>OY728155.1:1065451219-1070451219 GCA_963277665.1 Viscum album
TCAAGGATAATAATAACTAAATTCTTAATTAAGGAAACAACTAATAATTGGATGTCATGTTCTTGGGAACACAATACCTCTACTGTCAAGACCATTCACAAGATGGTTTAAAACTATTGTTAAAACCCCATTTAATGTTATATTATTGATTTTCCTCATGAGAGTACCGATGTAATAAGGGGATGTATAATTTTGGGCACCACCCATCACTTCATAGCCAAATAATTTCTCATATATTTAATAACTGATTAAATTCATGAACAATGTGTCTTATCATCAAATATCTGAATTGAGTAAAGAATAACGATTTATCAATATTTCCCTAGATAAATAAATAAATTTCAATGTAAAAAAACTTATGTAAAAATGATATATAGTTTAATAATTTAAAATATCCATGATGAATAGTATATATATTTTGGGTAAATTTAATGTCCAATGATCACAGGAAACTGAATATTTGATGGGAAAGTTAATGGATGAAAAAAGAATCACGAAAGTGAATATCAATACTTTCATTGGTCAAAATGATCATAAACTATCAATAAAATTTTTATTTATTGTATTAATAATTAATATCCCTAGTGGAGTATAAGTAAAATAAAGGGTTGTTTATTTTATGAATATAAACACCATAAAAACTTCTTTAAAAGAATTCTTGAGGAAAATATCACTTTTATTTTGAAAATCACATTTCAAAACAATAATTTCACAAATCATTTTGAAAAAAAAAATCTCGAAAATAAACTTTGGAACTTATAAATTAATCCTTAAAACATTGATTGGTCATTATGGTAGCAAATTTCAAACAAGTTGTACATATTAAAAAAAATATTTTGTTCAATTTTTCGGTAATATCCAAAAAGGAATTGTTTTTAAAATGGCATAATGATTACTTTTAATAAATTTTTTAGAAATTAAAAATTGGTAAAAATTAATTTAGTAAATCATTTTGAAAATTTAAAAAAAAATTGAAAATATTTTTCCAAAACATGGGTTTTCATGAGAGAGGGTATCTAAATGAATGGAGAAATAATGTCAGATTTTATTAAAAAATCTCAATAATTTTAGGTACCAAAGAGTGGAATAATGGTACTATTATTGGACAAATTCATGATTAACCAGATTAAAATAAAATGAAATGGGTTTATTATCCAATAATCAAATAATTTATTTTAATTTAAACCCAATAATAAATTATCCTGATTAAAATGAGATTATGAAATAAATCCTTACCATGACCATAATGTTGAAGTGCGAATTAACCAAAGAATCTATTTTGTGTATGAAATTTAATTACATATAAAAAAGTGGAAATAAAATAATATATACTCAAAATTCATTTAAAATTTAGTCTTATAATATCAAATAAAACGAATCAGTAATATAACCCAATGAAAAAAAACCGAGTTAAGAAATTTTCTACCACTTTGTAATTTTGATGTCGAATCCCCTTGGATAAAATAATTAAAATTTAAACTTAGGATACCATTAATTATTAAATAATAATGATATTATATTTAAAATTATAATTATTCACACCATATGAAAAAAATTAGGTGCATAACATTATAATGTGCATCTATGAAGAGAAATTGAGATGAAGTCCCTTACCTTGAGTCTCACTCATCACGTATTTTCTTTATCATCATAAATAATAAACATATGTTATTTACTTAATTTATTAAGAACCATATTAATTTTTATTATTACTTTTATTTCAATTATTACCATGTTATTCATAATGACTTTATCAATTAATTTTACACCAGGTGTTTCAATGATATTTGACTTAAATGTCAAAAATGTCCAGTAGGTTGAAAATTGGTCTAAGAGATAATTATTTAAATATATATAGAATAATAATTGTGAAATAATATTAATATTTATACATATATTATATGTTTAAAACCAATAATTAAATATATATTTTAGATATGAAGAATGTTACAATCATGTAAATGGTTGGTCGTACGTACGCATAAGTAAGGTTCCCATTTTTCAATGATCATTATGGAAAGGAGGTAAGAAATATTTTATCTTTATTGAGTGGTAATAATATAATAAATACCATATTACTAATTTAAATATATTTATATATCATTTATAAGGTGTGGTTATGAAAATAGAGTCACATCTCTTCGTAAAGGCGATAGTCCACACATACAGAAGTGATGTTAACATCTATTAGTGAGTGAAAAGGAATGAAAAAAAGAAATATTACCATTAAATAAGTATAAATATTTCATTGATATCAAAATTATGAAATTTATGTCATATATATTCATTATATTTATCCTTATTAACTTCCATGTAAATTGTAAGTGAAAAATGAATCACATCGTTTCACGAGGCGGTAGTCTGTCGTACACACAAGCGAAGTTATCGTATCCCCTACATAATGGAAAGTCAACCAAGGTAAATATAATAATATGACCCTGGAGCTATAATTATTTTATAAATATCATATATTTACATCACATCCATCATTATACCCAATCATGATAGGTGTTGATGGAAAACGTGTCACATCGGTCCGTGAGGCGGTAGTTTTCCGTACAAAAGAGCGACGTTATCATTTCTAATTTGAGGGGAATGAAGATGAATATAGGTTATACCATTAATATAATAACATATTAATATTTTTTAGATATTTTTTTTATTATATAAGTATAAATTCATAATATTTGAAAGATATGGAAGAGGAAATAAAACAACACAAAGTTAAAAAGTTTACCTCTTCTTAGAGCACCTCTTTTGGATTATGTATCAAGGATTACAAGAATTGATTTATGACCACAAAAAATATTCTAGGATTATTTCATAGAAGTTGGGAAGTGATTTTGTTAGGTATATTCTGAGAAAAAATTGTTTAATGTTTTGATAAATAAAGGTGAGGGGTGTCCTTTTATAAGTGACGTGAGCGGAACACATATAATTTTTGGAAAGAAAATGGTTTACCCACATTTATCACATTAAGTAAAGACAAAAAATGGAGTATTATTGATGATTAGATATTATATTTTTTAAATAATTCTATAAAATATATTTTTGGTATGTCTTTAGGTCATTTAACCCTTAAATTTTTAGATTAAACCCCAATAAACTCATTTTTACCTTTACCGAGGTAATGAATTTTTATTGTTTTGACTGTATATTTCAGAAAAAAATTATGTTGAAATTATTATATAATAAGAATTATTCTGATTCAGAATATTAAATTTATTTTTAAAAATAAAATTAATAGATTTTCGGGATCCAATATAAAATTAAACTCGTAGACGTGATGAAAAAGTGGTCTTGCCAAGTGAAAATTATCATAATTATAAAAGGTCTTGATATGAAAATTCAATATGATATTGATTAAAATGACCTAAATTATATATATTATAATTTAATTTAGTTAATTTTAATTCAAAAATAATTTAAAATATCATTTTTATTTGTAAATAATTTAAAATAAAATGTTATTTTCAAATATAAATCAATTTTTTTTATTCATCAAAAAATGAAAATTCTTAGAAAAATTTCAAAAAATTACCATAATATAATTTTTATGATTAGATTTATAAAATTGATTTAATTTTATCAAATAAATTTCCTAATCTTGTCTAAAATTAATTTTATTATAAGTGTTGAACAATTGATGAAACCATTTTCTTTTAAAAAAATAGTTTGTTTAGAGGACATTTATTTTTTATCAAATGACTATTTTTTTATTTTTAATAAATATATATCCATTTAATTTATTTTACACATGTATAAACTATATTATTTTTATAATTTATTTATGACTATTCATACCTAAAAATTTAATGGTTATGTTATATTGGCATACTATATTATAAGTCATTGAGACTCGGGGGTTTCTTTTCCGCAAGATATTGAAGAGATTAAATTAACAAAAATATTTAAGGGGTTATTTAAGATTAGTGTTGAATTTGTCATATTATATAAAATAAAATGATCTTATTTTATAATTTTTGGGTGTTACATTGTAACCACTTAATATAAATTGAGTTGCCTCAATTTGATCTTGAACATAGAAAAATAGGGTTCGATATTTGAAAATTCATTTCTTGAAAAATCACATCGTAAAAAGGGTTAAAAAATGATTAATAATAGAGAAAGGGAGTAAAAAATTCACATGGAAGAAAAAATTACCAATTACCTAAGTAGGATAACATTTATAGAAAGTAAATATATGGACATCGAAGATAAGTGTAAATAATTATAGAGAGTGATAGAGTCCATTTATCACAATAAATTTAATGATCAATTTGAAATTTAAGGACCTCAATGAAATAATTATATGATGATTTAGAATACTATTTGATTCATTGGATATGAATGTAATAGGGTAATTTTTTAAAAGATTCTTTTTCTAAAGTTGATTATTTATTTTACTGTGTAATAATATAAAGAAATATACTTACTTGATATGTTTCTATTTTATAATAAGAATTATATCCTTTGGTTGTGCCATGATAAATTTATAATTCATCACCTACTCTAAGAAATTAATACCAAAAAATTATTTTTTAATGCCGAAAACACTAAAATTTACTTTTAATATATTGTAATATCCATAATGAAACGAGGGGTATTTCCACCTATCTTATAAATATTTTCGAACACCAATATATTTAGAAAAAGTTATCCAATATAATATATCAATCTATAAACCTCAATAGTAACACTATTGATTCATTATTAATGTTTATTCATCAAATCATATAACTAAAAATAATGACATATGATCCTCAACATAGCATAGTCTAACGGTAGGTGTTACACCCTTATCGTCCTTTGATTATGGGTTCAAGCCCCAATGGACTTTTAGGATGCCATAGGGTTCCACATGATATGTGGGTTTTCCTTTTTCTAAAACCATATTAATATAATTTCTATAAAATTAACAAAGTCTAATGAATAATAATTACCTCAACATAAAAGATAAGATAAACTGTAAAGGTTACAAATAACATTAAACTTATGTCCAAAATAGTTAAAGAATTATTTATTAAATTACATTTTCATATAATAAACTAATAGGTCATATTCCCGCAAATATTTTCCAAAAATATCCTTAATTTTGTAATCTCCCATACCATAAAAACCAAAAAGGGTTGTTTGAGACTTTGAACTTCGGATAATTCTTCAACTCATAACCCATGATAGTATCCATAACTTTTATGTTGATGAAGAAATATATTCTTCCAAAATATACACATCCCTTAGATGTTTCATAATTTTTATAAACAAAAAATCATTGGTAAAAAAACGTTTAATATTTAATTCTTGAATCTCAATACATTAATACTTCTTCCATTTTATGTCAACATAATTTATTCCTTATTCATGGGGTTAATCATTAAAATAGAGAGTTGACTCAAATAATTCACTGGTTTTCCATATTTAAGATAACAAACTATAAATGGATCTTTAGCTTGATATTTATTTCATTAAATAATACTCTTAATTTTTCCATGGAATGTCAATGCTTTATTGACTAATTTTTCACACATAAAACTTTTACCCATTCCATTGTAAAACTTTTTTAGGTTTCTATTTCCATGTTTCTCACATGATGTAAATCAATCCTTCTTTCCTCTATGGTCTCCACCACTCGAGCTATTATAAAAATCCATCTTTCTCTTTTTTGTTAAGTCTATGAGTTAGTTAAGGTATAGGGTTTTAATCATATTTCAGGATAAATTATTAAGTATAATCATGATAACTTTTTCTCCTATCATTATCCCATTTAATTGCTCATAATCACAATATTATATTTTATGTTCAATGTTTACATGATTTCTTAATCTTCCAAACATTAACTAAAACGAAAAATAAAAGTTTGAAAAACAATAATAATACTGGGAAAACTATATAATAATTTATAATATACTTATATCATAACATATTATTTTCAATTTAATACACCATAGGTTTAACTAGGTCATTTTTTGTTCCCATGTATGATCAAGTTCACTTAGAGGGGGGTCGATTCGTGGTTTCCTTTTCTTTTATATGAATGTTTATTAAATCCTTAAATACATTCAAAACATATAAAATTTGTTATAGTTATGATCCAATCAAATTTAACTCACAACCTCACCATTCATATGAAAAAAATAGAATGAGAAGGAAGGACATGGTATTTAAGAGGTTCGGTACAAAGACCTACTCCTTTCAATGTTGGACAGTATCGCCAACTTGGATTCTTTTACTTTCTTATTTTTGGAATAAAAATGAAGAAGAAAAGATAAATTCTACAATCCCAGTAGAATCATTCATTTTATAGTTGGTTATATACTCTAACTATCCTATCCAGTATCCACTTTTTATAAACAACCCTTTTCAGCAACTAGTAAGTATCCACTATTATAAGCTTCACTTTTCTTCTTATTTTCTGATCCACTTAACCAATTATTCACATCATCCATAAGTTAGATTAATCAAACTTTACCTATGTACAAACTTTTAGAACATTAACAATTCTTTAAGGAACTTATTGGTCTTGAAACTTATTCCAGAACCTCAGTCTGGAAATCTTCCTCAGTAGTGTCAATCTGATCTTCCCAGTCCAGAATCCTCAATATGGTCGTCTCCATCCAGTGTTCAGTCTAGTTTAATTATCATTTTTATCTTACTTATTCAATTTAGTAGGAACTTCATTGACAACTCATAATTTAATGTATGATGGAACATTATTTGATGAACCTGTATATGATGGATGTCACTCTGATGGCCTCACTCTGATGGACTTGTTTCGATGGATCTCTATTAGATTGTTCTTGTTTAGATGCTTGTATTGAACATTAATATTATGATATTTCTCAACATAAACATGAAACTCAATTTTTGGTTGGGAACTCAATACTTTTTCCACAAATTCTAGAGCTTATACACCTGAGCATTTCAAATAGAGTTTTGCAAATTAACTTAGTTATCCTTTTATAGAGACCTCAAAAGTGGTTTGGGCGGGGTTCTTAAAAGTTTCCCAGGTTATCCAAATTTTCTAAATCATTGAATTCTACTTAAATATCAGATCTATTTTTGTATCATTTAATTTATTTTTTGAATCTTAAAATCTCATTATTCTTTGAATTTCTCTGTGAATCATTCAATTTATTTTCAAATCTTCAAATATCCTTGATTTTCATATCTCTCTTTGACTCATTCAATTCCTTTTTGAATATTTAAATATCCTTGTTCTTCGGATCTCCTATTGAATTTTTAAATGATTTGGATTATATAAAAAATGTTAGTCTGATTTTGATTACGATCTGCCTCATTATAATGAAGACTATTATGAAAAAATAGATCCCTCATTACGTTGCTTTATATCAATTGAAAGACAAATCTTCTCATTCTTATTTCTTCATTACAATTCTATAATATGGTTTTCTTCAATATAGTTCCTAAGTATAATTTTGTCAATATGATAATATAGCTCTATCATAATATTATTGAGACAATTATAAACCACTTCATTATATGTCTATAAATCCCAATACGATACCTAACTGAATACGATTCCTAGTAGAATACGATTCCCAACAGAATATGATTCCCAGTAGAATATAATTCCCAACAGAATATGATTCCCAACAGAATATGATTCCTAATAGAATATGATTGGAATCTATTTTTCTCCCAATATTATGATCAATACAATTTTCATAACTTATTATCTCCCTTTATTTCTTAATGATTACATCATCATTATCTTAGAAAACATATTACTTTTTTGAATTACAAAATAGAAAAGAAATTTCATATTTACATTAGGTTCAGGAAGACTCCGATCAGGTTTAAATTATGATCGAAACATTCATTTAAACTCAATTTTATTTCCAAAATATTTCAGCTGAAATACCAATTTGATAAATCATATTCAATGACACATGTTGATGGGATGATCCTGATTCCTCAATACAATTTTCCAAGTCCTCAATATAATTTCCTAGATCCAAGAACTAGAAACTTATCCTTTTATAAATTTCATACAAGTATCAAATATTAAAATAAATACAAATAAAACGCATCTTGGGTACAAAAATACCCCCCTTTATGTTTGTTTTCAATACCCACTTTAATACCTATATTCAACCACTTCAAAACAATGATTGGTATTGTTTTCTTTTCTCACTTTTTCTTCTCTATGTATTCTTTTCTTAAATCACTATTACTTGTCTCTCCTTGATTTATTTTCAATCCAACTTAGTATATTATCTCCCCTTATTGATAATCAAATTAAAAGGTTTCATTAGGATATGTTTCTTCTCGTATTAAAAAAGTGTCTCATTTCAAAAAGGGTGGAACTTTTTATCTCAAAAACATGGAACTCTTCTACAGAAGAACATAATTATGACATGATTGTATTAACAAATCTCATTTAACTAAAACACACTATGTCAATGTGGGTGAACTAGGTATATAAATCAAGAGTGTATAATCAAGGTCATCAATTTTTCCATTACACAATGTACATGTAATAACATTTCATGTTTCTTTCAACATTATAATGATTGGGGAAATTCTTGAAATAAATTTATTTAAGATAATAGTAACATGGAACCATATCAAAAAAAATATCAAAAAGTTCAGGTGTAAAAACACAACTTTAAAAAACTCATATTTCGTAACATCATTACATTATTTTACAAGAATAGTAAGAGACTCACCATCAGATTTGTTACTTTCAATCCTTCAATTACCTACAAGTTAGTACAAATAAAAAAATGTTTTATAAATAAGTAGGAACCTCATAGCTTCGTAAAAAAAATTTGGACTGAGAGACTTCTCTCAGTCTTGAATGTTTTCTTCTTCTTCTTGGATTTTGCATTGGATGTATTTTTTTCCTTTTGTTCATCCTTATCATATTTTGTAATAAGTCTCTATTCATTCGTATAACCTTCTTGTAATGATTTCATCTTATTTTCCCCTTTTGGAGCTTTTTGTTATAGTGAGTTTGTAACAAATATTTCATGCCTTCATCCTATTTTGGTCGTATAGTCAAATAACTTTTAGTAACATTCCCTTATTACTCACATATATTGCATCTTTTCTGAATTTTCAAGACAAAATATCTTGATATATTTTTATATACTTTTCACCCATTTTCAAGACCCTTTTTTTCCCTTTTCTTCACTTGGTTTTTGTGCTTCTTATAAATTCCCACCCATATTAATTTTTTATGTCCAAATAAATAAGTACTCCTTTTTAGAATCAGTATTATTAATTTTTCTTAACTTTCTCAACATACTCATATTTCTTAATATAATCAACATTATTCGTATTTTGAATTTCCTTTTTCATTTTCATAATATTTTTTGGGACATTTTATTTTATTTTCTCATCATACCTAATGGAAATAAGATATAAAAGCCTTATATCTTTCAAGATATGATATTTTATTCCCTTGAAAATTAGAATCCCCTTATAGTTTACTGAATTAAAATTATCTATTCTTGAGATAGATCTTTCCAAGGTAACCTTCCTATAATGCCAATTTTTTTTCCCAAGTAGGATTAATACCACAAAGAGGGGGTGAATGAGTGGTTCCATATTCTTTTATAAGAAAGTTTCATAACTCATTAACCAAAAAATTCAAACTCTAAAACATGTTAGAGTTATGATACACTCAAATATAACTCAAAAACTCACCCTTAATGTGAAAAAAATATAAATATAAGGAAGAAAACAATATTTACATGGTTCGGTACAAAGACCTACTTTTTCCCATGTTGGATAGTCCCACCAATATAGATTATTTTACTATATTCTTTCCGAAATGAAAAGTCATAAGATAAGAGTAATTATATAATCCCAATATTATATTTCTTTCTATGATTGGTTATACCCCCCAATTATTCTTTCCAGTGTCCACTTTCTACAAACAAGCCTTTTTAGCAACTAGTAAGTATCTACAGTTACTAGTTTCACTTTTCTTCTTGTTTTCTGATCCACTTTAGAAAGTCTTCACCCACTCTAAATTTAATATGAAATAAAATTTACCTACATAAAAACTTTCAGAACACCATTAATTTTCTAAATAACTTGTTGGTCTTGAAAATTCATCTAGCACCTCAGTTTGGAAATCATCTTCAGTAGTGCCAGTCTGATCTTCTTGGTCTAGAAACATCAATACGATGGTCTCTATCTGATGGACAGTCTGGTCTGATTCTCTTCATACCCTTCCTTATTTCATTGAGTAATAACTCAATTGGAAGGCCACAATTCGAAATCTGATGGAACTAAGTCCGATTAACCTAGATACGATGGATGTCACTCTAATGGCCTCACTCTGATAGTCTTTTTTCGATGGATATTCATCTGATAGATCTTACTCAGATGATATTATTGAACTTAAATCTAATGATCCTCCCTATCTTCAACCTAAAACACAACGTTTGGTTGGGTAATCAATACTTATTCCATAAATTCCAGAGATTGAATGATTTAATATTTCATAGAGAATTTTAAAAATGAAATCAGATCTCCTTTTATAGAGATCTCAAAAGTGGTTTATTACAGGGTTCTTAAATATTTTCCCACTTATCCAAATTTCATGAATCCTTTAATTATCCTTAAATCTTTGATATATTTTTGAATCATTCAATTACTTTTAAAATATTAAAATATTCTTGTTCCTTGATTCTCTATTTGACTCATTCAATTCCTTTTTGAATCTTAAAATCTCTTGGATTTTCATATCTCTCTTTGACTCATTAAATTCATTTTCAAATATTAAAATATCCTTGTTCATTAGATATCCCATTGAGTTTTTCAATGCTTTATATTACTTAACAAACTTTAGTATGATTCTAATTAATATCTACCTCATTATAATGAAGACTATTATAAAACAATATATTACTCATTATGTTTCTCCATATCAATTGAAAGACAAATCTTCTCATTCTGATTTGTTCATTACGATTCTCCAGTTCAATTTTCTTCAGTATTGTTCCTATGTCTGATTTTCTCAATATGATAATATAACTCTATCATAATATGATTTAGGAAATTCTAAACCACTTCTATTATGAGTCTTTAAATCCCTATATGATTCCAAACTAAATGCAATTCCCTACAGAATATGATTCCCAGCAAAATATGATTCCCACCAGAATACGATTCCAAATAGAATACGATTGGAAGCACCTTTTATCCCAATATGATGGTCAATATGATTTTAAAAACATGTTCTACCCCTTCTATTCTTTAAAATTTCATCACATGTTTGTCTGAAAACTTATGAATTTTTTGAATTACAAAACATCAAAGCAACATCAGATTCCAATCGGGGTCAGGCATACTCCGATCGGGTTTATATTACAATCAACACTTTCAATCCAAACCCAATATGATTCCTATAATATTTACGTATAAATCTTAATATGATAAATCATATTCAATGACTCACACCAATGGGATGATCCTGATTCCCCAATATGATTTCCCAATTCCTCAATATGATTTTCTAGATCTGAAAAATAGAAACTTATCCTTTTATCAAATTCAAAAAAATATCAATTTTTGAAAAAAAAAATAAAACCAAAACACTCCTTGGGTATAATATAATTTATTGGAATCATCTTTTCAAATCATTCATAATATTTTTTATAGAAAATGTGAATTATCCTAAGCATATCCCCCTAGGAGTATCGAACTAGGTTCATTGTAAAGCTTATTTTCATGCACTATGTGATGATCAGATCAAGCCCAATTAACCATTTTTAAAGTTATTACCCCTAGGTAAATATATTCTAGAACTATGTCTACTTTTAGTATCTACATATAGATTTATTTCTAGTAAAAATCACATAATAACTTCCTTATCAAGACTTTAGGATATCCTTCTATATTTATCATCAATGTATTATCATAGGGTTATGATCTCTAATCTATATTTTCCAAAATCTAGTTCCCAATGATTCTAGATAAATTTTTTTGACACCAACTATAATGACCATGACCCCAGTATCCCAGAGCTGATGTACACATTATTACATTTTCATAATATACATGGAATCACATCTTGAAGGACTGAATAATTTAGTGGTCATATTAAACTAAATTTATACATGATTCCCAAATTACATTTGAAAACACAATTTACAAAATAATATTTTTCTATAATAATATGGTTGTCTCTAGAATATCCTTTTATATAAATCATATTACTCTTAATGGATTTTTCGGAAAAGAAACAATAAAACGGTGATCTCAATTGAGCTATGACGGTTATGTAAATTAGAAGCTATCATGAACCAACAATCAAAATCAACATGATAAGGTAAATAAATAAACACCCATTAAATTTATATAACTTGGTTATCCTGATAAGATAAGGAATAATAAATATGGAAAGTGAAATAAATAAAAACACATTCTATTTCATCAATGAAATGAGAATGAAAATCATCTAGAGATATTTCATTAAAAAATATCATGGATAATAAGATAAGGCATAATCAGCATTGTAAGGTAAATAATTTAAAACATGTTCCTTTTAATCAAAAAACTGAGAATAAAATTCATCCAATGATAATATCACTGTTAAAATATCATTGATAATCAGATAATACATAATCAATATGGAAATGTAAATATCTGAGGAAACATTTCATTTATTCAATAAACTGTGAATGAATTGAAACTAGAGATAATGTCATTATGAAAATATCAAGGATATTAATAATTGAATTCTTAATGAATAAAATTCTTAATCATTAGAAGTCATGTTTGTAGGAACATGATACCTCTACCATCAAAACTTTTCATAACAGGGTTTAAATATATAGGTAGAAACAATTTTAATCCTAGCTTACTAATTTTCCTCATGAGACTACCGAAGAATCAAGGGGATATATAATTCTAAAACCCACCCATCGCTACAATTATAAATCATTCCTCATATATCAAATAATATATTTAATTCAGAAACATTTTTCCTTATCATTAAATATTTGTATTGAGTAAAGAATACCGATTTATCAATATTTCCCTTATTAAACAAATAACTTTCAATGTATAACACCATATTTAGAAATGATATACAGCTTTAGTAAGAAACATATCAATGAAAATTAATATGGATATTTAGGGAAAATTTAATATCCAATGATCATAGTAATGTGAATATTTCAATGGAAGGTCAATGACTTTAAAAATGAATCAATAAGGTGAATTTCAATAATTTCCATGGTCAAAATGATCATAAAACATCCATTTAAATAATAAGGATGGAATAAATATAACATATGCCCAGGGGATTATAAATAAATTGCAGGGTTTTTTTCATTTATGGACAAAAATACCATAAAAATATCTTTAAACACATTCATAATGAAAATATCCATTTTATTTTGAAAATCACATTTTGAAACTAAAATTATGAAAAAATTAAAAATAATTTTCATTGAAAATAACCTTTTAAAATTATATATAAAGATTTAAAAAATTGATTAGTTCTGATGGTAGGAAATTATATACATTCTATACTTGTTTAAATATAGCTTTGTTTCACTTTTTTTGGTAAAATTTAAACAAGCATTATTTTGAAAATGACATGAATATTCCTTTCAAAAAATTAAAATATCAAACTAGTTAAAAATTTATTTAATAAATCATTTTGAAAATTAAAAAAACATTTTTATAAAACATTTTTTTTATGAAAAGGATTTCTGATCGAAGTGACAAATAGAGTTATATATTATTAAAAATGTTTTCTCATCAATTTTTGGTGATAAAGAGTGGGAAAATGGTACTATTACTTAAAAATTACGAAATAAATAGATAAAAATAAAATTAAAGGTGTTTATTATCAAATAATTATACAATTAACTTAAATTTAAATTCAAGAATAAATAATCCCAATTAAAATGAGTTTCTTAAATTAACCCTTATCATGATCATAGTGTTAAATTGATAATTATCCATTGAATAGATTATGTGTATCAAATGTAATTACAAATAAAACATGAAGAAATAAAATAATCATATTTAAAATTCATTACACGCATAATCATATAATATCAAATACAATGAATAAGAAATATATCCTAATGAAATAAAATTGAGTAATGAAAGAATTTACCTCTTGGTAATTTTCATATCAAATAACCTTATTTTAAATAAGGAAAATTTAAACTTAAAATACATTAAATTATTAAATAATCATGATATTACATGTCAAATTGGAATTATTCACACCATATAAAATAAATTATATGCATAACATCACAATATACCTTAATCAAGGGAAATTGAGGTGAAGTCCCTTACCTTGATTCTCACTCATCCATTATGTTATTTATATTCCTGAATAATACATATATGTTAATTATTTACTTTCTTAATAAAATTTTCAAGTTTATTATTCCTTTTAATTCACTTATTACCATTTTATATAAATTTTCATAATCATTAAATTTTACATCAGGGTGTTTTAATGATATTTTACTTTTGTTTCAAAAATGACTTCAGTGGGTTGACTATTGGTCTAAGAGTCCATCATTTTAAATTATCTATAATAATAATCATGAAATAATTAATGTATTTAATCATAAATAATAATTCTAACAACAATCATGAAATACATTTTTTATAAATGAAACAGGTTATGATAATGAAGATGGTAGGTTGTACATAGACATGAGTAATGTTTTAATTTTCTAATAATTATTATAGAATGAAGGTAAGAAATATTTTTCATTTCTATAATGATAATAATATAATAAATACCATATTATTTCTTTAAATATAATTATATATTTCATCCATGTGGTGTGGGGATGAAAAGAGATTCACATCACTTCGTGAAGTCTGTAGACCACATGTATACGAATAACATTACCATCATTCATTTAGTAAAAAGGTAAGAAATAAAATGATATATTTTATTTTAAGAATGATTAATATTTAACTAATATAATACTTATTTAATTTATATCACATATATTTATGAAATTTATCCTTATTACATTCCATGCAAATCATTTTTGAATAAAGAATCACATCACTTCATGAGGCGGTAGTCCACCGTACACACAAGCAATGTTATCGTATCCCCTGCAGAATGGAAAGTAAATAGGTATATATAATAAAACTAATACATAGGTATAATTATATTATAAATATAATATATATAAATATATATATACTTTATATCCATCATAATATCCAACCATGAATGTTGTTGATGCAAAATGTGTCACATTAGTTCGTGAGGCGTTAGTCCCCAGTACACATGAGTGACATTATTATTTCCCATTTAAGGGAAGAGAAAATATATATAGCTAATTAACATAACATAATTAAATATAAGTATATGTAATACACTTTTATTTTTATGTAATTATAAATTACTAATATTTTAAGGATGTGGATGAAGAAATAAAATAGAAATTTATAGTTTGAAATTTTTCCTCTTATCGAAAAGCCTCTTTAGGATTATACCTAAAGTATTACTAGAATTGATTTATGAAGAAATAAATACATATAGGATGAGTATATAGATGTTTTAAATTAATTTTTTTAGGTATTTTATTCACCAAAGATTTTTAATGTGTGAAGAAGAGATAAGAGTGGGTGACCTTTTATAAGTGAGGTGAGGGGAACACTTGTAATATTTTAAATGGAAAATGTGTATCGATGTTCTTCACATGCTAGAAGGTTCAAAAATGGATTATTATAGATACATAGACCTTATAAGGTAGATATTTTTCCATTAAATATATTTTATACATGTTTTTAGGTCATTTTATCACCTAATTGTTTAGTTTAACTCCTCGGTTAACCCAATTTAACCATAACTGTAGTAATTAGTTTTTACTATTTCTACTATTCATTTAGATGAAATATTAATTTTAACTTATTATATAATATAAATTATTATTATTAAAAACATTTAATCCATTTTAAAAATTCAATTCACCTAATTGCCATAATCCAATATAAAATTATATGCGCTGACACGATGAAAAAGCAGGTATCCAATGTGAAAATTATCATAAGTATAGAAGGATTAAATATCAAAATTATTTGTGAAACTAATTCAAATGAAATAAATTGTATTGATTATAATATAATTTAACTAATGTTTCATAAAATTTAATTTAAAATATAATTCACCTTTTAAACTAATTTAAATGGAAAGGTAGTTTTCAAATAAAAATCAGTATTTTTCATCATTCATCGAAAAATGAATCTTTTTAGAAAATTACCAAACATTTACCATAATATAATTTTTATATAATGATTTAAAAAAATATTAAATTTTATAGAATGATTTTCTAAAATTCTCAAAAATTAATTATAGCATAAGTGCTCAAGAATTAACTAAATTGTTTTCTTTAATAATAGTTTTTCATAAAAGATTTCTTTTTCTTTCAAATGATTATTATTTTATTTATAATCAATATATTTCCATTTAAATTATTTTATATATTTATAAACCATAATTTTCATAATTTAGATATTAATATTCATACCCACCATTTTAATGGCTAAGTTATAACAATGTACTACATTATAGTTTATTTAGATTCGGTGTTTCATGTTCAATATGTTATCAAAGAGATTGAATTTAATATATATTTTGTGGGTTGTTTAAGATCGATGTTGCATGTCATGTACTCTATCGAATATAATTATCTTATTTTATAATTTCATGATATTATAAAAATTGAATACATGTAAGTCAATACTGGTCATTAAAGTTTTAAGATAAGTCAAGATGTTGATGTGATAAAACTATCCCACCAATTGAGATGAAAAAATAAAATTTAATTATAAATTCCTTATTAGTTTACCATTTAAATTATAAAAAAACTTAAAAATACCCATTTATATATCAATGTATGAATTAAATATTTGGATTATTATTTTTCGATGTCTTTACATGGGAGTTCTATGGTTTTACTGGTGATATGTGTTTATAATATATAGAAAATCGATATTAGTCATATGAATTGTTAATACTTAGTTGAAAATATTTCTCCTTGAATTTCTTGAATTAGTAATATAAGTTCTAGTGAAATAAATCTACGGAGACTAATTTATAGGTTTCTTTATTTATGAAACATTTCATAAATTGAAAATTTATTGAAAATACTAGATTTCCGAATTCAAGAGTGAATTTTCTCCCATGTCACTTGGTGTAATTTTTGTAGGTTGATATATTTAAGTCATAGGAAGATATTAAGATTATGAGTAAAATTTCATAGGATATAGTTACGGGATCAATTAAATACTCTAGGTCATACACTATAATTTAAATTTCTTATAAATATATAATTGTTTAAAATATAATAAAATAGGATAACTGTATTGAGGAGTAATTATAATTATCAAATAGTACATTATAAATATAATGGATAAGTTCCTTGTTCATGGAGAGGAAAGGGAAATATTTATATAGGGGAAACAAAACTATCATTCAAATGATAAATTTAGTCTAGTGTCATAGTTATTATTTATTAAATAACAAATTCAAGATTTTTGTTTCTAGTAGTATCCAATTCTATAATACCAATTAAGTTTTGTCTTCTGATAAAACTAAAAAAGCATTATAAATACACAACATTACCCAAAATCATAGTGGTCTAAAAAGTATATTATTATCATAATATATAATGTTATAATATTATAATGTTGAAATTGGAGAAAAAACCTTGGTTATGATAAAGGATAAAATGGTATATAATTTAATGATGTCATCTTTTGAATTATTTTACTCAATGTGGTGATTTAATTTTTAGCATAGTATCCACAGATGAAAAAAACATAGAACCATTTATTAAAGACATATTTCAGAAATATTTTTATATTTGAGCTAAAAATGAAAATAATTATCTTTTTGATCTAGTTTTAGTGTATGTTTTTCATGTAGGGGGCCCTTGAACCAAAACAAACATATACTTTTTTATAACCACATAATGCATAGATCCTGATATATATATTATTTATAGTTATAATGATAGTACCAAAACTTCTACATGTATTATATATGGTAGTGTCCTCAAATTATAGTACATTTCACTTAGTGGTAGTTCCTTGGCTAAATAAATCTCATTGATAGATAAATTGAAGATAATCTTATATAATTAGTAAAATAAATATAAATCACAAATAGAAAGTGTTAAAATGTAAGAATATTTCTTTATGATATATTTCAAGATAAATATATTATATTATATAGTAACTATTCAAAAGAAGTTTTAAAATATATAACTTATCCTTATATCTTTGGGTTTTTTGTTTTATTAGATATTTCACTTTTTCTATCAGTATAACTTCATAATATTGATGTAAGGGCCTAGAAGTTCACACAAAAAGCGTATCCAAAATTTCTATAAATCTATATGAATTTGAGTTATTGAAGAAGTGAACCCATAATCTTAGGTTAGTGAACGTATAAGTGTCAATAATTATAAGAAAAAATATAAAATAAATTTAATTATATGAAATTTAGTATTAAAATAATAATAATTGAATGTATATATCATTGTATGCAAAAGTTATTTAAGTATGAAAAAGTAAATATGGGGAAAATATTTTTGCAAAAAAATTATTTAGGAGAGGTTCATTAAACATATTTGTGTTCCCAAGAGATTTTGATAAGATGACTGAGTACTTGGATAATTTTTTTATTTTTTAAAGATGTTCATGAAATGAAGATGTTCCTTTAGAATGTGGTATTCATCTTGATAGTTAAGACCAATGAATGATGAATTGGTTGTAATCCTTGTGTTATATTTTATTTACCAAACATAAATAATGTTCAAACAAAATTGATGTTTGATGACTCATTTGAGGTGAATTTTATTCCAATATTTAAGGGATCTTTAAATTTGAAATTAAATAGTTTAGAAAACCTTGGAAGAAATCTAAAATTGTTTTGGAGTTAAGCTAAAAATTGGCTAAGACTGAAGGTTCTTATGAGTCATCATAGAAGAATATATGGGTCATTATTAACTTGTTTATGAGACATTTTACATACACATGAGTCATTTCAACCAATATTGGTGTAATTTAATCCAGTATATAATTCATTTCCCTCTCCATAGGAGTGAATTTCATCTGTAAATGATTGAAATCATTTTTCTGTATGAGATATCTTAATTAGAATATAAGTCAAAGAATTAGTAAAAATTTGGGATTCATGAATAATTAAAATTAAAGTTTCCAGTGTTATATAATGAAAAATAAAATAATCTATATGATTTTAAAAATGTTGTATATGGATTAAAACATAACATAGTTGGTGTTTTTATTCAAGAAATTGAAGAATAAGGATTGAAAAAAAAGAAGAAAAAAAGAAGAGTAGTTATTAAGAATCTATTTAGTTTCCTCCTGAACCACTTTATGATTTGATAAATTTAAAACAATTTCTTTCATTTATTTTAAATTTCATAAAAATTTGAATTTTTTATTGATTTAAGTATTGTTAATATTGATCATTTTATAATATTTCATTTATTAAAATCTCTCTAATTTTTTTTGTTTTTATTTTTCATAACATGTAATATAAGTGTAATGAAGTTTTCATAGGATAAATAAGTAATTTGAGATCATGAAATATCATCTAGACATGTTTTTTACTATTCCCATGTAGCTTTTTTATCAAAATATATGTAGCTATTTTGAAATTCATGTAGTCAATTTGGGAACCATGGAACCATTTTTTCCAGATTCATTTTCCTTCTATATATGGACCATATTGCTGTTAAAATAACTCTAAATTGAGTGAAACATATTTTTGAAATATAGTAATATTATATAAATTTAATTATTATTAATAAAATTCAGAATAAATATATATCAATTTCTAAATTAGGATATAATTTAATGTATGTCACACCAGGATTTGTAAATCAAAATTTATTTATTATTCTTATTATTTTTATTCGCTTTTGCAAATCTTTGTCGAAATTCGGGATGACCCAAATTAAATTTTTTTACTTTCTGTTGATAAATGAATATTTTAGGCATGGCAGTGTCTGACGCACAGACGGGGCATGGTCGATGCTCCGCGACTTGGCCTGGGTCGTTGCGCAACCTCCCGCAGACCCTTCTCGTTGGTCAACTTATTAAATAAAATAAATTAATAATAATGACATACAATTAAATGATTCTTAAAATAAAAATAGAATAAAATTAGAAGTGATAAAAAAATAATAAATTTTTATATAAATATGATAATAATAATAGTAGTATTATTATTATTATTGGTTTTTGTTTGTGTTTTAGTTTTTATTTGTTTTCTTTTTATTTTTTTCATAATTTTTTCCCTCTTCTTAGTGTCACGCCCAGCACTCCCTTCACCATTTTTTCCTCTTTTCTTCTTCCCATCGAAACCTCTCCCCTCTCCTCCTGGATCACGCTGCAACCCCCTACCACCCTACTCACCGCGTCGCATGCCGGTTCCCTCGCCCGCACTGTCCGCCGGCTTCCCCAGCTCGCGCCGTCACGTGACCACCCCCGAAGACCCAACGCCACACCCATTCTCTCAGCCTGCCGGCTCGCACAGCTGCCCAAACCCCAGCGCGCACCTCTTGCACCGATCGGCCCTCTGGCATAGACAGTCGACCTCCCCCTCTCCCCACCATGAACCTACCGCCCTCGTCCTTGTGGGAGCGATCCCTATGGGTAATCACTTTCACGAACCTTAGGGTTTCAGTTTGGTATATTTGAGTTTGTGAGGTTCCATATTGATAACTTTGGTCCGGTCCTCTATTTTAGGGTTTATTTTAAGTTGTTTTTGGTTCTCTTGGTTCACGATTGGAGTTTCACATTGAATTTGGGTTTTTCGTGTGTTGAGGTAGGTGGTTCCATGCCATAGCATCTGTAGATTATTTCACTAGCTGCTTAATTAAATTCAAATGCGGTATAATGATAAAATTTCTTAGTGAAGTTTTTATTTTGGATATGTTTTGATTTTCATATTTGATGAAAATGAATTTTTTCTTTGTAAATGCCTACGTATTTTATGCGTGGTGTGTAGTTGATATTTTTAGACATGTTTTAGCTAATTTTTAAGGTGTGAAAATTGTGTTTTCAAGAACACTTGAGGTGCAGGTGTAATTAAATTGAGTTTTTTTAAATAAGATAAACTATTTTAACATGTTTATTTTTATTATGAACTTTGAGTATGTTCTAAGGGTGCGAATGAGGTTTTTGGAAGGGCTAAGATGTGAAATTACTTTTAAAATGGTTCTGGAATCTAAAATTTGTGTGTTTTATTTTGAGGCTTTATGTATGTAGGTGGGATATTTTATAAATTGAACAATTTTTTATTTATGTGGCATTTGAGATGTGAAACATGGGTGGAAAGGTTTTTTGGGTTATTTAGTAGGTGTGAAATGTGTTTTCAAATTCATTGATGTGTGTGTATGTCTAAATTGGGATTCTCAAAGGAAAATGAGTCATTTTGGGTGCGTGGCCTTATTGTGCACACTTGAAATTAAATTGAAAACTATTGAAGATTGCAAAACATGTTTTGATATTGTTACCATGAGTATTTGGTTTTAAAGTGACGTCTCCATATGGCATAAAGTGGTTTTTGCTGTTTAGTTTTCATGGTTTAGATTGAAATGATTTAACCAATAGTTCTAATGGTTTATTGATTTATTTAGATGGCACGAAAGTAGTATTTAGGAAAAGTTGAATACGCATTTGAATTTAAAGTGGCATGTTTTTATAAATTGAGATGTTTTTTGTGTAAACTCACATTGTGTTGCTTGGTGGTGTTTTATAAGTATTGAAAATAGCTATGTTAATTGTGTATTGGGTGCAAAACTATTTTTATGGACAATTTATAAAGCAAGTGGTTTGTATGACTCTCTTATTTGTAATTTGGTGGGATTATTTGTGTTGGAATTTCTTGTGAAATTTAAATAATGTTTTCTAAGTTGTGTGAATTGTTTATATTCATCATTGAGTGTTCCCAAATGGGGATTTTTGAAATGATTAGGGGACGGAAAATATATTTTGGAAAGGTATTTTTGTGTGAGTGTGTTTTGGAATTGTTGTCTGGGTATGCAAATGGAGACCTTTCTGTGTAATGTCTTATTTGGTTTGTTATATGAGGAAGCAATATACTATGTGTATGTGAAACATGACTGAGCACAAGGGAAAACCCTGGGTATCTAGCTGGTAGGACTAGAACTAGTGTGATAGGGATCCGGAGTGGCATCGTCCCAATTACACTTAGCTGGATTGACGATTGCAACACTAACTAAACATATGAATTCTGAGGTTCATGGTCTTCTAAGCCACATTTTCCGAGGGTCCTGGTCTTCTAAGACACATTTTTGAGGGTCGTGGTTTCTAAGGCATGTTTCACAAAGACACGAGGTTTAGGGGTCCCACTTGAGCTAGATAAACCTTAGGGGATTTACCCCTGGTGCTATACTATTCATGATGTGGTGCCTTCTGTCATCATACAAGAGGACCCCTTGAGCATGTGCATGTTCTTTATTAATTTCCTCTTCCATTATTAAAGTAGTAATTGTGAAATGGTTTTTCTTTCAGTGTTATTTTCTTTTTATTCTATGATTTTAATTGTTTTCCTTAAAAGCGTTTTAAAAGTATAGTTTTAAATGAGCTTGTTAAATTATCTATTTGATACTATGACATGGAACCTTTTATTTTGTGGTATCCTACGGGGATCTTGGATCACACCCTAAATACACCTTTGGGTGTATGTAGACCTTGTTCTTTGTGTATTCTAGGTTGAGGAATCGTGCTTAGTGATGGTGGTTCTGGATAATTTCCATCTTTGTGTGCAGGTTCGTGTTGGTAGCTTGGGAATGCGGATTCCTGTGTCACTTGGAGGTTGGTATTGGAGTTTTAGTTCTATATCTTTGTTGTCGTGCACTTTTGGTTTTTATTTGAATTGTATACTTTGAACCTGTTTATGGTTTAAAGGCTTGTTTGGTTGTTTGTTTCTAGTTTCAGTTTTTTATCTTACTAGTTGTTTTTAAATCTTTTATTTTGGTAAAATCGTTCCCATGTAATGTTGCAATACCCGGGCATTTATTCCACCCCGTGGGGATTGGGAATTCTGTTAGAGATTTTTCAAAGACCAGGTCGGGTGCCGGGTCGGATGGTGACCCATTTTGGTTCGTGATAAAATTGTATCAGAGGATTTTGTCCTTTTGGGTCGTGTTCTTTTGGAATAGATTCACGATGGGTTGGAGTTAAGGTTTTCGGGACTCAATGTCGTGGCTACGAGCAAGGTGCCTGGCCAGCACACCTCATGGAGGGACTCGAGTTACCGAATCAATTTGAGGTTTTTCAACAAACTTTGGTCCATGTGGTTAATCTAATCTAGTGGAATTGAAAAGGGAGTGGGTTCAGTGGTCCTAGTGAGATAGCAGGGTCTGGAAAGCCATGTGGAGTCGGGGGCGTTGTCCTGGAATACCCTCTGTGGTGGTGGTGTGATTGGCATATGGCCGCCAATTATATGTTCTAGTCTCCCGCTGAAACTAGTTTTCTCTGGCATCGTTCCTCATTACATTGTTTTGAAATTGTGGAAAATTCAGTTTTTAAGTAAAAATGATTTGGTCTTGGAAAATGTTTTGAAATGAAGCACTTTGAAAAGAAAATTAGGTATGAGGTTCGAAAAGTGTGGGTTAAATGTTTTGGTTTAGAAAAAAATGGAATGCTTTGGTTTTGATTCTTGGTGTTCGTATGGGCAACCACATACATGAATGTATATGGAAAGAGAAATGGTTAATGGCATGAGTGGATGAGTTCCTGGATGGACATGAGGTGGGTGTCAGTGTGGCACAAGACAATGAATGTGCGAGGCCCATGGGACGTCATTGGTGTTTGTGAAACCACTAGATTTACTTATTTTCAAAAGGTTTTGTTAATTGAGAATTTAGGGTATTAATAATCGGTGTTTGTGTGCTATTTCCTTGTTATTTGGAAATGTCGGATGTGAGGCATTTTGAGCTGAGGATCCCTCCTAACTGGTTTGTGTCATGAGTTTGAATTATTATTTGTAAGTTGGTATGTAAGAGTGTAGTTAGTGAATTCTTTTGAAAAGTACATCGGGGAGCCCTTGCAGTGGTTCCCCCTACACGTTTAGGGTTTGCTTGTGGTATTTTTCGACCATTGGACCAATTTTGTTGGGTCCATGGTTTTCCTTATTGAATAGTATACACCCCCCCATAAATAGATTACATGCGATTGAAGTTTGGAGACGGGAAATTCGTCATTGGGTAGCCCTCCAGTTGATCAGAGGACTCTCATCTTGAATTCTAGAATCGAACCCACCTCTCCTTTTTACAACTAGGCGGATCCTCTCGCTGCGAGGTCACATATGAGAGGGGAGTTGAATGGAGTTTTGGTATCATTCAGTTGTCTGAGTCGTAGGGTATAAAGTTTGACATCATTGAATTTTATGGTTTTCTGTGGATGTGGTTAAAGAAATTATAGCATGGAAGGGTGAAGGCGATTCAAAGTTATCAGTGCTTACTGATGACTTGAATGGGTTGTAGTGTTTCCATCGGCTGCAAGGGTCATGTTTGGTGACCACATGTAATGTGAGTTCTCTTCGAGGTGAAAATGAGGAATCAACCTAGAGTGTTGGTGCATGATGTTATTTTAAACGAAATTTGGTCCTTCGTTGGTTTCGTTTAAGAAAAATGTTGTGTTAGGCCACTAGTCTGGCATACCCAGGTACGTGGGAATGCTATGGTCAATTGGAGGAATCATGTGTTTTTTAAGACTTATTTTAAAGTCTATATCCGTATAATGTTTTTATTAATAGCAATGGTCATGTTTAGGTGACGATTTTTGTGTCGTGTACTCATTCAGTGTGACAAAGGGTGATGAACATGCACCATTTCAGCTCTTGTGTGGGTGAATGTTCTGTGTATGATCAGTTGGTTGTCGTAATGTTTTTTGTTTGCTGGTGTTGTCTCAGTTGTAGAGCAATTGCGTGTTACACCAAAAGGCGAAGCTCCGTTCGGGAGTCTTCGATACCTGACTAGGAGGCAAGAGATGCTTCAAACATCAGGGCTCCTGCCATAGGCCTTGGAGTGAATCTGGCGCGTGGTGAGGAACCCTTGGAGTGTATGTGACCCCGGCCTTATTTCTATCATTGGTGTTTGAGGTGGAAGCTATTTAAATCATTTCATGTAGCTGTTCTATTCTGAATGAACCGTTTGGGTGCATGGTATTTCCCATTTCCATGAGGAGGTGTGGTCATCTTGTACCTTAAAGTCATGGGGATTGAATCCCAATGGGTGTAATCGTTTTTAGTGGTCCTTATGGGGTATGTTAGGTAAATCGGTCTTATATTTGAATAGTACTCATCTAGGGACATGGAGATGCTCGCTAGTCTTAGGTCGTGGTTTTGAAGCCCGGTGGTTGGGCCCCTCCCTCCCCGCCCCTTATGGTGGAGTGTTTGGTCACCATCAAGAAATTTTTGAAGTTCTATATCTTTTGTTAGTTCTAATGGTGGGGAGACCCACGTTGGGTATCGCACGAATTTCTCTAGAATGAATCGTCATTGGAATTTTCTTTAATGGAGGGGAGTCAACTCAGACTTCCCCGTTTCGGTCCTCCAGTCTCACATTGTGCGTTGGTAGGTTCTTAATGGTGGGGATCCCCTCAAGCTTCCCCATGTTGACCTTTTGGTTCTGTTTCAAATGATGACTTTGTGATAAGTTATTAGAGTGTTCCTTGAATCTGGTTTTACCTTGTTTGTTCACTCTAGACAAATGGTGTGGTCTTCATCCAATGGTGCTTGTGATGTTTCAGTTTGTTAAGTTGGTTTTTTTTGGTGAGAGAGTTCCTTTCCTTGATCAGTCAACTAGAGGTATTCAAGCTCTTTGGGGCAGGGGACACATATCAGAATTCCTTTTTACAAGTTTCTTGAAGTTTTCATTGACTCACTTTCTCTGAGCACGATGTGTTTTCCTCTCTTCACTTTCTTTTTGGTAGGAATCATCTCTGAACATTAAGGGGGTGTTGTTTTATACTTTGATCTTCTATCTTATTTGAGGCTTTCCGGGGATGGAAAGCGTTATAGTGGGGAGAATTGTCACACCCTGATTTCTAAAACAAATTTTATTTATTATTCTTATTATTTTTATTCTCTTTTGCGAAACTTTGTAGAAGTGTGGGATGATCCCGATTAAATTTTTTTACTTCCTTCTGATAAATGAATATTTTCGGCGTGGCAGTGTCCAATGAATGGGCGGGTCGTAGTCGACGCTGCGTGACTTGGCCTGGGTCATTGTGCGACCTCCTGCATGCACTGCTCGTTGGTCAACTAATTAAATAAAATAAATTTTTAATAATGAAATAAAATTAAATAATTGTTAAAATAAAAATAGAATAAAATAATAAGTGATAAAAAAATTAAAAAAATTTCTTTAATGATGATGATAATAATAATAATATTATTATTATTAATATTATTATTATTGTTGGTTTTTTTGTTTTAATTTTTATTAGGTTTCTTTTAATTTATTTTTTTATTTTTTTTCATTATTTTTTTCCTCTTCTAGGCGTCGTGCCCAACACTTACTTCCCCATTTTTTTCCTCTTTTATTCTTCCAGTAGAAACCTCCCCCATATTATAAGGCCCCAACCTTAAACATTACTTAATCTTGAGTTACTTATAGAATACAGGTTGAGGATCTTTTCAGGTATAGTGTTTTAGAATATTAGATCATAAAACATGCATTACATTCCACATTTAAACAAAGTGTTTACATAAAAGGTAGTACTCATTTTTTCCATCAACGGAAACATATTTAAAATAAAACATTGATTCTTTCTTGACACTTCCTTGACACTATCATCACATCATGTACCTTTCCCTTGACCTATGAAAAACTTTTCAAAAACATGAGATGAGCATAAAAAGCTCAGTAAGGGATATAAAATTTTGAAATGAAAACATTAGTCCATGTATGAAATCAAACTTTACTCATAAAACATAATCACATTAACATACCTCATCAAATCATGAATAAATCATAGAAATCATAAGACATAAAAGTAACATGAGGCATTCCTAACATTCTTACGTAGGAAGTAACCCTCATGGTTACATTTGGAATACCCATCACAGTATATTCCCTAAATCTCTTCAGAGAAACCTTAACGTTTAACTACTTCATGTTACCCAATGCATTAGAGGGCTATATCAGGCTCAACCACCCTTAGTTTGTCACAAAACCACCCGTCTTCGTAAACAATGCCCAGGAACCATAACATAATCATTTCACATAAAACATTCATAAAGGAGACATCACATTTCCACATTTCAATCACAAGATATCAATACAACACATTGATATAATAAAAACATTATAAAAACCATTTTCAATACCAAAATAAAAGAAAAGTAAAACATGATATTTATATTTCATTTTAAATAAAATTTATGGCTTATAGAGGAATTCGAAGCTCAAATAATGGTCACGGCGGCGGATAAGTCATTGTGGCCACATACGTACGACAAAAAACATTCCTTTTGTCGTTTAGTAAAATGATTCATATAAATAATATTCCTTTTTAATAGACATAAAAGTTAAAGGGGTTTATACACCATCTAAAAGAAAGTTGTGTATAAAACAAAATATGCCTCAATGAAAGGAGATTGAGATGATGTCCCATACCTTGGGTCCGAATTGACACGATCATTATTTAACATCCTGAATAATAAACTTGAGAAAATTTCTACTTGATTAAGAACATTTTTCACGTTCATTTTTCCTTTTATATCACTTATTACCATGTTTTGAACACAATGCAATTATTTAAGTTAATAATGGTTGTTTTGTCGATCATTGGTACTTGAGTCAAAAATCAACTCTTTATAATTACAAGTTGTTCATGTGGTAAAATATCCATTATATCCATAATAATATTCATGATTTAGATATCATATATGTCATATATAGCAAGTATATACATGCATTTACAATATTACATAACATTTAGAGGTAAGAAATGAAATGCACTGTTTATGGAGACGGTAAGCTGTACGGACGAATGAACGCTACTTTCATTTCTATTTCATATTTTATAAAGGTATATTATAATTCTAGTATAATATAATATATAATATCATTAATTTCATCCTTTATATTTCCAACATATGGCATTAACGAATCAAATCACTTTGAGGGGGCGGTAGTCCGCACTTCTTAAAATGAAGATATCACGTATACCAACAATGGAAGCCCTAAAGGCATTCCCTAATTGAAAAATATAGAAGCTTAAAAAAACAAAAAAATATTATATATCATTTATAAATATAGTGACATCTTAATGTCCTCCTTTGATCGTGTTATAATAATTTTGAACAATCATCGTTTCGTGAGGCAGAAATTCGCCATCCACGGAAACAGTATGTTCTTTAACCATTAGATGTAGGTGTGTGTAATTTTAGCTCGAATAATTCTTATAATAACATCCTAGTATATTGAACATACTGGTGTTTTTACAAAATAAATGAATAAAAATAGTTTAGGGGGTTGGATAAGAAAAATAAAACAAAAGAACATTAGAGAAGTCATTACCTTTAAATCGGGTAACTCCACTTGGTTAGAACCAAAATAATTTATTGAAGATATTTACGCCTATGTTAAGGCTTCTAGAATGAATAGTGGGATGTGTAGAGACAAAATTATAAGATCTTGTCCGATCCAATTGCTTGAGATGTCTGGATAAGGAGGTAGAGGTGGGGGTCTTTTATAAGAGGAGCGGAGGAGAACTCTTGGAAAGGTATAAAATTATAGATTATTTTCAAATGAGTTTCAGATTTTAAAGGACCCACATTGATGTATTTCGAGGATAAGGTGATAAGGGTTCAAAATATACTCATCCAATAGTACTTTTACAAGTTTAAGTCCTATATTTTACATTATCATTTCAATTTATTTAAATCACTCATTAATGAGGTAATCGCTGGATCATCATGATGTCATAAATAATTTAATTTATTTAATGTTTAAAAATTATAAAAAAAATACTATGATATAGGAAATCTTTTTAGCTTCCAATTACTATTTATATCCTAATTGATCATTTATGTAGACAAAATTAAAAATGTTTTACTCAGGTAATACATTCTTTGTTATATTTAACTTTCTTTAAAAAATAAAAGGATAAAAAGTCATTATCAGGCAAAAGTGATTCAATGGGGTCCCCAAGTTTGAAAAAAGGAATCCCATGGTCTTCCATGACACAACTAGTAGTCTTAGGACACATGTTGGTGTCATTTTTTAATATTATAATATTATTTTATTATCCTTAACTACCCGATTACTAATTAATCAAGTTAATTAATGATAATTACCGTCGTTACTATTCACAAAGTCCAAAATCAAAAGAGACATGATTATATAATTTGGACCTTCTGATTAAAAATATTTAATCTATTTTACCAAATTTAAAACACATAAATTGAAATAATTAATTTAAAAATAATTCTCGTTGTCAAAACAAATAGCAGGTTTTTTAGAAACAATATCTTTTAAAAGTTTGCCACTTGTTTATGCCCAATTCCAAAGTGAAATTAATCCCAATGAACACCATTGGATTAAATTGTAAAAATATATTTTATTTAAACTTTAAGAACAACTAAAAAATCTAGTCTAACCATATAATTAAATTAGATGAAATGACAGTTTTGATGTCAAATTCACTATTTTTCACTATTCATAAAAAATGAACATTGTCAGAAAAATACCAAAAAAACTATCCAATGTAAATTTCAATGTTCCAATCATATAGAAGAAGTTTATTTTTAAAAATAGAGCTTGTAAAAGTTTCAAAAGATAGATTTAAAAATGGTTTTCCATTAAAAGGTAGTAAATCATTCTCTTAAAAATATTAGTGTATTCCATGCATAAGATTGGAATTATTCCCATTTTAAGCCTCTAAAACACTATATAATTCATAAATAGACATACATACAAATATATATTATTCATTACTTACTTGGGATGTTACGTCCTTCCCCCCTTTAGAAAATTGTGTCCCTGCAATTTATTTACTTATCGAATCAGTGGGGGTATTTATCCCTCATTGCATATTCAGATTCCCATGTTTCCTCTTAACTCATGTGGTTTTTCCACAAAACCACTACTTGATGAATCACCATATTCTGAAACACTTGCTCCCTATGGTCAATAATATGGACAGGTTGTTCCACATAAGAGAGATTCTCTTCCAGCTGAACTACCTCTGGACTCAAAATATGAGATGGATCTGTCATGTACTTCCTTAACATTGAAACATGAAAAAAATTGTGTACCTGTGATAAAATCAGAGGTAACGCCACTCGGTATGCAACTAATCCAACTATCTCCAGAATTTCATATGGTCCAATGAACCTTGGACTCAACATTCCTTTCTTAAAAAATCGCATCACAATTTTCAATGGTGAAACATTGAGAAAAACATGATCACCTACCTCAAAAGAGAGATCTTTCCTCCTGTTGTCCGCATAACTCTTCTACCTTCTCTAAGCTGTTCTCATGTGTTTCTGTATCAGCTGAAATTTTTCTGCCAACTCTTCTACCAATTCCGGTCCCATCAACTTCCTTTCACCTACTTCATACCAGAAACCTAGAGTTCGACAGTGCTTCCCATATAATGCATCAAATGGTGCCATAAGTATACTGGAATGAAAACTGTTATTATAAGAAATCTCACCAAAGAAAAATGTTGGTCCCAACTTCCCTGATAATCCATCGAACAATCATGTATCATATCCTCCAAATTCTGAATCGTTCGTTCTGACTTCCCATTTGATTGAGGATGAAAATTCGTACTAAAATTCAATTCATTACACAACGACTTCTAAAGGCCTTCCAAAAAGTTAGAAGTGAACCTGGGATCATGGTCAGATACAATGGAAAGAGGAATTCCATGTAACCTTACTATCTCTTTAAGATACAAACGGGAATGTTGATCTAGGGGAAAAGTATCTTGTATAGAAAGGAAATAAGAAGATTTAGTCAAGTGATCAAAAATAACCCATATTGCATTATTACCTCGAGGTGTCTTCGGCAATCCCACAATGAAGTCCATGGATATACTTTCCCATTTCCACTCTGGCACTAGTAAAGGCTGAAGCACCCCTTTGGGTAACTATCGCTCTTCTTTAACCTATTGACAAGTCAAACCCTTCAGAGTAAAATCAGCAATGTCTCTTTTCATTTTGTCCCACCAGTAATACTCCCGAAGATCTCTATACATATTAGTACTTCCTAGATGAATTGAAAACAGATAACTATGAGCTTCACATAACAAATCTCTCTTCAACTGTTAATCACACGACATAAAAAATCTCTTCCGAAATCTCAAAACACAATCATTATCAATGTTGAATTCAGGAAACTTACCCTTCTGAACCAGCTCGACCTTTTTCTGCAACTCGTTGTCTTGCTTCTATGTTTTCTTAACTCTGTCTGATAGAGAATATTTCACTGATACCTGAAACAAAACAGAAGAACATCTTACACCGACAACTTCTATTCCAAAGGTCATCAAATCCTTAACCAAATGATCATGTTCCAAATGCAACATTGTTAATGAAGCTTTATTTTTTCGACTCAAAGCATCAACCACTTTATTTGATTTTCCCGGATGGTAATGAATTGTACAGTAATAATCCTTGATTAATTCTAGCCATCTCCTTTGTCTCATGTTCAATTCTTTCTATGTGAATATATATTTTAAACTTTTGTGATTGGTATATATTTCACACTTTACTCCATACAAATGATGTATCTAAATTTTTAAAGTGAAAGCAACAGCAGAAAATTCCAAATCATGTGTAGGGTAATTTACCTCATGAGTTTAAAACTGTCGTGAAGCATAAGAAATTACCTGATCATTCTGCATTAGTATGCAACCAAGTTCATTCAATAAAGCATCACTGTAGGTAACAAACTCACCATTCCTGGAAGGTAGTGCCAAAACTGGAGAATTCACTTATCTTCTTTTCAGTTCCTAAAAACAATCATCACATTATTTTGTCCAGATAAACTTAACACCCTTCTGAGTTATCTTAGTCATTGGACTAGATTACCGTGAAAAATCTCTAACAAACCTTCGGTAATATCCTTCCAAACCAAGAAAACTATGAATCTCGGTTACATTTGTGGGTCTTGTCCATTCTTAGACAACCTTTGTTTTTGCAGGAGCCAGAGTTATTCCATCATTAGAAACAATATGACCAAGGAAAGAAATTTGTTGCAACCAAAACTCACACTTTCTGAATTTCCCATAAAATTTATTTTCATTTAAGGTTTTCAAAATAACACTTAAATGTCTATCATGCTCCTCTTTACTTTTAGAGAACCCCAAAATATCATCAATGAAAACAACCACAAACTTATCCAAGAACTCATGGAAAATTCTATTCATAAGATCCATGAATACAGCAGGTGCATTGGTTAGACCAAATAGGAATAACTACAAATTCATAATGGTCATATCTTGTACGTAACGTGGTCTTCGGAACATATACTTCCATTACCTTCAAATGATGGTACCCCGATCTCAGGTCAATCTTTGAAAAATACTGAGCTCCCAAGAGCTGATCAAAAAAATCATCGATATAAGGAAAAGGATATTTGTTCTTAATAGTGATGTTATTCAAGGCTCTATAATCAATGCAAAGTCTTATAGAACCATATTTCTTTTTAACAAATAAAACAAGAGCACCCCATGGAGATGTGCTAGGTCGAAAGAAACTTTTCTCTAATAAATCTTTCAATTGCTCCTTCAACTCTAAAAGTTCAGTTTGAGCCATTAGATAAGGGGGTTTTGAAATTGTCTTAGCATCAGGAACTATGTCAACAGTAAACTAAACTTCCCGATCTGGTATTATTCCAGGTAACTCATTAGGATAAAACATCAGGATACTCATTTAGCACTAGCACATCATTAATCTGTACAGTTCCCTTGTTTCCAATAATATGTCCAAGGTAACATTCATTTCCATCATTTACAAGTTTCTTGGCCTCTTGATATGTTATCAATACTGAGGGTTCATTCATGACAGAAACTGAAATTCCTTTTGAAAATAAACTTCTTTAGCTATACAGTCAATCTTAGCTTGGTAAATAGAGAGCCAATCCATACCCAAGATAACATCAAACTCTACTAGAAGTAAAACAATAAGGTTTGCAAGTAGGTTCTTTCCATGGATAAAGATAGGAAGATTCTTATAAATTCTTTTTGCCTCAAAATTTCCCCAAGGTGTTTTTACCACAAGTTCAGGAGTCATTTCGTGAGATGGTATTCCCATTGTACTAGAAACGTTTTCAAGGATGAATGAATGTGTAGACCCCGAATCAAACAACACACTGGAATAATCTAAAAAACAAACAAAGTACCTGATACAACTTCATTTGATGGCCCGACATGGGCTGAAATAGTTGCAAAGGATTTCACCACCCCTTTATTCTTGTAGTGTAACTGCTTCCCATCACTCGAGCTCTTTTTAGGACACTCATTTTCATAGTGACCCATTTAATTGCACTTAAAACATTTCACTAACTGTAGATCAAATTTGGTCTTACCAACACCCTGATCTTTTTCAGTGCAATCACGAGCCTTATGTCCCATCTTACCGCATCGGTAGCACTTTCCATAATTCAGAAGACATTCCCCAGCATGCCTTTTACCACATTTATCACAAAATGGAAGCTTAGTTTTCTTACCGTCAGAACTTTTTGAAGAAATATTTCCTTTCTCTTGCCACCTCGGTCTCTTCTTCAGTTGGTTGTTATAGAACACATGGTCATCGAAAAACTATATTTCCACCTTTCTCAACACATCGAACAAGCTTTTCATAACTCTTGAATTCGCGAGAAGCTAAATCCCTTCGATATTTTGGCTTTAATCCTGAGTTTAAATGATTGATTTTACTATCAAGGTCTCAGATAAAATTTGGAGCATACCATGCCAACAGAGTGAACCTTTGTTCATAGGCAGCCACTGAGTCTTCCTCTTTCCTCAATTCTAGGAATTCTTTTTCCATCCTAAATCGAATAGCCTTAGGAAAATAATTGTCAAGAAACATACCTTTGAATTCATCCCAGTCGAGAGCATCAATCTCATCAGCGTCCCTGATATTTTTAACCATCGACCACCACTGATCTGCTTCACCCTCCAAACGGTAAATAGAAAGACTCACCTTTTGATTGTCTGAACACCCCCATGACATCGAAAATCTGCTCCAGTGCTTTAATCCACCCATCAGCTAGCATAGTGTCAGATGATCCTCTGAATGATGGGGGATGTTTCCTAATGAAATGTTCCACCACTGACATGTTCCTAGGCGGTTGATCTGGACGATCTCTTTTATGGATACCACCACCATTTATCTCTTGAGTCAACTACGCCATTACTACAACAAACTGTTAAGTTCCAATTCTGACCATCTCAGGATGTTGATTCAGAAGTTCTTTTCCTTCTGTATGCCTTCTTAGCATTGCCTCCCTATTTCCTCTATGGAAAAGCATTATAAACAAACATGTCATAGATCAAGAAATATGGTAATCTTCAAATAATATATCATTTTTAATTTGACAATAATTTTTTTTTGGATAATCATTTAATAGAATTATAAATCCTAAATATATCTAAACAGACCTATGATACCAACAATAAGTCCCCAACCATAAACATTACTTAACCTTGAGTTACTTCAAGAATACACATTGAGGATATTTTCAGGTTTAGAGTTTTATATAATTAGATCATAAAACATGCATTACATTCCACATTTAAACAAAGTTGTTACATAAAAGATAGTACTCATTTTTTCCATCAACGGAAACATATTTAAAATAAAACATGGATTCTTTCTTGACACATCCTTGACACTATCATCACATCATGTAACTTTCCCTTGAGTTGTAAAAATCATTTCAAAAACATGAGATGAGTATAAAAATCTCAGTAAAGGATATAAATGTACGAAATGAAAACATTAGTCCATGTATGAAATCATACTTTACTCATAAAACATAATCACTTTAACATACCTCATCAAATCATGAATAAATCATAGAAATCATAAGACATAAATGTAACTTGAGGCATTCATAACATTCTTACATAGGGAGTAACCCTCATGGTTACGTTTGGAATACCCATCACAGTATATTCCCTAAATCCCTTTGGAGAAACCATAACGTTTAACTCCTTCGCATTACCAAATGCATTGGAGAGATATATCGGGCTCACCCACCCTTAGTTTATCACGGAACCACCCGTCTTCATAAACAAATACCAAAAACCATAACATAATCATATCACACAAAACATGCATAAAGGAAACATAACATTTCCACATTTCAATCACAAGATATCAATACAACACATTGACATAATAAAAACATTATCAAAACCATTTTCAACACCAAAATAAAAGAAAAGTAAAACATGGTTTTTATTTTTCATTTTAAATAAATGTTATGGATTGTAGAGGAATCCGAAGCTCAAATAATGGTCACGGCGGCGGAGAAGTCATTGTCGCTGCATACGTACGACAAAAAAACATTCCTTTTGTCATTTAGTAAAACGCTTCGTATAAAAAAGATTCCTTTTGAGTAGACATAAACGTCAAAGGGGTTTATACACCGTATAAAATAAAGTTGTGTATAAAACAAAATACACCTCAATGAAAGGAGATTGAGACGATGTCTCATACCTCAGTTTCGACTTGACTCGATCATTCTTTAACGTCCTGAATAATAAAATTGATTTAATTTCTACTTGATTAAGAACCTTTTTCAAATTCATTATTCCTTTTATATCACTTATTACCATTTTATGAACACTATGTAATTATTTAAGTTAATAATGGTTGTTTTGTCGATCATTGGTACTTGTGTCAAAAATAAACACTTTATAATTAAAATTTGTTCATGTGGAAAGGTATCCATTCTATCCAGAATTATATTCCTGATTTAGATATCATATATGTCATATATATATCTAGTATATACATACATTTACAATATTACATAACATTTAGAGGTAAGAAATGAAATGCATTGTTTATGGAGAAGGTAAGCCGTACGTACGTATGAATGCTACATTCATTTCTATTTATTATTTTATAAAGGACTATTATAATTCAGTATTATATCATATATAATATCATTAATTTCATACTTTATAAATCCCACATGTGGTATTAACAAATCAAATCACTTTGAGGGGGAGGTAGTCCGCACTTCCTAAATTGAAGATATCGCGTATACCCATAATGGAAGCCATAATGGTATTCCATAAATGAAAAATACAGAACCTTAAGGAAAACATAAACATATTATATATCATATATAAATATAGTGACATCTTAATGGACACCTTTGAATGTGTTATACGAATATTGAACAATCATCGTTTCGTGCGGCAGAAATTCTACATCGACGGAAACCCTATGTTCTTTAACCATTAGATATAGGTGTGTGTAAGTGTAGCTCGAATAATTATTATAAAAACATCCTAATATATTGAAAATACTGGTTTAGTTACAAAATAAATGAATAAAAAGATTTTAGGGTGTTGGAGAAGCAAAATAAAACAAATTAACATTTGATAAGTCTTTTCCTTTAAATCGGGTAACTCCTCTTGGTTTGAATCAAACGGGTTTCTTGAAGATCTATCTGCCTAAGGTAAGGATTCTAGGATGAAACGAGGGATGTGTAGAGACAAAATGAGCTGATCTTTTCCAATCCAATGGCTTGAGGAGTGTGGGTAAGGAGGTAGAGGTGGGGGCCTTTTATAAGAGGAGAGGAGGGGCACTCTTGGAATGGTATAAAATGTTACTTTATTTTCAAATGAGTTTCGGATTTTAAAAGTCCCAAATTGATTTATTTCGAGGATAAGGTGATAAGGGTTTGAAACATAATCATCCAATAGGTATTTGACAAGTGTAATAATTACATTTTACATTATCTTTTCATTTTAATTAAATTGTTCATTAATGAGGTAATCGTTGCATCATCATGATGTCATAAATAATTTAATTTATTTAATGTCTAAAAATTATAAAAAAAATACTAAGATATAGGAAATAATTTGATCTTTCCAATGACTATTTATAGTCCAACTTATCATTTATGTAGACAAAATTAAAAATGTTTTACTCAGGTGATATATTCGTTGTTATATTTATCTTTCTTTAAAAAATAAAAAGAAAAAAAGTCATTATCACACAAAAGTGATTCCATGGGGTCCCCATGTTTTGAAAAAGGAATCCCATGGTCGTCCATGACACAACCAGTAGTATTAGGACACATTTTGGTGTCATTGTTTATTATTATGATATTATTTTATTATCCATAACTACCCAATTACTAATTAATAAAGATAATTAATGATAATTACCATCGTTACTACTCACAAAGTCCAAAAACAAAATAGTATTCATTAAATAATTTGGACTTTATGATTACAAATATGTAATCGATTTTACCAAATTTCAAACACAGAAATTTCAATAATTAAATTAAATATAATTCATGTTGTCAAAACAAATAGCGGGTTTTTTAGAAATAATATCTATGAAATGTTTGGTAGTTTTTTATGCCCAATTCCAAAGTAAAATTAGTCCCAATGACCACTATTAGATTAAATGGTAAAAATATATTCTATTTACACTTTCAAACCAATTAAAAAGATAATCTAACCATATAATTAAATTAGATGAAAAAGCAGTTTTGATGTAAAATCCAGTATTTTTCACTATTCATAAAAAAATGAACATTGTTAGAAAAATAAAAAAAAAATTATCCAATATAAATTTCAATGTTCCAATCATAATGAATAAGTTTATTATGAAAAATAGAACTTATAAAATTGTCAAAAGATAGATTTAAAAATTGTTTCCCATCAAAAGGCAGTAAATCGTTCTTTTAAAAATATTAGTGTATTCCATGTTTAAGATTTGACATATTCCCATTTTAAGCCTATAAAACACTATCTAATTCATAAGTAGACATAGATAAGAATATATATTTTTCATTACTTACTTGGGAAGTTACAACTCTCCTCCCGGATCACGCAGCAACCCCCTGTCGGCCTGCTCGCCACGCCACCCGCTGGTTCCCTCACCTGCGCTGTCCGCCGCGTTCCCCAGCTCACGCCGTCACACGACATCCCCTGAAGACCCGACGCCGCACATCTTCTCTTGGTCAGCCGGCTCGCACATCCACCCTGACCCATGCGTGCACATCCTGCACCAATCAGCCCTCTGGTACATACCTCCTACGTCCCCCTCTCCCCAACATGAACCTGCTGCCCTCCTCCCTGTGGGTGTGATCCCTCAGGGTAATCCCTTGCACGAAACTCATGGTTTTGGTTTGGTATTTTTGAGTTTTTGATGTTAGATATTGATAACTTTGGTATGGATTTATATTTTAGGGTTTATGTGAAGTTTTTTGTGGTGCGCTTAGTGCACGATTGGAGTTTCACTTTGAATTTGGGGTTTTCCTGCGTTGAGGTAGGTGGTTCCATGCAATTTCATCTTTATATGATTTTACTACCTTCTTAATTAAATTTTAATGTGGTCTAATGATAAAATTTCATAGTGAAAATGTTATTTTGGATATTTTTTGATTTTTATATTTGGTGAAACTAAATTTTTTCTTTGTAAATGCCTATGTATTTGATGCATGATGTGTAGTTGTAATTTTTAGACATGTTTTAGCTAATTTTTTTAAGGTGTTCAAATTGTTTTTTCAAGAACACATGAGGTGTGGGTGTGATTAAAATGAGTTTTTTTAAACAAGATAAACTATTTTGATGTGTTAATTTTTATTATGAACTTTGAGTATGCTCTAAGGGTGCGAATGAGGTTTTTGGAAGGGTAGACATGTGAAATTACTTTTAAAATGGTTCTAGCATCTAAAATTTGTGTGTTTTAGTGTGAGGATTTATGTATGCACGTGTGATATTTTATAAATTTAAAAATTGTTTTTTAATCGGTGTTTGAGAAGCAAAACATGGGTGGAAATGTTTTTGGGGTTATTTGGTAAGTGAGAATTGTGTTTTCAAATTCTTTGAGGTGTGTGTATGTCTAAATGGGGGTTCTCAAAGGAAAATGAGTCATTTTGGGTGTGTGGTCTTATTGTGTACACTTAAAATTAAATTTAAAACTTTTGAAAAATGTAAAACATGTTATGATATTGTTACCTTGAGTATTTGTTTCTAAAGTGATGTCTCCATATGTGATAAATTGGTTTTTGGTGTAAAATTTTCTTGGTTTATGCTGAAATGATTTAACAAATAGTTCTAATGGATTACTGATTTATTGAGATGGCACAAAAGTTGTATTTGAGAAAAGTTGAATACGCGTTTATATTTAAAGTGGCATTTTTTTTATAAACTGAGACGTTTTTGGTGTAAACCCACATTGCGTCGCTTGGTGGAGTTTTATAAGTGGTGCAAATGGTTCAGTTAATTGTTTATTTAGTGAAAAACTAGTTTTAAGGACAATTTATTAAGCAAGTGGTTTGTATGACTCTATTATTTGTAATTGGTTGTATTTATTTGTGTCGGCCCTTCTTGTTTTATTTAAATATTTTTTCTATGTTTTTTGAATTGTTTATGTTCTAATTTCAGTGTTGCCAAATGAGGATTTACGAAATGATTAGGCGATGACAAATATAATTTGGAAAGGTATTTTGGTGTGCATGAGTTTTGGAATTGTTGTCTGGGTATGCCAATGGTGGCCTTTCTGTGTAATGTCTTGTTTGGTCTGTTTTATGAAGATGTAATATACTCTGTGTAAGGGAACTTGAATGAGCACAAGATAAAACCTCGAGTATCTATGTGGGAGGACTAGAACTAGTGCGCTAGTGATCCAGAGTGGTATTGTCCCTATTTCACTTAGCTGGATTGATGATTGAAACACTAAATAAACATATGAATTCTGAGGGTCGTGGTCTTCTAAGCCATGTTTTCCAAGGGTCATGGTCTTCTAAGCCATGTTTTTTTGAGGGTGGTGGTTTCTAATCCACGTTTCCCCAAGACACGAGGTTCTAGGGTCCCACTTGAGCTAGATAATCCTTAGGGGATTTACAAATATTGCTCTACTATTCATGATGTGGTGCCTTCTGTCACCATAAAAGAAGACCACTTGAGTATGTGCATGTTCTTTGTAAATTTCCTTTTCAATTATTAAAGTAGTAATTGTGAAATGGGTTTTCATTCAGTGTTCTTTTTTTCATTTTTAGCTTTTAAATGTTTTCCTTAAAAGTGTTTTAAAAATATGGGTTTAAATGAGCTTGTTAAATTATCTTTTTGATGTTGTGACATGGAGCCTTTTATTTGGTGGTATCCTATGGGGCTCTTGGCTCACACGCAAAATACACCTTTGGGTGTATGTAGATATTTTTCATTGTGTATTCCAGGTTGAGGCATCATGCTTAGTGATGGTGGTTCTGGATACCTTCGGTCTTCATGTCAAGGTTCTTGTTGGTAGCTTGGGAATGCGGCTTCTCATGTCCCTTGGAGGATGGTATTGGAGTTTTAGTTCTCTATCTTTGTTGTTGTGCACTTTGGGTTTTTAGTTGAATTGTAGACTTTGAACCTGTTTATTGTTTAATGGCATGTTTGGTTGTTTGGTTCTAGTTTCAGTTTGTTTATCTTATTAGTTGTTTTCCTATCTATTATTTCGCGTAAATCGTTCCCATGTAATGTTTTGATACCTAGGAACTTATGCCAGCACGTGGGGATCGAGAACACCCTTTGGGTTTTGTCGCGGACCGGGTCAGGCACTGGGTCGGATGGCGACCCGACTTGGTTCATAACAATATATTGTTTCAATGAAATTTCTATAATTTTTTAAAACTATTTTGATTCTATTTTTTAATAATAACATGAGCAATAATGGTCCGATTAAGGTTATTATTAGTTATTTATAAAGATAATGAAATTTTCAAAATATAATTAAACTAGACCCAATTATGATTCTTCCATTATATGGTTTTCTTTGGTATTAATTTTTAAAATTTGATGTGTTTATAGTTTATAGGAATTCAGATACATGATTCCGTTATGTGAATCACCTACGTATAAGAGCTTATACTGATTTGGTTATGTGAATTTTCTTTATCTAATCACCTACCTGAAAACTTATATAGATTTCTTTTTGTGGATTCACTTATGTGGATTGACTACATAGATTTGACTATGTGAGTTGATTACAGTAATTCATCTACATGAATCTCGTATGTAATTTTTCTTAAGAAAAGAGGGGAAAACACCTACATGGATTTTCCAACATTATTTAGTGAAATTATATATATTATTCTAAAATTTGTAAATTTTCCTTGTTTTACATATTATTTCATATTTCAATTTGGTACATGTTTATTTCGAATATTTAAATTGTTCTAATGAATTTATAAATTCATATTAATTATGTACAACATATGAGAATTTTTTCCATTTTTTAAACATGATTTTGTAAAGAACAAAGGGTGTTCTATTTTCAAGAATTAAACTTATACCCTGAGACTCAAAAATATTTTTTTTATTTTATGTTTTTTCTTCTATTATATTGTTTCAGAATTAATATTAGTTTAATTAAATCCATTCAAAATAAATTATTATTTTTAATGTAGTGATATTATGTTTTGAAATTATATTCATGTTTACTTATTATTTTAATTATAATTTTTTGAATTTCATATTTCAAATTCAACCTTGCTATTTTATGGGGTTTTCATTAACCTACCAATATAGTTTTTTTCAACAATTAAATCAAATGATATCAGATTTATTTGAATTTTCCAAAATTATTTTGAATATTATACATGAGTTGAGCATTTATTATGCTAAAATAATATTTTTTTTCCCAATATCTCTCTCTCAGATAATACAGTATTACTATTTTTTAATTTAAAATACTTTTAATCATTTTCACAAGACCACTTTAGTTGTTGTATCTTTGAAGATTTTATATGTTCTTATTAAAGGGATTTTAGAAGAGATATATACAAATACGATAAAATGAGTGCATATAAATAAAAGTGATAAAAAATTTCCAAAATCTGAGAACCTTAAAATTATATTTTATATTGTGTTTACTATTTCTTTACAATCTCTCAAGGGAAGTATGAAAACATTTTAACATACAATATCTTGATGAGACAAGGTGATCAAGAACTCAAGAACCATCACCTTTGTTTTATTATTCTTATATATGATTAATTATTTTTTACTGAGTCTGTTACACTTATACTCATCTGTCATGTTACTTCATGGTAACACCCAAAGATTTTATGATATATTTTATTTTAAATAAATCCATTCACTCTGATAACTTGTGGAATAGGAAACCTAGAGTCTAAATGAACTTTAATATAGTATATCGTTATAACATAACCATTAAATTGGTTTCTAAGAATAAAATTATATGTTTTAAAAATTTATAAAATAAATTATGTGATTATTTATTTATTTTAAATCAAAATAAAAATAATTTGAAACAAAAAATAAATATTTATCAAAAAATGTATTTTTCTAAAAAGAGGCTTCATCATGTTCTGACCACTTAATTTAAAATTAATTTTTAAATATTTTATAAAATTTAATTGAAAAAATGAACTTAATTTTTTAAATCATAATATCAAAATAATATTAGAATTAATTTTTTTTTATTTTTACAAAAAGATTAATATTTCAAAGAATTGTGAAAAATAATGGTTTTTATGGAAAACAACCTTCTCATTTAAATTATTTTAAAAGTTAAATTATATTTTAAGTTTTTATAATGTAAATTTATTTAAAATATATTAAAATTTCATTAATTTTTGTCCTTGTGGTCAATTTGTTTTTAATTTCAATATAAAACATTCCATACTTATGAGAACATTTCTTGGGAAACCAATTTTTCATCACCTCGGTAGGTTATATTTTAAATTAAATTATGTCACTTATTTGATTTGAATTTGGAAAAATGGATTCTATATTTTTAATTGAAATAATTATTATTATCTATTAATTTCTACCTAAATTTGACCATAATTAATAGTAAAAACATAATAAATTAATTATCATTGTTATGGTAAAAACTAATTTTCCAGGGTGTAAACTAAAAATTTATGGATTAAAATAACCTAAATACTTGAATAATTCATAATTTATGGACATATTTCAATCATATATTATCTATTACTTTATAATGATCCATTTTGGAGCCTCGTGGTATATGTAGAATGTGGGTACAAATAATTATTTTCAAAAATTCCATGAGTTTCCTCTCCCCCACATATAAAAGGCCACTCCCTCTCCTATACACTTAAACTTATAAATCCCTTTGAATCATCCAAAAACTAAAAAAATTATATTTTTTAATTACATACCCTCTTCCTATATTTCTTAGTTTTATTACATAACCCTATAAATAATTTGTTAGGTGTAAACCTAATGAGGCTCTCCAAAGAGGAGGAAAAATTCTTACACTTTTGATTTGTTTTATTTCTTCTTCAACTTACATAAAATATTAATAAACTATGATAATATTAAAATAAAATTACCTAATATAAAATTAAATATTATTATAATGATTTTATGTCCTATATCCATATCCACTTCAATCAAATTGTAATCGATAATGTTGATTGTGTGTATGATGAACTGCCGCCTCACAAACTGATGTAATTGTTTTTTCCATTACCACCATTAAAGGTGGGATATAATGATAGATTTAACATATTTGAATTATATTTATGATATTATTATAATTATTTTATATTGATATCGCATATATTTTATTAACTTCTAATTCATGGGGGGATAAGATAATGTCACTCGTGTGTACGGTGGATTAATGCCTTGCGAAGCGATGTGATTTGTTTTTCAAGTAAGATTTAAATCGAAGATTTTAAGGATAAATTTATTGAATATATGTGATATTTATGAACTAAAAATAATATGGTAATATAATATAACTTATAAATTCTTACCTTTTAATCTTTTGGAAAACAATAACGTCATTTGTGCATACTTGTGGATTATCGTCTCCACATTACGATGCGAAGTGTTTTTCATCTTATTTTTACATAGAAGAAACTAAGGATGGGTTTTATTAGAATAAATTATCTATATCTAAATATTTTATAAAATTTAATCAACTTTTTTTTTACTTTCATTCCATCCATCTATAAAAAAATTGAAACCATGTTAATGCATACGTGCAGCCTATTGTCTCAATGAATAGTGTAATACATTTCCTATCTCTAGATATTATAGATTACTATAAATACATAATTAATGAATATATATGATATTTATATCATGGAATAAATTATGTATATTATGTAACCACTGTCAATGTAAAAGTACATAAATAAACAAACCAAAACATCCATGAAAAATAAAGCAATTATCACATGAAACAGTGATTTTAACACAGAACTGTTAATTAATAGGTGATAAAATACTATAAGTAAATCAAATATAGTATGATATATATTATTATGGTTTGAAAATATATTTGTAATAAAATTATATTTATTATATAATATCTTAGAACATGTACAAAGGAATTCAGACCTAAGGTAAGATATTTTTTTGTCAATTTTCCTTATTTGAGACATATGTCATATTATGAATCAATATTCTTTTATGAGATGTATATAAAGACCAATTGAAATTTAATATCATGAATTTATTTATTCTCAAGGTAATTTAAGTTTATTTTTATATTATTCTTTTAGGTTTATTATGATTCAATGTTACCAAAGTTGTAATGGGTTTATGGTACAATCTCATCGTTTATTAGGATTGTTTATGTTTATGCTTCCGATGATGAAATATCATGATCCATATCTAAAAAACTCATGGATTTTATTAAAATCTACTTATGACATGATAATACAATTTTTCCCTTCTTTTCCCTCTCTTTATGTACTTAAGAGTTCAAAATAATTTTTTTAAGAAAAAATTATCTTTATTTATCTCTTCGGTCGAAACCCTATTCTCTTCCTTATATATGTTTTCAAAAAAATGATATTTTTTCAAAATTATCCAAATAATTTATTAAATACACTTTAACTCATGTTTTAATATTTAAATGGTTTTTCAAATGAATCTTCTTGTCAATTTCTGAACGAGGTAATTCTTAACTTTTTACCAAAGTGTAAAAGGAATATTTTTAAACTTGTATGACATGAATGGAATTTTTTGAAATCATGAAAATTATATTCATGTAATATTTATGAGTTTATATATTAATGTTTTAAAAAATATATAATATTTAATGATTTTTCTTGTTTTTTAAAATGTTATTCTTAAAGAAATGTTATTTTTCTCAATAAATGTTCCAAGTGATCATTAAAAATTATTTTCCATGTAGTATGACATGAAATGATGTTACTTAAGCCTTAATGGGGATATAATCCAATGATAAAATCCATATTATTTCTTAATATGGTTTATAATCAGTTTGAATTGGGATGTACTATTTTGATACCATTCGCTACATTATTCTGGATGGTTTACGATTATGTTTATTGGTTGGGAAAAGTATTAACATTTCATATGTGAGTTTTTCAATATAAATTATTGTGTTTGTGATGATTAATCGATTCATTTTATAAATTCATTGGAATTTTTATGTGATGGGTGGGGACCTCTATATCTCCTTAATTCATTGATGGGTGTTATGAGGAAAAATAGATTTAGTTTTTGTATGAGAAATTACCCATTTATATAAGATGTCTTATCATAAGGCCTTGACAATATGGTTATGATGTCCAAAATTATGCATTCAATGATTATGATAATATTCATTGATGTCCATTTGATTATTCTATTAGTCATAATATTTATGGAAATGTCTCAAACTCATGTGATTACATATATAGAATTGTTTTGTCATTATTTATTCCTACCATGTTATACTCAATGTATTGATTAAATGAAAAGTGTTTTAGTTATTTACCTTTATATATTGATTAGGATTTATTTATTCATATATTAAATTATACTCATTCCATTATTAATCATTTTAGCTGACCACATTCTTATGTTTCTCTCCCTAGGATACTAAGATGATTGATATGATTAATATGATGGGTTATGGTATATGAAATAATGATTCACTTGAAGAAATTGTTTTGTTGAAATTTTCATTTTCATTTGTAAAATGATAATCATGTATGTATCTAGTTACTAAGACTACTAAAATTTTAAATCCGTTGGGATATTATTCCTTGTTTATTATACCAATATAATAACCACTAACCCTATGCTACTCAGTTTGGGGTTTTTACAGTTGGTATCAAAGGAATTTTAGTAGAAACAATGGGAAATAAACATAGGAAATTATAGATTAGGGAATATAACCCTATGATAGAATTTTTGGACAACCATTGAAGAATATACTAAAGTTCTGATGATGAGGAGATAATGTTATTTCCCCTAGAAATACATCCTTGTCTGGATACTACAAGTGTACATGGATCTGGAACAGATGTACCTAGGCGTAATAACCTTGAAAAAAGTTGCCTTGAGCTTGACTCAAGTGTTCTGTGGTACACAGTAATGGGCTATAATATATAATTTTTTGACACTCTTTATGGATATATTTTACTTAATTCACATTTTCTTTACAAAACATTATGGAGGTTTTAAAATATTTTTTTTGTTTTGAAAACATTCCCAAAGAAACCATGTTTATGACAATGATATTATCCATGCATAGTTTTTTCAATTTATGTAAAGTTTTTCACTAGTTTTGGGATTATAAATTATGTTTCATAATGTTATGATATAAACTATGGTATTACATTAATTAAGAATAACACCTAGTTGAAGGAATGGGAACCATATCAATGTACATACCATGTGTAGGGATTTCCCTCCTATGGAGGATAAGGAAACTAGAGCTGGAACTATAGCTAGAACTGATCAAATTATTACAATATTGGGGAAACTGACTCTGTTTATGAGTAATAACCTTTCCTATATTAATCCTATTTTTGATCCACTAGGTAGTGTAGCAATGTTAGACCGCTTCATGCATCATCAACCTCAATCATTCAATGGGAATACTAAAACATTTTTATCTGATAAATGTATAAGTTCTTTAGAGTGTATATTTCTTTCTTTGGGAATTAATTAAAAGGATAAGGTTTTCATGGTAGTTTTTGTAAGGACCTTACCTTAAACATAACGTATTGTAGTGTTTTTTAACTAGAATTCACATTCGAGGATCTTTTAAGTTTAAAGTTTTAGGTAATTTTGAGAAACTCTTACAAAGTAAACCCATACATTACATGTGGAGACTTATACACAGTATCTATTTTTTTACACCAAATTAAACCCATAAAACGACATTACTTCTTTTCAATACACATATTAAATTCTTTCATCAGGACATCTTATTTCCCCGTACCAATCTTAAGACCTATGAAAAACATTTTAAAACATGGAATGAGAAAAAAATCCCAATAAGGGACATAAAGAAAGTAAATCATTAGTCTAGTAAAACCATGATTCCCCATTAAAATCCATTTCTTAAAAACTCGTTATCATGCACAAAAAATATGTAGGTGTCTTGGTACACCATTACCTTATCAATCCTACATTCACCCTCACAAATGGAATAACCATACGGTAAACTTCCATCTCTAGAGTACCCAATGCATAAGAGATCTATAATGTATTTCTCCCTATTTATAATCTATATCCAGATCATGAATTTTACATGATTTATCGTGGGGAACAACCCTTCATTTGAGCTATATCGGGCTCAACTTTGAGATATAATGGGGATAAACCTTTCATATATGTTGTGTTGGGCTCACCCGTAAAAAGTACAAGTACCAATATATAATCATAACACATAAAACTATTCAATTTTCAACATGTCACTCAAAAAATATCATTTTCACACATAATAAAACATTACTAGTTATTGAAATAATCAATCCATTTAAAAAACCCATTTTAAAATTTTTAAGAAGATATTTTTGAATCAAAGTTTCCCATAACACATTGAATAATTTGAGAGAAATTAATATATTAATTTCCTTATAAATAAATAAATAAAATCCATTTTAAAATACTTTACATGAATGAGAATGATTTATAAGAAAAAAAATTAAAACATTAAAAATGATGTTTTTGTCAAAGAGACTCGTACTTTGAATATGACTCATTATGTAAAATATTTATATTCCTGAATAATATACTTAGATTAATTATTTACTTTATAACCTTTTCCATGTTTATTATTCCATTTATATAACTTTTTATCATGTTATGAATATTATTTAATTATTTACGTTCATGTTGGGTTTTTTAAGATATTCGTTACTTGATTCCAAAATGATTTTGGAATGATGTCAATTGTCAAAGTGGTCATAATTACATCATATATAGAATAATATTCATGACATAATAATCACCTTTATACATGAATTATACTTTTAAATCAAACCATTTATGTATGGTTACGAAAAATGAACAACGTTATAATCATGGAGATGGTAGGTCGTACATACACATGAATAACATTTCCATTTTTCAATGATCATTATGGAAAGAATATAAGTATTATTTTATCTCTCCATAATGATCATAATATCATTAATATAATATTAATAATTTAAATATACATATATATATCATCCATGTGATGTAGTGTTGAAAAACAAATCATGTCGCTTCGTGGAGGTGATAGTTCACACGTATGCATGAATGACTAAATATTTTTCCAATTAATGGAAGTGGAGATGGATTTATGTGATGATATTAATATAATAACAAATAAATATATTTAATATACTATATTTATTATTTTTATCATTTTTGGATAAGATTTTAATGAAGTTACAAAAGAAATAAAATAGAAATACGTGATTAAAAAATTACCTCTTCTTGGAATGATCTTCCTTGATTAACACCTTAACACTGTTAAAGAGAGTTTTTTGCCTAAAATAAGACCTATATAATGTGGGGAGGTATTATAGTAATTTATTTGGGCAGATCTTAGCTGAAAAAAATAGTTTTTAGGTGTGAATAATAGTTATGAATGTGTGACCTTTTATAGGAGAGGGGAGTGAAACTCTTGGAATTCTTTAAAATATAAATTTAATATAAATTAATTTTCAATTAAAAATTGGTAGAAAGTGATTTTTTCCAATATATTATGATTTTGGGTTAAATAACTTGCATAAAATTAAAATTATATAAGTTGTGACTATTTTTTAATCCTTATCTTTTTGTTTTAACCCTTATTAATTATTACCTTGATATCATGTAATTTATACTTTGAGGGTTAATATAATTACTATAAAATGAATAAAGACAAAAAATTGAGTAATTTATTAAATTTAATTACATATCACAGTAATTCGGCCAAAATTTGTATTTTATTAATTTTATATCATTTAATAAAATATTGTTTAATTTAAAATATTAATAATGTCAATTTTGAAACTATTCAAAATTTGAATTTTTTAAAATATCATAAAAACTTGAAATATTTGTAAAAAACACTATTAAACAACCCTTAACATGTCAAAGTAATACATAAAAATATTTTATAGCAATAATTATATCAAATTTTATTTATTTTAATATTTTTAATAATATTTTTTTGATTCTTCCACTAATAAAGCAATTAAGGCATCATCATTGTGTCACCATTTAATTTAATTATTTATTTCTTAAAAATTATAAATAAATTAAAAAAAATTCAGTAAACATTTTATTTTTCTAAATACTATTTATATTCGAATATATCCCTTATATAACCCCATGTTAAAAATATTTTACTTGTTAAAAATAAGAGTGTGTAAAAATTGTCTTTTCATTGAATAAAATACTATAAAATATTTTAAGTGGCTCCAAGTGGACATAAAATCATTCCATGGAATATTTTGGTCGATAATAACTCATAAAATTAAAATAATACAAGTTTTAGGGTAATTTTACATAATTATTTTAACCTTTAATTTCCCGATTTCACCTTAATCGTGGTAAAAAAACTAATTAATAACTTTATTATGCATATTTTTCAAAAAATAAGTTGATCTTGTTAGATTATAAATAAAATAATTACTACACCAATTTATGTATATTTTTAAAAATTTAAAACATATAAGTGGCTAAAATTAATTTAAAATTAATCTGATTAACGGATCGAGAAAATGGGTTTTTAAAGTAAAAATGTTAGTTCACAAATTTTTGATATCCAATTTCAATGTAAAATTTATTCCAATGACTAAAATTGGATTAATTGATAAAATTTTATTTAATTATAATTTAAAACCACACAAATATATAATTTATCACTATAAATAAATTTTACAAAAAAATTGTTTTCAATTAAAATGCAGTATTTTTTCACTATTCAATAAAAAATGAATCCCATCAGAACAATACCAAAAATCAACCATAGTAAATATTGATACTCTTATTTCTAATAATAAGTTTAATTTTTCAAATATAACTTATTAAATTTTCAAAAAATATATTTAAATAGATGTGCCATCAAAAGGCCGCAAAACAACCTTTTTTGAAAAATATTTATTTTATGTGTAAAAATTGGATATGTACATATATCATGTCTATAAAACACATAAAATGAATGTTAAACATTATATTGAATATATATCATATATATTTAATTAATATAGTCCAAAAAAGAATGATTTTATTATTTATAAAACAAGTTTGGGCACATTTAAATAGTTTTTTAGAAAAACATTTCCTTTTATTTTAAAAAGGGTTTATATTCAATTATAATTAATTATAAAAATAATTAAATATACATTATTAAACTATATTTTTATGCTTCAGTTAATACTATTAATTTTTTCCATTCTAATGGCTAGTTTATGATAGTAACATTTAAATAATAATATTTAGTTGTTCGTTTAAGCTCGATGTAATGTATCATGTACGCTCTCAACCATTGTATTTCTTTTTAAAAAACTAGGGATGTTATAGTTTATCATCACCCACTATATTTTTTTCAATGGTTTTCATTTCATTTAAAACACTAAGTTTAATGAATAAATATTATACATGGAATAGATGGATTTCAAGGTACTTTTCTTGGAAAATTAATTTCCCCACAAGCAATGACTGGATAAGAAAAGGAAATTATTGAGTTTAATTCAAAAGTAAGAGGAAAATATTTCTATGTTTGGAGGAAACTTTAAAAGGTTATCAATTTATATTGTGGACAATATACATAATCTAAACATAAATATTGACCATTTCATTGATGGACTTATGCCAATCCTTCAAAGGGAACTGGTCTCCAAAACTACCTCATCATACGAGGACATGGTATCATGTGCTATTAAGACAGAGAAAAATTACCCTTGTCATATGGCTTTAAAAGAAGGAAATAATATAAAAGGGCTACTGATCATTCTAGAAAATGAAATATATAAAAAGGAAAATAATTAAGGGTATAATTTAAATCTTGTAATAAATGTAGAAGGAAACACTATGGAACATGGTTTCAGGGATTGTCAGTTTGTTAAAAGTGTTTAGATAAATTCCACCACTATTGTGATTGAAAGGGAATGAAATAATATAAAAATGTGAAATTATTTATCTATAATGATATGAGACAAAAAATTTACACTAAAAAATTCCAAGGGAGAAAGGCCAATCTTATGTGATCACAATAGATGAGGTTTAAGTCCCTAATGATGTGGTGGGAGGTACATTAATCATATCATCAAATTTAGTTAATGATTTATTTCATTATGGATCTTCACACACCATTATATCTTCTACGTTTTCTAGGAAAATTAGATATTTTCTTAGCACCTTAATAAGAGAGTTATCATTCAATAATCCTAGTGGAAAATGTCACCGCAAGAAAGATGTGTCATTCGGTTCCCATTATGATACATAAATTATTCCTATTTTTTAACATTATTATTATACCTATGGTTTATTTTGATATAATACATGATATGGAGTGACATTCAAAATATATTGAAAATTTTATTGCAATGATAAGGAAGATAGGATTCAAAATGATGACATGGAATTCCTTATCATTAGAGAGGATACTTCATCATCTAAGTCATGTTTTGATCCAGCCCCAGTAGCTCTTCTGAATGATATTCATGGGGAAAAGGAGAATACACAATCTACGGATGGAAAATGCAGTCTTCAAATTGATTATGTGCTTAATTTTATGAAATACATTGATGTATTTCATGTGTAATTCCCAAAACATTTAATAGAGTGTGAAGGTTATTTTTCCATTGATTTAATCTTTGATCCAAGACTAATATCGAATAATCCCAATAAAATGGACACTGTGGAATTAGTGGAGGTAAAGAAAAAATAAGAGGAATTATGTTATAAAGGATTCATACACCCTATTATTTCAAATTGGGGATCCCTAGTTATTTTTTTAAGAAGAAATATGGATCAATGAGGTTTTTTATTTATTATAGGGAAATAAATTATATTACGATAAAGAACAAGTATCCTCTACCTCGTATTGATGAATTATTTGATCAACTTCTTAGAGATAAATATATTTAAAATATTAAAATTTTTCTAGGTATCATTGATTTTGAGTCAATAAGGTAGAAGACAAAATTTCATATGAGGTATGGACAATACGAGTTCATAGTCATTCCATTTAGTTTTACTAATTGATCCTCCATCTTCATGGATCTAATGAATATATTATTCCAGGAATATCATGACAATTTTTTTGCGGAATTTATTAATGATATCTAGGTATACTATAATATCCATAAGGACCATGAGAATCAATTTAAGATCATTATTGAGACTCTTATAAGAAAATGGTTATATTGGAAAATTATCAATTGTGAATTATGAATTTAGAATGTTTCTTTTATTACTTATATTGTCTCTAAGAAAGTATTCTTAGTAGATCCCGGAAAGATAAAGGTAGTACAAGAATTTCCAACACTAATGATCATAATTGAGGTAATTAGGTTCCTTGTTTTTTTAGGTTACTATATATATTTTTTCAAAAAAAAATTTATTAGATAACCCATTAACTAATCTTACTCAAAAAAGGGTTAAGATCAAATGGAAAAAATGATATAATGAATGTTTTAATGAATTGAATAGGTTGTTGTTGAATTATTTAATTTTAACTATACCATAAGGAAAATATGGGTTCATAATATATAGTGATGCATCAAAAAATGGACTTAATAGTTTCATAATGAAAAATTATAATTTTATTACATATGCATCAAAGAAGTTAAATATTTATGAACAAAACTATCCACCCATGATCTTTAGTTGGTGACCGTAATCATTTCTATGAAGATTTGGATACAGTATCTCCATATAAAATATGTGAGATATACATAGATCACAAGATTTTTAAATATATCATTTCACATAAAGAGATCCAAATTAGGCAAATGATATGTCTCAAGAAACTAAAGGACTATGATTTCTCAATACACTACCACCATGGGAAGTAAAATAAGGTTGTAGATACATTGTGATGGAAAGATCATGTAAAACTGGACAAAATTAGCATTTAAAGGGATCCAATGTTCAAGGATTTAGTAAATATAGATATTGTAATAATTAAGGAAAGATATACATCACTTGTTTTTTAAATTATTTCTAAACCATCACTATTGTAAAATATAAAAATTTCTCAACCTGATGGTGATAATTTTCAAAAGAAGATTAATGTTGTGAATAAAGGAAAATTGAAAGACTTATTTAGTGAAGATGGTGTTGAGAAATTTGGAAATAGAATGTGTTCCAACTATACATGTTTTAAAATGATAATTGTTGTATGATGCACATAACTTGAATTTATCTACACACCCTGTTAGCACAAAGATGTATATAGATTTTAAGGAACACTTTTTTGGGATTACATGAAGTGGTAAATTTATAATTACATTTCAATATGTCTAGTTTTTTAATAAGTGATGAATAAGACACAACATAATAGAGGATTCTTGTAACCTTTACCAATTCCTATGTGAAAATGTGATGACATTACTATGGAATTTCTCACTAGATTACCAAATAATCCTATAAATATTAATGCAATATGGGTTATTTTTTATCACCATACCAAATATGTGTATTTACTCACCATAAGATAATATTTAACTCATGAGATTCTTGTAAGAATCTATATTAATGAATTTATAATAATTCATGTCACACCTCTTCAAATTTTGTTTGATCTTGATCCAATATTTACATCAAAATTCTAAAAAAAATCATTAGAATGTTCTTGATACTAAGTCCCATTTGTGCACCACTCATCACCCTCGAAATGGTGGATAGTTAAAAAGGACTATTAAAAAATTAAAATACATTTTAGGTTATACTATCTTGAATATGAAGGTATGTGTGATCAATATTTACCTTTGGTGGAGTTTTTCAAAAAAAAAAGGCTTCCATTCAAGTATACAAATGGCGTCGTATTAAGCATTATATGGAAATATATTTGATACTAAAAATTTTTGGGATGGAGTAGGTGAAGGGTATATTATTGTCATAGAACATATAGAGAATAAAAAATTCAAGATAAAGGCTATTCAGACCCATATCAAAGTAGTAAATAATAGATAGAAGAGCTATGCTGATAACCAAAGGAATGATTTGGAATTTCAAGTGGGAGATAAATTTTCTTGAATGTATCTTCATAGAACGGTGTTATAAGGATCTATAAGAATGAAAAAATTAACCCCATGTACATCGGGCCCTTTGAAATTTTGAAAAGGATGGGATCTATGGATTACCATTTTTTGATGCCGCCAAATATCACTAAAGTACAGGATCTGTTTTATATATATCTATTAAGAAAGTACATCATAAAACCAAATCATGTTTTCACCACTAAATAAATAAAATTGGATCCTAATGTATATTACTATAAAGTTCTTATCTAGATTTTGGACATTACAGAACTAGTGTTCACAAATTAGAAGACTCGTACGGTAAAATTAATTTAGAAAAATAATAAGATAGAATATGTAGCGTGGGAACTTAAAGAGGTTGTGATGAATAACTACTGAAATCTATTCATGTGGTCAAATTATAGATATTTCAAGGAATAAATATTTTTAGGGGGAATAATGTATCACCCTAATAATTTATGATATATTTCCTTTTAAATACATCCACCCACATTGATATCTTATTGAAGATGCAACCCTGAGCCTAAATGAACTTTAAAATTATATATCATTATCACACAAGTATTAATATAGAGGATATGAATACGACTAAATAGATTGTTAAAATTATATATTTTACACATTTATACAATTAATTCAATGGTTAACTATTGATTATAAATTAAATTAAAAATAATTATAAAAAAAAGAAATATTTTATGAAAAAGCGTATTTTTCTGTTGAGTAGTTTGGTCACGTTATGGGAACTTATTTTAAAATACATTTTTAACACTTTTATAAAATTTATTGGATAAAATGAACATAATTTTTGAAATTATAATATAAAAATTAACTTAGAGTGATTTTTTTTTTAATTTTCTTAAAAAATTATCATTTCAATTAATAATGAAAAATACTGGGTTTTATAGAAATATTATTATTCATTTAAATTATTTATATAGTTAAATTATATTTAAAATTTGTTATAAATTAAAATTATATTAATTATATTACATTTTATCTAATTTAGTTCATCAGTAGAAATATTTTATTCAATTTTAATATAAAAACATTTCATACCTATATGAACTTTTCTTTGAAAAAATATTTTTTTATCACATCAACAGGTTTTATTTGAAATTAAATTATTCAACTTTAATGAATTAGAATTTAAAAAATGTATTGCATATTTTAATTAGAATAATTAATATTTTATAATAATATCAACATAATTTTGTCCATAATGATTTTAAATATAGTAAATATTAATTATAGCGGTTAAGGTAAAAAATGATTAATCGGAGGTCAAACTATAGTGATAAAGGTTAAAATGAAAAAAAATAACTTTCCAATTCATATTGTAAGACCATTTTTATACACTATCATCTCTAATTTATTATAATGAACCTTTTTGGATCCTTTTTTCATGTGAAAGATGTGAGTGCAAATAATTCTTTTCAAAAATTCCAAGTGTGTCCTCTCCCCCCACATATAAAAGGCCACCCACTCTCCTCTCCTATTTACACTCCTAAATATATTTAGATCAGAAAATATATACTATAATATCTTCCTTAAGTATATAAATTCATCATAGATGACTTATTTTGATTAGTAAATCCACCAATGAAGGATTCAAGTATAAGGCTATAAAGGCTTTCTAAAGTGGTTAAATAATTCGTAAAACATGAATTTTGTTTTATTTATTCTTCCACCTCCTTTAAATATCATTCAAATATGATAATATAATATCCTCAGTATATCCTATATACAAATTTGAAATTAATTTAATGGATAAAAATATATCAATATCCACATCTCTCAAATAAAAAATTAAATCATTGATCGTGTGTACGGGGGACTAAAGCCCTAAGAACTCATGTAAATCATTTTCCATCAGCACCTTTAAAAGATAGATATAATGATGGATTTATAATATATATGATATTTATGACATTATTATTATTATTTAATTATTAAATTAGATATATCTTCTTACCTTCCTTTCTGTGGGTGGATATGAGAATGTCGCCCGTGTGTACAAAAAATTATCGATTCATGAAGTGATGGGATTTTATTCATGTACACTTTACAAGAAAGGTATTAAGGATAAAGTTAATGAATATATGTGATATTTTTGAAATAAAAATACTTAAATAAATATAATATCACATCAAACTTATTACCTTCCAATCCATTGGAAAAATAGTAAAAGTAGAAAAATTACCGAACCAAAACATAAATGAAAAATAAAGCAATTATCAAACGAAACAGTGATTTTAACAACGAATTGTTAGTAAAAAAGTGATAAAATACTTTACGTAAATCATATATTTTATTAGATATATGATTATTTCTTGATAATATGTGTATAGTAAATCTATATTTATTATAATGTAGGTTCAACCATGTAATATGGAATTCAAACCTAAGGTAAGGGATTCTTGTCTCAGTGTTCCTACTTTGAGACAAATGTCACGTTATACACCTATATTATTTTATGAGGTGTAAATACATAACTTTTATATATAATATCATTAATTAATTTATTCTAATGATATTTTATGTTTCATTTAATTTTATTATTTCATAGGTCTTATGATTAAATGTTACCAAAGTGGTAATTATTTTATGGTACAATCTCGTCATTTATTAAGATTGTTTATATTTATGCTTCCAATGATGAAATATTATGATCCCTCTCTAAAGAAACTCAATAAATTTATTATTCTACATTTATTTCATAATAATACATGTTTTATCTTAATCTTCATCACTTTATGAACTCAATATTTTAAAATATTTTTTTAATAAAAAAATCATTTTTATTTCTCTCTTCGACAGAAAATCTGTTTTCTACCATATATATGTTTTATAAAAATGTTTTCAAAAACTATTTTTACATTACCCAAAAGATATATTAAATAAAAATTTACCATTTTTTAATTTTTACAAATGGTTTAAAAACAATTTTCTTGTTATTTTCAGAATTAGGTAATTCTTAAATTTTCACCAAAGTGTGAAAGAAATTTTTTCTTTTAATTTTTATGAAATAGCCAAAAAAATTGAAATCCTGAACACTATTTTACTAGAATATTACATTATATGTTTCCAATGTCATTTAAAAAAATATCTATGCAATATTCTATATCATTATTGATATGTAGGGTTGCACTAGAGGAAATAATTACGCACTTAGAGAAAAAGACTTTATTGTACTCTATGTTTTCATCTGTAATATTAGATTCAAGTATGTATTTACTTACGAAGACTAATAAATGATTCAGTCCTTCTGGATGGGATTCCTTGTATAGTTTTATAATGTAATAAAGTATCCATTGAATCTGGCCTATAAGGGATGATATCTGTTCATTCACATTATTTTTTTACATTAAAAAGAATTTTCTATCTTTCGGTTGTGAATCCCTGATTCTAATGTTAGGGCCATTCAATTTGTGGCTTATGGTATCTTAATTCAGGGTTTTAATTAATTTGTGAATATATATAAAATGTAAGGATCCTTTTTTTATACATTCACTAGAAAAATTAGGTTGTGATTAGGTTATGATTCCCCTTAAAAATTATATTATTTCATTATTTATCTCTCACCAAGTATAGTTGTGTAACAGTAGACTAGGTATAGTTTTGACATATATATTGGAGAAAATACCTGTGTGTTATTTTTATTATTTATCCTCTAATTATATTGATTAACTAAATTTGATAAATAATTTTGATAGTTAATCTATTTCTTAAACTTTTTAATCTATTTTATTCACCCCCTCAAGAACATATGTCATATTTCTATAAGACCTAAAAATAAGTTTTTTATGTGGTTCCTTTTATAATTTTTCCAATTGTTCTATAGTTTTTATTGTCGATATTTAATTTTCCTAACATTTTCAAAGACCTCATTTTCTAAATACAAGATCTATAAGATGGAAGGAATGATAAACAATGATGGATGGATTCCTCAAAACCACCCCACTTTAATGGAAATGACTATGGGCACTGGAAATCAAGAATTGTGCCATACCTCATAAAGTTAATAAAAAACACTAGTTGATGATGGAATAATCATACCAACTAATCGAATATTAATTAGATACTCCTATTGGAAAAATTATGTTAAACATGTTTTTAATTGTCATGTAGTAAATATTTTATATTATTTTATTAATAGATGCATTTTTAGTCATGTGTCCACATGTACGATGGATCATGAGATTTGGAATTTTCTATAAGAAACTCACATTGGCTTAGAAAATATGATTTTATGCAAACCCGGAATACTTTGAGTAGAGTGTCAATATTTCAATATGGGTGAAGATGAAAGAGTCAATAAAATTTTCCATCTATTTACAAGTATTGCGAATTTATTGAATTTTTTAGGAGAATTATTTGAGAACCCTCTACCTGTTCAAAGATTCCTAAGAGATCTTACAAATAAATTTCATGTGTAGAAGGTTATGATTAATGAAAGTAAAATTTTTATAGAATATACATTGGATGAAATAATTGGATAAACACTTCAATACTAACTTGAGTTAAAGAATATTATGTTAGAAGATACATCAAAGAATAAAGGTATTATATTAAAATATCATTTAACTTTTTCTCATAACTTTTGAATCTATGGAATGGAAAAGTGATAAAGGATAAATTAAGTATATAATAAAATGAATTTATAATTTTTTTAAGAGAAAGAAAAATTTCAAAATGCAACCCGATAAAGATCAGAAGAATGATCAAAAATAAAATAATTTTAATATATATGGACCCAATGTAACCTTTTATGAATATAAAAATAAGGGACATATCATACTCAAATTTCCAAAGTTCAAATGAGAAGGAAGAGATAAAAATACAAGAAACATTTAAAATATTCTTATCATGATGGATAGAGTTTCATTGAAGATTCTGATTCATATAATAAATTCTGAAATGAGAAAGAGTCATCCAATATATGATTGATGATGAAAATATAAATGAGATTAATAATTATTCTAAGAATATTTTTTATTCTTATAGAGACAATTATATCTTTGATGAGTTATATGAAAAAATAATAAAAAATTAAAAATATGTTTTAAGACTTAATAAATTATATAAATATTTTAAATAATAAAATAATAGTCTTATAAAGGTAGGCAAGAAATTTAATAAGGATAATGATGATTTCAAGGAATAAATAAAAAAACATTCATGTTATAAAGGTAATATCTATGATGACTTTGTTTCTATTTAGAAGGAAAATGGTAATCTTAGAAAAGATGTTGTAATCTTAAAATAAACATTATCTATTTTTTCAAGGAAATGAAAAATATTAAAATATGGTATAATGAAAACTACTAGTTTAGGTAAAAACATATGTTATTATTATTGTTCATTATTTCAATAGATTGACAGGGTTTTATTATATGTCTTATAAGAATGAATCCTTTTAATGATTTATTTATTTTTTGAATATAGTTTAAAATATTAAAATTTGATTGATTGTTTTTATTATTAGTGATTATGGAGGTGGCTTTTTTAATTTTAAATTTTTAGAAAATCAAAAATGGTTATGATTATATTTTTTTGTTCATAGAACACTATAATAAAACAATGTTGTAGAATAAAAAAATAGAAGTATTTATGATATATATCACACTATTATACATTAATATAGTTTAACAAAACACTTTTGGGTTGAATTTGTTAATTAAACTTGTTATGTTTTGAATAGAAATTTAATTAGACTTTTATTGAGGAAAACTCTCTATAAATTGTTTAAAGGTAGAAAAAAATGATAGTTATTTTAATGTTTTTGGTAGTGAAGTTTTTATCATGAATATGAATGATAATTTAGTTAATTTTGATTATATATTTGTTTAATATTTCTTTATTGGTTATTCTTATAATAGTAAAGCTCATAGGGTTTATAATAAGAGAACAATAACAGTTGTATAATCTATATATATAAAGTTTGATTAAACTTGTGATGTTTATAAATATTTTTTTTGAAAATATTGAAGATTATTTTATGGATTTTGATTTTTTTAAAGAAAAAAATATAGATAGTTTGTCTTTTAATGGGTAGAAAAAGCATTCTCAGTATTATCTGAGAAATTGGGGGCTTTAAAATGTTCAACTCATTGACAATGTGATTTGCAATTTTGGTTCTAGTACGAAAATAATAACCTAAACTTTAAAATTCATTGATTATTATTATTTTGTTTCTGATTATGTTCCTAATAATATTTATCATGATTTAAATGATTAAAATTGGATTGTTTGAGAGAGTATGAATGCTGGAATAAGGGGATACTTATGAGAAACTAGGAATCATGCAGGGGTGATCCTTTGAATGATCTTTTGAAGAAGAAATAAGATCTGTATTTGAATAAGAATAATATTATAGGGAATAAGGGTCAATTATATATCTGTAAACCATAGAAGATAACATCTCTGAATCATTTGGAGACATCAAAGCCATCCAAATTGAAGAAAACATTTTCAAAAGTTGTTAGATATGCAGTGAACCTTTCCTTTTCTGATTTTGATTCTCTCTCTCTAAAAAGGCTTATCAAGAAACATAGGGTTTCTCATTTCTTTTCCAACCAAGATGTTATTAAAGAGAGGGTAATAATTTTCCAATTCTCTATATTTTCCCACGTCCTAACCCCAAAAGGGTAAAGGATGTGGAAATTTTAGAAACATAACAAAAGGATTACTGCATATTTTGGTTTCAATGAATGTAGAATGACATCCATGGGTAGAGGGTATTTTCACATTGTCTTTCCAAATGATGAGTTCAAAAGTCCCAGAGCATCGGTTATATTCCCCTGAATTGTGGAATTCCTCATATTCAATAATTATATTGAACATTTAATCTATATAATGTAATAAATAATCATGAATACATTTTTATTTGCATCTATAAATTTTACTAGTTATAATATCATCCTTAGATTATATGATATATTGCATCCTCTATTAGTAATCCAATAAAAATAGATAGAAAACCCGAAATTCTATGATTTGGGCATTTTTTTTAGAGACTTAGTTGACGTTGATATAGATATTACATTGGCTGAGAATGTTTTTCTCATAAATAGGGATGATAGAACCTATTTGGATACATTCTATAAAAGAAATCTGAAGTTCTAAAAATAGTGAAACATATTTGGTCACCTTTCTGAGGAATAAAAAATATATAGTTCTTTACTTATGAAAGGACATGGTACATGATGAATCTATATGAAAACATCTACTAACAAAGGGAAATGGAATTCCCCCTCCACTTTCTATGACCCCACAGGACCACATAATTATGTGGTGGAAACTCCTAGGATTCCCTTTGCATTTAATAAACCCATGCATCGCCCATAATATTCTGATCCTAGTGAGTATGACGATTCATCAAAGAATGTATGGGATGTTGTCTTGGAGAAGATCTGATGTCTCTCACTAGTGTTTTAGAGGTTGAATAGGTGGCTAAGACAACTCCTTTTAAGTATGTGTGAAATCCTATAAGGTTTAATATGACCCGTATTTTCATGGAGGATACAATAATGGATTTGGAGGTTCATGGTTCCCTTCCATAAAGCACCCAAAATGATGAAATTTATGTTTTGAGTCTTTCTCTAAGGAAGGAATCAATATAGAGAACACATAAAAATCTCTATGGATATGATCTCTTTTTAGGCACCTATGTTTTTTAAGACTCTAGTATTGTTTTTTATCCTATATGCTTGAAGGGTAATGCTCCAAGTGATCTGGATAGCCCTTCTTATGTACTTGATCATAATCAAGGTAAGAAGGATCACCCAGAGGTGAATCACTATATATCTGGTAATGATTTTTAGGATTACTAAAGTCTAGAACCTAGTGATTCATATTCTTGAATGGTTGTAGATTCACAACAGAAGACTCAAATAGGCTATGTCCCTCTTGAAGGCTCTCAGGATATTGCACTCTCATATATAGTGATGACTTCCCCTCATAATATAATTATTATCTCATAGTATAGGATTTATGGATAGGGTGTCTACCTAGAAGACACACAAGTTATTACACCAGTTCTCTAGATATGGATTTGGTGAAGACTCACAAGATATCCCACAACATCATCTCTAAGTGAGGTACTTCCCTCCAGAAATCTTCCAGGATAAAAATTTGAATCATCAACTGGAAGAGGATACTTCATTGAATTTATTAACCTCTTGTAAGACTGTAATGATAATGTTGGTTGATAATGATTCAATGTGGATAGAGCAGTCCCCCATCATGTTTATTCCTCTTAGTGGAATATTCTAGGTTGATGGCATTGATAATGCCCACCACAATGATTATTCATATAATAAGGGTAAGGAAACTCAACTTGGAATACTATGGAAAATTAACAAAGGAAAAGGGAAGAGAAGGGATGGAATGTCATGAAAGGATCTAGAGAGGAATAGAATCAAACTAGGGCTAGGGCATCCCCCAAACAATGAAGATCATATTCTAGAATTTTCATGGGCATGGAAATTCTCCCATGTTCCCATCCATTAGAAATCTCATTGTGACAAATAATACCATAATGATTGGTCTGGATGATCCAAATACAATTTTAAAATTTAAAGGCATCTAAATGGAATTCTCTTAGTTACACTCTTGTTTCACACAATCTCTGTGAGAATGGTTCGGGGAGTCTCTGGGTGATTAAGCATGATAGTATAAATCTTAAATATTGCAAAAAAATAATTAGATTGTTTTAGTATTGTTTGACATGTATAATTATCCTATTTCTATGCCCTTCATCTATGCCTCCAACTTTTATATTAATATAATGGATATGTGGAATGAATTGGGTTTGATATCTGATCAAATTTCTTAGAATTGGATTATCTTGGGTGATTTATACACTATTATTAGTATTGAGGAAAAAACCAGATCCTATTTTAGTAGGATAGCAGCCACATATTTTTTCTAATACATTGATAAATGGATCCTAGTTAAATTACTCGTTGTTCGAGATGAGTTTATATGGGGAATAAACACTCTAAATGGAAGAAAATATTGAAAATTAGATAGGTGTTTTGCCTAATTTAATGATAAGAATGGTATGATTATTGTCTTAGGTCTAATTCTTCCAAAAACACATTCTAATTTTTTTTTAAATAAGATTACTTGGCCTAAAACGACCAAAGAACAATTATTATTAATAGAAAGTTTACAAGATTCTAAAATACGAGATCATGTTACAATCTTTGTCATGTATGGTAATAAGATCAGCGGGTTGGTCTTTAGACTAGGTGATGCATTGATTTACTCCCATGTTGTCCTATCCATCTACAACTATGTTTCCTTCTCGATAAACATGTGTTATGATATCGTTTAGTTCATTAATCGAATGGGTTCATTCCATCCAATAGGTAGTAATCGACCAAGCAAGATGTATCACTCCATTCTAAATTTCTTGCATGATGTTCATCGAGTCACTTTCAATCTAGAGGTTGTTCTAACCAAAGTGCTTGGAAAAGGTAATAAAATGTATTAAGTTCATCATCTCAGATTCAAGGGAGGTGTTCATGCCACAACTACCAATGAAATATCCAAGTATCTGGATGAAGTTATTTCTGAAGATAGCACAACATCCCGCAGGGCACGAATTTTCTTTGTAGGTTCCATCAATATTAATTTTGATCAAAATAGGAATAGGATCTCTCTATAACACCTCCAGTGTGAGACAAGGCAGGAAAACATTTCTATTAATCCGTAGACATCGCATGATTCCAAATTCATGGACTGTATTGTGGAAATATACCATTTTAATCAATGAAGATTCATGTGTGGGAATAAGGATATGAATCCGACCTTCATTTTGATTGAGTGAGTAATTATTATGAATAATAGCATTCTGGTTATACTAGATCACATGGTGGAGCTAAACAACTACAGCTATGAAAAGGTTTTCGATTTTCTGGGGTCCTTCCATTTATGCACATTTCATTAGTTTAGTTTTTATGAAGTCAAGAATCAAAGATATGTAGTCAAAAATGTCATGAATGTTGTTCCAAAAGTATAAGTTGTAACACAATAAAGAATGAGGTTGTTAGTGTCCTCTCTGTGTTGATTATAGATTCTGTACTTAATAATACTTGGTTGGTTATCCCTAGATACAGGGATATTATCCTAGATTCTTAGATAATTGTGACCCATGGAATCCCTCTTTATATTTTATCCTCCAAATTGATGAACAAAAAAAATGATGATTAATGAATGGAGAAAAACCTCATTCTCCATGATTTATGAGGACATCAAGGCTACTAAAAATCAACTGTTACACTACCAAAATATTAATAAACTTCAAAGTATGGCCTCTCCAAATGAAATACAATCCCTCTCTAGAAATTATGACTTGTTTAATCATAAATAGAATTTTTCCAAGTCCTAATTCAAAATAAGATGACTAAATAAAGGGAAAAACACCACGTTGTTTTAATTCCTACATAGATAAAAGAAGACCATGAAAGAGGCCACTACCCTCAACAATGATGGATTATTACTTACTTTAGAAAATCAGATTTCTAATGTTGTGACTGGATATTTTGAATACATGTACTCATATAATAGAGATGAAAATACATACATAATAATTGATAACATTACTCCCAACATTGATGATAAAAAAACATGAAATTTACTTAGTCCCCTAGGGATAAGGAGATCAAGGCATCCCTATTTGACCTAAATATCGATAGTGTGGCAGGGCCGGATGGATTTACCAATAATTTCTTCATGTTCAACTAGTAAATTGTCCATGATGAAGCCACAAATATAGTGAGTTAACTTTTCATCAATTCTTCCATTCCATATGGAGTAATTATATCTTTATTTCTCTAATCCCAAAAAAGGACAATTATATGGACATCATGGATTTCAGGCCGGTTGCAATTGGAAACATCATAACAAAAAACATCAATAAAATTATTTCTACAAGGTTGGGGAATATTTCTAGAGAAATCATAACCCCGAATTAGTTTAGATTTTTTTCCAGGAAGTAATATTCAAAATTCTATTCTCACTTCCTTTAAATGCATTGATTTCATGAGGAAAAAGGTGAAATATGGAAATATTGCTCTAAAAATTGACATCTCTAAGGCCTTTGATGAAATAAAATGGATCTTTATTATCAAAATTCTAAAAAATTATGGATTCCCCATCATTCTTATCAACTTGATCCACAAAATTTTCAAAAGTACCAGATTTTCCATCATTGTAAATGGATATCCAAGGGGATTATTTCACTGTTTCAGGGGTTTTAGGAAAGTGAATCCCCTCTCTATCCTTCTTTTTTCCCAAGATGAATACTATTTGAGTTTATACCTCAGAGATATTTTCCAAGCTAGTTTATAAAAAAAGTAAAGGTTGGGATGAGGATTTATACTCCATTACATCTATTTTATACTGATGACATCCTTCTTTTGGTAATTTTGAGAGGGGAACTACATCTTTTATCAAATACAACTTTTGTAACTATGAGGATATGGTTTTCCAAGTCATTAGTTTGAATAAATCCTTATGGTATTTAGGGATGGGGTTCTCGTCAACAAGAAAAATAGAGTTGATAGAACTATTGGGGTGAAGAGAGTTGATCTTCCCTTTACATACCTTAGGGTTCCACTATTTTTTGGTAAATTTAAAAGGTTTTATCTTGAAAACATATATTCTATAATTATTACTCAATTGGTGACATTAATGGGGAAATCCACATCTCAAGAATGAATAATTTTCCTTGTCAACTCTATGATCATTTATATGTTTGAATGTGATTTCGCTATGTATGTATGGTCCAAGGACCACATTAAATAGCTCCAAGGGCATATCATAAATTTTATATAGACTGAGTCCTTTAATGAGTATAAGATAGTTATTGTACCTTTGAATGAGTGTTACAAGCCCATTGGCATGGGAGGATTTGTTATTATATATATTAATTGTTTAAACGAATCCCTACTTAGTAAATTTAAATGGAATCCCCATATATCCCATGAAAATTAAATGGAATTTTATTAAATTAGATTTACTTCAAAAATGCATGTTGGATACATGTTCTACTAATCCTCTTCTATTTGGACAACCATAAAATATTCTTATAATTTGCTTATACAATGCTCAAAATGGATAGTACGTAGGTTTTCTAATTTTAATTCTTGAAGTACACCTTGGTTGATCGGGCCTATACACGAGGTTGTGGCTATCCCCTAGTCCATGAAGCATGTATCCATAGCTGATCTCCATTATAAGGACACTAATAATTATAGATTTATTTCTTTCCTAATTTTTTTTAAAATTAAGAGGTATGATTTTATTGTCAGGGACACCCTTATATAGGAACCAAACACCACTAGCCATCTCAGTACCAAAAAATGGTACAAGTAAAAATTTTATGGTCATTATCTTATCCCTTGATGGATTATGATCTATAAGAATCATTTCATTTACCCATAATCCATGATTTTTATATGAAGGATCTAGTGTAATGTCCCAAAATTTTAAATGAATTTTTGTTTCCTAATTTTTTGTGTCATTTTAGTTTATAATCAAAAAAACTATTTCATTTAATGAAATGAGTAAAAATAAAATGAGGCCATTGGGTTTCGACTATTATATGACAATTGGTCACTAGGACTGTTGGAATCGAAACTCCTAACATTACAATTTGTCTATAAAAACATGTTATTTTGGTTCATTAATATAGAAAGAAGATATGATGGACTCATACAGTAGTCTCAGACCAATTGAATCCCATATTATGGAAGTGGTGTAGGAAGTAGAACCACTGCGCTATGCTCTTGAACAAACCCAAGACAAACATCATCGTGTGAAGCTGGAACGGAATAACCTTTGGGAGAAGTTCAAGCATATAGAAATCACTACTCGGGCAATGTGGGCCAAGCCACCCCCAGACTCTATCACCTTAGAACAACTTACACTTAGGTCCTATGCTGGTGTGATAAGGGGATATGTAATGATACTGTAGAAACTTTGTGTAATCCTTTGAGATAAATAAAATTTTGTTTTCTTCGTATGGTGAAGTTTGTGAATTTTTCAAATGTCCGAATAAATATAGGATGTTTATTGATGAATTTTGGAAAAAAGAAATATTTTAAAATATTCGTCTAAACCTTAAATAATTAATGATCTATAAATATTTTCAAAAAATGTTCTTCTGCAAATATGTTTAGTAAGAAATTTAGAGCCTAATAAGATCAACATATTATTTAGTGAGTAGTAATTTATGAATAGTAATTTTACGCTTAGGATTAGCAATGTGACCAAATGGATTAGTAATCTCATTTAAATAAAGTATTAATATAATTTAGTCACCTTTATTAAATAATGTGATTCAATAAAATAGGTAAATAACTATTTTAAAAATTATTACTTAACTTTTAGTTTTTTCGGGTGAATAGTGTCATTTAATTAAAAAATTAAATTAAAAGTATTTCGAAAATTATTTTAATAAAATTCTGTTCATTTTTTAATTCCGAGCATCGATATTATGTTAAGGTAAATTTTTGGGATTTTTCTGAGAAAGTAGAATTTCCATTGAATACGGATTTTTCAGTTTAGATTTTCAGGTGTTTAATGACATCATTAATGATGTAATAATTATGTAATAATTCTGGTCGACTTATGAATAGTAAGATAAGGTATGAGGTGTACCAAGTGGCCAATACCATGTACAAATACCATGGTTAAGCCCATGGTTTTCCCAATACCACCGATGAGGTGTCCCTTGGACATTAATGACTTGTCCCCTCACATCTACTATAAATACCAAGCCTTTACCTCATTCACTTCATTTCCAAATCCTCCACAACAATGTTCTGGCCACCTCACCTCCTAAGGAGTCATCTCAAGGTGTCGTCAAGCCTCCCACGGTCTCGAACATCATGATTTCGAAGTTACTCTTTAAGGTAATGGATTCTTTCACCCTCCTCTTTTAAGTCATGACTTCCTTTATGTTGTGTCAAATATTTTCCACCTCTTTATGTTAAGGGTTTGTTATTATCAGTTCTTATTACTGTCTATATTATGTCCAAATTATGAGAGACCCTTTCTTCTCCCATCAATTTGTTTTCTAAATTTTTAACTGATGTCGTTAGGCTGCCAAATTTCTCTTAAAAGGAATCAAGTCTTCTCTTTTCTTTCATGTTTCCTTTTCATGTGGTATGTCATTAAAATTACAATACCATGTTCTTATCTCCATGTTTTTATATATTTATAATTTATTATAAGTTATTTATGGGTGGGTTACTCTTGTACTCTCTCTTTCCAATTTTTTCTAAAACCATGTCATATAGCTGTTATGATGCAGAAATTTCTCCTCAAAATATCTATCTCTTTCTATCCAAAAGTTATATTGTTTTATTTATGTGAATACCCAGACCTATTTCGTTTCATTAGGGGTTCATAAATATATAAAGATAATTTATTTTATTCTGGAATTGATATACATATAACCCTCCCTCCCTCTCCATGGGTTATAAATGACATAATGATCTTTTTTTAAGAACTTCTTAAACATCATGATTTTGACATGAAACCCATTTCCTTGATTCTATTTGGGATATTTATGAAATGTTTGATTATGATCTATTTGGATCACATGAAAGTAAATACATATTAAGGGTTCACCCTGATAGTGCTCAAATGCATTGGGTAATGATTAATCTCTAGAGAGATGACATGTTTCATGATACCTTGGTGAATAACCTTGGTAATTTATATAATACTTTGGTGAATAACATTGGTAAATTTTATGACACCTTAGGGATGGACCTTGGTAATATGTTCATGAATTTCTAAATGAAATTTTGTAGAAACATATTCAAGTCTGTTTCAGGTTCTTTTCATTATGATATGCCTACACATCCATTGCTCATGTATTTATGTTTTTATTCAAGTTCTTATTGATATCACAAGTAAACTAATTTCTTGTTTACCCTTACTGGGCATTATGATCACCCTTTACTTTGATGTATGTCTCTAGGATATGAGATGCAATAATTGTACATAGTATGGACATATGATTAAGCCTTACAATTGTATTATAAGATTTTTTTATGTTGTTTTCAGGTATTGTGTTCCTAATTTCAAAGACACTAGACTTTAAAGAACCTCTATTTGTAAAATCTAATGAAAAGTTATATAAAAAAAGGCAATATTCCACATCTAAAGGAGGAGGATTCCTATACCTAGCCTACTGAAAAACTATGTTGTAGACTGTATTATCCTTACATATATTTTTGTAATCTAAGGAAAATGTTAACCATGATTTTCTTAAATCCACTTTCACTTGAAGGTTACAGGATTACATGTAGGATATGCTTGGTTATAGGATACACATGGATATTTTGGAGGGCCTATTGAAATCCTTCATTGTTGCTGGTAGTAGTGAACTGGTAAAAGGAATACTAATCGTTGAATCTGCTACCATTAATGATTATGTTTAGAGAAAACAATATGGGATGGGATTTGAGAACCCAAAACCTACTATTAATATAGGAATAATGACTATTCACAGGGTTGTTAACACTACTTCAATGATCTATATAGGTTGTATTAAAATGATGTTCCAGATATTATTTTTTGATGAAGTGTTGGTGTTCCTGGTAGGACCAAAATACCATTGGTGATGAGTTCGGTAAGGTGGATCCCACTAATACCATCTTGGATGAATAATGCAGATAGGGTAGCTTCAAGTGCACCCAGACCATCAGGTTTTGATGGAATTTTATATACCTATCAGGATATTATTAAAGGATTCATTTATCACTTCAATAGAAAAGGATTTTCCATTGAAGCTGAGTTATGAGACATGATTAAGGACATCAAACATGATTTCCATTATGTATTTAATTTCCACTGGATGGAATCTAATTCAATTGTGGTAGTTGATATATTGAATAACTAGTCTATTAAAGTCGCATGGAGAATTTTTTTCTCCCAATATTTAATTTCTCCCACTTATAAATCATATTACTCTTAATGTGACACATGTCTACAGTGAAGCTAATCAGGTTGTTGATGCTTTTTCAAAGAGATCCATTGTAGAGGAAAGCTTAGGATGGTCCTTTTTGGAACTAGACTTCTGCTCACAATTTTTTGAGGCATATTTGTGTGGTTTCCTTCATACCCATCTTTGTAAATCCCTATTTTGATGTCATGAATTTTATTTCATTTAATAATATTTGGTATGAGTGGTTTTTCCTGACTCCTAGACTTTTTTGGGAAAAAATTGGACTATTTTAATGAAAGGTGAGATTAATAAATTTGTTAAAAATAAGGTTTTTTATTTAGTTTAATTAACTTAGGATAAGTAGATAATTTAAAATAAATTTATTTTTAGAAAAAAATCTGGATGAATCTAGATAAATTCTCAAAAATAATTCCAGACATTTCACCCAATGATACTCTCATGAATAAGGCACATTCTTTCAAAATGCATTTTCATCTATTTCTATGTTAGTGGCGATTGGAATCTTGTTATATTTTTCTTATTTAAAGTACTTATATTAGATAAAATTAATGTTAGAAGATATTTATTAAATGAGTGTATATTTAAGTAAGTTTATATTTATCAACCACCATGTTTTGAAAATAAAAAACTTCATAATTTTGTTTTTAAATTATATAAATTTTTTAATATTCTCAAACAAGTATCTCATGCTTTGTGTGAGGGGATTTATTTATTTATATTGAATATTCATGTCAAGAATGAAAATATTGATCTTGACCTTTTTATTAAAATTATTTATAATAATATATTAATTTTGTGAATTTTTGTTGATACTATAGTATTTGGTTCCTCTAGTGAATTTCTTTGTAATGAATGTTTTACTTTAATGTAATCTGAGTTTGACATGATCTTAATGGGAATATTAAAATTATTTCATGGACATAAAATTTCTCAATGTAATGATGATATCCTTATTAATCAATATTAGAATTCTAAAGAGTTTGATAAAAGTATTAGTGTCGATTCTTGTATTTCTATGAAAACTTCTATGAGTACTAGTTGTAAATAAGATAGTGATGTATCTAGTAAATATATTGAGATTAAATTTTATAGAGGCATCATAGGTAGCCTTATTAATTTAAATATCTAGACCTAATATCATTTATAGTGTTTTCTGATGTTCAATGTTCTAATCTTTTCCAAAATAGAGTCATAAAAATTTTGTGAAGAGAATAATTCGATATATTAAAAGAAATGTTAACATCATTTTTTTACTCTAAATATAATTGTTTTGATTTAATATCATATTATGAATCAGATTTTGGTGGATGTAAAATTTATAGATAAATATTATTAGGTACTTGTCATTTTATTTGAAAAAAATTAACTTCTTGGTCTTCTAATTAGTAATTAACTATTAATATATCTACTCTCAAAGATGATAATATATTTGCTTCTAGTTATTCTTTTCAAATTTATGTATGAAGAAAAAATAATTTTATTTTGTATTTATAATGATGAATTGCCTATTTTTTGTGATAATAGATATGAAATTTCTATTTTTAATCGTCCATTACAACATTATATAAAAAATAATACTGAAGTTATATTTCATTTTTCAAAGATCATGTGAATAAGGGAGATGTTGTTTTAGAGTTTATACCTAATGAAAATAATCATAAAAATATATTTACTAAGACTTTAGACTTTAATCAGATTAAAAATATTAAATTTGATCTTGGAATGATTGAATCTTAATAGTTTTATGTTATCATGTGTTTAGATGGTGTATGAAAGTATTTATATGATAAAATTTCTAGATTTTCAGGAAATATATAAAATATAGAATCTAATTTTCAAAATACTATTTCTTAATTTATAAACATATATTTTTATTGTATAACTTTTTTAAAACCTCTCTTACATCTAAAATTATTCTAACACAATTTTTAAAAATCTTATTTGGATAAAATCTTATTTTCTAAAATATTTCTCATTATTATATCTCAAAAAACATTTTAAAATTCTGATCACTACATTTAATTATATATTTCAATAGTGGGGGACATTAAGGTGTCACCTTTTATGTATTTTAAACAAAATTATGTTTAAAAAAATATACAAAATTTATAATTGTTTTTATGTAATTAACTTATATAATACAGTCAATTTTATTTATAATTTCTTTCAAACCTTATCTTTTTTTATAATATCAAAAATGGGAAGATGTTTTTGAATTTATACATGGTTTTGTAATTATCTAAAAAGTGGATAATATTGAGTCAATCCTTGATCCAATTTATGTTTTAATAATTAAAATTATTTATTTATTTTATTTCGTTTAAATGTATTAATACTATGAATCTTTTATTGATTAATGTTTTTTATCTTTATTATATTATAATATTTCATTTATTAAAATGTCTTTAGATTTCATATTCTAATTGTTCATAAAATTTTATACAAGTGTCATAGAGTGTATCTAGGATAAATAAGTCATTTTGACCTTAAAATATTATAAAGAGATGTTTTTTATTTTTCCCATGTATGATTTTTATCAAAACCCAGGTATCAATTTTGTTATCTATGTAGTCATTTTTAAAATTCATGTAGCTGATTTGTGAACCACATAGTTTTTTAGATATAGTTTCCTTATGTATCCCAACCAAATCTTGGGATACATAATTCTAAATTGAGTTATTTTTTTAATATAAAAAATATTATTTACCTTTCATTAAATGAAAAAAACTATTGAATCAATCACTATCATGTTCTAAATTAGGTTAGAATTCACTGTATGATTTTATTCTAACTTCAGCAGTTTCTCATAAAAAATTATTTTCTTTTTTATTCATGACATGACATATGGATATCTTATTAAGGAGATTATTAATTTTTGAATTCTATTTAAATTGAATAAATATAATTCAAATGGACCAAAAATTGACTCTTTATTTAGATGGTCTATTTTAGATATGAATTTTGAAAATTCAATCTTTTTAAAAAAATTAGGAATTATGTTACTTGAATACCTTGAATGAATTTCTGACATAGATTCTCTTATGTAGATTTTATTATGTCAATTTCCTTATTTCAATCACCTATTCCAAATGACCCAGGTAAATCCCTTATGTAGATTTGATTATGTAAATTCGATTATGTGAATCTATTATTCCAATTCACTTACATAAATCGCTTACATCGATTCAAATATGTGAATATCAAACATAATTTTTCTTATGTAATGACTGAAAACCCCATATGTGGATTTTATTGTATAGTTACATAAATTCTATAGGTTATTCTAAAATCTAAAAAAAATTATACGTCTTATGTATTGTTTCAGAATTTGATTTTATTTATTTTTAATTGAAATGTTTAAATTGATATAATGGACTTATAAATTCATATTGATTATGTAAAACATATGTGAAATTATTTCCATTATTTTAAAAATGTTTTTATTAAGATCAAGTAGTGTTCTATTTTCATGCATGAAACTTATATCTTGAAACTCAAAAATATTTTTTATTATTTTATTTTGTTTTCTTCAATTATATTGTCACAAAATTAATAATAGTCATTATTATACTCCAAAATAATAATATTTTTTAATGTTTTTATATTAATTTTTTAATTATCCCCAATGTTTACTAAAAGTTTCAAAGGAATTGATTTTGAATTTTTTATTTAAAATACAAACATATTTTTTAATGGTATTTTTATTGACAAACTATTACATAAGTATTTTGAACTATTCAATTGAATGATTTCAAATTGTTTTGAATTAAAAAAGTTTATTTTCAATAATGGACATGTGTTGAGTGATTAGCATTTATACTTCCACTATAAAAATTAGTTTGTAATTGGGTTATGATTCTCCTTATAAAATATATTAGTTTATCATGTATCTCTCACTAAGTAGAGAGGTATAAGAGTATACTAGGTCATCCTTGGACCAAACTACTAAAAAATAAGTTTTTCATTCTTTTATTTTATTAATAATTATATTCATTAAATAACTTTGATAACTAATTTAGTTCTTTAATATTTCTCTTAAAAATTTTAATTTGGCCTATTCACCCCCCCCCCCCACTAAACTATCTGTTATCTTCCTATCAGATCTAACAGCAATGAACCTCATACATTTTAGGCACGGATTCTTCTCTATAGTGATCCAAATTAGAGTTTGAATATAAGACGAAATAAGTGAGAAGATGGATAAGAAGTTCTAAAATAGTTATAGGAAGTTTTTTTTTAAATTTTAATTTTCAATACAAACTCAAATTATTTTTTCTATTAAATGTCTGGTGATAAAATAAATAAATAAAAAATAAATATATCATCATGAAGGTAATATGAAGAAGATTAGGAAACCAATTATGAGTGATCATGGAATGTCTCTAAATAATTATCATGTATTTTTTTAATAGAGTAAGAAGAAGATGAAGATTTTGTGTGGTCCACAAAGAGAGAAAAAATAAACCTAAGACAATATAGTTTAATGAATAAGAAGGAAAAGAAACAATATAATAACTTAATAGATGTATAATTATTTTAAAGGAATTATTATTGTTTAAATAAAATAATTTTTTATTTTAATGGTGTGTGAATCACTCAAAATCAATCAGGAGACTTTTATAACTAGTTCATGGATATTAACTTATTTTTTGTACCCACATCTTGATACTAGTAGGTAATATGGTCATGGTAAAAACCTAATAATGGTTAGGGAGACTTTTGTATTGAAAGGTGAAATTTTTAAAAATATATTTTCCTTTTTTGTATAAGATTGTATATATAGATAATGAAAATACTTAATTTCTTAAAAGGCGTCGAAGGTTTTTTAAGAAGAAAAATGTTAAGGATTTTATAATATATGATTCACTTTCATTGCCTCAGTGATTTCACTAATATTGTGGGTCATTTCAACTGGTATCAAAGCATGGTTCCCATTATTTTCCTTCAATTGTTTGGATTTTCTCATTAGATAAAGTTATAGTCACTCGTTTTTTATTTATAATGGATTATCTAAATTCATTGAACAATAAGGGGATTATTATGTTTGATTGTAAGGGTTATCATATATGGAAGAAAATAATTTTACCTGATATATTTCCTTAAAATAATGAATTCCTGGGAGTTACAAATTTTGTATTTTTTCCCCATGATTAAGGTAATACCATGGTCTTTGAAAAAATAATAATATTGAAAATTATAGAACTTATAAAGATGTTATATTATCTTCTATATAAGAAAGTGATTATGAAATATTTAATGGCATAAATATTGAAATGAAATATGAAAAAAACATGAGAAAATTTATAATAGAAATAATAATGTTAATAAAGAAAAGTTACAAATTTAGAGCTTTAATTATAAAGACCTTAGGATTCATCATGATGAAACTATAAATGGATTTTTCAAAAGGTAAAATGTGATTGTGAGAACAATCAAAGGATTTGGTGAGAGGTTTTAAAATGCAATAATGGTTATAAAGATACTTGTATCATACAAGATTGTTTTTATACTAATTTATTGTATTTGGAAGATTAATCTCCATAAACATTCTATCCTAATCACTTACACAACATATTAATTTTCTATAAGATGGAAAAAGGAAATTTTGTCAAGAAAAAGGTTAAATATGAAAATTAAATTTACTTTAAAGCCTAAAATACTCTAAAGTATAAGAAGAAGGTTGATATATTTCATGGGGGATATTCATATTAATAATCAGATATCGATATGAAGTTTGATAAAATGATATCTCTTATATCTAGAAGTTTGAGAGTATAAAATGGATATTTCAAGGGAGATCTAAAAAAATTCAATTGCGGATCCACTAGAAATTATTCTATAAAATTTTAAATATTGAATGAGGATAACCCTATTGTATATGAAGAAGAAATCAAAAAATAGTTATAAGTTCTATCTTTTTTATAAACGGAAGGTAAAAAAATTCCCCAAATAGAAAAATAGAAACTTCTTATCCAAGTATGAAGATATTGAAATTTGTGATAAATGAGAGGAAATTGAAACTTCTAGTACCATTCATGATAAGATTCTAATTTTTAAGGTAAATAAAGAAAATTTTACTAGTGATGAATTTAATAATTCTATAATTAATGAAGAATAAATTAATATGGTATTTTTAATAAATTGAGATTTTAAATAATCTCTTAAAAACATAAATGTTGAAAAAATATATCAATATTCAGTAGAAAGATAATCAATCTTCTTATAATAAGAAATCTATCAATGCTGATGAAAAAAGCATATTTTCTTATAGAAATTTTTGATTTATGGAAATAGATGGAACATAAGAATAATTTGAGATCAAAGATACAATTAAGAGTTAAGGATAATGATAAAGTGACTACTATTATTAAAAAAAATTAATGTAGGATGAAATGGATGTGAATAAATTTATATTCAGCATTTAAAATACTATAAAAGAAGTTGAATAAAGCTCTAAAATAAAAAGTGACTATGAAATATTCAAATAATTATGAATAAAATGTTGACCAACTATGATATAATACATATAGATTAAATGATTTTAATAATAAAGGTGTAGATATTGAGAATAAAAACCAAGTGAATGAGATAATGTTTTTGGAAAAATAAATTGAATCTCATAAAAATTTAAATTTTAGGAAGCTCAACTTGAAGTCAAAAAATTCTATAACTAGTGAATATAAAAAGGATAAAATGATTTCTAGATTGAAGACAAATATGTTGGGATACCATAATAATTTTAGTTTTCCAAATGAAAAAATAGTGAAGACTCTAAAAAGGAAGGAAGACATGTGTTAACATCTAGACAACTATCTCTATAAAGAGAAACTTATTCTTTTTATGGGTTTTTTGGTACCGTGGAGTCATTTAGAATTTTGTAATAATGTTTTGGTTCTATTATAAACAATATTATGATCCTATGAGTTTTCAAATATACGTTTTGTGGGGGTTTCAACACTATCAAAAGAATAATTTTTTTAAATATTTTATAATATCATGATATAAATATTAGAATATATTAAATGTTCATAATGAATACTATGGATGAGTTGACCATCCTTGTCACCAAGAAAAATAGTTCCTCATATATTTTTTATCCTTGTAAAGTATAAGTTGGAATAATTAATGGATTCTAAAAAATAAGGGAATTGAAAATGAGAAATATTTGGATATGGAAGTGGCATTTAATGTCATAATAGAGAAATATTAAGGGATTATGACTAATAGGTGTTAATCTCCGATTAAAAGAGATTTAAAAGACTAAAACGATTTTGAAAAGTTCAAGGAATCCTTAATAGACTTTGTCAAGAATGGGCCAATCAAAATAAAAGTTGTTGGGTTATCAATGAATGGGAATGTAGGGTCCTGAAAAATCCAAGAAGGAGAATGGTGATCCCGTTTATGTTAAGGGAGATTATGCCCAATTTCCCCTCAAAAGAATTGGGAAAATGTGGAAAATACTCAAGGATGGCGAAGGAGTAACCGGTCCGCGGACCGGTCTAATGATAACAATGCATGACCGGTTCCTCAAAGCTTCCCCCCTCCGCGGACCGTCGTCGTTCACAAAATGGAGGCGGAGATCCTCCACGGGCACAAAGCAGGGCGGGCACCAATCTGGTTCACCGTCATGAACTGCCCCAGCTGTGAGCCATGTTAACCGGCCCAAACCACCTCCGCTGTCGTTCGTGAAATGGAGGCGGAACCCTCCTCGGCCGCGAAGCACCCCCTCCTTCAATTCGCGGGGGGGGGGAGTGCTCAATGCCCACTGCAAATTACAGATTGACCAATTCAGTCGTAAACTGAGTATTCGGTCACGGGCCTCTGCAAAAGGTGTCACATGATGATAGATAAATATCTTTCCCCACTCTATAAAAGAAGACCGAGGGAGAAAAGAGGAGAGGACTCAGATTCAGAGAAAGGGGATGGAGAGGAGACCAATCAGATTCGGGTGGAAGGATTTCGAAGGAAGGCTTAGGATTTCAAAAGTTCCAGTTTGTGAACGAGACTAGGTATGAACCTGGGAATGAACTAATAAAGAACCAAAAATGCATAATAATTTGGTGAACCGTAGACTTAAAATAATATAAAAAGCGAAGACCGCGAACCATATCCCCTCCACGGATGCACTCCCCATATACCAGGGATTTTATGCCTCTATTCAGATCCATTGTGCCTTGTAGCACCCCACTACGCGGGTGAAGCCTCGACCGACGAACCCCCGACCGACGCCATCCTTGGCCACCACTACTCATGTGGAACCCTCCGCATACCAACCTTTTATGGGAGACGAACCCGAAGCCACGAACACTCTTGGTTCACGGGATGAAAACAAGTCCACGGACCCTCCTAGTTCGTGGACGGCCTCTCAGTCCGTGGACCATCTTGGTTCAAGGACGGCGTCTCAGTCCGCGGACCATCCTGGTTCGCGGACAGCCTCTCATTTCGCAGACCATCCTGGTTCGACGACGACATCTCAGTCTGCAGACCATCTTGGTTTGTGGACGACCTCTCCAGCCTCGTATCACTTCCCTACGCGAAGGGTGCCACCTCTTATACCACTGTGTGGTCCGCAGAATCCTTCGGAGTTCCCATTCCCCGAGCCACATAAGATCCTCCCGATCTGGCATGATCCTCCATGACTCCTTCACTAGCCTACTCATCGGCCCCGAGTTGTGGCCTCCACCAGAGCCACCAGATCTATGTGGTGTAACCCTCAGGTGGATCAACGTGCCATTTTGAGTTCACATACCCATGGTAAATAGATGTGAAGGGGTTTCCCTGACCCATGAGTATATTCCTGAAGCATTCATGGGTTCACATTCCCATGGTAATGTCGAGTCTGAGCTCCGGAGTCCCCTTTCTGCCCCTTTACTTGTTAAGGGCTCCCCAGGGGTAGTAAAATACACATCAAAAGGAAGCCCTCATGCACTACAAGAGAGGAGATGGGCATAGGAGCACCCCATTTCCCTCTCCCGCTGCGATTTGTCACCATGGGTGTCCAACCCATAGTGAGCCCCGACTTAATGGGCCGCCCTCATGCGTAATCCCCACTCCACTTATCATGGACTCACCTCTCACGACGTGATCCTCTGGCCCCTACTGCCTCTTGTTTCTCACACCGAGCATGACTCATGTGGCCTTAGAGTAAGAAACCACCATGAAATCCTCTTATGGGCCTGGTCAGAGTGTAAGCCCCAATCCATCGCCCTGGGCCTCTTCAGAGTGTAATCCCCAATCCATCATTTTGGGCTTCCTTAGAGTGTAAGTCCCAAGCCAATGTGAACTACGATGACTTTGATTCCCTGCCAAAGGGATACGTAGGAAGCCTCCATGAGGTTCAATCTAGATCACCAATGGACCCCCATGTCCACTTTCAGGTCGGTTCTCCAATGCTCTCCATTTTAACTATGTGGACTTTGATCCATGTCCCATAGGAAGGGTACGTAGGAAGCCTCCATGAGGTTCAAGCCCAAAAATTGGTTGATCCGACTATTATCACATCGGTTCACCGTGCCACTCCTAGTTCCACCTCAATGAGTTCCGACTAAATGTGGTCATTAATCCAATGAGGGATGGTAAACCTCAGGCCTAAATGATTCTGAACCCCCTGCGTCTAGTTGACCATTTCCCACTAGGGTTAAATCCGTGGATACTATGTTGGGGTATAAACCAAAGATTCGTGAACATATGAATATGTATTAAATCTATAAGAGAGTCCCAGAACAGGCAATAATTCCCCCCAAAAGGGTGCGATGAGCCCGACTTCCCATACTCTTGACCAATGTGAGTTCTTAAGAGTCACTAGTCAGACCATCTGGCGAACGCCTACCTTTGGAAATCAGGTCTGCGCGTCATCGGATACGGAACCATTGGGCGTTTCAAGACTGAAAACCCCGAAACAAAAATGGTGAACCGGAAATGAATCTTTAACCAAGCATGATAGATTTAACTTAATATCACCATGTTCCTCCTTTTACTTGCAAGGAGGTCTAAGAAAGGTCATTAACTATGCATGGGATCATGAGATGTTTCTTTGATGGGTTTTCTGTTTGTATTTGTTAAAATATTTTACATGTAATACATAGAACTCCCTTCGATCTAATGGCATTCTGAAGGAACTCACAAGTGCTTTCTTCCAACTATGCAATGACAGGACATCCTCACCTACGGAGGACCCCGTCACTCACCCAGCATCATCAGCGCTGGGTCTCAGACGCACTGATCCAAGAGTACCACGTGAAAGATACTCTCCCAACGGTGGAGGTGGCCACGCATGCCCTCCAATCCGCCAGAACTCTCCGGTCGCCTACCCAGCGGCGACCGCAAAGGCAGATCCAGAAAGCCCCTGTTGTTGTCTCCAACCATTTCTAGAGTCTATCCCCAGAACGGGACAATGCGTACCTCCCTTATCTTAGGGAGGTAGACGAGTTCGATGATGAGGACTTCATCCCCAGTGAACGTGGGTTCCGCTCCAAGGCCCATGCCGGAAGGCGTCATTGTGGTCACACCGCGACCCAAGATCCTCACGCCCTGGAGGATGTCCCCCCAAGGATTCAGGCACACGCTCCTCGAGCTCCAGCCCCTCGGACCACCCTATGAGGGTGGAAGATGTTCAATCCCGGACCGGCCATCACCATGGTCCCGGAGGAGGAGCTTTGCTACCCAGCCACGGAGACGTACAACGAACAGGCACCTACACCTGTTTGCTCCTCCCAAGCCCACCATCCAGATATGGAGGAATCATACAAGCCGGCGTGCATCCCAACTGAGCTACATCAGGCCCGTCTCTCAAACAGGACGACACTTACCAGGAAGGAACGTCTCCCTGCCCATGGTTGTGAAGCCCACAGATGTTATGTGGTTGCAACCCATGACTTGCAGGACCAGCTCTTAGCAGTTTCTTCTGATGACCGTTGTCCTGATATTGTGGTGATCAACAAATCCCACAACCCAGATGTGGCGGAAAATCATAGGTGAGAATGTCTCCCCTCCAACAAAGGCCACCGACTCGATACGATGGGAACCTAATATATGCAGGGCCAGCTCCCTACGGATGCAAGTAGAGTCCACCATCCCAATGTGGAGGGAAACAGAGAGATAAACTGGCGTATCCCGGTACAGGGGCAGATTCGTTCACCTGCCCCGACATAGGATAATTGTCAGTACCCACTGACCACCGGAGGACCGGAGTAGGATATTCCTACTCCGATACCGGAACGGGCCTTCATACCCATTCCAGACAAAGATGTCTCTCTACATATCCTGGAAATGATGGAGGAGTAGGTATTGATCCTATATCATATCTTGCAGACTTGCAAGAACATAATTGCGTCAGCGGCAACAGCAAGGACTCGGGTCCGTGAGCCCATCTCTCCAATTGAGGCGACCCATATAAGAGACGAGATAGCTGCCTCGGAGCAGATCTGCATGCCTGCTTCTGCCCTAGAGGGTCGCTATCCATATTCTGCGACGCAAGGTCAACCAGATCGAGCAGCTTCACATGTTCCAACTGGGGACCCCCATCCATCACGGTGGATGTTCCAAAGCAGGCATATATCCCTGATAAAAGTCAATATGTTTGGCGGTGTATCCCGGCAACATCACGGGACCCAATTAGAGAGGGACCCAAAGGTGAAGGTCGTTATCAATAGCAGACGGTTCTTCCTACCCACAAAAAAGCACCCCGAATGCACCAAAGGCAGCTGGAAAATAAAGAGCGGGTTCACAGCTCTGCTCTGCTGGAAACTGGGGTTCCCAACGCTGTTGATCACACATCACATGTTCATAACCCTACTCACCCATTACCATATTATGGGAGTGGTAGTAGCAGTTGGGAAGGTCCTCCCCGCAATTTCGCTACCAGCAACTCTGAAGGTCCTCCCCCGAGCACGCGTGGGGGCTTCCCCCATGGGCATATAACGATCGATCATGAGAGCTCCTATTTTTATGTGAGTCACAGACCCCCTCCATGTGACTATAAGATCGAGCAGCAAGAAGGTCCTCCACTTACTGCGGTCCACCCTGAAGGTCCTACTCGGTATATACACTGCAATCAGTCTCCATGCAGTGGGACCAGAGATTATGATACTAGTCCTCGCTATCATAGTCGTAACTATGGAGGCCCTCCCTACAGTGACGTCTCATCATGACAAGAAGGCCCTCCCCTTGTCGTGGCTTGCCCTGATGGTCCTCCCCAGGGGTTACGCTGCAACGAAACACCGCGCAGCCGGGCATCAGATCATAGTGGTATCCCTCTCCACCCTGATAATGTAGGTCCTTCCCATAGAGGCATCAAGCAATTATAAGGACACCCCCTCATTATGGTACATTCTAGAGGCCCTACCCAAGATGTATCTCACAGATATTCTCCCTGTGGTAGCACTAATGGTAGTCCTCGCTATTTCCGTAGGTGTGATGGTATTCCTCACCACCACAGCCTCCATTGTGAAGGTCCTCCTCGCATTGGCCCCAAGCAACAAGAAGGTCCCCCCCTTATCTTAGTGTGTCTTGAAGGTCCTCCCAAGGATGCACATCCAACATCAAGCCATGATGGTCATCCTCCCCATGACGACAGTTGTTGCGAAGGTCCTCCCCGTAATGACGCTACATAGCCAGAAGGTCCTCCCCTTGCTGAGACACTCCTTAGAGGTCCTCCCTAGGGTGTGCACTGCAAAATTCCTCTATGTAGTGAAGCATCAAGCAATAATGGTAGTCCTCGCCATTACGGCCGCCATTACGGAGGTCCTTCCCACGATGACATCATATCATCAGGAAGGTACTCCTCCTGCCAAATCAAGCATCGAAATGCCCTCGTATGTCGAGGCACGCAGAAGGATGGGTTCAAGCATGTCAGATTCCCAGTTAGTCACCGACGACATCCTTCTGCAGTCAGGAGATGGTCCAGGGTGGTGTTTATCCTCTGAACCACCTCAGAATCTCCCACATAATGATTCATCACCTATCGGTCCCACTGCCTCCGACCACATTGGCAGAAAACGTCTCAGTTGGGCTGACCAGGTAGAGGAGTCACTAGCCGAAGAGTATGCCGATATGATGCACCTGATAAAACAACTGGACAGGGATGATAAACCAATTATTTTTCGGCCAATGGCCACCTCTTAGCTCGACATACCCGGAGATTTGTCGGAAGAATGTGTGCACAACATCCACCATAATATATGGACAACCCTCTACCGACTGAAATCAAGATTCCTACCCTACGACAGGTATGTAGACCACGTCAAGATAATTAGGGACCTCTTTCATCACATCGACCTGGAATCTCTTCCTTCAGCACAGAAACAGCGACCTGAGAGGAGTAAAGGATAAATGGAGATAGCATGCCTCCGTGCACTGCACCAGATATGCCGCCTCATCGGTGAAACTCCGATGGGAGTCTATATCAGGGGATGGGGAGAACATAAAGCTCGGTGTCTTGCAACATCATCACGTCAAGACGGCAATCGAGTGGTCTCACTATTCGAGAAAGGCAATACACCCAATAGAGCTGGGCCTTGAGTAAGTCCCAGAAGCGTCAGGCCCAACGGGAACAAGCTATTCAAGAACTCTTGAATCTGGCCACCAAGAGCATACAACAGGCCCCTCGCCTAAGACAGGCCAATCTACGATCTTTTCCAGCCTCCCCAGAAGGGATAGGTTCACAGAAGAACTCGGCACCAAACCTAGTTCACCCCCGAATGGGGGCACGCACGATCAGACAGGTAGAAATAGCAGCAGCCACTGACGCAGTCTAGGGTCAACCCCATCTTGTAGGGATGGGGCATTTTTAACAAAAAATTCCCCGGTAAGTTCAATAAAACTAGGAAGAGACTCAATGTCCAAGGAACAGAGCCAACCCCAGCCCTCAGGGATGGGGTCATTATTACCCCCTCAACAACAACCTCCCCCACGAGAGTCAGTATTCTCTCATCTAGGGAGGACAATCAGAAGAGGAGGTTCCCATCCTATCACATCATTTGAATCGTCATCCCCTCTGAGAGGAAGGTGCACCATAAGGTATCATCAAATAACTCTCTGCATCCCCCTTCGTCAAGAAGTCTGAAGGCAATCCCAGGTCATGAAAGGGGAGGCTAGAAGAAGACGCGGGAGATCCTCTTCCCATGTGGAAGATGACATCTTCTCCACCCCGTGATATGCATCTATCAACGTCATAGAGGTAAACCCCACGAGTGACACCATAGAAACTGCAAATCAGGAGGGATCGGGAGATGATGGTTCTGGTTAGGCTGTGACTCACAACGAACCACCATGTGTGCACACCCGGAAATAGAGGGCCGCCCTAAATATGGCCATTCATCCAGCAAACCCTCCTCTACCTACCTTGCATGCTTCCAACAAGGATAAGACTAAAGGACTGGTTACCCTTAACCCGCCTCCTTCTCTCGAAAATGATGATCCACTCACGCTCAAAGAGAGATTCTCTCGAAATGAAGAGGAGATGAAAGAATTATGGCAGCTTAGCACCGAGATACTACAGAGGAACCGCCTTATTGAAAGTGGATACCAGTAGGAGCCGCATCATGCACTCCCAGTAAGTGCACCTCAAAGACTGCGGTTTGCCCCGGTAAATGAAACATGGTCAGGGCTCCCGTCCAACGAGGCGCCCAGCCCGTCCAACTACCTAAACGTAGATTTGAATGAATACCAAGACTTCCCTCCACTCAGGAAGGAACTAGGAATGTATGCATAAACCCTACGAAGGTTCCACAAACATCACACGCACCCCTGGTGCCAGCCAATCTTGATCCTCAGGCAATTCCTCGGGCTACGCTTTCCCAAGACCGGGCCCAAAAGGATGTAAACCAGGGTCTTAGCAACACCATCGAGGCACTAACAGCTCGATTGGAAGCGATGGAAGGTCGACACGCTCCAATACATCCAGAACGGAAACCCTACCCGGATTGGGTGAGCAACACACCGCATCCACCCAATATTGGAAGCCCTGTATTCCCTATCTTCAATGGATCAGGCGATCCGGAATAGAATTTGATGCACAATGCATCCTATTGCGATCCTATGATGGGAAATCTGGAGCAACAAGTAGTAAAACTTAGATGCTTCATACGGACCTTGAAAGGATCTCCCTTCGTCTGGTATACAAGTCTACCCGCCCAGTCAATAAAGAGCTGGGAAGACCATCGACAGCAATTCCTGTTCCACTTCAGCTCAACGATGCCTAAAACAACGGTGAGCGATCTCATGAACTGCAAGCAGAGGGAGAACGAGAGGGTCTCAAATTTCATCGCCAGATGGAAAGGTCTGACCTATTCCCTAACCAGGCCCACACCTCAAGATGAGATGCTAGCCATATGCATTGATAATCTTCAAGATGAGGTGTGAACACTGCTCATACCAGTACAGTGCACCACTGGCTTCTGCTATCTCTCGGCCATTTCCAAAGGAATTGAGGACGCCCCACAGTGGACTAATTCGAGGTCCCAAATAGCCTCAAAGGCTCCTGTTAAAAGAGCCCCTATAGCTGAAGCATCCGCTGTCACACTCTAGTCGGCCCCTTTGCCTGCTCCACCGCTCAGGCCTCCACCAAATCATCAAGGGACTTCTGCATCTCAGTGGCCACCTCCGCCTAAATGGGACGATCAGCGAGGAATGAAGCTGAACCAGTTTGAGGAACAAACAGAAAATGTATACTCATTCTGGGACGATCAAGTCCACGGCTACTTCATTTCCACCGTGAACTCCAACTTTCTCCGCCTTCCGGAGTCGAGGAAACCTGAAGAGGTTGGACACGATGATAGGCCAGATTACTACCCCTACAATAGGATGTTGGGGAACATTATCCGAGAATGCTTCATCTTGAAATGCCTCCTAGAGAGGATGGTAGACTCTGGACAGGTCGAGCTGGGACCACCCCCGCACATGTGGCATGTATCTCTACCACTGACTCCAACAAAGAGGAGGGGTGTCAGAAAGTCACCAGCGAGCAGGGGCATAAATTTGACAACTAGATTACATTGAAGAATATCAACTGAGCCCAGAACATACTCCAAGCTCTTCTATGGTAGCCGGTGTTGCCACCAACAGCCCTTAATCTGCAGAGACGACAGTATCAACCTCACAACCCTCCACGAGCCGGTCATCCGGGCATAATCGAAGAAGGAAGAAACAATCGCAAGAGGAGAAGTCCGCGATGGGGCCAAATATAGTCTCGACCTTGGATGATTATACGCCCTCAAATTTGGCACTGCAGGCACTGAACCACCAAACGACACCAGCATGGACAACCGACCAGATTGACCAGTCAGAGGATGAAGAGCCAATCTTTCGTTCTATTAACGTCATCCATCTTATGGAATAATTCCTGGACAAATGGTATTGTTACGAACCTGAGTTCCCTGCACGAGGATCCTGGAGGAGGAATTGCAGAGGTAGGGGATACCAGGGGAGGCCTAGCCGCGACCGAATCCAACCCTACGGTTGGACCCCGACCCAAACCATTAGTATCATAGAAACCCATGGGAGATCCCTTCAATAGACTCAGCAAGAGAAAGAATCCCCCTCCACCTCCACAAGCAGACACTTTGGCCCTGTTGTTCTGCGATACCCACTAGAGGAGGAACAAATGTCCAGCTACTTAGTGCGCACAAACAGATCGGACGGGCCAAGTCCTCAAAACGCGGGAACACCATCGATATCTGACCTCGTGGCCAGTCCCTCCTCGTCAAATGCTCCAGCCCCTAAAGTACCTGCTAAGACTCTCCCGCCAACGGAGAAGAACCGGCCGCTGGAGCAGAAGTACGATATCCTTAAGCAGCTTGCATCGGTACCAGCCAATCGGTCAATATTCGATGCCCTAAGTCTGTCAACAGAACTCAGGGAGGCACTTATAGAAGCTTTGATCAGCCCCTAGGAGTTTCAAGCCGAGGTAGCTGCCACCAAAATTTACCGGATGGAGCCTGACCCGGTTGAATGCAATGCGGTGATTTCCTTAACCGATCAAGATGAAGATGCCATCATGCAAGGACACATCAGACCACTATATGTGTCCGAAACACTGAATGATATTGAGATCTGGAAAGTCTTTATAGACAATGGCTCTGGAGTGAACCTCCTTCCCATATAGACACTCCGTAAGTTGGGCTATAGTGAGGACGACCTAATTCCCTCAGCCAAAACTCTGTTTGGTTACGATAAGAGTGAGTAGAAAACAATGGGAAAAATTAAGCAGAAGACCCATTTTGGTGACCTTGTAGCCTACACGGAATTCCTTGTGTTCCGACAAAGCACAACATTCAATGCACTACTGGGAAGGTCGTGGCTCTATAAGAACATGGTTGTTCCTTCATCATACCACCAGTGTATCAAGTACCGCGTCAATGGACAAAGTGGAACATTTCACACCGATAAGACCCCTTTCAAGCTCTTCGAGTCACATTACATTGACACCGAGTTCTATAAGCAAAAGAAAAAGAAGCCTTTGGTCGATGGTGTCGACTGGATCGCCGCTCCAAATGGCTTGGAAATGGTTCCTGTTGACCCCCCCAGGCAGCATGGCAGCGATTATGTCCTTCCCATCAACCATGATGAGAGTAGGAGTTCAATAATGGACACGCATTCGAATGTCCTCATGACTTAAGCCATGGTGGTCGAGCACAAAAATGCAGTAATGTCTGCCAACCCTCAATTTAGGGATGAATACTCAAGAGGGGATTCCCACGATTCCTCTCCTTCAAACCCTTGAAGGCTCAGACCGAAAGCTCTCTCCTCGTCAGATCAGGAAGATGAGAAATTGGGAGAAGAAGAGGGGGAATATCTTAGGGATACACCTCCTGCATTTGGGGAGGGAATCTCTACCACGGTGGAAGAGCTTGGGGAAATAAACCTAGGTACCAAGGAATATCTTAGGCCTACTCACATTAGTGTAGCCGTGTCCCCTGAGGAGCATGGGGTATATACCTCTTTCCTGAGGCAAAATCAGGAGGTTTTTTCCTAGAAATACATAGAAATGTTGGGACTCGATCCCGAAGTGGCAACACATCACCTGGGTCTTCGAGATGACCACCGGGGCTATAAACAGGCCGCCATAAGGATGCATCCCTCACATGCCTCCAAAATAGAGGCTGAAGTCGATAATCTCATTAAAGAAAGATTCATTCGGGAGGTCCAGTACCCCATATGGTTGGACAACATCATCCCTATCAAGAAAAATAACAGTAAAATCTGCATCTGCATTGACTTCATATATCTCAATCGGCATTCTCCGAAAGATGATTTCTCGGTCCCGTTCACCGAATTATTAATCGATGCGACGGCTGGGTAAGAGGCTCTATCCTTCATGGAAGGCTATTCTAGATATAATCAAATCAGGATGGCCTAAGAAGAAGAAGAAGCCACTACCTTAAGGGCCCTTCAAGGGGTATTCTGTTACAGGGTCATGCCCTTTGGTCTCAAGAATGTTGGTTCCACATATCAGCGTGACATGCATCAGATCTTTAAACCGTTCCTGGGGAAATTCGTTGAATATTACATGGATGACCTACTGGTCAAGTACAGATAGTGTTCATATCACCTGTCAGACCATGAGACCGTTTTCAATGAACTCCGACGACATAGCTTGAAGATGAACACCTTGAAATACGCCTTTGGGGTTACCTCAGAGAAATTACTTGGCTTCGTCGTATGCCATCGTGGCATCGAAGTCGACCCTGAAGAGACAAAGGCTATCCTTGTCATGCCACCTCTCCGCAACCTCACTGAGTTGAGGGGATTCCAAGGACACCTAGCCTATATTAGGCAGTTCATAGCCAACCTGGCAGGAAAATGTTTTCCTTTCACCAGGTTATTGAAGAAGGGAGTCACGTACCAATGGACGGATGACTACTAAGAGGCGTTCGACAACTTGAAGAAGTACCTCTTAAGCCCACCAGTTCTAATGCCCCGGGATGAAGGAAGACCTCTCATCTTGTATGTGACGGCCCTAGAGCGATCACTGGGAGCCTTCCATGCACAAAAGAACAACTCCAGCAATGCAAACTGTCTCTATTACCTCAGTAGAACCATGATTGATGCCGAGACTCGATAATAAAATATCTAGAAGGGTTGTTTGGCCTTGGTCTTCACGGCTCAAAAGTCGCGACATTATCTGCAGCATCATGAGGTCCATTTGATCTCGCGGTGTATCCCGCTCAAGTACATCCTCAGTCGTCCGATGCTAACCTGATGCCTATCCCAATGGGCGGTCATCCAACAACAGTTTGACATCCTGTTTGTGCCTTTGAAAGACATCAAGGGTCATGCATTAGTAGAATTTCTGGCAGAGCACCCTTTAGCAGAGACCATTTCACCTGACGTTGAGCTACCTGATGTAGAAATCTTCTCGGTTCAAGAGGAGTTCCCAGCATGGGAAATGTACTTCGACGGCGCATCGTGAAGCCCAACCGAGAGGATGTTGGTGGATCCCAGATTCCACAAAGTAGGTTTGGGAATAATACTTGTATCCCCAGAAAACGCATTATTTCCATATTCCTTCCTCCTATTAGAAGGATTTACGAACAATGAAGCGGAATATCGAGCTATCATTACAGGCCTAGAACTCACACTCCAGGCATAATTACAGCACCTTAAGGTAAAAGGTGACTCAGAACTGGTCATCAAGAACATCAATGGTGACTATGCTATTAAAAAGGAGGAGTTGATCCCTCTGTTTGACCATGTACGATGGTTAATGGTGGAATTCTGCACAGAACCAACATTGACCTGTATGCTCCAGTCTCAAAATGCTCAGGATGATGCATTATACAACGTGCACACAACCCTAGATGACCCAGGTCGGGATGAAACGGTTATCAGTATTGATCAGCATCGAATGGTATTGCCAGTTGTTCAGACCAAGAAGGAAGAAATCCACAAATTAAGTCATGTCCCCGAGCCATTTGCTTCTGCCACTAGCTAGATGACCCCCATTGTAAACTACCTTCAACAGGGAGAACATCCATCAGACAGGGATTATCAAGAGAAAATACAGAGAAGGGTAATCAACTTTGTCCTATATGGAGGCGCGGGTCAGCAAGAGTTCCTCTACAAACGAGGCCTCGATGGAGTGATCCTCAGATGTATTGATAGAGAAGAAACAGTCGCTGTCATGACAGAAGTGCATACCGGAGCATGTGGATCACATCAACCGAGGACCAAGATTTCCCATCATGTTCGAAGGCTTGGGTACTACTAGCCCACGGTGGCACGAGACTATGAGAATTTTACCGAAAAATGCCACTCATGCCAGATTCATGACCAACTTCATACACCAACCCCCGAACTTACTTCATCAAGACAAGTACTCCTAGTCGTTCGCCGTTTGGGGAATAGATGTCGTGGGACCATATCCTCCCACCACGACCAAATAGTTGAAGTATATACTCATGGAATCTGAATTCTTTTCTAAATGGGGAAAATCCATACCCCTCAAGGATGTCAGGGAAGGAAATATTATCAGTTTTGTGAAGACCAATATCATCACTAGATTTGGTGTCCCTCATACCATACTGACGGAAAACAGCACCAACTTCTGCTCTTCTGAATTGTACAAACTATACCAAAAATATGGTATCAAGGATAACCACTCATCCCACTTCCATGCAGTGGCCAACTGACATATATAGGCTTACAACAAGTCCCTTTCCAACATTCTCCATAAAATAGTGGACAAAGACCAGAAGTCGTGGCCAGAGAAACTCCTCCATGTATTTTGGGCTTATCGAACCACAATCCACACCGCTACTCAGGCTACCCCGTACTCATTGGTTTACGGAATAGAGGCGGTCCGTCCCATTGATCACCAACTTCCCCCACTCCAAGTTTCCACCAGTGATCAATTATCCGATGATGAGCAGTCTGAAAAGTGGCTAGGTGAATTAGAAAAGCTAGACATGAAGCGGTTGCACACATTGCACCATCTGAAGGTATAAGAGAACCGGATCAGACTAGCCTTCAACAAAAAGGTTCGTCTTCGGTCTTTCATGGAAGGAGAATTAGTGTTGGTCCTCCAGAACCCAATGATACCCGGCAAGAAGCCTCAAAAAATGGATCCCAAATGGGAGGGACCATACATTGTACACAAGGTATACTCCAACTGAGCATATATCATGATATCCATGGATGGACAATTTACAACCGCTCCTATAAATGTGAGATTCCTGAAGATGTATTTCTCATAATAACTAAAGGTGTACTATTCATCGTCCGAGTAGCATGATGATAAACTACCAAGCACCCAATGGTCCAAACTCTATGATGTTAAACTAAGAGCATTTCATCCTCACTACACGACATTAAACTACATGGATAATAAATGTTAAAAATGCCTTATTCCCCTGTGTACGGGCCAGACCTGCACATGGTGTATTCCTCGTCCTTACCGCATGACGTTAAACTGCACATATTTTAGAGAACTACGTACGGCTTGATTCCTGCCCTCGCAGGATATGTAGTGATGTCAGATCCCCTATCCTGGCCTAACCACTCCCAAATAAATGTTAAAAATGCCTTATTCCCCCGGTGTACGGACCAGACCTGCACAGGGTGTATCTTTCATCCTCACCGCATGACGTTAAACTGCACAGATAATAAAAGTAAAAAATGCCCTTTCCCCCTGTATACGGACCAGACCTGCATGGGGTGTACTTATTTCAGAGAACTATGTATGGCTTGATTCCTACCCACATAGGATACGTAGTGACGCCAGGGCCCTCCATTCTGGCCAATCCACCCCCAAATGAAATAAAATAAAAAATTAGACAATTTCCCCTTCCCCCGTGTACGGACCAGACCTGCACGGGGTGTACTTCTTTCAGAGAACTACGTGCGGCTTGATTCCTGCCCTCACTGGATACGTAGTGATGCGAGGGTTCCCCATTCTGGCCCAGCCCCCTGAACAAAAGATAAAAATGCCCCCCCCCATGTACGGACTAGACCTGCACGAGGTGTACTCCTTATCCTCACCGCACGACGTAAAACTGCATGGATAGTAAGATTTAAAAATGCTTCATTTTCCCCGTGTATGGGCTAGACCTGCACAAGGTGTATTTTTGCATCCTTTCCACAAGACATTAAATTTCACAGAAAATAATGTTAAAAATGCCCCTTTCCCCTGTGTTTTCACCAGACCTGCACAGGGTGTATACCTCGCCCTTACCCCATGACGTGAAACTTCTCGGACTTCATCCTTACCGCATGACGTTAAACTGCACGGACTTCGTCCTCACCGTATGACGTTAAACTGCACAAACTTCATCGCAGCCCACCCAAGACACATGGCGATACGAGATGGAGATACTCCTTGCACATTAGGATGCATCCTCTCCATACATCATACTCCACGACCCAGATAATTATGGATCTTCATAACCACTCATGGCCATCAGTAGTGGAAATTCATCGACCCGTGGACACCATTTGATGACTATTCATACCATGCCCTCGGTAGTTCTGCATATTGATAACCCCTAGCCCGTCTACCAAAGGCATGATTTCCTCGGTCGACACTCTTCCTAACTTTGTATGCCTATCGGCCTCAGATCCCCCATATCACATCTCCCGATCCAAAAATTTCTGGAACAGTGGTTTTCAAGTTCATTCCCCTTTTCACATCCAAGTGTTGCCAGGGTATCCCTATCTGGCTAGCTTATGTTTCTATAGGTGGTTCACATAGCGACTTGTACATCAAGCCAGGACAAGGCTACTTTGACTCAATGGAAAATTGTAGTGAAGATTTTTCTTTTATACTCGGACACCATTATCCCCACATGCAGAACTCTGCACTGTGAGCAATTGTGGATTCTCGTAACCATTCATGGCCATTGGAAGTGGGAAGTTATCGACCCGGGGACACCTTTGTAAGACTAAAATACCATGCCCTCAGCGGCTCTGCATAATGATATCCCCTGGATCGTCCATCAATGGCAAGATTTCATCGGGCGGTACTCTTCCTAGCTCTGTACGCTTACCGGCCTCAGAACCCCCACGCCACACCTCCTGATCTGGGAAAACTCAAAGTTGTAGTTTACAACCTTCATCCCCCACCATGTTCCAAGTATATCAGAACATGTTGACTTAGTTATCCTTCAAGTGACTACAGTAATAGTCACCCAATGGTCCAAGCTCTATGACCGCCAAACTAGGAGTACCTCATCCTTATCGCACGACGTTAAACTGTATGGAGTAAATGTATGCCCCCGTGCACAAAGTAAATCAGCACAGGGATCTCTCTAAGATTTAACGACAACCAGAGCCGAGTATGGACGACATGTTCAAACATTTCCTTCCCCGATGACAGACTTCGTGGCCCGGACAATTGCAGATCTTCATAACCATTCATGGCCATCGGAAGTGTAAATTCATCGACCTAGAGACACCTTTGCATGACTATGCATACCATGCCCTCAGCGGCTCTGCATAATGATATCCCCTAGCTCGTACATCAAAGGCAAGATTTCCTCGGGCGATACTCTTCCTAGCTCTATACGCTTACCGGCCTCAGAGCCTCTGTGGCATCTCTCCTAATCCAAGAAGCCCCAGAACTTTGATTTACACCATCAACCCCCCTCCATGTCTTGGACATTCCAGGATACTCGGGACCAGTTACATTCTAATCAAGAGAGGTATTTTTAACTACGTCCTTACCAAACGATGTTAAAATGCATGGTCAATCATCCTTTCTACACGATGTTAAAATTCACATAATTTTCAAAGGAATGAAAAATGCCCCTCATCCTCGTTGTATTACGTTAAACTTCACAGAATCCTTTAATAATGCTCTTCGTCATTACCACATGATGCTAAACTGCACGGTCAAAATCACCACGGGTTCTGTAAGGGACAGAGGGTTTTCTCTGTGCTTTAGTGCATAGGTCAGACCGACACAAGCCACCGTCTCACACCCGCATGAGAAGGGATAACTTCACCCATTCTTGAAAAGTTCAGTCGAGATGATTCCCCCATATCCAGGCACCCTCTCATCATAATCCATACTCTGCACTCAAAAAAAAAGTTGGACTCTCATAAGCCACCCCTAGTGGTCCCAAATCCCAACTTCCCTGAAGTTTCATGGCTATCGGGGGAATATAATCATTGACCTAAGGACACCTTTGCATGACTATTCATACCATTCCCTCAGAGGCTCTTCATATTGATCACCCCTGGCCCGTCTACCAGAGGCAAGATTTCCTTAGGAAATGCTTCTCTTCATATGCTTCTTGGTCTCTGAGCCCCCATATCTATCCCAAGATTCAGAAAACCTCTGAGTTACAGTTTACCAACCTCTTTCACAACCCATCCTGAATATGGTGGAACATCTCTGATAAGATTATCGAGGACCAGGAGAATTCATTACATTCCCGATGATGTCCCAGCTACGTGACTTTAAATAGCGCCAAGCCCCAACCATCCTTTATTCTAGATAAATGCGTAGGAATGGAACCTTTCTTCCAGACTCTGGATTGATACAGATGTTCTCAAAATCATTCACACATCACATACCCTTTTCAAGACACCCCCGGTGGTTTTCATAATTTTCCAAGCAACCCATGGTGTTTTTCATAAGTCGGGCATTCATGAAGTCCTATAGCCATTAGAAACGGAGAGTCATTGACTTAAGGACACCTTTGCACGACTATGCGTACCATGACCTCAGCATCTCTTCATATTGATCACCACTGGCCTGTCTACCAAAGGAAATATTTCCTTAAATAAATGCTCCTCCCACCTCTGTACGCCGACGTGGCTCCCATGCCTTGAGACATGCCCTACATGTCGTTCAAATTTAAACACACTCATCTCAAATTTGTCTGAAGGACATCGAGACATCTTTTAATCAACCAAAACTCGTTGGGTCCCGGGCCCCACCATATTTGGTCCATGTTGTTCGACCTAAAACATCAGTAATGATAGTCTTGACGGCGGGACATTAAACCTCCAAAGAAAAGAGGCACAAAGCCTGTTAGGCCGAAACCCCGAAAAGACAGACCTAAGAAATCGACAGGCCATACCCGCTGGGTTCACACTAAATGAGCCCAGGAAAAATTAGGGTATGAAAAGAAGAGGCAAAAAGTTTTTAGGGATTTTCTACAAATCTCTAGCAATAGTCAAAATATGCTCGCTGGATCCCATGGTCCAAGAAAAAGTTAGAGCTTGTTTTATTTTTATCAATGGTCATGGACTCTGATAATTATATGATCGGGGAATTAACATATGCAATAATCATGCCAAATAATTTCTATCTTAGGAGAAGACGACAAGAGAACTGAGGAGAAATATTTCTTTGTTCCATAACAAAGTTGGTATGAAGGGAATCCACAATCCAGAGCCTCCTCTAGAATGAAAGGTTATTACATGAGGTTTTCGGTGGATACACAATGATGTATCAAGAGCTATTGAGATTCCTTGATTGTTTGAGAGAGATTATGCAGTAATACCGTTTCAGCTTCTACACCATCCCACAACTCTTCTTCCTCCTGGGCGGCCTTTGTGATCGCCCTCATTTCCTCCTCTATTCGCCGCTCCCTTTCTTCAATTATGGCGGCAATGTTGGCCTCTTCCTACTATAGCTGCTGTATCTAATTCCTCACCTCTTCTAGGTAGGAATGTTGCTCAATAACTTCTCCCTGGAGCCTTGCGACTACCCCGGCGTGATCGTGATCCTCTGTTAGGAAAAGTTGTCAGGTTACGGAAAGGTAGGATTCAGATTGGGAAGAAAAAAGGTGACATTAGAAACCACCCATTCTTTCCCTATCAGCAACAACCTGCATGACTATGTAATAAAAACCATGATAGTCAAATTTGTCAAATCCCAGCAGCATAAAAAAATTGCGTAGCCTTGGTATTTTGGTGGGCATCTCGACCAAGGGAGTTTGAGAGATCAGCCTCCATATTTTCTCCAAAGCCCGTTGACGATCAGGCCGAAGACTAGAAAGGACTTGTTGATCAGTCTTGGAATCACTCCCGGACGAGGACACATACTTGGAGATGAATGTCACTGAGGATGGACCCGATGCGGTTTCACCCGCAAACTCTTGCACTGCGGCAAATTCACCCCCAGCAGTTGTAGTCATAGGCACAGTCGGGTCTGACGACACAATCACCAATGCCAAAGGTTGTGGTCCTGAAGCCTGAGATTAAATCAGATAGATAAGTACCCCTAACTAGAAAAGGGAAGAAAAAGGAGTTAATGGTAAGAGATCAGGAAACTTACTCTTGATCGTCAAGGCGTCGGCATCCTCAAGCTCTGCACTACCGCGATAACCACTCGAGGAAGATGCTTCATCCCCAAAAGGCAAGGGAGCCTGAGGAGCCCCCAGAGGGGTCCAGGACCTAAGGCCATGCCCGAGGCCAACAACTTCCATAGATGTCCCCAAGGGGTCACCGATGGAGACCATGCTCGGGGAAATCACTCCCCCGGTAAACAAGACAATGGCCCACTCTGGGTTGACAACAACTGGACTAATGGCAGGCTCTTCCCCATCACCACAGGATCCATTGGGTCTAGTGTGGCTTTCCCCGTTAGAACGGGAGGCCCCTTTGTGATCACAGGCGCCCCATTTTCCTCCACAATTGAAAGGGTTGTTTGATCATTAGGAGTCTCGAATACCAGTAGTTCCTCCTCTAATGTATCTCTGACTAATGAAGGCGGGAGTAAAGCATCCATATCACTGGCCCCTCTAGCAGGGCCCTTCATATCATCGTGCCCATGCATGGATAAAAAAGACTCCATAGATGGAAAGGAGGCGGAAGGTATGACTTCTTGGGTAGCCATAGCCAGATCCCAGAGTGGCCCTGCACCATACGCCAAAATAGCTAATGACTGGCAGAGTCAGAATATGCAGGTTGGCGATTAAGAAAACGGGAAGTCATGATTACCCAACATCCCTTGTCTGAGCCATTCCGATAAATGGAACGCCTGTTTCTATCTCTGGATCTGCCCAGGGGACAGTTCGCCCTGAATTCTGGGAGGAGCTAGAGGAGGGAAGACCCTAGCTGGTTCTGCAGTGGTCGCTTCCATGAGCTCAGCTGCGCCAGGGGACCCCTCCTCGATGACCCCTGTGGGAGAAAGCACATGCTCACCTACTACGGTACCACGGGGAGTATACTCTAGAGATTTAATTTCCCCCTAAGATTATAACACCCCAAGCTTCCACGATACACTTTTCTTTCAATAATGCAATAGCTTGCATTGTACGCAAGTTCGAGATTCTAACACACCAAGACCAATCAAAATAGACGTTATGAATAGTAATACCCAATTTTTGACATCTTATAAATTTCATATTTCAAAATGGACTTCATTTTTGGATTTGGATTATTGAAATTAGCCTATGTTTAATTTTTGGTATTTTTCTGAGAACATCCAATTTTCGATGAATAGTGAAAAATACTTAAAAACAACTTTTTTAATAAAAATAATTTTCAGCGATATATTATACTATTGAGTGGTTTTAAAGTATAATTAGAATATACTTTTACCATTTTATCGAATGGTGGTCATTATAATTAATTTTACTTTGAAATTGTACATAAACGAGTGTCCATCTTTTGATAGATATTGTTTCTTAAAAATACGTTATTTGTTTTGACAGTGGGAATTAAATTTAAAAATAATTAATGCAACATTTATGTTTTGAATTTGGTAAAATGGACATCATTATTGAATTTGTAATATCAAATATATCTTAGAGTGAATGTTTTGTATTTTTCAGAAAAACATCAATTTTTTATTAATAGTGAAACCACTAAGTGGTAGTTAAAATAACTAATGTATCGTTTAAATGATATTTTACCACCTCTGTGATTTTAATTTCAAAAATCCAACATACATAATTGTTATTATGAAGTAAAATGTGGTTCAATGGGATTAAAATACTTTTTTTGTGAATGGTAACTTTTAAGTTCTATTAATCGTGATTAAAGGTAATTAGTGAAATTTAATGTAATTATAATGATATAATAATATGAAATTACCTTTATACATGTCCTACCATTTTTGGATGAGTCATGGACGACCAAGAAAATCCATGGGTCATCTTGGGGACCCTATGGAGCCACTTGGGTAAGAAAATGACATTAATAACTTTTTATTTAAAGTAAAAATAAAATTGTCACAAACATGTGTTGTTTTACTAAAACAATTATTAAATGGGGTTATATAAATTAAAATTTGTACTATAAATATTAATTGGAAAGCTAAAAATATATACTACGTCATGGAAATTTTTATATAATTTGTATACATTATATAAATAAATTTAATTATGACACCATGATGATGCAGTGATTACCTCATTTATGAACAATTTAAATAAAATGAAATGATAAGGTAAACTATAACACATAAACTTGTCTAAAACATATTGGATGGGTATATTTCGAACCCTTATCACCTTATCCTCTAAATATATCATTTTGGGTCCTTTAAAATCCGAAAATCATTTCATAATAAAGTATCATTTCATGACTTTCCAAAAGAGCCCCTCCTCTCCTCTTATAAAAGCCCCCCCCTCTACCACCTTATTCACACCATAAAAGCAATTTGGCTCAGCCAATCCCTGCCAAAATTCTCTCTCAACTTCTCTATATTACTCCTAGAAGCCTCACTTTCTCCATAAGTCTTCCCAAGGAAGACTTTGGCGCAAAAAAAAGAGTTACCTGGTTTTTAGGTAATGTCTTCTCTTTTGTTCTTTTGTTTTATTTTGCTTCTCCAACCGCTTAAAATCTTTGTATTACTTTATTTTGTAACAAAACTAGTATCTTCAATGTACTATGATTTTTTTATGAGAGGACTCTGATTTACACTTTCACACACCTTCGTCTAATGGTTAAAGAACATATTGTTTCTGTGGGTAGAGAATTACTGTCTCACGAAATGATGATTGTTCAATATTCTATTAACACCTTCATGGTGGCCATTAAGATTTCACAGTATTTATATATGATATATATTATGTTTATGTTTTCCTTATGCTTCTTTATTTTTCATTTATGGAATTCCTTAATGATTTCCATTATGGGTAAACGCGATAATTTCATTTTAGGAAATGCGGACTACCGCCCCCTCAAAGTGATTTGAATCGTTAATGTCATATGTGGGACATATAAAGGATGGAGTTAATTATATTATATATGATATTATATTGAAATTATAATATACCTTTATATAATTATGATTTCATTCCATTAAATACAAAATATAGATGAAACTAGTGTTCTTGTGTACGTACAGTTTACCGTCTCCATGAATGGTGCATTTCATTTCTTACCTCTAAATGTTATGTAATATTATAATTGCATGTATATACTAGATATATATGATATATATTATATCTACATCATGAATATAATTCTGTATATAATGGAAATTTTACCACATGAACAACTTGTAATTATAAGAAGTTTATTTTTTACTCAAGTACCAAAGATCGACAAAACGACCGTTATTAACTTAAATAATTACATAATGTTAATAACTTGGTAATAACTTATATAAAAGGAATAATGAACTTGAAAAAGGTTCTTTTTTAATTATAAATTAACTCTAGTTTATTATTCAGGAGGTTAAGGAATGATCGAGTTAAGTCGAACACGAGGTAAGGGACTTCGTCTCAATCTCCTTTCATTGAGGAATATTTTGTTTTATACACAACATTCATTTTTACGGGGTATAAACCCCTTTGACTATTACTTTTATTCAAAAGGAATATTTTTATAAAAGTGTTTTTACTAAATGAAAAATGTAATGTTTTGTCTTACATATGCGGCGACAACGACTTCTCCGCCGCCGTGACCATTATTTGAGTTTCGGCTTCCTCTATAAGCTATAACGTTTTTTAACTGAAAAATAAATAAAATGTTTTACATTTCATTTTTTTGGTATTGAAAATTGTTTTGATAATGTTTTTATTATATCAATGTGTTGTATTGATATCTTGTGATTGAAATGTGGAAATATAATGTTTCATTTATGCATGTTTTATGTGATACGATTATGTTATGGCTTATGATATGTTTAAAACTTTTCATATAAGGAATTCAGTAGACTTAATAAGTGAGGGGTGGAGCTGGTTATAGCTCATCAATGCATCGGTAGGTCTCATGAGAAAAACTTGTGTCTTGGAATGAGGCCTTGACAAAATCTTATTTGTAATCATGGCACGAGGCCTTGGCTACGTGGTTATGATAGTCTGGCATTATGCATTCCATCATTATGAAAGTGGTTATTAATATTGCATGTGGTTATTCGACTAGTAGAATATCCATGTGAATAAGTAAATAGAATAATTTCATTTTACATTTTCCATATTATGCTGAAGTTCAAGTTTAAAAGGATTTTTTTAGTTATACATTGACTTAAATGTTTATGTTTATGTTTATGTTTATATAGGAAAGTTTCCACTATATTGTTATCGTTACTGAGCATCTGAGGTCACCCCTTTTAATTATTTATTTTTTCCCAGGATGTGAAGAAATATTTTATGACTGACCTACAAGGATAGTCTGAAGGGGATATGAGGGTGGACTATGGAGACCATGTTATTATAGTTTTTCACTTTAAGTTGTAATGTAACATTTATGAATGTATCTAGTGTTTCCAAGGATACTAAACTAATCGGTCTTTCAAGACTTGCTATTTTTTAATCATGCCAATGTTACGTAATAATGAACCAACTCTAGGTAATTGGGGTCAGGGCGTCACAGAGATTTTTCGCCCCCCTGCACAAAGGGGAGAAACCTTAGAACCTCCACAATAAAGGAGGAAGAAAGTCAGAATAGGTGAGCAGAGCATCCACTTCTTCAGGGTCAGACAATTCGGGATGTCTAATCATCATGGACACCCGGGTGGACCCATATATCTGGTTTCAGAGTGAGCGCACGTATGGGCACCTCTTCTTAAATGATGCAACTATGTCACCCGAGTCCTCTTCCAACTGAAGGTGTGGTGGAGCAAAGATAACCCCAATACTTGGGATCTTGAGAGGGCTCATTTAGAGTGATTCCCAAACCTCTTCATCTAAGACCCTAGCCCTTGGGTCATCCCAAATCCTCCATGCGTCTAGGAATGCGGATGTAATAGGAACGACTAGCCTGGAAGGATCAACTTGAGAGGGATGGGCAGCATCAAGGGCTGGTAGGGGCGCTAATGGCCGTATTTGTGTTTCGGATCTCGCCACCGCCATATAACTCTTTGGGGCTACCTTTGGACGGGACCTCACATGAAGGGAGTGTAATTACCTTGATTCATCCATGATAGGGAGATCATCGAAATTATCACCCCTGGAAGAGTGGTCACATCCTTCCCCCTCCTCATCAGTCATCGGGTGTAGCATGGCCTGGACTCGGTGGGTTAATACTGCGTAACCCTGGCACACGTAAATATTGGATTTGAGCTCCTGGAGATACCAATTGACCCGTTCTGGGTCCACATCATAAAGGATGTCAACATGGGATGATATGTAGCCCATCCTGTCAAATTCTACTTCTAATTCCTGAAGATACTGCCATAGAGAATGAGGTTAGTGGCTACAGAAGGCTTACCGGACTTTAAATTCGTTTAATTGGACCTAGGTCGTCGGGAAGGTAGGATCTGTAGAAATAACCAACCCCCCTCGGGCTGCTTCGAGGGCTTGAGAGGATACACCTATGTCTGTTAAAATATTCCTCGGGAGCACGAGACTAGAAGGGTGGTGAAGCAATTTTCTCGGCCTAGTTGAGGCACCATCCCCCTTTCGCTTCCTCTTTCCCTTTGATGGCTTGGGACTTGAGATGGTAGGCACCAACGTCCATAGCTGGCCATTTGGGTATGATTGTACCTAGGAGTATGCATAATTCTTGGATAAGAAGGGCGTGGAGTCTGCAAGTGTGGGGTCATAGCCTCGCAGCTAGTATCCCCCCGGGTAAACATTAACCATAGTTGTCTGGCCACCATTAAATGAAGATTCTCGTGGGCACCATTAAGTGCGGGAGGACACAGTTCCTAGACGCAGCCAAATTGGTGCCCGAATCGGCAAGGCACGTACCCCTTGCATATCAGTTCCCCGCCAATACGCGCTACCAAAATTCCCTCTATGAGGGAAAATATGTAACCCCGAATGCTAAACTCCTCTATTATGGTGATCATGATTTCACTAGTTGGGGAAGAGAATGGATGTAAATTGAAATGATCATAACACGATATTCGACTCGATAATAGAAGCATGTTCTGAACTATCTGTTGATTATCCTTCTCTTGGGTCACCCACTCTTCAGGCATAACCCCACTGTCCAGTTGCAAGTATGTCAAAAATGTGGTGCCCAGAATCTGAAGAGGGTTGATGAAGGTGTAGCAGTCCTTGATATGAATTCCTATCCATCACCAATGAATCTGAAAAGTGTCTGCCACTCGGTTTGGCCGGCTCCCATCGGTAATATTACCAAGCAACCAGAATATCATGTCAAGTACTGGGACTGATAGGTTGATAACGTTGTCGGTGGACAATTGTGCCGCCATGAAAATGGTAGAGACCTGTACGCCACTAGACTCGCGTATAGGAAATAGCTAGACACTCAAAAACATGGCCAGAAATGCCGCCAGACGAAGCAGCCGATCGACATCTGGAACAGGCTCCCAGCCCTAGTCATTTAATTGGCCTTACTCTAGGATCAACCAATAGCTGCCCCACTACTTCCGGGACTCCATTGTAGGGCAGGTCGTGGGCCTATGCGGAAGAGCTACAGACAGGCTCTCTCTAGCAAAAGCCTTTATCCAGTCACAATACGGGATAAGCGCTCTCAGAGATGTATCTTTTGGATGCTCCTCATGACTAGGGACAAGTTTTTTCCGATATTTATCCTTCGAACATTCCTGGGCCAGATCAATGAGCTTCTTCACTAAGGGAGGGGTTCTCCCTTCGTCATCCCACATAGAAGGGGGATGCAGGAACTCGTCGTACATACCCCCAACAACGGGGACCCCGGAAATCTGAAAGATGTCCCAAAGACTAATACCCTCCTCCCGATGGACTAGATGAAAGGTGTTGGTGTCTGGGCTCCAACGGTCATAAGTTTCCTGATGAGGGCTTGAGGCTGGTAGGTATAGGTTTGGGACACCTAGGCAGCTTCATACAAGCCTATGGCTTGCAGTTCTACCTCGAACTCCACACAGCTTTGGTGGACCCAGAAGGGCCATCCCCAATCCAAGGACATAAATGCTCCTCCAGGTCAGAGGTCCCGATTCACTGACCAGCCATGTAGGTCGCTTACCATGGCATTGCGGGAAATGCTCCGGTAGTATTGAATTGTTCCTTCATGTTGACGTTGTTATCCTGTCTGAGATAATGGAAGGTGATTCAACACAGATCCAACACCAGTATCCCTCGGGGCATGCCACCCATTGACAAGTATCATGAACTGGTAGATAATGGCAGTAAATATCCATGCTTCGGTATTATTGTCATGGGATGGTACCGGAATCGGGGTATCAGATAGAAAACTGAACCGATAGGTAGGAAGGATGTTAGAAAAGGGGTACTCCTGTTGTGACTTGGAGTGCCTGCCGTTAAGAAAGGAAAACGGTGGGGAGTGGAGGACTCCATCCAGAACAGAGCTGGGCATGTCCTTCAGGCGTTGATCACCAATTGGGAGAGACTCTACAGCAGGCCTCGGTGCAGAACGAGGGGGAACCACATTTTCTCCCTGCACGACGAAAGCCAACAAGTGGTTAGTCTGGAATGAAAAAATTTCGGGCAAAAATACCAAATATATGGCTGAGGAGCCTTCATAGAAAAGTCTGCGAGGAGGCCTAGAAGGATGGTTCGCGATGATAGCATCCCGCGAACTAGCCCTTCAAGAAATTAGTCCGCGAAACCCTGGCCCACGGAGCGTTGGCCAGGAAACCGTGGTCCAGGTTGCACTACGGAATTTCAATCTCGAATATAAGTGGATATGTTCGAAAGGCATAGAAAATTTTAATGTTCAAGGGGTTTTTTTCTGCAGTGCATCGAAACCGCGGAGCACCGAAACCGCGGAGCATCGAAACCGTGGAGCACCAAAACCACAAAGCGAGTTCCTAAGCGGGCTATCATAACTAAATTTTTAATTAATTAAAAGTGTTAGTTCGTGGCTAGGACATTGATCTGCGGAAGAAGAATGGCGGGAATGAGAAATGGTTCGCGAAAGTAGCAGCCGGTACACGGACGAAGCGTTTCGCAAAGGAACAATCCTCGCATGCAAAAAGATCTAGTTTTGCGAAGAATCCTATAAAAGAAAAAATGAAGGGCCCCTAGTATTTATAGGCGTGGTCCCCTACCGGGTCCACCTCTCTACTATGAACTACCCGAGTTTCAGGACCACTCTGTATCGGAATAGCCTCTTCTTCGTTCTGGTCGAACCCCATTCCGATGGGGGGAATTTCTAGGGTCCTAAAAAATCCAAGAAGGAGAATGGTGATCCCCTTTAACTCAAGGGATATTCTGCCCAATTTCCCATCAAAATGATTGGGAAAATGTGGACAATACTCAAGGATGGCGATGGAGGAACTGATCCGCGGACCAGTCTACTTTTAACAATGCACGACCGGTTCCGAGAAGCATCCCCCCACCGTGGACCATCTTCGTTCACGAAATGGAGGGGGAGATCCTCCGCAGGCGCAAAGCCGGGCGGGCGCCAATCTGGTTTGCCATCATGAACCACCCCAACCGTGATTTGTGTCAGCCATCCCAAACTTCTTCCACAGTCATTCGCAAAATGGAGGCAGAACCCTCTGCGGTCACGAAGCACCCCCTAATTCGGTTCGCGAGGGGGGGGGGAGCGCTCAATGCCCAACACGAATTATGGATTGACGAAGTCAGTCTTAAACTGGGTATTCAGTCAGGGGACTCTAGGACATTATTACATCATAGTAAAGTTGAAGAATGAATAATATGTACAATGAGTTTTTATTAGTATTTAAATAATTGAATATAATTGTAATAAAAGTATAAATAGTTGGTTTTAAGACACAAAATCCAAAAATATATACCATCCATGTGACACATTAATGATAATTGATTTTATCACTTCGTGGAGTTGGTAATCCACACGTATGTATGAACAATGTTATCATCTTTTAGTGAATGGAAATGTAAGAAAATTTATGATATATTAATTTTATAGAATAAGTAATATATCATGAATATAATGTATATATATATATATACATTAATTTCATTATCATATTATCCATGATAGTCGATGATGAAAAACAAATTATATCGTCTTGCAAGGTGGTAGTCCATTGAGCACATGAATAATGGTTTCATTTTCCATTTTGTGGAAGAGGAGATGGATATAGGTTATTCAATTAACATAATAACATCTTAGTATTTAGAAGATAATATCATCATGGTTGAATAATATTTTATGGAGGTGGAAAAATAACTAAAACAAAATGCTCGGCTACGAAATATACAACTTCGTCGAAGAACCTACATATGCTTACAAAAAAATCCTTTTTAAGAGGGATTTATAATCAAAACAAGGATTATAGGATGTGTGAATTTAATTAATGAAGGTATTTTTTTAGGTCTTGTCTAAACAAAAATTCCTTTTAATTGTGAAGAAAAGATAAGTGGAGGTCCCTTTTGATAAGTGTGAAACAGTTACATTTTTTCAAATACCCAAAACTATTCAATAATGGGAAGTCAATATAAAGCTAAGATTCACCAAAATTTATAAATTACATTGTGTTTAAAATATAATATTGATACATATCTAAAAATTTAAAAAAAACAAACATGTTTTAAACTTGTTATTCCCTTTACATTTATGGCTACTTTTACCAATTATATTTTCAACAAGGTAACTAGTTTTTACCTTTGTTATTTATCCTTTAATAATAAAAATAAAATAATATTTATTAGATAATTAGGACCCAATAATTATAAATATGAAATAAAACTTATCAAAAGAAAAATCCAATATGTGAGGAAAATTAATTTGAACACAAGCACATATAATGAGAAAAACATCATTTTAACCTTAACGGTGGTAATTAATTTCTATGGATTTTACATATCATTATGACAAATACTTAAGTTGAACATATTACCTAATATTAATTATTATGATTATAAATATATAATTCATTTTATAAAATTAAATTTACATAAGTGGTATAGATTAATTTAAAAATAAACCCATATAACATGTCAAAAATAGTGTAATAAAAAATGCATTTTTAAAGCCTAAGGAGATATGTCATTAACTATATGACTATAAATAATTCTTATTTGAATTTGAATCCATAAAAATAGATATAAAAATTTCATTTAAAAATTTCCTTACTAGTTTTTATTTTAATTAAATAACTTGTCTTAACTTTACTCACATAAAAAATAGTTTTTAGGAAATCATGTTTTTAAGAATAATAATAACCTTAAATAAAAATCATGAAAATTGTTAATTTGAATGAAATTATTTAAATTTTTATAAATAGAATGGTTCATATGTAACTTAAATGTTAAATTAAAAACATAAAGAGACTTTCAAATTACATTATTTAATGAAAATAAATGACAGTATTTCAAAATTTGGTAATTTTCTCTATTCACTAAAAAAGAAATTATTTTAGAAAAATCCAAAAATTTGGGATTATGTTAACTTTTTTATGATGGTTTCAAAAATTAATTTCATTTTACTAAATATATTTTATAATTTTTCTATAAATTATTTATAATATTTACTCAAAATAAGTTATAAAAATTATTTTTGAAGAGAACATATTTTCTTGAAGAATAGATGACTTTATTAAATAATGAGATCCTACTTCCTAATAATTTATCAATTCATTGAGTAATACAATTATATATATTTAAAGAATATTTTAATACTATTCATACCCAAAAATTTAATGATTAGGTTATAATATTAATATTTATATATTTATGGTTTGTTTAGGCATGATGTTACGTGTTGTAAACACTATCAGAGTGTAGTTGTATTTTTTAAATATCAGTCTGTTGCATGGTTTATTATACAAATGAAAAATGGTATAATATAAATAAAAATTACACATAGGGATCCATACTCAAGATTTAAAAAAATCATTGGAACTATATGGGTACTCTTGAAAACAATGAATGAAATGGGTGAAATTATGGGAACCAAAGTAATTTTTGTTTGTAAAGACTATTCTCAAGTTGAAGGAGTAAACCTTGATGATACATTTTCACCAGTTTTAGGGAATGATAAAATATGAATATTTTTTGATATTATAGATAAAATTCAATATAATATTTTTAAACTACATGTCATGCCTTACATCCTCAATATTTATTTGGATGATGAGGTATAATTTGAGATACAATATAGATTATTTAATCAAAAATATATGAATCATATTTCTAGGTAAAATAAGAATTTAAATGGGTTGAAAAATCCCCAAGATCTTGGTATTCTATGTTGTAAACCTTTTTTATGAAGTTGAAATTTAGAAATGAGAGAGCGGAAAATAATCTCTACAATAAATATGATAAAGAGATATCTCTCATTGTGATTGTATATATAGATGAAATCATTTAATCTAGAAATTATATGGAAGTTAGTGAAGATTTATGAAAGGAAAAAAATATTATATTTGAAATGTATTTTTATGTAAAGATAAGGTGCGTCCTTCACTTAAAAATTTCTCAAGATAGAGATCAAAATTTTCTTTCTCAAGAGATGTATGGTAGGAAAAATTTAAAAAGGTTTTACATAGATTATTAAAAGTAATTTTCCACCCCAAATTATATGGGTCCAAGTATTTCATATATGATCAAATAAAAAACGTTTATTTAATGTAATTACAATAGATAATTATATGTGTTTTTTACTTGATATCATTAAGGTTGGATATAGTTTATGTAGTTAATATTATTCCAAGTATCAAAATGTGTGAATAAGTCCCAATTTTAGTGTTCAAAAATGGATTATTAAGTATATAAAATGTACAATAGGTTATAGTCATAATTATGATAGACAATATAAACATGATATGTTTTGTTATACAAAAAAAATATTGGGCATGTTTTTTTTATGATATGATCGCTACATTTGGTGGAGATTTTTTATTCAGATAAAGGTGTATCTTCAGAAACACAAATAACTATATTTACATTAACTTAACTAATAATAATTTAGAGTATGTGGTTTCCACTAAATCCAAAACATAATTTATGTGGATGTAAAATTAGTTGGAATATATCATGGTATAAGTGATGTTTTAACTAATTGTTAGATGTGATCGTCCAAGTGTTGTCAATATTTCAAGTAATTTTATTCGAAATTCATGGTCAAATAACATTGATATAAAGAATTACTTCATCAAATATATTTTAGTAATTAAATTTATTGAAGTTAGAATTTTTTCTAATAAAGGATATTGTGAGTTTAATTTTCCATAAATAACTTTCAAAGGGTGATTTTCATAGTTTTATGTTGATTATTAGAATTAAACCACATTCCTCTAAATGATAAGGTATAGTGTTTCCATATATTCTCTCAAATTTTTCTTAGGATTATTATTTTCAAACATGTATAAAAATTGGAAACAAAAATATTGTTATGCTTACTCAATTAATTTATATAAAAGGGGGGAAATATGTAGTGAGATTATCCCATTTATTTTTGTTTACAACTTTTAGGGGAGTGATGTATTAATGTTCGGCATGTTTTTGGATCGATTTTTTAAAAGGGTTTAGCTATGAATTTGAAATTTTTCATGTTTGAACCATTATAATAGTTTGTTGAAATACATGTAATTATTTTTTTATTAAAAATTCAATTAATGTGTTTTTAATTTTGAGGGAATGTATAATGAAATTATAAAGTATTTATTGAATATGAATTGATTCATTATAAGATCAATTTTCAATTTGAATAAATAGGATTAGATTTTAAGAAGGTATGTTTGTAAATAATTGTTCTATGGATAACATTAAATTATTATTCAATGTTATTATTTCTTACACTGATTTTACTCATGTGGGTTTAGAATTATTATATGATAATTCATGGTAAGAGGTTTGAGTTTTAAAGTAATTTAGTTTATGTGGTCACCAATAAAATCAAAAGGGTGGAGATTTATTATCCAAATATATTTTTGGAAATTGATTGAGTAATTTGTGTAAATTCTTGTTCTATAAAGTATAATATGACATGAATAAGTTCCTCTAGAATTTCATATTAATATAGTGAATAAGTATTGGAGAAATCTATAGTGGGTGTGATTCCTTTGTTGTACTTTATTTTCAAATTAAAAATTATGTTAGAAATCAGGTGATGTGGGATGATTCATTTGAATTAAAATAAATTAATTATTTATGAATTTTTTCTGTTTATTAGAATCATTTTTTAGATTTTATAAGATATAGATAAATTTTTTGGAGATAATTTAAAAATTGGATATGTCTACAGGTGCATATGAGTTATTATACCTATGTATGAGTCATTATGGCCTACATTTGAGTTATTTCATCAAGTGAATGAGTTATTTACATCTATATATGATTCAATTAATTCAACCTATGAGTAGTTTTTCAATTATATACGAGTGATCCAAACATTCCTACGATTCTAAGTCTTAGTGAAAATTTGGGGGTTTTTTAGAAATAAAATGACATACTGTAGAATAATTTGTAGAAAATAAAAATAATTTTGATGTTGATAATTCCAGATTTTATGGATTCAAACATCACAAAATGAGTTTTGTAATATAAAAGAAGCATAATAAGGAACATAAAATGAAGAAGAAAATAATTTATGGAGTAATTTCCTAATCACATTAAAACCATTTCCACTTCTCTGTAGTGATATTGAAATGATTTTGAATAACATATGAAATAAGTATTATGGAGAATAAAAAGTTAAAAAAATAGTTGTATAATGTTATTTGTCTTAATTTGAATATTACATTCAACTTAATATGAGTTTTCTTGATGTATGTTGTGTGATAAAGTAAATAAATAAATAAATACAATATAATTCATATAATTAGAATTATATGAAGAAGATACATAAGATTTTTCTTGTTGATTCGTTATATAATTATTAATTATATTTTGGATATTAAGTAGATTATAATATGTTGTGTAGTTTTCATAGGGAGAAGAAAAGAAGACTTCAAAAATATATATAGAATAAGTGGAAGGAGAATCAGAACTAAAATAGTTCAATTAAAGTTCGATTATTATAAATGATTTATTATTATTAAAAGAAAAAATATATCACTATAATAGTTTTGAAATACATCAAGCATAATTGGGATATGTATATCATGAGTACAATAATATTACCTAATTTTTTTACCTATAAGTCGATACTAGTGGGTCATATAGTCTTGGTGAAATCCTGAAAATTCAAAGGATTATCATTTCATTTTTAATTATAAAACTTGTAGATATTATATTTCCTTTTGTGTGTTTTCTTGTATATGTTGATAGAGAATAGACATAACATATTAATAAGTAGAAAAGTTTTCTTCAAGAAGAAAAGTAAAAATGAATTTATAATCATTGATTAACACCCAATGATTTCACTAATATTGTGTATCATTTAAATTATTTATGAGGGATTAGAAGATTTATTTATATTTATTTAATCATGATATAATTTAAAGTCCTATATTTGAGGGGTTTAATTGATGTGACATTTTTGACAAGTTAATTACATATTAAAAAAATTGGGTTAGTTTTCTTGTTTATATTCAATAAGGAAAAAATGTGTAATTAATGAAAGCAATAAAAAAGATTATATAACCTTATTATAGACCCAAAAATAAATATATATATATCATTTTAATTAATTTTATCTCAAATATTACTTTTCACAAGTCCAAAAAAATAATATGTGATAAAGTAAATAGAATACATGATTAATTCATTATGGATTGTGTTCCTCATATTCTAGTGATCTTATAGGCCTAATAAAGTACTCAATACACTTATTCTAATACAAAAAGATCATATAATAATGAAAAAGAAATTTTATGTATGCTTGGATGATCTAGAGGTTTTCTATGTTAGAAAATTTGATCTAAAAAGATTTGGTCATGAGTGAGGTGTGTGGGGATCACATTATACCCTCAAGGAATCATTTATTATTTTTCTTATTATCATATTAACTAAATTATATCATATAATATCCATGTGAAAAATCAAGTATTGATATTCTATATATAATTTTATAAAATAAATTTAGATATTTTTTAAGAAAATAAATGTATAAAACCGTCCAAATGATATCTTTTTTCCATCACCAATGTCATGGTGTTTGTTTAAAGTTAATTAATAGGGAAATCTATCTAATGAAAATGTAAAATATCCCATATGTGTGAAATATTAGTTTTTTTCATTAAAAAAATATTTCATGGAAAGGAAATTGATCATGTATGTATTAGAGTAAAATATCCAAAGTTCATTGAAAGTAATTTGTAACACATTATCGAACATAAGTAATAAAATATGACATGGTATTGATCATAACATCATATTTTATAAAAAAATTAGATATTAAATATGATCTTATGTAATGAATATACAAATTCCTTACTATAAGAAAGAAAATCGTGAGGTAGTTTCATTAACCACATAGTGGTTCAGAAAAAAAAAGTGTGATTCTCTATCAGGGTTTAATGGTAATATTATATAATCCATGGGATCAAGTTCTATACATAAAAATAAGCATGATTTTGTGAACTATAACATATATTAGAGAGAAAATGGTAATAAAAGTTTTTAGTAGTAGTTAAAAAATCTAATGAAGTAGTCATCCACTACATTTTGAAAAATAGTCATTGTTTTTTACACTATGATCTAATAAGAGGATATAATATTTGCGGATGAATTGATATTGGTTTTAGAGAAGTGTATGAAGTGATTTTTTGGAAACAACATTGTTTTCTAGTATAAATTTCAACATGGTTTTTGTTAAAACAATGGAAGGAACAAAATAAAATTAATTTCAAATTTCATGGATTATTAAGATTTTATTAGGGTTTAAACGTATTAATTTGAACTAACAAACTATGTTATAGTTAGATTTATTACACTATGATTTTTTTATATATAGATATGTCTATTGTTAAATATTCTATTTATTTTTTATGGATTGAGGTATTTTATGTATCTGTTTTTATATATTTCTAGTCATTTTTCCCTTGGGAATATATGGCCTTTTGATAGGGAATAAAAAATACCATTTAGGGTTTAATGATCAATCACCACCATTAATGAAAAAATAAAGATATTGAATATATTTAAGCATATATAGTTATATTTTTATGATAAAATTTTAATGATGAAAACAAAAGATATAAAAAAATAGATTTTATTAGCCTTGAGAGAAATATAGTGTATATATCATTCATAGTTTAAAGTAACATGAGGTATGAAAAATAAGAACATTTATTCTTGATTTTACTATTTATTGATCTTATTTCCTTTAATTTTATCATACATACTTAACAGAGTACCAAACTATCTTATGAATACATAAACATATTCAATGATGATCATAAAATAATAATATGTTACATGGTACAAAAACTACTGAACACTATAGATGAATCCACTTTCTAACATGAGTTTGTGAATTTTGTAATCCCTTTTATCCATGTGCCTTTAACTATCTATCACTCATCAATATGATCTTTTTCCCTTTAGTGATTAATGATAAATGAACTAATAACAATCAAAGGATATTTTTTTGGGAAAGGGAGAAATGTTTGATTTCGGTCTATGGACACTAATTAAAACCCAGTGGTTAGAACATATCTCCTCATGAATCATTAGAGAGAATAATATATGTAATGAATATTAGTGAGAGAATTTTTCTATTATAAAGTAAAAAATGTCTTTAGAGAACTGATTCACCCCTATTATTTCTCATCAATTCATATATAGGAACATCAATTTCAATCAAATACATAGTTCCCTCATAAGTATATTATCGATGATTTTATTGTAATTCTTTTATTTGATCTATTTTTTTTCATAATAGATGATATGAATATTTAAATAACATAGAAATTTTGGTATTTTATGGGAAGGTATTTTACTTACATAAGCGGTAAATTATCCATTACTTTTACATAATTTGATAAACTTGATATTATCCATAAAGGATTATCTTTATCTAAATAAAATAAATCTTATCTGTTATTGATCAAAAAAATATTCATAATAGTGTAATAACTTGAAATTCATTTCAATTATCTTCCTCATTGATGTTTTTTTTGGGAAATTTATAGGTTAAAATTTTACCATATTAGTAATGCATAAATTTCAAAATATTTTGTATTGATAAAAGGTAAAAATATTATCTATCAAAATTATGTTATTAAAATTTTAAGGATTTTCAACTGGTCTAGGATGAATCAATAGAAGAATTGTTTTCATGGGCCAAATTTATTTTAGCATAATTAATTGCTATGAAGAAAAACATAGAGACTTAATGGTTGTGTTCACCAGTGGGGAATATATAATTATCAATTGGGAACAATGTTTTAGATTTATATTAACCCAAAATAATACTTACAATAATGATATAGTAAATCATAAGTACATGGTTTTTTCCTTAAGGATTAATAACTCATAGATATGACTTTAAAATGAATTTTTAAATACTTAATTTTTTTCAAAATCATTAATTCTAATATAAAAAATACTAATGATTTAATTTTCAATAATTAAAAAAATAGTAGATATGTTAATGTCCCGTGATGGATTTATTTTAATACAAATTACTCAAAATCACTCATGAAATAAACCAAAATAATAGTGACATTTTAATTACGATTATAATATATATCTATACTTGAATCAATAAAAAATTAATATATCAACTCTTAATGCTAAAAAAATAAAAATAATTATGTAAAATTATTTTTAAATATCTATTACAATGAATAATTCGATGCAATATAATGAATTTATTATATTTACTATATTGGGTGTCATTTATTAATAAATACATCTATCAATAACTTAATAATAAATAAAATAAAAGTGTTATTTCACAACATGATACCATTTAATTATGCCAATTTATTGGTGAAGTATAATTATTAAATAGTGTAAGAATCATTTTCCATTGATTTTAGTCTTTTCTAGGAGATTAGCCATAAATAATTTATTTTTCATCAATAAAGAGTAATCCATATATCATAGGAAAAATAGAAAATTAAATAATAATAGAATAATAATGAAATGCATAATTATAGTAAAAATAACTATCGAAAGTAATAAACTTTAATTACAGAATGAAAAATCCTAAAAAAGAAAAAATAAATCATATTCTTGATCTCTAGATCTTAGTATTCTGCTTGAATTTTTAAAAAATACTTTTTTATCTAAATAAAACCCATAACCAACAGTGCCTAGGGTTCTTAGTACACAATTCTTGTAAACAAATCCCCTTATATAAAAAAATATTTCATAAAAAAATATCTTTTATGTTTATTTAATAGATAACATATTGTACTAAATTTATTTATAATACTTGTTTTATAGAGATATTATAAGGCCCCAGCCTTAAACCTTACTTAATCATGAGTTATTACAAGATTACACGTTGAGGATCTTTTCGGGTTTAGAGTTTTAGTGAATTAGATCATAAAACTTGGATTACATTCCACATATAAACAAAGTGGTTACATAAAGATAGTATTCTTCATTCCCATCAATGGAAACATATTTAAAATAAAACATGGATTATTTCTTGACACATCCTTGACTCTAGCATCTTATCATGTACCTTTCCCTTGACCTGTGAAAAAACATTTCAAAAACTTGGGATGAGCATAAAAACTCAGTATGGGTTATAAAAAAAACAACATGGAAAGGAAACATGAGTTCATATATACATAAGAATGAAATCATACTTTACCCATAAAACATAGGCACTTTAACATACCTCATAAAAACATGAATAAATCATATAAATCATAAGACATAAAGGTAACTTGAGGCATTCATAACATTCTTACGTAGGGAGTAACCCTCTTGGTTACGTTTGGAATACCCATCACAGTATATTCCCTAAAATCTCTTCGGAGAAACCTTAACGTTTCACTCCTTCGCGTTACCCAATTCATTGGAGAGCTATAACGGGCTCACCCGCCCTTAGTTTATCACGGAACCACCCGTCTTCATAATAATGCCCAAGAACCATAACATAATCATATCACATAAAACATGCATAAAGGAAACATAAAATTTCCACATTTCAATCACGAGATATCAATACAACACATTGATATAAAAACATTATGAAAACCATTTTCAATACCAAAGTAAAACATGGTATTTATTTTTCTTTTAAAAAAGAAGGTATGGCTTGTAGAGGAAGCTGAAACTCAAATAACGGTTACGATGGCAGAGAAGTCGTTGTCGCCGCATACGTACGAAAAAAAACATTCCCTTTTGTCGTTAAGTAAAAGCTTCGTATAAAAAATATTCCTTTTGAATAAACGTAAAAGTCAAAGGGGTTTATACACCGTATAGAAGAAAGTTGTGTATAAAATAAAATATTCCTCAACGAAAGGAGATTGAGACGAAGTCCCATACAAAGATAATTTTTAAAATAAAATAGATACATTATGTGTATTCACTATAAGTACACATAAATAAAGTACAAATACAAGATACGACATAATAATATAATGACATAATTTGAAAGTAGGAGATTAACCCAAAGAATGGAAATTGGGTTAAGAAGTTCCCATACCTCGTATCTGACTTGACCCGACCGTTCTTTAAACTCCTGAATAATAAACTTTAGTTAATCTCTACTTGATTATGAATCTTTTCCAAGTTCATTATTCCTTTTATACCATGTTATGAACATCATGTAATCATTTAAGTTAATAATGTTCATTTTGTCGGTATTTGGTTCTTAAGTCAAAAATAGACTTCTTATACTTACATGTTGTTAATTTGGTCAAAGGTTCATTATATTCAGAATGGTATTCATGATGTAGATATCATATATGTCATATATATCCAGTACATACATTCATTTATAATATTACATCACATTTAGAGGTAAGAAATGAAATGCACCGTTCATGGAGACGGTAAGCCGTACGTACGCATGAACGCTACTTTCATTTCTTTCTCATATTAATGGAATTAAAACTAAATGAGAGGTATGTATATTTTAATTCCAGAATTATATTCATCATTTATATATATCATTAATTATATATATCCGTTATATACATGTACTTTTAATAATACATTACATTTGGGGATAAGAAATGAAATGCACCGTTCATGGAGACGGTAGTCCGTACGTACGCATGAACGCTACTTTCATTTCTATCTCATACTTTAATGGAAATAAATGATAATGATATATATAGGTATATTATAATTCCAGTATAACATCATTTATAATATCATTAACTTTATCCTTTACACATCCCACATATGGTATTAATGAATCAAATCACTTTTAGGGGGCGGTAGTCCGCACTTCCTAAAATGAAGATATCGCGTATACCCATAATGGAAATCATAAAGGTATGCCAAAAATGAAAAAAACAGAAGCTTAAGGAAAACATAAACATATTATATATCATATATAAAAATAGTGACATCATAATGGCCACCTTTGAAGGTGTTAAATGAGTGTTGAACAATCATCGTTTCGGGAGGCAGAATTTCGCCATCCACGGAAACCGTATGTTCTTTAACCATTTGATGTAGTTGTGTGAAAGTGTAGCTCAAATAAATCTTATAACAACATCCTAGTATATTTAAGATACTGGTTTTGTTACAAAAGAAGTAAATAAAAAGAGTTTAGGGGGTTGGAGAAGCAAAATAAAACAAATGAACATGAGAGAATGAATTACCTTTAAAAAGTGTAACTCCTTTTGAGTTGAGCCTAAAGGCTTCCTTTGAAAGGATTCTGCCCAAAGGGAATCCTCTAGGATGAGGAGAGGGATGTGGAGAGAGCAAATGGGCAGGGGTTGGCCGAGCCAAAGTCTTGAAGAGTGTGTGAAATAAGGTGGAGGTGGGGGCCTTTTATAAGAGGAGAGGAGGGGCACTTTTGGAAAGTAAAGAAATATAACTTTGTTTGAAAATGTGTTTCGGTTTTAAAAGGTCCCACATTGATAGAATTCGTGGATAAGGTGATAAGGATTCGAAATCCACTCATCCAATTGGTTTTGGCCATGTGTAGGTTTTAGAGTTTACATTATCTTTCCATTTTATTTTAATCGTTAAATAATGATGTCATCACTGCATCATTATTATGTCGTAAATAATTTAATTTATTTAATGTCTAAAAATTATAAAAAAAAATACTATGATATAGGAAATCTTTTTATCTTTCCAATGACTATTTATAATCAAAATTTGGGCTTGTATAACCCCACTTAAAAATTGTTTTCGCAAAACATATTATGTTTGTGTCACTTTCACTTTAACATTAAATAAAAATATATTATTGTCATTTTCCAACTAAAGTGGATACATGGGGTCCCCAAGTTAGGCCATGGCTTGTCTTGGTCGGCCATGACACAACCAATGAGGTTGGGACATGTGTCTAGGTCATTTTATATTATTAAAGTATTATTTATACCATAAACTACACTAATTACCACTAATCGCGATTAAAAACTTAATAAGTTACTATTCACCAAAAAAATTATTATAATCTCATTGAACCACATTTTACTTCTTAATGACAACCATGTATGTCGGATTTTCAAAATTCAATACACATTAGTGGTAAACTTTCATTTAACTGAAAAATCAGTTTGCTTGATTACCACTTAGTGGTTTCACTATTCATCAAAAATTGAAGTTTTTCAGAAAATTACCAAAAATTCACCCTAAGCTATATTTGATATTCCGAATTCAAAAATGAAGTCTATTTTACAAAATTCAAATCATATAAGTCACATTAATTAATTTAATAATTAATTCCCGCTGCCAGAGCAAATAGCGTGTTTTTACAAAACAATAAGTATCAAAAGATTGACACCAGTTTAAGTCTAATTTCAAAGTGAAATTGATTCCAATGACCACCATTGGATAAAATGGTAAAAATAGATTCTAATTTTACTTAAAAACCAATTCAAAAGATAATCTAATCATATAAATAAATTAGATCAAAAAGAGGTTTTGAATTAAAATGCAACATTTTACACTATTCATAAAAAAAAATGAACTTTATCAGAAAGGTACCAAAAATTACACAAAGTAAAATTTGATATCCCGATTCTTAATAAAAGTTTTATTTGGTCCAAAAGAATGTATAAGAGTGATCAAAACTATATTTAATGACGGTTCACCATTAAAAGGTGATAAGTGAACCTTTAGTGAAAATTAGAGTATAAAAGCCTAAAATTGAACTCTTTCCGTATTTTAAGCCTTTATCTTTTATTGGGTAAATGTAAAAACATCTAAAAACATATCTATTCATATTTTAGTTATTTCTATTCATTCCCGCCAGTACAACGGCTACTTGTTAACTAACATTTAAAATAATATTATTATATTACTAGTGTGCTACGTAAGTTTCAAAGAAACTCATCGTTGTGTATCGGGTACGCTATCGAACATAGCAACCCCTTTTAATTAAAATTCATATTTAATTCTCAAATATTAATAAATATGAAAATTATTTATTCTTTAATTACCTGGGATGTTACATCCTTCCCCCCTTTTGGGAATTGCGTCCTCGCAATTTTATTCACTTATCAAAATAAGTGGGGGTATTTATCCCTCATAGCATTTTCAGATTCCCATGTTGCCTCTTCAATCATGTGGTTTTTCCACAAAACCTTTACCTGGTGAATCACCTTATTCCGTAACACTTGCTCCCTGTGGTCAAGAATCTGGACCGGTTGTTCCTCATAAGATAGGTTCTCTTCCAGCTGAACTACCTCTGGACTCAAAACATGAGATGGATCTGGCATATTCTTTCTCAACATCGAAACGTGAAAAACATTGTGTACCTCGAAAGATAGATCCTTCCTCTGGTTATCTGCATAACTCTTCTGCCTACTCTGAGCTATTCTCATGTGTTTCTGAATCAACTGAACTTTTTCTGCCATCTCTTCTACCAATTCTGGTCCCATCAACTTTCTTTCACCCACTTCATCCCAGAAAGCTGGAGTTCGACACCGCTTCCCATATAATGCCTGAAATGGTGCCATCTGTATACTCGAATGGAAACTATTATTATATGAAAACTCAACCAAAGAAAGATGTTGGTCCAAACTTCCCTGATAATCCATAGAACAAGCTCGTAGCATATCCTCCAATGTCTGAATTGTTCGTTCTGACTGCCCATCTGATTGAGGATGAAAAGCTGTACTAAAATTTAATTCAGTACCCAACGACTTTTGAAGGCCTTTCCAAAAGTTAGAGGTAAACCTGGGATCACGATCTGATACAATGGAGAGAGGAACTCCATGTAACCTGACTATCTCCTTAAGATACAAACGGGAAAGTTGATCAAGAGAGAAAGTATCTCGTATAGCAAGGAAATGAGCAGATTTAGTCAAGCGATCAACAATAACCCAAATTGCATTATTACCTCGAGATGTCTTTGGTAATCCAACAACAAAGTCCATGGATATATTCTCCCATTACCACTCTGGCACTGGTAAAGGCTGAAGCATCCCTTTCGGTAACTGCCGCTCTGCTTTAACCCGCTGACAAGTCAAACACTTCACAGTAAAATCAGCAATATCTCTTTTCATTCCATCCCACCAGTAATACTCCCGCAGATCTCTATACATCTTAGTACTGCCCGGATGAACTGAAAACGGAGAACTATGAGCTTCACATAACAACTCTCTCTTCAACTGTGAATCACAAGGCACACATAACCTCTTCACAAACCTCAAAACACAAACACAAACTTATCCAAGAACTCATGGAAAATTTTATTCATAAGGTCCATGAATACAGTAGGTGCATTTGTTAACCCCAAAGGCATAACTACAAATTCATAATGGCCATATCTCGTACGGAATGCGGTCTTCGGAACATCTGCTTCTTTTACTTTCAACTGATGGTACCCCGACCTCAAGTCAATCTTCGAAAAATACTGAGCTCCCTGGAGCTGACACCACTTCATTCGATGGCCCAACATCTGCTGAAGTAGTTGCAAAGGATTTCACCACCCCTTTCTGCTTGTAGTCTAACTGCTTCCCATCACTCAAGCTCCTTGTCGGACACTCGTTTGCATAGTGACCCATCTCATTGCACTTATAACACTTCACTAACTGTAAATCAAATTTGTTCTTACCTTCAGCTTGATCCTTTTCAGTGCAATCACGAGCCTTATGTCCCATCTTACCACATCGGTAGCACTTCCCAGAATTCAGAAGACATTCCCCAGCATGCCTTTTTCCACATTTATCACAAACTGGAAACTTAGTTATCTTACCATCAGACCTTTTTGAAGAATTCTTACCATTCTCCTGCAACCTCGGTCTCTTCTTCTGCTGGTTGTTATAGGACACTTGGTCATCGGCAAACTCCATTTCCACCTTCTCAGCACATCGAACAAGCTTTTCATATCTTTTAAACTCACGAGAAGCTAATGCCCTTCGATACTTTGGCTTTAATCCTGAGTAAAAACGATTGATTTTACTATCAAGGTCTCGGATAAAATTTGGAGCATACCTTGCCAATCGAGTGAACCTTTCTTCATAGGCAGCCACTGAGTCCTCCTCTTGCCTCAATTCCAAGAATTGCTTTTCCATCCTAAGTCGAACAGCCTTAGGAAAATACTTCTCAAGAAACATGCCTTTGAATTCATCCCAGTCAAGAGCATCAATCTCATCGGCATCCCTGATATTTTTAACCATAGACCACCACTGATCTGCTTCACCCTCCAAACGGTAAATAGCAAGACTAACCTTTTGATTGTCTGAACACCCCATGACATCAAAAATCTTCTCCAGTGCTTTAATCCACCCTTCAGCTTGCACAGGGTCAGATGATCCTCTGAATGATGGGGGATGTTGCCTCATGAAATGTTCCACCATTGACATGTTCCTATGCGGTTGATCTGGCTGATCTCGTGCATGGATACCACCACCATTTATAGCCTGAGTCAACTGTGCCATCACTGCAACAAACTGTTCAGTTCCGATTCCAACCATCTCAGGTTGCTGATTTGGAAGGTTGTCTTCCTCCTGATGTCGTCCCAACATAGCTGCTTTGTTTCCCCTACGGAAAACCATTCTGAACATGGAAATATCTTAGGCGAAGCAACATGGTAATCCGTAAATGCTATATCATTTCAATCATATTATAATTTAACACTTTTCTAACTCCTAAAGTTGTCTAAACCGACCTTTGATACCAACTATAAGGCCCCAGCCTTAAACCTTACTTAATCTTGAGTTATTACAAGATTACACGTTGAGGATCTTTTCGGGTTTAGAGTTTTAGTGAATTAGATCATAAAACTTGGATTACATTCCACATATAAACAAAGTGGTTACATAAAGATAGTATTCTTCATTCCCATCAATGGAAACATATTTAAAATAAAACATGGATTATTTCTTGACACATCCTTGACTCTAGCATCTTATCATGTACCTTTCCCTTGACCTGTGAAAAAACATTTCAAAAACTTGGGATGAGCATAAAAACTCAGTATGGGTTATAAAAAAAACAACATGGAAAGGAAACATGAGTTCATATATACATAAGAATGAAATCATACTTTACCCATAAAACATAGGCACTTTAACATACCTCATAAAAACATGAATAAATCATATAAATCATAAGACATAAAGGTAACTTGAGGCATTCATAACATTCTTACGTAGGGAGTAACCCTCTTGGTTACGTTTGGAATACCCATCACAGTATATTCCCTAAAATCTCTTCGGAGAAACCTTAACGTTTCACTCCTTCGCGTTACCCAATGCATTGGAGAGCTATAACGGGCTCACCCGCCCTTAGTTTATCACGGAACCACCCGTCTTCATAATAATGCCCAAGAACCATAACATAATCATATCACATAAAACATGCATAAAGGAAACATAAAATTTCCACATTTCAATCACGAGATATCAATACAACACATTGATATAAAAACATTATGAAAACCATTTTCAATACCAAAGTAAAACATGGTATTTATTTTTCTTTTAAAAAAGAAGGTATGGCTTGTAGAGGAAGCTGAAACTCAAATAACGGTTACGACGGCAGAGAAGTCGTTGTCGCCGCATACGTACGAAAAAAAACATTCCCTTTTGTCGTTTAGTAAAAGCTTCGTATAAAAAATATTCCTTTTGAATAAACGTAAAAGTCAAAGGGGTTTATACACCGTATAAAAGAAAGTTGTGTATAAAATAAAATATGCCTCAACGAAAGGAGATTGAGACGAAGTCCCATACACAGATAATTTTTAAAATAAAATAGATACATTATGTGTATTCACTATAAGTACACATAAATAAAGTACAAATACAAGATACGACATAATAATATAATGACATAATTTAAAAGTAGGAGATTAACCCAAAGAATGGAAATTGGGTTAAGAAGTTCCCATACCTCGTATCTGACTTGACCCGACCGTTCTTTAAACTCCTGAATAATAAACTTTAGTTAATCTCTACTTGATTATGAATCTTTTCCAAGTTCATTATTCCTTTTATACCATGTTATGAACATCATGTAATCATTTAAGTTAATAATGTTCATTTTGTCGGTATTTGGTTCTTAAGTCAAAAATAGACTTCTTATACTTACATGTTGTTAATTTGGTCAAAGGTTCATTATATTCAGAATGGTATTCATGATGTAGATATCATATATGTCATATATATCCAGTACATACATTCATTTATAATATTACATCACATTTAGAGGTAAGAAATGAAATGCACCGTTCATGGAGACGGTAAGCCGTACGTACGCATGAACGCTACTTTCATTTCTTTCTCATATTAATGGAATTAAAACTAAATGAGAGGTATGTATATTTTAATTCCAGAATTATATTCATCATTTATATATATCATTAATTATATATATCCGTTATATACATGTACTTTTAATAATACATTACATTTGGGGATAAGAAATGAAATGCACCGTTCATGGAGACGGTAGTCCGTACGTACGCATGAACGCTACTTTCATTTCTATCTCATACTTTAAGGGAAATAAATGATAATGATATATATAGGTATATTATAATTCCAGTATAACATCATTTATAATATCATTAACTTTATCCTTTACACATCCCACATATGGTATTAATGAATCAAATCACTTTTAGGGGGCGGTAGTCCGCACTTCCTAAAATGAAGATATCGCGTATACCCATAATGGAAATCATAAAGGTATGCCAAAAATGAAAAAAACAGAAGCTTAAGGAAAACATAAACATATTATATATCATATATAAAAATAGTGACATCATAATGGCCACCTTTGAAGGTGTTAAATGAGTGTTGAACAATCATCGTTTCGGGAGGCAGAATTTCGCCATCCACGGAAACCGTATGTTCTTTAACCATTTGATGTAGTTGTGTGAAAGTGTAGCTCAAATAAATCTTATAACAACATCCTAGTATATTTAAGATACTGGTTTTGTTACAAAAGAAGTAAATAAAAAGAGTTTAGGGGGTTGGAGAAGCAAAATAAAACAAATGAACATGAGAGAATGAATTACCTTTAAAAAGTGTAACTCCTTTTGAGTTGAGCCTAAAGGCTTCCTTTGAAAGGATTCTGCCCAAAGGGAATCCTCTAGGATGAGGAGAGGGATGTGGAGAGAGCAAATGGGCAGGGGTTGGCCGAGCCAAAGTCTTGAAGAGTGTGTGAAATAAGGTGGAGGTGGGGGCCTTTTATAAGAGGAGAGGAGGGGCACTTTTGGAAAGTAAAGAAATATAACTTTGTTTGAAAATGTGTTTCGGTTTTAAAAGGTCCCACATTGATAGAATTCGTGGATAAGGTGATAAGGATTCGAAATCCACTCATCCAATTGGTTTTGGCCATGTGTAGGTTTTAGAGTTTACATTATCTTTCCATTTTATTTTAATCGTTAAATAATGATGTCATCACTGCATCATTATTATGTCGTAAATAATTTAATTTATTTAATGTCTAAAAATTATAAAAAAAAATACTATGATATAGGAAATCTTTTTATCTTTCCAATGACTATTTATAATCAAAATTTGGGCTTGTATAACCCCACTTAAAAATTGTTTTCGCAAAACATATTATGTTTGTGTCACTTTCACTTTAACATTAAATAAAAATATATTATTGTCATTTTCCAACTAAAGTGGATACATGGGGTCCCCAAGTTAGGCCATGGCTTGTCTTGGTCGGCCATGACACAACCAATGAGGTTGGGACATGTGTCTAGGTCATTTTATATTATTAAAGTATTATTTATACCATAAACTACACTAATTACCACTAATCGCGATTAAAAACTTAATAAGTTACTATTCACCAAAAAAATTATTATAATCTCATTGAACCACATTTTACTTCTTAATGACAACCATGTATGTCGGATTTTCAAAATTCAATACACATTAGTGGTAAACTTTCATTTAACTGAAAAATCAGTTTGCTTGATTACCACTTAGTGGTTTCACTATTCATCAAAAATTGAAGTTTTTCAGAAAATTACCAAAAATTCACCCTAAGCTATATTTGATATTCCGAATTCAAAAATGAAGTCTATTTTACAAAATTCAAATCATATAAGTCACATTAATTAATTTAATAATTAATTCCCGCTGCCAGAGCAAATAGCGTGTTTTTACAAAACAATAAGTATCAAAAGATTGACACCAGTTTAAGTCTAATTTCAAAGTGAAATTGATTCCAATGACCACCATTGGATAAAATGGTAAAAATAGATTCTAATTTTACTTAAAAACCAATTCAAAAGATAATCTAATCATATAAATAAATTAGATCAAAAAGAGGTTTTGAATTAAAATGCAACATTTTACACTATTCATAAAAAAAAATGAACTTTATCAGAAAGGTACCAAAAATTACACAAAGTAAAATTTGATATCCCGATTCTTAATAAAAGTTTTATTTGGTCCAAAAGAATGTATAAGAGTGATCAAAACTATATTTAATGACGGTTCACCATTAAAAGGTGATAAGTGAACCTTTAGTGAAAATTAGAGTATAAAAGCCTAAAATTGAACTCTTTCCGTATTTTAAGCCTTTATCTTTTATTGGGTAAATGTAAAAACATCTAAAAACATATCTATTCATATTTTAGTTATTTCTATTCATTCCCGCCAGTACAACGGCTACTTGTTAACTAACATTTAAAATAATATTATTATATTACTAGTGTGCTACGTAAGTTTCAAAGAAACTCATCGTTGTGTATCGGGTACGCTATCGAACATAGCAACCCCTTTTAATTAAAATTCATATTTAATTCTCAAATATTAATAAATATGAAAATTATTTATTCTTTAATTACCTGGGATGTTACATCCTTCCCCCCTTTTGGGAATTGCGTCCTCGCAATTTTATTCACTTATCAAAATAAGTGGGGGTATTTATCCCTCATAGCATTTTCAGATTCCCATGTTGCCTCTTCAATCATGTGGTTTTTCCACAAAACCTTTACCTGGTGAATCACCTTATTCCGTAACACTTGCTCCCTGTGGTCAAGAATCTGGACCGGTTGTTCCTCATAAGATAGGTTCTCTTCCAGCTGAACTACCTCTGGACTCAAAACATGAGATGGATCTGGCATATTCTTTCTCAACATCGAAACGTGAAAAACATTGTGTACCTCGAAAGATAGATCCTTCCTCTGGTTATCTGCATAACTCTTCTGCCTACTCTGAGCTATTCTCATGTGTTTCTGAATCAACTGAACTTTTTCTGCCATCTCTTCTACCAATTCTGGTCCCATCAACTTTCTTTCACCCACTTCATCCCAGAAAGCTGGAGTTCGACACCGCTTCCCATATAATGCCTGAAATGGTGCCATCTGTATACTCGAATGGAAACTATTATTATATGAAAACTCAACCAAAGAAAGATGTTGGTCCAAACTTCCCTGATAATCCATAGAACAAGCTCGTAGCATATCCTCCAATGTCTGAATTGTTCGTTCTGACTGCCCATCTGATTGAGGATGAAAAGCTGTACTAAAATTTAATTCAGTACCCAACGACTTTTGAAGGCCTTTCCAAAAGTTAGAGGTAAACCTGGGATCACGATCTGATACAATGGAGAGAGGAACTCCATGTAACCTGACTATCTCCTTAAGATACAAACGGGAAAGTTGATCAAGAGAGAAAGTATCTCGTATAGCAAGGAAATGAGCAGATTTAGTCAAGCGATCAACAATAACCCAAATTGCATTATTACCTCGAGATGTCTTTGGTAATCCAACAACAAAGTCCATGGATATATTCTCCCATTACCACTCTGGCACTGGTAAAGGCTGAAGCATCCCTTTCGGTAACTGCCGCTCTGCTTTAACCCGCTGACAAGTCAAACACTTCACAGTAAAATCAGCAATATCTCTTTTCATTCCATCCCACCAGTAATACTCCCGCAGATCTCTATACATCTTAGTACTGCCCGGATGAACTGAAAACGGAGAACTATGAGCTTCACATAACAACTCTCTCTTCAACTGTGAATCACAAGGCACACATAACCTCTTCACAAACCTCAAAACACAAACACAAACTTATCCAAGAACTCATGGAAAATTTTATTCATAAGGTCCATGAATACAGTAGGTGCATTTGTTAACCCCAAAGGCATAACTACAAATTCATAATGGCCATATCTCGTACGGAATGCGGTCTTCGGAACATCTGCTTCTTTTACTTTCAACTGATGGTACCCCGACCTCAAGTCAATCTTCGAAAAATACTGAGCTCCCTGGAGCTGACACCACTTCATTCGATGGCCCAACATCTGCTGAAGTAGTTGCAAAGGATTTCACCACCCCTTTCTGCTTGTAGTCTAACTGCTTCCCATCACTCAAGCTCCTTGTCGGACACTCGTTTGCATAGTGACCCATCTCATTGCACTTATAACACTTCACTAACTGTAAATCAAATTTGTTCTTACCTTCAGCTTGATCCTTTTCAGTGCAATCACGAGCCTTATGTCCCATCTTACCACATCGGTAGCACTTCCCAGAATTCAGAAGACATTCCCCAGCATGCCTTTTTCCACATTTATCACAAACTGGAAACTTAGTTATCTTACCATCAGACCTTTTTGAAGAATTCTTACCATTCTCCTGCAACCTCGGTCTCTTCTTCTGCTGGTTGTTATAGGACACTTGGTCATCGGCAAACTCCATTTCCACCTTCTCAGCACATCGAACAAGCTTTTCATATCTTTTAAACTCACGAGAAGCTAATGCCCTTCGATACTTTGGCTTTAATCCTGAGTAAAAACGATTGATTTTACTATCAAGGTCTCGGATAAAATTTGGAGCATACCTTGCCAATCGAGTGAACCTTTCTTCATAGGCAGCCACTGAGTCCTCCTCTTGCCTCAATTCCAAGAATTGCTTTTCCATCCTAAGTCGAACAGCCTTAGGAAAATACTTCTCAAGAAACATGCCTTTGAATTCATCCCAGTCAAGAGCATCAATCTCATCGGCATCCCTGATATTTTTAACCATAGACCACCACTGATCTGCTTCACCCTCCAAACGGTAAATAGCAAGACTAACCTTTTGATTGTCTGAACACCCCATGACATCAAAAATCTTCTCCAGTGCTTTAATCCACCCTTCAGCTTGCACAGGGTCAGATGATCCTCTGAATGATGGGGGATGTTGCCTCATGAAATGTTCCACCATTGACATGTTCCTATGCGGTTGATCTGGCTGATCTCGTGCATGGATACCACCACCATTTATAGCCTGAGTCAACTGTGCCATCACTGCAACAAACTGTTCAGTTCCGATTCCAACCATCTCAGGTTGCTGATTTGGAAGGTTGTCTTCCTCCTGATGTCGTCCCAACATAGCTGCTTTGTTTCCCCTACGGAAAACCATTCTGAACATGGAAATATCTTAGGCGAAGCAACATGGTAATCCGTAAATGCTATATCATTTCAATCATATTATAATTTAACACTTTTCTAACTCCTAAAGTTGTCTAAACCGACCTTTGATACCAACTATAAGGCCCCAGCCTTAAACCTTACTTAATCTTGAGTTATTACAAGATTACACGTTGAGGATCTTTTCGGGTTTAGAGTTTTAGTGAATTAGATCATAAAACTTGGATTACATTCCACATATAAACAAAGTGGTTACATAAAGATAGTATTCTTCATTCCCATCAATGGAAACATATTTAAAATAAAACATGGATTATTTCTTGACACATCCTTGACTCTAGCATCTTATCATGTACCTTTCCCTTGACCTGTGAAAAAACATTTCAAAAACTTGGGATGAGCATAAAAACTCAGTATGGGTTATAAAAAAAACAACATGGAAAGGAAACATGAGTTCATATATACATAAGAATGAAATCATACTTTACCCATAAAACATAGGCACTTTAACATACCTCATAAAAACATGAATAAATCATATAAATCATAAGACATAAAGGTAACTTGAGGCATTCATAACATTCTTACGTAGGGAGTAACCCTCTTGGTTACGTTTGGAATACCCATCACAGTATATTCCCTAAAATCTCTTCGGAGAAACCTTAACGTTTCACTCCTTCGCGTTACCCAATGCATTGGAGAGCTATAACGGGCTCACCCGCCCTTAGTTTATCACGGAACCACCCGTCTTCATAATAATGCCCAAGAACCATAACATAATCATATCACATAAAACATGCATAAAGGAAACATAAAATTTCCACATTTCAATCACGAGATATCAATACAACACATTGATATAAAAACATTATGAAAACCATTTTCAATACCAAAGTAAAACATGGTATTTATTTTTCTTTTAAAAAAGAAGGTATGGCTTGTAGAGGAAGCTGAAACTCAAATAACGGTTACGACGGCAGAGAAGTCGTTGTCGCCGCATACGTACGAAAAAAAACATTGCCTTTTGTCGTTTAGTAAAAGCTTCGTATAAAAAATATTCCTTTTGAATAAACGTAAAAGTCAAAGGGGTTTATACACCGTATAAAAGAAAGTTGTGTATAAAATAAAATATGCCTCAACGAAAGGAGATTGAGACGAAGTCCCATACACAGATAATTTTTAAAATAAAATAGATACATTATGTGTATTCACTATAAGTACACATAAATAAAGTACAAATACAAGATACGACATAATAATATAATGACATAATTTAAAAGTAGGAGATTAACCCAAAGAATGGAAATTGGGTTAAGAAGTTCCCATACCTCGTATCTGACTTGACCCGACCGTTCTTTAAACTCCTGAATAATAAACTTTAGTTAATCTCTACTTGATTATGAATCTTTTCCAAGTTCATTATTCCTTTTATACCATGTTATGAACATCATGTAATCATTTAAGTTAATAATGTTCATTTTGTCGGTATTTGGTTCTTAAGTCAAAAATAGACTTCTTATACTTACATGTTGTTAATTTGGTCAAAGGTTCATTATATTCAGAATGGTATTCATGATGTAGATATCATATATGTCATATATATCCAGTACATACATTCATTTATAATATTACATCACATTTAGAGGTAAGAAATGAAATGCACCGTTCATGGAGACGGTAAGCCGTACGTACGCATGAACGCTACTTTCATTTCTTTCTCATATTAATGGAATTAAAACTAAATGAGAGGTATGTATATTTTAATTCCAGAATTATATTCATCATTTATATATATCATTAATTATATATATCCGTTATATACATGTACTTTTAATAATACATTACATTTGGGGATAAGAAATGAAATGCACCGTTCATGGAGACGGTAGTCCGTACGTACGCATGAACGCTACTTTCATTTCTATCTCATACTTTAAGGGAAATAAATGATAATGATATATATAGGTATATTATAATTCCAGTATAACATCATTTATAATATCATTAACTTTATCCTTTACACATCCCACATATGGTATTAATGAATCAAATCACTTTTAGGGGGCGGTAGTCCGCACTTCCTAAAATGAAGATATCGCGTATACCCATAATGGAAATCATAAAGGTATGCCAAAAATGAAAAAAACAGAAGCTTAAGGAAAACATAAACATATTATATATCATATATAAAAATAGTGACATCATAATGGCCACCTTTGAAGGTGTTAAATGAGTGTTGAACAATCATCGTTTCGGGAGGCAGAATTTCGCCATCCACGGAAACCGTATGTTCTTTAACCATTTGATGTAGTTGTGTGAAAGTGTAGCTCAAATAAATCTTATAAAAACATCCTAGTATATTTAAGATACTGTTTTTGTTACAAAAGAAGTAAATAAAAAGAGTTTAGGGGGTTGGAGAAGCAAAATAAAACAAATGAACATGAGAGAATGAATTACCTTTAAAAAGTGTAACTCCTTTTGAGTTGAGCCTAAAGGCTTCCTTTGAAAGGATTCTGCCCAAAGGGAATCCTCTAGGATGAGGAGAGGGATGTGGAGAGAGCAAATGGGCAGGGGTTGGCCGAGCCAAAGGCTTGAAGAGTGTGTGAAATAAGGTGGAGGTGGGGGCCTTTTATAAGAGGAGAGGAGGGGCACTTTTGGAAAGTAAAGAAATATAACTTTGTTTGAAAATGTGTTTCGGTTTTAAAAGGTCCCACATTGATAGAATTCGTGGATAAGGTGATAAGGATTCGAAATCCACTCATCCAATTGGTTTTGGCCATGTGTAGGTTTTAGATTTTACATTATCTTTCCATTTTATTTTAATCGTTAAATAATGATGTCATCACTGCATCATTATTATGTCGTAAATAATTTAATTTATTTAATGTCTAAAAATTATAAAAAAAAATACTATGATATAGGAAATCTTTTTAGCTTTCCAATGACTATTTATAATCAAAATTTGGGCTTGTATAACCCCACTTAAAAATTGTTTTCGCAAAACATATTATGTTTGTGTCACTTTCACTTTAACATTAAATAAAAATATATTATTGTCATTTTCCAACTAAAGTGGATACATGGGGTCCCCAAGTTAGGCCATGGCTTGTCTTGGTCGGCCATGACACAACCAATGAGGTTGGGACATGTGTCTAGGTCATTTTATATTATTAAAGTATTATTTATACCATAAACTACACTAATTACCACTAATCGCGATTAAAAACTTAATAAGTTACTATTCACCAAAAAAATTATTATAATCTCATTGAACCACATTTTACTTCTTAATGACAACCATGTATGTCGGATTTTCAAAATTCAATACACATTAGTGGTAAACTTTCATTTAACTGAAAAATCAGTTTGCTTGATTACCACTTAGTGGTTTCACTATTCATCAAAAATTGAAGTTTTTCAGAAAATTACCAAAAATTCACCCTAAGCTATATTTGATATTCCGAATTCAAAAATGAAGTCTATTTTACAAAATTCAAATCATATAAGTCACATTAATTAATTTAATAATTAATTCCCGCTGCCAGAGCAAATAGCGTGTTTTTACAAAACAATAAGTATCAAAAGATTGACACCAGTTTAAGTCTAATTTCAAAGTGAAATTGATTCCAATGACCACCATTGGATAAAATGGTAAAAATAGATTCTAATTTTACTTAAAAACCAATTCAAAAGATAATCTAATCATATAAATAAATTAGATCAAAAAGAGGTTTTGAATTAAAATGCAACATTTTACACTATTCATAAAAAAAAATGAACTTTATCAGAAAGGTACCAAAAATTACACAAAGTAAAATTTGATATCCCGATTCTTAATAAAAGTTTTATTTGGTCCAAAAGAATGTATAAGAGTGATCAAAACTATATTTAATGACGGTTCACCATTAAAAGGTGATAAGTGAACCTTTAGTGAAAATTAGAGTATAAAAGCCTAAAATTGAACTCTTTCCGTATTTTAAGCCTTTATCTTTTATTGGGTAAATGTAAAAACATCTAAAAACATATCTATTCATATTTTAGTTATTTCTATTCATTCCCGCCAGTACAACGGCTACTTGTTAACTAACATTTAAAATAATATTATTATATTACTAGTGTGCTACGTAAGTTTCAAAGAAACTCATCGTTGTGTATCGGGTACGCTATCGAACATAGCAACCCCTTTTAATTAAAATTCATATTTAATTCTCAAATATTAATAAATATGAAAATTATTTATTCTTTAATTACCTGGGATGTTACAGATATAGTTTTTTTGAAAATATATTTCTAAGAATTCTTGGTACTGGTTAATTTCTGGATACAAAATATATATTTATTTCATATGAGCTCAGGCTAAGTATTGATTATCGTGGTAGTAAAAAATGTGTACAACCCCTTCAAGGATAGAACCTAAGAATTTTTTAATCAATGTTGGTGGATGATCTCAAATGGTTCAATAAATATAGAGAAAATTTGAGGTTGAAAACTCATGATTTCATCACTAGAATATGAAAAGGGGTGAAGTTAATCACGAAGGAGGGTGGAATGGTAACCAATTGGGTAGGAATGGTACTAGGGGATTTTTCTGGTGTATTGTATTCTTTATTGTTAATAAACCACTCAGAACTACAACTAATACATCATTTTGGGATAAAGGAGTGTATCACTGTTTAATTCCAAATAATACATGGATCTTTTTATGGTTGTTTGAGTAGAATATGTACTGGACCAGAGGGACCATGTTTTGGTGAAGCAAAAAATGGAAAATATATATTCACTACATTTTATATATCAAATTTTCACTCTTGAGATGCCTACTTATCAATAAACATGAGTAACATGTTTTAGTGGTTTGTGTTTTATTGTAATTAGAGTAAGAAGTAACACATAAGACTTAGAGATGTGGAAATGATATAAAAACCATTTCACATAGAGTTTGGAAAATAGTTGTGTAGATGCCTAAAGTAAAACATGGAAGATATGGTGGACAGGCTGTAGTATAGGATATTTTTACATTAATTTTTTCATGTTTTAAAAGGTATAAACTCTATGGAAATTTTTAGAGGATGTTATCATACGTGATTCAAACATCAGTATGTATGGAGTTGGTGCTACAATAGTAGGTGAGTGTGATGGTAGTCATGTTGGAGAATATTTCACCTAGAATAATTTGATATTAATTTTTCTTAAGGAGTGTAAATATTTATTTTTGAATATAATCACATGGAAAAGTATTTTATGAGATTATTCACTGGTGTTTGAAACAAATTGATATACTAGAACCCTAAAATATGAATTCTCAGTGTCCCCATACCATGGAAGACAAAAATATATAGAAACAATGGATACATATTTATTCTAATGGTAAAGATGATTTAGAAAAATTAGGAGTTTTTATTTGACTTAATAGGATCATTTGATGACACTCAATTCATGTGGGGCAGTTGGAAAGATCGTAGATACAAGAGTAATGGGTAAAACCCAATATATTCATGGAAATAGTGTGGTAGATAAAAGTTTATATAATGTTTCTAGAAGTATTCTTAGAAGAACTATAGATTAATGATATTGAATATATAATATTGTGAGAGATTAATTCAATAATTGGATCAATGATTTTATTATTTAAAGACCTACACATCGAATAATGAGAATGGAAAATTTTACTGTCTTAAATACATGATTTATAAACTGAAGGAGATTGATATAGTGTAATAATGAACTCAGTTTTAGTAAAAAAAGAATTTATATTTCCAGAATCATGTTGGAAGGAAGGATGAAATCACATCATGTCAATTATAGATAATAAGGAAGTATCAATAGTGCATCTATCTAGATATTAGGATGCACATATCCCCATCAGTGTATCAAATAAAAGAGAGACCTATATTTATATATACTATAGGTATTCTTATCCAGAGTAGTGGATGAAGGATGGGGAATAGTAGAGAGACTTCGGGGATAGTGAGATACCCCTAAAACATTATACAATAAGTGATAATAGGTGTGGGGTGACCACAACCTTTTGTATCAACTGAACTAGTGATGTAGTAGATTTCAAAGCATTAGTAAACAGATGATTTCATGTTCCATATAGGTAGATCAGTGTAGGTGAACCAATTAAAATCCATACGTTTCTTGTATATTTAATTTACTAGTTTTACTTGTGGGAGTTTAGAATGTTTATGAATAAAATACTTGATAGATGGGTTGAACACAGTTCCTGCCTTTATGGAAACAATATCCAAAAATATAAGTTAGTAAAAACATCAAAACTAGTTTAACATGTTTCACCCTGATTCATGCCCCTCCCCCAACTATTTGGATTCCTTGTGGATCTAACAAGTGGTACCAAATCCTTAGTATTCATTTTTTTCTCATTAATAGAGGTTTTTATTTATTTATTTCACAGATGAAGTCATTTTTTAGGACTCCATTTTTCAATGGCATAAAATAGCACTAGTGGAAAATAAATTTTATAGCTTACATAGAGGTATGTATGTATGTCCCCCATTATTTTGAATAAGATATAATTATACTGATAATTTTACATGGATTTATATTTGAGTCTAATCAATTAAATTTGGATATTGATTCTTCCATTAAGAAGTAATTAATGAGTTATTTAGTAGAATAAATTTTCAAGAAAATTTCTTACAGAAAATTATCTAAGGATATACAGAAATCCTAAAAGATTAGTTTTAAAAAAAAATATTCAGTTGAAGTAATATTTCAATAATTACTAAGATAATAATATTTTAATAAATGTTGATGATTATTTCTAATATAAATAAGAAGAAATACAATAACATCAACAGTAAAGACTCTCCAACTAAGGTGGAAAATTAAAACTCTATGTCTTTATATTAATAAAACCATGTATTGGATGATATTTATAAATCTATAAATTCTAATTAAACTTTATATATTAGTGGATTTAGAGATACCAATGAGGTCATGACATCTACATCAATTTTCTTATCTAAATGTTACATATGATGTATTCAAGGAGTGAATAAAACCACTTAAACGTATGTGGTTCAATAAGAATTCATGTGTGTGTCATATAATTAATTAATATAAGATTTGGACTTAGAAAAAAAGTTTAAAAATAGGTGTGGTAATGTTGAACATCAACATAAAAAATAATGTCACAAAAATAAAAGAGAAAAGTGATTTTCATGAAGAAATGTCCCAATAAATAAAAAATAAAATGGACACTAATAAAATTGAAGAAAATAAATAGCATTATTAAAACTCGATTTGAGGTGATTAAATGGGTTGTAACTGAAGTTTACTAAAGAATTATAGATTTTTATATCAAGATAAAGGAGTAGTATGAGGAAATTTGGTATCTTATAGAGAGGATAAAAACCAATAATGAAAGAAATAATTCTCGTATCATAGAAGTCAAAACATGTGAAAAGAAAAAAAAATTAAAATAATTAATATGTGATAAATAATAATTAATTTTATAAATCCGTAATTAAGAATAAATTCCTTGAACAATATGCTGATAATATCTCTCAGAATAAGGTTACAAAAAAATTTGACTATTGTGGATGTTTTGGACACACCATGACTATTTCTAAATAATCCCAAGGGATTAATAAAATATTTACAGCCATTGTATCAATATATAAACAAATATTAGAAAACATGAGGTATGATTTCAATAAAATACTCATTATATGTTCTTATACTATTCATTTAAAATGATATTTTATCCAAAATAATGTGATAGAATCCACTATAAATTCATCCATTTTTCTTATATAAAAGTAATGGTTTCACCCCATAAAGTATCCTAATATATTCAAAAATATTTTAAATTCTTTGGATAATAATTGTAGATGTAAAAAAATGGTTCATTAGGAAATAAAGTCATCACATTCAAAAAATATCACCGTGAAAGAAATAAAATGAATCTAGAATCAATGTATAGAATTTTCATCAGCTGTTGGAAGTAATTGGATGTTGGATTAAATAAGGAAACCTATATCTATGTTTCAATTTATAGTCATCAAGGAAAAATAATTCCAAAGTGGTATCACATAAAAAACTATAAGGAAAAAAATAAAACATGTGGAAGATTACTCTGATGAAAAAGGAAGGGTGATGAATAAAGCATTGGTAAGGAATTGTAAACAGAAAATTATACAAGTGTGATTAGTTTCACAATTAAGACAAGGCCAAAAACAATAAGGCATGTCCCCAAGAAATACATACAAGATAAAGTGTGTAAAATTTTCATCTCAAAAATAATATCTACTTTCATTAGGTTAGAGATGATCACTCATGGGGATAATCAAGAAGTGGAGGTGGTTGTTAAGGTTGTGGAATTTCATTCCTTAATTCTGAATAAGGGAAAATGATATTTTTAAGATAAAGAGTTAATCCATAAAGACATACCACATTCCTCAACCAGAGGAAATTTGAAGGTACCCCTCTCCCTGTATGCTTTAAATATTTCTACCTTTTTAAAATGGATATAGAATTTATGTGTGAGATAAAATACATGGGGTAAGTTTTATCACAAGTAACATAATTTATATATGAAAATAGATATGGTTTAATGTTAGAAATTTCATATAGTAATTGGTGGTTAAGGAATGTCATATCAAACTTGGTGTCTATCATAACGGAATCTGTGTGATTTTTGGGTGACATGGATGTTTAGTGGCATTACCTATTTTATATTAATAAGTGGTATTAATTGATGTTATATTTCATATTTTCCAAAAAAAAATTTGTACACATAAAGTTATAATAGTTTGGTCTAATTTTAGTTGAGATCATAGGATTTATTGAAAAAATGGAAGTGTAAAGATACTATAGATTTAATGAATCAAGTGAGTGACATTTGAAGCATTATATGTGTTATCATAGACTCTTATTTCCTTTATCAACATTTAAATTTTTTAGAAAATAGGATATGTTGACACCTAAAAAGAAAATTGTTAACTTCACTCAATATATTTCAATGAGTTAATGTATATATTATAGAAAAATTAATCTCATGTCCAGTAATGTAGGGGTTTTTCTAATTAGATAATACAACTAGACAGTTATGGCAGTTAGTTGTATGATATAATGGCTCACATGAACTATTAAAATGGGGGAATTTAAAATAAAAAACGAATCATTACACATAGAATCCATAATTATAGGGTGGGAGTTTATAATCTCAGGGAAAATATATCTTGTATTTGATTGAAAAAGGGGATAAAGAATATGGAGATTTAACCCCATGAAATTAAAAAATAAAGGGGTATAAATTTTTATATTGAGTTTGGATGGAGTAACCTTTTTATTTTTTTCCTATAATGGGGAGAGATAGGTCACCTTAAATCAATATTTTATCTTTTACTTATAATAGTCATTTTATTTGGAAAATATTTCATGGATTTGGATTTTAGTGGATATTTTCAACAAAATCCAAAGGTCAAGATAATTGAAATCCATATGGTTTGCATTGGATTTTTTGGAAATACATGTTAATTGGAGTTGTGTTTTTGTTGAAAATTTGTTTTTAAGAAGTCTTGGATCCATTTACTAACTAGATATAAATTATATATTTATGTCACGTGAAATATATAAATTATTTGAGTAATTATAAAATAAAAACGGTTTAACCCCCTCATGTCTAGTACCTAAGTGTATTACTAATAATTATTATATACATGATCAAAGTCTCCGTATAATAGGGAGGAACTATGAGGGTGGGTACCAATGTAGTTAAGAACTAGTACATGGGAAATAATGGATTTCAAAATAGTACGGGGCATCACGATGACCCATCAAATAGGATCAACCCTATGGGATTTTTTTGTTGTTGTGGTAGATCATCCAGGCTAATAAACCACTCAGGATTACAACTGAAACATAAATTTGGGGAAAAGGAGTGTGTAATTTCTCAATTTAAACTAAATAATGGAATATTTTAAATAATTTTGAGTCCACTATATAGTCAATAAGTTTAATCATGTCATAGTGAAATCAAAACATATATTATACTTTCCCTACACTTGTAGCTCAATGTTTTTCACTTGAGAAGTCTATTTATAAAAAACGAAAGGGAGTAAAAGGAAATTTTGTTTTATTTTTTAATTTTATTAGAAACAAAAATCTCACATAAGATCTAAAATTGTAGAAATGATATGAAAATCTTTTCACTTGGTGTTTGTAAGACTTCATTTTAGATGTTTAAAGTAAAACATGGAAGAGATAGTGGACACACCATAGTAGTGGGTTTTTTTAAAATTTTATTATACTTGTTTAAAATGTAATAACACTCCACAGGTGTATCGAAGACCATGGTCAGACGAGATACAAACATTATAATTTTTAGAGTTGGTGCAACATGGAAGGTGATTGCGATGTTATTCGTATTAGAGAAAGTATTGACGATATGAAATCTATGCTGAGGTTAGTTATGGATCAGAAAAATTCTTGTTTTAAGATAACCACATGACTTGGGATTTTAGGATATTATTCCATGTCATTCAGAACATGATTCAAAACTAGATCCCTAAAAGGGCATTTGATATGTCACCATGTTGTGGAAGACTAAAACATAGAAAAAAATAAATGAAATGTTTTTATTCTAAAGGTGAATATAATGGATCAAAATACGAAGTATTTAGTTGAGTTAATAGGGGTAATTGACCTCCAAAAATTAATATTGGACACTTATAAAGATCATATATCCAATAGGAACAAGTTATGGTCCACTCTATTCATACAAAAAGTGTGGAAGTTAGTTTTTTGTGTAACACTTTATGAAGAATTGCTGAAAGAATTATATATTAACAATATTGAATTTTTGAAATTATGAGAGAGGAATTATAAATGGGATCAATGATTTTATTATTTGAAAACCTATAAATTGACAAATGATAAAGGGAACCCACACTATCTTATAGAGTTTTTTTTCCAAACTAAAGGATATTTTTATTGTGAATTAATCCAATCCATTCTAGTTAGAGCACTATAAAGTAGAGTTTCATACCCATTATAGAACTAAAAGGGAGTTTATAGTGTGTGTGTGTGTGTGTATATGATAGATTATTAGTGAGAATAAAGAGTGTATCTATCTTGATATAAGAATGAACAAAGCCCCATCACTATTTTGTTAAAACAAGGACATGCATTTCAATAAATTGTGGGTATTCTTCCTTGGAGTGGTGAACAAATAATGATAAAGGGAATTGAGACTTCAGATATAGTGATCCATTAGAAAGAATTATAGTTAGAGAGTCTATGTGTGGAATGACCATGAACCTTTGAATCCTCAAAATTAATAATGTAGTGGATTTTTATGAGTCATTACATTGATGATTTCATTCTCTTTAGAAATTTTCCAATCAGGTTGAACCAAGTAAAATATTCGCATTCCTTTCATATTTTCTTTATTGCTTCGACTTCTGGGAATTCAATAAGGTTGTGAGAAAAATATATGAGATATTAGTTGAACACGATTCATTTCTATTTGGTAATAATATCAAAATAGAAAAATCAATAAAAATGTAAAAATAAAATAAAATAGATTTAATTGAACTCATCCCCCTCTCAAGTTTCCATGGTGATAAAATAATATTTTTTCCATTCTTCTTCATTAAATGGAGTCAAATCCCAATTAACATATCATGACCTTCCCTTATTAATAACCCCTCCCAAGCCAGTAGTGAAGGTGAGGGTGGCCTTGAAGCTTGTTACAAAACGGTCATTACTTAGTAACTAGTACTTATGTTATAAAAACGATAAATGGTAGGAATTTTCCTCATAACATAGGAAATATGTTAAGGAAATGATTAGGTATCTACATATAATTTTGATTCCATAAATAACTTCCCACAACCCAAATATTATTTCTAAATCAAATATATAACAAAAAAATTTATGAAAGGAAAACACTTAAATCTCTGAATCATCCAACAAGTCTATTCCAGTTACCTGTAAAGAAGCTCTTAAATCTCTTAGAACATCCTAAAAATATATAATAAACTATGTTGGGGTGATAACTTTGTAGTACATGGTAGAATTATCCTAATAAAAAAATTATATCCATGTGAAATAAATATGAAAGAGTATAAAATAATGATATCAATAAAGAAAATTATATTAATATATATAAACAAAATAACAAAATTAAATATAAACATTGAGCTCCATGTTATGTTACAATTGACACCATTTTCCCTATTCCCTACATCATTGTTAACTATTTTCCCAACCATGACTCCAAACCAATTCCTAGTCTATAAAAGGACCTTAATGTCACAACAATAATCAAATTTATGATATATATCCTTATCTCTGTAAACAACATCAAAATCAACCAAATAAAATGGAATTGAAATTTAAAACATCACTAACATGTTATTTGAGGTCTATTCCCTAGAAAAACAAAAGATATATAATAAGAAGACCCATCACCAACTAATTTACAACATGATAATATAATAGTAACCCCACCACATCATCATCCATCTATACACAATACTAAATAATCATCATTCCATGCAACCACATGCTACAACTTCCTATCTATAGTTTCAATTTCACTTCCACATACCACACAACACATATCCACACTATAATTCCACATATGAACTTTTCCTAACCATAAATTGGTAAAGTAACATAAGCGTGAATGAAATTAACCTCATAATCTCATCATTATATGTACAATCCTTGATTATTTCTAATTATAATCACACCCTAATCACTATGTAATACAAACCCGATCCATTACAGACCACAGATCAATATTTGATCCATCATAACCCATGTAATTTCTTCTATCATCCTCCTTTACCACATCATATCCCCAAAAAATCTTCCATAGTATCAAAATAAAAACATTACCACTACACATAAAAATAAAACTTCCCATAATAAATAATCATCCAAAGGTTAACTGAATTCCTAAAAAAGGGATGCCACACAATCAATAACTTCACATTTTCCACATCATTTCTTGTCCCAACATGTTTCATTTAACAGATTTAGTATGTTCAATTTTCCATCATTTTACCCATATTTATTGTCAAACCATTCATCTGACTACTTATTATTTTAATACATTCATCCATCATCAATAACATTTATTCCATCCATGGTCATCCCACATCAGCCATCTCTATACTTCATTTCATTTTAGTTCAGACATGTTATTAATCCATTTGTTATAAAAATATTCATTTAGTTTCTAGATTACTTTTCAATCCATAAATATTATATTTAATGTAATGAACCAAAATTTTTATCAACGGAATTTCTATTCTAGTTATATAATTGTGTCATATTTAATAATGTAATATTATATAAATCACATAAAATGCATAATAAGGACTAAATTTTTTTTATTATATTAATTTTAACATTATATTTAGAGACTAAATATTGATATAATTATTGAAAATATTAAAATGGGATAAAAATACAAAACATGATAACTATAAAATAAAAAAATTTATATGATTAATCTATTTGACTAACTACACTCATGAAAAACACTATAAAAATGAAACAAGATATTAATAATAAAATATTAATCTTGAAAATTAATATATGTATAATATTGATGGGGTATATATGTTAATGAATAATTAATAAAATATTAATTACTTATAGAAAATAGGAACCCCATATGATAGTTACAAATCTGACCATTGGAATTGTAATCTGACCATTGAAATAGTAATCAGACCATTAAGAATAGTAACCTGAATGTTAGAATAGTGTCCTAACTTATTGAAGTGTAAAATAAATTTTTTAAATATTATAAAATTAAATTGTGACATATTTATATCATGATGCAAGTAAATAAATCATTTTAAAATGTTTTAATAATGATAAAATAAGTGTTTTTATTTATCTAAAACATATATTTTTTATTTGAATTTTCATAACAAAAATAAATATTTGAAATAAATTTTATTTTAATGAAATGTGTTTAAAAATTAATATTATGTTCTATTATATTTATAATATAATTTTAGGAGACTAAGTAAGTCTTCAAAGGGTCATAAAATTGATCATAAATTAAAAATTGGAATTTTTCACATAAATAAGGAATTTATTTAAAAATTAATTTTATAAACATTATAAAATTATTATAAAAAATGGATTTCATTTTGAGAATATATAGTTAAAATAAACTTAGTGTGAATTTTTGTATTTCCCAAAATAGTTTAGTTTTTTATGAAATGTGAAATACGACAAAATATGATATATAACATTATATGTTCAATAAATGATTTATTGCTTGTGGGATTGTTAAAGAACCTATTAGTTTGAAATTACATGAACCATTTACTTTATATAGTCATAATATTCATTACTATTAGTGGTCTTAAGCCCAAATAATAAACTAATTAACATAATATACAAAAAAACACCTCTCTTCACTCCATATAAATATTTGCCCACACCACTCCTTCCCCATAACACCTTATAATCCATGGATCTTGCTAAATGTATACCCTAAACTTACCTCACCCCTCTATATATGTCTCTAAATCCTTGTTCTTATCAAAATACCAATACAATGTGCCTTAAGTGGAATCCCAAGAGGATACATCCAAAGGAGAAGGTAATTCCCTCAATTGATAATTTTAATTATTCTTCCTCCTTATCCTCCAAAAATAATTCCACCAAAAAATGCATAATAAATCCAGTATCTTATATATATTATAATGTTATTTTTTAATGTAACATCTACCAACAATCCACTTATATTCCCCTCAATTGATTCTAAAATGAATATAGTGTTTATATTTTAGTGGATTCACTACCTCTATAAACAACACACAACAATTTTTTCCACCACCTTAAAGGATAGAACTATAAATAATGTTATGATTAAATATGACAATAATAAGTATATTATAATTTATTTAAAGTTTTATATTGTTTTAATAATTTTCTAATTAAATAAAATTAATCTCATTCGTGATGGTCAGTAAAACCACATAAATGAACTAACCATACACTGTTAACGTTTTCAATAAATAAATCCTCACTATGTCAAAAAACATATGGATATTTCATAATATTTTAATTTATATAAGATCATGATATTATGATTACATGTTCTTTAGCTTATTATCCCATATGATTATTCATGATTCTTGTCATTTATGATGTCATATTATGTCGTCTAGATCATATACCTTGCTTCTTTATCATGTTTATTCCATTACTAGACTTTTAATCTCACCCCTTTTGTTCATATATTCCCCAGGTTATCCTATGTACTTTTAAAATTTAATTGGTTTCTATGATCTCATTATGTATATTAAAATAAATACATTTTCTTTTAGTTTCATCTTGAATTTTTAGGTACCTAGTCTCCCAAAGAAACTATACCTCTGGATCCTTTAGTTGTATTTATTGGATATTTGGGTTACAAATTATGTAATAATAAGTGTAAAAGAAATGGGTCACTATATTTGATATCAATACAATTCATGGTTATTTTTTGGGATTATGACTAGAATAGTTTAGTGATAACCCTATGGATAAGTCTGAGTATAGGAAAATATCATGTAATTTTGATAATGTATAGAAAAAGTGGTTTGAAAGAAATTACATCCTTGTCTGTATACTACAAGTGGACATAGATCTATAATAGCTGTACTTAGGTGTAATAACCCGGAATATTATAACATGGCTTATAAAAAATAGGCTATGTGGAACTACTGGTTTGAAACTCTAGGGGGATATGCTTTGGAAAATTCACAAACTCTTAACAATACTTTATAAATAACATGAACCGATTGTTATGTTATAAAAAATAATTGAAAAATTACAATAGATAGCCAATATTGAATCATAGTGACTCATAAGTATGATGATATAAGTCATTTTTATGTTATTAGTCATATTTTAAGAGTTCCCATGTTTATATTCATATTGGTTTATGTATTACCATCCCTAATTTTTCATTTTTTAAGTTAATAGAGGGAAATAGAAGGAACCTTTCCAACAACCAATCAAATAGGTAATATGAGGATTTCATGAATAAGATACCTAACTAGGTGAAAGAAGTAGCTAAGAACATCATATAAGTACTATATCACGTGACATAAGTTATGAATAATAACACAGATCATGTAGAACACTCTATTTCTCCTAATAAAGATCTTGTTATGGCCATTTCCTTTATGTGAAAAATTCCACATACATTTATAAGATCCCATGCTCCCTTCACTATAGAATAATGTATTAAATATATAGATAAGAAATTTTTTTATCCTTTAATGCTTGGATCAAGATGAAGTAATATTTTTTCTTATCATAAGGAGGGGAAGGCCAATAAGGGGTAGACACTAAACAATTACATAAATTCCAAAGTATAAATAGATTTTATGGAATGGGATCGATTTAAGAAATTATTTTTCAATAATTATTTTATATGAACTATATTTTTTAAAATGGGGAGGGATTTCCTTTGACTAAGGAAAATGGAGGATGATTTTATCAGCATATATGAGGAAAAATTCACAATTCATGTATAGTATACCTTCATCTTTTTCATCAACACCAAAAGTAGGGGGGATACTTTTTTAGTGGATTAAATTAGATTCTATGAAAATATTTTGAAATTTGAGAATTAATAATAATGAAGTAATTTCTGATTTTTCCCTTCATGTTGATATAGATATTAGAGACTCTCAATGGTTTTGTAGGGCTTGAGATAAAAAGTAGATTATATAGTTTAATTCAGGAGAATCAATGAATAAATATTTTAGATTAGTTAAAAATAAACTTTGCAAGTTTCAAAAGTGTAGGAAGAGGCATCTTGGAAACTATCTCAAGGGAATTAGGAGATGCTTCAAATGTGGAAAAGAGGGTAATCTGTCTAGACGGTGCTAGAGGGAGATGAAGAATCCAACAAATGTAGAGAAAGAAAATAAAGTTCTAGTTAATGTTTTTTATATGTTATAGTGTTTCAATTGTAAGGAAAATGAGCATTATGAAATCCAATTCCTTAAGCCAAGGACTTCCATAAATATTCAACGAAAACATCCTCAAAGGCCTAGAGATTAAGGAAGTGTATATTTTATCACTATTGTTTAGGTGGATCTCAAACAATATGTGGTTACATGTATAAAAGTTATTTATTCAATAATAGTGAATTCAATTTCTGATTATGATTCCATACATGCTCTAATATCTTGTAATTTTTGTATAACTATCCAAAAACCACCTCAAAATATGGGGGTTGATCTATCTATGATAATATTCAATAGAGAGACTATTATCACCCAAGTATATAATTCATCATATTTCAATTTTTATGGAATGAATCTATGATAAAATATTATCTTACTTCTTTTATTCAAATTTGACACTATGTTAGTCATGGATTGGTTTATTCCCATCCTGATTCATCCTCTGATTTTGTATAATTATATGGAGGAGTATGAATCTTCTTTAGAATATTATTCTCATGAATTGATATTATTCCCTTATGAGCAATCATATCTAGGAAAAAAGATGGAGAAAATGGATTAAATCATTCTTAAATATATTCCAATTATGAAGGACTATAAAAATGTATTCCCTAAAGAGATTTCTAGTCTTTATCCTGACTAAGAGGTTGAGTTCTCAATTGAACTTATACTTGAATCTCTGACTATATCCTATACCCCTTACATAATACAGGCATTCAATTTGTAATAAATGAATAATTAGATAAAATATTATCTATAAAATGGTTTTATATGCCTGAGTGCTTCACCATGGTCTGCACTAGTCCACTTTATAAAAAAGAAATATTTTCCAGTGTTCCTCTAAATTTATGATCATGAAATGAAAAAATCAAAATAAAGGAAAAATATACCCTACAATGGATTTATTATTTATATTATCAACTATATGGGGATCAATATTTCTCTAAGGTGGAACCTATTTTGGGGTACCACCAATTAAAGTTTAATAAGGATTATATTCCAGAGACTACATTTTTGAATAAGGTTTGGACACTATGAGTTCATAATGATTCCCTTAATACTCTCTATTTCTATAATAATCATCATAGACATAATGAATATAGTATTTATAGATTTTCTTGACAAATTTATGGTAGTATTTATAGATGATATTATGATATACTAAAAAAATAGGGATAATCATGAGAATAATTTGAATAATTTGATAAAGCCTTTTTAAAGGGAGAAGCTATATGAAAAGTATAATAAATTTGAGTTCTAGATGTAGGTATTATAATTGTTGGGTTATGTTATCATTATTAACGAGATATTTTTGGACCCCTATAATAAAAAGGAAACTAAGGAGTGGAACATACCAATATATTTAATAGAGATCGGTACTCTCCATAGACTATCTAAGTATTATTGAAGATTTATGGGAAGATTTTCAATATTTTCAAACCTACAAACCGAGTTAAATTGGAAGTGATAATAGTTTACCTAGACTAATGAATGTGAAGAGAGCCTCATGGAATTGAAAACAAGGCTTATCACTAGAGTAGTACTTATAGTTTCCACAAGTGTGTAACTTTTCATGGTATATAATGATTCCTCAAATATGAGTTTGGGATTTGTATAGATGATAAATGACAAAGTGATAGCCTATGCCTAATGGTAGTTGAAAGTTCATGAGAAAAACTATCCAACGCATGATCTAGAGTTGACTATAGTAATATTTTCATTGAATATTTATAAAATTTATCTATGTGTGGAGAAGTGTGAATTGTATATGGATTATAATAGTCAAAAATATATATTCACATAGAAGGAGCTTAATATACAGTAGTAAAGATTGTGAGATATAGTTAAGTATTATGACTTCTCAATCCACTACCATCTGGGGAATGTGAATAAAGAGGTGGATTCTCTATGTAGAAAGGATCCTATAAACTTATATGTGAGGATAATTTATAATGATCCAATATTCATATACTTTGAAAGGATAGACATAGAAGTCATAATGGAAGTAATGTCATCATTCTATTCTCAAATGATTACTCAACCATACATTCTAGATAAGATAAAGGATGCACAAATAGATTTTCTGGTAATTCAAAATAAGTTATAATATTTAAGAAAAGTTAAACCCTCACAGTTCAAAATTTATGAATGATTTGTAAGATTTGGGTAATGACATTGAGTACCATAAAATCCTAAGATAAAGAAGGAGTTTTTTAATTATGTTCATATCTTGACCTTCTTCATCCACCCATAAGCATAAAGATCCCTAAGAGAACTATTGAAGGGATAATATGAAAAATAAGAACGCATTATATACATCAAATTTCTTGGTATGTTTACAAGATAATGAAGAAATACAAAATTCCAAGGGGATGATGTAACCATTACACATAACCACATATAAATTAGAGAACATCACTATGGATTTTTTTCAAAGGACTTTTAAATATATTCAAAGGGTATAATTATATATTTTTTATAGTGGATATTATTATAAATATTTTTAATTTAAATATTTATCAATAGGAATTATCAATCTATAAACATGAATGGATATACATTAGAGAAGTAGTGAGGATATATGGAACACCACTATAGATTTTATCTAATCTAGATACATAATTTACCTCCATGTTTTACAAAATTATCCAACATTCTCCAAACAATGATTTGAACTTAAGTATTTTTTATCACCCCCAAACTAATTGATAATATGAGTGGACTGTCTAGAAACACAAGCGTATATAGTGAGTATGATTGATGGAATTCCAAGGATGGTGGGTTCAATATCCTATTATATTAAAGTTATCATACAATATAACTTTCACTCAAACATAAAAATGGCTCCATATGAATCTAAATATAGTAAGGTATTTATAACACCTATGTGTTGGGATGAGTGAACTCAAGCTGATGGGAGATAAAATGGTTGAAAATGGTAGAAAATGTTATGACCATTAAATATCACATCAGAGGTTCTAAAATTTGATATAAGATCTATAATTAAAATTGTCAATGAGATCTATAGTTTTAGGTTAGATATAAGATATTCCTCTACATATAACCATGGATGTGATTTGTGATATTTGGGAAGAAGGGAATGTTAAATCCTAGGTACATCAATCCATTTGAGATTCTTGATCACATTAGAGTTGTATCTTATCATCTAGAACTCCTACTGACCCTATATCTTGTATAATACATGTTCTATGTGTCCCTCTTGAAGAAGAACATACCAGATCTATCACATTACTGAATTCAGAGGTGGTAAAATAGAGAAAATGAAACCTCTTATGAGGATCAGTGAGTGATGATCTTGGATGATAGATACAATGTTCTATATAATAAGACCAGTCACCTAGTCAAAGTACTATGGTGGAACCGTAAGTATGAGGAGGTGACATGGTAACTAGAGGAAGCAATTATTTATAAGTACACTAAACTATTTTCACCTTAGTATGTAAAATTAAATTTTGTAGATGAAATTAATTTTTGGGATAATAATGTAATGACCAAGCATTTTATCAATGGAATTTTCTTTATAATTATGTAATTGTGTCATATTTATTAATGAAGTATTATATAAAGCACATGAATCCCATAATGAAAAATATGAAAATTTTATCATATTAATTTGAATAATAAATTTATTGAATAAATATTTCCATAATAATTTAATATATTACAATGAGAAAAAAAATAAAAAATAGGATAACTATAATATGAAAATTTTGATCGGCTCGATCTACCAAAATAAATGCACATAAGAAAGAAACTTTAAAAATGAAAAAAAATTATTAATACCATTTTTATCTTAAAAATGAAAATATATATAACCTTGAGAACAAATATAATTTAACAAATAATGATTAAAATATATAGTACTTATAGAATGTTGGAAACCCATATGATCATTAAAAATATAACCATCGGAATAGTAATTTGACGATTAGGAGTAGTGAACTAACCATTAGAATAGTATCCTCACTTATAGAAGTGTAAAATAATATTCAGGTTTCTTATAAAATTTAATTGTGACATATTTACATCATTATTCAAGTAAAAAATGTTTTTAAAATTATAAAATTGGTGTTGGGATTTTTATAAAACATATATGTAATATTTGAATTTTTATGAAAAATATAAAGTTTAAAAATAAAATTTATTTTAATAAAAAAATTATAAATTTATAATAATTATTATTAAAATGAAAATATAATTTTATGAGACCATATAATATTTTTCAAAGGGTTGTAAAATTGTTCGTAATATTAAAATTGGAATATTTCAAATAATTAAGGATATTATTTAAAAGATAACTTTCTCGAAGTTAGAATTATTTTTAAATGGATTTCATTTTTATAACCTATGTGACTAAAAATTATATGGAGTATTTTTGGTATTCTCCTAAAATATTTGAATTTTTAGTGAATTTTGAAAATTTTCAAAATATGATATTTATCATTATATGTTAAATAAAAGATTTATTTCATATAGGATGATAAAATGAACCCATTATTTGAAGATCCCATTCACCATTTAAAATATATAGTCCTAAGATTCATCATTATTGGTAGGATTGAGACAAAATAATAAACTAATGAATGTAATATTAAAAACACCCCTCTTATCGCCTTATAAATACCACCACAAACATCATGTTTTCCACACACATTATAAGCCATAGAACTTTTCAAATATCTAACCAAAAAATCCCTCATCCCCACACCCATATATATTTAAATCTTGGTCTTATAAAACTACTAATACATGGTTCCTGAAGTGGAATCCCAAGAGGAGACATACAAAGTAGATGGTAATTCAGTCAATAAGGCCTTCTAATTATTCATCCTCCTCATACTCCAAACAAAATTCCATCCAACATATAATAATAACTAAAATTTAACATATATATATATGTTTTTGTGGGAATATAATTATATTAATTTAATATCTACCATCCATCCTCTTCTCTTCCCCTTAATTGATTTTGAAACTAAAACGTTGTCTATATTATAGTGGATTCACTGACTTTATAAAAAACATACATTGTTTTCCCCACCACCTTAAAGGTTGGTTATAGAAAAAAAATTATGGTCAAATAGGAATATAATTAGTATATTATAACTTCTTAAATTTTCAATAACGTTTTATTAATCATTTTTTTAAATAAATATAATCTATTTCATGATGGTCGGTAAAACCTGATAAATTAACTAACAATATAGAATTAACATTTTCACTAAATGAATCATACCTATGTTAGAAGAAATATGAATATTTGGGAACATTTTATTATATGTAAGGACAAAAAAATAATTTCATTTCATATCTGGATTTATATTCTAATTTAACAAGAACTCCAATAATTATCCACAAGTGATTCGATCGTGGAACCATGAAACAAACACCCTCATAACTGAAAAATTAAACATTGTATGCCCTAAAAATGGTTGTCAAGAAACACAATATAAATATATTAAATAAAATATAGATTTAAAAACTTATAAATTAATTAATTAATAAATATAATTTCATTTTACATTATGTTATGTGAAAGTGCAGAACAATTTTGTACATGAGGTAAAGGATGTGTCTGAACCACCCAATTCCCTTTAGGTTATGAAATTTCACTCTATAACTTGATTTTTATCTATATTTCATGTTAAATAATTCTTTTTAATTATTTATTTAAGTCTAATACATATTGACCTATGTTATTTTCCTTTTATTTGACGGATTAATACATTCCTTAAGTTCATTTATCATTTGCCTTCATTAAAATCAAACCCAATTAAGCAAAATATTTCTATCCATTAATCCTTTTATGTAATACTATTTTAATGTAATTATTTGAATTAATGGTTTATTTAATTAATGGGTTATTTTAGGGATCTTAATTATGGTTTAACTCATTTTTAAATGAAAACTCCAGGTTAATTATTTCTTTACAAGTCCTTAATTGATTCCATAAAACGCCATTTTAATGTTCATTTCTATACCCAACTCTCTACTATTTTTCATGGTGTTTCTTTAAATGAACAAAAAGTTTGAGGCTTGTTCTTATTTAGTATGATATTAATGTCCAAATTATTTAATTCATTCTTCTCTTTATAATATTTATAAAATCTCATTTGATTATGATATGAGGCAAGATTATGCAACTCATTTCTTCCCATAGGATATTCTTATGTTTATCATTTGAGTTTCATTTCCATTTGTGGCACACATAGTCATGTACATGTTATTATAGATGAAACCCGATAGATAACCAATTAATTTGGTTGAATTTATGTCTTATGAAATGATATTTATGGGATTAGTAATTAATCATAATCCATGATGGTCATTGCCCATCATGTGATGTTGTCTCGGTAGTTACCCTTGAGTTAAGCTTATGTCATGTTTCATGTTGTATGCACATTCCTATGTTTCCATGATATTTTGATTTTGTAATCATTATTGTATTCTATTATATTATTATTCTTGAGAATTTACTTTTATGATATCATAAAATGAATTTTCACTTATATGTTATGCTTCATTATCCAAATTATTCCCTTACTAAGATTTTTAGCTCCCCTATTTTTTTATGTTTCCCTTTTTTATCCTATGTAGTATTAAGAGTCCAAAAGGATTTAGGATAATATTATAGAGGTTAATATAAATATGTTCTATTTTAGTTTAATCTTGATTTTTTATGTACTTAATCTCCCAAAGACATTAGGCATCTCAATCCTTTTGTTGTATTTTTTGGATATTTATGTTTAAAATAAAATAATAATATATGTAAAAGATTTGGGTATCTATATTTAACAGCATCCCATACTCAAAACAACCAAAACATACCCTTGTATCTCTTAATAGCTGTCATATGCATCCCCAAACTAACCATCCCGACCTTAAAGAAATCCATGAAACAAAACATAATACCAACAAAAATTTATCTAAACTCCACCCCAATAAAGACATGCACTAGAATTTCAATAGGATCACATCACATCCCAAGTAAAATGATAACCCCATAACATACAACACTAGTTTTTATTATATATTTATCATATCACATTTATCAACACCTAACTTAGAATTCCACTTTCCATTCAAATTCTCACTATCATCTTTAACATAGAGATCAGTTTCTTAATATTCAAGGAGACTCAATAAATAGAAATACATAAACAACCCCTTCAAACCATAATAAACCAACCCAATTAGGATTAACCTAATCATAATTATATTTAATAGTAGAAAACAAAACATCAATTATGAATTTAATAAAAATGGTTGATCCTTAGATTCTATGTTTAAGCAATTCCTTTTTCATTACAGCCTTTAAGTAATTATTCAAGAAGATTTTATAAATACCCTACATTAATAATGATGAATCTAATCCCGTAAAACACTTATAATAATCTTCCTACAACCAATAATACATCACCACCAATCAAATCATCCAGTCAGTATGCATGAAAAATGAGCACAACTGCATCTATAGCCTTCCCAAAATAATAATTAGTAAATAAATAATGAAATAGAATATAGGATCACCTTGGATGAATATATAGTCATCCACATTAATATATGGACTAAGTATCATCCTAAAATGATTATATATGCCAATAATATCCCTCTAGATTACTTAACATTCTGGAGAAGTCTATGAAATTGAATGGAATCCAAAAAAACATCCTCGATTTTTAATAGAATTGTAAAACATAAGAATCATAACGTGACATAAATAATAATTAATTAATGTTATATAGTCAAAAAAATTCCAGGAAATCATTTCATAATCTCCTTAATCTTTCCCCACTTAAAAATCAGTCCAGATAAATAATTTTGATATGGTTGAAGAATGTAATATTGTAATAACAGTCTCTATTTCATAACTTCTTAAGTCCAAAAAATCATGATGCATGATTTATGGATTTCTCATATATTCTAAAGGTTGTCTGAACTCTACAGACTATGATTATTAATAACCCTATAAATCATAAAATACAATTTAAACCAAAAGGAAATATTTTTCACTACTTTAATAATGATATTTACTTTTATGTTTGAGGATATTGCATATATATATGAGAAAAATAATCTTGAGAACTAAGAAATTAATCTTAAATATAAATATTTTACTCTTTTTTATTATACATTATACCCTATTTTATTTAATATCTTAATATTAATTTTTTATGTTTTTACTTTTATGCATTATAGTGAAGGGTCTTATATAATGAAAATTTAGTAAATTATAAACTCTTATGTTCCAATTTGGATGGAATATGAAAAATATTTTTCAAAATCAATGAATTGTAAAATTTAAGGTTCACACTATGTTGAATAATTTTCTTCTTAAGGATATGTAATATTTTTAATTCATACAAAAGATATTTACATTATAAAAATTAAATATATACAATTATTCCCTTTAAAAAAATTGATATATATGAAATTTAATCAATATGTGACTTTATTTCCTTTTCTATATAAATGAAATGAATGGGTACATTACTACACTAATCACAACATAAGATTGATAACTCCCCTATAGTTCATAATACACAATATTTCCAATCTCATCTTTATACATTCACTAAATATACCAATTATCATTATCTCTTCATGGTGAAACATTTATGGAAATTAAATGAAAAAATTCACCCTATTGAAACATGCTCACCAAACTACTAATCCCACCACATCATAACACATCACATGGAAATGAAAAAAACAACCCACCAAGAAGAGTAACTCTTAACTCTCACAACCTTAAACACATGCTAAAAGACAAACCTTATTCTATATCCCTATATTCATGATGTGATAAGAATTTATACTTATAATATAAGTTAGAACTCAACCCTTCTCCCGCTAAACTACCACTAGCACCCTTGTATTCTTATAATTAATGAAAAATGGAAAATTTTCTAAGAAATTTTACTTCATTAGAAAAAATATCCATGGAGAATTTTTAGGTTATGTTTGTTGAAAAAGAGGATGGAGGGACCTCCAAGGGAGATTATATTATCATCATTTATACTCGAAGAGTTCTGAAATAATATTGAATATGTTTTTCCTATAGAATTAAATACATACTGTGAAAAGAAAGGTAACACTAAGAAAGGATTATCTAGGAAATTTACAGAGGAATGGATTCTTTGTATACATAAGAATCATCTAAAATCATATGAGATATTGTATTCTCTTTTATGGGAGAATATAATGTCCCAACCCAAAGTCCACTAAACCTGTGCTCCAAGTTAGTTCGCCACAAGGCCTCAAGTGTGCCTCCCCGTATGCCAGAGGTTTCCGACTAGCAGTGAGGGCCTAGGAGGTGATCATGGGGATACTATTCCCTTATATTAGAGTAATCGAACAATGGAAATAGCCAAGTTTCATACACTGTAGAAAGTAAATATAGTGCATTAGTAGTAAACTGAAATAGAAAGTTGTAATAGTAAAATGCTGTAAAAATCCTGAAGAACTATGCAATACAATACAAAATTGGTCACCCACTGAGCCAACCATATAGATACAATTACAAAGAAACTGAAAGTAAAATTACTAGGATAAAATACTATCTCTGAGCCAAACCACGTACCAGATCTCTAGATACTATCGAACTGTAGCAACCCGATCAGAAGAACCACTAGAGTAGCTATGCTCGATCATGCAACATTTTGCCTCATCCCTATCCACTATGAAACTTGTGATCAACCTGAAAAGTATAAATAAGGTCTACATGTACACCGAGGTGCACGTGTAGGGGTGGGAATGAATCACAGTAGGCCACCCCAACAAGAAACCTATAAATGTGCTTCTATAGTTCATGCAACAACAATGTGATCAGCCTAGTTAAAGAAAAACTAAACATATGGTAAAACCAAAATGGAACCACAATCGAACTTAGGGTTCATAATCCATGTCAACTAGGAAAGTTCCACAATGTATGTCCATAACTATATACATACACATGTACAATATCATACTTATAAATATATACATAGATATGAATATTCATTGGTATGTTTATCGAATAACATGAACCCACATTAGATGTTGATCCTTGGGTCCATAATCCAGACCCACTGGACATCCTATGCAAGGGAATTGAGTTGGATGTCATGCCAATCACGCCGTGTATCATTAAGTCAATCTCTAGGTTCGTAATCACATCGACATATACCTTCTTCAGACAATGCCAGAATTATATATCCGAGAAATCTACATCACCATAAGGGGATTCTCTTCCTACACTTGGGATCATTCTTACTCGTCTCTAATCACTAACTAGGATACTATATACCAATAGTAAATCATAACTAATCCGGATGAGAGTAGTCATCCTGGTCATAGGCTTAGGAGAGCGTAATCATCCACAACTATAAGAAAATATTTTGGGAAGCATGTCTGAACATCCTGTAAAAATGTTACGGATTTAGTCGTCATGAATATCAGGCCTGTGAATACAATCTAATGTATGATCCCTAAGTCTTGGTCCACAGGCATTCATGATATTTGTAACTCAGATGATCTATAAGGGGCTTACACTTAGGTGATCTATAAAGATATAACTCTCTGGTGATCTACAATGCTACACCCCTGGAGTCTGGTAACTAATCTAACGAGCATAATCATGCTGATCAAAGGATGAGGAGAGCATGATCATCCCCACCAATCAAGAGTGGGTAATATACCTGATTCTTGGTTCATCATGCTTGAAATCGAGAAGAGCGTAATCATATTCATCAGACCACTGAGCCCATCCAAGGGATTCCTATAATGGGAATCTAATTATCCCGCAGGTTATATACAAAAATAGTCCATTGAGAATGTCCAATTCATTACTTCAATAGTAATCCCAGTATCTCTCTGCTCCTGAAAGTAAAAAATTAAGGCTCAACAGCCAGATACTAAGAAGCACCACTAGAAATCACAATATATACACATTCAGGCTAAATATCACAGTCCTAGGTAGTACGTTTGGGTATGGTAAATATTATAAATAACATCGATATGAATCCAAATACCAGGAGAGAATGTCTGGAATCCTAATAATCAAAGTAGATCCCAGGAAGAACAACTGGGCATCCCAATAGAGAAGAAGACACCTCGCATCAGGCTCAATAGCCACCAACCAGGAAGCACCTCTGGTGAACATCACTATATCAACAACAAACAAGTGAACATAAAAATGAGTGAGGGTGTCCCAAATTCCCAACCCACCACTACATCTATATCCCCATGGACGTATCAATTTGGCACGGGTTCTAGGTGACACATGAACACCATCTCTACCCAAACCCGACGTACAACTCCGGGTCGATTGAACAAAAAGGGTACCAACTGGGTCCCTCAAGTCAAACACAAGTGAAGGAATCCTACTTGGGACTCTTAACTAAAAAGATAAAGGAGGAATCCTACTAGGGATCCTTGAACGAAAACGGGTACAGAGATCCTATAGGGGACTCCCTAGGCCAGTACATAAACAAAGGCTTCCTTTAGTGAATCCTTGGAAGCATCCAGTCTCACGGCCATGTAGGTCAAAAGGGTACATCTCATAAGGGTAACTTCCACAAAAGAATAGGTCATGGGAGATAGCTCACATCTCATCTCAGATCAAAAATCTCAACTTGGTTAGTATTAACACCCAACCTATCATCCATGCCAAGTCTCACTCTCTAGTGACAACTAAACTCGATAACTGGAAGAAGAAGCTATCTATTTAGATATAAACACTATAACATCATTTATATGATCTCTAAATCTCAATATAATTACTTCATTGATATCTAAGTGAAAAAATGCTCATAATGTACTACTCAAATTCCCAATTCTGACTTCCATGGCACAAAATAGCCCAAACCTCTAAGTTGGAAATGTAAATGGCGTATACTTTAGAGTACATGGTGTTTACTCTAATCCATCCACCTTGCTATATAATTATAATTTTCCAAAACAACATGGGGTTTTCCTGTGTAAAAGTAAATGGTGTGTACTTCAAAGTACATGGCTTGTACAGTCTAAAATTCAAAAACCCGTGTTGTTTTTCACATGGTCGGACACACGGTCATGTACCACCACACCGTTTGTACTCAGAGTACACGATGTGTAATTAAGAAAACTTCTTCTTCCCCAAATAGGATGAACACATGGTGTGTTCGCCTAGAACACACACTGTGTAACCAGGGTTTCCCAATGGGAAAACCCTCAGATCGCCTGAAACCCCCGTTTTCGCCCCCGAAACAACAGTTCAGGCCTTAAGAGGAAACAAGAAAGCAATATATGGATATAAAAACATGAAACAGAAAATTTAAAGTGGATCTATGGCAAAAAAACGCAAATGGACCTACCTTTAGGTAGAAACCGCTGAAGATTCATCTGATTTCACCGTCCATGATCTCCATACACCGAATCAGCGCGTGAAGGTCTTCTAAATGGTACCACTCTTCCCTTCATTATCTCCCTCTTTCTCAATAATCATTTTTATATTTATGTCAAGATGAAGGAGGATCATCACAAGAGGCATGCACAAGGAGTATTAAGGAATAGAAAAGAATGAAAATAAGAAAAGAAAATAAAAGAAAAGGGGCATGGGCCGACCCCAGTGCCTGACTCGAGTTTATGTCTTTCTTAGGATAAACTCCATATTCTGGACTCAACTAAGGAAATAGAATCTCAATGTGACACTCCATTCCAAACTTATTTTTTAATCAAACTACATGAATAAATTAATATTTAATTTAATAATATTAAATATTATTTATTCTGCTAAAATTCAAACAGCTCAGATTTCCACCAAACACTCAACCTAGGGTAAACACTCTATTCCAAAACCAATGGATTGGTCAGGAATATTATTTGAGATGATCTTCTAGGGTAAAAACCCATTTTACCCCTTTTCAAGAATGTGATAGCAAAAATTCAAATTTCTTCTCAAAACTACAGTCCAGGAAAACAAAGGTCCTTAAAAACTCCAAACCATAAACCTTCTCATCCTCAGTAAGCTAGGTGAAAAGACAAGAATCCATGCTCCTAACCCAAGAATCTTTACAACCATGCTATCCAGACTATCCAACAATCAGCCCCATAGCGTTAATAACTGCCTTCTACATGGAAGACATTTAACTGTGACTGATCTACTACTCCCCAACATAGGATTACCCCTATCATCATATCAAAAGAAAACTCTGAGCTCAAAATCCCACGGAAAACACTAAAGTTTAATATAAAATGAGGTTCACCCCCTTAAATGGCCAAGGGTTCACTCCCCACAAAATGGCATACCATACACAACTCCTCGAGCGCAACCTTAACAGGGTTCCCTCTTCCTCACTCGGGAATACATTAATAAGAAAAATAAAAGGTGTTGGGCATAGGGTCGATGCTCTCTCATAATACTCACGATGAATCAAGATTATGTGAGATCATCTCTAAATAAGAGTACACTAAGATTGTACAAAAATTTTTGTATAGAGCTCCATCAAGACACACTCACCATCCAGTCAACCTGACCAATATTCATCCATGGGTCAACCGTCTCACGGTACCTGATTCATTCCACAATGTCACCTATACTATGGAGGGACATCCCAGGATAACTTTAGGGGTCCAAAACCATATATATTCTTGAAACATTGGTCCATGGCTCGAACCCAGCCACTCACCGATTTAGATTCAAATGATACCACGTGTAACTAGTGTGTATCTTCATCAACTGACACATATCCCAGTGATTTTTTCAGTCACGAGAATCTACACATGTTCTGAATACATTAGAAATAGAAAAAACACTATTTAACTAGGCCATGCATCTGAATAGTCATGCCCATCAAATCGAGCCCTGAATAGAAAGCACCTGAGGTGCCTCATTCAAAAGAATAAGGCATCAACATGCCTATAATAAAAAAATTGAAAAACTATTGTACCTCAATAATAAAACAAGTGTAAACCTAGCTCACTGCCAAAAAGGCATCGAAAAACATGGGCCAACCTCTCATACAGGTTTCCCTAGAATGAAACAGATGTTGACCTACAAGGGTCCATGTCTAAATGAAGGATCTCTAGGTCTCCCACCTAGCCCGAAATATCCAACCTCTCAAAGCATGTAAAGATCACAATGAACTAAAAAGGTTAAAACTGAAAATACAACCTATGAAGGACCTAATACTCTCAAACTATCCTCAGAAGGAACTGATCCCTAGAGGTCACAACCCAAACAGAGGATAAATTGAACTAATACTCATCGGGTATCTATATACGGAAATACCTCTTGAAGGTCTATTTCACAAGAAAACTCCTGGGACCTGTTGGAATTGTACTCAGTGATCATTCTATACAACCAGAGTCCGAATAAAGAACACCCAAAAAGGTTCAAATCAAAAGGGAATCACATTCCATTTTGATCTACTAGGGTCACTGCATATGAGGTTCATGAGGAATGAGTTGTCAGTCTCACAAAAAAATTCCTCAACATAGATCCACATAACCCGCAATTAGAATGAAAAGTATGTGTCAGAAGGCCCAACTAAATAGGACTCTCTCATCATTAAAATCACACACTAGTAGTCAAATATTCTATAAATCCTACGTGCCAAATATGATGAATGAGATGCCTCTTGCCTTTTCCATCCAAGTGTCAAAATCCATGTCTGGACTCTTACCAACAAGAGCCAAAGACCAATAGTAAAACAAGAACACCCACACACTACATGTGCATCAATGAAGGTGAAAATAATATACAACTGTAACATTGTAAAATCAGAACAGTATTCCCAACCCCTGGAAACCAGGACTTCCAACTAGAACAACTGTTCTCGATGCACCAATCTGATATTCATCACAACTTCCAAGACATTCATAATACTCATGTATACCATATCCAAAATAGTAAAGACCACGAAAATAAACTCCTCTAATAACAATTTGTAACATCTCGACCCAAAATCCACTAAATCGGTTCTCTGAGTCGGTTTTCCACGATGCCTCAAGTGTGCCTCCCCATACGCCAGAGGTTGTCGACTAGTAGTGAGGTCCTATGAGGTTATCATGTGGAGACTATGACCTCATATTAGAGTAAGAGAACATAGAATATAGCCAAGTATCAGACACAGTAGAATGTAAACACACTTTGGAAGCAGAAAACTGAAATAGAAAGCTGTAAGAGTAAAATGTTGTAAAAATCCCAAACAACTATGCAATACAATACAACACTGGTCTCCCACTGGGTCGGCCATAAAAATACAAGTACAAAGAAACATAAAGTAAAATTACTAGTTTCAACTACTAAATCTAATCCAACCCATGTACTTGATCTCCAGACACTATCAGACTACAGTATCTCGATCATTAAAACCACTTGAGCAGCTCTACTCAATCATGCAACAGTAGGTCTTAGCCTGATGCCAATGAGCTCGTACCTGAGTGGTAAAGGATCTTGTTTGGCATCCAAGAGAACCAAGTTCAAACTGGGTGGAGGCATATTTTTGGGTGGTACTATAGCAGTATCGTAGCAGGTACTATTCGTTAATGTAGCAGCCAGAACTATTCACCCGATTTGGGCCTTCGGGCCACCAGTTTGGGCCTATGGGTCTCATGGGCCTTTAGGCCATCAAGGGCCTTTGGGCCATAGGGCCTTCGGGCCATTGAAGACCATGAATTAGCCCAATTCACATAGCGCATGCCCTAGAAGAGGATTAGAGAAACAATAGCAGTTACCGGAAGTAGAGCTAATTGGATTGGAAGAAAGAGAGGGTATGGCTACCACCATCGAGACCAGGCACCGTGCAGCTTTGTACGGAGAAATGATATCCAATCAGAAATGTAGGTGGGGATATAAAGGTGATAAATGAGGTAGAAGCTGGGGAGGGGCAGTTCTAGTGGGTTGGGTCTACAGGTCATGTAATGGGCATGGTATGCCTTTGGGCCTTTAGGTCATGTATTGCGGGTCATGTCGGGACTTGTGCCATGGGCCTACAAGTCATGTACGGGTTCCCCTTAAACCCTTATAAGTGGGATTGTCTATCATAATAAAAACGTCCTCCGGGCCATTCAGAGTAGGCCTTAGCCCACTCCACCATGCAACTAGTGATCAACCTAAAAAAGCAAACATAAGTTCTACACATACACTGAGGTTCACATGTAGGGTAGAGAAAAAATATCAATAGGACACCCCAACAAGAAACCTATAAATGTGATGTTATAGTGTATATAATATAAATAGATCAGCCTAGCTAAAGAAAAACTAAACAAAAGTAAAACCCAACTTGAAACCATGGTCAAACTCAGGGTTCGTAATCCCTCTCAACTGAGAACGTGCCACCATGGATGTACATATCTATATATGAACACATCTACAGTCCCATACCTATAAATATATACATAAATATGAATATTCATTGGTATGTGTATCAAACAACATGAAACCACATTAGCAGTCGATCCTTGGGTCCATAATCCCGATCATCTAGACATCATGTGCAAGGTCATTGATCTGGACGTCATGCCACTCAAGTCGTGTATCATTAAGTCAATCTCTGAGTCTGTAATACTGTCGACATGTACCTTCTTTGGCTAATGCCAGAATTATATCTCTGAGAAAGCTATGTCACTATAGGTGGGACGATCATCCTATGCTTGGGATCATCCATACTCGCCTTCAATCACTAACAAGGATATCATATACCAACGGTCAATCCTAACTGATCCAGAAGAGCATAATCATTCTGGACATAGGATGAGAAGAGTGTAATCATGCCAACCTATTAGAAAAGATTTTCTGATGCACATCCAAACATCCTGTTAAAAGGTTACTAAGTCATTCACCATGCTAATCAGGCCTATGAATCCATTCCAATGATTGAAACCTTCTAGGTCTTAGTCCTTATGATGTCATGACATTCAAACCTCAGACGATCCCTGAGGATCATAGTCTTAGGCAATTTGTAAAGAGATAACTCACTAGTGAGCCGCAATGCTACACACTCAGAGTCTTGTAACTGATCATAAGATCTTAATCATTATGTTCAAAAACCGAGGAGAGCTAATCACTCCCACCACTCAAGAGTGCGTAATTTACCTGTGTCTTGGGTCATCATGCCAAAAATCGAGGAGATTGAAATCATCCTCATCAGACTACTGAGCCCATCCAATGCATTCCTACAATAGGAATCCAAGTATTTATTTGGTTATATACAAAAATGGTCCATTGATCCCGTCTAAGGAATTCCTACAATGGGAATCCAATTATCACTAGGGGCATGAAATTCAACACATAAGGCTCAATAGTTGGATACCGAGAAGCACCTATGGACATCACAACAAAATATATATCACAATATATACACAATAAATATCAACAACCAAGTCCTAGGTAGTACCTATGGGTATATTAAATATCAAAAATAACATGGATTAGAATCTAGATACCAGAAGAGAACATCTAGCATCTAAATAAGCAAAGAGGATTCTAGGAAGAACAACTAGGCATCCCAACATAAAAGAAGATGCCTCATGTCATCCTCAACATCCAATAACTATAAAGCACATCTGGTGAACATCATTGCATTAGAAATAAATAAATAAACCTAACAAGGATTGATGTTGGGCAAAATACCCAACACAACACTATAACCACAGCGCCACAGGAGTATCAGTTAAGAAAGGGTTCTAGGTGACACATAAACACCATCTCTACCCAAACCCAATTTACAACTCAGTTTCGAACGAACAAAAAGGGAACCTACTGGATCCCTCAAGTCAAATACAAGTGACGTCATCCTACTTGGGATCATTAGTTTAAAAGGTAATGGAGTAATCCTACTATGTATCCTCGAATGACAACAGGTATAGGGATCCTATAGGGGACTCCCTAGGTTGGCATATAAGAAAAGGAAACACTTAGTAGATCCTTAGAAGCATCTGGTATCATGGCCTCACAGACCGTAAGGGAACATCTCATAGGGGGGATCCTTAAAATAATAGGTTATGGGAGATACCTCACACCTCATCTTAGATCAAAGGTCTCAACTAGATTGGTCGGAACACCCAACCTATCATCCACGCCATGTCTCACACTCAGTTGACAACAGAACTTGACAAATAGAAGAAGAACCTCTATATTTAGATAGACTCCCCCAAAACAACATTTAAATGACCTGTAAATATCAATATGATTCCAACATTACGATCTACATGGAAACACGCTCAGAATTGACTAATCACATGCCCAATTCTGACTTCCAGGGCACAAAATTCCCCAAACTTCTAAGATGAAAAAGTACATGGCATGTGCTTTAGAGTACATAGTGTGTACTCTTATCCTTCCCCTTGGATGTGTACATGTACATGGCCAGAACAACATGGGGCCTTCCTGGGTAAAATTACATGGTGTGTACTGTCTAAAAACAAAAAAACCATGTTCTTTTTCACACAGCCATGTACCACCACACGGTGTGTTCTCAGATTACACGCTGTGTACTTAAGAAAACTTTTTCGTCCCTAAATATGAAGAACATGTGGCATGTTCCCTTGGAACACACACCGTGTAACCTGGGTTTCCTGATGTGAAAACCCTCTGATCACTTGAAACCCCTGTTTTTTCCCTCTAAAACAAAGATCAGGCCTTAAGAGGCCACAAGAAAGAAATGGGTGGCTATAAAAACGTGAAAAAACTAATTTAAATGGGATCTACAGTGAAAACGCAAATAGTCCTACCTTTGGGTGGAAACTGTCAAAGCTTCGTTTGATTCTATTGTCCACGATTTCCATATGCCAAATCAGTGCATCGAGGGCTTCACAATGGTACCAATCTTACATTCCTTCTCTCCCTCTTTCCCAATCACCATTTTCTCCCTTACATAAAAATGACGGAGGATGATCACAATTGGAATGTTCAAGAAGGAAGAGGATGAAAGAGAGAAGAAAGAAAATAAGAAAAGGAAATAAAAGAAAAGGGGGTTCGGGTCGACCCCAGTGCCCAACATGAGTTTATGCCTCGCGTAGGCTAAACTCCATATTCTGGACTCAACGATGGAGACGAAATCTCAATAAGACACTCCGTTCAAAATTTATTGCTGAATAAACCTACATAATTAATTAATATTTAAATTAGTAATATTAAATATTAATTATTATACTAAAATTTGAACAGCTCATATTTCCACCAAACTCTTATCCTAGGGTAAAAACCATATTCTGGGACCAATGGAGTGGTCAGAAAAATTATCTGAGTTGATCTACTAGGAAAAAATGACCATTCTACCCATTTACAACAATGTGATAGTTAAAATTCAAATTTCTGCTCAAACTGTATTCCAAGAAAACATATGTACTTACAGAGAAGTAAAAATGTAATTTGATGAAACATCTACTCACATCATGAGAAATATATATAAAGGTAAAATGTTCTAATGGTTGGAATTGTAGAGAGTAGAGGATAATATGTGAAGGCCATGTGAGAGGGATCCAATATATTATTTCATTGGTGGTATGTGGAGTCCATAAATAGATGAAAATATATTGTATTGATACACCCCTACTGGTGTAGACTCACTCCCTATTTTTTAATATTAGGGAAATACATAAGGGTCATGTTTTCCTGAGCCCTTACTTTGTGTTTTTGGGTTGTTAGAGGTTCTCAAGATAGGTGGGTGATCAATAGTTTGGTTTAAGATTATTTTTAGATGGAATAAGAAGTTTGAATCATGTTCTATTAGATTTTAGAATCATGTTGTTTTAGATATGGGACTTATGACATAGCAATGGTCTGTGTGGAATGGAAACATAAGATATTGTTGTTAGTGATTCATTCGATTTGGAGGTATCCATAGAGTGGTGATCAAGGATACATTGTGGATATTGATAGGTTGGTCTACTCTATATCTTCTAATTGGTCACTTTAGTGTAGTGTGTGTTTTATCATGGGGCCTTGGGGATCATATTTTCTACTCTTTTCAATTTTAAGGGTCACTGTGATATGGGCTCCAGGATACACCATGTTATTACTCTGGAATTATATGATCTAGGGGAGATATAGTGGGTATTATTCATGGATTCTAGAGGTATTATATATCAATACCCATTATGGTGTATCCTCCTTTCATGCACTATAGTTTTTTTGAAAATCTTATGGGTTGTGGGGTGATTAGGTGTTTTTTAATGTTGTATTTTTCAAAACCTAGCCATTATAAATCCCATAACCCTCTTAGATTTATCACATTCCAACCATATTATATTTATCACATTTTAAACCTATTAAATTTATTAATAAAATAATATTTTATTTTTCTAAAAAGTTTAAGTTTTGGGTGTGTAATAAAAAATACAGATTTTGAAAAAACTGTCACTTTTTATCATTTGATAAAATTGATTTCAATGTTATGTATGGTTTTTTAATTTTTTTAAAGACACTTTAGTTTCATATTATGAAACATAATTCAATGTAATTCAACAACATACATGATTTTTCAATAAAATCATTTTTATGCTTAAAATGGGTATTTTTTTAAAAATAGTTTTATTTTCATTTCACAAACTATTATTTAAAGTGTCTTCTGACACTTTTAGAATTTGAATGTCTAAAAAAGAATTTAATTTTTTTAATTATAAGGGTAAAATTTATTAATTAGGTTAATTTTATTTTTATTCCTAATAAATTGTAATCATGGAAAAAAGTTGTCACCATAGAAAAGTATAAAATAAGTTAATTAAGGTTAAAACATTATGGTAAGGTCAAAAAATATGATATTAATTATTATTAGATGACATTATTTATAAAAATATAACTTTTTTCTCAAATATATACATATTATGGAAATTCCCTTTTATTATGACTTTTATATTATTTTAATTGAATAATATTTAAAAAAATGACACTCTCTTTCATTTAATATCTATAATATACTTTAATAGATATAAAAAGAGGTTATTAGTGGTTATAAATAGTTATATTTAATATGAATAAATTATTTTAATGATATTAATTTGTTTTAAATTTTAGTGGTGATATAATTACCTTTAATTCTTACGTAATGATGATGCAATGCTTGTGTAAGGACTAAAAAATCAATTAAATGATTTAAAAAAATAAAATAAATATGTTTCAGATGAATTGTGAAGTTCTAAGAATTTTATGGATAATTATATTTTATTAGTGTTGTTTAATTTATTTATATTCTAATTCTATTTTTATATTTATGCCTTTAAATTCAAGATATGTGAATAGTTAGGAAAATGACTTTAAATGATATTTAATGTTTACAAATTATTTTTCAATTATAAAAAAAACTTATCCTAACTCAAGTGAATGGGATATTGTATAAATTATAATTCATGGCCCATTTATATTCCACTTTTAATTTTTAAGATTACATTAACCACCCTTAATGTTTGAAAAATTACAAAATTATCACTGATTTTTTTCTATAAAAAGGGACTCACTTCAACCTTTTAAAAACAGAACTAAAGTTTTAATTTATATAAAAATATTTCAAAAAACCCTCTCTAAAAATCAATTACGACTTACCCAAGACCCTATAGTTAATATAAACCTATCTTTATAATACCTTAACCTTTATATAAATGAGGATATCAAAAGAGGAGGTATATATCTTAATGGAATAAATTAAAGATTATTTATTCTACTACCTCCTTCAAATATATCATAACCATTCATTTATAGTAACATAATTATATTAAATAAAATTAAATGATATTATTTTTATGTTATAACCCCTTTCCATCTCCTTTTATAAACATTGAAAAATGAAAGCATCACTCGTGTGTGTACGTGTTGATTACCATCTCCATGAAGCGATATATTTTATTTTTCATCACTACCTCACATGGTTGGGTATAAAGATATAATTAATAAATATATAGTATAATTATAAAATTATAATTATTCTGGATAGATATGAGGATACTTACCTTCTTACCATTCCATCAATTAAAAAATGATAATGTCGCTCGTGCTTGCATGTGGACTACCACCTCTATGTTAGAATGTGATTAATTTTTCATTACTGTATCACAATGATGGTCATAAGGATGGAAGAAATGAATAAATATGAAATTTATAACATATTTATTATTCTTTAAAATATAAATATTAACTTCATTATTTATTTTCTAGTGAGTACAAAAATTAAAACGGTGTTCATGTGTATATACAAACTGCCATCTCCATGAAATGATGTGATTCATTTTTCATGACCTCCTTAGATTGATGGTTATTAAAGTGTATTTAATATATAAATATGATAATAAATACATTGTCAATACTATTTATATGATTTATCAGTGACCCCTTTGACCTTGGTCAACCCATCAAAGTAGTTTTGTGATTATGAATCGAAATTACTCAAAAAATCCAATGTAACCATATCAGATTTAATAACTAAATAAGTCAAGAAAAAAATAAAATAAAAGGAATAATGAAAATAAAAATGTTTTTAGTAAACTATAATCTTGATAAAAAAATTTTATTAAAAAATATAAAATGTGTATGAAAAAAATCATGACATTTTGAAAGAGATTTCATCTATCAACTTAAATTCATTGTGACTTGTTCTATTTTCATCACATGATTTATTTGTGTGGTGTATAAAATTCCATATGGATGTTTTTTAAAATTAATTTAATTAAATTAAAGTGGATTAAAAACCTTTTCAAGTTATCTCCTTCATTTTTCTTTTGATTCAAAAATTACTAAAGTCATAAGAGGTTTTTCTTTGAAGCATTGTTTTAAAGTATTCATTTCAAAACATCTTCCTCCATGTCCACATTATTTTAAATATTTTCATGAATATTTTCATTTATGATTTAAATATTTTTAAATTTCCGTTTTAACTAATTTTTTATTTCCTTACAAATGTTTACATTTAAATATTTTTAACTTTTTCCAATGTGGGTAAATTTTTACACTTTTTACCACAGTTTAAAAATAATGTTTTTTAATAAATACTACATGAGTAAAATTTATCACCATCGTGATTGATATACTTTAAGATGATTCATATAAAAAAATTTTGTTTTTCCAAATATAATCATATTTCCAATTCATTTTATAAATTTTTACTTTAATATTATTCAATGAAAAATGGTTTTTATCCATATTTTTACATTAATCCCAAAAGGTCTTTTGTTTGTGTGTTAAAATGGATATTTTATGAGTTTATATGATGAAAATTCAAGATTAAATATGTTTTATGTATTTTTTGGTCCTTTAATATTGTTAATAATGACATGTAATCTTGATATACTTATCTAAATCACATGATAATGATTTTTTCTCTATATAATTATGTTGGAATTAACCAAGTGGGTTATTGTATTTTTAAATGTTCCTTTAATAGTGATATGATGATGATTCCACAAGTCACCTACATGAATTTTCAATGCATGAAAATTATTTTTCATAGAAGTATTTTTACTTAATATGTTAAGACAATGAGATTATTTAAAATGAAATTTTATGGTCTTGTTAATTGTGAAAATTATATACTTAATGAAAACGATTCTATATTAATTCATGATTTATAATAATCCCTCATGCTTAGGATTTTACCTTTATAATTTCATATAATATATATTACATAAATCATTGGTAAATAAAGATGATTTCCTATTTAAGAAAATGATTATTTTGAGCACAAGGTTGTAAAAGAAAACTTTCTATGGGATAACATGATTTTCAAAATTGAATAATGGTTTTATTTATTTTCATATCCCACGCTATGATTTGGGATATCACCACATGTTTTTGAAAAAAATCATATGTCTTGAAGATAAATATAAATTATTTCAAGTTCTATCTTTCAACTATGAGGATTCCTATTAAAATAAGTGAGCATGTTTTGAATGAAATAATATTTTAAATTTTAAAATAATATTTTTATATAAAAAATGGGTATTTAGTTGAATTTACACTTCGTATTGTAAGGGTTTTGTATGTAATATTTTTTCTGAATTATCTAAAACTCCAAAACTAAAAGATAATGTGAATGTTAAAAAATCAAATCATTTATATTAAACTCATAATTATGGATTGAATCAGGTATGATATATTATAGTTGGTATTATGGCAAGATTTTAAACAACTTTAGAGGTTATGATGTCAATTTTTGATGAAATAATAATATTTATTCTATTTATATAATGGTTTATTATCATTTGATACAATCACACTAACCATTTAGTTCTAGTAAATGGTTGGAATGGTAAGGAACCAAGATAACAATGGGTGTTAGGGTCACTGTAATAGTTGTCTGAACAAGAATCCAATTAGAATAGTTTCAGGAGTGAACAATAATGTGGTTATTCCTAACTAGATATATTGAGTTGTGATTAATAACCTAAACCTTTTTTATGTTTACTAATGCTCCAAATATGTTAAAAATGTAGTTCCATGGAAGTTCGGGTGAAAAAGATCATGACGGTATAAAGATTCAACATCCTATACATCATTAATATGGGAAGAAAACCCTAAGTAAATGTCTCAAAGAAACATGAAGATCTTTAAAATTTCGAATTTTTAGGCATTATAAAAATAAATATCCTAGGAGGAAATATTGTGAAGGAAACCATAAAGATTGTATGAAAAGGGAATAAAATTTTTATTTTCTAAAGATGAAGAAACATGAAATAACATATAAATGGTTTGTGATAGTTTAATAGTTTTAATTATTTTTAAATTACGCAACATAATTTTTTTGATATTAATGAATCTTAGGACATGATTCACATTCTAGAAAGGAATTGGTAAGAAACTAGACATCAATTCAAGGTTAAATATTATATAGAATATTTAATGATTAAAGATTCTACATATATGGTTTCTAGAGTTATGATGTAGTGTTATTTTAACAATAAATTTAAATAAGTTTAAAATTTTAATTGAATTAAAACTCTTTTGATTTTTCATGTGATTGGAGTACCTTGAATATATTTACTGAGTTTTAATAGATTTTTGAGATATATATAACCCTTAAATTTAACATGTGAAAAGGTAATTTGATGAAGAATGGTTTTATATTTTATGTACATAATTTGAAATCTATTGATAAACATTAGGGTTAATATTAGCATTGATGTTTAGGTAATTATGGTTAATTAGGATAAAAGGGTTATTATGTTTTTGGAACATATGTTTCATTATATATATAACCATGGTATTTAAAAGTAAAATTATGACTAGTTTATTAATGTAATTTTTGAATGATTTAATTTTTTTGGGAAAATTATATGTTTAAGGTAAATGAAAATATTAATGTTATTTGAGGAATAAAGGTTGAATTATCTGTTGGAAGAATATTTTATTTTATTATGGTTTTAGGGTGATTTGGGTTATTTATAGAATAGATTATATTATTTTAGAGATTATATGGTAAGGGAATATGTATTATTTGTATGTAACTTGATGAGTAATTAATGTTATTTGGAGATAAATGTGACTCTGTTCTTTGAAGAATATGTGAAAAAAAATTTCTATTTTATTGGATTCAATTTTGGATAGGAATTTCTGAAGAGATTTAAGGTCAGTTATTTATAGAGAGATTTAATTTAAACATTGGGAGTTATTTTTGAGGATTTAGAGATTAGTGTTGTATTTATTCATTTTGATATCATCTTAACTTGTTCTAACCATTGTGGTTTTGGTTAATGTTTAAATACAAGAGGAATATATTCTTATCCAAATTTGGATCTTTTGATATATTCAATGATAACATTACTGCTCTGGGAATGAAATATTTATATTGAATATTTATTTATTTTTTGTAAGAGATGATATATAAGTTCAAACTAATTGAATAACAAATAAAGGATTAAATTCCTCGTATAAAATAAAAAGAAATCAGGTACACATATTTTCTAAAACTCCTTATCTAAAATGTAAAATAATTTCTCAAATAAGTCAAATATTGTGAGGATTATAACATTAAAATACATTGGTATTCCTTTAAAACACTTATCATCAAGTAATAGTCTTATATAGGTACATGAATTTATGAAACAATTAGTTTCTTGGTCTTGAACAAGAACTTAAAGTTCATGATAAAATCTATAAATGATTTTATTACTATGTTATGAAAATTTCATTTTGAGAGAATAAAAATATAATATTGTGGATAAAATTTATTTATGGTGGAGAATGAAACAACTATATAATTTAGTGTAAAAATAATACTATGTTTTATTGTGTGTACCATACTCAATATTGAGTTCAAAAAACTGTGATTTACTATCAAAATATTATTATTTAAATATTTCCATCAAAACCTAGCTATTATATTGATGAGTATAAACATTATTAATCACATTATGAAATATATTTATATAATTTTTCGATAATGAAAATTTACTAATTAATTATTAGTAAATTGGGACTCAATTTTTAAATAAATGATTAAAGGAGATATTTTTTAGGAAAATTATTTATGTATGTAATTTATTTTTATCAATATTTCAATTATATTTGATTTTTTTTGAATCCACATAAGATTAATATTATTTAAAATAATTCATATAAATTTATGGGAATCAACATTATGCATGATTTTAGTATAATAACATTTGTATGCTTAATACATGTATTTTTTAAAAACTATTTTTCATTATGTTTTGAAAAACTTATATTAAATGAAATTTTTGACACTTTAACAAATTGAATTTTGAAAAATGGATTTCATATTTTTAATTAGGTGGTTAAAATTTATTAATGAGGTTACTTTCATATCTGGTTATAATGAATAGTAACTACGGTAAAAGGTTGTCACCGTAGTAAAGGGGAAAACTGGTTAATTAAGGATAAAAACATTATGACAACGTCTAAAAAGACGATTTTAATTATTATTTTATGATATTATTTTAAACCTCTTCACTTTATATTTTAAAATCTTTCAATTTATTACCAATTTATTTTGATTATTATGTTTTTATTATTTTATGTAAAGCGTATAAAAATCCCACACTTTCTTTTAATATATCTAATTTGTCGTCATAAATATGAAAAATATAACTAAATATTTATAAATGGTTTTTTTCATATTAATAAATTTTCTCTATGATAACAATTATTTTTAATTTTTTTTCTATGATTACCTTTATTTCTTATGCAACACCAATGAAACACCTGTTCAAATAGTAGAAAAATCAAATGATTTTAAAAACATTAAAAGTAATATGTTTTGGATGAATTATGGTGTTACGTTAATTTCAATGATAATTATATGGGATTAGTGGTGGTTAATGTATATAAATTATAATTTCAATATTATCATAATGAATTTAAAATAAATATATTTAAATAGTCATGAAAATAAATATAAATACAATTTAATGTTTAAAAATTATATTTAAATCATTAGAAATTATTAAAAAAAAATAACTCATGTGGATGAAAACTTTTTTATAATATTAGTAATGTTTCATTTATGTGTAAATTTTAATTTTTATCATTGCATTCATAACCCTTAAATATTGAACAATTCTGCAAAATACATTGATTTTTTCTTATAAAAGGGACTCAGTTAAACCTTTTCAAAACACCAGTCATGTTCAGTTTTATCTCAAAAATCAACCCAAATCTATATATAAAAATATATTACCACATTTTTTTGACCTTTTAGTGACCATAAAACTCTCCTTATAAGGCCTCAAGCTCAATCTAAAGGATTATATTTAAAATGAGGTATAATTCTTAACTAATTTCTTTTAAGATTATTTATACTTCTACCTCCTTAAAAATTTCATATCCATTCATATATTATAACATAAGTACCTCACATATAATAAAATTTTATTATGTTTAATATATAATCCTTTTTAATTTTCTATTTTATCAAATGAGAAATGAAAACATCACTCATGTAGACGTATGGATTCTCATATCCATGAAGCGATGTATTTCGTTTTCATTACCGCCTCACATGACTGGTTATGAATATGAAATTAATGAATAAAATATGTTATGTGATTATTATGATTCTGATAATATCATATATTACATACCGTATTACACTTACACCCTTTGGAAAATGGTGATGTCGATCATGTGTATGTGTGGACTAACAGCTCCATGAAGTGATGTGTTTCATTTTTCATTATCACTTTACATGGCTAGTCATAAGGGTGGAAATAATGAATAAATGTGACATGTATAAACTAATTATGAATTCGGAAAAAATATAATGTAATTTCATATGGAATTAATAATAAATCAATTTTATGTATAATTAAGTTTCATAAATATATATTACAGATTCTAACATAATAGGATAATTTTATGTGGTTTTTCTGTCTGAAAAAATGACTATATTCTAGATAAAATATATTTCATGAGAGATATGTTTTAATTTATAAATAAAATTTCTCAATCTTATATTTTTAAATTTATAAATTGAACTCCATTTTTGGATTTATAATATCAAAATTATCTTTGCGTGAATTTTTGGTCTTTTTCTAAGAGTGTTGATTTTCAAGTCAATAATGGAAAATACCATTACTTATAATCTATAATATCATTTTAAGTAGGTATGAAATAGTTTTTGGATTTTTTTAAATAAACATTATAACCTTTTGAATAAAAATAATCCAATTAATTTCAGGAGAATCATAATTTCACTTGATTTTGGTATAAATTTATTTTTAAGCATAAAACACATTTAAAAACTGTTTTTAGTTATGTATTACACACTTATATTAAAATTAATTTATTACACTTCTACAAATGGAATACTTAAAATTTTATTTAATATTTTTAATCAATATATTCAATTTTTTAAATGTTTTTAAATTTATTTTTCCATAATTATTGTTTACTAGGGTAAAACATTGTCACCTTGGTAAGGGTTAAAAGGCTTAACAAGGGGTTAAACATAGAGATAAGGCACAAAATATCACAAAAAACATTATAAATGTAAATTTTTTAGTGTATTTTTTCGTTAACATATCTTTTTTTATAAGTTTGTCTAAATTGGATACAATTTCCATGATAAATACATTTATATAAATTTAATTTTTTAAGTATTTACAAGTGCCACTCCATTCAATTATAAAAGGGGACTTACTATCCTCACAAATTAACACATTTTGATCAAATTATATCAGAAAATCCCTCCCAAAATCACCTTAAAAATATACCCTCCACATGATCTAGGTCCTACTCTTATCAAAACACAATTTCTATAATGCTTATTGTGTAATCCAATGGGAGATATTCAAGGAAGAGTTATAAGTCATAACCAACCAATTTTATGTTTACCTACTCTAATAAATATTTAAAATTTATTATAACTACTATAAAATAATGCATCATATTTTTCATTATACTTAAATGTTATTATGTCAATGGAACAACTCTTTTTTATCTCTTTTATATCCCATAGAAAATAAAAGCATCACTTTTGTGTATGTGTGGACTACCGCCTCTACAAAGTAATGTATTTTTTTTCCATCACCATATAGAAATAATGGTTATTAATATGTAATTAATTAATATATATTATGTTTGTGAAATTATTTTTATTTCTTAATGATAATATATTACTTACCTTCTTAAAATTTCAGTTCATTGGAAAATGATAACGCTGCTCATGCGTACGTGCAGACTACCGCATCTACGAAGCGATGTGATTCATTTTTCATTTCCACCCTACATATATAGTCATAATAATTGAAATAATAAATCAATATGACATTTATAACATATTTATGATTATATAACATAAAAATATTATCTAATTTATTTCTTTTCCAGCTAGTAGAAAAATGGAAATGTCATCCATGTGTACTTACAGACTAACATCCCTATGAAACAATGTTATTTATTTTTAATGATAACATTAAATGGATGGATGAAAAGGTATATTAATGATTAAAAAAATTAATTATGAAATTTTTAATTTTTTTATTCCATGTAACCATGGATATTTTACCATGATCAATGTATAAAAGTTATTTTGGAGCTAATAAACCAAACAACCTTAAAATTCCTTATGTAAACTTGAAATATTTATTTATAAATAAAATAAAATTAATAATAAAAAGATAATAAAGTGAAAATGGTTGTTAATAAAGTGTAATATTGACATAATTTTATTACTTATAAGGGTATAGGTATGAACTAAATGAGTCCGGACTCAAGGTAAGGGGATTTCTTTTAAAAAACCTTATTCTAAAATTTTCATTCCAATTTTTTTCTTCCTTGTTAAGGTTTTTTAAAATGGTCTAAGAATGTAATTATGTTTGATTTAAAGGTTTATAAAGGTCATTTTTACTATTATAATCTTTCTCTAAATAGGATTGATATGAAATGTTTGTATCATTTTTCGTTTGGGTTATTTTTAAATTTTGTGAAAAATTATTGAAATAATGTTTTTTAACATGTACGACATGACCACCCTCTCAAAATTTCATATCCATTATTTTTTTCAACATTTAATTTTAATTTGATGTGTTTTTAAAATAATATTATATTCACACTGTTTTATGAATTTTTTAGTTTTAATGTTTTTCAATTTCATGTTGTCTTGAATTCTGGTTCAAAAGAGTTTTATAGTTAAAGTGAAATCTATATTTACTTTACTAATTATTTGGTTCTAGGAAATTTTATATAAATTATGGGTGACCCTAATATAGATCCGGTTATCGTTTATCCTATTATATCTCTCCAATATATTGAGTAAATTTAAGGATTTTACCAGTGATAGGTTATTACTAAAATATGTGGGAATTATCCTGTTATACAGTTCAATAATAAAGATTTTTATAATGGTGAATGAAAGGATAATGTATTAAGGTGCCTAAATGATATTCTAGAAATTATTTTTAAATGAAATATATGATTTTAAAAAGTTGATAAATTGAGCTTATTTTTTTCAAGTAATGTTTATAAAATTTTAAAAAGGTGAAAATTTGATTTTCTAGGGAAAGGTATTCAATATTTTTCAACTTTTCTAAAAAATATTATTGATTATGAATTTTTTTTTCTATGATTTATTATGAAATTTTATATGAAAATATATTAGAAACTATCTTTTTCATTTCATGAATAATTAAATTGATATTTCAGCTCAATGTTCATTATGTGAAAGTAAATAATTCTTCTGAATTTTTAAGTAAACAAATATACTCATGGGTTTATTTTGTTTTAAATAACTGATTGTTTTTTTCTTATTTTCCCATGATTTTTAATTCTTTTAATAAGTATTAAGGATGATTAGGAATGATAATAAAGCTACAGATATAGTTATATGAGTTATCTTAAATTTAGAAAGTGTTTCATTATAAATAAAATATTTTTGTAGGAAAAATAGACAATGTGTGAAGGATTACACTTTGTAATGTAACTTATTTCCAAATTATTAAAAATATTAATCCTAATAAGGTATTTATGATGTAATTAATAAAATATATTCTATAAATAATGTATTTTATGGGAAGGGTATGTGCAATTTGTTATTTTTGGTACCAGAGAAAGAGTTTAGGTAACATTACAGGTTAGGAAGATGTTACAAAAATTCTCATAAGAGATTAAAATTTATTGTTATATTATTATGAGATATATTTTTAGTATTTCCATGTTTCTTAATCTAATATATATATTTTTTATAATGTTTGTCCATAGAGGAAACAAGGAATTTTAAGCATAAATTCCTCAAGTGGATAATACCCTTCAGAACCAAAAACCTTGAATGTTTGGAATTAGAACAAATTTGTTTGTAGTTTTGTTAACTCAGTGGATGATAGTTATTAATATAGTTATCAATTCAAGGGAGTATATATATTATCTATATAATAATAAGTCAATAGTATATCATTTAATTAAGAAACACGCTCTGTATTTTTTTTATCTTCATACCCAGTGAGAGATAAACGATTTATTAAAAATTTAGAGAATATATTTGAAGGTTGGGATGTTTGGAACATCATATGGGAACCATTTTGATTTAACATTTTGAAGGTAAATTCAATAAATGGAGGTATTTGATTTGTAACACAAAGTAATATGAATAAATTTATTCCATGTAATGGAAAATATTCAAATATATTTCCCATAAAAATAATTTTCCAAAAGTTATTTGACTTATAATGCAAAGAAAATTCTTAGTGTTAATGAAAATGAATAGGAATCTGTTGATACAAATGAAGATAATTTTACTATATTGTACTAGTTTGTACCAAATTTCATTCTAGACCATGATATTAAAATTGATCAATTTTACTCGGGATTGAATCTAAATTTGAGGAGTGCTCTGGTTACTTGTGAGCTAAAAATTTATAAGGAAACTATGTAGTGTGTTGATAAAGATGAGATGGAGTTATTATAATTTTACAATGAATAGGATAAGAAATTATTAAGGTGGTATAAAATGGGTAACCATTCTTCAAATAAATCTAAAGAAGAGAAAATTCAATTCCCCTATTGAGATAATTGTGGTAAGAGGCATTCTTGGGAATAACTTATTTGATTTTGGAAGTGTTACCAATATATAAAGTTGAAATACTTATCTCATAAATGAAAGAAAAAGAGAAATGGTAATTTATAGATTGATAATATAAATAAGGCAGTGAAATGTTTTAATTGAAATTAGAATGGAAATTATGTGAATGCGTGTACAAAGAAATGTATGAAGGATGGTGATCAATGAGACCAAAAGTAAAAAAGGTTTGTAAATGTCATTTTTTATTGTTGGGTCATCCGATAAAGTGTTGATAGGTACATTACTTGTTTACTATATAAAAAAAAATTTCTTGTTTGATCTAGGATCTAAAAATTATTTTATTTCCAAGAATTATTTTGGGAAAACAGAAGTATCACCACAATAAATGAAGAAAAATATTTTGGTAAAAACTCATAGTAGAAGTACTAAGTCAATATATATATATGGGAACATTACTATTATAATATTTGGAATTTTATTCCTATAAATCTAATTTTCTTACCCATGGGGGAGTTTGATGATATTTTGGGTTTTAATTTTATTTCATTTTATCATTCTAAGATAGATTTTAGAGCTAAAAAATTCATATTTAATCTTCATAGTGAGTTTCAATTTGTATATAAGAATGATTTCATTCCATTAAAAACATACCAATAAGACTAGAATCTTATTAAAGAAGCTATTGAGTTTCATCTTTCACTTTTTTAAAAAAAACTTCTAAAATTAGTGATGTTCTCATTGTAATTTACATATAGATATATTTCTTGATGAATTTCTTGGTTTTATTCCTAATCAAAAGGTTGATTTTACTATTGAATTAGTTCTTTATGTTAATAAAATTTCAAAAATTCCTTATATAATGGATATGTTGAGTTTTTACAATTAAATAAATAATAAATAAGAGTTCTGTGATAAGGATTACATAATACCAAGAACTTCACCTTAGGGTGAACCAATTTTTTGTTAAAAAACTAGATGGATCAATGAGTATTTTAATTTATTTTAGAACACTCAATAATATTAATATTAAAAAAAATTATCATTCACCTCATGTAAATGACATATTTGATTAGCTCTAGGGAGTAATGTATATTTAAATGATTGATCTCACATCCATACACCATCAGTTAAAGGTGAAGGAAGAGGGAATTATAAATAAAATATTCAACATAGGGAATTATGATTTTGTGGTTATTCCTTTCAGGTTAACACATACACTAGCTCCATTATGGATATAATGAATATTGTTTTCCATTTATTGGGATAAATTTATGGATTTGTTTATCGATGATATTATGGAATAATCAAAAACATACAAAGATAATGGGAAACATTTTAAGATTGTTTTATAGACCTTAAAATAAAATAAATTGAATTGGAAAATTAGTAACTGTGAATTTTGGTAACAGTAAATTTCATTATATGGAGATTTTTTTCAAAATATGGCATAAATGTTGATCCTACTAAAACTAAAGTAGTGTAATAATAGAAAAGACCTAAAAATTTCAGGAAAATTCAATGTTTTCTTAGATTGGTGGGTTACTACTGATGGAGTTTTGAAAACACTGCTTGATTTTCTTACTAATTAATAAAGTTAACTCAAAAAATATTTAAGTTCATCTAGATAAAGGAATATGATGAATGTTTTTATAAAATGAAAATAATATTGGTTAATTCTCAAGTTCTAACATTACTATCTATAAATGGTGATTTTTTGATATATTATCAAGCATTATTGAAGGGTTTGGGTTGTGTATTGAGGCAATATGAATGGGAAATTACATATGCTTCATGTTAATTTAAACCCCATGAGAAAAATTACCCTACACGTGATCATGATCTTGCAATAGTAGGTTTTTATTTAAACTTTTATTTATATTTTTTATATATGGTAAAATGTGAAATATATATTGCCCATAAAAGTTTAAATTATATATTCGCTCAAAAGGAGTTGAACATGAGGCTGGGAAGATGGTTTGAACTAATAAAGGATTATGATTCCATGATTCACTACCATATAGGTAAAGAAAACAAGGTAGTTATAGCCTTGAGTAAAAAATATAATGCATAATTAACTATGATACATTTAGAACATGATACCTTAGTTGATGATTTAATAAATGTTGGTGTAGAAATTATGTACATAGATACTTCTTCTATTATGGTTCAAGTATCAAATCAGTCATTTTTTCTACAAGGAATAATGAGTCTTAGAAGTAAGATCAGGTTTTTCATGAAATAGTATAATTTCTAAATAAGGGTATGTTTCTTGAGTTTAATTTTGATAAATATGGTGTTAATAGGTTTGGAAAGATATTGTGTTTTTTGAGTGATTCCCTATTGAAAAATGAACTATTAAGTGAAGTTCACATCCCGTACTTCTCAATTTATCATGGTAGTACTAAGATGTTTATATAACTTTAAGAATATTATTAGTGGACAGATATGAAAAAGGATATTTCAGATTTTATAATGAAATTTTTGACTTGTCAGCAGATTAAAGTAAAATGAAAATGATTAAATGGGGTTCATTAGCTTTGGTCAATGCCATGATATAATTGGGAGAACATATCCATGGATTCCATGGATGTATTATTAAATACATATCAAGGTAATAATGAAATTTTGGTTATTTATGATTGTATAACAAAATCTATGCATTTTCATACCATTATATATATTATGTATTAGCATCATCATTCTAGAATTTATCTTAAGGATATGGTAAGATTATATGGTGTACCTTTATCTATGGTATATAATAATAATCTTATAATTAGAAATAATTTTCATAAATGACATCAAAATTAATTGGGTGAAAATATAAATTTCACTATACCTTTTCATCCTCAATTTGATGAATTGTTAGAGTAAACAATTTAGACATCGGAAGATATTCTTTGAGCTTTCACACTTTATTACTAGGGAAGTTAGGATTAAAATATTTTACTAGTATATTTTTATTATAATAAGATTTTTTAATCCATTATATAGATAGAACCTTCTTCATAATTATATAGAAATCAATTTCAGACTCCAACATGTTGGGTGGAATATGGTGAATGGATGTTTTGGGGACCAATAGTTGAAAAGTTAAAGATCATTAAACAACACTTGAGGTAATCTAAGTGAATTAAATTGAGTCATTCCAATCACAAGAGTAAATATTATTTATTTCTGGTTGTAAATCATGTATTTCTTAAGATCGCTCCATGGAAATGTGTTATATGTTTTGGTGAAAAGGGAAAGATAAGTCCATGGTTTATTGGACCTTATGAAATTATAAACAATGTGGGATCAGGTAATTATGAGGTATATTTTCATTTATTTTTATATCAAGTTCTTTATGATTATCATGTTTCATTTATAAATAAGAGTGTACCTATTGCGTATCATTTTTTAATCCCAAAGGTTGTTTAGTTAGAAGATAATATTTCTTATGAGTAAAAACAAGTTCATATTTTTGATCATATAGAGTAAGTATTTTAGAATAATGTGATTCTATAGGAAAAGTTTTTAAATATTAGTCACATGATTGACGAATAAACATGGGAAATAGAAAAATAGATGATTGAAAGAAACCCTCACTTAATTAAGTAATGAATAAAATTAAAAGGAAACAATTTCTAAAAGGGGGGGAATTTCAAAAACCTAATTATTTTTAATTATAAATAAATATTATGTATTATTAATGTTCAAAAATATGTTTCTTGGATTCATATATAATAAGAAAGATTTTTATGATTTTCAATCGGAAAATAAATAGTTTTATTCAAGCTATAATGTTTTTCATGGGATATATGGTTTTAATTAAAAATTAAATTTCTAAATTTTAGAGTTTGAAATAGATTAAATGATCTTCATTTTGAGATTTATCATTTTAAAATTATCTTAGGGTGATTTTTGTTATTTCTATAAAAATATTTATTTTTGAGTGAATAGTGATAAATACTGATTTTTATAAACTATCATTTCCTTTAAAGTAAAGTACCATTAGGTTTTCGGTTTTATTTAAAGTAAAGATGATCTCATTTTAATGAAAATAACAAATTTAATTTCATTATAATATTAGTTGTACTTTATTTTGGTATAAATTCATTTTTATGCATAAAAATGAATTTAAAAAAAATCAATTTTTAATTAAATTTTACAAAAATATATTAAGATTGATTTTATCCACTTCTAAAATTTGAATCCTAAAAAATGTATTTCATATTTGGAAACACGAGGTTTAAATTTGGAAATTTTTTATTTTATTTTTAGTCATAATTAATAGTTACAATGGTAAAACATTATCATTGTGATAAAGGTTAAAGGGGTTAATGAGGGTTAAACTTATAGATAAGGAGTCAAATATCCCAAAAACAGTTCTAAATGTGATTGATTTAGTGTAAGAACCCAATTATTATTTGAGGTATTAATCTTGTGATTTAATCAATTCTCAGTTTAATTTCTTAAATATGGCCTTTTATGAATAACTATCGGGGTCACGAAGGTCTCTAGGGTTTTTCGGACAGGTTTGGAGCTCAGAACCAGAGTTTTAGGTGAAAAGAGGAGGTCACACAGTTAAAGAAAACCATATAGGTTGGGTTTCATAGTCGTGCGGCAACTCTGCAACTTTAGTAGCCTTTGGTAGAGGCTTGAGCACGGTTACCACACGGTTAGTGAAAACTGTGCGAGGTAACCTTGCACTATGCCCCAAACTTACAGGAAAGCTTGCACGGTTTCCACACAATTTGAAAAACCTTTTCAATAAACCGTGTGATCCTTACTGTGTAGTTTTTTTAACCATTTTAATTTTAAATTAAAATATTATGTAAACTCTATTTTGGGTATTCCCTTAACAAGTATTGGATTTTCTCCCATGGAAAATCTCTCAATCATGACTATTCTAGGATTTTAGATCTACTCATCAACTGACCTATGATTCGAACATGGATTGTCTCATTGAATCTGCAACGATAATTCCTTGATTCCTTTTTAGAATTTTTCGATTCTTCTGGATATTGATTGTTCAATTTTGATTTAGGCTCATATGCCCTCATATCCCATTCTTCATTCGTTCTTCATATTACTTCCAAACAAGGATGAATTAGAGATTTTTACTGGATGAGATTTCTAGCACATGCCTAAGGTAGGTGGTATCGTGCCTTTCATTAATTGGAATGTTTTTTTATATATGCTGGAGTTCCACGTACCCATTTTTGGGGTGTTGCCTTATTTTAAAATCAGACCATGTTGTTTCCTATTCTTGTTTAGGTAGTTGAATAGTTGTTTCAAAGAATGTGTTGGCTTGTATACCTGGATTAAGGGCCATCCCATGGGTCATTTACCTTAGATTACATTTTATGGTCATTTGACGGAGGATTCGTATGAGTCATACCATTATTTCCCATTCAATTTTTGTTAAAAATGAATTTTTTATTAATGTAATTTTCATGTTGTTAGCTAAAACTTGAATTGGATAAGGGCATGGGATCGTCTAATTTCCCCTTGACCCTTGTATGCTTGTGCTTGCTTAAGCATGTTTTGAATAGATTTCTCTAATTGTTAGTCTACCTAGGTGAGTTGGTCATTGTATATTCCATGTAATAGTTTAAATTACATTTTATTGTTATTATGAAAAGTGTTCCCATGTGAGTAAATGAAATACCCAAACTTATGAAGTTATTCCTTGCTTGAGGCACCCTTTGGTGGTGAATTATATTAGATGATATTGTGTTTTGACGTTATCATGACTAATGAAATATTTAAATGAATTTTGATTGATGAAATGGTAATTAGCCTTGGGTAAATCATGGATTCCGTTTATAATTCCATTTAAGAAATCATAGACTATTATACCTTGTTCATTGAGTGGACCTTGTATTCAGTTAGAATTCCAAGGATGGGCTCAAAGGGTTAAATATGATTATACCGTGAGTGAACCACGGACGCTATAGATGGTATCATAGAGTTTGTACCTAAATTTTGAGTGAACCATGGATCCTTATCGGACTGCCATGGATGAGATCAAGAGGCATTTATTATATGTCATGAGTGATACTTGAGGATTACCTATAGGACTTCCAAGGACATTATAAATTGACATAGACTTATACCTCACCTAGAGTGATACCAGGTTCCTGAGAGGTTTTCTGAGATGGCCTTGTAGGGTGTTGGTGGAAATTCCACCTGGAGTCATACTTGAATTCAAACAAAGGAATGTAATGGATAGATCAAGTTATAAATTGAATATTTAAATTAAATGATTTATGATGCTTATTCTAAGCCAAATCAGGAGCATGGATTTGGTTTTCACTTATTCTTGATTAGATGGTCTTCTGAGGCATCTGTTGTGTTTACAGTCACACGGGGGATGTCGGGCCTATGTTAGATCTCAAGGCATAAGAATTAAATGTAACTGAATTGATAAATGAATAATTAAATGAATTTTAAATGGATAATAGTGATTGTAGGTTGATTAATTTTGAGTACTCATTAGCTTATTACTTTCATTATTGTAAAATGTATGTTATATAAAAGCATTGACAGATTGGAACAGACCTTGGGTGGTTGGCTACTGGGATTTTATCTCACACCCTGTTTCGGACATGTTTTGGACCCAAACAGATTATATGATTATAGGTGTTGATGAGGGAAAGATCTGTCCTATAGGTACATGATATTATTCTTAGGAGAAGGAAAACATGGGGCCAAGACAAGGCTTGCAATGATTTTGAGATTTTTTATGTCATTTTTCTACTTTTTGTACTTTTATTCTATATGACTATAGTGTATCCTGATATTGTTGTTTTATAGAACATTTAACATGTAGAATCATCTTTTGTATGATATGACATCAAGATTATTTATACTATCTGTCCTTCGTTGTTTACTTATGTTGTATGGTATTATTGCTTCTGTCGTTGAATTTTTTTTTCTGTTGTGTTACACTCTTCCAATGAGGTCATAGTCTTCCCACTATCACACATAGGACCTTACTTCTAGTCAGAATTCTCTGGTGTTTGGGGAGATGTTCTTGAGGACATGTGTCCAACTGGGCTCAGAGTACTGTTGAGTGGCATACGATTTTGGGAAGTTACAAAGTGGTATGAGAGGAAATTTTCTGGTATGACTTACTTTTTTGTGACAACATATAGATATAAGAAGGAAATTGGATTTGGTAATAAGTTGTGTCTATGAGTTGTTACCCTGTGTATAGTTAAAAGCCAAATTTACTCAAATTGAATTGTGATCTTTGAATTTTGAGCTATTACAGTAGATTTGATTTTATCATTGGGTGATGCACTTGTATTGTGCTGTTATTTTTAATATGATTGTGGATTCTATTGTGTTGCAACCTGATGAGATGAGGGTATTCCATCTCATGAATCATATAGGCACTTGTTATAAATCACATGTCATGCATTATTTCCATGACATTTAGAGAGAATTACTGATTTCATGTTGTTGTTATAGATGTTGTGATAGATATACATGTTTTTGTGATAGTTATATTGGTAAATGTTACTGTAATGATTTTATGGATGAAAATGTTTGGTTTCTAAGGTGTATGGGCCCTATTGGATAATAAATTGGTGGATTATGTAACTTTATTAAATTGAATAGCGATACTATGTGCTATACGTGGATGCCAAAATTTGGTTTGTAGGGAGTATGGTCCCCCATAGGTCGTAATTTGGCATACCATTTGGTTTAGCCTTTTCAAAGGGAATGTGATAATTTTGAAATGAATATTAAATAATGTGAAATTAAAATGGATTTTGATAGATACCTAGACCAAACCCAACCTTAGTCATGTGATTTTGGTAGTCTCCCATTTGTTTAACACCTAGAACTAACCTATGGGGTAGGCACAAGGGTGAGTTCCTAGAGAACAGTTTTGAAATATCATGTTTTGTATCTATGCTTTTGAGTTGCAAACCTTGATGATGATCATGAATTGAGTAATGTGTTTGAAATTTTAGACTCATTCCACCACCATAACCTCAAGATATACACCAGGAGGGTAGCAACAATTATACCTCGTAGGTGGTTGGACATGGGATACTGGTGGACCCTCTTGTTGTGACAGTTGTGGAACCATCTATTATACCAAACGTTGGTTCTGATTCACAGTTCCATGAAGGCATTATGTGGTTCATGAAAACCTTTTAGGGAGAACTAAAACCTTCCACGTATATGGAAGAGATAACATGACAGTTCCAGCAGCATAATCCACTCCTATTTTCAAGGGATAAAGAACCATAGGCTGAAAAGTCGTGGATAGAGTCCATGCTTATAATATTAGATCATTTAGAGATGCCTATAAAGAGGAGGGTAAAGCTCACGACGTATATGTTGCTTGATTCCACCAAGAGGTGGTGGGGTTTTATCACTCGGGGGGAGCATCATTGGGATATGGTGTGGGGAGATTTTCAAATAGTATTCTATGATTACTACTATCCTGAGACATTTATGGATGATAGAGCCAAAGAGTTTATTCATCTGAAGTAGGGTGCTTTATTAGGTATGGACTATTTGTCCCATTTTTCTAAGCCCCGACTCTTCTGACCTATTCTAATGGGTGAAGATGTGTCGAAGGCTAGGATAATTGAGGATGGTCTCAGGTATGACATTCGATTGAAGGTAAATGTATTTAGGTTGAATATTATATCAATTATATTTAATCAGACACTGATCAAAGAGAGTAACTTATGGGAGCCTAGAGGTGGAAGCTGGGACGGTTGGACACCTAGATCTGGTATTGTCTTGATCGGTAGTAGGAAGCGTCATCTAGAGATTTCTTACTGTGATACTAGCAGTCAGAATGTATCTTCAGGTAGCTAAGAGAGGTGCTACTAGTGAGGTAGGCTAGGTAATATAAGGCCACCATGTCCACTAGACCCAGTTGTGTGCCAATATTACGGAAATATAGGCCATCTACAGTGCTTCTGCAAGATATTTCTACCTCTATCTATTGAGAGATGGTCTACACCGACTCCACATTCAGCAGCATGGTCTGCAACTTCTCACCAAAAAGGGAGCTAGAGTGCATCAGGTCGTTTAAGATGAGGTGGTGTTCATGGTAGTGGTAGCCTGACCCTAGGATCATAGCGATAGTATTGTGTATCGACTCAGGGTACCAGGCAATGTCATAAGGTCATGGTACGGACCAAACTTATGCAGTTCAATAGACCCAGTTGAAGTAGGATTCTGGGCCTTCTACTGTCAAATGTACTATTCTAATGCCCTTTGTTTTATCTTTTTTACTTTTTTATACAGGTTCCTCACATAGTTTCATATTTGGGCCTATTTTGGAGAGCATTGGGATCTGTTTTTTTTTTCGTATGAGGGTGTTATGATGCTAGAAACTTCATTAGGGATCATAAGGGAAGGTGTGCATCAGTTCAAGGAATTCCCCCTTGAGATTGTTGGTGTCACATCCTATGGGACCTTTACATCCTTGAGATGGAAAGCTTTTATGTCATTCATAGGATGGACTTGTTGGTTTCTTTTTAGGCCTTTTTTATTTTTATCCTCATAGAGTGAGTTTTACATCACTATATGGTTGAAGGTTTCTACACAAAGGTGAATGGGATGTCCATGAAATCTGAGATGACCCCAAGTATTGTGGGTTGGGAGGGATGAAATCCTAGATTGTGAGTTTATATCTGGATCATCAAGGAATACTTCATATGGATTTCCCTTCAGCAGTTGATCATTTTAGTAATGCCTTCCCATATGGCTTTTTAGGTTTACCTCCAGTAAGAGAGGAAGAGTTCTCTATTGATCTATTGTTAGGAGCTACACCAGTATACATTCCTCCTTATAGGATGTATATGACTGAGTAGAAAGAGATAAAGTGGTAGCTATTGGATTTAGAAGAAAATGGTTTCATCTGAACTAGTTATTCTCCATGGGGTTCACCATTAATTTTTGCAAAAAAGGCGGACAATAACCTCAGGCTATGTGTGGATTATCAGAAATTGAACCAGTTGGCAATTAAGAATTGGTATCTTATATCATGGATAGATGATCTCTTTGACCGTCTCCGAGAAGATCAAGTTTTCTAAAGATTGATTTGAGATCCAGTTATCATCAGGTATGTGTTAGACTATTAAACATACCACACATAGTTTTTAGGAGAAGGTATAGTCTATATGAATATTTGTTTATGTCATTCAATCTCATGAACACACCAATAGTCTTCATGGAACTAATGATCTGAGTGTTCCATCCTTATCTTGATTCATTTGTGGTGGTTTTCATGGATGATATATTAGTGTATTCTCACAATCGAGATGACCATGCCAAAAATCTTGATATTATTTTGAATTCATTGATATAGCATCAGTTATATGATAATCTCACAAAGTGCCACTTCTCGATAGATCAGATTCACTTCCTGGGTCACATCATCATGGAGGCAAGAGTATTTGTAGACCCAGAGAAGGTGAGAGTAGTGGTTACCTGGGAGAAGCCCAATAATGTCTTTGAGGTTCAAATTTTCTTAGGGTTGTCTGGTTACTATAAGCATTTCATATAGGACTTCTCATGCTTAGCAGCGCCATTGACAGGCCTGATTAAGAAGGGTGTGAAGTATGTATGGTCAGATTCTTATGAGATGGACTTTTAGAGCTGAAGGGGAGATTGACTTCAGCACTAATACTTTTTTTCTAGAGCCAGGAACGAATTATATTGTGTACTGTGACGAATCAGGTATCGATCTGGGAGTAGTTCTTATTCAGGGGGATCGATTTGTTGTGTAAGGGTCTCAGCAGTTAAGGCCACATGAGAGGAATTACCAGATGCATGATCTCGAGTTAGCTATGGTTGTTCATTTATTATGTTTTTTGAGACATTACTTACTGGGACACCATTTTGTGGTGTACAAAGACCAAAAAATCCTCAAGTACATATTTACACAGCATGGTTTGAATATGAGGAATTGAAGGCGGGTCGTATACCTTCATTATTTTGACATCGAGCTTGTCTACATGCCTAAAAAAGGAAATGTAGTTGTCGATGCACTGAGCAAGAGGATTAAAATACACACAGTGCAGTAGACCAATAGTGAGTGGAAACTTATTGTATTGTCCTCTAAGATGCACATGGAGGTACATGAAAGTCTGGAACAAACGTTTTTATCATCCTTAGTCGTTATATCTACCCTAATGGACAGAGTGAGTATGAGGAAGTTATTATATTATGAAGGCATGTTTCTATAGGAGAGTGTTGTAGGTGAGGACCCTTCTCCTGGATGGACCATAGGTGAGGATGAAGTTCTGTAATTACATGGTCATGAATGGGTTTCAATAGACATGTGTGAGGATTAGATGTAGGACATTCAAGCCTCTGTATGGGAAGTGTATCCTGGTTTCACCAAGATGTATTAGGATTTACATCATTAGTATTGGTAGGTGGGTATGAAAAGGGATTTAGCTAGTTTTTTCATGAGGTATACCACCTATCAGTAGGTAAAGGTATAACACTAGAGACCAAATGATATTTTACAACAGTGACCCATTCTTGATTTGAAATGGAATGATGTCATAATGTAGATCATCATGTATTTACCGAGTTCACCTATAGGTAATGATGTTATTTGGGTTGTTGTTGATAGGCTCATGAAGGTTGTACATTTCCTACCGATCAAGGAAGCCTTTAGTGTTGATGAGCTTGAGAGGTTGTACATCCATGAGATTATATGACTACATGGGGTTACACATTATATCATTTCATATAGGGACAACTATTTTACTTTTTTTTTCTAGAATGGTCAATAGATGGATTTGGGTACACCAGTTGTCTGGGGCACATCTTACCACCCCCGGATAGATGGCCAATTAGAGCACATGATTTAGGTGCTTGAGGATATGTTGTGGGAATGCGTCCTAGATTTCGCTGGCTCTTGGGAGAATCATATATCCCTATTTTATTTTTCCTATAATAATATCTTTTAGGATACTATTCAGATGGCTCTATATGAGTCTTTTTATGGTATGTCATGTCGATCTCCACTGTATTGGCTGGAGGCAGGAGAGGCAGTTATTCTAGGACCTCATCTTGTCCAAGAGACTATAGAATATGTAAAACTGATTTAGAATTGGATGGCTACTGTGCATTCTCATCTTAAATATTATTTCTATTTCCATAGATTGCCTCTAGAGTTTGAGGTCTAGGATCAGGTATTCCTACATTTTTCACTGAGGTTGGAACACAAGAGGATCAGGAGACATGGTAATATTTCTCTGAGATTTGTTAGACTATTATAGATTATGGGGAGAGTCGGGTCAGTTTACAATTGGTTGTAGTAACCTCCGAGGTACCAAGATATGAATGAAGTCTTCTATGTTTCTGTTCTATGACATTACTTTTAAAACTTATCTAACACTTTTCAGCCTGAGAAGTTGGAGTTAGTGGTAGATGCATCCTTTTAGGAGAATCCTGTATGAATTTTGATCATATCATGAAGGTTCTTAGTGGCTGGTTAGTTCCTTTAGTACATGTGATATGGAAGCATGATCCGGTACAGGAAAAGACCTGGGAGAGGGAGGATGATGTGTGATCATATTGGACGAATTTCTTCACAGATATTTCTTCATCACCCTTGGAAGGGAAATTCGGGGATGAATTTATTTAATGGAGGAAGTTTGTAAGAACACGATTCTTCTTTAATGTAAATATCTTGTGTTTTCATCAATTATCCGTTTAATTTCATAAATATGGCCTTTTATGAATTCCCATTGGGTTCATGGATGTCTCTAGGGAATTTGGGCTAGTCTGAATCATGAAACTTGAGTTTTGGGTGAAAAGAGGAGGTCGCACGGTTAGTGAAAACTGTGCGGGTTAGATCATATGGTTGTTTAGTGGCTCTACAATTTTAGTAGACTATGGAAAAATCATTAGCATGGTTAGCATATGGTTAGTGAAAACCATTCAGGGTAACCATGTGATATGCCCCAAACATACAGGAATCATTGCATGGTTTCTGAATGATTTGAGAAACCATGTGATCCCTACTGTGTAGTTTTTTTTATATTTTAATTTTAAATTAAAATATTATATTAACCCAATTTTGGGTTTTCCATCAAAGGAAATTAGATTTTATCCCTTGTAAAATGTCATAGGATTGACAATTCTAGTATTTAATATCTAACCATTGTCTTACCTCCAATTCAAACATAGTTCATCTCCTTGGATCTGCAATGATAATGCCTCAATTCCTTTTTATCCTTTCTCGATTCTTACGGATATCGATTAAACTATTTGGATTTAGGCTCATATTCCCTAATATCTCATTTTTCACTGGTTCTTCATATTTATTCCAAATCTAGATGAATCATAGCTTGATATTGGATGACATTTCTGGAACATGCCTATGGTAGGTGGTCTCATGCCTTTCAAAAAAATTTGAGATGTTTATATATGCATATGTGTCACGCACACATTTTTGGGGTGTCTCTTAGTTTTACTATAGAAAATTTTTGTTTCCTATTGTTGTTTAGTTAAATTAATAGGGTTTTTAAAGAATATTTTAGGTTGTATACTTGTATTAAGGGCCACCCCATGGGTGAGTTCCCTTGAATGACCTTTTATGATCATTTTTCCTAGGATGCCTATGAGGAATTCCTTTGTTTCCTTTTCAAAGGTTGTTAAAAATGAATTTTTTTATTAATGGAATTTCCATGTTGTTATATGGAGCTTGAATTTAATAATGCCATGGGATAATTGACTTTCCCCTTGACCCTTATATTCCTATACTTGTTTAATCGTGTTTGGAATGAATTTTTCCAATTGTGAACCTACCCACATGAGTTGATCAATGTATATTCCATGTAATAGTTTAATTAACATGTAATTATTATTATAAAAAGTGTTACCATGTGAGAAAATGAAATTATAATCTTGATGAGGTTGGTCCTTGCTTGAGACACCCTTCGGTGGTGAGTTATATTAGATGCTTTTGTATTTTGACCTTACCATGCCAAATGAAATGTTTAATTGAATTTTTAATGATGAAGTGGTAATTAACCGTGGGTGAATCAAGGATTTTGTTTAGAATTCCATGGAAGGGATCATAAAATATTGTACCTTTTTCCTTGAGTGAACCATGGATTTAGTTAGAATGCCAAGGGAAGGCTCAAAGGGTTAAATATGATTATGTTTTGAGTGAATCATGGATTCCATGGATGGTCTCATATAATTTTTACTTAAATGTTGAGTGAATCATAGATCCTTAAAGGACTTTTGTGGAAGGGCTCAAGAGGAATTTGATTATAATTCATGATTGATACTTGGGGTTTCCCTATAAGACTACCAAGTATGGGCTTCGTTGGCATGGACTTATACAACAGCTAGAGTGATACTGGGTTCCTGAGAGGTTCGTTGGGATGGACTTGTAGGGTGTTGGTTAAAATTTTACCTGGAGTGATACTTGATTTCAAACATATGAATATCAAGGACATGCTCAGGTTATAAATTGAATATTGAAATGAAATGAATTATGATGTGTCTTCTAATCCAAAGCATGTGGAATCCCACCTTTTTATTACATAACTTTTCATTACATTTTACAAAATAGGGCATCTTTAAAGTCTAGTGTCTTGGAAATTAGGAACATAATACATGAAAACAACATAAAACATTCTTGTAATCCACTTTTAAGGCTTAATAATACGTTCATCCTATGAAAAATTATTTCATCTCATATCCTGGAGACATACATCAAAGTAAAGGGTGTGCAGAAGGCCCAGTAAGGGTAAACAAGGAATCGGTTTACTTGTGATATCAATAAGAACATGAATAAAAACATAAAGACATGACCAATGGATGTATAGGAATATCATAATGAATGGAACTTAAAAAATACTTGAATATGTGGATACAAAATTTCATTTAGACATTCATGAACATATCACCAAGGTCCATCACCAAGGTGTCATAAAAATTACCATGGTTATTCACAAAGGTATCATAAAAAATATCAAGGTTAATCACCAAGGTATCGTGAAACTTGTCATCTCTAGAGATAAATCTTTACCCAATGAATTGGAGTGCTATCATATAGAACCATTAATATGTCTTTAAATTCATGTGATCCACAAAATAATAATCAAACATTTCATAAATAACCCAAATAGAATCAAGGAAATGGGTTTCATGTCAAAATCATGACGTTTAAAAATTACTAAAAAAATAAGATCATTATGTAATTTATAACCCATGAAAAGGGAGTGGGGGTTATATGTATGTAAATTACAGAATAAAATACATTATATTTATATATTTATGAACAACCAAAGAAACTAAATAGGTATGGGTATTCACCTAAATAAAACAAGAGAATTTATGGAGAGAAAGAGATAAACCTTTTGAGGCAAAAATTCTGCAGCATGATGGCCATATAACATTATTTTAGAAAAAATTAGAAATATAGGGTAAAAAAGTAACCCACTCATAAATAACTTATAATAAATTGTAAATATATAACAACATGTATATAAGAACATGTTATGGAAACTTTAATGGCGTACCACATGAAAAGGAAACATGAAAGAAAAGAGAAGACATGATTCCTTTACGAGAAATTCGGCAGCCTAACGGCGCCACTTAAAAATTTAGAAAAAAATATGATGAGAGAAGAAATGGTCTCTAATAATTTGTACATAAGTTGGACAGTAATAAGATCATATATTAACATAACATCAACATAAATAGGTGTAAAATATAAGACACAACATAAAGGAAGTCATGAAATAAAAGAGGAGGGTGAAAAAATCCCTTACATTGAGAAGTAACTTCGAAAGAATGATATTCCAGACCATGGGAGGATTGAGGGAACCTTGGGAAGAATCTATGGGAGGTGAGGAGACCAGAACTTTATTGAGGAGGATTTTTAAATTAATTGCATGAGGGAAAGTCTTGGTATTTATAAAAGAAGTGAGGGGACAAGTCATTAATGGCCAAGGGACACCACGTCGGAGGTATTGGAAAATCCATGGGCTTTCCCACAGTATTTTCCCATGGTATTGTCTAAATGGGACACCTAATACCATATATTACTATTCATAAGTCGACCAGAATCATTAAATAATTATTACATCCTTAATGATGTCATTAAACACCCGAAACTATAAACTGAAAATTCATTATTCACCGAAAATTCAACTTTCTTAGAAAAATCCCAAAAATTCCCCTTAACATAATATCGATTATTTGAATTAAAAAATTAACTCCATTTTATTAAAATTATTTTCTAAATAATTTTAACTTAATTTTTTAATTAAAAACACTATTCACCTAAAAAAACTAATACTTCACTTATAATTTATGAAATAGTTATTTACCTATTTTATTGAATCACATTACTTAATAAAGGTTAATGAATTATATTAATACTTTATTTAAGAGACATTACAAATAAATTTGGTCACATTGCTAATCCTAAGGTTAAAATCACTATTCATAACTTACTATTCACCAAAAATTAAGTTGATCTTATTAGACTCTAAATTTCTTACTGAACACATTTTCCGAAGACCATTTTTGATATTCTTTACTCATCATTAATTATTTAAGGTTTACATAAATATTTTAAATTTTTTTTTCCAAAATTCATCAATATACATCCTATATTTATACAGACATTTGAAAAACTCACAAACTTCACTATAAGAAAAAAAACAATTTATTTATCTCAAAGGATTACAAAAAGTAGTTACAGTCTCGTTACATATCCCCTTATCAAACAAGCATATGACCTAAGTGTAAGGTGTGCTAAGGTGATAGAATCTGGGGACGGCTTAGCCAACATTTCTTGAGTAGTGATTACTATAAGCTTGAACTTCTCCCAAAGGTGATTATGTTGCAGCTTTACATGATGAAGTTCGGCTTGGGTTTTGTCCAGAGAAAAGCCTAGTGGTTCTACTTCCTTCCCCAGTTCCGTCAGATGGACTTCGATCGGCCCGAGACTACTGGATGAGTCCATCGTGTCGTCTTTCTTTATTAATTAACCAAAATCAATTGTTTTTATAGAAAAATTGTAATGTTAAGAGTTTGGTTTCCAACATTCATGTAATAGTCAAAACCTAACAGCCTCATTTTATTTATACTCATTTCATTATGTGAAATAGTTTTTTTGGTTATGAACTAAAATGACATACAAAATTACTAAACAAAAATTCATTTTAAATTTTGGGTCATTACATTCTCCCCCCCTTAAAAAATTTCGTCCACAAAATTTTTAATTCGTACCCTCAGAAGAAAAAATGTGGGTGTACTTCTATCTCATAGACTCCTCTGGTTCCCATGTCGGTTCTTCATATTTGTTGTTTTTCCCTAACACCTAAACAAGGTGGGTAGTCTTGTTGTGTATAACTTTGTCTCTGTGATCCATGATTTCCACCAGCTACTCCTCATAAGAGAGGTCATGTTCCAGTTGTACCACCTCTGGGTTTAGTACATGTGAAGTGTCAGTTATGTAGTTCCTCAAGAGGGATACATGGAAGACATCATGAACTTGTGCTAAATTTGGAGGAAGTGCAATCCGATAGGCCACTGCTCCCACGTGATCAACGATTTCATTGGGGCCAATGTACCTAGGGATGAGCTTCCCTTTCTTCCCAAACCTCATGAATCTCTTCCAAGGTGATATTGGAAGAAATACATTGTCACCAACATCAAATTCCAAGTCCCTTCGACAGTTTTTGGCATAGCACTTTTTCTGACTCTGAGCAGCCTTAATGTGTTGTTGGTTGGCATGGACCTTTTCTATCATCTCCTACACAGGATCTGGCCCAAGAAGCTATCTATCCCCAGCTTCATCCCAAAAAGTAGGAGTTCTACATCACTTCCCATATAGAGATTCATAGGGTTCCATTTGAATCCTCGAGTGGAAGTTGTTGTTGTAAGAGAACTCAACAAAAGGAAGATGTTGATCCCATCCACCTTTAAATTCCATTGAGCATGTTCTCAGCATGTCCTCAAGTGTTTGAATAGTGCATTCAGATTAGATATCGGTTTGGGGGTGATATGCCATACTGAAATTCAATTTAGTGCTCAGATCATGTTGATGACTTCTCTAGAATTCTGTTGTGAACCTAGGATCATGATCAGATATGATAGAAAGTGGTACTATTTGCAGCCTTACCACATCCTTCACGTAAATCTGGGAAAGTTGATCAAGAGATAAATCTTCCTGGATGGAGATAAAATGGGCAGTCTTGGTGAGACGGTCCACAATAACACATATCATATTGTTTCCTTTGGAAGTTCTCAGAAGACCAGTGAAGAAGTCCATAGTGATATTTTCCCACTACCATGCTGGTATGGGTTGTGGTTGCAATACCCCTTTAGTAAGTTGTCGCTCTTCCTTCACTTGCTGACATACTAGGCACCTTAAAGTGTATTCAACAATCTCTATTTTCATATTATCCCACCAATAATGATCACGAAGGTCCCTATACATTTTTGTGCTTCCAGGATGTATAGAGAAAGTAGAGCTATGAGATTCATCCATTAGCTCCTTTATTTCTGGAATAGATGGAACACATAGCCTTGTATGAAATTATAGTACACCTTCATGATAAATATTTAACTCATGAAACTACCCATCATATACAACCTCAAACTTCTCTTGAAACAAAGGATCGTCTTTCTGATCTTTCTTGAACTTCTCTAGTAATGACAGTTGAGAAATCATTTGGGTTAGGGTTGATGATGTCCCTTCCCTTATAATTCTCATGTGTATCTTTACTAGGTCATTGATAAAATATTATTTTTGAATCCTCATCATGAAAATAACAACTGGGTCATTCCTGCTTAATTCATTGGCAACTTTGTTTTCTCTTCCAGGGTGATAATGAATTGAACAATCACAGTCTTTAAGAAGTTCCAACCATCTCCTTTGTCTCATTTCAATTTCTTTTGGGTGAAAATATTCTTTAATCTTTGAAGTTATGTGTATATATCACAATTCTCCACATAAAGATAGTGCATCTATATCTTCAGAGTAAAAAAGACCGCAACCAGCTCATGATCATGCGTAGGATAATTCATCTCATGAATCTTCAACTGTCAAGATGCATAAGAAATGACCAAGTCATTTTTCATGAGTACGCACCAAATTAATTTTAGAGATGCATCACTGAAAATAATGAATCCTTCTCCACTTGAGGACAGAGTTAACACAGGTGCAGTAACCAATCTCTTCTTCAACTCTAGGAAACATTCCTCACACTCCTTTATCCAGATGAACTTGACCCCTTTTCAAGTTAACTTGGTTAATGGATTATAAATTCATGAAAAGTTTTCCAAAAACCTCCTATAATATCTTGTTAATCCAAGAAAACTAAAAAACATAGTTATTGTTGTCAGTTGAGGCCACTTTTCTATAACTTTTGTCTTTGTAGGGTCAATTTTGATTCCTTCATTGGTTACAATGTTACCTAAGAAAGTGACTTTTTGTAACCAGAAATCCTATTTATTAACATTCCAAAATGTCTCTCCTTCCACAGAGTTTGAAAAATAACCCTTAGATGATCTTCATCCTCCTCGCAACTTTTGGAATATATAAGAATATCATCAATAAAAACTACCACAAAGTTATCAATGTAGTCCTTAAAGACTCTATTCATCACATCCACAAAAATAGCAGGTGTATTAGTCAGTCCGAAGGGCATAACAACAAACTCATAATTCCCATATCTTGATTAGAAGGTAGTTTTTGTAATATCTTCTTTATTCACCCTTAATTGATGATAACTAGAACAGAGATCAATCTTAGAGAAGAATTGAGCCCCACGAAGTTGGTCAAATAAGTCATCAATTCTTGGAAGAGGGTATTTTTTCTTAACAGTGAACCCATTCAGTTTTCAATAATAAATGCATAGCCACATTGATCCATCTTTCTTCTTCACAAAGAGAACGGGTGCTACCCAAGGAGACACACTCGGTCGGATAAAACCCTTCTCCAAAAGATCTTGAATTGTTTCTTTAATTACTCTAGCTCTACATTTTCCATCCTATATGGGGTCTTTGATATAGGATGTGAACCAGGTAAAGATTCAATAGAGAACTCTACCTCTCTTTCTGGGGGAGGTTAGGGTAACTCCTTTGGAAATATGTCCACGCATTCCTGGACGATGGGTACATTTTCTATCCTTAAACACTCATCTACTGCTTCTTCCTCACCGATCAACTCCATAAAGAAGGATATAAGTGGTTATTCTAAAAAATATCAGGTTTTGATATCTCTCCTTGGAAGATAAATGTAGGTTTTCCATTCAATACTACTGATATTTCCTTGCTTCTGTAGTTGATATTAGCATTATACATTGATGGACAGTCTATCCCTAGTATAATGTCGAATTTCCGCATGAGTATGACTACTAGATTTTCGATAATATTGTTCTCACTAAAGTAAATACTAGAGTTTATAAACACTGATGATGCTTGGATAGTTCACCAGGATTCTTGACTGATAACTCTACTTTTATATAAACAAGGGTTGATCCTAATTTCCTTGAAAACTTGGAGGAAATAAAGGAATGAGTAGAACCAGAATCAGACAATGTACTTGGTAGCTTTGATAGAACAAAAAGAGTACTTTCTAACACATTATTTCGATATTCAAATTCAGCTGTCATGATAGAAAAAGAACAACCTCTCTCCCTTGGCCTTTTTTGAGGTTGATGGCGGTTCCCCTCTACTGCCCTCAGATTTGGACAGTGATTCTCAAAGTGCCCACGTTGTCCACACATAGAGCACTGGACATCATGTAGGGCATGCACCATCTTCCCCTTGTCATTAGTGTTTGGAAGCTGAGTTTTCACCTCACTACGACAATTCCTCGCAATGTGGCCATCTCCATCACACTTGAAGCACATTCCACTCCCGAGTAGGCAGTTCCCCGAATGCTTCTTCCCACATTTAGTACACATGGAAAGTTGTACTTGCTTTCCTCCTCTTCCATGATCAATGTTCCTCCCTAATCTTGGATCCAATGATCTCTTCTTGTCATTTGATTTATGAGACCATTGTGTCTCACCAAACTCTAACTCAACTTTCATTGCACTCCTCACGATCACCTCATAACTGTCATAGTCTCGGTTGGCTAGATTCTTCTGTAGATGAGGTCTCAATCCACCAAAGAATCTATCAACCTTACTATTTGAATCTATGAAAATTCTAGAGGTATATCGTGAAAGTCGTGTGAAGTTCGTCTCATAGCATCTGACAGATTCGTTCTCCATATACTTCAGCATGAGAAACTCCTTCTCCATTATTGTTCTCATGGAGCGAGGGAAATAATTACTGAAAAAGATCCCTCTAAACTCATCCCACTACATAACTTCAACTTCCACTCTTTGTCTTATGTTTTTTATCAGTTCCCACCACTGGTCATCTTCTCCTTCTAATCGATAAACAGCCAGGGTGACCTTCTCTGGCTCTAAACAACAGAGCAATGAAAAGATCTTCTTGATGGAGCTGATCCACTACTCAATAATCAATGGGTCAGTCGATCCACTGAAAGTTGGTGGTATTTGATGCATAATGGACACAATAAAATTTTGTTCCCTTCGCAGTGAGATTGGCCTCTCAGCTTCATTCAAGTTATTTCCCATTACTTGAGTCAGTTGGTTTAACATGTGCATGAATGTTTCCATTCTGGCTTCCATCGGAGGGTCGTCAGCTCATGGTGCATTGTGGTCACTATTTTCATGGTTATCCTACTTCCCGCCATTTTATAAAAGAAAAAAACCATAGTTAGAAACTTATTTCATTTACAAATATTTTAAATATAAGGGATTCTATGTAATAAAACTTCATTCTTAGGCAATTACATTTCTCTAATATTAATTCATAATGATTCATAAAAAGCTTGTGATTAACCAAACATATCCCCTGGGAGTGTCGTAACCAAGAGTTCCGCAAGGCCTGTTGTCATGCACCAGTTCCTGTTAGAGTCTAGCTCAAAGTGGTGTTTCTGGGTTTTACCCCTATGTACATATGTGCCAGAGTTGCCACTACCTGCTTTTATCTAGAAAGGGATGTATTGGTTTAATAAACCACTTACTCAAAACTCACCAAAATACCAGGAATTTTTCCTATATTTAAACTTTTCTACATGGTTATTACCAATGTTTTCATTTCCTAATTCCCATAAATAACTAAACTAATCATTTAATACCAACTGTGGAATCCCACCTTTTTATTATATAACTTTTCATTACATTTTACAAATAGAGGATATTTAAAATCTAGTGTCTTGGAAATTAGGAACATAATACATGAAAACAATATAAAACATTCTTCTAATACACTTGTAAAGCTTCATAATATGTTCATACTATGTAAAATTATTTCAAATCATATCCTGGATACATAAATCAATGTAAAGGGTGAGCAGAATTCCCAGTAAGGGTAAACAAGGAATCAGTTTACTTGTGATATCAATAAGAACTTGAATAAAAACATAAAGACATTAGCAATGGATGTATAGGAATATAATAATTAAAATAACATGAAACATAATTGAATATGTGACTAAAAAATTTCATTTATACATTAATGAAAATATATCCAAATTCCATCCCCATGGTGTCATAATAATTACCACGGTTATTCCCCAAGGTATCATAAAAATTATCAAGGTATCGTGAAATTTGTCACTTCTATAGATTAATCTTTACCCAATGCATTGGAGTGCTATCAACTCACACCCTTAATATGTCTTTAATTTCATGTGATCCACATCGATCATAATCAAACATTTCATAAATAACACCAATATAATCAAGGAAATGGGTTTCATGTGAAAATCGTGACGTTTAAAAAGTACTTAAAAAAATAAGTTCATTATGTCATTTATAACCCATGGAAAGGGAGTGAGGGTTATATGTTTGTAAATTACAGAATAAATTAAATTATATTAATATATTTATTAACACCCAATGAAACTAAATAGGTTTGGGTATTCCCATAAATAAAACAATAGAGTTTCTGGAGAGAAAGAGATAGAAATTTTGAGGCGAAATTTCTGCAGCATAACGGCTATATAAAATGGTTTTAGAAAACATTTGAATGAGTGGGTACAAGAGTAACCCACTCATAAATAAACTATAATACATTATAAATGTAGAAAAAAATGTATACACGAACATGGTATGGAAATTTGACCGACATACCACATGAAAAGGAATCATGAAAGAAAAGAGAAGACGCGATTCCTTTTATGAGAAATTCGGCAGCCTAACAGCGTCACTTAATAATTTAGAAAACAAATTGATAAGATAATAAATGGTCTATAATAATTTGGACATAAGATGTAAAGTAATAATAATATATAATAACATACCCTCAACATAAATTGGTGGAAAATATAATACACAACATAAAGGAAGTCATGACTTAAAAGAGGAGGGTGAAATAATCCCTTACCTTGAAGATTAACTTCAAAACCTTGATGTTTAGGACCTTGGGAGGCTTAAAGGAACCTTGGTAGGACTTATTTATAGATTAGAAGACAATAACTTCTTTCAAAAGATTTGGAAATTATGTGAATGTGGGAAAGGCTTGGTATTTATAGGAGAAGTGAGGGGATAAGTCATTAATGGCCAAGGGACACCTCATCGGTGGTATTGGAAAAACCATGGGCTTTCCCATGGTATTTTCCAATGGTATTAGACACATGGAAAACATCATACAATATATTACAATTCATAAGTCTACCAGAATTATTACAAAAATTTTACATCCTAAATGATGTCATTAAACACCCGAAACTCTAAACTGAAAATACACTATTCACCGAAAATTCAACTTTCTCAGAAAAATTCCAAATATTTACCTTAACATTATATCGATGTTATGAATTCAAAAATGAAAAATAATTTATTAAAATAATTTTTTAAATATTTTTAATTTAATTTTTTAATTAAAAATAACTATTCACCCGAAAAAACCAATACTTGACTAATAATTTCTGAAACAGTAATTTACCTATTTTATTGAATCACATTACTTAATAAAGGTGCCTGAATTATATTAATACGTTATTTAAGTGAGATTACTAATACATTTGGTCAATTGCTAATCCTATGCATAAAATCACTATTCATATATTACTATTCACCAAAAATTATGTTGATCTTATTAGACTCTAAATTTCTTACTGAACACATTTGTAGAAGACCCTTTTGGAAAATCTTTACACATCATTCATTATTTAAGGTTTAAATAAATATTTTAAAATATTATTTTTCTTTCAAAATTAATCAATATACATCCTTTATTTATCTGGACATTTGAAAAATTCACAAACATAACCAAAAGAAGAAAAAGAAAATTTATTTATCTCAAAGGATTACACAAAGTAGCTATGGTCTCGTTACATATCCCCTTATCACACGAGCATAGGACCTAAGTGTAAGGTGTTCTAAGGTGATAGAATCTGGGGGTGGCTCGACCAACATTGCTCGAGAAGTGATTTCTATAAGCTCGAACTTCTCCTGAAGGTGATTCCATTCCAGCTTCACACGATGATGTTTGGCTTGGGTTTGGTCCAGAGCGAAGCCCAGAGGTGCTACTTCCTTCCCCAGTTCCTTCATATGGGGTTCAATTAGTCCGAGACTACTGGATCATGACATCATATCTTCTTTCTATAATAATTAACCAAAATCACTTGTTTTTATAGAAATATTGTAATGTTAAGAGTTTAGTTTCCAACGGTCATATAGACCAACGGTCATATAACAGTCGAAACCCAACGACATCATTTTATTTATACTCATTTCATTAAATGAAATATTTTTTTTGAGTATGAACTAAAATGAAACACAAAATTAGGAAACAAAAATTCATTTAAAATTTCGGGTCATTACAAAGCACAAGCTTGGATTCAGTTTTCACTGTTCTTGATTAGATGGCCTTCTGAGGCATCTGTTGTGCCTATAATCACAAGGGGGATGTCGAGATTATGTTAGATATCAAGACATCTGAATTAAATCTAAATGAATTATTAAATTAATAATTAAATGAAATTTAAATGGAAACTATTGATTCTAGGATTATTACTTTTCAGTACTTCTTAGCTTATCACTTTCATTATTGCAAACTGACTGTTTTATATAATTTCTAACAGATTTGCATGGACCTTGGGTGGTTTCCTATTAGTATTTAATATCACACCATGTTTGGGTCATGTTTTGGACCCAAATAGATTATATGATTACAGGTGTCGATAAGGGAAAATTTCCTCCTACAGGTACTTGATATGCTGCTTAATAGTAGGAAAGCATGGGACCAAGCCGAGGCTTGTGATACTTCTAAGATTGTATTTGGACTTTTTTTACTTTTGGTAATTGTATTGTATATGAATTCAGTGTAACCTTATTTTTCTATTTTATAGAACATGTAACATGTATCATAATCTTTTGTATGATATGACAGCTATGTTATTTATATTATCATTCATTCATTTTTTTTATTCTTTTATAATGTATTATTATTATGCTATTGAATTGTTATTATTTTTATTGTGTTACACTCTGCAAATGAGGTTATATTCTCCCCACTATCACACCTAGGCCCTCACTGATAGTTGGTAGCCTCTTCCATTAGGGGTGATTCACTAGTGGTCATGTATCCAACCGGGTTCAGAGCACTGTTGGGTGGAATCCAGGTTCAGGATGTTATATTTAGTGTATTTTGGACAGAAATTGTATTTTAATCAAATATTTACTAAGCAGGATCCATATACCATGAGAAATATGGTTATATTAATTTAAATATTTAAGTATTTAAAAGAGTTCCACTCCCATCACATATAAAAGTTCACATTCTCTCAACACTTCTTCACACCTTTTGAGTTACTTATATCAAACTATACATACCCAAATAACTTCCTAAATATACTCCACAAGTCATAGAGGTCTTGGTAATCTAAAAAGGGAATGTATATAATGGTTAAGGTATAAGACAAAGATAGATATCTGAGGAAGTGGTATAATTCTTTACCGACCTATATTTTTAAAACTCCTTAAAATATATTTTAACCATCATAAAATAATGAAATCAGTATCTTATATATATATATATATATATATATATATATATAAGTGTTACTATATTGATGTAAAAACTCTTTTATATCTATTTTCTATCCTATATGAAATTAAAACATTGCTTGTGTGTATGTGTGGTCTACCACCTCCATGAAATGATTTATTTTTTTCTATCACTGCCTTACAAGACTATTTATAAATATGTAATTTATAAATATATAATATGTCTATGACATTATTATGATTTTTTAAAGATAATATTTTACATACCTCCTTACCCTTTCCATCTGTTGGAAAATTTTTATGTCGCTCGTGGGTAGATGTGGATGACCACCTCCATAAAGATATGTGATTCATTTTTCATTTCCACCCTAAGTGATTGATCATAAAGATTAAAATAATGAATAAATATCAAATTTAAATTTCATTTATTATTTTATAAAAGTAAAAAAAATATATTATTTGTTTGTTTTCTTCTGAGTAGAAAAATGAAAAAATCATTCAACAAGATGTATGAACCACCATCCCCATAAAACAATGTAATTTTTTTTCATAACCTCCTTACATGAATGGTTCTAAAAGTAAATTAAATGTATAAAATTTTTAATTATAATATTTCTAATATTATGTAGATGATAGAACCATGGGACTTTGGTCACATTCAATTAATTAAACTTACTTTGGAGATTATTTACCAAATGGACTCAAAAAATCTAATGTAAAGTTAACCAATTTAGTAATAAATGAAATAAATAGAATAATATTAAGATAATAGAGTGAAAAATGGTCTTAATCAAATGGAAAAAAATAATATTATCTTATTACTCAAGTAGTTAAATGTGTGAATGAAATGATTTGGGACTCTAGGTAAGGGATTTTATTTTTAAAAAAATTATCATGTTATTAATTTCCTTTCAACTCATTTTCAACAATGTCAATGTTATTTTAAAATTTTGAAGAATGATATTACTTATGAATTGAATATTTAGAAAGGACCTTTTTTTAATATTTTTTATTTTATTTCAAAAATATTAAAAATAAATCTTCTCAATGTTTTTTGTACAAGTTATTTTCAACGTTTTTTTACAAAAGTACAAAAATAATGTTTTTAACATATAAATATTGAACACAATTTCCTACTATCATAACTGTTATTTTTTATCAATATTCCACTACAAGTTTACATGGTTTTTCAAAGAATATTTTATTCCTGATATTTTATAATATTTTAGTTTAAATTTTTTTTCCACGAAAATTGAAATATCTTCTCAGATAATTGAATGTGTTATTTATTATGAGATTTAATACTAATTAAATTTAGTTTTAATGTTAAAGTGAATAATATATGTGTTTTATTAATTATATAATTTTTGGAAATTTTATATGAATGTTAGTTGATCCTGATATATATCTGATAATGAGTTATCCAAGATATATATCTCCAATTCATTGGGTAATGTGGTAGATTTTATGAGTGATAGGGCACTCCTAAGAGATATGAGAATTATTGGGTTATGTGATTCCATTGTAGGGGATATTATAAGAGTAAATGAAAGTAAAATTTTTCACCGTACCAAAATGATATGATTATAATTTTTTAACAGAAATATTTTATTTTTAAAAGGTAATCAATGATATTATTATTGAAAAGAAACATTATAACCTTTTAAAAAGGTGAAAGGATTGTTTTTCAAGGAAAGGTATTCATGATTTTTCATGTTTTCTAAGAATCCCAAATGATTATTATTTTCCCTTTATGATTTCTTATAAAAAACATTTGAATGTAAATGAGAGATTATTTTTTTATTTTAAAGAAAAATTAGAATGGATATTTTAGCATGAATTTTATTATACAAAAGAAAATATTATTATTAATTACCATGTTTATAAATAGACCAGTAAATTTATTTTCTTTTACCTCCCTTATTGAGGATTATTTTTCTCAACATATATTCGAAAAAACTTGTTTATAGGGATTAATGATGAGTTGGAATGTTAATAAATATAGAGATTCATTTATGTGATTTATCTTGAATGTAGAAAGTGTGTATTTATAAATAACTAGTTTTCTGGGAAAAATGGACATCGCGTGGAAGTGTCCACTTTGTAATATAACGATTTTCCTAATTCTATAAAACTATGAACATAAAAAAATTTGGATGTTAGTAATTAAATATAAAACACAAATCATGTAATTAATGGGATATTTATGTGTGATTTATTATAAATATTGTCTATTTTTTTCTTTTCCACCCAGTAGAAAAATGAAACTGTTGTTTATGCGTATGTACATACTGTCATATCATTGAAATTATGTGATTTATTTTTCATGAACAAATTACATGGGTAGTTATAAAAGTGTATTTAATGTTTAAAAATGATAATTATATCATGTTAAAGAATTTTTTGTGATAGATCAATAACACATTTTACCATGGTCAACCTAACAAAGTTTTTTTAGGATTATGAATAGAATGTACTCAAAACATCGGGCATAAAATCAACTGATTTAATAAATATATTAGTATTTATAATAAACAAAATAAAATGAATAATTATATTGGAATTAACGTGATATTTTTTTATTATGGTTTAAAAAAATAAAAAAATTATTTAGGAAAGTAAAATACTTTTGAAATGATTTTCGAATCATGGTAACATATTTCTCATCTTAATTTCCTTACTTTGAGAATTATTATATTTTCACCATAATTTATATGTATGTGGTGTATGAAATTCAATATGTATTTATTTTAACATTAATTTATTTATATTAAATTGGTTTACAAATCCTTTTCAATTTACCTCCTTTAACTTTCCTTTGATACAAAAATTATAAGAGTCATAATGGGTATTTCTTTAAATCCTTATTTTAAAGTCTACCTTTCAAAAAAAAATTCTATGTTTCTATATTATTTTAAATGTTTTATATAATATTCTAATTTATGATTCAAATATTTTTAAAGGTCAATTTCATTTTTTACATTCTTTATAATTTTTATAAAAGAATCATTTTAAGGTCTTTCATGGAGGTCACTATTGTATTTTTTTAAAAAAGTACAAAAGGATGTTTTATTAATATATACGGAATGGAAACAATTTACACCCATCAGAACCATTATTATTTAGGAATATTAATATAAAATTTATAGTAGTTTTTCAAATATATTATTATTTCTATTTCTTTGGGAAATATTCTATTTTACGAGTTTTCAATCAAAATGTATTTTTGTACTTGTTTTTATTTGAAGCTCAAAAGTGATTAAATATATGTGTTAAAAGGATATTTTATTATTTTTTGTGATGGAAATAAATATTATGTATTTTTATGTATTTTTTCCTTTTAAAAATATTATTATGATGGGTGATCCTAATATATATCTCCAATACATTAAGTAATGACCTTTTCTCTATAGATTTATATTGGAATTAATCGAGAGGGTTATTCAATTTTAAGATTTCATCTTAAAATGATTATAATAGTGAGATAAATATAATTTCCCTAGGTACTTACATGAACATTATATACATGAAAAAAAATTTAGTTTATGTATTTTGATTTCATAATCTTATATAATGATCTTATGTTTAAAGGAAAGTGTATTCCCCTTTTATGGATAAAAAGTATATTTTTCGTGAAAATTTTTTCATGATTACACATCTATTAAAATAAAACCTCATGATTATAATATTTTCCTTTATAATTTCATATTATAAGTTTAATGTTATGTTTTGGGAAGTATATTTTATCTATTGAGTAATTAACTGATTATTTTTTATCGCAAGGTTAAAAATGTGAATTAGCTATATTATTTCTTGATTTTAAAAATTGAATAATGGGTTTCTTTTTTTTGTCACTTTCTATGATTTTTATGATCATACCATATTTTTAAATGTTTTTCACTAGGAATATGGATATGTATGAGCTATAAAAGTTATATATTTTCACTATGATAATTTTTATTATAATAATCGAATGTGTTTTAAATGAAACTGCAGTTTAAATTTAAGGACCCAAATTTTGTGGAAAAAACGAGCATTGATTGGAATTGTTCAATTTGTATTATAAGATTTTTGATAATATTTTATCCTAATTATATAAATATCTAAACCTAAAATATCATAATAATGTAAAAAAATTAAATCCTTTCTATTTAAATCATAATTATGGGTACATTAAAGTATAGATAGTTATATTTTAGGTCCCCCTATGATCTAGTGCACGGACCTTTAAGTCTAAAAAACATTCCATGTGAAGTGATGCTACTTGCAGGGTAGAAAACTAGATCAATATCATGCATCATGATTGTATGTTCCTATTATAGATTATATTGAACAATGTTAATTAGGTTGAATTATAATTAATTAACCTTAAATATTCTATATTATAGGTTTAAGAGTCCTTAACGTTTTCTCATTTTCATGTATAGGTTTTGGTTGACATCTTTGTCTAGTTCATTCTAAAGTAATTCAGTATGATGAACTAGAAGTTCACAATAGAGTTAATATCATTGAAAATGATTCTTTTAGTAATACACTACAAGATTTTTAGTTCCATGTTTTATAGAAATATGAGGGATTAATTTCATATCAAGATAGCAGGGAATATTTAGAGGAGGATAGGATTTACATCAATTCAATCTATGCTAAAATGGAGTATTGGGTTTAATTGTTTGTTTTTATGATATATGGGTAATATCAATACTGATAATTCATTTTTTCTTTTGGATCATAAGGATTTGATTATCTTGTGGGAGAATTTTTGTGATCATTTTCAAGATGAGTTCCATTGATCAACTATGATGGTTACTTATCGGTAGAAGATTCTTACTCTCTGTCAGGGGTATTCTAGTGTGTAGATGTTTAGAATCTATTATAAGAATATATTTTATTATTCTTTATAAATTATTCTTGATGCAGAGTCTAGGATAAGTTAATTCTAGGAGGCTTTGTTTACAAATATCCAGCTCTAGATCACCCTATTTATGCAGGTGATATATATCAAGGTGTTAGTTAATGCAGTGGTTATAGAAAGCATTATTTATTAGACCAGATCATTATGGGAGTGTTGTAATTAGAAATATACAAGTATACGTATTGTTTCTATAAGTTATTAGTTGATAGGTCATCAAAATATTCATATTCTATAGAATAAGAACCATCCTCCTTCATCCTATTTCACAGAGGTTAGTTGGTCTCATACCACTACTAGCAGATTAGGAATGGTTTGTTTTTCATATAAAGGTAATCAAAATAAAAATATTATGTTCCTATATATCCTAGGAAGTCATTATAGATCTCTATTTCCTCTTTATTATCATATGTTGTATTAGTACCCTAAAAGGTAATATTAGAAGTAGCATTCTCTAACTATTGATCAATAAAGAGGGGTCGGGGAGGGTAAAAGACTACCCCATGATTCCCGTCTTCCTTAGGGATAGTGAATAGAGAATGGAAATGGAGTTGGTAACCATTTCTGTTATAGATTTAATGTAGCTAAATTTGGTTATATGAATGCTTTAGAGTTTACAGTGCTTATCAATCTATATGTTTTGTGAGGTTTATCTATTTATATTTTAACTAGGTGTATGACTTATTTAATTTAAGAGTTTTTTACTCTTTAATTGCACCCTTCCTTGTCTATGATTTGAGAATAGAAGTGGAGACGGTTTCTATTACCTTGGAGTTAATTATGATAGTTAGAAGTTGTTCTATATTGGATGATGTGTGTAGAGACAATGAGTTGATACAAGGGAACCATTGCTCTTTGGGATATTTATTATGTTTATGTGTGCATCCATATGACATCATCCTCAACATGGCCTAGATATATTCATTTCATGCTGTTGTAGAATGCATCATGATGCATGTTATATTATTTAATGGTTACAAATATCATGTTCTATTTTTAGTGGTCAGAACCCTCGAATGGGTTTGAGTAGTGTTAAGTATTGGTCTTCTTTGATGGTCTGGTTGATGTTGAGTTCAGTAGAAGATCATCCAGTGGGGTTTCTCAAGGTTATATAAGAATTCCATTATATCTATATAGAAGTGGATATGATGTTACCCCCTCAATATGATATTGAGCATGGAATAGGGTTTGATCCAGGTTTCACTTTGATATGTGTGGCCATGTATAGAATGAAACCTTCTGAGTTGTTGGTGTTTAAGATTCAGAGCAACAATCATCTATATTGGGGTTTTATTATTCCTTTTATATAGATTCGGGTCTGTTATTTTTTTAAATATGGTAGATAGAAGAATAAGTTTTTTGTATTTAATACTATCTTAGTCATGTGATGGTGAAGACTTGTTATCCACTTCCATGGATCATTGATTTATTTGATCAACTAAAGGGACATAGGTGGTTCATGAAGATCAATTTATGGTCAGGATATCATAAAATGTGAGTGAAGTATTTTGATATCCCAAATTATACATTCAAATTTCTTTAAGGGAAATACAATTCTGTTGTGATGTCATTCTGTGTTATGAACACTTTATCTATATCTATATAATTGATTTTTTAAGAGACTTTTTGGATCTATTCAAAGTGGTGTTTATCAATGATATACTTCTATATTATAAGTTTAAAGAGATGATATAGAACATATTTGAGTTGCTTTTTGTGTTGTTAAACTTCGTAAACTATTTAGGAAGTTCATTAAGTGTATTTTTTGTCTTTTAAGGTCTATTAATTTGAACATGTTGGTTATTAAAAAATATTATTTATGGATTCCTCAAAGATTGAGGTAGTTTATTCTTATGTAACCCCCACAAATGTTGTACGGTGTAGATCTTTATTAGTTTATATATCTATTAATAAAGAATCATACCTAAATTTTCTCAAATTATGATGCATATAACCTATTTTACAATAAAGGATCATGTTCTTCTATAGACTGACCAGTGTTAGGTTGCATTCTTTTATTTGAAGGATAATCTAATCACTATTTAATTTCTCTATTTATTAAATTAAGGAACTATATTTGAGGTTTTTTTAAATGTTTCACATCAAGGATTATATTTTTTTCTAATTATTTATATTTATGTTATCTTCTATAGGTCTTGATAGTTACAGCCTTATGAATTTAACTATGGAACCCATGATATCGAGAATCTTTTAGTTCTGTTTACTCTTAATTTATAGTTGAATTAACTTATTATTGAGTGCTTTATGGTCTTCACATATCACAATAACTTGATTAATATCCTATCCTTGTGAGATTTTAATTTTCAGAAATGATGGTAGATACTATTTTTATTAGGATTATGACATTGATATTTCTTATACAATGGGATTGTAATGTCCCAGTCCTGGATGCCACTAAACAATGCCATGAGCCTGGTATGTTACAAGGCCTAAACTGCATCTCCCCAAACACTAAAGGCTACTGACTAGCAGTGAGGGCCTAGGTGTGTTAGTGGGGACACTATTCCTTCATCATCAGAGTATATCAAAGTGGAAAACAATGACATATAGATAGCCGAATAAGATACCAACAATAGATAACGGAAAGGTAAACCAGATAGGAATAATTAAACAAGCTATAAGTGTCTCATATACAATGAAGTATATGATACATGTTTCTAGAAAAAAACCAAATATCCACATATAATTATATTACAACACTATAATCTAAAAAATCAAAAAGGGAAAAGAGTTTCCCAGTAGTATTACAAACCTCATCTTGGTCTCATTCTCCCCTTATCCAAAGCAACAATCAACAACCTATGTTAGAGTGATTTACCCTACCATCATCTGTAACTATATAATTTGTTTGGGTCCCCATGGAGGCATGAACAGGGTGTGATATAACATCCTAGTAGGTAACCACCCAAGATCTATACAATTTTATGGTGTGTAGTATAACAAGGAAATCAGTTAAACAATAAATAGGTAAATTTCCCATGGAACGTCTACTACTATGTAAGTGAAACTGACTATCCTACCAAGGTTCCCTACAAAAAAGTGTCAAATCATATACAAGGTAGCTATAATGATAACATAATTAACCAAAATTGCATCATCATACACTCATACATATCAAATAATCCATGTACTTATCGTATAACAGAAGTGTCTAAAATATCCATGGACAAGTCATTCAATCAAACATGTCACAATTGTCACATTCATTCAATATATCAAGAGTTATACAATGATGTTCAGGATCCAAGGTGTTAAGAACCAATGAATCACCATCTAGTCCTAGGACCTTCTTAGTGGAAACTTGGCTAGGCATTGGTTGGAGTTCTAGGATCATGTCATATTGGATATAACCTACACGAGTCCAAGAAATATGGTTCCAAGGGTTAGCAGACCCCATGGAATCCCATGGAATCAAGACCCAAGGATAATATCTATATAATTCATCCACTATAGTGTTCCAGATCCAAGGGACATGTCCAAAGTATCTATACAATCATTCATCCATTTAATTTCATTTAATGTTCATCATCATACGAGTTTACCCACTCATATATATATATTTACATTCAATTCATATAATGAGTATACCCACACATTTATCACATTTCATAACTATTTGTACCTCATGAGTATACCCACTCATGTGTTCCAATTCCTGATAATATTATTCATTGAGTATACCCACTCATTTATAAACATTTAAAAACATGGAATTAATGAGTATGCCCACTCATTTAACTCATATTCACACATAGACATGAACCATCCATTAAAATCAACATTTAACCAATTCAATTTCAACATGTCCTAACAAGGTATGGAGAAAAACCGTCTTCCAACCATCCTGTTGAACTTATTTCATTTATTAAAGTATTCTAATAATAATGAATGCTCAATACGCACCCCTTGGTTGGTTTAACATGGCATAACCAAGGTGAAAATTCATAGGCTCACCCCATGGGTGTCCTTGGGTCAGGAAACAACCAATAAACCATCATAAAGAACCAAAGGGAAACCCTAACAGGTCCTATTTCAATTATTTTGGTTATCCAGCTCAATTCCAGGGCCTCACTGGAAAGTCCAGTGGGTGGAATAATATCTAATAGCTCTATAAAGCACTGAACCATAAAATAAATGTATAGACAACCTACCTTATCATGGTAGTGGAGTTATCATCCAATATCAAATCATAATTTGAATCATATTGGAAGAAATATGAAGAACATATGAAGAACAAAAAATAAGGGCATATGAGCCTGAATCCAAATAGAACATATGATATCTAGAAGAATAAAGAACAGCTAAAAAGGAAAGTAGATCCTGCCAATGAAAATTTAATGAGACAACCCGCACTTTAAATGCATGTTTAATGTAGATACCACCTCAATTACTAGAATATTCGGTCAAGAGTATTTCATTTTGAGAGATTTTGTGTGCATGGAAAGAAATATAATATAGGTTATTAAATAGATTTTTAATTAAATTAAAAAAATATAAAAAATTTCAAAATATAGGGGTTGTATGATTTAGGTTCACAGTTTGGAAAACCAAACGCCAACCATGCATGGATTCCTGTAGGCCAAGGGGAACCCACATGGTTTAAATGCACGATTTAAAAACTATGTGTAAATCATGTAATGAGCCTCTGTCAAAATTTTCAAAACCTACAGAACTAGATGCACATTCATGCACCTCCTCTTGCATGGTTTATTAAAACTATGTGGCATGTATAACCCCCTTTTCCATCCTCACACAGTTTGTACTAACCGAGTGGCCCGCCTCACATGGTTTGTACAAACCATGCTCCATGTCATTTCACCCCAAAATTTGGGTTCTGAGTTTTGAACACCCGCAAAACATCTATTAACTCCAATAGCATTCACATTAGGCCATATTTAACCATCAAAACAAAAATGGAAGGCATCTGTACCTCATAAGAAAACCCAAGTTCTTACAACATTCCCCCCTTGAAGCAATTTGTCCCTAAATTTCCCTCTGAAGTGTGGTCAAGATTTTTCTGAGAACAACTCTGGCCACTAAGCATGTACGCCAGCCTCCCACTCCCAAGTATCATCCTATAAACGCTCATGTTTTCATAACACCCATACTAGAGGAATTGAACGGCCTTGTATAACCATCATGATCCTGTAAACTATTTGAATTTAATTCTACTTAAAGGACACATCAACCTATATCTTAACCTCCTTAGTCTAAAAATCATGAGATGGGTCCGAATGATAGTGCTGAAGATGAGATATGTGAAAAAAGTCATGCATAGATCGGTGTCTCTGAGGTAACTATAGCTAATAGGCTACCAACCCAACTCTCACTAGAATCTCACACAATCAAAAATATCATGGTTAAATCTTACCCTATCTTCTGATTCTCCTATGTCTCAGTCTTAGTGAAACATGTAAGAAAACCTCATTCCTAACCTTGAACTCTAGAGGTCATCTGTAGCAATCAGCATGTGACTTATATTGAGATTATGCAGTATCCATCCACTTCTGAATCAATTGGACTTACTCAAAAGTATCATGCACAAGATGTGGTCCTAGTAAAGCTATCTCACCTTCCTCTAACTAGCACAAGGGTGATCGACATGTCCTACAGTATAAATCTTTGTAAGGTGTCATCTTAATAGTCACTCTAGACGTCGAAAAAATCCTTAACTCCCAGAGGATGTTTTGAAATGACAAAGCGAAGTCATATTCGGAATCAGAGGCCGGGTACGGAGGCCCGGGAAGTGGTGCGCGAAATTAAGGAGAACTGGCTTGAAATAATGAGTTGTGCGTGAAGCATTCCTGGGATTCGCGTAATCAAGACGATGGCGCGAGCAATTTTGCGCACCCCGGTTTCACGCGGTGAAGCTTTGCGTGCCGACGGTTCCTGACGCGGAAGATTTCGCGCGCCGCCTAGATTCTGTGTCGGCTGATGCCTATAAATAGAAGGCGACCCTAGACGGTTTGGGGGTTGCAGAATTCAGAATGGCTCCTGTGCATGCAATTCAGACTCCCTCGCGTTCAATATGACTTCCAGGTAATTCCTCTTTTGACGCAACCTTGCCCCGGGGTTCACCTTTGCGCACAACTCCACTGGATTAAGTGATTTCTCTCACTCATCTAGGTTCCCCCCCATGCGCCCAATCTTTCCCCCGTGCGCGCAATCCCCTCCTGTGTGCGCAATCCCTATCCTTTCTGCGCAATCACATCTCTGCGCAATTCTCTGGTCATATTTCACGCCATCCCGATGTTTTGCGTGGAAAATTTCTTTTTCCACGCATCACCTAGGACCCATTTACCTTGACGCCCCTTGGCTTCCTTTCCATGCCGGCACCTGATGTCTCCCCTACCGGGAATGCGTGCCATGCGTTGGTTTCCCGTACAGCCTTCCAGGCTCGTAAAAAGTAACCTCAAGGTCTCTTGGGTGGTGTTTCCCGTTGTGTTTCTTTGCCTTATGCTTCTCCGCATAGGCACGCTAACAGTTATTGCTTCTTCTCATAGCCACGCTAATGTGGACCCCTCAATGGTTTTCCATGCAGCCCCCTTCACTATGGCCTTGACGATGCCTTCCCTCCCACAGGGGGTAGAGGGCATTGGGCATGTAAGCCCTAGGGGTGTGGAGAGAACCCACCTCATCCAAGCTACATGACGTTAAACTGCTATGAACCACGTCCTTAACACATGACGTTAAACTGTGGTCTGACCCCATGCTTCACACGTAGGGTCCCCCCATCTTGGACAGTTTTTATGCCTCCCATCTCCATAGGAATGTAATATTCCTTACATGGAATGAGATTCTCCTTGTCGGAGTGGCGTTTGTCCATGGGGGAAGGGCTGCCTCAGAGCATAAGCCCCTAGCCTCTCTTACGGAAGGTTTCACCCAAGAACCTCTGTACATCCCTCCTGCCAAAGCCAGTGGAGTCCCTTTCCCACTTTTCTTTGTCGCACCACGGGCCTCCATCCTGCAGTAAGCCCCAGCACCCAGGGCCTCTAACCACGTGTAAGCCCCAGTTTCCTCTTTGGGCCGCTCAATGCGTAAACCCCTTTCTGCTTCTCACAGATGCACCCTTTGCAACGTGATCGTCTGGTCCATTTTGCCTCTTGTTTCTCACACTGATCATGACTCACATGGGCTTAGAGCACCCATCGACCATGACATTCTCCCATGGTTCGCCTCAGAGTGTAATCCCCGTTCCAGCGAACTACGTGGACTTTGATCCGTGCTAACGCATGGTATGTAGGAATCCTCCACGAGGTTCAAGCCCACCACCCGGTCGTTCCGACTTCTTCACGTCAGTTCTCCAACACCATGGGCCGCCTCAGAGCGTAAGCCCCAAATGCCTTCATCCCACATGACATTAAACTGTATCTCGTACCACATGACGTGAAATTGTATCTCGTCCCACACGACGTTAAACTATATCTCGTCCCACGTGACGTTAAACTGTATCTCTTCCCGCATGACGTTAAATTGTATCTCTTTCCACATGACATTAAAGTGTATCCCTCATCCCGCATGATGTTAAACTTTATCCCTCGTCCCGCATGATGTTAAACTATATGTCTTCATCCCGCATGACGTTAAACTATATTACCCAAACTACGTGGTCTTTGATCTATGCTAACGCATGGTACGTAGGAACCCTCCACGAGGTTTAACCCCGTAAGTCTATCACCCATCCTGATCCTTACCCGGGCCACCACATCCTGGTGAGATCATGCCACCCCTTCCCACTCCATAGTATCCGTGAAGCCGCCCACATGATGGCCCCAACATCGTTGTTCCCCTATGGGGTTCTCCAACATGATCCACTCTCAGTGTTCCGATCAGTCTGATCCGTCTCCTCAAGACGTTAAACTCGCGACATACCCCATGTTAAACATGGGAAGATGAGGAAAACCTCAGATGGAACAGAATTCCCCACATTCGATGTGGGATGCATCGGGCTTCCGCACCCTTGAGAAGCCCTGTGATAAGGGACAGAAGATAGACATGCTGATCCCCAGTGTCAAGACATGCCAACGACACCCCAAAGTGACCATTCTCCTCACTGAAGGTTGCTACCCCGACAAGACCCCTTGGAGCATCTCGACGGAAGCAGAATAATTAACTGGCATCCATGTTGATATGGTACTAGGAACGAGCTTTATAAACCCATCTTAAATCTATGAGGGAGACCCAGACTAGGTGACGAGCTCTGAGAAGGAATCCATGGAAGGAAGAACCGACATCCCATCATCCCAGTTTCGATCAAGGAGCAGACGTCCCTGGACAAGGAACGGATGTTGCCCGCCTTTGGAAAGTGGGAATGTGGGTCTACAATCTGCACATCCTCCCATGCGTGACGGACATGCGCGCGTGCACCGACATAAAAGCGTCAGAAACAGAAAATGGTGAACCCAACGTGATTCTCTTCTCCTAAATATGGGGACAGGTATCATTAGGGGTGTCAGAAGATTAGCATGTCACCAGGTCCAGGAACCTATTACCGGAATGTGAAACCCATTAGGGGTTGAGGCAGTCAGGATGTTGTGCACTCCATTCTGCGACGTCGTCAGCATGGATCCCTCTCGCCGACCATGGAAGACAGATTGATGTTGGGATATTGGCTGTCGATTTCTTTTCCTGTTAGTACTAATGGGTTCATCTCCCTGCTTCCAAGAATCAGATCACTGCATCTAGAACTCGATCTCCACCTGCCCACCGGCGTAGGGGCAGGGGCAGTACCGACGCGGCTACCCCGTGCGGTCCCACCTTTTCCACAGTCACTCTGGCTCCAATTTCTATGACTGTCATGCGGTCAGGCACCCTCCCCCCATCAAAAATCATCCAGCAAAGGGTGATCCATGACCTGGTTCGTAGGTACGATGAGGAAGGGATCATCCCCACCAGGGGAATGGTCCGTTTGGATCTTGAGGCGGCTACGCCTCACCATCTTCATCGCCCCTGAGGGCCGCATAGGGAGCCGTCGCTCCCCACTCTGACGTTCAACCGCATCGGGAGCCTATCTCCGGAGCACCTTGACACATCCCTCCCCTACGCCAATGAGGTGGGGCATGTCGGGGTTCGCCTAATCGGAGACCCGTCCTAGGGGTTAACGGAAAGATCCCCCACCAGGCTGCATCGGCACCGCCACCCAGCTCCCCGGGCCGAGGAGCAGGCAATCGTTGTGCCCGCACCACCAGCTCCAACCCATCTGACCCGACACCGGCGTCGGGCGTGAGCGGAAGTGGATTCCCATCATGGGGCACCAAGGTCAGTAACCACTGTGGCCCCAGCCGCTACTGACTCCTGTTACCAGACCCCCACACACGTTGCGCAGGGGCAGTCACATGCCCGACTGGGATCGAGGCCCCGACCTCCCAACAAGCAGGTTGGGTCGACTCTCCCGGTCGCGGGCTTAGGAAATGGCCACCGCGGACCAATCCGTGGTCATGCCACCCACCATGAAGGCTCATTCCGTGCCACTGATCTGCAAAGCCGAAGGCTTCTCCGTGATAGCTACGCTACGAGTATGACTCTTCCCAATGCCCACTGCAATGGGTATGAGGACACTCCCCCTACCGCTGGCCGCGAGTATGGAGCCGTTGCATATCTGGTCGCCCACCCATATGGAGGTCATCCCCATGTCCCTTTCGCCATCTGTCCTGGTGCTCCTTGCACTTCGGCCTTCATTCCCCTCTACCCCAGCACTATTGAGGCTAGGGGAATCCTTGGCGGAAATTATCCATACCCTGAGGAGCCACCCAGGGGCAGGAAGGCGGGACGTCATCGCCGTAAGAGGAATGTAAGGGGAGTCTGGAAGGAAATTAGACCAGTCTGTTTCTCAGAATCTGAGGCCAAGTACGACTCGACGATGGAACCTTCCCCCCAACCCTTTGAGTCGAGGGTAGGGATGGGGACATGGCGCGTCAGTCTCGTACTCCCCAAATGTGAGATCTGTATGATTCCCTCCACCCCCGAAGGTATATCCAGGAGGATGAGGGCTTGGCGTACCCCCAGGGGTCGAACCCGCAGTTATCACTGGTCTCCCCGGAAGCACCTTCCACCTCAGTCAGGGGGGGGGGTTGGGGAACTTTTCTGGGGACCGACAGAAGAGTTGCAATGTGACACACCCTTGGCGATAACCGATACTGTGATAGGAGGCATGTTTTCCATCCCATCATATCGCGACATGGCATCCAGAGAACAGAAACCCAGGGAGGACGACTCAGGGATCAGCTGCCAATCGCCATGTTCACCGTATTCCTCGTCGGCCAGCTCACCGGCCCAGCGGCCTGCCTCGGCGCTATTGCCAGCTCCCCGACCATTCTCAGTTGATGAGCAGGGGCAGAAAGGGACAGATCCCGAACTAGAGTCGTGGAGGTTCTGGACCGTCCTCGCAGCGGGCCACTTCCCCGAGAAGTTTTGGCTGGTCACAGGATCGGATTTTGATATGCCAGAGTCACTCACCCCGGGAGAGTTTGAATATTTCCACCAGACTCTTCGGGCGACTCACTCCCATATTTGCCATCAGCTAGCACCATATCTCGGGAGTCAAGCACATCTTGAGGATATCAGTGAGTAGTTTCGTCGGGTCGACCTGGCTGTGCTCCCCGTGGTTCGGCACCCCGAGTCACTTGACCACCACGGGGACTCCAGCAACAATGCATCCAAATATTTCAAGTACTCCGCAAGGTTATCGAGGAAGACACCCCCCACGTGCACATCTGCAGATGGGGGTAGTACACTGCCCTTCTTTTCTGTGTGATCCGCCTACAGCCCGACTAAATGGGCGGCCCTGAGGGAATGTCGCCAAGGACAGTGGCGGTCAACTTGGATGACCTTTCAGATGAGGGAAACGTTGTGGAGCTCCTTGATGGGGATTCACCCCCTGTGGACAAGCCGCTACTAGAACCATCTGGGAGGATGAATGACCAACAGAGGAGCATCCTAGGTCTCCCTACACCCACTGAAGCCTTAACACTGAGTCGAAACATCGGCAAGGGTAAAGAGCACGTCGGGTCTGTCAAGCTTACTGACCCATCTGCCTCGGTACAGAAGGAAGAGGAAGGCCCCGAAAAGGCCACGCAACGCCAATATCCTGCTGAGAAAATGAGGATGGTTGATGACCTCTTAGCCGAACGCATTGTAGAGCGGCGGCATGACTACGGTAACCCTAGGCCAGGATAGAAGGGGTAGGAGCACCTACCCCTTGACAAGATTCCCCCGGGAAACTAATACCATGTTAAGTTTGCTGACAGGGGAGAGGTCGGATCCCATGACAAGAGGGTGCAGTATGTTTCACCGAACCCTTTCGAGCGGCGGGATCACATGGGGGACCCTGCTCGGTTTCCTCCCGCTGCCCCGAGAGTCGCTCTGCCAGCCACCTCACGAGCTGCTGAGCTTGAATACCAGATTGAAGAGCCCAACAATGTGCTTGTGGTTAGAGATCCTCGTCAGGATAGGAATCCGCGTCCGGATGATCTAATGGAGGCTCTCATAGCCCGCTTAGAGGCCCTGGAATCTTGGCAGCTGGCAATCCCACCGGACGGCAAGCCATACACAGCATTGGTGGATGACATGCCGGCCCCACCGGGATTTCGGAACCCCACTTTAGCCCCATTTAATGGGACCGGGGACACACGACAGCACCTGGCCCACTTCAACTCGAGGTGCGGGCCTATGTTAGGGACTCCGATGCAGAAGGAGGCTTCTAACCTCTATTGCTTCGTTCAGACACTGGAAGGACCGGCATTCGTCTGGTAGAACCAGCTCCATATTGGATCTGTGACTAGCTGGGAGGACCTTCACCGCAAATGTCTCTACTAGTTCAGTTCCACAACCCGGAAGAAGAACATCGCATCCCTGTTCAGGTGCAAACAAAGTCCCGATGAGCGAGTCGTGGACTTCGTCGCCCGGTGGAAGGGGCTCACGTACTCCCTTGACATGACACTAACTCAGGAGAAATTACTAAAAATGTGCATAGGGAACATCAAGGCAGAGATAGTTCCTTCTCTGATCACTCAGAATTACCCCAGAGGGTTTCTGGATGTCTCGTACAAGGCTCAATGCCTCGAAGAAGCCCTGCAACAGGCTAATCAGGCATGCCCGCTGCCTCCTGTAATCCCTGCAAGGAGAGCTTCCAGATCCAAGCCTGCAATTGTGGCCCAAATAGTGGCCCCCAGACATCTAGAGTTGCTACCAATAAGACCTGCTCAGCAGCCTCATAGGGGTCCACCCCCCCGGGCATAGCCTCCGGCCCAGCAGTGACTGCCCCAAAATCGGCGGGCGCTTCCGTATAACGCACCGCCACCACCGGGGCGAGATAATCAGGCTTCGCCTCCTCGTCATGCTCCCCCGACCCCTGGCCAGGGTCAGCCTCCAAGAGCCCCCTTTCCAGACAGAAGGAATCGGACTTACTCATTTGACGAGGACCAGGTCCCCGGTTATTTTTGTAGTGCCTTGGAGAATAGGATCGTGGGGCTACCTGAGTGTTGGAAGCCAGAAGAGGCACGTCTCACTGGTCACCCTAAATACTGACCTTATCACCAAACCCTGGGGCACACTATCTAGCGATGTTATGTGTTCAAGGACTGGCTCCAAGACTAGATTGACAATAACATAGTAAGGTTGGGCCCAGCCCCGGTGCAAGTGGCATGTGTCTTCGTGAGATCAGATGGCATCAGCGGCAACGAGGATTAGTGGCAGCAGGATTCCAACCATGGGTCCCAGAGGTATAACGACTGGATGGCCCGCAGGATGGTCGCCCATGCCCATGGCATCATCCACGCCTGCCTGAGTGAGCCAGAGCCCTCAGAATCTACGACCGCCGCTTTGGCATCATCGACCCAGCCTACCTCTTCCCAGGAGAGCAAGCGGCGGCGTAAGAAGAAAGAATGTGCCCTTCCAATGCTGTCATCATCCCGCATGCTTGGCGATTTTATGCCCCTAGAGATGGGGATCCCTCCGAGACTCCGTCTGTTAGTGGATGACTCCTCGAGTGAATGCCCGAGGTATGCTTCGGCTAACACTATAGAGTTGGAAAATCCCTTTTTGACTCCCGAAGATGAGGAACGCCAGGTGGACCTTCCCAATGTCCCCAGCTGTCGTAAACGTCAGCAGAGCCTTGGGTACGTGAATCACCGGGGCATGAAATTCGTCACCTACAGTCAGGCTATGTACGCTACTGAGACCCGGCAGCAGGCACGATACCGAGCTCAGCACACGCGGCCCCTCACCCAGTGTCGAATGGTTCCCCTCCACTACTGTTTGTGTTGCTGGATCAGGCGGGACCACCTCGGTCATGCCGCGACCGGCCCTGCCCTGCCACCGGCCAGCTACAGCCTTCCAGTCCTCGCACGGAATCCACCTCCCGAGCTTCGACTAGTGAACAGCGAGACGTTCCTAGTACCCGTCAGTCACCGGTTCCACCGATAGGGCCTGTGATGCCTCCAATCGTAGAGTAGCCTCCTGTAAGCAGAAGCTCACGTTTGGCTCAAAAGTATGATGTTCTAAAGCACCTGGCTGGCATTCCAGCAAGGCTTTCTATCCTTGAGGCCCTTCTTATGTCGTCTGAAATGCGTGAGGCGCTCGCCGAATCTCTATGGATCCCCCTTCAGTTTGAGACGGAGGTGGCGGCCGTAGAAACCTCCCACACCGATGTGATTGATGATGCTGAATGTCAGTCAGTTATCTCATTTTCCGGTGAAGATGAAGACCTTCCCATACAGGGGCACATTCTCCCATTGTACATCACCAACCAGTTCAATGACATGGATGTCCGCCACTGTCTTCTTGAAACCGGTTCTGGGATTAACCTAATCCCAACTCAAACACTGCGGAAACAGGGGTTATCTGAGGATGATTTAACTCCCTCCGACCTCAGGATCCTGGGGTATGATAGGACTGAGCAAACTCCACACGACAAGATTCGCTTGAAGACCCAGTTCGGCGGCTTAATTGCCATCACCGAATTCATGGTTGTCTCTCAAGACACCGCCTACAATGCGTTGATGGGAAGGCCATGGATCCACCTACACGCAGCGGTCCCCTCATTGTATCACCAGTGCCTCAAATACACTTTTAAGGGTCGAGTGGGCATCATCCAAGGATATGCGTCTCCTTTTTCCACTTGTGAAGCTCGTTATCTGGACACTGACAATTAAAAGAGAAAGTACAAGCAGATCCTGGCAGGTGAGGTTGATCCCGCCACTATCACAAGTGATCCCTGGGCATGTTTGGATGATGCATATGTCTCCCCAATCCATCAGTTGGAGGCCACGACCCCCGACATGGGGTACAACTTCTTTGTTTCGAGAAACAGAGGAAGGAATATTTTCGGGTCCAAGCGACATCGGGAAATCACCACGTACTCTTACACCAACCAGACTCAAGTGATCCCCGAGCCCCTTACCCCTGTACGATATTGGGACGTTAGGCTCATGGCAAAGACAGTACGTCATACGTGTCTGTTTTGCCAAACTGGAATTGACCAGATCCAGCCAACGCGCCACTACTGATTGGATGTCATAAAGCGTGGCCCCTTGGGACGAAGACCATATGGGATTGGAGCAACTGCCTTTGTCGCCATGGTCTCCGCAGTGCATGAGTCTCCAGACGTGAAGACCTCTGCCGCCCAAGCTGGCACCAACATCCCATCTGGGTCTGGCAGCCCCGAAACGGATCCCCCCATGGATGATCCCTCTACATGTGGAGAGGAGTACATGGAAGATTCTCCTCCTTCCTTTGAGTAGGGAGTCCCCACCACGGTCGATGAATTAGTGCAGGTGAACCTCGGTAGCGAGGCGGACCCGAGACACAAATTGGTCAGTGCCGCTTTGCCCCCCAAGGAAGGGAAACAGTATGTAGACATCCTCAGACAGCACCGTGATGTGTTCGCCTGGAGTTATTATGAGATGCTAGGGATAGATCCCCATGTATCCATCCACTGTCTTGGCCTTCCAGAAAACCATTGAGGTTCAAGTAGCCTCCCAGGAAGATGAACCCCTCTCATTGTGCCATGGTTGAGGCCGAAGTTGATAAGCTCATCAAGGCCAACTTCGTCAAGGAAGTCCAGTCCCCAGTTGGCTAGACAACATTGTGCCAGTCAAGAAGAAGAATGGGCAGATCAGGGTCGGTATCGACTTCCGCGATCTCAATCGCCACTGTCGGAAGGATGATTTTCCCCTTCCCGTGACAGAGTTGTTGATCGATTCCACGGCTGGTTTCCAAGCGCTCTCCTTCATGGATGGGTACTCCGGGTACAACCAGATTTGGATGGCCCCTGAGGATGAAGATTTCTCTGCCTTCCGGGCCCCCAGGGTACTTTCTGCTTCCAGGTTATTCCCTTCGGCCTGAAGAATGCGGGTGCCACCTATCAACGGGCTATGCATCGCATATTCCAGCCGAATCTCGGGACACTGGTGGAGTGCTACGTGGATGATCTGGTGGTTAAATCTCGTTAGTGCCAGGAACATCTCAAAGACCGTGAGAAAGTGTCTGGCTTCCTCCGGTCTCACCACATGAAGATGAACCCATTGAAGTGTTCCTTCAGGGTCACCTCTAGAATGTTTCTTGGCCTCATTGTTAGGTACCGAGGCATCGAGATTGACCCGGAGAAAATCAAGGCCATCAGTCAGATGCCTCCCCCGAATAATATTCGGGAGTTGAGAGGTCTTCAAGGCCACATTGCCTATATACGCCAATTCATTACGAATCTGGCCAGCAAGTGTAAGACATTTTCTCGGATCATGAAGAAAGGTGTCGCCTAGGAATGGGACGAAGAGTGTCAGATCACTATTGAGGAAATCAAGCAGTATCTGCTCCAACATTTGGTCTTGATGCCACCCGTTTCCAGAAAGCCGCTGGTCCTTTACGTGACCGCCCTAGAGCGATCCCTCGGTGCACTTCTCTCCCAGAAGAACAAAGAGGGAACAGAGAATATCCTTTACTACCTCAGCCGAATGCTCCTCGATACAGAAATTAGATATTCTCTCATCAAGAAGAGCTTCCTGGCGCTCGTATTTTCTGTGCATAAATTGTGGCACTACATGCAGCACCACGAGGTACAGATGGTCTCTTGGGTAGACCCGTTGAAATACATCCTGAACAGACCTATGTTGACCGGCCGATTGGCGCGCTGGGTGGTGATCCTCCAGTAGTTCGACATCAAGTTCGTACGTCATAAGGCTATCAAAGGACAGGCGTTGGCAGACTTCTTAGCTGTCCACCAAACCTCCACAGACCAGCCACTGGATCTATGCTTTCCTAAAGAGGAAATCCTCCCAGTCGATCACACCATCCCATGCTGGCAGATGCACTTTGACGATGCCTCCCGGAGCCCCACTAGTAGGAGGCTCAATGATCCTCGGCTCAACAGAGTTGTCCTGAGTGTCGTCTGCATCACCCCGAAGCAAGTCGTTCTGCTGTATTCATTCCTGTTGTCAGAAGGCTGCACCAACAATGAGGCAGAGTATCATGCCCTTATCACTGGACTCTAGTTCGCTCTCGAGATTGACGTACCACATCTGTATGTAAAAGGGGAGTCCGAGCAAGTCATCATGCAGGTCAATGATGACTATGCTGTTAGGAAGACAGAACTCGTTCCATTGCTGGAGTGCACCCTTCGTCTAATGGCTAAGTTCCCCTCCTGGCCAGAGGTCGTTCACATTCCCCGGTCGCAGAACAGTCAAGCAGATGCTTTGGCCAGCCTGGCCGCATCACTTGCGGAGCCCGAGCAGGATCACCTAATTATCCATGTGGCACACCAGAGAGTCATTTCTCATGTTATTCCGCAGGGTGATCGTGGCCCGCGGGTGAACCAACTCACCACTGGTGCCCCTACGTCAGGATCCTCAGGGGCTTCGGGTGCGGTAATCTTGACAGTTCCTGACTGGAGGACGCCCTTGGTTGAATATCTCCATCACGGTAATCTTCCGTGGAACCAAGATGAGCGTGAGCGAATCCGATGCTGTGCGCCGCAGTTCACCCGTTAGAGAGGTCCCAGTCTTGAGAAGCTCCTTTACAGGCGCGGATTTGATGGTGTTCTCCCCCGTTTCCTTCAAGGAGTCGAGATCCCATAGGTCATGCAAGAGGTGCACGCTGGTTCCTGTGGCGCCCACCAGGCTGGGTCGATGTTGACCCACCAGATTCGGAGGCTGGGATACTTCTAGCCCTCCATGATCTACAACTGCATCGAGTATTCCAAGAGGTGTCACGCATGCCAAGTTCGTGCTAACTTTGTGCATCGGCCACCGGAGCCTCTCCATACTACCATGTTTTCTTTTCCCTTTGTAGTCTGGGGGTTTGATGTTGTAGGACCTTACCTGCCGGCAACGTCCCGCCAGTGCCGGTTCATCTTGACCGCTACGGATTTCTTCTCCAAGTGGGCAGAGGCAATCCTGCTCAAGGAAGTCAATGCATGTTCTATCGCTGACTTCTTGAGCTCCAATATCATATATCCATTTGGAGTACCTCACGCTATCCTCGCGGATAATGGAACAATCTTCCGAGCAGCGGAGATAAAGAAATTGTATGACAAGTACAACATTCGCTCTAACCACACCTCCCGCTATCATGCGCAGTAGAATGGAGAGATCGAGGCGTTTAACAAAACCCCCTCTAACATTCTGCAAAATATGGTTGGTCAGAACAAGAAATGTTGGCCGGACAAGCTCCCCAACGCCCTCTAGGCTTATAGGATGACGACTCATAACTCCACCCAGGTGACTCCGTATTCCCTGGTGTATGGAGATGAGGTCGTCCTACCCATGGAGATCCAGTTTCCCTCATTGCGCATGGCAGTCTATGACCAGAAAGTACCGGATAGAGTTTCCGAAATCCATCTAGCCGAATTGGAAGCGCTGGAAAAAACTAGGCTTCGCGCATTACATAACATGGAAAGGAATCAGAGTAGGATGGCTCGAACATTCAATAAGAAGGTTCACCTCCACTTTTTCCTGCAAGGTGACCTGGTGATGGCTCTCAGAGCACCGATGATTCCCGGCAGGAAACCACCCAAGTTGGAGCCCAAATGGGAGGTGCCTTTCATTGTTTATAAGGTCTATCCCAATGGAACTTATTCCCTAGTGACTATGGATGGTGAGCTCATAACTCCTCCCACCAATGCCAGGTTCCTCAAGCAGTACTTTGCCTAGGTAACTATGGTCCTGCATGTCCTTAAACTATACGGTCCCGCATGACCCTAAACTGCACCTTGGTCCGAGTTCTAAGACCTTAAACTAAGATCCTTACATGGTCCAGCATGACCTTAAACTACGTTTTCCCCTACATCTGGTCCCCCAATGGTCCGAGTTCTAAGACCTAAAACTAAGATCTTTTCCCCGCCCCACACGACGATAAACTGTATTCTGTCCTACACGACGTTAAACTGTATTTTATACTACATGGTGTTAAAATGTGTTTCAAGAACTATGTGTCGCTTGATTACCATCTTTATGGGATACGTAGGACCGCCTGAAAACTTAGATTTCATGTCCAACCCCATCTCTTAGGAGATCCCGCGATCTCCCTGTTGCCTCGGTTTTTTGACCTTCCCTTACCTCGGGAATCCACCATATTTTGGCCGCTATCAGACTGAGCCCCTCGACCCTTTCCAGTGGTCTACTAATGTTTTAGGAGTACTCTGGTTTAAGACCTGGAGTGTCATATTCGACTTAGGAAAGACTTTGTCCGCTTGTCAAGCTTCGTGTTCCCCTTCATTCAGGCCCCACCATCTTTCAAACCCGGAGGGACCCCCAAGAACTGCCTGGATACAACGCCTGAGGGCTCTCCTACCGTCATGGGACAACTACCCCGAGGGCTTCGGGAAACAAATTGATACAAATCCTATGTTGCAAATGTGGTCAGCGGTTGATGCTCATTTGTTTTCCCCTACCTCTATGATAACGCAATAGCTTGATGTGTTGCGAGCATGGTCAGCAGTAATCCTCAGTCATCACGCTGGCTTCTTCGGGCCCTTAATGTTGGTTGCATGATTCACAATATGTTCCACCCCACCGTGTCAAGGTGGAATCTCGACACTCCTTGTACTAACCCTTAGTACACCCCCACACGTCAGATGGACCATGCTGTGTAACGGTGTCTCTCGGGATTCCCGTGATCTTAGCGCTAGAGTATGTTCTTGGGTTTCATCTTTACAGGTTGCGTGCAGCTTGAACCTCATCCCCATGGGGAATGAGGAGTTGCCCAGACATTGTGTTTCGGCCCCAGCGTAGCTAGGAGCTAGAATCTCCTGCCCCCCTGATTGTTGAACCCTCATAGGCCCCTTTGGCCCGAGGCTCCTCTGTCGGAATCACACGCAGTGATGGTATGGGATTATGTCCTTGTTCCCATCAGGAATGCTTTATCACATCGTGTGTGTTTCCCCTAGTCCAAGCCATACGACATTAAACTGTGCTACCTGGCCCAAACCATACGACCATAAACTGTGATGCCAGGTCCAAGCCATACGACCTTAAACTGTGCTGCCAGGTCCCACCACATGACCATAAACTGTGATGATATCATCCCGTCTGCACGCCTTTAAGGCTCTACCTCTCAAGAACTATGTATGGCTTGATTCGAATCCTTATGAGATATATATGTGCACCTGGGAACTTCCCCACAGGCACAGCCTCACTTTTCGTGTTCGGTCTCTCAGCCTAAACGCGTCCCTAGGATCACATAGTAAGTAGGGATTTGCCCCATTCATGTTGGGTTTTGCAACTACTTTACCATGTGTCTCACATTCCCCTTATTCATTGTTCCGAGTTCTAAGAATGTAAACTAAGACCCTTGGATTTTCACGACTCGGTCACTCTTGTGGGATTGTACGATGTGGTGCGGGACTATGTCCTCCTTCACGTCAGGTTACTCGTCGTACCGTGCCTATCCACAGATGAGATGTGTCTCCCGTCCCACACGACGTTAATCTATATTTCGTCCTATATGATGTTAAACGGTGCTTCTATAACTATGTGTGGCTTGATTCTCATCATAATGAGATACGTAGGAATGCTCGAACATTTCGTCTTGGGTCCAGCCCCAGGGATTACCAAATCCCGTCCCTCCTTATTTTCAGCCCCTCAGCATGACATTCTTGGGAAGTGGTGAAATCGTGACATATACCCCGAATAAGTTCAAGATGCCGCATAGTAATAATAGGAAGCGGCAGTTCTCTCGCCAGAGAGGTCCTGTCTGAAAATTGGGATGATTCGTGATCAGGTTGGTACGTCCGCCTAATGTGCCTCCTCCACGGTGGCACAATTTCGGGAGTGTTGGACTCTATTAGAACAAACCACCACTCCACTTTCCACACTTTGAGTTTCCCTTTATTCAGATCCTAATTCTCTTTCATGTTCGATGGGACCCCCTAACAGTATGGATGATAGACCTATGGTCCGCCTACTGTCATGGGCCAACGTTCCGGAGGACTGGTCATGTTTGACGGGACCCCCTAACAGTATGGATGATAGACTTTGGTCCGCCTGCTACCATAATATAGATGATAGACCTTTGATCCGCCTATTGTAGCAGTATAAATGATAGACCTATAGTCCAACTACTGTACTGGGCCAACGTTCCAGAAGACTGGCCGACGATATTAGAGTTAGGCCCCGTGTTGTGAACATGGTCAGCGGTCAGCCCTCATTTATTGTCCCCATTCCAGGCCAAGACGATATAGATGATGCGTTTACTCCACGGTTAACAGTTATCCTCCATTATCGCGCCCCAGAGTATTCCGAATTCGTGTAGCGTGATTCACCTTTCCTTTAAATATCCCTATGTTCAGATGGATTTCAATGCCCCCGACATTGCCCCGCTCGTGAGTCAGAGAGCATTGAGAAGGTGATATATCAATCGGTATGAGGCCTTCTGCTCAGAAATCTAGGCCCAATATAGGATGCCTGAAGCTTGGTTAATTCCCCACAGTTGGACGAAATGATAACATGAGTATCATTTGCTTCTCGCTTTGGGTGTGACCCACATGAGCTTAGGGATGAGTTGTTATTCATTTTGGAATTATGGTTGAGAATATTAAACCAAGGGTAAAAATGAATGGATTTGTCCATGTATTGGATTGAGATTATGAGAAGTACAATGAGGAAGTTCATGAGATGGCCAAAACAAAGCCCCTAAGGGTCGGCGTGCTGGATCGATCCTTCCAACGCTGCAACCCTTTGGCTGGTAGCCTCCAGGACCACTTCTCGCTCCTTGCAGACTCTCTCCTCATCAGCCTCCACAGAGCGAAGCTCGCTAACCCAAGCTTGTGCCAGCGCCCGCTCAGTTTGATGTATGACCATCTGCTGAATCGCCTCCATCAGTTGTTCCTATGCATTATCCAGCTGGGACTCCAGTTGTTCCACGAGCTCAGAGCATGTCGCAATGAAGGCCTCCTCCTCTGCCGCCTTCCCTTCGAGGTGTCGGACCTCCCGCTCCGCCCTCATCAACGCTCGGGCATCCGCCGATCTTTCCCAACAACGGGCAATGTCGTTGTGCCGACATCTCTTGCGTATCTTCTCGGCCATGTAATCATGGAACATCAGATGAAGGCGCTGAGCGTCAGCCCCTCTGGCGCACAGGAAGCGCAGCTAGGTCTGGAGTGATCTCGTCCTCCTCAGCCAATCCGACTGGGGCTGTCTGAGAAAGTGCTGGATACACTTCCACCCTTTGCACCGTGTCATCCGACTCTCCTCGGCCACTTTTTAGTCTGAGTCATCTATCTCCTCAGGGCCAGCGGGCTGGTACACAGGAAAGGTAGCCAGCAGGTCGGAGGCAGGATCTGCCTCAGAGATGTCTTCATGAGTAATAGTATCCTCAACGTCCGAGTGGTCTTCCTCTCTCTCCCCGACAGTGATGGTTCCTCCACCAGCCTCCGGCCTCGCCTCAAGAACAGTGCCGCTGATGCCCGCTACCCCCTGCTCACCGATTTCCAGGGTTGAATCAGTGCGGGAAGCATGTTCTGAACGAGGTGGTATGTCTGCCACTGTTCCACTCCCAGAAGGCCCGGGCTCCGCAGCCTGAGGATCATCCAATGTTGAGATCACTCCACAAGGCGTATGCTGATTAGTTGGGATCTTTTGATAACAAGCGCTAGTAGTGAAGCATGAGACTCACAAGAATCCAGAGAATTGGCCTCAAGTGTTCCGGCTACTGCAGGAGCCTCCATGATGGGAGACCCCTCTGTGCTTGTCAATTCAATGATGGGTATCGGATCCCCATACTGTCCCATCAATTCCCTTCCTCCCTCCTCTAGTGGGGATTCCTGACCAATGCTTAGGCGCTCCTAAGTGAGGTAGAGAGAGGGTTTGGAAATTCAAAAAGGAGAATGGATGAAAAAAGGAAATGAATGAGGATAAAGACAAACCTCGAGTTTCTCTGTTATGTCGATATCAGAGCTGACAATCTCACCGCTCTCTCAGAGACTCCCTTGGTAGGTCGCCCCATGTGACCCCTCACCTTCGGGTTCTCCTTCTTCTTTATCCTACCTTTCTCCTTCGTCTTATCCGGTCTCCTCCCCCTCAGACTCCTCATCACTGTCTCCTTCTCCTAGCGGCATCACTTATGGATCATGCTACTAGCTGAGCATCACTTTCACTAGGAAAGGTGGCTCCGCACGTCGACCCCTTTGGTGTGCCTATGTGTCCATGGCTGTCAGATAAGCATGTCGTCGATGGATGTTTACCCGGTCGGTAACTCGAACGAGCCCGACCTCTAGCATATGGATCCTTCTTTGCATGATCTTCTACCAGATGTCATAAATGCTCAGTGATTATCGCAGTGTCATCCAGGCCAACCATAGTGCCGGGAAAATTGCATCTTGGGTAGGTTCGAGCATGTACCTTATCTGCTTCCCGGGCATTTCCCTGGCCGCATCATGTGACCCCCCACGGGGAATGAGGTCGCGGCGGCACCGTGTGATATGCCCGCTACTGAGGTCCCAGCCTGCGTAGGCCTCACTGCCGGACGCGACCCTAGTTCCCCCCTTCTGGAGGCACCTAGCCTCCTCACCCGTCTCCTGGTTTCCACCTGGGTAGCCTCGAGTTGCCGGAATCGATTACATAAAAGCCCCTCAAGGTACTCAATGGTGCAGTGCTTGGAATATTCAGTTGATAGGCCAACATCGACCCTAATGGGGGGAAGAGTGATGACGTCACCAGAGCCAAAACTGGTAAACATCAACCACATCTGGTGCAGAATGCAGGGATTCTTCACCTCCCAGACAGTCGTGAAGACCTTCTTCGGGATTCATTGGAGGCTCCCGAATTTCCTGGAGAATTGTGATGGAACGTAAGGCTCACAGATCACCTTCCCGTCGATCCGAGCCATGAGCACCCCAGCTCGAATGCTCTGGAAATACTCCCGCTACTCCAGTGGGCCTCACCCATTGTCCCCCATCTGGCCGACAGGGGTGGGGAACGGGCTGAAGTTGAAGTTGGTGAGGTTACCAATGTGGATTCTCATTCCCTCCTCATTGAGCGTCATCGGTGCCACCCCAGCGATGTTTAGAAAGGATGGTCATAGTCCATTTCCCGGAGGACGGATGGAATTTGGGAAATTGTACCCGCGGAGGGGAGCCGCCACCCAGCCATGGAAGACCTAGAAGTGGCCACATACTCTCTGAGGCGACCCCCAGGTGATATGCATCCCAGGATCACATACAGATTGGCCAGTACGAGGAAACCCAAGTTGAACTTTTTGTTGGCATCCATGGTGCCCGCCATCACCATTGTTGCTGGACGGACGCCCATCCTCGCATCCCGCACCGGCAGGAGCCACCCGCTCAAGACGGCTGCATGGAACCCGTCATACCGGACGTTCAGGTCTCAGGCCTTAATGATGCTATATCCCCATGATTGGTATTTCCCCAACTGCAGGGTCCTCCAGAATGACCCATCCCTGCTCCTCTGAGCCGCGGTTGGGCACCGTTTCCCCCGTCCCGAAATCATGATTATTAGATCCTTCTCGAGGAACTGGCTGAATTAGCCCATGTAGGCAATGTCCTTTAGAAATTCCTTGACCCCCATCCTCTCTTTGGCCAGCTCCAGTAGGTGGAACATCAGCATGGGAGTCTGTGACTTGTCTTCCCAGGTGTTCTTTGAAGGAATGAACTCATCGTATTGGTAGCCCACCAGTGGGATTCCTCTGATGCAGTGAACATCCCAGAGACTGATGCCAAGTTCCCCATGGTGAAGGTGGAATATTTTGGTATCAGGAGACCACTAGGTGAATAGATCCAGCCTGAGCTCGGGTTGATGGTGGATGTGGAACTGTGATGTCCATACCGCCTCGAACAGGCCAATATGCCGCAGTTCATCGCCAAACTGGTCGCAAGTATGGCGAACCCAGAACGCCCAGGCCTACTCGCTGGTGAAGTTGCCCCCGGACCGCAGGTCCCAATCCTTCATCCATCCCTTCGTGTCATCTGTGATTCTCTGACGAAATGTGCTCGCGTAGAGGGACGAAGAATTCTCTACGACAGGCTCGTCCCCAGTAATGGTCCTAGTCCTTGGGTTCATGACAAATACGTCCATATGTCTGGATTCTCTAGCAGGATGTCCGTTGTTGGTAATGTTGTAGCGAGGAAGCTCGTCCTCCCAGGTCACCCATGACCGCGGTGTTTCCACCTCGAAGCCCGGAAGAGGCACCTCCTCCAAGATGAAAAAGTTCCAGAGTGGGAGGTTGTCATACAGGGGACATGTCTTCTGGGCTGGAGTCAGCCGATTGAACAAGGTCAGATTATTGGAAATGATCACCTTAGCGCCATAAACCTCCTCGTTCACTGCCATTTTGGTCCTACAAGCGGCAGCTTCCCCCTCATCAACTCGGTTTGTGGCCATCTCGGATATTTCGGGAGTTTCATGAAATCAGGATGTAGTGCGCGGAGTTGGAGAGTTCTATGTGAAATCTGAAGTGGCGGCACGAAATCCCAATGTTGGGCGCACAATCGGCACGCTAGGCGTGGAATAGCCCGAGTAGGAATGTAAGTACGGCCGAAATTCGGATGGAATTACGCACTGCCGGAGCATTTTTACACGCGGCCGCGGGAGAATTTCGTGCACGAGAGCGTTAAGCCAATCGCGCGGAAAATCTCTTGTACGGATTCGGGACCTAGCACCCCTTCTTATAGGCGAGGATAGGGTTCTGCACCACCCAGAAGGAGAAAACTGCGTGGATATGTCGTTTTTCAAGACACACCGGTTTTTTGTGCGCTAAGTGCCCAGGATAGACCTTGCTTCTGCGTTTCGGCGTTTCCCTCGGAATCTGACCGTTGTGACCTCTCGTCGATCCAATTCCAAGGGGGGGGGATTTGTAGACACCAAAAAAGTCTATAACACCCAGAAGAAGTTTCTAAATGACAAAGAGAATTCATATTCCGAATCATAGGCTGGGTCCAGAGGCCTGGGAAGTGGTGCACGAAATTCAGGAGAACTAGCGCGAAATAATGAGGTGCGCGCGAAAGCATTCCCGGGATTTGTGTAATTGAGCCGATGGCGCGCGCAATTTTGCATGCCCCGGTTCCGTGCGGTGAAGCATTGTGCGCCAACGGTTCCTGGCGCGGAAGATTTCATGCGCCGCCTGGATTCTGCGCCGGTTGATGTCTATAAATAGATGGAGACCCCTGACGATTTGGGGGTTGCAGAATTCAGAACGGCTTTCGTGCGCGCAATTCAGACTCCCCTGCACGCAAGATGAATTCCAGGTAATTCTTCTTTTCACACAACCTTTTCCTGGGGTTCGCCTTTGCGCGCAACTCCACTGGCTTAAATGATTTCGCTCACTCCTCCGGGTTCCGCCCTTGCCCGCAATCCTTACACCATGCACACAATCCCCTCCTGTGCGTGCAATCCCCATCCTTTGTGCACAATCACATCTCCGCGTAATCCTCTAGTCCTATTGCATACCATCCTGGTGTTTTGCGCGCAATCCTTCTTTTTTCACGCAACACCCAAGACCCCTTTACCTTGACACCCCTTGGGTGCCTTTTCGTGTCGGCACCTGATATCTCCCCTGCCGGGCATGCGCGCCATGATTTGTTTTCCCGTACGGCCTTCCAGGATCGTATGAATTATCCTCAAGGTCCCTTGGGCGGTGTTTCCCATTGTGTTGCTTTGCCTTATGCTTCTCCGCATAGGCACACAAATGGCTATTGCTTTTTTGCATAGTCACGCTAACATGGATCCCTCAATGGTTCGCCCTGCGGCCCCCTTCACTACGGTCTTACCGATGCCTTCCCTCCCACAAGGGGTAGATGGCAGTGGGCATGTAAGCCATGGGGGTGTGGATCTAACCCACCTCATCCAAGCTACATGACGTTAAACTTCTAAGCACCTTGTCCTTAACTCATGACGTTAAACTATGGTCCGACCCAGTGTTTTGCAAGCAGGTTCCCCCAAGCTCGGAAATTTTTTACGCCTTTCATCTCCACGGGAATGGAATCTTCCTCTCATGGAATGATATTCTCCTTGTCAGAGTAGTGTTTGTCCACGGGGGAAGGGCTGCCTCAGAGTGTAAGCCCCTAGCCTCTCTTACGGAAGGTTGCACCCGTGCACCTCCATAGTTCCCTCCCGCCAAAGCCAGTGCAATCCCTTTCCCACTGTGCTTTGTCGCACCACGGGCCTCCATCCTGGAGTAAGCCTCGGCACCCCGAGCCTCTAACCACGCATAAGCCGTTGTTTCCTCTTTGGGCCGCTCAACGCGTAAGCCCATTTCCGCTTCTCACGAACGCACCCTTTGCGCCGTGATCGTCTGGTCCCTACTGCCTCCTGTTTCTCACACCGAGCATGACTCACGTGGGTTTAGAGCGCGCACTGACCATGACATCCTCCCATGGGCTGCCTCAGAGAGTAATCCTTATACCAGCAAACTACATGGACTTTGATCTGTGCTAACACATGGTATGTAGGAAGCCTCCACGTGGTTCAAGCCCACCACCCGGTCGTTCCGACTTCGTCATGTCGGTTCGCCAACCCCATGGGCCGCCTCAGAGAATAAGCCCTAAATTCCTTTGTCCCGAATGATGTTAAACTGTATCTCGTACCACATGACGTTAAACTGTATCTCATCCAACATGCCGTTAAACTGTAACTCGTCCAGCATGACGTTAAACTGTATCTCGTCAGGCATGGCGTTAAACTGTATCTCGTCCTGCATGACGATTAACTGTATCCCTCGTCCCGCATGAGGTTAAACTGTATCCCTCATCCTGCATGACGTTAAACGGTATGCCTTCGTCCCGCATGACATTAAATTGTATTCTCGGAACTACGTGGACTTTGATCTGTGCTAACGCATGGTACGTAGGAAGCCTCCACGAGGTTCAAGCCCGTAACTCCATCACCCATCTGGATCCTTACCCGGGCCACCACATCTCGGTGAGATCATGCCACCCCATCCCACTCCATAGTATCCGGGAAGCCGCCCACGTTCTGGCCCCAACATCAGTGTTCCCCCTAGGGGGTTCTTCAATCTGATCCACTCTCAGTGATCCGATCAGTCTGATCTGTCTCCGCAAGACGTTAAACTCACAGCATACCCCATGTTAAACATGGGAAGCTGAGGAATACCTCAAATGGTACACAATTCCCTGCATTCGATGTGGGATACCTCGGACTTCCCCACCCTCGAGAAGCCCTATGATAAGGGATAGAAGACAGACATGTTGATCCCCAGTGTCAAGACATGCCAACGACACCCCAACGTGACCATTCTTCTCACCGAAGGTTGCTACCCCGACAAGACCCCTTTGAGCGTCTTGATGAAAGCAGCGTAATTAAATGGCATCCATGTAGATATGGCACGGGGAATGAGCTTCATGAACCCATCTTAAATCTATGAGGGAGTCCCAAACTAGGTGACGAGATTCAAGGAGGAATCCACGGAAGGAAGAACCGACATCCCATCATCCTAGTTTTGATCAAGGAGAAGGCATCCCTGAACAAGGAACGAATTCCACCCGTATTTGGAAAGCAGGAATGCGGGGCAACAAGCTGCACGTCCTCCAATGCATGACAGACACGCGCGCGCGCCCCGGCGTAAAAGCTTCAAAAACAATCACCTGATAACAATTATTGTTACTGAATTTAACTAGGGGTATATGTTTCTCCCAAGAGCCCCCAAAATCTAGAACACAAGATCACAACATGTACTCTAGCCCCTGTATTGTACACTCTAATTGGCCATCAGTCTGAGGGTGGTATACTTTTCTCAAAATCACTTGTGTACCTTGTGCCCTCTAAAAAATATACCATAAATGAGACATAAAATGGGTGTCCCTATCCGAAATGATAGTGTGTGGGACCCCATGAAGTCATACTATCTCACAGATTTATAACCTCACAATATCATCGACATTGAAGGTCTCCATTATTAGGAAGAAATGAGAAACCTTGGTGAGCCTATCAATGAAAACCCACAGAACATTGTTACCTCAAGGAAACATCAGTAATATGGTCATGAAATCCATCATGACATCATCCCATTTCAACTTTGGGATAGGTAACTGGTGTAAAATCTTTTCTGGTCATTGATGTTCCACCTTCACCTACTGACATGTGGAACACCTCATAATAAAACCAGTTACCTCACATTTCATACTTGGCCACCAGTACTGACAACGTCAGTCGCGGTACATCTTGATGACTACGAGATTCACAGACCAAACTAAACCATGAAATTACTATATTAGCTCCTCACATATATCCAATAAAACCCATATGTGTCTATGAACATGAAGGATCTCATATTCACCTACTGTCATACCTGGAGGAGGATCCTCACCATCCACACTCTCCTGTAGAACCGGGCTCTTTGAAACTGATATCTGTCTCATCCTAATTCTATTCAAATGGGTAGAGGTCATAGCTAAGGATAATATTTAATTCTTTTTATATCCCTAATTCTCCTCTAAATGTATCTTAGATAACAACACCATGAGCTTCCACTCATTATCGGTCTACTGAACTGCATATATCTGAGTATTCATGCTCAGTGTATTAGCCACTGCATTTCCTTTACCTTGCATATCGGCAAGCTCGAAATCAAAATAATGTGGGTACTCCACCCACATTCACTTTATCAAATTTAGATCAAACTATGTAAATATTTACTTGAGTATTTTATGGTCCTTGTACACCATAAAAGTCTCTCCCATAAAATAGTGACTCCAACAATGCAATGCATGATCAACTACAGGAAAATCAAGATCGTGCATTGGGTAATTCCTCTTATGTGGAATTAGTTTTCGAGACTTGTATGTCATGACTCTATCCCCCTACATCAGCACTGATCCCAACCTAATATTAGATGCATTATAATACATAGTGTAGCTCTTACCCTATTCTAGCAGTATCATAACAAGTGCTAATTTCAACCTCCCTTTCAGCTCTTGAAAGGTTGTATCCTAAGAATATGTCCATAGAAACATCACACCGTTCTTAGTCAAGTCATTCAATAGTGTTTCTAAGTGTGAGAAGTCCTGTATGAAATTCCTGTAGTAACCATAAATCCCTTAGAAACACCACATGTTAAAATGTTCTTGGTTTGTTTTAAGGAAACCATATCTCTCACCTTCTCTTGGTCCACTAACACTTCTATATCTGAGATTATGTGAACCAAGAAGTGAATATGATCCATCTAGAAGTGGAACTTTGTGATCTTATCATATAATAGATTATCTCTTACTGCTTTCAAAATGATATCAAGATAGTTGGAATGGCCATGTTGATTGTGAGAATACACCAAGATATCTTCGATGAAAACCACCACAAGAAATCCAAATAAGGATGGAACACTCGATTCATCGGCACCATGAAAAATGTTGGTGTGTTCATGTGGCCGAATGACATAACCAGATAATCGTATAGACCCTACCTACTACAGTATGTTGTATACGGTATGTCGTTAGGTCGAACACATACTTGGTGATAACCTGACCTCAATTTATTTCTCAAGAACACTCAGGCTCCTCTAAGCTGATAAAATAAGTCATATATCCATGGAAAGGGTTGTCTGTTCTTAATCGTAATCTGATTCAACTTATAATAATCCATACATATCCTAAGAGTTCTTTCTGCATTTTTTACAAAATGTATTGGCGAACCCCACTGAGAGGTACTAGGTTGAATAAAACCCTTTTCCTCTAAATCCTATAGATGCCTCTTGAGCTCTTGTAACTCTGTCATTGTAATCCTGTAAGGAGGAATGGATATAAGTTAATCTATTGGAACTCACTTGATGGAGAATTTAAACTATCTATCAGGAGGTAAACAAGAAAATTCCTCTACGAAGACTTACCTTAAGTGATCAACCAATGGAGAAAAGTCCATCTGACTCTCTCTATGATCATCCATATAAAAACTAAAAATTTGGGTTATCATCTCATCCATTCCATGGTGTTCAAGTCTAACTCGACTCACATGGACATACCATTCACCCTTGTGAGTAAAAACTTCACCCTATGGTGATTTAAAAGTCACCCTCTAGTGAAAGCAGTCAACGTAATCTTGATAATCTACTAGTCAGTCCATCATGAGTATGACATCTAACCATGTCATCTTGAGGAAAAAAAATTCCAAATGAACTGACACCCACCAACCTCGAGGGGGAACTCCCCGCACCAGATTACATCATCCATTATAATTGTAAACAGAGATTCTAGTGTCATAATTCCCTCATAAAGTAAAACAAAAAGCCTTAGGATTTTCACCATAGGTGCAGATGTAAAAATACGTGATTCACCTATATCAAAAATGTAATATGTAATAGTAGAGACTACTATGATCATACCTCACTCCATAGATAGTCTATAACCCTACTCCTCGGGGGTGGGATATACAGAATAGATATGGCCTATAATACAGCCTGGTGATACAACCTCACTGCCTGGAGTATGCCCACTTTGATGTCTCAATATAACTGGTGTCTGGTTTACTCATCCATGACCACCACTGCCTCAGCCTGATCGACCAACACTACTCCAACCCCTACTTAACGTGGAGCTAAGGAACCTACTCATAAACCTGGTGTTGTATCTAACCCCCTACCACTCACCGTTTGAGGGAAAGTCCTAGAGAGACATTTTATGTGGACCATCCTGTCACAATATCAACACTCAACTGGGTTACAGTCTCACTGGTTCTTCATGTGGCCTCACCTACCACACTGATGACGTAACACTGAGCTACCAGTACTCATAGTCCGACTGGAACTAATCTCATAGGAAGCATCAAAACTATGATTTCTTCCTAACGATGTTGAACCATTGGGTCAATATGTGATACTTCTCTACTCTTCTCCCCCACCATCCCTCAGGTTCCCCTCTAAAATATAACATGATTCACAACCATAGTGATAGAAGTCAATTTTTAACATGTTGACCTGAAATTTGATACCTTCCTCAAAGAATCTAGCTCTAGATAGCTCATCAGTGAGGTACATCAGTGCAAAACCCTACACCTTCGTAAAGAGTTCTGATTACTCCATAATCGTCATCATTCCCTAATCTAGACATATGAATTCACTAGCCTACTCTGCCCATAATATCGCGGGGTAGAAATAATCCGAAAACCGAGTTTGGAAATCATCCAAACCCATATCTTGAAGCCCATCAACCTAGTTCAAAAATTCCTTCCAGCACTTTGCTGCTCCACGTAGTATATAAGTAGAGAGCTTGAACCATATCTCAGGGAGTGTCTCAAGATGATTGAAAATTTCTAGTGTATTCTATATCCATTTCTTAGCAACCTATGGATTTCCATCCCCTGAAAATGTGGGAAGATTCTTCTATGAGGACACCCACATCAAATCATCCATAGACAAGGCAGGTTACGGTGCACCATAAAAAGTCTTTATCTAGAAAAATATTCTCTCACAGAACTATGCCTCAACACCTTTTTTTTGAATATCTACTGGTTCCGCGGCTGGCACTAAAGGAGGATCGATCTGTATCCTATGGACCATTACCTCTAGAGTGTGTTCATCACATCCCTCACGGTGTATGACTGGAGGTTGTCATGGTGTAATGCCTCTAAAATCCAAAACACCCACCTTAAAAAAAGAACGATTTTAAGATTCATAGCTCAAAAGTTTAGGACAGTTCAAAAAACCCTTGAAAAAATCATACCCCATAGTCTGCTCCTAAATCTAGGACTATAAAAAGGAACGACCTCAACACAACTAGAAACGCTGACTCTTGCCCTCTCAAAAGATGGGTCTAGGTCATGTTTCTATTTAATATCTCATGTTTCCATTTAATTTTCATTTGAATTCACATTCATCACACCTTTTATTTCCATAACTCAATTATTCAAGATATTTAACCAATGATTCACCAATTCCAAATCCATGAGGGCCCATAACACCTCATGAACACAAAATTCAATGCCCATTCTATCCATACCAAGTAAATTAAATAAAACAATTAAGACAAGGTGCATCACTTCCCAGCCCATAAGTGCCCATAAAACTTATGAACTGAAAGTTGAAGTCACTTACTCCATCCACTACACAAAATATATCATAATAGTAGGAACATCTATCATAGAACCTATCAAAACAGCATGAAATTAGTAATGAATCCTAAATGGCATAACATAATGCATGGAATGTGATTTCTAACAAGTTCTTATATGATGCATGAGATTTATTCCGTCATCTCATCAGGTTGAAACAGAAATAGAACCCACAATTGCATCAATAGTAATAGTGTAAGTCATGTATGTCACCCATCGGTGGAATCAAATCAAATATAATAGTCAAAATCTAGAAAACCACAATTAAATTTGAGGCAATTTAGTGTTTCCCTATATGCTAGGTAGCTACTCCCAGGAACAACTTATTACTAAACTCCATTTCTTTCATATCCCTATTTATTTTCACTAAATAGGATATCAAAACAAAAAAGATTACTCAAATACCACTTTGTAACATCCTAGTCTGGGATTCCACTAAATAGTTCCCCGAGCCAGGTGGGTCATAAGGGATCAAGTGCATCTTCCCAAACAATAGAGGTTGTTGACTATCAATGAGGGTCTAGGTGTGTTAGTGGGGAGACTATAACCTCATCACCGGAGTATATCACAACAAAAAAAACAATAAAATATAGATAAAATAGTAGATAAAACGAACAGATAACTGAAAGGTAAACAAGATAGGAATAAATAAATGAGCAAGAAGTGTCTCATAAAAAATTATGCAGATGATACATATATCTAGAAAATAGCCAAAATAGGTGAATGGTAGTATAGTACAACACAAGTATCCAAAAATTAAAAAAACAATTTTCCCAGTAGCATTGTAAACCTTAGCTTGGTCTCATACTCCCCCACTCCAAAGCAACAATCAACAACCTGTGTTAGGGATCTTTCCCCTACCATCATCTAAAACCATATAATATATTTGGGTCCCCAAGGAGGCCCAAATAGGTTGTGAGATAACATCCTAGTAGGCAACCACCAAAGATCTATAAAATCTATGGTGTGTAGTATAACAAGCTATCACGACCTGACCCAAGCAGGGTATCAAGACACAACTACCCCAGCCCTCCCCCATAGGCCAGTGGGTGGCAAAAAGTATCGAAGTTATAACTAACTCGGGGAGGACTTTTCTTAAGTACCTGTACCCACACACATATCCAACTCAATTAAAAAGTGAAAAGGGAAAGAAATAAAAGATGAAAACTACTGGTAATAAACTAAATATGAATGGACATCTAAATAGTATGAAGTATGATAGTGTAAACTAAAATGAAAAGGGAATAATACATGCCCAGCCGGACATGTATCTCATCCTAACAAAAACTTAAAAAGGACAAAAACTAAGAGATCCCATCTCCTAGATCCCAAGCTATGACTGCCGTACAAAATATAAGAAACCCATACTCATAAGGTCCTCTAATGTCATGATCAACCTACCTTTCATCTATAAAAGACGCAACAGGTGTTGGGAAAAGCCCATAAAGGGGTGAGTATATAAATGCCGAGTAGAATTCCCTGAAATGGTGAAGGGGGGGTAGTAAGAGATACAACATAAGAGGGAGGTATTAGATAGAACATGGTACAGTAAAATAGTACATCTCAAACTAACAAGAGTAAATGTAAACTCATCCAGACACATGGAGCTCGACAGAGTGAGAAGGTGAAATTATTATCGAGTCTTTTCTACCTATATTAGGAGAGTAGACTCATCCAACCCTAAGAATCTAGACACAGAAAGAACGTAGCATACCCCATGCATCTTCACCTCTCTTGGAAGGAGAGTAACCAAAACCCAAGGAGTGGGTACTGAAAGAGGATATATATATATATATATATATATATATATTCTCAGTTAAAGAATCTCAAATGAGAGATTAAGGGGATTTCCATATCACAACTTAGCACAAGAAGAATAGTATCCAACTATTTAAAAAGATGGTTCATCTATAATGCTCAGCATCATATGCGTCTACCCAGGACACACAAGTCTAAGGGACTCAATCACCACACCTTGATACTATCTTATTTAAGCGGCACTGACTCACCTAAAGGGTTTTAGGTCATTTCATAAGAACACATATTGATGGGGAATGTTTCTCACTTTTTCATGAGTCCAAAGGTATGTTGAACCATGTATCTTCACAATGCCACACAATCGATGGGTCACCAGTTTTAGGAAAGGATCCCATTCCCTGGTATGACAGGAGGATCCTACTCTTCTAGTCACCAAGAAACTCCATTTCCCAGTCCTATCAGAGGGTACCACTCGGAACGGACATTGGGGAATACCACTACCCAGTCCTGCTAGAGGGTAAGCCCGACGATTCATCAGGGAAACTCTAATGCCCAACCCTACTGAAGGGTTACAACTATAAAATTTCATCGAGGAATGCATCTACCCAGTCTTGTTAGAGGGTAATCTTAGAACTATCATCAAGGAATGAAACTATCCAGTCCTACTGGAGGGTAATCCCAGAACATCGAGGAACTCCATTGTCTAGTCCTACTAGAGGGTAGCTTGGAAATATCATTAGGAAATTCCACTACTCTGTCCTACTAGAAGGTAAACCTGGAACAAATATAGTGATTTTGTATGATTTTTGTCATCATAGGATGTCTCATCATTGTGTTCTAAACCCTAAACATTTTACATCATATCTCAAAAGACAATTTTGAAGGTACCATATCATTATACATGGAAAAATACTCCGGATAGGCATCTCGTGGTCCAAAATCCACGTTCAAACAAAGGAGATTTGAAAATTTAAAGTTCTCATGGAAGAGATCAAGGAGTACATAGTATGTGAGGGGAACCACATGATGTGTGGTCCCTCTTCACTGTCCAGTAATGTCTCTAGTCAGTACACAGGTCCCATCTGTGTAGGGTTACATGCTGTGTAGGTGGACTACATAGCGTGTCCAACCTATCCTGGGATCGGTCCATGTTTTCTCATTGTTTCCATGTACTCTAACCTCGTGTCCATGTAATTTGGTACACGGTGGTTTAGTCCACATGGGATATTTCCCATGTGGCCAACCCATGTCTATGTAATCATACACGAAGTCCCCGCCTGTGTGACCCATCATACGGGTTGTCCAACTGGGGAAGGTGTATATATTGTGTGATGTAAGAATACATGTTGTTTCATCCTTATCTTTTCCCAAACCCTAATGTATCCATTAAAGGAGGATACATGCCATGTTTTCTTCATACTACACGGTGTGTAGTCAATATTTTTATGGAATCTCCAAATTTTTTCCAATCTGATATTTTGCTTCAAATCTAGTCTAACTGCCTTAGATTTCACCTCAAAATGATCTGAAACTCATGGATATAAGTATCGTTCATATTTTATGGCCAACGTTCTCTAGAAATTGGCCATTAGAACCTATATGGGGTTTTTCAGATGCTCTGCACACTGCTAAATCTCATATCTTTGATGATCCAGCCTCAAACAATCATTTTGAACCTCCTCTCATCGCAATGAATCTAGATCTGTGCTCTTATTGTATAATCATTGACATTTTGTCAATATGTCACAAACCCAGGAACCCGATCGAGCTCGGGTCACCCGGTAACTGTAGAACTCGGAACCATGGGGTTCCATTAGTGAATAATGTAAAGAATGGGAGGGAGAAAAGGCACAAGAACAAGGTTTTAAAAGATCTTTGGCCAAGTGTTCTTATCCAATGATCGATAACGTGTTCCAAGGTTAGATAAACCAATGAAATAAATTTAAATCTTCGTTCTTGGGTTCATGCGAGGTTTTAAAAGGTAAAAATAATAGTAATAAGAACAATCAACTCAATAATATAGTTATAAGAGATCAAAACCACAAATAATGAGTCTTACCACTATTTGGATCGATCGTTGGTGAAGGACATTCTTGCACAACAATTAGAATAAGTTGGTGTGTCTGTTACGCTTCGATCCACCTTGATCCAGAGGTTCTCTATTCATCTCCAATGGAGGAGGGGAGGAGCTTTCATCGGCGAATGGGATAATTATTTTCTGACCTTGGCCAATTCTCCCTAACGACTTATTTATAACTTTTTATCAGGTCAAAGTTTGATTAATCAATTAATTGATTAATTAATTTATTCACTTAATCGCACTACCAACGAGTGAGGGGTCTGGACGTCCCAAGATGACTCATTTTATGTTTCACCTAGGGTATACACCATATTCCAAACATAACCAGGGTCTTTTATTTATGATATGATCAACAATTTAAGAGTTATACCATTTTCTTTAATCAACCATTTTCATGAAATATAAAATATTTTTAATATTTTCATAAAATTAATTACAGAGAAACTGGGCCTCATAATTTCATGTCATCTCATTGCCAAGATTTAGAAATATATTTAGAATTACTTCAAAGTATTACAAGCCAAAAAAGCAGGTCTCTACACAAGCTAAGTAGGAAAATAGTAAAGTAGAGTAAAGTACCCATGGAATTTCTACTACTAAGTAAGTGAAACTAACTAGACTCTCAAGTCTCCCTACAAAACAAGTGTCAGATCTTATATAATGTAGCTACAATGATAATAGAAGTAACAGACATGGCCTCATCGTACACTCATACATATCAAGTCATCCATGGCCTTTTCGTATAAAATAATTTTCATAAGTATCCATGGCCAAGTCATTCAACCAAACATGTCACAAATTCTCATGGTCAAGTTGTATATCAAGATTCATACCATGAACGTGCAGATCCATGGTGTCAGGAACCAAATCATCATTATCGAGTCCCATTATCATCTTATTGGAAACTCGATTAGGCACTGGTTGATGTCTTAGGATCATGTCATACCGGACATGTCCTACAAGAGTCTAATAAAATTAGATCTAAGGGTTAGCAAATACCATGGCGTCCTACATAATCAAGACCCAAGGATAATCTCTATCCAAGTCATCTACTAAAACATTTCAGATCCATGGGAAGTGTCCAATACATCTATAAAATCATTTATCCATTTAATTTCATTTAACATTCAACATCATATGAGTCTACCCACTCATATTTAAACATTTAAATTAAATTCATACAATGAGTATAACCACTCATTTATCAAATTTCATAACCATTTTCACCTCATTATTATACCCACTCATTTGTTACAATTCATGATCATATTATCCATTGAGTATACCCAATCATTTATAAACATTTACAAACATGGAATTAATGAGTACACCCACTCATTAAACTCATATTCACACATAGAAATGAACCATTAATTAAAATAAACAATTAACCAATTCAATTTCAACATGTCCTAACAAGTTAAGGAGGAAAACCATATTCCAACCATACCATTCAACTTATTTTGTTTATTAAAGGCTTCTAATAATAACACAATCTCAAGACACACCCATTGAGTGGCGTGACATGGCATAACCAAGATGAAAATTCGTAGGCACACCCCATGAGTGTCCTTGGGTAAAGAAACAACCACTTAAAAAACACAAAATAACCTAAGGGAAACCCTAACAGGTCCTATTTCAATTATTTCTGTAAGATAGTTCAATTTCAGGGTCACATTGGAAAGTTCAGCGGACAACATAATGGTCGATAGCTCTATAAAAAACCAAATATCAAAAGAAAAGTATATAACGCCTAACATAAATCAGTAGTATATTGATCATCTAGTATCATATTCAAATTTGACTCAGATTATACTAAATCTGAAGAATGGAAGAAGAGCGATAAATTAGGGCATATGAGCCTAACTCCAAATAGTGCAGCTAATAGCCAAAATAATCAGGAATGGAAAAAAGGAAATTAGATATTACCAATGCAGATCTGATGAGACAAACCGCACTTGAAATGGATTTTTAATGGATATACCACCTCAATTCATATAATAATTAGTCAAGAGGGTTTCATTTTGAGAACTTTGCTGTGTGTGGAATGAAATAGGATTTAGGTTATGAAATATATTTTTAATTAAATTAAAAAATATATAAAATTTCCAAAAATATAGGGGATACATAGTTTAGGTGCATGGTTTAGAAAACTATGTTCCAACCATGCACAACTTCATGTAGGCCAAAGGGCACCCACACGGTTTACCTACATGGTTTACAAACCATGCATAAATTGTGCGAAGAACCTCTGTCTAAATGTGAAAAACTGAAAACCTAGCATCATGGTCATGCACCACCTCTCACGTGGTTTCTTAAACCGTGCAAGCTATATAACCCCTATTTGTAGCCTCACAAGGTTTTTACTAACCATTCATCCTACCCCGCACATTTTTTACAACCCATTTACCAATCCATTTTCACCACAAACTTTGGGTTCCAGGCTCTGAACAAGCCCCAGACACTCCCAAAACCTTTGTTATCTCAAATGGAATTCAAATTAGGCCATATTTAAGAATAAAAACTGAAGAGGAAGGGATTCTTACCTCATAGGAAAACCAAGGTTATTATAGGAAAAAATAATGTTAAGGACAATTATTTGATCATAATATCATTTAGTTATGTTCTGTGGGATTCTAGTGATTCTTGGAGGGTGATAGAGGATATATTCACGACACACCCTGGTATGGGAGAAGTTTTCTGTGGGTATTTATTTATTAGATGATGGTTCATTCATCATTAGTGTAGCATGTTGAGGTTTACCTACTAGGGGATTATGATATGGGGGTTTTGTGGGATCATGTTATTTGTTGCATTTCCCATGAAGGATGATCCAAAGATGGTTAACATATAGTGTTATTTTAGGGGAGTATTTTTATTCCTTCAGTTATGAGTAGTGGTTCTTTCTATGATTTCTATAGTTCCCCCTTATCGATACATACTAGTGTGGCTATGATGTATTAGTCCTTTAGGGGTTAGGTTTGGTGGTCTGGGATGAAGAGGTATATTATAGAGTTTTTGTACCAGTGTTTGGTTTGATAAAGGGTTAATGATGAGCATTGTGTTCCTAGCTGGTTTCATCAGCCACTTTATATTCCCTAGTGGAAGTGATAAGACATCTTGATGGGATTCTTTAATGTTTTTCCTCAAAACCTAGGAGGTTGTGATGTTATTTGGGTGATCCTGGGCCATTTTAACAATTAATATCACTTCTTATAAATTATGGTGTCAAGATTTGTGAATTTTTTTGAGGAAGTGTTTGGTTTTGGTGGTAAGGATTTATAGTTTTTTAAATTCTATTACCTCTGGTAATTATCTTCCATTTATCTCCAGAGTTTGGAGAGGTATGTAGAGTAGTTTTTCTATCAATTATTCATTAGTATCGTGTTTCATCCCTATATGCATAGTTATGTTGAGAGGACTATCTAGACCATGGAAATCATGGTGCACATATGCATTCCAAATTTTAGAGTTTTAACAGTAAGTAACTTTCTCTTTCGTGGAGGTTTCTTATAATAATAGTTTTCACTTGACAATTTTTATGGCCTTATTCAAATAATTATATGTATAACCTTGCCAATCTTCGTTATTATAGAATGAGATTTGAGAGTCTGTTATTCTCAAACTAGAGTTTGTTCAGAGCATGATAGAGAAGTTATAGGTTATTCAAAAAATGGTGAAGGTAGTGTAGGATTTTTAGATGTCCTGTGTTGATCATAGGAAGAGGCCTATAGAGTTTGAAGTTAGAAATCATGATTTCTTGAGATTAATTCCTCATCATGGGTAGTAGAGAATCTATTATGATAGTAAGTTTTCTCCCAGATTTTCTAAACCTTTTGAGTTGTTATAGAATATTAGAGCTATTTCATATTGGTTAAATCTTTTCCTATAAAGGATATTGATTCATTATGTATTTCATGTTCCATATATTTTTTGGTATTATCGGGATGATTCCCATGTCATTGATTGGGATAAGATAGAAGTTAACGATTATTTGAACTTCAAGGAATGACCTATTGAGATTAAGGACTATCATCAGAAGATGTTGTGTGGGTGTTATTCCCTTTATTTTTTTCTTATGGTGATACAATGTCTTAGAGGAGTGTACATGGGTACTTGATTCATTGATGTGTTCTCAATATCTACTGTTGTTTTATGTTTATTTATTTTTTTGAATGATATGCATGGCCATTTTTGATTTATGATATGAATTTTGATATTGCATGTTTATGTGCCTTATTCCTCTGATGTGCTGGTTGTGTTCCTGTTATAGTGATATCCCATATAGGTATCTTTCGTGTTGGTTGTTCTATCCCTATTTGTTTTACTTAATAATTCTTGGTTTAAATTCTCAAGAACAATAATTGGTTGAGAGGTATCTAATGTAAGGGTTTTATTTTTCCTGAGCCCTTCCTTTATGTTTTTAAGTTGTTGGAGGTTCTCAAGAAAGGATGGGTGAACAAGACTTTTTTAAGATATTTTTTTCTCGAAGGAGGAGGTTGTGTCGTGGTACATTATATTATGGTATGTTATAATTTTGGAGATGGGATTTATGATATATCCATCATTCTTATGACATGGAGGCCTAAAATGATGGATTTTTTTTGGTCTATTTATTTAGAGGTAATTGTGGAAAGGTGGTCAGGGATTCAACATGGAGCTCAAGGGGTTGGGATCATATCTTCCACCTGAGGGGTTTCTACAGTGTGGGTGTAGGCTGGGCTATCGATCCCCAAGGATTATGTTTTATTCTATTCATCTTCTAATGGTTCATTGCATCATGGGATTTTGGATACACTATAGTGTTACCCAAGATTTAAGGGATCTAGGGGAGGTACAATAAGGATTTCACCATATAATTCAAAGATAGGTTAGACAGGAACCCATTGGAGTGCATATTGGATTTCTACAACATTATTTTGTTGAAAAATCTATGACCTATTTCATAGTTTTGGGTATTGTGTTTTGAGCTTATTAAAAACCTAAACTATATAAATTTAGAACCCATATCATATTTATCATATTTTACACCTTATCCTTTTTAACCCTAGGCGAACAGAGGGATTTTTTGGGACTTTGTTCCCCCTTTGTTTTCGATTTTGCCCCTAGCTTCTATATATCTATCTATTAGTGATATGAAGTAAGTTTTCCTCTTACCCATTTGTTTCATTCTGTCCTATTATTTATTTTCATACTATAGATATATTATTATTTTCTTTTCAAGGGTTTTAATTGATTATTTATCCAGGATTCATCATGGGATGATATAACTAAGTATATTAGGTACCTCATATGAATGATGATTAGAGATATTTATTTTTTCTTCTCTTATTTCCGAAATAACATTTATATTACCATATTTAGTTAAGGGATTTTTTACATCTCCTTATTTTATGTCCATGTTTGGGATTTATATTCTTTAACTTCTTTGGGTTGTAGTGTAATTGACTTAAATGAAGATAATAACCATAAATAATAATGAATTAAAATCCTTTTGTGATCAAATAATGGTTTTCTATGTTTATGATGCCTCATAATATTTTTAGATAGTGTGGAATTGATTAATGTGATTATTTTTATTCCTTGTAATGGTTTATATTATTTAAATTCGTTAAATAATATAATTATGGTAAGATAATGTAAATAATGAATAAGGCATGTGTAATCAATTATCATGATTATTTATAAATAATTTAACATGAATTTATTTCTTGAAGAAACATTATGGTTGATTATTAGTTACTTTTAGATTATAACGTTAGGTTTCTTATTGTTGAGAACTATGTATAATGTAGTAGTTAATTCAAGATGGTAATGAAAAAGGTTTTTTATTGGTATTAAATATTTGAGGGTTATTGTGAGCCCATACTTATTTGTTATAGGCTTCTATGACTTGGTGTTTTCCTTTGTTTCTTCTTGACCATTTTATACTTAAAATATATTTTTTCCATTATCTATGTTCCTTGAGATGTTGTAGTATCCTTTTGTGAATTGTTGTGAAACATGGTATGGTTGGGATATTTGGCATGTGAAGGGTTGGTTTCCTTGGCTGTGGAAGTGGTTTTATGTAGATGGTGTTGAAATAGGTTGTATAGGTGAAATTGTGAATTTACTATTTTACATATCATTATATTATGATTTTTTATGGGTTTCAACTTTTGTGATGATGGTAGGGATGGAATGATGTTTTGTTGTTTGATGGATGGGTTTTTATGATTGGTTGTTGTGATTTACAATAACCTACAACAATTGGACTATGTATAAAAGTTATATATTTGTTGTTGTTTGTTGATTAGAGGCATAGAATAATTAAATTATGGAATGAAAAATTAATTATAAATGAACTCATGGTGGTGGGTGTTATTGATGATGGTAATATAAAAATTAATTAGAACCTTGGGATGGTTTTATTTTTTCTCTAATAGTATGTAAAGTGGAATCTAGAAACTAAAATATTAATTATTAAATCATGTTATCTTGTTATGGAATGGAATGATTAGAATAAAATTTGTAATTGTATTAATAAATGGATAGCAGTGGATAAATTAGCAAGTCAATTTGTTTATGATGGATTTTAGTACTTGTGTTCTTGTATGAAATATAGCTTCTTATACCTTAGGGTTTTTATCATTTTTCATCTGAGAAAATGACTCTAATTTTCTTATATTTCTAGTTAGTTTCCCATAGTTTTATTTTTCATGATCTATTCATTATAATTTCTGATTTCATATGCTTGACCCCCCAAGTTATGTGGGTATCCAATGCCAAAATGTTTTGGGTTTTGAGTGTCTTCCCCAATATCTATATTGGAGATAGAATGAATGGATGACTTCATCCTCTCCCCACTCTCCCTTTAGACATAGAATGATTCATAGGAAAATCCATGCTATGATGGATTAAGGTATATTGTATGTATTTGCATGGGTTGTATTGGATCTCAGTTTTACCATACTTGTGTGTGGGGGATGTAGTGACCTATGGTTATAGCACATACATGTATCTGATAGGTTTAAATATAGATTATATAGGCATTCTTGCATTGGATATGATGTATTGAGATATAATGCATTATACATGGGTTGCGATGGCTTTCATATTTATTACTTGGTTATGAGATGTGATCATAGGGTTCTATACGAGATGATGACATGGATATGATGTGTCTTATAAGAAGGTGATATGGATTATGTATTGGATTATATCAAAAAATCAAATTTCGGGCTTACGAATAGAAAACTAGTGGAGAAGTTGAAGTGATTCACCATTATTATCTATATTAATTTATATTTTGTAACATACTTCTATGTGTGACTTGATGACTATTCATTGGTAACATTGGGTTATAGATTACCTAATTTAGGTAATGAGTTTATTTCATTTTTTTATTTACTGAGATTTAGTATTCTTCTTTCACATTTTACAGAGAGGCTCCAAGAAGGATCCTACTAAGTGTATTTATTTTCTCACCCCATATTTATAACTATTATTTAGGTTTTTGGGAGATGTTAAGTTATTATATTGGTAATTACTAGTTTATAGTGGTTTAATGGTAGTTGTTGGTGTTTTTGGTCACTGACTATTATTAATTATTTATATTTATCATTGTATTTGATTGTTATAACATCACATTCATGTATTGGGATAGTTCATTTACCTATATGATGGTGTTGGTTTTTGGATCTCATATTTTATATTTTCCTTAAATTTATATATTGAGGTTAATTACTCCCAATTATATGTATTTTATACCCTTGGTTACAGTCTGTAATCCATGGCCTATTAGAGTTTGTCTTCAGTGATCATCCCCATATTCATTGTTATCCCAATAATTGTAATAGTGGAGGGGGTTATTTCAGAACAACACATAGAGTGGTTGTTATTTATTTTGAGTGTTTTAGAGTAATGATATTTATATTTTGAGGGTTGTAAATCATGAAGGTTAGTGTAACTGCTCTAAATTACAAAAAAAAGTGTGATTTGTGTTTTAGGTGCATCAACACATTTCTATTTAAATCTCATTCGATTAGCCAATATTGAGTAACCTAAATAATTTTCTTATGTCCCTATATTATTTAATTCATCACTTAATATATTTTTTTGAGGGAGAGGAGTGTTCCTACCACTATTATTATAACATCACTAATGTGGTTCATTTGTAAAAGATCAATATTTCATGATTCCCGCCAATTATTATTTTTACCATTCATGGGACAAACAAGTGTTATTAAATCCAACAGTTTTTTGTGGAGTATTCTATCCCCAAGGAAATGATGATAGTTCTGAACCACATAGTGATACTATTCTTTGATGATAATAATTTCTAACTATAGAATAATATAACGAAATACTACTTCCGATCATTGGGAATGGATTTCTATATAGATTCTATACCTAGAATCATGTTTATCATAGAGAGCATAACATTTCCATGAAAATACTGATGGGATATTAATGTCAACACCACGAGAGTCACTACATTAGGAGGTTCTTTTTCCAGTGTAATATATCAAAAGGTTATGTCATTTAGAACAACATATCCCTAGTGGGAAAAAAATATCAACACATTTAGAAGATATATAAAGGAATATAATCTGCATTATAGGTACTATGAAACATGTATAATGATTTTTTTATACACTTGAATGGGTATGTTAAGGTATTACTAGGAGAACATCATTTTGGATGATATTTATAGACTCATATAAAACCTTGACAATATCAAAATCATGAAGTGTGTATTGAGATGATTACAACAATGTTTTAACAAGAAGGTCTCACTGATCAAAGAAAAATACCCAAAGGATATGATGGTAGATATTCTCCACAAAACTCTCATTATATATGAGACAAGGCATAATGAAAACGATTCCTTAACAATTATCAATTATGAAAAAGTTTCCTTCAGAGAGATGAATAAAATCAATGTGGATAATGATCCTATAGAAAGGGATATTGATTAGGTGGTGTCATTCTATTAATCAAACTTCAAATGAATAAAATATGGATCCAAAGGAAAGCTTCCACTTACTTTCTTTTAATTTAGTCACATTGGAATCTCATAGAAAAATACCCAAGGAAATTATAAGATAATGATAAATATGAAGAGACCATAAAAAACATATGAGGCTGTGAAAGAAAATAGTATTTCACAATAGAAATTTTTTAAAAGAGAAACATGATTTCATAAGATGTTGTTACTATAGATGAAATATATATATATATATTAATTTAAGGATCTAAAATACCTCAGTGAGAAAGATATTGTGGTTGTTATAAACAAATAATTATTATAGGATAAAAATGGTGAAATCAATGAAGTTGAAGGGTGCATGGAGCTAATGGATTTCATAGAACCTTATATTTATGAAATTGATGTCTATAGTGATAAAATAATTGAATCTAATAGTTTTTTTCATGATTTGAAACTATATATATTATCAAGAAGAGGGTAATTATGAGTTTAAGACTGATATTGAACTGATTAAATTATAGAAGATGGAAAATTAAAAATATGTGGTTGATGAAAAGCATAAAATTGAATAGAAGGAAGAAATTATCATGTTCTCAACCAATTGAGTGAAATATCATGTCAAAAGGATTGAGGATCTATTAGGAGATATGGTCTCCATGTTAAAAAATATCAATGATCAAGAATGAATTCAAACATCGAGAATGACATAGGAATTTTAGAGTTTATAGTCTATAGAAAATATTAAGGAGGATCATGTGGAGTCATGGGAAAAGATAAATATTTTATAAAAATTTAGTGGTTTAAAATTAAATTTAAATCTTTTGAGGGATAATATTGTAAGAAAAAATCATTAGTGGTTGATGTGAAACCACAAGCATAAACACGCTATAAGTAGATTGATTTGGTTGATCCAAAAACGCCTAGAAGACCATAAACAGGGTATTGAAGAGATAAAATAATACACCATGAATATGATGTTATTGTTTTGGAATATAGAGAATAAAAATATTTTTGTTCTATGGAAAAAATTATTCCAATGCTCACGAGTAAAAAAATAGATTAACTGAAATTCATGTGTTTGATATGTATTTAGTTATTATTTTGTTCAATGTGATGTTTATTGATATAAAGTCATAAATTTATCATCCAAGTTGAAAATAAGTATACGAATGGAGACACAACAAATTAGTTCTTGGTATCCATAACATTAATCATGTGAGATAAAGACTCAAAACCAGTTCACATCTTTTCAGTATGAGGATGATCAAATAGAGTCATAGGTGGAATAATCTCCTTTTACACTCAAGTAAGGAAAACAACAAATATGGATCATGAAAGTATAATCTGATAAGGATTATTTATATAATAGTTATTTGAAGGATATAGATCACACTAGAGTGTGAATTCATGATAGTAGATTCACTTCACATATTAATAGATACTAGAAGCTTTTCACATGAAACAAATATAACCAATAGGGTGTTTTTGTTGTTTTTTTGAAATAATATTTGTTTTAATATAATTAGCTCTAAGAATTTATAAATTGGAGGCAAAGACTTTTGGAACATGGATTTCTTGTTTTTAAAGACTTTATACATAATTTAATGTGTATATATATATTCTTTAATTATGTTACTCATGTCATGCTTTAAATTTAAATAAAAATCTTTTCATCATTAAAAGAAGATACAGTTTGACTTTTATGAATAGTAAGTTCAAAAAAGGCAATCTATAACTCATTTGTAAAGAATATAGAGTGATTATTATCCAAAGAAGATAAGAATAAGTGGAAAAAATTATTTTATCTGTGATCCAAAATTCCATAGGAGTCTAAGAGAAGAATGAATGAGCTCATTATATCTCTACTATTTCATGTGATCTTACTCAAACATGTAATAATTTTCCATGAGGGAAAATAATTCAAATGATATATAATTTGAACAGAAAAAATCAATAATATTTCTTGATTTAGTGTACATAGATATGTGTGGAACAATATCACTAAAGTGCATGGATTAAAAAGGTATTATGTGTTGTTTATTGATGTATACAGTAGGATGGTATAGATTATGGTAATTTATGATAAACCTGAAGTGTTCAAGTATATTACACATTAACATATATTGGTAAATACGATACGTATTCATAAAATTCATAAGTTTTGGGTAGTTAATGGTATGCAATTCACTAATAATCATGGGGAATAATATCTTGTAAATAATAGGATAAGGTACCATGTTTTAGTGGTATGGACTCCTCAAAAAATTATGTCATTGAGAGGATGAATTGAACTATTAATAACATGGCACAAACTATGGCACCATGAACCCATGCTCTCAGATCCTATTCCATAATCACATACTTTACATATTGTCTTTGTTAACATCTATAGTTTCCTAAAAATTACAATACAATAAATAAAATAAAATAAAACAAATATTTCAACACATACATTAATAAGACCTTTAGATTTAGATATTTAGAGAGTTCGAACATATAATTAATAGAAAAAACTAATCAAATGGAAACCCCCATGATACTATGAATTGGGTAAACCATAAAAATTCTTCAACTTATTCTAAAAATAATCCACACAAGATATCCTATTAGATATATCATGTGTATTAATATTCGTTATAACCTCGGGAAAGGGAAACATAAGAATGTTTGGTTTCAAATGGATAGTAAAGGAAAAGATACAATTGGGGAAATCATGGAATATGTGTGGCATAAATATTATTGTTGGAATGAGTAATCAACATAATGTCATAATAAACTAAAAATTAGAGTATAATATATCCATAGATAGTAATGAAAATAAATAAATCACATAGATAAAAATAAATGGTTACATAGAGATGAAATTGATAATTTTAGAAAGATAATTTTATACTATAAGAAAATATTTATTGATTCTATATGTCACAATATTACCGTCAATGTAATATCTTGTTCTGGGTAGGCATAAGCCAAAATATGCAAACATGTTTGTCTCATGAGACCTGCTGATTCATCAAGGAGCTATATAATTTTTGGCTCCACCTATAACTTTTTTAAGTCTAATGCAATAATCTTATGATATAATGGGTAAAAATACACATTCATCTTTGCCAATAATTATCCATATAAGAATAACAACATATATAACACAAATACTTTCCCTCATGTTAATAAAAGGGATAACATGATTATAACACATTTATAAAAAGAATTTGGATGGTCAAAAAATATATAACCAGCATGCCAATAATCATCTTCATTAGAATAATAACATATGGGACACAAACATTAATCTCCTTTTTAATAAAATAACATTCTTTCTTGGTGAACATCAACCAATATTGATTTTGAAAAATGTGATGTTGACACTATATAGAGAAATGAGTATGGTGCTAAGTTAATACTGGAATAAATTTATTATAATCCATGTAGATAAGGAAGGTGTATGGATTAAAAATAATATAACCCCAGTTAAACTAACAATACACATAAGGATGTTGACATAGATAAAAAATCATTGAAAAATAATAATTACACGACACCACCCAAAAAGGGAAGAAGAATTGGATTGTTTGGTACAATGAGTACATTAACAAAAAAATAAATATATAATAGATTATAAATAGTTAACAAAAAAGTATTTTAAGATAAATAATATTGATAGTGAAAAGTGAAATAAAATTGAAAACATAAAAATTCATTTAGAAAACATTTTTCACATTGATGTAAAAGATAATGTTACGAGTAACATCCATAAGTATTTTTCAAAATGTGAAGTGAAAACCCAATGAAATCCATTATTTTTTTAAAAAAAATCTATTATATGGTCTTGAAATTCGTAAGTATTATCTTGTATAAATGAAGATAGGGAGAAAAAATCTATGAATTTTAATGTAAAAATCCTTATTAATATCCTGAAAACTGCATTTTCTGAAAAATAACATTGTCAAAAGAGTAACAAAACATTTATTTGTATCAAAATATATATTTCCACATAGAGGTATAAAAATTACTATAAAATAAAATAATATGGTTTAATAATTCAATCATGGAAGATAAATGTTCAAGATGAGACATTATAACTCAAGGAAATGAGATTTGAGTTATCAGTATCCCTTAAGGAAAACATGCTCCAAGAAGCAAGAAATATTTGGAAATTTTTTTATGTGGTAAAAATTTGAACAATGATAGAATTCCAAATTATACAATAAAATGTTCAAATACACCAATATTATATGAAATAAGTTCCAGCGAATGATCAAAACCTAATGAACAAAAAGTGAGTTTCCAAAAAGTCTAACGACATGGATAAAACTTATGTCAAAAGAAATTTGAATAAAAGAACCTTATTTATATTATAATATCCCATTAATTACAAGGAAATAAATTATATAATAGTAATTTGATAGTGAATCAATAAAACAAAAAACAAAGGGAACACAGAGTATAAAATTTAACATGTCCTAAAGAGACTAATAAAACCATTACATATTGAATAACATTTTAATAAAACCCCCATGAAATATATGGACGGTCATTAAATTTAAAATAAAATTATTAAAATATAATTCATGATATGATATCTCAAATAGTCAGTATATAGATCCCATAAATTAAATTAGGTGTATGATACCAAACATGTCTCAAAGATAGGAACTTCAGATAGAAACCCGTACCTTCTTCCAGATTCATTTTGTGCACATGATTAACTTCATAAATAATAAAATTACGTTAATTATATACCTTATTATGAACCTTATTAAGATATATTAATTTTAACATGGACTATTTATTATCATATTCTATTTATATAATATATTTTTTTCGCTTGTGTTTGTGTGAAAATTGATTCAATGTTGGCTTATAATAGTGATTTTAGTGATCAAAGTGGATATATTAATAATAAGTTAAATATTTAATTTAAAAATTAAATATACAAATAAAAATAATTTATTTAATTTTAATTTAAAATAAAATCATTATTTATGTTCCCACAGTAATCTATGATATATTTGTATAACATTATTCAAGTAGGTAGTCAAACCTACCCAAACATGAACACACTATATCTACATGGGTGAAAATGATTAAGTGTATAATATAATTATAATAGATTAATGATGATATTATTTATATTTTTTATGTTAGTTAATCCAATTTTATGTGTTTTGGGTATAGAAATAAAATTAATATGAAAAATTAAATAATATTACTTTGTGGAGGTAGTAGTCCACACAACGCATGATTGATATTTTTTTATCACTCTATGTGAATGTAAATGAATAATTAAGGTCAATACATAAATATAATAACACTTATGTATAATAATTATATTTATGATATCATATTCAACATGGTTATGGTAGGTTTGGAATATAAATATTAAGAAGTAATGATAAGAAGTAAGTAATACTTACTTTGGAACCTTGAAATTTAACATGAAAGTATACTTGGAAATTAATGGATTAATCTGTATAGTTGAGAACAAGGGATGATTAAAATGATATGGGATTCTATTAGGAATTTTTTTAGAGTTTTGGGGAGGAAATTGAAGGAATCTATGTGGCATAATGGGGAGGAAGTGCCCCTTTTTACAAGTGAAGACAATGGAACATCTGAGACCCCCCTTTAATTTTCAATGATATCATTGCAATATTATAGGTTCAAAGAATCAAAAATTTAGAAAAATGGAGTTTTGGATGATATTTTTTTTACAATTCCCCAACCAAGTATCTATACACATGTTATAAAAAAAATTTAATTCATTTATTCTTAGGTTTTTACTTTTATCTTTTTTTACCTTGGTAATAAGTTTTTAACTAAGTAATTTATGTTTTAATAAAAACATAAAATAAACCCGTCGAAATTTTTTGGTTTTTATTAAAATAAATATAATCTCCATTTAATATAATTTAATTTTTAAATAATATAAAATTATCTTTCAAATTAAAAAACTTTTTATAAAGAAAAACCACTTTTTTGTAGAAAAATTGTGTTTTAAACGTTATGTATTCATAATGTTATTTATAATTGGTTACTATTTAAATGTGTATTAATATTATTTTATATGTGTTTAAACAAAATATTATATATTTTTTAAAAAATATATTAGTTTAATTTTTTAGTTAAAAATTACACGATATAATAAAAAAATTCTTTGAAAATAATAGTCTCACCATTATAATGGTCATTAATATTAATATTAGTAACCATAATTTTATGCCAAGAATTTAAATTGACTTTGTTAAATAATATTATAATGATTATCTAAATTATTAAACCCATTTTTGTATATTTAATTTATGTAAGTGATGAAAATTATTTTTTAACATAAGCGAATATAAATTTTTTTAGAAAAAAATATGACTTATGTTTCCATAATGATATACATTGGTTTTATAAAAACAAATAGTAAATTTAAATTATTAATTTAACATATATTTATATTATATTAATATTTTTCAAAAATATTTAATTCATTCTTGTATTTTTATAATTTCATAAAAGTGGTAGTTTTTAGCAAAATTTGAATTTCTTACTATTTACCTAAAACCAGTTATTTTAGAAAAATTAAACAAATTAATATTTATATAATATTTTACTTTTAAATCCAAAAATAATGTTATTATTTTCAAATTGAAATTCTAAAATTTATAAATTCAATTTTTGAATAAAATCATAAAATATAACGAAAACCAGATTTTCATAGAAAATGGTATTTTGAAATTTTAACTATTATTATTATTATTTTATATCATTGACCAAATAAATTTGTGTTAAACAATTATAAATATGAAACATAATTTATAATAATTAATCACACATTTCATTAAAGGGAAATGTATATGACATAAAAAATAAATTTCTAAAAAAATAAATTTCTAAATAATAAATGATCTTATAAGTTATTTTAGGTAAACTAATTGAATTTAATTCATATTAAAAGTAGAAGTTATTTTCATAATATATATATATATATATCATAAATCAATTAATCATACCCATTCTCACTAACTCAATGGTTAGGTTTTAACAGTGATGCGTAAATATTTATATTTTATAAAAATATATCATTTTTTATGTAAGTTTGGTGTTTCGTGTAGAAAAAGCTATAGAAAACATTTGAATAATTTAAATGAAGTAATATATTCAAATATTAAGGTGTTACATTGAAAATTATTAATTAGAAGGATATACTAGAGGCATATTTGAAGGTTTTAGTGCTCACATAAATTTATATGTCCAGTAGGAATTTATTATGTCCAAATAAAGAGAGGAAACCCTATAATATGTCATAAAGGAAGACTCCAACACTAAAGTATTTTTGAATTTTTGAAACCAAATTATTTCTCCTAAATAATGATAAAAATAAAAAAATTAATATTCTTGGTATGAAGGTATTTTTTTGGTTATTAATTAAAAAGGAAGAAAAACTAATACTATAAAAAATAGATTAGGAAAATTGTTGAAATTTAAAATGCAAGAATTGTGGAAAACTAGGATAATCCATAAACTAGTGAACATTTTTTACCGGAAAAAAATTATGAAATCATGGATTAATGTGATGATGATGTGATAATCCTTAGGGGAGAACATGGTAAGTTGAAAACTCAAAATATGATACTTATTCTGAGGAAATCAGAGCTGGATTAGTAGCTGTAACAAAAGAAAGAAGTAGGTCTGAAATTATTGAAAGAAATATCATTGGATATTAGGTAGGTCTAGAGAAAATAAAGATAATGAATTATATATAACAAACTTCTCTATTGTGACAAATAGATACTATGTTTTTCAAGAAGATTAAAAATAAGTCGACTGGCTCAAAGAAATTCATGATGGGATTTTACAAATTGTAAAAATCAATATTGGGAAATTTTCCTGAGTATGGAAAAATATATTTCATCACAACCAAGTGTAATAATCTCTAAAAAAATGGAAAAGTTACATGGAACAAGCTATTTATGGTGTGCAAGGGGTATAGACAAATTTATGTAATTAATGTTTATTAAGCATTAATACCCATAACATTGTTAGAAACTTCTTTAAGATTCAAGTAAATGTCGATGTAAATAGGATTCAAGGTGAATAAAATGGATATTAAATCAGTATTCCCCAAATTAATTTTAAATTAGTAAATTTATATTTAGAAATACGATTTATTTTATGTAGATAAATATGAGAATGATTATTTATTTATGTAGGATTTGTATTGGCTGAAGTATGTACTAGTAGATTTGTATTCTATCCTTTATCAATACTTTAGAAAGATCATATTCTAATGATCTTGAGTTGATCACATTATCTACATCAATAAATAGATTGATAAAAAAAATGCGTGCTAGACTATTTTGATGATAAAAATTTAAGAGTATTAGATGAATCATAATGAAATTAGTTTGAAAAATATATGTGGTGAAAGATTTAAATGTATATGATTGGGAAATTAAAATTTTCTATGGTTTAAAGGTAACTCAATGATTTCATGAAACATCTATTTAGAAATAAATAAATTATAATGTTGTTCTTATGATTTTTGGAATAGAGGATTTGAGGATGATTAAAAATGGGTTTCCACAAAGATGATATTTTCTAGAGATAATGGTGGGAAGGTCAATGTATTATAGTATAGGAAAATTCTTTAATGCCTTTTTTACATAAAAAAATATTCCCATCACATTGTGTTCCCCACTTGTCGAACCATAAAGTATTTTTTACCAAGTAAGTCCACTTTTTACTAATAAGAAACAAGACTACATCTAAATATGTCTTAAAGATACTGAATATATAGTGGATACTCAAGCATGTACTCAATTATATTGGATAAATAAACAACATTAGGATGTTAGAGTTGATGTGAAATATCCAATTTTAGTTATTTGTGATAATTCAAGTGTTATTAATATTAGTAAAAATCATTTCCATAATTCCAAGACAAAATACCTTGAGATTAATTAACATTTTATCAAGGATATGATTTTATAAGGGAAAATAAATTTAGATTATGTTTCATCCTAGAATCAAATTATGAATTTAATGAAGAATTATCTACCAATGGATGATATTGATAATAATCAACTGGTTCTTGACGTCAAAAAATATTCATCCAACTATATACATTTGATAAGATACCCCCACTACTTGGGTTATTTTTTATTTCTAGACAGGTGTTGTGACACTATTGAAGTAATTTTTTAATTTATAACCATAATTTATAAATTTTTAATGAATTTATTTATTATTTAATTAACCAAAGAGGAAATTTTTTCCACAAGTTACAATAGATAAGTTTTCTATGATTTGAGTGGTTGAGATTGTTGTTCCAAGATTGAAAAATGGGGAGAAATTCTATTCTGGTGTTTTGGAAATAGGGTAGTATTTGAATTCTTATTAAGGGGAACTAGTATCTTATAGGAAGTATTAGAATGGATAAAGAATGATCAATTATTTCCTTGAGGAATTCTTTAATTAACTATTGTTTCTATAGATGTGCTTGACTTGTGTGGTATTAGAGTTTATTAATAAATAATTTATGCACTATCAGAAGACAAAGAGTTAATACTATGGAAAAGGTTGATTTTAATGTTTTAAGATAGAATTATAGTGAATTTTTTTGTAAGAGTTTTCAACAAATAAAAAGTTTTGTATTGTTTTTAAAAACCCCCTTAATACATTTTGGATTTTTTAAAAGGTGGTTGAAGTTACTTCCAAAGGGATTTACAATTTCATGGGACAGGATGATTTAATTTTGGATGAATCTTAATGTTCTATCTTTGGGATAGAAGTCACACTATAAAAACGTAAGTCACACCGTGAAAGGAGTTCTTCAAGAAATAGTAAAGGTATGGGATCCTTGTATATATAAGAATCATCAAAAATCATATGTGAGGTTTTGTACTTTGTTACTAGGAGAATAATAAAATTCTTAACTTGAAACACTTAGTAACATTATGATCCATCTATATTTGATGGGGGGTTTCTAAATGTTGGAATTGTAGGGATTAGATCACCGCATTTCGAGATCACATGATAGTTTGACTTTGGGTTGTTTAGATCCAAATTAATATGTGATAATGTAGAAACATTCATCTCTACTTAAGAATACCTTTATATGTAAATATAATAAATTACTTCATTATGAAAGGTTATTTATTGAAGAGTTGAGGATTAATTATAATAATATCCCATTTTTTCAAAAGGGAATGTAATCAGTAATGCCATGGAAAATATGGACATTTTATTAAATGATTAAAGAGGATTTCGCTTGGTCTTTTATTATAGAGTTGGTCACACCATGGTGTTAATGGAAACACCAAAAATATTGGATATATATATATAAAAGATAGAATTCATATAGTATAGATGACTATGCCACAATAATAAGAGTCATGTCATGGTGTTTTAGTCAATTAATAATTATAGATTTTCCCCCATGATTTCTCTTACTGATTTTATCCATGAAATTAATAAATTCATATATACATTCCACAATAAATCATTCCACTCCATGGAGTTTCCTATGAAACAAGAAAACAAATGTTTTTTAGTAAAATTTTAAGGTCATGCTATGATTTTCTCGAACCAACTCGATTCGACCCCGAATTGGTCACCAAAGTCAGTCTACAATAAGGACTAAGATGTGTTCCTGATCCTCTTGGGAAAAAACTAGTTTCAGACATCAAAGTGAATTAAATGCAATGGTTTATACCATAAATAATAAATAAGTAAAAAATAAATAAATTAAAAACTAAAAGCATAAAATGAAATAAAAATGGAGCATACCCCCATGTGATCTCATAGGTCACCTCCCACCAAAGAACCACGTTCTCTCTATGAGCGATCTCGAACTGAGAGAACAAGAAGCTGAAAAAATGATAATAAATATAGGCATGAGCACCAATATGCTCATTGGGGATGCCAAGGATAAACAATTCCCTATTATTTTCTTTTAACGTGAATTATAATCAAGCTATTTTAAAAAACATGGCATATAAAAATAAGGTTTTTCATTCTTTTCAAAAAAAGTAAAAGACTTCGATTTTTAAGAAAATACACTTTCCATTACATCTCCAAAATAGTTTCAAAATCATGAAAGGTCATTTCAATAAATTCCTTTAAAATATAACCAGTTTTAGAATATGAATCTTATTATAGAATGCAAATAAATGGCGTAACCTGATAAAAATACTAGAAAACAGTGGAAAATAGCGTATGTGTGACCCGATGTCATGGGATATAGGGTGTTTTCAGAAACAAACATGGAAAAAGATATAATACATTGCACACAATAAATATCTATTAGTTTTGGATATAATAAAACACTACCCTAACACTCAATGACACCCCCAATGGCTCAACCAAGGGGAACATCCCAAAAGTAGTCATGTTTTCTACTCAAGGCCAATAGCCAGTGCATAATCACAACTAGTGCAACATGTGTACCATAGGAACCAGCCTAAATACCCATGGATTCCCATGAAAATTAAAATATAGGTTTTTTTATTAAACTAATATACACATAAAAAACATACATTTCTCATAAATTCATGTGATTCACCGAATCACTTCCGGAATTTCAACATAAGTGTAGTCCCTTTCCAAGTCATATAAACAAACTGAAATCCCATTACTGGGCACACATTTAATATCGCACATATATCACATTTCCATTCCAAGGGGGAATGCCTTAAGAGGGGTTTTCCAATTTTATAAAGTAATTGAAAGTTACAACCATTCCTTATAACATTAATAAAATTTATTTGGGAATTTATACCTTCTATATTAGAAATAATTTAGAAAATCAATTAAGAATTTAAGATACTATACATTTTCAAATATGGTTGAAAATAATTTTGAACAAGAAAACCGAATTTTGTAATCTTAGGAGAATTATGTAAAACAAATGAAAAACTACTCCCCAAAACCATAATCAACTTTAATAATATTAATATACTACATAAAAACAAAAAATACTTTTAAAATTGGCAAATAGTCAAGGAATTCAAACTATATTCTCAAACATAGGGAACCTACATCAAAACACACTAACTTTGGTGATGACCACTTCATACGTACATGTATATATAATTCCAAATATATAAATATGTACCCTTAGACCTAATGTACATATTCCCTTCACTATGAGGTAATTTGTACAAGGAGGATGTGTGTGTGTGTGTGTAATTGCCTATGTATACCCATGCAAGTTGCCTTCAACAATGGCAGTCTAAAACCATCACAAGAAGGTCTAGAATGCACTAGAAAATTATAAGGAATCCAAAAGTTACGAAATACCTAATTAAAATCAAGAAAAGTAATTAAAATGGAAGAAAAAATACCTGAAACCAAAGGAGAATCCACTTCCTTCGACAACCACTACTAGAATAACAATTAATAGAACTTCATGAACCCTATAAATTAAATGAAAACCAAAACCACACCACAATTGAGGTTAGGGTTCACCATATGCATGTGTTTCACATGTAAGATAACGAAAAACAAAAAATATAGGAATTATAAAGAATAAGAGGAGGAGACAGAATCTCTAAAGATCACATCACCAAAAATCAAGGGGGAAATAGACCACCGGATGGAGAGGTGGAGGAGGATGCACACGAGTATGATCCCTCTAGATGTGGGTGTCATGTGATCCAAGGAAGAAAGTGGAGTATTTAGATGATATGGTATCGGTAAGGGTTAGAATATAATAATAATAATAACAATGATAATATTAATAATAGTTGTAGTAGTTAATTAATCAATAATAATAATAATAACATTTCTTTTATTTTTTCCTTTTTTTAATATTGGGAAGACTGTATGGTTTGGACACACGATATATCAGACAGTGTGACAAAAATATGGGTTCCTCTATCCCAAGGTGGAGGGAATATAGAGTCTCATGGAGGTGGACACTTGTGCACCTATCTATGCACCTTGGAAAGTTCCATTGTACGTGCTACATGGTTTTCACTAGGTTGGTGCATGGTTTCTCCTAACTGTGTGCCAATCATGCACATTCTTATATTGTCCCATAATCCTTCATTTTTTCAAAAAATAACCTATAAATCCATAAAACAAGAGGGAGAACAAAAATAAAAATAGTAAAAGAGATGTTTCGGGAAAGGGTGTAAAAAATCTCCCCTCCATTGACACTTTCTTCTCCTAGAATGTCCCAAAATATACTGCCAACCAAAACATGAGGCAATGAAAAATTCCACGCAAATTGGGCCTCAATCACAAAAATTATAATAATCAGTAAAATCAATCTTCTACCCATAACTTGAACTAATATAAAGGGAGTTACAACTCTATTCAAGCTCTCAAATCATGGAACACTTTGACCCCTATCATAGAAATCACCAAGGAAACCCATCAGGGTTAGGAATGGTAGAATTTAAGGGTCACGTAGGTAAATGGATGTCTTAATTACCAAGAAGAAAAGAACAAGGACTATAGAGAAATTATCACCATGAGGTAATTGTGGGTGATGTCTCCACCATTTTAAAAACATTAGTTATACATTAGTTCCATGATCTGAAAAAAAACTGAAAAATTCAAATTAAAACCATATTTATAAGAGATGAGACACAAAATAATAAATACTAATATTCAAAAACCAAATGATTTATAATTTTCAAAAATACATATCTATTAATAATAGTAATTTCCGAAATATGTAAAACATATTCCCATATTCACAATAAAAGACGACACTATCATGCTCAATATCCCAAAATAAGAAAACATTTACAGCAAAAGAATCTCTAAAAAGAGTCTGAATCAGGACTATGATTTTCTGAAAAAGTTGGGGGTCCTTCAAAGGGGGTTATGGATCCATGTCAATTCCTAGAAAAACCCATAAAAAAAATTTCATATGACCCAAGCATGCAAAGGTACAACAAGTCTTTAGTGCTTTTGGACATGACAGCTTCTTGTTCCCCATCATCCAACACTAATGGCACACCTATATTTTACTCCTAGATGATTTTAGAAGGAAAAAACATGATGAATAAATTATATAACTTCCCAATAGGCCATAAATATCTTCATTCCATTTAAATTTTATGGATCCACCACCACTACACCTAGGGATAGTCGTGATATCAACCATCTCTAGCTCTCTAGCTAAACTAACCTTGATCCAAATATCCCACTTCACTACTTCTTCATAAGTGTCCAGAAGTGATGACACGATTTCAAATAGTTATAATCGAAGGACCATTTCAAATAATCATGCCTTAAAGGTCTCATCTTCAAAATGTTCTAGGAGAAACAACACCAACATGGAAAAACTATTAGCATACACCAAAACTGTCCAGACTCCTTTCCTCAGACAGAACAACTCTATCTCCTACACTAACTTCATGGATATAGAGAAATACCACCAGATAAACATGAAATTGAATATTTACCATGAGTAAACCATTTTTATTTTAGAATAGTAAATAGACACACACCACTTCCAACCTGGCCATTCCTACATAAAGGTCATTAAATTGATATTTAGTGGCTCTGTGAGCTTAAGATGAATGGAAATATTCTCAATTGTTCACAACCATCTACATATAGGTATGATATAGAAATTATGTTTTTGGTAACCATTGGTACATAATAACAATCTTCTAAAACCAAAATCATTCATAATGGTAATGAATGGTGGTAGTCACCAAAGTCTAGGGTATCTAGCCTCACACCATTATCAATACATAGATCCACCTCTCCTCTATCAATCATTCAAAATCTACTTAGTTCCTGCATTTGGATACATATGTGAGCACGAAAGACTATAATTAAAAACCAATGTGTAGATATTGAAATATTACACTCAATAATGATGTAAATTTAGTTTCCCATTTCTTCAAGGCATAGTTCCTCTTCCAATGGCCTGTATTTCCACATGAAAAACATACTACCTCATTTCTCATGCCCTTCCTCTGGATGTTCCTCTTCTTGGAAGGATAGTTCTTGGAAGCATTATACTTGTTATGAGTATTGGGCCCCTTTGCCTTATTCTTCATTTTCTTATTCATCCTATGTATCGTGGGTTTATCACGCCCCAAATCCTTATCCACTTGACGAATCGAAGTAAGATGTTCTGAAATACTATTCACATTTTTGCTCATATTTTAATTAACAATATAAATATAGAAGGTATTGGGATGTTATAGATGTATGAGATCCTTACCAAACTCATCCGAAAATTTATTCCCTAAGATTTATAAGCGTTCAATGTATCCAATAAGCATGAATACATGAGCACCATCTGGTACAGACTCTCCAAGATTATTTATAAACAAATCATTGGATATCTGATACCTCTCTTGTCTCTCATAATCTTGATAGAGATCCCAAAGGTATAACATCATGCTATACACATCCATGTCCCCATGTTTCTTCAAAATCTCATTAGACATGGATAATAGCATGAAACATTGATTATTTGTGGAATCATTCAAAGGTTTCTCACAGAGTGATAACTCTTTATCACTTTCCTCATTACCAGGTGCATTAGGATTAGGTTATTCCTTCACATAAAATTTCCATTCATGGTGAAGGATAATACGAAAGCACCTTTGCCACTCTTGGAATATTTTGTTAGTGAGAAGGTTATCCTTCTCAAGTATGGATCATAGTGATATATTTGATGTAATTTTAATGTTTTTTCTACAAATAATATGATCATGATATTAGTACATTAAATGATAAAATTTAGGCAAATAAATAAATATTATATTTATTAGTCTTCCACTATTTTATCAAAACCCAATAGCCCTCACCATTGTCTTTAGAATATCAGGTTTCTTGGACATTATGGTTGCAAGGATCCATATTATCCTTCTTATTAACCCAAATTTGGTTGGTCAACAAACCTAAATGGTTTTTGGTAGTCATTCTAAATCCCAACGGCAATGACTTATAGTTCCTTGATTGGCTACGTGGACTCCCCAATCATGAAATCCTTAAATTAGATTCCCTCAAACCTTCCCTCTCAGTTACACTAAGTCTTGTTTTTGAAGTAAACCCTTTATGTGAACTAAGTTAAGTCAAAACAAAACATTACGTTAAAATTCCCCTATAATTGAAAGCACCTTGACTTTGGTTGGTCAAGCACTTTGAATTGTGGTTCGATTTTAACAGAAGTACTGGAAGGTTGTACCGACGTAATATATATAATTAATATATTTTATCCTTTTATGCATAAATTTAAAATTATTATCATTACATTATAATTGTTAATATTAAGTGTATTTACTTACATTATTAACCATGTATTAGATAATATCTATGTATAATACAATTTATTTTAGTTTTATATTGCATTCTTTCTAATTTAATTAATTCATGTGATCACGAAAAATCATACATAATAAAATAACCATGAAACATGATTGAAATAAAATAATAAATCAGTATGATCATGATTTTTTACTAATTTTTAGTTTATCTAGCAGTTGATAAACTAACCATTGACCTAGGGGAAAACACCTTGAAGAAATTAAGGTTTGTGTTATAGATTTACACGTGTCCGCCAGTGCATATCGCTTGGATTGGTTTTTCCTCGGCTATAAACTTGAACCACCTCCACTGGCTTGGGAGCACCATCCATTACATATGATTTTACTAAGACACATGTGAGGGGAAAATGGTTTACAAAAAAAGAAACCATTGACTTACATCTGTTACATAATAAGAGGAGATAAAGCACGTAGGAAAACAAATTATTTTAACAATAAATTAAATGAAACCAATCACATACAAACGTCTGGTTTATGCTCATGATCATCCACATGCATGAAAAGAATTATGCATTTAATAAAACTATTCTTCAATTCCTTATCGTTCTTATTTAAGATAAATCACGCTCTAATCAATTAATTATCATCCTTAAATAATCGATTCTTTTATCTTAATTCTTATTTGAATTTCCTTGAAATTATCATCCATCATAATTTTAAATAAATTAAATAAATTTATTTTAAATTAATGATGTACATAAATTTACCTTGGAAGAAACATGGTAAATACCTATTCAGATCTACACAACATGTATTATACTTGTATGTAGTTTATTCTTTATGACATATAACATACACTAATTATCATGTACTTTCATCACATGTAGCATCAACATAATTATTACATGAATTACATGATTTTTCTATAATGTGCCATGCTTTAATGGACGCAGAGTAACAATTGTAATACATCTCATACTTGATATGTAGTTCTTGAACATTACATGGGTATTAATTAAACATTTATTTATATATATATATATATATTAAAACCCATCACATGGAGTGTCCTATCAACATAATGAACACACACAAACACATGTCGATAAGGTTTACACGGTATAATAAATAAATTTTTAAAATTGTGTAATTTGGTATAAGTACATGTTGTGTACAGGAAATCTACATAGCATGTACATCTCTCACTGTGTATTTAAGGCACAGGCCCAGGGAATCAGCATTTAAATCATGCCTTGAAAATTTTGAGTACACAACATGTATAAGTGACTACACGGTGTATGGTCTCTGAGTTATATGGTCACCAGTTAGGTAGGTCGTGTATGGTAATATATGGCCCTTTTGTGATTTAAAGGGACTACACGTGTCATGAACCAAATCAGGTCTCCATCCAACTGACACCCAACCCGGCCCGCAGCAAGGCCCAAAGGGTGTTCCCAATCCTCACAGGCTGGCACAAGTGCCCGGGTATCAAAATAAAACTTTTGAATGATTTACCTGAATAAAAAAACATAAATAAAACAACCAAAAATAAAAACTATGCCAAAGCTAAAAGTCACAACCAAATGTTCCTTTAACCAAAAACCCAAAACATGAGTTACATATTTAGACTGAAAACCAAACAAGAACTACCACTTGGTAGGGTGACCAAAACCAATACAAAAACCACCACCTAGCAAGAGGACACCACCCTCAAGCCATCTCCACAATTTCAAACCAAGTAGTTTGCTAACAACATGTACCACCACATCCAAACGTCATACCTTTACCTGCATTTGACAAGACCAAATCTACTTACACCCAAGGGTGTGAGTAGGGTGTGAGATAATTATCAATATGATTACAGCAAATAAAAATATTCCACTTGTAAATATTAATTAATAATACAATTACTGGTTTAACCAAGGAAAGAAAATAAATGCGTTGACAATTTTAATGAAAACAGTTTGAAGAAAAGTAAATTTAAAGGGAAAGTGCTTTTTTAAAAATAAAAATATTGTTTTACTTTTAAAAAACCAAATAAGTCACACTATATGCCGACAGTGAGTGTAATGTAATCTAGGAGCACCAAAAGTGGGAGAGGCCCTATAGGTACTAGCATAAAGTGGGACCCTGGAACATTATGTCTCGATGAACAAAGGAATATGAACCATAACAACATATGCTCTCATACACCAGCCAATAGTAGGAAAACACATCCATGACCTAGTGGTCTCCTATAATCATCCAAAATTTATTTAGTATTTTAATCATCAAACCATCTAAGTGAAACTGGGCCAAAGTCGCTCATGTATCACAAACACACTACATCTAGTCCGCCCAACTAGTACCCAGGCTTCCCATTTGTGCTCAAAAGTTCCAGGTTCACATTTCTTGTCAAAGTCGAATGCACAAAACACAAATAGTGTTATCTAAATCCTGATCCACACTTTTACACATAAAAATCCACTTAGAAACATTATGCACACCAATGATTTTTTCCAAAACTCATCCTTCACTACCTACACGGTAAAATAAACAGTTTTACAATTTCAAAGACTATATCAACAATTAATCAACACTAGAAAATTTTATTTAACATTTTCTTAACCCGTGTTGTATGAATCAAGGTTCCAAAAACAACGAAAACCCTCATTTATAACAAGACACATACAGACACCATATCATATCAAAAACTGCAACTCCCGCACATACCAAAAAACTAACTGCATAATTTAACAAACACTAAAATTCAGAAACATGCTACTAGGAGAACAAAGATGCATAAAATTTTAAATAAAGAAAACAACTTCTCACATTAAAAACTAATCAATAAATATAATAAATAAATTAAAAAAGAAACCTAATTAATTGAACAATCCTTACACACGGAAGCACCTACCTTGGTGTAGGGATAGCCTCGCAATTTGACATAGACCCTCGCCGCATGAAGCTTGCACTGAAATAAGTCCAATAATACAACCTAAAACAAAGCACCGCATAATTGCATCAAAAATTGAACCAATAAGAATCTATATCCTAACCGCAACACCACCAAAATGAAAGGATGAACAACCGGGGTACTCTACCGCAATGGTAAGGAGTCCGAGAGTTTGGTCGGAGCTTGTGCGGCACTATGAATGTGATTTTCATCTGAACATTAACTGAAAAAAAGATGCACAGCTAATAGTGGGTTTTTGGATCTCCGGACGAACCAAGGGGGTGGTGTGCCGTCACTAGACATGAGAGGGGATGGCGCCACCAGGAGGACGTGCGACCAAGAGAGAGTCATGGTCAGGAGGCTATACAGGGCAGGGGCTTCAGTGTGTGGCTGGTCCAGTGAGAGCACTAAAGGAGGACTGGTTCACTGTAGGGTTCGAGGGGGGGGGTCACGGTTGGGTGCGAGGCAGCAAGGAGGGCAAGGGTCGCAGCTGGGTGCAAGGAAGCAAGGAGGGTGGGGGTCACAGCTAGGTGCAAGGAAGCAAGGAGGCAGCTGCTAGGGTTCGCACGGACAAGGGGAGAAAGGGAATTGAGTGAATAGTTCGCCACATGATGGAGATAGTGTGAGGGAGTGAAGAAAAAATGAAAAAAATAAATATAAAATAAAGGATAAAAAATGGGGTAAAGAAAAAAAGTGCAATTGAAACCATAAAAAAATCCAAACTAATCTAAAAATAGGTAAATAAAATTGATAATATATGTATTAATATAGGAAAAATAATAATAATAATACTATTGTTGTTAATAAAAATTACCTACTTAAATCATTAATAATAAACAGGTTAATGACGTTATAAGATAAGGTTAACAATTCAGTTGACGTAATAATAATAATAATAAAAATAATAGAAAAAATAATAATTATAATTATAATAATTTTATTTTTATTAGGTTAATTAACCATCCGTGCACCAAGAAGGTCGTACGTTAAACTAAAAAATCCACACGGCTTCGCCCATGCCCTGCCCACGCATCGGGAAATGTCAAGTTGATGCTCATTTATTAGCGTAAACATGAAGAAATTGTATCATATTGACCCACATTTCAACCAAAAAATTCATAAAAATGAAGATAAACTTATGAGATAAAAACTAAAATTAAAAACATACCAAAATGCGATGTCTAGGTGTGACGATTCTCCCCACCACAAAAACATTCTGCCCTCAGAAAGTCAATTCGAAACCTGCTCGGAGAATATAAATGGGTACTCCTGCTCAACCCATGAATAATGCTCCCAAGTATCATTTTCTTCATTACCATTCTTTTAAAGAATGTGAACCAATCGAATGGACTTTCCATGAAGCACCTTTTCTTGAGAATCCACTAACTGTACTGGCTGCTCAAACACTAATAAATCGGGCTCTATCTCCAACTCTTCCCAACTCAACATGTGTGAAAGAACGGGATTGTAATTTTTCATTTTGGAGACATGTAATACATCATGAATTGATGTAAATTGATAAGGAAAAGCTAACTGGTAATCCACCGTGCCAATACACTCAATAATCTAGAAAGGCCCAACATAATTCAGCGTCAGCTTCCCCTTCTTTCCCAAGTGGCTGTGACCCAAGCGAGGGGACACCTTCAAGAACACCCTGTCACCCAATGAAATCTAAAGATCTCTATGCCTCTAATCATCATAATATTTTTGGTGACTCTAAGATTTCAATAACTGATGTCTAATCAACTTGAATTTCTCAGACATCTCCAGCATAATGCATGGTCCCAAAAGTGAGGTATTGCCTACCTTAGCCCAACTCCAAGGAGACTGACAAGGTCAACCATAGAGCGCCTCAAAGGGTTCCATTCTAATAGAGTATTGGTAAGTGTAATTATAATCCAACTCAACCAATCCCAAATGTATATCCCATGATCCTTTGAAATCCAACACACATGCGTGAAGCAGATCCTCCAGAATTTGATTTTCCAACTCTGTCTGGCTATCCATCTGAGCATGTTATGTCATGATCATATTAATCTATGACCCCAAAGCCTTCTGAAGGAATTCCCAAAACTGAGAGGTAAAGCGGGGTCCCTATCAAAAAAAACTACTGACAGAACACCATGAAGTCTGACCACCTCCTGAACACACAAACGGCCCATCTCATCCACCATTGTTGTATGTCTGGTCGGGATAAAGTGAGATGTCTTGGTAAAACAATAAATCACTACCCAAATAGTGTTCCTTTCCTGAGTTGTACGAGTAAATAGAACAATGAATTCCATGGAAACCTAAAACCACTTATATGTATGAATGGGTAATGGCTGAAGCAGGCCAGATGGTCTCTGATGCTCTACTTTCACCTGCTGAAAAGTGTGGCATCCTGATACAAAGTCAGTTATGTCCCATATCATACCAGGACACCAGAACTGGTGATGAACACTGTAATACATCTTGGTAGTACCAGGATGGACGACCCACTATGAATGGTTGCTATCCTGCATTACCACCTTCCGTAGGGATAACAGCACCACTACACTGAAACTGAAGCACAAAAGACCCTCAAGAGACAAGGATCTCTCTAAAGAAGTCTCCCCACCATGAAAATACTGCATAGACCACTGAAATAACTCATCGCCAATCTTCTCTCGCTAAATTAATTCTAAAAGGATGGGAGTCAACTGAATACTGGCCAAGAATGCACCTCTGATGTGCTCCTTTGTCTCAAAGTGAATCTGGCCAAAGAGCCCCATAAAAGTCCACTCATCGTTGGAATTCCTCAATTCCTGCATTGGTACCTTTCTACTCAAAGCGTCATCCACCACATTACCCTTTCCCATGGTATAGACAATGTCAAAGTCAAATCCCTGCAGATACTCGATCCAATGGCACTACCTCAGATTGAGATCCTTATGAGAGAAAATGTAGGCTAGGCTCTTATGGTTACAATAGTCAAAAAATTTCCCCCCAAAGAGGAAGTGATACCAAGTCTTTAGGGAATGCATCACCGCTTCCAACTCCAAGTCATGAGTCATGTAATTCTTCTCATGCAACCAGAGCTGGCAAGAACCATAATCCACCACATGATTATCCTGCATGAGTACACACCAAGGTCCCATACCTGAAGCATCACAGTAAACAACATTTCCCTTCCCAGACTCTGGTAATATCAACATAGGTGTGCTGGTCAACTGTCTCTTCTGTAGGTTCCGAGTGCAGCGGAAGCACGTTGGTGGGTTTTCCCAACATTAATTTTAGCGTTAAACAACGTTCAATCTGAGACCTGTCATGATATAAAACGCCAGATCTTCGTAATAGAATGAAGAACGAAAAAGAAAAGAAGTTTCAAGGAACCATTGAGATAGGATCACCATATGTTGGTTATAATTAATTTAATTAATTCACAAGAATTACCTCGATGGAATTCTTTCTTCGTTGATGTGTCCGGTCACGATTCAGTGATCCGTTGTGGCATAGTAGAATCCAAGTGTAGGATTCCTCTAGCTATGATCTACACGTGTGCCACGTATCTCCAGACATTGCCGAAGGGATCTTCGGGTGCTAGCATGTAAGAACCATCACTTGCGATGTCCACCTTTGATCACCTTGATCTCTCTGTCTTGATAGTGTTCTTAGAGGAAGTAGTTCTTTCGGGCTTTAAATAATTCTTCATAATTTTTGTGCACAACGATTCTCTTGTGGAAAAGTGTTGGGTTTGTGAGGATATTTAAAATTGGGTTTGATGATATAGAGTTATGACAATAAATAAACGCATTACACATTTTATTTATATCATTAAATCTTATTGAAAACCCCCATGTCGAATTATTAATTCCTTGACATATACCCAAGTTTATTATAATAAATATCATTTAATAAAACAATATTATATCCTCAAAATCGCAACTGAAAAAACTACATGGTGTGTAATAAATAATACACGGCGTATACTCGTCTTCCATAAAACTACACGATGTGTATATTTAATATACGCGGCATGTAATTTTATTTTCCTTTATTTCCTCCACCACATTTATTAGACCATGAGTAATGGCTATTTATTTCTTAATTAAATATAACTACATTACTCCCTAATAAACATATTATTTGACCCACAATATATTCTCTCGAATAACTAGTGTCGAAATAAATGTGATCAGACATCCTTAAATAATTATTAAACCACATCCAGGAATAATCCTTATTTAACTTGTTAAATTAATATTTAACTGAGATACATGGACACACGTAGTGTGTGACCCTCTAGGACTCTTTCTCAGTGGAAATTGGCGGAGCTTTCCTAATGTCCAAGGATAGCATCTAGAAACATGCCAAGGCACCCATAGGGAAAGAAGTTAATGCTGCAATGATGTGTCACCTCATATGAACATTTATTGTGTAATATAATCTCTTTGTCTCAATATCCCTAATCAAGCGTTTTTCATGCTAGTTCCATCAACCCATGTGCTCGATTATTCCTTCTTCGACTTCCTAGAAATGAAGCCTCCCATTCCTTACCATGGAAATGGATTTATTTAGTCTATATGAATTCCATCAAAGGGCCTGAGATATCTACTTCTGTTATGGAATAGAAGGGAAAAATCCTTTCTCGCATTATCTATTAATGCAATATTACTCGTGACACACCCAACGTATCCTACCTTGCTGCGAATAGTGTGTCGTCATAGTTTTAATCAATACATCTATGTGTGCGAGTTTTAATACCCATTAATAATAATCTTAAAGTCTAAGGACCAATACACACGTCTTCAGATAGGAACATTCAATGACACTATGAAAATTTGATTTCTTACTGGTGGGCCTCGTTCTCATAATATCCTCCTGGATATTACCAAGGGAACACACCATGATAAGGTGCCTCAAAGTATTATGATTCCTCACCCCTAATGATATGTATTATTTGTGTCCCTCAAATAATATCATCCGTCCATAGAACAAATATTCAAGAATAGTGTTATGGCACTTATGGGTTCTTATCATAGCAAGGATCCTATCACACCCTTCCTTTTTATTTTATTTATTTTATTATTATTATTATTTTTGGCATCGAATAATTCGAGTCGAGGCCCGACTTAAAATTTCTGAGCTCTTACTTAGAAACGAATGTTTCGTTCTTGGATGAATCCAGAGCACCGCGGTTGAAGCCACGTGGCCTCGCCCAAGTAGTCGCGCGACCTCGCATGGTTCACCGCATGCGCTACCCAGTGTTTAAGGCAAATAAAGGAAATGTATTGTATAAAAAATGTAGATAAAATAAAAACAAGTGTGGTAAAATTTAAAAAATTATTTTAATGATGTTAAAAATAATATTATTTGAGAATATTATTTTTTTTATTATTAATTGCATTGGGAGTATAAATTTTATTAAGTTATTAATATTATCATCTCCATTTTAATTATTTTTATTACTATTTTTATTATTATTACTTGTGTAATGATATTAATATAATTATTAATATTATTAATCTTATTATTATTATTAAGAACATAATTATTCTTTTTAAGCCAATCATTATAATTAATATTATTACAATTAAGTATGATTATTATTATATTTTGTATTATGTAATGTTGTTATCTATTTTTTTATTTTATTTTACTTATTTTATTTTATTTATTTGATTACTTGTTTTGTTATTGTTTTTTTGTTTTTGTTTTTTTCTCTCTTTTAGGGTTTCACTCTCTTTTTTTCGGCGCAACCCTCCCCCACTTGACCTGGAGGCCGCCCAACTTCACCCCCTCCCTTGCTGAGCTCCCTCCGCCTACCTCTCCACGTCGGACCACCCTGGTTTCCTCCTGACCTCCTCGCCCGCGCTGACCTCCCCTCACCAGGCCGCTCCGACCTGCACGCATCATCCGAGAGCTCCTCTACTCCCCTTTTCCAGCTAGGGAGCAACCCCCTGGAACCCCCATGTCAGTCGGCGCACCTCACCTCCCTTGGCTTCCTCTTGCATCCAGCCTGCTCTGGCAGCACGACCTTGTCGGACAACACCCCTGCTCCCCGATCGTGCCGGCCTCCCGTACTCCGCCGCGTCTCCTGACCCTAGCTGGTGCCACCTCCTCTTTTTTTGGCGACCCCGCCACCGGGCTAGACCCGCAGCGGCGTCCCTACACCCCTTCGATCCACCGAACAATCGCCCATATCCTCTTCTCTCCGCCAGACAGTCGCCCCGCACCTCCTTGCGCAACTCTGGCAGCCTCCATTGACCTCTGGCGACCTCCCTTACCCCCACTCTCTGTGTATTTTCCTTCGATTGCTTGTTGTTTAATCCAGGTTGAGTGCGGTTAGTGTATTGAATTTAGTTTGGTTCAATTTTGGTATAATTGGTCTGATGTATTATTTATTAGGTTCTATTTGGATTTTTTTTGATTTTCGGTTGGTGGGCGAAGATCATTGCGCACCATGTTTCTGAAGTCTGCTACACCCGAGGTAGGTGGTTCCATGCCTTTGCATCATTTTTATAATTTAATTTGTCTGCTTAATTAAAATTAATATGTTCTATGGTTTAGTTTCATGATTCTAATTATGTTTAAAATGTTTTGGTATGCTCGTTTGAAGAAAACGGGTTTTCAGGAGTGATATCATCTTGTCATTTATATATTTGAGGTGGTAAAAATTCATGGCAGTGTTGTAGAGGTTTTACGAAATGAATTTAAAAAATGTTGTGACATGCGTGCATGATGAAAATTGCACTTGTTTTTAGAAATTTAGATGTTTTTTTTTCGATCCAGTTTTGGTAAATTTTAGAAGTGTTAAAAAAAATTTATAGAGTGCCAATGAGGTTTTAGAAGGGTTGACTTGTGAAATTGATTTTGTAGTGGTTTCTTCTGCATGCGATATGTTTTATAAATTTAGGAATTGTTTATTTAAGTGGTGTTTTGAGTGAGAAACATGGTTGAAAGGTTTTTTAGGGTTGTTTGGTAGGTGCGAAAGGTGTTTTCAAGTAACTTTAGGTGTTTGTGTATTTAAATAGACATTTTCAAAGTAAATGTATCACTTTTGGTGTGTTTGTCTTATTGTTTACTTTTGAAATTGAAATGAAAAATTGTCTGAATAATGGAAAACAAGTTTTGATATGGTTACCTCGTGTATCAAATTTTAAAGTGATGCCTCTATATAGAATCAAGTAGTTTTTTGTGTAAAGTCTTCTTGGTGTTTCTTTAAATTATTTCATTAATAGATCAAATGGTTTAATGGTACATTACTATGATGCTAAAATGGTGTTTTGAAGGAGTTGAAAACGCATTCATTTTTAAAGTGGTGTATTTCTATAAATCGAGACATGTTCTTGGTGTGCGTGTGTCTTTGAAATGGTGCTTTGGTATGCAAGTGGTGACTTTTTTTGTACGATATCATGTTTGGTTTGGGAAATGTGAAAGTGATGAGTTATGTGAATGTGGAACATTATTGGGCGCAAGGGAAACCCCTGGGTATCTAGGTGGGCAGACTAGAACTAGTGCGCTAGTGAGCCGAATGGGTATTATCCCTGTTTCACTTAGCTGGATTGACGATTACAACACTAAGTAAACAGATGATGACTGAGGTTTGTGGCCTTCTAAGCCATTTTTTCTAAGGTTCGTGGTCTTCTAAGCCATGTTTTCTGACGGTCATGGTTTCTAATCGACATTTAACTGAGACACAAGGTTCTAGGGTCCCACTCGAGCTAGATGAACCTTAGGGGATTTACCCATAGTTCTCTACCATCCATGTAGGGGTTCCTTCCTTCGGCATATGGAGGACCACTTGTCTTTGTGTGTGAGTATCTGTGTGTGTGTGTTTGAGAGAGAGAGAGAGAGTATGTGTATGTATTCCCTTAATGAATTTTTAACTTCCTCTTTCAAACCGTGTTTGTGAAATGGGTTCTCTTATTATTTTCTTTTAGTATTTTTCTTGTAAATGTTTTCATTAAAAAAAATTGAAAGTATAATTTTTAATAAAAAAATTAAATTATCTTTTCAGGTTGTGGCATGGAACCTTTTTATTGGGTGATGTCCTATTGGGCCTTTCGCCTCACACCCTGCATACACCTTTTAGTGTATGTAGACCTTGTCTCTTGTGTATTCCAGTTTGTGACATTGTGCTCAATGATGGTGGTTCAGATAGTTGTTGGTATCCTCATGTAGGTTGGTGTGGGATGCTTGGAGGTATGACTTCTCATGTTGTTTGGAGTCTTGAGTTAGAGTTTTTAGTTTTCTATCTTTGTTGTAGTTCTCTTTGGGTTTTAGTTGAATTGTAAACTCTAAACATAGTTATATTGTAAAGGCATGTTTGGTCGCCTGTTTCCAATTCTAGTTTTTTTATCTTGGTAGTTGTATTTTTATCTTTTATTTTCGGTAAATTATTCCAATGTAATGTTTGGTACCCGGGAACTTGTTCCAGCCCATGGGGATTGGGAACGCCCTTCAGGCCATTTCGCGGACCGAGTCGGGCATCGGGTCAGATAGAGACCCGGCCTGGTTTGTGACAAAATGGTATCAGAGGAGAAGGTTTTCTATCTTGGGTAGTGTTGTTTTGGGATAGAGTCCTGGTAGACTGGAGTTAAGTTTGTCGGGACTCGGCGTCTTGGCTATGAGTAAGGTTCCTGGCCATCACACCTCATGGAAGGGCTCGAGTTACCGAAGTTAGTAGAGGTTCGTCTGAGTTTTTAGTCTTTGCGATTAATCTTGTTTTGGGTGAATGAAAACAGAGTAGGGTCAGTGGTCTTAGTGAGATCACAGGGCCTGGAAAGCCATGTGGATCCGGGGACGTTGTCCTAGAATACCCTCTGTGGCGGTGGCGTGATTGGCTTATGGCCGCCAACCATATGTTCCAGTCTCCCACTGACACTAGTTTTCTCTCGCACCGTCCCTCGTTACATTGTTTTGGAATTGTGGAAATTTGGTTTTTTAGTAGAAATGATTTGGTCTTGGAAAATGTTTTGGAAAATGTTTTGAAATAAATCACTTTAAAAATAAGATGAGGCATGAGGTTTGGAATGTGTGGGTTGGATGTTTTGGTTTTGAAAAATGGAAAGGTTTGGTTTTGACCCTTGGTGCTCTCATGGGAAACCACATGCATGAGTGTATATGGAAAGATAAAGGGTTAATGTCACGATTGGATGAGTGTCTGGATGGATATGAGGTGGGTGACAGTGTGGCACGAGAACATCCATGTGCGAGGCCCATGGGACACCATTGGTATATATGCAACCCACTGGCTTTGCTTATTTTCAAAATGTTTTGTTAAAGGAACATTTTGTGTTTTTAAATAACGGGTGATGTTGTGGTGTGTCCCTGTATTTTTTAACGGCTGGATGTGAGGCATTTTGAGCCGAGAATCCTTTTTGACTGATTTGTGTCGTGAGTTTGAATTCATGTTGGTCAGTTGGTGTGAAAGCATGTGGTTAATGGTCTCTTTTGAAACGTGATTTGGGAAGCCCTTGAGGTCATCCCCCAAGCACGTTTGGTGTTATCCTGCAGTATATCTTGACCATTGGACCAGTTTGATTTGGGTCCATGGTTTTCTATCTTGACTAGTGTACTCCCCCCCCATAAAGTGTTAACCTGCGATTGAAATGTGGCCACATGAAATTTGTCATTGGTCGGCCCTCCAGTTGATCAGAGGACACTCTTCTTGAATTCTAGAATTGAACCCACCTCTCCTTTTTACTACTAAATGGATCCTCTCGTAGCTGGATAACCGATGTGAGGGGAGTTGAAAGGAGTTTTGGCTTCTTTGAGTTGTCTGAGTCGTCGGATATGAGGTTGGACTCCGTTGTGTTTGAAGGTGTCCCCCTCGGAAATGGTGAAATGAATTCCAATGGGGAAGGATGAAGGCGGTTCAGAATTTTCAGTGTTGACCAATGTCTTGAAGGGATTTTTAGTATTTTCATCAGCTACAAGGGTCATGTTTGGTGACATCTTGCACTGTAAGTTCTCTTTGATAGTCAAGGGTAAAGTTTGACCTCATTAATTTGAATGTTCTATTTGAAAATGGTGATGGAGATTCCAGCGGGGAAAGGTGGAATCAACCTGGAGTGGTCAGTGCTGGCCACTACTCTAAATGACCATTGGTCCTTCATTGGTTTCGTTTAAGAAGGGGTCTACGTTAGGCCACTAGTGTGGAAGACCCAGTCACATGGGGATGCTACGATTGATTGCAGGAATCACGTGTTGTTTAAGAATTAGTTTTAAGTTTTTCTCTGTATAATGTTTCTCTCTACAACAATAGTCATTTTCAGGTGACGATTTGTGTTGTCTTGTTCTCATTCAGTGTGACAAAGGGTGACGCGCATGCACCATTTCAGCTCCTATTTTGGTGAATATTCTCTGTATGATTAGTTGTATGTTGTAATGTGTTGTGTTTTCTGGTGTTTCCTCGATTGCAGTGTGGTTGCATTTGACACCAAAACGAGAATCTCCATTCGGGAGTCTTTGACACCTGACTGCGAGGCAGGAGATACTCCAAACATCAGGGCTCCAGCCATAAGCCTCAGAGTGATGCAGGCACATGGTCATGAACCTAGAGAGTGTATGGGACCATGACTTCATTTTTGTCATCGATGTTGAAGGTAAAGACAATTTAAATCATTTACTGTAGTTCATCCGTTATGAATGACCCATATGGGTTCGTGGGGTTTCTCGTGGCTGTGAGGATGTGTGGTCGTCTTGTTACCTTAAAGTCCTGGGGGGTGCGTCCCACCAAATATAATTGCTTTTAGCGGTCTGTATTGGAGTCTGTTGGGAAAATCAGTCTCAAATTTGAATAATTCTCATTCAGGGATTTGGAGATGCGGGTAAGTCTTTGGTCGTGATTTTGACGCCCGGTGGTTAGGCCCCTCCCTCCCTGCCCTTTATGGTGTGGTGTTTGTTCACCGTCGAAAAAAATTCAAAGTTCTGTACCTTCTGTCAGTTCTAATGGTGGGGAGACCCACGACGAGTCTCGCTCAAATGTCTCTAGAATGACTCGGTGTTGGCCTTTTTCATAATGGTTTGGAGTCCCCTCGAGCCTCCTCGGGTTGGTTTTGTAGTCTCATCTCGGGCGTCGGTATGTTTCTAATGGTGGGGATCCCTCTGGGCTTGTCATGAAGGATTTTATTTATATTTCCAGAGATGACTTGGTTGTAGTTGATAAGAGTATTCTTTGGACATGCTTAGTCTTGTTTGTTTGTTCCAGAAAAACGACATGGTTTTCATGCAATGGTGCTCGATGTGTTTTGGCTTGTGAAGTTGGTTTCTGTGGGTGAGAGAGTTCCTTTCTGTGATCAGTAAACTGGAGGCATTCTAGCTCTTTGGGGTGAGCGACACATGTTATAAAGTCTTTTTATGCATTTCTTGAAGTATTATTTGAGTTACTCTCTCTGAGCACGATGCTTTTTCCTCTCTTTTCTTGATGTATGTTGGGATCCCCTTTGAATCTTAAGGGAGTGTGGTTTTCTACTTTGGGGTTCGGTCCTAGTTGTGGGTTTACAGGGACGGAAATACTTATGGTGGGGATAATTGTCACACCCGTCCTTTTAATAATATTAATTTTATTATTATTATTATTATTATTTTGGGCATCAGATAGTTTTCCTCGAGGCCCAACTTAAAATTTCTGAGCTCTTACTTAGAAATGAATGTTTCGTTCTTGGCAGCATCCAGTGCACCGCGGTTGAAGCCGCACAGCCTTGCCCGAGTCGCCGCATGACCTCGCCCGGTTCACTGCATGCCCTTCCTAGTGATTACACTAAATAAAGGCAATGTAATGTATAAAAAATGTATATAAAATAAAAACATGTGTGATAAAATTTAATAAATTATATTAATGATGTCAAAAATAATATTATTTGAGGATATTATTTTTGTTATTATTGATAGCGTTGGGAATATAAATTTTATTAAGTTATTAATATTATCATTACCATTTTAATTATTGTTATTATTATTATTATTAATTTTTTTATGATATTAATATAATTATTAATCTTATTAATCTTTTTATTATTATTAAGAACATAATTATTATTTTTAAGCCTCTAATTATAACTAATATTATTACAATTAACTATGATTATTAATATTGTTTGTATTATGTAATGTTGTTAACTCTTTTTTTTTATTTTATTTTGCTTATTTTATTTTATTTATTTCATTACTTGTTTTTATTTTGTTTTTTTTTGTTTTTGTTTTTTTCTCTCTTTTAGGGTTTCACTTTTTTTTTCGGCGCACCCCTCCCCCACTTGAGCTAGCGGCCGCCTAGCTTCACCCTCCTCCCTCAATGAGCTCCATCCTCCTACCTCTTCCCGTCGGACCCCTTACCTTCCTCCTGACCTCCTCGCCCATGCCAACCTACCCTCACCAGGCCGCTCTGGCCTACACGCACTGTCAGTGACCTCCCATGCTCCCCTTGTCCAGCCGAGGTGCAACCCCCTTGGAACCCCCATGTCAGCCAGCACACCTCACCTCCCGTGGCTTTCTCTCGCATCCAGCCTGCTCTGGTAGCACGACCTCATCGGATCGCACCCCTGCTCCCCCATCGTGTTAGCCTCCCGTACTCCGCTGCGTCTCCCGACCCCTGCCGGCACTGCCTCCTCTTTTTCTGGCGACCCCGCCGACCGCCCAACCCCGCGCTAGCCACCCCACACCCCTTTACTCTATCGGACAGCCACCCTGCACCCCTTCGTGCCGACGGATAGTCGTTGTGCACCTCCTCGTGCAACTCTGGCAGCCTCTGTCAACCTCCGACATACCTCCAACACCCCTACTGTAAGTACGTTTCCTTTGAAAGCTTTTTGTTTAATCTAGGTTGAGTGTGGTTAGTGTTTTGAATTGAGTTTGGTTTAATTTTGGTATAATTGGTCTGATGCGTTATTTATTAGGATCTATTTGGATTTTTTTGAGTTGTGGTTGGTGGGCGATGATCGTTGAGCACCATGTTTCTGAAGTCTTCTACACCTGAGGTAGGTGGTTCCATGCCTTTGCATCATTTTGATAATTTAATTTATTTGTTTAGTTAAACTTTATATGTTCTATGGTTTAGTTGCATGATGCAAATTATGTTTAAATTGTTTTGGTATGATCGTTTGAAGAAAATGGGTTTTCGGGAGTGATATAATCTTGTCACTTATATGTTTGTTGTGGTAAAAATGCTTGGTAGTGCTGTAGAGGTTTTGCGAAATGCATTTTAAAAATGTTATGACATGCATGCATGATGAAAATTGCACTTGTTTTTAGAAATTGTCATTTTTTTCTTTTCGATCCTATTGTGGTAAATTTTAGAAGTGATTAAGAATTTTTTATAGAGTGACATTGTGGTTTTAGAAGGGTTGACTTGTGAAATTGATTTTGTAATGGTTTCTTCTACATGTGATATGTTTTATAAATTGAAGAATTGTTTTTTATGTGGTGTTTTGAGTGCGAAACATGGATGAGAGGTTTTTTAGGGTTGTTTGGTAGGTGCGAAAGGTGTTTTCAAGTCACTTTAGGTGTTTGTGTACTTAAATAGACATTTTCAAAGTAAATTTATCACTTTTGGTGTGTTTTCATTGCTGTTTACTTTTGAAATTAAAATGCAAAATTGTTTGAATAATGGAAAACAAGTTTTGATATGGTTACCTCGTGTGTCATGTTTCAAAGTGACATCTCTATATAGAATCAAGTTGTTTTTGGTGTAAATACTTATTCTTTTTTCTTGAAATGATTTCATTAATAGCTCAAATGATTTATTGGTACAATGATATGACACTAAAATTGTGTTTTTAAGGTGTTTAATACGCGTTCATTTTTCTAGTGGTGTATTTCTATAAAATGAGACATGTCCTTGGTGTGTCTGTGTCTTTGAAATGGTGATTTGGTATGAAAGTGGAGACTTTTTTTGTGGAATATCATGTTTGGTTTGGAAAATTCCAAAGTTATGTGTTATGTGAATGTGGAATATGATTGGGCACAATGGAAACCCATGGGTATCTTGGTGGGTGGACTAGAACTAGTGTGCTAGTGAGCCGGATGGGTATCATCCCTACAACACTTAGCTGGATTGATGATTACAACACTAACTAAACATATACTTACTGAGGGTCATGGCCTTCTAAGCCACGTTTTCTGAGGGTCGTGGTCTTCTAATCCACGTTTTCTGAGGGTCGTGGTTTCAAAGCTACGTTTCACCAAGACACGAGGTTCTAGGGTCCCACTCGAGCTAGTTGAACCTTAGTTGATTTACCCATAGTGCTCTACCATCCATGTCGTGGTGCCTTTTTTCGGTATATGGAGGACCACTTTTGTGAGTGTGTGTTAGTATATGTGTGTGTGTGTGTGTGTGTTTGTAAGAGTATGCGTATGTATGCCCTTAATGAATTTTTCACTTCCTCTTTCAAACTATGTTTGGGAAATGGGTTCTCTTAGTGTTTTCTTTTAGTATATAGCTTGTAAATGTTTTCTTAAAAACATTTTGAAAGTATAAATTTTAATAAGAACATTAAATTATCTTTTGATGTTGTGGCATGGAACCTTTTTATTGGGTGACATCCTATTAGGCCTTTCATTCACACCCTGTATACACCTTCGGGTGTATGTCGACCTTGTCTCTTGTGTATTCCAGGTTGTGAAATTGTGCTCAGTGATGGTAGTTTGGATTGTTGTTGGTATCCTCATTCATGTTGGTGTGGGTAGCTTGGAGGTATGACTTCTCTTGTCGTTTGGAGTCTTGAGTTAGAGTTTTTAGTTTTCTGTCTTTGTTGTAGTTCACTTTTGGTTTTAGTTTAATTGTAAACTCTAAACATGGTTATAGTGTAAAGGCGTGTTTGGTCGCCTGTTTCCAGTTCTATTATGTTTATCTTGTTCATTGTATTTATATCTTTTATTTAGGGTAAATCGTTCCCATGTAATGTTTGATACTCGGGAACTTGTGCCTGCCCATGGGGATCGGGAATGCCCTTTGGGCCATGCCATGGACCGGGTCGGGCGCCGGGCCAGATGGAGACCCGGCTTGGTTCGTGATAGATCCAATATGACCCTTTAATGCAACAGCTGTCCTTAGAACATTATCATATGCATTGTCATGAAGAATAACAATCAATATGTGATAAAGCTTTTATTAATCAATAATGTACAAATTAGTTGGTTCTAGGCCACCAACTCCAACAGACTCCCACTTGGACTAGAGCCAACTGCTAACAACCTTTAACCTTCTAGCTCTCACATGATATTTATTCTTCTGTTAAGATAGGCCTTTAGTCATGGGGTCCCCCATGTTGTTTTACATGGTCACTCTGCTCACAACAACTTCACCCCTTTGATAAAAATGCCTCAAGAGGTGACACTTTCGGAGTATGTGCTTTGTCTGTTTGTGTGACCTTGGTTATTTTTCAAGAGCCATCGCTGTAGTATTATCACAATACAATGTAATGGGATCTTTACTGCTAGGTACCACATCATGATCCTGGACAATGTTTTGAATCCCGACAGCTTCCTTGGCTGCATCAGAAGCTACTATATATTCAGACTCTGTTGTAGAATTGGTGACAACTGGATGCTTTGAACTATTCCAGCTCACAGCTTCTCCATTGAGACAGAAAACATATCCAGATTGCGACTTCAGATTGTTCTGATCTGTCTGAAATCGTGAATCAGCATACCCTCTGATGACAAGCTCCTCTTCTCCTCCATACACCCGGAACATATCCTTAGTTTTTCTCAGATATTTAAGGATAGTCTTAACAGCAGTCCAATGTTGTTCTCTTGGATATACTTGATATCTGTCTACCATACTCAGTGCATATGAAACATCAAGCCTGGTACATAACATGGTATACATGATGGATCTTATAGCCGAAGCGTATGGGATCTTACTCATTCTATGTTTCTCTTGTTGTGTCTAAGGACACATTTTATTAGAAAGATGTAGGCCATGTGACACTAGAAGTAATCCCCTCTTGGATTGTTCCATACTAAATCTCTTTATTATCTGGTCAATGTATGTACCCTGACATATTCCATGTAGCCTCTTGGATCTATCACGAATGATCTTGATCCATAGAATATAGGCTACTTCTCCTAAATCCTTCATGGAGAAACACTTTTTCATCCACTCCATAACTGACTGTAAGACCGGTACATCAATTCCAATAAGTAATATGTCGTAAACATATACTACTCGGATAACGATCTCATTCCCAATAAACCGCTTATAAGCACATGGATAACATTCATTCTTAATGAAAACAAATTCCGTTATGGCCTCATAAAATCGAATGTTCCATGACTTGTATGCTTTCTTCAATCCATAAATGGATTTCTGCAACTTGAAAACCTGTTTGGCTTCACCTTGTGTCACAAACCCTTCTGGTTGTGTCATTTAGACATCTTTCTGAAGGTTCGCGTTAAGGAATGCTATTTTCACATCCATTTTCCAAATCATGTAGTCATGGTAAGATTCTATGGCAAGTATGATTCTTATGGATTTAAAAATGGCAACTGGCAATAAGGTTTCATCATAGTCAATTATTGATGTTGTCTGAATCCTTTAGCCACTAGCCTTGCTTTATAGGTGCTAACTTGACCTTCCATGTCCAATTTTATCATGAATACCCATTTTCATCCAACAGGATTTACATTAAGTGGCTCATCGACCAGAACCTAGACTTGGTTCTGATACATGGAATCCATCTCTAAATTCATAGCTTCTATCCATCATTAAACGTCTGAGCTTTCTACTTCTTCCCTATAGAATATAGGTTCATCATTGACCAACAATAACGATTCACCATCCTTGGTGACTAGGAAACCAAATCTATCTAGTTCCCTTACCTCTCTTGAGCTCCTATGCAGTACTTGTGTATCTTGAACCTCTTCGATGGGGACCTGCGGAACTTGTTCCTATGCCAACTCTTGTGTATCTTGATCATTAACTTCGTCAAAGACAATCTTGCTCCCACTATCCTTTTGAGGATGTGATCCCTCTCAAGAAAGATGGCTTGTCTAGCGGCAGTCACTTTTTTGTGTTGATGTTTATATAGGTAATATCCTTTAGTTTCCTTAAGATATCCTATAAATATACACTTCGTAACCTGGGGTGCTAGTTTGTTGCATGTGAAGGCCTTAACAAACACCTCGCATCCCCATACAGGTGTATGCAACAAAATGGGTTTCTTTCCATTCCATAACTCAGAGGGAATTCCATTTTCCACCTTAGTTGGTACTCGGGTTAATGTGTATGTTGCAGTTTGTAATGCATATCCCCAAATGGATAATGGAAGATCTTCATGATTCATAATCGACCTCACCATGTCCAACAATGTTCGGTTCCTCCTTTCACTAACACTATTCCACTATGGTTTATAAGGAGGTGTGAGCTGAGATAGAATCCTAGACTCCCGTAGAAGATCGATGAACTCTTGGTTTAGATATTCTCCACCTCGATCCGATCGAAGCTTCCTTATCTTCTTACCAAGCTGATTCTCTACTTCATTATTGAATTCCTTAAATTTTTCTAAGGACTCTTACTTATACCTCATTTACTAGACATATCCATATCTACTCAAATCACCAGTAAATGTAATGAAGTAATAATATCCACAACTAGCTTCTACTGGAAATGGTGCACACACAACCGTGTGTACCAATTCTAGAAGCTATGTGGCCCTTTCACCTTGTCCACAAAACGGGGGGCTTTGTCATTTTTCCTTGTAAACAAGCGTGGCATCTATCAAGTGGTTTTAGCTCAGTAGAGTCTAAATAGCCATCTTGGTAGAGCTTTGTCAAGAACTTCTCATTTACATGACTGAGATGTTGATGCCACAACTGGGTGATGTATGATTCATGTGAGTTTGTTTCGTTATCGATTTCCAACACTTGGTTTTCATAATTTAATACATAGAAACCATTATTTAAATGTTCCATACCATAACATACGTTGTTCTTATAAAAGTGACAACCCTTATTTCCAAACATGAAAATAAATCCATCCATATTCAAACAAGACACATAAATTATGTTCTTGGTAACACTAGGCACATAATAACAGTTATGTAAAACCAAAATCATTCCAGTCGGCAATGAGAGGTGGTAATCTCCAATAGCCAACGTAGCTAGCCTTGCACCATTGGTAGCTCAAAGATCCACCTCTCCTCTGGAAATATTTATATATCTACTTGGTTCCTGCATTTGAATACAGATGTGAGACCCAAAAGTTGTATCTAATACCCAATGTGTAGAAATGGAAAGATTACCCTCGATAACGAACACACCATTAGCATCCCCATGCTCCTGGTTGTAGTTCCTCTGCTAGTGTCCCTACTTTCCACATGCAAAACACACCACCTCTTGTTCCTTTCCCTGCCTCTAGATCTTCCCCTTCTTGGTGGTACGTTGCTCGGGGGCTTCATTCAGTTTATAAGTCTTTGGCCCCTTTTCCTTGTCCTTCCTTTTCTTGTTCACCATAAGGACTGTGGGTTTGTAACGCCCCATGTCATTGTCTACCTGGATAATCATGGTCAGAAGCTCTGATAGACTCTTCTCATTGCCGCTCATGTTATAATTCACAATGAAGCTAGATAAGGTCTTGGGTAGTGATGATAGGATGAGATCTGTACGCAACTCATCCGAGAATTTAATCCCTAAGATGTCCAGGTGTTCAATGTAGCCAATAAGCTTGACTACATGAGGCCCAGCTGGCGCAGACTCTCCAAGCATGGTTGTAAACAAAGCATTGGAGATCTCATATCTCTCTTGTCTCGCCTTCTCTTGGTGCAGATCCTTAAGGTGAGACATCATGCTATACGCGTCCATGTTTTGATGTTGCTTCAAGAGACCATTAGACATGGATGATAGCATTTAACACTAGACATATATGGCATCATCCATGTGTTTTGTGTAGAGATATATTTCCTCCTCACTGTCCTCTTTCCTAGGCGCAACTAGAATATGCTCTTCCAGCACATACAATATCCTTTCGTGGAAAAGGATAACGCGTAAACTCCTCTGACCCTCTTGGAAATTGGTGCCGGTGAGAAGGTTTTCCTTCTCATGTATGGTGCGCAATGATATGTTTGAAGTCATTTTCTTTCCATTTCTAAAAATTAAGATGAGAAAAGGATTATTAATTAATTAGAAAATTGAGACAAATAAATATATTAATACATATTAGTATCCCACTATTTTATCAAAATCCAATAGCCCTCACCGTCAACTTCGGAATATTCTGTTGCCAGAATATTCTAGTAGCAAGGATCCCTATTTCCCTTTGCATTACCCCAACTAGGGTTGGTCAAGCAACTTGAGGGGTTTTTAGGTAGGCATTCCAAATTCCAACTGCATTTAACTCGTAGCTCCTTGATCCGCTGAGTGGACTCCCCAATCATGAAATCCTTTTATTTTGGATTTCCTCAACCTTTTCCTCTTGGCCACACCAAGTCATGCTGTGGCAGTAAACCCTTGATGTGAACCAAGTTAAGTCAACCCAAAACCTTGAATTATAATTATCCAATAATTAAAATCACCCCAACTAGGTTTGGTCAAGCACTTTGAACTATGGTTTGATACTAACCAAGATTATGGAATGTTATACCGACTTAATATTTCTTTAAGGGAATTTATCCTTATATGTAAATTTCCAATTTATTATCATTCATTACATGATTTTTAATTTCAAGTGGGATATACTTAAGTGATTAACCACGTCTAAGATAATATTTATGCATAAGCCGGTTTTATTTTATTTCCATCTTGCATGCTTGTTTAATTCATTAATTGTGTGATCTTGACAACACACCCACAATAAATAAGCCATGCAACTGACAGAAATAAAATAAATGGTATGATCCTGAGCTTTTTCTATTGGTTAGTTTATCTAGCAGTTGATAAACTATCCCAAGACCTAGGGCAGAAACACATTGAACATTGTGGGTTCGTATTTATAGCTTTCCACATGTCCACCTTTGTATCTCCTTGGATTGATTTCTCCTTGGCCCCCGACTTGAGCCGCCTCCACTATCTTGGGAGAAAAAACCATTACATATGCATTTATCTCACACGTAGATGAGTGGTAAAAGGGGGTTTTTAAATAAAATAATCATTGGGCATGAAGTCCCTACATATTAATGAGGATATGGCTCACATGCCAACAAATTTAATTTAAATAAATAAATTAAAAGGAACCATTCACATACAGAGGTCTCAGTCTAGCTCATGATCATCCATACATGAAATGATATTTACGCATAAATAAAACTAGTATTCAATTATTTAATGATTCTTGTTTAAGATAAATCATGCTCGAATTAATTAATTATCTTTAATTAATCATTCCTTTTATCTTAAACCCTTTTTCTAAATTTACTTGAGATTCTAATCCATCATAATTTTAAATAAATAAATTCATTTAAAATTATCCTTGTACGTAACATGTACCTTGGAGGAAACCTGGTGAATTCTCGTTCATTGAGTAATTTGAAGGAGTACACGACGTGAAGTTTCGACTACACGGCGTGAACTTTTGTTCACCATCCATCCGAAGTACACGCTTGGGGACATGTCGTGTTAATGTACTTCAGAAATTTTCTAAGTACACGGCATGTTTAGTGGGACATACGCCGTGTTGTTTCCGCATTACATGGATTCCATTAGGGCAAGATGTGTATGGGTTACACGATCCAAACCTAACTCAATGGTACTACACATCATGTTCATTGGACCACACAGCGTGTAATCCGGAAACCGTGTGCCACATGTTTTCGGTCAACACATGGTGTGATTAATAACTTAGATAGGATCCAATACAAGGCCTGATATGGTGGATCAGTCCAATGCATGAATCTAGACTACACAACGTGTACTTCCGGATACACGCTGTCTATTCTGGTGTTGTATGACCAGAAACGTTTGGCTCCTCCAGATGAGTTTCTCTATTTTATTTTAGTCAAAATAATTAGAAAAATTTGCTTCTATGAGGTGAACGAGAAACGATGGAGGAAGAACTAATCTCTAGATTCATATTTCCAGAATGATTAAACATGAATTGAAACAACTAAATTATTAAATGTGGAAAACTTCAACGTAAAACTAAATAATTATAATCAATGATATGACCCCTCTTTTACCACTTTTAGGTTCCAGGCACAGCAGAAGCACGTTGGTGGGTTTTCCCAACATTAATTTTAGTGTTAAACAAAGTTCAATCCGAGATCCGTCATGATATAAAATGCTGGAACTTTAGAATAGAATGAATAATGAAAAAAAAAGAAGAGTCCCAGAACCATTTATATATGATAATCATATGTTTGTTATAATTAATTTAATTAATTCACAAGAATTACCTCGGGGGAATTCTTTCTTCATCGATGTGTCCGGCCATGATTTGGTGATCCGTCGTTGCGTTGTAGAATCCAAGTGTAGTATTCCTCTAGCAGTGATCTACACGTGTGCCATGTATCTCTGGATGTCTCCGAAGGGATCTTCAGGTGTAGCGCGGAAGAACCTTTGCTTGTTATGTCTGCCTTTAATCGCCTTGATCTCTCGGTCTTGAGAGAGTTCTTGGAGGAAGGAGTTCTTTCGGGCTTGAAAGAATTCTTCAGAATTGTTGTGAATAATGATCCTCTTAGGGAAACGTGTTGTGCTTGTGAGGATATTTATAATCGGATTTAATGTTATAGAGTTATGACAATAAATAAACACGTTACGCATTTTATTTATTTCATTAAATCTTATTGAAAACCCCCATATCGAATTATTAATTCCTTGACATGCACCCGAGCTGATTATAATAAATATCATTTAATAAAACTATATTATATCCTCAAAATCCCAACTGGAAAAACTACATGGTGTGTATTCATTAATACACGGCATATACTCGTTTTCCATAAAACTACAATATGTGTATATTTAATATACATGACATGTACTTTTATTTTCCTTTATTTCCCCCACCACATTTATTAGGCTTTGAGTAATGGCTATTTATTTCTTAATTAAATGTAACTGCATTACTTGCTAATAAAGATATTATTTTGCCCACAATATATTCTCTTGAATAACTAGTGTAGAAATAAATGTGATCATGCATCCTAAAATAATTATTAAACCACAGTCGGGAATAATCTTTATTTAACTTGTTAAATTAATATTTTACTGAGATACATGGACACACTTAGTGTGTGACCCTCTAGGCCTCTTTCTCAGTGGAAATAGGCGGAGCCTGCCTAAAGTCCAAGGTTAGCGTCAAGAAACACGCCAAGGCACCCATAGAGAAAGAATTTAACACCGCAATGACGTGTCACCTCATACGAACGCTTACCATGTAATATAATCCCTTTTTATCGATATATCTAATCAAGCGGGTTGAATTCTAGTGACATCAACAAATGTGCTCAATTATTCTTTCTTTGAATTCTCAGAATTGTACTCGCCCATACCTTACCATGGCCATGGATTAATTTAGGCTATATCAATTTCATTAAAGGGCCTGAGATATCTACATCTATTATGGAACCGAAGGGAAAAAATCCTTTCTCACATTATCTATTAATGCAGTATTACTTGTGATGCACCCAACGTATCCTACCTCACTGTGAATAGTGTTTTATCATAGTTTTCGTCAATACATCAAAGTGCACGAGTTGTATTACCCATTAATAATAATATTAAAGTATAAGTACCAATACACACGTCTGCAGATAGGAACATCCATTGACACTATGAAATGTGGATTTCTTACAGGCGGGCCTCGTTCTCATAATATCCTCCTAGATCTTACCAAGGGCACAAACCATCAGAAGGTGCCTCAATGTTTTATGATTCCTCACCCCTAATGACATGTATTATTGGTTCCCCTAAAATAATATCATCCGGCCATAAAACATATATTCAAGGACAGTGTTATGGCACTTCTAGTTTCTCATCATAGTAGGGATCCCCTATGACCATTTAATGCAACACCTGTCCTTCAGACATTATCACATGATTTTTCACACATAAGAACAATCAAGATGTGATAAGGATTTTATAATTGAATAACATAAAAAGTAGTTTTTCCTAGTCCACCAACTCCAACATCTTCAACTCCTCAAATGATGTCTAGCACTGTGGGCGCCATTCAAACTTCACCCCTTTTCGGGTGAGTGCGGTCATGGAAGAGGCAAGCTGCATGAAATACCAAAAAAATGCCTATAATAACATTCTAGGATAAGAAAAATCCTGATCTCAAACACATTATTCAGCTTTTCCCATGACATCACTGCATTGATCTTCACAGGATCCACTAAAACCTATTGTTTTGAGACAACATGCCCCAAAAACATCACTTCCTAGATCCAGAATGTGTACTTAGAAAGTTTGGTATACAAGTGGTGATCCTTCAAAGTTCCCAAAATGATCCAGAGGTGATACTCATGTTCCTCCTCAAATCCAGAATAAACCAGAATTTCTTCCACAAATACCACAACAAATGAGTCAAGATATTGGTGGAACACCCTATTCACAAGTTCCATAAAAATACCGGAGCATTTTTCAATCCTAATGTCATGAATAGATACTTGAAGTGACCATAACTACTCTGGAAAGTTGTCTTTGGAATGTCTGATTCTCTCATCCTGAGTTGGTGGTAACCCGAGTGCAAGTCTATCTTGGAGAACCACATTTCTCCTTCATCTGGTCAAAAAATATTCAATCTGGGGCAAAGGGTATTTATTTTTAATGGTTACCTTATTCAATTTCTGGTAATCAATGCACAACTGAAGGTTTTCATCGTCCTTCTTCATGAATAAAATTAGGGCGACCCAAGCAGAGATGCTTGGGAAAAAGAATCCTTTAGATTCCAAATCTTCCAGTTGTATCTTTAATTACCTCAATTCGGTGGGGGCCATGTGATATGAGGGAAGATATATAGGTTCTGTTCTCGGTGCCAACTAAATAGAGAACTCCACGTCTCTTTTCGATGGTAAGACCAAAAAAATCATCTGGGAATACCACTGGAAACTCATCCACTACATGAGGTAATCCACTCTGAGAAGCACCACTATCGTCCTCCAATGAGAGCAACAATAACCGATAAGCAAGATTCCCCAACTCATGAAATGGAGGTCTTGTGCGACCTGACTGAGGATCCCATTCTCCAAGATTTACTTGGGGCTCCAATCAGGTTCCATAAAACTAAATCATCACCGATATCAGCCAATATGCTCTTAGAAGCGCACCATATGGTCCATGTCGAGGATCACATCAAACATGTCCATATCTAGGACCAATAAATCCCACTTCATATCGACTCCTGACATAGAGAGAATGCACGATGAACACCTAAGGCCTTGCTCTCTCTTTTTATCTAATGGTGTTACCAACTCCATAGAAAAAGATAACAGTTTGATTGGTAGGTTCAATTGGTTAACAAGATGGGTAGATATAAAGATAACTGAAGCACCAGTATCAAATAAAAATGCAGCTATAGAAGATGAAATCTGAATGGTACCTCGAATAGTCGAAGGTCCTGCATCGGATCCCACTAGTACCTAATCCATAGTATGCAGATTCCTGGTCCTTGACTAAGAGAGACCGCTTGCCTGAGGATCTACCCTGATCTGGCTCTTCCCCGAAGATGATCCCGTACTACCACCATGACCACCAAACTGAGATTTCATCATCATGGTTGGCTCTAACTAAACTAGTACACCTTTGGAATGCGTAGATCTAGTTTTTCTCTAGTAAGGGCGGGTCACCCTACAAAATCGTTGCATGTGTCCCATAACTCCACATTGATAACAAGGCTTAGGAGGGTAAGGACATACAAGCTAGATGTGTTTTACCTTCCCGCACAGATGGCACACCACAGACCCTACACCAGAAGCCCCAAATAAAGTCTTTGTGGGAGGATGACCTGAGCTTCCACCACTCTTCTTCCCTTTCTCATCACACTTCCTCTTCTTCTCGGATAAACTTCCACTACCAAACCCTGACACCAATCCAGGAAACCCCAACTTTCTTCTATGATCAATCTTGACCATGCAAGCATGATCGACCACCTCATCATAAGTTCCCAACTTGAACAAGAAAACCTAAGAGGAAATTTCTGGTCAAAGCCACTTATCAAACTTCCAAGATTTCCAAGATTCATTTGAAACAATCCCAGGCGCGTACCGCACTAGCTCCGTAAAGCAGTTTTCATACTCCATCACTATCCAATCCCCTTTTGAAATATCCATGAAATCGTGGGGTCAGGTGTAGTCCAGGAACTCAGGAAAGTACATCTCATTAAAGATGGCCTTGAAATCCTTCCAACTCATCTTCTCATGCTTCCCATCCAAAAGCACGGATTCCCACCACTTGCGACTGAAACCCTCTATCCGAAATGAGTAACACTTTACGGTGACCTCATTGGGCGTGTCAAGAAACTCGAACATACGCTCTATATTTTCAATCCATTCCTCTTACTCTTGAGGTTCTGAACTACCTCGGAATGAATGAGGTTTATTTTTCAGAAACTCTTGAGCTTTATCCTTCTTGTAGTCAGACTCATCTTATCTAGCCGGAATAGGAGCGGGAGCAAGATTCGCCCCTTTCCTAAAGCCTGAACAGTTTGAACCATAGCTTCTACGAACCTCTGATTAAGCGGTGTCAGAGAACATTCTCATGCATCCTCCCATGTATGCAAGGGAGCTCTTCGGGGAGGAATTCTGATTCAATAAGCAATAGTTACCTAAGAAGATCAGTAATACATTAAACTTGAAAAATAATATTTCAGCATGAATAATAGGAATCAGTAAACCAAACATGTAGGAGTAACACAATAACCAAACCACTTCTCCCTCACCCGATGTCCATGAATAGTCTCCATCCTGCACATTCCACCAGGAGGAGAAGTTAAACAAACATCCTGACATCCCATGGTGACTCGAGGTCTGTCAGAAGGTGTGTTTTTCCATGCATCCTACTCGCATCCAAAACACCGATCCTTGATAATCCCATCTAATTTCTAACTTGACTCGTCCCAAATAAAATAACCCAAAAAGAATTACTGCCTCTGATACCATTTTTTCATGAACCAAATTGGTTCTCCATCCAACCGGCGCTCGACCCGGCCCACAGCAATCCCCGAAGGGCGTTCCTGATCCCCACAGGTAGGCACAAGTGCCTGGGTATCAAAATAAAAATTTGGAGCTATTTAACTGAATAAAAAACATAAATAAAACATCCAACAATATAAAATAATCCAAAGATGAAAGTCACAACTATTCATTCCTTTATCCAAAAACCCAAAATTTGAGTAACATATTTTAACTGAAAAACAAACAAGAACTAGCGATTCGTAGGGTGACCAAAAACCAATACAAAAACTGCCACCTATCGAGAGGACACCACCCTCAATCCATATCCAAACCACCACACCAAGTAGTCCACTAACAACCTGAACCACCACTTCCAAATGCCTTACCATTACCTATATCTGACATAACCAAATCAACTTACACCCAAGGGTGTTAGTAGGGTGTGAGATAATGCTCAATAGGATGCCACCAAAGAAAAAGATTCCACATGTAAAGATTAATTAATAATACAGTTGTAGGTTTAACCAAGTAAAGGAAATAAATGCTTAAACAATTTTAATGAAAACAATTTGAAGAAAAGTAACTTTAAATGGAAAATGGGTTTTTACATATAAAAACATTTTTTACTTTTATGACACCAAAAAAGTCACACCATATGCCGATGGTTAGTTTAATGTAATGCAAGAGCACAAAAAGTGGGAGATACACTATAGGTACTAGCATATAGTGGGACCCGAGAACACCATGTCTTAGTGAAAAAAAGAACAGGAACCACAACAACATACTCTCTCGTGCACGAGCCACTGGTAGGGAAACACATCCATAACCTAGTAGTCTTCAATCAACATCCAAAATTTAGTTAGTATTGTAATCATCAAACCAGCTAAGTGAAACAGGTCCAAAGTCGCTCTCGTATCACTAGCACACTAGATCTAGTCTGCCCACCTAGTACCCAGGCTTCCCATTTGTGCTCAAAAGTTCATCGTTCACATTTCTTGTCAAATTCAAATGCAAAAAACACATAGAGTGTTATCTAAATCCTGATCCACTCATTCACATCCAAAAATCCATTTAGAAACATTATGCATGAAAAATATGTTTTTCAAAACTCAACATGAACTACCTACGCACTGAAATAAACAATTGCACAATTTTAAAGACTATATCCACAATTAATTAATGGTAGAAAAATTTATTTAATAGTTTTTTTAAACTGTGTTGCATGACTCAAGGTGAAAAAAACCACGCGAAACCTCGTTTATAACAAGACAAATAATGATTCCATATCGAATAATAAACTACGACTCCAGCACATACCAACTAACTCACTGCATAACTTAACAAACACTAAAATTCATAAACACGCTACCTGCAGAACAAAGACATATAAAATTCCAAGTAAAGAAAACAACTGCGAATATTAAGAACTAATAAATAAATATAATAAATAAATTAAACAAGAAACCTAATTAATCAAACAATCCTTAAACGTCAAACCACCTACCTTGGTGTAGGGATAGCCTCAAAATTTGATGCAAACTCCCACCGCATGACGATTTCACTGCAAGAAGACCAAAGAACACCCTAAAATAAAGAACAAAATAATTACATTAAAAATCAAACCATTAATATTATATAACCTAACCTCAACACCACCAAAAAGAAAGGATGAACAACCAGGGTACTCTGCACCTATGGTGAGGAGTCCGAGAGGCTGGTCGGAGCTTGCGCAGCACCGATAAGGGGTTGTCATCTGAACTTCGGATGAAAAAAAAGGCACATGGCTAAAAGAGGGTTTTCAGATCTCCAGCCGAACCAAGGGGGTAGTGTGCTATTGCAGGAAAAGAGAGGGGATGGTGCCACCAGGAGGAGATGCGACCCAGGTAGAGTCGCGGTCGGGAGGCTATGTGTGGTAGGGGATTCAGCACGAGGCTGGTCCGGCGAGAGCGAAGAAGGAGGACAAGAACATCGTAGGGTTCGAGTGGGGGGGGCTCACGGCTGGGTGTGAGGTAGCAAGGAGGGATTTGATCACGGTTGGGTGTAAGGTAGCAACGATGGCGGGGGTCACGGTTGGGTGCACGGCAGCAAGGAGGCATCTCCAGGGGTTTGTGTGGACCATGGGAGAAAGGGAATTGAGTGAACAGTGCACCGTGTGAGGGAGCGAGTGTGAGGGAAAGAATAAATAAATGAAAAAAGGAAATATAAAATAAAGGATAAAAAGGGGGAAATAAAATAAATAAATAAAAGTGGAATAGAAACCTTAAAAAACCTAAAACAATCTAAAAAAGATAAATAAAATTGATAATATATGTATTAATTAGGGAAAAAATGATAATAAAAATATTATTATTATTAATAGAAATTACCTACATAAATAATTAATAATAAATGGGTTAATAACATTATAAGAGAAGGTTAACAATTCAGTTGAGTTAATGATAATAATAATAGAAAAAATAATAATAATTATTATAGTATTTTTATTTTTATTTGGTTAGTTAACCATCCGCTCACCAGGTATACCGCATGTTAAACTGGAAAATCCATATGGCTCCTCCCGTGCCCTACCCACGCATTGAGCAATGTCAAGCTAATGATCATTAATCAGTGCAAAAATACAAAACTCATATTGGAACGGCCCACATTTCAACCAAATAATTATTAAAAATGCATATAAACTTATGAGATAAAAATTGAAATTAAAAACATACCGAAATGCGAAGTCTGGGTGTGATAACACACCCTGTATGTGGGTTACATGGCATGTGCTCTGATTGACCGTGCACTAGGATGGTCCGGTCAACACCCGATGTAAGAAATAAATACACTGTGTGCCATCAATGCACGCGGTTTCAATTAATTTCCAAATTAATTATTGATACATTGAACACAAGTACACAGTGTGTAAAGCTTTTTATAGTAGTTTTTGAGAGACCTGGTTTTTTCAGGGTTGTTAGGTTATTTTTGGGTTTTAGGTGTGGTTTTTGCGTTTTTATGATTTGTAAGGATATTTAGTGTTTTTAACATTTTTTTATCATTTATAGGGATTTCAAGGATTTTTTGAGTTTTTAGTGGTTTAGGGTTTTTATGGTTTTTAGGATTTTATAATGTTTATAGGGTTTTTATGGTTTTTAGGGGTATTTCATGTTTTTTAATGTTTTCATATTTTGACGTATTTTTAGGGATTTTTTAAGGGTTCATTGATTATTATAATTTTTAGGTGTTTTAGGTATTTTGAGGTTTTTTAGGTTTTTTAGGGTTAGGGGGGTTTTAGGGTTTTTACGGTCTTTTTGGGTTTTTACAGTTTTTTGGAGTTTTTTGGAGTTTTTGAGTTTTTTAGATTTTTTTAACATTTCTTACATTTTAGGGGTTTTCAGGATTTTTAATGTTTTAGTGTTTTTTTGGGTTTTTTGGGTTTTTTGGGGGTTTTTTTACTGTTTTTAAGGGTTTATGGTTTTTAGGGTTTTTTGGTATTTTTCGTTTTCCGATATTTTTAGGGATTTGTATGTGTTTTATGATTTTTAGGGTTTTTAGGGATTTCTAGGATTTTGCGGGTTTTTAGGGGTTTTCAAGGTTTTTTAGGGTTTTTAGGTTTTTTTAGGGTTTTCAGAGTGTTTTCAGGTTTTTATGGTTTTTTATGTTTTTTAGGGTTTTTAAAGTATTTTTTAGATTTTAAAATTTTAAATTTTTTAAGGATTTTAAGTGTTTTTAGAGGATTTATTAGTTTTTTAGGTTTTTATGGTTTTTAAGGCTTTTAAGGGATTTGTGGTTTTAGGGATTTTTCACAGGTTTTAGGGTTTTTTTCGTTTTCAGGGATTTTTAGAACAATTTTAGCATTTTCATGTTTCTTAAGGGTTTTTAGGGTTTTTGAGGATTTTGAGGTTTTTATATTTTTTTCAGGGTTTTTAGGGTTTTAGGGGGTTTTTCAGGGTTTTTAGTGTCATTTTGGGTTTTTGGTGTTTTTTGAGTTTTTTAGGTTTTTAAATAATTTTCTGATTTTTTAACATTTTTATTGTTTTAAGGGAAGAATATGTGTGAGGCCGGGCTATTCCAGATCCCCCCCAAAATTTATTAAATTGAAAAAAGTCACAATAGACAAGGGAGGGGAGGGGTTATTCGACCCACACCCAAAACCCCTTAACAAACCAAAAACCAAAAACAGAAACCAAAACACACATGAAAACAAGTAAAGAGTAAAACCCAAAAATATCCCAGCAGCGGTCCCAACCAAGCAACAATCAACATCCAGCAGTAGCAAGACCATAAACTGCAACTTCCACACCTCCCAGCTAAGCAGCAACCCTCATCCAGCATCACAATTTCCAGCATCCAACGCCTTCTCTCTAAGAAAGTTCACCAATAGAAACACAGAAACAGCAGCACCAGAATCATCTTAATCACCAGCTAAGCAGAAAGACCATAAAACCAAACTTCAGCACTTCCCAACTATGCATAAACCAGCATCCAACATCAAAAAATTCCAGCAATCATCGCCATCTCTCAATGAACATTCTCCACCAGTAACACAGAACCACAAGCACCATAAGCATAATCACCACCTTCATCGCATCTTAGCCGAGCAGCAGCCAGTACCCAACCCATCATCTTCTGAAATCCATTAGTTCTTTCAGAAGTTCTCAGTGAAACAGTAAACAGTACCCAGCAGCTCCAAGACCAGCGACCAGCACCTCCAGGCCATTCAACGTAAAACATTCCACACCCAACAACATAGACAACAACATAGGGCCACCAACACCAATGCCTCACCCCAAACCAAAGAGTACCCATAAATCGCGAAAAACCAATCCTCCATACATAAGGATAGATTCGGCTTTTCAGGAAGCCCTAGACTAGCAGCAAAACCATATCACAGTACAACATAAAACAACCTGCAATCACAGCATGAAACAAGGTTGAAGCCGAAAATCTAGAACCACGAACCTGCAGCTCTTGTGTAAACCAATCGCAAGAAGATCTAAGAACCCCCACACCAGAACTGAGCACGCCACCAACAAACCAAAACATCACACTCATCCTCTATCATACTCTGTCATGAAGCCATTATAGACACCAAAATCCTCTCAAAACCAGATTTGGAAGGTACCTCATCGTTGATAGTCAAGAGGACCATCCCATCGCACCACCGAGTCGTCAGGGTGCCCATCGCACTTGCCTGAAACCATCACGAAGCCAAGGAAGACATTGAAAATCTCGATCCAGCGTTGACATCTCCAGTGACCTCGAAAACTGCCATGCCCTCACATCGCAACAAAGGAGCCATGACCAAGGAGGAAGATCTTCTGAAGCCAAGCCAAAATACCGCCAGATCCAGAACAAACTATCACCACCCTAGCATGAACAGAGCTGCCAGATCTCGCCGCCATTGAGTGCGATCCTTGACTCCCATAATCTCTCCAGTGAAGTAGACTGCTCGGACAGAACTCCATATGCGTCAATAGGAAGCTGGAAGAGATCAACGATGCCGCCAGGAAGGAATTCAGGAGAAAATTGTGGAAATCGCCTCGTCGGGAGGGAGAGCCCAGGAGAGAGCGGTGGCATTTTTTCTTAGGGTTATTTATAACGTGTTGTTGGGTAATGAGGTATTGGGGTGGCCTCCCCACCTGTGTGTTTCACGTCCCTAGAGAGGCCCAAGGTGGCCAACCCTTGGGCTTAGGCCAGTTCCCAACGGGGTTGAGGATACCACGAGAGGTTTGTTAGGATATAGTGCATGTTTCCTTGTGAGGACTATGACCCTAGTAGCATATAGTGTGTGTTTCCTTGTTTACAAGGTTTTCAAGGTTTTTTCATGTAAGGACTATGACCCCAGTATCCTAGAGATGGTGCCTTAATTTATTAAAATAGTGTATAAACAAGGAAGATACATCCTAAAGGGACAAATATTTTATTAGTTTTGGAAAACTAGATGACATATATGAACTTTAAATTACAACATGAAATGAAATACAACATATAAACTTTTTTTTAATCACACATAAACTCTTAGATTATCCTTGCAGGTCATTCATAATCCACATCATTGCATCCTTGGGGAAAATAAAATATAAGAAATGGTTGATCTCAAATTCTTAGTAAGGGTAAGAAATATAGCGGAAGTATAAATAAACAATAAGTCAAGGTGAGTGATTAAAAACAATTGCTGTTAAATGTAAACTTGAGCATAATATGAATGAAATATAAACTAATTAAATAATTCCATAACAATACTTAACCATTGATATTATATTATTCGAATAATCACATGGACTATCAATTACTAGTCTCATAATGAGGTACTACATAATTTTGGACATCATAACCATACTGTCAAGTCCTCGTTCCAAGACCATACATGAACGAGTAAAAATCCAAACTAGTTTGTCTCATGAGACCTAAAGATGCATTGAGGGGCTATAGCAGGCCCCACCTATCACTTACTAAGTCCAATGAATTCCTCATATGAAAGGGGTGAATCATAATCAACATATATATTCACATTGAAACAATCATATGAAATATAAATAACTTCCCCAATCAATAAACATAATCACTAACCATTTGGAGTAATATGGTGAATGGTATCAAGGTAGCATATCCACAGTCAAACTAATCATAAACCATTAAATAAAATATGGTAGATGATATCATAAAATATTAACCCTAGTTAAACATAATAATAAAAAATGGTTTTGAAATAGATGAAAATACTCTTATAAAATCATCGAGGAATTCTTGAGAGAAATACTCTTTTTACTTTGAAAAGAAGAGTTCTTTTTGGAAAAATATTTGTATAAAACCAGAAATGAAATAAGATAGTTTTTCATGATAAAATTAGTTATTTTATAAAAAATAATGGTTTCTTAAAACATATTATAGATGGTACTTGAAAATGGGTAAGAAATCAAGATGTTCCCTTAAATCGAGCTTACGTATCGAGAAGAGTTGAAAAGGGAACCCTGTAAAAACTAGTATTACACATAAAAAAAGATAAAATGATCAGGATATTTGAGTTTGGAACATATACACATAATATATAAGAATTAAATAAAAATAAATAATCATTAAATTGTGGTAAAAATAGTGAAATAATAATCCGAAGGAGTAATGAAGGTTTGGGTAAAATCCCTTACCTTATGTCCAAATGTTTTATGCACATGACCTTAATGTCCTGGATAATAAAATTAAATCCCTTAATTAGTTAATTAATAACCTTATATACATTTATTTGAATCATTATTAATTTATTAAGTTCATTTATGGCATTACTGATGAGTTATAATGTTTAATTTCATCATTTGGGAGCATTCGTTTTCTTAGTTTCCTTGACCGGTTTGCTTGTTTTTGAGTAATAAAGTTGATTTAAAATGGGTATAATTCTCCTTAATTGGAATTAAATATTAATAAAAAATTAGTGTAATTGGTATTATTTATTATTATTTTTTCATATATTATGATGAATCGATGGATAGCATGCTAATGATAATCATTTAGCTTAATTTTAGCGGTTTTTCAATCACAATGAACTAGTTTAATTATATTATTTAATATCATGTATATATAATGGTTATAGGAAATTACATATCATATAATAAATATTTTATAATCATTTTCAACCATAAAAATGGTTTCCTGACCATCCTTGAAGAAGAAATTGAAGAATGAATGTTCGTCGTCCACAAAGGTTGTAAATCAGCACCTTTCGGGCGATGATTTTGTTTTTTAAATAAAATAGAGAGAGAGTAAGAAGATTGATAATGGATATTCCATTAAAATTATAGAATTATAGTATATATATTATACTATATTTATCATTATAGTTTTTATATAGGACGTTAGGAGACAAAAAAATAAAATAACTTGAAAATAAATTAAAAGGAAGGGGAAGAGGATTTTACCTCTTGAATACTCCTCATTGAGAACCTCCTTAAGGGGGTTGGTTTAGTTATATTGATGAGACCAAGATCTCCTGGACTTGAAGAAGATTCTTGAGGAGAATATTGGGTAGAAATTTGACAAGGATAAATTCTTAAAATGTGTGAGGATTAGGGGTGGTGAGGGTGGTATTTATATTGGAGAAGAGGGGTGATTTCTCAATATTTTATTCATTATTTTATTATTTTTCTCAACATAATAAATAGTGCTGATTACTGTGACTAAATAAAATAATAAAATAATTTGATTTCGAACCAATGGTTCTTACATCATCCAAACATCACCTATGACTCAATAAATCATGTATTTATCATTTATCATAAATTATCGTATTTTACTATTCACCAAAAATTCATGTATTTTAAAAAAATACAAAAAATTCACCCTCAACATTTTTCAATGTTTATAATTAAATAATGAACTCCATTTTATGAAAAAATTTCTAAACATGATATTTTTAATTTTAATTTAAAACCATCATTTACTCGAAAAATACAGAATTTAAATCTATAACTGATTTTATATCACTTTAAAAAATTAACTAAGGTCTCATAAAATTATCCTAAAATCATAAAAAAACAAAATACTTATTAATGAATACATTTTATGAAATTTAATTTCCTTTTAAATCATTTTATTAATTATAAAATTGTAATTAAATATGTATGACTTTCCAAAACTACCAACACTTAATTAATATATTTTAAAATATTCATTTACCTATACTATGATATAACTATATAATACATTCATTTATAAGATTCCTAAATTTTATTTATACAGACATTAATGAGTTTACAATTCATTCGGCTGATTCACTATTCATAAGGGTTATATTACTTTTCCTATGTTCAAGTTATTATTTTATTGGTATAGGTCTCTTAACTTATAGAAATACATCTTATTTTATTCATTCTTAATTTATGATGTTTGTATTATGTTCTCTAAGTGATTTTATGTGATTTATATAATATGAAATAATCATAAGAATAGAAATTTCATTGATAGAGTTTTGGATCATTACATTTTACCTTTTCATGTATTTTTAAGGATTTTGCAGGGTTTAATGGGGTTTTAGGGATTTTAGGGATTTTAGGAATTTTGAGGGTTTTTAGGTTTTTTCAGGGTTTTAGTGTAATTTTGGGTTTTCAGGGGTTTTTTTAGTTTTTATTGTTTTATGGTTTTTTAGAGTTTATATGGTTTTTTAATATTTTTAGGGGGTTTAAGGGTATTTTTAATATTAGTGTTTTTAGGAGTTTTATGGTTTTTTAAGATCTTTATGTATTTCTGGGTTTATTATGGTTTTAATAGGTTTTTAGGTGTTTTTATGCTTTGAAGGAATTTTATTGTTTTTTATATATTTTAGGGTTTTTAGGATTTTTTGGGATTTATATTGTTTTTTTGGATTTTAAAGGGTTTTACATACTTTTTTTGGTTTTTCTGGTTTTTTGAATTTTTTGTGTTTTAGGCGTTTTTTAGATTTTTAGGGGTTTTAAGGGTATTTAGGGTTTTTTAATTTTTTTAATATTTTCATGGGTTTTAGAGTTTATAGTTGGGTTTAGGGTTTTTTAATGTTTTAGTGGTTTTCTGGTTTTCGAGGGGTTTTATGGGTTTTTATGTTTTTAGGGAGTTTTATGGATTTTTATGGTTTTAATGTTTTTTGGGGTGTTTAGGGATTTTGAGGGGGGTTAGGTTTTTAGGGTTTTTTTTGGGTTTTTAGGGGTTTTCAAGGTTTTTAGAGTCTTATTTGGTTTTTAGGGTTTTTTTGAGTTTTTTAGGATTTTAATGATTTTTAGAGTTTTTAACATTTTTAAGGGGTTTTAGCATTTTTAGTGGTTTTGGTGTTTTTTGGGGCTTTAGGGTTTTATATGGTTTTTAGGGGTGTTTATGGTTTTCAAGGGGTTTTAAAGGTTTATAGGATTTTTACCTTTTCAGAGATTTTTAGGGTTTTTTAAGGATTTTTATGGTCTTTAAGATTTTTTAGGGATTTTTTGGGTTTTTAGGCATTTTCAGGGTTTTCGGGTTTTTTGGGTTTTTTGGGTTTTTAGGGTTTATTGAGTTTTTTAGGGTTTTTAAGTTTTTTTAGATTTTTTAATGTTTTCAATATTTTTAGGGGATTAAAGGGTTTTTAGAATATTTATCGGTTTTTAGCGTTTTATGGGTTTTTAAGGTTTTTAGGTTTTTAGGGGTTTTAGGGATTTTTACATTTTAAGGTTTTTTATGGTTTTTAGAGTTATTTAGGGTTTTAGGGTTTTTGAGGGTTTTAGGGTTACTCGTTTCTTTTTAGGGGTTTAAGGTTTCTTAGTGTTTTTAGGGTCTTTTTGGGTTTTTGGGTTTTTTGAGTTCTAAGGGTTTTTACAGTTTTTTATATTATTTTAAAATTTTAAATCATTCAATGGGTTTAATGTTTTCTTAGAGTTTTTAGTGAATTTTTATGGATTTTGTGGTTTTGGGGATTCTTAAGGTTTTTAGGGGTTTCAATTTTAACACCCCGAGCTTCCATGATACGCTTCTAATTCAATAATGTAATAGCTTGCATTGTGCGCAACATCGAGTTCTAACACACTGTAACTAATCAAAGTAGCCGTTATGAATAGTAATAACCACTTTTTAAAATTATAGAAATTTTATATTTCAAAATGGACTTCATTTTTGTATTCGTAATATCGAAATTATCCAAAGTTGAATTTTTTGTAATTTTCTGAGAACTTCCAATTTTTTTATGAATAGTGAAAATTACGTAAAACAACTTTTTTAATCAAAATAATTTATAGTGATAAATTATACTATTTAGTGGTTTTAAAGTATAATTAGAATATATTTTTACCATTTTATCAAATGGTGGTCATTACAATTAATTTAACATTGAAATTGGATATAAACAATTGCCAATCTTTTGATATAAATTGTTTCTTAAAACACGCTATTTGTTGTGACAGCGGGAATTAATTATAAAATTAATTAATGAAACTTATATGTTTGGAATTTTGTAAAATAGACATCATTTTTGAATTCGGAATATCAATTATAGCTTAGGGTGAAATTTTGGCCTTGTTCTGAAAAACTTCAATTTTTGATGAATAGTGAAACCACTAAGTGGTAGTTAAATAACTGATTTTTCGTTTAAATGAAATATTACCACTTCTGTGATTTGATTATCAAAAATCCGACATACATGGTTGTCATTAAGAAGTAAAATGTGGTTCAATGAGATTAAAATAATTTTTTGGTGAATAGTAACTTTTAAGTTCTTAATCGCGATTAGAGGTAATTAGTGTAGTTTAAGGTAAAAATAATGTTTTAATAATATGATATGAGCATGACACTTATCCTACTCCTATTTGATGAGTCATGGCCGACCAAGACAACCCATGGGTCAACTTGGGGACCCCATGGAGCCACTTTAGTTGGAAAATGACATTAATATATATTTATTTAATGTTAAAATTAAATTGACACAAACATGAGTTATTTTACTAAAACAGTTTTTAAGTGGGGTTACACAAGTCCAAAGTTTGTCTATAAATATTCATTAGAAATATAAAAAGGTTTCCTACATCATAGTAGTTTTTTATAATTTTTAGACATTAAATAAATTAAATTATTTATGACATCATTATGATGCAGCGATGACCTCATTATTTAACGATTTAAATAAAATGAGAAGATAATGAAAAATCCAAGGCTTACACTTGTCCAATGCCTATTGGATGAGGAGATTTCGAAACGTTATCACCTTAGACTCGAATTATATAAGTGTGGGACCTTTAGAATCCGAAAATCATTGTGAAATAATGTAACATTTCAATCTTTCCAAAAGTGCCCCTCCTCTCCACTTATAAAAGGCCCCCACCTCTCCCACCTCATTTACACTTTCAAGCCATTTGGCTCGGCCAACCTCTGCCCAAATACTCTCCCAACTTCCCCCTCTTACTCCTAGAATCCTTACGTTGGGCAGAACTCTTCCCGAGGAATCCTTTGGCTCAAATCAAAAAGAGTTACCCGATTTTGAGGTAATGTCTTCTCTAATGTTGTTTTGTTTTATTTTTCTTCTACAACCCCCTAAACTCTTTTTTATTTATTTCTTTTGTAACAACACCAGTATCCTCAATATACTAGGATGTTGTTATAAGATGTATTTTAGCTACACTTACACACACCTACATCTAATGGTTAAAGAACATATGGTTTCTGTGGATGGAGAATTTCTGCCTCACGAAACGATGATTGTTCAACACTCATATGACACCTTCAAAGGTGTCCATTAAGATGTAACTATATTTATATATGATATATAATATGTTTATGTTTTACTTATTCTTCTGTATTTCTCATTTATGACATACTTTATGATTTCCATTATGGGTGAAACGCGATAATTTCATTTTAGGAAGTGCGGACTACCGACCCCTCAAAGTGATTTGAATCGTTAATGCCATAGGTGGGATGTATAAAGGATAGAGTAAAGGGTATTATACACTATATTAAACTTTAATTATATTATAGATTTATATCATTATTATTTCATTCCATTAAATACGAAATAGAAATGAAAGTAGCGTTCATGCGTACGTACGGCTTACCGTCTCCATGAACGGTGCATTTCATTTCTTACCTCTAAATGTTACGTAATATTATAAATGAATGTATATACTGGATATATAAGATATATATGACATCTAAATCATGATTATAATTCTAGATATAATGGATATTCTACCACATGAAGAACTTGTAATTATAAGAAGTTTATTGTTGACTCAAGTTACCAAAGATCGACAAAACGACCGTTATTAACTTAAATAATTACATAATGTTCATAACATTGTAATAAGTGATATAAAAAGGATAATGAAATTTAAAATGGTTCTTAATAAGGTAGATATTAACTCTAGTTTATTATTCAGGAGGTTAAAGAACGGTTGAGTCAAGTCGGACACAAGGTAAGGGAACTTCTTAACCCAATTTCTATTCTTTGGGTTAATCTCCTACTTTCATATTATGTCATGATATTATTATGTCGTATATTGTATTTATACATTCATTATGTGTAAATATAGTGAATACACATAATAGATATATTTTATTTAAAAATGATCTTTTTAAGGACTTCGTCCCAATCCCCTCTCATTGAGGCATATTTGGTTTTATACACAACTTTCTTTTATACGGGGTATAACCCCCTTTGACTTTTACGTTTTTTCAAAAGTAATCTTTTTCATACGAAGCGTTTTACTAAACGACAAAAAGGGAATGTTTTTCTTTCTGTACTTATGCGGCGACAACGACTTCTCCGCCGCCGTGACCATTATTTGAGTTTCGGCTTCCTTTACAAGCCATCATTTTTTTTAATGAAAAATAAATACAAAGTTTTAACTTTCTTTTATTTTGGTATTGAAAATGGTTTTGAAAGCATTTTTATTATATCAATGTGTTGTATTGATATCTTGTGATTGAAATGTGTAAATGTTATGTTTCCTTTATGCATGTTTTATGTGATACGATTATGTTATGGTTTATGATATGTTTAAACCTATTCATATGAGGAATGCATTGGACTTAATAAGTGACGGGTGGAGCCCGCTATAGCTCCTCGATGCATCGGCAGGTCTCATGAGACAAACTAGTGTCTTGGCACGAGGCCTTGACAAAATCTTATTTGTGGTCTTGGCACGAGGCCTTGGCTACGTGGTTATGATAGTCTGGCATTATGCATTCCATCATTATGAAAGTGGTTATTGATATTGCATGTGATTATTTGACCAGTAGAATATCCATGTGAAGAAGTGAATGGAATTATCTCATTTTACTTTTCCCATATTATGTTGATGTTCAAGTTTAAAAGGCTTTTATTTTAGTTATACATTGCCTTAAATTTTTATGTTTATTTATGAAAGTTTCTGCAATATTGTTATCCTTACTGAGCATCTGAGCTCACCCCTTTCAATGTTTTAATATTTTCCAGGATGTGAAGAAGTATTTTATGAATGACCTGCAGGGATAGTCAGAAGAGGATATGAGTGTGGACTATGAAGACTTTGTTTTTAGTTTCTCACTTTATGATGTAATGTAACATTTATTAATGTATCTAGTGTTTCCAAGGCTACTAAACTAATCGGTCTTTCGAGACTTGATCTTTTGTGATCATGCCAATGTTACGAAGTAATGCACCGACTCTGGGTAGCTGGGGTCGGGGCGTTACAGTTGGTATCAGAGGCAGTTTAGTACTAACCTTGGAAGCTAGATTTAGACAAACTCTGATTAGAGCACGTAGACCTAAGATGAACTTTGAGGATTGGTATAGAAGAAATTCCTAAAAATTTTGGTATTGTAGAGATTTTGTGAGTTTTCCGAGCAATACATCCCTGTCTGGATACGAATAGGTAGAGGCGGCTCTGGCACAGATGTACCTAGGGGTAAAACCCGAAAACACCGCTTTGAGCTAGACTCGAACGGGAACTGGTGCACGACAACGGGCCTTGCTGCACTCTTGGTTAAGACACTCCCGGGGGATTTGCTTAGGATAATTCACATTTTCTTTACAAACCATTATGTAGGTTTTATGAGTATATACTTCCTCAAAGAAAACATTCTTATGATTATGGATTATATCTATAAACCGTTCAATTTACATTAAGTATTTTAAAAGTTTGAAATTATTCATTGTAATTCATAAACTAACCTAGTTTATGCCATTGTTTAGAAATGGTGCCTAGTGGAAGGAATGGAAACCGTATCAATGCACGAACTCCGTGTAGGGATTGCCCTCCTACTCAAGATAATTATTGTGGATCTGGAGATACAACTAGTGCTTATAAACTTATTACCATACTGGGACAACTCACGCAGGTTATGAATAATAACCTTACTCGTATGGAGCACCCTGATCCGCAACGTGGAGGATCAATGTTAGACTGCTTCATGAGGCAACAACCACCAACCTTCAATGGGAGTACAAATCCTATAGTAGCTGAGCAATGGATAAATTCCTTAGAGAAAATATTCCATGCCTTGGGGAGTAGTGAAAGGGAGAAGGTTGTCATGGCAGTTTACCGCCTCATTGGAGATGCCGATCAGTGGTGGTCGCTGATTCAAAACACAAAGGAAGATGATGACGTATCGAATATGGAATGGAGGGAGTTCAAATAGCTTTTTTTAGAAAAATACTTTCCTCATAACCATCGAGTAGATATGGAAAGGAAATTTCTGAGTCTAAGGAAGAAGGAGGATGAGAATGTCGCAAAGTATGAGGCTAACTTTACAAGGTTAGCGAGGCATGCTTCCGATTATATACGTAACCCAAGGAGTAAGATTGATCGTTTCTTTGATGGGTTAAAACCATTTCTCCGTCGAGCTTTAGTATCACAATCCTTATCATCATACGAAGATATTGTCTCGTGTGCTATCAAGACAGAAAAGGAATTCTCTAAGTCTTATGACAACAAAGTAAAGCAAGAGAAGAAGAGAACGGGGGAACAAGAGATAAATAAAGGGAAAAAGGGAAAGAAGTATTTTCCATTATGTGATAATTGTGGGAAGAATCACCCTGGTACATGCCTAAAAGGAATGGGAGTTTGTTATAAATGTGGAGAAAAGGGTCACCAGGCTCATGATTGAAAGGGAAAGAAAGAGGTTGTCAAAGTTGAATGCTACAATTTTAGGGAAATGGGGCATTATGCAAATGAATGTCCTAAGCGTCAAGGAAACTTACCTCAGAAAAGGCCAAGGGATCAAGGCCAATCTTTTGTTGTGACTACAGTTGAAGCGGAATAATAATGTATTGGTGCTTTTGGACTCATGAATTATATTATGGTTATTAGAATAATGTGATATATATATAAGGATTGTACTGCAGTACTTTTTGATTAAGGTAATATGATTAAGGTAATCATATTTTTAGTATGTGACAATAAGAGAAACTTTTCTTGGTTTGGGGAATCTGATGTTACAATTGATTTTGGAATTTGGAGACCTTTTAGAGAAAGTCTAGACGGAGGTATTTTGGATTACTATTAAGGTTTGAATGGATTAAGTTGAACCATGGATAGTATTGTTTAAGGTTAAATCATTTATGAAGATTATTTTTGGAATATTATTATACTATAGTTTTAGGAAAAGGACAACCTGCAGGGTGGGGCATAACCCGTCACGTCGGACAAACCTGCAGGAATCGAACCCACAAACATAGTGCGATAAGACTTTATTTCCTACCACTAGCCTACAGGAAGTCCCTGGTTATTAAAAAATAATTTTACTAATCTAAATTGTATGTGTTAACATTTGGAACCTTATACAATTAGGATAAGTATAATATTTTTGAGTTCTATTACCCTTTTGTGTGAAAGATGAGTTGAAGGTTGAAACTCTAATTGTCAAGCATAAATATATATATACCTATCTCTTATTCAATGAATAAATTAATTCTTAAACTTTAGTAAAGGGATATTAAAACAAAAAAATGTGTTATCCTAATACCTTATGTCTTGTTGAACTGATGATATTTTAAATCAACATAGATTGATGTCTTTGAGGCCCTCAATTTGATAGTTGATTGTGATTGATGACCTCAATCACTCCCTACAAATATTTACGTTTTTCCTCCAATCATATGTCTCTAATTACCACCAATGTTCTCCTAATCGAGGTCATAATTGGGTGGTGACTTTTTCATTTCCCATCCCCTCATATTAAGGCTAAATTTTATTAATCTTATTTCCGATGTGGGTTTTCCACAAAGGTATTTTATCTTTTCAACCTTTTATTTACAAAGAAAAATTTCAAATTGTGAGGACGCAATTTATTGAAGGAGGGGAGAATGTAACACCCCAAGCTTCCATGATACGCTTCTAATTCAATAATGTAATAGCTTGCATTGTGCGCAACATCGAGTTCTAACACACTGTAACTAATCAAAGTAGCCGTTATGAATAGTAATAACCACTTTTTAAAATTATAGAAATTTTATATTTCAAAATGGACTTCATTTTTGTATTCGTAATATCGAAATTATCCAAAGTTGAATTTTTTGTAATTTTCTGAGAACTTCCAATTTTTTTATGAATAGTGAAAATTACTTAAAACAAATTTTTTAATCAAAATAATTTATAGTGATAAGTTATACTATTTAGTGGTTTTAAATTATAATTAGAATATATTTTTACCATTTTATCCAATGGTGGTCATTACAATTAATTTAACATTGAAATTGGATATAAACAATTGCCAATCTTTTGATATAAATTGTTTCTTAAAACACACTATTTGTTGTGACAGCGGGAATTAATTATAAAATTAATTAATGCAACTTATATGTTTGGAATTTTTTAAAATAGACATCATTTTTGAATTCGGAATATCAATTATAGCTTAGGGTGAAATTTTGGCCTTGTTCTGAAAAACTTCAATTTTTGATGAATAGTGAAACCACTAAGTGGTAGTTAAATAACTGATTTTTCGTTTAAATGAAATATTACCACTTCTGTGATTTGATTTTCAAAAATCCGACATACATGGTTGTCATTAAGAAGTAAAATGTGGTTTAATGAGATTAAAATAATTTTTTGGTGAATAGTAACTTTTAAGTTCTTAATCGCGATTAGAGGTAATTAGTGTAGTTTAAGGTACAAATAATGTTTTAATAATATGAGATGAGAATGACACTTGTCCTACTCCTATTGGATGAGTCATGGCCGACCAAGACAACCCATGGGTCAACTTGGGGACCCCATGGAGCCACTTTAGTTGGAAAATGACATTAATATATATTTATTTAATGTTAAAATTAAATTGACACAAACATGAGTTATTTTACTAAAACAGTTTTTTAGTGGGGTTACACAAGTCCAACGTTTGTCTATAAATATTCATTAGAAAGCTAAAATGATTTCCTACATCATAGTATTTGTTTTATAATTTTTATACATTAAATAAATTAAATTATTTATGACATCATTATGATGCAGAGATGACCTCATTATTTAACGATTTAAATAAAATGAGAAGATAATGCAAAATCCAAAGCTTACACTTGTCCAAAGCCTATTGGATGAGGAGATTTAGAAACCTTATAACCTTATCCTAGAATTATATACGTGTGGGACCTTTAGAATCCGAAAATCATTGTGAAATAATGTAACATTTCAATCTTTCCAAAAGTGCCCCTCCTCTCCACTTATAAAAGGCCCCAACCTCTCCCACCTCATTTACACTTTCAATCCATTTGGCTCGGCCAACATCTGCCCAAATACTCTCCCAACTTCCCCCTCTTACTCCTAGAAGCCTTACGTTGGGCAGAACGCTTCCCAAGGAAGACATTGGCTCAAATCAAAAAGAGTTACCGGATTTTGAGGTAATGTCTTCTCTAATGTTGTTTTGTTTTATTTTTCTTCTACAACCCCCTAAACTCTTTTTATTCATTTCTTTTGTAACAAAACCAGTATCCTCAATATACTAGGATGTTGTTATAAGAAGTATTTTAGCTACACTTACACACACCTACATCTAATGGTTAAAGAACATATGGTTTCTGTGGATGGTGAATTTCTACCTCACGAAACGATGATTGTTCAACACTCATATGACACCTTCAAAGGTGTCCATTAAGATGTAACTATATTTATATATGATATATAATATGTTTATGTTTTACTTATGCTTCTGTATTTCTCATTTATGACATACTTTATGATTTCCATTATGGGTAAAATGCGATAATTTCATTTTAGGAAGTGCGGACTACCGCCCCCTCAAAGTGATTTGAATCGTTAATGCCATAGGTGGGACATATAAAGGATGGAGTAAAGGGTATTATACACTATATTAAACTGGAATTATATTATACATATATATCATTATTATTTCATTCCATTAAATACGAAATAGAAATGAAAGTAGCGTTCATGCGTACGTACGGCTTACCGTCTCCATGAACGGTGCATTTCATTTCTTACCTCTAAATGTTACGTAATATTATAAATGAATTTATATACTGGATATATAAGATATATATGACATATAAATCATGAATATAATTCTGGATATAATGGGTATTCTACCACATGAACAACTTGTAATTATAAGAAGTTTATTGTTGACTCAAGTTACCAAAGATCGACAAAACGACCATTATTAACTTAAATAATTACATAATGTTCATAACATTGTAATAAGTGATATAAAAAGGATAATGAAATTTAAAATGGTTCTTAATAAGGTAGATATTAACACTAGTTTATTATTCAGGAGGTTAAAGAACGGTTGAGTCAAGTCGGACACAAGGTAAGGGAACTTCTTAACCCAATTTCTATTCTTTGGGTTAATCTCCTACTTTCAAATTATGTCATGATATTATTATGCCGTATATTGTATTTATACTTTCTTTATGTGTAAATATAGTGAATACACATAATAGATATATTTTATTTAAAAATGATCTTTTTAAGGACTTCGTCCCAATCCCCTCTCATTGAGGCATATTTGGTTTTATACACAACTTTCTTTTATACGGGGTATAAACCCCTTTGACTTTTACGTTTATTCAAAATGAATCTTTTTCATACGAAGTGTTTTACTAAATGACAAAAAGGGAATGTTTTTCTTTCTGTACTTATGCGGCGACAATGACTTCTCCGCCGCCGTGACCATTATTTGAGATTCGGCTTCCTCTACAAGCCATCATTTTTTTTAATGAAAAATAAATACAATGTTTTAAATTTCTTTTATTTTGGTATTGAAAATGGTTTTGAAAGCATTTTTATTATATCAATGTGTTGTATTGATATCTTGTGATTGAAATGTGGAAATGTTATGTTTCCTTTATGCATGTTTTATGTGATACGATTATGTTATGGTTTATGATATGTTTAAACCTATTCATATGAGGAATGCATTGGACTTAATAAGTGACGGGTGGAGCCCGCTATAGCTCCTCGATGCATCGGCAGGTCTCATGAGACAAACTAGTGTCTTGGCACGAGGCCTTGACAAAATATTATTTGTGGTCATGGCACGAGGCCTTGACTACGTGGTTATGATAATCTGGCATTATGCATTCCATCATTATGAAAGTGGTTATTGATATTGCATGTGATTATTCGACCAGTAGAATATCCATGTGAAGAAGTGAATGGCATTATCTCATTTTACTTTTTCCATATTATGTTGATGTTCAAGTTTAAAAGGATTTTGTTTTAGTTATACATTGCCTTAAATTTTTTTGTGTATTTATGAAAGCTTCCGCAATATTGTTATCCTTACTGAGCATCTGAGCTCACCCCTTTCAATGTTTTAATATTTTCCAGGATGTGAAGAAGTATTTTATGAATGACCTGCAGGGATAGTCAGAAGAGGATATGAGTGTGGACTATGAAGACTTTGTTTTTAGTTCTCACTTTATGATGTAATGTAACATTTATGAATGTATCTAGTGGTTCCAAGGCTACTAAACTAATCGGTCTTTCAAGACTTGATCTTTTGTGATTATGCCAATATTACGATGTAATGCACCGACTCTGGGTAGTTGGGGTCGGGGCGTTACATCAATGGTTTTCATGATTATTTTAGGGGTTTTAGGGTTTTTAGGTTTTGAGGGATTTTTATGGATTTTTACAATTATTTATGGTTTTTAGGGGTTTGGGGTTTTTTTGGATTTTGAGGGTTTTTAGGGGTTTTCAGTTTTTTTAGGGTTTTAAGGGTTCTTTTGGTTTTTTAGGTTCTTTTGGGGGTTTACAATTTTTTTGAGTTTTTAGGGTTTAAAGGGTTTTTATAGTTTTTAATGGTTTTCATTTCCATAAGATTATGCGGGGACCTAGTTTTCATGTTTATATGTTTTTAATGCATATTATGAAAGACAATAATTCTCATATTACTTTTACTTCTATGAAACAAGTGTCATATTTACCACTTGTTTTTTTATGTGGTGTATACACTTCCCATGAATTTATTTTATGTTTTTTATCACGAAAAATATGGGGATATGCTTATCAATATAATTTTCCCTCTTTCGTGACACTTTCATTCGAAAGTTAGCAGAGTGATATGGGATTTAGGTTTCAATATCATTTTAATCAAGATTTTTTACACTTAAATTTCAATTAAGGGAAATTATATGATCCTTTATAGATAAACCCCATTCAATTTCTTATACCCTAGTTCTTTTTGTATAATACATGTTTTCCTTTCATTTTTCTCCCTTTAAGTATTCAAAAGATATAAATAATATTTTTATGGAAATATGACTTTATTTCTCTCTTCGGTTAAAAATACTTTTCCTTCCATGTCCATGTTTACATAAAATGATTCAAGAATGTTTTTTAATATTATCCCATGATTGTTTTAATTTATTTTTATCTTTTTACAAAATGGTTTAAAAGGGGTATTCATTTCATTTTCCAAGTGAGTTACTTGAATTTTTACTAAAAATGTGAAAGGAATCATTGTTTTAACATATATGCTATGAACGGAATTTCCTGCCATCATGGAAGCTCAATGCTTTGATTCTTCATTTACATGTTTCCATGTTTATTTTTAAAATAAATTATTTTCCATAATTTTTTTTGAAATTTTAATATTTTAAATAATTAATTTCAAAAAGAAAATGTTATTTTCCTCAAGAAATATTCAAGTGAAATTTGAAATAAATTTTTATCTATAATTACATCATATGATGTTACATATGCTTTACAAGGGATGTGATCCATTGATTCCATAATTATTCTTTATCTAGATATTTTGTCGTTATGATGATGAAATATCACTGAAACCCATTTTATTTTCCATGGGTTGAGTTATTATGAATAATTTTATGATCTTCTATCATACATATGAATGGATTTATGATTAATTTATGGGTGGTCTCAGAATTATATATCCCTCCAATGCATTGGGTAAATATTTATTACTCGTGAGATAAATATGTTATGCCTGAACCACATTTCATGTTCACAATTTTATGCATGGACCTAGTTTCCATGCATATAATATTGGGCATGGACCTAATTCTCATATCCCTAAGATTATGTATGGATATGGTTTTTATGTTCATAATATTATTTTTAGACCTAGTTTTCATGTCCATAAGATTATGTGTGGACATGGTTTTCATGTCCATAAGATTATGTGTAGACCTGGTTTTCATATCCATTAGTTTATGCATAGGCCTGCCTTTCATGTCTATAAGATTATTAGTGCACCTAGTTTCATGTCTATATTTTTAATGAGTGAACCAACTTCTATTTACTTAATACCATGATTTATTCCATGATAATGTAATATGATCTATGATATGTAGTGTATAGTTTTCAAATGCTAATCTCATGTTATCATACCCTTATACTTATGTTATAATTAATTGATCATTTATATCTCCATTTTTTACCCTTACTGAGCATCTGATCTCATCTGTTTTTATGTTTTCTTTCCCAAGGTTATGAATAATGTGTTTAAGTATGGTATTTATAATAATATTACTATATGGGAAGATGATTGCGGGATATTTTGAAGATATTTCAAGCACAAGTAGAAATTTAGGCTATAGCCATGGTTGAAAATCTTGGCTATAGGGGTCAAAATCGTGGCTATAAGTTATAGCCACAATTTTATTAGCGATAGAACCTATTGGTTTGGCTATAAAAAAAGATATAACAATGGTTTTAAGAGGCTATATACATGGTTTAAACCATGGCTATAGGGTCTATTGGCATGGTTTAAACCGTGGCTATAGGGTCTATTGCCACATTTTTGGAAACCGTGGCAATAGCTCACACAGTTGTCCACCATGGCGTCAAGGGTATATTGCCACTATGGAAAACCGTGGTTATATCCCATATAAATTGTGGCTATAGATTTAAAATAAATAGCACCCAGCTAGATTCGATCTCCTTACCTCCACTTTCTAAACATGTCACATTACAACTATTCCACGGACTCCTTTGTGTATATAAATATATATTTTGTTATATATAATATTAAGAACCATGGTTATAGCATGTAAACCGCATCTATAGATCTTCCTTCCATTTTTTCACGGGATAATTTTTTCCCCATGTAAGGGAAAGAGACTTATATCCACGATTTAGAAGAACCATGGCTATAGCCCTTGAAAAAACCCTGTATCCTTAGTTTTAAGAGGTTATAGCCACAATTTTGGAATCCATGTCAATAGATCACATGGTTGTCCAACGTGGATATCGGGTCTATTTCCAAAATGGAAAACTATGGTTATAGCCCATGTAATCCCTGTTTATTGCCTTAGTGTAAATACCTATAGCCATGGTTTTGGAAACCATGACTATAGGTATGTGGCTATAGCCCGATTTTCTAGTAGTGAAGAAATAAGAAGATTGTGTATCTTGTCTCGAAGACACAAAACCTTTATGGTCATCGGGAATATGTTTGTATAATATATTGGATATTCATATATTAATATGTAATGTTGATGTATGAAAATATTTTTTTGTTATTGTTGGTATCATAGGAAAGATTTAGTCAATATTTAGATATTATGAATAGAGAACTTTGGTTAAAACCCTTGGGATAATTCGAAGTACAGGATACCATCCTAATGATTTGGTAAGAAAGAGGTTATGTTATTTTTCTAGAAATACATACCTATATGGATATTACAATTGGATATGGTGTTTTAACATATTCATCTAGTGTTAATACCCCAAAAAAGTTGGTTAAGTATATATAGGTCATCGATCTATTGCACAGTGAGTGTTCTCTTACTGTGCATCTAGTTTGAAACTCCTAAGGGATATGCATGTGTTAACTCACATTTTCTTTATGAAGCATTATAAAATATTTTAAAATATTTTAACCAATTATTGGATAGGTTAAACTTAAGGTGTCTTAGAATGAATATAATGCGTTGTAATTTAAACATCCTATAACTGATTTTTATTATTATATGATTTATCGCTATGAATATTATTGTTCTCAAAATAGTTTTTGGATTTAGTTAATGGGTATAACCTAAAGTAATTGTGTGAACAATGACTGTGATTGAAATTTTATTAATCACCCTCATTATAAACAAAATATATTAGGAGAAAGGATGTAATAGCTTGTGACTATGCTCACTAAAATCAATCAATATAAGAGTGGTAACATGGGTTATATTGAACATCTGAATACACCACGGATATATAAACATTCCCTTGAATATTTAATGTGACAATTTCTACCCTCCTTATATGGGTCTTATCATCTATAGGTTGTTGATAAATGGATTAACATGATGGAAAATATATTTTCCTTTCCTTAATGCTCAAACTATGAAAAATTTATCTTAATTATTTATCATTTTTAATGTGAAACAAATCAATGGTGGAATTCTAAATGTGCGGACGATTGTCATCTATCGACTGGTCAAGGTCTCGGTGCTCTACTAATGTGTATAGAAGTACTCAGGTCGAATCCTCGACGATGATACTTTTTAATAGTCATTTGTTTTTAGTTGATTGTATTCTGATTGGGGGGTTTGTTTGCAGAGCATAAATGAAGTGATTAATGATTGGTGTTTGATTTAACAATTTGATAAATATTGATGTGAGTTCATTTTTTGGGAGTTAATCTTGTGATATCCTTGAGCTTTTCTTTATATTGCATTTAATTTAACACCCACTTCGCAAGATAATGTTGATTAGAATTACTAAGTGTTAAGGCTTTAATCCAATCCTTAATTTAACATAAGGTTCTAATCTCAATCAGAGATTATTTATGGTGGTTTATTTATGGTTCGAATTATCCATGTAAACCACATGATAAACAAAACAAGTCATTAATCCCTGACATCTTAAGTCCAACATACACCCTGTTAAATTAAATAATATTCATCGAGAAAATACTCTCAATCACTTAACATCCCTAAATTTTGAAGCACCATGATATTATATTTACTCATCCATTGATATTAATTTTAATCTAGTTTATATATTTATGATTATTAATTAACACGAGAAGAAAAATAAAGGGATAAGAAAGGAGTTGTGCATCGAACACACACACACAAACGATGATGAGAATTAAAAAAAGAATTTCGATTGAATGAGGATGCAAAATAAGTGAAGGGGATTAAAATTTATTTCAAATATTTTAAGATAATTAATATTTATTAATAGATGGAGGATTATTAAAACAGAATATGAAGAAGAAACTTTCACTAAAACAGAATTACAAAAATAACACTTACGATATTACAAATGAAGAAAACCACAAAAGTAAATGAAATTGAAGAGAGGAGGAAAGGTCTCTCAAGTAAAAACATGAGTATGGAAGGTCCTCCCAAGACTTTTTAAAGGATTTGGCCGTGCCAATTTATTTTTATCTCTTCTAAAATGCCAACCCCTTTGAAAGAGAGGAGGGGATGCATTTATAGGCCATGGAAGTGGACTGTTTACATTACCAATTTGTCCCTCCACTTGCATCCCCATGTAGGATATCCAGAAAACTGAATATCAAGATATTATATTCTTCAATTTTTTAGATAAATTTATCCTTTCTCTACTCAGAAAATTTGGTGGCAATTGGACCTAAGTATCCAATGTTATGTCCAGTTGATTAAACAATTTTAATATGTCCATTTCAATCTAATCATTTTGAAGTCCAAAATTTGAAAGGGTTTTTGAATATGAATATTCCTTCAAAGAAATATTATTTCTTCAATAATGTCGGCCGAATATATCTCCTATTTCTCACTGAAAACTATCATACTGATTTAATTATTACATCATGAGATATGTCATTAATACTGTCCGGATTTTAATTCCCAGCCAGAATGTTGGGCTGGAATTCAAGGCATTATTTGGGCCCCTTGTTCTTGTATTTGGACCTTAAAATTTTTGTCATTAATTAATTTTGATAATAAAGAAAATATGGTGTAGTTTCATAAAATTTGGGATTTTGGATTTATACTAGTGACTCAATCATCATTGATGGTCCAGTTTCATCACAAATTCTTTGGGTCTTCTGGTGTTGCTATATGAGCCTTCAAATGGCAGAATTGGATCATGATTCCTTCTAATGATATGTGAGAAATTGAATAAGGAATCCTAAAAAAATAACCACACAATTTGAATCAGTATGGTGATAGTTATAAATAAAATATTAAACTAACTCAATTGGAATACTTCTAAAAATGCTCCAAAATTATACTTAGTATTAAAACATTAACATTTCACACAAATTATGCACATTTCATATAAAATCTGTAAAGGGGTATATAATAAGTCATTAAAATATTAATAACATCAACTCCCTAATACTTAGTATTGTTCATTTCCTCATGTGTAAAAAATATAAAAACATAACAAAATCATTTTCACTCACCAACAAATATTAAAATTTTGTTTTCTCCAATCAGGGGAGGTTTAGACTGCTTCACTCATCCATTTTGAATTCCACAAGTTTTTATATAAAAAATGATCCAAAACAAATTCATTTTTTCATGCTCAAATTTAGAAATGGAAAATGTGGACACTCAAAACTTGCATCTCTCAAGATGATAAAATCCATTTGTGGAGGTTCACTCTTTCACCAAAAAAAAGTAAAAAACGCAGAGTTTGAAAGAGCACTCTTCTTACAATCCCTATCCAAAGTGCACAAGAATCAAGAGGCCTTTTAAGGGGTTTTTCTGTGGCTATGGTATGGTAGGAATATAATGTCCTAGAGAGAGAAGAATATGGGTAAAACACCAACATAGAAAAAAGCAATGCACATTTTTTTGAAATAAAACATAGAAGGAAATGAAAACACATATTTACAAGGAAATTATTGTGTGAAGAAAGACACAATAGATGATGAAAATTTTAAGGGGATGAGAAGATGAAATATTTACAAACCACAAAACTCCTCCCAATGACATAAGAATATAATGCAAGTGTTTTTTTATTTTTTTCTCTTTTTTCGAAAGATGAAATTGTAAAAGATCTCACACTCATATCTCAACTAATGATTGTTCTCCTCAAGAAACTGATTGTAGTAATTATAAAAAGATCAAAGGTTGGGGATGAGTGATTTTTTACGTAACGAAGAAACAAACCAATATTTTTTTGTTCTTTTATTTTATTTGTTTTGAATTTTTTTTATTTTTTTTAAAACTTGTCTATAACATTTACAAAATTACATAAATGAAAGTACATTAAATTCCCCAAAACACACTGAATGACAACCTCTCCCCCACACTAAAATGGATGCTTTCCCTTAAGCATATGATAACATGGTGAAATCAACGAGGGTTAACCATAATGAAATCCATTCCTCCCACACTTAAATTTAAAAAAAATATGCAATGAAAAATCCATGTTGATATTGGGAGGGAAAAGGTATTGGGCTTGTAATGTGGCTATCAAATAAAATGTTTTCATATGCTCGAAGTGTCTTTCAAAAGGAGGATTAATTTAAGGGAAATGTGAGGATATTTGGATATTGTGATTCTTATGTGGTTCATAAAATGCCTCTATCATATTAATGCACACTAAAGTAGGAAATTCATCTCAAAGGTCCACAAACTCAAGACTCACAAATGGGGGAGAAAACACACATTTTGAAAAGATGGGCATAGGTGGCCTTGGCATGAAAGAAAATGTTGTTTATCACGATTTGGAAAAATCATTTTCCAAATCAAAAATTAAGCATTAAAAATTTGTTGATTTTAACACAAAATTCATTATCCAAAGTCATGATGAAAATACAAAATTTTTTAGATGAAAACATGTCTGTGATCTCCACAAAATGGTTGGAAAAATTTTGATAATTAGAATGTGAGTAATCAGGACTCTTTTTTTGTATATTTTTTTATGATTATTTTTTTAGGTTTTTTTTAGTTTTTAATAAAGATACATCCACAAAAAGAGAAAGTGGAAAAGAAAGAGTTTGATAAAGAAAGTTGTCAAAAATGAAAGAGAGAGGAAGAAGAAGAAAGAGGCAGAGAGATGAAGAGATAGATAGAGTGTTAAAGGGAAAGAGGTTCCCCCTGGTTTGGATTTGGTGGGTGACCATCTCCATCTAGTGGTAGTTTGATAGGAGATGTTCGGGATCCAGTGGAAGTAGATGTTGATCCAGGGTTATGTGTCCTCTCATGGTGATGCTTTAACCAATATCCATTAACCGTGAATGTCCTTCTGGAAGAGGGGTCTTGGACTTACACTACACCAAATGGGTAAACATTAGTAATAAAAAAAGGACCTTCCCAATAAGAATTAAGCTTACCTAGGTGAAGCCAAAATCGATAATTGAAGATAATTTCCTTTTCACCTTCATGGAATACCTTTATCAGGATGTGTTTGTCATGGATTACCTTAGCCTTTTCTTTGTATAGATTGGAATTCTCATAGGATTCAAGTCGAATCTCCTCCAGTTCAGCCAATTGAAACAATCGTTCTTCACCAGCTTTTTTAAAATAAAAATTACTGGTTTTCATAGCCCAAAAATACTTATGTTGGATTTCAACTGGTAGGTGGCATGCTTTACCAAAAACTAGCCTAAATGAGACATCCCAATGGGTGTTTTATAGGATGTTTGATAAGCCCAAAGTTATTCACAAAGTCTTTTGGGCTAGTCTTTTCTGGTGGGTTTTACATTTCTCTCAAAAACTCTCTTCACTTCTCTATTAGAAAGTTCAGCCATTCCATTTGTTTGGGGGTGATATGTAGTTGATGTTTTATGTACAACCCCATTGTTTTTCAAAATAGGTTCCATGGTTCTATTACAAAAATGGGTTTCTAAGTCACGTTTCAAGGCATGTGGTGTTCCAAATCAGTGGAAGATGCATGTCTTTAAAAACTCACTAATAGTTTGTAAATAATCATTTCTAGTGGGTTTGGCCTCCACCCACCTAGAAAAATAATCAACCGCAAGAATGATGTATGAGAATCCATTGGAAGGGGGGAAATGGTCCCATGAAATTGATGCCCCAAACATCGAAGATCTCATAGAAAATTAATTTTCTTGGAGGAATTTCATTTATCTTTGATATTGTGCCAATCTTTTGGAAAGTGGGACATGATTGAAATAACTCATGTGAGTCCTTGAAGATTGAAGGCCAGAAGAATCCCGAGTCTAGGACCTTTCGGGTGGTCCTTTTTGGTTCAAAGTGGCCACCACCAGGCATTGAGTGACAGAATTCTAATATGGAAGAATGTTCATTTTCATCGACACATCCCCTTATTACCATGTTAGCCCATGTTTTCCAATGTTTATTTTCTTCCAAAAAATAGTATTTTTAATCACTTTTCAATTTCATTTTTTGTTCTTTTGAAAAAATTTCAGGGAAACACTGGAAACCAAGTAATTTACAATTGGGGCATACCATGGTATTTTTGGAGTGAGAGATGAATAGTGCTCAATGGGGAATTCAGGATCAATGATTTCAGAATGAGAAGAATTAGAAATTCTACTCAAGTGATCATCCACAAGGTTTTCTTTTCCTCATCTATCTTTTATTTCAAGGTTAAACTCTTGGAGCATAAGGATCCATATTATTATCCTCAGTTTGGAATCACTTTTCATGAGTGAGAACTTTATAGAAGAATGGTCTATGAAGATGATGATTTTGGCACCTAAGAGATAGGGATGGAATTTATCTAAGGCAAAAACCACTGCTAAAAGTTCCTTTTCAGTGATAGTGTAGTGATATTGTGTTTCATCCAATGTTTTTGAGGCATAATAGATGACATGAGGAATCTTTTCTCTTCTTTGACCAGGAACAACCCCAACAGCTCTATCAGAAGCACCACACATCAACTCAAAGGGTGAGGACCAATCTGGGGGTTGGATTATTGTGGCAGATGTTAAAGCAGTTTTGTGTTCAATAATGTCTCTCTTGCAAACCTCATCGAAATAAAAAGTGACATAATTTTGGAGAAATGGAGTGAGTGGGAGGAAAGTCCTACTGATGTTATAGATGAATCTCCGATAGAAACCGGCATGACCAAGAAATGAATGGATGTCTCGAATATAAGTGGGTTAAGGATGTGATTGGATCACTTCAATTTTGGAAGGATCTACTTGAATACTATCTTTTGAAACTATGTTCCCTGGAACCATCCCATTTGCAACCATGAAGGGACATTTTTCATAATTTAACACAAGTTTACACTTGACACACTTTCGGAGGACTAGAGAGAGTGAATTCAAACAAGATTCAAATGACTCACCATAAATGGTGAAGTCATCCATGAAGACTTACATGGAGTATTCAATGAATTTAGAAAAGATACTCATCATACACCGCTGAAATGTATCAAGAGCATTGCAAAGGCCAAAAGGCATTCTTCTATATGCATATGTTCCAAAGGGGAATGCGAAAGTAGTCTTTTCTTGGTCCGGAGGTTCAATTGGGATTTGGAAGTAGCTGGTGTATCCATCAAAAAAGCAATAGTGTGACATTCTGGCTAATCTTTCCAACATTTCATCAAGGAATGGAATAAGGTATTGGTATTTTTTTTGTTTCAACATTCAATTTCCTATAGTCGATGGACACCCTCCATTTTTCTTCACTCGAGTCGTGACTGCCTCTCCATGTTCATTTGTGACAACAGTTATCCCACCCTTCTTAGGTACGACTCGAATTAGACTAACCCATTCACTATCAGAAATTGGGTAGATGATACCAGCTTGAAGAAGCTTGGTTATATCTTCCCTAACTACCTTATGTATGAGTGTATTAAGTATTCTTTGTGGTTGTCTAATTGGTTTGGATGACTCCTCAAGATGGATGTGATTCATGCGAGGGGTAGGGATGATTCCTGGTATTTCATCTAGGGTCCAACTTATGGCCTTTTTGTTTTCCTCTAACACCTGAACATGTTTGGACTCTTCAGTTTCAGTAAGTGAAGTAGAGACAATGATAGGATATGAGTGATCACAGAAAAGGAATGCATATTTCAGGTGTTCAGGAAGAGGTTTTAGATCATTCTCATATTCCATTTTTGGGTTAGAAAAATTAGGAATGGATGAAGGGAATTCAGTTGCTTCATATTCATTTTCCTTAATACTGTCCAAGGTGGAGTAGTAGAGATCAGAGTTGATGTGGGATTCAAGAGAGTTTTAAAGATATTCTAGATTGTTAGAGTCTATGAATGAAAGGTCCTCATCAACTTCACCATTTATGAATTTGTTAATCATGGTGAAGATTTCACAAGATCCTCTGTCATTATAACATGAAGAACATGGTGGATTGGGGTTCGATTGACTCTTGGAAGTGTCATCAGAAGCATAGATTGAGAATGCAGAGTGATCCTCTGATGGGTATCTCATGGATTGGAAAATGTTGAACGTGATCAATTGATCACCAAATTCCATGGATAAGGTGCCTAAATGGACATCAATTTTGGTTCTCGCAGTCATGAGGAATGGTCTTCCTAGAATTTGGGGATATCGAGAAGTGTTCCTATCACCTTCCATGTCAAGGACATAGAAATCAGCCGGGAAGATAATATCATTGACTTGGACACGGACATCATCAATTATTCCCTCAGGACTGGTTGTGCTTCATTTGACCAATTGAATGACAACACCCGTTGGATGCAAGGGACCAAGACCAAGGTTGGAGAATATGGATTTGGGCATGACATTCAATTGGCCAAACGAAGCACAACCAGTCCTGAGGGAATAATTTAGGATGTAAGGGACCAAGACCAAGGTTGGAGAATATGGATTTGGGAATGACATTAATTGAGGCTCCTAGGTCTATGAGTGCATCATCAATGTTGGATCTTACAATTTGGCATGGAACCGTAAAAGTCCTTTTATCTTTGAACATAATGGGTATGGACTCTTGGGTTGAAACATTTTCAAAGATCCTAATTTTCCTCTTGTGGGTACACAACTCCTTGAGAAACATGGAATACATAGGAATTTTTTTATGGAATCTAAGAGGGTAATATTGACTTCAACACGTCTAAACATGTCAAGAATTTTAGGATCCGGTTCAAAGGAATTCTTTGTCATAGAAATGGCTTGAGGAAAAGGATTTGGGTTCCTATGTGGAATAGAAGAAGGTGAGGGAATGGATTTATGTTCCTTTTCAAGTTTCTTTTTCTTTTCTTTTTCTAGGTCAACATTTAAAGATGGTTTATAGGACTTTTCTTGAGGTATAAAAATTTTCTTTCTTGATCTAAGTGCAATTGCACTTACATTACCATTGAGGTTGGGTATGGGTTGAGCTGGGAGTTGGGAAGAATTGGATAGATGCTACTGAATAAGGTGGTGTGCAAGTTGACCAATTTGGGTTTCAATGTTCTTGAGGCTGGAACGGGTGAAGGAGGAATGATCTTCCACTTAACTTTCACATTGTTTCATGGAAAAAGAGGCTTGTCCTAGATTGGGATTACCTAGATTTTGGTTCTAGGGAAAGTGAATGTATTTGTTTTGGAATTGGGAAGGCTCACTAGGATAATGGAATCTAGGAGGAGGATTGATCCTTTGAGGTTGAGGAATAAAAGGATAAGGTTGTTGAAAGTTACCAAAACATTGACCATATCGAAACTGGTTTGGGTTTTGAGGAGGGAATTGAGGGTAATTAGATATGAGATTACCATTACTAAGGCATTGGTTATAGGAAGAAGATAAGGGCTTAGAGTGAGGTTGGTTGAAGTTTCTAAAAAACTGACCTGATAGTTTAGAGTTTGCATTCCACTGAGCATATAATGCATTGAGCTCCATTGGTCTAGATGAATCAGATTGATCCTCTTGAAGTTGTGGACATGTGTCTGTTGGATGAGATGAAGAGTTGTAGATTCCACAGTTTTTGACAGGACCAGGAAACATTGATTGCGGAGAAGTTGAGGTTGGGGATTTGGTAGCCACATCTAGTTGTCGCACAAGAACTGTAAGTTCAATCATCCACTCAGTTATCTTGTTCGGCTCAACTGATTGATTATCTTGGTATTGTTTGACTTGATAATGTACTTGAGTATGGAATTGTTGTGTTTTTTCAGCCATGTTACTTATGAGATCTCTTGTAGGTGCAGGATTTTTATCAACAAGAACACCGCCACTTACAACATCAATGAGAGTTCTCTTTATAGCCAATAACCCCTCATAGAAATATTGGATCACGAGTTGGTCAGAAATTTGGTGATGTGGGTAGGTTGCAACAAACTTTTTGAACCTATCCCTATACTCATGGAGTGATTCACTTGGGAACTGATGAACCCCACTTATTTCCATTCGGATAGAAGCAGTACGAGAAGCAGGAAGAATTTCTCTAAGAAAAGTCGCTTCAAGTCATTCCATGTTGTTATAGAACCCGGAGGAAGATAGTAGAGCCATGACATAGCAGGTTCATCTAGGGAGAAATATAATGCTTGGAGTTTGATTTGTTCCTATGGAACCCCTTGAGGCTTCATGGTAGAGAACACCACATGGAACTCTTTAAGGTGGAGATGTGGATCCTCACCGGCTAGGCCATGAAAATGAGGGAGAAGATGAATCAAACCCAATTTGAGTTCGAAGTCAGATTCTATGTTTGGATATTGAATACCAATAGGTTGGTAATTCATATCATGGGAAAAAAGTTCTTTAAGTGTTTATTCCCTAGGATTGGCCATATCTAATTCAATTTATTGGGTAAGGACAGGTTCTTGAATGATTTGAATATCTCTTGTGTTCCTCCTATGTTGCTAAAGTTTTCACTCTATTTCAGGCTCAAACAAATCAAGAGGATTATTTGGGTGGCTAAGGGGAATTTATATAGATTTTTGAATAAATAGGAAGATGTTTTTTTCATTGTGTTATTTTCAAAAAAAAATTAATTAATTTCTTTTTTATTTTTTTACAATAACCAGAAACTAATGACTATTTAATTGCACCATCCCTGGAAATGGCTCCATTTGAAACACGTGACCTATTGTCACCTATTGACTAGTCAAGGTTTTGGTTCTCTTCTAATGTGTGTAGTAGCACTCATGTCGAATCCTTGGTGGTGATACTTTTTAATAGTTGTTTGTTTTTAGTTGATTGTATTCTGATTGGGGGTTTGTTTGTAGAGATTAAATTAAGTGATTAATGATTGGTGTTTGATTTTAAAATTTGATAAATATTGGGGTGAGTTCGTTTTTAGGGATTTATTCTTGTGATATCCTTGATCTTTTCTTTATATTGCATTTAATTTAACACCCATTTCGCAACATAATGTTGATTGGAATTACTAAGTGTTAAGGCTTTAATCCAAGCATTAACTTAACTTAGGGTTCAAATCTCAATCAGAGCTCATTTATGGTAGTTTATTTGTGGTTCCAATAATCCATTAAAACCACACGTTAAATAAAAAAAGTCATTAATCTATGACATGTTAAGTCCAACATACACAATGTTAAATTAAAGAATATTTATCGAGCAAATACTCTCAATCACTTAACATCACTAAAATTTGACTCAACCCAATGATATATTTACTCATACATTGATATTAATATTAATCTGGTTTATATATTTATGATTATGAGTTAACAAGAGAATAAAAAGAAAGGGATAAGAAAGGAGTTGTGCATCGAACACACACACAGACAAACGATGATGAGAATTAAAAATAGAATTTCGATTGAATGAGGAAGAAAAAGAAGGGAAGGGGATTACACTTTATTTCAAACATTTTAAGATAATTAATATTTAAGAACATAGGGAGGATGATTTAAATAGAATATGAAGAAGAAACTTTCACTAAAACAGAATTACAAAAACAACACTTACGAGATTACAAATGAAGAAAAAGACAAAAGTAAATGAAATCAAATAGAGGATGAAAGGACTCTCAAGTAAAAAACATCAGCATGGAAGGTCCTCCAAAGCCTTTGGAAAAGCTTTGTTCATGACAATTGATGCTCCTCTCATCTGAAATGCCAACCCCTTTGAATGAGAGGAGGGGGATGCATTTATAGCCCAAGGAAGTGGACTATTTGCATTCCCAATCTGTCCCTCCAATTGCATTGTCATGTAGGATATCCAAACATCTGAATCTCTAGATATGATCTTCTTTCAAGTTTTAGATAACTTTATCCTCTGTATACTCTGAAAATTTGGAGGCAATTGGACCTAATTACCCAATGTTATGGAAAGTTGATTAAACAAATTTTAATCTATCCATTTTAGTCCAATCTTTTTGAAGTCCATAATGTAAAAGGGTTTTGGAATAAAAATATGCCTTCAAAGCTGAATTATTTATTCAACCAAGCCGGCCAACTATATCTCCTATTTCACACTGAAAATTATCATCTTGATTTAATGATTACATCATGATATATGTCATTAATAGTGTCTAGATTTTAATTCGAGACCAGCATGGTGGGCTGGACTTCAAGGAAATATTTGATCCCCTTTTTCTTGTAGTTAGACCTTAAGATTTTTATCAATGATTATTTTCAATAATCAAGAACATATGGTGGAGTTTCAAAAAGATTGAGCTTCAGTATTTAGTCCAGTAACTCAATCATTATTGATGGTCTAGTTTCATCACAAATTCTTTGGGTCTTCTTGTGTTGACCATATGAGCCTTCAAATAACAGAAATGGACCACAATTCTTTCTAATTATATGTGAGAAATTTAATTAGGAACCCTAAAAAACAATAACCACATAATTTGGATCAGTAGGGTAATATTTATAAATAAAATAGTAAACTGACTCCATTGGACTACTTCTAAAAATGCTCAAAATATATACTTAGTATTAAAACACTAATATTTCACACAAATTATGCACATTTCATATAAAATTAGTAACGAGGGTATATAATAAGTCATGAAAATATTAATAAAATACGAATATTATTAATAATACAAGGAAAGAGGATGAAATTGACTTCATGGAATGGGAAGAGTTTTAGAGGATATTTTTAGTAATTACTTTACTTATATTCTATGTATAAAAAATAGATAAGTAATTCATTGAGCTTAAGTAAAAGGATGATGAATCCATTGGTACCTATGAGGAAAATTTTACAATACATTCATGGTATGATTAAAGTTTAATCATCAGCCCTGAAAGAAAAATTGGACAATTATTTAGTAGTATAAAACCAATTCTTTTAAAGGAACTATCCATAAGGTAATTTAGAATTATCCCTAGTGATAGGAAAAGGAATATGGTGTTTCATGGATACTCCAGTGGTATGTCACATAAAGAGAAGAAAAATTTTCAACCTATTACTTTAAAAAAATGTGGGAAGGATCAATCAAGTGACTACCTAGAAATAATAAGAATATGTTTTAAGTGTGGTAAGCCTGGTCATCGACCAAATAATTTTTAAGTGATGTAATGATTTCAGTCAATGAAATGAATGAATAAAGAGCTCAATAGAATACACCACTCATACTTCAGTGTTATAGATGTTAGGAGTTTGGGAGTTATTCAAATCAATTCTCTAATCCATGGACTAATGAGTATAATAAAACACAATAACCTCTAAAGAAAAAGGATAATGGAAAATATTATTAAATCACAACAACTGAAGGGAATCATGATAGTTAAGAAATGCTTATACTCCACTATAGAGTTGGGGATTCCATATTGAAGTTTTTTTGAATAATCAATATAAAAATATTATCCTTTATTGATGTGATTGTAATCATTTATTATCTTTTACTATATATATATTTCATATTAATTTTGGGAATAATTAAATCATATTTGATATTCTTAATAAATATATGATCATCTACAGTGAAAGGATGAACCTGATCTTTTAATAAAAATATTTTTAGCTAAGATATGAGATTATTTAAGGAAGAAAGGTTGAATTATCTTTTTGAAACAAATATGATTTTATTATGAATTTATTTTGGGAAATTATTAGTATATTTTGGAGAATATATGATCAATGTATACACATTTTGGTATGAGACTTAATGAGTTATTAAACATATTTCAAGATAATTTTTAATTTTAACATGAAAGGATATGAGATCAAATCACACTAATATTTGGTTTTCAATATTTTCCAAAAAATATTTGGAGAATACTTATGTTTAACTATTTATGGAATGGATTAAGTTAAACTTTGGATTTTATTATTGAGGTTTAAGAGATTAATGTATTATATTTACCCATATTGGATAACTTTTTCTAATCATTTTTTGTTTTGGTAAATATTTAGATATAGGAGGAATGAATTTAAATTCTTTTATAGATCTTATGATCCATTAGAAGTAATTTTAGTGCATTGGGAATAAAAAAATCAACTTGATTATTCACTTCTTGGAGTAATATATAAAGTGGAAATTCATCAAAGTGAAACTAGAGGATGAAATTGTTCTTATGAAATAGAATTAAATCAAGTAATTATATTTTATCATGTTCACTATCTTGATAGTAAAATAATTCATCAACTTTAGGAAAAGGATCCTGAAACAAAAATGATGCCTTATTATATTCATTTTTTATGAATCGATGATCATATTCACACCTAATTGATTTATGGTTTTTTTATCATTAAAATTCTCCTAGCCATGATCTATATCAATCTCTATTATTCTGTGTGTGTTAGTTTTCTCCTCCATGACAATATTTTCAATTTCTACTAATTTTCTCCTATTTGGAAACCTAGATTTTTGATATTCCATGTGACCTTCATATTTCCCTTTCCCTCTTTTAAAACGGAATTTTTATTAACCATTTTTATGAAGTGGTTTTTCCATGAAGTAATTTTCAAATTTCAAACCCATGATTAACAATCACAAGTTAAAATATTTAGGTAAAAAATTATTAAATGGGGTAGAATGTAACACCCCTAGAATTTAAATTAAAATTTTTTTTCTAGTGTATACGACAAGCAACATTGATCTTAAATGAACTACAAAATATTATGATTTAAATATGATCATTATAACCTAGACATTTAATTGGTGGGTATGAATAGGAAAAACCACATTATGAAATATATATAAATTTCATAATAAATAAAAAAACTATTAATGTTTAGAAATTATTAATTTAAATTAGTTGATAAATTCATATTATGCTTCAAAAATACCTTTCCATTAAACATGATTTTTATTATTTATTGTGTGAAAATATTATATTTGATTTTTGAAACTTTTAGAAAATGTATTTGATAAAATTAAATTAAATTTTTAAAATCAACATTTCAAAATTATCTTAGTGTTAATTTTTAATAATTTTCTGAAAATATTAATTTTTCAAAGAATAGTAAAAAATAATGACTTTTTTAAAAAATTATATTTTTGTTTCAAGAATTTACACAATTATATTTTATTTTAAAATGGTTTAAAATTGAAAATAGTTATATTATATTATTAATAATATAATTATGTTCATTTCAATAAATTTTATGGGTGAATTTGATATAAAAAATATACTTTAAAATGATATTTTATGAAAAATTGTTTTTTTATGGAATGTTACGGTTTTATCTAAAATTAACTTATAACATTTCTATAAATTGAATATTGAAAATATGATTTCATATTTGGAATCGTGAAATCTAAATTTGATAAATAGGTCCCTATTATTTTGTGTCATTATGAATAGTAACCATGGAAAATACTTGTGTTCAATTTATTAGCAAGTGCAAGTTTAGTGCATGTAGCCTTGGTATCCTTGGTAAATAATTGTGTCCAAAGGTTCCAAGGATTATATACAGGTAACATAGGAGTACACACCGTGTAATCGGAGTTACGCATGGTGTACTTGTGTTCAAGGAATCTGGAATTAATTTATAAATTAATTCAAATTATGTGCATTGATGACACGCGATGTATTTATTTCTTACATCGCGTGTTGACCGGGCCATCTTGGTGCACGGTCAATAAGAGCACATGTCGTGTATCCTAAATACACAGCGCGTAGTCCATTTGAGTCATAGACAGGTCGTGTATTACCACACATGTCCTACCTAATTGGTGATCATGTAACTTAGAGACCACACACCGTGTAGTCACTTATACACGTCATGTACTCCAATTTTATGAGGCACAATTTTCACACTAAGTCCCTAGTAATGTGCCTTAGATACACAGTGATATATGTACATGTTTTGTAGTTTTCCTGGACATGCCGTGTACTCATACCAAATTATGCAGATTGAATTTTTTTTTATTATACTATGTAAACCTTATCGACATGTGCATGTGTGTGGTCATTAAGTTGATAGGGCACATCATGTGATGGGTTTTAATATATATATATATATATATATATATATGTTTAATTAATATTTGTGTAATGTTCAAGATCCGCATATCATGCATGAGTTGTATTACATTTGTTACTCTATGAGCATTAAAGCATGACACGTTTTAGAAAAATCATTTAATTCGTGTAATCATTAAGTTGATGCTACACATCATTAAAGTACATGATAATTAGTGTATGATATATGTCACAAAGAATAAATTTTATATGATAATAATACGTATTGGGTAGATCCGGATAGGTATCCTCCATATTTCTTTCAAAGTACATTTATGTACATAATTAATTTTAAATAAATTTATTTAATTTTTTTAAAATTATGATGGATGATAATCTAAAAAAAATTTAGATAAGAATTAAGATTAAATAATTGATTAATTAAAAATAATAATTAATTTTTGAACATGATTTATCTTATATAATAATGATTAATTATTGAATTTTAGTTTTATTAAATGTGTAATTCATTGCATTCATGTGGATGATCATAATCACAGACCAAGACTTTGTATGTGATTGGTTTCATTTAATTTATTATTAAATTAAATTGTTGGAATTCATGTCTTCTCTCCTATTATTATGTAAGGGACTTCATGCCCGTGGTTTCATTTATGTAAACTATTTCCCCCTCACCTTCATGTGAGTAAAAAAGCATATGTAATGGATAGAGCCCCCATTCTAGTGAAGGTGGTTCGAGTTTGGAGATGAGGCAAAACCAATCCAAGAAAGATGCATATGTGGATAGATGGAAAGTTATAACATGAACCTTAATTGGTTCAAGGTGTTTCCCCCTAGTTCAAAGGTTAGTTTATCAACTACTAGATAAACTAACCATTATTAAAATCTCATGATCATGCAGCTTCATTATTTTATTTCTATCAAGTTTCATGGTTATTTAATTATGGATGTTTTGTCGCGATCACATGATTTAATTAAATTAGCGAGCATGTAAGATAAAACAAAAATAAATTGGTTTATGTGTAGATATTATCTAAAATATGGTTAATCACTTTAGTAAATCTAATAAATATTAAAAAGTATGTGATAAAGACAATAATTGGAAATTTATGCATAAAAGGATAAAATTACTCAATAATATATATTAAGTCGGTATAGGATTCCACTAGTTTAGCTAAAATCGAACCATGGTTCAATGTTCGTGGCCATCCAAAGCTGGGGTACTTTCAATTAATGGAGATGTCTAACTTGATGTTTTGGGTTCACTTAACTTAGTTCACATCAAGGATTGAATGCCAAAGAAGGACATGGTGTAACTAAGAGGCGAGTGTTGAGGAAACCCAATTTAATGATTTCAGGATTGGGGAATCCACTCAACATATCAAGGAAATGTGTGTTAATGTGGTTGTCATTTATAATTCCTATCAAAAACCATTCAAGTTGCTTGACCAACCAAAATTTTGGTAATGAGTAGGGGAATATGGATCCTTTCCACTATAATGTTCAAGAACTAGGATGATTTGAATCCAATGGTGAGGGTTATTGGGTTTCAGTAAAATAGTGGGAGACTAATAAATATAATATTTATTTGTCTAACTTTTTTCAGTTAAAGTACTAATATTATACTCATATTATTTATTGAATAAACATTAAAATTACTTCAAACATATCGTTGCGATCCATAATTGAGAAGGATAAACTTCTCACCAGCCCAAATTTCAAAGAGTGGCAAAGGCACTTATGCATTATACTTCAACATGAAAGAAAATTGTGTGTGATGGAAGAACCTATTTTTGGTGCACCTGGTAATGAGGAAAGTGATGAATACTTATCACTCTATGAGAAACATTTGAATGATTACATATATGTTCAATGATTCATGTTATCATCCATGTCCAGTGAGCTTTTGAATAAACATGAGTACATTGATGCGTATAGGATGATGTCTCACCTTCGAGATCTCTATCGATAGAAGGTGATACATGATAGCTATGAGATCTCCAATTCTTTGTTTACAACTATGCTTAGAGAGTTTCGCCAGTTGGTCCTCATGTAGTTAAGTTTATTAGATACATTTAATGCTTAGACATCTTAGGGATTAAATTCCCAGATGATTTGTGTACTGATATCATACTTTCATCACTACCAAAGACCTTCACTAGTTTTATTATTAATTATAATATGATTAATAATGAGAAGATTCTTTCAGAACTTCTTACTTTGATTTTCCAAGTGGATAATGACATAGGGTGTGATAAACCCATAGTCCTTATGGTGGACAAGGAAAAGGGGCCCAAGACTCATAATTATTCTAAACCTCCTAATCCCTGTTCTTCCAAGAAGAGGAACATCTAGAGGCAGGGTAAGGAAAAGGAGGCGGTATGTTTTTCATGTTGCAAGCTAGGCCACTGGAAGAGGAACTGCACCCAAAAGAAAGGGAAAGCTAAAGGTGTGTTCGTTATCGATTGTAATGTTTCAATATCTATATATTGGGTATTAGATACAATTTGTAACGCCCCGACCCCAGCTACCCAGAGTCGGTGCATTACTTCGTAACATTGGCATGATCACAAGAAAGATCAAATCTCGAAAGACCGATTGGTTTAGTAGCCTTGGAAACACTAGATATATTCATAAGTATTACATTATATCATAAAATGAAAAACTACTACAACAACATAATGTTTCCACAGTCCACACTATAATCCCCTCATAATATCCCTGCAGGTCATTCATAACTTACATCTTCACATCCTGGGAAAAATAAAACATAGAAAAGGGGTGAGATCGAATGCCCAGTAAGGATAACAATATAGAGGAACATTCAAAAATAAGCATAAACATTTAAGGCAATGAATTACTAAAACAAAAGCCTTTTAAACTTGAACTTCAACATAGTATGGCAAAAGTAAAATGAAATAATGTCATTTACTTGTTTACATGGATATTCTACTAATCTAATAATCTCATGCAAAATCAATAACCACTTTCATAATGTTGGAATGCTTAATGCTAAACTTTAATTACTTTTCAAGGCCTCGTCCCAAGACCTTGGGGCTAACTGTAACCGGAACCCAACCCGGAGTGCCTCTAATAACCGGACACCAACCCGGAGTGCCTCTAATAACCGGACACCAACCCGGAGGGCTTACTTTTACCAGTCCCTAACCTGGAGGGCTTACTTTTACCAGTCCCCAACCTGGAGGGCTTACTTTTACCAGTCCCCAACCTGGAGGGCTTACTTTAACCAGTCCCCAACCTGGAAGATACTTGTCCAACACATTCATATGAAGTAAAGATTGAAATATAACATAAACATTCTTATTGGAACTAGCATACGAAATGTCAATACTTTCACCATAAACTATGAATGGTATAAAAATAGCACATCCACAGTCAAACATATCACAAAACCTTCAAAATAATATAGAAGTTTTGTATCATAATAAATCAACTTCAAATAATCTTAAAACCCATCAAAGGATGTTGACATAGATGAAATCAAAATTCTTTTTAAAGAAATATCTCCTTTTATTTTGAAATCATTTAAGATTCATATAAAATCAAACATTTTCTTTGAAAATAATCTTATAAGCTTTTAAGGGAAGCTTTGACGATTTTATAACGGCAGAAAATAACCGCACCCGCCGTATAAGTTAAGAAAACATTCTTATCTTAATTCTGTCGAAAAGGTTAAAAAGCACCTTGTTTGGAAAACGACGGAAAGATTCCCTTATAAACCTCTTATAAAAAGTCAAACAAGGGTATAAATGACTTTATCCCATATTATTTTAAATATTAAAAATGTTTTGAAATACATTTTGAAGAAACATGGATGTGGATGATAACGAGATCCCAGTAGATTATTACATATAAACAACCTCGGATAATGAAGAGATTGTGAAATAACCCTTACCAGTTTGGTAACTTATGAAACATACAACCCATGAAAGAGGTATCATACAATGAATATGTAAGTACACATAAATTATAGTGTATTACACAAAGAATATAATTATGGGCAGTACATACACCACACAAAAGGTAATGGTGGCAATATGGCATGAATCTCATGAGAATAAGGAGTGAGATGAAAACCCCTTACCACGTTAATCAACTGAGTCGTATGGCCAAAAGTTAATAACCACAAAATGATTTACAGAATAACATGAATATAAATAGAATCATGATAATATATATCAAATGGCAGTACACAATACACCACTTTCAATAATTTAGTGGCGAACAATGGAAATCTCACGGAATTGAAAGTGAGATAAGAAAATCCCTTACCTTGTACTTTTCCTTGGTTGGGGTAGGTTAACCTCCTGTATAATGGTGAAATAGTTGTTATTAAATTATACAACAATCATATATAATAATATGATATCATATATGATCTTTTAACATTTATTTGTTAATAATATCTTAGTATTATCATTATATCGGGTGTTAACTTACTTGTTTTCTTTTATATGTTTTGTTACGTAAGACATGTTTGTAAAGGATAGGTTGTATATTATTCATATCCAGAATGATATAAAGTCCTTAAACATCATTTTTAAATCATCAAAATATAATTATACTTGAATGGATACGATGGAGAATGAATCTCATCGCGTTCGTGGAGACGGTAGTCCGTACGTACGCACGTACGCTACTTCCATTTAATTTTTATTTTAAAAGAATTGAATCCAAATGATACATAGGTATATTACTATTCCAGTATAATATAATATTTTATATATGTTACTTAATTTCATTAACATCATCCTTTATACGTTCCATGTGTGGTATGAACGAGTCATATCATTTTAAGGGGGCGGTAGTCCGCACTTCCTCAAATGAAATTATCGTATGTATATACAACATGAAACGAATAATGGTATGTAATAAAATGGAATTACAGAAGCTTATATATAAAATATATATCATTAATATCATATTTAATTACAGTTCCATCATAATGGCCACCATGAGAGGCGGTAAGATGTATTTGAACAATCATCGTTTCGTGAGGCGTTAGTTTTCCATCCACAGAAACATTATGTTCATCATCCATTAGATGGAGTTGTGTGTATGTGTAGTTTTAATCCTTCTTATAACAACATCCTTGTATATTGAGGATACTGGTGTTGTTACAAAAGAAAGGAAATAAATAGAGTTTGGGGGTTGGAGAAGCAAAATAAAGGAAAATAATTTAAGAGAAATCGTTACCTTTAATTTAGGTAACTCACTTTGGTTGGAACCAAAGGACTTCTTGAAATGATTTCTGCCTAAGGGGAAGCTTCAAGGAGGAGGAGAGGGATGTAGGGAGCTTAGTTGGGCAGAGTTTGGACGAGCCAAGTGGCTTGAGAGGTGTGAGGAATGAGTAGAAGTGGTCTCCTTTTATAAGGGAGAGGAGGGGCTCTTTAGGAAAGAGTGAAAGTATTACTTTATAATATAATTATATTCGGTTTATAATGGTCCACAAATCATTGAGGTCGAAGATAAGATGACTCATATTCTAAATAACATCAACCAATAAGAATTGGACAGGTTTTTAGATAATATTTTAATCATTATAATCTTATTTATTTAAATGATTTAATAATGAGGTAAACATTGCATCATTATTGTGTCATTAATAATTTAAATTATTTGATTTCTAAAAATTATAAATAAAATATCATTATGTATGAAATCTTTTTGTCTTTCTAATGAATATTTATAATTGAAAATTCAACATGTATAACCCTATGTAAAAATTGTTTTGCTAAAAGATATATGCTTGTGTCATTTTTGTATTCATTTTGACTTAATTAAAATAAAGTGTCATTATCACTTACAAGTGGATCCATGGGGTCCCAAAATTGACACAAAGATGCCCATGGTCGACCATGTATCAACCAATAGGGTTAAGACACGTTTTAGGGTAATTTAGTATTATTATAATATTATTTTTTAACCCTTATTTACCGGATTTACCCTTAACCATGGTAAATAAAATATTTACCGCAGTAATTATTCAAAATGTCTAAAAATAAAAGTTACCTATTTACACAATTTGAACATCCTGATTCCAAATATGGAATCTATTTTCCTAAATTCAAAACACAGAAGTGGCAGAAATTAATTTAAAATTAATTCCTGCTGTCAAAACAAAAAGCGTGTTTTTAAGAGGTAATAACTATCAAAAGATTGACACTTGTTTGTGTTTGGTTTAATTGTAAAATTATGTCCAATGACCAACATTATATTAAATAGTAAAAATATATTCTAAATATACTTTAAAACCACTCAAATTCATAATTTATTACTATTAATTATTATGATTAAAAAATTTGTTTTTAATTAAAATTTAGTAATTTTCACTATTCATCAAAATATGAAAGTTATCCGAAAAGTACCAAAATTTCACCTTAGGCTAAATTTGATATTCTGAATCCAAAAATGAAGTCCATTTTAAAATATAAAATATATATAACTTCAAAAAGTAGGTATTACTATTCATAACAGCTAGTTTGATTGGTTACGGTGTGTTAGAACTCGAAGTTGCGTACAACACACGCTACTGTTTTATTCAAAGGAAAGCGTACCGTGGAAGCTTGGGATGTTTCATTTTAAATTTTTTTGATGTCTACATTTAGTAAAAAAGTTTAAAATATTGTATTTAAAAAGGTTTCACTATCAAAAGTTGATAAAAGTGCAATACTGAAAATGAATCTGTTCTTGCATTATGACTAAGAAACTCATAATATGGATTCTAAAATTATAAGGATTATATAAAGTTTAAAATTTAGTTAATACTATTCATGACCTCTTTTAATGGCTTTTTTTTTGGTAAGTCATGGTGCAATTGAACTCAGTGTTGCGTGTAGTGCATGTTATTGAATTATTTTTAAGAAATAACACACTATGAAATCCTGGGGTGTTACATTCTCCCCTCCTTCAATAAATTGCGTCCTCGCAATTTGAAATTGTTCTTAGAAAATAAAAGGTTGAAAATAGAAAATATCTTTGTGGGAAAACCCACATCGGAAATTAGGTTACTAAAATTTAGTCTTAATATGAGGAAAAGAGAAATGAAAGAGTCACCACCAAATTATGATCTCGATTAGGAGAACATTGGTGGCAATTAGAGACATATAATTGGAGGAAAAACGTAAATATTTATAGGTAGTGATTGAGATCATCAATCACAAACAAGTGTATTATTGAGGTCCTTAAATTCATCAATCTATGATGATTTGAAATACCATCGGTTCAACAAAACATAGGGTATTAGGATAACACATTTTTGACGTTTCAAAATATCCTAGTTGAAATCCCACATCGAAAAATGAATTAATGAGGCCTCTATTTAAAATAAAGAGTCGAAAGTATGAAGATTACCGAAAATAACACATACTAGGGTTCCATGTAGGAAAATATGGATATGGAAGAAAAATCTAACCATCAATTATCTGATGGAGAGTGGTAGAGAACATGGCTATAAAAAGGCCAACAATCCCAAAGCCATAAATTAGTGATGATTTAAGGTACCATCTAGGAAAACATTTTTGTTCAAAGTTGCTTTTCTTAATATTGAGGAATTTATTTATGAGATTGTCTAAGATCATAAGGAGATATACTTACTTTATAATTAGAGTTTTATCCATTAATAAATTTCTACCACAAACTCATCTTTCACTCTAAAAGATAATAGAATGTAAAAAAAATTCTATTTACACTATTCGTATAGGGTTCCAAAATAAAAGAATTTATAATTCATATACATGATCTTTTAATAAAAACTACATTATTTAATCCAGGACATCTCGTGGGCCAGTGGTAGGTGATACACCCTTGTCGCCCTTCGGTTGCGGGTTCAAGTCTCGCAGCCTTGCCGGACGCGACGGGTTGCCGCCCGACCTCCGGGTTGTCCTTTTATGGAAATCCAAAATAATCCAAACTAGAACTATCCAAAATACTTCTATCCAAACTCACAGTCCAACATTTATAAGTAAGGTTAACATAATGTAGAACCTTTTTACCCCGTAATAGCATATGAATACCTTCATCATGTATTCTTTTAATACACCGAAACATCCTGAATTAACATATTCCTTATTGATTACATTCATGCTCCCTTATTCCATATAGAAAGCTGGATATACTTCATTAATCCAAAAATGTTTTAAACCCCAAAAATGATGGAATATACAAATCATTAATCAGTTCGAAGGTAGTCAAGAATATCCAACATAATTTATCCAAATCAATCATGTATTATTCTAAAATCCCTAACTCGGTATCAGAACCATATTATGGTTTATCTTTCTCTCAACCATATATTTTCCAAACATTTATCCTGTTATTGAGTCACTTTTCTTTGTTCCACACAATCTCAAGTCCTTAATGAAATAGTACTGCAGTACAATCCTTATATACTCCATAATTATTATAACAAGTACATTGTTGATACAACACTCAATTGACATAATCAACATAAGAACTCTAATCATTCCTCTTCATCTGTGGTAGTATCATAACATGATTATTATCCAATAGCATCATTTGCGTCATAGTCTGATGACTGGGACATAGGTTCGCGTAGTGTCCAAACTCCTTGAAAATGAAGCATTGTACATTTGAAACCATTTTCTTACCCTTGCAGTCACGTACTTTGTGCCCTTTTCCTCCACACTTATAACAAACTCCCATTCCTTTCAGGCAAGTTCCAGGGTGTTTCTTTCCACAGTTACCACATATGGGAAAATTCTTCTTTTCCCTCTTCCCTTTATCCATCTTTCTCTCTTCTATCCTTTTCTTCTCTTGCTTCCCTTCAAAGCCATAGGACTCAGTAATCTCTTTACTTATCTTATCAATACATGATATTATTTCTTCATATGATGATAATACATGGGAGACTATTTCTATTATAAATTATAGCTTAAGACCATGAAAGATATGATCCTTCCTTCTCTTTGAATCATGTGTATTTCTGGAGTTCTCATTCCTTCTACTGGGCGCCATTTCTATACCATGTCATAGACTAGATCAGTTTATGAATAAAAACACATAATCCCATACTTATAAAACACTTAACATAAATTGAACTATTTATGGATATAATCCATAATCATAAGAATTTTTTTTTGAGGAAGTATATACTCATAATCCCTTCAAAATGATTTGTAAAGAAAATGAGAGTTATCCTAAGCATATCCCCCGGGAGTGTCGTAACCAAGAGTGCAGCAAGGCCCGTTGTCGTGCACCAGTTCCCGTTCGAGTCTAGCTCAAAGCGGTGTTTTCGGGTTTTACCCCTAGGTACATCTGTGCCAGAGCCGCCTCTACCTGCTCGTATCCAGACAGGGATGTATTGCTCGGAAAACTCACAAAATCTCTACAATACCAAAATTATAGGAAGTTCTTCTATACTAATCCTGAAAGTTCATCTTAGGTCTACGTGCTCTAATCAGAGTTTATCTAAATCTAGTTTCCAAGGTTTGCACTAAACTTCCTCTGATACCAACTGTAACGCCCCGACCCCAGCTACCCAGAGTCGGTGCATTACTTCGTAACATTGGCATGATCACAAGAAAGATCAAATCTCGAAAGACCGATTGGTTTAGTAGCCTTGGAAACACTAGATATATTCATAAGTATTACATTATATCATAAAATGAAAAACTACTACAACAACACAATGTTTCCATAGTCCACACTATAATCCCCTCATAATATCCCTGCAGGTCATTCATAACTTACATCTTCACATCCTGGGAAAAATAAAACATAGAAAAGGGGTGAGCTCAAATGCCCAGTAAGGATAACAATATAGCGGAACATTCAAAAATAAGCATAAACATTTAAGGCAATGAATTACTAAAACAAAAGCCTTTTAAACTTGAACTTCAACATAGTATGGCAAAAGTAAAATGAAATAATGCCATTTACTTGTTTACATGGATATTCTACTAATCGAATAATCTCATGCAAAATCAATAACCACTTTCATAATGTTGGAATGCATAATGCTAAACTTTAATTACTTTTCAAGGCCTCGTCCCAAGACCTTGGGGCTAACTGTAACCGGAACCCAACCCGGAGTGCCTCTAATAACCGGACACCAACCCGGAGTGCCTCTAATAACCGGACACCAACCCGGAGTGCCTCTAATAACCGGACACCAACCCGGAGGGCTTACTTTTACCAGTCCCTAACCTGGAGGGCTTACTTTTACCAGTCCCCAACCTGGAGGGCTTACTTTTACCAGTCCCCAACCTGGAGGGCTTACTTTAACGAGTCCCCAACCTGGAAGATACTTGTCCAACACATTCATATGAAGTAAAGATTGAAATATAACATAAACATTCTTATTGGAACTAGCATACGAAATGTCAATACTTTCACCATAAACTATGAATGGTATAAAAATAGCACATCCACAGTCAAACATATCACAAAACCTTCAAAATAATATAGAAGTTTTGTATCATAATAAATCAACTTCAAATAATCTTAAAACCCATCAAAGGATGTTGACATAGATGAAATCAAAATTCTTTTTAAAGAAATATATCCTTTTATTTTGAAATCATTTAAGATTCATATAAAATCAAACATTTTCTTTGAAAATAATCTTATAAGCTTTTAAGGGAAGCTTTGACGATTTTATAATGGCAGAAAATAACCGCACCCGCCGTATAAGTTAAAAAAAACATTCTTATCTTAATTCTGTCGAAAAGGTTAAAAAGCACCTTGTTTGGAAAACGACGGAAAGATTCCCTTATAAACCTCTTATAAAAAGTCAAACAAGGGTATAAATGACTTTATCCCATATTATTTTAAATATTAAAAATGTTTTGAAATACATTTTGAAGAAACATGGATGTGGATGATAACGAGATCCCAGTAGATTATTACGTATAAACAACCTCGGATAATGAAGAGATTGTGAAATAACCCTTACCAGATTGGTAACTTATGAAACATACAACCCATGAAAGAGGTATCATACAATTAATATGTAAGTACACATAAATTATAGTGTATTACACAAAGAATATAATTATGGGCAGTACATACACCACACAAAAGGTAATGGTGGCAATATGGCATGAATCTCATGAGAATAAGGAGTGAGATGAAAACCCCTTACCACGTTAATCAACTGAGTCGTATGGCCAAAAGTTAATAACCACCAAATGATTTACAGAATAACATGAATATAAATATAATCATGATAATATATATCAAATGGCAGTACACAATACACCACTTTCAATAATTTAGTGGCGAACAATGGAAATCTCACCGAATTGAAAGTGAGATAAGAAAATCCCTTACCTTGTACTTTTCCTTGGTTGGGGTAGGTTAACCTCCTGTATAATGGTGAAGTAGTTGTTATTAAATTATACAAGAATCATATATAATAATATGATATCATATATGATCTTTTAACATTTATTTGTTAATAATATCTTAGTATTATCATTATATCGGGTGTTAACTTACTTGTTTTCTTTTATATGTTTTGTTACGTAAGACATGTTTGTAAAGGATAGGTTGTATATTATTCATATCCAGAATGATATCAAGTCCTTAAACATCATTTTTAAATCATCAAATGATAATTATACTTGAATGGATACGATGGAGAATGAATCTCATCGGGTTCGTGGAGACGGTAGTCCGTACGTACGCACGTACGCTACTTCCATTTAATTTTTATTTTAAAAGAATTGAATCCAAATGATACATAGGTATATTACTATTCCAGTATAATATAATATTTTATATATGTTACTTAATTTCATTAACACCATCCTTTATACGTTCCATGTGTGGTATGAACGAGTCATATCATTTTAAGGGGGCGGTAGTCCGCACTTCCTCAAATGAAATTATCGTATGTATATACAACATGAAACGAATAATGGTATGTAATAAAATGGAATTACAGAAGCTTATATATAAAATATATATCATTAATATCATATTTAATTACAGTTCCATCATAATGGCCACCATGAGAGGCGGTAAGATGTATTTGAACAATCATCGTTTCGTGAGGCGTTAGTCTTCCATCCACAAGAACATTATGTTCATCATCCATTAGATGGAGTTGTGTGTATGTGTATTTTGAATCCTTCTTATAACAACATCCTAGTATATTGAGGATACTGGTGTTGTTACAAAAGAAAGGAAATAAAAAGAGTTTGGGGGTTGGAGAAGCAAAATAAAGGAAAATAATTTAAGAGAAATCGTTACCTTTAATTTAGGTAACTCACTTTGGTTGGAACCAAAGGACTTCTTGAAATGATTTCTGCCTAAGGGGAAGCTTCAGGGAGGAGGAGAGGGATGTAGGGAGCTTAGTTGGGCAGAGTTTGGACGAGCCAAGTGGCTTGAGAGGTGTGAGGAATGAGTAGAAGTGGTCTCCTTTTATAAGGGAGAGGAGGGGCTCTTTAGGAAAGAGTGAAAGTATTACTTTATAATATAATTATATTCGGTTTATAATGGTCCAAAAATCATTGAGGTCGAAGATAAGATGACTCATATTCTAAATAACATCAACCAATAAGAATTGGACAGGTTTTTAGATAATATTTTAATCATTATAATCTTATTTATTTAAATGATTTAATAATGAGGTAAACATTGCATCATTATTGTGTCATTAATAATTTAAATTATTTGATGTCTAAAAATTATAAATAAAATATCATTATGTAGGAAATCTTTTTATCTTTCTAATGAATATTTATAATTGAAAATTCAACATGTATAACCCTATGTAAAAATTGTTTTGCTAAAAGATATATGCTTGTGTCATTTTTGTATTCATTTTGACTTAATTAAAATAAAGTGTCATTATCACTTACAAGTGGATCCATGGGGTCCCAAAATTGACACAAAGATGCCCATGGTCGACCATGTATCAACCAATAGGGTTACGACACGTTTTAGGTTAATTTAGTATTATCATAATATTATTTTTTAACCCTTATTTACCGGATTTACCCTTAACCATGGTAAATAAAATATTTACCGCAGTAATTATTCAAAATGTCTAAAAATAAAAGTTACCTATTTACACAATTTGAACATCCTGATTCCAAATATGGAATCTATTTTCCTAAATTCAAAACACAGAAGTGGCAGAAATTAATTTAAAATTAATTCCCGCTGTCAAAACAAAAAGCGTGTTTTTAAGAGGTAATAACTATCAAAAGATTGACACTTGTTTATGTTTGGTTTAATTGTAAAATTATGTCCAATGACCAACATTATATTAAATAGTAAAAATATATTCTAAATATACTTTAAAACCACTCAAATTCATAATTTATTACTATTAATTATTTTGATTAAAAAAGTTGTTTTTAATTAAAATTTAGTAATTTTCACTATTCATCAAAATATGAAAGTTATCCGAAAAGTACCAAAATTTCACCTTAGGCTAAATTTGATATTCCGAATCCAAAAATGAAGTCCATTTTAAAATATAAAATATATATAACTTCAAAAAGTAGGTATTACTATTCATAACAGCTAGTTTGATTGGTTACGGTGTGTTAGAACTTGAAGTTGTGTACAACACACGCTACTGTTTTATTCAAAGGAAAGCGTACCGTGGAAGCTTGGGATGTTTTATTTTAAATTTTTTTGATGTCTCCATTTAGTAAAAAAGTTTAAAATATTTTATTTAAAAAGGTTTCACTATCAAAAGTTGATAAAAGTGCAATACTGAAAATGAATCTGTTCTTTCATTATGACTAAGAAACTCATAATATGGATTCTAAAATTATAAGGATTATATAAAGTTTAAACTTTAGTTAATACTATTCGTGACCTCTTTTAATGGCTTTTTTTTTTGGTAAGTCATGGTGCAATTGAACTCAGTGTTGCGTGTAGTGCAAGTTATTGAATTATTTTTAAGAAATAACACACTATGAAATCCTGGGGTGTTACACAATTTTTGGTTCTCACGTCTATATCTGAATGCTGAAACCAAGTATATTTTAAAAGATTTCTAGAGGAGAGGTGAATTTGAGAGCTATTAATGGTGCGAGGTTGGCTACCATAACCATTGGTGACTACCACCTTTCATTTCCAACAAGAATGATTTTGGTTTTAAAAGATTATTATTATGTACCGATGGTTACCAAGAACATAAATTTTTTATCATGCCTAGATGTAGATGGGTTTATTTTCATGTTTGGAAATAAAAGTTGTTTATTTTATAAGGAATATATATGTTATAGTATGGAACAATTAAATAATGGTCTTTTGTATTAAATTACGAAAACCAATTATTGGAAATTGATAATGAATCATGTTCACATTACTCTTATAACACCCAAATATGAAATCACCACCTATGTCATGTAAATGGTAAGTGTTCGACGAAGTTCTACCAAGATGGTTATTTAGAATTTATTGAGTTAAAACCACTTGAAAGATGTCATTCTTTTGTATAAGAAAAAATGACCAAAACATCATTCGGTGGACCTAGAGAAGGGCCAAAAATCTCCTATGATTGGTACACACAGATGTGTGTGGACAATTTATGGTAGAAGCTAGTGGTTGGTATTTGTACTTCATAACTTTTATCGATGAATTAAGTAGATATGGTTATGACTACATGATGAGGTATAAATCTGATTCCTTTGATAAATTCAAGGAATTAAAGAATTATGTAGAGAATCAAATTCGAAAGAAGATAAAGAAACTTATATCAGATCGAGGTGGTGAATATCTTAACCAAGAGGTTATTAATTTCTTATGGGAGTTTTGGGATTCTATATCAACTCACTCCACCTTATACACCATTTTGGAATGGTGTTAGTGAAAGGAGGAACCATACGTTGTTATATATAGTAAGGTCAATAATTAGTCATGTAGATCTTCTATTATTCATTTGGGGATATTCATTACAAATTGTTGCATACACATTAAATTGAGTAGAAACTAAAGAAGCAAATGGAATTACCTTAGAGCTAAGGAGTGGAAAGAAACATGTTTTGTCATATACACATGTATGGAGTTGTGAGGAATATTTTATGGCCTTCCCAGAAAAAAACTAGAACCCTGGGGCACAAAGTGTATATTTATAGGGTATCCCAAGGAAACAAATAAATACTACCTATAAAACCCCTCAAACAAGAAATTGGTTGTCTCCAGACAATTCTTCTTTCTTGAGAGGGAGCACATCCTCAAAAAGGATAGTGGGAGCAATATTGACTTTGATGAATTTTTTTCTCAAGATACATAAGAGTTGGCATAGGAACAGTTTCCCTAGGTCCCAATGGAAGAAGTAGTTCTTGAAACACAAGTGTTGTGTTGGATAGGAAGAGAGGTAATAGAAATAGAGAGATATGGTTTTCTAGTCATTGAATATAGTGACTCGTTATTAGTTGATAGTGATTAACCTCTCCCCTACAAAGAGGTAGAAAAGAGCTCAAAAGTTGCAAGATGGTAAGAATCCATGAATTTTGAAATGGATTTCATGTATGGGAACCATGTTTGGGATTCGGTAGATGCACCTGTTGAAGTAAATCCTTTTGGATGTTAATGGGTATAGTAGAGTAAATTGGACATGGAATGTAAATTAAATACCTATAAAGCAAGGATAGTGTATAAATGGTTTAAATAGTGTCAAGGAATTTACTACAATGAATCCTTTTCACCAGTTTACATATTTAAATCCATCAGAATTCTACTTTCTATAGAATCATACCATGACTATGAGATTTGGAAGATGAATGCCAAAACCGAATTACTTAACGAGAACCATCAGGAAGATATCAATATGGCACAACCAGAAGGGTTTTTTATTCCAAATTATTTCAAAAGGATTATCAAGTTTCAGAGATCCATTCATGGATTAAAGAAAGCATCCAGGTCATGGAACATTTGATTCGATGAATCCATAAAATAATTTGGTTTCAATAAGAATGAATTTGATTTGTGTGTTTACCAGAGGTATAGTGGAAGTGTGGTCGTTTTATTACTAGTATATGTTGATTATATTTTACTTATTGGAAATGAAATACCAATATTATAGTATTCAATGAACTGGTTAAGCAAGTGTTTCTCCATGAAAGAATTTGGAAAAGTAGTCTATATTCTAGAGATTAATATCATTTGTGATAGATCTAAGAGGCTTCTTGGACTATGTTAAAGTATATATGTTAACCAGATACTAAAGAGATTTAGTATGGAACAATTCAAGAGGATATTGGTTCTAATGTTGCATTATTTACATCATTCTAAGAAAATGTTTCCTCAAACACAACATGAGAAAGGGATAATGATTAAGATCCCATATGATTCAGAATAATTTATGTCATTTTATGTAATTGACTTGATGTTGCCTATGCATTGATCATGGTAGGTGGACATCACGCTAATCTAGGAGAATAAAAATGGTATATTTTTAAGGATATCCAACTGAGAAGAAATAAGGATATGTTCCTAGTTTATGTTGGTGATGAGGAGATGGTCATCAAGGTTTACACTGATGTTAGTTTTTAGACAGATCAGAATGATCTGATGTCATAGTCAGTAAATGTTTTTTGTCTCAATGGTGGAGTTGTGGGCTGGAAGAGTTCAAAGAATCTAGTTGTTATTGATTCTATGGTGGAGTCCGAGTATATAGTGGATTCTGGTGTATCTAAGAAAGTCGTTTGGATATGAAACTTTGTTTAAGAGCATGATTTGGTAACTAGTAATAATTTTATTATGATAATATTGCAGTGATAGATCTTGCAAAAGTGTCAAGGTTACACAAACAGACAAAGCATATACTCTGGAAGTATCACCTCTTGAAGAATTTTTATTAAAAGGGTGATGTTACAGTGATAAGATTACCCACAAAAGAGAATGTGGTGGACCTGTTGACTAAAGTCATGTCTCAGCAGAAGCTTGAGTATCATGTGAGAGCTAACAGACTAAAGGTTGTTAGCAGTTGGCTCTAGTTCAAGGGTGAGTTTGTTGGAGTCAGTGTCAAAAAACAAATTTTTTTGTACTTTATGATAACTGGTATTCATAGCTTTTAATATTAATAAAATTTTTATCACATCATATTTTTTCTTCTGTGTAACATTGTATGTGATAATGTCCCAAGAGTAGTCGTCGCACTAAAAAGTCATAGTTGTTCCCCATTATGATGAGAACCTAGAAGTGCTATGACACTATTCTCAAATATATGTTCCATAGAAAAATGATATCATTTGAGGGACACAAACGATATAAGATATCATGGGCGGAGACTCATAGGTCTTTGAGGTACCTTCTCATGGTGTACACCATTGGTAATATTCAGTATAGGATATTATCAGAATGAGACCCGTCAGTAGGAAATCCACATTTATTTGTGTCATTGGATCTTCCAATCTACAGACTTGTGTATTAGTCCTTCTACTTTATGATTATTATTAATAAGTATTATGAGTCATGTGCTTTGATGTATTGATGAAAATCATATAAAAAATGGTCGCACTGAGTTAGGATATGTTGGGTGCATCATGAGAAATATTGCATTAATGAATAATGCGAGAAATGATTTGTCCCTTAATGGAAGTTGATATCTCTGAACCTATGATGCAAATGATATATCCTAAATAAGTCCATGGTCATGGTGTTCTATAAGCAAGTTCAATTTCTGAGAAGTCAAAGAAAGATACATCGAGCACATAGGTTGATGGCACCGGCATGAAACCTGGTTGATTAGATATAATGTGATAAAGGGATTATATTACACAGTAAGCATTCATATGATGTATTATGTAGTTGTGGCATTAACTTCATTCTCTATGGGTGTCTTAGCGTGTTGTTAGATGCTGGCCATGGAATTTAGGTTGTTTCGCCAAATGCCACTGAGAAAGAGGTCTAGAGGGTCACATACTAAGTGTATCCAGAATATTAGTTAAATAATATATTATTATTTATTATTTAAAAAGTTGAATAAATATTATTCCCGCGTGTAGTTTAATAATTATTTATATTTTACTGATCACATATATTTTATAACCAGGTAATTAAGAGAATATAATGTGAGCATAATATTTAATAAATAAATAGTCATTAGTTAAGGCCCAATAAATATTGTGGAGGAATGTCGGACTGAGTTTAATGGTTCGGTGAGAAATAAAAATTATTGAATATTATTTGATTAAATAAAATAAAATTTAATTTGTATGTTAAGCACATGTTGAGAATTATTATTATTGTTATTATTATTTGACATGGGGTTCCATAAATATTAAATAAATAATAAAGGGAATTTGTGAAATTATTTATTTCTATCCCTAGAAATATATTGACCCAATTATATTATTTTATCGTTGAACCAATTCATTTTTTTTACTTGTACACAACGGATTTAGAGAATCCTCTCAAGACCTAAATAGCTTCCTTCACCATGAACGCTCCCAATAATAGAGAGTGATCATCCTCCACCTCCCATTATCAAGTCAAGATATATCCAGGAGAATGCTTTGGAAGAATTTCTCATGGTGATCAAAAGCATACAATGCATGTGATAGGATTTTTCATGATACCACTTGGAGATTCCTACAATGATATCTATTGATTTTTGGAACACATGTGGATCACTACTAGAGAGAATCTACTTTGATTCCTACAATAAAACAACTATACAATATAGATTTTTTGTCAGATTCATCAATGAAGAAATAATTCCATCAAGGTAATTCTTTAATTAATTAAATTAATTATAAATAATATTTGATGATCCTCTCACTGGTTCTGACATTCGATCACTTTTCTATTTTATTTTATTCAATTTTGTATATCATGAAATTTATCATTATGTAAATCTTAGATCGATCATCGATCATAACAAAAAGAAAAGTTGGGGACGACACTTCACACACTTCCGCTGTGACCTAAACCTACACATACAAGGAGTATATTGAATTCTACAAGTGGATAAGTATTAAGGTATATAAAATAAGAGGTAACTATTAAAACACATATCAAAACAAATTACTTGTTTTTATCAATGTTTCTACAATGTCCGAAACAAACCAATAGAAAATATTTTGGTTATTATGTTTGCAAATTTATGAGAGATATGACATACCATCAACAAACTAGCATTCTGAAGAGGTATTTTTGAAGATAATTACTATTTCATTTAAAATATTTTTTAATCCGTTTTGTATTTATATTTTCCAGTACTAACATGGGTGTCGAAGTCTTCATATCCACAAGATGAAATGGATTTGTTTATAAATGACTGGGAAACATACCTGATGTTAGAATTTACACATATACTATGAATATGTGACTCTATACTACTTATTTAGTTTATTTTCCCATACTTTTATCTACTTTTTAGTTAATTTCCTCATATTTTTTATCTGGTAATTATTTTGTTAATTTTCACAATGGTCATGAAGAAATGGATTCCTTGATTTGGATGATTCACTCATATAGTAAGATTATGCATTGTAGGATAAAAAGATGGGGTGTAATCAACCAAAACTCAATCTGATACATGGTGTACCCAGTATGACTCAAATTGTGTGGTTTTAGTTTAAAATTGATATTTTATTAATTTATTATTTCATATTTATGTTTTATTTATTTCATTATAGTATTACTAACATAAAAATTGTTTTCTTATTTAGGTAGATTCTTTTTTGGAAGTCATATTTTTCTTCAATGGTTTGTAACAATCCAGAAAAGAGATAACATGTTGCTTTTGGATGAGGCATTTCAGACAACATGGGGTTTCCTTTTCTATCCAAATGGAACAATTCTCTCTTTTCTGGGTTGGTGTAGATAGTTGAAAGAAAAACAAACATCGCAAACTCAATCATTCACACCTCAATTTGATGTACAATGTTCTTGGTATGAATCAAACTGTATGTTTTTAGTTTATAATTTACATTTTACTTCAAAACACACATCACATACTCAAAACTAAGTAAAAACATTTAGATTGTTTTGATATATTATTACAATGATCCATAAGTCGTTTATGATGTGTAAGAATCAGTTACACCTCAATAGAACATATAGTGTGATCGATATGACTTCAAGGGTTTCTTTTTATTTAAAATTGACATTAATTTTAGAAAAAAGAACAAGTGACATACTCAAAACCGAGCACACATTCTGATTGTATTGATATTTTAGGACAATGATCCATATGTTATTTGTGACATGTAGGAATCATCATCTCCTCAATTTAATGTACGATGTGATCAGTATGATGCAAAGTATGTCTTATTATTTAAAATTAACATTAATATTTGTAAAAAACACAATTGACATACTCAACGATGAGTAAACATATTTGGATTGTTTTGATACTTTAGAAAAATCATCCATAAGTCATTTTTGACGTGTAGGAATCAATCACACCTCAATCTGATGCATGGTGTGACCGGTATGAATCCAGGTGTCTGTTATCAATTTAAAATTGACACTTTAGTTCAAAAGGTTTCACTCACTAAAAATCGATCAAATGCACTATGTTTGTCCTTATAATTTATGACAACATTTCCTATGTCATTTGTGATGTATATGAAGCAATCTCACATAAAACTAACACCCGATGTGACCGGTATGACCCAAAGTGCGTGTTTTTTTTTAAAATGACATTTTAGTAAAATTAAAAATTGACATACTTAAAAAAAAGTAAACATATTCAATTTTTTTTGATATTTTAGGAAAATGATCCATAAGTAATTTGTAACGTGTATGAATCATCTGCACCACAATCCAACATATTGTGTCACTGATATAACTCCAAATGTGACATACTCAAAACTGATCAAATATATTCATATTGTATTGATACTTTAGAACAATGATCCATAATTCATTTTGATGTGTACAAATCTACCACACCTCAATTCGATACATGGTGTGCTCGGTATGACTCAAAGTGTCTGTTATTAGTCTAAAATTGACATTTTAGTTCAAAACATGTGTTACTCACTGAAAATTGAGAAAATGCACTCAGATTGTATTGATACTTTAGGAAAATAATTCATAAGTCATTTGTGACATGTAGGAAGCAGTCTTACATCAAACCAACCCATGATGTTATCGGTATGACTCAAAGTGTGTGTGTTCCAGTTTAAAATGATATTTTAGTAAAAAAAACAAGCGACATACTCAAAACCAATAAAATGCATTCAGATTGTTTTGATACATTAGTAAAATAAACTATTAGTAATTTGTGACATGTAGAAATTATCCTCACCTCAATATGACGTACGGTGTGACCGATATGACTTCAAGTGTAACTTTTTATTTAAAATGGACCTTAATTTCAGTGAAAAGAAAAAATAACATACTCAGAACTGACAAAACACATTAAAATTGTTTTTATGCCTTATGAAAATGATCTATACGTCGTTTGTGATACATAGGAATCAGCCTCACCTCAGTCTGATGCACGATGTGACCGATATGACTCCAAGTGTGTCCTCTTCTTTTAAATTGACATTAATTTCAAAAAAATGAACATGTGACATACTCAAAACTGAGAAAACACATTAAAATTGTTTTGATACTTAAGATAATGATCCATAAGTATTTTTTAACAAACAAGAATCAACCACATATCAATCATATGCACTGTTTGATTGATATGACTCAAAATGTGTCTTTTAATTTAAAATTGTCATTAATTTTAGTAAAAATAACAAGTGATATATTCAAGACCGAACGAACACATTCATATTGTTTTGATACTTTATGAAAATGAATCATAAGTCATTTGTGATGTGAATAAATCAACCACATCTCAATCTGATACATTATGTGCCTGGAATGGCTCAAAGTGTCTGTTATCTGATTAAAATGTCATTTTAGTAAAAAGGACAAGTGACATATTCAAAACTGACCAAACACATTCAGATGGTCATAATACTTTTGGACAATGATCTATAAGTAATTTGTGACATATAGGAATCAACTACGCCTCAATTAAATGCATGGTGTGACCAGTATGACTCAAAGTGTGTCTTTTTATTTAAAGTTGACATTTTAGTAAAAAAAACAAATGACAGACTCAAAATCGAGCAAACACATTCATATTGTTTTGACACTTTAAGACAAACATCCATGAGTTATTTATGACATTTAGGAATCCACCGTACCTCAATCTGATATACGGTGTTCCCGATATGACTCAAAGTATCAGTTATCAATCTAAAATTGACATTTTAGTTCAAAACATGTGTCACTCACCGAAAATAGAGAAAATGTACTCGTATTGTCTTGATACTTTAGCGAAACGATTCATAAGTAATTATGACCTATACGAATTAGTCTCATGTCAACCCAACACACAATGTGACAAGCACGATTCAAAGTATGTGTTTACGGTTTAAAATAACATTTTAGTAAAAAAGGAAAGTGGCATACTTCAAACCAAGAAAATGTATTTAGATTGTTTTTATACTTTAAGGCCACGATCCATAAGTCATTTGTGGCATGTAGGAATCTTCCTTACCTCAATCTGATGCATTGTGTGACCCATTTGCCTCTAAGTGAGTCATTTTATTTAAAATTGACATTTTATTAATGTATTCTTTCATATTTATGTTTAATTTATTTCTTTATAAAATTACTAAGATAAGATTTGTTTTCATATATATGTGTATTCTTTTGCTCTGGTTGGGGAGGTATGTTCAGAAAATGATACAATGGTCCAGTTTTTTTGAGAGGGGAACGAGGGTTCCAAAGACGATGAAATATTAATGTTTTTAAATGTTCTTGTATAGTAATTGCAAATGTAATTACCCAAAACATTGTTTAAAATGTATATAGTAGTGTTTTTTTTGTATTTGTGATGTTAAATTTATTTCAATTAAATTATGTATTCTCATACACGTGTATTTGCATACATGTGTATTTACATGTAGGTGTATTTATATAAAGTGTATACAAGCGTATTTAGTGTTATTCAAACAACACACTGCATAAATTGTGTCTTTATCATTTTTAATGAAAGCGCTAATAAAATGTTCATTTTATCAGTGCTGATAAAGTCCCCCCCTTTAACAGCGCTGAAGAAAACACTTTTTCAGTGATGTTAAAACCCTTTTTACGCACTGTTAACAGGTCTAAATTTGGTTGTGTTTCATGATTTTGTAATTCATTTTAGTAAATAATGTCGACCTATACTATTTTTTTAAAAATAACCCTTATGGTTATTTTGGAACCCAACATATTCAATAAATTTTTACTCGGAACCAGCAGGTTTTCCATGATTTTTGATAGTTCACACTGACCAAGTTTGATTCAAATACCAAAATGACTAACTGTTAGGGATAAATATAGTTATATGGATGGTTAATAAAAAACCGAATAAAAAATAACCGAATGGTTATATTAAAATAGTTTTTGGTTAGTAAATGTTTTATTTTGTTAACAACAAAAATAATTTGGTTGAATTTGATTATTAATTTTATTAACCAAAAACTGAGAAAATAATAATTGAATTTGCAATTTTTATATTTTAATTAATTCAATATTACCTTATGAGATTATAATCATCCAAAAAATAAACTATTTTTGTTTATAAAGTTATATTTTCATTCCAATAATTTTCATTTTTTTATAAATTTTAAGGATTCAGTTATGATCTTGGGGTTTTTTCCCTACATGTTTAGGTGAGAATTATTTATATAATGGTTAATTTAATACCAAAATAATGAAAAACTAAATGGTTATGGAAAATCTACTAACTATACTACTCTTAAGATACCCTCCATTCCATGTGGCCTCCCTACAAACCTCCACGCTTACACACATAATCTCTTCCATGCTATCCCTCCACGTATAGCCAGTCATGTCTTTCCATACCTCTTCGCGGCGTCGTTGTCCTCGCTTTCTCCTATCACTTGCACTATCTATCTAGGGTTATCACTGCACAGAGTCGTCTTATACATTTTTCTCAATCGACTTATTTACTTCAATCTCTCTTCCGCACACGGTTTAAATCAGTTTGTCATCGCGCACTTCATCCCCTCCCTGACTCTCCTCCACATCGCCTCTTCCTCTTCCTCTACACTGGTGTCCACCTTCTTCTCTTCTTCATTGGTGTCCACTTCATATTCCTCCACATAAATGTCTTCCTCATCTTTCTCTACATCAGCGTCCACTCACTCCTCCACATAGGCCTCCTCCTCCTGTTATTTCTCGACATTGGCATCTGCCTCCTCCACTTCCTCTACATCAGTGTCCGCCTCCTCCTCCTCTGCATCAGAGTTCTCCTCCTCCGCATCACCCTCTATCTCAGATCCGTCGATGTTGTCCCACAATTATTCTTTCTTAGATATCTTTACTCATGTGTTGTGTTCTAGCATTGGAGTAATCGATGGCGAAGATCTGATTTCTGATCAGTGGCTTTAGATGATGGAACTACTAGTGGTGGGTGGTGTCCATGGATCCATCTGGTGGAGTGTGGGCGCAGATCATTCCAGATATGGTTTCGATTTCTCCTATGTTTTCTGTGTTCTCCTCACCCCTGCCCCCACTACTGCATTGGTTTATGAATCTACTACAAACCATGGATTACTAGAAGATGGAAAATGTTGGTAGGGCGATGCACGACATAGGCTTAGGCTCACGTTTCTCAGCAGTGGTGTTCATACTTTATGGAGATGGTGATTGTGTCTAGCATTGATGGATTATACGACTGGATTCCATCTTTTGTAATTTCACCATGTTCCATATGGTTGTTTTGGTCTTCAGGCGGCTATGTCTCGGTCACACAGCACATGCTTGCGGTAAGCGGTGGTCCCTATTCCTCTGTCTGATTTGCTGGTTGCAGCATAGGTCATCATGGGCTTCATAATTGGTCCTTCTTCCTTCATATTCATTTGTAATATGGGTCTCTCAATCATTTTTTAGGCTTATTGGGCCCCTGGATCTCTGGGTCATCACTTGTGGGGATCAAGAGACATATTAGATTCAAATGAAGTATTTGGAACATTAGACTGGAAGTGTAGTGACAATGATGGGTGAACAACCTCATTTTCAGGGGAGTAGTTATTCTTATCATTAATTTTCATCAAACCTAAATATTCAATAATGTTAGTTCATATTTGTTCATTCAAGTTCATGTTTTTTTAACAAAATATTTGATTCAAATCCAATATACAAGTACATATTTTTTTGTTATTTTATAACGATAAATTTTATTATTATGAACAATTTTAATGCAGGTTCACATCTATTCATATTTTTTCATAAAAGTTCTTATATATTAACAATATAATAGCTCCTTGGCTTGAATGCCTTGAATTTTTATCAATTAGGTATTCCATTTTTTATTGTATGATCATGTTTATATTTGTTAATAAAATGATTGATTTCACTTAATTATATAGATTCATATTTTTTCACTTTTTTCATATTATTTGTTCATAAAGGTTCATATTTATTAATAAAATTATTGATTACATTGAAATATTTATTCCTTAATGCCTTGTATGTTTTTCATTCATATATTTTTATCTTGTAGGTTATTAGGTTGTGTTGAGTTAATGCATAATTACTAGGGGACTAAAAAGTTGTATGGGTTGTCCAAAAGAACTATATCTGGGTATTTTCAATCACAATCTATGGTTATTTCTTTTCCATCTATGGGTCTTTATTTTCTATTTATTTTGTTAGTTTCAATGATATTAACCCTTTTTATATTCCATATGCATGTGAATAATTAATATTTTCAATGGTTTTGTTTCTATATTAGCATGACTTTGAATTATATTTCTAGTTGGGTGCTCATATACTCTGATTTGGTTGTAGGTACAATCTTATGACTAGGGATATCATATATGCCTTTTACTTTTGTCTATTTTTTTTTCATGCTTTCATATGAGAATTTTACTTTTGATATCATATGTGGCATTTACTTTTGACTAAAATTGACTTCTTGCCTTTATATATACCTCCCCTTCATTTGATACCATATGTGTATTTTTTACATTTGACTAAAATGGACTTCTTTCTTTCATAGAGAAAAATAGGAATGAATGACCCTATTCAAATGTCAGGGCTGCTGTTGTAACCTAGGTTTTATCATCCTAAAAGGTAATAGGTTAATATTTTACTTTTATCTATATTGCTACAATTTTCTTTTCACTCAAAATTCATCTGGATTCTTTTCCTTATTAGGCCTTCTCTATTTTCAGGTAGTAGCTATTCTGGTAAAAAGAAATAACCAGGGTTGTGTCTGTAACCTAACTCATTGATGACTTTTGGATTTTTCTATATATTAATATTACTCTTAGTTTCATTTTTTGAATGGAAAAACATCATTAAGTATATTATTGTTTTCCTCGTTAAATTAATGCTTTTCTCCTCTTTTTCCTGGTCTACTTATTTGAATATTTCATATCAGAGTTGAGTTTCTTTGTTCCAGATGTGCGATGACTTCCTATGGAGGTAATCTTTATTTAAATTAATTGATCTTGTATGAATGAAATATTGTTTTGGTATAATCAAACCTGTTTTATTTTTTTTCCAACTTTCAGTATGTCAATCCCATCCTCCTTGTAAATTATCCATCATCTTTTCACCGCTATTATTTTTATTTTACAATCTATCATCGATGAGACATATTTCTTTTTTGGTTATATGTGATGAAATCCTATGGAGGAAAGAATTATTGAAATTAATTGACACGCCTATATATTTTTTACATTTATTGAAAATATTTGAACTTCCCACATTCATCAGGTTTTCCCTATAAATTGTTGATCCCCCTTTCCCCCTTTTCCTTCTATTTTATCTATTCGAATCAATCTTATCAGGATCGAATTTCTTTGTTGGTGGTGAATGAATTCATTTGTAGGTAAGATTTATTGAAATTAATATACCTTTCCTACATGCAATATTATTTTTTCATTTATTTAAATTATATGATCTTCCCGCAGTTGTTGTATTTTTCATTTAACCTAATTCCATTGTTTCATTCATAAAAATTAGAGTGTTTTTCAATCGTGTTCCCACACTGTCATTCATAGAAGGCTTGAATTTCTTTGTTTCAGATGCCCAACGACTTCCTGTGGTGGTAATATTTATTGAAGTTAATCAAACGTGTATGTATGGAATATTTTTGTAACATAACCGAACATTTTTTCATATGTTTTACTAGCTTTGAGTATGTCAATCCCACCCTCCCCATAAATTATTCATCATATTTTCTCCATTTTTCTCTTATTTCTATTTTTAAATCTATGTTTAGATTTATTTCACCCTATTTTGTTTTTCAATTTATTTTGTTTTTTAAATCCAAAAAACAGAAAACAATTTTAAATATTAAAAAAAACATTTAGGTACATACATATTCTTCCTGATTTGGGTTTGAAAAATAATTTTCATTATCCCCATGAGGTGGATAACCAAATAGAGAGTGGACTCCTCTACTATGTCATAATATGTCAAGGCTTATCCATCATCAAGTAACTTGATTTTGTAAATTAGGCTTTGATCTTGTAGGCGGAGGACTGCCATATCGTGGCTCTTGGCCTTGAGGTTTATGATGATGTCCAAAAACATCACCTCAAATGGGAAAATCTTCCCTAGAAGGGATTCCAAATATATTTTCATTCCAACCCTCAAGGCGCAAACCAATATGAGTGTATATTTCTTTTTTATTTTGTACTCTTCCAAAGCATGACCATCCTCAAGCTCCTTTTTATTGAAAACCAGCCTATTCTTATGAAGGGGAACATCTTCCATGACACGAATAATTGTCTCGAGGCTTGTGATGGTTTCCAAACACCTCAGCTGAAACCAGAACATCTTCCCTTCAAAATCATTCACAAAAATCAGTATTTCATCCCTATGGAATGTAGATTTCTCATTAATTTAGTAATTTTCTACACCACCCCAGTCTAGAAGCATGTAATCATCAAAAACCAGTCTCTATTCATCAAAGAGAATCTTAACATGAAAGGGATAGTAGTCCCGGTAGCAGTTTCCACAAAAATTAGTGTACCATCCATCAGTGAACGAAGCACAAGGAGGATGGGGACCTTTTTTGATTTTCAATATTCCATGTCATGCTCATCCTCAAGCTGGTCGGAGAAAAAAAAACACCTTCTATCACAGTGCATGCTAATTATTTTCAAATTTTTTTTGGTGTAGTTTAATTTGTTCTAATTTTATATTTTTTTCATTTAGATTAGAGGATTCTCAAATATATTTTTCAATGATAATGATTTCCAATTAAATTAGAGGTCAAATATGATCAATCCCATGATAGTGGAACTGTTAAGGAGTAAATGGGGGACTACCTTTAGGAAGCATCATTCATGTATTTGTAGTCTATGGTTTTGAGATGATCATGGGCAGTTTTTTTGTTGTCTATGTTTTAGTTTTGAAAAAGTTTATTTTGTGTTCCTTTATAATTAAATGGATGAGAACTGGTTGCATATCTAGTAGAGATAGTGAGAGATATTAACATTCAACCAGATAATATTCTCTCTCTCTCCCTCCCTCTCATAATATAAAACAACCACTATCCATGTATGTATATATATTTATTTGGATTAATTTAATTATTTGAAATAACAGGAAATACAACAAATCTATGAAGGGGAAGGGCTGATTTAAGTTGAGTAGGTTAGTAGTTCTCTCGGTTTTTAATCAGTCATCACACTATCTTCCTTACAAAACATATCATCATTCCCACATGACATGTTAAATGGTTGGACTTCTCATGTTGTTTGGATTGGAATACACATGTGGTTAGGGAATAACATCATCTTGTCTTCTGGTGAGACCATGCCACTTTAGTGGAGACAAATGGAGTGTCGGTGTTGCAGCATTTGGGTTAGGATCAATCCATTGTGTGCAAGGTGCTCAGCTGGTGGTCAATGTGATGTCAGACCCTTCACCTCCATTTACTACAACCTCAACCAGCTTTCTTATCTAGCACTTTGAATTACTTATTTTGAGCTACATTATTTTCATTCCAACTTTTCATATTATAATTATCATATTTTTAATTATCCATTATAATCATTTTTTCATTCATGTATTTTTTTTCTCTATCATGAATGCCCAATATTATTTTTATTCCTTATTAATTCAATTAAATATTTTTTGCTATGTTTATGGTTTCTCAGCAATTTCCCTAATTTACATTCCATTATAATGTACCAATGATTTTTATTGAACTGTGTATTACAACCTCTTGGTCATATCTGTCAGTTAGCTCATGTTATTTCTATGGTTTCTTCCTGTAACTCCTCATGGTGTCATCGACGCCATGTCTAGGTATCACCCCACTTCTTCTCTTCTTTTCTCATCTAATTTTGTTTTCCCTTCGCTTCGAAATTTTTCTTTTCTCATGGGTTCTCCCTTTGTAGGTATATTCATGGTGTGTCTATGCTTCTTTCTCCTTTCCTCGGTCTGTCTTGATCCTTTCTCTCCTTACTTGGTTGCAGGATTCATTATTGTGCATTAGCCGATTTTGGATTACCTATTTCATTCCAGTTTCACCGTTAACACCACGAAGACGGTAATTGATCTGGGTGTTTTAGGTGTCTTCCTTGGAGGATCCTTCTGGCTTCGGTGATGTCCCTTCTAGCCCATGGAAGCGCTGGTCCATTTACCTTGATCTGGTGGTTTCCTAGTGCTTCAATGAATCTATAGTTGGTGATAAATCATGGGTGAGAGTCCTTATAGGTTTGTTTTGTTTCAATCTTTGATATTTTAGTGTTTTTTGATTTAGGGTTTCTATATTCTTACCTCCTTCCTGTAGTCCCTGTCTTGCCTACAAGGCTTCCGATGTGGTGGTCGTACCTCTTGGCTCTTCTTTTTCTTCCTGTATGTGGTTCTTTGGCCTGGTATTTCTGATCTTCCTTTATGGTAGTTGTTTGGTTATGGTTCCAGGGTAGTCTTCTTCATTGGTGGTGGTGTGGCTGGGTTTGGTTTGCGTCGTCATGGTTTTAGTAGCTATTCTTGTGATGTCTGGTTATATCTGCAGATTACGGTGATGGTTTTGGTATCTTGGTATTTCTATAATGGGTGTATCTGGTGGTTTCTTCCTGTAATGGAGTGTTCATTTTAATGGCAGTTGGTAGCGCTCGACCGGTTTTCATTGGCGCTATCGGGTGCAGACGGTGGAAACATGGTCTCAATGGTTATGCTACATCAAATCCAACATTGTGCATCGTGATGATGCTACCGCCATCACTATCATTGGTGTAAGATAATTCTTTCAGGGAAAAGGTAAGTCCCATTTTTTTGTAGATATTCATTTGGAATGTTGCATCATGTGTGAATCACATCCAATCATTCCAAGAACTATATCAACAAGTTAGTCTTATTTTATATGTCATATATTATTATATTCATTTTCTCCCCCATAATAACATTTAAAAAAATATACGGATTATTTTCATAAGATTTTGTTATAAAAAAACAACGATCTTCTAAAGAACAGTAATGACTCGCAACTGGAAAATTGCACTCCATTTCCTAAAGTGAATGTGATAAGTAATTATCAAAATTGTGTTAATAATCAATATAGTTAATGTTGAGACAAAAATTATTCATCAAATGAAAACATGGAACGCCTCCACTAGAAGTTATCGAATTATGGACATCGTGTACCTGTCCTACGTTGAAATGAATATCACTAATCATGCCATGAACCACGATGATGACATAATAAAATTTGATATATACTATTTTTTTAGAGTTGGTTGCTTAGAACCAACTTCTATATACTTTAGATTACCTATATATATTCAAATATGTGAATATTAATAAAAGTATTATCACATATTGATTTTACTTTTGTAAAAAAATAATGTGATAATGTCCTAAAGTATATACCGTTTGGAAAAAATCACAACAGCTACCATTGTGAGAATTTTGAAATGCTATGATGATATTCTTAAAATTATATCTTATAGTCGGATGACATCATTTGATGATAGACAATTGATGCAGAGTATCGAGTGCTGATACTGATATGTGAATGAGACTATATCTCAAGTAGTTAGAGTGTGGTTATCTCTATGACAAGATTTTATGAGGACAAATCTGTCCATAGGAATTACACAAATTTTTGTGTCTTTAGACATTCCTGTCTACGAACATGTGTAATGATATTTAGTCTTTAATATTATTATTAATTCATATAACAAGTCACGTACTTAGATGTATTATTGGTAACAGTGACGGCATATGTTCACTGTGAAGTTGGGTACATCGGGTGCGTTACGAATCATCTGTTATTAGTGAATAAGTCAGAGGAATGATTTATCCCTTCCATCTTTATAGAAGTTGATATCTCATCTCTTTGATTGAAATGAAGTTGTTGAGTTAGAATCCATGGCCATGGTGTAATGACAAGTTCATTTTTGAAAGTCAAGAAATACATAAATTATATAGGTTGACGACCCAATTATGCAACTTGTTTGATGAGATATCAAAACAAATAAATTGTATTACACAATGAGCATCGTATGTGGTTGTCTAAGTTGCGACATTAACTTCTTCCTCAATTAGTGTCTTGACCTGTTGATAGACAATAATCTTGGACTTTAGGCAAGTATGCCTAATGTCAATGTGGAAGTGTCCTCGAGGGTCACACATCAAGTGTTTTCACTGATATTACTTAAATTATATTTGAATTTAGTTATTATAATAATTATTATTCTCTACACTAAGAAATAATATTCATTAATGATATTTGTGATCGGTATTATTCAGTCCCCTTATATATATATGCCATAAAGAATATATTCATTAGATGAATATTAAATAAATATTTATTCACTAGAAAAATGAATAAAATATTTATATACCTCTTGATTTATTCTCAAGTTAATATAATTATTTATTTTTTAAATAATTAATTTATTTAGGAATATGAATGTTCAAATAAATATTTATTCTCCAAACTGAATATAATATTTATTAGAGAATTCAATAAATATTTAGGATGAACTGACAATGTTTTGGGTTGGGTTGGTGATAAATATTTATCTATTAGGCGGGAAATAATATTTATCATTGCATGAGTTAGCGCACACTATGAGATAAAATAATAATATTGTTATTTTAAAGGACATGGGGTATATTATGGGATTAATATATAGTTAAGGGACTTCGTTTAGTTAATTAATATTAAACCCTAACATTGGCTCTATATATACCCATTTATGTCATTTGTGAGAGGGTTGATATGTTGTCCACAATGCCTCTTCCTTAGAGATTTCTCCTCACCAAGAATGTTTCCAGGGATTATCTAAAGAACTAGAGAATTGGCATTCATCCTCCTTCCTCTCAAGCCAGAGCGATTAAGAGATGATCCTTTTGGACTAAAGGGATTGTGGTGGCAATCAAGTGAGTGACACAAAATGAGCGCTTGCACCCAGAGTGTCATTAGTGATGATTCAAGATCAAAGGATCACATTTAGATTATTGCTAGAGGGATTATAATCTTGGATCCATTTGAAGTAATCATGACATAGGAAGAGCAATCTTACTAAAATATTTGATGAATCGCAGATAAAATCATGCATGCCCTATGAAAGATCTAACATCAGGAACACATGAAGGGTAGGGTAAGGATGAAATGACATCTAACATAGATCTATCAACCTCTATCCCATTTTTTGACACTACATGCCCTAAGACAATTCCATGCTCTACCATGAAATGACACTCGAGGTTTATGACCAGGTCCTTCTCAATACAACGATGCAAAAACGTTTTTGAACTAGAGATACAATATCATATGAAGACCCATACACTGTAAAATCCTACATAAATACCTCTATGCAGGACTCAATGAAATCTGAAAAAATACTCACCATGCATCTCTAGAAGGTACCTATGGCATTGTAAAGTCCAAATGGTATCCTTCGGTAAGCAAACGTACCGAATGGACAAGTGAATGATGTCTTCTCCTAATCCTCCAGAACAATAGTAACCTAAAAATATCCATAAAATCCATCCAAGAAATAATAATGTGTTTTCCCAACTAGTCTCTCAATCATTTGATCAACAAATGAGAGGGGGAAATGCTCATTGCGAGTGGTTTTATTTAGTATCCTATAATCAATACACACATGCCAACTATTTTTCACCCTCATTGGAACTAACTCCACTATCATTTTTAATAACAGTAACACCACTTTTCTTAGGCACAACTTGAATAAGATTTACCCACTGAGAATTTGAAATGAGAAATAATATACCTGCCTCGAGCAATTTCTCAACTTATTTTTTAACAACTTCTAGAAGGGTTGGATTGAGTCTTTGTGGTTGCCTCACCGGTTTATCCCCATCCTCCAAAATATTCTTATATTTGCAAATGGAGGGGCTAATACCTGATATGTCACCCAATGTCCCACCCAATTTCCCTGATGTTCTCCCTCAAAATATTCAGAAGCTTTTCTTCATGTTGAAAAGAAATATTACTATCAATTAAAACAGGTAATCTCTCTCCACTTAACAAGTATGAAAATTTGAGATTAGGTGGCAATGAATTGAGTTCCAATGAAGGGGGTGATGTATAGATGGAGAAATTGAAGGAACTAAAATATGTTCACATTGAACATAATATCAGAATATACATCATCAAAATCAGAGAATAACACATCAAATCCATTAGCATACTCAACAACCATGTCATAATCAGAGTTCTCATTATCAAAATCAGAATATGATACCATTTCAAAATCAAATCTAAGAGAGTATTGTGCATTATAAACAGGTGTGAAGTACTCTTAGACATCAAACTAGAACCAATGATCATAATATCCCTAAGAATAGGATAATCAAATTCCATGGTGTTTTTATTTTTTGGTTCAAAATGGGAGATAAAAAATTCACAATGGTCCTCTGAGGGGTACATTATGGATTCCATGACATTAAATATCACAACTTCATCTCCAAACTCCAGGGAAAGTGTACCCTTATTGACATTTATGATAGTTTTTCAGTTTTGAGGAAGGGTTGATAAAACACTATTTTATTGAATATTTTATTGATAATAAATTATATAATCTCCTCACATTGTGTTAAATATGTTTAATTAGAAATTATTTGGGATTAGATCATTCGTTTGAATATTTGATGAAAATTCCAGTTTTACTCTTTATAGTTCACTATAGTATTTCAAAGATACATATTATTATATTTATTATTTCAATTTTACATTTTTTAAGAGTGTTCCTAACTAAATTATCTACAACTTTTATTCAGGACACTAGAGCTAAAGAGTGTATTTGGTTGTTGAAAATGGTCCATGAAGTCAAAGTGGGGCTGGACTCGCCAGGATGGAGAAGCTTCTGTATTTCGGCCATAACTCCTTAATATGGGCCTGGATTAAGCCCAAGTTTTTAGAAGAGATAGAGGACCCATATCTGCACATATTATCCTTATAGAAGGCCGTCCATATCACGCTTTGTGGTGGTCAAATTGGCTGTGCAATTTGAAATAAAATATTTGTCCGAATTTCCACATTCACACTTGAAACCACTTGTAACCTCTCATCCACTCCCCTATATAAATTGGAGTTTTTCTAATTTGGAGGGGTTGGGACATGAATTGAAAATTTTAGGTAATAGGATAAGTGGATCCACTCCAATTATCCAACCATTTCAATAAGGGTATCTCTTGAAGAAAGGATCCCTTCGACGAAGCCTTCTTCTTCTCCTTCATGTTGTAATGATTTTGTTTATGTAATAAACTTATTTGTTATTATTTTATTTCTTATATTTTCTTCAGTTTTGTTTAAATTTATTCTTCTCTTAATCTTCCTTTTTGGGATGGAATTATTGAGTAGAAGCATTATTGGGTTATACCCATTATAAACCATTGCACATGCAAAACGCTTCTACGATGATTACGCCACCCATGGAAGAGTAGTCTTTTAGTAATCGATATATCTTCTGCCCTCTTCATTTAATTAATTTGAATCAATTATCTACTATAATTCACATAATATGATCCATGAATTGTGTTTTTAAAATACAAGAAACTAATAAAGCAATTGAACAATTAACACAAAAACACGCGAGGTCGGGATTTTGTGTAAATTGTGATAGCGTAATCTTAATCGGTAATACAAGACCACACGGGATAAATTTGTAGAGGTCAAATATAATACCTAAATACTCATCATCATTTCTAGAATGGATATGTGCTCTAATTAACCACTGACCATAAGAAATCCTTAGAACAACAATCAAAGCAGGGTGCTGCGATTGCGTGTTCCGAAGCTAGCCTAGGGTTTATGTAATTTCATCTTTGTGGTTAAGTTAACTATCGTAGGGTTTGAGGGATAAAAAATTAGGGGATCATAATTAAGTGGATTTTGATTTAAATGATAATGATTAATAAGTGAATGAATATTTAGGGTTAGATGGATTACGCCTTTTAAAATAGATTTCTAAAAAAACATCTTCTTGTTGTGTCATTTTAATCGAAATTCATTTCAAAACTAAAATAAAAAAATATACAATCTTCTTCCATAAAACTTCTTCTAGATTCATAAACTATAAAAAAACCCCAATCCTTTAAAGTAGTGTTTTTATTTTATTCTCTTTTATTTTATTTTTAGAATACCTTTAATAAGTTGTTAAATTCAATTCCTCCTTTGAGAGACGACCTTGGTCAGCCACTCTACTGCACCTAAGTACCCCAAAATCACATTAATCATTTGAGGGTACCCACGACAATGCTCTTTCAAATTGGCGCTTTTTCCGGGGAGACAAGTAATTATTTCAACCAATTAGAGGTATTTATTTTATTTTACATTTTATTCTCTTCCTCTCTTCTTTCTTCCTTCATTACCCAATCTGATTTTTCTTCTTCTTCATTTATTTTCTTCTACTTCTTTTTGGACCGTCAACTTAAACTTCTCATTTTTATTTAAATATGGTGCACTTTCATTATTTTTATTTTTATTTGATTTATGACAGAAACTAATCCTAAAGATCTCTTAGATCGTGACCCTGAGATTGAACGTAGCCTTAGGACTCGAATCAGACATTCTTAGTCTACGGGAAGTTTCAATATTCAACCAGTTGGTGAATTCCTCTCTTCTGGAAACATTGAATTTGGAATCAATTCAAATTCAAACATAAAAGTGGAACCAATGGCTGGAAATAATGGAAATGAACATAATAGAACCATTCGAGAATTGGTTGCACCTGATATTAACTATCAACCAAATTGTATTGCATACCCAAACCTCGAATCATACATTGAATTGAAATCTGGATTAATTCACCTTCTTCCAAAATTTCATGGCTTATCTGGTGAGGATCCAAAAAAAACCTTAAAGAATTTAATGTGGTTTTCTCAACACTTAAACCAAGAAATGTTTCTGAAGATCAAATAAAATTAAGAGCATTCCCATTCACACTTGATGAAGCTGCAAAAGATTGGATGTATTATTTACAACCCGAGGATGTTACTTGTTAGAACGATTTAAAACATCTTTTCATGCAGATATTTTTTCCAGCATTGAGGACCATTTCCATTCGTAAGGAGATTTCGGGGATCAATCAAGCACAAGGGGAGTCAATGTATGAGTATTGGGAGTGATTCAAGAAGTTGTGTTCACGCTGCCCACATCACCAAATCAGTGAGAAACTCCTCATCCAATACTTCTACGAAGGACTCACCCCCATGGAGAGGATCATGGTGGATGCCGCAACTGGAGGAGCATTGGTGGACAAGACATCAGTAGCTTCACGTGAATTGATTGACAAGATGGCCCAAAACTCCCAACAATTTGGTGATAGAGGTACACCACATGTCAGGGGAGTACATTAGGTAAGTCCTTCTTCTATTGAAAGTCATTTTATTGATACTATGTTGGAAGAATTGACCACTATGGTGAGGCAAATTTCTTTGGCACAAAAGACATCTCTACCCCCTCCTTTAAGGCCTTGTGGTATTTTCACTGAGACAAGCCACCCAACTGACTGTTCCCCAAAACTCCAAGAAACAGAAGATTGTGCAGCAGAGTTCCCTGGGAAACCATATCAGCAACAACAACAACAACCATATCCCCAAAAAAAGTTTGATCAACCATACAACCAAGGGTGGAAGGATCTGTCGGACATGAGGTATGGCTCTGGAAAAAAATAAAGTCCCCCTTTTCAACCAAACTTCTAGTAGCCTCCACCTTACCAACAGGGTTTCCAACAACCCAAAAGGAGATTCTAAGCTCCAACATCAACGAGTCAGAAACAAGGGAATATCTAACACAAGGTAGACTCTAACACTGATGATATTTTGAAACAAATTGTTCTTAATCAACAGAATGAGCTGAAGAGTCAAAGTTCGGAGCTGAGGGAGTTGAAGACTCAAATGAGCCAGATTTCCACCGCCCTCCATGAACTTATAAGTAAGAATTCCGGAAATCTACCTTCCCAACCCACTCCAAATCTAAAGGGGAATGTTAGTGCCATCACATTGAGAAGTGGGAAGAAAATGAACAATACATCTGTACCTAACATTCCACTAGGATTCACCTCTACTCCAGAGAAGCCGCATTCCATACCAACTGATGAGAAATCCAAGGAGAAAGAAAAAGGTAAGAAAAAGATTGATGATGTTCCTCCTAAACCCCATCCTTTTCCAAACAGGATTGTTCAAACCAAGAAGATGGCTGAAGAAGCAATGTAAAAGAAGGTTTTAGACACATCCAAGCATGTGGAGATCAACATTCATGTACTTGAAGCCATTAAGAAAATCCCAAGGTATGCCAAAATCTTAAAAGAACTCCGAACAAATCGAAGAGGGCTCAATGGAAATGAGAGGATCAACCTTGGAAGGAATGTCTTGGTACTCATTACACCAAATCTAGAAATTCCAAAAAAAGTGAAAGGATCCAGGGACATCCACCATCCCATGCACCATAGGGGAGTTTCACTTTTCTAAAGAACTTTGTGATTTAAGTGCTTCCATAAATGTGATGCCTCACTCTGTATTCTCTTCCTTACAGGTTGGTGAGTTGAATCCAACAAGAGTAGTGGTGCAGTTGGTGAATAGAGCTACGACATATCCAGTGGGAGTTCTTGAGGATGTACTTGTCCGGGTAAGATACATGACCTTTCCAGCGGATTTATATGTTCATAACATGGAGTATGATCTGGTAAGTTCTCATTCCCCCATTATCTTAGTTAGGCACTTCCTCAAAACTGAAAAAACTATCATAAATTTCAATGAGGGTACACTTTCCATGGAATTTGGGGATGAAGTTATGATATTTAATGTTATGGATTCCATGAAGTATCCCTCATAGGATCACTCTGCATTTTTTATCTCCCATTTTGAACCACCAAATAAAAACTCTATGGAATTTGATTGTCCTATGCTTAGGGAGATTATGAGTATTGGTTCGAGTTTGATGTCTAAGAGCACTTCCACACATGTTGCTAATACACAATCCTCTCTTGAATTTGATTTGGATTGATATTCTGATTTTGATCATGTTCACTCTAATTATGACATGGCTGTTGAGTATGCTGATGGATTTGATACTTTATTCTCTAATTTTGATGATGTCTATTCTGATACTAATTCCCTTTATGCGCATATTTCAGTTCCTTCAATGTCACCATCCATACTACACCCTCCTTCATTAGAACTCAATCCATTTCCACCAAATCTGAAATACTCATACATGTTGAGTGGTGAGAGATTACCTGTTATCATTGCTAACAATCTCCCTTTTGACCATGAAGAAAATCTTTTTAATATTTTGAGGGAGAACATCAGGGGGATTGGGTGGACCTTGGCTGACATATCAGTTATTAGCCCCTCCATTTGCATGCATAGGATTATCTTGGAGGATGGGGCTAAACCGGTGAGACAGCCACAAAGGAGACTCAATCCCACCCTCCTTGAAGTTGTTAAAAAAGAATTTGAGAAATTGCTCGAGGCAGGTATAATCTATCCCATTTCAAATTCTCAGTGGGTAAGTCCTATTCAGGTTGTGCCTAAGAAGAGTGGTGTTACTGTTGTTAAATATGAGAAAGATAAGTTAGTTCCAATGAGAGTGCAAAACAGTTGGCGTGTGTGTATTGATTATAGGAAACTAAATCAGTCCACTCGCAAGGACCATTTCCCCCTCCCATTTATTGATCAAATGCTTGAGAGACTAGCTGGGAAAACACACTATTGTTTCTTGGATGGATTTTCTGGATATTTTCAGGTTCCTATAACTCTAGAGGATCATGAGAAGACTACATTCACCTTTCCCATTGGCACATTTGCCTACCTAAGGATGCCATTTGGACTTTTCAACACCCCAGGTACCTTCCAGAGATGCATGGTGAGTATTTTTTCTGATTTTATTGAGACCTGCATGAAGGTATTTATGGATGATTTTAGAGTGTATGGATCTTCATTTGATGAATGTATAAAGATTTTGGGAAAGGTATTGAATCGTTGTATTGAGAAGAATCTGGTCCTGAACTTTTAAAAGTGTAATTTCATGGTAGAGCATGGCATTGCCTTAGGGCATGTAGTGTCAAAACAAGGGATAGAGGTTGATAGATCTAAGATAGGCATTATTTAATCCTTACCATATCCTTCATATGTGCGTGATGTTAGATCTTTCCTTGGGCATGTAGGATTTTATCGGCGCTTCATCAAAGATTTTAGTAAGATTGCTCTTCCTATGTCATGATTACTACAAAAGGATTCTGATATTGAGTTTGATGATTCTTGCAGGACTTCCTTTGATGAGCTAAATAAATTTCTGACCACTCCACCTATCATACAACCCCCACGGTGGGAGATTCCTTTTGAGATTATGTGTGACGCCTCCAACTTCACAGTTGGAGCTGTCTTATCTCAGAGGGTGGAAGGACGTTCACATGTGATTGCCTATGCATCAATGACATTGGATTCATCCCAATAAAACTACACTACCACATACAAGGAGTTTCTTTCTGTCATATTTTCTTTAGATAAATTCCGTTGATATTTATTGGGCTCTAAAGTAGTTTTTTTTTCTGACCATGCAGCTTTGAGGTACCTCCTAAAGAAGCCAGATGAAAAGCCCCGACTTATCTGTTGGATGCTCCTTCTTCAAGAGTTTGACCTTAAGATAAAGGACAAGAAGGGGGTCAAAGAATTTGGTGGCAGACCACATGAGTAGACTTACTCACACACTAGAGGATGACACCTTGGACTAGGTACCACTTCGGGACACTTTTCCCGATGAGCATCTTTATTCCATCTCAGGTACACATCCTTGGTATGCTGATTTAGTGTACTACCTTGTTGCCTCTAAAATACCTGCAAATTTAAAGAAACATCAAGTCCAAAAATTAAAAAGTGAGTCTAGGTTTTATGTGTGGTATGATCCTTACCTCTGGTGCATGTGTAGTGACCAAGTCATTAGGAGGTGTGTTCCCGATAATGAGTATGAGTCTGTTTTGCATTTCTGTCATAAACTTGCTTTTGGTAGACACATTGGACCCCAGCAGACAGCTAGGAATGTTTTAGACTCCTGATTATATTGGCCTATCTTATTTCATGATTCCCATGTGTTTTTTAAGTCATGCCCTCGTTTCCAACACACTGGAAATATTTCTCGGAGACATGAGATGCCCCAACAACCAATTTTATTCTGTGAGATTTTTGATGTTTGGGGAATTTATTTTTTGGGTCCTTTCCCTAGTTCATTTGGTTTTTTTATATTTTTGTTGTTGTTGATTATGTGAGCAAATGGGTGGTGGCCAAGGGCACCAGGACTGACGATTCTCATGTTGTAGTGGATTTTTTCAAGGCTCAAATTTTCTGCAGGTTTGGAGTACCAAAGGCTATCATCAGTGACCAAGGGACACACTTTTGCAATAGGAATTTCTCTTCACTCCTTCGAAAGTATGGGGTGACACACAAAACATCAACACTATACCACCCCCAAAAAAATGGCCAGGCTAATGTTTCAAATCGTGACTTGAAACAAATTATGGAGAAAACTGTGCAGCCAAATAGGAAGGATTGGAGCAAGCACTTGGATGATGAATTGTGGGATTATATAACAGCATACAAGTCCCCCATTGTTATGTCCCCATTTCAGATTGTTTTTGGGAAAGCGTTTCATCTCCAAGTGGATGTCGAGCATCGGGCATATTGGGCTATAATGAAATGAAACATGGAATTGGCCCAAGCTGGAATTCAAAGAAAGTTTCAAATTCAAGAGCTTGAGGTGATTTGACTATCATCATATGAGAACTCAAGTCTCTACAAGGAAATATCAAAAGAGGACCATGATAAAATGATCCAGAAAAGGGAGTTTCATGTTGGATAGAAAGTCCTACTCTATAGTTCACGACTGAAGTTGATGCCTGGTAAGTTTCATTCTAGATGGTTAGGTCCTTATATTGTATCTAATGTTTTTCCTTTTGGTGCAGTGGAGATCACACAAGAGGACACAGTAAGGAGATTTACAGTTGATGGGAAACATTTGAAGAGATACATTGAGGAACTTCCTACTGATGCAGTGGATTTTATCACACTGCATGACCCCATCATCACTTGATCACATCAGGCTGTTCCTAACCCTTTCACTTTTATATTATTTTTCCTATTTAAAAATTCTGCATTTCATATGCATATATCATCTCATGGGTTCACATTGAGGACAATGCAATATTTTAAGTGTGGGGGTGGGAACCTTTTAGTTTAGTAATTTCAATTGTTTTCCTTTAAAAAAACAAACCAAAATATTTGTGTGTTTTTCAAATTTTATGTGTATATTTTTCAATTTTCTTTGTGTTTTTGAAATTTTTGAGCTGAAATGATTCACATCACAATTATGAAATGCCTATCAATGAATGAAACAATTTACCCCTTGAAACTAATCTTAAATGAATGATGAAAATGACTTTGTTTCAAGTTCAAATGTTTCATAATTTCATGGAAAGTACGCTGAATTTTGAATCCCATGCCACATCTCACTGTATTTATATTTGAAATCACTTTCCGGTGAGGCTTCTAATCCATTATTTTCATATTCATTACATTTACCTCACTTTTTGAGAGAACCATACCATTCTTGATTTAACCATAATTTGATATATTCATGTCAAAACTTGAGGGTTTGAGTTACATATGTTTAAATGATTGAGGCATTTGTTTGGTATTAAAGCCCCTATTTCAAAGAATTCATATTTATAATGGCCTACCTTGAATATTTAATCCTTGTAGACCTTAGAATCCATGCACACCCTGTTAGGTTAGCCACATTACAAGCCAATTTTCCCTATCCAACCAACTCATGAAGTGAAATTGCATAATCTATTTGATCTTAAGTGTAGGGGAATCTATCTTGTGTTGTTCCACCACATTCTGTGATACTTTGAGAGGAAAATTAAATTCTGAAGATATGCGTTTTCTACTGAATAAATTCATTATATTGAAAGATATGCCTTTTCTGGAGATTTCATGACAAGTGAAGCTATGCCTTTTCTGGAGCTTCTAATTGCGGTGGAAAGTTGTGCCCATCTAGAGCTTTCAAGAAAATCATGTTTGAGAAGATTGAAATTTTTGATGTTGAAATGATGAATGGTGTAAACTTTTCATGACTTTTCATGATGATGGAGCTGAATTGATACTATGGGGATTGAGTAGAAGACCATATTTAAGTGAAAATTAGATTAATGCAATTTTGCTTCAAAAAGAGTCAAGCCCTCCTCATTCAGCCTCAGAATTTTTCACATCTAAATCCTACCAACCGAAAGCCACAGAACAACCCTGAAAAGTTCTCATGATAAACACATGTCCTTGACCCACATAGGGTGGAGATATAGGAATCTATAAAGCCTATGGTGACCCTTGTATGAGTTTGGATGAGAAATACATTGCAAAAAAAAATGATATTTGAGTGATGAGAGAAAATTAAAGTGAGGTAAGTGTTTTGTGCATGGGAGGATAAATGAAGTGGAAATATATTGAATGATATAAATGGAGAACGTGAAATAAGGGTTTTTATGAGGTATGATATCTTTTGATTCTTGGTGTGAAATTTATTGATCTCAAGGATATGTGTTTTAAAATTGGTTTTGATTTGATATTGATGTTTACTTGATATGATATTTTTCTCAGGAGTGTAAAAGGTTAAGTGTGGGGGAGTTGATAAAACAATATTTTATTGAATATTTTATTGATAATAAATGATATAATTTCCTCACATTATGTTAAATATGTTTAATTAGAAATTATTTGGGATTAGATCATTCACTTGAATATTTGATGAAAATTCCAGTTTTACCCTTTATAGTTCACTGTAGTATTTCAAAGATACATATTTTTATATTTATTATTTGAATTTTAAATTTTGTAACAGTGTTCCTATCTTAATTATCTAGAACTTGTATTTAGGACACTATAACTAAAGAGTGCATTTGTTTGTTGTAAATGGGACATGAAGTCAAAGGTGGGCTGGACTCGCCAGAATGGAGATGCTTCTGTATTTCGGCCATAACACATTCCTTTGGGTCTGGATTATACCCTAATATTTATATAAGATATAGGACCCATATACACACATATTATCATTCTGGAAGGCCGGCCAATTCACGCGTTTTGGTGGTCAAATGGTCGGTACAATTTGGAATAAAATATTCGGACGAATTTCCACATTCACACTTGAAACCACTTGTAACCTATCCTCCCCCCCCCCTCTATAAATTGAAGTTTTTCTCATTTGGAGGGGTTGGGACGTGAATTGGGAAGTTTATGGAAGAGGAGAAGCAGATCCACTCAAATTCTCCAACCATTTCAATAAGGGTAGCTCTTGAAGCAAGGATCCCTTCGACGAAGCCTTCTTCTTCTCCTTCATGTTGTAATGATTTTGTTTGTGTAATAAACTTCTTTGCTCTTCTTTTATTTCTTCTCTTTTCTTCTGTTTTGTTTAAATTTCTTCTTCTCTTAATATTCCTCTTTGGGCTGGAATTCTTGAGTAGAAGCGTTATTGGGTTATACACTATATAAACCTTTGCACATGCAAAACTCTTCTACGATGATTATGCCACCCATGGAAGAGTAGACTTTTAGTAATCGATCTATATTCTACCCTCATCATTTAATTATATTGAATCAATGATCTACTGTAATTCACATAATATGATCCATGAATTGTGTTTTTAAATAACAATAAAGTAAGAAAGAAATTGAACAAATAACACAAAAACACGCGAGGTCGGGATTTTGTGTAAATTGTGAGAGCGTAATCTTAATCGGTAATACAAGACAATATGGGATAAATTTGTAGAGGTAAAATATAATACCTAAACACAATTCATACTCATTTCTAGAATGGATATGTGATCTAATTAACCACTGACCATAAGCTATTCTTATAACAACAATCAAAGCAGGGTGCTTCGATTGCGTGTTCCGAAGCTAGCCAAGGGTTTAAGTAATTTCATCTTTGTGGTTACCTAAACTCTCGTAGGGTTCGATGGATAACAAATTAGGGGATCATAATTAAGTGGATATTGATTTAAATGATAATGATTAATAAGTGAATGAATATGTAGAGTTAGATCGATTACGCCTTTTATAATAGATTTCTAAAAAAACATCTTCTTGTTGTGTCATTTTAATCGAAATTCAATTTCAAAACTAAAATAAAAAAAATACAATCTTCTTCCAGAAAACTTCTTCTAGATTAATAAACTATAAAAAAACCCTAATCCTTTAAAGTAGTGTTTATATTTTATTTTATTTTATTTTATTTTTAGAATACCTTTAATAAGTTGTTAAATTCACTTCCTCTTTTGAGAGACGACCTTGGTCAGCCACTCTGCTGCACCTAAGTACCCCAAAATCACATTAATCATTTGAGGGCACCCACGACAGTGCTCTTTCAAATTGGCGCAATTTCCGGGGAGGCAAGTAATTATTTCAACCAATTAGAGGTATTTATTTTATTTTACATTTTATTCTCTTCCTCTCTTCTTTCTTCCTTCTTTACCCAATCTGAATTTTCTTCTTCTTAATTTATTTTCTTCTACTTCTTTTTGGAACATCAACTTAAACTTATCATTTTTATTTTACTATGTTCCACTTTCATTCTTTTTATTTTTATTTGATTTATGACACGAACTAATTCCTAATATCTCTTAGATCATGACCCTGAGATTGAACGTAGCCTTAGGGCTCGAATCAGACATTCTCAATCTACGGGAAGTTTCAATATTCAACCAGTTGGTGAATTACTCTCTTCTGGAAACATTGAAATTTGAATCAATTCAAATTCAAATATAAATGTGGAACCAATGGCTGGAAATAATGGAAATTAACTTAATAGAACCATTTGATAATTGGTTGCACCTGATATTAACTATCAACCAAATTTTATTGCATACCCAAACCTCGAATCGGACATTGAATTGAAATCTAGATTAATTCACCATATTCCAAAATTTCATGGCTTATCTAGTGAGGATCCAAAAAAACACCTTAAATAATTTAATGTGGTTTTCTCAAACCTTAAACCAAGAAATGTTTCTTAAGATCAAATCAAATTAAGAGAATTCCCATTCTCACTTGATGGAGCTACGAAAGATTGGATGTATTATTTACAACCTGAGGATGTTACTTGTTGGAACGATTTAAAACATCTTTTAATGCAGATATTTTTTCCAGCATCGAAGACCATTTCCATCCGTAAGGAGATTTCAGGGATCAACCAAGAACAAGGGGAGTCAATGTATGAGTATTGGGAGCGATTCAAGAAGTTGTGTACACGCTGCCCACGTCACCAAATGAGTGAGAAACTCCTCATCTGATACTTCTTCGAAGGACTCACACCCATGGAGAGGAGCATGGTGGATGCCGCAGCTGGAGGAGCATTGGTGGACAAGACACCAGTAGCTTCGCGTGCATTGATTGACAAGATGGCCCAAAACTCCCAACAATTTGGTGATAGAGGTACACCACATGTCAGGGGAGTACATCCAGTAAGTCCTTATTCTCTTGAAAGTCATTTGATTGATACTATGTTGGAAGAATTGACCACTATGGTGAGGCAAATTTCTTTGGCACAAAAGCCATATCTACCCCCTCCTTCAAGGCCTTGTGGTATTTGCACTGAGACAAGCCACCCAACTGACAGTTGCCCACAACTCCAAGAAACAGAAGATTGTGCAGCAGTGTTCCCTAGGAAACCATATCAGCAACAACAACAACCATATCCCCAAAAAAAGTTTGATCAAGCATACAAACAAGGATGGAAAGATCTGTCGGACATGAGGTATGGCTCTGGAAAACAACAAAGGCCCCCTTTTCAACCAAACATCCTACAGCCTCCACCTTACCAACAGGGTTTCCAACAACCCCAAAGGATATTTGAAGCTCAAACATCAACGAGTCATCAACAAGGGAATCTATAACACAAGGTAGACTCTAACACTGATGATATTTTGAAACAAATTGTTCTTAATCAACAGAATGAGCTGAAGAGTCAATGTTCGGAGCTGAGGGAGTTGAAGACTCAAATGAGCCAGATTTCCACCGCCCTCCATGAACTTGTAAGTAAGAATTCCGGAAATCAACCTTCCCAAACCACTCCAAATCCAAAGGGGAATGTTAGTGCCATCACATTGAGAAGTGGGAAGCAAATGAATGATACATCTATGCCTAACATTCCACCGGGATTCACCTCTACTCCAGAGAAGCCGCATTCCATACCAACTGATGAGCAATCCAAGGAGAAAGATAAAGGTAAGAAAAATATTGATGATGTTCCTCCTAAACCCCATCCTTTTCCAAACAGGGTTGTTCAAACCAAGAATATGGCTGGAGAATCAATGCAAAAGAAGTTTTTAGACACATTCAAGCATGTGGAGATCAATATTCCTCTACTTGAATCCATTAAGAAAATCCCAAGGTATGCCAAAATCTTAAAAGAACTCTGCACCAATCGAAGAGGGCTCAAGGGAAATTAGAGGATCAACCTTGGAAGAAATGTATCGGTACTCATTACACCAACTCTAGAAATGCCAAAAAAGTGCAAGGATCCAGGGAAATTCACCATCCCATGTACCATAGGGGAGTTTCACTTTTCTGATGCACTTTGTGATTTAGGTGCTTCCATAAATGTGATGCCTCACTCTGTATTCTCTTCCTTACTGGTTGGTGAGTTGAAGCCAACAATAGTAGTGGTTCATTTGGCGAATAGAGCTATGGAATATCCACCGGGTGTTCTTGAGGATGTACTTGTCCGGGTAAGATACATGAACATTCCAGTGGATTTCTATGTTCGTAACATGGAGGATGATCAGGTAAGTTCTCACGCCCCCATTATCTTAGGTAGGCACTTCCTCAAAACTGCAAAAACTATCATAAATGTCAATGAGGGTACACATTCCATGGAATTTGGGGATGAAGTTGTGATATTTAATGTTATGGATTCCATGAAGTACCCCTCAAAGGATCACTCTGCATTTGTTATCTCCCATTTTGAACCACCAAATAAAAACTCCATGGAATTTGATTGTCCTATGCTTATGGAGATTATGAGTATTGGTTCGAGTTTGATGTCTAAGAGAACATCCACACATGTTTTTGATACACAATCCTCTCTTGGATTTTATTTGGATTGATATTCTAATTTTGATCATGTTCACTCTGATTATGACATGGATGTTGAGTATGCTGATGGATTTGATACTTTATTCTCTAATTTTGATGATGTCTATTGTGATACTAATTCTCTTTCTGCACATATTTCAGTTCCTTCAATGTCTCCATCCATACTAAACCCTCCTTCATTATAACTCAAGCCATTGCCACCTAATCTGAAATACTCATACTTGTTGAGTGGTGAGAGATTACCTGTTATCATTGCTAACAATATACCTTTTGAACATGAAGAAATGCTTTTGAATATTTTGAGGGATAACATCAGGGAGATTGGGTGGACCTTGGCTGACATATCAGGTATTAGCCCCTCCATTTGCATGAACAGGATTCTCTTGGAGTATGGGGCTAAACCGTTGAGACAGCCATAAAGGAGAATCAATCCCACCCTCCTTGAAGTTTCTAAAAAAGAATTTTAGAAATTTCTCGAGGATGGTATAATCTTTCCCATTTCAGATTCTCAGTGGGTAAGTCTTATTCAGGTTGTGCCTAAGAAGAGTGGTGTTACTGTTGTTAAAAATGAGAAAGATGATTTAGTTCCAATGAGGGTGAAAAACAGTTGGCGTGTGTGTTTTTATTATAGGAAACTAAATCATTCCACTCGCAAGGACCATTTCCCCCTCCCATTTAATGATCAAATGCTTGAGAGACTAGCTAGGAAAACACACTATTGTTTCTTGGATGGATTTTATGGATATTTTCAGGTTCTTATAACTCCAGAGGATCAGGAGAAGACGACATTCACCTATCACTTTGGCACATTTTCCTACCTGAGGATGCCATTTGGACTTTGCAACGCCCCAGGTACCTTCCAGAGATGCATGGTGAGTATTTTTTCTGATTTTATTGAGACCTGCATTGAGGTATTTATGGATGATTTTACAGTGTATGGATCCTCATTTGATGAATTTATAAAGAGTTTGGGAAAGGTATTGAATCGTTGTATTGAGAATAATCTGGTCCGGAACTTTGAAAAGTGTAATTTCATGGTAGATCATGGCATTGTCTTAGGGCATGTAGTGTCAAAACAAGGGATAGAGGTTGATAGATCTAAGATAGGAATTATTTCATCCTTACCATATCCTTCATATGTGCGTGATGTTAGATCTTTCCTTGGGCATGCAGGATTTTATCGGTGCTTCATCAAAGATTTTAGTAAGATTTCTCTTCCTATGTCACGATTACTCCAAAAGGATTCTGATTTTGTGTTTGATGATTCTTGCAGGACTTCCTTTGATGAGCTAAAGAATGTTCTGACCACTCCACCTATCATACAGCCCCCACGGTGGGAGATTCCTTTTGAGCTTATGTGTGACACATCCAACTTCGCGGTTGGAGCTGTCTTATCTTAGAGGGTGGAAGGACGTTCACATGTGATTGCCTATGAATCAATGACATTGGATTCATCCCGATAAAACTACACTACCACAAAAAGGAGTTTCTTACTGTCATATTTTCTTTAGATAAATTCCGTTCATATTTATTGGGCTCTAAAGTAGTTTTTTTTTTCTGACCATGCAGCTTTGAGGTACCTCCTAAAGAAGCCAGATGCAAATCCATGACTTATCTGTTGGATGCTCCTTCTTCAAGAGTTTGAACTTGAGATAAAGTACAAGAAGGGGTCAGAGAATTTGATGGCAGACCACATGAGTAGGCTTACTCACACACTGGAGGATGACACCTTGGACCAGGTACCACTTCAGGACACTTTTCCCGATGAGCATCTTTATTCCATCTCAGGTACACATCCTTGGTATGCTGATTTAGTGAACTACCTTTTTGCCTCTAAAATACCTGGAAATTTAAAGAAACATCAAGTCCAAAAATAAAAAAGTGAGTCTGGGTTTTATGTGTCGGATGATCCTTACCTCTCGTGCATGTGTAGTGACCAATTCATTAGGAGGTGTGTTCTCGATAATGAGTATGAGTCTGTTTGGCATTTCTGTCATACACTTGCTTGTGGTGGACACTTTGGACACCAACAGACATCTAGGAATTTTTTAGACTCCGGATTATATTGTCCTAGCTTATTTCATGATTCCCATGTATTTTGTAAGTCATGCCCTCGTTTCCAACACACCGTAAATATTTCAAGGAGACACGAGATGCCCCAACAACCAATTTTATTCTGTGAGATTTTTGATGTTTGGGGAATTGATTTTTTGGGTAATTTCCCTAGTTCATTTGGATTTTTGTATATTTTTTTTGCTGTTGATTATGTGAGCAAATGGGTAGTGGACAAGGCCACCAGGACTGATGATTCTCATGTTGTAGTGGATTTTTTCAAGGATCAAATTTTCTGCAGGTTTGGAGTACCAAAGGCTATCATCAGTGACCAAGGGACACACATTTTCAATAGGAATTTCTCTTCCCTCCTTCAAAAGTATGCAGTGACACACAAAACATCAACACCATACCACCGCCAAACAAATGGCCAGGCTGAGGTTTCAAATCGTGAGTTGAAACAAATTTTGGAGAAAACTGTGCAGCCAAATAGGAAGGATTGGATCAAGTGCTTGGATGATGAATTGTGGGCTTATATAACAGCATACAAGACCCCCATTTGTATGTCCCCATTTCAGATTGTTTTTCGGAAAGTGTGTCATCTCCCAGTGGAAGTCGAGCATCGGGCATATTGGGATATAAAGAAATGCAACATGGAATTGGCCCAAGCTGGAATTCAAAGAAAGATTCAAATTCAAGAGCTTGAGGTGATTCGAATGTCATCATATGAGAACTCAAGGCTCTACAAGGAAAGATAAAATCCAGTTCATGATAAAATGATCCAGAAAAGGGAGTTTCATGTTGGAGAGAAAGTCCTACTCTACAGTTCATGACTGAAGTTGATACCTAGTAAGTTGCGTTCTAGAAGGTTAGGTCCTTATATTGTATTTAATGTTTTTCCTTTTGGTGAAGTGGAGATCACACAAGAGGACACCGGAAGGAGCTTTACAGTCAATGGGCAACGTTTGAAGAGATACCATGAGGAACTTCCTACTGATGCAGTGGATTTTATCTCACTGCATGACCCCATCATCACTTGATCACATCAGGATATTCCTAACCCTTTCACTTTTATATTATTTTTCCTATTTAAAAATTCTGTATTTCATATGCATATATCATCTAATGGGTTCACATTGAGGACAAAGCAATATTTTATGTGTGGGGGAGGGAACCTTTTAGTTTAGTAATTTCAATTGATTTCCTTTAAAAAACAAAAAAAAAATTTGTGTTTTTCAAATTGTGTGTGTATATTTTTCAATTTTCATTGTGTTTTTGAAATTTTTGAGCTGAAATGATTCACATCACAATTTTGAAATGCATATAAATGAGTGAAACAATTTACCCCTTGAAACTAATATTAAATAAATGCTGAAAATGACTTTGTTTCAAGTTCAAATATTTAGTAATTTCATGGAAAGTACGCTGAATTTTGAATCCCATGCCACATCTCACTGTCTTTATATTTGAAATCACTTTCCTGTGAGGCTTCTAAACCATTATTTTCATATTCATTACATTCACCTCACTTTTTGAGAGAACCAAACCATGTTTGATTTAACCATAATTTGATCTATTCTTGTCAAAACATGAGGGTTTGAGTTACATATGTTTAAATGATTGAGGCATTTGTTTGGTATTAAAGCCCCTATTTCAAAGAATTATTTTTTCTAATGGCCTCCCTTGAATATTTAATCCCTGTAGCCCTTAGAATCCATGCACACCCCGTTAGGTTAGACACAGTACAAGCCAATTTTCCCTATCCAACCAACTCTTGAGGTGAAATTGCATAATCTAGTTGAGCTTAAGTGTGGGGGAATCTATCTTGTGTTGGGCCACCACATTCTGTGATACTTAGGGTGGAAAATTATATTCTGAAGAGATGCGTTTTCTACTGAAGAAATTCATTATATTGAAAGCTATGACTTTTCTGGAGCTTTCATGACAAGTGAAGCTGTATCTTTTCTGGAGCTTCTAATTGAGGTGGAAAGTTGTTCCCATCTAGAGCTTTCAAGAAAATCCTGTTTGAGAAGATTGAAATTTTTGATGTTGAAATGATGAATGGTGTAAACTTTTCATGACTTTTAATGATTATGGAGATGAATTGATACTATGGGGATTGAGGAGAAGACCATATTTAAGTGAAAATTAGATTAATGCAATTTTGCTTCAAAAAGAGTCAAGCCCTCCTCATTCAGCCTCAGAATTTTTCACATCTAAATCCTACCAACCGAAAGCCACAGAACAACCCTGAAAAGTCCTCATGATAAACATATGTCCTTGACCCACATAGGGTGGAGATGTATGAATCTATCAAGCCTATGGTGACCCTTGTATGAGTTTGGATGAGAAATACATTGCAAAAAAAAATTGATATTTGAGTGATGAGAGAAAATTCAAGTGAGGTAAGTGTTTTATGCATGGGAGGATAAATGAAGTGGAAATATATCGAATGATATAAATGGATAACTTGAAATAAGGTTTTTTATGAGGTATGATATCTTTTGATTCGTGGTGTTAAATTTATTGTTCTCAAGGATATGTGTTTTAAAATTGGATTTTATTTGATATTGATGTTTACTTGATATGATATTTTTCTCAGGAGTACAAAAGGGTAAGTGTGGGGGAGTTGATAAAACACTATTTTATTGAATATTTTATTGATAATAAATGATATAATTTCCCCACATTGTGTTAAATATGTTTAATTAGAAATTATTTGGTATTAGATCATTCATTTGAATATTCGATGAAAATTCCAGTTTTACCCTTTATAGTTCACTGTAGTATTTCAAAGATACATATTTTTATATTTATTATTTTAATTTGAAATTTTGTAACAGTGTTCCTATCCTAATTATCTACAACCTGTATTCAGGACACTAGAACTAAAGAGTGCATTTGTTTGTTTCAAATGGGCCATGAAGTCAAAGTTGGGCTGGACTATCCAGAATGGAGATTCTTCTGTATTTCGGTCATAACTCCTTCCTTTAGGCCTGGATTATGCCCTAATTTTTATAGAAGATATAGGACCCATAAACACACATATTATCCTTCTGGAGGGCCGGCCAATTCACGCGTTGTGGTGGTCAAATGGTCGGTAAAATTTGGAATAAAATATTTGGCCGAATTTCCACATTCACACTTGAAACCACTTGTAACCTCTCCTCCCCTCCCCTCTATAAAATAGAGTTTTTATCATTTTGAGGGGTTGGGACGTGCATTGGAAAGTTTATGGAAGATGAGAAGTGGATCCACTCCAATTATCCAACCATTTCAATAAGGGTAGCTCTTGAAGCAAGGATCCCTTCGACGAAGCCTTCTTCTTCTTCTTCATGTTGTAATGATTTTGTTTGTGTAATAAACTTCATTGCTCTTATTTTATTTCTTCTCTTTTCTTCTGTTTTGTTTAAATTTATTCTCTTAATCTTCCTCTTTTGGCTGTAATTCTTGAGTAGAAGCATTATTGGGTTATACACTTTATAAACCTCTGCACATGCAAAACTCTTCTATGATGATTACACCACCCATGGAAGAGTAGACTTTTAGTAATCGACCTATCTTCTACCCTCATCATTTAATTATTTTGAATAAATGAGCTACTGTAATTCACATAATATGATCCATGAATTTTGTTTTTAAATTACAATAATCTAAGAATGAAATTGAACAAATAACACAAAAACACACGAGGTCGGGATTTTGTGTAAATTGTGAGAGCGTAATCTTAATCGGTAATACAAGACCACATGGGATAAATTTGTATAGGTCAAATATAATCTCTAAACAAAATTCATCCTCATTTCTAGAATGGATATGTTCTCTAATTAACCACTGACCATAATCTATCCTTATAACAACAATCAAAGCAGGGTGCTTCGATTACGTGTTCCGAAGCTAGCCAAGGGTTTAAGTAGTTTCATATTTGTGGTTAACTCAACTCTCATAGGGTTCGATGGATAAAAAATTAGGAGATCATAATTAAGTGGATATTGATTTAAATGATAATGATTAATAAGTGAATTAAGATGTAGAGTTAGATCGATTACGACTTTTAAAATAGATTTCTAAAAAAACATCTTCTTGTTGTGTAATTTTAATCGAAATTCAATTTCAAATCTAAAATAAAAAAATACAATATTCTTCCAGCAAACTTCTTATAGATTTATAAACTATAAAAAACCCCTAATACTTTAAAGTAGTGTTTTTATTTTATTCTCTTATATTTTATTTTTAGAATACCTTTAATAAGTTGTTAAATTCACTTCCTCCTTTGAGAGACGACCTTGGTCAGCCACTCTGTTGCACCTAAGTACCCCAAAATCACATTAATCATTTGAGGGATCCCACGACAGCTCTCTTTCAAGGTTCTACCAAAGATAATGGGATCATGAGAACTCACCTGATCATCCCTCAGTCTAAGAACGTAGGAATCTGCAGGAAAGATCATGTCTCTTAACCTACCAAGTACATCCTCATGGACTCCCGCTGGATATGTCGTAGCTCTATTCGCCAACTGCACCACTAATCTTGTCGGCTTAAACTCACCAACCTGTAAAGAATGGAATACATTGCAATGCATTACATTTATGGAAGCTCCAAAATCACAAAGAGCTTCCGAATAGTGCACCTCCCCTATAGTGCATGAGATAGTTAATGTCCTCATATCCTTGCACTTTGTTGGCATTTCTAGAGTTGGTGTAATGAGTGCTGACACATTTATTCCAAGATTAATCATTCCATTTCCCTTGATCACTATTTTATTGGTAAAAAGTTCTTTTAAGAATTTTACATACCTTGGGATTTTCTTGATGACTTCAAGTAGAGGTATGTTTATCTCCACAAAGTTGAATGTGTCCGAAACTACTTTTTTGCATCGCCTCTTCAGCCATCTTCTTGGTTTGTAAAACTCTGTTTGGAAATGGAAGGTGTTTAGGAGGAACATCATCAATATTTTTCTTACATTTATCTTTCTCCATAGATTTTTCATCCCTTGATGTGGAATGGATCTTCTCCGGAGTTGAGGTGAATCCCGGTGGAACAATAGGTGCAGAGGTATTAGTTGTTTTCTTTTCCACTTCTCAATGCGATGACCCTGATATTCCCCTTGGGATATGGAATAGGTTGGGAATGAATATTTCGAGAGTTCTTAATTACCAGTTCATGGAGGGCAGTGGCAATATGACTCATTTGAGCCTTCAATTTCCTCAGCTCAAAACCTTGACTTTTTAGGTCATTCTATTGATTAAAAACAATTTTCTTCAAAATATCATCAGTGTTTGAATCTACATTGGGTGGGGGTTTCTCTTGTTATTTCCTTGTTGATTCTTGGGATTAAAATTTTCATTGGGGTTGTTGGAAACCCTCATGGTAAAGAGGAGGCTTCAAGAATCATTGTTGAAAAGGGGGTCTTTGTTGTTTTCCAGACCCATACCTCATGTCTGATTGATCCTTCCACCCTTGGTTGTATGTTGGAGCAAAGGAGTCAAGCTTTTTTTGGGGATATGGTTGCTGCTACTGATATGGTCTCCCAGGGAACACTACTGCGCAATCGTTAGTTTCTTATAGTTGGGGGCAACAGTCAGCTGGGTGACTTGTCTTAGTGCAAATTCCAAAAGGCCTTGAATGAGTGAGTTGAGATGTCTTTTGAGCCAAAGCAATTTGCCTCACCATAGTGGTCAATTTTTCTAACTTCGTATCAATCAAATGAATCTAAAGGGGACTTACCTGATGTACTCCCCTAACATGTGGTGTACCTCACCCGCCAAATTTTATGGATTTTTGGGCCATCTTGTCAATCAATGCACATGCAGCTACTGGTGTTTTGTCCACCAATTCTTTTCCAGCAACGACATCCACCTTACTTCTCTCCATAGGTGTGAGTCATTCATATTAGTATTATATGAAGAGTTTCTCACTGATTTGGAGATGTTGGTAGCTTTCACACAATTTCTTGAATCGCACCCAATACTCATACATTTACTCCCCTTGTGCATGCTTGATCCCTGAGATCTCTTTACGAATGGAAGTGGACCTTGATGATGGAAAAAATCTCTGCAATAAAATACGTTTCAAATCGTTCCAACATGTTACATCTTCAGGTTGTAAATAATACATCCAATCTTTTGCAGCTCCATCAAGTGAGAATGATAATGCTCTTAATTTTATTTTATTTTCAGAAACATTTCTTGATTTTAGGGTTGAGAAAACCACATTAAATTTTTAAGGTGTTTATTTGGATCCTCACAAGATAATCCATGAAACTTTGGAATAAGATGAATTAACCAAAATTTCAATTCAAAGTCTAATTCGAGATTTGGGTATGCAATACAATTTGGTTGATTGTTAATGTCGGGTGAAACCAACTCTCGAATAGTTCTGTTAATTTCATTGACATTATTTTTATCCATGGTTTAATGTTTTATGGTGGAATTTAAATTTCTTCCAATTTCAATGTTTTGAAAGTGGAGGAATTCTCTAACTGGTTGAATGTTGAAACTTCCCATAGACTGAAAATGTCTGATTCGAGCCCTAAGGTTGCGTTCAATATCATGGTCAAGATCTAAGAGATCGTTGGCATTAGTTCGTTTCATAAATCAATGAAATATAAAAAAAGAAATGAAGAAAAGTGGACCATAATAAAAAGAAAAAAAGTTTGAGTTGGTCTGATAAAAATAAAAGAAGAGAGTAAGAGAAGAGGGGAAAAACATGAGAAAGGGTAATGAAGAAATAAAGAGAAGAAAAGAATTAAATGAAAAATAAAATAAATATCTCTAATTTGTTGACTAAATTATTTGCCTCCCCGACAACAGTGCTGTCGTGGATTCCCTCAAATGATTAGTGATTTTTTATGGGTACTTAGGTACAATAGAGTGTCTCGTCAAGGTCCTCTCTGAAAAGAGGAAGTAAATTTGAAAACTTATTAAAGGTATTTTAAAAAACAACATAAAAGGGAAAAATAACACAATTTGAATGGATGTGAGGGGTTTTTATCGTTCTTAAAACTAGAACAAGTTTTCTGCTAGAAGATTGTATAATATGTTTGTTTTTATTTTTGAAATGAAGTTCGATTAAAAAGACACAACAGGAAGATGTTTTTTATACAATATTTAAAAGATGTAATTGATCTAAATCTACCTCTTCATTTACTTATTAATCATTATAATTTAAATTAATATGAACTTAATTATGATCTCTTAATTTGTTGACTACCGAACCCTACGAGAATTAACTTTACCACAAATATGAAGAGAATTAAACCCTAGGCTATCTTCGGAACATGCAATCGCAGCACCCTGTTTTGATTGATGTTCTAAGGATATATTATGGTCAGTGGTAAATTAATCAACATGTCTATTCTGGAAAATGAGGATGAATTAAGATTAGAGATTATATTTGAACTCTACAAATTTATCCCGTGTGGTCTTGTTTTACCGATTATGTTTGCACTCTCAGAATTTACACAATACTCGACCTCACGTGTTTTGTGTTAATTGTTCAATTTCTGGTTTAGTTTATTATAATTCAAAAACACAATTCATGGATCATATTAATTGAATTATGGTATCTCAATTATTCAAAATAATTAAATGATGACAGTAAAAGATAGATCGATCACTAATAGAACTACTCTTCCATGGACAGTGTGGTCATCGTGGAGACGTTTTGCACGAGCAAAGAATTGAAAAGGTAGAACCCAATCTCGTCTCCAATCTTGATTCCAACCTAAATAGTATGATTAAAAAAGAAGATAATTGAAAAAAAAATAGAAGAAAATGGAAGAAATAAAATAAGAACAAAGAAGTTTATTAGACAAATGAAGAAATTACAACATGAACAAGAGAAGAAGGCTTTGATGAGGGGATCCTTGCTTCAAGAGCTAACCCTCTTACAATGGTTGGAGAATTTGGGTGAAACCAATTCTCCTCTACCATAAATATCCTAATGCACGTACCAACACATAAAAATGAGAAAAATACATATTTATAGTGGAGGGGATTCTAGGTTAAATGTTGTTTCAAGTGTAAATGAGAAGAATCTGCCAAATATTTTAATCCCAATTGCACTGCCTTCTTGACCACCACACCCTATGAACTAGCTGTCCTTACAGAAGGATAATATGTGAGAAATCTGGTTTTAGATATTCTCTAAAAATTTGGGCTCAATCCATGCACGTATGTATATGATATGACCCACACACTAAAGTGATGTCCAATCTCGCATGTCCAACCCACTATTGAATTAATGGACCATTTACTCCATCCAAATGCACTCTTTATCTCTAGTGTCTGGAATAAAATTTGTAGAAAATTAAATTAGGAACAGTGTTACAAATATTAAGTAAAAATATGTCAAATTAAAATATTTATGTGCGAAATACTATAGTGCATTTAAAAAGGATAAAACTGGAATTTTCATCAATTTTTCAAATGAATGATCTAATCCCAAATATTTCATAAATAAAAATATTTAGCATAATGTGAGGAAATTATGACATTTAATATAAATAATATATTTAACAAAATAGTGTTTTATCAACTCTCCCACACTTACCATTTTTCACTCCCGGGCAAAACCTCATATCATATATTCCAAAAAATTGTGACAAGTAAACAACAATATCAAATCAAAAATAATTTTAAAACACATATCCTTGAGATCCAACAATTCCACATCAAGAAAAAAAAGATATAATGGATCATAAAAAACCATTATGTAATGTTCTCCATTTATATCATTCAATATATTTTCACTTCATTTATCATCTCACGCACAAAACACTCACCTCACTTGAATTTTCTATTATCACACAAATGACAATTTTTCAGTAATGTATTTCTCATCCAAACTCATACAAGGGTCACCATAGACTTGATAAATTCATACATCCCCACCCAATGTAATTCATGGAAATATTTTTATCATGATGACTTTTCTGGGTTATTTTGTGGCTTTCGGTTGGTAGGATTTAGATGTAAAATATTCTGAGGCTGAATGAGGAGGGCTTGAATCTTTTTGAAGAAAAATTGCATTAATATTATTTTCACTTAAATATGGTCTCCTAATCAATCCCCATATCATCAATTCATGTTCATCATCATGAATAATAAATTAATTTGCACACCATTCAACATTTCAGCAGTAAAAATGTCAATCTTCTCAAACATGATTTTCTTGAAAGCTTCAGATAGGCACAACATTTTCCTTTTATTAGAAGCTCCATAAAGGCAAAACTTCACTTATCATGAATGTTCGAGAAAAGGAACAACAATAAATATAATGAAATTCTTCAGTAGAAAACACATCTCTTCAGAATTTAACTTCTCACCCAAAGTATCACAGAATGTGGTAGCACAACACAAGACAGTTTCTCCCAAAGTTCAACCAGATTATGCAATTTTACTTCAAGAGTTGGTTGGATAGGGAAAATTGTCTTGTATTGTGGATAACCTAATAGGTTGTTCATTTATTCTAAGGGCTACAAGGATTAAATGTTCAATGTAAGCCATTATAAAAAGGATTATTTTAAATTGGGGCTTTAATACCAAACAAATTCCTCAATCAATTGAACATAAGTACCTAAAACCCTCATGTTTTGACAAGAAGAAATCAAATTCTAGTTAAATCATGTGTGATTTGGTTCTCTCATGAAATGAGGTAAATGTAAAGAATATGAAAGGAATGGTTCTGAAGCCTCAAGGGAAAGTGATTTAAAATATAAAGACATTGAGATGTGACATGAGATTCCAAATTTAGTGTAATTTTAATGAAATTAATAAATATTTGAACTTGAAACAAAGTTATTTCCAGCATTCATTTAAGCTCAATTTCATTTGATAAATTGTTTCAATTATTAATATGAATTTAAAAATGGTTATGAGAATCATTTCAGCTCAAAACACTAGTAAAAAAAATACCCTATACCAACGGTTTGAAACCGTCGGTATAGGCCTCAAAACTGTTGGTATATCCTATACCAACGGTTTGGAGAACCGTGGCCAAATAATCCATGGGGATTGGTCTATACCAACGGTTTTTAAAACCATTGGTATAAGTAATATGAAAAATCTATACCAACGGTTTTATAAAACCATTGGTATATGTATTTCAAAAAAGAATCATTCGATGGGTTTTGATCCCAGTACCTGCAGTTTAGGATTGAACGACCTAACCACTAACATAACATGACTTTTGTGAACATAAGTTCATAAATATATATATGTATTATCATAAATATTTTAATATTTGATTTATTTTATGTTCTCTATAAGAAGATTACATAAAAAATACATGTAAATATACTGATGGTTCTCAAAACTGATGGTATAGACCTATACCCACGGTTTTGTGAACCATCGGTATAGATTCTCTAATTTTGGGACCTATACCAACGTTTTGTCCAAAACTGTTGGTATATATCCAAATTAGTGACCTATACCACCGATTTTGGCCAAACCATTGGTATAGGTCCATATAAGTGAACAATACCAACGGTTTTCCCAAAACTGTTGGTATTGATCTTATTTACATTAGTGAAAGATTCAAAAACACACAAAAAATTGAAAATTAAACACACAAAATTTGAAAAACACACATTTTTTTTGAAAATCATTGAAAAACAGGAAAACAATTGAAGTTGTAAACTAAAAGGTTCCCTCGCCCACAATTAAAATATTTCATTTTCGTCAATGTGAACCCATGAGATGATATATGCACATGAAATGTATAATTTTAAATAGAACATAGAATGAAGAAGTTAAAGGGTTAGGAACAGCCTGATGTTCTTAAGTGATGATGGGGTCATGCAGTGTGATGAAATCCACTGTATCAGTAGGATGTCCTTCAATGTATTTCTTCAAATGTTTCCCATTGACTATAAATCTCCTTCGAGTGTCCTCTTGTGTGATCTCCACTACACCATAAGGAAAAACATTTTTCACAACATAAAGACGTAACCATATGGAAGACAACTTACCAGGAATCAACTTTAGTCCTGAACTGTAGAGAATGACTTCTACTCCAACATGAAACTCCCTTTGTTGGATCATTTTTTCATGAGATGATTTGGATCATTCCTTGTTGAGGCTTGAGTTCCCATACGAAGATAATCGAATCTCCTTAAGCTCTTGAATTTTAGCTTCCATTGAATTCAATCTTGGGCCAAATCCATGTTTCATTTCTTTATAGCCCAATAAGCTCGATGCTCAACCTCCATGGGCAGATGACATTCTTTCCCAAAAACAATCCGAAATGGGGACATACAAATGAGTGTCTTGTATGTTGTCCTATATGCTCATAGTGCATCATCCAAGCGCTTTCTCTAATCTATCTAATTCAGCGGAACAATTTTCTCCAAAATTTGTTTCTACTCATGATTTGAAACCTCAGCCTAGAAATTTGTTTGTGGGTGGTATGGTGTTGATGTTTTGTGTGCAACCCCATACTTCTGAAGGAGGGAAGAAAAATTCATATTACAGAAGTGTGTCCCATGGTCACTGATGATGACCTTGGTACTCCAAACCTACAAAAAATCTATGTCTTAACAAAGTCCACTACAACATGAGAATCATCAGTTCTGGTGGACTTAGCCTCCACCAATTTACTCACATAATCAACATCAACCAAAATATACAAAAACCCAAATGAACTAGGAAAAAATACCCATAAAATCGATGCCCCATACATCAAAAATATCACAGAATGATATGGGTTGTTGGGGAATCTCATGTCTCCTAGAAATTTTACCAGTTTGTTGGCAACGTGAGTAAGACTTACAAAACACATGAGCTTCATGGAATAAACTAGGCCAATACAATCCAGAGTCCAATACATTCTTAGTTGTGCGTTGGGGTCCAAAGGGCCTACCACAAGCAAGTGTATGACAAAATTGCAGAACAAACTCAAACTAATGATCAGGAACACACCTCTTAATAACTTTGTTACTACACATGCGCCATAAGTAGGGATCATCCCACACATAAAATCCAGACTCACTCATTAACTTTTGGACTTGATGTTTCTTTAGATTTCTAGAAATTTCAAAGGCCACAAGGTAGTTTACTAAATCAGCATACCAAGGATGCGTACCTGATATGGAATAAGGATGATCATCTGTGAAATTGTCTCGAAGTGGTACCCGGTCTAAGGTGTCATGATGTAGTGCGCGAGTAAGTCTACTCATGTGATCTACCACCATGTTTTTTGACCCCTTCTTGCCCTTTATCTCAATATCAAATTCCTGAAGAAGGTGCATCCATCAGATAAGTCTAGGCTTTTCATATGGCTTCTTTAAGAGGTACCTCAGATCTGCATGGTCATAAAAAAGCAACTACTTTAGAGCCCAATTAATGTGAACGAAATTTATCTAAAGAAATATTGATAGCAAGAATCTCCTTTTCTGTGGTTGTGTAATTTAATTGGGCTGAATCTAGTGTCCTTGATGCATATGCAATCACATGTGAATGTCCTTCCACCATTTGAGATAAGACAACCCAAACTTTGAAGTTGGAGGCATCACACATAAGTTAAAAAGGAATCTCCCACCGTGGGGGATGTATGATAGATGGAGTGGTCAGACACTTCTTTAGCTCATCAAAGGAAGTCCTGCAAGAATCCTCAAACACAAAATTAGAATACTTTTGAAGTAACCGTGACATAGGAAGACCAATCTTACTAAAATCTTTTATGAAGTGCCGATAAAATTATGTATGCCCTAGGAAAGATCTAACATCACGCACACATGAAGGATATGGTAAGGATGAAATCTTATCTTCCTTAGATATATCAACCTCTATCCCATGTTTTGACACTACATGCCCTAAGGCAATCCCATGCTCTACCATGAAATGACCCTTTTCAATGTTTAAGACCAAATTATTCTCAATACAACGATTCAAAACCATTCCCAAACTAGAGATACAATCATCAAATGATGACCCATACACTGTAAAATCATCCATAAATAACTCCATGCAAGACTCAATGAAATCTGAAAAAATACTCACCATGAATCTATGAAACGTACTTGGGGTATTGCAAATTCCAAAAGGAATCATTTGGTAGACAAACGTACTGAATGGACAAGTGAATGCAATCTTTTCTAGATCCTCCAGAGTAATAGGAACCTGAATATATCTAGAAAGTCCATTCAAGAAACAATAATGTGTCTTCTCAGCTAGACACTCAAGCATTTGATCACTAAATGGGAGGGGGAAATGGTCCTTGTGAGTGGTTTGATTTAGTTTCCTATAATCAATACACACACGCCAACTATTTTGCACCCTCATTGGATTGAGTTTCCTATAATCAATACACACACGCCAACTGTTTTTCACCCTCATTGGAACTAAGTCACCTATCATTTTTAACAATAGTAACTCCACTTTTCATAGGCACAACCTGAATAGGACTTACCCACTGAGAATTTAAAATGGGAAAGATTATACCTGGCTCGAGCAATTTCTCAACTTCTTTTTTAACAACTTTCAGAAGGGTTGGATTGAGTATCCTTTGTGGCTACATCACCGGTTTATCCCCATCCTCCAAAAGAATCCTATGCATGCAAATGGAGGGGATAATACCTGATATGTCACCCAAGGTCCACCCAATATCCAGGATGTTCTCCCACAAAATATTTAAAATCCTTTCTTCATGTTCAAAAGTAAGATAATTAGCAATTATAAAAGGTAATCTCTCACCACTTATGTATGAGTATTTGAGATTAGGTAGCAATGGCTTGAGTTCCAATGAAGGGGGGTGATGTACAGATGAAGAACTTGACAGAACTAAAATTTGTTCACAATGAACATCAGTATCAGAATATACATCACCAAAATCAGAGAATAAAGCATCAAATCCATTATCATACTCAGCAGCCATGTAATAATTACAGTACACATGATCAAAATAAAAATATGATTCCATTTCAAAATCAAATCTAAGAGAGTCATGTGCATTATAAACAGGTGTGTAAGTACTCTTAGACATCAAACTAGAACTAATGCTCATAATATCCCTAAGCATAGGACACTCAAATTCTATGGGGTTTTTATTTTTTAGTTTAAAAGGAGAGATAACAAATATATAATTGTCCTCTGAGGGGTACTTCATGGATTCCATGACATTAAATATCACAAATTCATCTCCAAACTCCATGTAAAGTGTACCCTCATTGACATTTATGATATTTTTTGTAGTTTTGAGGAAGGTTCTACCTATGATAATGGGAGAATGAGAACTTACCTGATCATCCTCCATGTTACACATGTATAAATCTGCTGGAAAGATCATGTCTCTTACCTGAACAAGTACATCGTCAAGGAATCCCGCTGGATATATCGTAGCTCTATTCACCAACTACACCACTAATCTCATCGGCTTCAACTCACCAACCCGTATAGAAGAGAATACAAAGTGAGACATCACATTTATGGAAGCTCCCAAATCACAGTGCATTAGAAAAGTGCAACTCCACTATGGTGCATGGGATAGTGAATGTCCTGTGATTCTTGCACTTTGTTGGCATTTTTAGAGTTGGTGTAATGAGTGATGACACATTCCTTCAAATATTTATAATTTCATTTCCCTTGATCCGTCTTCGATTGGTACAAAGTTCTTTTAAAAATTTCTCATACCTTGGGATTTTCATGATGACTTCAAGTAGAGGGTTGTTGATCATCACACACTTTAATGTGTCCAAAACATCTTTTTTTCACCGTCTCTTCACCCATATTCCTGGTTTGTAAAACTATTTTTGGAAATGAAAGGGTTTTAGGATGAACATCATCAATATTTTTCTTACCTTTATATTTCTCCTTGGATTTTTCTTCAATTGGTGTGGAATGGATCTTCTATGGAGTTGTGGTAAATCCCAGTGGAAGGATAGGTGCAGATGTATCAGTTGTTTGCTTTCCATTTCTCAATGTGATGACACATACATTCCCCTTGGGATTTGGAGTAGGTTACAAAGGAAGATTTCTGGAGTTCTTACTTACTAGTTCATGGAGGGTTGTGGGAATCTGGCTCATTTGTGTCTTCAATTCCCTCAGCTCCGAACCATGACTCTTTATCTCATTCGATTGATTAAGAAAAAATTTCTTCAAAATATCTTCATTGTTAGAATCTACCTTCGGTGGGGGATTCCCTTGTTGTTGGTTTGTTGATTCTTGGGCATCAAATCTCTTTTGGGGTTGTTGGAAACCCTGCTGGAAAGGCGGAGGCTGCTAGAAGTTTTGTTGAAAAGGGGGAATTTGCTATTTTCCAGAGTCATACCTTATGTATGATTGATCCTTACACCCTTTGTTGTATTTTGGAGAAAATGAATCAAGCTTCTTTTAGGGATATGGTTTTTTATACTGTTGATATGGTCTCCTAGGAAACACTACTGCACAATCTTCTATTTTTTATAGTTGGCGGAAACAGTCAGTTGGGTGGAATGTCTTAGTGAAAATGTCACAAGGCCTTGAAGGAGTGGGTTAAAATGTCTTTTGAGCCAAAAACGTTTGCCTCACTATAGTGGTCAATTTTTCTAACTTTGAATCGATCAAATGACTCTCAAGAGAAGGACTTACCTGATGTACTTTCCTGACATGTCGTGCACCTCGATCGCCAAATTATTGGATGTTTTGGGCCATCTTGTCAATTAACACATGTGAAAATACTGGTGTTTTGTCCACCAATGATTTTCCAGCCGCGGTATCCACAATGTTTCTCTTCATAGGTGTGATTCCTTCATATAAGTATTGGATGTGGAGTTGCTCACTGATTTGGTGATATGGGTATCTTACACACAACTTCTTGAATCTCTCCCAGTACTCATTAATTTACTCCCCTTGTTATTGCTTGATCCCCGAGATCTCCTTACGAATGAAAGTGGTCCTTGATGCTAGAAAAAATTATCTGCAAGAAAAGATGTTTCAAATTGTTCCAAAATGTTACATCTTCAGGTTGTAAATAATACATCCAATCCACTACAACTCCATGAAGTGAGAATGTGAATGCTCTTAATTTTATTTGATCTTCAGATACATTTCTTTATTTCATGGTTGAGCAAACCACATTAATTTTTTAAGGTGTTTATTGGGATACTCAATAGATAATCCATGAACCATTGGAAGATGTTGAATTAACCCGAATTTCAATTCAAAGTCTAATTCAAGATTTGGGTATGCAATACAATTTGGTTGATATTTAATGTCTGGTGAATCCGACTCTTGAATAGTTCTATTAAGTTCATTTCCATTATTTTCAGCCATTGGTTATTATTTTAAGGTTGAATTTGAATTTCTTCCAATTTCAATGTTCTAAGAGTGGAGGAATTTTCTAATTGGTTGAATGTTGAAACTTCTTGTAGATTGAGAATGTCTAATTCGAGCCATAAGGTTGCGTTCAATATAAGGGTCAAGATCTAAGATATCTTTAGGATTAGATCATGTTATAAATAAATTAATGATAAAAAATAAATTAAGAAAAGTTGTCCATAATAAAAAGAAAAGAAGATTGAGTTGATTTGATAAAAGTAAATGAAGAGAGTAAGAGAAGGAAAAAAAACATCAGAAAGGGGAAAGAAGAAAGAAAGAGGGGAAGAAAATAATTAAATGAAAAATAAAATAAATACTTATAATTGGTTGAATAAATTACTTGCCTCCCCAGAAATGATGCTAATTTGAAAGGCGCATTCGTGTGTGCCCTCAAATGATTAGTGATTTTTTTGGGTAATTAGGTGCAATAGAGTGGCTGACCAAGGTCATCTCTCAAAAGAGGAAGTAAATTTGACAACTTATTAAAGGTATTTTAAGAAATAAATTAAATGTAATAATAACACTACTTGAAAGGATGTGGGGGTTTTTTATTGTTCATAAAACTAGAAGAAGTTTTCTGGAAGAATATTGTTTTATATTTTGGTTTTTTTTTGAAATGAAGATCGATTAAAAAGACACAACAAGAAGATGTTTTTTAGACAATATTTAAAATACATAATCAATCCAACTCTGCCTCTTCATTTACTTATTCATAATTATCATTTAAATTAATATCCACTTAATTATGATCTCCTAATTTTTTAACCCCTGAACCCTACAAGAATTAACTTTACCACAAATATGAGGAGAATTAAACCCTAAGTTATCTTCGAAACATGCAATCGCAACACCCTGCTTTGATGATGTTCTAAGGATAGATTATGGTCAGTGGTAAGTTAATCCACATGTCCATTCTGGAAAATGAGGATGAATTGAGCTTAGGGATTATATTTTAACTCTAAAAATTTCTCCTGTGTGGTCTTGTTTTACCGATTAAATTTGCATTCTCACAATTTACACAATACTCGACCTTGTGTGTTTTTGTGTTAACTGTTCAATTGCTTTATTAGTTTCATATAATTCAAAAACACAATTCATGGATCATATAATGTGAATTAAAGTAGCTCAATTATTTAAAATAATTAAATGAAGAGGGTAGAAGCTAGATCGATCACTAATAGAATGACTCTTCCATGGACGGTGTGGTCATCGTGGATACGTTTTTCATGAGCAAATGATTGAAAGGGTTGAACCCAATCTCGTCTCCATTCATTATTCCAACCCAAATAGGATAAATAAAGAAGAATATAATTGAATGAAACAGAGGAAAAGATAAGAAATAAAATAAAAATTGATTTTATTGCACAAATGAAAACATTACAACATGAAGAAGAGAAAAAGGCTTCGATGATGAGATCATTGCTTCAGGAGCTACCCCTCTTACAATGGTTGGAGAATATGGGTGAAAACTATTCTCCTATACGTTCAATATCCTAATGCACATCCTAACACTTACAAATGAGAAAAATACATATTTATCTAGTAGAGGGGAGACTAGGTAAAAAGTGGTTTCAAGTGTGAATGAAATGATTCTTCCAAATATGTTAATCCCATTTTCACCGCCTTCATGACCACCAAAATTCTGGAATTAGCTGGCCTTTTAGAATGATAATATGTGATAAATTGGGTTTTCGATCCCCTCTCAAAATTTGAGCTCAATACATGCATGGATGTAGAAGATATGACCCAAACAGTAAAGTGATGTCCAATCTCGCCTGTCTAGCCCACCATTGACTTAATGGCCCATTTAATCCATCCAAATACACTATTTAGCTCTAGTGTCCTGAATAAAAGTTGTATAAAATTAAATGAGAAACACTGTTACATGATTTTAAGTCAAATAAGTCATATTAAATTATTTAAGTGCAAAATACTGCAATACATTTTAAAAGGGTAAAACTGGATTTTACATCAAATTTTCAAATGAATGATCTAATCCCAAATATTTCATAAATGAACATATTTAGCACAATTTTGGGAAATTATGTCATTTATTATCAATAAAATATTCAACAAAATAATTTTTATCAAACCATCTCATACAGTGCTAAGGGAATGGGAAACCTTCCCTGAAATAACACTCAGTGATGTTCATCTTTAGTCCAATCATCAGGGGCCTCGCCACTAACAACTCGGTCTCTCCAGACCTCCACCTCAAGATCCTCTAACCGAGATTCCTCCACCCGCTACTCTAGAGATGATTTCACTGTTATCTGAAAAAGACTGCCCTTACCCCCAACTTCTCCTATATCTAGATGCAATGCTAAAAGTTCTTCCATCACTTTCCAGGAATCACCAGATTTACACACTGCATCACTACATGACTTACCTCTTAGCGCATCAGCTACAGAATCCCCTTTCTCAGGAGTCACAACCCAAGGGAAATCAGGTTATAGGATTCGCAACCTGAGATAATCAAAAGCTATATGACACTGATCAGTCCACAAGAACGCCTGATCCTTTCTAGTCAACACTGTCAGAGTAGCCGCAACCTGAGAGAAATTGGATATGAACCTCTTGTAATAGTTTATAAGACGAAAGAAACTTTGCATATTTTCCACTATTTTGGGGGTCTCCCAAGACACAACTGCTCCAATATTCGATGGATCGACAACTACTTCCTATAGGGATACAACATGTCCTAAGAAACAAACTTTTCAAGCCCCAAACTCACACTTCAGACACTTCCCAAACAACCGTTCTTGATGAAGAACTCCCAAAATGGCATGAAGATGCTATTCATGCTCCTCCTCAAATGTAATCTACACAAGGATGTCGTTGATGAAAACTACCACGAATTTTACAGGAACTCATGGAACACAACATTTATTAACACCATGAACAAAGTTGGAGTATTCATTCACATCTAACGACATCACAACAAACTCGTAATGCTCATGACGACAATAGAAAATAGTATTCTGGATATCCTCCTCTTTTAGATGCATATGATGATATCCTGACTGAAAATCAATCTTCGAGAATCTACTTGCATCTTTTAGTTGATCGAATAAATCATCAATCCATGGAATAGAATAACGATTCATCACTGTTATTGGGTTTAAGTGACAATAATCAATACACAACCATAATCTTCTGTCGATCTTCTTTACAAAAAAACAGGTTCACCCCACGGTGACACACTCTTCTGAACAAAACCTCACTACAACAGACCATCAAGCTATATACACAGATCTCGCAACTCAGAAGGTGTCATCCTATAAGGTGACATCGAGATAGGAGACACACATGGATGTTGTTCGATCCCGAACTTGATCTCTCGTTGATGGAGTAATTCTACGAAATCCTATGAAAAGATATCAAATTATACTTTTACGACCCTGGGAAACACCGATTGTTGAACCTTAGACGAATTCAGAATCAGCTCAGCCATCAAGGATGATAAGGACAAATTACGCCTCTGACCCATTCGAGGGTCTTTCTTGCCAACAAACACTGTTGGATCTCTATCACCACAGAAGAACACAACCTGCCTCCTGAAGGAATCCACGACAACCTAAATTTAATACTGTTACGACCCGCCTTCTCCAAGATGAGGGAAGGGACGACAAAGCACCCTGCCCTTACATCCTCAAGGTGAAGGATAGATAATGACCCCCAAGTCCCACCTTCAATAGGCACCAAAGTGGAAACTAGAACTATGGGTATAAAATCTCATATAATTGGAAGTCATCACCCATTTTATGGAATAATATCGGGTGATAAGATGGTAAATCCCAGCAACACTAAAGACTAAAGTTAAAAGTAAAGTCAAGAATCCATTCCCACATGCATGTTTAAAAGTAAAACTGATACAAAGTAAGACAAAACTCCCAAGTAATGTACCAATGAAATGAAACTAATCAATAACAACAGCTATCCCGACGCACGAGCTAGTAAGTTCTAACACGGTGCTCGAAGTCCTCCTGGAAACCAGAAAATTGTTTTACAGACGTATAGTGAGAATACAAGTATACTTAGTAGGGAAATTAAAGCTACTCATGCACAAGTGAGGTAACATACTAATGCCCCTGTGAGAAAACAGTAGAGCTTCAAGCACCAACAAAGGAATTATAACTAGCCCAACCTCAACAAGGCACACTCGCCCAAGTAATGCAAGTCATGTAATGTAATAATAAAATCACATAAGCATTTGGGTACCCCACACACCACTTTCCCACTGGTTAACTACTCATTCCTAACGATCTGACGTCTTGACGATGGAACTCTTCCCACGCAGTCCCACTGCTGCAACCTATCTACACACATCTGGGCCTCGACCGCACACAACCATGCCCAAAGACACTTGGGCCACAATAACCACTTCCACACTCAAAGAAACATGGGCCTCAACAACCACGCAACACACCTGAAGACACCTGGTCCTCATCCTGAAGATACTTGGGAAAACATATCTGGCCCGCAAATACTTGAGCCCCTCATCCATAAACAAACCTTTTCCCAAATAATCTTTGACTATGGTAATCCTAAAGCCATTACAACCTACCCGGATAAGCCCGAGCAGTAAGATTCGAAAGAGGGTGCGAGTAATAAAATCAGTAACCAGCTATCCATCCTCCCACCAGGATGTTGGAAAAAACACCATCCCCCATGAAATAGATGTTTTCGGCACATTGTTCTTGACAAGGGTGGGGTGTGTATATAAATCACAATGAACTAAAATATATATATATATAGTTAAACAAACACTCATCCCCGACCTACGGGTTTCACACGAACATACAATAAGCCCACACCATCACCGGTTTTGCTGCTACTCCTATATGCACAGCCATATAACAACCACTACCAAGCATAAACCCAACCCCCTTTTTGTTCGACTTCTATTTATTTTTTTATGGGGATTCACATTAAATTATTCTGTCACTAACAGGAAACTAACAACCGTAACCACACCAAGCTGCGAACAAAACCAAAATGCAGTCCCACTACACAAAAATACAAAAATAGAATCGTAGTCACAGTTCATATCAACATTAAACTCCTACAACTATCATTCTTCAAAGTGATACCATCCATTCCTCCTATCACAACCCAACCTTGTAGCCCCACTTCCCAAACAAATCCCGAATGCAGTCCCACTGCATAATGAGTCCACAACCACACCACAATTCCACTCCCCACAAGTTTATCCATTCGACAATCAATCAATCTCTTAGACTGAGACACCAACACACCCCCTATAACACCCCACATACCAAGCCCCCAAAACCCATAGTAGAACCCACAACACATAACCACAACCATCAAACCAAGAATATTCAAATTTAACTGACAAGGGTTCTTTAATTTCCACTTTAATATAATCGGGGTGATCACAAAACAGGTTTGATCCTGGGGTATCTCTTTATTTAATCAAGTGTACGTGATTAATCAGATTTCATGTTACATTTGTGCATCAAAACATCACAATAAAACAGTTCACCACCAGTGCACTAATAAATACCACCAACGACCATGATTTTCAGAAGGCATATAGCCACAACAACCATATAAGAATAAAAAATAACAAAATAAAACAGGTGATCAACATCAAACCACACCCCATCTATTATTTTATTTGTGAGAGTTATCTTTTGATCATATTAAATCCTTGTTTAATTTTCAATTTAAGAGGAGTATCCAAACGTTACTCATAAGGAACCATCAATATACCCACCCTGCATGATGCACAACTTAAAGAGAAGGAATAGAAAAATACCTACTTGGGAAATCAAAGATCAATGTTACTTCCCGCACCAAGGACTGCGGATGGCGTGACTTGTAGGAAGAACTCCACGAAGGCTGAGCGAGAAGGGCTCCAACACAGGCGCATGAATCGTCTCGGGAGGAAGTCTCCAGGCGCACCAAGAGAAAAAAAGGAAGAAGGAAGAGAGGATCTTAGCTTAAGAAGATGTCAGATCCAAAAACCAAGGAAACTATTTCGATGTACTTAAAAGTCGGATCATGGTTTGACCATGTGACTTGGTGGGTTCATATGTTGGAATTAATTAAGATTTAATAATTCCCCTCATAAATGGTGGAGATAGACCAACAGATGGCTGGGAGTTGATAGATTAACTCTAAATAGAGAGAACACACAATAGGGCCAAAATTAGAAAAACTGGGAAAAACTGGAAAAACTGGAATTGAGTCACCTATTAGTGAGTAACCGACACTGAGCCACCGACGGGTGAGCTACTGATGTGACCTACTAATGCCTCGACCTACCGATGCCCTGACCTACCAACACCAACACCCTCGACTCACTGGTGCTGACACCCCTGACTCACTGATTCCGACACCCCTTGACTCACTGACGCATTGTCATGCCGACAAACTGATATATCTACGGAAATAATAGTGTTTTGGAAAACTCTCAAAATGAGCCATCGAGCCCTTGGAACACCTCAACATTGGATTTTCACAAAGTAAGGGTATGGGGAAAATCTGGGTTATTAAATCAGATACCCCTCAAACTATTCCCGTCCTTGAGAATTTAAAACTAACCTAGAATAAAAGAGGTCCGAACAAACATCTCTTAAGATACCTTTCAGGAGTAAACTACCATGTGTTGAAAACTAGAGGTGAGACCTCAACATCCAGGAACTCCTCTCTCATCTATCTCCTGAACAACTGGGGAGACACTAAGGCTCCACTGTCCCATGAAATCATACAAACACCAAGGGTCACACTATCCAGATGCATGGATTAGGGATCTCATTCCCTTTTTCAAGATACTATCTACTTTGGGTGGCACTAACTTTCCCACATGGGCTTAAAACAGCTTTGGGTACTGGGCATACATCTGTGCCTCCCATTCCCGGGTACCCTCTTCGAGGCCACCATTCCTCCATAACACACGAACCAAGGGAATGGTCCATCCACCAAACTCTTCTTTATGATCATCAATTCTCACCGGTCGTTCCACGAATGCCACATCATCCTCGATATCCAACTCTCCTCAGTCTTGGATGTGAGATTCATTTTGTAGATACTGATAGAGTTGAGAGACTTGAAAGATGTTGTGGATCCTCTCCAACTGTGGTGGTAATGCGAGCTGATATGCCACCTCACCAACACATCTCAAAACCTCGAAATGTCCGATGAACATGAGAGAAAAATTATTCCCCTTGCCAAACCTCACTGTCCACACTGAGAGGAGACATTTAAGAATATGTGGTCCCAAGCCTCCAACTCCAAGGCTCTCCTCCTGTGATTGACATACAACTTCTGCCGGTACTGATCTGCCTTCATCTTTTCATGCATAAGATGAACCTTCTCCGTCATGCTATGCACCACCTCTAGGCCAAGAACACCTGCCTCCCCAACCTCTATCCAGCACATGGGTGAATGAGACAGTCTTATGTACAAGGATTCGAATGGTTACATGAAAATAGTAGAGTGATAGTTATTATTGTCGGAAAACTCCTCTAGGGGAAATTGTCGTACCCATGATCCTACGATGTCCAAAACACACGCTCACAAAATATCCTCCAACATTTGGATGGTCCCCTCAGACTTCCCATCCATATGAGGGTGGAAAGTAGTGCTAAGACATAGCTGAGTGCTAAAATCACACTATAATCTCTTCCAGACTCGTGAAGTAATGAATGTATCCCAGTCTAAAATGATGAATCTTGGAACTCCATGCAGTCTTACCACTTCACCGATGTACCTATGTGCTAAGGCATACACTACTCTTGTCTCTTTAACCGCTAAAAAGTGAGATGATTTCGTTAATCGGTCCACCACTACCCAGATGGCATCACAACCTACCCCAGCCCTGGGTAGTCCTGTGAAGAAATTCATCGAGATGTGATCCCACTTCCACTCGGGAACATCTAAGTGATGCAACAAACTGAAGAGAACACAGTGTTCAGCCTTCACTTATTTACACATGAGACACCTTTCCACAAAACCTGTCACTACCCGCTTCACCTCGGGCCACCAAAACTGACCTCTCAAGCCCCGATACTTCTTGGAGACTCCTGGATGTACCGCCAGGGGTGAGTTATGGAACTCACTGAGAACTCTCTCACGCATCGCCACTAGGACAAACAACTTCCCATGGAACAACATCCGATTCTGACTATCCTCCGACCATCCATATGAAGCATCACCCTGGCTAACATGATCACACATCACTTCAGCCTTTGAGTCTCCCCACCGAGACTCCTCCACCCGTCGTACCAAGGATGACTACACTGTCATCTGAAATAGACAACATAAGGACCCGACCTTATTACATTACATATTCTTCAATTTAGTCAAGAAATCACTTCCTTTCACATTGAGTATATTTTCAAGTTTAGAGTTTTAGATAATTGTGACATAATACATTCATAACATTGCACATTAATGCAAAGTGGATACCATAAAAATAGTATTCATTTTTTCTAAAATATAAAACTTTTCAAATAAAACATGATCTCTTTGACAATTCTTCAAACATTTAACTCAACTTTCTTCTTTGTCTTACACATCCTTATAACCTATGAAAATCATTTAAAACTAGGGACGGGCACAAAAAGCACTGGATGGGATATAAAAAGAAGGAAAGAACACATAGTCCATGAATACTTGTAATGTATGAAATTATTTTCAACAATCGCATTAGTTAACCCAAACGACATAACAAAAAATTCATAGTGCCTATATCTAGTACGAAAAGATATTTTTGGGATGTAATCCTCCTTCACCTTCAATTGATGGTATCCAGATCTTAAGTAAATCTTGGAAAAGTACTGAGCTCCATGGAGCTGATCTAACAAGTCATCGATATGAGGCAAAAGATTCTTGTTTTTAACAGTGATGTTATTGAAAGCTATATAATCAATACAAAGTCTCATGGAACCATCTTTCTTTTTAACGAACAAAACAGGAGCAGCCCATGGTGAAGTGGTAGGATGAATGAAGCCTTTATAAAGAAAATCTTTCAACTGAATTTTCAATTCAAGAAGTTCTATTTGAGCCACACGAGATGAGGGTTTTGAAATTGGATTAACATCATGAACAAAGTCAACTATGAATTCTACTTCCCGATCAGATATGACACCAGACAACTTATCAGGAAAAATATCAAGGTATTCATTTACCAGTGACACATCATTAATATCTGAATAGTTCACTTGTTCTCAACAATATGACTAAGATAACTTTTATTTTCATCTTTCAACAGTTTCTCATCTTCCTGATATGTTATCAATTGTATGGGTTTTTTCTTGTATACAAACTGAAACTCTTTCTGAAAAACAATTTATTTAGCTCTACAGTAAATCTTAACATGATAAATAGAAAGAAAATCTATTCCCATAATAACATCAAACTCAACTAAGGAAAAAATAGCAAGGTTTTCAGGTAAAATCTTTCCAAAAACCATAATAGGAAGATTCTTATAATTCATCTTTGCTATAATATTTCCCCCTGGTGTTCTAACAATAGGTTTAGGTCTCATTTGTTGAGGTGATATTTCCAATTTACCAGAAAATTTCTTATAAATAAAGGAATGTGTAGACCCTATACCGAACAAAACTTTAGCAACATCTGAGTAAAAAAACAATGTACCTGATACAACATCATTGGATGACCCGACATATGCTGACGTAGTTACAAAGGATCTCACTACACCTTTCTACTTATAATCTGACTTTTTTGCATCATTTGGATCCCTCTTTGGGCATGCATTTTCATAATGACCCATCTCACCACATTTAAAACACTTAACAATTTTATTATTAGGATTAGTTTAGGATCATTTTCATTACTATCTCGAGCCATATGTCAAAACTTACCATATCAAAAACACTTCCCAGTTTTGGTAAGACATTCCTCAGGGTGCTTCTTGCCACACTTTTCACAAATTGGAAAATGAATTTTCTTACCATCAGATTTATTTGGTTGATTCTTATTTATTGCTTTCCATATGGTCCTCTTCTTCTACTTGTCTCCAAAATGCACGTGATCATCATCAAACTCCATTTCTACCCTCTTATCATATCAGACAAGTTTCTCATAATTTTTGAATTCATGGGAGGCCAACACTATTCAATACCTTGGCTTTAATCCTAAGTAAAAGAGTTGGATTTTTCTATCAAGATGTAGAATAAGATTTGGAGCATACGTCGCTAGTTGGGTGAAGTTTGCTTCATACACAACCACTGAATCTTACTCATTTTGCTTAAATTAATGGAATTTCTTCTCCATCCTAAGTTGCAGCACCTTAGAAAAATATTTTTCAAGGAAAATAATTTTAAATTCATCCCACTCTAAGGCATAAATATCCTCTATATGCCTGATATTCTTAACCATTGACCACCACTGATCAGCTTCACCTTAAAAATGATAAATGAAAAGACTTGCCTTTTGATTATCTGAACATCCAATAACATCGAATATATTTTCATGGGCTTTAATCCTTATTTCAGTCGCTGCTGGGTCAGAAGATCCATTGAAAGCAGGAGGGTGTTGTCTCATAAAATGTTCCACTATTGTCATGTTTTGTTGTGGTAACATTGGTTGTTCTCTTTCATGGATTCCATAACCATTTATTTCCTATGTTATCTGATCAATTACTGTCACAAATTTTTCGGTTCCAATCTCTACCATTTCAGGCTGCAGATTCCGAAGGATATTCTGTCGGTGCCTCTCATCTTCAGCTTCCCGGTTTATTCTACCGACAACCATTCTGAACAAACATATCTTAGTCAAATAAACACGGTAATATTTAAATTCTATAATATTTAAAATCAATCATAAGAGTAAAAAATCATTTATGGTATTCTATTTATATCATCATAACCCCTAAATTTATTTAAACCATCATCTGATACCAACTATAAGGACCCGACCTTATTACATTACATAATCTTGAATTTAGTCAGGAAGTCATTTCCTTTCACATTTATGATATTTTTAAGTTTATATCATTAAATAATTGAGACATAATACATTCATAACATTTCACATTAATGCAAAGTGGATACCATAAAAATAGTATTCATTTCTTCCAAAATATAAAACATTTCAAATAAATATGATATCTTTGAAAATTCATCAAACATTTAACTTGGATTCCTTATTTGTCTTATATATCCTTATAACCTGTGAAAATCATTTAAAAACTCCGGATGAGCACAAAAACTCAGTAAGAGATATAAAAAGAAGGAAAGAACACATAGTCCATAAATACTTGTAACGTATGAAATCATTTTCAAAACACAAACTTGTCACCCATATATACTTTTTGAAACATGATATGTCCACAAGATTCTAAAATTACATAAGAACATAAATATATCCATAAATGTATCTTGGGGCATTACTTACATAATCTTGTAACCTTCTCGGCTACCTTATAATTTGTAACCCTCACAGCTACCTTACAATTTGTGTAACCATCGCAGTTACATTTGGAGTTACCATACGACCGGCCTCAAACATACACATACCCAATGAATTGGATGGAAATATAGGTCCCACCATTGATCATAAACAATGCTCAAGAACCATAACATAACTATACAAGATGAAAATATGCATAAAATCATTACTTTTGGATTTTGTAAAACAGAATTTTAAAAGAATATTTTAAATGAAAAGTCCCTAATAAATATCCTATAATTGGAGTGAGACATAATAGAGTTGATGAAATATGTATATACATCATAAATACACATAATTCAACATAATATAAAAAAAATTCATCACACAGACAATTTTAATATCACATAAATAATGAAGTAGAATGTTAACTCAATGAATGGAAATCGGGTCAAGAATACCCTTCATGTTTTTATTTCTTCAAATTTGTTTTAATACTCTTGTATAATGGTTTCATAGTGTTATTAATATCTTATAGAATCATATTAAATTTTATAACACCTTGTATGATCATTTCATAACATCATTTCACCCATTAATTATTAGTATTTTGTTCCTTCTATTGTTTTGGGTGCGTTCTTTACATGTTTTCCATGATCGGTTCATGATGGATATTCTTGTCGATTGGAAGTGAAAATTAAGATTTGTAATGGAGGGGTATTTAAATATTATACCATTTATCATTTTGAATTCGGACATGAGGATGATTCATAAGTTAATACATTATTGATATTTGTTTAGGTCATTTTGGCGATTTTTTGATCGTAATGAACTCATTTTTTTTATAAATATACAACATGTGTATAAAATGATTCCAGAACCTTATATAAGATATAACACAAAAATTATAATCTGGTCCAATAATAAAAATGGTTTCATGACCAGTATTGAAAAAATTAAAATAAATTGAAATCACATCATCCACGATGTCAGTAATTTGAAACATCACAAACGGTGTTTTAATTTCTTGAATAAGTGGGAGAGGAGAAGAAATATAATGGTGAGTATTCCATAAACATGATGAAGTCCAAAATATTTAAGATACTAGATCATTCAATCCTCTTGGACAATGGTAGGTGAGTAAAGAAGAATAATAGATAAGAAAATAAAAAGAAAAGAAAACAAGTGGATGTTTACCTCTTGATCTCTTCTTCTTGAGATTCTTCGTAAGGCCTTTGGTTTTGGCCTTCTGGTGAGACCAAAAACTCTAGGACGTGGGGAAGATCTTTGAAAGGAGTATTGGGATGAACTTAGGTAAGGCTCAAGGCTTGAGAGGTGTTAGAGGAAGAGAGTAATGTAGAAGATATTTATTGTGGAGGAGAGGAGGTATTTTACATTATTTTAATCATTATTATAATATTTTTTCTCAATACTATAAATAATCTTAATTCATGCGACCCCAAATAGTAATAATGAGATGTGAGTTCTAACCAAGTAGGATTACATCACTTATGATGTCATAAATTGTTTATTTAACTGATAATTTGAACATATAGTAATTTACAGTATTTCATTATTCATTGAAAATTCAAGAATTTCAGAAAAATCTCAAAATTTCACCCTAACAATTTTTAAATGCATAGAATTAAAAAATAAAATCAATTTTTTGAAAATAATTTTCTAAATATTATTAATTTAATTTTTAAATAAAATCATAATTTATTAAAAAAAATTTAAAATTATATCTGCTTTTATATCACATTGAAAAATTGACTCAGATGTCATTATCTTGAAGCCTGAAGAAAATAAAATAATAATACAATTTAATATTTATTAGGGTCATATTACTGTTCATATTACTATTCATAGGGATATGTTACTATTTAACAAAAATTATGTTTGTTCCATTAGACTCCAAATAATTTACTGAACACAATTGTAGATGATCATTTTTTGAAATTCAAAACATAGAAGTGGAAAAATAATTTTTAAAGGTTAGTTATATATATTTATTTAAAAAAAAGTTTTATGCATTTCAATTTATTTTTTTAAAACATTGGGGTGTTACAGACATCCTCTACCGTCCTCCACTCTAAAGCCCATATGCAAAGTATCCAAATCCTCCATCGCCTTCCAAATATCTACGAACTCCCGAACTATGTCCTTTTGTGACTTCTTGCTCAAGGCATCGGTTGTAACACCCCAAGTTTTTTTAAAAAAATAAATGGAAATGCATGGAACTTTGTTTTAGGTAGATATTTATAACTATTCTTCAAAAATAATTTTTCCACTTCTATGTTTTGAATTTTAAAATACCGTCATCTATAATTGTGTTTAGTATTTCATTTGGAGTTGAACCAACTTGATTTTGGTGAATAGTAACATACTCTTATGAATAGTAATATGACCCAAATGAATAATAAATTGTACTATTATTTTATTTTATTAAGGCTTGAAGATAATGACATTTTTGTTAATTTTTAAATGTGATATAAAAGGAGTTCTAGTTTTAAAATTGTAAATTTTGGAATTAAGAATGATTTTATTTAGAAATTAAATTAATTATATTTAGAAAATTATTTTTAAATAATGGAATTAATTTTGAAATTATACAAGTCAAAATATAATAAGGGTCAATTTTTGGGATTTTTATGAAATTAGTGAATTTTCTATGTATAGTGAAATACGGTAAAATAACGTATAATCAAATTATCAGTAAAATACACTATTTATGACATAATAAGTGATGTAAGGATACTTTGTTCAAACAGAAAAGTCATTATTACTATTTGGGGTCACATGGATTAAGAATATTCATAGTCTTGAGTAAAAATATTATAATAATGATTAAAATAATGTTAAATAACTCATCTCCTCCACTATCAATACCACCCTCATATCCCTCTTTTTCCCACACCTCTCAAGCCTTGAGACTTACCTAAGTTCTTCCCAATACCTATTTAAAGGCTCTTCCCCACGTCCTAGAGCTACTGGTCTCACCAAAAGGCCAAAACCAAAGGCCTTATGAAGGATCTTAAGGAGAAGAGATCAAGAGGTAAACATTCTCTTTTGTATTTTTTCTTTCATTTTATGTTATTCTTTTTCATTATCTTTTGCTTATGTTGGGATATTTCATTCCATATCCCCCATACTTCCCATATTATGTAATAGTGATGAGATACCCCCTTTCACTCATCATACTATTTTATTAAATTTTTATGTGACGTCGTTAAGTTGCTTAAATTTCGTAAGGGATTTCTCAAACTTTCTTTTATTTTGAGTTCCTTTATTTTCTTCTTATTTCCTAAACTCCTCTTATTAAGATGCATGAATGCTTCAGAATCATGTATATTTTGGATTTTCTTATTTTCATGAAAAATTCCTCATCAATATTCTTCTCCTCCCCCACATATTCATGGAATTAAAAACATTGTTCGTGTTGTGTCGAATTATCGACATCGTGGATGATGTGATTCCAATCTGCATTAATTCCTTCAAGACTGGTCATGAAACCATTTTTATGGTTGAACCATGTAATAATATATGTATTATGTCTCATTCATGATTCTTAAATTCTTTTGTACACATGGTTTTAATTTATAAAACAAAATGAGGTTGTCATTATCAAAGAACCACTAAAATGATCTAAACGAATATCATTAATGTTTTAACTTATGAATCATCTTCATGTAATAATTTAAGATGATAAATGGTATAATTTATGGTTCTGTAAATATTTAAATAGTACTCTATTCCAATTCTATATTTTCACTTCAAATCGATAAGAACAACCATCATGAACCAATCATGGAAATCATGTAAAGAACTCACCAAAAAACAACGCATGGAATAATATACTAACAATTAAAGGGTGAAATGATGTAATGAACTGATAATATAAGGTATTATAAATATGGATATGTTTCTTTATGATATTAATAACACTCTTTTAACCATTATACAGGAGGGTTAAACAAGTTTGAAGTCAGACAAACCCGAGGTAATGAAATTCTTAATCTGATTTCCATTCTTTGGGTTAACTGTCAACTTTGTTATTTATGTGGTATTAGAATTGTTGTGTCTGATGGGTTATGTATATATTATGTTTTATTATGCATATTTAAAATTTATATAAATATTACATCCACTAAAAATTCTCTCTTCAATTATATGATTTATGTAAGAGGTTTTTCCTTTAAAATCATCTTTTAAAATTCTGTTTTACAAAATTCGAAAGCAATGTTTTTATGAAATTATTCATGTTGTATGATTGTGTTCTGGTTGTTTGGAATTATTTATGATTAAGGTTTAAACATATATCTCCCATCAATGCATTGGTTATGTGTAAGTTGGAGGTCGGTCGTATGGTTACTCCAAGTGTAATTGCAATGGTTACACAAATTGTAAGGTAGTCGTGAGAGTTACAAATTATAATGTAGCCGAGAGGGTTACAAGAATATGTAAGTAATGTCCAAGATACCTTTATTGTTATATTTAGGTTCTTTTATATTTTTTAAATCTTGTGGAAATATTATTTTTCACAAATTAAGTATATATGAGGGATGAGTATGTCTTTTGAAAATGTTTTCATACGTTTCAAGTATTCATGGACTAATGTAATTTTTCCTTCTTTTACATCACTTACTGAGCTTTTTGTGCTCATCCTAAGTTTTTCTAAATTATTTTCACATTTCATAAGGATGTGTAAGAAAAATAAGGTATCCATGTTAAATGTTTGAAGAATTGTCAAAGAAATCATGTTTTAAGCTTTAATGTTTTATATTTCGAAAAAAAATTGAAACTGTTTTTATAGTAACTAATCTGTAACAATGTGTAATGTTATGAATGTGTTATGTCTCAATTATTTAAAGCTATAAATTTGAAAATATCCTCAATGTAAAAGGAAGTTATTTCTTGACAAAAATCAAGATTATGTAAGGTAATAAGGTTGAGTCCTTAGAGTTGGTATCAAAGGATGGTTTAGATAACATTAGGGGTTCTGATGATGTTAAAAGAATACCATAAATTTTTTTCCTCTTTTATTAATTTATAATGTTATAACATTTAAAGATTAACATGTTGCTTCGTCTAAGATATGTTTGTTCATAATGGTTGTTCGTAGAAGAAATCAGGTAGCTGAAGAGGGGAGACCCCGACGGAATGACATCCTTCCAAATCTGCATTGTGGAATGGTAGGGATTGGAACCGAGCATTTTGTGATAGTAATGGATCAGATAACACAAACAATAAATGGTGGTGACATCTATGAAAAGGAACAAATAGATTCACCACAACAGAACATGACAATAGTGGAACATTTTATGAGACAACACCGGCATGCTTTCAATGGATCTTCTGACCGTGTAGCGATTGAAGGATGGATTAAATCTCTTGAAAAGATATTCGATGTTATGGGATGTTATGAAAATCAAAAGGTAAGTCTTGCCATTTATCATTTTGAAGATGAAACTTATCAGTAGTGGTCAAAGGTAAATAATATCACGGATTGAGAGAATTTTGAGGTCTTAGTGTGTGATGAATTTAAAATCATTTTCCTTGAAAAATATTATTCTAAGGTGGTGCAACTTAGGATGGAGAAGCAATTCCTTGAATTGAAGAAAAAGGAGGAAGAATCAGTGGCTGTGTATGAAGTGATCTTCACCCGACTGGCGAGGTATGAACCAAATCTTAATCCGGATCTTGATAAAAAAAATCAACCGCTTTTACTCAGGACTGAAGCGAATGTATCGAAGAGAATTGGTATCCTGTGAATTCAAAAGTTATGAGAAACTTATCTGATGTGCTGAGAGGGTAGAGATAGAGTTTTCTGATGATCACGTGCATTTTGGAATCAAGGATAAGAAGAGGTCCTGATGGAAAGCAATGTGCAAGAATCAATAAAATAAATCTGATGTTTAGAAAATCCAATTTCCAGTTTGTGAAAGGTGTGGAATGAAGCACCCTGAGAAATGTCTTAGAAAAATTGGGAAGTGTTATAATTGTGGTAAGTTTGAATATATTTACCGAGATTGTAATTAAAATGATCTTAAGACTAATCTTGATAAGAAAAATGGTAAGTGTTTTAAATGTGGTGATATGGGTCACTATGAAAATGCATGCCCAAAGAGAGATCCAATGATGCAAAGAAGCTAGGATATAAGCAGAAAGGTTTAGTAAGATCTATTTCAACTACGTCAGAAAATGTCAATCCATCTAATGAAGTTTTATTGGATAATTTATTTTTTTACTCAGATTTTGCTAAAGTTTTGTTTGAATGTGGTCTACACATTCCTTAATCTCTGAGAAATTTTCGGGTAAATTGGAATTTACAAATCAAAAAATGAGACCAGAAATTGTTGTTAAAACACCATGGGGAAATATTATTGAAAAGAGGAATTATAAGAATCTTTCTATTGTTTTATGTGGAAAGACTTTTCCAGCAAACCTTGTTGTTTTACCCTTAGTCAATTTTGGTGTTATTATGGGAATGAATTGACATTATGTTTATCATGCTAAATTGATTGTAGAGATAATGAAGTTTTTTTCAGAAAGAGTTTCAGTTTGTATACAATAATGAACCCATACAATTGATAACATATCAGGAAGCTGAGAAACTGCTGAAAGATAGAAATGAATGTTATCATCCTCATATTGTTGAAGTCAAGAGAAATGTTCAAATAGATGAAGTTCTAGTGGTAAATGAATACCGTGATGCTTTTCCTGATGAGTTACCTGATGTCATACATGATCGAGAAGTCGATTTCAAAATTGACTTAGTTTCTGATGCTAATCCAATTTCAAAAGCCCATATCGTATTAATCGAATAGAACTTATTGAATTGGAAAATTAGTTATAGGATTTTCTTGATAAAGGATCCATTCTTCCTAGAACTTCACCATGGGGAGATCCAATTTTTTTCATTAAAAAGAATGATGGTTCCACGATACTTTGCATTGATTATATAGTTTTGAATAACATCACTGCTAAAAACAAGTACCATTTGCCTCACATCGATGACTTGTTTGATCAGGTCCAGTGAGCTTAGTTCTTTTCTAGGATTGACTTGAGATCCAGATACCATTAGCTGAAGGTGAATAATGATGACATCCTGAAAACAACCTTTTGTACTAGATAATGTCATTATGAATTTATTGTTATGTTGTTTGCGTTAACTAATTCACCTGCTGTATTCATAAATCTTTTTAATATAATATTTCATGAGTTCTTTGATATGTTTTTGGTTGCGTTTATTGATGACATTCTAGTATTTTATAAAAGTAAAGAGGAGCATGAAAAACATCTATGGTTTGTTTTACAAACTTTAAAGGAAAAGAAACTATATAGAAAATTTAGCAAGTGTGATTTTTGCAACAAATTTCTTTTCTTTGGAACATTGTAAATAAGGATGGAATAATAGTTCATCCTGCCAAAAGAAGTGGTTGATTAATGACCAAGACTTAAAAATGTTACAGACATTTGTAGTTTTCTTAGGTCAGCAGGTTATTAATGAAGGTTTGTTAATAAATTTTCACAGATATCTAGCCCTATAACTATGTTAATAGGAAAGGGGTTAAATTTATTTGGACAAAAGAATGTGATGTTTGTTTTCAGGAACTGAAGAAGTGATTGGTGAATGCTCCAGTTTTGGCCTTGCCATCCCGAAATGGTGAGTTTGTAATCTATAGTGATGCTTCTTTGAAGGGACCTGGTTGTGTTTTGATGCAGAATGATCCGGTAATTTCTTATGATTCAATACAACTTAAACCCGATGAGTTAAATTATCCTACACATGATTTGTATTGACTGTTGTGTTTTTTGTTTGAAAATTTAGAGGCATCATTTATACGAAGACAAATTTCAAATATATACTGACCATAAATGTCTGAAGAATATATTCACTCGAAAGGAATTAAACATGAGGTAGAGAAGATGAATTGAACTGATAAATGATTATGATTGTACGATCAATTACCATTCTGGAAAAGCAAACAAAGTTGCAGATTCCTTGAGTAGAAAACATCATGCATCATTAACAATGTTACATTTGTAAAACGATCCCATGATTAATGATTTGATGAATCTTGGCATATAAGTTCTTGGTATAGGAAATACCTCTATTTTGTCTCCGGTTTCAGTGTAGTCATCATTATCAAATAGAATTAAGCGAGCACAAAAGGAAGACTATGAGCTATAGAAAAAGGTGGAATTGGTTAAAATGGGTAAGCTTCCAGAATTTATCCTTGATAAATATTTCGTTTTTTGATTTGGAAAAAGGTTGTGTGTGCCCTGTGATTCTCATTTGAAGAAATATTTGTTGTGAGAAGCTCATAGTTCTCTATTTTCGGTTCATCCTGGCAGTACTAATATGTACATAGACTTTCGGGAGTATTATTTGTGGGATGGAATGAAAAGAGATATTGCCGATTTTACCATGAAATGTTTGACATTTCAACAGGATAAAGCAAAGCAGTAGTTACCGAAGGGGATGCTTCAGCCTTTTCCAGTGCTAGAGTAGAAATGAGAGAATGTATCCATAGAATTCATGGTGGGACTACCAAATACTTCTTGAGGTAAAAATGAGATTTGGGTTATTGTTGATCAACTGACAAAATCTACACATTTTTTTCTATTCGAGATACAATGTATTTGGATAAGTTTTATCGACTATACCTCAAGGAGATTTCCAGGTTACATGGAGTTCCTATTTCCATTGTATTTGACTGAGATAACAGGTTCAAATATAACATTTGGAAGGGACTTGATAAGTCGTTGGACACAAAAATAAATTTCAGTAAGCTTTTCATCCTCAATCAGATGGGCAGTCAGAGCGAACGATTCAGACATTGGTGGATATGCTTCGAGTTTGTTCAATGGACTACTAGGGAAGTTGGGATCAACATCATTCTTTAGTTGAGTTTTCTTAAAATAACAGTTTTCATTCCAGTATACAGATGAAAACTATTGATGCATTGTACGGAAAGCGGTGTCAGACTCTATTGTTTTGGGATGGAGTCTATGAATTAAAGTTTATAGGGCCAGAATTAATAGAGGAAGTGGATGAGAAAGTAAAGATAATCCTACATCACATGAGGAAATCTCAGAGAGAACAAAAAATTTATGCAGATAACAGAAGGAAAGATTTTTATTTCGAGGTAGGTGGCCATGTTTTTCTTACAATCTCTCATTGGAAAAGTGTGATGTGATTCGGTAAGAAAGGGAAGCTAAGTCTTCTGTTCATTGGTTCTTTTGAAATCTTGAAGAACGTTGGAATAGTTGCACACCGAGCAGCTTTCCCTCTGAGTTTGTCTCAGGTACAAAATGTTTTTCATTTTCAATGTTGAGAAAGTATGTGTCAGATTCATCACATGTCTTGAGCCCAGAAGCAGTTCAGATGGAAGAGAACATTTCCTATGAAAAGAAACCAATTCCGATCCTTGATTGAAGGGAATAGGTATTGCGGAATAAGGTAATCCACCAGGTAAATGTTTTGTGGAGAAACCACATGGTAAAAGAAGCAACAGATGAGTCTGAAAATGCTACGTGATAATTGTACTCTCACTTGTTTAATAAGTAAATAAAATTGCAAGGACCCAATTTTCAGAATATGGGGATAATGTAAAACCCCATTTTTTAAAAAAAATAAATGGAAATGTATGAAACTTGGTTTTAAGAAGACATTTAAAACTAGCCTTTAAAAAAATTTCACTTTTATGTTTTGAATTTTGAAAAATGGTCATCTACAATTGTGTTTAGTATATCATTTGGATTCTAATGGAACCAACTTGATTTTTGCCGAATAATAATATACCCTTATAAATAGTAATATTAATATTAATATGACCATAATGAATATTAAATTGTACTATTAATTTATTTTCTTAAGGCTTGAAGATAATGATATTTTGGTTAATTTTTCAATATGATATAAAATTAATTATTGTTTTAAAATTGTAAATTTTTCAATTAGGTGTGATTTTATTGAAAAAATAAATTAATGATATTTAGAATATTATGTTTTAAAAATTGACTTCATTTTTGAATTCTACACATCGAAAAATGGTAAAAGTGATTTTTTAAAATTTTTATGAAATTCATGAATTTTTTATGAATAGTGAAATACGATAAAATACCGTATAATCAAATTATCAGTAAAATACACTATTTATGACATCATAATGATGTAAGACCACTAGGTTTGAACTCACATGCCATTATTACTATTTAGGGTAACATGAATTAAGACTATTCATTGTCTTGAGCAAAAATATTATAACAATGATTAAAATAATGTTAAATACCTCCTCTCCTCCACTATAAATACCACCCTCATTTAACTCTTCCTCTCAAAACTTTCAAGCCTTGATCCTTACCTTAGTTCACCCCAATACTTCTCCCAAGTCTATTCCCCACATCCTAGAGCTGCTGGTCTTGTCACGACCCGTCCTCGGGGCCCATACCTTGACTACCCCAAGCCCGCCTTCCATAGGCCAGGGGCTGGCGACTAGCACCAAGGCATAAATTCCCGATAAAAAAGTAAGGCATTGCCTTTGTAATGTAAACGAACACCACAGAGAAAGCATGCAGTAGAAGTAAACACTATGGAAAAGCTGGTACAACAGTAAGTGGGGAAAAGTAAGTGGGCCAGTATAAAAACTCAAACTGAATGTAAAATACAACTCGAAAGGGAAAACAACAACTGAAAAGTAAAGCCGCAGCCTCGATCCATCCACTGGACTCCCACCTGAAGGGTGAGTACAGATAGCCTCCACGGCTCCTCAGTTCCAACCTTCCACACCGAGTACGTCCCGCCAGTGGTCCACCTCCAAGTACCATCCTGCTCTGCAAGCCTCAACTACGATCAGCACAGTCCGTCGTCTGCAACCAACACAACGTAGTGTGGGCATAGCCCGTGGAGGGGTGAGTATAAGATACTCAGTAGGGACCCCGAGACCCCCGAAGGTCTCCCAGAATCCACAAAGGATAATCCACAAAGGAATTATACAATCACAAAGTAACATCTGTCACTGCTTAGGTATATTCCCATACATATACCTAAGTCATCAATTCTCATTCGGCTCCAACATCTGAGTTCAAGTACAACCCAGTCCACACAGGAAAGAAAAACGTAAATCCACACAGGATAGCACAACACAATCCACAAAGGAAAGCAAACATGATTTAGGTCACACAGGTATACTTCTTTTTATGACGATAGAGATGATCATATATATCCACTGATTTATCTAAGTCGTCGGACCCACAAAGGATTGATAGGTACTAACACCCGCAATGACCCAGGAAGGGTCTGACCCACACAGGATCAATAGGTAACTAACCCCCTCAATGACCCAGGAAGGGTCTGACCCACACAGGATCGATAGGTAACTAACCCCCGCAAAGACCCACACAGGATTGGACCCACACAGGATCTGTAGGCACTGGCTCACACAGAACCGCTGAGAGCTAACCCACACAGGATCAGACCCACACAGGATCAGTAGCACTGATCCACATAGAATCGCTGAGTGCAGTAGTCGTCGACGTCGAATCCACTAAGGATCTCTGTACAGTCGTCGTCGTCGTCACAGTCGCAAACGCAGCCAGCTCTAGGGTTCCCGCACACAGCAAGCTCATTCGGGAGGGTCCGCTCCATGAGGCGAGAGGTTGATACATAAACTGACACATATTCCAGAGTTGATGTATCCAAAAATTCCGTATCGTCAGCAGGAACTCAACATCGTAGACAGCGTGTCAATCGGACGCTCGGTCTAAGAGTTATTGGCTTTTTCGTCCGAGGGCTCGGTTGGTTTTTAAGTCAAAACCAACCTGACCATAATCCAGCTACGTCCAAACCTTGGGCGGAGTAAGCCGAAAGATCCATCTCACAAAGAGGAATCCAACAATGTCGACGGCATGTCAATCGGACGTCCGGAGCTTAAGATATGAGTGTTTCCGCTCCGAGGGCCCGGTTGGTTTCGTGTACGAACCAACCCGGCTGAACCCAAAGTTTTCTGAAACCTTGAGTGCAATATGCCAAAACGACCGACTCGATCCAAGGATCGCATCGCAACTGACGGAACATCGAATAGAGGTTCGTAGCCCGAGATATGAGAAAAAGACCAAAAGGGAACCGAAAACGGGGGTTTCGGGCCCAGACCGACCCGGCCCGAGACCCCCTAGGTCGGCCCGGCTGCTCGCCTAGCGGTCCGGCGCACTGGCGCACGACACCAGCTGGCTCGGCCGAACGGCGGAGCCGTTCGGTTTGCGGGGGGGGGGGGGGGGGTGCTGCCCCCTGCGTTTTGTAACCGCGACCCCACTTAATGGGGCCACTAGCTGGCCGGCTGGGGGTTTGGACCCCCTGCTTTCCTCCTATCCGACCGGCCTGCCCCGGCCGGCAGGTTTCTGTCATCACGGGACCAGCGACGGACAGTCCCCTCCCGGCTCCGACACCGGTGGCCCGCTTCCAGCCACCGGTTCCCATGCTCCGCCGCAGCCCGATATCGGTTGCAGCCTTCATTCGTCCGGTAAGGCGTGACGACGCCGCACCCCTTCGCCGCGGCCCTTCTCCGGCAGCGGTGTTTTTGCGGTTCTCCGGCGTGGCGTGACGGCGCCACGCATTACTTTCCGCACGATCTCGCGCGGTACGACGACACCGCGCCATTCCCATTCCAACCACATTAGAAACAATAACTTGGATAAGGGAGGAGGGTAGGCCGTGTTTGTGCGGTCCGGCCCCCTCTCGTTAATCGATAGAAATTGGTCATATTTTCACGAAGAACGACAAGGTAGTATTCACAAACAAATTAATAAATAAACCCCTACCTCGAGCATATCTTGAATGGAGGTTCATCGAACGAGGATTTGTCGCGGAAAACCGTCGAGGAAAGAGATGTCGTGGAAGGAGGAAGTCGCATCAGTGTCGCGGTACATGGCGTCGCGTAATCGGTTTCTGAGAACTTGGCGTTCTTCGTCGGAGACCAATGTGTTCTTCGCATTCTTCTTCGAAGACGAAGAAGTCCCTCATTTCCTTAGCCATTTCTCCCAAAAACTCCACTATAAGGTTCCAACCACAAATAAAATAAGCTCAACTCTTATTTTATTAACATAACATAACTTTTGAATTTCAAGAGTTTGAATTAATTCAACTTAATTAATTCATGAAAAGTTGTCATCCATAATGGTGAGTTGAGGTGGTTTCAGAATATGAAGGGGTGGGGTTCGTGTGGGCCCCACCACCCTCATAACCTCCCTTGGGTAGTTGGGTAGTTACCCATCTTCCACCCAAATCCTTAAACCACTTAAAGAAAATAAAAATTGTTGTTAAATTATAAATTAAACTTCCACAACTATTATCATCTTATCTCGTGAAAACGCAACCCTGGAACAGGTGTTCCTAAGCAATTATCGGCACTGCGGTTCCATCGGTGCCCTCGGAATTCAATTCCGAGCACCGGTACAAAAGATAAGAATTCCCGCTCGTTCGTTCCCTGAACGTACCCGAGCTAAACTTCGGATATAAATTCTGGGCACACCGGGCCTCAGAATCAACTACCGTCTGAAACTGCGTTCTTGTAAAATCCCAAAGAAAATTAAGAAAAAAATTTCATTGAATTTTACGGGTCTTTATAGGTATCACCAAAAGCCCAAAAGAAAAATCCTTAAGAAGGATCTTAATGAGAAGAGATTAAGAGATAAACATCTTCCTTTATTTTCATTATTTTCTTTTATTTTATGTTATTTTATGTTATTCTTTTTCATTCCATTTGGATTAGGTTGGGATATTTAATTCCATCTCCCCCTTACTTCCTATATTATGTAAGAGTTATGAGATACTCCCTTTCCTTAATAAAACAATTTTATGAAATTTTTAAGTGACATCATTAGGTTGCCGAGTTTTCGTAAGGGATTTCTCAAAATTTATTTTATTTTGAGTTGCTTTAATTTCTTCTTCTTTCCTCACGTCCTCTTATCCAAGAGGCATGAAAGCTCCAGAATCATGTATATTCTGGATGTTCTTATCTTCATGAAAAATTCCTCATCAATATTCTTCTCCTCCCCACTTATTCTAGGAATTAAAAACATTGTTCGTGATGTGTCAAATTACCGACATCATGGATGATGTGATTTCAATCTGTATTAATTCCTTCAAGGCTGGTCATGAGACCATTTTTATGGTTCTATAAATATTTAAATACTACTTAATTCCAATTCTGGAGTTTCACTTCCAATCGACAAGAACAAACATCATGAACCAATCAAGGAAATCATGTAAACAACTGACCCAAAAACAGCGCATGGAATACAATACTAACAATTAAAGGGTGAAATAATGTAATGAAGTGATAATATATATGTATTATAAATATGTATAGGTTTCTATAAGATATTAATAACATTATTTTAACCATTAAATAGGAGTTCTAAATAAGTTTTAAGTAAGACAAGCCCGAGAAAAAAAAATCATAACCTGATCCCCATTCTTTGGGTTAACCATCTACATCGTTATTTATGTGGTATTAGAATTTTTGTGTGTGATGAGTTCTATTTATATCATGTTTTATTATGAGTATTTACCATTTATATACATATTCCATCCACTCTAATAATTATCGCTTCAATTATATGATTTATATAAGGTGTTTTTCCCATTAAAATCTTCTTTTAAAATTCTATTTTACAAAATTCAAAAGTAATGTTTTTATGAAATTATTCATGTTGTATGACTGTGTTATGGTTCTTGGGAATTGTTTATGATTTTATTTATAACCTATATCTACCTCCATTGCATTGAGTATGTGTATGTTGGAGGTCAACGGTGTGGTTACTCCAAGTGTAACTGCGATGGTTACTCAAATTGTAAGGTAGATGTGAGAGATACAAATTACTAGCTAGCTGAGAGGGTTACAAGAATATGTAAGTAATGTCCAAGATAAATTTATTGTTATATTTATTTTCTTATGTATTGTGTAAATCTTGTTTAAATCTCATGTTTTATAAACTATATATGAGTGACGAGTATGTCTTTGGAAAAAAAATTCATACGTTACAAGTATTAATGAACTTATGTGCTCTTTCATTATTTTACATCCCTTAATGTGCTTTTTGTGCTCATCCCATGTTTGTTTAAATGATTTTTCACAGGTCATAAGGATGTGTAAGATAAAGAAGAAATCCATGTTAAATGTTTGAATAATTGTCAAAGAAATCATGTTTTAAGCTTTAATATTTTAAATTTTGAAAAAAATGGAAACTATTTTTATGGTAACCACTCTCTAACAATATGTAATCTTATGAATGTATTATGTCCCAATTCTCTAAAGCTCTAAACATGAAAAGATCATCAATGTAATAAGAAGTTATTTCTTGACTAAAATCTAAATTATGTAATGTAATAAAGCTGGGTCCTTATATCGGCCACTACGTTCCACTTTCTTTAGGTGTAGGATATCTCGAAGTCGTAGTTCTGAAGAAACTGCATCCACCTCCTCTACTGCAAGTTCACGTCTTGTTAAAATAAGATATACCTCAAGATTTTTTGATCCGTGAAGACCATGTAGTGTTCCTCGGTGAGGTAATGCCGCCACAAATTTAGTGTGAACACAACCATTGCATGTTTTAGGTTGTGGGTGGCATAGTTATTTTCCTGAGGGTATAACTGCCTAGAACCATAAGAGATCACTCCCCACTATTGCATCAGCACACACCCAAAGCCTAGGTCGGAAGCATCACAGAACACCTCGAATGTCACCCCTTCTTTTGGAAACCAAAGCACTAAGGCACTGACCCACTTCCCCTTCAGGTAGCTGAATGCTGCTTGGTACTGCTCACTCCATACGAAAGCCTGGTCCTTTCTGGATAAATCTGTCAACAGTGCCGCAACTCTAGAGAAGTCGTGTATGAACCTCCGGTACTAACCTACCAGACCTAGGAAACTATGAACTTCTGTCACATTTTTAGGTGTTGTCCATGAAAAAACCTCTTCAACCTTCGACAGGTCTACTGCTATTCCCTTCTGGGACACTAAGTGTCCAAGGAAGTGCAACTCTCGTGTCCAGAACATGCACTTGGATAACGTCCCGTAGAGTTGGGGGTGTCAGAGGACCTCCAAAACTATCCTTAGATGTTCGACGTGATCCTCCTCCAATATTGAGTTGATCAGGATGTCATCGATTAACACAACCACAAACCGGTCCATATACTCATGAAAAAGAGTTCATGAGCCCCATGAACACAGATGGTGTGTTCGTAACGTTGAACGACATGACCACGAACTCAAAGTGCCCATACCTACACCTAAAAGCAGTTTTCAGGATGTCACCCTCCTTTACCCTCAACAGGTGATATCCATACTAGAGGTCGATCTTAGAGAACCAACATGCTCCCTCTAACTGGTCAAAAAAGGTCATCGGTCCTTGGAAGGGGGTAACGGTTCTTGAACATCATCTGATTCAGTCTCTGGTACTCTATGCAAAGCCTGAGACCACCGTCTGCCTTCTTTGCGAACAAGACTGGAGCACCCCTTGATGACACACATGGTCAAATAAAACCCTTCTTCACCAGGTCATCAACCTGAATCTGTAACTCCCATAACTGAAAAGGCTCCATCTGATAGGGAGCTATCTAAATTTGACGGTCATCGGATTGTATATCTATCCCAAACTCAACATCACACCGAGGGGGTAGAGTCACAATCATTTCAGGGAAGACATCCAGGAACTCACTGAATATCCCTGGAACTTCAACCATCTTTGAGTCTGCTGACTCTACTAACAACTCGGCTAAAAAAGAAATAAGGGGCTTCACATGTTGGTCGCCTTCACGGAAACTCCGCTCGCCAACAAAAGATACACGCTGGCCGCCCATATCTGTGAACATGACCCTTCTCCGGAAGCAGTAGATAATGACATGCATAGAAAACAACAATTTGATACCTGGGATGACATCATATGGCTTCATTTATAGAAGAAAAAAATCCTCACTAGACTGATGCGACCTCAACATCAATCTACATTCTCAACAAACATCAAACAGGCTGGTCTGACCTCCAACTAGCGTACTCAACACCAAGGGAATGAAATGTTTATCCACATTTAGACCCAAGACATGGGCTAGATTTGGTGCAATCGAGGAGTGAGAGATTCATGAATCAAACAAGGAACAAAAAAGAGTACTAAACAGACTGATCATACCTCGAACAACTTTTGTCCCTACTGGAACTGCTACCTTTTCGGCGTGTAACTGCCCATTCCAAACCCCTCTACCCCTCGGTTGTCAACCGTCTCCCTGACCATGCCCTGGTCAAGTTCCTGAAGTATCGCCCTGAGGTCGGCCTCCTCTGCCCCCGTCTACCCTCGGTGGAGCGGTAGATTACTTCCGCTGTTGTTGGAAGGGCCTGGCTGACAATTACTGCTACTGAGGTGGGCACTGAACCTGCCCACCCCACTGTACTGCACTCGGACAGGGTAAAGATTCAGAAGATGCCCATGGCTACCACAGATAAATCACCTCAGTCTTAGGCATGTGGAGAAAGGGCGGCGATTGGGATATCAGAACTGGAACTGGTTAGGCATATTCCCCACTTACCGAAACATGGAAGACCCGGATGCCAGAGACCTGTTGCCGACGACCTTTACCTTTGGCTAACTCAGCTGGCTCCCCTCTCACGAAACACCTCCCAATGTCTGCATCCTCTCCACTACTTAATCCTTTTTCTGAACATCCAGGTACATCTGTAGAGTAAAGAGAGTAAAAACATACTGAAGAGATGTTCAGAGTGCCTCCTCTATGTTTCTTGTCCGTGACTCCTCATCCAGAAAGAGATCTAGAGAAAAACAAAGAAGATCCTTGGACTTGATTCCTAATTTCCATATCAACATACTGCCTTGCTGAAGGGAGAGCAACTCCTACCACTTCTTGGACTTCATCATGGAAGAAAGGAATTCTGCTCAGAACTCCTTCTCAAAGTCAGCCCACGAAAACCCAGTTTCATTCCTCTCCCCGTGGTAAAGAGTCCACCACTGACACGACTCTCTTCGCATCTGGATCACTACCAGAGGAACCCAGTACTCTGTCAAAGCCCAGATCAAGCTGAAAGCGTTCACTAGCTCCCCACGCCAGCTCTCCATCTCCATTTCTGAGACGCTGCCCTCATTCTTCCCTAGAGTCTTCCTCTAGAAGTAACGAAGCGTCTTCTGCCACTGGTGGGCCTCCTACTCTCGATAGAACCTTTTCGGATCAATCAGATCATACTACTGGGCCTCAACTGCTCATACCACTCATGGACGACATTCGGGTGCCATAAATGAAAATGAAAACAAGAAACTCCCAATCCCGACTAGTGTGGAAATTTCATTTTAAAATTTTGTTTGATCTTTTTATTTATTTTAATCCCCAAATCACCCAAGAAACACAAGAACACAAGTCATTATGATTCATGTACCTTTCCTAGGTTCTCAACCCTGTAATCAGTGTAGTCTCACTTGGCCGTTTAGTAGGTCTAGAGTCTTTACATTGGATCTCTGGAGGCCCTAAAATCCTGTGTCCTAGCCGGTATTCACTAACCTATTTCATGCACCAAGATTACCTAACACTGTTGCCCTACCATCCTATGCAATTCTCACTCTTCCTAACCCCTGAACTCCATATTATCTCTCAACCATCACCTATGATACCATTCTGTCATGACCCTCCTCCAAGATGAGAGAAGGGATGAAAAATCACCATGCTCTTCCCTTGTCAAGGTAAAAGAGAGATAATGACCCCCCGAGTCCCACATTTTGTAGGCCTTGGAGTGGCAACTAGCACCAAGGGTATAAAATCTCACATATATGGAAGAAATTACCCTTTTATGGAACAGGACTGGGAGATAACATGGTAAATCCTTGCAACACCAATGACTAAAGGAAAAAAGTAAAACCAATAATCCATTCCCACATGCATGTTCAAAAGTAAAACTGATACAAAGTAAGACAAAACTCCCATGTAATGTACCAAAGAAAATAAACTAAACAACAACAACTATCTCGACGCCCGAGCTAGTAAGGTCCAACACGGTGCTCGAAGTCCTCATGGAAACCTGAAAACAAATTACATATATCGGGTGAGCATACAAGTATTCTCAGTATGGAAACTAAAGCTACTCGTGCACAAGTGATGGAACAAACTAATGCGCATGAGAAAGTAGTAGAGCCTCAAGAACATACCAAGGAATACTAACTAGCCCAACCTCAAAAAGTCACACTCACCCATATAATGAAAGCCAAGTAATAATATAAGCAGATCGAAATTTGGGTACCCTACACACAACTTTCCCACTGGTTAACTAATCATTCCTAATGGTATGTAGTCATGACGCTGCCACTCTTCCCACACGCAGTCCAACTACTGGAACCTGCATGCACACACCTGGGACTCAACTGCACACAACCACTCCCACAGACACCTGGGTCAGAACAACCACCGCTACGCTTGAAGACACCTGGGCCTCAACAACAACACACCACCCCCGAAGACACCTGAGCCTCATCCAAAAGATACTTGGGAAAAAATACCTGGCCCGCAAACACATGAGCCCCTCATCCAAAAAAACATTTTCCTTTAGAATCTTGGACTATGGTAAGTCTCAAGCCATTACAGCCTGCCCAGATAAGCCCGAGTGGCATGATCCTGAAGAGGGTGTGAGAAAGAAAATAAGTAACCAGCCATCCATTCTTCCACCAGGATGTTTGGAAGACACCCCCATGAAATGAAGGTGTTAGGAACATAGTGTTTGACAATGGTGGGGTGCGTATAAAAATGACAACTTAAAAGTTATACCATCCATTCCTTCTCTCACAACTCAGCCCTGCAAACCTGTTTCCCAAATAAAGCCCTAATGCCGGCCCACTGCATAACGAGTCCAAAACCATACCGAAATTCCATTTCCACAAGTTTATCCATTCTACAATAAATCTATCTCTCATAATGATACACAAACACACCCCCTATAACCCCCCACATACCAAGCCCACAAAACCCAAACTAGAACACACAACACATAAACACAACCACTACACCAAGCGTATTCAAACATAACCAACAAGAGTTCTTCAATTTACACTTTAATATAACTGGGGTGATCACAAAACAGGTTTGATCTTGGGTCATCTCTTTATTTAATCAAGTGTACGTGATTAATCATATTTCATGTTACATTTGTGCATCAAAACATCACAACAAAATAGATCATTACCAGTGCACAAGTAAAGACCACCAAAGACAATGATTTTCAGAAGGAATATAGCCACAAAACCATATAATAATCAAAGATAAAAAAAAATAAAACAGGAGACCAACATCAAACCACACTCTGCCCATTATTTTATTTGTGCGAGTTATCTTTTGATCATTTTGAATCCTTGTTTAATTATTGTTTTAAGAATAGTATCCAGTCATTCTTCATAAAGAACCATTAATATACCCACCCCGAATGATACAATATTTAAGGAGAAGCAAAAGAAAAATCCATACATGGACGATCAAAGATCGAAGTTCCTTCTCGAGCCATGAACATGAGATTATGTGACTTTTAGGAAGAACTCCACAAAGGCTGAGCAGGAAGGGCCCAAAAAAATCACACGACTCATCTCGGGAGGAAGTCTCCAGGTGCACCAAGAGAAATGAAATGGAAGAAGCAATAGAGGATCTCGGCTTAAGAAGAGACCATATCCTAAAACCAGGGAGACAATTTCGATGTACTTAAAAGTCGGATCGTGGTTTGACCATGCGGCTTGGTGGTTTCACATGTTGGAATTAATTTATATTTAATAATTCCCCTTGGAAACTATGAAGATAGAACAGGGGAAGGCTGTGAGTTGATAGATTAAATATAAATGGATAAAAACACATAACATGGGTGAAACTGGAAAAACTGGGAAAAACTGGGAAAACTGGAAATGAGTCACCGACACTGAGCCACTGACGGGTGAGCTACCGACTCGATCTACCAACACCTCGACCTACCAACACCATGACCTACCAATGTTGATTCCCCTGACTCACCGATGCCGACTCTCATTGAGTCACTGATACCGATGCCCCTTGACTCACCTCCACGTGCGCGCTTTGCTCTATGAGGATGGGTAGCATCCTGGGGCTGTCCTCTGCCTTCCCCATCCACTCTCTACTGATCCCAAACTGAAACAACTTACTGCTGCTACCACAGCTAGAACTACCTCAGCGGAGGAGATTGAAACAGAACAACTGACACACCCTGACTACTCAGAAAGGTCAAACACTCTCGCCGCTGATGGCCTCAGCCTTTATAAGAAAAACATGTGTTTAATCCCTTGGCATATGCATTTGAGCCCCTTAGGAGGAACGAGACATTGAAGGATGAGATCTACCCTTGGCTGATCAGAAGCTCTTTTATCTTGGCAATTAGGAACCCCATACCATTTTTATGCTTCATAAGGAGTCTTGACGACCCTCTTCTCATGATGATCCAGTTTTGGATAATGTTCTCTTGATTACCTTGGCTCTATCCAACACCTCGAGATACATATACTTCATAAAAAGGTTGACCTGGCACTAGATCTTTGGACGCAAAACCTCCTCAAAATGACTCATCCAAACCACCTCATCTAGAAACATATCTGAAGCATATCGCAGAAGGATCATGAAACGGATCTGGAACTCTCGCACACTGGAGTTCCCCTGCCGAAGGGTAAGCAGCTCCTGCTGACTGGCCGCCTTCACGGTCTAAGAGAGAAACTTAGCTATAAACTGGTCTCAGAACTTCTCTCAAGAGACTGCCGACTCCTCACGAACACCAAGGAACAACATTTTTCACTGCCTCATTAACTCATTACCCCATGCAACATCGTCACAACCAACGATACCCAGTGCACCTTCCAAGCACGGATCAAACTGAAGGATATCTCAACCTCCTCCAACCATTCTTCCGTGACTATATCTGGAACTAAGCACTCATATTTCTGCAAACTCTAGCATTGAAACTCTCAGAGTTTCCTCCTACAAGTGTCATCGTCAATCTCTACCCTCTGAAGGTCTGTTGGCGCAACCTGGAGCTGTGCTTGCAAAAAAAGGTACAAACTGTTTGGACTCTGAAGCCTGGAATATTGAAGACTTTAATATTAATTAATTGTGTCATTTTATTCATTTTAGGTTAATCTATTCCAAGGTATACCCATTAAAACACATGCACAAAGAAGAATTATGCATGATCCTTTCTTAGGTCTCTACCCTGCAACCAATATCAGCTCATTTAATAGCCACTGTAAACTTAAAGGTCCATGAATTAGATCACAGGGCCCCCTAAATACTCATGTCTAATCCAATCTCCCGTGTTTATAATTCTTTCTAAACTTAGCTGACACTGTTACCCTACCAACCCACACAACCTAATCACCTGTGCCTAAATCCAAACTCCATCCTATCCCTCAACCAGAGCTCTGATACAAATCTATCATGACCCCCTCCCCACAAGGTGTTCCCCTCATGAGATGACAATAAGATAAGAGAGATAGTGACATCAAAGTCCTGTCCCCAGTAGGCCCCATGTTGGTGATGAGCATCGAGAGTATAATAAACACACAAATGAGAGACATTATCCTCAAAGAGAACACATGCGAAAGAGAGAGATAAGATTGTCACCAATAAACTTCTTCTCAAACTTCAGTATAAAAGAAAACTAAAATGCATGTATGTAATGAAATGCAATAACTATTACAACTAAAAGAAAACCTCCAGTACCAAAAGAAAGGTAAAAACGACAGTGACCACGAAGCCCAAACAGCTCCCGCAAAACCCATAAGCTAGAAGTAACTATTCTGATCTCCAACCTTCTCTTGCTGACCTAAAAGAAAATATTCACTGATACATAGGATAAGCATAACAAAATTCTCAGTAAGATCTTTTTCAGAGCCTCTCACACAAAAGGTAAAGAAAACATGCTAAAACACAGTGAACAAAAAGTGAAACTAACTCGTCTCCTAAACAGGTATACTAAGTTCCCAACCTTATCATGGCAACCAATACTACAAAACAGGGAAAGTGAAGCACTGCCTTTTATCAACGCTAAGCAGAAAGTGCTAATAAAGAGGTGGGCCTTTATCTGTGCTAGCTAAAAGTGCTGATAAATGTTTTTAATAAACAATATTATTAATTTATATCAATAAATTATAAAAATTATACCTTTATCAGTGATAGAAAATCAATGATAAAGGTTCCAATGAGTTTTATAAAATAACTCTAACAGATTCCTCCTCCATTGCACCCCTTCAAGTGTTCGCAGAAGCTCACCCCTGTACTGTCGAGCCCTCCATCGTGACCCCTCTTTTTCACCTGCCATCGCTGCCTCCTCCTCCGCTGCCACTAACTCATCCTCCTCTGTTGTCGATCCCTCCTCTGCTGTGACCCCTCTTCCTCCTCCTACCCCGCCGCTACTGCCTCCTCCTCCTCCACCACAACGACCTCCTCATCCTCCTCCACTGCCGCTGCCTCCTCCTCTTCATCATCCTCCTCCTCCTCCTCCTCCACATCCTTCTCCTACTCCTCATTGTGTGGCCCCCTTGCCACCTGACCTTCCTCGATGTGCCCTCCTCATCAGAAGACCATCCCTATAACCTCCTCTACAATGTACAGATCCCCTCGGTGAGTCTCTATTGTGGTTTGTCTGGTTCCCATAGGGTGCGTAGTGTTTGGATGAACCCTTACATCATTTGATGTTGGTAATTATATTTCATTCCATTCATTTGAGACTTCCTTTGATGCTAGATGTTATAAACATGATTTTTAATTAGTTAAATGAATTATATGTTATCTAAATTTGACTGGTCAATGATTTTCCATGATCACTTTCGGGTTTCCTTTGACATAATGGTTGTATTTTAATAATTCATTGATACTTTTATTCAAAATTCTGTTTCACTTATTCTAAAATCATAATAAAATGGAAATTATGGTTTTTCTGAAGATAAATTATTTGTTTATGGTTTATTGGAACAATGGAAATTTATAAAGTGGTGGGATTCTTGGTTTATGAGTTTTCCATATTATTAAAGGGGCGTGTGTTAGATTTATGGAATTATTTAATGACTTCCATGGGTTGATTGGGATTTTTGTGGAATTATTTAATGACTTCCATGGGTTGATTGGGATTTTTGTTTGGTGTTATTGATGTATTCCCTTAGATTTACACTTTTTTCAAATGGTTTTAAATAGGTTTTTTCAAATGTATGAATACTTTATATATAGTAAAGGATTGTTTGGAACTTGATAAAAAGTGTATTTATTTAATTACTTTCCACTCCTTGATGAGCGATATGTTAGGGTTTGGTGTGATAATTGTTTTCTTGATCAAGTGTAAAAGATCTGGAATGTCATTCATTGAAAGTTAACTTAGGAAATCTTGGATAAATAGCAGTTCACTAGAACCATTGAATTATGAGTTGAGGAAGCTCAATTCAGTTCACTGGAAGTTTAGAAGTTGGATCTATAAGTTCACCTATAGAAGCAATTTCAGTTTAATTAATGTTCAATGAAACTTTAGAATGTTATCTTACTAGATACATGTATCTAGATGGTTCCATTACTGAATGTTCAGTGAGAGTGCCTTTAATGGAAGGTCAGAATGAGTAGTTAGATGAATTAGTTCAGTTAATGGTGTACAATGGAGTCAGAGTGTGGAAATATCAAGGTGGACCATTCTATGAAAGTACCATGGCATAGGTTATGGATCTGAATAAATGAAGTGAGGTGAACAATAGGGGAATCTACTGGTATTTGACTGAAGATCCAGATGAGGTGATAGATGTGTAGAAGTCCATGAGTTCCATGAAATCTAATGATGATGAATGGGAATCTCTCTTATAAAATTAAAAATAATAGTTCATCAAAGTCATTAGAGTGAGGTGGATATGGAATGCACCATTCCCGGGTGTTGATGGTCATAAATGAAGTTTCAACTAGCAATCAACAATTACTCATGTCAACAAAAGGATGCCTAAAATTCTAGGAGGGATGTTATAACTGAATGATTAGTTTAGGACCACTTCAAAGAGCAGTATGAACTACATGTGTAAGTATATATTCTTGTAGAAATAAATGTAAGAGATGATTTGACCAACACTGATGAAACCGAAGTACCAAAATTTGGTGGCTATAGTAATAGGATCACACTTAAGCACATATATATTCCCATAGGATGAAACCAAAAAGTCTATGTTGAAATCACTAGAAAGAACATAGAGGATATGAAATTATTGAAAGATGGTATTGGTGATACATCTTCTAGAGAACTAAATAGGGTTTTCAAAAATTGACTTTACCTTGAAACTCGTGTTCTCTTTTTTCAATGGAATAAAAATATGATGTTGTTGTTCTACCATAAACATTAGATTAAAGTATGAATAAAATATTCCATATATAAAATGTTCTTTGTACATTGTCATTACATGTTTATATATTCTATGTATTCTTGTTTGCTTGTATGATCATTGAAATAAGGATACTGGGGTGACTAAAACCAGGGGAATCCAAGTTGAAGGAAAAATAGGTGTGGTGGTCGGGGTGTGTGGTCATCCCAGTTTTGTTATTTGAATTCATGAGGGATGCAAGTATCAATAGATAATATGATACATTCGGATCAAGTTCCACTATGTTGTAGAATTTGTAGTAAAAACTACCGATGATCTTAGAATTTTCACTTGTCCTCAATTAGTGGTATCAAAGCTTATGTTCCTTTTTATGTATCAAAAATTGGTTGTAGTGATCGATGATATAGCACAAATTTAGAGTTTTTTGTGGAGTAGTTCTTTGAATAATCGAAAGGAGTTTGGCTAGAAGGCTATTGGGTTCTAACGATCAGATGGTTTATTAGGTTTTCAGAACAATTTCACTTAAATATGGTGGTAGTACCATGGGTTTCCCTAGATATCAAAGGTCTTCTAGCCGTAGGTGTCGTGTGGCATGTTCTATTCATCGAGTGGAATTCTAGAGCATTTTGGACGATCATTGAAATTCTGATAGCAGTGGATTAATGAAATGATTGTAGTAGCTTCAGATATTGGAGGTCATTGGTTTGCTACTCTTGGAGGATCTCAGTGTTCAAATCAATGAACTCCCATTGAGTGGGAGTTTGTGTCATGTTTTTCATAATATTTTATATGTGATGGATCAATATGGACAAAGGATCAGAAGGTGTGTGAGACATTCTTTAGAAGAAGATTTTCTGTAGGTAGAGGTTTTTCATGAAGGGTGTTGGAGTTTCACATGGGGGGGGCTTCACGGTTATGGGAAGTGTGAGCAGTTTCAAGCTCCAGAAGTAGGATTATTGGCATATAAGGGATCAGATGACTAGAAGAACAAATCTGATGCATGTGTGTCATGAGTGAACTGTAGTGAGAAGGAATGAAGGACGAAAAATATTAGTTTTGTAAATTATTGCTAAAAATTGATGATAGATGGTGCAATATTCAGTACTCACAATAGAATTACAGGTTTCAATGGATTCTCTCATGAAGGCCATTGTACTTAAAAGTAACATTCACATCGACTTGGGTTTCATATATAATTATTTATACTTTTTTGGCTTGCAAAAAAAAGTTCATAAATTGGTTAGCTTGTTATAAAATTTGTTATAAACCGGTTGAGTTGTTTATATAATTCTTTATAAATTGTTTGGTTTGTTTGTACAATTATTGATAAATTGTTTGGTTTTTTTAATAAAGGTGTCATCATTTTAGATTTTTGATAGATTTTTTATGGAATTATTTGGTATGTTTTTGGAAAGGATAGGGGCCCTTTTGAAAATTGTGAAATGTTTGGGTGTGTGTGTTTGAAACTCAAGGGCCCATTTGGAACTTTCATATGCTTTCTGTGTTTTACATTCCCAGCCTCTAGTTTTAGTCTATGATGCACATCCTTGGATGCTTGATTCACCTCTTCTTATTGAACTTCATGATGGAATAACTCAACCAACCTAAATATAATTACTTAAACCAACCTCATTCTAATGAAAAATATACAATGAATATTTAAACAAACTACAACATCATAATTTCCATCAGCATCTCCACACCATTCAGCCCCCATAAGCTTATTATTTACACATTACATATCACTTGTAACTATATGATGAATGAAACCAAACCTATTAAGATTCAATGAGGATTGTAAGATATTTTCTATATATTTGTCCCTAGGTTATGGAGTCATCACATAAGTTTTAATCGACTATTAGTTTCTGATGTATACTTCACACATTGGGTTCAACGAACATTACTACCATACAAATGAGGAAATTCTTAGCAGTGACTACACTAATTTCCAATATATAAAATATTCATCTGATATGATACTATCAGGACCCACCCCCATAGTAATTCCAGTGGAGTTGGGAATATATTAGTGTTTGGCCCCCCATCCTCTATTTAAATGGGCACGATTCAGTTACATTTGGAAATGTAATGATACAACCCAACACTAATGGAACTCCTGTGGAGTTGGGAATATATTAGTGTTTGACCCCCATCCTATATTTAAATGGACATGGGTCAATTACAATTGGAAATGTATTGATATGGACCAAGATGGTATCATATCCAACAACTTACCTGACTTTCCACTAACCTAAGAGGCGTTCATGATCCCGAGGGGATAACAACTATCCCATGGAAAAAGATACAATTAATGTAGAATATTTTACCCCTAAATTAGAGTAAATTAAAAATGATCTTTCTCCTAAAAACCAGACATGTCCCATTCATAAGTTGAGCATTTTAGAAAATAGTAGATACTGAAAAAATAAACAAACAAGAAGCAGATATCATAGATAGAAAATAAAATCTCACTATTGACCAGTAAAACTATTTATCCATACATGTCCCATTCCTAAATCTCATTGGACCTATATTGGATAGGAATAACATATGAGTTCTCATTTTATGTTTTCTTTTCAGTTGGAAATCTCCTCTGTTGCGCACCTCTCCTCTGCCGCGAATATACCTCTGTCATGCACGAAGCGACACCTTTTCGGTGAGTTTTCTCCTCTTACTAATTGGTTTCCTCTTGTTCGCATGTTATTACTATTTGATATTGTTGATTAAGTTGTGAATTGTACGGGATGAACACCCCGCTGAAAATCGTGGACATTGGTGGTCTTTGTTTGCGCACTAAATTAATTGCATATTGGTTGTTTCCTATTGAACATTTGAATATAGAAATTGGTAATTTATGTATACTTGGGTAATGAATGAATTCCCCAGGATGATAAAACATCTGTGATAATCCCTGAATTAACAAGAATAATTGAATAAGGGATGATTTGTAAAATCTGAAATTGCATTTGTTTGGCTTGTATGGTGTTGTGATTGGGAGCATGATTGTGTGTTTGTATGGTTTTGTGGTTGTTGGAATGATTGGTATGAAATTTTTTTTCCATGTTTTAGTTCCAGCACCATTGAGTATCAATTCAAACATTACCCATTTTAATGGCACCACCAATTTGTTACTAGTGCAATTCAACTGAATCTTAGAAAACCACTTCACTAGAGGACTCTATGAGACATGTTATAGACAACCTTGTCAAATAACCATAACAACACATGTAATGAATCCTTACACCTGCAAGAACTCTATGTAAAATCGTACCATCTATTAGTTTAGTACCATAGTTCTTGACTCGAGACATTTTGTTTCTAGAGAAACACTAAAAAACAGTTTACAACAATGCATATAGATCACATGTGGGATACTAAAACATTCTAGTGCAAGAGATTCTCATAGATAGTTCCATGGATAAAGTGTTTGGGAAGATGGGAGTGATCTACTTTGGTCCCGAGTAATGCATAGAGAGGTAAGGGTATTGGTTACCTTAATTAGTTCCATTGATTATATTTGGACGATGACCCTAGTTGAACATTGTGTAATTATTTTGTTAAATATTAATATTACTGTACCAAATAGGATGAATATGAATAAATAATGGATGAATTCCAATCGGTTGACAAAAGTCTATGAAGATGGCGTGAAAGAGTTTATTAGGTTTGAAAAAAAATATGCATATGACCCTTCTCAAATATTGTTCGTGTTTATGCTATTGTTATTCAAAACAAATTAGTCCAAAGGAGTTGGAAGAACACTTGATCTGTCATGGAATAGATCAAAGTAATACATGTTGGAATAAAGATGGGAAAAAAATGAATGTAGGTGGTGGCTGGGATAACACTTCATTTTAGGGATCATTTGACATGATTACAAACGTGAACAATGAAAATGACCGTATAGAGGCTGTGATAATAGTTGTGAATGATGTTAAAGATCATATTGAGAAAATTATAAAGACAGTTGAAGATGAATTTCATGATTGATGAAATTTTTTTGAGAAGTTAAAGAGTTATGCAAAGACATCATTGTCTATTGGTTTCACTAAATATATAGTATTTTCAACCGTACTGAAGTTTTATAATTTGAAATCAGGCAAGAAGTAGAGTGACACCAGGTTTATGGAACTACTTGCTCTCCTGATTGACATACTCCCAGAAGATAATGAGCTCCTGAGCCGAACCTACGATGCCAACAGAATGCAACGCTTGATGGGTATGATCTCTGAAAGAATACTCACCAGCTCAAATGACAGTATACTATTTTACAAGGACCACAAATCACATAAAGAATGTCTAACGTGTGGTGTTTCTCGATACAAGAAAGAGGATTATAGTCTTACAAAAGTTGTATGGTACACTCCAATCATTCCAAGGTTCAGGCACCTATATGTAAGTGAGGAGACTGCAATAGAATTGACATGACATGGAGAGACAAGAATTAAAAATGGGAAACTACGTCACCCTCAAGACTCTCCTCAGTGGAAGTGAATTGATCATGAGTATCCTGAATTTGAAAATGAGTCGAGAACCTCCATCTCGTGTTATCTATAGATGTAGTGAATCCTTTTTGTTTTCAAAGTAGCAGTAACTGTACATGACCAATTATGTTGGTAAATTATAACTTACCACTATTGTTATTCATGAAATGAAAATACATCATGTTATCTATGCTTATATCAGTACCAAAACAACCAGGCAATGATATTGATGTTTATTTGGATACATTGATCTAGAATTTAAAATTATTGTGTGATTCATGTGTAATGTTGTATGATGCTTAAAAAAATGAAGATTTCAATTTGAGAGCCATGTTGTATGGGATGATACATGACTTTCCCGCTTAGGGAAAGTTGTCAGGATATAGCATTAAATAAACTCAAGGGTGTCCTGTTTGTGAATAAGGTACATAGACAATTAGGTTAAAACCTTCATAAAAACCCATGTTTCCCAGAAATCAAAGGGTTCTACCCCGATGACATAAGTACTAATCTTAGACGTCATTGTTTGATAGAAGATCAAAAGAACATGCAACACCGTATCCACTAACAAGTGATTAATTTTTTGAGAAATTAGAAGATGTGGACACTACTTTTGGAAAACTGTTTTTGAAAAACCTTACGAAAACCGATTGGAAAAAGGGATCAGTTTTTTTGAATTATCATAGAGGAATTTTCTGTATGTCAGACATTTTCTTGATGTTATGCATGTTGAAAAAAATATATGTGATAGTGTCATCGACACGTTTCTAAATGCACCCGAAAAAAATGGATGAAATTAAGGCTAGGTTGGACATGGTTGAGATGAGAATATGGGATGATTTGGCATCAGTGAAGGGTGAAAAACGAACATTTCATCTTCCTGCTTCTTACACTCTTTCCAGACAGCAGAGATATCAGTTTTGTATCTTCTTGAATGACGTAAAGTTTCTAAAAGGGTTTTCATCAAATATCAAGAAATTTGTGTGAATGAGCGATTTTAAGTTAAAGGGTTTGAAATCACATGAATGTCATGTTTTGATGTAAGATCTAATTACTATAACTTTACGTTGCATTTTTCCCAAGAATATTCACCATACATTAATAAAGATCCATTTCTTCTTCAAAGCTATATGCAACAAAGTTGTAGACCCGACGAAATTGACAACTACTAAAAGTGATATTGTCATCATATTATGTGAATTGGAAATGTTCTTCCCACCAAAATTCTTTGATATGATGGTTAATTTGATGGTTCAATTGGTGAGATAGAGTTGACTATGTGTTCATGTACATTATACATTGATGTACCCCAATGAATGGTACACGAAGATTTTGAAAGGGTATTTCAAATATCAAAGTCGGCCAAAGGGTTGTATTGTAGAGCGATATATTGTTGAGGAAGTCGTTGATTTATGTACCGAATACATATCTAGTGTGGAAAGCATTGGCATACTAAAATCTTGTCACACTGGGCGACTTGAGGGTGAAGGAGTTTCAGGAAGATAGGTTGCCACAATCAATATTATAGATCGGGAGCAGACCCACCTTTACATTTTTCTTAACAGTTTCGATGCTGACCTATATGTTAAAACCCACAAAGAAATTATTAGGCATTTGAATCCATCTAGGGATGAAAAATGGATATCAGATACACATAAGCGATAGTTTATAGGATGATTTTATGACCATATTTTTAAGAAGTCAAATGAAAATTCAGACCAAATTTCAGAACAGCTTCGATGGCTAGTCGGATGACTAAGTGTGTATGTATTATATTACAATGCTTATGTAGTTTATGGTTATAAATTCTACACTAGGTAAATGGATGTAGGAATAGAATGAAAAGTTAATGCTGAATGATGATATCATAGAGATGGTGTCAGATGAGAGAATAACGGGGACACCAGATCGAAAGTTCAGATTAGATGCTATGCTAGGAAGTAGTTAACCAACAATAGTGAAGTTCACAAAGAATCATTAGTTCTTTTATTATCTTATATATGGACCAAAGAAACCCTTTGGAAATATGTAAAGGTAATGTTACGATATAATATCTCTATTTTAACAAAAAATTATATAATAAAATGATTATTTTATTTTCATTATTCCCTATAGGGTTCGTTTATTTTAGAAGATCCCTATCTATGTGACATGTCTTTGTAGGAAGAGCAACGACGCTGTGTATTCTCAATCACAGAGGTAATCTTGATGTTTGCACAATAAAAACATTGTCCATAGAATTAATGCATTATTTCATATTGATGTTTAATTTATTTCTTTTATTTAATGAATATTAATATACTAATATGTGATATCAATGTATGAAATGTTTAGGTCATTATAGTTGGTATCAGAGTAACTGACCAATTCAAAATCGAGCAAACACATTCAGTTACGATGCAGCTGGTTGACTCAATGTGTCTCTTTTTATTTTAAATTGACATTATTTTTAGAAAAAAACACAAGTGACATACTGAAATCCGAGCATACACATTCAGATTGTTTTGACACTTTATAAAAACAAAACATGAGTCATTTGTGACAATTAGAGATCAACCGCAGCTCAATCTGACGCACAGTGTGACTAGTATGACTAAAAGTGTTTGTTATCAGTTTAAAATTGACATTTAATCTCAAAACGTGTCTCTCACTGAAAACCAAGAAAACCCGCTCCAATTATCATCATAAGTTAAGATAACGATTCATATGTTTGTGACGTGTATGAATCAGTCTCATATCAAACAAAAACATGATGTGACCAGTATGAATCAAAATACATGTTTCCAGTTTGAATTAACATTTTAGTAAAAAAACATGACTGACATACTACAAACTGAGCAAACACATTCAGATTGTTTTGAAACATTATAAAAAAAATCTATAAGTCATTTGTGACATGTAGGAATCGACCGCACCTCAATTAAATGCAAAATGCGACTGGTATGACTCAAAGTGTCTCTTTTTATTTAAAACTGACATTAATTTTAGAAAAAAACACAAGTGACATACTGAAAACTGAGAAACATATTTAGATTATTTTGATACTTTAGGAAAATGATCTATGAGTCATTTTTGACGTGTACGAATCAACCGCACCTTAATCTGACACACAATGTGATCTGTATGGATGAAAGTGTATGTTATCAGTTTAAAATTGACATTTTAGCTCAAAATGTGTCACTCATTGAAAACCAATAAAACCCCCTCCAATTGTATTCATAATTTAGGATAATGATTCATAAGTTCTTTTGAATGTGTATTAATCAGTCTCATATCAAACCAACACACGATGCGGTCTATATGATTCAAAATGTGTGTATCCAGTTTGAAATGACATTTTAGTAATAAAACACAACTGACATACTACAAACTGAGCAAACACATTCAGATTGTTTTGATACTTTAGAAAAATGATCTATATGTCATGTGTGACATGTAGGAATCAAACTTACTTCAATTCAATGCACAATGTGACTGGTATGACTCAAAGTGCCTATTTTTTTTAAATTTACATTAATTTTAGAAAAAAACACAAGTGACATACTGAAAACTGAGAAAACACATTCAGATTGTTTTGAAACTTTAGGAAAATGATCCATGAGTCATTTTTAATGTTTATTAATCAACCTCACCTCAATTCGACTCATGGTGTGACCGGTATGGCTAAAAGTGTATGTTATCAGTTTAAAATTGACTTTTTAGCTCAAAACGTGTCACTCATTAAAAACCAAGAAAACCCTCTCCAATTGTCTTCATAATTTAGGATAATAATTCATATGTTCTTTGTGATGTGTATGGATCAGTCTCATATCAAACCAACACACGATTTGACCGGTATGACTCAAAATGCGTGTTTCCAATTTGATATGAAATTTTAGTAAAAAAAACACAACTCACATTCTACAAGATGAGGAAACACATTTGGATTGTTTTTATACTTTAGTAAAAAGATTCATAAGTCATTTTTGACATGTAGTAATCCACCACACCTCAATTCAACACATAATTGGACTGGTATGACTCAAAGTGACTCATTTTATTTAAAATTGACATTAATTTTAGAAAAAAACAAAAGTGACATACTGAAAACTGAGAAAATCCATTGAGATTGTTTTGATAATTTAGAACAACTATCTATGAGTCATTTTTGACGTGTAGGAATCAACCACACCTCAATCCGACTCACGATGTGACCGGAATGACTAAAAGTGTCTGTTATTAGTTTAATATTGACATTTTAATTCAAAACATGTCACTCATTGAAAACCAAGAATACCCACTCCAATTGCTTTCATAAATTAATATAATGATTCATATGTTCTTTTGGACATGTATGAAGCAGTCTCATATCAAACCAACGTATGATGCGACCAATATGACTCAAAATGTGTGTTTCTAGTTTGAAATGACATTTTATTAAAAAACACAACTGACATACTACAAACTGAGAAAACACATTTAGATTGTGTTGATACTTTAGGAAAATGATCCATAAGTCACTTGTGACATGTAGAAATCAACTTCACCTCAATTCATTGAACAATGTGACTGGTATTACTCAATGTGTCGCTTTATTTAAAATTGACATTAATTTTAGAAAAAAACACAAGTGACATACTGAAAACTGAGCAAACACATTCAGATTATTTTTATACTTTAGAAAAAATAACCTTGATTCATTTCTGACATGTACGAATCTACCGCATCTCAATCTGAGGCATGGTTTGACCGGTATGGAAAAAAATATATGTTATCAGTTTAAAATTGGCATTTTAGCTAAAAACGTGTCACTCCCTGAAAAACATGAAAACCCACTCCAATTTTCTTCATAATTTAGGATAATGATTCATAATTTCTTTGTGACATTTATGAAGCAGTCTCATATCAAACCAACACACGATGCGAGTAGTATGACTCAAAATACGTGTTTCCAGTTTGAAATGACATTTTAGTAAAAAAACAACACAGACATACTACAAACTGAGAAAGCACATTAGAATTGTTTTGATACTTTAAGACAAAGATCCATAAGTCATTTGTGACATGTAGGAATCCAAATCACCTCTATTTAAATCACAATGCGACTTTTATGACTCAAAGTGTTTCTTTTTATTAAAAATTGACATTAACTTTAGAAAAAAACACATGTGACATTCTGCAAACCGAGGAAACACATTAGGATTTTTTAATAATTTAGGAAAATTATCCATGAGTCATTATTGATGTGTTGGAATCAACCACATCTCAATCTTATACCCAATATGACCGGTATAGAAAAAAGTGTCTCTTATTAGTTTAACATTGACATTTTAGCACAAAATGTGTCACTCATTGAAAACCAAGAAAACCCACTCCAATTGTATTCAAAATTTAGGATAACGATTCATAAGTCATTTTTGATGTGTATGAAGAAGTCTCAAATCCACACAACGCACGATGCGACTTGTATGACTCAAAATGCATGTTTCTTGTTTGAAATGACATTTTTGTAAAAAAAACACGACTGACATACTACAAACTGAGAAAACACATTCAAATTGTTTTGATACTTTAGGAAAATTATCCATAATTTATATGTGACATGTAGGAATCATCCTCACCTCAATTCAGTGCATAGTTCAACTGGTATGACTCAAAGAGTCTCTTTTTAGTTAAAATTGACATTAATTTTAGAAAAAAACACAAGTGACATACTGAAAACCAAGCAAACACATTCAGATTATTTTGATACATTTGAACAAAAATACTTTATTCATTTTTGATGTGTATGAATCAACCACATCTCAATCCGATTCATGGTTTGACCGGTATGGCTAAAAATGTATGTTACCTGTTTAAAATTGACATTTTAGTTCAAAATCTGTCACTCCCTGAAAACCAAGAAAACCCACTCCAATTTCTTCATAATTTAGGATAATGATTCATAAGTTCTTTGTGACATGTATGAAGCAGTCTCATATCAAACTAACACACGATGCAAGCAGTATGACTCAAAAATACGGGTTTCCAGTTTGAAATGACATTTTAGAAAAAAAACACAAAATAAATATTAAAAACAATGTAAACACATACGGATTGTTACGATACTTTAAGAAAACGATCCATAAGTCATTTGGGACATGTAGGAATCCATCTCACCTCAATTCAATGCACAATGCGACTGGTATGACTCAAAGTGTTTCTTTTTATTAAAAATTGACATTAATTTAAAAAAACAACACAAGTGACATTCTGTAAACCGATAAAATAAATTAGTGTTTTTTTAATACTTTAGGAAAACGATCCATGAGTCATTTTTGACATGTATGAATCAACCACAGCTCAATCAGATGAACAATGTGACCGGTATGGCTAAAAGTGTCTCTTATTAGTTTAAAATTCACATTTGAGCTCAAAATGTGTCACTCATTGAAAACCAATAAAACTCGCTCCAATTGTATTCCCAATTTAGGAAAACAATTCATAAGTTCTTTGTGATGTGTATGTAGCAGTATCAAATCCAACCAACGCACGATGCGACCCGTGTGACTCAAAACGCGTGTTTCCAGTTTGAAATGGCATTTTTGTAAAAAAACACAACTGACATACTACAAACTAATAAAACACATTCGGATTTTTTTTTATACTTTAGGAAAATGATCCATAATTCATTTGTGACATGTATTAATCCACCACACCTCAATTCAAAGCACAATGCGACTGGTATGACTCATAATGTCTCTTTTTATTTAAAATTGACATTAATTTTAGAAAAAAACAAAAAATGACATACTGAAAACCGATCAAATGAATTTGGAATGTTTTTATTTTTTCGAAAAAACGATCTATGAGTCATTTTGTGATGTGTACGAATCAACTGCACCTCAATCCGACGCACTTTTTGACTAGTACGGCTAAAAGTGTGTCTTATCAATTTAAAATTGACATTTTAGCTCAAAAAGTGTCACTCACTGAAAACCAAGCAAACCCACTCCAATTTTATCCATAATTTAGGATAACAATTCACAAGTTCTTTGTGACATGTATGAAATAGTATCATATAAAATCAATGCACAATGCAATCAATATGACTCAAAATGCATGTTTCTATTTTGAAATAACATTTTAGTAAAAAAAACTCAACTGACACACTACATACTGAGCAAACACATTCATATTGTTTTGATACTTTAGGAAAACGATCCCCAAGTTATTTGTGAAATTTAAGAATCGGCCTCACCTCAATTAAATGCAAAATTTTACTAGTATGACTCAAAGTGTCTCTTTTTATTTAAAATTGACATTATTTTTTGAAAAAACACAAATGACATACTAAAAACCAAGAAAACACATTTGGATTGTTTTGATACATTAGGACAATGATCCATCTGTATTTTGTGATGTGTAGGAATCAAATGAACCTCAATCCAACACACAGTGTGACCCATATGGATAAAAGAATCTATTATTAGTTTATAATTTTCATTTTATCACAAAACATGTCACTCATTGAAAACCAAGAAAACCCGCCCCAACTGTCTTCATAATTTAGAATAACTATTCATAAGTTCTTTGTGACGTGTACAAAGCAGTCTCATATCAATGCAACATACGATGTGACCGGTATGACTCAAAATGCGTTTTTACATTTTAAAATGACATTTTAGTAAAAAAAACTCACCCGACATACTATAGACTATGAAAAAACATTCGGATTGTTTTGATACTTTAGTACAATGATCCATAAGTCATTTGTGACATGTAAGAATCCACCACACCTCAATTCAATGCACAATGCGACTGGTATGACTCAAAGTGTCTCTTTTTATTTTAATTTGACAGTAATTTTAGAAAAAACACAAGTGACACACCGAAAACTGAGAAAACACATTCGGATTGTTTTGATACTTTAAAACAACGATCCATCAATTATTTTTGATGTGTAGGAATAAAACGCACCTTAATTCGATGAATTATGTGACCGATATAAATCTAAATGTGTCATTTAAATTTGATATTAATTTTTGTAAAAGAACAAGTAACATACTCAAAACTGAGCAAACCTATTCAGATTATTTTAATATTTTAAAACAACAATATATGAATCATTTGTGACATGTAGGAATCAATACTACATCAATACGACACACGGTGTGACCGGTATAATTCCAAATGAGTCCTTTTTTTAAAAAATTTCCATTTTATTAATGTATTCTTTCATATCAATGATTAATTTATTTTATTATTCTATTACTGACATAATATTTGTTTTCTTATATAAGCGGATTTTTTTTCTTGAGTTTAGATGCTTTGTTCGATAACTAATACCATGGATGACAATTTTTGAGTGGGGATCACAGATGCCAAAAGATGAAACATTAATGTTTTTAACAATTTGTTGGATAATTGTCATTGTAACCATATTAAACATTGTTTGAAATGTATAAAAAAGTGTTTTTTATTCATGATGTCAGGTAAATGTAAATATCAATGTTTGCAAAACTATTGGGTGCGATGTTTTTTTCTTCTGTACTTTGTTCGCGTACAGGTGCTATTTTGTGAAGGTGTGCAGGTGCTGGGTGTGTTGTTAAATAAATAGCACATCATAGGAAACTAGGCCTTTATCAGTGCTCAAAATAGCACTGATAAAGGTGGCCCGTTATCTGTGCAAAAAAAGCACTGATAAATGGCCCCCTTTATCAGCACTATTTTAGCGCTGTTAAAGGGGACCCCTCTTTATCTTATTTTTTATTAACAATTCTTTTCTTGCACTGTTAAAAGCAGTTTCTAGCACTTTTAAAATCCTTATTTTTAGTAGTGTACCCTCACCAAGTATCGCATACAAGATAATATAATATAATAAATAATATCACGGGTACCCTACTACCACTTCTCGAATAGTTTTCTACTCTACCCCAACATCACATGTCCCATGAATCTCTCTCCAAAAAGGTTATCCTACAGACACCTGTGTGATGTACCACTGTGTGCACCTCGTGCCACACAACACCACCTCAACATAACCAAAAGTGACAAGGTAGTTTCGGGAAGCCACCACATCTCATATAACGTGTATCATACATCAAGTATTATACCTCAAACCATCACAACCCATCCACCAAGGATCCTCAAGACATCACAACATATACACGTTTTACCTATAGTAGTCCTTAGGAAACTATTTTTAGAATACATGTGTGTGAAACAACTACAAGCCATTACAGCCCTCTACACACATATATGGGTAAAACTAACTATTGTGCATACCAGCACAAGTAACTACTAAGAGAAAAAGGCGGTACCAAAGGGGGTAGTCATCCATCCAATATCCCACTAGGATGTTGGGGGAAAACACCACCAAGGATCATAATCCAAGGGTTGTTAGTCTCCCTATCCGATAAGGTGAAGTAGCATATAAAAACATATAACATTGATGACACTCTTTAGGAAGACAAAAAGATTATGAAAATTTCTTTGGATATTTCAAACTATCAAAAAGAAGTTAAGGGAGTAAAAGGAATAAAGTGAAAGGGACTTACGTGGGAAACCTACTCCAGGGAACTACATATCATCCATTCGCTTCCATAAAACCATCACATGTTCTTCTCATACATCCCAGTGCATAGCCCCTACTTTGCAAACCTACGCTGTAGAGCTATGCAGAAAAACTATGCTGCAATAATATTTATGTACCCTATGCAGAGGAGCTACTCTGAAGAGATATGTGGCCGACCTATGCTGACAAACTCCTTTCGACCAACCCCTCTCCTTGAATATAAATAGGAATCTTGGGCTCTCCATTTGAGCACCAAAAATAGTTGGAAGAACTCTTGAATCTCCCATTGCGTAGCTCTTTCGCCCGTATCCCCCTAATTTTCTTAGGTAGCTCTATAAAACACGAGAGTAGAGAGAATTAGATGGGATAAACAAGTTTGAAATCCTTTCAGAGTTTGAATTGAAAAACATCTGATCAAGGACCCTTTCTTCCATAAAGAAGAAGCTGCTTACGCAAGGCCTATTCCTTAGGGACCTATACGGGGCTCTTCCAAAGACACCAAAGGAGACTCAGGGTGTTTAGATTTAAATCTCACCCAAGTGTTTTCTTGTTGGTAGTCATTTTTTAAGCTTTCATAGGTTTATTTCTTCTGTGTTAATCATTTTTCAGTCATCACTAGGACCTACGCGGCATACCTATGAAGTAGAGATATGCTACATAGATGCACCAAGGACCTATGCATATCACCTTGTAAACCCTCTTTCAAGCCACTAATGGTAGGGTATCTTCTTTTTGGGTTCCCGTATATGAAATGGACTAAATTGAAGCCTCTACCCAAACCTCCAGACTTATCAAACATTTGGGAAAGACACATCATCGTGTATGCCATTTGTGTTTGTATATCTACAGTCAGAGGATTCCCATATTTTTCTTCTAAGGGATTCAGGATCCTTAGTATGCTTATAGGTTTGTATATCTACAGTCACATGGATCCTTACCCAAGAGATAGTGTTGAGAAGTTCCCAGTATTGGAGTATGTGGATGAGACCCTTTCCTCCCCTTTTCGTCTCTATGATCTGAATCCTCTAGTTCCCAATAGGGAGAGTGAGGGTCACACTTGCTTTTCCATTCAACTAAATAATAGTCTCCATCTTTTCCTAAGACCCACTAAAGGAATCCCTCCTAGACTAAGCCCCTAGTCTTTTGAGCCGGAGCCAATGACCTTCACTTTCATTTCACATTAAAAGTTTCATTATTCCACGCCCTCTCCCACCGTCACCTCGACTTCTTTTGCCGTAGGCCCAACCTCTTCCATCAGCGGAAGAGAAAGTGTGTCATTTGGTGAATCTATCACATCCTATTATTTCTCACACCGAGTATGACTCACATGGTCTTTGAATTTTGTGATGATCACAATATCCACACAATCCACCTCATATTTTTAACTATGAGAACTCTGATTCTCGCCATAATTGAGATACGTAGGAAGCCTTCACTAGGGCCCGAGCCCACTGGATATCCTCTTCAAGAATGCAACCATAATTCCATTACTCCAGGCATCATCTTTAAGAGTCTGCCCCGAATTAATCCCCCCTAAATATCAATGAGTTAAGAAATCTCTCATGATCCTTGTTACAAGGGCATCATATTTAGGAGTAAGCCCCCAACTATTTCTCTCAAAGGGGTATACATCCCTTCGATACTTATCAAACTAGTGGGATTTGATTCCCATCTGAGTGTGATACATAGAAAGCCTCCATGAGGTTCAAACCCAACACTCAAAATCAACAATGATATTCTTGGGTTGTATTCCCAATAGGATCTAATCCAACTTGGAAACTCATATCTTTTCTAGGTTCCTTGGGATATTTAGGCATAAATCCCACACCGAGCTTTGACTAAGCACCTTCTGCTTAGCTGTCCTTACCACATGACATTAAACTATATGGTTAGGTCTTATCACACGACCTTAATAGGTATGATGTGTCCCATAAGTGACATTGACATACAAGGGTCTTGATTGCTTTGATAAGTATACATAGGTAGCCCATTTATGGGTATGATCCCAACATCAAATTAAGCTTTTGTCTCCCTAAATGACAATACATTCTAGAGTGCCCACTGAGTGGCTTAAAAACCAGAATTATCGGAACAACAACTAAAAGAATTTCTAAGTAGTATATGAGAGGATATCCATGATGGAGAACCTCAAATACATATGAATATCTCCATTAATTAAGAACCTTGAATACATATAGACGATTCGAAATTTCTCACTTGCTAATAATTGATTGAAAATTTCAAGGGACACCTATGTTATACATGGAAAATTAATAAGGATTCATGAAAATATATCAAATCTATAAGAGTCCTGGAGTAGACAACAATTCCTCCCAAAAGGATGTGATGATCCCGACCTCCCATCCTCTTGACCAATGTGCGTTCTTAAGTATCGTATGTCTAAACCCAACGAACGCCTACCATTGGAAAGTAGGTCCCTTTGGAGAAAGAACCATAGGACGTTTCCAGTTCTATAAATAAATCCAATGGAAACCACCCAGAATTAGTGATTCTTAATAAGGACACACGTTCCTAGAGGAACAAAAAAATGGTGAACCTGACGTGAATCCTTAACCAAGTAGATTGTGTTACTCATATGTCAGGCCTCTATAGATTGATAAAGGAGATCCAGATAAGGGAATCAATCACACATGTGTTCATATAAAAAGATTCTTCTTTAATAGAGTTCATTGTTTGTATTAGTCAAAATTTCTCAGAATTCCCTTAATTCCAAATGGCTTCCTTCAAGTTTTCACCTGTGAATGCCCCAAATGCTACTTAAGTTGGATCATCATCCGCTGGAAGGACGACATCACCAACTCAGAGTCTTAAATACAGGGTCTCAAATGCATTGTTTTGGGAATATCATCAACACTGTATTATCCCAACCCTGGAAACATCCCGACATGCTCTCCAAGTTAACAACAAACCTTGATCGTCGGGTCAACGATGACTGGTGGTCAAGAAGAAGATGACGCTAACCACCTTCTTCAACCATTTTAGTTCCTTATCCTTGAAACACAATAAACAGTCCCTCCCATACTATAGGGAGGTGGATCAGGAGGTCACTCATGGACTCCACTCAAAGACACATGAGTCCTTCCCGAGGACCCCTGCAAACAACCATCACTGCCAACATCACGCGGTAATAAACTCTCAACATGATGAGGGTGTCATCTTTGGTTGTTCAACCTAGGTCCCTTAGACTTGGGCACACTAGACGAACCACCAAAGACAATGACTGACCAATAGAGAGCAGGTTTCTACCTTTTCCCCCTATGATGATGTCCATCAACCCAACTAGGTGAAAAATGAAGAATGGGCACATACACCCATCCGACTTGATTCTTCTAGCCAACAGGTTCATCTGGTGGCTCCCAACCAATCCCTCCATTCAAATATGGTGGAGTAGCATGAGCGGGAATATACACTTTCTTACAAACTATCATCCAGTCAACAGACTCGTCTGGCTGCATTCAAGGAATCCCACCAATCAAATGTGGTGACAACATGTAAGCAAGAACATACACCTACCTACACCCACCAAATCCTGCCATCAGTCTCGTTTGTCATCATTGAAATAATTCCTTCAACTATGTTTGGTGAAAAATAGCCAGAAGACACATAAACATGCCAGTATACATCAAGCCTTCCAACAGTCTTCTTTGGCAGCACCCGAAGAAGTCATTCGGAATGCTCTGATGACAAACCCGGGGTGTACTTAACTATCTGTCTCCACACATGAGTTCTGTTAGTATCCATTGACAGGAAAGAGAGTACATGAGTCGGTACATACACCAACTCCAAATTCAGAATGGATGTATATTCCTGTTTCATCCACTGAAGTCACCAAACACATTTTAGAAATGGTGAAATGGCAGACACAAATTCCTACCCATATTCTGGAAGCCTTCCCGAATACCATAAGAACAACTTCAGCAGTACCACATGGACAAACCCATAATTCTATCCCCAAACCTGAGATGACTCGTGAACATGCCGTTTCAGAGCAGATACATACCTCTTTTCCAGTCAAGGAGGGTTATGGGCATACTCCTCTATATCATACAGACAACCAGATTGGGAACAAACACCCTTTATAAGTTAAGATAATTAGCCTATGTTGATGGCCACTCCAAGGAAGACACGTACACCTACCCATGATAACCTCTTTTCCTAGTAAGTGACCCCAATTATGTGTAAGAGAGCTTCTATGAAGAAGTCTCTCCCAGCACAGTTGGAAAATCAAGAGTCAATATGTGATCTGGATCCTATTAATGTTTGTTTTCTTGAAGATCTTAGATATTTATTTGTTGCAACTCAAGATACTGCCCTCCCATTATCAAATTATGGGGGAAGTATCACTAATTCTGAAGTTCCCCATCAGACACATCATCATGAAGGCTTGCTCCATGACAATTCAGTAAATTTAGAGAGCCTATCTCTGGATGAGAGCTGTGAAAACCCTCTGTGTGGAAAGAAGACCAAGGAGAAAGAGGATTTATCCCTTGCTGTAATCCATTATGGTGGTCCTACCCATGATGGCATTCACTGCGAAAGATCTATCTGCATCAGTGTTTCGCATTGTCAAGATAATTCACCAATTGACAAAGTAGTGACGAGAAAACCCTCTTATCTCGAACTTTACAACACAAGGTCAGTCATGTCTGATACCTTGTTACTAACAGGTTAAATACTTTCTCAACCAGAAGACATACTAAGGTGACAGTCATTCTCCGAACCTCCCTTGGGTCATTTTCCTTCTAATATGGTAGAGGGCAAAACAACTGATCCTATTGTTTGTGATAAAAAAATTGGGATGCGTCCACTCTGGTTAGACCAAAATGAGAAACCTCTAGCAGAAGATGATGAGAATATGTTGAATATAAGAAAACAGCCGACTAAGGGTGAAATACCAGTCATGTTATGTCCTTTAGCAACCTCTCAATACAACATCTCCGAATTGATGACAGAAGATTGTATTCGTGATATCCTCTTCAAAATATGGAAGACTCTTCGTCATTTGAAATACAAAGTATTCACATATAATGAATATCAATGTCATGTCAAGGTAATAGAAGGGTTATAACTCCAAATTAACTTGACATCTCTCAAGGTTTCCGGACATCCAAAGGTCGAGAAGCAACAAGTTTCTCTTCAATGGGAATGCCTTAATGCACTCAATATGTTATAACTATTGATTGCAGAAGCCCCATATGGTGTTCATATCATAGGATGAGGTGCACAAGGAGCATTGCATTTCACTGCACCCCAAAATCTGTAAAGCCATCCAAAAGTGGTCTCATGCAATGTTATTTCCCCAAGCCAACTACAACAAAGAAATTATGTTCATAACCGAAGAAATTCCCAGTAGGAACATGCCTCGATCAGGTTTCACCAAAGTCAGGCCCAAAGAGAGAAATATGTTGACTTAATTTTGCATCAAGCATATGAGAATATTAAGAAGGTCTCTCTCTTAGAGGATGTCATCCATCAGATTGAAAAAATGTATGAAATATCACAATGGTCATCTAAAACATGCGATTTAAGTGGTTGTTGGATAACACACACAACTAATATTTGGATCATAATTCAAAAAATCAGATGAGCATTTGCGCTATTATCAGTTATAATAGTTGAGGAGCCATGATAACCATCATGATTTGAAGATTGTTTAACCCAACCATCGGAATCAACAAACAGAGTTCGATGATTTGAAGAAGAAAAACAAGAACAATTCCAACCTGTAGGGATGAGAGCTTTTTGACATCCACAATTCCCTCTTCAATGGAAGTCGGTTTTCTCCTGATTTGGGAAGAAACCACAAAGTGAACACACAACTGAACTATCCAAGGATTCCATTCAGGTTATTGTCCGTCAAACAGTTCCTGGGAAATCATCATATAAGAGAACAAAGTATCATGGAGGTCATATAAGGAGACGATCATACAAAGATACTGACATAATGTCAACAATGCATTATGCATCTGTGAATGTCATTAATACCATTATGGATGATCCATTAGAAAATGAGTCCAGTTCAAGGGAGTCAGAGGATGAAATTCTTATTCATAATATGGTACACACTGAAGGAAATGAAGGAGGTGTGCATACTCAAAATCAGAGGGTTACCCAGAATATAGGTATTCCCTCAAGTAACCAGCTCCCTCCTCCTCGAAAGCAATCTAACAAGGGTAAAGGTAAAGGTCATATCATGACTCTCTTTTCCTTTGAAGAGGGTCAATATCTTTCAATTGAATAAATATTTACCTAGTAAGAGGTGTAGATAAAAGAGATGAAAAGACTCAAAGCAGAGTTACTCTGAAGCAGCATTCCTACCAGACATGCTCCACAAGCATATTCTCATCTTGCACATACAGTACGAGCTCCTCAACAAAGATTGTTTGTTGAAACTATAGATGTGGATAATGATTTCCCTACAATAGGTACACATCCAGAACAAGATCAAATATATCCTTACAGGACTGTGCCCATGGGCTATCCAGGACAAATACCAGTAGCGCCACCACCAGTGGTTTTTCCAGTTGTCGTGCAAGTTCAAGTTCTAGCTGATGTGCCTATACAAGTCCCAGCTCATCCAGATACTTCCCAAATGCTTATTAATACAATTTTGAGGCATTAACATCTCGATTGGAATCTATAAAAGAACGATGCACACTAGTACAACCATAAATGAAAGATTACCCCGAATGGGTAGATTCGATCCCTACCCTACCAAACTATGTGAATACCACATTTCCAACCTTTAATGGTTCGGGATATCAAAAGTATCAGATAAAACATATTTTTTATCGCTCTGATCCAATGATGGGGACCCTTCAACAACAAGAAACAATAAATCTCACATGTTTTTGAAATCATTACAAGGGTCAACCTTTGTTTGGTATACAATTTTACAGTCTCGATCAATTACTAGATGGGAAGACCTCCGTTAGAAATTCCTTTTTCAATTCATCTCCATGATATCAAAGACAACAATTATTTATCTTAATAATTGAAAATAAAGGGAGAATGAAATAGTTTCAAATTTAATTACTCAAAAGAAAGGATATAATACTCCTTAAATTGATCACTCCCTCAAGAGAGTTTCTGCGAATTTGTGTGGAAAATATACGGGATGAGTTACGCACACCACTAATCCTTGTAAAATACACAGAAGGGTTTTTGAACCTCTCCTGAATCGCCCTACAAGTATAGAATTCCATTGATTTAACCAAATCAAAGTCTAGTGTATTCCCATCAACTTTGGAAAGGAGAAAAGTGAAAATAGAGGCAGCTATTATTACACTCAAACCAGAACCTGTACCTGCTTCTACGTCAAAACCTTCATCACACCGTAAGACTCCACCTCCTGAGAGTCAGAAAAAACGAATGACTCGTAAAGATGATAAAAAAGATCAAAGGCAGAGACATTTAGAGGATTTAAAGGATAAAGCCTATTATTTTCGGAATGAACAGGTTCCCAGTTAATTCATTTCAGTTTTGGAGAACAATTTAGTTTAGTTTCCAAGACTGATGAAACAGAATAAAGAAGGAGAAGAAGATATCTCAAATTATTGTCCCTTTCATCAAATGTTGGGGCATCCCATTAAGGAGTGTTTTGTTTTCAAATATATCCTACAAAAAATGGTAGAATCTGGACAAGTGAAATTAAAAAGTTCATCAGCCCAAGTAGCATGTGTTACTGCTACCGATCCAGATGAAGATGGCGGATGACAGGAAGTCAAAAGCAAAAAATGCGCAGAAGTATAATGATTGGATAGTAAGGAAAATTGTCAACCAAACTCACATAATTCTACAAACACATTTGAAACAAAAATAAGTGCTTCCTGCCACTTCTTCTACAGAAAATCCATACCCATCAACGGATCAGTACTCCAAAGGCCAATCCTCAAAGAAGCAACATAGTCAGAAGGATAAATAGAAGTCGGGAGAAGATGAACTCATGTCAAGGCCAATGATGTCCTTGAATTTGGATGATTTCATGCCATCTGTCTCAAAATCACAAGCACCTCCTCACCAAACGACAGAACAAGAACCAACCAATCAAGAAAAATATTTATCAGATGAGTAATTGATCTTTAGTTTCGTTAACATTATCTACTTAATTGAATCCTATGCAAATGAAGATTCTGGTAATGAATCTGACTTCCCCGTACCTTATTGGGGAACATGAGGAAGAATTCCAAGTCAAGGATATAAGGGAAGACATGGATATGTTATAAGCCACTATTTTAACTATACTGATTCTCAAACCGTTTATGCGGAATAAACTCGTAGGATATCCCTTTGGCGGGCTCAACAAGAACAAGGGATCTCTCTCACACATGACGGGATCAGCCCCGACATGATTATCTTAGAAGACCGATTAGAGGCTATACCTCCAATCTCTCAGTTGGTAGATAGATGTAGTCAGTCTAATCTACCAAGAGTATAATCATTTCTGGCTTCTTACCTGACATATGGTATATTTACATCAACAGTATAAATTTTTAAGGCACATGAAAAACCGCATTAGCATGCTTGAAAACAGAGACATTTAGACCAAAGTATGATGTTTTGAAACAACTATCCTGAGAGACCATCTACGTTATCAATCTTGGATGCTTGGAATCTATCAAAATATCTTCAAGAATCACTTATTGAGCCTCTGTCAAGTCTTCAAGAGTTTGAAACTGAGGTTGCTGCTGTTGAGGTTTATCCTATAGAGAATGATCCTATAGAATGTCATGTAGTTGAAAATTTCTGGGATCAAGATGATGATGATGTTGTACATGGGCACATCAGAACCTTCTATTTATATAGAAAGGATAATGATACAGACATCTGACAAGCTTTCACTAATAATGGATCAGGAGTCATCCTCATTCCCATCTATACACTTCGTTGACTGGGTCTCACTGAATCTGACTTATCTCCCTCCATTCTGATGTTGTAAGGTTATGAAAAGAATGAACAAGAATCTATAGATGTGATTACACGCAGAACTCAGTTTGGGGATCTTGTATCTAATTCAGATTTCATGGTTGTCTGACATGAAACAACATTCAACATTCTATTTGGAAGACCGTGGCTATATCAGCATGCAACCATTCCTTCATCCTACCACCAATGCCTCAAGTATTGTTTTAATGGTAAAATTGGGACATTTCATGGTGAAAAACCTTTGTTCAAAACGTGCGAATCTTAGTATATTGATGCAGGATTCTGTCACACAAAGGGAATAAGGTCCATGACAAAAGATATAACAAGAATCAATTCTCCGAATGGTCTGCAAAAGAACCCAGCTAATCCATTCAAACATCTCAGTATAGATTAGATATTGACTATTAATCAAATTGAAAGGATGGACCCAAATCCAAGTACTATTTTAGCAACGTCCATAATGTCAGTTGTGGCAATCGAGCTTGACAACATGGAAGGAATTGTTGATCTACCAAGAAATGATAAAAACTTAAATGGAGATGTCTTCATTTCAACCACCATACTTCAAAAATTATTTGCTTCATCAGTCAGGATAGAAGATGTTTTCAAATTTGTAGGGGAAGACAAGAATGTTGTTTCCTAACCCATAATTTTCTCTTCAATACTCTAGGAAGACCCTTCATCATCAATAGGGTCATAAATTCTTCCCTCTTCTTTAAGATTTCAAAATATTAACTCCTCCCCTAGATTTGAAAGTATTACCTCATCACCTACCCTTCAAGAAGAAAGAAAAGAAGCAAAACATGAGGAATAAAAAGAAGAATCACGTGAGGAAGAAGGAGAAGAAGATCAGAAGGATGACACTCCAGTATTTGAGGAAGGAGTCTCCACCACTGTGGATGAGCTCAGTGAAATAAATATTGGTATAGAAAAAGATTCACGACCCACTCTAATTTGTGCAACCATGACTTCTGAAGAGAAAGAGATGTATACATAATTTCTAAAGCAACAGTGAGATGTGTTTTCATGGAAATATATAGAAATTCCATGCCTTAATCCTGATATAGACACTCAACATTTGAGTTTTCCAGAATAGCATCGAGGATTTAAGTAGACAGTAAGAAGAACCCATCCAACTCACACCTCTAAAATTGAGGCTAAAGACGACAATTTTATCAAATATAACTTTATCAGAGGTGAAATATCCTGAATGGATGGATTATATTGTCTTAGTGAAATAGAAGAATGGACAAATTAGAGTTTTCATTGATTTCAGATATCTTAAGCGGAATTGTCCCAAAGATGAGTTCCTAGTTCCAATCACAGTGCTATTAATTGATGCAGTAACTAGTTATGCAGCTCTATCATCTTAGGATGACTACTCTGGGTACAATCAAATTCAGATGGCCCCGGAAGATGAGGAGTCTACAGCCTTCAGAGTCCCTCAAGGAATATTTTTCTATCATTAATGCCCTTTGGATTAAAGAATGCTGGTGCAACGTATCAATGTGTCATGAACCATATCTTCAAACCCTTCATGGGAAAATTTGTCAAATGTTATATGGATGATTTAGTCTTTAAATCCCGTTAATGTTCTGATCACCTGATTGATTTGGAGACCATATTCAGTAATCTTCAGCAACATAATATAAAGATGAATCCCTTAAAATTTGATTTTTGGGTTACCTCAGGAAAATTCTAGGGCTTTGTTGTACACTATCACAACATAGAAGTTGATAATGGGAAGAAAAAATCAATCATTGGCATGTCACCTCCTCAAAATTTGAAATAATTAAGAGGACTTCAAGGACATTTGGCATATATTCAACACTTTATCACCAATTTTTTAGGTAAGTGTTTACCCTTCACCGGATTAATGAAGAATGGAGTCACTTATCTATGGAATGAAGATTTCCAAGAGGCATTTGATACCCTCAAGAAATATCTCTTGAAACTACAGGTATTAATGCCACCTATTTATGGAAATCAATTCATTATCTATGTGACAGCTTTAGAACGATCACTGGGTGCCTTACATACACAAAATAATTATACCGTAAATTAAAACAACATGTATTATCTTAGTTGAACAATGGTCGACGCAAAGACTTGATATTCAAGTATTGAGAAGTGCTGCCTGACACTAATTTTTATAGTTCAGAAGCTGAGGCACTACCTACAGCTTCACGAGATTCACTTGATATCTCACAGTAACCCGCTCAAATTTATCCTTAGTCATCCTATTCTAACAGTACATTTTACATGGTGGGTAGTTATTATTCAACAGTTCGATATCCAATTTGTGCCTCAGAAAGTATTAAAAGGTCAAGTTTTAGCAGATTTCCTTGTTGAGCACCAGTCTGTGGAAGATACAACGTTGAATGCTAAACATCCAGATAAAGAAATATTCTCTATTAGAGATAGTCCTCAAACATGGGAAATATACTTTGATGGTGCTTCCATAAGTCCAACAAGGATTAGAATGTAAAACCCTAAACTCAACAAAGTTGAGTTAGGAATTGTGCTTATCTCCCCAAAAAACACAATGTTGCCATATCCTTTTTGTTATCAGACGGTGGTACCAATAATGATGTAGAAAATCAAGCTCTCATTGTAGGCCTAGAATGGTCACTCCAAGTACAAGTGAACCACCTGGAGGTGAAATGTGATTCATAATTAATAATCAGATAGAACAATGAGGATTGTAGTATCAAAAAATAAAAATTAATCCCTATGTATGATTATGTCTCCGGGTTAATGGATGAATTTCTCTTAGAGACAACATTTTCTTAGGACACATGATCATAAAATGCCCATGCTGATGCATTGGATAATGCAGCCACAGCCCAGCCAAATCCAAGCCGAGATAAGAAAATCATTAGTATTTCCCATCATCATGTGGTTTCACCTTTTTTTCAAATTAGAATGGGGGGAATTAATAAAATCAGACCTATTTCCAATCCATATGGTCATACCATGATATGAATGACACCTATCATGTAATATCTTCAAAATGTGGTATTTCCACCAAGTAGTGCTGAAAAAGTGTAACACCCGAGACTTTTATGTTATATAAATCATCAAAGGAATATTTTTCTACACAACACTTGCTTGGCTTGCTTTACACGCAATCGCAACCTTCCTCAATAGCTTGCGTCGTACGCAATACCGAGTTTCACTAAACAACAATATGTTATTAAAACTAGTCGTTATGAATAGTAATAACCACTTTTTGAAATTTTATAAATTTTATTTTTCAAAATGGACTTCATTTTCGGACTCAGAATATCGAAATTAGCCTAGGGTGAAATTTTGGTATTTTTCTGAAAACTTTCAATTTTTGATGAATAGTGAAACCACTAAGTGGTAGGTTAAAAACTGAATTTTGCATAAAACTTAATTTTACCGCTTCTGTGAATGGAATTTCAAAAATCCGAGAGACACGGTTAATATCAAGGACTAAAATGTGGTTCAATGAGATGAAAATAATTTTTTGGTGAATAGTAACTTTTTACTATTTTACCGCGGTTAATAGTAAATAGGGTAACTAAGGGTAATTATGATATTAATATTACCCTAACACATGTCCTAATTCTATTGGACAAGTGTAATTCGACCAAAAACAAACTTAGGAATAAAATATGACCATTTAGGCCCACTTGGATTAGATTAGGACATTTATTATTAATTTATTTAAAGAAGGGTTAAAATAGTTAAAATCAAAGTTTAATAAGTAAATCATTTTTAATATGGGGTTATACATAAGATAAATTCAATTGTAAATATTCATTCGAAAGCTAAAAAGATTTCCTACATGATGATATTTTATTTGTAATTTTTAGACATTAAATAATTTAATTTAGTTATGACATAATGATGATGCAGTAATTATCTTTTTAATGAAATATTGACATAATTGATGTTATAAACACCAAAATAAATATAATTTGAGACTTTTTATAAATTCCACTAATTTTCTAGGTTACTATGATATATTAGTATTGATTTAATCAACTTGGTTCGAACATATAATTCTGTTATGACTTTCAAACAAATCTTATATCAAATAGTGTCAAAATTGACACAAAATAGTTTTTAAATCAAATATTATATTATTAATTGTTATTTTATTCCTAAAAATCTAAGGTTCGGCCAAATGACTTAGATAAGGATATATATATTAATAATAAACAATTTGGGGTTCGTTTGGCATGTTATAGTAAGTGTATTAACCATATAGTGAAAGAAAACAAAAAGACATGGTAAATGTTAAATTATTTAACTTAGAGTTAAATTTAATTGATAAGGTTAAAATAATATCCTAAACTTGTCTAAATTCTATTGGTTGATAGGATTTCGACCCATCCCCACTTTAGCTTCGAAATAAGACCCTTTGGAACCATTATAAACCGATTTTGACTTTAATATAAAATAATATTTTGAGATATTCCTAAGGTGCCCCTCTCCTCCCTTATAAAAGGGCACCTCCTCCCCCTCCTCCTCACACCAATTTGAGCACTCAAGCTCGGCCAACCCATGCCATTTTCCATTCTCCACTTCCCTAGAATAATCCTAGAGGTCCTGGTCTTCTCCAAAGACCAATCTTAGTTCCTTAAGTGGAGGATTCAAAAAGGCGTTCCAAAGAAGAGGTAATATCCATTACCGATCTTTTCAATTTCTTTCTTCTTCAACTTCTTCTTCTTTAGTTGTTTCATGATAAAGTAATAACATCAGTATTACTTACATACTGATATGTTATTATAAATATGAAACAACCCTAATTCACCTTCTATCCATCCTACGGAAAAAATGAAATCACCGCGCGTGCGTACGTACGGAATACCGTCTCCACGCCGTGGTGTAATCTATTTTCCACCATCACCTTACAAGGATGGGTATAATGGTGTAATGAGTAACTATATATGATTATTATTAAGTAATATTGATACTGAAATAATATATATAAACTCCAATACAATTCCACGATCATAGGAACGATATCATCACTCGTGCGTACGTACGGAATACCGTCTCCTCGATGTGATGCGAATCGTTCTACATGATCTTCATTTCATAATGATTGTATAAATGAATTGAATGAATGAATATGGTACATACTACACTAATACCATTCTGGAAATGAATTATCTATAACCTAAATATAAGAATAAGAATTTATTCGACAAAACACGCATAAGAACAAAAAGTTATAAAGACCCGAGTAACAAGTAACAATGAAATATTACTAACAAGAAGCTAATAATATTACCATATATGATCTCATATCAATATGTATGATTCTGGAATAAGTCAATAACATTATTTAAACCATTATACAGGAGCTTCGAACACGTACAAAGCTAATCGGACCTAAGGTAAGGGAAATATCACAATCTCATTTTTATCCGAGATTGTTTATTCGTAAGTATTTACTGGGGTGTATTTTATCATCCACATCCATGTTCCCTCAATATATAATATTGTTTCTATCCACTTGAAATAGTTTAAATCGAATTTTACCCTTAGGTGAGTTTTTAGTAAAGAATATGAAAGGAATCTTTTGTCGTTTTTCCGTACGAGGTACTTTTTGACTTTTCCGACAAAAGTACGAAGAATGTTTTTTTTTAACTTATACGGCATGAATGGATTTTTAAAAAATTACTTCAAAGAAGCTTCCTTTACAAGTTTTCAAGTTTATTTTTAATCAACTTCTTTTATTTTAAAGTTGTATGACATGTTATGAAAGGAAAAAAAATTTTGAAGAAGAAAGGATATTTTCCTCAAGAATTCAATTCAAGTGTTTTATCAAAATTATTTTCCATCTAAGATAATAAAGGGTTCTGTTTCTATCCATATTTTTACATTGGTTTGACTATGTTGTGATGGAATTATGTTTATGAATTCCTTTATCATATATGAATTGATTTATGATGTCATGATGTTTCAAGAATCCCATTTTTGTTACATGTGTTATGCGATGATGTATGATTATGTGGCACACATAAGAAAGGATTCATTATAAGATGGGTGGGACCTATATCACCCTCCAATGCATTGGGTAAAGATTTTATATCTCATGAGATAGACATGGCTGGAACGGAAGGTTATTTCGGTTCAGTGATACAGGACTGAAACGAGGAGTGAACTCGGTTCAGAAAGGGACTTTGTCCACTAAGATAGTCTTGGCAATGAGTCATGACTAACAAGAAATGATCTCCATGATTATGTGTGCATGCCACAAAGTTTCAAGTTTTATGTTATGATTTTGGGGATCTCATTTTCACTTCTATGATTTATTCCATGTTAAGATATTATGATCTCTTTTGCAGGTTTTGATTTTCATAAAGATATGATATGATTTTTATTTCCTTTATTTTCCCTTGCTGAGCATTTGAGCTCACCCTTTTATGTTTTCTTTTCCCCAGGTCAGGAAGATGGATATTAAGTAGAATATGCTAAAAGGGACCCTAGATATGATGAAATAAATGGGAGACACTGTAGAAGATTTATGAACCAGTTGTTTATGTTTCCCAGTTTCTAAAGACACTATACCTATACGGTCCTTTGTGGTTTTGTCATATGTTGTAATAAGTGTGCTTCAATTTTGAAGTATTAACAATATATGTAAAGTGTGGGTCGTTATAGTTGGTATCAGAGGCAAAGGAGGTAGGAATGTATCCGATCCTTGGGAACTCTCACATGTGAGCGTTGGACGAAGCATGGCTCTCCGCCCAAGGGCTTCATGAGGAAATGGCTGCCACTGGGGATGGTGGTGTGTCCCGCCCAGGGGGTGTAGCCGCCCATGGAGTGCCCTGATAGGTATCAATTGTAGTCCACTGGAAGTAATTCTAGACCGTTATAGTTGGTATCAGAGGAAAGGTATAGTCAACCTTTGGAAACTAGGATGTGAAAGCCTTAGTAAGAACCCTAAGGATAAGTCTAAGTATAGAACACAATCTTAGAAATGGCCATGAATAACCTAGGATAAGACCATAAGCATGAAAATTTTATTCTTGAATTATGTGGTTTCCTATTATAATTAGTGTTGCTCACACTATTCTTCTTGTTTTTAGTAAATGGCTGGAACCCGAAGGAACCGTGTTAATGCGGAATGCGATGGGCAATGCAATGATTGTCCCCCTGAGCAACCAAACGATATGGGAGCTGGAATGCAAAATCTTGTAGCCATGCTCACGCAACTTTCTCAAGCTATGAATCATGCAGGATTTCCAAACGAACAAAGGAGGGAGCAACATTCTGTTGAATCCTTCATGAGGCAGCGTCCACCATCTTTCAGCGGGTCTACTGATCCATTAGTTGCTGAACAATGGATTAGTACTACTGAAAAGATATTTTCAGTTATTCAATGTTCTGAGCATGATAAAGTCATCCTAGCAGTGTATCGTTTGGAAGGAGATGCGGATCAATGGTGGAATCTTGTTAAGAATACGAGGCAAAGGGATGAAATTGAGTCTATGGAATGGGACGAGTTCAAGAACTTATTTTTCAATAAGTACTTCCCTCGTATTCTCCGAACAAAGATGGAGAAAGAGTTCCTTGAACTGAAGCAAAGGGATGAGGAATCTGTTAGTACCTATGAAGCAAATTTTACAAGACTTGCAAGGTACGCTTCTGGTATTATTATCCAACCTGAGAGTAAGATCGATCGATTCTTTAGTGGCTTAAAACCAAGTCTTCGAAGGGCGTTAGCCATAAGGGACTTCAATAGCTACGAGGAAATCGTACGATGTGCTCTCAAAGTCGAGATGGAGATTGGAGTAACCCATCAGTCACATGGGTTTGATAAGAAGAGGAAGATGGAATTCAAAGAAAAATCTAAAGAGCACACGGAAAAGAAGATGAACTTTCCCTTATGCTCAAAGTGTGGAAAGAAACATGGAGGGAGTTGTCTTAAAGGGACAAGTAAATGTTTTAAATGTGGAAAGGAAGGTCATCGGGCATTTGAATGCCGTGATAATGGGAAGAAGATGTCTAATGATGCAAACAAAGGAAGGGATACACAGAATGAACCTACTACACTTCAATGTTTCAAGTGCAAGGAGATGGGGCATTATGCCAATCAATGCCCAAATCCAAGGGTTGATGATGATGGTCGACGTCAACAAAATCTTAAGGCTAAAGACAAAGGAAAGTCACATGCAATTTCTATCAGCGATGTGGAGTACGATAACGATGTGGTGAAAGGTACACTTACCATCCATTCTAAAGTAGCAAATGTTTTATTTGATTCTGGATCCACCCACTCTTTTATTTCTGAAGACTTTTCTAAGGGTATCACCGTATTACCTCAACAATTAGATGTTGCGTTAGCCGTGACAACACCTAATGGCACATCAATCGCATCAAAAGTTTATAATTCTTCTCCGATCGAAGTTTGTGGGAAAGTGCTTCCTGCAAATCTTGTGATCCTTCCTTTAGTGGAATTTGATGTGATTCTTGGCATGGATTGGCTTTCTCTACATGGAGCTCATATCAATTGCCAAAGAAGGGAAGTCACATTTCATATTCCAGATCAATCTACGATCGTCTATCAATGCAAGGATGAACATAACCTTCCAGTGGAAATTTCTTCCATCTTATGGGTATTGATTCCACTAAATGAAGGTTATTTATCTCAAATGGTTGGTGAGAAACTCACGATTAAGAATATGCCCATTGTACGGGAGTTTGATGATGTCTTTATGGAGGAATTGTCGGGTCTTCCACCAAATCGTGAAGTTGAGTTTTCAATAGAACTCGTACCGGGTGCTTTGCCTATTTCAAAGACACCTTATAGAATGGCCCCAATTGAGTTGCAGGAATTGAAGAAGAAACTCCAAGAGAATCTTGATAAGGGATTCATACGCCCTAGTGCGTCACCTTGGGGAGCACCTGTTCTATTTGTTAAGAAGAAAGATGGATCAATGAGACTCTGCATTGATTATCGAGAACTTAACAAGATCACTATCAAGAACAAATATCCTCTCCCACGCATTGATGACTTATTTGACCAACTACGCGGAGCTCAATACTTTTCCAAGATTGATCTTCGTTCAGGGTATCATCAATTAAGGGTCAAAAGGGAGGATATACCAAAGACGGATTTCCGTACAAGGTATGGACACTATGAATTTATAGTGATGCCATTTGGTCTTACTAATGCCCCTGCTATCTTCATGGATCTAATGAATAGAATCTTTAGAGACTATCTTGATCAATTTGTGGTAGTCTTTATAGACGATATTCTTGTCTATTCATAGAGCAAGGAAGAACATGAAGATCACTTGAGAATTATATTGAAGACCCTGAGAAAGGAGAAGCTTTATGCCAAATTTACCAAGTGTGAATTTTGGCTTCAAAAAGTTGCATTTTTGGGTCATATAATCTCAAAAGAGGGGATATCTGTGGATCCAGAAAAAACAGAGGTTATCGAAAGATGGTCAAGACCAACAACAGTAACTGAGATCCGAAGTTTTCTTGGTTTGGCTGGATATTATCGACGTTTTGTAAAAGATTTTTCACGATTATCTAATCCACTCACCAAGTTGACTCGGAAAGGAGTTAAGTTTGTCTGGACAGAGGAATGTGAAGAGAATTTCAAGGAGTTGAAAAGAAGGTTATCCAGTGCACCTGTGCTCACACTGCCTTGTAGTGGAGAAAGGTTTGTGATCTACAGTGATGCATCCAAGAAGGGATTGGGGTGTGTTCTTATGCAAAATGATATGGTGATAGCTTATGCCTCACGACAGTTGAAAATCCATGAGCAAAATTACCCAACACATGATTTGGAGTTGGCTGCGGTAATCTTTGCATTAAAGATTTGGAGGCATTACCTTTATGGTGAAAGGTGTGATATTTATACTGATCATAAAAGTTTAAAGTATATTTTCACACAAAAGGAGTTGAATATGCGTCAAAGAAGATGGTTGGAGCTGATTAAGGATTATGACTGCTCAATCCATTACCACCCTGGGAAAGCAAACAAGGTGGCAGATGCATTAAGTCGACAAGACCATGCTAGTTTATCCATGATGAGGATCAAAAAAGATCCAATATTTATGGATTTACAAAGGATGGATCTTGGAATTATAATGGAAGGGGAAAAATCTTATCTTTCTCAAATGAATGTTCAACCATCTATACATGTGAAGATTAAAGAGGCACAGAAAGAAGATGTCGAGTTACAAAAGAAGGTGAGAAATGTTCCTGAATTCAACCTTGATTGTGATGGGATAATAAAGTTCAGGAATCGGGTTTGTGTTCCTCCCATCCCCGAATTAAAGAAAGAGCTGCTGGATGAGGCTCATAGTTCTTCATTCTCTATTCATCCTGGAAGCACGAAGATGTATAGGGACCTGAAAGAGTACTTCTGGTGGGATGGCATGAAAAGAGATGTTGCTGAATATGTCTCTCGATGCTTGGTTTGTCAACAAGTTAAAGCTGAGAGACAGAAGTCTAAGGGGATGTTACAACCATTACCCATACCCGAATGGAAATGGGAAAACATCACTATGGACTTTGTCACAGGACTTCCTAAAACATCCAAAGGCAATAATTCTATCTGGGTCATAGTTGATCGTCTTACAAAGTCTGCACACTTCATTTCTATTAGAGAGGATTTCTCTCTAGATCAGCTTGCCAGGATATATGTAAAGGAAGTGGTAAGATTGCATGGAGTACCACTTTCTATTATATATGATCGGGATCTGAGATTTACCTCGAAGTTCTGGCGAAGTCTTCAGCATACTCTGGATACAGAGTTGAGTTTCAGCACTGCTTATCATCCCCAGACAGACGGTCAGTCTGAGAGAACAATTCAAACCCTAGAAGATATGTTGAGAGCTTGCTCTATGGATTTCAATGGAGGTTGGGATCAACACCTACCTTTGGTGGAATTTTCTTATAATAATAGCTTTCACTCCAGTATTCAAATGGCTCCTTATGAAGCTCTCTATGGAAAGAAATGCAGGACTCCAACTTGTTGGGATGAAGTTGGGGAAAGAAAGCTATTAGGACCTGATCTCGTTGATGAAATGGCAGAAAAGGTCAGATCTATTCAACAACACATAAGAGCAGCTCAGAGTCGACAAAAAAGTTATGCCGACAATCGAAGAAGAGACCTAGAGTTTGAAGTGGGTGATAAAGTGTTCTTACGAATATCTCCCTGGAAGAGGGTTATGAGATTTGGAAAGAAGGGGAAGTTGAGCCCTAGATATATCGGTCCTTTTGAAATACTGGATCGTGTTGGGAAGGTAGCTTACCGATTGGCGCTTCCACCGAATCTCTCTCAAGTTCACGATGTGTTCCATGTATCTCTCCTGAGAAAGTACATACCAGATCCTTCACATGTACTCAGCTCAGAAGTTGTACCGCTGGAGCAAGATCTTTCTTATGAAGAACAGCCGATAGAGATTCTGGATCGTAGCGAAAAAGTCCTACGAAACAAGACCACTCGCTTGGTGAATGTTTTATGGAGAAACCACCAACTTGAAGAAGCTACATGGGAGCTTGAGGATATGATGAGGGAGAAGTATCCTCATTTGTTTGTTGCAAAGTGATGAATTTCGAGGGCGAAATTCTTTTTAAGGGGGGTAGAATGTAACACCCGAGACTTTTATGTTATATAAATCATCAAAGGAATCTTTTTCTACACAACACTTGCTTGGCTTGCTTTACACGCAATCGCAACCTTCCTCGATAGCTTGCGTCGTACGCAATACCGAGTTTCACTAAACAACAATATGCTATTAAAACTAGTCGTTATGAATAGTAATAACCACTTTTTGAAATTTTATAAATTTTATTTTTCAAAATGGACTTCATTTTCGGACTCAGAATATCGAAATTAGCCTAGGGTGAAATTTTGGTATTTTTCTGAAAACTTTCAATTTTTGATGAATAGTGAAACCACTAAGTGGTAGGTTAAAAACTGAATTTTGCATAAAACTTAATTTTACCGCTTCTGTGAATGGAATTTCAAAAATCCGAGAGACACGGTTAATATCAAGGACTAAAATGTTGTTCAATGAGATGAAAATAATTTTTTGGTGAATAGTAACTTTTTACTATTTTACCGCGGTTAATAGTAAATAGGGTAACTAAGGGTAATTATGATATTAATATTACCCTAACACATGTCCTAATTCTATTGGACAAGTGTAATTCGACCAAAAACAAACTTAGGAATAAAATATGACCATTTAGGCCCACTTGGATTAGATTAGGACATTTATTATTAATTTATTTAAAGAAGGGTTAAAATAGTTAAAATCAAAGTTTAATAAGTAAATCATTTTTAATATGGGGTTATACATAAGATAAATTCAATTGTAAATATTCATTAGAAATCTAAAAAGATTTCCTACATGATGATATTTTATTTGTAATTTTTAGACATTAAATAATTTAATTTATTTATGACATAATGATGATGCAGTAATTATCTTATTAATGAAATATTGACATAATTGATGTTATAAACACCAAAATAAATATAATTTGAGACTTTTTATGAATTCCACTAATTTTATAGGTTACTATGATATATTAGTATTGATTTAATCAACATGGTTCGAACATATAATTCTGTTATGACTTTCAAACAAATCATATATCAAATAGTGTCAAAATTGACACAAAATAGTTTTTAAATCAAATATTATATTATTAATTGTTATTTTATTCCTAAAAATCTAAGGTTCGGCCAAATGACTTAGATAAGGATATATATATTAATAATAAACAATTTGGGGTTCGTTTGGCATGTTATAGTAAGTGTATTAACCATATAGTGAAAGAAAACAAAAAGACATGGTAAAAGTTAAATTATTTAACTTAGAGTTAAATTTAATTGATAAGGTTAAAATAATATCCTAAACTTGTCTAAATTCTATTGGTTGATAGGATTTCGACCCATCCCCACTTTAGCTTCGAAATAAGACCCTTTGGAACCATTATAAACCGATTTTGACTTTAATATAAAATAATATTTTGAGATATTCCTAAGGTGCCCCTCTCCTCCCTTATAAAAGGGCACCTCCTCCCCCTCCTCCTCACACCAATTTGAGCACTCAAGCTCGGCCAACCCCTGCCATTTTCCATTCTCCACTTCCCTAGAATAATCCTAGAGGTCCTGGTCTTCTCCAAAGACCAATCTTAGTTCCTTAAGTGGAGGATTCAAAAAGGCGTTCCAAAGAAGAGGTAATATCCATTACCGATCTTTTCAATTTCTTTCTTCTTCAACTTCTTCTTCTTTAGTTTTTTCATGATAAAGTAATAACATCAGTATTACTTACATACTGATATGTTATTATAAATATGAAACAACCCTAATTCACCTTCTATCCATCCTACGGAAAAAATGAAATCACCGCGCGTGCGTACGTACGGAATACCGTCTCCACGCCGTGGTGTAATCTATTTTCCACCATCACCTTACAAGGATGGGTATAATGGTGTAATGAGTAACTATATATGATTATTATTAAGTAATATTGATACTGAAATAATATATATAAACTCCAATACAATTCCATGATCATAGGAACGATATCATCACTCGTGCGTACGTACGGAATACCGTCTCCACGATGTGGTGCGACTCGTTCTACATGATCTTCATTTCATAATGATTGTATAAATGAATTGAATGAATGAATATGGTATATACTACACTAATACCATTCTGGAAATGAATTATCTATAACCTAAATATAAGAATAAGAATTTATTCGACAAAACACGCATAAGAACAAAAAGTTATAAAGACCCGAGTAACAAGTAACAATGAAATATTACTAACAAGAAGCTAATAATATGACCATATATGATCTCATATCAATATGTATGATTCTGGAATAAGTCAATAACATTATTTAAACCATTATACAGGAGCTTCGGACACGTACAAAGCTAATCGGACCTAAGGTAAGGGAAATATCACAATCTCATTTTTATCCGAGATTGTTTATTCGTAAGTATTTACTGGGGTGTATTTTATCATCCACATCCATGTTACCTCAATATATAATATTGTTTCTATCCACTTGAAATAGTTTAAATCGAATTTTACCCTTAGGTGAGTTTTTAGTAAAGAATATGAAAGGAATCTTTTGTCGTTTTTCCGTACGAGGTACTTTTTGACTTTTCCGACAAAAGTACGAAGAATGTTTTTTTTTAACTTATACGGCATGAATGGATTTTTAAAACATTACTTCAAAGAAGCTTCCTTTACAAGTTTTCAAGTTTATTTTTAATCAACTTCTTTTATTTTAAAGTTGTATGACATGTTATGAAAGGAAAAATGTTTTTGAAGAAGAAAGGATATTTTCCTCAAGAATTCAATTCAAGTGTTTTATCAAAATTATTTTCCATCTAAGATAATAAAGGGTTCTGTTTCTATCCATATTTTTACATTGGTTTGACTATGTTGTGATGGAATTATGTTTATGAATTCCTTTATCATATATGAATTGATTTATGATGTCATGATGTTTCAAGAATCCCATTTTTGTTACATGTGTTATGCGATGATGTATGATTATGTGGCACACATAAGAAAGGATTCATTATAAGATGGGTGGGACCTATATCTCCCTCCAATGCATTGGGTAAAGATTTTATATCTCATGAGATAGACATGGCTGGAACGGAAGGTTATTTCGGTTCAGTGATACAGGACTGAAACGAGGAGTGAACTCGGTTCAGAAAGGGACTTTGTCCACTAAGATAGTCTTGGCAATGAGTCATGACTAACAAGAAATGATCTCCATGATTATGTGTGCATGCCACAAAGTTTCAAGTTTTATGTTATGATTTTGGGGATCTCATTTTCACTTCTATGATTTATTCCATGTTAAGATATTATGATCTCTTTTGCAGGTTTTGATTTTCATAAAGATATGATATGATTTTTATTTCCTTTATTTGCCCTTGCTGAGCATTTGAGCTCACCCTTTTATGTTTTCTTTTCCCCAGGTCAGGAAGATGGATATTAAGTAGAATATGCTAAAAGGGACCCTAGATATGATGAAATAAATGGGAGACACTGTAGAAGATTTATGAACCAGTTGTTTATGTTTCCCAGTTTCTAAAGACACTATACCTATACGGTCCTTTGTGGTTTTGTCATATGTTGTAATAAGTGTGCTTCAATTTTGAAGTATTAACAATATATGTAAAGTGTGGGTCGTTATAAAAAGAATAGGTCCATGGACGAGTGACCAATTTTACTCTTTATGACAGCCCAGATCACCATAAGATAATCTATAAACGAGGCTTTGATGGATTCCTCTTCAGATGTATTGATCGAGAAGAAACTCCAAATTTCATGAAATAAGTACATGTAGGAGTTGCTGGTGCTCACTAGTATGGGAATAGGCTTTTTGATCAAATCCGAAGGCTTGGATATTTCTGGCCTTCAATGAAACAGGATTGCACAAATTTCACCAAGATGTTTCATCCCTATTAAGTGAATGCTACCTTCATTCATCAACCCCTAGAGTTTCTACATACAACTAAATAATTCTATCCATTTTCTACATAGGGGAATACATGTAGTACGACCATATCCTCCAGCTGTGACTAAACAGTTTAAGTATATTCTTACTACTACTGATTTATTCTCTAAATGTAATGTGAAAATACCTCTCAAAGAATTCGGGGACAAAATCATTGTTAGGTTTTTCAAATCTAATATCATTACAAGATTTGGTGTCCCTCATACCATATTGAATGAAAATGATATGAATTTATGTTCTATTGAGGAAAAGAAGCTATATCATGAGCACAATATCAAATCCAACCATTCATCATCCTATCATGCAGTGGCCAATGAATATATAGAGGCTTTCAATAAGACTATATCAAATATACTACTGAAAATGGTGGATAAAGATATGAAATCTTATCCTGATAAAATTTTGCATGCTTTATGGGATTATCGGACTACTACCCATACTGCCACTCAGGCAACTCCATACTCATTGGTGTATGAAAAAAAAACAATTTTGCCTATTGAGATTCGATGGTCTTTACTCCGAGTTGCCATCTGTGACCGGTTATGTATAGATGAGAAATCTCAGAATCAATTTGATGAGATGGAATGATTAGACGAAAAGAAATTTCAAACTTTTCATCATTTGGAAGTCTATCAGAACAAAATAAAACGATATTTTAACAAGAAAGTTTGCCTCCACTCATTTCTTCAAGGATAATTGATATTAGTCCTTTCGACTCCGATGATTCCTGGAAAGAAGCCCCCAAATCTTGAACCAAAGTGGGAAGGACCTTATTCTATACATAAGGTCTACTCTTATGGAGATTATTCCCAACTCTCAATGGATGAAGAACTTATTTCAACTACAACCAATGCAAGATTTTTGAAAAAATACTTTGTGTAATAACACAGAGTAATATCCTATTTGCAAGAAATTAAACTGCATAACAACCATATGAGTCCATGCTACATGAGGTTAAAATGTGTAGCATCTTTTTCCTTGTCCCTGACATTAAACTGCACGACATTATTTGTCCTCGCTACATGATATTAAACTTTACGGTTAATGTTTTCTTCATTTGACGTTAAGAAATCCCATATGATACCGAAAATTTCCATTCCTTGTGATTCTTTAAAAAATTATTAGCTTCCATGTGCAAGCATTAATCACATCATTGATACTCCATAATGGAACATGAGTTCCATTTCTCCCGATGTTTCAATCAGATCTCCATAGATACCTCATTTCAATAACTACATTTGGATTGATTCTCATTCCAATGGGATGTGTAGAGAATCCTGGATCTCCAATCATGGGCCCAGCCGCATCCATAAAGAAATTTATTTTATTTTTTACTCTTGTATATGAACCAAATCTATGCAGAATACTCTTTCATGATGCATGGTTTGATCTCCATACCATCTTGTGTCATAAGTTTATCCATTCTTCCAAAATGTGTTAAATGCTCCCGTCTCTCACATCAAACTAAATTGGTGCGGGGAATGATTTTATCAAGAACTACGTTTGGCTTGATTCTCATTTCAATGGTATATGTAGAGATGCCTAGGTCTCCAATCTTGTGCTCAAACACAATAAAAAATACCTTTATTCCCTGTGTGTATGAATCAAACATGCATAAGGATGTTTCAAGAACTACGTGTGACTTGATTATCATCCATATGAGATACTTAATAAAACCTGAGTCCTATCCTCTAGTCCATCCACAATATTCTTTTTCACATTAGAATCACTTCATGTCCTCACTGCATGACTCTAAATTGCCTAACATAATGTCCTTGCTGCATGACATAAACTGCAAAGTACCAAATGAACTACGTACGACTTGATTCTCATCCAATTGAGATATGTAGTTAAGACTAGGCCTTAGCTCCTAGTCCCAACAATGAGATAGGTTTTTTTACCTCCCTTCCACATATAATTAGCAATCTATGAGGGAGTCTTTTTTTTCGGGCCTCTCCTTAGAGATCCCACCAAGGCACCAAGAAATGTCCCCATTTTACATATGGGTTAGATATCTGTAGGGAACTCCAAACTCATGGAAAATGTTGATTCAAATACATTTTTTTTCATTGAACATCGCACCTTTCACATTTCACTCTTTTAATCTTGAATACTTTCAGATCTTCATAATCATTCTTCAGTTTCTGGTGGCAGAATTTTTGATACTTGAGAACTCATTTTTCTGACAATGTAGTACATGCCCCTAGGTGGTCTTGCATAAGTCTACTATATAACAGGGATGTCAGTCAAAAGATACCACTGTTTGGATATGCAGTACATTCCCCAATCGGCCATGCATAATACAACCCCCATAATGGGATTTTCAAATAGTGTTAACTTCATTATTAGGAGAATCCTATTCTTTCATTTTAAACATTGATGATAATATATAGGAATTAATATTTTGAAGTGGTCATCCATTGTATTTTTGTCCCATATCCCTTCTCTCGATCTGAAATCATTTGAGATAATGCTTTACACATTTTACCATTTCATGTGTTCAAATCATATTTAAATAACAATAGATAATTTGATCACATATCATTTATTGTTTCCATGATATTTTGGTCCTAGTCATATGAATTAAAACTATAGGCACCATATTTCCTACATTTGGGACATACCTTCATAGAGAACCAATTTATCCTTTTCTTTGAAAATCATGATTGGAAATACTCTTTCTGTATTCAGGGACCTTTCTCCAAAAACCAAACTTTGTGCTTTGAAAAATATGAATCTCTATAAAATTTCTACGATATTTAGAAATAGAATGTCTGATACCCAAGAACTATTTCTTCTAACTATGCAGTATGTGCCCCTAGGTGGCCTTTCATAAGTCACCTACATAATAGGTCTTTCATCCAAAATATTCCATTGTTTGATTATGCAGTACATTCCCAAGTTTTCCCTATATAATAAAGCCCTCATAATGAGTTTTTTTGTCAAGAAATGATAAATTAATTTTTGGAAAGGACTTCCTCTAATTCCATTAGCTCTTTTCCCATATCACTTTTCAGATTCGGAAATCCCTAAGTCATAACTTACAATTATCCCCTTCTATAACTGAATATGACAATGCATCTCAAGACAAATTACCTAGAATTGGAGAACCATAAAATCTTTGGTCAAAGCTAAAGACCTTGAATTAAATCCCTATAAATGTCCTTGATGCATGAATCTAAACTGCACAACCCCTCTAATGTCCTTGCTGCATAACTTTAAACTACACAACACAATATCATAAATCCCCCTTTTTGAACAATTTTAAACATTTTTAATATATATAAAATTCATGTAGGAATGATTTTTATCATTCATAGCCTATGTTGGCACTGATGACCCCTTTATCCTCATGTATCATTCATTGGATAAGCCATCCAATATGGCCTGAGACATCCAAATCCTAACCCTTTTTGTTTATCAGCAATAAAATGTCAGAATTCTTAAGATCTCTTTTACCTAACTATGCAGTACAAGTCCCATGTGGCCTTGCATAAAATTCACCTACATAATGGGGCTGTCAATCAAATGATAGCATTGTTTGGCTATGCAGAATATTCCCTAGTTGGTCCTACATAATAAATCCCCCATAGCGGTTTTGTTATGAAATGATAACTTTGTTCTTGGAAGAGATATCCTCTATTTCTATACTTAAAATTATAGATTTGGTGAACATAAAAAAATCAAGACTCCAGATCCCCCTTGTAGGTATCTGAAAAATATCAGGACCTTCCCAACCATCTAATCCTTCTTTGGGTTCTAATATGAAAATTCATACTCAAATATATTCGATCTAAAACACTAGCATTATTAGTTCAAGATGCATGACTTTAAACTTCTAATAAAAATAGACATAGTACTCCCCAGATTGAAAACCCTCAAATGGAACCATGAAACAAAGTCGAGTCTCAGCTCGCTAGACATAAATTTTTTATGGTTTAGAAAATATTTAGAAATAAAAAGTCAAAAGATAAAAATTTTGTTGGATTTTCTATAAAACCCTAGTAAAAATCAAACTAAGATCACTAAGCCCATTAGCAATGTAATAAAATTTGAGCACCCCCATTCTTGTTATTATAATTATGATTATTTGACAAAAAGGATTGATGTTATAAAAAACACCTTTAATATTGCAATTACAGAATGAAAACAAGAATGAAGACGTGTATGATTGGAGACAAAATTATTTTCATTCATATGGTAAAATTAGATGAACTTCCATAGAATGGAGCCTCTATCTCTTGTATTAAAATAATATATTAACATGAATCTCCATATGTTGAACAACTTCATGAGCTTTATCATCCACTTGGTAAAGATGAGAAATTTGAGCAATTTCAGCCTCCTTGGCTTGACGAAGAGCTTCTTTGGCAGTTGAAATGGAAGTTATCCCTTTCAATTGGGTTTCCCCCAATGTTTGGTTTAATTGCTCAAGCTTATTGGGAACAACATCCATTTTTTCTTGAACATGTATCTTCTCATTCATTGCCTCCTTAATTTGTTGGCCAATTTCTATCAACCTCTTTCTATAGTTGTCCTTTGCCTCAGCTACTATAGCTCGGAAACTGTCAACTTTAATAAGTAGTTTGATCTTTTCAAGATCTTGTTGCAGCTTATGTTCCTGCTCCCATCGGTGAATGGTCTCTTCTATTATATTGTATACTGGGTGATAATTAAATCCATCAAATCCCAATACGCAAAACAGTGCTTGGAGAATTCCAAAATGGGTGGGCATCTCATCCAAAGGCTTCATGAAAATTATCTTCCAAAGTTGTTTCCATGTCTTTTTACATGCCATTCCAAGAGAAACTTGCATCTATAAATCTAAATCTGAGTCGCTACCATGGGGTATAATGTACTTTGGAATCAAATCACTTAGATAGGTTCCTTTATCTGCTTCTTTCTGAACAAAAAATGCTCCATCTTCCTTTATTGGTTGAGAAAATGTAGGAGCTTCAACTTTAGAGCAAATCATGGGTGACGATATACCTAAATAGTGGATTAGAATGATTTTTAGCTACCAAAGTATAGCAAGAGAAAAGAATTGTTATGAAAATCAAAGAAATTTACCCGGTAATAAGTTGACTGCTTATGTAGATTCCTCATCAGTATTCCCGATTTCAGTGGTTTGAGTAAGTATTTCTTGGGGAGGAACATTATCCTATGCTTTCCCAGTCTCTGTATCCAATGTCTCTGGAGCATCTCTCGACATTGGATTTTAGTTGATGTATCTTCAACATTATCAAAAAAAGGATAGAGTAGAATGCCCTGTTCTTGAAGGGCCATCGCAACATTCTCTGTCGACAAAGCTGCATAGGTTGAAATTGGATGTGAAATATCAAGTAAAATAACAATTATGCATGGAAAATTAGTGAATGAGAACTTCTATCCTTACATATCTTCATGGAAATCCCTAAAATCTTTGATGGAACTTGGAATATCGATGTTTGGATTAAGGGAATCTATAATTTTAGTGTATACAACTCTGTATGTTATAGAATCCTCACCATTTAAGGTATAATAAAAATGTAGGTCGATGCCCAAATTGGCTCCACTGACATTTTGTTTTATCAATTCGCCAGCTGGTGCAATGTCATCATGTTTTTCCAAAATATGATCAGCACCGATATCTGCTTCAGATTACCCAAGATCCTCATTCCTTCCTTCTAGAGCAATAGGAACATCAGTAATGATTATCATAGGATCCATAAACATGTGAAACTGATATGAGATATTATGAATAAAAGAATGTTAGAAACAACATGCGATACCTAGAATAAATTTATCTGATATTAACATTAGATCTATCTCTCTATAGAAACAGGAGCAGATACAGTTGCACCTTTTGACGTCTCATCCATCAAAATAAAAAATTTATCAACATGAATTTATTATTCTCTTGGGATTTTCTTTCTCGGTTCTGGAAGGACCATCTTTTAATCCCTTACGTGAAGAAATAGGTACAGATCCTACGAGAAGATGATCATGGTCACCAAGGTGTATCAAGAAAGTCAAAATACTAGAGGACAACACGAATAATTACTTTTTTGACGTACACTTTAGACCAATCTCAATGCTCTCTTGCGTTTCTTTTCACAAGACAATAGAGAGATTCAAATACTCCTCTTGGCAGCAGAAACCTGAGGTAGTGATTGAGGATTGTCTGTCACCATTACCCTGGTCATGATTTTCACTGCTAGAGAATGTCTTGGAGGATTAGGGAGACCATCTGATGTGTCAATGGGAGAACCTCTAGGTTCATTCCTTGGTGACTCAAGAACCTTTCCTGAGGTTCCTTCCATAATTTCAAGCTGAAAATGCAATCGCATCAAGATTAATGATGGTGAATGAAAAAGTAGAATTGAAACAAAAGAAAAGGGAAATACATTCTCTATATTAAAATAAATGTCCAATTCCTCTTAATGGTGAACAAATACCCCTTCACATATCTCTCGATCCATCATATCTGATACTCATTTTGAGGCCGAGACTTGGTTATCGGGTGAATATATAAAGGTGTCCCGCTTCGCGATATTCTCTCGTACATCAGCCAGATTACCATCTTGATAACAATTATAAGGTTCTTTAATATCAACCACATCTGGTATTCAAAGGCAATTTTGGAGGAATGCCAATTAATCTGTGAATTAATGAGTTAATCTTTCCTGGTATTGAATAGCTAAAGGCTGCACATAATTCGGTTTCGACGTGGTTGGTTGTGGAGAAAACTCAACACCATATGATTGGAAAGACGCTTTAGGCCTCCCTTCTTCTTCAGAAGAATTAGTAGATGAGATGGTAATCTCTTTTTGATGGCGTCGACTAGATCTCCTCGTTGTTGGAGGTATTGTTTTCTTATCCTTAGTTATCTTGGTGGATCTTCTATGGAGATTTTTTAAAGGTTTTTAATCTTTTGAAGTCTCTACATCATCTTTGGATTTATACCTTTTACCACGATTCCTCGCATAATAGTTTTAAATTACTCTACCCGATATATTCTTTTTTCCATGCACAATGGTTTTTATGCACAACATTTGGGCTTCTTCATACCCTTAGGGAGATTTAACAAAAACAATATATCAGGTAACAACCATGAAAACTGTTGTGTGTAGCAACCATGGTAAAAGTTCTAAGGCCAAATATGATACAGATGCTTCCGAAGCATCAGAACCATGAAAATATCTCCACAGAAGATCCACCTAGTAGACTAAGGCTAAGAAAACAATACCTCTAGCACCGAGGCGATTTAGTCACCATCATCAGAAAGAGATTACCATCCCATCTACATATTATTCCAAAGAAGAAGGGAGGGCTGAAGATGCATTCCAATCAGAGGGTGTTGAATTTACTCCACAATCGAACACCTCAAATCGGAATTATGTGTGGCCTTTAGCTATTCAATACTAGGAAAGCAAAACTTGTGAACTCAGGGATACACAAGCAATCCTCCAAACCGGCCTTCAAATACTAGATGTTGGTGATATTAATGAACCTTATGATTGTTATCTGGATAGTAATCTGGCTGATGTACATGATCATATCATGATGTTGGAGACCTTTATATATGAAATCGATGATTAAGTCTCATCCTCAAAACAAGTATCTGATATGATTGATCGATGGATATGTGAAGGGGTAATTGTTCACCCTTAAAAGGAATGAGGCATTTATGTCAATAATGAGAATGTATTTTCCTTTTCTTTTTTTTCAATTCTAATTCTTCATTTACCATCATTAATCTTGGTGATATTTCATTTTTCAGCTAGAAATTAGGGAAGGAGCCTCAAAAAAGGTTATCAAGTCACCAAGGTGTGGACCTACAGGTTCTCCCATTGACACATTAGAGGATCTTCCCAAGACTTCAGGACTATCTTTAAGAAAAAAAATCAGGACTGGGGAAATGGCGACAGAAAATCCTCAGCCACTACCTCAGGTTTATACTACCAAGAGTAGTTTTTCAATATCTTCACTGTCTTATGAAATGAAACGTAATAGAGATTCTATATTGGTGTAATGTGAACATCAAAAAAAGTAAATATTCCTGATGTCCTCTAGTATTTTGACTTGCTTGATACACATTATATAAGGACCCAACCTTATTAAATTACATAATCTTGATTTTTTTCATGAAATCACTTCCATTTATATTGAGGATCTTTTCAAGTTTAGATCAATAGATAATTGATAAATAATACATTCATAACATTTCACATTGTTACAAAGTGGATACCATAAAAATAGTTTCCATTTTTCTCAAAATATAAAACATTGAAGATTAAAAAATGATATATTTGACAATTCATCAAACATTTAACATGGCTTCCTTCTTGGTCTTATACATCCTTATGACCTGTGAAAATCATTTAAAAAAACTTGTGATGAGCACAAAAATCTATGGGATGTAAAAGAAGGAAAGAGCACATTAATCTATGAATACTTTTAACGCATGAAAACATTTTCAAAAGACATGATTGTCACCCATATATACTTACTTTTTGAAACATGAGATTTACACAAGATCCAAAAAAACATGAGAACATAAATATACTCATAAAGTTATCATGGGGAATTACATACATAATCTTGTAACCCTCTCGGCTACCTTATAATTTGTAACCCTCACGACTACATTAAAATTTGTGTAACAATCACAGTTACACTTGGAGTAACCATACAACCGACCTCCAACATACACACACCCAATGTATTGTTGGGAGATATTGGTCCCACCCTTCATTATAAACAATGTTCACGAACCATAACATAATCATACAATATGAATAATTGCATAAAAAAATTTCTTTAAAATTTTGTAAAAGAAAATTTTAAAAGAGAATTTTTAAGGAAAACCCCTTACATAAATCATATAATTGAACAGAGACTAAATAGAGTGGAAGAAATATTTATATACCCTGTAATTACACATAATTTTACATAATATAAACAAAAACCATCACACAAATAATTCTAATACCCCATAAATAATGATGTAGGATGTTAACCCAAAGAATGGAAAGAAGGTTAAGAATTCCCTTACCTTGGGTTTGTCTTACTTTCAACTCGTTTAAACTATTTAGTACCAGGAAAAACAGCGGACGTCGGTGGGCCAGGAAATTAAATTTTTTTGCATCACCATAGCAACGTTACGATGTTGACTCTAGTGAGCTATCCTGGTATAGTCCGAGGACCACGCATTGATTTTTCAGAGCACAAAAAGTAAATTGAACATGTACCAAGTTCGGATCTTACATGTGAAAGTCTGCCACAGGACACCGACAATCATTGCTCGAAGACTCCGACGTCTAATCCCTCTAGATCGTCCACACACGCCTTTGGAATCTACTCATGCACCGTTCATTGAGATATGGGTGCTAGCATGGATTTTCAATGCTCACTTGAACGCAGTAATGATCACCAGAAGGCAAGAAACTTAAATCTGAGATGCATGAACTTGAAGATCCTCCTTCACTTGAGAGACTCTGTCTCTAGATTCCAAGAAGAGAGATAATCTCTCAATCCCAACACATGAATAGTTCCCCAGGGGAGAGCCTCTCTCTTACTTATATAGAGAATGTTTAAAACATACGGTATGGGTTCCCGACCCCTGTGTAATAAACGTCTACTATATAAGTGTTATAAATAATTATTTAAACAAATAAAATTATACCATAAATAATATTTATAATTTATCACTTCATCGTAATATATATAAATATATTACGTGATAAACTTGAGTCTTTAACTCGACTCACACAACCTTCTAATATTAAATGAACCTTGGATATTAAAATTTATTCAAATAATTTTAATACTTGTATTTAGTATATAACTTGTAAATACATGATATAAATAAATTCAACGAATTATTCTAAACTTAAATAATTAATGAATTTATTTATTCTTTGGTGATCCATAAAACTTGGATAGTACTCGAACCATTTTGCGGGGCCCACAAAGTTCTATATTCTTATTCCCAGAATAGGGAAGATTCTCAAAGTGCTACTGTTTGTGACACTTAGGCCCTTACCTCAATAGTAGTGAATAATATCCACCGACCAAGAGTTGGGTCTAGCAACCAATCGAGGCCCCAATAGAGATAAGGAAAAGTCAAAGCAGCGACTGACTTCCTACGAACACAGTTCGTGTAATATAATATCATCATCTTAGATATCTCAATAAAGAAGAATGCACACCAGTTTCATCATTATTTATCTTGGTTTATTTTATTTTCTGATTTTTCCGGGCTGTCTTACCTTCTACTACCATGGCCATTGATTTAGTTGAGGTGTAACCATCCTAATCAACCAAGCCCGAGATATCTGTTCCTGAACTCAGAAGCGACAAATCCTTTCTCGATCATTCAATCAATGGAATTACATTAATGATGTACCTGACAAAAACTACCTCTCCATGACTTTATCTCCATGGTTTTTTCCTTGCAAGAAATTTACCTAATTAAATGACATACATTGACAATGATCTCAAGCCTAAAGACCATTACACATGTCCGTAGATAGGAACGACCAATGACACCAGAAACATGTTGTGTTCCAATTATGTGGGTCTGTCCTCATGATCTCAATTACCAGAGATCATAAAGTGGGAACTTCATGAGAATAAGTCTCAATTCTTATGATCCCCCAACACCTGATTGTCACACATCATCAGTGTCCTTTCAAAATGATGTAACTGGACTATAGTACATTTCTTTAAGATTGCTTTCATGGTATCTTGGGGTTCTCATTTTAGCCTGGGATCTGATATACCCATTGATTCAACATGTAATCTAAAGAAATTTTAACAAACAAAGTGGATGGGGAAGTATATACACTATTATGGAAAGATAAACACATGAATTTTAACAAACTGCATACATGTAGTGGTAATCAAAGTACAATACAAGTTGGGTATAGAGCACCCAATTTCAACATAAACCTCTCGTATAATATTTAAAAGAGTGTGATTAATATATTATAGAATCATATCCATAATTATAATACCTTATATGATCATTTAGTTACATCATTTCACCCATTAATTGTTAGTATTTTGTTCCTTGCACTGATTTGGGTGTGTTCTTTACAAGATTTTCATGATCGGTTCTTTATTGATTGTTCTTGTTGATTGGAAGTGAAACACCAAAATTGGAATGGAGTAGTATTTACATATTTCCAGAACCATAAATTATACCATTTATCATTTTTTTCTTACATGATGAGGATTCATAATTTAAAACATTAATGATTTTCGTTTAGATCATTTCAGTGGTACTTTGATAATAATGACCTCATTTGGTTTTATAAATTAGAACCATGAGTACAAAAGAATTACAGAATCATGAATGATACATAATACATATATTATAACCTTGTTCAACCATAAAAAGGGTTTCATGACTATCTTTTAATGAATTAATGTAAATTAAAATCACATCGTCCACGATGTCGGTAATTCGACACATCACAAACAATGTTTTTTTCCTTGAATAAGTGGGATAGGAGAAGAATAACGATGATGAATTTTCCATGAACATGAAAAAATATAGAATATACATGATTTCTGGATATTTCAGGCCTCTTGGGTAAGAGGATATGGATAAATAATAAGAAAATAATGAAACTCAAAATAAAATAATAGTTGAGAAATCCCTTACAAAAAATTCGGCAACCTAACAACTATGCAACAGGGTTTTCGAAAACATTAAAATGAGAGGGGAAAAGGGTCACCCATCCAGAAATAAATCATAACACATAATAGAGAAATAATAAGATTAAAATAAGAACATGGTATGGATTCTTGAATTATATACCACATAAAAGAGAACTTAAATGGAAAAAGAAAGAATTTGATAATTATCTCACCCCGTAGAGTAACTCCCAAAACATTATGGTTGGGACCTTGGGGGCTTGAGGAGAACATGGGAGGAATACTAGGGAGGTAAGGAAGCCATATATTTGTTGAGTAATAATTGATAATTAATTCAATGAAGGAATGAGTTGATATTTATAGAAAAAGTGAGGGAAAATTTTAAAAATTTCCAAGGGAAACCTCATTAGTTGTATTTACAAAACCATGGGTTTTTCCATGGTATTTTCCAAAAGTATTATCCACTTGGGAAACATCACATATTAGTTTACTGTACACAAGTAGACCTGATTTATTACCTTATTATTACATCATTAATGATGTCATTAACACACTGAAACTCAAAACTGTATTTTTATTATTGACCAAAAAATCAACTGTTTCATAAAAATCACAAAAATTTACCCTAATCATTTTTCTACGTGTAGAATTCAAAAATTACATCTATTGTTTTAAAAAAAATTCGAAATATTATTAATTTAATTTTTAAATAAAATCATACTTAATTCAAAAATTAATAATTTAAAAACTATAACCGCTTTTATATCTAATTGAAAAATTAACCAAGATGGAATTATCTTAAAGCCATAAGAAAATAAAATAATAACACAATTTAATATTCATTATGATAATATTACAATTCCTATTCTATTCATAAAGGTATGTTACTATTCACCAAGAAAAAACAAGTTTGTTCCATTAGACTCCAAATGACATACTGAACACAATTGTAGATGATCATTTTTCAAAATTCAAAACATAGAAGTGAAAAATTTATTTTTAAAGGCTAGTTATAAATATCTAATTAAAACAAATTTTCATGAATTTCCATTTATTTTTAGAAAATCTTGGGGTGTTATATTATCCCCACCTTCTGAAAATTGCTTCCTTGCAATTTTGTTTACTTATTAAATAAGTGAGGGTACCTTTCTCTCATGGAATTTTCAGACTCCCATGTTGTTTCTTCTACCATGTAGTTTCTCCACAAAACCTTTACCTGGTATATTACCTTATTCCAACATACCTATTACCTTCTATCAAGGATCTTAACTAGTTTATCTTTATAAGAAAGCTTCTATTTCAGCTGAAATGCTTCTGGGATCAAGACATGTGATGAATCTGGAACATACTTCCTCAACATCGAAACATGAAAAACATTGTGTACCTGAGACAAACTCAGAGGCAAAGATACTCAGTATGCAACTATTCCAACTTTCTCCAAGATTTTAAATGGACCGATGAACCAAAGACTTAGCTTCCCTTTCTTACCGAAACACATCAAAATTTTCTAAGGTGAGATTTTAAGGAAAATATGGTCACCTACCTCGAATGAGAAGTCTTTCCTTCTATTATATTCATAACTTTTCTACCCGCTCTGATCTGTCCTCAGGTGTTCCTAGATCATCTTCACTTTCTCATCCACTTATTCTACTAATTCTAGCCCCATCAACTTTCTTTTAACGACTTCATCTCAAAACATTGAGTCTGACACCACTTCCCATAAAATTCCTTGAAAGTTTCTATATGTATAATTGAATGAAAATTGTTATTATAAGAAAATTCAACTAAAGAATGATGTTGTTCCCAACATCACTGGTAGTCCATTGAAGAAGCTCGAATCATATCCTCTAAAGTCTGAATCGTTCATTTTGACTGCCCATCTGATTGAGGATGAAAATCTGTACTGAAATTTAATTCTGTGCACAATGACTTCTGAAGTCCCTTCCAAAAGTTAGAAGTGAACATGAGATCCCAGTCAGATACAAAGGAAAGATGGACTCCATGTTGCCTGACAGTCTCTTTGAGGTACAATCAAGAATGATGATCCAAAGACATTGTATCGAATAGATAGAAAATGTGCTGATTTTGTCAGTCGATCAACAATAACCCAAATCATATTGTTACCTCAAGAAGTCTTTGGTAGTCCCACCACAATGTCCATGGATACATTCTCCCATTTACACTATGGCACTGGAAAAGGATGAAGCACCCCCTTCGGTAACTGCCACTCTGCTTTAACATGTGGACACGTCAAACATTTCATTGTAAAATCATCAAAATCTATTTCCATTCCATCCCACCAATAATACTCACGAATGTCCTTGTACATCTTAGAACTACTAGGATGAAATGAAAATGAAGAACTATGAGCTTCAGACAAAAATTATTTCTTCAACTGAGAATCAAAAGGCACACACAACCTTTTACCAAATCTTAAAACACAATCTTAATCAAGGTCAAATTCTAGAAACTTTCCCATTTTCACCAATTCAACCTTTTTCTGTATCTCATGGTCTTCCATCAGTGCTCGCTTAATTCTATCTAATAACAATGATTGCACTGAAACTAGAAACAAAATAGATTCATTCCCTGCACCAACAACTTCTAAGCCAAAATTCATCATATCATTAATCTGGGGATCATTTTCCAAACGTAACATGGTCAATGATGCATGATGTTTTTGACTCAAGGAATCCTCCACTATGTTTTCTTTTCCTCGATGGAAATTGATTATGCAATAATAATCATTTATCAGTTCAAGCCATCTTCTCTACCTCATGTTTAATTCCTTCTGAGTGAATATATACATCAGACTTTATGGTCAGTATATATTTGAAATTTTCCATTGTATAAATGATGCCTCCATATTTTCAAAGAAAAAACCACAGTTTCCAATTCCAAATCATGTGTGGGATAATTTTACTCATGAAGTTTCATTTGTCTTGAAGAATACACCATTAACTGATCATTATTTATCATAACACAACCAAGTCCCTTCAATGAAGAATCTTTGTAGATGACAAACACACCATTTCGGAAAGAAAAACCCAAAACTGGAGTATTCACCAATCTCTTCTTCAGTTACTGAAAAAAACATGACATTCTTCTGTCCAAATAAATTTAATCCCTTTTCATGTAAAATTATTTATCAGGAAAGATAACTATACAAAGTTCTTAACAAACCGTCGATAATAACCCACTAAACCAAGAAAAATATGAATCTCTATAACATTTTTGGGTCTTGGCCTTTCATAAAACACTTTTGTTTTGGAAGTATCAACTGTTATTCCATCCTTACTTACAATGTTCCTAAGAAAAGAAATATCTTGCAACCAAAAATCACACATACAAAATTTTCCATACAGTTTCTTTTCCTTTAAGGTTTTTAAAACAACCCTTATATGTTTTTCATGCTACACTTTATTTTTAGAAAATACAAGAATCTCATCAATAAACACAACCACAAACTTATCCAAGAACTTGTGAAATACTCTATTAATAAGATTCATGAATATAACAGGTTTATTAGTTAACCCAAATGGTATAAAAACAAATTCATAATGCCCATATTTAGTACAAAGGGCTATTTTCAGGATTTCATCTTCCTTCACCTTCAGCTAATGATATCTTGATCTAAAGTCAGTCTTGGAAATGTACTGAGATCCTGGATCTGATCAAACAAGTAATCGATATGAGGAAAAGAATACTTGTTTTTAACAGTGTTATTAGTCAAATATCTATAATCAATGCAAAGTCTCATGGAACCATCTTACTTTATGACAAACAAAACAGGAGCACCCCATGGTGAAGTGCTGGGATGAATGAATCCTTTATCAATCAAATCTTGTAACTGATTTATCAATTCAAGAAGTTCTATTTGAGCCATACAACATGGGGGTTTTCAAATTGTCTTAGCATCAGGAACTAAGTCAATTGTGAATCTGACTTCCCGATCAGGTATGACACTAGGTAACTCATCAAGAAAAACATCAAGGTCGTCATTTACCACTTACACATCATTAATCTGAACAGTTCCCTTATTTTCAACAATATGAGAAAGATAACTTTCATTTCCATCTTTCAACAGTTTCTCAGCTTTCTGGTATGTTATCAATTGTATGGGTTCTTTCTTGTATAAAAACTAACACTCATTCTGAATTACAACTTCTTTAGATCTAAAGTTAATCTTTTCATGATAAACAGAATGCCAATCCATTCCCATAATATCATCAAACTCAACTAAGGGTATAAAAACAAGGTTTTCAGGTAAAAACATCCATCATAACACAATATAAAGATTCTTATAATTCATCTTTTCTATAATATTTCCCCCCAGTGTTTTAACAACACGTTCTGGTCTCATTTTTTGAGGTGGTATTTCCAATTTACCAGAAGATTTCTAAAAAATGAAGGAATATGTAGACCCTGTATCGAACAAAAATTTAGAAAAATCTGAGTAAAATAAGGGATTACCTAATACCACTTCGTTGGATGGACCGACATCTTCCGACATAGTCGCAAATGATTTCACTACACCTTTATGCTTATAGTATAGCTTCTTCGCATCATTTAGATCTCTCTTTGGGCAGACATTTGCATAATGACCCATCTCACTACATTTATAACTCGTAACAGTTTTCTTATCAGGATTAGTATTAGGATCATTTTTATAACAATCTCAAGAAATATATCCAATCATACCACATTTAAACCACTTCCCAGTTTTTCCGAGACATTCCCCAGGGTGCTTCTTGCCACACTTTTCACAAACTGGAAACTCGATTTTTTTACCATCATCTTTCTTCTGTTGATTCCTACCCATCGCTTTCCATCTGGACCTCTTCTTCTCATTTTTTCCAAAATTCATGTGATCATTAGAAAACTCCATCATTACCCTCTTAGAACATCAGAGAAGTTTCTCATAACTTTTGAATTCACGGGAGGAAAATTCCCTTCGATACCTTTGCTTTAGTCTTGATTAAAAGCGGTATAGTTTTCTATCAAGATCCAAAATAAGATTTAGGGCATACCTCGCTAGTCGGGTGAAGTTTTCTTCATACACAACCACTAAATATTCCTCATTTTTCTTCAATTCAAGGAATTTATTCTCTATCCTATGTCGCACCACCTTAGGAAAATATTTTTCAAGGAAAAGACTTATAAATTCATCCAACTATAAGGCATAAATATCCTCTCTATCCCTGATTTTATTTACCATTGACCACCACTCTTCAGCTTCACCTTTAAAATGATAAATTTAATGATTTATAGTTTGATTATGTAAACATCCCATAACATCGAATATCTTTTCAAGGGATTTAATGTATTCGTTATCCACTAGTGGGTCAGAAGATCCATTAAAAGCACGAGGGTGTTGTCTCATAAAATGCCTCAGTATTTTCATGTTCTGTTTTGGTATCTCTAGTTTTTCATTTTCATGGATTCCGCCACCTTTTATTTCTTTCATTAACTGAGCCATTACTATCACAAACTGCTCAGTTCCAATCCCTACCATTCTGGGGTGAGAATTTGGAAGGATGCGATTCTATCGGTGCCTCTCCTCTTCAGCTTCCCTGTTTCTTATATGGATAACCATTTTGAACAAAAATACCTTAGACAAAGCAACAAGTTAATTTTTAAAATCTATAACATTTCATATTAATCATAGAGTAATAATCATTTATGGTATTCTTTCAACATCATCCTAACCCCTAAAGTTATCTAAACCATAATCTGATATAAACTACAAGGAACCAACCTTATTACTTTATATATTCATGATTTTAGTCAAGAAATAAATTCTTTTTACATTGAGGATATTTTCAAGTTTAGATCTTTAGATAATTGGGACATAATACATTCATAACATTACACATTGTTACAGAGTGGATATCATAAAAATAGTTTCCGTTTTTTTCAATATATAAAACATTGAAGCTTAAAACATGATTTCATTGACAATTCTTCAAACATTTAATATGGATTCCTTTTTTGTCTTACACATCCTTATGAACTATGAAAATCATTTAAAAAACATGGGATGAGTACAAAAATCTCAGAAATGGATGTAAAAGAAGGAAAGAGCACATTAGTCCATGAATACATGTAACGTATGAAAACATTTTCAAAAGACATGCTTGTCACCCATATATATTTACTTTGTGAAAAATGAGATTTACACATGATCCAAACAAAAAATGAAAACACAAATACAATCATAAAGGTATCATGGGGCATTACTTACATAATCTTGTATCCCCCTCAGCTACCTTATAATTTGTAACCCTCATGGGTACCTTACAATTGTTGTAACCATTGCAGTTACACTTGGTGTAACCATACGACCGACCTCCAACTTACACATACCCAATGCATTGGAGGGAGATATAGGTCCCACCCATCATCATAAATTATTCCCAAGAACCATAACATAATCATAAAACATGAATAATTGTATAAAAACATATCTTTTGAATTTTGCAAAACAGAATTTTAAAAGAGGGTTTTAAAGGAAAAACCCCTTACATAAATCATATAATTGAAGAGTGACATAATAGAGTGGATGGAATATGTATATAAACTGTAATTACACATTATTTAACATAATATAAACAAAAACGATCACACAAAAAATTCTAATACCACATAAATAATGAAGTAGGATGTTAACCCAAAGAATGGAAATCAGGTTAAGAATTCCCTTACCACGAGTTTTTATTACATACAAATCATTTAAACTCTTGTATAAAAGTTAAAAGAGTGTTATTAATATATTAGAGAACCTAATATATCTTTAAAATACCTTATATGATCATATCATTATATCATTTCACCTTTTAATTGTTAGTATTTTGTTCCTTGCACTGTTTTGGGTGAGTTATTTACATGATTTTCATGATCAGTTCATGATGGAGTGTTCTTATCGATTGGAAGTGAAATTATAAAATTGTAATGGAGTAGTATTTAAATATTTATAGAACCATAAATTATACCATTTATCATTTTTAATTCTTACATTATGATGATTCATAAGTTAAAACATTAATGATGCTTGTTTAGATCATTTTAGTGGTTCTTTGATAATAACGACCTCATTTTGTATTATAAATTAAAAAAATGTGTAAAAAATAATTCCAGAACCAAAAATGTGACAAAATACATATATTATAACCTGGTTCAACCATAAAAATGGTTTCATGGCCACCCTTGAAAGAATTAATGTAAATTAAAATCACATCATCCATGAAGTTGGTAATTCGACACATCACAGACAATGTTTTTATTCCTTGAATAAGTGGGAGAGGAAAAGAATAGTGGTGATACATTTTCCATGAAAATGAGAACATACATAATATAAATGATTTATTTATATTTCATTCCTCTTGGGTAAGAGGATATGAGGAAATAATAAGAAAATAAAGGAACTCAAAATAAAAGAATAGTTGATAAATCCCTTGCAAACAATTTGGCAGCCTAACATCTATGTTACAGGGTTTTAGAAAAAATTTAAATGAGAGGGGACAAGGTCCACCCATCTAGAAATGAATCATAATACAGAATAGAGAATGAATAAGATGAAAATAAGAACATGGTGAGGAGTTTTGAATCCTATACCACATAAAAGGGAACTTGAATGGAAAAAGAAAGAAGTTGAGAATTCTCTTACATTGTATAGTAACTCCCAAAACATGATGGTTGAGACCGTGGGGGCTTGAGGAAACCTTCGGAGGACTACTAGGGAGGTAAGGAGGCCAAATATTAGTTGTGGAATAATTTGGAATGAATTTAATGAAGGAATGGGTTGATATTTATGGAAAAAGTGAGGAAATAATTTAATAATTTCCCAGGGACACCTCATTAGTGGTATTTACAAAACCATGGGTTTTCCCGTGGTATTTTCCCAAGGAATTAGACACTTGGTACACCTAGTATTTTATTTTAATATACAGATGTATACTAGATTTATTACATCATTGTTACATCATTAATGATGTCATTAACACACCGAAACTCAAAAATGTATTTTTACTATTTACCCAAAAATCAACTGTTTCAGAAAAATCCCAAAAATTTACCCTAACAATTTTTCGATGTGGAGAATTCAAAAATGAAATCCATTTTTTTAAAATATTTTTCTAAATATTTTTAATTAAATTTTTATATAAAATCATACTTAATTTAAAAATTAATAATTTAAAAACTATAACAGCTTTTATATCACATTGAAAAATTAACCAAGATGTCATTATCTTAAATCCATAAGAAAATAAAATAATAACACAATTTACTATTCATTAGTGTCATATTACTATTAATATTACTATTCATATGGGAATGTTTCTATTAACCAAAAAAACAAGTTGGTTCCATTAGACTCCAAATGACATACTGAACATAATTGTAGATAATTGTTTTTCGAAATTCAAAACATAGAAGTGACAAAATTATTTTTAAAGGATAGTTATAAATATTTAATTAAAACAAAGTTCCGTTCATTTCCATTTATTTTTAGAAATCCTTCTGGTGTTACAACTTAGTGACCACATTCATCTACCCATAGGATCTGCATCTCTTTATTTACTAAAGGGATTAAAAACTGGTCCTTCAAGAACAGATAGGGAAATCCCATGAGAATCATAGATTCATGTGGATGAATTTGTTATTTTGACTGATGAGACGTCAAAAGGTGAAGCTACATCTTCTCCTGTTTTTATAGATAGAGAAAAATGTCCTGGTAATATCAGATACATTTCTTCTAAGTATAACATATTGTTTCTAACATTCATTTCTCCAGAATATCTCAGATTAGATGCTCGTGCCGGTGGATCCTGATATAATCACTAATGATGTTCCTATTTCTCCAGAAGGAAGGAACATGGATCTTAGACAATCTGAAGTAGATACTGGTGCTGATCCTGACCTGGAAAGACCTAATGACAATGCACCATCTGATGAATTGACTGAAAAAAATGACAGCGGAGTGCATTTAGGCATCAACCAACATTTGTTGGATACCTTAAATAGTGATGATGTTATACCATACATAACCGTATACACTAAAATGATGGATTCCATTAATCCAAACATTGATATTCCAGGTTCCATTAAGGAGGTTGGGGACTTCCATGAAGAGATAAAAGGACGTCAGTTCCCATTCATGCATTTTTCAATCATAAATGTTCTTCTTTTATTTGGTATTTCACAACAAAGTCCAGATTATGATATTTTATCGACAAAGAATGTTGCAAAGGCCCTTCAAGAATAGGAAATTCCACTATATCCTTTTTCTTCTAACATTGAAGATACATTAATTGAAAATCCAAAATTGGGAGATTCTCTAGAGACTATGGTTACAAAGACTGGGCAAGATTAGGAGAATGTTCCTCCCCATGAAATACTCACTCAAACCACTAAAACCGGGAATACTGAGGAGGAATCTACTTAAGAAGTCAACTTATTACTGGGTAAATGTCATTGATTTTCATAATAATGATTTTCTATTTCTATAATTTTGAAGCTAACAATTATTATAATTCACTATATAGGGCTATCGGCTCCCATGATTGGGTATAAAGGTGATTCTCCTGCATTGGCTCAACCAATAATGAAAGATGAAGCACCTTTTGTTCTGAAAGAAGTAGAGAAAGAAAAATCTCTAAGTGATTTGATTCCAGAGTACATTATACCCCATGTTAGTGACTCAGATTCATATTTAGAGATACATGTTACCCTTGACATGACGCGTAAAAAGACATGACAACAAATTTGGAAGATAATTGCCGAGAAGAATTTGGATGAGCTGCCCACCCATTTTGGAAAACTCCAAGCATTGTTTTTCATATCGGTATTTGGTGGATTTAATTATTGGCCAGTCTACAATGTAGTGAAAGAGACCATTTACCGATGAGAGAAAGAAAATAATCCGTGAAAAGATATTGAAAAGGTCAAAATACTTATTAATGTTGATCGCTTCTAAGCTGCAGTAGCTGAGGAAGAGGCCAACCATAGCTAGGGGTCGATAGAAATTGGACAAAAAATTAATGAGACAACAAAGAAGATGACACATATTCAACAGAAAATGGATTTTGTTCACAACAAGCTTGAGAAATTGAACCAAAAATTGTGAGAAATCCAGGTAGATGGGACAACTACCATTTCTACTTCTAAAGAAGTACTTCGTCAAGTCAAGAAGGGTGAAGTTACTCAACTATCTCAACTTTAGCAAGAGACTGATAAAGCTCATGAATCCATTCAACAGATGATGATTCATGCCGAGAGTTCCTTTTAATACAATATAGAGATGCTCTATTATGTGGATGTTCATCTGATTTTACCATATGATTGTTTTTTGTCTCCAATCATATATGTCTTCATTCTTGCTTTCTTTCTGTAATTTCAATATCAAAGGTGATTTTTATAACATGGAAACTTTATATCAGATAATCATAATTACAATAACATGATTGGGGGTGCTAAAATTTTTTACTTAAGTCAATGGGCCTAGTGAGCATAGTTTGATTTTTACTAGGGTTATATAGAAAATCTCACAAATGTTGTATTTTTTGACTTTTTATTGCTCAATATTTCCTAAACCATACAAAATGTATGTCTAGCGAGCTAAGGCTCAACTTTATTCTAGAGTATCCTTTGAGGGTTTTCAAACTGTTGAGTACTATGTCTCTTTTTATTGCCAATTTAAGGTCATGCATGTTGGACTACGAATTCAAGTGTTTTAGGTTGAATATCTTTGACCATGAATTTTTAGATTTGAATCCCAACATGGCTTTGATGGTTGGGAAGGTCCCAATATTTTTCAGATACTTCTAAGGTAAATCTTGAGTCATGATTTTTTTTATGTTCACCATATCTAAAATTTCAATTATAGAAATAGAGGAGGTCTCTTCTAAGAAAAAAGTCACCACTTCTTGACAAACCTATTATGCGGGATGTATTATGATGGTCTGACTAGGTCATGTGCTACATAGCTAAACATTGACAACCTTTGATTGGAAGACCTTTTATTTAGGAAAATTTTATTCAAGTCCACTGGGGGAACGTACTGTATAGTCAGGTAAAAGAGTTCTTAATAATTATGAAATTCTATTACTAATAAAAAAGGAAGTTAGGATTTGGATGTATCATGGACAAATTGTATGTCTTATCCAAGGAAAGATACATGAGAATAAAGAGGCAATCTGTGCCAACATAGGCTATGAATGGGGAAAATAATTCCTACAAGAATTTGATATATATGAAGAATGATAAAAAAAATTTAGAAATGGGGCTTTTGATATTGTGTTGTTCAGTGTAAAGTCATGCGGTAATGACATTAGAGGGACTGTGTAGTTTCGAGTCGTGCTGCAAGGACATTTATGGGTATTTAATTTTGGGTATTTAGCTCTATCCCATGATTTGATAGTTCTCCAATTCTAGGTAATTTTTCTGGAGATGCACTACCATATTTTAATATGGAAGGAGAGAATTGTAAGACATGAATTTGGGATTTCCAAATATGAAAAGTGATATAAAAAAGGGATAATGAAATTATAGGAATTTCTTTCCAAGAAAAAAGTTACAGTTTTTTGACAAAAAACCCGTTATGGGGGTTTTATTATGTAGGGCCATCTAGGGCATGTGCTACATAATCAAACAGTGACATCTTTTGGATGAAATGACTTTTATATAGGTGACTTCTGGATGGACACCTAGGGGCACATACTGCATAGTCAGACAAAAGAGGTCTTGGGTATCAAACATTCTATTGCTAAAACCCAAAAAAAGTTTATAAATATTTATATTTTCCATAGAACATGCTTTGGTTTATGGAGAAAGATCCCTAAATACAAAAAGAGTATTTCCAATAATTATTTCCAAAGAAAAGTAGGAATTGGTTCTCTACGAAGGTCTATCCCAAACGTAGGATGTATGGTGCCTGTAGTTTTAGGTTGTTTGATTAGGACCAAAATATCATGGGAACAATGAATGATATGTGATCAAATGATCCAAGGTTATTTTAATATGGTTTGAACGCATGTAATGATACAATTTGTAATAAATTATCTTAAAGGATTTTAGGTCGAGAGAAGGGATATGATACAAATATACAATGGATGACCGATTCAAAATACATATTCCTATATATTATCATCAATGTTTAAAGGGACAGAAGATGCTTCTCCTAAGAACGAAATTACCACTATTTGACAAACCTGTTATGGGGGATGTATTATATAGGACTGACTAGGGAATGTACTACGTATCCAAATAGTGGGAACCTTTGACTGATGGACTAGTTATATAGGAAAATTATGAAAGGTTACCTAGTGGCTTGTACTTTATAGTTAGGAAAAGGAGTTCTCAAGTATCATAAATTCTACCACCAGAAACCAAAGAGAGATTATGAAGATCTAAAAGTATTCAAGATTAAGAGTGTGAAATGTGAATGGTGTGATGTTCAATTCCCAAGAAATGTATTTGAATCAATTTTGGCCATGATTTTGGAGTCCCCTACATTGATATGACACATATGTAAAATGAGGAAATTTCATTCCTTGGCGGTCTTTCTAAGGAGAGGATCCAAAATGAAGACTCTCATATCGATTTTTAATTATATGTGAATGAGTGTTATATTTTTATATACTGTGGTTGGGACTAGCAGCAAAGGCCTAGTCTTCACTACGTATCTCAATGAGATGACAATCAAGACATTCATAGTTCTGTGGGTACTTTGCAGTTTAATGTCATGCAGTAAGGACCTTATGCTCTGCAATTTAGATTCATGTAGTGATGACATGAAGTTATTATGATGTGAAAAAGAATATTGCGTCCTGACCAGAGGATAGGACTCAGGTGTCACTATGTATCTCAAAAGGATGAGAATCAAGCCACACATAGTTCTTGAAACATTCCCTATGCAAGTTTGATTCATACATACAGGGAATAAAAAGTTTTTTTTATCATGGATGGGACCAAAATTGAATATCTAGGCATTTCTACATATCCCATTGAAATTAGAATCTAGGAAAACACAGCTTTTGCTAAAATTATCCCACACACCAATTGAGTTTGATGTGAGAGACGATGGATTTTTACCCATTTCGGAATAATGGTTACTATTAAGACACAATAAGGTATATAGATCAAATCGTGTATCCTGGAAGAGTACTCTCCATAGATTTGGTTCATATACAGGAGGAAAAAAGGAAATAAATTTCTTTATGGTTCCGGCTGGGCCCAAGATTGGAGATCCAAACGTCTCTACATATCCCATTGGAATGAGAATCAAGCCACACATAGTTCTTGAAATGAGGTCTCTATGCATATCTTATTCAAACATAGGGAGAAATGGAACTCATGTACCACTATGGAGTAACAATAATGTGAGTAATTCTTGTGCATGGAAGATAGTCATTTTTTTAAAGAGTCGCAAGGAATGCCAATTTGCAGTATCTTATGGGATTTCTTAACATCAAATGGAGAAGAAGTTAATTGTATAGTTTAATGTCATGTAGTGATAAAAAAATGATGGTGTGTAGTTTAATGTCATGTGGCAAGAAAAAAGATGTTGCAAATTTTAACGTCATGAAGCATGGACACATGTAGATGTTTTTTAGTTTAATGTCTTGAAACTGGGACATTACTCTATGTGATTACACAAAGTAATTCTTTATGAATCTTTCATTGGTTAGAGTTATAATATGTTCTCCATCCATTGAGATTAGGGAATAAGCTTCATTAGAGTAGAATTTATATATATAATAAGGTCCTCCCCACTTTGGATCAATCTTTTAGTGCTTCTTTCCTGGTATCATTGGATTCCTGAGGACTAATACCAATTCCTCATGAAGAAATGAGCAGAGAAGAACTTTCTTGATAAAATCACATGCTATTATATTCTGATAGACTTCCAAATGAAGAAAAGATTTAAATCTCTTTTTGATTAATCGTTCCATCTCATCAAATCACTTATGAGATTTCTCATATATAGATAACTGATCATAGATGGAAACTTGGAGAGATGACAATTGAATTTCAATAGGAAAAACGATTTCTATTCCATACACCAATGAGTATATAGTTTTCTGAGTGGCGGTACAAGTAGTTGTTCGATAAGCCCATAAAGCATGAAAAAGTTTATTGGGCCAAGATTTCATATCTTTATCCACCATTTTCGGCAGTATATTTGACATGGTCTTATTGAAAGCCTCCATTTATCCGCTGGTCACTATGTGAAAGTGAGATGAATGGTTGGATTTGATATTGTGCTCCTGAATTAGCTTCATTACCTCAACAAAACAGAAATTGGTGTCATTTTCCATAAATATGGTATGAGGGACACCAAATCTGGTAATGAAATTAGGTTTAACAAAGCTAACAGTGCATTTTGCCCTGAATTCTTTTAGAGGTATTACCTCATCCCATTTGGAGAAACAATTATTAGCAATAATAATATACCTAAACTACTTACCGTAGCTGGAGGATAAAGTCCTACTATATCCATTTCCCATGTAGCAAATGGTTAGAATTATTTATCTATATGTTGCAACTCTCGGGGTTGATAAATGAAGTTAGCATGCCCTTGACATGGATGACACTTCTTGGTGAAATTTTTACAATCATGTATCATTGAAGGCCAGATGTATCCAAACCTTTATATTGGATTAGAAATCCCATGCCCAGACTGGTGAGCACCACGAACTCTTGCTCGTGCTTCTTTCATAATAGTTGTAGTTTCTTCTCCATCAATATGCATGAAAAGGACTCCATCAAAGCCTCATTTTTAGAGCATCTTCATGTGATTTGGGCCATCATAAAGAGTAAAATTGTCCACTTGTCATCAGAGCTATTCTTTTTCAGCACTACCTAGTGGAAATATCCCATTTTGAAGATATTCCATGATATGTGTCATCCATCCTATGGTATGACCATATGGTTAAAAAATATGTCTTATGTCATTAATTTCCTCCATTATAATATGATAAAAAGGGGATACCACACGAAAATGGGCAATACTAATGATTGTCTCATCCCGATTTGGATCTGTTAGGGCTGTGGCTGCATTAGCCAATGCATCAACTTGTGAATTTTGGGGTCATGGGTCATCAGACAATGTTGGATTTGAGGGAAATTCATCCATTAACACTTCAGACATAATCTCATGGAGGGATTAATTTTTATTTTCATATACTGTAATCCCCATTGATCTCTTTGATTATTAATTCTAAATCACCTTTCACTTTCTGATAGTTCACTTGTACTTGATGTGACAACTCAAGGTCTGTAATGCGAGCTTGATATTATGCCCCATTGTTGGTACCTCCTTCTGATAACAGAAAGGAATATGACAACAATGAATTTTCTGGGGAGATAAACACAATTACTAACCCAACTTTGTTGAGTTTAGGTTTTTCTATTCTCTTCCCTGTGGCACTTCTGGAATCACCATCAAAGTACAATTCCCATGTTTGTGGGCTGTCTTCAATAATGAAGATTTCTATATCAGGAAACTTAGTATTTAACATTTTCTCTTCTATAGAAGGGTGGTCAGCAAGGAAATTGGCCAAATCATGACCTTTTACTACTTTATGAGGCACAAATTGGAAATCAAACTGTTGAAAAATAACTGCCCACCAGGCCAAATGTTTTGTCAGTATAGGACAAATAATAATAAATTTGAGCGGGTTATTGTGAGATATCAAGTGGACCTTGTGATGCTTCATGTAGTGTCTCAGCATATTAACTGCAAATATTAATCCCAAGAAGCACTTTTCTATACTTTAATATTGAGTCTCTGCATTGACCATTGTTTGACTAAGATAATACATGATATTTTCATTTCTGACATCATTCTTTTGTTCAATGAAGACACCCAGTGAATGCTCTAAAGCTATCACATAGATAATGAGCGGTTTTACATTAACAGACGACCTTAATACTAGTGGTCTCAAGAGATATTTCTTGAGGGTATCAATTGCCTCTTGGAGTTATTTGATCCATTGATAAGTGAATCATTTCTTCATTAATCATGTGAAGGGGAAACACTTGCTTACCAATTTGGTGATAAAGTGCCGAATATAGGCCAATTGTATTTGAAGATCTCCTAATTCCTTCAAATTTTGAGGAGGTAAAATGCCAAGTATTTCTTTTGTATTCTCAGTATCCACTTCGATGTTGCGATGGCGTACAACGATTTTAAAGAATTTTCTTGAAGTAACCCCAAAAGCACATTTTAAAGGATTCATCATTAGATTATATTGCCGATGTTTACTGAATATGGTCTCCAAATTAGTCAGGTGATCAGAATGTTTTCTTTATTTAACCACTATATCATCCACATAACATATGATAAATTTTCTCAGGAAGAGATTGAAGATATGGTGCATGACATGTTGATACTTTGCACCATCATTTTTTAAGAAAAAGGGAATTACCCAATACAAAAATATTCCTTGGGGGATATTAAGGATGTAGAATACTCATATTCTAGGGATATAAATATTTGATTCTGCCCATAGTATCCATACATGAAGGAGAAAACTTTATAACCATCCCTTTGATCAATTAAGAGCTCAGTGATTGGAACCAGGAAGACATCTTTGGGACAATTCTGGTTAAGATCCCTGAAATCAATGCAAACTCTAATTTTCCAGTTCTTTTTTTTCACCAAGAAAATATTATCCATTCATTTAGGATATTTCACCTTAGATAAAGTTTTCTTTGACAAGATTTTGGGCTTCAGCCTCAATTTTAGAGGCGTGAGTTGGGTGGGTTATTCTTGATGCCTGCTTAAATCCTCGACGATCTTTTGGAAAACCCAAATGATGAGTAACTACTTCGAGATCAAGGACTGATATTTCTGTATATTTCCAAGAAAATACATCTCTTTGTTGCTTTATAAATAAAGTATACATATCTTTCTCTTCAAAAGTCATGACCGCACTAATTAGAGTGGGATGCAAATCTTCTTCTGTACCTAGATTTATTTCTCTGAGCTCATCCACAGTGGTGGAGACGCCTTCCTAAAATGATGGAGGGGAATCCTTGAGATCTTCTTCTCCTTCTGCCTCACATGTTACTTCTTCTGTTTCTACTTTAAGGGTAGGTGATGAAGCAAGAATTTTAGAGTTAGGAGAGGAGTCCGTATTTGGACATCTTGAAGAAGAGACAACCATTTCCGACACTACTGACGATGAAGGGTCTCCCTAGAGTATTGAAGAGAAAATAATGGGTTGAGAATCAACATTCTTGTATTACCCTACTAATGCGAAAACTTCTTCTATCATGAATGGTGTATCAAATACTTGATGAAGTTTGGTGGATTAAATGAATATATCTCCATTTACGCTTTCACCACTTCTTGGTAGATCAACAATTTCTCCCATGTTTTCAGGCTCGATTTCCACAACGAACATTATGGAAGTTAATAGAAGAGTGCTTGGATCCAGTTTCATCATTTCAGTTTGATTGATAGGCGACATGTAATCTACCCTGAGATGTATGAATGGATTAGCTGAGATCTTTTCCATAGAATTCAAAGCATTGATTTTTGTTATATCTTTTTCCATGGACCTTGTTCACTTTATGTGATATAATTATACCTCAATATACTAATATTCAAATATTTTGAATGGAGCCTTGTCACCATGAAATGTCCCTATTTGACCATTGAAGCAATACATGAGGCATTGGTGGTATGATGAAGGAATTTCTGCAAGTTGATGTAGCCAAGGTCTTCCAAGAAGAATGTTGAAAGCTGTGTCAAGTCAGAAAACTATGAAATCTGAATTAGATACAAGATTACCAAACTGAGTTCTAAGTATAATGTCACCCAATGGTTCTTGTTCATTCTTGTCATAACCTTGCAACATCAAAGTGGAGGGAGATAAGTCATATTCATTGAGACCCAATCAGTGAAGTGTACGAATGAGAGTGATGTTGACTCCTGATCCATTATCAATGAAAGCTCGTCGAATGTCTGTACCATTAACCTTTTCAAATAAATACAACAGCGTGATGTGTTGATGTACAACATCATCCTCATCTTGATCGGTGAAAGATATAAGTGCATGACATTCTTCATGATCATTCTTTATATAGTAAACCTCACCTGCAACAACCTCAGTTTCAAACTCTTGAGGACTTGAAAAAGCCTCAATAAGTAATTCTCGAAGATATTTTGATACATTCAAAGCATCCAGGATTGATAACTTCGCAGATACTTGGGCTAGTTGTTTCAAAACATCATACTTTTGGTTCAATGGTCTCCATTTTCCAGCATGATGATGTGGTTTTGCAGGTGCCTTTGAAGTTCATGCTCCCGATGAATATGTAACATATGTCGGGGTAGAAGATGGAAATAATTCTACTCTCGGTAGATTAGATTTATTAGGTATATCTACCTATCGATAGATTGGTGATATAACCTCTAATCGATCATCCAAGATAATCATGTCGGGGCTGATCTTTTCATGTGTGGGAGAGTTACCTTGTTCTTGCTGAGCCCGCTGAAGGGATCTTCCATGAGTTTCTGCTGTATAAATGGTTCGAGCAGGGGTGTAGTTAAAATAGTTCCTTTAAACATATCCATGTCTTCACCTGTATCATTGAATTTGACTTCTTCCCCTAGTTCCCCAATCGGGTACAAGGAATTCAGGTTCATAACCAGAATCATCATTTGCATAGGGGAGTGTTATGTGGAAAAGGTTAATGGAAACAAAGATTAACTCATCATTTGGTGGATATTTTTCTTGACAGGTTGGTTCTTGTTGTACCATTTGGTGGGGCAGTGTCTGTGATTTGGAGACAGATGGCATGAAAAATGCCAAAGTCAAGGACATCTTTGGCCTTGATATGATCTCATCTTCTCTTGACTTCTCTTTATCATTTTGACTCTGTTGCTTCTTTTGTGGATTGACCTTTGGAGGACTGATCCTTTAATGGATATTTCTTTGTTGTACCAGAAGTGGCCGGAGGGAAAATTGTTAGTTTCAACGGTGTTCTTAGAATTACAGGAGTTCGGTTGATCTTTTTTCTAACCATCCAATCATTATACTTCTGAAAATTTCTTATTTTGACTTCCTGCAATCCGCCCTCGTCATCTGGATTGGTAGCAGTAACACATACCACTTGAGCTGATGAACTTTTTAATTTCACTTGTCCAGAGTCTACTATTTTTTGTAGGAGATCTTTAAGAACAAAACACCCATAAATGGGATGCTCCAACATTTGATGAAAGGAGAAATAATTTGGGATATCTTCATCTCTTTCTTTATTCAGTATTTTCATTCTTGGAAACTAATCTAAATTGTTTTCCAAAGATGAGATAAAGTAATCGGGGACCTTTTCATTCTGAAAAAATATACTTTATTCTTTAATTCCTCTAATTGTCTCCACCTTTGATCTTTTTTATCGACCTGATTAGGTTTTCATTGCTGCTGACGCATGGGAGGTGGCGCCTTACGGTATAATGAAGGGTTTGAAGTCAAAGTAGGTACATGTTCTTATTTGAGTGTAACTATACCAGCCTCTGCTTTCCATGTTCCTCTTATTGTAGTTGATGGGAATAAACAAGAATTAGTTTTTGTTTCCACAATGTAATTATAAACTTGTTGGGAAATTTAAGTAAGATCCAAAACCCCCATGTGTATTTCATATGGATTAGTGGTGTGCGTAAATCATCACGCAAATTTTCCACACAAATTTGAAACAACTCCTCTTGAGGGATTGGTTGATTTAAAAACACATTAATAAATTATATAGAGTAATAAAATCTTAAACTATTTGATTATCCCTTTGTTTTCAATTTTTAAGATAAAAAAACTGTTGTCTTCGGTAGTGTTGAGCTAAATTAGAAATGGAATTTTTAACAGAGGTCGTCCATTCTAGTAATTGATCAATATTGCAAAATTTTATACCAGACAAAGGCCAACCCCTATAACGACTGTACAAAACAACTGTGTTTTACTATTTCTTGTTGTTGAGGGGTCCCCATCTTGGGTTCACAATGAGAAATAAAATGTGATAAGTGATTCTTTTTATCTCTCAAACCATTAAAAAATAGAAATGTCGTATTCACAAAGTTTGGTGGGGGGGGATCAGATCTACCCATTTGGGGTAGGCTTTCTTTTCTAGTTGTACTAGTGCGCACCACTCTTTCATAGCTTTCAATTGTGTTGTTAATGACTCAATTTTATTCATAAGAATTTGGGGGATATTTGGATGAGCTAGGACCTGTATAGGTGTAACATATGGTTCATGAACTAGCATGACAACTAGAAAAACCACTGGTTGTGGCACTATTGGTATTTGTCTTGGATAGTCCATGTGGAAAGGCTTGTAAGGATATGTCTGATCTTGTTCTGGCTATGTACCTAATTGAGGGAAATCATTATCCACATCTGTAGTTGAAACAAACCCTCTTTGTTGAGGAGCTTGTACTGGATGTGCAAGATGAGGATCTGCTTACGGATCATGTTTGGCAGGAATGCTGCTTCTGAGTAACTCTGCATTGAGTATTTTTAACTCCTTCATCTCTTCCTCTTGCTGGGAAATTTTTTCTTTAAGAAAAATATATTGAACTTCTTTAGTGGAAAATAAATACATGATATGACCTTTACCTTTCGCCTTGTTAGATTCCTTTTGAGGAGGTGTGAGTTGGTTACTTGAGGGAATACCTAGATTATGGGTAAGCCTCTGATTTCAACTGCACACACCTCATTCATTTTCTGTGGTATGTACCATATTATAAATAAGAGCATAATCATCTAACTCCCCTGAAATGGAATCATTTTTTGATGATATTCCATAATGATATTAATGACATTAACTGACGCATAATTCATTGACAATATCACGTCAGTATCTTTGTAAAACCATCTCATTCTGTGCCCTCCATGAGACTTTGTTCTTCTATTTTCTAATTTCTCAGGAACTATTTGGAATACAATAACTTGAAGGAAATCCTTGGATAGTTCGGTTGAGTGTTCACTTTGTGGCTTCTTCCATAATCTGGAGAAAACTGACTTCCACTAATGAGGGGATTGTGGATGTGAAAAAGCCCCTAGTCTTGCAGTTTGGGGTTGTTTCTATTTTTCTTCTTCAAACCATCAAACTCTATTTGTTGAATCTGAAGGTTGGGTTAAAAAATCCCACAACCCTGCAAGCTAGGGTGGATCATGAACTTCTATGGATGATATTAGTGCATCCTCTCTTCTGATTTTATGAATTTTGGTCTGAACATTGGCTGGGTGAATTATCTGACAACCACTTAAATCACATCTTTCGGAATACCGTTGTGCTATTTCATACATTTTCATAATTTGATGGTTGATATTATCTAAGCAGGAATCCTACGTAATGTTCTTAGATGCCCGATGAAAAAGTATCTCAATAGCTTTATCTATTTGGGCTTGACATGGATGAAAACTGATTTAGGCATGTTCTTACTGATAATTTCTTCGGTTGTGAACAAAATTTTTTTTTGTAGCCGGCCTAGGATAATAACAATGCATGACATAACTTTTTGCGGGCTATTCTGATTTTGGAGTGCAGCGCAGTGCAATGTTCTGTGTGTAACCCATCATATGATATAAACACTATATGGGGTTTCTTCAATCAATTTTTTAACTTCTTTAATGTATTAAGTCATGCACATTGAAGAGCTACTTGTTTCTTCTCGACCTTTGGATGTGGAGATAACTGGAGAGATGCCAAGTCAATTTGGAATTTTATCCCTTCTATTACCTTGACCTTACATTGATATTCATCATATAGTAATACTTTGTCTTTTATATGATGAAGAGTGTTCCATATGTTGAGGAGGATATCATGAATATAGTCTTCTGCCATCAATTATGGAATGTTATATTGAGGCGTTTCCAATGACCAGAACATGACTGGAATTTCACCCCTAGCCAGTTGTTTTCTCATATTAAACATATCCTCCACATATTTTTCTAGAGGTTTCTCAACCTGGTCCGATCAGAGTGGACGCTTCTCAATTGTTTTATCACAAATAACATGATCAATTGTTTTTTCCTTTTCCATTTTAGAAGGAAAATTACCCAAGTCAGATTTAGAGAATAACTTTCTCCTTGGGATGTCTTTTGGTTGAGAAATTATTTCAGCAATTCGTAATAATTCGTTAGACATGACTGACCTTTTGATGGACAGTGCCTTGAGATAAGAGGGTTTTCTCATCACTACATTTTCAATTGGAGAATTATCTTGGAAATGAGAATTATTTCTGTAGAGAGAACATTCACAAAGAATGCTATCATGGGGAGGACCACCATGGTAGATTACAAAAAGGGATAAATCCTCTTTCTCCTTGGTCTTTTGGCCACAAAGAGGGTTTCCAAGACTCTCATCCAAAGAGAGGTTCTCAAAATTTACTGAATTGTCATGAAGTAAGATTTCATAATGAAGTGTCCTATGTGGAACTTCAAAATTACTTCTACTACTCCAATAATTTGGTAATGGGAGGGTAGGATCTTGATTTGCAACATATAAATGTCTGTGGGATTCAAGAACTCAAGAATTAAGAGGATCTAGATCACAGATTGACTCTTGAGTTTCCAAATGTTCTTGGAGAGACTTCTTCTTTGACGTTATCTTACACGTAATTGGGGTTACTTTTTGGGAAATGTGGTTATCATGGGAAGGTGTATGTCCCTACCTTGGAGTGGTCATCAGCAAAAGGTCAATTTTCTTTAATTAGAAAGGGTGTGTGTTCCCGATCTGGTTGTCCATATGATATGGGGGAGTATGCCCCACAATCCTCATGGACTGGAACATAGGTATATATCTGCTTCGGGATGACATGATGACGAGTCATACCGGGTGTGGGGACATAATTATGTGTCCGTCCCTCTGGTACTACTGAAGTTACTGTTATGATATTCTGACAGGCTTCCAGAATATTGGCAGAAATTTGTGTCTGCCATTTCACCATTGCTAAAATGTGTGTGGCAGATTCAGTGGCCAGAATGAGAATATATGTCCATTCCAAATTTGGAGTAGGTGTATGTACCTTCTCCTGTCATCCCATTCCTGTGAGTGGATACTAACAATACTCATGTGTGGGGACGAAGAGTTGAGTCTGCCTCATGTTTTTCATCAAATATTTCCAAATGACTTCTCCAGGTGTTTCCAAACGAGACGGTCGGAAGACTTGATCGATACTAGTAGGTGTATGTGCCTGCTGGCTATTTTACACGAAGAATAATCGACAGAATTGTTTTAATGCTAATAGAAGAGATTTCTGACATGATTAGTGAATGTAGGTAGGTTTATGTTCCTACTTACAAGTTGCCACCACATTTGATTGGCAGTCTTCCTTGAATGCAGCTAGCCATGTCTGTTTATTGGCTGAGAGTTTGTAACTAGGGGTATGTTCTTGCTCATTTTACTCCACTGAATATTAATAGTGGGATTGTTTGGGAACTACTAGATGAGCCTCCTGGCTAGAGGAATTAAGCCATATGGGTGTATGTGTATGTTCATCATTTTCCACAAATATGGGATGATGAACTTCTCCAGAGGGTGAAAAGGGATGAACCTGCTCCCTTTTGGTCAGCTGTTTTCTTTGGCGGTTCGTCTTGAGTGCTCGATTATGAGGGTCCTGGGTTGAACAACCAAAGATAACACCCTCATCATGTTGAGGTTTTGCTACTACGCGATGTTGGTGAGGATGATTGTTGGAAGGAGTCCTCAGGAAGGACCCATGTGTCTTTGAGTTGAGGCCATGAGTGACCTACTGATCCACCTCCCTATAGTATGGGTGGGAATGGTTATTTCATTTTGGGGATGAGGTCCTGAAACAATTGAGGATGGTGATTGACACCCTCTTCTTCTTGACCACCGGTCGTCGCTGACTCGACGATAGTGGGATGTTGTTAACATGGAGAGCCTATCGGAAAGCCTCCAGGGTAGGGATAATATCGTGTTGATGATATTCGTAAACCACTACATTTGAGACCCAGCGTTGAAGATGATGAGTTGGTGATGGTGTCCTTCCAGCAGATGAGGATCCAACTTGAGTAGAAGCCAGGGCATTCACGAGTGCAAACTTGGAGGAAGGCATTTGGAATGAAGGGAAATTTGAGGAAATTAGAAAAATAAAAATAATGAACTCCATTAAATCAACATCTTTTTATATGAATACATGCGTTATTGCTTCCATTATCTGGATCTACTTTATCAATTGATAGAGGCCTTAAAAATAGGAAACACTATCAACTTGGATACGGATTCATGTCAGGTTCACTATTTTTTTGTTCATCCAAGAACTTGTGTCCTTATTAATAATCACTACTTTAGTGCAGTTTCTATTTTATTTATTTATTGAATCTGAAACATCCATCAATTATTTATCCAAAGGGATGTTCTTTACAAAGGCAGACGTTCGTTAGGTTTGGTCCTACGATACTTAAAAACACACATTGGTTGAGAGGATGGGAGGTCAGACTCATCACACCCTTTTGGGGGGAATTATTACCTACTCCAGGAATCTCTTATAGATTTGAGATATTTTCATGAATCCTTATTAATTTATCAATTATAACATAGGTTTCCTTTGAAATTTGTAATCAATTATTAGCATGCATGAAATTTATAATCATCTATATGTATTCAAGGTTCTTCATAAATGGAGATATCTGTATATATTCGAGGTTCTTCATCAATGATATCCTATGATAAACTATTTATAGATTTTTTAGTCGTTGCGATAATGTTGGTTTTTAATCCACTGAGTGGGAACTCTATAATTTATTATCATCCAGTGAGATAGAAGTTTGTTTTGATGTTGGGAGCGTACCCATAAATGGGATAACTACGTATCCTTGTAAAAGGAATCAGAACCTCATATGTTGGTGCCACTTAATGGGACATATCATACCTTTTATGTTCATGTGATAAGGACATAACTATACAGTTTAATGTCTTGTGGTAAGGATTTCAAAGTGGAAGGTGTTCAGTCAAATCTTGGTGGGGGATTTATGCCTAAGCAACCCAATGAACCTGGAAAAGATATGAGTTTTTAAGTTGGATTGGACCCAATTGGGAATATGGACCAGGAAGAACAGGGTTGATTTGGAGTGTTGGGGATGAAAATCAGAGAGTCTTTTTATGTATCCCACCCATATGGGAATCAAATCCCACATAGTTTGGTAAGTCGATCAGGGGAGTATGACCCTTTGAGAGAATAGGTTGGGTCTTACTCCTAAATTGGATGCCATTGTAACAAGGTCCATGAAAGATGTCTTAAGTCATGAAGATTTAGGGGGGGTTAATTCAGGGCTTACTCATAAAGAGGATTCCTGGATTAAGGGAATTGGAGTTGGATTCCTAAAGAGGATAACCAGTGACCTCAATCCTTGGTGAAGGCTTCCTACGTATCCCATGTATGGAGAAATTTAGAGTTCTTGTAATTAAAAATATGAGTTTGATTGTGTGGATATTGTGATCATAAAAAATCTATAAGCCCACGTGAGTCATACTCTATGTGAGTAACAATAGGATCTGAGAGATTCAACAAAACACACACTTTCTCTTTCGCTGATGGAAGAGGTCGGGCCTATGGTGAAATAAGCCGAGGTGATGGTGGGCAATGTAAAACCCCGAGATTTTATGAAAAATATTCTTTTTAATTTCATTAATGTCTTGTGTTGTATGATACACAAAAAGGAGCTTGCACAACACGCATCCTTGACTTTCTTTGCATTACACACAATCACGACCATCCTCGATAGCGTGTGTAGTACGCAATACCGAGTTTCACTAAACAACGATATGCTATTAAATTATTATTAAAACTAGCCATTATGAATAGTAATAACCATCTTTTAAAATTTTAGAAATTTTATCTCTCAAAATGGACTTCATTTTTGGATTCGGAGTATCGAATTTAGCCTAAGGTGAAATTTTGGTACTTTTCGGATAACTTTCATATTCTGATAAATAGTGAAAATTACTAAATTTTAATTCAAAACAACTTTTTTAATCGAAATAATTAACAGTGATAAATTAATAATTTGAGTGGTTTTAAAGTATATTTAGAATATATTTTTACAATTTAATACAATGTTGGTCATTGAATGTAATTTCACATTTAAACCATTTATAAACAAGTGTCAATCTTTTGATAGTTATTATCTCTTAAAAACACGCTATTTTTTTGACGATGAGAATTAATTTTTAAATTAGTCAATGTAACTGATATGTTTTGAATTTGATAAAATAGTCATCATTTTTGAATTCATTATATCAAATATATCTTAGCCCTAATTTTTGGTATTTTTCTGGAAACTTTCATTTTTTGATGAATAGTGAAACCACTAAGTGGTAGTTAAAAAAACTGAATTTTTCATACAACTTAATATTACCGCTCCTGTGAGTGGAATTTCAAAAATCCGAGAGACACGGTTAATATCTAGGACTAAAATTTCGTTCAATGAGATGAAAATAATTTTTGGTGAATAGTAACTTTTTTCTTTTTTTTACCACGGTTAAAAGTAAATAGGTTAATTAAGGGTAAAAGTGTTATTATTATTACCCTAACACATGTCCTAATTCTATTGGATAAGTTTAATTCGACCAAAAACAACCTTAGGAATAAAATATGGCCATTTAGGCCCACTTGGATTAGATTAGGACATTTATCATTTATTTATTTAAAGAAGGGTTAAAATAGTTAAAATCAAAGTTTAATAAGTAAATCATTTCTAATAAGGGGTTATACATAAGATAAATTCGACTATAAATATTCATTAGATAGCTAAAAAATTTCCTACATAATGGTATTTTATTTGTAATTTTTAGACATTATATAGTTTAATTTATTTATGACACAACGATGATGCAGTAATTAATCTTATTAATGAAATATTGACATAATTGATGTTATAAATACACTAATAAATGTAATTTGAGACTTTTTATGAATTACACTAATTTTATTGGTTAATAAGACATGTTAGTATTGATTTTATTAAATTTTTTCGAACTAATCATTCTGTTATGATTTTCACAAAAATCAATTACTAAATAGTGTCAAAATTGACATAAAATAGTTTTTAAAACAAATATTATATTATTAATTGTTATTTTATTCTTAAAAATCTAAGGATCATCCAACTGACTAAAATAAGGTTATATATATTAATAATAAACAACTTGGGGTTCGTTTGGCTTGTTATAGTAAGTTTATTAACCTTATAGTGTAAGAACACAAGAAGACACAGTAAAAGTAAAATTATCTAACTTAAAGTTAAATCTAAATGATAAGGTTAAAATTGATACCTACACTTGTCTAAATTCTATTGGATGAGAGGATTTCGACCCATACCCACCTTATCTTCAAAATATATCAATTTGTAGATATTAAAAACCGAATTTGACTTTATAATAAAATAATATTTTTAGTTAATCCAAAGGTGCCGCTCTCCTCCCTTATAAAAGGGAACCTCCTCCCTCTCTTCCTCACACCACTTTGAGCATTCAAGCTCGGCCAACCCCTACCAATTTCGTATCTCCACTTCCCTAGAATCATCCTAGAGGTTCTGGTCTTCTTCAAAGACCAACCCTAGTGCCCTAAGAGGAGGTTAAGAAGAGGCACGTCAAAAAAAGAGGTAATATCCATTACCGATCCTTTCCAAATTATTTCTTCGTCAACTTATTCTTCTTTAGTTGTTTCATTATGAAGTAATAAAATCAGTATCACTAATATACTGATATGTTATTATAAGTATGAAACAACCCTATTTCACCATCTATCCATCCTACAGAAAACGAAATCACCACGCGTGCGTACGTACGGAATACCGTCTTCACGCGGTGGTGTAATCTATTTTCCCCCACCACCTTACTTGGATGGGTATAATGGTGTAAATAATTACTATATATGATTATTGTAAAGTGATATTGATTCTAAAATACTATACATACACTCCAATACAATTCCATGATCATGGGAACGATATCATCGCTCGTGCTTACGTACGGAATACCGTCTCCACGATGTGATGTGATTCTTTCTACATGATCTTCATTGAATAATGATTATATAAATTAATTGAATGAATACATATGAAATATAGTAAATTTAACCATTCTGGAAATGATTTATCTATAACCTAAAGAGAAGAATGATAATTTATTCTACAAAACACGCATAAGAACAAAAAGTTATAAACACCCGAATAACAAGTAGCAATGAAATATTACTACTAAGAAGCTAATAATATGACCATATGTGAAATAATAACAATAATTATGATTCTGGAATAAGTCAATAACATTCTTTAAATCATTATACAGGAGGTTTGGAAGCTTACGAAGCAAATCGGACCTAAGGTAAGGGAAAATATCACAATCTCATTTTTTTCCGAGATTGTTTATACTTTGATATTTACTGGGGTGTATTTTATCATCCACATCCATGTTACCTCGATATGTAATATTATTTCCATCCACCTACAATTTTTTTAAATCCAATTTTACCCTTTGGTGAGTTTTTAGTAAAATATATGAAAGGAATCTTTTGTCATTTTTCGTACGAGGTACTTTTTGACTTTTCCGAGAAAAGTACGAAGAATGTTTTTTTAACTTATACGGAATGAATGTATTTTTAAAACATTATTTTCAAGAATCTTCCTTTACAAGTTTTCAAGTTTATTTTTAATCAACTTCTTTTAGTTTAAAATTGTATGACATGTTGGGAAAGGAAAAATGTTTTTGTAGTAGAAAGGATATTTTACTCAATAATGGAGTTCAAGTGTTTTATCAAAATTATTTTCCATCTAAGATAATATAGGGTTCTGTTTCTATCCCTATTTTTACATTTATTTGATTATGTTATGATGGAATTATTTTTATGATGTACTTTTATCTTATATGGATTATGTTATGATGGCATGAGGTTTAAGATTCCCATTTTTATTACATGGGTTATGCAATGATGTATGATTTTTGATTTTGTGGAACACATAAGAATGGTATAATTATGAGATGGGTGGGACCTATATCTCCCTCCAATGCATTGTGTAAAGATTTTATATCTCATGAGATAGACATGGCTGGAACGGCAGGTTAAACCGATTCAGTGAAACAGGACTGAAACGAGGAATGAACTCGGTTCAGAAATAGACTTTTCCCACTAAGATAGTATTGGAAATGAGTCTTGACTAATAAGAAATGATTCTCTATGATTATGTGTGTACGCCACAAAGTTTCATGTTTTAATTTATGATTATTGGGATTACATTTCACTACTATGATTTATCCCATGTTATGATATTATGATCTCTTTTCCAGGTTAAGATTTCCAAAATGTTATGTTCTTATGAATATGATGTGATTGATATTTCTTTTGTTTACCCTTACTGAGCATTTGAGCTCACCCTTTTATGTTTTATTTTCCCCAGGATATAAAGAAAGAATTTAGGTAAGAAAAAATGGGGAAGATCTTTATGGGAGATGTTGAAGATCTTTCACCATGATTAGAAGATTAAGTTCCGAGTTTCCAAAGACACTAAACTATTACGGTCCGTGTGTGTGTTTTTTTTTATGTACTAAGTATTCCGCAAAATTAATGTAATGTCCATGTCCGTCAGGCTTAGGGTCTCTACAGTTGGTATCAGAGGAATGGTTTAGTCAACCTTTGGAAACTAGGATGCAAGAACTTTAGTGAGATCCCTAGAGATATTTCTAAGGTATGACTAGGGATGTCCCTAAGATTAAGTATAAGTATAGGTTATAGTCCTATAATTATGGTAACAATCTTAAAAATTAAACCTAAGATGTTAGATATTGAAGGTACTCCTCCTTTATTGTGTTGTTTTCCCTAGCATGATTTTTTCCCTCACACTATTCTTTTTGGGTTTTAGACGATGGCTAGAACCCAAAGGAACTGTGTTGATCAATGTAATGGAAAATGCAATGATTGTCCTCCTAAAAAAACAAATGTTATGGGATATGGAGTGAAAAAACTTATTGCTATACTTACAGAAGCTATGAATCATTTTGGACTTCCAAATGAGAAGATAAGGGAACAATATTCTATTGAGTCCTTCATGAGCCAACGTCCACCTTCTTTTAGTGGGTCTTCTGATCCACTTGTTGCTGAACAATGGATCAGTACTACTGAAAAGATATTTTAAGTTCTTCAATGTTCTGAACATGCTAAAGTCATCCTATATGTGTATCGTTTGGAAGGAGATGCTGATCAATGGTGGAATATTATTAAGAATACGAGGCAAAGGGATGAAATTGAGTCCATGGAATGGGACGAGTTCAAGAACATATTTTTCAATAAGTACTTCCCTCGTATTCTCCGAACAATGATAGAGAAAGAGTTTCTTGAACTAAAGCAAAAGGATGATGAATCTGTTGGTACCTATGAAGTGAATTTTACAAGGCTTGCAAGGTATGCATCTGGCTTTATCATCCAACCTGAAAGTAAAGTTGATCGATTCTTCAGTGGCTTAAAACCAAGTTTTCGAAGGGCATTAGCTATAAGAGACTTCAGTAGCTATGAAGAAATTGTGTGTTGTGCTATCAAGGTAGAAATGGAAGTTGGTGTTACTTATCCATCTCATAGTTTTGACAAGAAACGAAAGATGGATTTCAAGGAGAAATCTCAAAATAATGGTGAAAAGAAGATGAATGTTTCCTTATGCTCAAAGTGTGGAAAGAAGCATGGTGGATATTGACTTAAAGGGACAAGTAAATGTTTCAAATGTGGAGAGGAAGGTCATCGGGCATTTGAATGCCGCAATGATGGGAAGAAGATATCTAATGATGCAAACAAAGGAAGGGATACATAGAATGAACCTACTACACTTCAATGCTTCAAATGAAAGGAAATGGGGCATTATGCTAATAAATTCCCGAATCTAAGGGTTAGTGATGATCGACAAGAGAAACCACTTAAGGAGAAGGACAAAGGGAAGTCACATGCAATCACCATTGGGCCAAGAACACCTGCCTCCCCAACCTCTATCCAGCACATGGGTGAATGACACAGTCTTATGTACAAGGATTAGAATGGTTACATGAAAATGGTAGAGTGATAGTTATTTTTGTAGGAAAACTACTCTAGGGGAAATTGTCGTACCCATGATCCTACGATGTCCAAAAAACATGCTCACAATATATCCTCCAACATTTGGATGGTCCCCTCAGACTTCCCATCCATATGAGGGTGGAAAGTAGTGCTAAGACATAGATGGGGGCTAAAATCACACTGTAATCTCTTCCAGACTCGTGAAGTAATGCATGTATCCCAGTCTAAAATGATGAATCTTGTAACTCCATGCAGTCGTACCACTTCACTGACGTACCTATGTGCTAAGGCATACACAGCTCTTGTCTCTTTAACCGCTAAAAAGTGATCTGATTTCGTTAATCGGTCCACCACTACCCAGATGGCATCACAACCTACCCCAGCCCTGGGTAGTCCTGTGAAGAAATTCATCGAGATGTGATCCCACTTCCACTCAAGAACATCTAAGGGATGCAACAAACTGAAGAGAACACAGTGTTCAGCCTTCACTTATTTACACATGAGACACCTTTCCACAAACCCCGTCACTACCCGCTTCACCTCGGGCCACCAGAACTGACCTCTCAAGCCCCGATACTTCTTGGAGACTCCTGGATGTACCGCCAGGGGTGAGTTATGGAACTCACAGAGAACTCTCTCACGCATCGCCACTAGGACAAACAACTTCCCATGGAACAACATCCGATTCTGACTATCCTCCGACCATCCCTATGAAGCATCACCCTGGCTAACACGATCACACATCACTTCAGCCTTTGAGTCTCCCCACTGAGACTCCTCCACCCATCGTACCAAGGATGACTACACTGTCATCTGAAATAGACAACATAAGGACCCGACCTTAGTACATTACATATTCTTCAATTTAGTCAAGAAATCACTTCCTTTCACATTGAGGATATTTTCAAGTTTAGAGTTTTAGATAATTGTGACATAATACATTCATAACATTTCACATTAATGCAAAGTGGATACCATAAAAATAGTATTCATTTTTTCTAAAATATAAAACTTTTCAAATAAAACATGATCTCTTTGACAATTCTTCAAACATTTAACTCAACTTTCTTCTTTGTCTTACACATCCTTATAACCTATGAAAATCATTTAAAACTGGGGACGGGCACAAAAATCTCTGGATGGGATATAAAAAGAAGGAAAGAACACATAGTCCATGAATACTTGTAATGTATGAAATTATTTTCAACAGTCGCATTAGTTAACCCAAACTACATAACAAAAAATTCATAGTGCCTATATCTAGTACGAAAAGCTATTTTTGGGATGTAATCCTCCTTCACCTTCAATTGATGGTATCCAGATCTTAAGTAAATCTTGGAAAAGTACTGAGCTCCATGGAGCTGATCTGACAAGTGATCGATATGAGGCAAAAGATTCTTGTTTTTAACAGTGATGTTATTGAAAGCTATATAATCAACACAAAGTCTCATGGAACCATCTTTCTTTTTAACGAACAAAACAGGAGCAGCCCATGGTGAAGTGGTAGGATGAATGAAGCCTTTATAAAGAAAATCTTTCAACTGAATTTTCAATTCAAGAAGTTCTATTTGAGCCACACGAGATGAGGGTTTTGAAATTGGATTAACATCATGAACAAAGTCAACTATGAATTCTACGTCCCGATCAGATATGACACCGGACAACTTATCAGCAAAAATATCAAGGTATTCATTTACCAATGACACATCGTTAATATCTGAATAGTTCACTTGTTCTCAACAATATGACTAAGATAACTTTTATTTTCATCTTTCAACAGTTTCTCATCTTCCTGATATGTTATCAATTGTATGGGTTTGTTCTTGTATACAAACTGAAACTCTTTCTGAAAAACAATTTATTTAGCTCTACAGTAAATATTAACATGATAAATAGAAAGACAATCTATTCCCATAATAACATCAAACTCAACTAAGGGAAAAATAGCAAGGTTTTCAGGTAAAATCATTCCAAAAACCAGAATAGGAATATTCTTATAATTCATCTTTGCTATAATATTTCCCCCTGGTGTTCTAACAATAGGTTTAGGTCTCATTTATTGAGGTGATATTTCCAATTTACCAGAAAATTTATTAGAAATGAAGGAATGTGTAGACCTTATATCGAACAAAACATTAGAAACATCTGAGTAAAAAAACAATGTACCTGATACAACATCGATGGATGACCCGACATCTGCTGACGTAGTTACAAAGGATCTCACTACACCTTTCTACTTATAATCTGACTTTTTTTCATCATTTGGATCCCTCTTTGGGCATGCATTTTCATAATGACCCATCTCACCACATTTAAAACACTTAACAATTTTATTATTAGGATTAGTTTAGGATCATTTTCATTTCTATCTCGAGCCATATGTCAAAACTTACCACATCAAAAACACTTCCCAGTTTTGGTAAGACATCCCTCAGGGTGCTTCTTGCCACACTTTTCACAAATTGGAAAATGAATTTTCTTACCATCAGATTTATTTGGTTGATTCTTATTTATTGCTTTCCATATGGTCCTCTTCTTCTACTTGTCTCCAAAATGCACGTGACCATCATCAAACTCCATTTCTACCCTCTTATCATATCAGACAAGTTTCTCATAATTTTTGAATTCACGGGAGGCCAACACTATTCAATACCTTGGCTTTAATCCTAAGTAAAAGAGTTGGATTTTTCTATCAAGATGTAGAATAAGATTTGGAGCATACCTCGCTAGTTGGGTGAAGTTCGCTTCATGCACAACCACTGAATCTTACTCATTTTGCTTAAATTAATGGAATTTCTTCTCCATCCTAAGTCGCATCACCTTAGAAAATTTTTTTTCAAGGAAAATAATTTTAAATGCATCCCACTCTAAGGCATAAATATCCTCTATATGCCTGATATTCTTAACCATTGACCACCACTGATCAGCTTCACCTTAAAAATGATAAATGAAAAGACTTACCTTTTTATTATCTGAACATCCAATAACATCGAATATATTTTCATGGGATTTAATCCTTATTCTAGTCGCTGCTAGGTCAGAAGATCCATTGAAATCAGGAGGGTGTTGTCTCATAAAATGTTCCACTATTGTCATGTTTTGTTGTGGTACCATTGGTTGTTCTCTTTCATGGATGCCATAACCATTTATTTCCTATGTTAGCTGATCAATTACTGTCACAAATTGTTCGGTTCCAATCTCTACCATTTCAGGCTGCTGATTCCGAAGGATATTCTGTCGGTGCCTCTCATCTTCAGCTTCCCGGTGTATTCTACAGACAACCATTCTGAACAAACATATCTTAGTTAAATAAACATGGTAATATTTAAATTCTATAATATTTAAAATCAATCATAAGAGTAAAAAATCATTTATGGTATTCTATTAATATCATCATAACCCCTAAATTTATTTAAACCATCATCTGATACCAATTATTAGGACCCGACCTTATTACATTACATAATCTTGAATTTAGTCAGGAAGTCATTTCCTTTCACATTTAAGATCTTTTTAAGTTTATATCTTTAAATAATTGAGATATAATATATTCATAACATTTCACATTAATGCAAAGTGGATACCATAAAAATAGTATTCATTTCTTCCAAAATATAAAACATTTCAAATAAATATGATATCTTTGACAATTCATCAAACATTTAACTTGGATTCCTTCTTTGTCTTATATATCCTTATAACCTGTGAAAATCATTTAAAAACTCCGGATGAGCACAAAAACTCAGTAAGAGATATAAAAAGAAGGAAAGAACACATAGTCCATAAATACTTGTAACGTATGAAATCATTTTCAAAACAAAAACTTGTCACCCATATATACTTTTTGAAACATGATATGTCCACAAGATTCTAAAATTACATAAGAACATAAATATATCCATAAATGTATCTTGGTGCATTACTTACATAATCTTGTAACCTTCTCGGCTACCTTATAATTTGTAACCCTCACGGCTACCTTACAATTTGTGTAACTATTGAAGTTACATTTGGAGTTACCATACAACCGGCCTCAAACATACACATACCCAATGAATTGGATGGAAATATAGGTCCCAACATTGATCATAAACAATGCTCAAGAACCATAACATAACTATACAAGATGAAAACATGCATAAAATCATTACTTTTGGATTTTGTAAAACAGAATTTTAAAAGAATATTTTAAATGAAAAGTCCATAATAAATATCCTATAATTGGAGTGAGACATAATAGAGTTGATGAAATATGTATATACATCGTAAATACACATAATTCAACATAATATAAACAAAATTCATCACACAAACAATTTTAATATCACATAAATAATGAAGTAGAATGTTAACTCAATGAATGGAAATCGGGTCCGGAATACCCTTCATGTTTTTATTTCTTCAAAAAAAAATTACTACTCTTGTATAATGGTTTCATAGTGTTATTAATATCTTATAGAATCATATTCAATTTTATAACACCTTATATGATCATTTCATAACATCATTTCACCCATTAATTATTAGTATTTTATTCCTTCTATTATTTTGAGTGCGTTCTTTACATGTTTTCCATGATCCGTTCATGATGGATATTCTCGTCGATTGGAAGTGAAAATTAAGAATTGTAATGGAGGGGTATTTACATATTATATAATTTATCATTTTGAATTCGGACATGAGGATGATTCATATGTTAATACATTATTGATATTTGTTTAGGTCATTTTGGTGATTTTTCGATTGTAATGAACTCATTTTTTTTTTATAAATTTACAACATGTGTATAAAATGATTCCAGAACCTTATATAAGATATAAAACATAAATTATAATCTGGGTCAATAATAAAAATGGTTCCATGACCAGTATTGAAATAATTAAAATAAATTGAAATCACATCATCCACGATGTCAGTAATTTGACACATCACAAACAGTGTTTTAATTTCTTGAATAAGTGGGAGAGGAGAAGAAATATAATGGTGAGTATTCCATAAACATGATGAAGTCCAAAATATTTAATATACTAGATCATTCACGCCTCTTGGACAATGGTAGGTGAGTAAAGAAGAATAATAGATAAGAAAATAAAAAGAAAAGAAAACAAGTGGATGTTTACCTCTTGATCTCTTCTTCTTGAGATTCTTCGTAAGGCCTTTGGTTTTGGCCTTCTGGTGAGACCAAATGCTCTAGGACGTGGGGAAGATTGTTGAAAGGAGTATTGGGATGAACTTAGGGAAGACTCAAGGCTTTAGAGGTTTTAGAGGAAGAGAGTAATGTAGATGATATTTATTGTGGAGGAGAGGAGGTATTTTACATTATTTTAATCATTATTATAATATTTTTGCTCAATACTATAAATAATCTTAATTCATGCGACCCCAAATAGTAATAATGACATTTGAGTTCGAACCAAGTAGGATTACATCACTTATGATGTCATAAATTGTTTATTTAACTGATAATTTGAACATATAGTAATTTACAGTATTTCACTATTCATTGAAAATTCAAGAATTTCAGAAAAATCTCAAAACTTCACCCTAACCATTTTTCAATGCATATAATTAAAAAAATTTCATTTTTTTGAAAATAATTTTCTAAATATTATTAATTTAATTTATAAATAAAATCATAATTTATTAAAAAAAATTTAAAATTATATCTTCCTTTATATCACATTGAAAAATTGACTCAGATGTCATTATCTTGAAGCCTGAAGAAAATAAAATAATAATAAAATTTAATATTTATTAGGGTCATATTACTGTTCATATTACTATTCATAGGGATATGTTACTATTTAACAAAAATTATGTTTGTTCCATTAGACTCCAAATAATTTACTGAACATAATTGTAGATGATCATTTTTTGAAATTCAAAACATAGAAGTGGAAAAATAATTTTTAAAGGTTAGTTATATATATTTATTTAAAAAAACGTTTTATGCATTTCAATTTATTTTTTTAAAACATTGGGGTGTTACAGACATCCTCTACCGTCCTCCACTCTAAAGCCCAGATGCAAAGTATCCAAATCCTCCATCGCCTTCCAAATATCTGCGAACTCCCGAACTATGTCCTTTTGTGACTTCTTTCTCAAGGCATCGGCTGTAACACCCCAAGTTTTTTTAAAAAAATAAATGGAAATTCATGGAACTTTGTTTTAGGTGGATATTTATAACTATTCTTCAAAAATAATTTTTCCACTTCTACGTTTTGAATTTTAAAATACCGTCATCTATAATTGTGTTTAGTATTTCATTTGGAGTTGAACCAACTTGTTTTTTGGTGAATAGTAACATACTCTTATGAATAGTAATATGACCCAAATGAATAATAAATTGTACTATTATTTTATTTTATTAAGGCTTGAAGATAATGACATTTTTGTTAATTTTTCAATGTGATATAAAAGGAGTTCTAGTTTTAAAATTGTAAATTTTGGAATTAAGAATGATTTTATTTAGAAATTAAATTAATTATATTTAGAAAATTATTTTTAAATAATGGAATTAATTTTTAAATTATACAAGTCAAAATATAATAAGGGTGAATTTTTTAGATTTTTATGAAATTAGTGAATTTTCTATGTATAGTGAAATACGGTAAAATAACGTATAATCAAATTATCAGTAAAATACACTATTTATGACATAATAAGTGATGTAAGGATACTTGGTTCAAACACAAAAGTCATTATTACTATTTGGGGTCACATGGATTAAGAATATTCATAGTCTTGAGTAAAAATATTATAATAATGATTAAAATAATGTTAAATAACTCATCTCCTCCACTATCAATACCACCCTCATATCCCTCTTCTTCCCACACCTCTCAAGCCTTGAGACTTACCTAAGTTCTTACCAATACTTCTTTCAAGGCACTTCCCCACGTCCTAGAGCTACTGGTCTCACCAAAAGGCCAAAACCAAAGGCCTTATGAAGGATCTTAAGGAGAAGAGATCAAGAGGTAAACATTCTCTTTTGTTTTTTTTCTTTCTTTTTATGTTATTCTTTTTCATTCCCTTTTGCTTATGTTGGGATATTTCATTCCATATCCCCCATACTTCCCATATTATGTAATAGTGATGAGATACCCCCTTTCACTCATCATACTATTTTATTAAATTTTTATGTGACGCCGTTAAGTTGCTTAAATTTCGTAAGGGATTTCTCAAATTTTCTTTTATTTTGAGTTCCTTTCTTTTCTTCTTATTTCCTAAACTCCTCTTATTAAGATGCATGAATGCTCCAGAATCATGTATATTTTGGATTTTCTTATTTTCCTGAAAAATTCCTCATCAATATTCTTCTCCTCCCCCACTTATTCATGGAATTAAAAACATTGTTCGTGTTGTGTCGAATTATCGACATCGTGGATGATGTGATTCCAATCTGCATTAATTCCTTCAAGACTGGTCATGAAACCATTTTTATGGTTGAACCATGTAATAATATATATATTATGTCTCATTCATGATTCTGAAATTCTTTTGTACACATGGTTTTAATTTATAAAACAAAATGAGGTTGTCATTATCAAAGAACCACTAAAATGATCTAAACGAATATCATTAATGTTTTAACTTATGAATCATCTTCATGTAATAATTTAAGATGATAAATGGTATAATTTATGGTTCTGTAAATATTTAAATACTACTCTATTCCAATTCTATATTTTCAATTCAAATCGATAAGAACAACCATCATGAACCAATCATGGAAATCATGTAAAGAACTCACCAAAAAACAACGCAAGGAATAATATACTAACAATTAAAGGGTGAAATGATGTAATGAACTGATAATATAAGGTATTATAAATATGGATATGTTTCTTTATGATATTAATAACACTCTTTTAACCATTATACAGGAGGGTTAAACAAGTTTCAAGTCAGACAAACCCGAGGTAATGAAATTCTTAATCTGATTTCCATTCTTTGGGTTAACTGTCAACTTTGTTATTTATGTGGTATTAGAATTGTTATGTCTGATGGGTTATGTATATATTATGTTTTATTATGCATATTTAAAATTTATATAAATATTACATCCACTAAAAATTCTCTCTTCAATTATATGATTTATGTAAGAGGTTTTTCCTTTAAAATCATCTTTTAAAATTCTGTTTTACAAAATTCGAAAGCAATGTTTTTATGAAATTTTTCATGTTGTATGATTGTGTTCTGGTTATTTGGAATTATTTATGATTAAGGTTTAAACCTATATCTCCCATCAATGCATTGGTTATGTGTAAGTTGGAGGTCGGTCGTATGGTTACTCCAAGTGTAATTGCAATGGTTACACAAATTGTAAGGTAGTCGTGAGAGTTACAAATTATAAGGTAGCCGAGAGGGTTACAAGAATATGTAAGTAATGTCCAAGATAACTTTATTGTTATATTTAGGTTCTTATATATTGTTTAAATCTTGTGGAAATATTATTTTTCACAAATTAAGTATATATGAGTGATGAGTATGTCTTTTGAAAATGTTTTCATACGTTTCAAGTATTCATGGACTAATGTAATTTTTTCTTCTTTTACATCACTTACTGAGATTTTTGTGCTCATCCTAAGTTTTTTTAAATTATCTTCACATTTCATAAGGATGTGTAAGAAAAATAATGTATCCATGTTAAATGTTTGAAGAATTGTCAAAGAAATCATGTTTTAAGCTTTAATGTTTTATATTTCGAAAAAAAATTGAAACTGTTTTTATGGTAACTAATCTGTAACAATGTGTAATGTTATGAATGTGTTATGTCTCAATTATTTAAATCTATAAATTTGAAAAGATCCTCAATGTAAAAGGAAGTTATTTCTTGACAAAAATCAAGATTATGTAAGGTAATAAGGTTGAGTCCTTAGAGTTGGTATCAAAGGATGGTTTAGATAACATCAAGGGTTCTGATGATGTTAAAAGAATACCATAAATTTTTTTACTCTTTTATTAATTTATAATGTTATAACATTTAAAGATTAACATGTTGCTTCGTCTAAGATATTTTTGTTCAGAATGGTTGTTCGTAGAAGAAATCGGGTAGTTGAAGAGGGGAGACCCCGACGGAATGACATCCTTCCAAATCTGCATTGTGGAATGGTAGGGATTGGAACCGAGAATTTTGTGATAGTAATGGCTCAGATAACACAAACAATAAATGGTGGTGACATCCATGAAAAGGAACAAATAGATTCACCACAACAGAACATGACAATAGTGGAACATTTTATGAGACAACACCGGCATGCTTTCAATGGATCTTCTGACCGTGTAGCGATTGAAGGATGGATTAAATCTCTTGAAAAGATATTAGATGTTATGGGATGTTATGAAAATAAGAAGTTAAGTCTTGCCATTTATCATTTTGAAGATGAAACTTATCAGTAGTGGTCAAAGGTAAATAATATCAGGGATTGAGAGAATTTTGAGGTCTTAGTGTGTGATGAATTTAAAATCCTTTTCCTTGAAAAATATTATTATAAGGTGGTGCAACATAGGATGGAGAAGAAATTCCGTGAATTGAAGAAAAAGGAGGAAGAATCAGTGGCTGTGTATGAAGTGATCTTCACCCGACTGGCGAGGTATGAACCAAATCTTAATCTGGATCTTGATAAAAAAATCAACCGCTTTTACTCAGGACTGAAGCGAATGTATCGAAGAGAATTGGTATCCTGTGAATTCAAAAGTTATGAGAAACTTATCTGATGTGCTGAGAGGGTAGAGATAGAGTTTTCTGATGATCACGTGCATTTTGGAATCAAGGATAAGAAGAGGTCCTGATGGAAAGCAATGTGCAAGAATCAATAAAAGAAATCTGATGTTTAGAAAATCCAATTTCCAGTTTGTGAATGGTGTGGAAAGAAGCACCCTGAGATATGTATTAGCAAAATTGGGAAGTGTTTTGATTGTGGTAAGTTGGAATATATTTACCGAGATTGTAATTAAAATGATCTTAAGACTAATCTTGATAAGAAAAATGGTAAGTGTTTTAAATGTGGTGATATGGGTCACTATGAAAATGCATGCCCAAAGGGAGATCCAATGATGCAGAGAAGCTAGGATATAAGCAGAAAGGTGTAGTAAGATCTATTGCAACTACGTCAGAAAATTTCAAGCCATCCAATGAAGTTTTATTGGATAATTTATTTTCTTACTCAGATTTTGCTAAAGTTTTGTTTGAATGTGGTCTACACATTCCTTAATCTCTGAGAAATTTTCGGGTAAATTGGAAATTACAAATAAAAAAATGAGACCAGAAATTGTTGTTAAAACACCATGGGGAAATTTTATAGAAAAGAGGAATTATAAGAATCTTTCTATTGTTTTATGTGGAAAGACTTTACCAGCAAACCTTGTTGTTTTACCCTTAGTCAATTTTGGTGTTATTCTGGGAATGAATTGACATTATGTTTATCATGCTAAATTGATTGTAGAGATAAAGAAGTTTTTTTCAGAAAGAGTTTCAGTTTGTATACAATAATGAACCCATACAATTGATAACATATCAGGAAGCTGAGAAACTACTGAAAGATAGAAATGAATGTTATCTTCCTCATATTGTTGAAGTCAAGATAAATGTTTAGATAGATGAAGTTCTAGTGGTAAATGAATACCTTGATGCTTTTCCTGATGAGTTACCTGATGTCATACATGATCGAGAAGTCGATTTCAAAATTGACTTAGTTTCTGATGCTAAGCCAATTTCAAAATCCCATATCGTATGAATCGAATAGAACTTATTGAATTGAAAAATTAGTTATAGGATTTTCTTGATAAAGGATCCATTCATCCTAGAACTTCACCATGGGGAGATCCAATTTTGTTCATTAAAAAGAATGGTGGTTCCATGATACTTTGCATTGATTATAATGTTTTGAATAACATCACTGCTAAAAACAAGTACCATTTGCCTCACATCGATGACTTGTTTGATCAGGTCCAGTGAGCTTAGTTCTTTTCTAGGATTGACTTGAGATCCGGATACCATTAGCTAAAGGTGAATAATGATGACATCCTGAAAACAACCTTTCGTACTAGATAATGTCATTATGAATTTATTGTTATGTCGTTTTCGTTAACTAATGCACCTGCTGTATTCATAAATCTTTTTAATATAATATTTCATGAGTTTTTTGATAAGTTTGTGGTTGCGTTTATTGATGACATTCTAGTATTTTATAAAAGTAAAGTGGAGCATGAAAAACATCTATGGTTTGTTTTACAAACATTAAAGGAAAAGAAACTATATAGAAAATTTAGCAAGTGTGATTTTTGGTTACAACAAATTTCTTTTCTTTGGAACATTGTAAATAAGGATGGAATAATAGTTGATCCTTCCAAAAGAAGTGGTTGATTAATGACCAAGACTTAAAAATGTTACAGACATTTGTAGTTTTCTTAGGTTAGCAGGTTATTAATGAAGGTTTGTTAAGAAATTTTCACAGTTATCTAGCCCTATAACTATGTTAACAGGAAAGGGGTTAAATTTATTTGGACAAAAGAATGTGATGTTTGTTTTCAGGAACTGAAGAAGTGATTGGTGAATGCTCCAGTTTTGGCCTTGCCATCCCGAAATGGTGAGTTTGTAATCTATAGTGATGCTTCATTGAAGGGACCTGGTTGTGTTTTGATGCAGAATGATCAGGTAATTTCTTATGATTCAAGACAACTTAAACCCCATGAGTTAAATTATCCTACACATGATTTGTATTGACTGCTGTGTTTTTTGTTTGAATATTTAGAGGCATCATTTATACGGAGACAAATGTCAAATATATACAGACCATAAAAGTCTGAAGAATATATTCACTCGAAAGGAATTAAACTTGAGGTAGAGAAGATGACTTGAACTGATAAATGATTATGATTGTACGGTCAATTACCATTCTGGAAAAGCAAACAAAGTTGCAGATTCCTTGAGTCAAAAACATCATGCATCATTAACAATGTTACATTTGTAAAACGATCCCATGATTAATGATTTGATGAATCTTGGCATATAAGTTCTTGGTATAGGAAATACCTCTATTTTGTCTCAGGTTTTAGTGTAGTCATCATTATCAAATAGAATTAAGCGAGCACAAAAGGAAGACTATGAGCTATAGAAAAAGGTGGAATTGGTTAAAATGGGTAATCTTCCAGAATTTATCCTTGATAAAGATTGCGTTTTATGATTCGGAAAAAGGTTGTGTGTGCCCTGTGATTCTCATTTGAAGAAATATTTGTTGTGAGAAGCTCATAGTTCTCTATTTTCGGTTCATCCTGGCAGTACTAATATGTACATAGACTTTCAGGAGTATTATTTGTGGGATGGAATGAAAATAGATATTGCCGATTTTACCATGAAATGTTTGACATTTCAACAGGATGAAGCAAAGAAGTAGTTACCGAAGGGGAAGCTTCAGCCTTTTCCAGTGCTAGAGTGGAAATGGGAGAATGTATCCATAGAATTCATGGTGGTACTACCAAATACTTCTTGAGGTAAAAATGAGATTTGGGTTATTGTTCATCAACTGACAAAATCTACACATTTTTTTCTATTCGAGATACAATGTCTTTGGATAAGTTTTATTGACTATACCTCAAGGAGATTTTCAGGTTACATGGAGTTCCTATTTCCATTGTATTTGACTGAGATAACAGGTTCAAATCTAACATTTGGAAGGGACTTAATAAGTCGTTGGACACAAAATTAAATTTCAGTAAGCTTTTCATCCTCAATCAGATGGGCAGTCAGAGCGAACGATTCAGACATTGGTGGATATGCTTCGAGTTTTTTCAATGGACTACCAGGGAAGTTGGGATCAACATCTTTCTTTAGTTGAGTTTTCTTAAAATAATAGTTTTCATTCCAGTATACAGATGACAACTTTTGATGCATTGTACGGAAAGCGGTGTCAGACTCTGTTGTTTTGGGATGGAGTCTTTGAATGAAAGTTGATAGGGCCCGAATTAATAGAGGAAGTGGATGAGAAAGTAAAGATAATCCTACATCACATGAGGAAATCTCAGAGCGAACAAAAAATTTATGCAGATAACAGAAGGAAAGATTTTTCTTTCGAGGTAGGTGGCCATGTTTTTCTTACAATCTCTCATTGGAAAAGTGTGATGTGATTAGGTAAGAAAGGGAAGCTAAGTCTTCGGTTCATCGGTTCTTTTGAAATCCCGAAGAACGTTGGAATAGTTGCACACCGAGCAGCTTTCCCTATGACTTTGTCTCAGGTACAAAATGTTTTTCATTTTCAATGTTGAGAAAGTATGTGTCAGATTCATCACATGTCTTGAGCCCAGAAGTAATTCAGCTGGAAGAGAACATTTCCTATGAAAAGAAACCAATTCAGATCCTTGATTGAAGGGAATAGGTATTGCGGAATAAGGTAATCCACCAGGTAAATGTTTTGTGGAGAAACCACATGGTAAAAGAAGCAACACATGAGTCTGAAAATGCTACGTGAGAATTGTACCCTCACTTGTTTAATAAGTAAATAAAATTGCGAGGACCCAATTTTCAGAATATGGGGATAATGTAAAACCCCATGTTTTTAAAAAAATAAATGGAAATGTATGAAACTTGGTTTTAAGAAGACATTTAAAACTAGGCTTTAAAAATAATTGTCACTTTTATGTTTTGAATTTTGAAAAATGGTCATCTACAATTGTGTTTAGTATATCATTTGGATTCTAATGGAACCAACTTGACTTTTGCTGAATAATAATATACCCTTATAAACAGTAATATTAATATTAATATGACCATAATGAATATTAAATTGTACTATTAATTTATTTTCTTAAGGCTTGAAGATAATGATATTTTGGTTAATTTTTCAATATGATATAAAATTAATTATTGTTTTTAAATTTTAAATTTTTCAATTAGGTGTGATTTTATTGAAAAAATAAATTAATGATATTTAGAAAATTATTTTTTAAAAATTGACTTCATTTTTGAATTCTACACATCGAAAAATGGTAAGAGTGATTTTTTAAGATTTTTATGAAATTCATGAATTTTTTATGAATAGTGAAATACTATAAAATACTGTATAATCAAATTATCAGTAAAATACAATATTTATGACATCATAAGTGATGTAAGACCACTTGGTTTGAACTCACATGCCATTATTACTATTTTGGGTAACATGAATTAAGACTATTCATAGTCTTGAGCAAAAATATTATAACAATGATTAAAATAATGTTAAATACCTCCTCTCCTCCACTATAAATACCACCCTCATTTAACTCTTCCTCTCACAACTCTCAAGCCTTGAGCCTTACCTTAGTTCACCCCAATACTTCTCCCAAGTCTATTCCCCACATCCTAGAGCTGCTGGTCTTGTCACGACCCGTCCTCGGGGCCCATACCTTGACAACCCCAAGCCCGCCTTCCATAGGTCAGGGGCTGGCGACTAGCACCAAGGCATAAATTCCCGATAAAAAAGTAAGGCATTGCCTTTGTAAAGTAAACGAACACCACAGAGCAAGCATGCAGTAGAAGTAAACACTAAGGAAAAGCTGGTACAACCGTAAGTGGGGAAAAGTAAGTGGGCCAGTATACAAACTCAAACTGAATGTAAAATACAACTCGAAAGGGAAAACAACAACTGAAAAGTAAAGCCGCAGCCTAGATCCATCCACTGGACTCCCACATGAAGGGTGAGTACAGATAGCCCCCACGGCTCCTCAGTTCCAACCTTCCACACCGAGTACGTCCCGCCAGTGGTCCACCTCCAAGTATCGTCCTGCTCTGCAAGACTCAACTACGATCAGCACTGTCTGTCGTCTACAACCAACACAACGTAGTGCGGGCATAGCCCGTGGAGGGGTGAGTATAAGATACTCAGTAGGGACCCCGAGACCCCCGAAGGTCTCCCAGAATCCACAAAGGATAATCCACAAAGGAAAGATACAATCACAAAGTAACATCTGACACTGCTTAGGTATATGCCCATACATATACCTAAGTCATCAATTCTCATTCGGCTCCAACATCTGAGTTCAAGTACAACCCAGTCCACACAGGAAAGAAAAACGTAAATCCACACAGGATAGCACAACACAATCCACAAAGGAAAGCAAACAGGATTTAGGTCACACAGGTATACTTCTTTGTATGACGATAGAGATGATCATATATATCCACTGATTCATCTAAGTCGTCGGACCCACAAAGGATTGATAGGTACCAACACCCGCAATGAACCAGGAAGGGTCTGACCCACACAGGATCAATAGGTAACTAACCCCCGCAATGATCCAGGAAGGGTCTGACCCACACAGGATCGATAGGTAACTAACCCCCGCAAAGACCCACACAGGATCGGACCCACACAGGATCTGTAGGCACTGGCTCACACAGAACCGCTGAGCGCTGACCCACACAGGATCAGACCCACACAGGATTAGTAGCACTAATCCACATAGAATCTTATAGTGCAGTAGTCGTCGACGTCGAATCCACTAAGGATCTCTGTACAGTCGTCGTCGTCGTCACAGTCGCAAACGCAACCAGCTCTAGGGTTGCCGCACACAGCAAGCTCGTTCGGGAGGGTCCGCTCCATGAGGCAAGAGGCTGATACATCCACTAACACATATTCCAGAGTTGATGTATCCAAAAATTCCATATCGTCAGCAGGAACTCAAAATCGTAGATAGCGCGTCAATCGGACGCTCGGTCTGAGAGTTATTGGCTTTTTCGTCCGAGGGCTCGGTTGGTTTTTAAGTTAAAACCAACCTGACCATAATCCAGCTGCGTCCAAACCTTGGGCGGAGTAAGCTGAAAGATCCGTCTCACAAAGAGGAATCCAACAATGTCGACGGCATGTCAATCGGACGTCCGGAGCTTAAGATATGAGTGTTTCCGCTCCGAGGGCCCGGTTGGTTTCGTGTACGAACCAACCCGGCCGAACCCAAAGTTTTCTGAAACCTTGAGTGTAATATACCAAAACTACCGTCTCGATCCAAGGATCGCATCGCAACTGACGGCGCGTCGATCGGAGGTTCGTAGCCCGAGATATGAGAAAAAGACCAAAAGGGAACCGAAAACGGGGGTTTCGGGCCCAGACCGACCTGGCCCGAGACCCCCTAGGTCGGCCCGGCTGCTCGCCTGGCGGTCCGGCACACTGGCGCATGGCGCCAGCTGGCTCGGCCAAACGGCGGAGCCGTTCGGTTTGCGGGGGGGGGGGGGGGGGTGCTGCCCCCTGCGTTTTGTAACCGCGACCCCCCTTAATGGGGCCGCTAGCTAGCCGGCTGGGGGTTTGGACCCCCATCTTTCCTCCTATCTGACCGGCCTGCCCCGGCCGGCAGGTTTCTGTCATCACGGGACCGGCGACGGCCAGTCCCCTCCCTACTCCGACACCGGTGGCCCGCTTCCGGCCACTGGTTCCCATGCTCCGCCGCAGCCCGATATCGGTTGTAGCCTTCATTCGTCCGGTGTGGCGTGACGACGCCGCACCCCTTCGTCGCGGCCCCGCTCCGGCCGTGGTGTTTTTGCGGTTCTCCGGCGTGGCGCGACGGCGCCGCGCATTACTTTCCGCACGATCTCGCGTGGTGCGACGACACCACGCCATTCCCATTCCAACCACATTAGAAACAATAACTTGGATAAGGGAGGAGGGTAGGCCGTGTTCGTGCGGTTCAGCCCCCTCTCGTTAATCGATAGAAATTGGTCATATTTTCACGAAGAACGACAAGGTAGTATTCACGAACAAATTAATAAATAAACCCCAACCTCGAGCATAGCTTTAATGGAGGTTCATCGAACGAGGATTTGTCGCGGAAAACCGTCGAGGAAAGAGATGTCGCAGAAGGAGGAAGTCGCATCGGTGTCGCGGTACATGGCGTCGCGTAATCGGTTTCTGAGAACTTGGCGTTCTTTGTCGGAGACCAATGTGTTCTTCGCGTTCTTCGTCGAAGACGAAGAAGTCCCTCAAGTCCTTAGCCATTTCTCCCAAAAACTCCACTACAATGTTCCAACCGCAAATAAACTAAGCTCAACTCTTATTTTATTAACATAACATAACTTTTGAATTTCAAGAGTTTGAATTAATTCAACTTAATTAATTCATGAAAAGTTGTCATCCATAATGGTGAGTTGAGGGGGTTTATGAATATGAAGGGGTGGGGTTCGTGTGGGCCCCACCACCATCATAACCTCCCTTGGGTAGTTGGGTAGTTACCCAACTTCCACCCAAATCCTTAAACCACTTAAAGAAAATAAAAATTGTTGTTAAATTATAAATTAAACTTCCACAATTTTTATCATCTTCTCTCGTGAAAACGCAACCCTGGAACAGGTGTTCCTAAGAAATTACTGGCGCTGCGGTTCCATCGGTGCCCTCGGAATTCAATTCCAAGCAGCGGTACAAAAGATAGGAATTGTCGCTCGTTCGTTCCCTGAACGTACCCGAGCTAAACTTCGGATAGAAATTCTGGGCACACCGGGCCTCGGAATCAACTACCGTCTGAAACTATGTTCTTGTAAAATCCAAAAGAAAATTAAGAAAAAAATTTCCTTGAATTTTACGGGTCTTTACATTACTCCCACCTTAGGGCTTTACGTCCCCGTAAAGATACATCGAAGACTAGGGAAACAAATGTGGGTACTGAGCACGCATCGGAGCCTCCCGCTCCCAAGTGCTCTCCTGGAGATTCATGTGCTGCCATCTGATGCGCCCTAGAGGAATCGACCATCCACACTGGAACTGCTCCTGTCGATCCTTGATCTCCAATGGAACCTCCGTAAAAGTCTCCCCATCATCAATGTCTAGCTCCCCATGGTCAATGATATTTGTCGGGTTGTGCACGTATCTCCTCAACTGAGATACGTGGAAGACGTCATGCACTCGGTGCAACTGAGGTGGTAGCTCCAGGTGATAAGCTACCTCTCCAATCCTTCTGAGGACCTGGAACGGTCCGTTGAAGCGTGGAGACAACTTGCCTCCTCTGCCAAATCTCCGTAATCCACGTCGAGGTGAGACATGCAAGAAGACGTTGTCGCCATCCTCGAACTCTAGTGGCCTCCGCCTCCTGTCAGCATAAGACTTATGACGGCTCTGAGCTGTCCTCATCTGCTCCAGGATGACCTGGACCTTTTCTATCGTGGCCTCGACCATCTCTGGTCCCACAAGTGCTGACTCCCCAGGGTCTGTCCGGCACAAAGGGGATCTGCAAGGTCGGCCGTACAACGCCTCGTATGGTGCCATACCGATGGTGGAGTGGTAGCTATTGTTGTACGAGAACTCCACCAAGGGTAGGTGGTCCTCCCAGCTACGACCAAAGTCGAGGACACATGCGCGGAGCATGTCCTCGAGAGTCTGAATGGTCCTCTCCGTCTGACCATCCGTCTGAGGGTGAAAGGCTGTGCTCAGACATAGCTGTGTCCCGAATGCCTCCTGCAACCCCTTCCAAAGCCAGGAATTAAAGCGAGCATCTCGATCGGAGACGATAGATTATGGAACACCATGAAGCCACACAATCTCCTGAACGTAGAGATGTCCCAAGCTCTCCATTAAGCCCTGCTCTTTGATGGGTAAGAATTGAGCCTACTTTGTGAGTCAGTCGACAATCACCCAAATGGAGTCGTGACCTCTTGAAGTGCGTGGAAGTCCAGTCATAAATACCATAGATATTCTGTCCCACTTCCACTCCGGGACCTCCAAGGGCTATATCAAACCTACTGGTACCTGGTGCTCTGCCTTCACCTGCTGGCAGGTGAGACATCGAGAAACGAACTCTGCCACAACCTTCTTCATGCCTGGCCACCAGTGCTGTCGTCTAAGATATTGGTACATATTCGCCACTCCAGGATGTACCGCCAAAGGAGAAGTGTAAAAATCTCTCATAACCTCCTCTCGTAAAGCAACTGGTACCAAGGTACTACCTCTGAAAAGGATGTCGTGCACTGCTCCAAAGGAGAAACCATCAGGTGCCTGTCTTGAGGATATCTGTGCACGCCATGACTCACAGTCAGCATCCCCACGCTGTTCCACTCTGACTCGCTGCAGTAGTAGAGGAGAGACTATGAGTGACTAAAGGAAAGCTGCTCCATCTCTATCCACAAAGTATATATGCAAAGCGGATAGCTGCTCTATCTCCTCCTCAAGTAGCTGAATGTCCGTCCTCCTACTGAGAGCATCGGCTACCATATTCCCCTTCCCAGGATTATAGACTATCTCAATGTCATAGTCCTGGAGGAACATGAGCCATCGCCGCTTTCTCAGGTTCAGATCCTTCTGAGAAAATATGTACCTGAGACTCTGATGGTCAGAAAAGATGTAAAGCGCTCGCCCATCAGATAGTGTCACCATGTCTTCAGAGCAAAGACCACTACTGCTAACTCCAGGTCATGGGTAGCATAGTTCTGCTCATGTCGCATCAACTGACGTGATCCATAGGCGATCACTTCCCGCTCCTGCATCAGGACACATCCGAGTCCGGTCCCTGATGCATCGCAGTAGACTACGTACCCTACTCCCTCCTCCAGCAACCTCAAGATATGCGCACTGGTCAATCTCTTTCTCACCTCATGGAAGCTCTGCTGACATCTGTCTAACCACACTAAGGGTTTCCCCTTCTTTGTCAAAGCTAAGAGTGGTGCCGCAACTCTGGAGAAGTCTGACACAAATCTCTGGTAGTATCCAGCTAGTCCCAAGAAACTCCACACCTCTGTCACGCTCTTGGGTGGCTCCCAAGCTAGCACTGCCTCGATCTTCGTAGGATCCACTACAACTCCCGCCTCAGAGATGACGTGTCCCAAGAAGTGGACCTCACGTATTCAGAACTGGCACTTCGAGAGCTTACCATAAAGCCAGTTCTCTCGGAGTGTGTCTAGCACAACCCGCAAGTTGTAAGCGTGCTCCTCCTCAGTCGTCGAGTAAATCAAAATGTCATCAATGAAGACCACGACAAATCGATCAAGGTATAGCTGAAATATCCTCTTAATGAGGGCCATGAACACTTTTGGAGAATTGGTTACGCCGAATGTCATAACCAAGAAATCATAGTGGCCATACCGACACCTGAAGGCCGTCTTCTGCACGTCCTCGTCTCAAACTCTGAGCTGATGATAGCCTGACCTGAGGTCTATCTTAGAGAACCATCGTGCTCCGTTGAGCTGATCGAAGAGGTCCTCAATCCTCGGTAGCAGATACTTGTTCCTCACTGTCACCTGGTTCAGGCGACGATAGTCGACAGAAAGTCACAAGCTCCCGTCCGCCTTCTTGGCGAACAAAATCAGGGAAGCCCATGGTGAAACACTGGGTCGGATGAACCTCTTTCCCTGCAAGTCCTCTAACTATACCCGTAGATCTCGAAGCTTAGCAGGGGCCATCCGATACACTGGAGTTGATATCGGGGCTGTCTCGGGGTACAGGTCAGTATAAAAGTATACCTCTCTGCGAGGAGGTAGCCCTGGAACGTCGTCGGAAAAAACGTCTGCATACTGATCCACCAGTACAGGAAAACTAGGACTCCGCACGTCAACTACACCTAGGATGAGGCTAGCCAAGTGATGAGTGAAGGGATGTCCTCTCCTCTGCGAGAGTCCATCATGTGCTGAAAAGGCTCCCTTCTTTCCGGTGAAGGTAAACCTGCTCCCGTCGGTGCGTACACATCGCACCATGCGCCTAATATAGTCAATCTGTGCATGGACTATAGACAACCAATCCATGCCCAAGATGACGTCGTAAGGCCTCGACGCCGCTACAAGAAGATCCCAGCCAAATCTCTCACCTCCTAGAGTAAGCTCACACTGCCGGAACCAGTGCATAATCATCGAGTCTGCTCCCATAGGAGTCTCTAGCCGTAAGGATCGATCCAACGGATCTGTCGGAATCTCTGAGCTCTGAACAATGGTAGTGGCTATGAAAGAATGACTCGCTCCTATGTCTATAAGTACTGCAGCAAGGGTGGAATAGACACAGATAGTATCTCGCATCATCTCAGGCGCACCGTGGTTGTAGGCCTCCGCTGCCTGGAGCAGGGCCTGTCTCTACCCGCCAGCTCCCTGTGGTCGGGGTGGACCTCCTGGTGGTGGTGGTGGTAGAGCCTCAAAGCATCGCCCACCACCAGCTGCTAGGCCTGCTCCTCAGCCTCATCCACCTGCTCCCTGAGGACCGCCACAATCGACCCTCTGCCTCTGCCTCGGTGGTCCCTCAACCATCGGCTGCTCCTCGGCACGACGGGTCGGGAAATCACGAGCCATGTGGCCCTGCCCGCCGCATGAGTAGCACTACCTGCCTCTCGAAAGACTAGCCCCACGCTGTGTGCCCCGAACAGCTGATCCAGTGTCTTGAGGTCGTCTTCCTGAGGGTCTGGTCTTCCTGGACCCATGAGTCATCCGTCGACTGCATGTTGCAGAAGACTCTGCTACGTGCCACACCGCAGTAGGTCTCGCTGCTGAAAAAGGCTCAGTAAGAAAACTCTCGATCAAAAGGGCTTGCTCCAGTACTCCTGCCTGAGTCGGAATGCTGAGGGAGATCAGTGATGCCCTGATCTCGTGCCTCAATCCCTGCTCAAATGTCCGGGCCCAAAAGAATGGGTCTCGTACCATGTCTGTCGATTAGCGCGAGAGACCGGTAAATCTCGCAGAGTACTGGGCGACTGTCAAGCTGACCTTCCGCAGCAGAAGAAACTCCTGGATGCACACCGCACGGAGGGTGGATGTGATGAACTCCGAGAGGAAGAGGATCTTAATGTCCGTCCAGAGGAGAGATGCCTTATCATGCACCTGGAGCATCAAGCTACACCATCTTCCTGCTGCTTCGTGCAGTAGGCTCGCTGTGAGGATCACCATGAGGTCTGCTGGTGTCCTCACTAACCTGAAAACTCTCACCACTGCCTCCAGCCAGTCCTCGGCTGCCTGGGGGTCCGTCTCGCTGCAGAACCTGGGCAGTCGCTGGTGCTGGAACTCATGAAGTGCACTAAGGCGACGTGCATCATCAGCGGCTAGGGCTGGAAGCATCCGTGGCTCGGCGAGTAGAGCTACCGCTGGTGCCACTACTGACAAAGGGCCCTACACCGAGGCCTCATCGCTCGGTGGGCTGTCGTCATGCTCAACTCTCATAACCCTAGCTGGCTACCGTCGTGGGGCCATCCTGAAAAGAAACAGGTGCGCCATGGTAAAACAGTATACCTGGTGAGCTGACATAGAGTAATCACAATGAAAACTTGAAACACACATGTAATCAATGTTTTCGTGCATTAAGTCGGAAGTCAGAAATCAGGGTCCTGGTGTACGGATACGTCAGCCGCCACACCAACACTGGACTCCCTGGACTGATAACCACACTCAATACTCTTAACACTATTGCTTCACATAGAAAAATATTAGATTCCTTAGTTCTATGGTAGAACCGAACTCCTCTGATACCAATTTGTCACGACCCGCCCTCGGGCCCGTGCCGTGACTACCCCAATCCCGCCTTCCATAGGCCAGGGGCTAGCAACTAGCACCAAGGCGGAAATTCCTGATAAAAAGGGAAGGAATTTCCTTTGTAAAGTAAACAAACACCACAGAGAAAGCAAGCAGTAGAAGTAAACACTAAGAAAAAGCTAGTACAATAGTAAGTGCAGAAAAGTAAGTGGGCCAGTATACAAACCCAAAATGAATGTAAAGTACAACACGAAAGGGAAAACAACAACTGAAAAGTAAAGCCACAGCCTCGATCTGTCCACTGGACTCCCACCTAAAAGGTGAGTACAGAGAGCCTCCACGGCTCCTCGGGTCCAACCGTCCACTTCGAGTACGTCCCACTAGTGGTCCACCTCCAGGTACCGTCCTGCTCTACAAGCCTCAACTACGATCAGCGTTTTCCGTCGTCTACAACCAGCACAACATAGTGTGGGAATAGCCCATGCAAGGGTGAGTATAAGCTACTCAGTAGGGACCCCGAGACCCCCGAAGGTCTCCTAGAATCCACAAAGGATAATCCATAAAGGAATGATAAAATCACGAAGTAACATCTGACACTGCTTAGGTATATGCCCATACATATACCTAAGTCATCAATTCTCGTTCGGCTCCAACATCTGAGCTCAAGTACAACCCAGTCCACACAGGAAAGAAAAACATAAATCCACACCGGATAGCACAACATAATCCACAAAGGAAAGAAAACAGGATTCAGCTCACACAGGTATACTTCTTCATATGACGATAGATATGATCAGATATATCCACTGATTCATCTAGGTCGTCGGACCCACAAAGGATCGATAGGTACTAACCCCCACAATTACCCAGGAAGGGTCTGACCCACACAGTATCGATAGGTAACTAACCCCCGCAATGACCCGGGAAAGGTCTGACCCACACAGGATCGATAAGTAACTAACCCCGCAAAGACCCACACAGGATCGGACCCACACAGGATCTGTAGGCGCTGGCTCACACATAACTGTTGAGCGCTGACCCACACAGGATCACACCCACACAGGATCGGTAGCACTGATCCATGTAGAATCGCTGAGTTCGGTAGTCTTCGCCGTCGAATCCACTAAGGATCTCTGTACAGTCGTCAACGTCATCACAGTCGCAAACGCAGCCAGCTCTAGGGTTCCCGCACATAGCAAGCTCATTCGGGAGGGTCCGCTCCGTGAGCCGAGAGGCTGATACATCAACTGGAACATAGTCCAGAGTTGATCTATCCAAAAGTTCCATATCGTCAACAGGAACTCAACGTCGCAGACGGCGCGTCAATCAGACGCTCGGTCTGAGAGTTATTGGCTTCTTCGTCCCAGGGGCCCGGTTGGTTTTTAAGTCAAAACCAACCTGACCGTACTCCACCTGTGTCCAAACCTCGGGCAGATTAAGCCAATAGATCCGTCTCACAAATTGGAATCCAACAAATTCGACGGCACGTCAATCGGACGTCCAGAGATTAAGATATGAGTGTTTCCGCTCAGAGGGCCCGGTTGGTTTCGTGTACGAACCAACCCGGCCAAACCCAAAGTATTCTGAAACCTTGAGTGCGATATACCAAAACGACCTTCTCGATCCAAGGATCGCATCTCCGCTGACGGCGGGTCGATCGGAGCTTAGTAGCCCGAGATATGGGAAAAAGACCCAAAGGGATCTGAAAACTGGGGTTTCGGGCCCAGACCGACCCGGCCCGAGACCCCCTGGGTCGGCCCGGCAGTCCGGCGCACTAGCACGCAGCGCCAGCTAGCTCGGCCGAACGCCTGAGCAGTTCGGTTTGCGGGGGGGGGGGGGGGGGGGGGGGGGCGCTGTCCCCCACGTTTTGTAACTGCGGCCCCCCTTAATGGGGGCCGCTAGCAGGCCCGCCAGGGGTTTGGACCCCAGACTTTCCTCCTGTCCGGCCGGCCTACCCCGGCCGACCGGTGTCGGTCATCACAGGACCGGCGACGGCCGGTCCCCTCCCTGCTCTGACACCGTAGACCCACTTCCGGCTGCCAGTTCCCATGCTCCACCGCGGCCTGGTATCGGCTGCGACCTTCATTCGTCTGGTGCGGCGCGACGGTGCCGCACCCCTCCGCCATGGCCCCGCTCCGGCCGCGGTGTTTTTTCGGTTCTCCGGCACCGCACATTACTTGCCGCATGATCCCGCGCAGTGCGACGGCACCACGCCATTCCCGTTCCAACCACATTAGAAACAATAACATGGATAAGGGAGGAGGGTCGGCCGTTTTTGTGCGGTCCGACCCCCTCTCATTAATCGATAGCAACTGGTCATATTTTCACGAAGAATGACAAGGTAGTATTCACGAACAAATTAATAAATAAACCCCTACCTCGAGCGTAGCTTTAATGGAGGTTCTTCGAACTAGGATTCATCACGGAAAAACCGTCGCGGAAAGAGACGTCGCCGAAGGAGGAAGTCACGTCGATGTCGCAGTACACGGCATCGCGTAATCGGTTTCCGGGAACTCAGTGTTCTTCGTCGGAGAACGATGTGTTCTTCGCGTTCTTCGTCGAAGATGAAGAAGTCCCTCAAGTCCTTATCCTTTTCTCCCAAAAACTACACCACAAGGTTCCAACCCCAAATAAAACAAGCTCAACTCTTATTTTATTTACATAACATAACTTTTTAATTTCAAGAGTTTGAATTAATTCCACTAAATTAATTCATGACAAGTTGTCATCCATAATGGGGAGTTGAAGGGGTTTAAGAATATGAAGGGGTGGGGTTCATGTGGGCCCCACCACCCTCATAACCTCCCTTGGGTAGTTGGGTAGTTACTCAACTTCCACCCAAAGCCTTAAACCACTTAAAGAAAATAAAAATTGTAGTTAAATTATAAATTAAACTTCCTCAATTTTTATCATCTTCTCTCATGAAAACGCAACCCCGAAACAAGTGTTCCTAAGCAATTATCATCGTTTCGGTTCCATCGGTGCCCTCGGAATTCGATTCCGAGCACCGGTTCAAAAGATAGGAATTCCTGCTCGTTCGTTCACTGAATGTACCCGAGCTAAACTTCAGATAGAAATTTCGGGCACACCGGGCCTTGGAATCAACTGCTGTCAAAAACTGCATTCTTGTAAAATCCCAAATAAAATTAAGAAATAAATTTCATTGAATTTTACGGGTCTTTATAGGTATCACCAAAATCCCAAAAGCAAAAGCCTTAAGAAGGATCTTAAGGAGAAGAGATTAAGAGATAAACATCTTCCTTTATTTTCATTATTTTCTTTTATTTTATGTTATTTTATGTTATTCTTTTTCATTCCATTTGGATTAGGTTGGGATATTTAATTCCATCTCCCCCTTACTTCCTATATTATGTAAGAGTTATGAGATACTCCCTTTCCCTAATCAAACTATTTTATGAAATTTTTAAGTGACATCATTAGGTTGTCGAGTTTTCGTAAGGGATTTCTCAAAATTTCTTTTATTTTGAGTTGCTTTAATTTCTTCTTCTTTCCTCACATACTCTTATCCAAGAGGAATGAAAGATCCAGAATCATGTATATTCTGGATGTTCTTATCTTCATGAAAAATTCCTCATCAATATTCTTCTCCTCTCCCACTTATTCTAGGAATTAAAAACATTGTTCGTGATGTGTCAAATTACCGACATCATGGATGATGTGATTTCAATCTGTATTAATTCCTTCAAGGATGGTCATGAGACCATTTTTATGGTTCTAGAAATATTTAAATACTACTTAATTCCAATTATGTAGTTTCACTTCCAATCGACAAGAAAAAACATCATGAACCAATCAAGGAAATCATGTAAACAACTGACCCAAAAACAGCGCATGGAATACAATACTAACAATTAAAGGGTGAAATAATGTAATGAAGTGATAATATATATGTATTATAAAGATGTATAGGTTTCTATAAGATATTAATAACATTCTTTTAACCATTAAATAGGAGGTCTAAATATGTTTTAAGTAAGACAAGCCAGATAAAAAAAATCATAACCTGATCCCCATTCTTTGGGTTAACCATCTACATCGTTATTTATGTGGTATTAGAATTGTTGTGTGTGATGAGTTCTATTTATATCATGTTTTATTATGAGTATTTACCATTTATATACATATTCCATCCACTCTAATAATTATCGCTTCAATTATATGATTTATATAAGGTGTTTTTCCCATTAAAATCTTCTTTTAAAATTCTATTTTACAAAATTCAAAAGTAATGTTTTTATGAAATTATTCATGTTGTATGACTGTGTTATGGTTCTTGGGAATTGTTTATGATTTTAGTTATGACCTATATCTCCCTCCATTGCATTGAGTATGTGTATGTTGGAGGTCGACTGTGTGGTTACTCCAAGTGTAACTGCGATGGTTACTCAAATTGTAAGGTAGACGTGAGAGATACAAATTATTAGCTAGCTGAGAGGGTTACAAGAATATGTAAGTAATGTCCAAGATAAATTTATTGTTATATTTATTTTCTTATGTATTGTGTAAATCTTGTTTAAATCTCATGTTTCATAAACTATATATGAGTGACGATTATGTCTTTTGAAAAAAATTTCATACATTACAAGTTTTAATGAACTTATGTGCTCTTTCATTATTTTACATCCCTTACTGTGCTTTTTGTGCTCATCCCATGTTTTTTAAATGATTTTCACAGGTCATAAGGATGTGTAAGATAAAGAATAAATCCATGTTAAATGTTTGAATAATTGTCAATGAAATCATGTTTTAAGCTTTAATCTTTTAAATTTTGAAAAAATGGAAACTATTTTTATGGTAACCACTCTCTAACAATATGTAATCTTATGAATGTATTATGTCCCAATTCTCTAAATCTCTAAACATGAAAAGATCATCAATGTAATAAGAAGTTATTTCTTGACTAAAATCTAGATTATGTAATGTAATAAAGCTGGGTCCTTATATCGGCCACTACGTTCCACTTTCTTTAGGTGTAGGATATCTCGAAGTCGTAGTTCTGAAGAAACTGCATCCACCTCCACTACTGCAAGTTCATGTCTTGTTAAAATAAGATATACCTCAAGATTTTTTGATCCGTGAAGACCATGTAGTGTTCCTCGGTGAGGTAATGCCGCCACAAATTCAGTGTGAACACAACCATTGCATGTTTTAGGTTGTGGGTGGCATAGTTATTTTCCTGAGGGTATAACTACCTAGAACCATAAGAGATCACTCCCCACTATTGCATCAGCACACACCCGGAGCCTAGGTCGGAAGCATCACATAACACCTCGAATTTCACCCCTTCTTTTGGAAACCTAAGCACTAAGGCACTGACCAACTTCCCCTTCAGGTAGCTGAATGCTGCTTGGTACTTCTCACTCCATACGAAAGCCTGGTCCTTTCTGGCTAAATCTGTCAACAGAGCCGCAACTCTAGAGAAGTCGTGTACGAACCTCCGGTACTAACCTACCAGACCTAGGAAACTATGAACCTCTGTCACATTCTTAGGTGTTGTCCAAGAAAAAACCGCTTCAACCTTCGACATTTCTACTGCTATTCCCTTTTGGGACACTAAGTGTCCAAGGAAGTGCACCTCTCGTGTCCAGAACATGCACATGGATAGCGTCCCGTAGAGTTGGGGGTGTCAGAGGACCTCCAAAACTATCCTTATATGTTTGACGTGATCCTCCTCCAATCTTGAGTAGATCAGGATGTCATCGATTAACACAACCACAAACCAGTCCATATACTCATGAAAAAGAGTTCATGTTCCCCATGAACACAGATGGTGTGTTCGTAACGTTGAACGACATGACCACGAACTCAAAGTGCCCATACCTACACCTAAAAGCAGTTTTCGGGATGTCACCCTCCTTTACCCTCAACAGGTGATATCCAGACCAGAGGTCGATCTTAGAGAACCAACCTGCTCCCTCTAACTGGTCAAAAAAGGTCTTCGGTCCTCGGAAGGGGGTAACGGTTCTTGAACATCATCTGATTCGGTCTCTGGTACTCTATGCAAAGCCCGAGACCACCGTCTGCCTTCTTTGAGAACAAGACTGGAGCACCCCAAGACGACACACGTGGTCAAATAAAACCCTTCTTCACTAGGTCATCAACCTGAATCTGTAACTCCCATAACTCAAAAGGCTCCATCCGATAGGGAGCTATCTAAATTTGACGGTCATCGGATTGTATATCTTTCCCAAACTCAACATCACACAGAGGGGGTAGAGTCACAATCTTTTCAGGGAATACATCCAGGAACTCACTGAAAATCCCTGAAACTTCAACCATCTTTGAGTCTGCTGACTCCACTAACAACTCGGCTAACAAAGAAAGAAGGGGCTTCACATGTTGGTTGCCTTCACGGCAACTCCGCTCGCCAACAAAAGATACACGCTGGCCGCCCATATCTGTGAACACGACCCTTCTCCGAAAGCAGTAGATAATGACATGCATAGAAAACAACAATTTGATACCTGGGATGACATCGTATGGCTTCATTTATAGAAGAAAAAAATCCCCACTAGACTGATGCGACCTCAACATCAATCTACATTCTCAAAAAACATCAAACAGGCTGGTCTGACCTCCAACTGGCGTACTCAACACCAAGGGAATGAAATTTTTCTCCACGTTTAGACCCAAGACATGGTCTATATTTGGTGCAATCGAGGAGTGAGAGATTCATGAATCAAACAAGGAACAAACAAGAGTACTAAACAGACTGATCATACCTCGAACAACTTTTGGCCCTACTGGAACTGCTACCCTTTCGGCGTGTAACTGCCCATTCCAAACCCCTCTACCCCTCGGTTGTCGACCGTCTCCCTGACCACGCCCTGGTCAAGTTCCTGAAGTAGCACCCTAAGGTCAGCCTCCTCTGCCCCCGTCTACCCTCTGTGGAGCGGTAGATTGTTGCCCCTGTTGTTGGAAGGGCCTGGCTGACAATTACTGCTACTGAGGTGGGCACTGAACCTGCCCACCCCACTGTACTGCACTCAGATAGGGTAAAGATTCAGGAGATGCCCATGGCTACCATAGATAAATCACCTCAGTCTTAGGCATGTGGAGAAAGGGCGGCGATTGGGATATCAGAACTGGAACTGGTGAGGCATATTCCCCACTTACCGAAACATGGAAGACCCTGATGCCAGAGACCTTTTGCTAGCGACCTTTACCTTTGGCTAACTCAGCTGGCTCCCCTCTCACGAAACACCTCCCAACGTATTCATCCTCTCCACTACTTCATCCTTTTTTCTGAAAATCCAGGTACGTCTGTAGAGTAAAGAGAGTAACAACATACTGAAGAGATGGTCGGAGTGCCTCCTCTATGTTTCTTGTCCGTGACTCCTCATCCAGAAAGAGATCCAGAGAAAAACAAAGAAGATCCTTGGACTTGATTCCTAATTTCCTTATCAACATACTGCCTTGCTGAAGGGAGAGCAACTCCTACCTCTTCTTGGACTTCATCATGGAAGAAAGGAATTCTGCTCAGAACTCCTTCTCAAAGTCAGCCCACGAAAACCCAGTTTCATTCCTCTCCCCGAGGTAAAGAGTCCACCATTGACACGCCTCTCTTCGCATCTGGATCACTACCAGAGGAACCCAGTACTCTGTCGAATCCCAGATCAAGCAGAAAGCGTTCACTAGCTCCCCAAGCCAGCTCTCCATCTCCATGTCTGAGACGTTGCCCTCATTCTTCACTAGAGTCTTCCGCTAGAAGTAACGAAGCGTCTTCTGCCACTGGTGGGCCTCCTCCTCTCGATCGACCCTTTGCGGATCAATCATATCATACTACTGGGCCTCAACTTCTCATACCACTCATGGACGACATTCGGGTGCCATAAATGAAAATGAAAACAAGAAACTCCCAATCCCGACTAGTGTGGAAATTTCCTTTTAAATTTTTTTTTGATATTTTTATTTATTTTAATCCCCAAAACACCCAAGACACACAAGAACACAAGTCATTATGATTCATGTACCTTTCCTAGGGTCTCAAACCTATAATCAGTGTCGTCTCACTTGGTCGTTTAGTAGGTCTAGAGTCTTTACATTGGATCTCTGGAGGCCCTAAAATCCTGCGTCCTAGCCGGTATTCACTAACCTATTTCATGCACCAAGATTACCTAACACTGTTTCCCTACCATCCTATGAAATTATCACTCTTCCTAACCCCTAAACTCCATATTATCTCTCAACCATCACCTCTGATACCATTCTTTCATGACCCCCCATCTCCAAGATGAGAGAAGGGATGAAAAATCACCATGATCTTCCTTCGTCAAGGTAAAGGAGAGATAATGACCCCCCCGAGTCCCACATTTTGTAGGCCTCGGAGTGGCAACTAGCACCAAGGGTATAAAATCTCACATATATGGAAGAAATTACCCTTTTATGGAACAGGATTGGGAGATAACATGGTAAATCCTTGCAACACCAATGACTAAAGGAAAAAAGTAAAACCAATAATCCATTCCCACATGCATGTTCAAAAGTAAAACTGATACAAAGTAAGACAAAACTCCCATGTAATGTACCAAATAAAATAAACTAAACAACAACAACTATCTCGACGCCCGAGCTAGTAAGGTCCAACATGGTGCTCGAAGTCCTCATGGAAACCTGAAATTTTTTTTATATATATCGGGTGAGCATACAAGTATTCTCAGTATGGAAACTAAAGCTACTCGTGCACAAGTGATGGAACAAACTAATGCGCATGAGAAAGTAGTAGAGCCTCAAGTACATACCAAGGAATACTAACTAGCCCAACCTCAAAAAGGCACACTCACCCATTTAATGCAAGCCAAGTAATAATATAAGAAGATCAAAATTTGGGTACCCTGCACACAACTTTCCCACTGGTTAACTACTCCTTCCTAACGATATGTAGTCATGACGCTGCCACTCTTCCCACACGCAGTCCAACTACTGGAACCTGCATGCACACACCTGGGCCTCAACTGCACACAACCACTCCCACAGACACTTGGGTCAGAACAACCACCTCTACGCTTGAAGACACCTGGGCCTCAAAAACCACACACCACCCCCGAAGACACCTGAGCCTCATCCAAAAGATACTTGGGAAAACATAACTGGCCCGAAAACACAAGAGCCCCTCATCCAAAAAAACATTTGCCTTTAGAATCTTGGACTATGGTAAGTCTCAAGCCATTACATCCTGCCCGGATAAGCCCGAGTGGCATGATCCTGAAGAGGGTGTGAGAAAGAAAATCAGTAACCAGCCATCCATTCTTCCTCCAAGATGTTGGGAAGACACCCCCCATGAAATGAAGGTGTTAGGAACATAGTGTTTGACAATGGTGGGGTGCGTATAGAAATCACAACTTAAAAGTGAGACCACCCATTCCTTCTCTCACAACTCAGCCCTGCAACCCTGTTTCCCAAATAAAGCCCTAATGCCGGCCCACTGCATAACGAGTCCAAAACCATACCGAAATTCCATTTCCACAAGTTTATCCATTCTACAATAAATCTATCTCTCAGAATGAGACACAAACACACCCCCTATAACCCCCCACATACCAATCCCACAAAACCCAAACTAGAACACACAACACATAAACACAACCACTACACCAAGCGTATTCAAACATAACCGAAAAGAGTTCATCAATTTCCACATTAATATAACTGGGGTGATCACAGAACAGGTTTGATCTTGGGTCATCTCTTTATTTAATCAAGTGTACGTGATTAATCATATTTCATGTTACATTTGTGTATCAAAACATCACAACAAAATAGATCATTACCAGTGCACAAGTAAAGACCACTAAAGAAAATGATTTTCAGAAGGCATATAGCCACAAAACCATATAATAATCAATGATAAAAAAACAGGAGACCAACATCAAACCACACTCTGCCCATTATTTTATTTGTGCGAGTTATCTTTTGATCATTTTTAATCCTTGTTTAATTATTGTTTTAAGAATAGTATCCAGTCATTCTTCCTAAAGAACCATTAATATACCCACCCCGAATGATACAAAATTTAAGGAGAAGAAAAAGAAAAATCCATACATGGAAGATCAAAGATCGAAGTTCCTTCTCGAGCCATGAACATGAGATTACGTGACTTGTAGGAAGAACTCCACAAAGGCTGAGCAGGAAGGGCTCCAAAAAAAGAACACGACTCATCTCGGGAGAAAGTCTCCAGGTGCACCAAGAGAAATGAAATGGAAGAAGCAATAGAGGATCTCAGCTTAAGAAGAGACCATATCCTAAAACCAGGGAGACAATTTCGATGTACTTAAAAGTCGGATCGTGGTTTGACCATGCGGCTTGGTGGTTTCACATGTTGGAATTAATTTATATTTAATAATTCCCCTTGGAAACTATGAAGATAGACCAGGGGATGGCTGTGAGTTTATAGATTAAATATAAATGGATAAAAACACATAACATGGGTGAAACTGGAAAAACTGGGAAAAACTGGGAAAACTGGAAATGAGTCACCGACACTGAGCCACTGACGGGTGAGCTACCGACTCGATCTACCAACACCTCGACCTACCAACACCCTGACCTACCAATTTTGATGCCCCTGACTCACCGATGTCGACTCCCATTGAGTCACTGATACCGATGCCCCTTGACTCACCTCCACGTGCGCGCTTTGCTCTATGAGGACAGGTAGCATCCTGGGGCTGTCCTATGCCTTCCCCATCCACTCTCTACTGATCCCAAACTGAAACAACTTACTACTGCTACCACAGGGAGAACTACCTCAGCGGAGGAGATTGAAACAGAACAACTGACACACCCTGACTACTCATAAAGGTCAAACACTCTCGCCGCTGATGGCCTCAGCCTTTATAAGAAAAACATGTGTTTAATCCCTTGGCATATGCATTTGAGCCCCTTAGGAGGAACGAGACATTGAGGGCTGAGATCTACCCTTGGATGATCAGAAGCACTTTTATCTTCGCAATTAGGAACCCCATACCATTGTCATGCTTCATAAGGAGTCTTGACGACCCTCTTCTCATGATGATCCAGTTTTGGATAATGTTATCTTGATTACCTTGGCTCTATCTAACACCTCGAGATACATATACTTCATAAACAGGTTGACCTGACACTAGATCTTTGGATGCAAAACCTCCTCAAAATGCCTCATCCAAACCACCTCATCTAGAAACAGATCTGATGCATATCGCAGAAGGATCACGAAACGGATCTCGAACTCTCGCACCCTGGAGTTCCCCTGCCGAAGGGTAAGAAGCTCCTGGTGACTGGCTGCCTTCACGGTCGAAGAGAGAAACTCAGCTATGAACTGGTCTCAGAACTTCTCTCAAGAGACTACCGACTCCTCACGAACACCAAGGAACAACATTCATCACTACCTCATTAACTCATTACCCCATGAAACATCGTCACAACCAACGATACCTAGTGCACCATCCAAGCACGGATCAAACTGAAGGATATATCAACCTCCTCCAACCATTCTTCCGTGACTATATCTGGAACTAAGCACTCATATCTCTGCAAGCTCTAGCGTTGAAACTCTCAGAGTTTCCTCCTACAAGTGTCATCATCAATCTCTACCCTCTGAAGGTCTGTTGGCGCAACCTGGAGCTGTGCTTTCAAAAAAAGGTACAAATTGTTTGGACTCTGAAGCCTGGAATATTGAAGACTTTAATATTAATTAATTGTGTCATTCTATTCATTTTAGGTTAATCTATTCCAAGGTATACCCATTAAAACACATGCACAAAGAAGAATTATGCATGATCCTTTCATAGGTCTCTACCCTGCAACCAATATCAGCTCATTTAATAGCCACTGTAAACTGAAAGGTCCATGAATGAGATCACAGGGCCCCCTAAATACTCATGTCTAATCCAATCTCCCGTGTTTATAATTCTTGCTAAACTTAGCTGACACTGTTACCCTACCAACCCACATAACCTCATCACATGTGCCTAAATCCAAACTCCATCCTATCCCTCAACCAAAGTTCTGATACAAATCTGTCATGACCCCTTCCCCACAAGGTGTACCCCTCATGAGATGAAAATAAGATAAGAGAGATAGTGACATCAAAGTCCTGTCCCCAGTAGGCCCCATGTTGGTGATGAGCATCGAGAGTATAATAAACACACAAATGAGAGACATTATCCTCTAAGAGAACACATGCGAAAGAGAGAGATAAGACTGTCACCAATAAACTTCTTCTCAAACTTCAGTATAAAAGAAAACTCAAATGCAGGTATGTAATAAAATGCAATAACTATTACAACTGAATGAAAACCTCCAGTACCAAAAGAAAGGTAAACACGACAGTGACCACGAAGCCCAAACAGCTCCCGCAAAACCCATAAGCTAGAAGTAACTGTTCTGATCTCCAACCTTCTCTTGCTGACCTAAAAGAAAAGATTCACTGATACATAGGATAAGCATAACAAAATTCTCAGTAAGATCTTTTTCAGAGCCTCTCACACAAAAGGTAAAGAAAGCATGCTAAAACACAGTGAACAAAAAGTGAAACTAACTCGTCTCCTAAACAGGTATACTAAGTTCCCAACCTTATCATGGCTACCAATACTACAAAATAGGGCAAGTGAAGCACTGCCTTTTATCAACGCTAAGCAGAAAGTGCTAATAAAGAGGTGGGCCTTTATCTGTGCTAGCTAAAAGTGCTGATAAATGTTTTTAATAAACAATATTATTAATTTATATCAATAAATTATAAAAATTATACCTTTATTAGTGCTAGAAAATAAATGATAAAGGTTCCAATGAGTTTTATAAAATAACTCTAACAGATTCCTCCTCCATTGCACCCCTTCAAGTGTTCGCAGAAGCTGACCCCTGTACTGTCGAGCCCTCCCCCATCGTGACCCCTCCTTTTCACCCGCCGCCGCTGCCTCCTCCTCCGCTGCCACTAACTCATCCTCCTCTGTTGTCGATCCCTCCTCTGCTGTGACCCCTCTTCCTCCTCCTACCCCGCCGCTACTGCCTCCTCCTCCTCCACCACAACGACCTCCTCATCCTCCTCCACCGCCACTGCCTCCTCCTCTTCCTCATCCTCCTCCTCCTCCACATCCTTCTCCTACTCCTCATTGTGTGGCCCCCTTTCCACCTGACCTTCCCCGATGTGCCCTCCTCATCAGAAGACCATCCCTATAACCTCCTCTACAATGCACAGATCCCCTCGGTGAGTCTCTATTGTGGTTTCCCTGGTTCCCATAGGGTGCGTAGGGTTTGGATGAACCCTTACATAATTTGATGTTGGTAATTATATTTCATTCCATTCATTTGAGACTTCCATTGATGCTAGATGTTCTAAACTTGATTTTTAATTAGATAAATGAATTATATGTTATCTAAATTTGACTGGTCAATGATTTTCCATGATCACTTTCGGGTTTCCTTTGACATAATGGTTGTATTTTAATAATTCATTGATACTTTTATTCAAAATTATGTTTCATTTATTCTAAATTCATAATAAAATGGAAATTATGGTTTTTCTGAAGATAAATTATTTGTTTATGGTTTATTGGAACAATGGAAATTTATAAAGTGGTGTGATTCTTGGTTTATGAGTTTTCCATATTATTAAAGGGGCGTGTGTTAGATTTATGGAATTATTTAATGACTTCCATGGGTTGATTGGGATTTTTGTTTGGTGTTATTGATGTATTCCCTTAGATTTACACTTTTTTCAAATGGTTTTAAATACGTATTTTCAAATGTATGAATACTATATATATAGTAAAGGATTGTTTGGAACTTGATAAAAAGTGTATTTATTTAATTACATTCCACTCCTTGATGAGCCATATGTAACATCCCAAGTAAGTAATGAATAATAGATATCTTTATCTATGTCTATTAATGATTAAGATAGTGTTATAGAGGCTTAAAATGAAAATAAATACAATCTTATGCATGAAATACACTAATATTCTTAAAAGATTGTTTTACTGCCTTTTGATGGAAAACCATTTTTGAATCTATATTTTGACAATTTTATAAACTATGTTTTTCAAAATAAACTTATTCTTTATGATTGGGACATCAAAATTTTCCTTGTGTGAATTTTTGGTATTTTTCTGACAATGTTCATTTTTTTAATGAATAGTGAAAAATACTGCATTTTACATCAAAACGGCTTTTTTATCTAATTTATTTATATGATTAGATTATGTTTTGAATTGGTTTTGAAGTGAAATTAGAATATATTTTTACAATTTTATCCAATGGTGGTCATTGGAATCAATTTCACTTTGAAATTTGACTTAATCTGGTGTCAATCTTTTGATACATATTGTTTTGTAAAAACACGCTATTTGCTCTGGCAGCGGGAATTAATTATTGAATTAATTAATGCGACTTATATGATTTGAATCATGTAAAATGGACTTCATTTTTGAATTCGGAATATCAAATATAGCTTAGGGTTAATTTTTGGTAATTTTCTGAAAAACTTCAATTTTTGATGAATAGTGAAACCACTAAGTGGTAATCAAGCAAACTGATTTTTCAGTTAAATGACAGTTTACCACTAATGTGTATTGAATTTTGAAAATCCGACATACATGGTTGTCATTAGTATGTAAAATGTGGTTCAATGAGATTATAATAATTTTTTGGTGAATAGTAACTTATTAAGTTCTTAATCACGATTAGTGGTAATTAGGGTAGCTTAAGGTATAAATAATACTTTAATAAAATGAAATGACCTAGAAAAATGTCCCAAACTCATTGGTTGTGTCATGGCCGACCATGAAATGCCATGGGTCAACTTGGGGACCCCATGGATCCACTTTTGTTGTGAAATGACATAAATTACTTTTTATTTAAAGTTAAAGTGAAAATGACACAAACATAATATGTTTTATGAAAACAATTTTTAAGTGGGGTTATACAAGTCCAAATTTTGATTATAAATAGTCATTAGAAAGATAAAAAGATTTACTATATCATAGTATTTTTTTTATAATTTTTGGACATTAAATAAATTTAATTATTTATGACATAATAATGATGCAGCGATGACATCATTATTTGACGATTTAAATAAAATAGAATGTTAATGTAAAATATATGAACTACACATGTCCAAAACCAATTGTATGAGTGTAATTCGAACCCTTATCACCTTATCCACGAATTCTATAAATGTGGGACCTTTTGAAACCGAAACACATTTTCAAGTAAAGTAATATTTCTTTACTTTCCAAAAGTGACCCTCCTCTCCTCTTATAAAAGGCCCCCACCTCTACCCCATTTCACACACTCTTCAAGCCTTTGGCTCGGCCAACCCCTGCCCATTTACTCTCTCCACATCCCTCTCCTCATCCTAGAGGATTCCCTTTTGGCAGAATCCTTTCAAAGGAAGCCTTTACGCTCAAATCAAAAGGAGTTACACTTTTAAAGGTAATTCATTCTCTCGTGTTCATTTGTTTTATTTTGCTTCTCCAACCCCCTAAACTCTTTTTATTTACTTATTTTGTAACAAAACCAGTATCTTAAATATACAAGGATGTTTTATAAAATTTATTTGAGCTACACTCTCACACAACTACATAAAATGGTTAAAGAACATACAGTTTCCGTGGATGGCGAAATTCTGCCTCCCGAAACGATGATTGTTCAACACTCATTTAACACCTTCAAAGGTGGCCATTATGATGTCACTATTTTTATATATGATATATAATATTTTTATGTTTTACTTAAGCTTCTGTTTTTTTCATTTTGGGCATACCTTTATGGTTTCCATTATGGGTAAACACGATATCTTCATTTTAGGATGTGCGGACTACCGCCCCCTCAAAGTGATTTGATTCGTTAAATACCATATGTGGGACATATAAAGGATGGAACTATGATATTATATATGATGTTATACTGGAATTATAATATACCTTTATATCATTATTATTCCATTCTATAAAATACGAAATAGAAATGAAAGTAGCGTTCATGCGTACATACGGCTTACCATCTCCGTGAACGGTGCATTTCATTTCTTACCTCTAATTGAATATGTAATATTATAAATGCATGTATGTACTGGATATATATGACATATATGATATCTACATCATGAATACCATTCTGGATATAATGAACCTTTGACCAAATTAACAACATGTAAGTGTAAGAAGTCTATTTTTGACTTAAGAAACAAATACCGACAAAATGAACATTATTAACTTAAATGAGTACATGATGTTCATAACATGGTATAAAAGGAATAATGAGCTTGAAAAAGGTTCATAAGCAAGTATATATTAACTCAAGTTTATTATTCATGACATTAAAGAACGATCGAGTCAAGTCAGATACGAGGTATGGGACTTCGTCTCAATCTCCTTTCGTTGAGGAATATTTTATTTTATACAAAACTTTCTTTTATACGGTGTATAAACCCCTTTGACTTTTAAGTTTATTCAAAAGGAATCTTTTTTATACGAAGCGTTTACTAAACGACAAAAGGGAATGTTTTTGTCGTACGTATGCGGCGACAACGACTTCCCCGCCGTCGTAACCGTTATTTGAGTTTCGGCTTCCTCTACAAGCCATACCTTCTTTTTGAAAGAAAAATAAATACCATGTTTTACTTTTATTTTATTTTAGTATTGAAAATGGTTTTCATAATGTTTTTATATCAATGTGTTGTAATGATATCTCGTGATTGAAATGTGGAAATTTTATGTTTCCTTTATGCATGTTTTATGTGATATGATTATGTTATGGTTCTTGGGCATTATTATGAAGACGGGTGGTTCTGTGATAAACTAAGGGCGGGTGAGCCCGTTATAGCTCTCCAATGCATTGGGTAACGCGAAGGAGTGAAACGTTAAGGTTTCTCCGAAAAGATTTAGGTAATATACTGTGATGGGTATTCCAAAACGTAACCAAGAGGGTTACTCCCTACGTAAGAATGTTATGAATGCCTCAAGTTACCTTTATGTCTTATGATTTCTTTGATTTATTCATGATTTTATGAGGTATGTTAAAGGGCCTATGTTTTATGGGTAAAGTATGATTTCATTCTTATGTATATATGAACTCATGTTTCCTTTCTATGTTTTTTATAACCCATACTGAGTTTTTATGCTCATCCCAAGTTTTTGAAATGTTTTTCACAGGTCAAGGGAAAGGTACACGATAAGACGATAGAGTCAAGGATGTGTCAAGAAATAATCCATGTTTTATTTTAAATGTGTTTCCATTGATGGGAATGAAGAATACTATCTTTATGTAACCACTTTGTTTATATGTGGAATGTAATGCAAGTTTTATGATCTAATTCTCTAAAACTCTAAACTCGAAAAGATCCTCAATGTGAAATCCTGTAATAACTCAATATTAAGTAAGGTTTAAGGCTGGGGCCTTATAGTTGGTATCAGAGGACGGTTTAGATAACTTTAGGAGTTAGAATTCTATTAAATGATTATCCAAAAATATTTTTTTTGAAATGATATAGCATTTAAAGATTACCATGTTGCTTCATCTAAGAAATGTTTGTTCAGAATGGTTTTCCGCAGAGGAAACAGGGAAGCAGTGCTAGAAAGGCATACAGAAGGAAATAACCTTCCGAATCAGCATCCAGAAATGGTCGGAATTGGAACTGAACAGTTTGTTGCAGTAATGGTGCAGTTGACAAAAGCGATAAATGGCAGTGGTATCCATGCACGAGATCAGCCAGATCAACCGCAGAGGAACATGTCAGTGGTGGAACATTTCATGAGGCAACATCCACCATCATTCAGAGGATCATCTGACCCTGTGCTAGCTGAAGGGTGGATTAATGCACTGGAGAAGATTTTTTATGTCATGGGGTGTTCAGACAATCAAAAGGTTAGTCTTGCTATTTACCGTTTGGAGGGTGAAGCAGATCAGTGGTGGTCTATGGTTAAAAATATCAGGGACGCCGATGAGATTGATGCTCTTGACTGGGATGAATTCAAAGGTATGTTTCTTGAGAAGTATTTTCATAAGGCTGTTCGACTTAGTATGGAAAATCAATTCTTGGAATTGAGGCAAGAGGAAGACTCAGTGGCTGCCTATGAAGAAAGGTTCACTCGATTGGCAAGGTATGCTCCAAATTTTATCCGGGACCTTGATAGTAAAATCAATCATTTTTACTCAGGATTAAAGCCAAAATATCGAAGGGAATTAGCTTCTCGTGAGTTTAAAAGTTATGAAAAGCTTGTTCGATGTGCTGAGAATGTGGAAATGGAGTTTGCCGATAACCAAGTGTTCTATAACAACCAGCAGAAGAAGAGACCGAGGTGGCAGGAGAAAGGTAAGAATTCTTCAAAAAAGTCTGATGGTAAGAGAACTAAGTTTCCAGTTTGTGATAAATGTGGAAAAAGGCATGCTGGGGAATGTATTCTGAATTCTGGGAAGTGCTACCGATGTGGTAAGATGGGACATAAGGCTCGTGATTGCACTGAAAAGGATCAAGGTGAAGGTAAGAACAAATTTGATTTACAGTTAGTGAAATGTTATAAGTGCAATGAGATGGGTCACTATGCAAACGAGTGTCCGACAAGGAGCTTGAGTGATGGGAAGCAGTTAGACTACAAGCAGAAAGGGGTGGTGAAATCCTTTGCAACTACTTCAGCAGATGTCGGGCCATCAAATGAAGTTGTATCAGGTACTTTGTTTGTTTTTTCAGATTATTCCAGTGTGTTCTTTGATTCGGGGTCTACACATTCTTTCATCTCTGAAACCTTTTCTAGTAAAATGGGAATACCATCTCAAGAAATGACTCCTGAACTTTTGGTGAAAACACCTGGGGGAAGTGTCGAGGCAAAAAGATTTTATAAGAATCTTCCAATCCTTATCTTTGGAAAGAACCTACTTGCAAACCTTATTGTTCTACCTCTAGTAGAGTTTGATGTTATCCTGGGTATGGATTGGCTCTCTATTTACCATGCTATGATTGACTGTAGAGCTAAAGAAGTTTCTTTTCAGAAAGACATTCAGTTTGTTTACAAGAATGAACCCTTACTTTTGATAACATATCAAGAGGCCGAGAAACTTTTAAAAGATGGAAATGAATGTTACCTTGCACACGTCGTTGAAAATAAAGGAACTATTCAGATTAATGATGTGCCAGTGGTAAATGAGTATCCTGATGTTTTTCCTGATGAGTTGCCTGGAAAAATACCAGATCGGGAAGTTGAGTTTACTGTTGACTTAGTTCCTGATGCTAAGCCAATTTCAAAACCCCCTTATCGAATGGCACAAATTGAACTTTTAGAGTTGAAGGAGCAATTTCAAGATTTATTAGAGAAAGGTTTCATTAGACCTAGCACATCACCATGGGGTGATCCTATTTTATTTGTTAAAAAGAAAGATGGTTCTATGAGACTTTGCATTGATTATAGAGCCTTGAATAATATCACTGTTAAGAACAAATATCCTTTTGCCTCATATCGATGATTTGTTTGATCAGCTCAGGGAGCTCAGTTTTTTTCAAAGATTGACCTGAGATCGGGGTACCATCAGTTGAAGGTAAAGGAGGCAGATATTCCGAAGACCGCGTTCCGTACGAGATATGGCCATTATGAATTTGTAGTAATGCCTTTTGGGCTAACCAATGCACCTGCTGTATTCATGGACTTAATGAATAGAATTTTCCATGAGTTCTTGGATAAGTTTGTGGTGGTTTTCATTGATGATATTTTGGTGTTTTATAAATGTAAAGAGGAGCATGAAAAACATTTAAGGGTTATCTTGCAAACCTTAAAAGAAAAGAAACTGTATGGGAAATTCAGTAAGTGTGAGTTTTGGTTGAAACAAATTTCTTTCCTTGGTCACATTGTTTCTAAAGATGGAATAAATGTTGATCTTGCAAAAACAAAAGTTGTGGAAGAATGGCCAAGAACAACAAATGTAACTGAGATTCGTAGCTTCCTTGGTTTGGCGGGCTATTACCGAAGGTTTGTTAGAAATTTTTCACAGTTATCTAGTCCAATGACTAAGCTAACTCGGAAGGGTGTTAAGATTATCTGGACAAAAGAATGTGATGATTGTTTTCAGGAATTGAAAAGAAGATTGGTGAATGCTCCAGTTTTGGCACTACCTTCTAGGAATGGTGAGTTTGTTATATACAGTGATGCTTCATTGAAAGGACATGGTTGCGCCCTAATGCAGAATGATCAGGTAATTGCTTATGCTTCACGACAGTTGAAAACTCATGAGGTAAATTACCCTACACATGATTTGGAACTAGCTGCTGTTGTTTTTGCTTTAAAAATTTGGAGGCATCATTTGTATGGAGTAAAGTGTGAAATATATACTGATCACAAAAGTTTAAAGTATATATTCACTCAGAAAGAGTTAAACATGAGATAGAGGAGATGGCTGGAATTAATCAAGGATTATGATTGTACAATTCATTACCATCCGGGAAAAGCAAATAAAGTGGCTGATGCTTTGAGTCGAAAAAGTAATGCTTCATTAACAATGTTGCAGTTGGAACGTGATCCTTTGGTTAACGATTTGATGAACTTTGGCATAGAAGTTGTTGGTTCAGGAAGTCCTTCTGTTTTGTTTCAGGTATCAGTGAGATCATCTCTATCAGATAGAATCAAGCAAGCACAGAAGCAAGACAGTGAGTTGCAGAAAAGGGTAGAGCTGGTTCAGAAAGGTAAGTTGCCTGAATTCAACATTGATAATGATTTCGTTTTGAGATTTGGGAAGAGATTGTGTGTGCCTTGTGATTCACAGTTGAAGAGAGAGTTATTATGTGAAGCTCATAGTTCTCCGTTTTCAGTTCATCCGGGCAGTACTAAGATGTATAGAGATCTGCGGGAGTATTACTGGTGGGATGGAATGAAAAGAGATATTGCTGATTTTACTGTGAAGTGTTTGACTTGTCAGCAGGTTAAAGCAGAGCGGTAGTTACCGAAAGGGATGCTTCAGCCTTTACCAGTGCCAGAGTGGAAATGGGAGAATATATCCATGGACATTGTTGTTGGAATACCGAATACATCTCGAGGTAATAATAGAATCTGGGTTATTGTTGATCGCTTGACCAAATCTGCTCATTTCCTTGCTGTACGAGATACTTTCTCTCTTGATCAACTTTCCCGTTTGTATCTTAAAGAGATATTTAGGTTACATGGAGTTCCTCTATCCATTGTATCAGATCATAATCCCAGGTTTACTTCTAACTTTTGGAAAGGCCTTCAGAAGTCGTTGGGTACTGAATTAAATTTTAGTACAAATTTTCATCCTCAATCAGATGGGCAGTCAGAACGAACAATTTAGACATTGGAGGATATGCTACGAGCTTGTTCTATGGATTATCAGGGAAGTTGGGACCAACATCTTTCTTTGGATGAGTTTTCATATAATAACAGTTTTCATTCCAGTATATAGATGGCACCATTTCAGGCATTATATGGGAAGCAGTGTCGAACTCCAGCTTTCTGGGATGAAGTGGGTGAAAGGAAGTTGATGGGACCAGAATTGGTAGAAGAGATGACAGAAAAAGTTCAGCTGATTCAGAAACACACGAGAATAGCTCAGAGCAGGCAGAAGAGTTATGCGGATAACCAGAGGAAGGATCTATCTTTCGAGGTAGGTGATCATGTTTTTCTCATGGTTTCTCCTTGGAAATGTGTGATGAGATTTGGTAAGAAAGGAATGTTGAGTCCAAGGTTCATTGGACCATACGAAATTCTGGAGAGAGTTGGATCAGTTGCATACCGAGTGGCTTTACCTCCGAGTTTATCTCAGGTACACAATGTTTTTTCACGTTTCGATGTTGAGAAAGTATATTCCAGATCCATCTCATGTTTTGAGTCCAGATGTAGTTCAGCTGGAAGAGAACCTATCTTATGAGGAACAACCGGTCCAGATTCTTGACCACATGGATAAAGTGTTACGGAATAAGGTGATTAAGCAGGTAAAGGTTTTGTGGAAAAACCACATGATTGAAGAGGCAACATGGGAATCTGAAAATGCAATGAGGGATAAGTACCCCCATTTATTCGATAAGTAAATAAATTGCGGGGACGCAATTTTTTAAAGGGGGGAAGGATGTAAAATACCAAGTAAGTAATGAATAATAGATATCTTTATCTATGTCTATTAATGATTAAGATAGTGTTATAGAGGCTTAAAATGAAAATAAATACAATCTTATGCATGAAATACACTAATATTCTTAAAAGATTGTTTTACTGCCTTTTGATGGAAAACCATTTTTGAATCTATATTTTGACAATTTTATAAACTATGTTTGTCGAGATAAACTTATTCTTTATTATTGGGACATCAAAATTTACCTTGTGTGAATTTTTGGTATTTTTCTGACAATGTTCATTTTTTTAATGAATAGTGAAAAATACTGCATTTTACATCAAAACTTCTTTTTTAATCTAATTTATTTATATGATTAGATTATGTATTGAATTTGTTTTGAAGTGAAATTAGAATATATTTTTACCATTTTATCCAATGGTGGTCATTGGAATAAATTTCACTTTGAAATTAGACTTAAACTGGTGTCAATCTTTTGATACATATTGTTTTGTAAAAACACGCTATTTGCTCTGGCAGCGGGAATTAATTATTGAATTAATTAATGTGACTTATATGATTTGAATTTTGTAAAATGGACTTCATTTTTGAATTCGGAATATCAAATATAGCTTAGGGTGAATTTTTGGTAATTTTCTGAAAAACTTCAATTTTTGATGAATAGTGAAACCACTAAGTGGTAATCAAGCAAACTGATTTTTCAGTTAAATGACAGTTTACCACTAATGTGTATTGAATTTTGAAAATCCGACATACATGGTTCTCATTAGTATGTAAAATGTGGTTCAATGAGATTATAATAATTTTTTGGTGAATAGTAAGTTATTAAGTTCTTAATCACGATTAGTGGTAATTAGGGTAGTTTAAGGTATAAATAATACTTTAATAAAATGAAATGACCTAGACACATGTCCCAACCTCATTGGTTGTGTCAAGGCCGACCATGACATACCATGGGTCAACTTGGGGACCCCATGGATCCACTTTTGTTGGGAAATGACATAAATTACTGTTTATTTAAAGTTAAAGTGAAAATGACACAAACATAATATGTTTTACGAAAACAACTTTTAAGTGGGGTTATACAAGTCCAAATTTTGATTATAAATAATCATTGGAAATATAAAAAGATTTCCTATATCATAGTATTTTTTTTATAATTTTTAGACATTAAATAAATTTAATTATTTATGACATAATAATGATGCAGCGATGACATCATTATTTGACGATTTAAATAAAATAGAAAGATGATGTAAAATCTATGAACTACACATGTCCAAAACCAATTGGATGAGTGGATTTCGAACCATTATCACCTTATCCACGAATTATATCAATTTTGGACCTTTTAAAACCGAAACACATTTTCAAGTAAAGTATTATTTCTTTACTTTCCAAAAGTGCCCCTCCTCTCCTCTTATAAAAGGCCCCCACATCTACCCCATTTCACACACTCTTCAAGCCTTTGGCTCGGCCAACCCCTGCCCATTTACTCTCTCCACATCCCTATACTCGTCCTAGAGGATTCCCTTTGGGCAGAATCCTTTCAAAGGAATCCTTTAGGCTCAAATCAAAAGGAGTTACACTTTTAAAGGTAATTCATTCTCTCCTGTTCATTTGTTTTATTTTGCTTCTCCAACCCCCTAAACTCTTTTTATTTACTTATTTTGTAACAAAACCAGTATCTTCAATATACAAGGATGTTGTTATAATATTTATTTGAGCTACACTCTCACACAACTACATCAAATGGTTAAAGAACATACAGTTTCCGTGGATGGCGAAATTCTGCCTCCCGAAACGATGATTGTTCATCACTCATTTAACACCTTCAAAGGTGGCCATTATGATGTCACTATTTTTATATATGATATATAATATGTTTATGTTTTCCTTAAGCTTCTGTTTTTTTCATTTTGGGAATACCTTTATGGTTTCCATTATGTGTAAACACGATATCTTCATTTTAGGAAGTGCGGACTACCGCCCCCTCAAAGTGATTTGATTCGTTAAATACCATATGTGGGACATATAAAGGATAGAACTATGATATTATATATTATGTTATACTGGAATTATAATATACCTTTATATCATTATTATTCCATTCTATAAAATACGAAATAGAAATGAAAGTAGCGTTCATGTGTACGTACGGCTTACCGTCTCCATGAACGGTGCATTTCATTTCTTACCTCTAATTGAATATGTAATATTATAAATGCATGTATTTACTGGATATATATGACATATATGATATCTAAATCATGAATACCATTCTGGATATAATGAACCTTTGACCAAATTAACAACATGTAAGTGTAAGAAGTCTATTTTTGACTTAAGAACCAAATATCGAAAAAATGAACATTATTAACTTAAATGAGTACATGATGTTCATAACATGGTATAAAAGGAATAATGAACTTGAAAAAGGTTCATAAGCAAGTAGATATTAACTCAAGTTTATTATTCAGGACATTATAGAACGATCGAGTCAAGTCAGATACGAGGTATGGGACTTCGTCTCAATCTCCTTTCGTTGAGGCATATTTTATTTTATACACAACTTTCTTTTATACGGTGTATAAACCCCTTTGACTTTTACGTTTATTCAAAAGGAATATTTTTTATACGAAGCGTTTACTAAACGACAAAAGTGAATGTTTTTGTCGTACGTATACGGTGACAACGACTTCTCCGCCGTCATAACCGTTATTTGAGTTTGAGCTTCCTCTACAAGCCATACCATCTTTTTGAATGAAAAATAAATACCATGTTTTACTTTTATTTTATTTTAGTATTGAAAATGGTTTTCATAATGTTTTTATATCAATGTGTTGTATTGATATCTCGTGATTGAAATGTGGAAATTTTATGTTTCCTTTATGCATGTTTTATGTGATATGATTATGTTATGGTTCTTGGGCATTATTATGAAGACGGGTGGTTCCGTGATAAACTAAGGGCGGGTGAGCCCGTTATAGCTCTCCAATGCATTGGGTAATGCGAAGGAGTGAAACATTAAGGTTTCTACGAAGAGATTTAGGGAATATACTGTGATGGGTATTCCAAAACGTAACCAAGAGGGTTACTCCCTACGTAAGAATGTTATGAATGCCTCAAGTTACCTTTATGTCTTATGATTTCTATGATTTATTCATGATTTTATGTGGTATGTTAAAGGTCCTATGTTTTATGGGTAAAGTATGATTTCATTCTTATGTATATATTTAGTCATGTTTCCTTTCCATGTTTTTTATAACCCATACTGAGTTTTTATTCTCATCCCAAGTTTTTCAAATGTTTTTCACAGGTCAAGGGAAAGGTACACGATAAGACGATAGAGTCAAGGATGTGTCAAGAAATAATCCATGTTTTATTTTAAATGTGTTTCCATTGATGGGAATGAAGAATACTATCTTTATGTAACCACTTTGTTTATATGTGGAATGTAATGCAAGTTTTATGATCTAATTCTCTAAAACTCTAAACCCGAAAAGATCCTCAATGTGAAATCTTGTAATAACTCAAGATTAAGTAAGGTTTAAGGCTGGGGCCTTATACCATATGTTAGGGTTTGGTGTGATAATTTTTTTCTTGATCAAGTGTAAAAGATCTGGAAGTTCATTCATTGAAAGTTAACTTAGGAAATCTTGGATAAATAGCAGTTCACTAGAACCATTGAATTATGAGTTGAGGAAGCTCAATTCAGTTCACTGGAAGTTTAGAAGTTGGATCTATAAGTTCACCTATAGAAGAAATTTCAGTTTAATTAATGTTTAATGAAACTTTATAATGTTATCTTACTAGATACATGTAGCTAGATGGTTCCATTACTTAATGTTCAGTGAGAGTGCCTTTAATGGAAGCTCAAAATGAGTAGTTAGATGAATTAGTTCAGTTGATGGTGTACAATGGAGTCAGAGTGTGGAAATATCAAGGTGGACCATTCTATGAAAGTACCATGGCATAGGTTATGGATCTAAATAAATGAAGTGAGGTGAACAATAGGGGAATCTACTGGTATTTGACTGAAGATCCAGAGGAGGTGATAGATGTGTAGAAGTCCATGAGTTCCATTAAATCTAATGATGATGAATGGGAATCTCTCTTATAAAATGAAAAAGTAATAGTTCATCAAAGTCATTAGAGTGAGGTGGATATGGAATGCACCATTCACTGGTGTTGATGGTCATAAATGAAGTTTCAACTAGCAATCAAAAATTACTCATGTCATCAAAAGGATGCCTAAAATTCTAGGAGGGATGTTGTAACTGAATGATTAGTTTAGGACCACTTAAAAGAGCAGTATGAACTACATGTGTAAGTATATATTCTTGTAGAAATAAATGTAAGAGATGATTTGACCAACACTAATGAAACCTAAGTACCAAAATTTGGTGGCTATAGTAATAGGATCACACTTAAGCACATATATATTCCCATAGGTTGAAACCTAAAAGGCTATGTTCAAAGCACTAGAAAGATCATAGAGGATATGAAATGATTGAAAGATGGTATTGGTGATACATCTTCTAGAGAACTAAATAGGGTTTTCGAAAATTGTCTTTACCTTGAAACTCATGTTCTCTTTTTTCAATGGAATAAAAATATGATGTTGTTGTTCTACCATAAACATTAGATTAAATTATGAATAAAATATTCCATATATAAAATGTTCTTTTTACATTGTCATTACATTTTTATATATTCTATGTATGCTTGTTTTCTTGTATGATCATTGAAATAAGGATACTGGGGTGACTAAAACCAGGGGAATCCAAGTTGAAGGAAAAATAGGTGTGGTGGTCGGGGTGTGTGGTCATCCCAGTTTTGTTATTTGAATTCATGAGGGATGCAAGTATCAATGGATAATATGATACATTCGGATGAAGTTCAACTATGTTGGAGAATTTTTAGTAAAAACTACCGATGATCTTAGAATTTTAACTTGTCCTCAATTAGTGGTATCAAAGCTTATGTTCCTTTTTATGTATCAAAAATTGGTTGTAGTGATCGATGATATAGCACAAATTTAGAGTTTTTTGTGGAGTAGTTCTTTGAATAATCGAAAGGAGTTTGGCTGGAAGACTATTGGGTTCTAATGATCAGATGGTTTATTAGGTTTTCAGAACAATTTCACTTAAATATGGTGGTAGTACCATGGGTTTCCCTAGATATCAAACGTCTTCTGGCCGTAGGTGTCGTGTGGCATGTTCTATTCATCGAGTGGAATTCTAGAGCATTTTGGATGATCATTGAAATTCTGATAGCAGTGGATTAATGACATGATTGTAGTAGCTTCAGATATTAGAGGTCATTGGTTTGCTACTCTTGGAGGATCTTAGTGTTCAAATCAATGAACTCCCATTGAGTGGGAGTTGGTGTCATGTTTTTCATAATCTTTTATATGTGATGGATCAATATGGACAAAGGATCAGAAGGTGTGTGAGACATTCTTTAGAAGAAGATTTTCTGTAAGTAGAGGTTTTTCTTGAAGGGTGTTGGAGTTTCACATGGGGGGGGCTTCAGGGTTATGGGAAGTGTGAGCAGTTTCAAGCTAAAGAAGTAGGATTATTGTTATATAAGGGATCATATGACTAGATGAACAAATCTGATGCATGTGTGTCATGAGTGAACTATAGTGAGAAGGAATGAAGGATGAAAAATATTAGTTTTGTAAAGTATTGCTAAAAATCGATGATAGATGGTGCAATATTCAGTACTCACAATAGAATTACAGGTTTCAATGGATTCTCTCATGAAGGCCATTGTACATAAAAGTAACTTTCACATCGACTTGGGTTTCTTATAGAATTATTTATACTTTGTTTGGATTGCAAAAAAACTTCATAAACTGGTTAGCTTGTTATAAAATTGGTTATAAACCGGTTGAGTTGTTTATATAATTCTTTATAAATTGTTTGGTTTGTTTGTACAATTATTGATAAATTGTTTGGTTTGTTTAATAAAGGTGTCATCATTTTAGATTTTTGATAGATTTTTTATGGAATGATTTGGTATGTTTTTGGAAAGGATAAGGGCCCTTTTGGAAATTGTGAAATGTTTGGGTGTGTGTGTTTGAAACTCAAGGGCCCATTTGGAACTTTCATATGCTTTGTGTGTTTTACATTCCCAGACTCTAGTTTTAGTCTATGATGCACATCCTTGGATACTTGATGCACCTCTTCTTATTGAACCTCATGATGGAATAACATAACCAACCTAAATATAATTACTTAAACCAACCTCATTCTAATGAAAAATATACAATGAATATTTAAACAAACTACAACATCATCATTTCCATCAACATCTCCATACCATTCAGCCCCCATAAGCTTATTATTTACACATTACATATCACTTGTAACTATATGATGAATGAAACCAAACCTATTAAGATTCAATGAGGATTGTAAGATATTTTCTATATATTTGTCCCTAGGTTATGGAGTCATCACATAAGTTTTAATCAACTATTAGTTTCTGATGTATACTTCACACATTGGGTTCAACGAACATTACTACCATACAAATGAGGAAATTCTTAGCAGTGACTACTATAATTTCCAATATATAAAATATTCATCAGATATGATACTATCAGGACCCACCCCCATAGTAATTCCAGTGGAGTTGGGAATATATTAGTGTTTGGCCCCCCATCCTCTATTTAAATGGGCACGATTCAGTTACATTTGGAAATGTAATGATACAACCCAACACTAATGGAACTCCTGTGGAGTTGGGAATATATTAGTGTTTGACCCCCATCCTATATTTAAATGGACATGGGTCAATTACAATTGGAAATGTATGCATATGGACCAAGATGGTATCATATCCAACAACTTACCTGAATTTCCACTAACCTAAGAGGCGTTCATGATCCCGAGGGGATAACAACTATCCCCTGGAAAAAGATACAATTAATGTAGAATATTTTACCCCTAAATTAGAGTAAATTAAAAATGATCTTTCTCCTAAAAACCAGACATGTCCCATTCATAAGTTGAGCATTTTGGAAAATAGTAGATATGGAAAAAATAAACAAACAGGACGAAGATATCATAGATAGAAAATAAAATCTAACTATTGACTATTAAAACTATTTATCCATACATGTCCCATTCCTAAATCTCATTGGACCTATATTGGATAGGTATAACATATGACTTCTCATTTTATGTTTTCTTTTCAGTTGGAAATATCCTCTGTTGTGCACCTCTCCTCTGCCGCGAACATACCTCTGCCATGCACTAAGCGACACCTTTTCGGTGAGTTTTCTCCTCTTACTAATTGGTTTCCTCTTGTTCGCATGTTATTACTATTTGATATTGTTGATTATGTTGTGAATTGTACGGGATGAACACCCCGCTGAAAATCGTGGACATTGGTGGTCTTTGTTTGTGCACTAAATTAATTTCATATTGGTTGTTTCCTATTGAACATTTGAATATAGAAATTGCTAATTTATGTATACTTGGGTAAAGAATGAATTCCCCAGGATGATAAAACATCTGTGATAATCCCTGAATTAACAAGAAGAATTGAATAAGGGATGATTTGTAAAATCTAAAATTGCATTTTTTTGGTTTGTATGGTGTTGTGATTGGGAGCATGATTGTGTGTTTTTATGGTTTTGTGGTTGTTGGAATGATTGGTATGCAATTTGATTTCCATGTTTTAGTTCCAACACCATTGAGTATCAATTCAAACATTACCCATTTCAATGGCACCACCAATTTGTTACTAGTGCAATTCCACTGAATCATAGAAAACCACTTCACTAGAGGACTCTATGAGACACGTTATATACAACCTTGTAAAATAACCATAACAACACATGTAATGAATCCTTACACCTGCAAGAACTCTATGGAAAATCATACCATCTATTAGTTTAGTACCATAGTTCTTGAATCGAGACATTGTGTTTCTAGAGAAACACTAAAAAACAGTTTACAACAATGCATATAGATCACATGTGGGATACTAAAACATTCTAGTGCAAGAGATTCTCATAGCTAGTTCCATGGATAAAGTGGTTGGGAAGATGGGAGTGATCTACTTTGGTCCCGAGTAATGCATAGAGAGGTAAGGGTATTGGTTACCTTAATTAGTTCCGTTGATTATATTTGGACGATGACCCTAGTTGAACATTGTGTAATTATTTTGTTAAATATTAATATTACTGTACCAAATAGGATGAATATGAATAAATAATTGATGAATTCCAATCGGTTGACAAAAGTCTATGAAGATGGAATGAAAGAGTTTATTAGGTTTGAAAAAAATATGCATATGACCCTTCTCAAATATTGTTCGTGTTTATGCTATTGTTATTCAAAACAAATTAGTCCAAAGGAGTTGGAAGAACACTTGATCTGTCACGGAATAGATCAAAGTTATACATGTTGGAATAAAGATGGGGACAAAATGAATGTAGGTGGTGGCTGGGATAACACTTCATTTTAGGGATCATTTGATATGATTACAAACATGAACAATGAAAATGACCAAATAGAGGATGTGATAATAGTTTTGAATGATGTTAAAGATCATATTGAGAAAATGATAAAGACAGTTGATGATGAACTTCGTGATTGATGAAATTTTTTTGAGAAGTTAAAGAGTTATGAAAAGACGTCATTGTCTATTGGTTTCACTAAATATATAGTATTTTCAACTGTACTGAAGTTGTATAATTTGAAATCAGGCAAGAAGTAGAGTGACACCAGTTTTATGGAACTACTTTCTCTCCTGATTGACATACTCCCAGAAGATAATGAGCTCCTGAGCCGAACCTACGATGCCAAGAGAATGCTACGCTTGATGGGTATGATCTCTGAAAGAATACTCACCTGCTCAAATGACAGTATACTATTTTACAAGGACCACAAATCACATAAAGAATGTCTAACATGTGGTGTTTCTCGATACAAGAAAGAGGATTATAGTCTTACAAAAGTTGTATGGTACACTCCAATCATTACAAGGTTCAGACACCTATATGGAAGTGAGGAGACTGCAATAGAATTGACATGACATGGAGAGACAAAAATTAAAAATGGGAAACTACGTCACCCTGCAGACTCTCCTCAGTGGAAGTGAATTGATCATGAGTATCCTGAATTTGAAAATGAGTCGAGAACCTCCATCTCGTGTTATCTATAGATGTAGTGAATCCTTTTTGTTTTCAAAGTAGCAGTAACTGAACATGACCAATTATGTTGGTAAATTATAACTTACCACTATTGTTATTCATGAAATGAAAATACATCATGTTATCTATGCTTATATCAGTACCAAAACAACCAGGTAATGATATTGATGTTTATTTGGATACATTGATCTAGAATTTAAAATTATTGTGTGATTCTTGTGTTATGTTGTATGATGCTTAAAAAAATGAAGATTTCACTTTGAGAGCCATGTTGTATGGGATGATACATGACTTTCCCGCTTAGGGAAATTTGTCAGGATATAGCATTAAATAAACTCAAGGGTGTCCTGTTTGTGAATAAGGTACATAGACAATTAGGTCAAAACATTCATAAAAACCCATGTTTCCCAGACATCAAAGAGTTCTACCCCGATGACATAAGTACTGATCTTAGACATCATCATTTGATAGAAGATCAAAAGAACATGCAACACCGTATCCACTAACAAGTGATTAATTTTTTGAGAAATTAGAATATGTGGACACTACTTTTGGAAAACTGTTTTTGAAAAACCTTACGAAAACCGATTGGAAAAAGGGATCAGTTTTTTTTTGAATTATCATAGTGGAATTTTCTGTATGTCAGAAATTTTCTTGATGTTATGCATGTTGAAAAAAATATATGTGATAGTGTCATCGACACGTTTCTAAATGCACCCGACAAAAAAATGGATGAAATTAAGGATAGGTTGGACATGGTTGAGATGAGAATATGGGATGAGCTGACATCAGTGAAGGGTGAAAAATGAACATTTCTTCTTCCTGCTTCTTACACTCTTTCCAGACAGCAGAGATATCAGTTTTCTATCTTCTTGAATGACGTAAAGTTTCTAAAAGGGTTTTCATCAAATATCAAGAAATTTGTGTGAATGAGAGATTTTAAGTTAAAGGGTTTGAAATCACATGACTGTCATGTTTTGATGTAAGATCTAGTTACTATAACTTTACGTTGCATTTTACCCAAGAATATTCACCATACATTAATAAAGATCCATTTATTCTTCAAAGCTATATGCAACAAAGTTGTAGACCCGACGAAATTGACAACTACTAAAAGTGATATTGTCATCATATTATGTGAATTGGAAATGTTCTTCCCACCAAAATTCTTTGATATGATGGTTCATTTGATGGTTCAATTGGTGAGATAGAGTTGACTATGTGTTCATGTACATTATACATTGATGTACCCCATTGAATGGTACACGAATATTTTGAAAGGGTATTTCAAAAATCAAAGTCGGCTAGAGGGTTGTATTGTAGAGCGATATATTGTTGAGGAAGTCGTTGATTTATGTACCGAATACATATCTAGTGTGGAAAGCATTGGCCTACTGAAATCTTGTCACACTGGGTGACTTGAGGGTGAAGGAATTTCTGGAAGATATGTTGTCACAATCAATATTATAGATCAGGAGCAGACCCACCTTTACATTTTTCTTAACAGTTTCGACGCTGACCTATATGTTAAAACCCACAATGAAATTCTTAGGCATTTGAATCCATCTAGGGATGAAAAATGGATATCAGATACACATAATCGATAGTTTATAGAATGATTTTAAGACCGTATTTTTAAGAAGTCAAATGAAAATTCAGACCAAATTTCAGAACAGCTTCGATGGCTAGTCGGAGGACCATGTGTGTATGTATTATATTACAATGCTTATGTAGTTTATGGTTATAAATTCTACACTAGGTAAATGGACGTAGGAATAGAATGAAAAGTTAATGCTGAATGATGATATCATAGAGATGGTGTCAGATGAGAGAATAATAGGGACACCAGATCGAAAGTTCAGATCAGATTCTATGCTAAGAAGTAGTTAACCAACAATAGTGAAGTTCACAAAGAATCATTAGTTTTTTTATTATCTTATATCTGGACCAAATAAACCCTTTGGAAATATGTAAAGGTAATGTTACGATATAATATCTCTATTTTAACAAAAAATTATATAATAAGACGATGATTTTATTTTCATTATTCCCTATAGGCTTCGTTTATTTTAGAAGATCCCTATCTATGTGACATGTCTTTGCAGGAAGAGAAACGACGCTGTGTATGCTCAATCACAGAGGTAATATTGATGTTTGCACAATAAAAGCACTGTCCATAGAATTAATGCATTATTTCATATTTATGTTTAATTTATTTATTTTATTTAAGGAATATAAATATACTAATATGTGATATCAATGTATAAAATGTTTAGGTCATTATAGTTGGTATCAGAGTAACTGACCTCTTCAAAATCGAGCAAACACATTCAGTTACGATGCGGCTGGTTGACTCAATGTGTCTCTTTTTATTTTAAATTGACATTATTTTTAGAAAAAAACACAAGTGACATACTGAAAACCGAGCATACACATTCAGATTGTTTTGACACTTTATAAAAACAAAACATGAGTCATTTGTGACAATTATAAATCAACCGAAGCTCAATCTGACGCACAGTGTGACCAGTATGACTAAAAGTGTTTGTTATCAGTTTAAAATTGACATTTAATCTCAAAACGTGTCTCTCACTGAAAACCAAGAAAACCCGCTCCAATTATCATCATAAGTTAAGATAACGATTAATAAGTTTGTGACGTGTATGAATCAGTCTCATATCAAACAAAAACATGATGCGACCAGTATGAATCAAAATACATGTTTCCAGTTTGAATTGACATTTTAGTAAAAAAACATGACTGACATACTACAAACTGAGAAAACACATTCAGATTGTTTTGAAACTTTATAAAAACAATCTATAAGTCATTTGTGACATGTAGGAATCGACCACACCTCAATTCAATGCACAATGCGACTGGTATGACTCAACGTGTCTCTTTTTATTTAAAACTGACATTAATTTTAGAAAAAAACACAAGTGACATACTGAAAACTGAGAAACATATTTAGATTATTTCGATACTTTAGGACAATGATCTATGAGTCATTTTCGACGTGTATTAATCAACCGCACCTTAATCTGACACACAATGTGATCGGTATGGTTGAATGTGTATGTTATCAGTTTAAAATTGACATTTTAGCTCAAAATGTGTCACTCATTGAAAACCAAGAAAACCCGCTCCAATTGTATTCATAATTTAGGATAATGATTCATATGTTCTTTTTGATGTGTATGAATCAGTCTCATATCAAACCAACACACGATGCGATCTATATGATTCAAAATGTGTGTATCCAGTTTGAAATGACATTTTAGTAAAAAAACACAACTGACATACTACAAACTGAGCAAACACATTTGGATTGTTTTGATACATGAGAAAAATGATCTATATGTCATGTGTGACATGTAGGAATCGAACGTACTTCAATTCAATGCACAATGCGACTGGTATGACTCAAAGTGTCTATTTTTTTTTTAAATTTACATTAATTTTAGAAAAAAACACAAGTGACATACTGAAAACTGATAAAACACATTCAGATTGTTTTGAAACTTTAGGAAAATGATCCATGAGTAATTTTTAATGTGTATGAATCAACCACACCTCAATTCGACTCATGGTGTGACCGGTATGGCTAAAAGTGTATGTTATCAGTTTAAAATTGACTTTTTAGCTCAAAACGTGTCACTCATTGAAAACCAAGAAAACCCTCTCCAATTGTCCTCATAATTTAGGATAATAATTCATAAGTTCTTTGTGATGTGTATGGATCAGTCTCATATCAAACCAACGCACGATGTGACCGGTATGACTCAAAATGCGTGTTTCCAATTTGATATGACATTTTAGTAAAAAAAACACAACTCACATTCTACAAGATGAGGAAACACATTTGGATTGTTTTTATACTTTAGGAAAAAGATTCATAAGTCATTTTTGACATGTAGGAATCCACCACACCTCAATTCAACGCATAATTGGACCGGTATGACTCAAAGTGACTCATTTTATTTAAAATTGACATTAATTTTAGAAAAAAAAGTGACATACTGAAAACTAAGAAAATGCATTGAGATTGTTTTGATAATTTAGAAAAACGATCTATGAGTCATTTTTGACGTGTAGGAATCAACCACACCTCTAACCGACTCACGATGTGACCGGAAAGGCTAAAAGTGTCTGTTATTAGTTTAATATTGACATTTTAATTCAAAACAAGTCACTCATTGAAAACCAAGAATACCCACTCCAATTTTTTTAATAAATTAATATAATGATTCATAAGTTCTTTTGGACGTGTATGAAGCAGTCTCATATCAAACCAACGTATGATGCGACCAATATGACTCAAAATGCGTGTTTCTAGTTTGAAATGACATTTTATTAAAAAACACAACTGACATACTACAAACTGAGAAAACACATTCAGATTGTGTTGATACTTTAGGAAAATGATCCATAAGTCACTTGTGACATGTAGAAATCAACTTCACCTCAATTCATTGCACAATGTGACTGGTATTACTCAAAGTGTCGCTTTATTTAAAAATGACATTAATTTTAGAAAAAAACACAAGTGACATACTGAAAACTGAGCAAACACATTCAGATTATTTTTATACTTTAGAAAAAATAACCTTGATTCATTTCTGACATGTACAAATCTACCGCATCTCAATCTGATTCATGGTTTGACCGGTATGGAAAAAAATATATGTTATCAGTTTAAAATTGGCATTTCAGCTAAAAACGTGTCACTCCCTGAAAACCATGAAAACCCACTCCAATTTTATTCATAATTAAGGATAATGATTCATAAGTTCTTTGTGACAATTATGAAGTAGTCTCATATCAAACCGACACACGATACGAGTAGTATGACTCAAAATACGTGTTTCCAGTTTGAAATGATATTTTAGTAAAAAAACAAAACAGACATACTACAAACTGAGAAAGCACATTCGAATTGTTTTGATACTTTAAGACAAAGATCCATAAGTCATTTGTGACAGTAGGAATCCACATCACCTCTATTTAAATCACAATGTGACTTGTATGACTCAAAGTGTTTCTTTTTATTAAAAATTGACATTAACTTTAGAAAAAAACACAAGTGACATTCTGCAAACCGAGGAAACACATTTGGACTTTTTAATACTTTAGGAAAATTATCCATGAGTCATTATTGATGTGTAGGAATCAACCACATCTCAATCTTATACCCAATATGACCGGTATGGCAAAAAGTGTCTCTTATTAGTTTAACATTGACATTTTAGCACAAAATGTGTCACTCATTGAAAACCAAGAAAACCCACTCCAATTGTATTCAAAATTTAGGATAACGATTCATAAGTCATTTTTGATGTGTATGAAGAAGTCTCAAATCCACACAACGCACGATGCGACTTGTATGACTCAAAATGCATGTTTCTTGTTTGAAATGACATTTTTGTAAAAAAAACACGACTGACATACTACAAACTGAGCAAACACATTCAAATTGTTTTGATACTTTAGGAAAATTATCCATAAGTTATATGTGACATGTAGGAAACATCCTCACCTCAATTCACTGCATAATTCAACTGGTATGACTCAAAGTGTCTATTTTTAGTTAAAATTGACATTAATTTTAGAAAAAAACACAAGTGACATACTGAAAACCAAGCAAACACATTCAGATTATTTTTATACATTTGAACAAAAATACTTTATTCATTTGTGATGTGTATGAATCAACCACATCTCAATCCGATTCATGGTTTGACCGGTATGGCTAAAAATGTATGTTACCTGTTTAAAATTGACATTTTAGTTCAAAATGTGTCACTCCCTGAAAACCAAGAAAACCCACTCCAATTTCTTCATAATTTAGGATAATGATTCATAAGTTCTTTGTGACATGTATGAAGCAGTCTCATATCAAACTAACACACGATGCAAGCGGTATGACTCAAAAATACGTGTTTCCAGTTTGAAATGACATTTTAGTAAAAAAACACAAAATAAATATTAAAAAAATGTAAACACATTCGGATTGTTCCGATACTTTAAGAAAATGATCCATAAGTCATTTGGGACATGTAGGAATCCATCTCACCTCAATTCAATGCACAATGCGACTGGTATGACTCAAAGTGTTTCCTTTTATTAAAAATTGACATTAATTTAAAAAAACAACACAAGTGACATTCTATAAACCGATAAAATACATTATTATTTTTTTAATACTTTAGGAAAACGATCTATGAGTCATTTTTGACATGTATGAATCAAACACAACTCAATCAGATGAACAATGTGACCGGTATGGCTAAAAGTGTCTCTTATTAGTTTAAAATTCACATTTGAGCTCAAAATGTGTCACTCAATGAAAACCAATAAAACTCGCTCCAATTGTATTCCCAATTTAGGAAAACAATTCATAAGTTCTTTGTGATGTGTATGTAGCAGTATCAAATCCAACCAACGCACGATGCGACCTGTGTGACTCAAAATGCGTGTTTCCAGTTTGAAATGGCATTTTTGTAAAAAAACACAACTGACATACTACAAACTAAGAAAACACATTCGGATTTTTTTATACTTTATGAAAATGATCCATAATTCATTTGTGACATGTATTAATCCACCACACCTCAATTCAAAGCACAATGCGACTGGTATGACTCATAGTGCCTCTTTTTTTTTAAAATTGACATTATTTTTAGAAAAAAAACAAAAATTGACATACTGAAAACCAATCAAATGAATTTGGAATGTTTTTATTTTTTCGAAAAAAGATCTATGAGTCATTTTGTGATGTGTACGAATAAACTGCACCTCATCCCGACACACTTTGTGACCAGTACGGCTAAAAGTGTGTCTTATCAATTTAAAATTGACATTTTAGCTCAAAAAGTGTCACTCACTGAAAACCAAGCAAACCCACTCCAATTGTATCCATAATTTAGGATAACAATTCACAAGTTATTTGTGACATGTATGAAATAGTATCATATAAAATCAATTCACAATGCAATCAATATGACTCAAAATGCGTGTTTCTATTTTGAAATAACATTTTAGAAAAAAAAAACTCAACTGACACACTACATACTGAGCAAACACATTCATATTGTTTTGATACTTTAGGAAAACGATCCCCAAGTTATTTGTGAAATTTAAGAATCTGCCTCACCTCAATTAAATGCACAATTTTACTAGTATGACTCAAAGTGTCTCTTTTTATTTAAAATTGACATTAATTTTTGAAAAAACACAAGTGACATACTAAAAACCAAGAAAACACATTTGGATTGTTTTGATACATTAGGACAATGATCTGTCTGTATTTTGTGATGTGTAGGAATCAAATGAACCTCAATCCAACACACAGTGTGACCCATATGGATAAAAGAATCTGTTATTAGTTTATAATTTTCATTTTATCACAAAACATGTCACTCATTGAAAACCAAGAAAACCCGCCCCAACTGTCTTCATAATTTAGAAAAACTATTCATAAGTTCTTCGTGACGTGTACGAAGCAGTCTCATATCAATGCAACATACGATGTGACCAGTATGACTCAAAATGCGTTTTTCCATTTTGAAATGACATTTTAGTAAAAAACTCACCCGACATACTATAGACTAAGAAAAAACATTTGGATTGTTTTGATACTTTAGTAGAATGATCCATAAGTCATTTGTGACATGTAAGAATCCACCACACCTCAATTCAATGCACAATGCGACTGGTATGACTCAAAGTGTCTCTTTTTATTTAAATTTGACAGTAATTTTAGAAAAAACACATGTGACACACCGAAAACTGAGAAAACACATTCGGATTGTTTTGATACTTTAAAACAACGATCCATCAATTATTTTTGATGTGTAGGAATCAAACGCACCTTAATTAGATGAATTATGTGACCGATATAAATCTAAATGTGTCATTTAAATTTGATATTAATTTTTGTAAAATAACAAGTAACATACTCAAAACTGAGAAAACCTATTCGGATTATTTTAATATTTTAAAACAACATTATATGACTCATTTGTGACATGTTGGAATCAATACTACATCCATACGACACACGGTGTGACCGGTATAATTCCAAATGAGTCCTTTTTATTAAAAATTTCCATTTTATTAATGTATTCTTTCATATCAATGATTAATTTATTTTATTATTGTATTACTGACATAATATTTGTTTTCTTATATAAGCGGATTTTTTTTCTTGAGTTTAGATGCTTTGTTCGGTAACTAATACCATGGATGACAATTTTTGAGAGGGGATCACAGATGCCAAAAGATGAAACATTAATGTTTTTAACAATTTGTTAGATAATTGTAATTGTAACCATATTAAACATTGTTTGAAATGTATAAAAAAGTGTTTTTTATTCATGATGTCAGGTAAATGTTAATATCAATGTTTGCGAAACTATTGTGTGCGATGTTTTTTTCTTCTGTACTTTGTTCGCGTACAGGTGATATTTTGTGAAGGTGTGCAGGTGCTGGGTGTGTTGTTAAATAAATAGCACATCATAGGAAACTAGGCCTTTATCAGCGCTCAAAATAGCACTGATAAAGGTGGCCCATTATCTGTGCTAAAAAAGCACTGATAAATGGCCCCCTTTATCAGCACTATTTTAGCGCTGTTAAAGGGGACCCCTCTTTATCTTATTTTTGATTAACAATTCTTTTCTTGCACTGTTAAAAGCAGTTTCTAGCACTTTTAAAATCATTATTTTTAGTAGTGTACCCTCACCAAGTATCGCATACAAGATAATATAATATAATAAAGAATATCACGGGTACCCTACTACCACTTCTCGAATAGTTTTCTACTCTACCCCAACATCACATGTCCCGTGAATCTCTCTCCAAAAAGGTTATCCTACAGACACCTGTGTGATGTACCACTGTGTGCACCTCGTGCCACACAACACCACCTCAACATAACCAAAAGTGACAAGGTAGTTTCGGGAAGCCACCACAGCTCATATAACGTGTATCATACATCAAGTATTATACCTCAAACCATCACAACCCATCCACCAAGGATCCTCAATACATCACAACATATACACGTTTTTCCTATAGTAGTCCTTAGGAAACAATTTTTAGAATACATGTGTGTGAAACAACTACAAGCCATTACAGCCCTCTACACACATATATGGGTAAAACTAACTATTGTGCATACCAGCACAAGTAACTACTAAGAGAAAAAGGCGGGACCAAAGGGGGTAGTCATCCATCCATACACCCACTAGGATGTTGGGGGAAAACACCACCAAGGATAAGAATCCATGGGTTCTTAGTCTCCCTATCCGATAAGGTGAAGTAGCATATAAAAACATAAAACATTGATGACACTCTTTACGAAGACAAAAAGATTATGAAAATTCCTTGGGATATTTCAAACTATCAAAAAGAAGTTAAGGGATTAAAAGGAATAAAGTGAAAGGGACTTATGTGGGAAACCTACTCCAGAGAACTACACATCATCCATTCGCTTCCAGAAAACCATTGCATGTTCTTCTCATACATCCCAGTGCATAGCCCCTACGTTGAAAACCTACGCTGTAGAGCTATGCAGAAAAACTATGCTGCAATAATATTTATGTACCCTATGCATAGGAGATACTCTGAAGAGATATGTGGCCGACCTATGCTGACAAACTCCTTTCGACCTACCCCTCTCCTTGAATATAAATAGGAATCTTGGGCTCTCCATTTGAGCACCAAAAATAGTTGGAAGAACTCTTGAATCTCCCATTGCGTAGCTCTTTCGCCCGGATCCCCCAAATTTTCTTAGGTATATCTATAAAACACGAGAGTAGAGAGAATTAGATGGGATAAACAAGTTTGAAATCCTTTCAGAGATTGAATTGAAAAACATCTGATCAAGGACCCTTTCTTCCATAAATAAGAAGCTGCTTACGCAAGGCCTATTCCTTAGGGACCTATACGGGGCTCTTCCAAAGACACCAGAGGAGACTCAGGGTGTTTAGATTTAAATCTCACCCAAGTGTTTTCTTGTTGGTAGTCATTTATTAAGCTTTCATACGTTTATTTCTTCTTTGTTAATCATTTTTCATTCATCACTATGTCCTACGAGGCATACCTATGAAGTAGAGCTATGCTACATAGATGCACCAAGGACCTATGCATATCACCTTGTAAACCCTCTTTCAAGCCACTAATGGTAGGGTATCTTCTTTTTGGGTTCCCTTATCTGAAATGGACTAAATTGAAGCCTCCACCAAAACCTCCAGACTTATCAAACCTTTGGGAAAGACACATCATCATGTATGCCATTTGTGTTTGTATATCTACAGTCAGAGGATTCCCATATTTTTCTTCTAAGGGATTCAGGATCCTTAGTATGCTTATAGGTTTGTATATCTACAGTCACATGGATCCTTACCCAAGATATAGTGTTGAGAAGTTCCCAGTATTGGAGTCCGTGGATGAGACCCCTTCCTCCCCTTTTCGTATCTATGATCTGAATCCTCTAGTTCCCAATAGGGAGAGTGAGGGTCACACTTGCTTTTCCATTCAACTAAATAATAGTCTCCATCTTTTCCTAAGATCCACTAAAGGAATCCCTCATGGACTAAGCCCCTAGTATTTTGAGCCGGAGCAAATGACCTTCACTTTCATTTCACATTAAAAGTTTCATTATTACACGCCCTCTCCCACCGTCACCTCGACTTTTTTCGCCGTAGGCCCAACCTCTTCCATCAACGGAAGAGTAAGTGTGTCATTTGTTGAATCTATCACATCCTATTATTTCTCACATCGAGTATGACTCACGTGGTCTTATAATTTTGTGATGATCACAATATCCACACAATCCACCTCATATTTTTAACTATGAGAACTCTGATTCTCGCCATAATTGAGATACGTAGGAAGCCTTCACCAGGGCCTGAGCTCACTGGATATCCTCTTCAAGAATCCAACCATAATTCCCTTACTCCAGGCATCATCTTTAAGAGTCTGCCCCGAATTAATCCCCCCTAAATCTCAATGAGTTAAGAAATATCTCATGATCCTTGTTACAAGGGCATCATATTTAGGAGTAAGCCACCAACTATTTCTCTCAAAGGGGTATACATCCCTGCGATACTTATCAAACTAGTGGGATTTGATTCCCATCTGAGTTTGATATGTAGAAAGCCTCCATGAGGTTCAAACCCAACACTCAAAATCAACAATGATCTTCTTGGGTTGTATTCCCAACAGGATCTAATCCAACTTGGAAACTCATATCTTTTCCAGGTTCCTTGGGCTATTTAGGCATAAATCCCACACTGAGCTTTGACTAAGCACCTTCTGCTTAGCTGTCCTTACCACATGACATTAAAATGTATGGTTAGGTATTATCACACGACCTTAATAGGTATGATGTGTCCCATAAGTGACATTGACATACAAGGGTCTTGATTCCTTTGATAAGGATACATAGGTAGCCAATTTATGGGTATGATCCCAACATCAAATTAAGCTTTTGTCTCCCTAAATGACAATACATTCTAGAGTGCCCACTGAGTGGCTTAAATACCAGCATTATCGGAACAACAACTAAAAGAATTTCTAAGTAGTATATGAGAGGATATCCTTGATGGAGAACCTCAAATACATATGAATATCTCCATTAATGAAGAACCTTGAATACATACAGACGATTCGAAATTTCTCACTTGCTAATAATTGATTGAAAATTTCAAGGGACACCTATGTTATACATGGAAAATTAATAAGGATTCATGAAAATATATCAAATCTATAAGAGTCCGGGAGTAGACAACAATTCCTCCCAAAAGGATGTGATGATCCCGACCTCCCATCCTCTTGACCAATGTGCGTTCTTAAGTATCGTATGTCTAAACCCAACGAACGCCTACCATTGGAAAGTAGGTCCCTTTGGAGAAAGAACCATAGGACATTTTCAGTTCTATAAATAAATCCAATGGAAACCACCCAGAGGTAGTGATTCTTAATAAGGACACACGTTCCTAGATGAACAAAAAAATGGTGAACCTGACGTGAATCCTTAACCAAGTAGATTGTGTTACTCATATGTCAGGCCTCTATCGATTGACAAAAAAGATCCAGATAAGGGAATCAATCACACATGTGTTCATATAAATAGATTCTTATTTAATAGAGTTCATTGTTTGTATTAGTCAAATTTTCTCAGAATTCCCTTAATTCCAAATGGCTTCCTTCAAGTTTGCACCTGTGAATGACCCAACTGCTACTTAAGTTGGATCCTCATCCGCTGGAAGGACGACATCACCAACTCAGAGTCTTAAATGTAGGGTCTCAAATGCATTGTTTTGGGAATATCATCAACACCGTATTATCCCAACCCTGGAAACAGCCCGACATGCTCTCCAAGTTAACAACAAACCTTGATCGTCAGGTCAATGATGACTGGTGGTCAAGAAGAAGATGATGCTAACCACCTTCTTCAACCATTTTAGGTCCTTATCCTTGAAACACAATAAACAGTACCTCTCATACTATAGGGAGGTGGATTAAGAGGTCACTCATGGCCTCCACTCAAAGACACATGAGTCCTTCCCGATAACCCCTACAAACAACCATCACCGCCAACATCACGCGGTAATAAACTCTCAACATGATGAGGGAGTCATCTTTGGTTGTTCAGCCTAGGTCCCTTAGACTTGGGCACACTAGACGAACCACCAAAGACAATGACTGACCAATAGAGAGCAGGTTTCTACCTTTTCCCCCTATGATGAAGTCCATCAACCCAACTAGGTGAAAAATGAAGAATGGGCACATACACCCATCCGACTTAATTCTTCTAGCCAACAGGTTCATCTGGTGGCTCCCAACCAATCCCTCCATTCAAATATGGTGGAGTAGCATGAGCGGGAATATACACTTTCTTACAAACTATCATCCAGTCAACAGACTCGTCTGGCTGCATTCAAGGAATCCCACCAATCAAATGTGGTGACAACTTGTAAGCAAGAACATACACCTACCTACACCCACCAAATCCTGCCATCAGTCTCGTTTGTCAGCATTGAAATAATTCCATCAACTATGATTGGTGAAAAATAGCCAGAAGACACATAAACATGCCAGTATACATCAAGCCCGCCAACAGTCTCCTTTGGCAGCACCCGAAGAAGTCATTTGTAATGCTCTGATGACAAACCTGGGGTGTACTTAACTATCTGTCTCCACACATGAGTTCTGTTAGTATCCATTGACAGGAAAGAGAGTACATGAGTCGGTATATACACCAACTCCAAATTCAGAATGGATGTATATTCCTGTTTCGGCCACTGAAGTCACCAAAAACATTTTAGAAATGGTGAAATGGCAGACACAATTTCCTACCCATATTCTGGAAGCCTGCCCAAATATCATAAGAACAACTTCAGCAGTACCACATGGACAAACCCATAATTCTATCCCCAAACCTGAGATGACTCGTGAACATGCCGTTTCAGAGCAGATACATACCTCTTTTCCAGTCAAGGAGGGTTATGGGCATACTCTTCAATATCATACAGACAACCAGATTGGGAACAAACACCCTTTATAAGTTAAGATAATTAGCATATGTTGATGGCCACTCCAAGGAAGACACATACACCTACCCATGATAACCACTTTTCCTAGTAAGTGACCCCAATTATGTGTAAGAGAGCTTCTATGAAGATGTCTCTCCCAGCACAGTTGGAAAATCAAGAGTCAATATGTGATGTGGATCCTATTAATGTTGGTGTTCTTGAAGATCTTAGATATTTATTTGTTGCAACTCAAGATCTTTCCCTCCCATTATCAAATTATGGGGGAAGTATCACTAATTCTGAAGTTCCCCATCAGACACATCATCATGAAGTCTTGCTCCATGACAATTCAGTCAATTTAGAGAGCCTATCTCTGGATGAGAGCTGTGAAAACCCTCTGTGTGGACAGAAGACCAAGGAGAAAGATGATTTATCCTTTGCTGTAATCCATTATGGTGGTCCTACCCATGATTGCATTCACTGCGAAAGATCTATCTGCATCAGTGTTTCGCATTGTCAAGATAATTCACCAATTGACAAAGTAGTGACGAGAAAACCCTCTTATCTCGAACTTTACAACACAAGGTCAGTCATGTCTGATACCTTGTTACTAACAGGTTAAATACTTTCTCAACCAGAAGACATACTAAGGTGACAGTCATTCTCCGAACCTCCCTTGGGTCATTTTCCTTCTAATATGGTAGAGGAAAAAACAACTGATCCTATTGTTTGTGATAAAACAATTGAGATGCGTCCACTCTGGTTAGACCAAAATGAGAAACCTCTAGCAGAAGATGATGAGAATATGTTGAATATAAGAAAACAGCCGACTAAGGGTGAAATACCAGTCATGTTATGGCCTTTAGCAACCTCTCAATACAACATTTCCGAATTGATGACAGAATATTGTATTCATGATATCCTCTTCAAAATATGGAAGACTCTTCGTCATTTGAAATTCAACTATTCGCATATAATGAATATCAATGTCATGTCAAGGTAATAGAAGGGTTATAACTCCAAATTAACTTGACATCTCTCAAGGTTTCCTGACATCCAAAGGTCAAGAAGCAACAAGTTTCTCTTCAATGGGCATGCCTTAATGCACTCAATATGTTATGAATATTGATTGCAGAAGCCCCATATGGTGTTCATATCATAGGATGAGGTGCACAAGGAGCATTGCATTTCACTGCACCCCAAAATCTATAATTCCATCCAAAAGTGGTCTCATGCAATGTTATTTCCCCAAGCCAACTACAACAAAGAAATTATGTTCATAACCGAAGAAATTCCCAGTAGGAATATGCCTTGAGAAGGTTTCACCAAAGTCAGGCCCAAAGAGAGAAATATGTTGACTTACTTTTGCATCAAGCATATGAGAATATTAAGAAGGTCTCTCTCTTAGAGGATGTCAGCCATCAGATTGAAAAAATGTATGAAATATCACAATGGTCATCTAAAACATGCGATTTAAGTGGTTGTTGGAATACACACAAAACTAATATTTGGATCAGAATTCAGAAAATCAGAAGAGCATTTGCGCTATTATCAGTTATAATAGTTCAGGAGCCATGATAACCATCATGATTTGAAGATTGTTTAACCCAACCATCGGTATCAACAAACAGAGTTCGAAGGTTTGAAGAAGAAAAACAAGAACAATTCCAACCTGTAGGGATGAGAGCTTTTGGACATCCACAATTCCCTCTTCAATGGAAGTCGGTTTTCTCCTGATTTGGGAAGAAACCACAAAGTAAACACACAACTGAACTATCCAAGGATTCCATTTAGGTTATTGTCCGTCAAACAGTTCTTGGGAAATCATCATATAAGAGAACAAAGTATCATGGAGGTCATATAAGGAGACGATCATACAAAGATACTGACATAATGTCAACAATGCATTATGCATCGGTGAATGTCATTAATACCATTATGGATGATCCATTAGAAAATGAGTCCAGTTCAGGGGAGTCAGAGGATGAAATTCTTATTCATAATATGGTACACACTGAAGGAAATGAAGGATGTGTGCATACTCGAAATCAGAGGGTTACCCAGAATATAGGTATTCCCTCAAGTAACCAGCTCCCTCCTCCTCGAAAGCAATCTAACAAGGGTAAAGGTAAAGGTCATATCATGCCTCTCTTTTCCTTTGAAGAGGGTCGATATCTTTCAATTGAATAAATATTTACCTAGTAAGAGGTGGAGATAAAGGAGATGAAATGACTCAAAGCAGAGTTAGTCTGAAGCAGCATTCCTACCAGACATGCTCCACAAGCATATTCTCATCTTGCACATACAGTACGAGCTCCTAAACAAAGATTGTTTGTTGAAACTATAGATGTGGATAATGATTTCCCTCCAATAGGTACACATCCAGAACAAGATCAAATATATCCTTACAGGCCTGTGCCCATGGGCTATCCAGGACAAATACCAGTAGCGCCACCACCAGTGGTTTTTCCAGTTGTCGTGCCAGTTCAAGTTCTAGCTGATGTGCCTATATAGGTCCCAGCTCATCCATATACTTCCCAAATGCTTATTAATACAATTTTGAGGCATTAAAAACTCCATTGGAATATATAAAATAACGATGCACCCCAGTACAACCATAAAAGAAAGATTACCCCGAATGGGTAGATTCGATCCCTACCCTACCAAACTATGTGAATACCACATTTCCAACCTTTAATGGTTCGGGATATCCAAAGTATCAGATGAAACATATTTTTTATCGCTCTAATCCAATGATGGTGACCCTTCAACAACAAGAAACAATAAATCTCACATGTTTTTGAAATCCTTACAAGGGTCAACCTTTGTTTGGTATACAATTTTACAGTCTCGATCAATTACTAGATGGGAAGACCTCCGTTAGAAATTCCTTTTTCAATTCATCTCAATGATATCAAAGACAACAATTTTTTATCTTAATAATTGAAAATAAAGGGAGAATGAAATAGTTTCAAATTTAATTACTCAAAAGAAAGGATTAACATATTCCTTAAATTGATCACTCCCTCAAGAGAGTTTCTGCGAATTTGTGTGGAAAATCTACGGGATGAGTTACGCACACCACTAATCCTTGTAAAATACACAGAAGGGTTTTTGAACCTTTCCTGAATCACCCTACAAGTATAGAATTCCATTGATTTAACCAAATCTATGTCTAGTGTATTCCCATCAACTTTGGGAAGGAGAAAAGTGAAAATAGAGGCAGCTATTGTTACACTCAAACAAGAACCTGTACCTGCTTCTACGTCAAAACCTTCATCACACCGTAAGACTCCACCTCCTGAGAGTCAGAAAAAACGAATGACTCGTCAAGATGATAAAAAAGATCAAAGGCAGAGACATTTAGAAGAATTAAAGAATAAATTCTATTATTTTCGGAATAAACAGGTTCCCAGTTAATTCATTTCAGTTTTGGAGAACAATTTAGTTTAGTTTCCAAGACTGATGAAACAGAATAAAGAAGGAGAAGAAGATATCTCAAATTATTGTCCCTTTCATCAAATGTTGGGGCATCCCATTAAGGAGTGTTTTGTTTTCAAATATATCCAGCAAAAAATGGTAGAATCTGGACAAGTGAAATTAAAAAGTTCATCAGCCCAAGTAGCATGTGTTACTGCTACCGATCCAGAGAAAGAAGGTGGATGACAGGAAGTCAAAAGCAAAAAATGCGCAGAAGTATAATGATTGGATGGTAAGGAAAATTGTCAACCAAACTCACATCATTCTACAAACACAGTTGAAACAAACATAAGTGCTTCCTGCCACTTCTTCTACAGAAAATCCATACCCATCAACGGATCAGTACTCCAAAGGCCAATCTTCAAAGAAGCAACATAGTCAGAAGGATAAAGAGAAGTCGGGAGAAGATGAACTCATGTCAAGGCCAATAATGTCCTTGAATTTGGATGATTTCATGCCATCTGTCTCAAAATCACAAGCACCTCCTCACCAAACGACAGAACAAGAACCAACCAATCAAGAAAAATATTTATCAGATGAGTAATTGATCGTTAGTTTCGTTAACATTATCTACTTAATTGAATCCTATGAAAATGAAGATTCTGGTTATGAATCTGACTTCCCCGTACCTTATTGGGGAACATGAGGAAGAATTCCAAGTCTAGGATATAGGGGAAGACATGGATATGTTATAAGCCACTATTTTAACTATACTGATGCTCAAACCATTTATGCGGCATAAACTCGTAGGATATCCCTTCGGCGGGCTCAACAAGAACAAGGGAACTCTCTCACACATGACGGGATCAGCCCCGACATGATTATCTTAGAAGACCGATTAGAGGCTACACCTCCAATCTCTCAGTTGGTAGATAGATGTAGTCAGTCTAATCTACCAAGAGTAGAATCATTTCTGGATTCTTACCTGACATATGGTACATTTACATCAAGAGTATAAATTTTTAAGGCACATGAAAAACCGCATTAGCATGCTTGAAAACAGAGACATTTAGACCAAAGTATGATGTTTTGAAACAACTATCTTGAGAGACCATCTACGTTATCAATCTTGGATGCTTTGAATCTATCAAAATATCTTCAAGAATCACTTATTGAGCCTCTGTCAAGTCTTCAAGAGTTTGAAACTGAGGTTGCTGCTATTGAAGCTTATCCTATAGAGAATGATCCTACAGAATGTCATGTAGTTGAAAATTTCTGGGATCAAGATGATGATGATGTTGTACATGGGCACATCAGAACCTTCTATTTATATAGAAATGTTAATGATACAGACATCTGACAAGCTTTCACTAATAATGGATCAGGAGTCATCCTCATTCGCATCTATACACTTCATTGACTGGGTCTCACTGAATCTGACTTATCTCCCTCCATTATGATGTTGTAAGGTTATGAAAAGAATGAACAAGAATCTCTAGATGTGATTACACGCAGAACTCAGTTTGGGGATCTTGTATCTAATTCAGATTTCACGGTTGTCCGACATGACACAACATTCAACATTCTATTTGGAAGACCGTGGCTATATCAGCATGAAACCATTCCTTCATCCTACCACCAATGCCTCAAGTATTGTTTTAATGGTAAAATTGGGACATTTCATGGTGAAAAACCATTGTTCAAAACGTGCGAATCTTAGTATATTGATGCATAATTCTGTCTCACAAAGGGAATAAGGTCCATGAAAAAAGATATAACAAGAATCGATTCTCCGAATGGTCTTCAAAAGAACCCAGCTAATCCATTCAAACATCTCAGTATAGATTAGATATTGACTATCAATCAAAATGAAAGGATGGACCCAAATCCAAGAACTATTTTAGCAACGTCCATAATGTCAGTTGTGGAAATCGATCTTGACAACATGGAAAGAATTGTTGATCTACCAAGAAATGATAAAAACTTAAATGGAGATGTCTTCATTTCAACCACCATACTTCAAAAAATTATTTGCTTCAACAGTCAGGATAGAAGAAGTTTTCAAATTAGTAGGGGAAGACAAGAATGTTGTTTCCTAACCCATAATTTTCTCTTCAATACTCTAGGAAGACCCTTCATCATCAGTAGGGTCATAAATTCTTCCCTCTTCTTTAAGATTTCAAAATATTAACTCCTCCCCTAGCTTTGAAAGTATTACCTCATCACCTACCCTTCAAGAAGAAAGAAAAGAAGCAACACATGAGGAATAAAAAGAAGAATCGCGTGAGGAATAAGGAGAAGAAGATCACAAGGATGACACTCCAGTATTTGAGGAAGGAGTCTCCACCACCGTGGATGAGCTCAGTGAAATAAATATTGGTATAGAAAAAGATTCACGAACCACTCTAATTTGTGCAACCATGACTTCTGAAGAGAAAGAGATGTATACATAATTTCTAAAGCAACACTGAGATGTGTTTTCATGGAACTATATAGAAATTCCATGCCTTAATCCTGATATAGAAACTCATCATTTGAGTTTTCCAAAATAGCATCAAGGATTTAAGTAGGCAGTAAGAAGAACCCATCCAACTCACACCTCTAAAATTGAGGCTAAAGACGACAATTTTATCAAATATAACTTTATCAGAGGTGAAATATCCTGAATGGATGGATTATATTGTCTTAGTGAAATAGAAGAATGGACAAATTATAGTTTTCATTGATTTCAGATATCTTAAGCAGAATTGTCCCAAAGATGAGTTCCTAGTTCCAATCACTGTGCTATTAATTGATGCAGTAACTAGTTATGCAGTTCTATCATTTTAGGATGACTACTCTGGGTACAATCAAATTCAGATGGCCCCGGAAGATGAGGAGTCTACAGCCTTCAGATTCCCTCAAGGAATATTTTTCTATCATTAATGCCCTTTGGATTAAAGAATGCTGGTGCAACGTATCAATGTGTCATGCACCATATCTTTAAACCCTTCATGGGAAAATTTGTCAAATGTTATATGGATGATTTAGTCTTTAAATCCAGTTAATGTTCTGATCACCTAATTGATTTGGAGACCATAATCAGTAATCTTCAGCAACATAATATAAAGATGAATCCCTTAAAATTTGATTTTTGGGTTACCTCAGGAAAATTCTAGGGCTTTGTTGTACACTATCACAACATAGAAGTTGATAATGGGAAGAAAAAATCAATCATTGGCATGTCACCTCCTCAAAATTTGAAAGAATTAAGAGGACTTCAAGGAAATTTGGCATATATTCAACACTTTATCACCAATTGTTTAGGTAAGTGTTTACCCTTCACCAGATTAATGAAGAATGGAGTCACTTATCAATGGAATGAAGATTGCCAAGAGGCATTTGATACCCTCAAGATATATCTATTGAAACTACAGGTATTAATGCCACCTATTTATGGAAATCAATTCATTATCTATGTGACAGCTTTAGAACGTTCACTGGGTGCCTCACATACACAAAATAATTATACCAGAAATTAAAACAACATGTATTATCTTAGTTGAACAATGCTCGACGCAATGACTTGATATTCAAGTATTGAGAAGTGCTGCCTGACACTAATTTTTATAGTTCAGAAGCTGAGGCACTACCTACAGCATCACGAGATTCACTTGATATCTCACAGTAACATGCTCAAATTTATCCTTAGTCATCCTATGCTTACAGTACATTTTACATGGTGGGTAGTTATTATTCAACAGTTCTATATCCAATTTGTGCCTCAGAAAGTATTAAAAGGTCAAGTTTTTGCAGATTTCCTTGTTGAGCACCAGTCTGTGGAAGATACAACGTTGAATGCTAAACATCCAGATAAAGAAATCTTCTCTATTAGAGATAGTCCTCAAACATGGGAAATGTACTTTGATGGTGCTTCCATAAGTCCAACAAGGATTACAATGTAAAACCCTAAACTCAACAAAGTTGAGTTAGGAATTGTGCTTATCTCCCCAGAAAAGACAATGTTGCCATATCCTTTTTGTTATCAGACGGTGGTACCAATAATGATGTAGAAAATCAAGCTCTCATTGTAGGCCTAGAATGGGCACTCCAAGTACAAGTGAACCACCTGGAAGTGAAATGTGATTCAGAATTAATAATCAGACAGAACAATGAGGATTGTAGTATCAAAAAATAAAAATTAATCCCTATGTATGATTATGTCTCAGGGTTAATGGATGAATTTATCTTAGAGACAACATTTTCTTAGGACCCATGATCATAAAATGCCCATGATGATGCATTGGATAATGCAGCCACAGCCCAGCCAAATCCAAGCCGAGATACGAAAAACATTAGTATTGCCCATCATCATGTGGTTTCACCTTTTGTTCAAATTAAAATGGGGGAAATTAATAAAATCAGACCTATTTCCAATCCATATGGTCATACCATGATATGAATGACACCTATCATGTAATATCTTCAAAATTTGGTATTTCCACCAAGTAGAGCTGAAAAAGAACAGGTCTATGGATGAGTGACCAATTTTACTCTTTATGATAGCCCAGATCACCATAAGATAATCTATAAACGAGGCTTTGATTGATTCCTCTTCAGATGTATTGATCGAGAAGAAACTCCAAATTTCATGAAAGAAGTACATGTAGGAGTTTCTGGTGCTCACTAGTATGGGCATAGGCTTTCTGATCAAATCCGAAGGCTTGGATATTTCTGGCCTTCAATGAAATAGGATTGCACAAATTTCACCAAGATGTTTCATCCCTATTAAGTGCATGCTACCTTCATTCATCAACCCATAGAGTTTCTACATACAACTAAATAATTCTATTCATTTTCTACATAGGGGAATACATGTAGTAGGACCATATCCTCCAGCTGTGACTAAACAGTTTAAGTATATTCTTACTACTACTGATTTATTCTCTAAATGTAATGAGATAATACCTCTCAAAGAAGTCGGGGACAAAATCATTGTTAGCTTTGTCAAATCTAATATCATTACAAGATTTGGTGTCCCTCATACCATATTGAATGAAAATGATATGAATTTATGTTCTATTGAGGAAAAGAAGCTATATCATGATCACAATATCAAATCCAACCATTCATCTTGCTATCATGCAGTGGCCAATGAATATATAGAGGCTTTCAATAAAACCCTATCAAATATACTACTGAAAATGGTGGATAAAGATATGAAATATTATCCTGATAAAATTTTGCATGCTTTATGGGATTATCGGACTACTACCCATAGTGCCACTCAGGAAACTCCATACTCATTGGTGTATGAAAAAAAACAATTTTGCCTATTGAGATTCGATTGTCTTTACTCCGAGTTGCCATATGTGACCGGTTATGTATAGATGAGAAATCTCAGAATCAATTTGATGAGATGTAATGATTAGACGAAATGAAATTTCAAACTTTTCATCATTTGGAATCCTATCAGAACAAAATAAAACGATATTTTAACAAGACTGTTTGCCTCCGCTCATTTCTTCAATGATAATTGATATTAGTCCTTTGGACTCCGATGATTCCAGGAAAGAAGCCCCCAAATCTTGAACCAAAGTGGGAAGGACCTTATTCTATACATAAGGTCTACTCTTATGGAGATTATTCCCAACTCTCAATGGATGAAGAACTTATTTCAACTACAACCAATGAAAGATTTTTGAAAAAATACTTAGTGTAATCACACAGAGTAATATCCTATTTGCAAGAAATTAAACTGCATAACAACCATATGAGTCCATGCTACATGAGGTTAAAATGTGTAGAATCTTTTTCCTTGTCCCTGACATTAAACTGCACGACATTATTTTTCCTCGCTACATGATATTAAACTGTACGGTTAATGTTTTCTTCATTTGACTTTAAGAAATCCCATATGATACCGAAAATTTCCATTCCTTGTGATTCTTTAAAAAATGGGTAGCTTCCATGCGCAAGCATTAATCACATCATTGATACTCCATAATGGCACATGAGTTCCATTTCTCCCGATGTTTCAATCAGATCTCCATAGATACCTCATTTCAATAACTACATTTGGATTGATTCTCATTCCAATGGGATGCATAGAGAATCTTGGATCTCCAATCATGGGCCCAGCCGCATCCATAAATAAATTTATTTTATTTTTTCCTCTTGTATATGAACCAAATCTATGCAGAATACTCTTTCATGATGCATGGTTTGATCTCCATACCATCTTGTGTCATAAGTTTATCCATTCTTACAAAATGTGTTAAATGCCCCCTGTCTCTCACATCAAACTCAATTGGTGCGGGGAATGATTTAATTAAGAACTACGTTTGGCTTGATTCTCATTTCAATGGTATATGTAGAGATGCCTAGGTCTCCAATATTGTGCTCAAACACAATAAAAAACCCCTTTATTCCCTGTGTGTATGAATCAAACATGCATAAGGATGTTTCAAGAACTACGTGTGACTTGATTATCATCCATATGAGATACATAATAAAACCTGAGTCCTATCCTCTAGTCCATCCACAATATTCTTTTTCACATTAGAATCACTTCATGTCCTCACTGCATGACTCTAAATTGCCTAACATAATGTCCTTGCTGCATGACATAAACTGCAAAGTACCAAATGAACTACATATGACTTGATTCTCATCCCATTGAGATATGTAGTTAAGACTAGGCCTTAGCTCCTAGTCCCAACAATGAGATAGGTTTTTTACCTCCCTTCCACATATAATTAGCAATCTATGAGGGAGTCTTTTTTTTCGGGCCTCTCTTTAGAGATCCCACCAAGGCACCAAGAAATGTCCCCATTTTACATATGGGTTAGATATCTGTAGGGAACTCCAAACTCATGGAAAATGTTGATTCAAATACTTTTTTTTCATTGAACATCGCACCTTTCACATTTCACTCTTTTAATCTTGAATACTTTCAGATCTTCATAATCATTCTTCAGTTTCTGGTGGCATAATTTTTGATACTTGAGAACTCATTTTTCTGACAATGCAGTACATGCCCCTAGGTGGTCTTTCATAAGTCTCCTATATAACAGGGATGTCAGTCAAAAGATACCACTGTTTGGATATGCAGTACATTCCCCAATCGGCCATGCATAATACAACCCCCATAATGGGATTTTCAAATAGTGTTAACTTCATTATTAGGAGAAGCCTCTTCTTTCATTTTAAACATTGATGATAATATATAGGAATTAATATTTTGAAGCGGTCATCCATTGTATTTTTGTCCCATATCCCTTTTCTCGATCTGAAATCATTTGAGATAATGCTTTACACATTTTACCATTTCATGTGTTCAAATCATATTTAAATAACAATAGATAATTTGATCACATATCATTTATTGTTTCCATGATATTTTGGTCCTAGTCATATGAATTAAAACTATAGGCACCATATTTCCTACATTTGGGACATACCTTCATAGAGAACCAATTTACCCTTTTCTTTAAAAATCATGATTGGAAATACTCTTTCTGTATTCAGGGACCTTTCTCCATAAACCAAACATTGTGCTTTGAAAAATATGAATCTCCATAAAATTTCGGAGATATTTAGAAATAGAATGTCTGATACCCAAGAACTATTTCTTCTAACTATGCAGTATGTGCCCCTAGGTGGCCTTGCATAAGTCACCTACATAATAGTTCTGTCATCCAAAATATTCCATTGTTTTATTATGCAGTACATGCCCAAGTTTTCCCTATATAATAAAGACCTCATAATGAGTTTTTTTTGACAAGAAATGATAAATTAATTTTTGGAAAGGACTTCCTCTAATTCAATTAGCTCTTTTCCCATATCACTTTTCAGATTCGGAAATCCCTAAGTCATAACTTACAATTATCCCCTTCTATAACTGAATATGACAGTGCATCTCAAGACAAATTACCTAGAATTGGAGAACCATAAAATCTTTGGTCAAAGCTAAAGACCTTGAATTAAATCCCCATAAATGTCCTTGATGCATGACTCTAAACTGCACAACCCCTCTAATGTCCTTGCTGCATAACATTAAACTACACAACACAATATCATAAATCCCCCTTTCTGAACAATTTTAAACACTTTTAATATATATAAAATTCGTGTAGGAATGATTTTTATCATTCATAGCCTATGTTGGCACTGATAACCCCTTTATCCTCATTTATCTTTCATTGGATAAGCCATCCAATATGGCCTGAGACATCCAAATCCTAACCCTGTTTGTTTATCAGCAGTAAAATGTCAGAATTCTTAAGATCTCTTTTACCGAACTATGCAGTACAAGTCCCCTGTGGCCTTGCATAAAATTCACCTACATAATGGGGATGTCAATCAAATGATAGCATTGTTTGGCTATGCAGAATATGCCCTATTTGGTCCTACATAATATATCCCCCATAGCGGGTTTGTTATGAAATGATAACTTTGTTCTTGGAAGAGATATCCTCTATTTCTATACTTCAAATTATAGATTTGGTGAACATAAAAAAATCAAGACTCCAGATCCCCCTTGTAGGTATCTGAAAAATATCAGGACCTTCCCAACCATCTAATCCTTCTTTGGGTTCTAATATGAAAATTCATACTCAAATATATTCGATCTAAAACACTAGCATTATTAGTTCAAGATGCATGACTTTAAACTGCTAATAAAAATAGACATAGTACTCCCCAGATTGAAAACCCTCAAAGGGAACCATGAAAAAAAGTCGAGTCTCAGCTCGCTAGACATAAATGTTTTATGGTTTAGAAAATATTTAGAAATAAAAATTCAAAAGATAAAAATTTTGTGGGATTTTCTATAAAACCCTAGTAAAAATCAAACTATGCTCACTAAGCCCATTAGCTATGTAATAAAATTTGAGCACCCCCATTCCTGTTATTATAATTATGATTATTTGACAAAAAGGATTGATGTTTTAAAAAACACCTTTAATATTGAAATTACAGAATGAAAACAAGAATGAAGACATGTATGATTGGAGACAAAATTATTTTCATTCATATGGTAAAATTAGATGAACTTCTATAGAATGGAGCCTCTATATCTTGTATTAAAATAATCTATCAACACGAATCTTCATATGTTGAACAACTTCATGAGATTTATCATCCGCTTGGTAAAGATGAGAAATTTGAGCAATTTCAGCCTCCTTGGCTTGACGAAGAGATTCTTTGGCAGTTGAAATGGAAGTTATCCCTTTAAATTGGGTTTCCCCCAATGTTTGGTTTAATTTCTCAAGCTTATTGGGAACAACATCCATTTTTTCTTGAAGATGTATCTTCTCATTCATTGCCTCCTTAATTTGTTGGCCAATTTCTATCAACCTCTTTCTATAGTTGGCCTTTGCCTCAGCTACTATAGCTCGGAAACTCTCAACTTTAATAAGTAGTTTGATCTTTTCAAGATCTTGTTGCAGCTTATGTTCCTGCTCCCATCGGTGAATGGTCTCTTATATTATATTATATACTGGGTGATAATTAAATCCATCAAATCCCAATACGCAAAACAGTGCTTGGAGAATTCCAAAATGGGTGGGAATCTCATCCAAAGGCTTCATGAAAATTATCTTACAAAGTTGTTTCCATGTCTTTTTACATGCCATTCCAAGAGAAACTTGCATCTCTAAATCTAAATCCGAGTCGCTACCATGGGGTATAATGTACTTTGGAATCAAATCACTTAGATAGGTGCCTTTATCTGCTTCTTTCTGAACAAAAAATGCTCCATCTTCCTTTATTGGTTGAGCAAATGTAGGAGCTTCACCTTCAGAGAAAATCATGGGTGACGATATACCTAAATAGTGGATTACAATGATTTTTAGCTACCAAAGTATAGCAAGAGAAAAGAATTGTTATTAAAATCAAAGAAATTTACCCGGTAATAAGTTGACTGCTTATGTAGATTCCTGATCAGTATTCCCGATTTCAGTGGTTTGAGTAAGTATTTCTTGGGGAGGAACATTATCCTATGATTTCCCAGTCTCTGTAACCAATGTATCTGGAGAATCTCTCGACGTTGGATTTTAGTTGATGTCTCTTCAACATTATCAAAAAAAGGATAGAGTAGAATGCCCTGTTCTTGAAGGGCCATCGCAACATTCTCTGTCAACAAAGCTGCATAGGTTGAAATTGGATGTGAAATATCAAGTAAAATAACAATTATGCATGGAAAATTAATGAATGAGAACTTATGTCCTTACATATCTTCATGGAAATCCCTAAAATCTTTGATGGAACTTGGAATATCGATGTTTGGATTAAGGGAATCTATAATTTTAGTGTATACAACTCTGTATGTTATAGAATCCTCACCATTTAAGGTATAATAAAAATGTAGGTCGATGCCCAAATTGGCTCCACTGACATTTTGTTTTATCAATTCTCTAGCTGGTGCAATGTCATCATGTTTTCCAAGATATGATCAGCACCAATATCTGCTTCAGATTGCCCAAGATCCTCGTTCCTTCCTTCTAGAGTAATAGGAACATCAGTACTGATTATCATAGGATCCATAAACATGTGAAACTGATATGAGATATTATAAAGAAAAGAATGTTAGAAACAACATGCGATACCTAGAATAAATTTATCTGATATTACCATTACATCTATCTCTCTATAGAAACAGGAGCAGATACAGTTGCACCTTTTGACGTCTCATCCATCAAAATAAAAAATTCACCAACATGAATTTATTATTCTCTTGGGATTTTCTTTCTCGGTTCTGGAAGGACCATCTTTTAATCCCTTACGTGAAGAAATAGGTACAGATCCTACGAGAAGATGATCATGGTCACCAAGGTGTATCAAGAAAGTCAAAATACTAGAGGACAACACGAATAATCACTTTTTTGACGTACACTTTAGACCAATCTCAATGCTCTCTTGCGTTTCATTTCACAAGACAATAGAGAGATTCAAATACTCCTCTTGGCAGTAGAAACCTGAGGTAGTGATTGAGGATTGTCTGTCAACATTACCCCGGTCATGATTTTCACTGCTGGAGAATGTCTTGGAGGATTAGGGAGACCATCTGATGTGTCAATGGGAGAACCTCTAGGTTCATTCCTTGGTGACTCAAGAACCTTTCCTGAGGTTCCTTCCATAATTTCAAGCTGAAAATGAAATCGCATCAAGATTAATGATGGTTAATGAAAAAGTAGAATTGAAACAAAAGAAAAGGGAAATACATTCTCTATATTAAAATAAATGTCCAATTCCTCTTAATGGTGAACAAATACCCCTTCACATATCTCTCGATCCATCATATCAGATACTCATTTTGAGGCTGAGACTTGGTTATCGGGTGAATATATAAAGGTATCCAGCTTCACGATATTCTCTCATACATCAACTAGATTACCATCTTGATAACAATTATAAGGTTCTTTAATATCAACCACACCTGGTATTCATAGGCAATTTTGGAGGAATGCCAATGAATCTGTGAATTAATGAGTTAATCTTTCCTAGTATTGAATAGCTAAAGGCTGGACATAATTAGGTTTCGACGTGGTTGGTTGTGGAGAAAACTCAACACCATATAATTGGAAAGACGCTTTAGGCCTCCCTTCTTCTTCAGAAGAATTAGTAGATGAGACGGTAATCTCTTTCTGATGGCATCGACTAGATCTCCTCATTGTTGGAGGTATTGTTTTCTTATCCTTAGTTATCTTGGTGGATCTTCTATGGAGATTTTTTAAAGGTATTGAATCTTTTGAAGCCTCTACATCATCTTTGGATTTAGACCTTTTACCACGATTCCTCGCATAATAGATTTAAATTACGCTACCCGATATATTCTTTTTTCCATGCACAGTGGTTTTTATGCACAACATTTGGGCTTCTTCATACCCTTAGGGGGATTTAACAAAAACAATATATCAGGTAACAACCACGAAAACTGTTGTGTGTAGCAACCATGGTAAAAGTTCTACGGCCAAATATGATACAGATGCTTCCGAAGATTTAGAACCATGAAAACATCTCCACAGAAGATCCACCTAGTAGACTAAGGCTAAGAAAACAATACCTCTAGCACCAAGGGGACTTAGTCACCATAATCAGAAAGAGATTACCATCCCATCTACATATTCTTCCAAAGAAGAAGGGAGGGCTGAAGATGCCTTCCAATCAGAGGGTGTTGAATTTACTCCACAATCAAACACCTCAAATCGGAATTATGTGTGGCCTTTAGCTATTCAATACTAGGAAAGAAAAACTTGTGAACTCAGGGTTACACAAGAAATCCTCCAAACCGGCCTTCAAATACTGGATGTTGGTGATATTAATGAACCTTATGATTGTTATCTGGATAGTAATCTGGCTGATGTACATGATCATATCATGAAGTTGGAGACCTTTATATATGAAATCGATGGTTAAGTCTCAGCCTCAAAACAAGTATCTGATATGATTGATCTATGGATATGTGAAGGGGTAATTGTTCACCCTTAAAAGGAATGAGACATTTATGTCAATAATGAGAATGTATTTTCCTTTTCTTTTGTTTCAATTCTAATTCTTCATTTACCATCATTAATCTTGGTGATATTTCATTTTTCAGCTAGAAATTAGGGAAGGAGCCTCAGAAAAGGTTATCAAGTCACCAAGGTATGGACCTACAGGTTCTCCCATTGACACATTAGAGGATCTTCCCAAGACTTCAGGACTATCTTTAAGAAAAAAAATCAGGACGGGGGAAATGGCGACAGACAATCCTCAGCCACTACCTCAGGTTTCTACTACCAAGAGTAGTTTTTCAATATCTTCACTGTCTTATGAAATGAAACGTAATATAGAGTCTTTGTTAGTGTAATGTGAACATCAAAAAAAGTAAATATTCGTGATGTCCTCTAGTATTTTGACTTGTTTGATACACATTATATAAGGACCCAACCTTATTAAATTACATAATCTTGATTTTTGTCAAGAAATCACTTCCATTTATATTGAGGATCTTTTCAAGTTTATATCATTAGAGAATTGATAAATAATACATTCATAACATTTCACATTGTTACAAAGTGGATACCATAAAAATAGTTTCCATTTTTCTCAAAATATAAAACATTGAAGATTAAAAAATGATATATTTGACAATTCTTCAAACATTTAACATGGCTTCCTTCTTGGTCTTATACATCCTTATGACCTGTGAAAATCATTTAAAAAAACTTGTGAAGAGCACAAAAATCTATGTGATGTAAAAGAAGGAAAGAGCACATTAGTCTATAAATACTTTTAACGCATGAAAACATTTTCAAAAGACATGATTGTCACCCATATATACTTAATTTTTGAAACATGAGATTTACACAAGATCCAAAAAAACATGAGAACATAAATATACTCATAAAGTTATCATGGGGAATTACATACATAATCTTGTAACCCTCTCGGCTACCTTATAATTTGTAACCCTCACGACTACTTTAAAATTTGTGTAACAATCACAGTTACACTTGGAGTAACCATACAACCGACCTCCAACATACACACACCCAATGAATTGTTGGGAGATATTGGTCCCACCCTTCATTATAAACAATGTTCACGAACCATAACATAATCATACAATATGAATAATTTCATAAAAACATTTCTTTAAAATTTTGTAAAACAAAATTTTAAAAGAGAATTTTTAAGGAAACCCCCCTACATAAATCATATAATTGAATAGAGACTAAATAGAGTGGAAGAAATATTTATATACCCTGTAATTACACATAATTTTACATAATATAAACAAAAACCATCACACAAATAATTCTAATACCCCATAAATAATGATGTAGGATGTTAACCCAAAGAATGGAAAGCAGGTTAAGAATTCCCTTACCTCGGGTTTGTCTTACTTTCAACTCGTTTAAACTATTTAGTACCAGGAAAAACAGCGGACGCCGGTGGGCCAGGAAATTAAATTTTTTTGCATCACCATAGCAACGTTACGATGTCGACTCTAGTGAGCTATCCTGGTATAGTCCGAGGACCACACATTGATTTGTCAGAGCACAAAAAGTAAATTGAACATGTACCAAGTTCGGATCTTACATGTGAAAGTCTGCCACAGGACACCGACAATCATTGCTCGAAGACTCCGACGTTTAAGCCCTCTAGATCGTCCACACACGCCTTGGGAATCTACTCATGCACCGTTCATTGAGATATGGGTGCTAGCATGGATTTTCAATGCTCAATTCAACGCAATAATGATCATCGGAAGGCAAGAAACTTAAATCTGAGATGGATGAACTTGAAGATCCTCCTTCACTTGAGAGACTCTGTCTCTAGATTCCAAGAAGAGAGAGAAGCTCTCAATCCCAACACATGAATAGTTCCCCAGGGGAGAGCCTCTCTCTTACTTATATAGAGAATGTTTAAAACATACGGTATGGGTTCCCGAACCCTGTGTAATAAACGTCTACTATATAAGTGTTATAAATAATTATTTAATCAAATAAAATTATACCATAAATAATATTTATAATTTATCACTTCATCGTAATATATATAAATATATTACGTGATAAACTTGAGTCTTTAACTCGACTCACACACCCTGCTAATATTAAATGAACCTTGGATATTAAAATTTATTCGAATAATTTTAATACTTGTATTTAGTATATAACTTGTAAATACATGTTATAAATAAATTCAACGAATTATTATAAACTTAAATAATTAATGAATTTATTTATTCTTTGGTGATCCATAAAACTTGGATAGTACTCGAACCATTTTGCGAGGCCCACATAGTTCTATATTCTTATTCCCAGAATAGGGAAGATTCTCAAAGTGCTACTGTTTGTGACACTTAGGCCCTTACCTCGATAGTAGTGAATAATATCCACCGACCAAGAGTTGGGTCTAGCAACCAATCGAGGCCCCAATAGAGATAAGGAAATGTCAAAGCAACGACTGACTTCCTATGAACACAATTCGTGTAATATAATATCATCATCTTCGATATCTCAATAAAGTAGAATGCACACTAGTGTCATCATTATTTATCTTGATTTATTTTATTTTCTGATTTTTCCGGGCAGTCTTACCTTCTACTACCATGGCCAATGATTTTATTGAGGTGAAACCATCCTAATCAACCAAGCCCGAGATATCTGTTCCTGAACTTAGAAGCGACAAATCCTTTCTCGATCATTCAATCAATGGAATTACATTAATGATGTACCTGACAAAAACTACCTCTCCATGAATTTATCTCCATGGTTTTTTCCTTTCAAGAAAATTACGTAATTAAATGACATACATTGACAATGATCTCAAGTCTAAAGACCATTACACATGTCCGTAGATAGGAACGACCAATGACACCAGAAACATGTTGTGTCCCAATTATGTGGGTCTGTCCTCATGATCTCAATTACTAGAGATTATAAAGTGGTAACTTCATGAGAATAAGTCTCAATGCTTATGATCCCCCAACACCTGATTGTCACACATCATCAGTGTCCTTTCAAAATGATGTAACTGGACTATAGTACATTTCTTTAAGATTGCTTTCATGGTATCTTGGGGTTCTCATTTTAGCCTGGGATCTAATATACCCATTTATTCAACATGTAATCTAAGGAAATTTTCACAAACAAAGTGGATGGGGAAGTATATACACTATTATGGAAAGATAAACACATGAATTTTAACAAACTGCATACATGTAGTGGTAATCAAAGTACAATACAAGTTGGGTATAGAGAACCCAATTTCAACATAAACCTCTCGTATAATATTTAAAAGAGTGTGATTAATATATTATAGAATCATATCCATATTTATAATACCTTATATGATCATTTAGTTACATCATTTCACCCTTTAATTGTTAGTATTTTGTTCCGTGCACTGATTTGGGTGAGTTCTTTACAAGATTTTCATGATCAGTTCTTTATTGATTGTTCTTGTTGATTAGAAGTGAAACACCAAAATTGGAATGGAGTAGTATTTACATATTTCTAGAACCATAAATTATACCATTTATCATTTTTAATTCTTACATGATGAGGATTCATAAGTTAAAACATTAATGATGTTCGTTTAGATCATTTCAGTGGTTCTTTGATAATAATGACCTCATTTGGTTTTATAAATTAGAACCATGAGTACAAAAGAATTACAGAATCATGAATGAGACATAATACATATATTATAACTTTGTTCAACCATAAAAAGGGTTTGATGACTATCTTTGAACGAATTAATGTAAATTAAAATCACATCGTCCACGATGTCGGTAATTCGACACATCACAAACAATGTTTTTATTCCTTGAATAAGTGGGATTGGAGAAGAATAACGATGATTAATTTTCCATGAACATGAAAAAATCTAAAATATACATGATTTCTGGATATTTCAGGCCTATTGTGTAAGAGGATATGGATAAATAATAAGAAAATAATGAAACTCAAAATAAAATAATAGTTGAGAAATCCCTTACAAAAAATTCGGAAACCTAACGACTATGCAACAGGGTTTTCGAAAACATTAAAATGAGAGGGGAAAAGGGTCACCCATCCAGAAATAAATCATAACAAATAATAGAGAAATAATAAGATGAAAATAAGAACATGTTATGGATTCTTGAATTATATACCACATAAAAGAGAACTTAAATGGAAAAAGAAAGAATTTGATAATTATCTCACCTCGTAGAGTAACTCCCAAAACATTAAGGTTGGGACCTTGGGGGCTTGAGGAGAAATTGGGAGGACTACTAGGGAGGTAAGGAAGCCATATATTTGTTGAGTAAGAATTGATAATTAATTCAATTAAGGAATGAGTTGATATTTATAGAAAAAGTGAGGGAAAATTTTAATAATTTCCAAGGGACACCTCATTAGTTGTATTTACAAAACCATGGGTTTTTCCATGGTATTTTCCAAAAGTATTATCCACTTGGGACACATCACATATTAGTTTACTGTACACAAGTCGACCTGATTTATTACATTATTATTACATCATTAATGATGTCATTAACACACTGAAACTCAAAACTGTATTTTTATTATTGACCAAAAAATCAACTGTTTCATAAAAATCACAAAAATTTACCCTAATCATTTTTCTACGTGTAGAATTCAAAAATTAGATCTATTGTTTTAAAAAAAATTTCTAAATATTATTAATTTAATTTTTAAATAAAATCATACTTAAATCAAAAATTAATAATTTAAAAACTATAACCACTTTTATATCTAATTGAAAAATTAACCAAGATGGCATTATCTTAAAGCCATAAGAAAATAAAATAATAACACAATTTAATATTCATTATGATAATATTACTATTCCTATTCTATTCATAAAGGTATGTTACTATTCACCAAGAAAAAACAGGTTTGTTCCATTAGACTCCAAATGACATACTGAACACAATTGTAGATGATCATTTTTCAAAATTCAAAACATAGAAGTGAAAAATATATTTTTAAAGGCTAGTTATAAATATCTAATTAAAAAAAAATTCATGCATTTCCATTTATTTTTAGAAAATCTTGGGGTGTTATATTATCTCCACCTTCTGAAAATTTCTTCCTTGCAATTTTGTTTACTTATTAAATAAGTGAGGGTACCTTTCTCTCATGGAATTTTCAGACTCCCATGTTATTTCTTCTACCATGTTGTTTCTCCACAAAACCTTTACCTGGTGGATTACCTTATTCCACCATACCTATTACCTTCGATCAAGGATCTTAACTAGTTTATCTTTATAAGAAAGCTTCTATTTCAGCTGAAATGCTTCTGGGATCAAGACATGTGATGAATCTGGAACATACTTCCTCAACATCGAAACATGAAAAACATTGTGTACCTGAGACAAACTTAGAGGCAAAGATACTCAGTATGCAACTATTCCAACTTTCTCCAAGATTTTAAATGGACCGATGAACCAAAGACTTAGCTTCCCTTTCTTACCGAAACACATCAAATTTTTCTAAGGTGATATTTTAAGGAAAACATGGTCACCTACCTCGAATGAGAAGTCTTTCCTTCTATTATATTCATAACTTTTCTACCCGCTCTGATCTGTCCTCAGGTGTTTCTAGATCATCTTCACTTTCTCATCCACTTATTCTACTAATTCTAGCCCCGTCAACTTTCTTTCACCGACTTCATCTCAAAACATTGAGTCTGACACCACTTCCCATAAAATTCCTTGAAAGTTTCTATATGTATAATGGAATGAAAATTTTTATTATAAGAAAATTCAACTAAAGAATGATGTTGTTCCCAACATCACTGGTAGTCCATTGAAGAAGCTCGAATCATATCCTCTAAAGTCTGAATTGTTCATTTTGACTGCCCATCTGATTGAGGATGAAAATCTGTACTGAAATTTAATTCTGTGCACAATGACTTCTGAAGTCCCTTCCAAAAGTTAGAAGTGAACATGAGATCCCGGTTAGATACAAAGGAATGATGGACTCCATGTAGCCTGACAGTCTCTTTGAGGTACAATCAAGAAAGATGATCCAAAGACATTGTATCGAATAGAAAGAAAATGTGCAGATTTTGTCAGCCGATCAACAATAACCCAAATCATATTGTTACCTCAAGAAGTCTTTGGTAGTCCCACCACAATGTCCATGGATACATTCTCCCATTTAGACTACGGCACTGGAAAAGGATGAAGCACCCCCTTCGGTAACTGCCACTCTGCTTTAACATGTGGACACGTCAAACATTTCATTGTAAAATCATCAAAATCTTTTTTCATTCCATCCCACCAATAATACTCACGAATGTCCTTGTACATCTTAGAACTACTAGGATGAAATGAAAATGAAGAACTATGAGCTTCACACAAAAATTATTTCTTCAACTGAGAATCAAAAGGCACACACAACCTTTTACCAAATCTTAAAACACAATCTTAATCAAGGTCAAATTCTAGAAACTTTCCCATTTTCACCAATTCTACCTTTTTCTGTATCTCACGGTCTTCCATCAGTGATAGCTTAATTCTATCTAATAACGATGATTGCACTGAAACTAGAAACAAAATAGATTCATTCCCTGCACCAACAACTTCTAATCCAAAATTCATCATATCATTAATCAGGGGATCATTTTCCAAACGTAACATGGTCAATGATGCATGATGTTTTTGACTCAAGGAATCCTCCACTTTGTTTGCTTTTCCTCGATGGAAATTGATTATGCAATAATAATCCTTTATCAGTTCAAGCCATCTTCTATTCCTCATGTTTAATTCCTTCTGAATGAATATAAACATCTGACTTTATGGTCATTATATATTTGAAAATTTCCATTGTATAAATGATGCCTCCATATTTTCAAAGAAAAAACCACAGTTTCCAATTCCAAATCATGTGTGGGATAATTTTACTCATGAAGTTTCATTTGTCTTGAAGAATATACCATTAACTGATCATTATTTATCAAAACACAACCAAGTACCTTCAATGAAGAATCTTTGTAGATGACAAACACACCATTTCGGAAAGGCAAACCCAAAACTAGAGTATTCACAAATCTCTTCTTCAGTTACTGAAAAAAACATCACATTCTTCTGTCCAAATAAATTTAACACCTTTTCATGTAAAATTAGTTATCAGGCAAGATAACTATACAAAGTTCTTAACAAACCGTCGATAATAACCCACTAAACCAAGAAAACTATGAATCTCTATAACATTTTTGGGTCTTGGCCTTTCATAAAACACTTTTGCTTTGGAAGTATCAACTGTTATTCCATCCTTACTTACAATGTTCCTAAGAAAAGAAATATCTTGCAACCAAAAATCACACATACAAAATTTTCCATACAGTTTCTTTTCCTTTAAGGTTTTTAAAACAACCCTTATATGTTTTTCATGCTACAAATTATTTTTAGAAAATACAACAATGTGATCAATAAACACAACCACAAACTTATCCAAGAACTCGTGAAATACTCTATTAATAAGATTCATGAATATAACAGGTTTATTAGTTAACCCAAATGGTATAAAAACAAATTCATAATGCCCATATCTAGTACAAAGGGCTATTTTCAGGATTTCATCTTCCTTCACCTTCAGCTAATGATATCTTGATCTAATGTCAGTCTTGGAAAAGTACTGAGATCCTGGATCTGATCAAACAAGTAATCGATATGAGGAAAAGAATACTTGTTTTTAACAGTGTTATTAGTCAAATATCTATAATCAACGCAAAGTCTCATGGAACCATCTTACTTTATGACAAACAAAACTGGAGCACCCCATGGTGAAGTGCTGGGATGAATGAAGCCTTTATCAAGCAAATCTTGTAACTGATTTATCAATTCAAGAAGTTCTATTTGAGCCATACAACATGGGGGTTTTCAAATTGGATTAGCATCAAGAACTAATTCAATTGTGAATCTGACTTCCCGATCAGGTATGACACTAGGTAACTCATCAAGAAAAACATCAAGGTCTTCATTTACCACTTACATATCATTAATCTGAACAGTTCCCTTATTTTCAACAATATGAGCAAGATAACTTTCATTTCCATCTTTCAACAGTTTCTCAGCTTTCTTGTGTGTTATCAATTGTATGGGTTCTTTCTTGTATACAAACTAACACTCATTCTGAATTACAAATTCTTTAGATCTAAATTTAATCTTTTCATGATAAACAAAAAGCCAATCCATTCCCATAATATCATCAAACTCAACTAAGGGTATAAATACAAGGTTTTCATGTAAAAACATCCATCATAACACAATATAAAGATTCTTATAATTCATCTTTGCTATAATATTTCCCCCCAGTGTTTTAACAACAAGTTCTGGTCTCATTTGTTGAGGTGGTATTTCCAATTTACCAGAAGATTTCTAAAAAATGAAGGAATATGTAGACCCTGTATCGAACAAAACTTTAGAAAAATATGAGTAAAATAAGGGATTACCTAATACCACTTCATTGGATGGACCGACATCTTCCGACATAGTCGCAAATGATTTCACTACACCTTTATGCTTATAGTATAGCTTCTTCGCATCATTTAGATCTCTCTTTGGGCAGACATTTGCATAATGACCCATCTCACTACATTTATAACTCGTAACAGTTTTCTTATCAGGATTAGTATTAGGATAATTTTTATAACAATCTCAAGCAATATATCCAATCATACCACATTTAAACCACTTCCCAGTTTTTCCGAGACATTCCCCAGGGTGCTTCTTGCCACACTTTTCACAAACTGGAAACTCGATTTTTTTACCATCATCTTTCTTCTGTTGATTCCTAGCCATCGCTTTCCATCTGGACCTCTTCTTCTAATTTTTTCCAAAATTCATGTGATCATCAGAAAACTCCATCATTACCCTCTTAGCACATCATAGAAGTTTCTCATAACTTTTGAATTCATGGGAGGCAAATTCCCTTCGATGCCTTTGCTTTATTCTTGATTAAAAGCGGTAGAGTTTGCTATCAAGATCCAAAATAAGATTTAGGGCATACCTCGCTAGTCGGGTGAAGTTTTCTTCATACACAACCACTAAATATTCCTCATTTTGCTTCAATTCAAGGAATTTATTCTCTATCCTATGTCGCACCACCTTAGGAAAATATTTTTCAAGGAAAAGACTTTTAAATTCATCCAACTAAAAGGCATCAATATCCTCTCTATCCCTGATTTTATTTACCATTGACCACCACTCTTCAGCTTCACCTTTAAAATGATAAATTGAATGATTTATAGTTTGATTATGTAAACATCCCATAACATCGAATATCTTTTCGAGGGATTTAATGCATCCTTTATCCACTAGTGGGTCAGAAGATCCATTAAAAGCACGAGGGTGTTGTCTCATAAAATGCCCTAGTATTTTCATGTTCTGTTTTGGTATCTCTAGTTATTCATTTTCATGGATTCCACCACCATTTATTTCTTGCATTAACTGATCCATTACTATCACAAACTGCTCGGTTCCAATCCCTACCATTCTGGGGTGAGAATTTGGAAGGATGTGATTCTAACGGTGCCTCTCCGCTTCAGCTTCCCTGTTTCTTATGTGGATAACCATTTTGAACAAAAATAACTTAGACGAAGCAACAAGGTAATTTTTAAAATCTATAACATTTCATATTAATCATAGAGTAATAATCATTTATGGTATTCTTTCAACATCATCCTAACCCCTAAAGTTATCTAAACCATAATCTGATACAAACTATAAGGACCCAACCTTATTACTTAACATATTCATGATTTTAGTGAAGAAATAAATTCTTTTTTACATTGAAGATATTTTCAAGTTTATATCTTTAGAGAATTGGGACATAATACATTCATAACATTACACATTGTTACAGAGTGGATATCAAAAAAATAGTTTCCGTTTTTTTCAATATATAAAACATTGAAGCTTAAAACATGATTTCTTTGACAATTCTTCAAACATTTAATATGGATTCCTTTTTTGTCTTACACATCCTTATGAACTGTGAAAATCATTTAAAAAACATGGTATGAGTACAAAAATCTCAGAAATGGATGTAAAAGAAGGAAAGAGCACATTAGTCCATGAATACAGGTAACGTTTGAAAACATTTTCAAAAGACATGCTTGTCACCCATATATATTTACTTTGTGAAAAATGAGATTTACAAATGATCCAAACAAAAAATGAAAACACAAATACAATCATAAAGGTATCTTGGGGCATTACTTACATAATCTTGTATCCCCCTCAGCTACCTTATAATTTGTAACCCTCATGGGTACCTTACAATTGTTGTAACCATCGCAGTTACACTTGGTGTAACCATACGATCGACCTCCAACTTACACATACCCAATGAATTGGAGGGAGATATAGGTCCCACCCATCATCATAAATTATTCCCAAGAACCAAAACATAATCATACAACATGAATAATTGTATAAAAACATATCTTTTGAATTTTGCAAAAAAGAATTTTAAAAGAGGGTTTTAAAGGAAAAACCCCTTACATAAATCATATAATTGAAGAGAGACATAATAGAGTGGATGGAATATGTATATACACTGTAATTACACATTATTTAACATAATATAAACAAAAACGATCACACAAAAAATTCTAATACCACATAAATAATGAAGTAGGATGTTAACCCAAAGGATGGGAATCAGGTTAAGAATTCCCTTACCACGAGTTTTTATTACATACAAATAATTTAAAACTCTTGTATAAAAGTTAAAAGAGTGTTATTAATATATTAGAGAACCTAATATATCTTTAAAATACCTTATATGATCATATAATTATATCATTTCACCTTTTAATTGTTAGTATTTTGTTCCTTGCACTGTTTTGGGTGAGTTATTTACATGATTTTCATGATCAGTTCATGATGGATTGTTCTTATCGATTGGAAGTGAAACTATAAAATTGTAATGGAGTAGTATTTAAATATTTATAGAACCATAAATTATACCATTTATCATTTTTAATTATTACATTATGATGATTCATAAGTTAAAACATTAATGATGCTTGTTTAGATCATTTTAGTGGTTCTTTGATAATAACGACCTCATTTTGGATTATAAATTAAAAAAATGTGTAAAAAATAATTCCAAAACCAAAAATGTGACAAAATACATATATTATAACCTGGTTCAACCATTAAAATGGTTTCATGGCCATCCTTGAATGAATTAATGTAAATTAAAATCACATCATCCATGAAGTTGGTAATTCGACACATCACAGACAATGTTTTTATTCCTTGAATAAGTGGGAGAGGAAAAGAATAGTGGTGATAAATTTTCCATGAAAATGAGAATATCCATAATATAAATGATTTATTTATATTTCATTCCTCTTTGGTAAGAGGATATGAGGAAATAATAAGAAAATAAAGGAACTCAAAATAAAAGAATAGTTGATAAATCCCTTGCAAACAATTTGGCAGCCTAACAGCTATGTTACAGGGTTTTAGAAAAAATTTAAATGAGAGGGGACAAGGTCCACCCATATAGAAATGAATCATAATAAAGAATAGAGAAAGAATAATATGAAAATAAGAACATGGTAAGGAGTTTTGAATCCTATACCACATAAAAGGGAACTTGAATGGAAAAAGAAAGAAGTTGAGAATTCTCTTACATTGTATAGTAACTCCCAAAACATGATGGTTGAGACCGTGGGGGCTTGAGGAAACCTTGGGAGGACTACTAGGGAGGTAAGGAGGCAAAATATTAGTTATGGAATAATTGGGAATGAATTTAATGAAGGAATGGGTTGATATTTATAGAAAAAGTGAGGGAATAATTTAATAATTTCCCAGGGACACCTCATTAGTGGTATTTACAAAACCATGGGTTTTCCCATGGTATTTTCCCAAGGAATTAGACACTTGGTACACCTATTATTTTATTTTAATATACAGATGTATACTAGATTTATTACATCATTGTTACATCATTAATGATGTCATTAACACACCGAAACTCAAAACTGTATTTTTACTATTTACCCAAAAATCAACTGTTTCAAAAAAATCCCAAAAATTTACCCTAACAATTTTTCGATGTGGAGAATTCAAAAATGAAATCCATTTTTTAAAAATAGTTTTCTAAATATTTTTAATTAAATTTTTATTTAAAATCATACTTAATTTAAAAATTAATTATTTAAAAACTATAACAGCTTTTATATCACATTGAAAAATTAACCAAGATGTCATTATCTTAAATCCTTAAGAAAATAAAATAATAACACAATTTACTATTCATTAGTGTCATATTACTATTAATATTACTATTCATATGGGAATGTTTCTATTAACCAAAAAACAAGTTGGTTCCATTAGAATCCAAATGACATACTGAACATAATTGTAGATAATTATTTTTCGAAATTCAAAACATAAAAGTGACAAAATTATTTTTAAAGGATAGTTATAAATATTTAATTAAAACAAAGTTCCATTAATTTCCATTTATTTTTAGAAAACCTTCTGGTGTTAAAACTTAGTGACCACATTCATCTACCCATAGGATCTGCATCTCTTTATTTACTAAAGGGATTAAAAACTGGTCCTTCAAGAACAGATAGGGAAATCCCAAGAGAATCATAGATTCATGTGGATGAATTTGTTATTTTGACTGATGAGACATCAAAAGGTGAAGCTACATCTTCTCCTGTTTTTATAGATAGAGAAAAATGTCATGGTAATATTAGATACATTTCTTCTAAGTATAACATATTGTTTCTAACATTCATTTCTCCAGAATATCTCAGATTAGATGCTCGTGCCGGTGGATCCTGATATAATCACTAATGATGTTCCTATTTCTCCAGAAGGAAGGAACATGGATCTTAGACAATCTGAAGTAGATACTGGTGCTAATCCTGACTTGGCAAGACCTAATGACATTGCACCATCTGATGAATTGACTTAAAAAAATGACAGCGGAGCCAATTTAGGCATCGACCAACATTTGTTGGATACCTTAAATAGTGAGGATGTTATACCATACATAACCGTATACACTAAAATGATGGATTCCATTAATCCAAACAATGATATTCCAGGTTCCATCAAGGAGGTTGGGGACTTCCATGAAGAGATACAAGGACTTCAGTTCCCATTCATGCATTTTTCATTCATAAATGTTCTTATTTTATTTGGTATTTCACAACAAAGTCCAGCTTATGATATTTTATCGACAAAGAATGTTGCAAAGGCCCTTCAAGAATAGGAAATTCCACTATATCCTTTTTCTTTTAACATTGAAGATACATTAATTGAATATCAAAAATTGGGAGATTCTCTAGAGACTATGGTTACAAAGACTGGGCAAGCTTAGGAGAATGTTCCTCCCCATGAAATACTCACTCAAACCACTAAAACCGGGAATACTACGGAGGAATCTACTTAAGCAGTCAACTTATTACTGGGTAAATGTCATTGATTTTCATAATAATGATTTTCTATTTCTATAATTTTGAATCTAACAATTATTATAATTCACTATATAGGGCTATTGGCTCCCATGATTGGGTATGAAGGTGATTCTCCGGCATTGGCTCAACCAATAATGAAAGATGAATCACCTTTTGTTCTGAAAGAAGTAGAGAAAGAAAAATCTCTAAGTGATTTTATTCCAGAGTACATTCTACCCCATGGTAGTGACTCAGATTCATATATAGAGATACATGTTACCCTTGACATGACGCGTAAAAAGACATGACAACAAATTTGGAAGATAATTGCCTAGAAGAATTTGGATGAGCTGCCCACCGATTTTGGAAAACTCCAAGCATTGTTTTTCATATCGGGTTTTGGTGGATTTAATTATCGTCCAGTCTACAATGTAGTGAAAGAGAACATTTACCGATGAGAGAAAGAAAATAATCCGTGAAAAGATATTGAAAAGGTCAAAATACTTATTAATGTTGATCGCTTCTAAGCTGCAGTAGCTGAGGAAGAGGCCAACCATAGCTAGAGGTCGATAGAAATTGGAAAAAAAATTAACGAGACAATAAAGAAGATGACACATCTTCAATAGAAAATGGATTTTGTTCACAACAAGCTTGATAAATTGAACCAAAAATTGTGAGAAATCCAGTTAGAAGGGACAACTACCATTTCTACTTCTAAAGAAGTACTTCGTCAAGTCAAGAAGGCTGAAGTTACTCAACTATCTCAACTTTAGCAAGAGACTGATAAATCTCATGAATCCATTCAACAGATGAAGATTCATGCCGAGAGTTCCTTTTAATACAATATAGAGATGATCTATTATGTGGATGTTCATCTGATTTTACCATATGATTGTTTTTTGTCTCCAATCATATATGTCTTCATTCTTGCTTTCTTTCTGTAATTTCAATATCAAAGGTGATTTTTATAACATGGAAACTTTGTATCAGATAATCATAGTTACAATAACTTGATTGGGGGTGCTAAATGTTTTTACTTAAGTCAATGGGCCTAGTGAGCATAGTTTGATTTTTACTAGGTTTATATAGAAAATCTCACAAACGTTGTATTTTTTGACTTCTTATTGCTCAATATTTCCTAAACCATACAAAATGTATGTCTAGCGAGCTAAGGCTCAACTTTATTCTAGAGTATCCTTTGAGGGTTTTCAAACTATTGAGTACTATGTCTCTTTTTATTGCCAATTTAAGGTCATGCATGTTGGACTAAGAATTCAAGTGTTTTAGGTTGAATATCTTTGACCACGAATTTTTAGATTTGAATCCCAACATGGCATTGATGGTTGGGAAGGTCCCAATATTTTTCAGATACTTCTAAGGTAAATCTTGAGTCATGATTTTTTTTATGTTCACCATATCTAAAATTTCAATTATAGAAATAGAGGAGGTCTCTTCTAAGAAAAAAGTCACCACTGCTTGACAAACCTATTATGCGGGATGTATTAAGATGGTCTGACTAGGTCATGTGCTACATAGCTAAACATTGACAACCTTTGATTGGAAGACCTTTTATTTAGGAAAATTTTATTCAAGTCCACTGGGGGAACGTACTATATAGTCAGGTAAAGGAGTTCTTAATAATTCTGACATTCTATTACTAATAAAAAAGGAAGTTAGGATTTGGATGTATCAAGGACAAATTGCATGTCTTATCCAAGGAAAGATACATGAGAATAAAGAGGCAATCTGTGCCAACATAGGCTATGAATGGGGAAAATAATTCCTACAATAATTTGATATATATGAAGAATGATTAATTTTTTTTAGAAATGGGGATTTTGATATTGTGTTGTTCAGTGTAAAGTCATGTGGCAATGAAATTAGAGGGACTGTGCAGTTTCGAGTCGTGCTGCAAGGACATTTATGGGTATTTAATTTTGGGTATTTAGCTCTATCCCATGATTTGATGGTTCTCCAATTCTAGGTAATTTTTCTGGAGATGAACTACCATATTTTGGTATGGAAGGAGAGAATTGTAAGATATGAATTTGGGATTTCCAAATATGAAAAGTGATATAAAAAAGTGATAATGAAATTATAGGAATTTCTTTCCAAGAAAAAAGTTACAGTTTTTTGACAAAAAACGTGTTATGGGGGTTTTATTATGTAGGGCCAACTAGGGAATGTGCTACATAATCAAACAGTGACATCTTTGGGATGAAATGACTTTTATATAGCTAACTTCTGGATGGACACCTAGGGGCACATACTGCATAGTCAGACAAAAGAGGTCTTGGGTATCAAACATTCTATTGCTAAAAACCAAAAAGAGTTTATAAATATTTATATTTTCCATAGCACATGCTTTGGTTTATGGAGAATGATCCCTAAATACAAAAAGAGTATTTACAATAATTATTTCCAAAGAAAAGTAGGAATTGGTTCTCTACGAAGGTCTATCCCAAACGTAGGATGTATGGTGCCTGTAGTTTTAGGTTTTATGATTAGGACCAAAATATCATGGGAACAATGAATGATATGTGATCAAATGATCCAAGGTTATTTTAATATGTTTTGAAACCATGGAATGATACAATTGGAAATAAATTATCTTAAAGTATTTTAGGTCGAGAGAAGGGATATGATACAAATATACAATGGATGACCGATTCAAAATACATATTCCTATATATTATCATCAATGTTTAAAGGGACAGAAGATGCTTCTCCTAAGAACGAAATTACCACTATTTGACAAACCTGTTATGGGGGCTGTATTATATAGGACTGACTAGGGCATGTACTACATATCCAAATAGTGGGAACCTTTGACTGATGGACTAGTTATATAGGCAACTTATGAAAGGTTACCTAGTGGCATGCACATTATAGTTAGGAAAAGGAGTTCTCAAGTATCATAAATTCTGCCACCAGAAACCAAAGAGAGATTATGAAGATCTAAAAGTATTCAAGATTAAGAGTGTGAAATGTGAATGGTGTGATGTTCAATTCCCAAGAAATGTATTTGAATCAATTTTGGCCATGATTTTGGAGTCCCCGACATTGATATGACGCATATGTAAAATGAGGAAATTTCGTGCCTTGGTGGTCTCTCTAAGGAGAGGATCCAAAATGAAGACTCTCGTATCGATTTTTAATTATATGTGAATGAGTGTTATATTTTTATATACTGTGGTTGGGACTAGGTGCTAAGGCCTAGTCTTCCCTACGTATCTCAATGAGATGATAATCAAGACATTCATAGTTCTGTGGGTACTTTGCAGTTTAATGTCATGCAGCAAGGACCTTATGCTGTGCAATTTAGATTCATGTAGTGATGACATGAAGTGATTATGATGTGAAAAAGAATATTGCGTCCTGACCAGAGGATAGGACCTAGGTGTCACTATGTATCTCAAAAGGATGAGAATCATGCCACACAAAGTTCTTCAAACATTCCCTATGCAAGTTTGATTCATACACAAAGGGAATGAAAAGTTTTTTTTATCATGGATGGGCCCAAAATTGAATATCTAGGCGTTTCTACATATCCCATTGAAATTAGAATCTAGGAAAACACAGCTTTTGATAAAATTATCCCACACACCAATTGAGTTTGATGTGAGAGACGATGGCTTTTTACCCATTTCGGAATAATGGTTAATATTAAGACACAATAAGGCATATAGATCAAATCGTGTATCCTGGAAGAGTACTCTCCATAGATTTGGTTCATATACAGGAGGAAAAAAGGAAATAAATTTCTTTATGGTTACGGCTGGGCCCAAGATTGGAGATCCAGACGTCTCTACATATCCCATTGGAATGAGAATCAAGCCACACATAGTTCTTGAAATGAGGTCTCTATGCATATCTTATTCAAACATAGGGAGAAGTGGAACTCATGTACCACTATGGAGTAACAATAATGTGAGTATTTCTTGTGCATGGAAGATAGTCATTTTTTAAAGATTCGCAAGGAATGCCAATTTTCAGTATCTTATGGGATTTCTTAACATAAAATGGAGAAGAAGTTAATTGTATAGTTTAATGTCATGTAGTGATAAGAAAATTATGGTGTGCAGTTTAATGTCATGCGACATGAAAAAAGATGTTGCAAATTTTAACGTCATGAAGCATGGACACATGTAGATGTTTTTTAGTTTAATGTCTTGAAACTAGGACATTACTCTATGTGATTACACAAATTAATTCTTTATGAATCTTTCATTGGTTAGAGTTATAATATGTTCTCTATCCCTTGAGATTAGGGAATAAGCTTCATTAGAGTAGAATTTATATATATAATAAGGTCCTCCCCACTTTGGCTCAATCTTTGAGTGCTTCTTTCCTGGTATCATTGGATTCCTAAGGACTAATACCAATTCCTCATAAAGAAATGAGAAGAGACGAACTTTCTTGTTAAAATCACATGCTATTATATTCTGATAGACTTACAAATGATGAAAAGATTGCAATATCTTTTTGATTAATCGTTCCATCTCATCAAATCACTTATGAGATTTATCATATATAGATAACTAATCATAAATGGAAACTCGGAGAGATGACAATTGAATTTCAATAGGCAAAACGATTTCTATTCCATACACCAATGAGTATATAGTTTCTTGAGTGGTGGTACGAGTAGTTGTTCGATAAGCCCATAAAGCATGAAAAAGTTTATTAAGCCAAGATTTCATATCTTTATCCACCATTTTCGGCAGTATATTTGACAGGGTCTTATTGAAAGCCTCCATTTATCTGCTGGTCACTACGTGAAAGTGAGATAAATGGTTGGATTTGATATTGTGCTCCTGAATTACCTTCATTACCTCAACAAAACAGAAATTGGTGTCAATTTCCATAAATATGGTATGAGGGAAACCAAATCTGGTAATGAAATTAGGTTTAACAAAGCTAACAATGCATTTGGCCCTGAATTCTATGAGAGGTATTGCCTCATCCCATTTGGAGAAAAAATTATTATCAATAATAATATACCAAAACTACTTACTGTAGCTGGAGGACAAAGTCATACTATATCCATTTCCCATGTAGCAAATGGTTAGAAGTATTTATCTATATGTTGCAACTCTGGGGGTTTATAAATGAAGTTAACATGCCCTTGACATGGATGACACTTCTTGGTGAAATTTTTACAATCATGTATCATTGAAGGCCATAAGTATCCAAACCTTTATATTGGATTAGAAATCTCATGCCCAGACTGGTGTGCACCACGAACTCTAGCTCGTGCTTCTTTCATAATAGTTGTAGTTTCTTCTCCATCAATATACATGAAAAGGAATCCATCAAAGCCTAATTTTTAGAGCATCTTCAGGTGATTTGGGCCATCATAAAGAGTAAAATTGTCCACTTGTCATCAGAGCTATTCTTTTTCAGCACTACCTTGTGGAAATATCCCATTTTGAAGATATTCCATGATATGTGTCATCCATCCTATGGTATGACCATATGGATAAAAAATATGTCTTATGTCATTAATTTCCTCCATTCTAATATGAAAAAAGGGGATAACACACGAAAATGGGCAATACTAATGATTGTCTCATCCCAATTTGGATCTGTTAGGGCTGTGGCTGCATTAGCCAATGCATCAACTTGGGAATTTTGTGGTCGCGGGTCATCAGACAATGTTGGATTTTAGGGAAATTCATCCATTAACCCTTAAGACATAATCTCATATAGGGATTAATTTTTATTTTCATATACTGTAATCCCCATTGATCTCTTTGATTATTAATTCTAAATCACCTTTCACTTTATGATAGTTCACTTGTACTTGAAGTGCCAACTCAAGGCCTGTAATGCGAGCTTGATATTATGCCCCATTGTTGGTACCTCCTTCTGATAATAGAAAGGAATATGACAATAATGAATTTTCTGGGGAGATAAACACAATTACTAACCCAACTTTGTTGAGTTTAGGTTTTTCTATTCTCTTCCCTGTGGCACTTCTGGAATCACCATCAAAGTACAATTCCCATGTTTGTGGGATGTCTTCAATAATGAAGATTTCTATATCAGGAAACTCAGTATTTAACATTTTCTCTTCTATAGAAGGGTGGTCAGAAAGGAAATCGGCCAAATCATGACCTTTTACTACTTTATGAGGCACAAATTGGAAATCAAACTGTTGAAAAATAACTGCCCCCCAGGCCAAATGTTTTGTCAGTATAGGAAAAATAACAATAAATTTGAGCAGGTTATTGTGAGATATCAAGTGGACCTTGTGATGCTTCATGTAGTGTCTCAGCATATTAACTACAAATATTAATCCCAAGAAGCACTTTTCTATACTTTATTATTGAGTCTCTGCATTGACCATTGTTTGACTAAGATAATACATGATATTTTCATTTCTGACATCATTCTTTTGTTCAATGAAGACACCCAGTGAACGCTCTAAAGCTATCACATAGATAATGAGAGGTTTTACATTAACAGATGACCTTAATACTAGTGGTCTCAAGAGATATTTCTTGAGGGTATCAATTGCCTCTTGAAGTTATTTGATCCATTGATAAGTGAATCATTTCTTCATTAATCATGTGAAGGGGAAACACTTGCTTACCAATTTGGTGATAAAGTGCCGAATATAGGCCAATTGTCTTTGAAGATATCTTAATTCCTTCAAATTTTGAGGAGGTAAAATGCCATGTATTTCTTTTGTATTCTCAGTATCCACTTCGATGTTGCGATGGAGTACAACGATGTTAAAGAATTTTCTTGAAGTAACCCAAAAAGCACATTTTAAAGGATTCATCATTAGATTATATTGCCGATGTTTACTGAATATGGTCTCCAAATTAGTCAGGTGATCAGAATGTTGTCTTTATTTAACCACTATATCATCCACATAACATATGACAAATTTTCTCAGGAAGATATTGAAGATATGGTGCATGACATGTTGATACTTTGCACCATCATTTTTTAAGCAAAAGGGAATTACCCAATACAAAAATATTCCTTGAGGGGATATGAAGGATGTAGAATCCTCATATTCTAGGGATATACATATTTGATTCTACCCATAGTAGCCATACATGAAGGAGAAAACATTATAACCATCCCTTGGATCAATTAAGAGCTCAGTGATTGGAACCAGGAAGACATCTTTGGGACAATTCTGGTTAAGATCCCTGAAATAAATGAAAACTCTAATTTTCCAGTTCTTTTTTTTCACCAAGAAAATATTATCCATTCATTTAGGATATTGAACCTGAGATAAAGTTTTCTTTGACAGGATTTTAGGCTTCAGCCTCAATTTTAGAGGCGTGAGTTGGGTGGGTTCTTCTTGATGCCTACTTAAATCCTCGACAATCTTTTGGATAACCCAAATGATGAGTAACTACTTCGAGATCAAGGACTGATATTTCTATATATTTCCAAGAAAATACATCTCTTTGTTGCTTTATAAATAAAGTATACATATCATTCTCTTCAGAAGTCATGACCGCACTAATTAGAGTGGGATGCAAATCTTCTTCTGTACCTAGATTTATTTCTCTGAGCTCATCCACAGTGGTGGAGATGCCTTCCTAAAATGATGGAGGGGCATCCTTGAGATCTTCTTCTCCTTCTTCCTCACATGTTACTTCTTCTGTTTCTACTTGAAGGGTAGGTGATGAAGCAAGAATTTCAGAGTTAGGAGAGGAGTCTGTATTTGGACATCTTGAAGAAGAGACAACCATTTCTGACACTACTGACGATGAAGGGTCTCCCTAGAGTATTGAAGAGAAAATAATGGGTTGAGAATCAACATTCTTGTATTACCCTACTAATGAGAAAACTTCTTCTATCATGAATGGTGTATCAAAGACTTGATGATGTTTGGTGGATTAAATGAATATATCTCCATTTACGCTTTCACCACTTCTTGGTAGATCAACAATTTCTCCAATGTTTTCAGGCTCGATTTCCACAACTAACATTATGGATGTTAATAGAAGAGTGCTTGGATCTAGTTTCATCATTTCAATTTGATTGATAGGTGACATGTAATCTACCCTGAGATGTATGAATGGATTAGCTGAGATCTTTTCCATAGAATTCAGAGCATTGATTTTTGTTATATCTTTTTCCATGGACCTTGTTCTCTTTATGTGATATAATTATACCTCAATATACTAATATTAAAATATTTTTAATGGAGCCTTGTCACCATGAAATTTACCTATTTGACCATTGAAGCAATACATGAGGCATTGGTGGTATGATGAAGGAATTTCTGCAAGTTGATGTAGCCAAGGTCTTCCAAGAAGAATGTTGAAAGTTGTGTCAAGTCAGAAAACTATGAAATCTGAATTAGATACAAGATTACCAAACTGATTTCTAAGTATAATGTCACCCAATGGTTCTTGTTCATTCTTGTCATAACCTTGCAACATCAAAGTGGAGGGAGATAAGTCATATTCATTGAGACCCAATCAATGAAGTGTATGGATGAGAATGATGTTGACTCCTGATCCATTATCAATGAAAGCTCGTCGAATGTCTGTACCATTAACATTTTCAAATAAATACAACAGCGTGATGTGTTGATGTACAACATCATCCTCATCTTGATCGGTGAAAGATATAACTGCATGACATTCTTCATGATCATTCTTTATATAGTAAACCTCACCTGCAACAACCTCAGTTTCAAACTCTTGAGGACATGAAAAAGCCTCAATAAGTACTTATCGAAGATATTTTGATACATTGAAAGCATCCATGATTGATAACTTCGCAGATACTTGGGTTAGTTGTTTCAAAACATCATACTTTTGGTTCAATGGTCTCCATTTTCCGGCATGATGATGTGGTTTTGCAGGTGCCTTTGAAGTTCATGCTCCCGATGAATATGTACCATATGTCGGGGTAGAAGATGGAAATAATTCTACTCTCGGTAGATTAGATTGATTAGGTCTATCTACCTATCGATATATTGGTGATATAACCTCTAATCGATCATCCAAGGTAATCATGTCGGGGCTGATCTTTTCATGTGTGGGAGAGTTACCTTGTTCTTGCTGAGCCCGCTGAAGGGATCTTCCATGAGTTTCTGCTGTATAAATGGTTCGAGCAGGGGTGTAGTTAAAATAGTTCCTTTTAACATATCCATGTCTTCTCCTGTATCATTGAATTTGACTTCTTCCCCTAGTTCCCCAATCGGGTACAAGGAATTCAGGTTCATAACCAGAATCATCATTTGCATAGGGGAGCGTTATGTGGAAAAGGTTAATGGAAACAAAGATTAACTCATCATTTGGTGAAGATTTTTCTTGACAGGTTGGTTCTTGTTGTTCCATTTGGCGGGGCAGTGTCTGTGATTTGGAGACAGATGGCATGAAAAATGCCAATGTCAAGGACATCTTTGGCCTTGATATGATCTCATCTTCTCTTGACTACTCTTTATCCCTTTGACTCTGTTGCTTCTTTTGTGGATTGACCATTGGAGGACTGATCCTTTAATGGATATGTCTTTGTTGTACCAGAAGTGTCCGGAGGGAAAATTGGTAGTTTCAACGGTGTTATTAGAATTACATGAGTTCGGTTGATCTTTTTTCTGACCATCCAATCATTATACTTCTACAAATTTTTTATTTTGACTTCCTACAATCCGCCCTCGTCATCTGGATTGGTAGTAGTAACACATACCACTTGAGCTGATGAACTTTTTAATTTCACTTGTCCAGAGTCTACCATTTTTTGTACGAGATCTTTAAGAACCAAACACCCATAAATGGGATTCTCCAACATTTGATGAATGGAGAAATAATTTGGGATATCTTCATCTCTTTCTTTATTCAGTATTTTCATCCTTGGAAACTAATCTAAATTGTTTTCCAAAGATGAAATAAAGTAATCAGGGACCTTTTCATTCTGAAAAAATATACTTTATTTTTTAATTACTCTAATTGTCTCCACCTTTGAACTTTTTTATCATCTTGATTAGGTTTTCATTGCTGCTGACGCACGGGAGGTGGTGACTTACGGTATAATGAAGGTTTTGAAGTCAAAGTAGGTACATTTTCTTGTTTGAGTGTAACTATACCAGCCTCTGCTTTCCATGTTCTCCTTATTGTAGTTGATGGGAATAAAAAATAATTAGTTTTTGTTTCCACAATGTAATTATACACTTGTTGGGAAATTTAAGTAAGATCCAAAACCCCCATGTGTATTTCATATGGATTAGTGGTGTGCGTAAATCATCACTCAAATTTTCCACACAGATTTGAAACAACTCTTCTTGAGGGATTGGTTGATTTAAAAACACATTAATAAATTCTATAGAGTAATAAAATCTTAAACTATTTGATTATCCCTTTGTTTTCAATTATTAAGATAAAAAAACTGTTGTCTTCGGTAGTGTTGAGCTAAATTAGAAATGGAATTTTTAACAGAGGTCTTCCCTTCTAGTAATTGATCAATATTGCAAAATTGTATACCAGACAAAGGCCAACCCATATAATGACTGCACAAAACATCTGTGTTTTACTATTTCTTGTTGTTGAGGGGTCCCCATCTTGGGTTCACAATGAGAAATAAAATGTGATAAGTGATTCTTTTTATCTCTCAAACAATTAAAAATTAGAAATGTCGTATTCACAAAGTTTGGTGAGGGGGGGATCAGATCTACCCATTTGGGGTAGGCTTTCTTTTCTAGTTGTACTAGTGCGCACCATTCTTTCATAGCTTTCAATTGTGTTGTTAATGACTCAATTTTATTCATAAGAATTTGGGGGATATTTGGATGAGCTAGGACCTGTATAGGTGTAACATCTGGTTCTTGAACTAGCATGACAACTAAAAAAACCACTGGTTGTGGAACTATTGGTATTTGTCTTGGATAGTCCATGTGGAAAGGCTTGTAAGGATATGTCTGATCATGTTTTGGCTATGTACCTAATTGAGGGAAATCATTATCCACATCTGTAGTTGAAACAAACCCTCTTTGTTGAGGAGCTTGTACTGGATGTGCAAGATGAGGATCTTCTTACGGATCATGTTTGGCAGGAATGCTGCTTCTGAGTAACTCTGCATTGAGTATTTTTAACTCCTTCATCTCTTCCTCTTGCTGGGAAATTTTTTCTTTAAGAAAATGATATTGAACTTCTTTAGTAGAAAATCAATACATGATATGACCTTTACCTTTCGCCTTGTTAGATTCCTTTTGAGGAGGTGTGAGTTGGTTACTTGAGGGAATACATAGATTATGGGTAAGCCTCTGATTTCAGCTGCACACACCTCATTCATTTTCTGTGGTATGTACCATATTATAAATAAGAGCATAATCATCTAACTCCCCTGAAATGGAATCATTTTTTGGATGATATTCCATAATGATATTAATGACATTCACTGACGCATAATTCATTGACAATATCACGTCAGTATCTTTGTAAAATCATCTCCTTCTGTGCCCTCCATGAGACTTTGTTCTTCTATTTTCTAATTTCTCAGGAACTATTTGGAAGACAATAACTTGAAGGAAATCCTTGGATAGTTCGGTTGAGTGTTCACTTTGTGGCTTCTTCCATAATCAGGAGAAAACTGACTTCCACTAATGAGGGGATTGTGGATGTGAAAAATCCCCTAGTCTTGCAGTTTGGGGTTGTTTCTATTTTTCTTCTTCAAACCGTCAAACTCTATTTGTTGAATCTGAAGGTTGGGTTAAAAAATCCCACAACCCTACAAGCTAGGGTGGATCGTGAACTTCTATGGATGATATTAGTGCAGCTTCTGTTCTGATTTTATGAATTTTGGTCTGAACATTGGATGGGTGAATTATCTGACAACCACTTAAATCACATCTTTCGGAATACCGTTGTGCTATTTCATACATTTTCATAATTTGATGGTTGATATTATCTGAGCAGGAATCCTACTTAATGTTATTAGATGCCCGATGAAAAAGTATCTCAATAGCCTATTCTATTTGGGTTTGATATGGATGAAAACTGATTTAAGCATGTTCTTACTGATAATTTCTTCGGTTGTGAACAAAATTTATTTTTTGTAGCCGGCCTAGGATAATAACAATGCATGAAATAACTTTTTGCGGGCTATTCGGATTTTGGAGTGCAGTGTAGTGCAATGTTCTGTGTGTAACCCATCATATGATATAAACACTATATGGGGTTTCTGCAATCAATTTTTTAACTTCTTTAATGTATTAAGTCATGCACATTGAAGAGCTACATGATTCTTCTCAACCTTTGGATGTGGAGAAAACTGGAGATATGCCAAGTCAATTTGGCATTTTATCCCTTCTATTACCTTCACCTTACATTGATATTCATCATATAGTAATACTTTGTCTTTTATATGATGAAGAGTGTTCCATATGATGAGGAGGATATCATGAATATAGTCTTCTGCCATCAATTATGGAATGTTATATTGAGACGTTTCCAATGACCAGAACATGACTGGAATTTCACCCCTAGCCAATTGTTTTCTCATATTAAACATATCCTCCACATCTTTTTCTAGAGGTTTCTCAACCTGGTCCGACCAGAGTGGACGCTTCTCAATTGTTTTATCACAAATAACATGATCAATTGTTTTTTCCTTTTCCATTGTAGAAGGAAAATGACCCAAGTCAGATTTAGAGAATAACTTTCTCCTTGGGATGTCTTTTGGTTGAGAAATTATTTCTCCAATTCGTAATAATTCGTTAGACATGACTGACCTTTTGATGGACAGTCCCTTGAGATAAGAGGGTTTTCTCATCACTACATTTTCAATTGGAGAATGATCTTGGAAATGCGAATTATTTCTGTAGAGAGAACATTCACAAAGAATGCTATCATGGGGAGGACCACCATGGTAGATTACAAAATGGGATAAATCCCCTTTCTCCTTGGTCTTTTGGCCACAGAGAGGGTTTCCAAGACTCTCATCCAAAGAGAGGTTCTCAAAATTTACTGAATTGTCATGAAGTAAGATTTCATAATGAAGTGTCCTATGTGGAACTTCAGAATTACTTCTACTACTCCAATAATTTGGTAATGGGAGGGTAGGAACTTGATTTGCAACATATAAATGTCTGTGGGATTCAAGAACTCAAGAATTAAGAGGATCTAGATCACAGATTGACTCTTGATTTTCCAAATGTTCTTGGAGAGACTTCTTCTTTGAAGTTATCTTACACATAATTGGGGTTACTTGTTGGGAAATGTGGTTATCATGGGAAGGTGTATGTCCCTACCTTGGAGTGGTCATCAGCAAAGGTCAATTTTCTTCAATTAGAAAGGGTGTGTGTTCCCGATCTGGTTGTCCATATGATATGGGGGAGTATGCCCCACAATCATCCTGGACTGGAATATAGGTATATATCTGCTTCAGGATGACATGATGACGAGTCATACCGGGTGTGGGGACATAATTATGTGTTCGTCCCTCTGGTACTACTGAAGTTACTGTTATGATATTCTGACAGGCTTCCAGAATATTGGCAGAAATTTGTGTCTTCCCTTTCTCCATTGCTAAAATGTGTGTGGAGGATTCAGTGGCCAGAATGAGAATAAATTTCCATTCCAAATTTGGAGTAGGTGTATGTACCTGCTCATGTCATCCCATTCCTGCCAGTGGATACTAACAGTACTCATGTGTGGGGACGAAGAGTTGAGTCTGCCTCATGTTTGTCATCAAAGATTTCCAAATGACTTCTCCAGGTGTTTCCAAACGAGACGGTCGGAAGACTTGATCGATACTAGTAGGTGTATGTTCCTGCTGGCTATTTTACACTAAGAATAATCGACAGAATTATTTTAATGCTAATAGAAGAGATTGCTGACATGATTAGTGAGTGTAGGTAGGTTTATGTTCCTACTTACAAGTTGCCACCACATTTGATTGGCAGTCTTCCTTGAATGCAGCTAGCCATGTCTGTTTATTGGCTGAGAGTTTGTAACTAGGTGTATGTTCTTGCTCATTTTACTCCACCGAATATGAATGGTGGGATTGTTTGGGAACTACTAGATGAGCCTCCTGGCTAGAGGAATTAATCCATATAGGTGTATGTGTCTGTTCATCATTTTCCACAAAGATGGGATGATGAACTTCTCCAGAGGGTGAAAAGGGATGAACCTGCTCCCTGTTGGTCAGCTGTTGTCTTTGGCGGTTTGTCTTGAGTGCTCTATTATGAGGGTCCTGGGTTGAACAACCAAAGATAACACCCTCATCATGTTGAGGGTTTTCTACTGCGCGATGTTGGTGAGGATGATTGTTGGAAGGAGTCCTCAGGAAGGACCCATGTGTCTTTGAGTTGAGGCCATGAGTGACCTACTGATCCACCTCCCTATAGTATGGGTGGGAATGGTTATTTCATTTTGGAGATGAGGTCCTGAAACAATTGAGGATGGTGATTGACACCCTCTTCTTCTTGACCACCGGTCGTCGCTAACGCGACGATAGTTGGTTGTTGTTAACATGGAGAGCCTATTGGGAAGCCTCCAGGGTAGGGATAATATAGTGTTGATGATATTCCTGAACCACTACATTTTAGACCCAGCGTTGAAGATGATGAGTTGGTGATGGTGTCCTTCGAGCAGATGAGGATCCAACTTGAGTAGAAGCCAGGGCATTCACGAGTGCAAACTTGGAGGAAGGCATTTGGAATGAAGGTAAATTTGAGGAAATTAGACAAATACAAATAATTAACTCCATTAAATCAACATCTTTTTATATGAATACATGCGTTATTGATTCCATTATCTGGATCTACTTTATCAATTGATAGAGGCCTGAAAAATAGGAAACACTATCAACTTGGATACAGATTCATGTCAGGTTCACTATTTTTTTGTTCATCCAAGAACTTGTGTCCTTATTAAAAATCACTACTTTAGTGCAGTTTCTATTTTATTTATTTATTGAATCTGAAACATCCAACAATTATTTATCCAAAGGGATGTTTTTTACAAAGGCAGACGTTCGTTAGGTTTGGTCCTACGATACATAAGAACACACATTGGTTGAGAGGATGGGAGGTCAGACTCATCACACCCTTTTGGGGGGAATTATTACCTACTCCAGGAATCTCTTATAGATTTGAGATATTTTCATGAATCCTTATTAATTTATCAATTATAAAATAGGTTTCCTTTGAAATTTGTAATCAATTATTAGCATGCATGAAATTTATAATCATCTATATGTATTCAAGGTTCTTCATAAATGGAGATATCTGTATATATTCGAGGTTCTCCATCAATGATATCCTATCATAAACTATTTATATATTTTTTTGTCGTTGCGATAATGTTGGTTTTTAATCCACTGAGTGGGAACTCTATAATTTATTATCATCCAGCGAGATAGAAGTTTGTTTTGATGTTGGGAGCGTACCCATAAATGGGATAACTACGTATCCTTGTAAAAGGAATCAGAACCTCATATGTTGGTGCCACTTAATGGGACATATCATACCTTTTAAGGTCATGTGATAAGGAGATAACTATACAGTTTAATGTCTTGTGGTAAGGATGTCTAAGTGGAAGGTGTTCAGTCAAACTTGGTGTGGGATTTATGCCTAAGCAACCCAATGAACCTGGAAAAGATATGAGTTTTTAAGTTGGATTGGACCCAATTGGGAATATGGACCAGGAAGAACAGGGTTGATTTGGAGTGCTGGGGATGAAAATCAGAGAGGCTTTTTATGTATCCCACCCAGATGGGAATCAAAGCCCACATCGTTTGGTAAGTCGATCAGGGGAGTATGACCCTTTGAGAGAATAGGTTGGGTCTTACTCCTAAATTGGATGCCATTGTAACAAGGTCCATGAAAGATGTCTTAAGTCATGAAGATTTAGGGGGGATTAATTAAGGGCTTACTCATAAAGAGGATTCCTGGATTAAGGGAATTGGAGTTGGATTCCTGAAGAGGATATCCAGTGACCTCAATCCTTGGTGAAGGCTTCCTACGTATCCCATGTATGGAGAAATTTAGAGTTCTTGTAATTAAAAATATGAGTTGGATTGTGTGGATATTGTGATCATAAAAAATATATAAGACCATGTGAGTCATACTCTGTGTGAGTAACAATAGGATGTGAGAGATTCAACAAACCACACACTTTCTCTTTCGCTGATTTAAGAGGTCGGCCCTATGGTGAAATAAGCTGAGGCGATGGTGGGCAATGTAACACCCCGAGATTTTATGAAAAATATTCTTTTTAATTTCATTAATGTCTTGTGTTGTATTCTACACAAAAAGGAGCTTGCACAACACGCATCCTTGACTTTCTTTGCATTACACGCAATCACGACCATCCTCGATAGCGTGTGTAGTACGTAATACCGAGTTTCACTAAACAACGATATGCTATTAAATTATTATTAAAACTAGCTGTTATGAATAGTAATAACCACCTTTTAAAATTTTAGAAATTTTACCTCTCAAAACTGACTTCATTTTTGGATTCGGAGTATCGAATTTAGCCTAAGGTGAAATTTGGGTACTTTTCGGATAACTTTCATATTCTGATAAATAGTGAAAATTACTAAATTTTAATTAAAAACAACTTTTTTAATCAAAATAATTAATAGTGATAAATTAATAATTTGAGTGGTTTTAAAGTATATTTAGAATATATTTTTACAATTTAATACAATTTTGGTCATTGAATGTAATTTCACATTTAAACCACTTATAAACAAGTGTCAATCTTTTGATAGTTATTATCTCTTAAAAACACGCTATATTTTTGACGATGAGAATTAATTTTTAAATTAGTCAATGTAACTGATATGTTTTGAATTTGATAAAATAGTCATCATTTTTGAATTCATTATATCAAATATATCTTAGCCCTAATTTTTGGTATTTTTCTGGAAACTTTCATTTTTTGATGAATAGTGAAACCACTAAGTGGTAGTTAAAAAAACTGAATTTTTCATAAAACATAATATTACCGCTCCTGTGAGTGGAATTTCGACAATCCGAGAGACACGGTTAATATCAAGGACTAAAATTTCGTTCAATGAGATGAAAATAATTTTTGGTGAATAGTAACTTTTTTCTTTTTTTTTACCACGGTTAAAAGTAAATAGGGTAATTAAGGGTAAAAGTGTAATTATTATTACCCTAACACATGTCCTAATTCTATTGGATAAGTTTAATTCGACCAAAAACAACCTTAGGAATAAAATATGACCATTTTGGCCCACTTGGATTAGATTAGGACATTTATCATTTATTTATTTAAAGAAGGGTTAAAATAGTTAAAATAAAAGTTTAATAAGTAAATCATTTTTAATATGGGGTTATTAATAAGATACATTCGACTATAAATATTCATTAGATAGCTAACAAATTTCTTACATAATAGTATTTTATTTGTAATTTTTAGACATTATATAGTTTAATTTATTAATGACACAACGATGATGCAGTAATTAATCTTATTAATGAAATATTAACATAATTGATGTTATAAATACACTAATAAATGTAATTTGAGACTTTTTATGAATTAAACTAATTTTATTGGTTAATATGACATGTTAGTATTGATTTTATTAAATGTTTTCGAACTAATCATTCTGTTATGATTTTTACAAAAATCAATTACTAAATAGTGTCAAAATTGACATAAAATAGTTTTTAAAACAAATATTATATTATTAATTGTTATTTTATTCTTAAAAATCTGAGGATCGACCAAATGACTCGAATAAGGTTATATATATTAATAATAAATAACTTGGGGTTTGTTTGGCTTGTTATAGTAAGTTTATTAACCTTATAGTGTAAGAACACAAGAAGACACAGTAAAAGTAAAATTATCTAACTTAAAGTTAAATCTAAATGATAAGGTTAAAATTGATACCTAAACTTGTCTAAATTCTATTGGATGAGAGGCTTTAGACCCATACCCACCTTATCTTCGAAATATATCAATTTGTTGCTATTAAAAACCGAATCTGACTTTATAATAAAATAATATTTTTAGTTAATCCAAAGGTGCCCCTCTCCTCCCTTATATAAGGGCACCTCCTCCCTCTCTTCCTCACACCACTTTGAGCATTCAAGATCGGCCAACCCCTACCAATTTCTTATCTCCACTTCCCTAGAATCATCCTAGAGGTTCTGGTCTTCTTCAAAGACCAACACTAGTGCCCTAAGAGGAGGTTAAGAAGAGGCACGTCAAAAAAAGAGGTAATATCCATTACCGATCCTTTCCAAATTATTTCTTCGTCAACTTATTCTTATTTAGTTGTTTCATTATGAAGTAATAACATAAGTATCACTCATATACTGATATGTTATTATAAGTATGAAACAACCCTATTTCACCATCTATCCATCCTACAGTAAACGAAATCACCGCGCGTGCGTACGTACGGAATACCATCTTCACGCCGTGGTGTAATCTATTTTCCCCCACCACCTTACTTGGATGGGTATAATGGTGTAAATAATTACTATATATGATTATTGTAAAGTTATATTGATTCGAAAATAGTATACATACACTCCAATACAATTCCACGATCATGGGAACGATATCATCGCTCGTGCTTACGTACGGAATATCGTCTCCACGATGTGATGCGATTCGTTCTACATGATCTTCATTGCATAATGATTATATAAATGAATTGAATGAATAAATATGAAATATAGTAAATTTAACCATTCTGGAAATGATGTATCTATAACCTAAAGGGAAGAATAAGAATTTATTCTACAAAACACGCATAAGAACAAAAAGTTATAAACACCCGAATAACAAGTAGCAATGAAATATTACTACTAAGAAGCTAAGAATATGACCATATGTGAAATATTAACAATAATTATGATTCTGGAAGAAGTCAATAACATTCTTTAAATCATTATACAGGAGGTTCGGAAGCTTACGAAGCAAATCGGACCTAAGGTAAGGGAAAATATCACAATCTCATTTTTATCCGAGATTGTTTATTCTTTGATATTTACTGGGGTGTGTTTTATCATCCACATCCATGTTACCTCGATATGTAATATTATTTCCGTCCACCTACAATTTTTTTAAATCCAATTTTACCCATCGGTGAGTTTTTAGTAAAATATATGAAAGGAATCTTTTTTCATTTTTCGTATGAGGTACTTTTTGACTTTTCCAACAAAAGTAGGAAGAATGTTTTTTTTAACTTATACGGAATGAATGGATTTTTAAAACATTATTTCCAAGAATCTTCCTTTACAAGTTTTCAAGTTTATTTTTAATCAACTTTTTTTAGTTTAAAATTGTATGACATGTTGGGAAAGGAAAAATGTTTTTGTAGTAGAAAGGATATTTTACTCAATAATGGAGTTCAAGTGTTTTATCAAAATTATTTTCCATCTAAGATAATATAGGGTTCTGTTTCTATCCCTATTTTTACATTTATTTGATTATGTTATGATGGAATTATTTTTATGATGTACTTTTATCTTATATGGATTATGTTATGATGGCATGATGTTTAAGATTCCCATTTTTATTACATGGGTTATGCAATGATGTATGATTTTTGATTTTGTGGAACACATAAGAATGGTATCATTATGAGATGGTTGGGACCTATATCTCCCTCCAATGCATTGTGTAAAGATTTTATATCTCATGAGATAGACATGGCTGGAACGGCAGGTTAAACTGATTCAGTGAAACAGGACTGAAACGAGGAATGAACTCTGTTCAGAAATGGACTTTTCCCACTAAGATAGTATTGGAAATGAGTCTTGACTAATAAGAAATGATTCTCTATGATTATGTGTGTACGCCACAAAGTTTCATGTTTTATGTTATGATTATTGGGATTACATTTCACTACTATGATTTATCCCATGTTATGATATTATGATCTCTTTTCCAGGTTAAGATTTCCAAAATGTTATGTTCTTATGAATATGATGTGATTGATATATCTTTTTTTTACCCTTACTGAGCATTTGAGATCACCCTTTTATGTTTTCTTTTCCCCAGGATATAAAGAAAGAATTTAGGTAAGAAAAAAAGGGGATGATCTTTATGGGAGATGTTGAATATCTTTCACCAGGATTAGAAGATTACGTTCCGAGTTTCCAAAGACACTAACCTATTACGGTCCGTGTGTGTGTGTTTTTTTTATGTACTAAGTATTCCGAAAAATTAATGTAATGTCCATGTACGTCAGGCTTAGGGTCTCTACAGTTGGTATCAGAGGAATGGTTTAGTCAACCTTTGGAAACTAGGATGCAAGAACTTTAGTGAGATCCCTAGAGTTATTTCTGAGGTATGTCTAGGGATGTCCCTAAGGTTAAGTATATGTATAGGTTATAGTCCTATAATTATGGTAACAATCTTAAAAATTAAACCTAAGATGTTAGATATTGAAGGTACTCCTCCTTTATTATGTTGTTTTCCCAAGAATGATTTTTTCCCCTCACAATATTCTTTTTGGGTTTTAGATGATGGCTATAACCATAAGGAACCGTGTTGATAAATGTAATGGAAAATGTAATGATTGTCCACCTGAAAAAACAAATGTTATGGGAGATTGAGTGAAAAATCTTATTGCTATACTTACATAAGCTATGAATCATTCTGGACTTCCAAATGAGAAGATAAGGGAACAATATTCTATTGAGTCCTTCATGAGCCAACGTCAACCTTCTTTTAGTGGGTCTTCTGATCCACTTGTTGCTGAACAATGGATCTGTACTACTGAATAGATATTTCCAGTTCTTCAATGTTCTGAACATGATAAATTCATCCTAGCTGTGTATCGTTTGGAAGGAGATGCTGATCAATGGTGGAATATTATTAAGAATACGAGGCAAAGGGATGAAATTGAGTCCATGGAATGGGACGAGTTCAAGAACTTATTTTTCAATAAGTACTTCCCTCATATTCTCCGAACAAAGATAAGGAAAGAGTTTCTTGAACTAAAGCAAAAGGATGATGAATCTGTTGGTACCTATGAAGTGAATTTTACAAGGCTTGCAAGGTATGCATCTGGCTTTATCATCCAACCTGAAAGTAAAGTTGATCAATTCTTCAGTGGCTTAAAACCAAGTCTTCGAAGGGCATTAGCTATAAGAGACTTCAGTAGCTATGAAGAAATTGTGTGTTGTGCTATAAAGGTAGAAATGGAAGTTGGTGTTACTTATCCATCTCATAGTTTTGACAAGAAACGAAAGATGGATTTCAAGGAGAAATCTCAAAATAATGGTGAAAAGAAGATGAATGTTTCCTTATGATCAAAGTGTGGAAAGAAGCACGGTGGAGATTGACTTAAAGGGACAAGTAAATGTTTCAAATGTGGAAAGGAAGGTCGTCGGGCATTTGAATGCCGCAATGATGGGAAGAAGATATCTAATGATGCAAACAAAGGAAGGGATACACAGAATGAACCTACTACACTTCAATTCTTCAAGTGAAAGGAAATGGGGCATTATGATAATAAATTCCAGAATCTAAGGGTTAGTGATGATCGACATGAGCAACCACTTAAGGAGAAGGACAAAGGGAAGTCACATGCGATCACCATTGGAGATGTTGAATATGAAAACGATGTGGTGGAATGATTAAGTGTTTATGTAATGGGATTCCAAAATAATGTTGTATATAGTATCGTGGAATATTGGAATATTTATGTATTGGTCTATTGTGGTTTCAATAATTTTATGGTACCGGTAACCATGGAAAGTGATTGAGATATTTTTGGAAAAAAGATGATATGCGCATAGTGAAGGGATAAGGAAAAAATGAAATGTTTGACAGTATTCATGAGATCATGATTGATATAAGGACTAAGTGATATCATGGTTTGAGTATATAGAATTTTTAGGATTTTGGTATGTGGAAAGAGTTAACTTTTAACAGCATTTATGTTTCCAATAAGGTTCAATGGGTATTCATTTTTTTTCAAGAGAATACATGATTAAGGCCTTTTAATGTTTGGAATGTGACCAACAAGACATATCTCATGATATATGGGGATCAACAATGGTATTAACATGCTAGTTGTATGAACTCTTTGGTAACAATTTTCACTATAATATGAGATTAGACAGCATTATTTTGGATAAGCCTAAAGATTGGAACGAATTATGTTGGAAACAAGTTAGTATTGTTTAAGGATAGAAGTTTTTTCGATATTATTTATGGGATGTTATAGTAATGTAGTTTTAGAAAAGGAAAACCTGCAGGATGGGTGACAACCCATCGCGTCGGACAAGGATGTGGGAATCGAACCCACAACTGAAGTGCGACTGGCCTTTATCGCCTACCACTGGCCTACAAGAAGTCCCTGTTTAGTATAAACTAGTTTTATTATATTAAGAAGTATGATATATGAAGTATAATTCCATTTTAAGAACCATATATGATTAATATCACTATATATGGACATATTTATTTTTTGGTAACTTTTCTAACCTTTTTTTTGAGACAGATGGAATGACCCATCATTCTATCACACGATCTTCTAACACATCACGAATGAAAAATTAAACTTCATTTAATTAATATATGAAGTGGAAATTGTCCAATGAATGACCAACGGTGAGACTATACCAAAATCACGAAAGTATTTCTTCTAATTCCCATCTCATCAACTTTAGGGAAATGATCTTGAAAACCAAAAATGTTGTCCTAGTGCTCTTATATCTGATGAATCAGATGGTACCTTATATCATCACAAATTTATGGATTTGTGATTGCTGGCTATTCCATAGCCATGTTTTCTACCACTCTCCATCAGATCATGATAGTTAGATTTCTCTTCTATATCCATATTTTCACCTATGTGGAAACTCATTGATTAGTTTATTTGGGTAACCGTTACGTTTCATAGTTTTGTATTTAAAGATTGGTTTTGGTATTCCTTTTTATGATGTGGGTTTCTATTAAAGAAACTTTTGAATAGCAAACCATTTATAACCCCAACGAATTTCGAGGGTGAAATTTATTTTAAGGGGGGTAGAATGTAACACCCTGAGATTTTATGAAAAATATTCTTTTTAATTTCATTAATGTCTTGTGTTTTACGCTACACCAAAAGGAGCTTTCACAACACGCATCCTTGACTTTCCTTGCATTACACACAATCACGACCATCCTCGATAGCGTGTGTAGTACGCAATACCAAGTTTCACTAAACAACGATATGCTATTAAAATATTATTAAAACTAGTCGTTATGAATAGTAATAACCACATTTTAAAATATTAGAAATTTTATCTCTCAAAATGGACTTCATTTTTGGATTCGGAGTATGAAATTTAGCCTAAGGTGAAATTTTGGTACTTTTCGGATAACTTTCATATTCTGATGAATAGTGAAAATTACTAAATTTTAATTAAAAACAACTTTTTTAATTGAAATAATTAATAGTGAAAAATTACTAATTTGATTGGTTTTAAAGTATATTTAGAATATATTTTTACAATTTAATACAATGTTTGTCATTGGATATAATTTCACAGTTAAACCAGTTATAAACAAGTGTCAATCTTTTGATAGTTATTATCTTTTAAAAACACGCTATTTGTTTTGACGACGAGAATTAATTTTTAAATTAGTTAATGTAACTGATATGTTTTGAATTTGATAAAATAGACATCATTTTTGAATTCATAATATCAAATATAGCTTAGGCCTACTTTTTGGTATTTTTCTGGAAGCTTTCATTTTTTGATTAATAGTGAAACCACTAAGTGGTAGTTAAAAAAACTGAATTTTTCATAAAACATAATATTACCGCTTTTGTGAGTGGAATTTCAAAAATCCGAGAGACACGGTTAATATCAAGGACTAAAATGTCGTTCAATGAGATGAAAATAATTTTTGGTGAATAGTAACTTTTTACTTTTTTTACCACGGTTAAAAGTAAATAGGGTAATTAAGGGTAAAAGTGTTATTATTATTACCCCAAAACATGTCCTAATTCTATTGGATAAGTATAATTAGACCAAAAACAACCTTATAAATAAAATATGACCATTTAGGCCTACCTGGATTAGATTAGGACATTTATTATTTATTTATTTAAAGAAGGGTTAAAATAGTTAAAATCAAAGTTTAATAAGTAAATCATTTTTAATATGGGGTTATACATAATATAAATTAGACTATAAATATTCATTAGATAGATAAAAAAAGTTCCTACATAATGGTATTTTATTTGTAATTTTTAGACATTAAATAAATTAATTTATTTATGACACAACGATGATGCAGTAATTAATCTTATTAATGAAATATTGACATAATTGATGTTATAAATACCCAAATAAATGTAATTTGAGACTTTTTATGAATTACACTAATTTTATAGGTTAATATGACTTGTTATAATTTATTTAATTAACTTTTTTTGAACTAATCATTCTGTTATGATTTTCACAAAAATCAATTACTAAATAGTGTCAAAATTGACATAAAATTGTTTTTAAAACAAATATTATATTATGAATTGTTATTTTATTCCTAAAAGTCTAAGGTTCGGCCAAATGACTTAGATAAGGTTATATATATTAATAATATACAAATTGGGGTTCGGTTTTCTTGTTATAGTAAGTTTATTAACCTTGTAGTGTTAGAACACAAGAAGACACGGTAAAAGTTAAATTATCTAACTTAAAGTTAAATCTAAATGATAAGGTTAAAATTGATACCTAAACTTGTATAAATTCTATTTTATGAGAGGATTTCGACCCATACCCACCTTATCTTATAAATATATCAATTTGGAGCTAAAAAACAGAATTTGACTTTATAATAAAATAATATTTTTTGTTAATCCAAAGGTGCCCCTCTCCTCCCTTATAAAAGGGCACCTCCTCCCTCTCTTCCTCACACCACATTGAGCATTCAAGCTCAGAAAACCCCTGCCAATTTCTTCTCTCCACTTCCCTAGAATCATCCTAGAGGTTCTGGTCTTCTTCAAAGACCAACCCTAGTGCCCTAAGAGGAGGTTAAGAAGAGGCGCGTCAAAAAAAGAGGTAATATCCATTACCGATCCTTTCCAAATTCTTTCTTCTTCAACTTATTCATATTTAGTTGTTTCATTATGAAGTAATAACATCAGTATCACTCATATACTAATATGTTATTATAAGTATGAAACAACCCTATTTCACCATCTATCCATCCTACAGAAAACGAAATCACCGCACGTGCGTACGAACAGAATACCGTCTCCACACCGTGGTGTAATCTATTTTCCCCCAACACCTTACATGGATGGGTATAATGGTGTTAATAATTACTATATATTATTATTGTAAAGTGATATTGATTCTGAAATAGTATACATACACTCCAATACAATTCCACGATCATGGGAACGATATCATTGCTCGTGCTTACGTATGGAATACTGTCTCCACGATGTGATGTGATTCGTTCTTCATGATCTTCATTGCATAATGATTATATAAGTGAATTGAATGAATAAATATGATATATAGTACATTAATACCATTCTGTAAATGATGTATCTATAACCTAAAGAGAAGAATAAGAATTTATTCGACAAAACACGCATAAGAACAAAAAGTTATAAACACCCAAATAACAAGTAGCAATGAAATATTACTACTAAGAAGATAATAATATGACCATATATGATATCATAACAATAATTATGATTCTGGAATAAGTCCATAACATTATTTAAATCATTATACAGGAGGTTCGGAAACTTACGAAGCAAATCAGACCTAAGGTAATGGAAAATATCACAATCTCATTTTTATCCAAGATTGTTTATACTTTGATATTTACTGGGGTGTATTTTATCATCCACGTCCATGTTCCCTCGATATGTAATATTATTTCCATCCATCTAAAATATTTTTAAATCCAATTTTACCCTTCGGTGAGTTTTTAGTAAAATATATGAAAGGAATATTTTGTAATTTTTCGTACGAGGTACTTTTTGACTTTTCCGACAAAAGTACGAAGAATGTTTTTTAACTTATACGGAATGAATGGATTTTTAAAACATTATTTCCGAGAATATTCCTTTACAAGTTTTCATGTTTATTTTTAATCGACTTCTTTTAGTGTAAAATTTTATGACATGTCGAGAAAGGAAAAATGTTTTTGTAGTAGAAAGGATATTTTCCTCAAGAATGGAGTTCAAGTGTTTTATAAAAAATATTTTCCATCTAAGATAACATAGGGTCCTGTTTCTATCCCTATTTTTACATTGATTTGATTATGTTATGATGGAATTATTTTTATGATGTAATTTTATCTTATATGGATTATGTTATGATGTCATGATGTTTAAGATTCCCATTTTTATTATATGGGTTATGCAATGATGTATGATTTTTGATTTTGTGGCACACATAAGAATGGTATCTTTATGAGATGGGTGGGACCTATATCTCCCTCCAATGCATTGGGTAAAGATTTTATAGTTCATGAGATAAACATGGCTGGAACGGAAGGTTAAACTGATTCAGTGAAACAGGACTGAAATGAGGAATGAACTTAGTTCAGAAATGGACTTTTTCCACTAAGATAGTCTTGGAAATGAGTCTTGACTAATAAGAAATGATTCTCTATGATTATGTGGGTACACCACATAGTTTCATGTTTTAAGTTATTATTATTGGGATTACATTTCACAACTATGATTTATCCCATGTTATGATATTATGATCTCTTTTGCAGGTTAAGATTTCCAAAATGTTATGTTCTTATGAATATGATGTGATTGATATTTATTTTGTTTACCCTTACTGAGCATTTGAGCTCACCCTTTTATGTTTACTTTTCCCCAGGATATAAAGAAAGGTTTTACATAAGAAAAAAAAGGGGAAGATCTTTATGGGAGATGTTGAAGATCTTTCACCATGATTAGAAGATTACGTTCTGAGTTTTCAAAGACAATAAACTATTATGGTCCTTGTGTGTGTGTTTTGTTATGTAATAAGTATTCCGCAAAAGTAATGTAATGTCCATGTACGTCAGGCTTAGGGTCTCTACAGGAAAGGGCGTGAAGCAATGAAAATTTTAATGTGAAATGAAAGTGAAGATCATTGGGTTCGGTTTGAAATAATAGGGAGTTACTCAAGGAGGGATGCCCTTAGTGGATCCCAAGAGAGAAGGGAGACTTTTCTTTTGACGAATGGAAAAGAAAGTGTGATCCTCACTCTCCCTGTTGGGAAATGGAGGATCTCGATCTTATAGACACAAAGGGGAGGACATGGTCCCATCCCTAGACTCCAAGACTGGGAACTTTACAACACTATCTCTAGGGTATGGATCCATGTAACTATAGATATAAAAAACTACAAACATCTTTAGGATCCTGACTCCCTTAGAAGACGAATGAGGGAAACCTATGACTGTAGATATGAAAACCCAAATCAGAGACACACTGATGTTCCTTTCCCAAAGGATTGATAAGTCAAGAGGTTTTGGTAGAGGATTCAAATTAATACCTTTCAGATAAGGGAACCAAGGAAGTAGGTACCCTACCATGAGTGGATTTCAAGAGGGTTTACAAGGTGATACGCGTAGGTCCTAGGTGTAGCTATGCAGCATAGCTCTAGTGTATAGGTATGTCGTGCAAGTCCTAGTGATGACTGAAAAAATCTTAACTGATGATAACTAAGCTTATGTAAGCTTAAAAAAGGACTACCAAGAAGACAACACTTGGGTGAGATTTAAATCTAAACACCCTGGGTCTCCTTTAGGGCCTTTAGAATAGCCCCACGTAGGTCCCTAAGGAATAGTCCTTGCGTACGCAGCTTCATCTTTATAGAATAATGGGTCCTTAATCAGATGGTTTGTGTTTCAGAATCTGAAAGGATTTCAAACATTTTTATCCATTCTAATTATCTATTCTCTCATGTTTTGGAGATATACTTGTGAAAATTTGGGGGATCAGGGTGAAAGAACTACACAATGGGAGCTTGAAGAGTTCTTCCACCTTTTTTCATTTCTCAAATGGGGAGCCCAAGAGTCCAATTTATAGTCAAGGAGAGGGGCTTATCGAAAGGAGTTTTTTGGTGTAGGTCGGCTACGTAGCTCTTCAGCGTAGCTCCTACGTTCAAGGTACAAAAATATTATTTCTGCATAGTTCCTCTGCGTAGCTCTACAACATAGGGTCATTGCACCAGGCTGTATGAGTAGAACATGTGATGGTTTTCTAGATTTGGAGGAATGCTGCATAGGTCCCTGGCATAGGTGTCCCGCATAGGTCCCTTGCACTTTATGACTTTTACTTCTTTAACATTTTTTTGATACTTTGAAATATCCAAAGTACTTCTTCATTATATTTTTTCATTCATTAGGAGTGTCAAAAAACACACATGGTATAATATAGATCACTACCACACTATGGGCATAAACTAGTCTCAGAATCAACTGCAGTTAATGTTTCTTGGTCTCCCAACTGCCACTACTAAGACCACTTATCATATAAGAACACAACCATTTAAATATATTCATTAAATTAATTTATTCATTTTCATCAGTTTCACTTTCATTAATTAATTCATTAACCATTAATTAACAATTAGCATTTTCCATATTACATTACATTTGAATCCCAACAAAGTTCCATGCTCTCCAGGCATAAGCAAACTAAGTTCACAACTTCTTAGAAGTATAACCTTGATGTTTCATCCCAGTATGCTCCATCCTCATGGGGTAAACATTTATTCATTTATTAACATTATCACTTATCATATTACCATACACATTAGGAAAATATCGTAAGATGCCAAAAATGGTATAAAACCAAGCATATCCATATGCCTCAAGCAGTGGGGAAAGAAAAAAAGATAAACAAACAACTTGGTCGTCATCCAAACAACAAATTCAATCAAGAATCCATCTTTTATATCAATGAGTAAGATCAGCTTCAACCCGTTCCTTCATCTCTCATGTTCTCTCTGACACTCACATGTATATCTCAATGCATCCCACCACCATAGGCATCAACTTTTACTACAACAACTGGGCCTCCCGACCCCACAACCAGTTTTTATCCCATCTTGAATTAACAGATTCATTACCCAAAGGCTTCAACTATAAGAAACCTAAGAATCTTGGTATCACAAGATATCAAAAAATAATTAAACAATTAATTTAACATGCCATTAATTCCTTTATTAACAAGAATAAACATGCTTCACATCTTCATTCAATTATTTTTTAATTAATTCTCGTTTTATGGTCTTTACCAATTCCACATGATAATCCATGAATAAGAAGCACACCATAGATATCACACTATCTAGAAAAACATGTGGAAACTCATTATTACAGTATAAAACAACAACATCTACATACAATCGATGTTAATTAATTAATCCGGTTCAAGTAATTATTAGGTTAATTTCATTGACATCCAAGGTGAAAAATCATGCTCAATTTATGATCACACATAAATAAAAAGAGAAGCAAAAAATTTCCTACCACAGAAGGGCATCAACGTTCTTCTCATGAGAATGATCCAACGTTGCAGTTCTCGATTGACTTTACCGCAAGAAAAACATCCAGTCGATGATGCCATGCCAAAACCGTGCCAATAAACAGCCAACAAAACTCTATTAGAAACATGAAGATCAAGCACCATTGCATGGAAAAGTGGAATAGGAAAAAATAGATTGATGAAACCAATAGAATGGAGGTAGAACATACCTTGGATCTAAGACAGATCAAAGGGGGGAAACTAGAGATCGATCATTGACAATGGAATCCCCAAAATGTCGAAGAGGTGGCTATTAAGTTTCCTGAAATGAGAGGGAGGCACTGCAAGACATAGGGTTTGGGAAAACCTTGACGCTGTATCTTTTATATATATATATCATTCGAGATTTACACAATGTGTAATCCCATTTCACACCGTGTAATCCTCGAGGTATGAATTACACTGAAAAATGCATCATTTTTTTATTTTTTAAACCCTGATTTATTACACATCGACAATGTGTAAATTTACATGGCCTGAAATCTCTATACATTTAGCTTTTAGAATCCAAAATCCTCTAGACATTCTCTGAGCATCCTTAGAGCAACTCGGTCTTCAGAAACATGAAAATTTTTGATCCACATGTATCTAGGCCCTTACATCGACCATTCAATATGATTTCTCAACCGACCATTCAAAATTTCCTCAAGATTTGTTGAGATTCTGTCAACCACTCTACACATCCACTATTTATTTCTCCAATTACAATGGCTTTAGGAATGAACCTTTTATTTAATAGTCATTGGACTAGGAAAACCTCACCTCACTAATCCTCACAAACAATATATCAATCCTAGAGTGCACTGAACCTCATAATCCCAACCCTAATAGTTGAAAACCATCGAACACTCTGAATTCAAAAATATAATAAAATAAACTAGAGATCATAGTTTTCATCTTCAACTCATGTCCCAGACTCAAGGTCACGACAAATTCTTCTTCCCCAGTCTTTCAAATTAGGTTGTGATCATCCAGTCACAATCCCAGATACAGTTGAGTTTCCCTCTACCTACCATTATTCCCTCTAGTTTCATCCTTTTATTGGTGTTTCGATCATGGCTTGCCTTCATGAAATTTCCACTCTTGTTTTATTGGTCACTTGGCCTCATCCTGAATTCTTTTTCAACTGATATCATCTTCATCAGGACATCGGGATCAGACATGCACAGTTGCATCCACTTTCTAGTTTGGTCAGCCATCAATTGGAGCCTTGAATTAGCGGAGTTTAAACGAATATCAGAATTGATTATTCTTAGTTCGATCTTGAGTTGAGGTATTTCTTCATCATCATCATCATCAATTTTTTATTCAAGAAGAAACAAGGGAACAACCAGAGAAGGCAAAAAAACAAAACAAGATACAATCAACATGGCACATGGAGACTAGGGTGGCCTAAAGTAATGTAAACCGAGACCATATCCTCTTATCAAATTAACCCCCTCAAGTTTCAAGAAGTTGATTAAAAGGAGGTAGGTGATGTTGGTTCCTAGGTTCTCTATTGACATAAGATGATCTACAACTCAGTTCCCCTCCTGCCATGTGTGGGTCACCCAGAAATTGTGGAGGAGGGCATGAAATTTCCTAACTTTATAGGATGTTGACAAAATTGTATGACCTTTACCATTCATAGAATTATGAAGAGTTAAAGAATCGGTCTCCACATGAGTGATCACAATTTTCCCCTGTTCACAAAAGGATAGACCTGTATGCAGGGCTTTGGCCTCTGCATAAAGTGGGGTTCCCTTCCCCATAAAAAGCACTGAATGCCAGCACAACACTGCCACACATGTTCCAAACCACACTCCCTCATCTCATATCACGCAGAAGACAAGAACCATCTGAGTTGAGCTTTTAGCTTGAGACCAGAGGGCGCTAGCATATCCATTTCCCCTATTTCCTATTACGGGAAGGATTAACCGGAGGAGCACTGACCTACAACAACTTCAACTATAACGACACAATATTTCTTCAATGGAAATTTCTTTCTTATAAATATGTCATAATCACATTAAATAACAACATAATTAACTAAAAAGTGTTATGTGACCCCATGTTCTTGATTGAATGGGCTACATCTTGGATTGAGGGGTGGAATCAGGACTCTGACCGTCATGGGCTCTCTGGAACACACACAGCTGCATCAAGATGGAACCCCCCAACACGATCCTCAAGATCAACGTTGATGCATCTCTCTCCATGGATGGATTTGTCCGAATTGGACTTGTGGCATGGGATTTTCATGGTAAAATAATTTATTCCAAACATGAATCAAACCACACTCTCTGGGAGCCTGCTGTTGCTAAATCCTTCAATGTCCATGTCGGGCTGACGTTCACAAAAGATCGTGGATGGGAAGCTATTCACATTGAATCTGATTGCCTCACCATCATCAATGCTATCGGGCTCACTGATGGAGGCCTCCATTATTTTGTCCCCATTATTAGGAACATCCTGTCTCTCAGTAAATGCTTCAAAACCAACTCCTCCTCCTTCACTAAAAACGATGGAAATGAAGCAGCCCATCACCTAGCTTCTCTCATCACTTCTGATGCGAATTATCTCTAACTTGATCACTTTCCTTCTTGGTGGCATGACTTTTTAACTGTTGAACTTATTGATTAATATATCATCTTCCTTTGTAAAAAAAAGTGCAATGTGACCCTCAAAATAGATGTTTGTCACTTATGTGAGGTGAATTTCGAAAATCCGACATACACGGTTGCTATCAGTAAGTTATTTGGATGTCGATAAGAAAAACATAATTTTTGGTGAATAGTAACTGACCATTATGAATAGAAACATACACTTATGAATAGTGATATACCCTAATGAATAGTACCCTTACCTATGATAGAATATAAATAATATTCAAGTTGATGTACGATATACCTAAGCTTTGAAATAAGTAAATAAATGTTTTAAAACTGTTGTTTTTAGAATAAATTATTATTTTAATTAAATATTAAATTAATCAAATTTATAATTTTTTTTAAAAAATGGAATTAATTTTTGGATTATACACATCAAAAAATTATTAGGGAGAATTTTTTGTATTTTTCTGAAATACTCAAATTTTTGATGAATAGTGAAATACGGTAAAATACCGTATATACAAATTATTAGTTAAATAAACTATTTATGACATCACAAGTGTTGTAATCCCACATGGTTCGAATTAAAATGCATTTATCACTATTTGTGGTCATGGAATCATCACTATTTCTGGTCTTGAGGGAAATTACTAAACAAATGATTAAAACATTATGAGAACTCTCCTCTCCTCCACTATAAAACCCCCTCTCACTCCCTCTTTTATTCACTCCTCTCAAGCCTAGTTCCTTCTCAAAATTCTTTCCAAATATCTTCCCAACCTCCTCTTCCACATCCAGCAAGCCCTGGTATCATAAAAAGACCAAAACCCCTCCCTTAAAGAGGCTCTCAAGGACGTTGGGCTCCTCTTTTCAATTCATTGTATTTCCTTTCAAGTTCATTTGTTTTATTTTTCTATTGTTACCTATACTTATCCAAATTTTGTGATGACCCCAGTACCTTACATGTACTGGAATTCTTTCATTATAGTGGAATAAGTTATCATCATCTCTTCCTTTTACCCTCTTTTATACTAGTAGCAAGATCACCATCCGACATGTGTCAATTTACCACATTCAAGGATGATTGGATTTCGATTTCTATGATAATTCTCAATTATGGTCATGAAACCATTATTTTTAGGGTTGAATCAGATTATCATATATGTCATATAACCTATGTATGGTTCTGTAATCCCTTTGTACAAATGGTATTAATTTATAAAGAAAAATGAATTCATTGTAATCAAAACCCACAATTTAACCGTAACAGTTATCATTAAAGATCTATATAATAAATCATCCCCATCCCATGTAACCAAATTATATAAATGAACACTAAAACCTATGTATGACCATAAATAATGTGTGAATTCAATTCTATAGATTTACATGAACTCCATTACTTAAGAACAAGTGAACCGATTATGAAAATAAATAAAATGAACATTGCGGAACGACGAAATTCAATATAATAACTTATCAATAAGGGCATAAACGAACTGAAAAAAATTATGATAAAATAAATAAATGTCTAATAGGTTCTGAACTAATTTGATAGTAATTATAAATTTATATTCTTGTAGCTTAAGTTCAAGAGCGGAACACGTTCGGAGTTAAGGTATGAGTTTTTCTACCTGAACATCCATTTTCATTCTAGTTACTTTTATTGTCTATTACCTGAATGAAACACTCATTTATTATTATTTACTCATAAAAAATTTTTTGTGTGGGTTATATATATGTTTAAAACCCAGAATATTTTCTTATTTTATGGATGGTTACACATTTTAAAAGGAACTTTCGAAATGTTTTCCGAAATTCAAGCCTGATCCAAGGGAATTTCTCTAATTCTTACCTATTTTCAAGGGCACTATATAATCTGTTTTTGGAAATGATTATCTTTATAAAATAACTGATTTTATTATAAAAGTACTTTCTTACTTCACTTCTGGTTTTATACAAATATTTTTCCAAAATAACTCTTCTTTTCCAAGTAAAAGAATATTTATCTCAAGATTTACTCGGAAATTTTATAAGAGTATCTTCATATATTTCAATACTCTTGATGATTATGATGTATTATTGGGATTAATATACCATTTTATCATCTACCATATATAATTTAATGGTTTATGAGTACTTTTTATGTGGATGTTCTATCTTAAATCTATTCCCCAATTTACTCAGAATGGTTAGCATTTATGCTTAATGCTCAGGGAAAGTTAATTGCATTTCATATATTAATTTTAATATGAATGTATATATTTTTTTATGTTTATCACCTTTCATATGAGGAATGAATTGGACATAGTAAGTGTTGGGTGGGGCCCTCTCTATCCCCTCAGTGCATCGGTAGGTCTCATGAGACAAACTACGGTCATGATACCAGGCCTTGACAAAATGATTACTTAGAGTCTTGGCACAAGGCCTTGACGGTATGATTATGTTTTCCCACATTATGCATTCCCTCATTATGAAAATAGTATTGATGGTTCATGTGGTCATTCGAAAATTATAATACCTCTGATTATGTTATGTTATGGAAATATTTACTCAGATCATTTTTCAACCATATTATGTTCAAGTTTATTTTTAGAGGGACATGTTTTCAATTATTAACCATGTCTAATGTTTTTTTATCTTCCGCTGTATTGATTACCCTTAATGAGAATTTGATCTCACCCCTTTATTATGTTTCATTTTCTCAGGACGTGAAGAAGTTTATTATGAATGACATGCTGAAATAACCTATGAGTTATGGATGTTGTCTAAGGAGTTTCTATGATGTATTTCTTTTCATGTTGTAATGTTTAACTTATATATGAATCTTGTTTCCAATAATACTAAACTTATTTGTCTTTCAAGATTCTTATTCATTTTTTGTATGACAATGTAATCAAATAAGGAACATTCTCTGGGAAACTAGGGTCGGGTCTTTATAGTTGGTATTAGAGGAAGTTTAGTATAAAACATGGAAACTAGATTTAGAAAACATATATTAGGAAAGATTTCCTAAGATAGTCTTTGAAGATAAAAATTCAAGAACTTCCTAGTATTTTGGTAAGGAATAGATTTTATAGATCTTCAAGCAATACATCCCTGTCTAGATACGAGCAGGTAGAGGTGGGTCTGGCACATATGTACCTAGGAGTGAAAGCTCTGACAAGGAGTTTTGGGCTTGACTCAGGGTATCCAGGAACATGACAACGGGCCTTTCAGCACTCTTGGTTATGACACTCCCGAGGGATATGCTTAGGATAATTTACATTTTCTTTACAAGAAATTTTGAAGGATTTAAATGTATTTTTTTCTTCAAAGAAACCATTTTTGTGATTATGGGATTAGCCATGCGAGGGATCTCAATTTATGATATGTATTTTGTTATGTTATGATTATACATCGTGATTCATAACCTAATCTAGTGTATGTCATCATCCAGAAATGGCGCCTAGTGTAAGGAATGGAAGCCGCATGAACTCACGTGTCCGCTGTAGGGATGTAACTCTAATTTAAGGTAATGATGTTGGATATAGTGTTGTGACTAGTGTTGAGAAAATCATAACTATATTGGGATAACTTACTCAGTTTATGAACTATAACCTTACCCGTATGGAGAATCCAGATCCACCACATGGAGGAGCTATGTTAGATATCTTTATGCGACAATAGACTCCATCATTTAATGGGACTAAAAACTCGTTTGTAGCAGAGCAGTGGATATGTTCCCTAGAGTAGATATTTATCACTTTGGGATATAACCAAAGAGAGAAGGTTGTCATGATAGTTTATCATCTAACGGGAGATGCAGATCAGTGGTGGTAGTTAAACCAAAACACAAAGGAGGAGGAAGAAATAGAAGAGATGTATGGAGGGATTTTAAGGAAATATTCTTAGAAAAATATATCCCTCATGAACAGTGAGCAGATATGGAGAGTCAATTCATGAATCTGAGGAAGAAGGAGGGTGAAAATGTTTCCAAGTTTGATGACAACTTTACAAGCCTGGAAAGGCATGATGTGGGATACATATGTATTACAAGGAGAAAAATTGATCAATTATTTGATGGTTTGAAACCATTCCTCCGAAGGGCTCCAGTCTCCTAGAATTTCTCATCATATGAAGACACAGTTTCATGTGCTATCAAGACAAAAAATTAATTCTTTAAGTCTTATGACATTAAGGGAAAGTAAGAGAAGAAGAGGGCTACTGAAAACTCTAGGAAAGGAAATAAGGAAATGCTGAAGAACTGAAGATTTGAATTTCCATCATGTCTTAATTGTGGGAAGAAACACTCTGGCACTTACCTGAAGGGAATGAGAGCCTGTTACAAGTGCGGTAAAAAAGGCCACCTATCACAGGATTATAAGGGGAAGAATGAAGCGTCCAATGTTATGTTCTATAATTGAAGGGAGATGAGACACTATGCACATGAATGTAATAAGTGTTAGGGAAATGTTCCCCAAATATGGCCAAGGGAGAAAGGCCAAGCTTATGTGGTCACAACTACGGAGGTTAAAGTTCCTAACGATGTGGTGGCATGTACATTGATCGTTTCATCAAATTTTCAAATGCTTTATTTGGTTTAGATCATCGTATTGATTTATATCTTCCCAGTTTTCCATGAAAATTAGACACATCAAGTTTGATTTAATAAAGGAGTTATCACTCAAAACTCATAGTGGATGTATCATTGCAACAAAGTCATGTCGATTATTCCCCCACATGACACATAAACGTGCTTTAGTTTCTAACCTTACTATCATACCAATGGTTGACTATGATATAATTATCAGAATGAATTGGCTATCAAATTATTATGAGAATATGTATTGCATGAAAAAAGAAGTTACAATTTTTTAGAATAGTATAGAATCCCTTATTTTTAGAGCAGAAACCTCACCATTTGATTCTCATCAAGATCCACCCCTAGTAGCTCTATTGAATTCAATTATTGAGGAGGAAGGGAATGAAATAAATAGGTATGAGGAGAAAAATTTATAGATAGAGGGTGTAACTATTGTGAATGAATATGTTGAGGTCGTTCCAGAGGATTTACCTGGACATCCTCCAGAGTGAGTAATTGAGTTTTCCATTGACTTAATTCCTAGTTCAAGGCCCATATTGTAACACCCGAGACTTTTATGAGAAATATTTGGTTTTTATGTTATATAAATCATCAAAGGAATCATTCACAACACACAAGACTAGCATGGCTTGATTTACACGCAACTACGGCCTTCCTCAATAGCTTGCGTTGTACGCAATACTGAGTTTCACTAAACAACGATATACTATTATTAAAACTAGCCGTTAAGAATAGAAATAAACACTTTTTGAAATTTTGTAAATTTTTTTTCAAAATGGACTTCATTTTTGGATTCGTAATATCGAAATTAGCTTAGGGTGAAATTTTGGTACTTTTCGGATAACATTCATATTCTGATGAATAGTGAAAATCACTAAATTTTAATTAAAAACGAATTTTTTAATTGAAATAATTAATAGTGATAAATTATTATTTTGAGTGGTTTTAAAGTTTATTTAGAATATATTTTTACAATTTAATACAATTTTGTTTATTATATGTAATTTCACATTTAAACCAGACATAAACAAGTGCCAATCTTTTGATAGTTATTATCTTTTAAAAATACGCTATTTGTTTTGACGACAAGAATTAATTTTTAAATTAGTTAATGTAACTGATATGTTTTGAATTTGGTAAAATAAACATCATTTTTTAATTCATAATATCAAATATAACTTAGGCTTAATTTTTGGTATTTTTCTGGAAACATTCATTTTTTTAATGAATAGTGAAACCACTAAGTGGTAGTTAAAAACTGAATTTTTTCATAAAACTTAATTTTATCGCTTCTGTGAGTGGAATTTCAAAAATCCGAGAGACACGGTTGATGTCAGTAATTAAAATGTGGTTAAATGAGATGAAAATAATTTTTGGTGAATAGTAACTATTTACTTTTATTTACCACAGTTAAAAGTAAATATGGTAGTTAAGGGTAAAAATAATATTATTATTACCCTAAAACATGTCCTAATTCTATTGGATAGGTGTAATTCGACCAAAAACAACCTTGGGAATAAAATATAACCATTTAGGCCCACTTGGATTAGATTAGGACATTTATTATCAATTTATTTAAAGAAGGGTTAAAATAGTTAAAATCAACATTTAATAACTAAAGCATTTTTAATATAGGGTTTTACATAAGATAAATTCGTCTATAAATATTCATTAGAAATCTAAAAATATTTTCTACATAATGGTATTTTATTAGTAATTTTTAGACTTAAAATAATTTAATTTATTTATAACACAATGATGATGCAGAAATTATCTTATTAACGAAATATTGACATAATTGATGTCATAAATACCCAAATAAATGTAATTTGAGACTTTTTATGAATTCCAATAATTTTATATGTTAATATGACATGTTAGTATTGATTTAATTAAATTTTTCGAACTAATAATTCTTTTATGATTTTCACAAAAATCAATTACAAAATAGTGTCAAAATTGACATAAAATAGTTTTTAAAACAAATACTATATTATTAATTGTTATTTTATTCCTAAAAAACTATGGTTCGGAAAAATAACTTAGATAAGGTTATATATCTTAATAATAAACATCTTGGGGTTCTTTTGTCTTGATATAGTAATTTTATTAACCTTATAGTGTAAGAAAACAAGAAGACACAGTAAAAGTTAAATTATCTAACTTAAAGTTAAATCTACATGATAAGGTTAAAATTGATACATAAACTTGTCTAAATTCTATTAGATGAGAGGAGTTCGACCCATCCCCGCCTTAGCTTCGAAATATATAAATTTGGAGCTATTAAAAACCGAATTTGACTTTATATATAAAATAATCTTTTTAGTTATTCCAAAGGTGCCCCTCTCCTCCCTTATAAAAGGGCACCTCCTCCCTCTCTTCCTCACACCACTTGGAGACTTACATCTCGGCCAACCCCTGCCAATTTCTCTGCTCCACTTCCCTAGAAACATCCTAGATGTTCTGGTCTTCTTCAAAGACCAAAATTAGTGCCCTAAGAGGAGGTTTCAAAAAGGCGCTTCAAAGAAGAGGTAATGTCCGTTATCGATTCTTTCAACTTTATTTCTTCTTCCACGTCTTCTTCTTTAGTTGTATCATTATGAAGTAACAAAATCAGTATCACTCATATACTGATATGTTATTATAATTATGAAACAACCCTATTTCACCATCTATCCATCCTACGGAAAACGAAATCACCACGCGTGTGTACGTACGGAATACCGTCTCCACGCCGTGGTGTAATCTATTTTCAACCACCACCTTACTTGGATGGGTATAATGGTGTAAAGAATAACTATATATGATTATTGTAAAGTGATATTGATTCTAAAATAGTATACATACACTCCTATACAATTCCATGATCATGGGAACGATATCATCTCTCGTGCGTACGTACGGAATACCGTTTCCACAATGTGACGTGACTTGTTATACATGATCTTCATTGAATAATGATTGTATAAATGAATTGAGTGAATTAATATGATATATATTACACTAATATGATTCTATAAATGAGATATTTATAACCTAAAAATAAAAATAAGAATTTATTCAACAAAACGCGCATAAGAACAAAAAGTAATAAACACCCGAATAACAAGTAGTAATGAAATATTACTAATAAGAAGGTAATAATATGACCATATATGATATCATAAAAATAATTATGATTCTGGAATAATTCAATAACATTATTTAAATCCTTATACAGGAGGTTCAAACACTTACGAATCAAATCGGACCTAAGGTAAGGGAAAATATCACAGTCTCATTTTATCCGAGATTGTATGTACCTTGGTATTTACTGGGGTTTATTTTATCATCAACATCCATGTTTCCTCAATATGTAAAATTGTTTCCATCCACCTCCATTTGTTTAAATCAAATTTTCCCTTTCGGTGTGTTTTAATAAATGATATGAAAGGAATCTTTTGTCATTTTTCGTACGAGGTACTTTTTGACTTTTCTGACAAAAGTTTGAGAAGAATGTTTTTTTAACTTATACGGAATGAATGTATTTTTAAAACATTTTTTCCAAGAAGAAACCTTTAGAAATTTTCAAGTTTATTTTTAATCATCTTCTTTTAGTTTAAAATTGTATGACATTTTAAGAAAGGAAAAATGTTTTTGAAGTAGAAAGGATATTTTCCTCAAGAATGGAGTTCAAGTGTTTTATCAAAATTATTTTCCATATAAGATAATATAGGGTTCTGTTTCTATCCCTATTATTACATGGATTTGATTATGTTGGGATGGAAATATTTTTATGAATTCCTTTATTTTATATGAATTGTTTTATGATGTCATGATGTTTAAGATTCCCATTTTTATTACATGGGTTATGCTATGATGTATGGTTTATGATTTTGTGGCACACATAAGAATGGTATCATTATAAGATGGGTGGGACCTAAATATCCCTCCAATGAATTGTATAAAGATTTAATATCTCATGAGATAGATATGGCTGGAACGGTAGTCTAAACCGGTTTAGTGAAACAGGACTGAAACGAGGAATGAACTCGGTTCAGAAATGGACTTTGTCCACTAAGATAGACTTGGAAATGAGTATTTACTAATAAGAAATGATTCTCTATGATTATGTGTGTATGCCACAAAGTTTCATGTTTTAAGTTATGATTATTGGGATTTCATTTCACTACTATGATTTATCCCATGTTATGAAATTATTCTCTCTTTTGCAGGTTAAGATTTCCAAAATGTTATGTTCTTATGAATATGATGTGATTGATATTTCTTTTTATTGCCCTTACAGAGCATTTTATCTCACCCTTTTGTATGTTTTCTTTCCCCAGGCCAGGAAGAAGGTTATTAAGTATGATATTCCAAAAGGGACTATAGATATGATGAAATAAATGGGAGACAGTGTAGACGCTTTATGAACAATTTTTTTATGTTTCCCAGTTTCTAAAGACACTATACCTATACGGTCCTTTCATGGTTTTGTTATATCTTGTAATAAGTATGCTTCAATTTTGAAGTATTAACCATGTATTTAAAGTATGGGTCATTATAGTTGGTATCAAGGGAAAGGTATAGTCAACCTTTGGAAACTAGGATGTGAAAGCCTTAGTAAGAACCCTAAGGATAAGTATAAGAATAGAACATAATCTTAGTGTTTTAGAAATGACCCTGAATAACCTAGGATAAGACCTTAAGTGTGAAATTTTATTCTTGATTATGTGGTTTTCCTATTATAATTAGTGTTTCTCACTCTATTCTTCTTGGTTTTAGTCAATGGCTGGAACACGATGGAACCGTGTTAATGCAGAATGCGATGAGCAATGCAATGATTGTCCCCCTGAGCAACCAAACGTTATGGGATCTGGAATGCAGAATATTATAGCCATTCTCACACAACTTTCTCAAGCTATGAATCATGCAGGATTTCCAATTGAGGAAAGGAAGGAGAAACATTCTGTTGAATCCTTCATGAGGCAGCGTCCACCTTCTTTCAGCGGGTCTACTGATCCATTAGTTGTTGAAAAATGGATTAGTACTAATAAAAAGATATTTTCAGTTCTTCAATGTTCTGAACATGATAAAGTCATCCTAGTAGTGTATCGTTTGGAAGTAGATGCTGATCAATGTTGGAATCTTATTAAGAATACGAGCCAAAGGGATGAAATTGTGTCCATGGAATGGGACGAGTTCAAGAACTTATTTTTCAATAAGTACATCCCTCATATTCTCCAAACAAAGATGGAGAAAGAGTTTCTTGAACTGAAGCAAAAGGATGATGAATCTGTTGGTACCTATGAATCAAATTTTACAAGACATGCAAGGTACGCTTCCGGTATTATTATCAAACCTGAGAGTAAGATCGATCGATTCTTTAGTGGCATAAAACCAAGTCTTCGAAGGGCCTTATCCATACGGTACTTCAATAGCTATGAGGAAATCGTTCGATGTGATCTCAAAGTTGAGATAGAGATTAGAGTAACCGATCAGTCATATGGGTTTGATAAGAAGAGGAAAATGGAATTCAAAGGAAAATCTAAAGAGCACACTGAAAAGAAGATGAGCTTTCCCTTATGCTCAATGTGTGGAAAGAAACATGGAGGGAGTTGTCTTAAAGGGACAAGTAAATGTTTCAATTGTGGAAAGGAAGGTCATCGTGCATTTGAATGCCGCGATGATAGGAAGAAGATGTCAAATGATGCAAACAAAGGAAGGGACACATAGAATGAACCTACTACACTTAAATGTTTCAAGTGAAAGGAGATGGGGCATTATGCCAATAAATTCCCTAATCCAAGGGTTGTTTATGATGATCGACATCAACAAAATCTTAAGGCTAATGAAAAAGTAAAGTCACATGCAATTTCTATCAGCGATGTGGAGTACGATAAAGATGTGGTGAAAGGTACAATTACAATCCACTCTAAAGTAGAAAATGTTTTATTTGATTCTGGATCCACCCACTCTTTTATTTCTGAAGATTTTTCTAAGGGTATCACCGTATTACCTCAACAATTAGATGTTGAGTTAGCTGTGACAACACCTAATGGCAGAACAGTCGCATCAAAAGTTTATAATTCTTCCCCTATTGAAGTTTGTGAGAAAGTGCTTCCTGCAAATCTTGTGATCCTTCCTATAGTGTAATTTGATGTGATTCTTTGCATGTATTTTCTTTATTTATACGGAGCTCATATCAATTTCCAAATAAGGGAAGTCACATTTCATATTCCAGAACAATTTATGATCATCTATCGATGCATGGATGAACATAACCTTCCAGTGGAAATTTCTTCCATCTTATGGGTCTTGATTCCACTGAATGAATGTTGTTTATCTCAAATGGTTGGAGAGAAACTCACAATTAATAATATTCCCATTTTACGGGAGTTTGATGATGTCTTTCCGGAGGAATTACCAGGTCTTCCACCAAATCATGAAGTTGAGTTTTCAATAGAACTCGTACCGTGTGCTTTGCCTATTTCAAAGACACCTTATAGAATGGAACCAATTGAGTTGTAGGAATTGAAGAAGAAACTCCAAGAGAATCTTGATAAGGGATTCATACGCCCTAGTGCGTCACCTTGGGGAGCACATGTTCTTTTTGTTAAGAAGAAAGATGGATCAATGAGACTCTGCATTGATTATCGAGAACTTAACAAGATCACTATCAAGAAAAAATATCCTCTCCCATGCATTGATGACTTATTTGACCAACTACGCGGATCTCAATACTTTTCCAAGATTTATCTTCATTCAGGGTATCATCAATTAAGGGTCAAAAGGGAGGATATACCAAAGACGACTTTCCATACAAGGTATGGACACTATGAATTTATAGTGATGCCATTTAGTCTTACTAATGCCCCTGCTATCTTCATGGATCTGATGAATAGAGTCTTTAGATACTATCTTGATCAATTTGTGGTAGTCATTATAGACGATATTCTTGTCTATTCAAAGATCAAGGAAGAACATGAAGATCACATGAGAATTATATTGAAGACCCTGAGAAAGGAGTATCTTTATGCCAAAATTACCATGTGTGAATTTTGGCTTCAAAAAGTTCCATTTTTGGGTCACATAATCTCAAAAGAGGGAATATCTGTGGATCTAGCAAAAATAGAGGTTATCGAAATATGGTCGAGACCAACAACAGTAACTGAGATCTGATGTTTTATTGGTTTGGCTGGATATTATCGACGTTTTGTGAAATATTTTTCACGATTATCTAATCCACTCACCAGGTTGACTCGTAAAGGAGTTAAGTTTGTTTGGACGGAGGAATGTGAAGAGAATTTCAAGGCGTTGAAAAGAAGGTTATCCAGTGCACCTGTGCTCACACTACCTTGTAGTGGAGAAAGGTTTTTAATCTATAGTGATGCATCCAAGAAGGGGCTGGGGTGTGTTCTTATACAAAATGATATGGTGATATCTTATGCCTCATGACAGTTGAAAATCCATGAGCAAAATTACCCAACACATGATTTGGAGTTAGCTACGGTAATCTTTGCATTAAATATTTGGAGGCATTATCTTTATGGAGAAAGGTGTGATATTTTTACTGATCATAAAAGTTTAAAGTATAATTTCACACAAAAGGAGCTGAATATGAACCAAAGAAGATGGTTGGAACTGATTAAGGATTAAGACTTATCAATTCATTACCACCCTGGGAAAGAAAACAAGGTGGCAGATGCATTAAGTCAACAAGACCATGCCAGTTTATCCATGATGAGGATCACAAAAGAGCCAATATTTATGGATTTACAAAGGATGGATCTTGGAATTATAATGGAGGGGGAAATCATATCTTTCTCAAATTAATGTTCAACCATCTATACATGTGAATATTAAAGAGGCACAAAAAGAAGATGTAGAGTTACAAAAGAAGGTGAGAAATATTCCTGAATTCATCCTTGATTGTGATGGGATAATAAAGTTCAGGAATTGGGTTTGTGTTCCTCCCATCCCAGAATTAAAGAAGGAGCTGATGGATGAGGCTCATAGTTCTTCATTCTCTATTCATCCTAGAAGCATGATGATTTATAGGGACCTGAAAGAGTACTTCTGGTGGGATGGCATGAAAAGAGATGTTGTTGAATATGTCTCTTGATGCTTGGTTTTTCAGCAAGTTAAAGCAGAGAGACAGAATTATAAGGGGATGTTACAACCACTACCCATAACCGAATGGAAATGGGAAAACATCACTATGGACTTTGTCACCGGACTTCCTAAAACATCCAAAGTCAATAATGTTATCTGGGTCATAGTTGATCGTCTTACAATGTCTGCACACTTCATTGCTATTAGAGAGGATTTCTCTCTCGATCAGCTTGCCAGGATATATGTAAAGGAAGTGGTAAGATTACATGGAGTACCACTTTCTATTATATATGATCAGGATCCGAGATTTACCTCGAAGTTCTGGTGAAGTCTTTAGCATACTCTGGAAACAGAGTTGAGTTTCAGCACTGCTTATCATCCTCAGACAGACGGTCAGTCTGAGAGAACAATTCAAACTCTAGAAGATATGTTGAGAGCTTGCTCTATGGATTTCGAAGGGGGTTGGGATCAACACCTACCTTTGGTGTAATTTTCTTATAATAATATCTTTCACTCCAGTATTCAGATGGCTCCTTATGAAGCCCTCTATGGAAAGAAATTCAGGACTCCAACTTGCTGGGATGAAGTTAGGGAAAGAAAGCTATTAGGACCTGATCTTGTTGATGAGATGGTAGAAAAGGTCAGATCTATTCAACAACACATAAGAGCAGCTCAGAGTCGACAAAAAATTTATGCCGACAACCGAAGAAAAGACCTAGAGTTTGAAGTGGGTGATAAAGTGTTCTTACAAATATCTCCTTGGAAGAGGGTCATGAGATTTGGAAAGAAGGGGAAGTTGAGCCCTAGATATATCGGTCCTTTCGAAATACTTGATCGTGTTGGAACGGTAGCGTACCGATTGACGCTTCAACCGAATCTCTCTCAAGTTCACGATGTGTTCCATGTATCTCTCATGAGAAAGTACATACCTGATCCTTCACATGTACTCAGCTAGGAAGTTGTACCGATGGAGCAAGATCTTTCTTATGAAGAACAGCCGATAGAGATTCTAGAATGTAGTAAAAAAGTCCTACAGAACAAGACCACTAGCTTGGTGAAAGTTTTATGGAAGAACCACCAATTAGAAGAAGCTACATGGGAGCTTGAGGATATGATGAGGGAGAGGTATCCTCATCTTTTTGTCACAAAGTGACGAATTTCGAGGGAGAAATTCATTTTAAGGGGGGTAGAATGTAACACCCGAGACTTTTATGAGAAATATTTTGTTTTTATGTTATATAAATCATCAAAGGAATCTTTCACTACACACAACACTAGCTTGGATTTCTTTACATGCAACCGCGGCCTTCCTCAATAGCTTGCGTCATACGCAATACCGACTTTCACTAAACAACGGTATTCCATTATTAAAACTAGCTGTTATGAATAGTAATAACCACTTTTTGAAATTTTTTAAATTTTGTTTTTCAAAATGGACTTCTTTTTTGGATTCGGAATATCGAAATTATCTTAGGGTGAAATTTTGGTACTTTTCAGATAACTTTCATATTCGGATGAACAGTAAAAATTACTAAATTTTAATTAAATAAACTTTTTTAATAGAAATAATTAATAGTGATAAATTATTATTTTGAGTGGTTTTAAAGTATATTTAGAATATATTTTTACAATTTAATACAATGTTGTTCATTGGATGTAATTTTACTTTTAAACCAGACATAAACAAGTGTCAATCTTTTGATAGTTATTATCTTTTAAAAACATGCTATTTGTTTTGACAATGGGAATTAATTTTTAAATTAGTTAATGTAACTGATATGTTTTGTATTTGGTAAAAATAAGCATCATTTTTTAATTCACATTATCAAATATAGCTTACGCCTAATTTTTGGTATTCTTCTGGAAACTTTCATTTTTTGATGAATAGTGAAACCACTAAGTGGTAGTCAAAAAACTGAATTATTTCATAAAACATAATTTTACCGCTTCTGTGAGTGGAATTTCAAAACTCCGAGAGACACGGTTTATGTAATTAATTAAAATGTGGTTCAATGAGATCAAAATAATTTTTGGTGAATAGTAACTTTTTACTTTTATTTACTATGGTTAAAAGTAAATAGGGTAGTTAAGGGTAAAAATAATAATATTATTACCCTAAAACATGTCCTAATTCTATTGGATAAGGGTAATTCGACCAAAAACAACCTTAGGAATAAAATATGACCATTTAGGCCCACTTGGATTAGATTGGGACATTTATTATCAATTTATTTAAAGAAGGGTTAAAATAGTTGAAATCAAAGATTAATAACTAAATCATTTTTAATATAGGGTTATACAGAAGATAAATTCGGCTATAAATATTAATTAGAAATATAAATATATTTCCTACATAATGGTATTTTATTAGTAATTTTTGGACTTAAAATAAATTAATTTATTTATGACACAATGATGATGCAGTAATTATCTTACTAATGAAATATTGACATAATTGATGTTATAAATACCCAAATAAATGTAATTTGAGACTTTTTATGAATTAAAATAATTTTATATGTTAATATGACATGTTATTATTGATTTATTTAAATTTTTTATAACTAATCATTCTGTTATGATTTTCACAAAAATCAATTACCAAATAGTGTCAAAATTGACATAAAATAGTTTTAAAACAAATACTATATTATTAATTTTTATATTAATCCTAAAAATCTATAGATCGAACAAATAACATATATAAGGTTATATATATTAATAATAAACAACTTTGGGTTCTTTTGTTTTGATATAGTAAGTTTATTAACCTTATAGTGTAAGAAAACAAGAAGACACGGTAAAAGTTAAATTATCTAACGTAAAGTAAAATCTAAATGATAAGGTTAAAATTGATACATAAACTTGTCTGAATTCTATTGGATGAGAGGAGTTAGACCCTTCCACACCTTATCTTCTAAATATATCTATTTAGAGCTATTAAAAACCGAATTTCACTTTATAATAAAATAATATTTTTAGTTATTCCAAAGGTGGCCCTCTCCTCCCTTATAAAAGGGCACCTCCTCCCTCTCTTCCTCACACCACATGGAGCCTTGAAGCTCGGCCAACCCCTGCCAATTTCTCTTCTCCGCTTCCCTATAAACATCCTAGAGGTTTTGGTCTTCTTTAAATAAAAATATTAGTGCCCTAAGAGGAGCTTTCAAAAAGGCGCTTCAAAGAAGAGGTAATGCCCGTTACCGATTCTTTCAACTTTATTTCTTCTTCCACTTATTCTTCTTTAGTTGTTTCATTATGAAGTAATAACATCAGTATCACTCATATAATGATATGTTATTATAATTATGAAATGACCCTATTTCACCATCTATCCATCCTACAAAAAATGAAGTCATCACGCATGCGTACGTACGGAATACCATCTCCACGCCGTGGTGTAATCTGTTTTCCACCACCACCTACTTGGATGGGTATAATGGTGTAAATAATAACTATACATGATTATAGTAAAGTGATATCGATTCTTAAATAGTATACATACACTCCAATACAATTTCATGATCATGGGAACGAAATCATCGCTCGTGCGTACGTACCGAATACCGTCTCCACGATGTGACGCGACTCGTTATACATGATCTTCATTGAAAAATGATTATATAAATGAATTTAGTGAATTAATAAGATATATATTACACTAATACCATTCTGTAAATGAGGTATCTATAACCTAAAAATAAAATTAAGAATTTATTCGACAAAACACGCATAAGAACAAAAAGTAATAAACACCTGAATAACAAGTAGTAATGAAATATTACTAATAAGAAGCTAATAATATTACCATATATGATATCATAAAAATAAGTATGATTCTGGAATAAGTCGATAACATTATTTAAATCATTATACAGGAGGTTCTGACACTTACGAAGCAAATCGGACCTAAGGTAAGGGAAAATATCACAATCTCATTTTATCCGAGATTTTTTATACTTTGGTATTTACTGGGGTGTATTTTATCATCCAGATCCATGTATCCTCAATATGTAATATTGTTTCCATCCACCTACATTTTTTTAAATCCAATTTTACCCTTCAGTGAGTTTTTAGTAAAATATATGAAAGGAATCTTTTGTCGTTTTTCGTACGAGGTACTTTTTGACTTTTCCGACAAAAGTATGAGAAGAATGTTTTTTTAACTTATACAGAATGAATGGATTTTTAAAACATTATTTCCAAGAAGTTTCCTTTACAAGTTTTAAAGTTTATTTTTAATCAACTTCTTTTAGTTTAAAATTGTATGACATGTGAAGAAAGGAAAAATGTTTTTGAAGTAGAAAGGATATTTTCCTCAAGAATGGAGTTCAAGTGTTTTATCAAAATTATTTTCCATCTAAAATAATACGGGGTTCTGTTTCTATCCCTATTATTACATGGATTTGATTATGTTGTGATGGAAATATTTTTATGAATTCCTTTATCTTATATGAATTTTTTTATGATGTCATGATGTTTAAGATTCCCAATTTTATTATATGGGTTATGCTACGATGTATGGTTTATGATTTTGTGGCAAACATAAGAATGGTATCATTATGAGATTGGTGGGACCTATATCTCCCTCCAATGCATTGGGTAATGATTTTATATCTCATGAGATAGATATGGCTGGAACGGCAGGTTAAACCGGTTCAGTGAAACAGGACTGAAACGAGGAATGAACTCGGTTCAAAAATGGACTTTGTCCACTAAGATAATCTTGGAAATGAGTCTTGACTAATAAGAAATGATTCTCTATGATTATGTGTGTATGATAAAATGTTTCATGTTTTAAGTTATGATAATTGGGATTTCATTTCACTAATATGATTTATCCCATGTTATGAAATTATGCTCTCTTTTGCAGGTTAAGATTTCCAAAATGTTATGTTCTTATGAACATGATGTGATTGATATTTCTTTTGTTTACCCTTTCTGAGCATTTGAGATCACCTTTTTGTATGTTTTCTTTCCCCAGGTCAGGAAGAAGGTTATTAAGTAAGATATTCCAAAAGGGTCTATAGATATGATGAAATAAATGGGAGACAATGTAGACGCTTTATGAACCAGTTGTTTATGTTTCCCAGTTTCTAAAGACACTATACCAATACGGTCCTTTCATGGTTTGGTTATATCTTGTAATAAGTATGCTTCAATTTTGAATTATTAACCATGTATGTAATGTATGGGTCGTTATACATATCAAAGACCCCTTATAGAATGGACACTGTGGAGTTAGTGAAACTAAAGAATCAACTAGATGAATTGAGTGATAAAATATTTATTCGACCTAGCGTTTCTCTACGGGGAGCCCCTATCCTATTTGTCAAGAAGAAAGATGGTTCCATGAGGTTGTGAATTGATTATATGGAAATAAATGCTACTACAATAATGAATAAGTATCCTCTTCCATGGATTGCTGATTTATTTGATCAACTTCATGAAGCCTACTATTTTTTGAATACTGATCTTCGATCCAGATATCATCAGTTTCTCATGAGGAAGGAAGACATTCAAAAAACAACACTTCAAACCAAGTATAGGCATTATGAGTTTATAGTAATGAATTTTGGATTAACTAATTCACCATATGTTTTCGTAGATCTCGTGAATAGAGTCTTCAAGGAATATCTTGACAACATTGTAGTGGTGTTTATTTATGACATCCTGGTATACTCTAAAATCCATGATGATCATGAAAATCACTTGCGCACTATTATGAAGACACTTAGATGAAATAAATTATATGGAATATTTAGAAAGTGTGATTTTTGTCTCTAATCAGTCTCCTTTATAGGCCACATTGTCTCTACGGATGGAATATATTTAGATCCTGCAATGAAAAAGGCTATGCAAGAATGGATTACTCCAATGAACATAACTGAGGTACGTAGTTTTATTGGTTTAGCAGGTTATTACCGGCATTTCGTTCAGAACTTCTCCCGTTTAGCTAACACAATGACCAAGCTCACACAGAAAGGGGTTAAGTTGATATGGTAATAGGAATGTGATGAATGTTTTGAAGAATTTAATAGGAGGTTAGTGAATGCTCTGATCCTAACCCTACCATCAGGGAATGATGGGTTTGTTATCTATAGTGATGCATCTAAGAAAGGACATGGTTGTGTCCCTATGGAGAATGATTTAGTGATTGCCTATGCATCTAAGAAGCTACAAATTCATGAATAATACTATCCAACTCATGATCTGGAATTATCAGTGGTAATATTTGCTCTAAATATTTGGATACATTACCTCTATGGTGAAAAATATGAGATATACACAGATCATAAGTGTTTGAAATATATATTCTCACAGAAAGAACTCAACATGAGACAAAGGAGATGTATTGAGCTACTCAAAGACTATGATTTCACAATACACTACCACCTGGGGAAGGAAAATATGGTGGCATATTCTTTGAGTAGAAAGGACCACAGGATTATAAATAAGATGGGAGTTGAAAGAGAACCCATGTTCATGGACCTAGAAAATATGGATATAGAAATTATCAACGAAGGCAACACATCACTACTTTTTCAAATAGTTTGAAATCCTTATTTAATAGAAAGGGTATAATTTTCTCAGTTTTATGATAAGGAGTTTCAAAAGAAAATTAAATCTGTAAATGATGGGAAGTTGACTGACTTTGTATATGAAGGTCGCATTTTGAAATTCGGGAATATACTTTGTGTTCCCGTTATTCCTGAGTTAAAGAGGGAATAATAGGATGATGCTCATAACTCTAATTTCTATATACACCCTCGTAGCACAATGATATATTGAGATATCTGAGAAAACTTTTAGTGGGACAATATGAAATGGGATATTGCTGAATATACATCAAAGTGCCTGGTATGTCAACAAGTGAATGATGAGAGGATAAAGTCTAAGGGGATGATTTAACCACTACCCATACCAACATGGAAGTGGGAGAACATTACCATGGACTTTGTCACTGGACTTCAAAGGACATCCAAAATAAAAAATGCTATATGGGTCATTGTGGATCCTCTTACAAAGACATCTCACTTTATCACGATTTGAGAGGACTTCTCATTAGATCAACTTGCACAAATTTACATCAAAAAAGTGTTAAGGTTTCATAGAGTAACACTATCTATTGTATCTGACCGTGATCCTAGATTCACCTCTAAGTTCTGGAAAAGTCTCTAATATGATCTAAGCACTAAACTAAACTTCAGTATGACCTATCATCCTCAAAATGATGGCCAATTTGAGCGGACTATTCAGACACTGGAAGACATGTTAAGGGCATGTTCTATGGAATTCAAAGGAGTATGGGACCAACATCTTCCACCGGTTGAATTCTCCTACAACAACAGTTTCCACTCAAGCATCTGAATGACACCATATGAAGCCCTTTATGGAAAAGGTGCAGAACACCGATGGGTTGGGATGAAGTCGGTGAGCGTAAGCTGCTAGGACCTGAAATGGTCGATGAAATGGTGGAGAAGGTGAAAACAATTCTGCAGCATATCAAGGAAGCCCAAAGTCAACAAAAGTTTTATGCGGATAACTGTCGACAAGACCTTGAATTCAAAGTTGGGGAGCTGGTATTTCTATGTATATCTCTATGGAAGAAGGTCATGAGGTTTGGGAAGAAAGGAATGCTAAGTCCCAAATATATCGGCCCCTTAGAGATCCTTGATCGAGTCGGAGTTGTGGCCTATCAACTAGATCTTCCACCTACCATGTCGAAATTACATGATGTCTTTCTTGTATCCCTCATAAAAAAGTACATACCAGAACCTTCACATATACTCTCTTCAGAGGTGGTACACTTGGAGGATGATCTTTCTTATGAGGAGAAGCCAGTGAAAATCTTGGATTGTAGAGACAATGTTCTATGCAACAAGACTACTCATCTGGTCAAGGTACTATGGTGAAACCATAAGTACTAAGAGACAACGGGAGGTCCGGAGGAAGCAATGAAGGAAAATTTCCCCCACCTGTTTTTTGTCCTAGATTGTAAAATGAAATTTTGATGGTGAAATTTCTAAAGGGGGGAAGAATTTAACAACCCAGAATTTCTTCAATGGAAATTTCTTTCTTATAAATATGTCATAATCACATGAAATCAAAACATAATTAACTACTAAGTGCTATGTGACCCTAAAAACATAAGTTTGTCACTTCTGTGATGTGAATTTCAAAAATCTGACATACACGGTTGGGATTAGTAAGTTATTTGGAGTCTGATAAAAAAAACATATTTTTTGGTGAATAGTAACCAACCCTTATGAATAGTAACATACCTTTATGAATAGTTATATACCATAATAAATATTAACCTTACCTATGATATTATATAAATAATATTCAAGTGGAAGTATGCTATACCTAATCTTTGGAATAAGTAAATAAATGTTTTAAAACTGTTGTTTTTAGAATAAATTATGATTTTAAATAAATATTTAATTAATCATATTTATAAAATTATTTTTTAAAAATTGACTTCATTTTTGGATTCTACAGGTCAAAAAATGGTTCGGGTGAATGTTTGGCATTTTTATGAAATAGTCAATTTTTTTTGAATATTGAAATACGACAAAATAACTTATCTACAAATTATCTGTTAAATACACTGTTTATGACATCATAGGTGATGTAAGACCACTTTTTTCTAACTCAAATGTATTTATCACTATTCTTGGTCATGGAATCATCACTATTTATGGTCTTGAGGGAAATTAATAAACTAATGATAAAATAATCATGAAAACTCTCCTCTCCTCCACTATAAAACCCCTTCTCACTCCCTCTTCTCTTCACTCCTCTCAAGGCTTGTGACTTCTCTAAATTATGTCCAAATATCCTACCAACATTTTCTACCTTGTCCAGAAACCCTTGGTCTCCTTAAATGTCCAAAAACTCTCCCTTAAAGAGGCTCTCAAGGAAGTTTGGTTCAAGAGGTAAATTCCTCTTTTCAATTATTTGTCTTTACTTTCAAGTTCATCTGTTTTCTTTTTCTATTATAAACTCTCCTTATCAAAATGTTGTGATGAACCCATTAACTTACATGTATTGTAATTTTGTAATGATAGTGAAATAATTTATCATAATATCTTAATTTTACCTTCTTTTATAGTAGTAGAAAGAACACCATCTGAGATGTGTCAATTTACCACATTCAAGGACGATGTGCTTTCAATTTCTATTATATTTCTCAATTATGGTCATGAAACCATTATTGTTATCGTTGAAATATATTATTATATATGTAATATACCCTATGTAAGGTTTTTTAATCCCTTTTTACAAATGGTATGAGTTATAAAGAAAAATGAGTTTGTTGTAATCAAAACCCACAATTTTACCGAAACAGTTATCATTAAAGATCTATATAATAATTCATCCTCATTCCATGTAAGAAAATTATATAAATTACCACTAACACCTATGGATGATCATAAATAATAATCAAATTCAATTCTGGAGATTTACATGAACTCGGTTACTTAAGAACAAGTGAACCGATTATGAAAATAAAGAAAGCGAACATTGCAGAATGACAAAATTCAATATAATAAAATATCAATAATGGAATAATTGAACTAAACATAATTATGATAAACTAAATACATGTCTAATAGATTCTGAAATAAGTTAATAATTATTATAACTTCATATTTCATAGTCTTAAGTTCAAGAGAGGAACACGTTCGGAGTTAAGGTAAGGGTTTTTCTACCCGAACATCCATTTTCATTCAGGTTAGTTTTATTGGCTGTTACCTAAATGAAACTCTTTTTTATTATTATTTACTCATAAAATAATTTCTTTCTGGGTTATATATATGTTTACCAACTAGAATATTTCCTTATTTTATGAAAGGTTACACATTTTAAAAGGAACTTTCGAAATTGTTTCCTAAATACAAGCCCGATCTAACGAAATTTCTCTAATTCTTACATATTTTCAAGGGAACTCTATAATCTGTTTTGGAAACAATTATCTTTATAAAATCACTAATTTTATTATGAAAATACTATATTACTTCAATTCTGGTTTTATACAAATATTTTTCCAATAAAACTATTCTTTTCCAAGTAAAAGAGTTTTTATCTCAATATTTACTCGAAAAGTCTATAAGAGTATCTTAATCTATTTCAACACTCTTATTGATTATTATGTATTATTGGGATTAGTATGACATGTTATCATCTAACATATTTAATTTAATCGTTTATGATTACTTTTTATGTGGATGTGCTATCTTAAATTCATTCCCCAATTTACTCTGAATGGTTAGTGTTTATGCTTAATGTTCAGAGAAAGTTATTTTCATTTCATATATTAATTTTAATATGAATGTATATGTTGTTTATGTTTATCACCTTTCTTATGAGGAATGAATTGGATATAGTAAGTTTCAGGTGGGGAAAACTATATCCCCTCGGTGCATCGGTAGGTCTCATGAGCCAAACTATGGTCATGGCACAAGGCCTTGACAAAATGATTACTTATAGTTTTGGCACGAGGCCTTGACGGTATGGTTATGTTGTCCCATATTATGAATTCCCTAATTATGAAAATAGTATTTTTGGTTCATGTGGTTATTCGAATATTATAATACCCATGTTTATATTATGTTATGGAAATATTTACTCAGCTCATTTTTCTGTCATATTATTTCCATGTTTTTATAGAGGCAAGTGTTTTCAATTATTCACCTTGTCAAATATTTTTGTTATATTCCACTATATTTCTTATCCTTACTAAGCATTTGAGATCACCCCTTTATTATGTTTCATTTTATTAGGACATGAAGAAGTTTATTATGAATGACATTCTAAAATAACCTAGGAGTTATGGATGTTGTCTACGGAGTTTCTATGTCGTATTTCTTTTCAAGTTGTAATGCTCAGCTTATGTATGAATATTGTTACCAATAATACTAAACTACTCGGTCTTTTGGGATACTTATTCCTTTTTTGTATGCCAATGTAATAAAATAAGGGACCAGCTCTGGGAAACTGGGGTTGGTTTCTTACATCAACGTGGGAGCCTCCGCCCAGTTTTGGATGAGCATGACCATATCCAACAGTAGATTCCACATGCTTGCGATAATGGACCTTGCAGTAGGCATGGAACCTTCAAAGAGTGCTTGGTTACTGGAATTACAGATACGCCAACACCCTGAACTGGAGATAATAGACCACTCTATCCTTTCCATGTCTGAGAGATTTATCCTGTGGAACCACCTCTCTAGGAAGGAAGCGTCACCTTAAGAGCCACAGGAGAATGCCTTGAGGGTTCCTACGAAAGACCAGACACTGTGGGCCCAATATCTTTTAAAGAATAGGTGGATCGAGCTCTCTTCCCATTGGTTGTTACAACAATGACATCTAGAGGCCAAACTGATACCTTCTTTCTTGTCCTCCTCATCTGTAGCCACAAAAAGATTTTTGATCTTCTATGTTAGAAAATTGTATTTGGAAGGGATCTTCTTGCACTAAATTGTGGTGTTCCAGGTATCATGAGGGCCCTCCGAAGCCAAGAGCATGTGATAATCCTTGGTAGAGAAATGCCCCGAGGAGGATTAAATGAATATGTATGTGTTAGGGTCTGAGTTAATACCAATATATTCAAGGATCTCTTTATGTTCTATGTCTAGCACAAGTTTGATGAATGAGTCGTGGAGAATAGCTTCATTTAAAGGGATCAAGGGATCCAGAAAACATGGAAAACCAAGAACAAAGCCTACCTAATTATGCCTCCTGAAGTGAATCTTACCCCCCCCCCTATAATCCAATGGGAGTTTGGTTTCAGGGTGTTGATGAGTGGGTAAATTTTGGACTTGAATGGGGATGCATTACCGCCAATGTACACCTCATTCCTCACTCAGCTGTTGGACATGGACTTCCCCCATAGGGGTTTTTCCTTCGATATCTTCCCACGATATCTTAGAATACATACAGTGCAATGTGGAGTCAAGGCTCCTCACATAAACCCCCCCCCCCCTTCTTGGATAGGTTTTCTAGTCTTTCCCATGAAACCCTATGATGCTTCCCTTCAGAAAGAGCATCCCACAAAAAATAGACCAAGAGATTATCAATAGTCATAATGAATCCTTTAGGTATAGTAGTGGAGGCCATTTCATGAATTGGAATGGTCAATAGTACACTATTAACCAGGGTAATCTGCCCCCGAAGGAAAGGAAACAATTCCTCTAGTTGAGGACCCTCCCTGTGATCTTGCTCTTAATATGATCAAAGTCTCGAATCCTGAGTCTCTTTGAATAAATTGGATTTCCACGGTAATCCATTGGAAAGGACCCATGGTTCATGTCAAGCCTACTATAAAGAGAATAATCCCCTCTAGGTAGACACTTGTTAGAGATGTAATGGTTACTTTTAGCATTATTGATAACCTGCGCACTCCAGTAACAATATTCCTCAATAATTTTCTTAATAAGATTAACAGATCTCCTACCACCATTCATGAAAATCAAATTGTAATCCATGAACATCAAGTGGGAAATTGGAGGAAGGATCAACTTCCTACGGTTATAGAGTATGTCACCATTAGATAAACCCCTATTAATGATATGGATAAGAACGTCCTGTGCAAGATTGAAGATGCTGGGAGAAAATGGGTCTCTCTGCCGAAGCCCTTAGGTGGCCTTGAAAAATCCATGAGTCTTTCCCATGAAGGATACAACCATCCAGGAGGAGATGAAGAATTTGAAGATGAGATTTTAGGCCTTATGAGAAAATCCCATCACTGAAAAAACTCTATTAATAAATCCACACTCTATTATTTCGTATGCCTTATTCATATCCAATTTGATAGCCATGTTCGATCCATGAACCTTTGTGTTAAAATCTCTTAGAAGTTCCTGAGCCATGCCAATGGCCCCTTGTATTGACCATCCTTTAACAAACACATGTTGTTCAATTGAAGTCCACTGAGGACTGAGTTTGAACAACCTCATGTTGATAATACTAGCTAGGATCTTGTAGGGAAAATTACACATACTCACCAGTATATAGTGTGAGAGAGTGGAAGTGTCTCTAACCTTTAGTATGAGAACTAAGGTTATAGCACATGCGACCCTCAGAAGGCTACCAACTCGAAAGAAATCCTAAAAAGCATTAGTGATATCATCCTTAACCACCTCCCAGGAATCCCTATAAAAAGAACCAGGGAAGCCATTAGGGCTGGGGGCGCTCTCTGGATTGAGATTCATCATGGACAAGTGAATTTATTCCCCTTCAGGGATCCTTTAAAGAAAAATTTTGTCACTGTTAGAGATATAGTTAACCACTGCCTACCATATGGCCACATTTCCACTAGGATACGCCTTAGCCATCCTCGGGTTAGGACCGACCAAGAGATCCATGAGGAACATATGCTATATGGTTCCCACCATGTCTTTGTCATCTATGTATGTCCCATATTTGAGCATAATGTTTGGTTTCATGGGAAGACTTATTTACTTCAAGCAAGAATGGATGAAGGTTGAGTTCATATCACCCTCATGTAGCCACTTTATCCAAGATATTTTGTGTGCCACACATTCCTGCTTGAGAATCATCTCTTCCCATTAGTTCTTTCTGGAAGGGAGCTCCTCGAACAACGAGTCACTCTAACTCTCTTCTAGACTAGTTTCCAGAATTTCAATACTCAGTTTCATTGCCTCCATGTTCTAGTCACGATGTGGGAGAACCTTGACCCAAACCTTCAACACAGATTTTAGTCGACATAGCTTGTTGTGGACCACAACCCATGAATTCACTTGCATTGGTTCCCCCATACAACTCGTTGATGATTTTTTGTTACCAGGGGTGAGGGTCTAGTAGAGGTAAAACCTAAAACCCTCTGAAGTCTCCGACCTGAGGTGCATGGATATCAACAATGGAGAGTGGTCTAAGATACCACATACAAGGTGCTTTACCTTGGTGTTGGGAAACTTGGAGATGTCATTGATGATTTCAAGGAAATGATCACACCAACTCTAGCACTTTCTACCTCCTTTATGGTTATTACACACCATGAATGGGTCACCGGAGAACCCTAAGTCTAGTAAACCGTTCTCATCCATGAAGTGTGTGAAGTCCAAGCTGAACTTCCTAGGAAATTCCCCTCTTCCCTTCTTCACCCCAGGATCAGCTATGACATTGATGTCACCTCTCACAATCCCGGAAGAGTCCCCCAGATCAAAGGAACTAATAACTTTCCACAACTGTTCATGACCATGAGTGTCGCAGCTTCCATACACAAAGGAAACTGACACACTATTACCACTCTTCATTACCTTCGTAGGGATAAAATAGTCACCTGATCATATCAGATCAACCGATACTTCCTTAGAATAGAATAACCAAATGTGCCTGTAAACCGGATTCGATTACATGGCACCATGTAGCTTGATCTTGCGAAAAAATTCCCGAATCATAGAAGGATTCTTCTGATGATCCATGAAAGTAACCAAATCTTCTTTGTTTTTCCTAACCTCCGTAGAAATGATGTCATATTTCACTTGGTCTATGAGACCATGAGAGTTCCAGATGATTAAGGATAACATTAAACAAGAAAAGTCCTGGATTTGTCCCGACGCCCCTCGGTATCTCTAAATTGGGGGGAATAATTCTCCCTCATCTTATTTATTTTGAAATGGGTACAAACTCTTAGACTTGAAGCATGGTGATATGTTGAAAATAGGGCCACTACGGGATCCATCCTGATGGTATTTCCTCTTACAACACAAGGGGGAATGAGATTGAAATTTTGGTCTCTCCTGGACTAGAGGCTCTAATCCATCCAACGAGGGTGCAATGGAAGCATTCTTTACAAGGACATCGACCGAAGGTGGAAGGAACAACACTGTTTCATGGAGGCTTTGGTGTCTTAGTCGATTGACTATAGGTATTGGTGAGGTCTACCGTGAGAAAGAGAAGGTGTAGTGAAGATTACTTGTTCTTATGTGTGCGAAGCTGAGTGAGGAATGTAAGGATGGTCATGGTAGTAGAAGACACCAACGAAAAGATCGATGTGTAGTCTTATAGAAGAAAGCCATTTTCAGTTTATTTCCTGTACAATTAAAAATCGAAAACCTAATATTGGATCTTTTTTGGTTAAATTAAAATGATATAATCAACAAAATTCAAAATATCAGCCTTTAAAACATTATATCTAGTAAATACTAATATTTGATCATTTTATAATTTTAATTTAAAAAATGATTTATTCTTAGAAAAATATCATCATTTTTATTCTAAAATAATGGAATATTCAATTAAATACCGATATTTGAAATTTTTATAATTTTAATTTCAAAAATGATTCAATATCATAAACCTATCATCATTTTAATTATAAAATTATGGTGTTTTAAATTAAATATAAAAATTGAATAGAACAATTAAAACAATTGATTTTTTCTATTTTATAATTTTTGTTTCAGTTTTAACAATGTGACAATGAATGAATAAACTGCCTAGTTTTATATTTATTTAATTGAATTTGTCATTGAAAAAGATTTATTTTCATATTCGGCTCACATATCTACTCTAGTAACTTTTTTTAGGTCTAAGATCACTAATATACCATCTCTAGTCACTCATATCCACTCTTTTGTTTGATATTTTGTGTAGAAAATATATATTGATGATTTTGAACAATGTTTATATGAGGATTCCACATGAATTTAGGAATACCTCCTCTCATGTTAGAGGATGTTGACTAGTGAAGATGATCTGTTGATATAATTCAGAGACTATAATCTCTATCTGTTAACCATAAATAACAATAAAAGTAATAATAAATCATCAACCACGGTAAACAACAAAATATAAACATTATATATGGGATCTAACAATGAAAATAAAATCAGACACAATAACAAAATGTTGACTGATTATAACTTCATACAAGGAATACATACAAAATTGAAATTCCTAAGGCTTAATTACATACAATGTTATTCAAAAAGTACAAAATAATGTAGATATAAAACAAAAAACTAGGTCTAGGTCTCTTCCCAATCTTATCTCCCAATCCAACCACCCAACCTCCTCAACCATTTATCGTTTGTCCCTTGGCCATACCTACATTCCATACCATAATGTTTCCCGAACCACCAAGGTTCCTGTGTAAGGTCCATGAAAATAAAATTCTCAATGAGCCTCCATCAATGGTTTTCCTAATGAAATCCAGAATATATAAATGTATTCACAATCTGATATGTCTAGAATGAAAAAATAGCTATCTATTGCCTCATCATGTACTAATCATGCCACCTTATGAGTGACCATTCATACGTTAGTCTGTGCTAGTATCAACTAACATATCACGCATAATCTCAAGGGTTGACATAGAGTCTACCCACAAATCCATAATCGAACTTCACATAGATAATGGTTTTATTGACAATAAATCATTATAATAAAACATTCAATTGGTAGTGTTTCTAACTTCACATAACCATAGGGTTCGAATACTTGTTTGACATTGAATCAAACCCATTTCGAACTACATAATTAGTCGAAATTATGTCCAAATTAATTACAATACATCAAGTAAAAAAATTTAGTTAGATGTGCATCCAACTTCACATAAACATAAGGTTCTAATACTTGGTTAATATGTAGTCCTAGTGTCATTTGTAGCCGAAGTATTATGTTCGGCCACCCAAATTGTAATTCCCACCTAGTATAATGCATGTATGGGGTCAAACCACCGGGAGACAGAGGTATTCTATTCCCTTATTTTAAATTAATTAGGTGAAGGTTTTCTGTAATTTAGATTCTATTTTTTTGTTTCATTTATGAAAATATTGATTTCTCAATTTTTGATTAATTACTTAAAAGATAATCAAAAGTGTGGAAATTGGTTTTGTTGAAAAATGGAGAAGCTGCGTCAGGGCTGTGGGTTTCAAGGTCAATAATTAATTGATTAATTTTTGAGGTTTTGTTGTTCATAAAAAATCATACTTACTGGGTTTGAATGTAGTGGAAACCCCTTGGACTAGTGAGTTTCACTTGAAACTTCAGGTTATCTATTCCATGTTCTAAAATTGATTTTTTTTAGTTTTGTTATGTTTTATCCATTTTTTATATGTTAAGTGCACCCAATGATAATGGGTGTACTTAACATAATTCTTCTTGAAGATCCCTGGAAGTTTCGTTCTTGGTCCGATACAGAATTAACAGTAGGATTAAACAAGATAAAAGGGAGGAATTTATGAATTACATGAATAAAAATATTATAAAAATACAATAGATTATAATCAAACCATAATCGTCCACAACCCCAATAGATAGGAAAGTTAGAGACTCATGGAGTAGATCATGAAAACCAAACCCATAATACCTAATTCACACATCACGAAAGCCTTTGGATAAGGATCTTCGGGGAAGGTAAAGTGATAGATCTTACCCTCTTCTCTTTCTCTCAATTATTCTCTCTTATTCTCTCTCCCAACTTATCTCTCCATTATTCTCCCCCTTTTTAGATATCAAAAATGGGAGGCCAACACCTCTATTTATACATTTTCAAAATACACGGTGTGTATAAAAGTACACACCGTGAACTTGGGTCAAGCTGACTTGGCCATGTTTTCTCCCTTGGTAGGTGATCAACAACACCGCATCCTGACTCTAAATGCGTCGGTGGTTAGTTGGTGGTGTACACAACATGTAGCGCTTCCACACATGGCGTGTAAGTCCATCTTTTTCAACCAACCGCTTCTGGAAGATTCGTACACAACATGTAAGAGTCATGTACACGTCGTCTAATGTCAGGCCACACATATGGGCATGTATCCACTCTGGTAGATCTGTTCCTGGGTCAAAATTTACACAGCGTGTAAGAATAGTACACACTGTGTATATGTTAATTTTTATTTTGATCATCCTCAATTTATTCTTTTGGATGGAATCATCCTGAAAATTATCATAATCCCCAAAATAAAGTATTTTACCCATAAAACAAAAGATATTTGGTGAAAACAAGTTTATATGCTAAATAAAATGTATGAAAATGTATACCCAAATCAGGTACATAAAACTCCCCCACACTTAGCCATTTTATTTCCCTTTAGAAAATATCAACATCTAATTAATTGAATCCATACTTCAAGAGAGAAACATTAAATTAATTAAACTTATAAATACTTAACTCATAACAGAGGATTTCCAAGAGGCACAAATCATATTTCAATTTCCAAAGTATTCTAATCATGCCGCCAATATAATTAAATTAAAATTTTGCATCCTCTTTCATTCACATTGTTTAGCTTTTCATAAATAAACATGCCACTTGATGATTTACCATACTAGATAGTATCACACTCATCACTCAATATTATTTTGATTAGAGTTCTACTCAGTCTCAAGTATATGAATTCTACCCATAGGCTTGAAAAAAATATAATTCTCCACTTTAGAAAATTAAATCAAAAAAATCATGAGGTATTTCAATTGGGATCAAATGATTCTGAGGCTAAGGGTTTGTAGGTTATGACATGAAAAAGTAATCTCAGAGGCTTGAAAAGGGAGGCTGAATTTTTAGACAATAATGAATGATATTAAAAGTAAAACTCATTGAAGATGCATCATTAACAAGATCTCTCAAGATATGATCAACGTAATAATGAAATTCCCTTGACAAAAATATGTCCACAACCATCAAGAATTTTCAATGGAAGAATCCGGTCCCTTTGTGTCAGATGTTTCTGAGAGGGGACCACCAAGAATATAATGAATGTTGTATTGGAACCCTTTTTCCCTAAATAAACAAGAGGAACACTCCCCCGCACTTAATTTCATGGTTGCTTGTTGAAATGTACCATGAATCACCAAACTCCCTTTTTTAAATCTCAAAAATAGAAATCATGCAATATTATCAAAGAATTGGGGTAGGAAGGGAAAATATGCTTGTAATGTAGCTTCCAAACAAGGTAGTTCATGGTTTCAATTGACTTAACAAATAATTGATGTAGGTTATGTCTTAAGGTAAATTAGGGGATGAAAAAAATCATATGCCTCAATCATTTTAATTGCGTTTTAAAAATATTTATGTTTTGAAGAGAAGCACTAGAAAATTCTGGTAGTTATGCATATCCCAAGAATCTCTCAAGAAAGAGGGTATAATAATCAATATAAAAAAATTCATAGAATACCTCTCAGGAATGGAAAAAGAAAAATGGTCAATCAGGTCATGACATGCATAAAAATGATCACTCTAATAAATGTAATTAACCATGAATTTAAATCTAAATGTTAACTATATCAGTAATCATTTTAACAATACTTCAAAAATTTAAAATAATCATGTAACTTGTAAAATTTCCTTCTATATTTTTATTATTTATGAATAGAATGAATAAAAAATCTACTACATTTTAAAATATTTCAAATATTAAGGATGTATCCAAGATACGTTCAAGGGAAAACTAGTAGTGTAGATGAAGATTATCCCTCACACTTATTATGCAACATGTTCCCCCATGTTCCACACAAAGGCAGAGAAGGTGATGTGGGGACACAATAGTGGACCAGGATGATGGGAAGCAGTGAAATAAGTAAAACCAAAAAGAAAAATCGAACAAAAGCCTGTAAAATAATACTCCCCTCGTGGCTAGGTGAAAAAGACTGAAAGTTGTGGAGAAGTTCACCCCAAAGTTCTCTAGGGTACTCATGACTATCTTGGAGAGAGAAAAATGCAAGCCTACACAACATAACACATGCACAAGATAGCAGAAAAATATATAGAATGAAACTAAAGTGAAAAAATCAATCACTGAGTTGCTTTAGAGAAAGAATTATTTGGTATAGAGAAGTCAGGGGGGGTCTGCCCCTGTGGAGGTGGGAAGCGCTGACTCAGGGTGTGCAGTGGGAGGCACAACCGGCACACCGGGATTGGTCATAAGAGCAGCTGCTGGGGTAGTAGAAGTAGTGAAATAAGGACCAATTGTGAATAGAAGAATTGAATATGTGTCCAGTTCTATCAATGGTGGCGGGGCTGCAGGAAACTGAGGATCATAAGGCAGAGCAAGTGTTGGTGGTACAGAAAGGCCCTGGGGCTGAGGTAGGAGGCCCAACATCTACTCAATCCATGCCTGCTGGTGCACCAGAGTGGTTAGGCAGCGACATATCTCATCCAAGGAGAGTGTGGTGGAGATATTAACTGAGGGTGTGGGTGGAGGAAAGGATGTTAAATTTCTAGAAGAAGAAGGGTTGTTAGAGGAAGAAGGAATGATGGAAGAAGTGGGGTGGGGTGGAGAAGTAATATCCACTGGTGGATGTGGTTGGTGTCGGTCACAACACCAGCTGGAGCAGCTATGTCATCTCTCACCTCAGTAGAAGCTGGGGCATTCTACACGAGCACAAAGTGCTCTCCACGGTGCTTGACTAGTCTCATGAATATAATAATGAGTAATTCCATAGACTTGGGAGAATCTAGGTGATCGTGAGGGAGAGAGGGATCAAACACTCCCAAATAGTTTTCCAACCAGGTGGCATAGAATCCACCATTTAGGTTTCCCTAATGGACATGGATCTCAGAGTGGAAATAGAAAGCCTCTAAATATAGGAGGTCTGGGTAGTCACCCTAGACCGCGCGGGTTAAGAGATCCATGTCGCGGTCGGAGACAACTCCCATATCCTCGTGGTGAGGGAATAGAATGGAGATAAAGCACCAGTGGATGAATCAAAGGGATGTGGAAAAGATGAGTGTGCTCTTTTATGACGTGGGGGCATACCTGTGGTATGGCCCCACAAGCTCCCACCACATCGCCACAAGATCAGATCACTTGGTTTGGGTGGGGGTGGCTACAGGAGGGGGGGTGGTAGGATGGTGGTATAAACTACTCCCTTGGCCAAACTCAGTCATGGTCAAGGAATGGGGCCAATCTCATAGCCAAAAGCGCACTGGGGAGTCTATGTCTATGTGAATTTGTGGATATGTGGGCCCATCAAACTCAAAGTTATCCACAAACTCCAAAAATAAGTCCCTATAAGTGGGGGTGCTAACCTGGAGGGTCTCTAGTAAGTGCATATGGCCCAAAATCTCCTCAAACTCCTCCCATATGCTGATATTATTGGGGACTAAAGTATCCAAGAAAATCCCGCTCAACTGTATCGTCCACCATGAAAATCCCCACAATTGATTTGTGACAGGGAATCTCGGATTTTAAAGTTGAATCAAATGGCATGTACAGACCATACACACTGTGTATGTGTGTGTGTTTTTATTAACAAAAAAAATATAAATAATTTACAATAAAAAGTAAAATATTTACCAATTAAACTATACCTATACACGTTTTGTATCAAAGAAATACACACTGTGTGTTCAATAATTTTAAAAAGATAAGTAGAACCTTCTGTCTGGTGCTTGAGGTTAGGATAGAACTGACGATCGACTGATCCAAACGTAAGCCCTCAACCACTAGATCAAAGGTTAAACCACTAATCATGTTTATCAATTATATATATATATTTAATGTACAGGTCCTATATTACACAAGATGAAGAAAAGACATGGAGTGTGTTTTTAGTTATCGAATGACTGGGATGAAATATGGAGATTAGCCAAGTTCGAAACCGGGTCTTTTGAACCGAGGGTCGAGACTCTACCAATCCACCTACTTCACCTACATGTATGTTCTTATTTGAAAAATTTTATATAGTTATAAGAAAACATGGCACACACAATGTATATCAAAAAACATGCTGTGTGGTTTTATTAATATGAAAAATGATGGAATAGGGCCGGTTGTCAGGGTTCGAACCTGGGTCTTTTGGATCGGTGGTGTACGACCTTAGTATCCAACCCAACCCCATCATGGTTTTTTAAACATTAATGTATTTTGAAGATACCACAGATGTTGTGTAACAAAACACAGTTTAAAAAGGATGATCCCTATACCGATGGAAAACACGGAGTGATTCGAACCGGGGTCGGCTCTGATATATTCCAATTCCTTTTCCATCACCCCATGCCCCATCTCTGTTTATTAACTTAATTAATACATAGTTATACTACTAGATTTATTAATATATAAACTAAAGGAAAAGTACACATTGTGTGGGCCAGTGGTACACGATTTGTAATCTTTGGGTTTCCTCCAAGACAACACCTTTGTTTTAGGTCATTGGATCCACCTACCTACCTCTTGTTACCTAAAATGAGTGGTGGAGATTGTACCCACCACATCCTCCATTTGATGGTAAAGATTTTGGGATTTTCCATTCACCTTGAAAGGTTTTCCGTCTTCAACAACAATTTCCACCGCACCATAGTAGAAAAATTTGATCACTTGGAATGGTCCTAACCATGAGGACTTCAACATTCCTGGAAACAATCATAGATAGGAGATGAAGAGAAATACCTAATCACTGGGTCGGAAGGTTTTGAGGGAAATCATCTGGTCATGGATCACCCGTGTCTTTTATTTGTATAGTTTGGCATTATCATATGCCTCCGATCTGATCTCATCGATCTCTGTCAGCTGGAACTTTCCCCTCTCTTCAGCAGCCTTTAAATCAAAATTCAGGGCCTTGATGGCTGTGTATGATTTATGATCCAACTCCCCTAGTAGGCGGCTTGGCTTGCCATAGACAATGTAGAACATAGACATCCGGAGAGGTGTCTTAAAGGCGGTCCAGTATACCCAAAAGTCATCATCAAGATTTTTGGACCGGTCCTTCCTTGAATATGTTTTTCTTCAAAAATGCCACAACTATCATGGCTGTGTCATGTGCTGTAGTAGCGGCATCCACCCACATGGAGACATAGTCCACACAAGATAGTATGTAAGAGTTCTCATATGATGGGGGAAATGGCCCCATAAAGTCAATTCACCAGACATCGAAGATTTCAACATCTAGGATGGGGTGTTGAGGAATCTCGGCTCATAGTCCCATATTACCTATCCTCTGATATCGATTGTACCTGGTAACAATGTAATGAGCATCCTTGTTCATGGTAGGCCAAAAAAATCCAGACTGTAGGATCTTCTCTATCGTACGGTGTGGGCCATGATGTCTTCCAACTGGTGATGAGTGACAGAACTCCAGAACTCCTTGAACTTCATTCTCTAGTATTAAATGGAGAATCATCCCATCTCCACATGATCTAATGAGTATAGGGTCTTCCCAGAAGTACCTATTGACATCGAATAAAAACCGATTCTTTTGATGGTAAGTGAGTTCGGGGTGAACTACTCCTATAACTAAATAATTTTTAATATCTATATACCAAGGTCAAGGTGTTACTTCGATTGAGAAATATTTCTCATCTTGGAAGTCATCCATAATGTCTCTATCATCCTCCTTCCCCAAATGAGGCAGTTCAAGGTGGGAGAGGTGGTCAACAATAACATTCTCACTTCCCTTCTTGTTGCGGATCTCCATGTCAAACTCTTATAGGAGAATCACCCAGTAGATGAGTCGTGGATTCACATCCTTCCGGTTCAGAAAATACTTGAGTGATGAATGGTCAGTATATTCAATAAATTTGGACAACACCAAATAAGATTGGAACCTATCAAATTCAAACACCACTATAAGCATTTCTTTCTATGTGGTAGTGTAGTTCACCTGTGATTCATTCAGAGTTCTTCTAGAAAAGTAAATTTTCCATAAGATGAATTCCATCCATTCCCCTAATACTATGCCCACTGCATAGTCTCTAGCATCACACATGACTTCAAATTGCACCTCCCAATTTGGAGCAATCATCACCGGAGATTCCACCAGTTGTTGCTTCAGATGATGAAAATCCGTGGTACAAGTCTCATCAAATAAAAATTTGGAATCCTTGGAGAGGAGATTGGTGAGTGGCTGGGATATCTTCGAAAAGCCTCTGACAATCTGTCAGTAGAAACTAGCATGCCCTTAACAAATTCATATGTCTCTGACATAAGTTGGAATGGGTAGATTTGAAATGACTTCTATCTTCGCAGGATCAACTTCAATCCATTTCATAGAGATCCAGTAGCCTAAGACGATACCACTCTGCACTATAAAATGACATTTCTCCCAGTTTAAAACAAGGTTAGTGTGCTCTCACCTTTCAAAAACCATCTCCATATTCCTCAAACAATTGTTGAAGGATTGTCCATAGATGAAATAATCATCCATAAAGACCACCAATATGTGTTCTGCCATGTCGCGGAACACTTCCAACATACATCGTTGGAAGGTGGAAAGATCATTGCACATCCCAAAAGACATTCTTCGATAAGAAAATGAACCATAGGGGCATGTGAAGGTGATATTTTCTTGATCGTTATGGGAAATTGAGATTTGGTTATATCCAAAATAACCATCAAGGAAGCATTAAAGCTCATGCCCCGCCAGTCGTTCTAGCATCTAATCAACGAAGGGCAGCGGGAAGTGATATTTTTGTGTTGCATCATTCAGCTTCTGTTAGTCTAAACAGACTCTCCAACATATGACTGTTTGTGTAGGGATGAGTTCATTTTTATCATTGGAGACCACAATGATACCCCCCATTTTGGGTACCACTTGCAGAGGACTCACCCATGGGATGTCTAAAATGGGGTATATGATTCCTACATCAAACAATTTGATTACCTCCTTCTTCATGACTTCCATCATTGGAGGGTTCGGGTGATAGTGTGGTCTCAAAGAGGGATTTTATCCTTCATCCAGTAGCACCTTATGGGTGAAATTAGTAGGACTGATTCCCATTAGATCTGCGACTTTCTATGTAATGGATTCCTTTCTTTTCTTTAGAACTTGTAGAAGTGAGTATTCTTGCTCTTGAGATATAGATGCATTAAGTATAACTAGTAGTGTTTTCTGATCACCAAAATATCCATATTTTAGATATTAAAGGAGAATCTTTATCTCAATTTGAGGTGCTTCATGATCAAGGGAGCAATTAGTTTCAACTCTGCTCATTCCAAAATGTCTGGAACATTTGTGAGTTGCAAAAAATGTCCACCCTGGCCTTCAAGAAATTGAAACTCCTCAGGTGCAGCTTGGATATCTGTGATGAGTGGGTAATAAATGAAAAAAGAACATACCATACCATCTTCCTTATAGATGAAGTTCTCATCCATTGCTATTAACACATAACATTCCTCATGTTCCAATAGTGATGCCTACTTGATAGCCTTGAAGACTTTGTGGGAGACTCTTTCATCACCTGCACTAAAGATCAGTATTACTTGGTGGACATCAATCAATACCTTACCAGTGTCCAAGAATGTCTTTCCCAAAATCAAAGGTTCCTCCTATTCTTCCTCCATATTAATAATGATGAAGTCGGTAGGGAGAATTAACCTTCCTACCTTCACTAGCATATCCTCGGGAAGCCCCTTGGGATATTTGATAGTGTGATATTCTAGCTGGAGGGCCACTCAGGTGGGTTTGAGATTATTGAGCCCCAACTTCTTGAAGAATCTGAAGGGAATCAAGTAAATGTTGGTTCCTAATTCATAGAGTGTTTTTCCAAACTCATAGGATACAATGCTACATGGGATTTTGAAACTACCTGGATCTTGGAGTTTTAGAGGAAGCGAGCAATGTACCACTGCTGATAATTCCTTATCAAGTGAAATGGTTCCCAGATCCTCCATATGTATTTTGTTTGAGAGAATATCCTTCATGAAATTTGTGTACGTTGTCATCTTATTTAATGTTTCTGCAAAAGGGATGTTGATGTGATGATTTTGGAATACCTCTATGAATTTACTAAACTGGTGATCCATCTTCCATTGCTTCATCCTATTTGGAAATGGTAAGGTGGGATCAAAAGGCATGGAAACCTATCTTCCCTTATGATGTGAGGCCTCCTTCTTTTTTGATGGTTCTTTTGATTAGGGCAGGTTGTTAATTGTGATTTCGTCAGCTGAAGAGGGTGAAGGTTGAGCTATATTTTTAGCCTCACCATGCTTTGATGTTTGTGTGTGAGGTAAATCCTTCACACTTCATAAAGTGACTGCATGAGCCTCTTCTCGCAGGTTCTTCTCAGTGTTACCCGATAGTGTACTAGGTTTCCTTAAGGGGAGTTAGTTTTCTAGTTTCCCAATTTAATTTTCCAGGATTTTAATGGATGATTCACTTTTTTGAAATCAGGTTTTAGTAGTGGTGATAAATTTTGTCACCATTTCTTCAAGTTTTTATGGGGGTTCATGCTGAGTTTATTGTGCAGCTAGTGGAGGTGGTGGCTTCCTTGGTGGTTGTGGGCAAGGGTTTTGGTACCCTTGCTATTGTTAAGTCCCATGCTATTGTGGTCATAGATATGGGTTCTGGCACAGTTGTTGCCCTTATCCAGGTGGTCTCTGGGGTGGAGGATTTTTCTGTTTCTACTGGTAACCCATGTTCATATGTTCTCTCCATGCACGGTTTGGATGCTGAGTGTACATATTTGGCCCTCAGTTCTGAGAAATTTATCTCACCTCACTTTTTGAAGGGCTGGCAGTTGACCTCGGGCATTCCCCAATGATGTGGTTGTCCTAACATTGGCTGCATGCAAGATGGTTTTCTAGTTGAACCTGGGATGCATTCATCAGGTTCAATGCATCAATTTTCTTCGACACTTCATCCAATTGGGCAGTGAGCATCGTGGTGGTGTCAATGTTGTGCATACCTCGATTTTTAGTTCCCCAGAAACGAAGCCATAATTTGGTGTCGTTTTTAGCTAAAGTATTATGTTCGGCCACCCAAATTGTAATTCCCAACCAGTCAAGTGCAAGTATGGGGTCTAACCATAGATAGACTGTGGTAATTTTTGATTCCCTTATTTTAAATTAATTAGGTGAAGGTTTTCTAGAATTTAGAGTCGATTTTGGTTGTTTTATTTATGAAAATATTGATTCATCATTTTTTTATTAATTACATAAAAGATAAAAGAAGTGTGGAAAATGGGTTTGCTGAAAAATGGAGATGCATCATCGGGGCTGTGGGTTTTTAAATTCATTAATTAATCGATTGATTTTTTAGGTTTTTTTATTCATAATAACTCATACTTATTGGGTTTGAATGTAGTGGAACCCCCTTGGTCCTGTGAGTTTCACATGAAATATCAGGTGATCAATTCCTTGGTCCGAAATTGATTCCTTTTAGTTTTGTTAAGTTTTATCCTTTTTTTAAATGTTATGTGCACCCAATGATCATGGGATTACTTAACATAAATCATCTTGAAGATCCCTAGAAGTTCCGTTCTTGGCCCGATACAGAATTCCCAATAACACTAAACAAGATAAAAGAGAGGAATTTATGAATTACATGAATAAAAAATTACAAAAATAAAATAGATTAAAATAAAACCCTAATATTCCATAACCCCAACACATGGGAAAGTTAGCTACTCATGGAGTAAATCATGAAATACAAACCCATAATACTTGATGCACACATCATGGATACTTTCAGTTGAGGATCCTCGAGGATGGTAAAGTGGCATAACTTCCCCTCTTCTCTTATCTCCCTCTCTTTCTCTCTATTCTTATCTCTTCCTCTCTCTCCCAAACTATCTCTGTATTCTTTTTCCCATTACTGGCAGTTGAAAATGGGAGGCCAAAACCTTTATTTATACATTTTAAAAATACATGGCATGTATAAAAGTACACGCCGTGTACTTGGTTCAAGCTAACTTGGCCATGTTTTCTCCCTTGGTAGGTGATCAATCGTGCCACCTCATGACTCTGAACGTGTCAGCGATTAGATGGTGGCATACACGACATGTAGCGCCACCACACATGGTGTGTAAGTGCATCCTTGGACACCAAACACTTCTATAAGAGTCGTACACTTTGTGTATGTGTCATGTACACAACGTGTAATGTCAGGCCTGGCATGTGGGCGTGTATCTACTCTGGTAGATCCGTTTCTGGGTAAAAATATACATGTCGTGTTAGAAAAGTACACGTCATGTATATGTGAATTTTTCTTCTAATCAGCCCTGATTTTTGGTTTTTCCTGGAAGCATCATAAAAATTATCATAATCACTAAAATAAATCATTTTACCCATATAACAGGAGATATTTGGTGAAAAAAAGTTTTTGTGCTAAATAAAATGTATGAAAAAGTATACAGAAATCAGGTACATTTAGTGCAGCCAAATTCCAATATCAACAATGTATGGGCATAATATCCATCCCATTTCCATTATCAACATGTTCTATATTTTACATTGGAATGGATATGAGTTTTTTACCTAGAACCATCTCAATTGCAAACAAAACCTCTCTATTCAGTGATAACTATTGGGAATCCCGCACCAATATTTCCCACTAGAAGTTACCTCCCCAAAACCAATAATACATAAACAGGCTTTTGAAGGGACTCTCATAAATTTTAGTGTTCAAAAATAGAATGAATCACCTAACCCCAATAAATGCACTGAGTTTCACTCTCTCTACCCTATTCACCTACAATTCGTATATACATTCAATTCAAAAGAGGAAATGAAGGTAATAAACACACAAGATAGATTTAAGTGGTTCTGAAATTATCCCAACATCTATGAAAGAAACATCGCAACTATTCATTTCATTGAATGTTAAAAAGGTTTTAAATTACCATTACTAAAATCTATATAGATCACGAAACTCAATGATCATATTACACCTCAACATGTGGTCTGAACCACTGTTTTCTAATGGGTCCCAACCTGTTAAAATTTTCATTTACCATTTACATTTGTGGGGGTCTGTTCATTGGATCTCGGTAACTTTCTATCACCTTTTACTTTCTAGGCTCTGACCCCCAATTATCAGTATAAGAACATTGCATCATTACCTCATTTCTTTGCTGCAACTCCATGATGGGAGTGATTCAAATGAACAATATATCCTCCTTCCAATGAAATGATATAAGAAAAACATCCCTTCTAGTGAATTGAACCCATTACCACACACATTAGTCCATAGGAATATGAAACCTTCCGATCACATCACTTGCATCTACAGAAGCACTGCTTCCACTACATTTACAAGACTGAAGGACATTTCACTATTCCACCTTCTGGTCCACTGAATTTTGATACTTAAAGAGGCTTCATAAATCCCAAAAAAACCCCACTTGAAAACTACTTAAATTCCCCAATTAAATCCTCAAACACATTGGAAACACAAAATACATCCTACGCTACATGTAATGCTTCTCCTTCACTACAATTAACCCAAGTCTGACTCAGGCAGAATGTTGCCTCAAACTCTTCTAGACTAAGCTCTTAGTGATCACGCCTGCTATATTTTTTCATGAAGAAATCTTTTATAACTCTAGTTCACCATCTTATAACATCTTCTTGATAAATAGGAATTTATGGTATATGTGTGTTGTATTCACATGGAAAATATAATTTCTAGTGAAGTTAATTGCAATTTGGGTGTCATAGTAAAGTATTCCACATTCTTGAATGTATATGAGCTCCCCAATCAAAATCCTCAATCATACCATTTCCTTACATGCTTCTATTTTATACTAAATACTCTTCTTCCATTATGGGGAGTGAAATCACTGGTTGAAACGTTGATATAAAATTGATGATTGTTTCACCGATCTTGAAAACATATCATGTTGTACTTTTCTATGAATCAGAGTCACCCCCAATATTTGTCTCAACGTACCTATGCAACTGAATATCCTACATAAAATAAATATCATTATCTTCTAACCCATTGGGATACTAAATAATCAACTTCATGGCTTCCGAATGATCTTTTCCTGGATTTAACATGTACCATCTGACGACATGAACCCACACTTCCAGATCTAATGCCCATGAACACATACTTTACATATTAGATTTGATACAAACTATAGATTCCTTGAAATATTTTTATGGATTAACCATGTATCATCTGACCCCCTGAACCCAAAATTCTGGATATGATGACTATGAACACATACTGGAATAATAATATCATAAGTTGTCTATATAAAGAAGGAGGATGGCTATAAAAGACATAACCCATGATGTGAGAAATATTTGGCAAAGGGATTGTGTGGTATGAATGTACATCCCCATAATACAATGAAAGAATACAACATAATATAATAAAAGGGAAGAATGTACCTAAATTATTTGAAATAAGTTTAATCAGATGATCATAACTAAATGAAAGAATGTTGAGTTACAAAACATCCTTACTACTGTGGAACTAAATCAGTAACATCTTCAATGAGGGAACACGATTCAGCTAGTAAATCCCATCAAATATGAGTGTAAAAAAATACATCCATGGGTTGTAAACGCCGAAAACAAAGAAAAAATGGTGTACAACATAAACAAGTCTAAAGGATTTAATGTTTGAGATAATGAACCTTTACGACTTGAATATAATTTTTATCAAAACCCCTTGAAATAGAGGTCTTGTAATTGAACTTAAAATAGAATAATTAAAATATAATTCATGATATGATATGTAAAATAGGTATTAGGCACCCCAAATAATTTAAATTAAGTAGAAATTAGGTGAAAAATACCAAACATGTATCAAAGAGAGGAATTTGAGACGAAAACCCTCATGACATTAGAAATTTTTAAATAAAATTCAATTAATGGATAAGATTTCAGATGAAACAAAAAATATAATGAATTATTAGAGAATCATCATAATTTTTTTTGAAGAGGTAGTATATACACCTCACTTAAAGGAAAAGATTTCATATAAAACATAAAATACCATGAATTATGAGAGAATAATGATACAAAATATTAATGTGGTAATATATTAACTATTCCAAAGCTAACACTGTATATAACAAATGTATGTATCAGGGAGTAAGAATTTGAGACAAGGATCCCATACCTTGTTCATGATTCATTCTACCCATATACTTAGAATCCCGAATAGTCAAATTAGGATTATTAGATACCTTATTAAGAAACTTATTAATATATATATATTTAATTCAATATATATCTTTTTAAATCACATAATTTTATTCTTATATTGTTTTCTCTTATGTTTGTGTGAAAATTGAATCGGTGTCAGTTTATTTTTCTGATTTTTGTGATCAAAGATGACATTTTAATAGTTAGTGAAATACCTAATATAACCATTAAAGAACCAAAAAATAACTAATTTAATATTAAATTATAAAAATATCCGTATTTAATTTCCTACATACAGGATAGAGTTTTATATCATTTTTCGTGCTAGTGGTAAAACTGACACAAACATGAACACACTATATCTCAATGAGTGAGTATGGTTAAGGATGATTATAGTATCATTATAAAATAATAATAATGATATTATTTATATATTTTTATGTTTTTGATTCATATTTTTACTGTTTTTTATAAATTAATAATATTAATGTGAAAAATGATAAAAACGTTACGTCGTGTAAGAGGTAGTCTACACAACTCATATTTAAAATTATTTTTTTTCTATGCATATGGAAATTAAAAAAATAAATGTTTTCAATTAATATAATAAAAAACTAGTATAATAATGATATTGAGGTTATCATTTTACCATTTTTAGTGTAGGCTTGTATAATAAATATTAAGAATAAACAATAAGGAGTAGGTAATACCCACTTTAGTACATTGAAATTTCACTTGAAAGTATCCTTGGAAATAAATGTATTAGGATAACTAATCGAGACCATAGAATTATAAATTTGATATGGGATTATATGAGGATCCAAATGATAGAGATTTAGGAATGAATTTGATATAATGAGTGTGGAATAAAGGGGTGGAAGTGTCCCCATTTATGTGTGAAGAAAAATGGAACTTTTGAGAACACCATTTAATTTTCAATGATATCATTACACTATTCAAGGGTAAAAAACTAAAAAAGTTATAAATAATGGAGTGTGGGTTTTCATAAGGTAGATAATTCCTAAAACAAGTATTTCAAAACAAGTTTTAATTATGAAGGAATTAATTTGTTCTTAGTTTTTTACTTTTATCTTTTTTTACATTATTAACTAGTTTTTAACTAGGTAATTTAAAATATCCCCTTTTATCAATTTTGGGTGTACTGAACCTAAATTTAACCTCAATTTTATTTAATTAAATTTCTAAATATGTGAAAATAAACTTTTAAATTATATCATTTTATATGTGGAAAACACGGTTTTTTTGTAGAAAAACTATGTTTTAACCATTATGTGTTCTTAATCATATTTAGAGTTTTTTACTAATTAAAAATGTGTTAATATAATTATATAAGTTTTAAAATAATTTTATATTCCTAATTTAAAATATATCAATTTCATTTATTGAACAAAAATTACACGATATTAATAGAACAATTCTTTGAAAACTACAGTTTTACCATTATCATGGCCAATAATTTTATTCTTAGTAGTCATAATTTTATGAAAAAATTGAAATTCATTTTATTACATAATATTACCATATTTATCTAAAATATCATATCCATTTTTATAGATCTAATTTAGGCAAGGGATGAAAAGTAATATTTAATTTAAGAGAATAAAAAAACTATTTTTAGAAAAAATATTACTTATGTTTCTTAAATGATATACATGAGTTTTACAATAACAACATAATAACTTTAAATAATATATTTAACTTATAAATATATATTTTATATAAATATATTTCAAAAATAATTAGTTCATTCTTGTATAATGGTAATGTCATAAAAGAAACGATTTTTAGAAAAATCATTATTTAATAACTCTTCTCCTAAAAACCAATTACTTCAAAAAAAATCCCAAAACAATATATTAACTAAATATTATTATTCAATATAAAAAATTATGTTCATAATTTCAAATTATAATTATAAATTTATTAATTAAAAATTTCGATAAAATCATAAAATATAATGAAAACCCATTTGTTTGGAAAATGAAATTTTCAAATATGAACTGTTATTATTCTTATTTCATATCATTTAAAAACTAAATAGACATTAAAAAATTATTATTATAAAACCAAATTTATCATAATTAATCGTATTTTTATTGAAATAGAAAGGCATATTGCATAACAAGGCTATTTTAAGAAAAATACATTTCTAAACAATAAATGATCTTATTAGTCATTTTAGACAAACTAATTAAATTTCATTCATATTAAAAGTGGTATTTATTTTCTTTATAATTTTTTTTCATAAAGTGGTTACTCATATTCATTCCATATAATTCAATTGTACTTAAATGCTTAAATTTTATCTAAAAATATAGTGATTTTGTTTAATATTGTTGTTGCTTGTGGATAAAGCTATCAAACACATTTGACTCATTTAAAGAAATTCATATATTAAAATATCAGGGTCCTAAATTCGTCTCCTTAAATAAATCTCACCCTTATAATTTTTAATAATAACCCACTAATGAAATTAGGTGAGGGTATTATTAACATATTCATCATTTGGGTTATAACCTATAATATGACATTTTCACTACTCTCTTAGGCTATATAAAGGTACTCATCTTTCTTCAAAAAACATTATCCATTCACACAATCATATGACCAAAATTACAAATACCCTTGTCATATATTATCTATAACATTTTCCCAAGACCATTTGGATATCCAATACATTAAACACACTGAAACCATATATAATTTTAGAAATTAACACTACCATTAACCCTCAAATGTTATAAAATCACACAACAATCAATATATAATAAAATATAAAAATTCAATGAACTTCACCAAAAATACCTAGAATCAACCATCAATTCCAAAGATACTGATACTTTCTAAATTAAAATTTTAAAATCAATTAACCCTTTATTATCTCAACATCAGGTGTATATTAAAAAAAAGAGTTGTTATACCCCAATCATGTGTTATTCAATAGTTATCGCCAGAAATATAACCTTATCATAAAATCACTTCTCAAGGTTCTTGATATTGTTTAATATATGTTTCCAAACCTTTAAATAAAAACTACTGAAGAATAATCCATATATGTTTCACACTATATTTATAACAGTTAGAATATACCAGAATATCATCGATAAATATCACTCTCTAATGAAAATAGATAATATTATCAAGAATTAATATCTATTATGATATCAACCACACTACCTCAGGTAAGACTTGAAACAAAAATTTTCCATCATAATTTGAATATATATGGATTCTATACCCTTTAATTATGCCCCTTAGTTTTTATAAGACATAATGGTTTTATAGATACAAAAATTTCTCACCTTCAGTTCCTTGATCTTGTTTAAATGAAATACTAAAATCAAAATGGTTTTGATAATATCTAAAATATGAATATGAAAAAATAAATATAAATTTGTCTTCCTCTCATTAAACCTTCATATTTAATATATGATTCATTCAGTTCAACCTATGACTTTATTTTTTTAATACATTTTTATCCAAAATCATTTTCTATGGGGTACTATAACCTAATTAGTTACCATTATACTTAACTAATTATTAAAGGTTTATTAATGAGAATAGTACGACCAATGAATATTCCTCTGGAGTGTCAATCTATATTCTTAGTTTGTCCTATTTGTCATGCACTTGGTGATGATTGAGTTATACCCAAATACTCTTTTAGGGTTATTACCCCTTGGTACATATGTGCCATAGCCTGCATCCACATGTAGTATCCAGACAGATATGTAATATCTAGGAAAGCCACATAGTTTATACTTTAACAAAACATTGGAATGTTATCCTGTTCCTAGAATCCCCTATTATACTTTTACAAGGGGTTTTATTAAAGTTCTTTTATCCTTATCCCCAAATAAAATGTATATTATTACCATAACATTAAGTCATATACGATCCCAAAGGGTTATTTATACCTTTGATATTATGATAGACTCTAACTTATCAACCCTTAAATTATCCTTAATGAACATACAAATCTACAATGTTTTAAACTTGAATTTGATACCAATTATGATACCCTCAACCTACACTCCTAGATTCGGTGCCCACAAACACAGGCTTTACATATTGAATTTCATACCCACACTAGATTCCCAAACATACCTATTTAAAAATTACATGAGTTAATGAAAATATTACATTACATACATTTCCATGAACTTTTAGGTTCAAATAATTATAAAATTAGGACTAAACACAAACTATTGAATCCCTTGTCTTTCTTAACTAAAGGACATTTTTCGCACTATAAAAAACTACTTCATCAATAAAAAGTCTTCATCATCTCTCTCAATTTCTCCACACAAGCTATCCTATTATTCATATCACATGTAATGATTTTATTCACAACCCAGGTAAATGAAATCAAAATAAGCGGTGATATCAAATGCTTATTAAAGAAAAACATACAAATGAGTAAATAATTCTATAAACATGAAATAAATATTATAGAAGGATTAAATAATAAAAAATCATGGCATAATAGAATGAAATTGAAATCATAATATATTCATGGATAAAACATAAAATAAAAAGGATCAAATGGCTATTAATTACTAGTTCCTTAGTGAATAAATTCATAATTTCATGAAAACAATTTCATTCCATAAGACAAGACATCATGATCTTATATATCATGATCATACCATCAAGGAAATCTCTTATTCTAGGAAGGAATACACCAAAATACACAAACAAGTTTATTTTACGAGACCTGCCAATTCATCGTGGGAATTTATAATTCCAAGCCCCAGCTATCACTTGTTTAAGTCCAATTAATTCATCATATGTGACAATGAATTAAAAAATCATAATAAACCTTTTCAATAATCATCCATATTGGAATAAAAATATATGGAACCCAAAATATTTTTCCACATGTCAATAAAAGGTATAAAATTCTTTCATGGTGAACATAATACAATCTAAATTATGTAAAATGTGATGTTTATGCTCCATAGAGCAATGAGTATATGGCTAAGACAATACTGTAATAACATGATCATAAGCCATATAGGGAAACAAGGTAGATTACTGAAAAGGAACATAACCCAAGAAGTGAGAAATATTTGTTAAAGAGTTTATCTAGTAGGAATTAATATCCCTATGAATAATTATATATAAAGGTATTCACAATGTGATATGTATATAAGAACAGGAATAGCCATTCATTGCCTCATCGTGTGCCAAACATGCCACCCGATGAGTGACCATTCTTCCATTGGTATGTACTGGTATCAAGTAACATGTCACCCTTAATCTTGAGTGTTGGAATAGTGTCTATCCATATATACATAATCAAAATTCAAAAATATAATGGATTGTATGATAATAAATCATTACAATCCATCAATTCAAAACATTTAGTTGGTAGTGTGTCCAACTTCACATTACCATAACGATCCAATACTTTGTTGACATAACATCAAACCCGTTTCCAACTACATAATTAGTCGAAAATGTATCCAACTTCATTAGAATCCATCATGTAAAAAAATCCATAAGATCATCCTCCTTCACATAACCATAAGGTTCTAATACTTGGTTGACATGGATTCTAACCCAATTCCAATATCAACAGTGTATGAGTGTAACATCCATCCCATTTCTCTTATCAGCATTGAAGGTTCCGGGCGCAGTAGAAGCGCGCGGGTGGATGTGACCACTTGGTGTTTTGTCATTAGAAATGATCAATCAGGGATCAATATGATGATAAATGCCAGTCTCCACGGATCAAATCACAGAAAAAGACAATGTAGAATATTTGTCCCGGAACCACAAACAAGGATCGTTACAGGTTGATTATAATTAATTTAAATAATTATAAAGAAATACCTTTTGGGTGTTCTTTCTTAGTTGATGTTCTTGATCACGTTGTCGATGTGATCCATTGTTGCATCGCAGAAGCCAAGTGTAGACTCCCTCTAGCGGTGATCCACATGTGTACCTTGTATCCTTCGATGTCGCCAAAGGATTCTCCGGGTGCTAGTGTGGAGAATCCTTTGCTTGCGTTTTCCACCTTAGATCATCTTGATCTGATGGAAGAGGATCTCTCTAGGTCTTGAGAGTGTTATTGGAGGAATAGGTTCTTTCGGCCTTGAAAGAATTCACCAGAATTGTTGTGCACAACGATTCTCTTGTGTGTCAAAAAGGAGTTGGGGTTGTGAGGATATATATAATCAGGTTTGAGGTTGTAGAGTTATGACAATAAATAAATGCGTTATGCATTTTATTTATTTCATTGACTCTCAATAAAAACCCCCATGTCGAATAATTAATTCATTGACATGCGCCCACGCTGATTATAATAAATATCATTTAAAACAATATTACATCCTCAAAATCCCGACTGGAAAAACTACGCGGCGTGTGTTAATAAATACACGGCGTGTACTTTTTTTTCATTGAAAACTATACAGCGTGTCCATTCAATGTACACTGCGTGTATATGTTGTTTTAATTTATTCATTTCCATTCCAAAATGAAAACTACACGGCATGTACATTTAATAATACACGACGTGTACTTGATTTCAAAATAAAACTACCCGGCGTGTAATTATTGATACACGGAGTGTACTTGTTTTATGTTTTATTGTTCCTAAAACATTAAAACAATTTAGGCTTCCTTGAATAATTATTAAACCACGTATGGGAATAATATTTATTCAACTTGAGATACTTGAATACACTTAGTGTGTGACCCTCTAGGCTTCTTTCTCGTGGGCATTAGGCGAGCTTGCCTAAAGTCCAAGATTAATGTCTAGAAACGGGTTAAGGCACCCAAGAGAAAGAAGTTGAAGCCACATTGACGTATGACCTCATACGAATGCTTACAATGTAATTTAATCCCTTTGTCTCGATATCTCATCAAGAAGGTTTCATGGCAGTGTCATAAACCTATATGCTTGATCCGTCATTCTTTGACTACCTGAAATAAACTCTTCGTTCACACCATGGCCAAGGAATTTAATGCGATAGGTCTATTTTAATCAAAGGGCTGAGATATCAACTTCCATAAATGGAAGGGAAAAATCCTTCCTCGACTTATCCATTAACAACATGTCACTCGTGACGCACCCAACGTACCCTACCTCCTGCCATCTTTCTGCGTGATAGTTTTCGTCAGTAAATCTAAGTGTGCGAGTCATGACATGAGTTAATGATAATCATCCAGTCTAAGGACCATTACACACGCTCGTAGATAGAAATGTCCTATGACACCAAGACATGCAGAATTGCTACTAGAGGGTCTGTTATCATAATCCCCATCTTGGAGATTACCATGTGCGAACTCCCTGAGAGAGAGTCTCGTCTTCTTATGAGTACTCGCACATGACGGTCTGTATACTATGTGTCCTATCATAGTATGTCATCCAACCGTAGAAATTTATTTAAGAATATTGTTATAGCATTTCATGGTTCTCATTATAGTGGGGATCTTCCATGAACTTATCAATGAAAAAAATATTCCAAGACATTATTATATTATAGTCAAGCAGAATAATGAACAATATATAATAAGTGAACATTCATGTAATCAATGTACAAAATAGTTGGTTCTCAAGACACCAACCCTTACAAACTCCCACTTGGACTAGAGCCAACTGCCTATGACATTTAGTCTGCTAGACCTCAGATGATTATCATGTTTCTGCTGAGTGAAGGCTTTAGTCAAGGGATCCACCATGTTGTCTTCCGTGGAAATACTGCTAACTACAACTTCACCCCTCTGCGAAAAATCCCTCAAGAGATGATACATCTGAAGTATGTGCTTTGTCCGCTGATGTGACCTCGGTTCTTTTGCAAGTTCCACCACTGCAGTATTATCACAATAGAGTGTGATAGGATCTTTAATGCTCTGTATAACATCCAACTCTTGGACAAATATTCTCATCCATACTGATTCTTTAGCTGCCTCAGAAGCTGCGATATACTCGGAATCTGCTGTAGAATCTGCCACCACACTTTGCTTTGAGCTCTTCCAGCTCACTGCACCTCCATTAAAATAGAAGATGTATCGAATCTGCGACTTCATGCCATCTTGATCAGTCTGGAAACTAGAATCTACATGTCCTCCGATGACTAGTTCCTCATCTCTTCCATATAACAAGAACATATCCTCAGTACGCCTCAGATACTTAAGGATAGTCTTGACTGCCATCCATTATCGATATCCTGGATCATCTTGATATCTGCCTACCGCACTTAATGCGTAAGAAACATCTATAATCGTACATAGCATAACATTCATGACTAACCCAATTTCATATGCGTAAGGGATCCTTGCCATTCTCTTTCATTCCTCATGTGTATGAGGACACATTTTCTTGGAAAGATGAATGCCATGTGACACTGGAAACAATCCCCTCTTGGATTGTTACCTACTGAATATCTTCAGTATCTTGTCAATGTATGTACTTTTACTGAGGTCAAGCATTCTCTTGGATCTATCACGATGGATCTTGATCCCAAGAATATATGATGCCTCTTCCATGTCTTTCATGGAGAAGCATTTATGCGACCATGCCATAACTGACTGTAAGATAGGTACTTAGTTTCCAATTAGTAATATGTCGTCAACATATACTATTAGGAAAACGACTACACTCCCACTAAACCTCTTGTAGACACAAGGCTCAAATTCGTTCTTAAAAAAGACAAATTCTGTTATAGCATCATCCAAAGGAATTTTCCATGACCTTGACGCTTGCTTTAATCCATAAATAGATTTTTGAAACTTGCATACCTTGTTGGAAACCTTTAGAGTCACAAACCATTCAGGTTGTGTCATGTAGACATCTTCCTCGAGGTTCCCATTAAGAAAAGTTGTTTTGACATCAATTTTCCAAATTTCATAGTCATGGTAAGAGGAAATGGCCAATAGGATTATGATGTATTTAAGCATCGCAACCGGTGAAAAGGTTTCATCATAGTCAATTCCTTGACATTGTCTAAAACCTTTTTCAACCAGTCGTGACTTATAGGTGCTGACATGCCCCTCCATGTCTAGTTTCTTCTTGAATACCCATTTATTACCAATAGGATTTACATCAACAGGATGATCTACCAAAATCCAAACTTTGTTTTGGTACATGGAATCCATTTCAGAATTCACGGCTTCATTCCACATGGCAACGTCTGTGCCTTCAACTGATTCCTTTTAGGTAATAGGATCATTATTGTCAACCAATAATGAGTCACCATCATCGGTGACAAGAAAACCATATCGTTCTAGTTCTCTCACCTCTCTCGTGCTCCTATGCAGTTCTTGTGTCTCTGGAATATATTTTTCTTCCACGGGGCTTTGTGGAAACTGTTCTTGTACCAACCCATGTGTATCTTGAGCCTGGACATCATCGAAGTCTATCTCTCTCCGGCTATCTCTTTTGGAGATGTGCTCCCTCTCAAGGAATATGGCGTGTCTTGCCACTGTAAACTTTTTGTCTGATGGGTTGTATAGGTAATATCCCCTTGTTTCCTTGGGATATCCAATAAAGATACACTTTGTTCCTTAGGGAGCAATTTTTTTACCTGAAGAGGCCTTAAAAAATTCTTCGCTACCCCACACATGTAAATTCGATAACATGGCTTTGTGTCCATGCCATAACTCGTATGGAATACCATTTATCTATTTAGTTGGTACTCAGTTTATTATGCGTGCTGTTGTTTGTATTGCATATCCCCAAAAGATTATGGATGACTCGCATGACTCATCATTGATCTCACCATGTCCAACAGGGTGCAGTTCCTCCTTTCCCTTACACCATTCCACTATGGCGTGTAAGGAGGAGTGAGTTGAGATAGAATCCCAGACTCCCGTAAGAAATCAATGAAGTCTTGATTAAGATATTCTCCTCCTATGTCTGAGTAGAGTTTCTTAATCTTCTTACCAAGATGGTTCTCAACTTCATTCTTGTATTCGTTGAACCGATAAAAATAATCTGACTTATACTTCATTAAGTAGATATATCCATATCTACTTAAATCATAAGTAAAAGTTATGAAGTATGAGAACCCACCACTTCCTTCAACTGGAAATGGTCCACACACATCTGTGTGAAATAATTCTAGAATCTCTTTTTCCCTTTCACCTTTCCCACTAAATGGGGCTTTGGTCATTTTGCCTTGTAGAAACACATGACATACACCAAGAGGTTTTAGTTCGAAAGAATCTAAATACCCATCTTTATGTAATCTTGTCAAACGTTTCTCATTGACATGACCTAGCCAGTGATGCAAAAGTTGGGTGTTGTCTGAGTCATGTGAATTTACTTTGTCATCAATTTCCATTACTTGGATTTTCTAGTCTAACACATAATGGTCGTTATATAAATGTTCCCTACCAAAAAAAATGATAACTTTATAAAAGTAGAAACATTCATTTCCAAACATGAATATGAATCCATCAGTATCTAATATGGACACTAAAATAATGTTTTTAATAACAGAAGGCACATAATAACAACCCTTTAACACCAAGATCATCCCAGGAGGCAATGTGAGGTGGTAGTCTCTGACAGCTACAACAACGAGTCTGGATTCGTTGGATGCTCGTAGATCCACCTCACCTCAGTCAATCTTTCTGAATGTACTTGGATCTTGTATTTGGATACAGATGTGAGCACCACAAGAAGTATCTAATACCCAATTAGTAGAAATATATAGATTTCATTTGATAACAAACGCACATGAAGCTTCTCCCTACTTCCTTGGCTAGGTGCAGTTTTTCTTCCAGTGACCCTTCTTTCCACATGCGAAACAAACATCATCCAATTCCTTTGCCTCCCCATTGATCATCCTTTTCTTGGAAGGATTTAAAGAAGCTTTGGGGTTAAAGCTTTACGCCTTCCCATTCCTTTTATTCACCATAAGGACAGAAGGCTTGTCATGCTTCATGTCATTATCTACTTGGAGAATAAGGATAAGAATGTTAGATAGAGACTTCTCAATGTGGTTCATGTTGAAATTAACAAAAAAGTCTGAGAGGCTCTGGGGGAGTGATTCAAGAATGAGATTGGTGCCCAGTTCATTGGGGAGTTTAAACCCTAGAACCTCCAAGCGCTCAATGTAGCCAATGAGCTTGACTACATGAGGCCCAGCTGGGGCACCTTCTCCAAGCTTGCTCTGAAATAGAGCCTTGGAGATCTAAAACCTTTCCTGTCTTGCTCTCCCCTAGTATAGACCACGAAGGTGCTCGAGCATGCTGTAGGCGTCCATGTCTTCATGAGACTTCTTGAGCTCACTAGACATAGATGACAGCATCAAACATTGAATTTCGAGAGCATCGTTCAAATTTTGATCATAGACCATGAAATATTCATCACTCGCCCTTGGGGAAGGAGAATTAGGAAGTGAGGACTCCCGCATGTAAAACATTCATTCATGGCGTAGGATCACCCAAAGGCACCTAAACCATTCCGGAAAGTTACTGCCAGTGAGGACATTGTCTTTATCCATAATTGATCGCAGAGAAAAGGTGGTTGACTAGTTTGTCATATTGATTCTACAATTTAAAATAGAAGATTTATTAGTACATTCTTGATTACATTTTATGAGAAATAATAAATGATTTAATTAATTATCCCTCTATTTTATAAAGTCCTAATGGCCCTCACCATTGAACTCAGAATGTCCAGTTCCTTTGAAATTCTAGTGGCAGGGATCTATATTCCCCTTCCCATAACCCCAACAAGGGTTGGTCAAGCTATTTGAAGGTATTTAGGTCGGCAGGTCTTTGCCAACTGTGAGCTTATAGTTCCTTGATCTGTTGAGTGGACTCCCCAATCCTGAAATCCTGACTTGGATTTCCTCAAATCTTGCCTCCAATATTACATCAAGTCTACCAAGGGATACTTCTCTTTATGTAATATAGTTAAGTACAACCCGAATACTTTCATAAGGGCTTCCTTTATAAAAGTAAGTGTCCCAACAAGGGTTGGTCAAACACATAGTTTTATTAAGTATTTCCCTTAATCATATAACAGAAGGCTAAGTCTGACTTAATATGGTATTGAGGAATTTTAACCCTTTATGCGTAGTTTTTCATTATCACATGCTTGTTAATATTAAGTGATGCTTTCTTAAGTGATTAACCATGTCCTGATAATGTTTACGCATAGTCCAGTTTTTTTATTCCATATTTGTATGCTTGTTAATTTTATTAACTATGTTATCTCAACAACATGTACATAATAAATAAACCATGAAATTTAGGAAGAAATAAAATAATATGGCATGATCATGATCTTCTATTGGTTAGCTTATCTAGCAGCTTGATAAGCTAACCCTGACCTAGGGAAAATACCTTGAACCTAATGGTTCTTGTTTTGCAGCTCCCACATGTCCACCTTTGTATCTTCTTGGGTTGGTTTCGCCTCAGCTTCGGATTTCGAACCATCTCCTATGGCTTGGGAGATCCTCCATTTATGTGGGTTTACATTAAAGAAACCATGGGCATGCAGGCCCTACATTGTTTTGGAAGAAGTCTCACAGGCCAAAAAATTAAAATTAAACAAATTTAAATGAAACCATACACACATACAAAGGGTCTTTGGTCTAGCTCATGATCATCCATAGAATACAATGACATTTACTCATATTTAAAATTCAAATTATTTTAATCGTTCTTTAATTTAAGATAAGTCGCGCTCGAATTCAATTAATTATGATCTTATAATTAATCAATTATTTTATCTTATATTCCTTTCTGAATTTCATTGAGGCTCTTATAATACATATTACATGTATGGGTCTTTGTACATTGAAGGAAACCTGGAGAAATTCCACTTCTGGAAAGTACACGGCGTGTAGTTTATAATTACACGACGTGTATTTCTTTTCACCTTTAATCCAAAGTGCACGCTGGGGGATTTTGCGTGTTCTTTGTACTTTGGAAACTTTGGAGTACACGGCGTGTAGATGAATCATACACGGCGTGTACTTACTTGTTCCATGGTAACCTTCCTGTCGATCCCGTGTACACGGTACATGACTTATCCTTGTACACGGTTTCACCTGGGCTGGAATGGACTACACACCATGTTGCTCCAACATACACGCTGTGTATTCCGGTTCCACACGCCATTCAATTCTGGTCAACACTGCGTGATTAATACTTAGGCATATTAAATTTACACAACGTGGTTTGGCGGACCAGTGCTGGTTCATTGAACCTATGTACAGGATGTGTAGTTTTAATTACACGCCGTGTAATCCCGTGTTGTACAGACAGAAAGAGTGGCTCCTCCGGATGAGTTCCTCGTTTTTATTTTAATCAAAATTTAAAATTAAAAGGTTGTTTCTGTGATATGAATTGAGAAATGAAGAAGGAAGAATAGATCTCATTTATTCATATTAATAGAATGAAATATTTCGAATTGAATCAAATATATATGCATAAATTATCAACAAAAATTAAATAACTATAATCAACGTTGTAACCTCGCTCTGATACCATTGGAAGGTTCTGGGGGTAGCATAAGCTCATGGGTGGATGTGGCCACTTGGATTTTTGTCATTAGTAATGATCAATTCGGGATCAATACGATGATAAACGCCAGTCTCCACGGATCGAATCACAGAAAAAGACAAAGAAGAAGGTTTGTCCTGGAACCACAAACAAGGATTGTTACAGGTTGATTGTAATTAATTTAATTAATAATAAAGATGTTCCTTTTGGGTGTTCTTTCATCATTGACGTTCTTGATCACGTTGTCGATGTGATCCGTTTTTGTGTCACAGAAGCCAAGTGTAGACTCCCTCTAGTGGTGATCCACACATGTACCTCGTATCTCTGGACGTCGCCAAAGGATTCTCCCGGTGCTAGCATGGAGAAGACTTTTCTAGCGTTGTCAGCCTTAGATTGTCTTGATCCTATGGAATAGGATCTCTCTTGGTCTTGAGAGCATTCATGGAGGAAGAGGTTCTTTCAGCCTTGAAAGAATTCTCCAGAATTGTTGTGAACAATTATTCTCTTGTGTGTCAAAAAGGAGTTGGGGTTGTGCGGATATTTATAATCAGGTTTGAGTTAGTAGAGTTATGATAATAAAAAAACTCGTTATGTGTTTTATTTATTTCATTGACTCTCATTTAAAACCCCCATGTCGAATAATTAATTACTTGATATGCGCCCACACTGATTATAATAAATATCATTTAAAAAAATATTATATCCTCAAAATCCCGACTGGAAAAACTACGCGGCGTGTATTAATAAATACACGGCGTGTACTTGTTTTTCATTGAAAACTACACGACTTGTACATTCAATGTACACGGTGTGTATATCTTGTTTTCATTTATTAATTTCCTTTCCAAAATGAAAACTACAAGGAGTCTACATTTAATAATACACGACGTGTACTTGTTTTCAAAATAAAACTACAGGGCGTGTAATTATTGATACACGGTGTGTACTTGTTTCATTTTTTATTTTTCCTCCAACATTAAAACAATTCTGGCTTCCTTGAATAATTATTAAACCACATACGGGAATAATATTTGTTCTACTTGAGATAATTGAATACACTTAGTGTGTGACACTCTAGGCCTCTTTATCATTGGCATTAGGAGAGCTTGCCTAAAGTCCATGATTACTGTCTAGCAACAGGTGAAGGCACCCAAGAGAAAGAAGTTGATGCCACATTTACATATCACATCATACAAACGCTTACTGTGTAATTTAATCCCATTGTCTTGATATCTCATCAAGAAGGTTTCATGGTAGTTTCATAAACCTATATTCTTGATCCGTTGTTCTTTGACTACCTGAAATAAACTCGTGGTTCACACCATGGCCATGGAATTTAATGCGATAGATCTATTTCAATCAATGGTCCGAGATATCAACTTCCATAAATGGAAGGGACAAATCCTTCCTCTACTTTACCATTAAAAACATGTCACTCGTGATGCACCCAACGTACCCTACTTCCCGCTAACTATCTGCGTGACAGTTTTCGTCAGTAAATCTAAGTGCGCAAGTAATGACATGAGTTAATGATAATCTTCCAGTCTAAGGACCATTACACATGCTCGTAGATATCAATGTACGATGACACTATGACATGCAAAATTTCTACTAGCGGGTCTATTCTCATAATCCCCATCTTGGAGATTACCAAGTGAGAACTCCATGAGAGAGAGTCTCGTCTTCTTACGAGTACTCGCACATGACGGTCTGTATTCTATGTGTCATATCATAGTATGTCATCCAACCATAGAAATTTATTTAATAATATTGTTATAGCATTTCAATGTTCTCATCATAGAGGGGATCTTCGATGACCTTATCAATGCAACAAATATTCGAGGACATTATTATATTATAGTTATACAGAATAATGAAAAATATATAATAAGTGAACATTCATGCAATCAATGTACAAAATAGTTGGTTCTCAGGACACCAACCCTTACAACCATATTCTATCTTTTACATTTGAATGGATATGGGTTTTGTACCTAGTACAATCTAAATAGTAAACAAAAACTCTCTCTTAGGTGATAACTATTGAGAATCCGACACAAATTTTTACCACCATAAGTTATCTCCCCAAAACCAGCAATAAAAAATTAGGATCTAGAAGGGACTCTCATAAATGTCAGTGTCCAAAACTAGAATGAATTACCTAACCCCATCACTATACCATGTTTCAATTAATCTATTCTGTTCACTTAAAATTCTTACACACATTCAATTCAAAAGGAGAAATGAAATTAATATAAACACAATATAAATTTATGTGGATTATATATTCCTCTAACATCCACAAGAGAAAAATTACAACTATTCATTTCATTGGAAGTTAAAAAGATTTTTTATCACTGTGACTTAGATCCATATAGATAACTAAACTTAATGATCATATTACACATAAACATGTGGTCTTAACCAACAATTTATAATGGGACCCAACATGTTTAATGGTTGCACTGACCACCAACATTTGTAAGGGTCCATCCATTGGATCTTGGTAACTTCCTATCACCTATGAATCTGTATGCTCTAGCAACCAATCACTGGTATAAGAACAGTTCACCATCACCTCACTTTGTTGCAAATCCATGTTTATAGTGATTCAAATGAACAATATATCTTCCTTCTCGTGAAATGAGATGATCATAACTTACCTTCTAGTGAATTGACCCAACTACCTCACACACGCATCCATAAAAAGATGAAACCTTCTGACAAAATCACTTCCAACCACTAAATCCTTGCTTGAATTTTTTTCCCAAGACTGAAGGTTATTTTAGTGTTCCTTTTGGTCCATTGAATTTTATACTTGAAGAGGATTCATAAATCCCAACAACCACCACTTGAATAATACTTAAAGAGCTCCCATGATATTCTAAAACACATTAGAAACACACAACCCTCTTCCTAAAATGCATGTGATGCTTCTCCTTCCCTTTGATTCACCAAAGTCTAAATGAGGTAGAGTGTTACCTCAAACTCTCCAACACTATGCTCTTAGTGGTCATGCCAGCTAGATTTTTCCTTCTAGAAGTATTATATAACTAAAAGTCGCTATCTTTTAGTATATTCTTGATAAAGTGGTTTTTACGGTAGATGTGTGGTGTCTTTACATGGAAAACTAAATTTCAAGTGAATTTAATAGCAATTTGGCTATCGTGGTAAAGTATTCCACATTCCTGACGGCATATGAGCTCCCAAATCAGAAGCCTCAATCATACCATTTTCTTACATGATTATATTTCTACCACATACACTTATTCTTCTTTGGAGAATTAAATTACTGGTTGCAACCATGATATTTAATTGATGATAGTTTCTCCGATAGTGAAAAAATTTCATGTTGTACTCTCCTATGAATTAGATTCACCCCTAATGTCCGTGTCAACATACTTATGCAATGAAATATCCTATATGAAATAATTATAGTATATCCCAACCCTTTGGGATACTAAATAATCAACTACATGGCTACCCAATGATCCTTTCCTAGATTGACCATGTACCATGTGACCCCCTAAACCCACACATCCAGATCTGATGCCCATGAACACATACTTTAGATATTAGATTTGATACCCACTATAGATTCTCTGACATAATTATCCCTTAATTACATGACTTAATGAAAATATTGTATTATATACATTCCCCAGACTTTTTAGGTTTAGAGATTTAAATAATTAAAATTATTTCTAAACTAATTAACCCCATGTCATTCTCAAGTAAAGGAATTTTTTCTATTATAATAATCTCAATAATCCATGAAAATACTTCAATATCTCCCATAAATTCTTCACACAGTCCATTATATTAGGTATATAATGTGTAAATCTATTCTTTGTAACATAGGGAAATAGAAATATAAGAATGGTTAAAAGAAAATGCTTAGTAATATAAAACATAAAACTAAGACAATCATGGAATAACATGACATAAATATTATGGTTGGATTAGATAATTAAAAATAATGTAATGATAGATTAAAAATGAAAGCATAACATATCCATGGATAATAATGGAAATAAAAGGATCATATATATATTAATAATTGGATACTTAGTGATGAGATGCATAATGCTAGACAATTAATTCTATACCATAATCCAAGACATCATGATCTTACTATCAAGGTAATATCTTGTTCAGGTTAGGCATACACCAAAACAACAAAACATTTTTTTTTCATGAGACCTACCGATGCATCACGAAGATATATAATATGATTCCCCACCCATTTAAGTCCAATGCACTCATTATACAAGAAGATGTATAAAACAAACATAATAAACTTTTCCAATAATCATTTATATTGTAATAATAAACTACACAATGCCTATTTTTTCAAAAAGTCAATAAAAGGGATAATATTCTTTATAGGTGAGCATCGTCTAATATGAATTGTGTAAAATGTGATTTTCATTCTGTATAGATAAATAAGTATACAACTAAATCAATACCAGAATAAAAATATCACAAGCTGTCTAGATAAAGAAGGTGGATGGATGTAAAAGAACATAACCCATGAAATGAGAAATATTTTTCAAAAGGATTATGTGGTAGGAATGTACATACCCATAAAATAATGGGAGAATACAATGTAATATAATAAAAGGGAAGTATTTAACTACCTTATATGAAATAATTTCAAGAGGATAATACTAAATAAATGAACCAAAGTTGAGTTATAAAAAATCCATAATACTGGGGAACTGAATCTGTAACTTCTTCAATGATAGAACATGATTGGGCTAGTAAATCCCATGAAATATAAGTAGTATGATAAAAATACATCCACGGGTATTAAACACACCATTAAAAGAAAACATGGTGCACAACATAAATAAGTCTCAAGGATTTAACGTTTGAGACAAAGAACCCTTGGGACTTGAATATTATTTTTATCAAAACCCCTTGAGAGTGTGGGATTGTAATTGAACGTATCATAATATTATTAAAATATAATTCATGATATGATATGTAAAATATGTAGTATGTAAACCAAATAATTTAAATTAGGTTCATAATTCCAAACATGTCTCAAAGAGAGGAATTTGAGACAAAAATCCTTACGACATTAGAAATATTTGAATAAAAATAAATTAAATGATAAGATTTCAGATGAAACATAAAATATCCATAATTATGAGAGAAACATGAAAAAATTTTGTAACGCCCCGACCCCAGTTACCCAGAGTCGGTGCCTTATTACATAACATTGGCATGATCACAAGAAAGATCAAATCTCGAAAGACCGATTGGTTTAGTAGCCTTGGAAACACTAGATATATTCATAAGTTTTACATTACATCATAAAATAAAAAACTACTACAACAACATAATGTTTCCACAATCCACACTATTAACCCCTCATAAAATCCCTGCAGGTCATTCATAACTTACTTCTTCACATCCTGGGAAAAATAAAATATAGAAAAGGGGTGAGCTCAAATGCCCAGTAAGGATAACAATATAGCGGAAACATTCATAAATAAGAATAAACATTTAAGGCAATGTATAACTAAAACAAAAGCCTTTTAAATATGAACTTTCAACATGGTATGGCATAAATAAAATGAAATAATGCCATTTACTTATTCACATGGATATTCTACTAATCGAATAATCACATGAAAAAATCAATAACCACTTTCATAATGTTGGAATGCATAATGCCAGACTATCATAACCACATAGCCAAGGCCTCGTGCCAAGACTACAAATAAGATTTTGTCAAGGCCTTGTGCCAAGACACTAGTTTGTCTCATGAGACCTACCGATGCATCGAGGAGCTATAACAGGCTCCACCCGTCACATATTAAGTCCAATGCATTCCCATATGAAAAGGTTTAAACATAACATAAACATTCATATTAAAACTAACATATGAAATGTCAATACTTTCACCATAAACTATGAATGGTATAAAAATAGCACATCCACAGTCAAACATATCACAAAACCTTCAATACAATATAGAAGTTTTGTATCATAATAAATCAACTTCAAATAATCTTAAAATCCATCAAAGGATGTTGACAAGGATGAAATCAAAATTCTTTTAAAAAAAATATCTCCTTTTATTTTGAAATAATTTAAGATCCATATAAAATAAAACATTTTATTTGAAAATATTCTTATAAGCTTGTAAGGGAAGCTTTGAAGATTTTATAACGGCGGAAAATAGCCGCACCCGCCGTATAAGTTAAAAAAAACATTCTTACCTTAATTCTGTCGAAAAGGTTAAAAAGGACCTTGTTTTGAAAACGACCAAACGATTCCTTTATAAACCACTTATAAAAGTCAAAAAGGGTATAAATGACTTTAACTCATATTCTAGTAAATAGTAAAAATGTTTTGAAATACATTTTTAAGAAACATGGATGTGGATGATAAAGAGATCCCAGTACATTATTACGTATAAACAACCTCGGATAATGAAGAGATTGTGAAATAACCCTTACCTTGTACTTTTCCTTGGTTGGGGTAGGTTAACCTCCTGTATAATGGTGAAATATTTGTTATTAAATTATACAAGAATCATATATAATAATATGATATCATATATGATCTTTTAACATTGAATTGTTAATAATATCTTAGAATTATCGTCGTTTTGGGAGTTAACTTACTCATTTTATTTTATATGTTTTGTTACATAAGCCATGGTTGTTGTATCTTATTCATATCCAGAATTATATCTAGTCCTTAAACATTATTTTTAAATCATCAAATGATAATTATACTTGAATGGATACGATGGAGAATGAATCTCATCGCGTTCGTGGAGACGGTAGTCCGTACGTACGCACGAGCGCCAATATCATTCTTTCGATATTAGAATAATATATAAATGGATGGTATATCATATATAAAGAATCATTAACATATTATATTTATTATTTACATGAGTTACACATCATTATTATACCCATCCAAATAATATTATATTGAATAACAATTACACCACGACGTGGAGACGGTAGTCCGTACGTACGCGCGTATGGTGACATGTTATTCAAAGGGTGGATAGAATACTGAATATGGTTGTACCATATTTATAATAACATCACAGTATATTTGAGATACTGGAGTTATTATTTTATAATGGTAAGAACAAAGGAAGAAGAAGTGGAAGAAGAAATGAACTTGGAGAAGGGTGGTGAAATCATTACCTCTTCTTCGGGTTCTTCCTTTTGATTTGATCAAAAGGGATCCTTAGGTTGTCTTTCTGATCAAACTAAGGCCTCTAGGTTGTAGTGAGGGATGTTGGGAGAGTATTTGGGCAGAGTTTGGTCGAACCAAAAGGCTTTGAAGGTGTGAAGAAATGATAAGGAGGAGTGCCCTTTTATAAGAGGGGTGAGGGGCACCTTTGGAAAAGCTAGAAATATTAATTTATAATAAATTCATATTCGGTTTCTAATGGCTCCAAAGCTTATTATTCAAAGGTTAAGGTGGGGATAGGTCTAAAACCACTCAACCAATAGAATTTAGACAGGTTTGGGTACTTATATTAACCTTATCATTAAGTATTAACTCTAAGTTAATTAGTTTCACTTTTACAATGTCTCTTTGTATTTTTATATAATATGGTTAATAAACTTACTATATACATCCAAGAAACCCCCAAGTGGTACATTAATGATGAACCTATCATGATATAAGTCTCTTGGCCGATCCTTAGATTTTTAGGAATTTAATATCAATTAATAATATAATATTTTTTTTAAGAACTCTTTTATGTCAATTTTGACACTATTCAATAGTTGATTTTTGTGAAACTCATAACAGATTGATTACTTCGAACAAAGTCAATTAAATCAATTCTAATATATCATATTATCCTAGAAAATTAGTTTAATTAATTAAAAGTTTCATATTATATTTATTTGGGTATTTATAATATCAATTATTTTAATTTTTCACTATTATAGTAATTACTGCATCATCATTGTGTCATAAATAAAATATATTATTTAATGTCTAAAAATTATAAATAAACTATAATTATGTAGGAAATATTTTTAGCTTTCTAATGAATATTTATAATCTAAAATCAAACATATATAACCCTATGTAACAATTGTTTTTCTAAAAGATATATGCTTGTGCCATTTTTGTATTCATTTTAACTTAATTAAAATAAAGTGTCATTATCACTTACAAGTGGATCCATGGGGTCCCAAAATAGACCCAAAGATTCCCATGGTCGACCATGTATCAACCAATAGGGTTAAGACACGTTTTAGGGTAATTTAGTATTATTATAATATTATTTTTTAACCCTTATTTACCGGATTTACCCTTAACCATTGTAAATAAAATATTTACCGCAGTAATTATTCAAAATGTCTAAAAATAAAAGTTACCTACTTACACAATTTGAACATCCTGATTCCAAAAATGGAATCCATTTTCCTAAATTCAAAACACAGAAGTGGCAGAAATTAATTTAAAATTAATTCCCGCTGTCAAAACAAAAAGCGAGTTTTTAAGAGATAATAACTATCAAAAGATTGACACTCGTTTATGTTCGGTTTAATTGTAAAATTATGTCCAATGACCAAGATTATATTAAATGGTAAAAATATATTCTAAATATAATTTAAAACCACTCAAATTCATAATTTATCACTATTAATTATTTTGATTAAAAAAGTTGTTTTTAATTAAAACTTAGTAACTTTCACTATTCATCAAAATATGAAAGTTATCCGAAATGTACCAAAATTTCACCTTAGGCTAAATTCGATATTCCGAATCCAAAAATGAAGTCCATTTTCAAATATAAAATATATATAATTTCAAAAAGTAGGTATTACTATTCATAACAGCTAGTTTGATTAGTTATGGTGTGTTAGAACTCGGTGTTGCGTACAACACAGGCTATCACATTATTTAAAGAGAAGCGTACCGTAGAAGCTTGGGGTGTTACATTCTCCCCTCCTTCAAATAATTGTGTCCTCGCAATTTCTAGGGTATTACTTCATAAAAAGACTCGGGTGGTTCTTCATCATAAGTTCCTCGGTTTCCCACGTTGCCTCTTCCATCTTATGGTTTCTCCACAAAACTTTTACCAGACGCGTCGTCCGGTTTCTCAACACTTGTTCTCTCGTATCAAGAATCTTGACGGGCTCTTCGCAATAAGACAGATCGGGTTCCAGTTCTAATTCCTCACAGGTGAGTACATGCGTCGGATCAGGCATGTATTTCCTCAATAGAGATACGCGGAACACATCGTGAACTTTGGAGAGACTTGGCGGCATTGCCAATCGGTAAGCTACAACCCCAATTCGTTCTAGAATTTCGAAAGGTCCGATGTACCTGGGACTCAATTTACCTTCCTTACCAAAACGTATGACTCCCTTCCACGGAGATACCTTCAGAAAAACATGATCACCGACTTGAAATTCCAAATCCTTCCTTCGATTATCGGCATAGCTCTTCTGCCTACTTTGAGCTGCTTTGATGTGATTTTGGATTACTTTCACCTTTTCCACCATTTCCTCCACCAGTTCTGGGCCTACAAGTTTTCTTTCACCAACTTCATCCCAACAGGCTGGTGTACGACATCTCTTTCCGTATAACGCTTCATATGGTGCCATCTGAATACTCGAATGGAAGCTATGGTTATAGGAAAATTCTACCAAAGGTAAATATTGATCCCACATACCCTGAAAGTCAAGTGAGCAAGATCTCAACATGTCTTCTAAGGTTTGAATAGTCCGTTCTGATTGTCCGTCTGTCTGAGGGTGGTAAGCAGTGCTCAAATGAAGTTCAGTATCCAGGGATTTCTGAAGACTTTTCCAGAATCTTGAAGTAAAACGGGGATCACGATCAGAAACAATCGATAGGGGTACTCCATGAAGTCTCACAACTTCATTAATATATAGTCTTGCTAGACGTTCCAGGGGTAGATCTTCTCTTATAGCAAGAAAATGTGCTGTCTTGGTAAGAAGATCAACAATAACCCATATTGCATCATTCCTTCTAGGATTCTTTGGTATCCCCATGACAAAGTCCATCGTAACATTGTCCCATTTCCACTCCGGTATGGGAAGAGGTTGCATGACTCCTCCAGGCTGTTGCCTTCCAGCTTTCACTTGTTGACAAACCATACATCTTGACACAAAATCAGCAATCTCCCTCTTCATGTTTTCCCACCAAAAATGTTCCTTCAAATCTCTATACATTTTGGTGCTCCCAGGGTGTATAGAGAAATTGGAACTATGAGCATCATCCATCAATTCCCTTTTTAGATCAGGTATACTGGGAACACAAAGTCTCTTCCCGAATTTCAAAATTCCATCTTCATACACAAAGTCTCTCAATCTCCCATCATTCACAGCTTTAATCTTCTTTTGGAATTCTTCATCATCGGTCTGAGAACTCTTAATCCTTTCTAGTAAAGATGGTTTGGCAACTATTTGAAAAAGCATTGATGTTTCACCTTCCCTGGTTATTCCCATGTCCATCTTCACTAGATCCATGAAAATTGGATCCCTTTCAATTCTCATATTGTTCAAAACTCCATGGTCTTTTCTACTCAAAGCATCTTCCACCTTGTTTGCCTTCCCTGGGTGGTAGTGTATCGTACAATCATAATCCTTGAGTAATTCAAGCCATCTCCTTTGCCTCATGTTGAGTTCTTTTTGTGAGAAAATATACTTCAAACTCTTGTGATCAGTATAAATCTCACATTTTTCACCATAGAGGTAGTGCCTCCATATCTTCAAAGCAAAGATCACTGCTGCTAACTCGAGATCATGAGTAGGATAGTTTTGTTCATGAATTTTCAACTGTCGTGATGCAAAGGCAATAACTCTATCATTCGGCATAAGGACACAGCCAAGTCCTTTCTTCGATGCATCACTATAAATAACGAACCCATCATTCCCCGATGGTAGAGTAAATATAGGAGCATTGACTAATCTTCTCTTCAGTTCTTCGAAACATTCTTCACACTCTTTTGTCCAAACAAATTTAACCCCTTTACGTGTGAGCTTCGTTAATGGGTTAGCCAATCGGGAAAAATTCTGGACGAAACGTCGATAATAACCTGCCAAACCAATAAAACTACGTACCTCAGTTATACTCGTAGGTGCTGGCCATTCTTGGATTGCCTTGGTATTATAAGGATCAACAGAGATTCCATCTTTAGAGACAATATGGCCAAGAAAAGAAATCTCCTGAAGCCAGAATTCACACTTGCTAAACTTCCCATATAATTCATGCCTCCTCAGAGTCTTCAAGATAATGCGCAAGTGATTTTCATGATCTTCGTAGGTTTTGGAGTATACCAGAATATCATCAATAAATACCACCACAAATTCATCGAGATACTCCTTGAAAACTCTATTCATCATATCCATGAATACAGAGGGTGCATTAGTCAATCCAAACGGCATTACAGTAAACTCATCATGCCCATACGTGGTTCGAAATGCTGTTTTCGGAATGTCTTCCTTCTTCACACACAACTGATGGTATCCAGATCGAAGGTCAATCTTTGAAAAGTATTGAGCTCCATGAAGTTGGTCAAATAAATCATCAATACGAGGTAGGGGATACTTGTTCTTTATCGTTATAGCATTGATCTCCCTGTAGTCGATACATAACCTCATAGATCCATCTTTCTTTTTAACAAAAAGAACAGGGGCTCCCCATGGAGAAACACTAGGGCGAATAAATCCCTTATTACTCAATTCATCTAGTTGTTTCTTTAGTTCGACTAACTCTACAGTGGCCATTCTATAAGGGGTCTTCGATATAGGCCTTGATCCAGGAATCAAATCAATAGAAAACTCAACTTCTCGTTCTGGAGGATGTCCAGGTAAATCTTCCGGAAATACATCTACAAATTCTTTCACAACAGGTACATCCTCTATTTGAACATTCCTTTCCTCACCGACAGTTATTTCATTCTCTTCCTCCCCAATAATTGAATTAAGTTGAGCTACTGGGGGTGGATCTAAATAAGAATTAGGTGGTGACGATTCTACTCTAAAAATAAGGTGCTCCTTATCATTATCATCAAGAATCGTAACCTCTTTCTTCTTACAATAAATCTTCGCATCATAGTCCGAAAGCCAGTCCATACTGAGGATTATATCAAACTCAATCATAGGTATGACGATGAAATCAGTAGATAAAGAAAATTTATGTGCTCTAATGGGGACTGATTCACAAAACTTTGTTGCAACGATACTTCCCTTAGGAGTTTTAACTGACAACTACCTTATTAAATCAAATTGGAAATATCTAATTTTCTTAGAAAACTGGGAAGATATGAAACAATGAGATGATCCAGAATCAAATAATGCATTTGCTAAACTTGAGGAAACCATTAAATTACCTGCCACCACGTCTTTCGGAGCTTCTACCTCAGCAGTAGTGATAGCATAAGCCTGACCTTGATCCCTTGGCCTTTTCTGAGGTAAGTTCTCCTGACGCTTAGGACATGCATTTGCATAATGCCCCATCTCCCTACAATTTTAGCACTGAACGTTGGTAGCTTCCTTCTTCCCCTTGTAATCATGAGCTTGGTGGCCTTTTTCACCACACTTGTAACAGACTCCCATTCCCTTCAAGCAAGTACCAGGATGTTTCTTCCCGCATTTACCACAAGATGGATATTCAACCTTTCCCTTCTTCCCCTTATTTCCATTCCCAGATTGATCAGCAGGTCTCTTCTTCTCTTGATTTGCTTTAAAGTCATAAGACTTAGAGAATTCCTTTTCGGTCTTGATAGCACATGAGACAATGTCTTCGTACGATGAAAAGGATTGTGAGACTAACGCTCGATGGAGAAACGGTTTTAACCCATCAAAGAAACGATCAATCTTACTTCTTGGGTTACGAATATAATCACCAGCGTACCTCGCTAACCTTGTAAATTTAGCCTCATACTTTGTGACATTCTCATCCTCCTTTTGTCTCAGACTCAGAAATTGCCTTTCCATATCTGCTCGATGGTCGCGAGGGAAGTATTTTTCTAAAAACAGATCTTTGAACTCCCTCCATTCCATATTTGATACTTCATCATCTTCCTTCGTGTTCTGAATCAATGACCACCATTGATCAGCATCTCCAGTGAGGCGGTAAATTGCCATGATAACTTTTTCCATTTCACTGCTCCCCAAAGCCTGAAATATTTTCTCTAGGGAAAATATCCATTGCTCAGCTACTAAGGGATTTGTATTCCCATTGAACGTTGGTGGTTGTTGCCTCATGAATCGATCTAACATTGATCCTCCACGTTGCGGATCAGGGTGCTCCATACGGGTAAGGTTATTATTCATAACCTGAGTATGTTGTCCCAGTATGGTGATTAGCTGATCAGCACCACTTGCATCACCAGCCCCACTATAATTATCTTGAGCAGGAGGGAAATCCCTACATGGAGTGCGTGCATTGATACGGTTTCCATTTCTTCCACTAGGGGCAATTTCTAAACAATGGCATAAACTAGATCAATTTATGAATCAAAATACATAATCCCATACTTATAAAACACTTAACATAAATTGAACTATTTATGGATATAATCCATAATCATAAGAATGTTTTCTTTGAGGAAGTATATACTCATAATCCCTTCAAAATGATTTGTAAATAAAATGAGAGTTATCCTAAGCATATCCCCCGGGAGTGTCGTAACCAAGAGTGCAGCAAGGCCCGTTGTCGTGCACCAGTTCCCGTTCGAGTCTAGCTCAAAGCGGTGTTTTCGGGTTTTACCCCTAGGTACATATGTGCCAGAGCCGCCTCTACCTGCTCGTATCCAGACAGGGATGTATTTCTTGGAAAACTCACAAAATCTCTACAATACCAAAATTCTAGGAAGTTCTTCTATACTAATCCTCAAAGTTCATCTTAGGTCTACGTGCTCTAATCAGAGTTTATCTAAATCTAGCTTCCAAGGTTTGTACTAAACTTCCTCTGATAACAACTGTAACGCCCCGACCCCAGTTACCCAGAGTCGGTGCATTATTACATAACATTGGCATGATGACAAGAAAGATCAAATCTCGAAAGACCGATTGGTTTAGTAGCCTTGGAAACACTAGATATATTCATAAGTTTTACATTACATCATAAAATGAAAAACTACTACAACAACATAATGTTTCCACAATCCACACTATTAACCCCTCATAAAATCCCTGCAGGTCATTCATAACTTACTTCTTCACATCCTGGGAAAAATAAAACATAGAAAAGGGGTGAGCTCAAATGCCCAGTAAGGATAACAATATAGCGGAAACATTCATAAATAAGAATAAACATTTAAGGCAATGTATAACTAAAACAAAAGCCTTTTAAATATGAACTTTCAACATGGTATGACATAAATAAAATGAAATAATTCCATTTACTTATTCACATGGATATTCTACTAATCGAATAATCACATGAAAAAATCAATAACCACTTTCATAATGTTGGAATGCATAATGCCAGACTATCATAACCACATAGCCAAGGCCTCGTGCCAAGACTACAAATAAGATTTTGTCAAGGCCTTGTGCCAAGACACTAGTTTGTCTCATGAGACCTACCGATGCATCGAGGAGCTATAGCGGGCTCCACCAGTCACATATTAAGTCCAATGCATTCCCATATGAAAAGGTTTAAACATAACATAAACATTCATATTAAAACTAACATATGAAATGTCAATACTTTCACCATAAACTATGAATGGTATAAAAATAGCACATCCACAGTCAAACATATCACAAAACCTTCAATACAATATAGAAGTTTTGTATCATAATAAATCAACTTCAAATAATCTTAAAATCCATCAAAGGATGTTGACATAGATGAAATCAAAATTCTTTTTAAAAAAATATCTCCTTTTATTTTGAAATAATTTAAGATCCATATAAAATAAAACATTTTCATTGAAAATATTCTTATAAGCTTGTAAGGGAAGCTTTGAAGATTTTATAACGGCGGAAAATAGCCGCACCCGCCGTATAAGTTAAAAAAAACATTCTTACCTTAATTCTGTCGAAAAGGTTAAAAAGGACCTTGTTTTGAAAACGACCGAAAGATTCCTTTATAAACCACTTATAAAAGTCAAAAAGGGTATAAATGACTTTAACTCATATTCTAGTAAATAGTAAAATTTTTTTGAAATACATTTTTAAGAAACATGGATGTGGATGATAAAGAGATCCCAGTAGATTATTACGTATAAACAACCTCGGATAATGAAGAGATTGTGAAATAACCCTTACCTTGTACTTTTCCTTGGTTGGGTTAGGTTAACCTCCTGTATAATGGTGAAATAGTTGTTATTAAATTATACAAGAATCATATATAATAATATGATATCATATATGATCTTTTAACATTGATTTGTTAATAATATCTTAGAATTATCGTCGTTTTGGGAGTTAACTTACTCATTTTATTTTATATGTTTTGTTACATAAGACATGGTTGTTGTATCTTATTCATATCCAGAATGATATCTAGTCCTTAAACATTATTTTTAAATCATCAAATGATAATTATACTTGAATGGATACGATGGAGAATGAATCTCATCGCGTTTGTGGAGACGGTAGTCCGTACGTACGCACGAGCGACAATATCATTCTTTCGATATTAGAATAATATATAAATGGATGGTATATCATATATACAGAATCATTAACATGTTATATATATTATTTACATGAGTTACACATCATTATTATACCCATCCAAATAATATTATATTGAATAACAATTACACCACGACGCGGAGACGGTAGTTCGTACGTACGCACGTATGGTGACATGTTATTCAAAGGGTGGATAGAATACTGAATATGATTGTACCATATTTATAATAACATCACAGTATATGTGAGATACTGGAGTTATTATTTTATAATGTTAAGAACAAAGGTAGAAGAAGTGGAAGAAGAAATGAACTTGGAGAAGGGTGGTGAAATCATTACCTCTTCTTCGGGTTCTTCCTTTTGATTTGATCAAAAGGGCTCCTTAGGTTGGCTTTCTGATCAAAATAAGGCCTCTAGGTTGTAGTGAGGGATGTTGGGAGAGTATTTGGGCAGAGTTTGGTCGAACTAAAAGGCTTTGAAGGTGTGAAGAAATGAGAAGGAGGAGTGCCTTTTTATAAGAGGGGTGAGGGGTACCTTTGGAAAAGCTAGAAATATTAATTTATAATAAATTCATATTCGGTTTCTAATGGCTCCAAAGCTTATTATTCAAAGGTTGAGGTGGGGATAGGTCGAAAAATACTCAACCAATAGAATTTAGACAGGTTTGGGTACTTATATTAACCTTATCTTTATGTATTAACTCTAAGTTAATTAGTTTCACTTTTACAATGTCTCTTTGTATTTTTATATAATATGGTTAATAAACTTACTATATACATCCAAGATACCCCCAAGTGGTACATTAATGATGAACATATCATGATATAAGTCTCTTGGCCGAACCTTAGATTTTTAGGAATTTAATATCAATTAATAATATAATATTTGTTTGAAGAACTCTTTTATGTCAATTTTGACACTATTCAATAGTTTATTTTTGTGAAACTCATAACAGATTGATTACTTCGAACAAAGTCAATTAAATCAATCCTAATATATCATATTATCCTAGAAAATTAGTTTAATTCATTAAAAGTTTCATATTATATTTATTTTGGCATTTATAATATCAATTATTTTAATTTTTCACTATTATAGTAATTACTGCATCATCATTATGTCATAAATAAAATAAATTATTTAATGTCTAAAAATTATAAATAAAATATCATTATCTAGGAAATATTTTTATCTTTCTAATGAATATTTATAATCTAAAATCCAACATATATAACCCTATGTAACAATTGTTTTTCTAAACGATATATGCTTGTGCCATTTTTGTATTCATTTTAACTTAATTAAAATAAAGTGTCATTATCACTTACAAGTGGATCCATGGGGTCCCAAAATAGACCCAAAGATTCCCATGGTCGACCATGTATCAACCAATAGGGTTAAGACACGTTTTAGGGTAATTTAGTATTATTATAATATTATTTTTTAACCCTTATTTACCGGATTTACCCTTAACCATGGTAAATAAAATATTTACCGCAGTAATTATTCAAAATGTCTAAAAATAAAAGTTACCTATTTACACAATTTGAAAATCCTGATTCCAAAAATGGAATCCATTTTCCTAAATTCAAAACACAGAAGTGGCAGAAATTAATTTAAAATTAATTCCCGCTGTCAAAACAAAAAAGCGTGTTTTTAGGAGATAATAACTATCAAAAGATTGACACTCGTTTATGTTCGGTTTAATTGTAAAATTATGTCCAATGACCAACATTATATTAAATGGTAAAAATATATTCTAAATATAATTTAAAACCACTCAAATTTATAATTTATCACTATTAATTATTTTGATTAAAAAAGTTGTTTTTAATTAAAACTTAGTAACTTTCACTATTCATCAAAATATGAAAGTTATCCGAAAGGTACCAAAATTTCACCTTAGGCTAAATTCGATATTCCGAATCCAAAAATGAAGTCCATTTTCAAATATAAAATATATATAATTTCAAAAAGTAGGTATTACTATTCATAACGGCTAGTTTGATTAGTTATGGTGTGTTAGAACTCGGTGTTGCGTACAACACGCGCTATCACATTATTCAAAGAGAAGCGTACCGTAGAAGCTTGGGGTGTTACAATTTTAATGGGGCAGCATATACCCCATTACAAAGTTAATAGTGTATATAATAAGAAGTATGTCTCAGGGAGTGAAAATCTGAGACAAGAACACAAAAACATGAAATATATTTATTATATACCTTATTAGGAACCTTATTCATCTATATTTAATTTAATATGGAGCATTTTAAATCACATTCTATTTATTTATTATATTGTTTTTTCTTATGTTTGTGTGAAAATTGAAATAGTGTCGGTTTCTTTTGTGGATTTTAGCAATGAAAGATGATATTTTATTTATAAGTGAAATACCTAATGTAACCATTAAAGAACCAAAAAATCATTAATTTAATATTAAATTATAAAAATATTAGTATTTAATTTTCCATAGTCATCAATGATAGATTTCTATATCATTATTCAAGTAGGTTGTCAAACCAACCAAAACATGAACACCGTATATATTGATGGGTGAGTATAGATAAAGATGATTATAGTATCAATATAAAATAATAATAAGGATATGATTTATATTTTATATCATTTAGAATCATATTTTAAGGGTTTTTTATAATTAAATAAAATTAATATGAAAAATGCTAAAAACGTTACAACGTGTAGGAGGTAGTCCACACAACTCACATTTAACGTTATTTTGCTCTTCTATGTGGATGGAAATGAAAAAAAATAAAGGTTATAAATTAATATAATAACAAATCTGTATAATAATGATACCAAGGTTATCATTTTCCATTTTAGGGTAGGTTTGGATAAGAATGATTAAGAATAAATGGTAAGGAGTTGGTGGTATTCACATTGGAACCTTGAAATTTCTCTTGAAAGTATCGTAGAAAAATATTGTATTAGGATATATAATTGAGAGTGCAGGATTATAAAATTGATATGGTATTATACTAGAATCAAAATTATAGATTTTTATGAGTTAATTAAATAAAATGGGTGCAGAATAAATGGGTTTAAGTGTCCCCATTTATCTTTGAAGAAAAGAGATCTTTTTCAGAACACCCTTTAATTTTCAATAATTTCATTACAATACTCAAGGGTAAAAAAACTAAAAAAGTTATTGATAATTGTGTGTGGGTTTTCATTTGGTAGATAATTCCTAAAACAAGTGTTTCAAAACATGTTTCAAACCAGATCAAAGTCATTTGTTCTTAGGTTTTTACTTTTATTTTTTTTGTTTTTACCTTGGTAAATAGGTTTTAAATAAGTAATTTAAAATAACTCTTCTTATAAAATTTGGATGTGATGAACCTAAATTTAATATAAATTTAATATAATTAAATTTTTAAATATGTTATAATTAACTTTTAAATAAAAACATTTTATACGTAGAAAACACATTTTTTTGTAGAAGCTTTTTGTTTTAACTATTTTGTGTTCTTAATGATATTTAAAATTAGTTACAAATTAAATATTTTTTAATATAATTATCTATGTGTTTTAAAATAATATTATATTCATAATTTAAAATATATTAATTTCACTATTTGTATAAAAATTAAACAATATTAATACGACAATCCCTTGAAAATAACAGTTTTACCATTATCATGGTCATTAATTTTTTCTTAGTAATCATACTTTTAAGAAAAAAACTGAAATTGAACATATTAAATAATATTATTATCTTCATCTAAAATATTAAATAAATTTTTATAGATTTAATTTTGATGAGGGATGAAAAATAATGTTTAATATAATAAAATAAAAACAGTTTTTAGAATAAAATATTACTAATGTTTGCAAAATGATATATATGGGTTTTACAATAACAACAGAATAATATTAAATGATTTATTTTACTCATAAAAGTATTTTTTTATATAAAAATATTTCAAAATCATTTAATTCATTATTTTATAATGATAATTTCATAAAAGAGTCCTTTTTTACAAAATCAGTTTCTATTCACTTTTCTCCTAAAAACCAATTATTTCAAAAAAAATCCCAAATTTTTATCCAAACAATGCATTGTTATTCAAAATTAAAATTTAGTTTCATCATTTCAAATTAATATTATAATATTTATTAATTTAATATTTCAATAAAATCATAAAATATAATGAAAACACATTTTTATTGGAAAATGAGGTTTTCAAATATCAATTGTTATTATTCGTATTTCATGTAATTTAAAAACTAAATTAGTGATAATTAATTAATAATATCATAGATAATTTATCATCATTAATAATATGTTTCTTTAAATAGAAAGGAATATTTCATAAAAACGAATTTTTTATAAAAATAGTTTTCTAAACAATAAATGATATTATCAGTAATTTTAGGAAAACTAATTAAATTTCATTCATATTAATAGTAGAATTTATTTTCTTTATAAAAATATTTCATAAATTGGTTACTCTTTTTCATTTAATCTAATTCAATTATAGTTAAATGTTTTTATTTTATTTAAAAATATAGATGTTTTATTTAAGTTTTTTGTTGCATGGGGGGAAAGCCATCAAACACATTTGGATCATTTAAAGGAAGTCATATATGAAAATATCAAGGTGCTACATTCTCCTCAAATACATATCACCCTCATAATTTTTAATTATCAGTCACAAATAAAATTAGGTGAGGGTATTGTTAACATATTCATCATTTGGGGTATAATCTCTAATATGATATTTTCCTTACTCTCTTCCGCTATACCAAGTTACTCATATTTCTTCATAAAACATTATACATTCACACAATCCTATACCAACATTTACATATAACCTAATCATATACTCTCCATAAATTTTTTTCCCAAACCATTTGAATATCCAATACATTAAATCACTGTGAAACCATATATCCTTCAAGAAAATAACACTATATTTAACCCTCAAATGTTATAAAATCATACAATAATTAATAGATACTACAATCTAATTTTTTTTGAACATCACCATAAATACCATGAACCAAATATAAATTCCAAGGCAGCCAATACTTTATAAATTAATTTATTAAAGTCAAATAACCCTTTATTTTCTCAACATCAAGTACATATTAATAAAATATTCATTCATACCTCAATCATGTGTTATTCAATAGTTATCCCTAAAAATATGACCTTTTCATAAATAAAATTTAAAGGTTATTAATACCATTTTATATACACTCCCATACCTTTAAAGAATAACAAATGAACAATAACCATTATATGTTTCACAAAATCCTTATAAATTTTAAAATATACCATAATTTCATCAATAAATATGACTCAATAATGAAAATATCTAAGAGTATCAAGAATTAATTTATATTACGATATCAAACTCACTACCTTAGCTAAGACTTGGAAACTCACATTTTCCATCATAAATTGTAATACATAAGGATCCTCAACTATTTATGTATGAATATATGCATAGTTAATTTCTAGACACACACCATTATCGTCTTTATTTTCCTGTTCTTATTTCAATGAAATAATAAAACCAAAACGTTTATGATAATATATAAAATATCAATATGAAAATATAAATATGAATATGTTTCCCCCCATTAAAAATTCATATTTAACATATGATACATTTGGTTCAACATATGACTTTATTTGTTTAATCCTTGGTTATCCATGGTCATTTTCTACAGGGTTCTCTGTCACGCCCTAACCCCAGGCTGCCTCGAAGCCAGTTTAGAGCTAAAATAAAACATGGTGTGTAATTTTTTTTATAAAAATGGAAAGCTGAAAATACACCCACATGTTCCACTAGAAAGGATTGTTTGGGTTTTGGTCCTAGAGAATCATATACAATTATTAAATTTATTCAAAACTTGAAGAAAAAGATACTCCACAAAGTTGCCACCAAATAAAGTGACTGAAATCAACTAAACCTATAAACGAAAACAAATTAAAAATGTAGGGTGAGCATAAAAATTCCCAGTAAGGGGTTTTAAAAAAATAACATAAAATACCAATTAAAAACCTTTTGATAATCATTCCTTAAAAAATTATTCATAAAAAATTTTCGTTAGGAATGTTGTAATACATGTATCATAACTTAAATTTTTTTCTAAAAATCAAAAGAGCACATTTCATGGATTACTAAGAAAATTACAAGGCAAGAAGTTCGAAGCATGCTCATACAGAAATAATACGAAGAGACATTCTAACTTTAAGAGGTATGACATGTAAAAATGCAAGTATAGAATTTAAAACTGAGTATTACATGATCAGAGTTTCACATAAAATAATAACTTCAATTTCATCCTTTAATACTATGAAACTTAAATTGGATAATAAATCTATGAGTACTGCATAAATAATATGCCATAACTTTTACTTCCTATGATTCTTATAAACATAATTTCTTTAACCAAGAATATTCTACCAGTCGAATATTCTTCTAGTTAATTAAATTTCATAGTCATAATGAGGAAAGTGCATATGCAGGACTCTGTCAAGGTCTCATCCAATATGTCTAATGATTAAGGCCTCATCCAAAATCCATAACTCATAATTGGAAAAGGCCTCAGACAATTCCACTTCTAGTTGTCTCATTAGACCTACCAATGCATCGAGAGGCTATAGCAGGCCCCACCTGACAATACATAAGTCCAATGCATTACTCATCTTTCTAAATAAAAGATCTCATACCACTTTGATTTATTAAATTACTTATCACTTATCATTCCAAGTGTCACATATTACTTGGATTCTTATTTCATATTATTCGAAGTGTCCCATACCACATTGAATAACTTAATTTGTCATTTCATATTACCCAAAGTGTCCCATACCACTTTGAATAATTAAATTTCTTTATTCATAAAAGGCAATTCAAATTTTATTACTTTATTTATAATTTACATATTCAATGTAATTCCTATATATAAGAGTTAATAACAATTCTATAAATGCATGAATATTAATGAAAAGTATGTTAGGAAACACATGTGTCAATAACTAAAGCACATTAAACACTAGTTTATCACCTAAAACGAACATCCCTAAAGGATTTGTTATAAATGTAAACATTTTATATTTCAGAATTCGCAATTCTAAAATTAGGAAAATTTTCATTCATATTTAAAACACATGATGATAAATGGACCTACTAAAAAATACATAAAATAATCATTGAGAACATTTATTTTGGTAGATTCATGTGTTTTATAAAAATAAATAGATTATTTCATTCTTCTAAAAATACTGGGAGGGCATACACTAGGGTAACTATTTTTCTTGTAAAAATGTGTGTTAAAATTATACGAACCATATATACAAAGTATATACAGAATATTTTCTCAACCAACCCATGGTTTAATAAATTATTATGAACATTATATATCCCACATACATAATTTAAAAAAAAATTGGTTTTTATGAAAACCTAATTAGTTTATGATATATACCTAATGGTATATATGAATGTAGACGTACATAAATATATAAGAGTTTTGTACAAAAACATAGTTCTTTACATTTTATAGAACTACTTAAACTTTGTAACTCAGTATTTAGGAGTCTTAAAATCAAGCATATTAGAGTTTCATCTAAACCGCTATGAATATATATATTTATATATAAATGATTATATAAAGAGTACATGAATGATCTTAAATTAAATGCTTGATGACACTTTCATGTTTTATACCCATTAGGAACATTAGTTAATTAATGGTGTATAAGTTGAAATACATGCCATAAAATATAAAAGGGTTTTAAAATATATACATATATAACAAAATATACAATATATGTATAAGGGTTTAACACCAATATTAAATGACACTTGCACATTTCATTAATTAAAACAAGTGTTCATTTATTTTATTTGTTCTATTTGATAGATAAAGGGTTCGATTTTGAAACATATACATATATGCATTTATATATATAAACTTTGACATATATATATGTATTTATATTTATCAAAGACATAATAACTCAAAACATTGCACGATAGAGGGTTATGAACACATTTAATATTAAAATTTCACCTCCTTAGATGGGGACAATTAGACATATTCTTAATCGTATATATATATACTTTTATTTGTATATATATAAACCCAAACAGAAACATGGAAAAACCAAAATAGGACCCTTACTTTGTTTGAGGTGGAGAAGAGGCTTGAAAACTCATTGGAGGCTTGAGAAGATGAACACCCCAAAGGATGGAAGTGTAACAGGTCATATATATAAACTATAATATACATAAAACACACATATATTTTAATGAAACTTGCTGGAAACCCAAGGCCCACTTGGCATATAAAACAATCGTGGGTGAGTCTTTGTGGAAGATGAAGGCAAGGGAGGGTCCACAGGAGTAACGGGTGGAGAAAGAAAAATGAAGAAAGTAGAAATACCCACTGGTGCAGTGCATTCTGAGGAAGAAGACAGAAGCATGAGGAAGAAAAAATAGAAATATAATGAACCTCTAGGATTAGATCTCACCCATATCTGACAGCTGGGGGTGAGTCTGAGAATTTAAATGGAATGAATGGATAAGATCTGCTAAGGAGATGATCGGATGGATACAGAAAGACATGGTGATTTAAAAAGAAGGAACGACTGTGATTAGATCCGTGATGGATTAGATAACGTACAAAAAATGTGGAGTATATCTGTGGCCGTTGGGGTTCGTTAGCTGAACCAAATGAATAGATCATATCGCATGTGGCCTGATCTGATGGCCCAAATCGCATCTCGGATAAAAATTGCCATCCCACATCAAAACGGATCAAACTCGATGACTTCCTTATAAGCTTGAGGCTCTAGGATTTCATCCAAAAATCCCCCTCCCCCTCCATGGTACCACCCTAAATCGGGTCTTCTACGGGCATGCTCTGCGACCAACAACGCCTTCGTTCTTCCACACACGGTGGTGCACTCTATTCCTTGCACATGCATCTGTGCACCCTTAGGGGTAGCTATTCCCCATGTGCATGCTAGACCTAGCATACACGATGCATGCGCATTACCCTTTGCTATTTCCAGGGGGTTGTGGGTGAGAATCCCCATCAAGGCTTTGAGGACTGCCACAAGGGGGCCCTTGGCTAGGTGGGGTATTCAACTATATTTTAGATAAGTAGAAGTACTTTTTTTGTTAATATAAAAATAATTTTTCATATACATAAATATTTTCAACAAAAATGAATCCTCTACAATTACTACATATTTTCCTTAGTTGTATAAATGCTAAAGTTTTAAAAACACAAGGTGATAAATCAATGTTTAATACATCATTAAGAAAATATTATATTAGTATTACATAAATCAAAAACATATTCTTAGTTAAGACCTTTTTTTACATTTTATGGTAACACATTTATTAAATATTTTCATCAAATTTGAAATATTTGAAAAGTATTTGAAATACATAACTCATTTTGAAATTATACTATATTAAATCATTATCCATTTTAAAGTTTATAAAAAGAGATTATGTGTTTAAAATTATAATTTCAATGCATACTTTAAATATTTTGGAAAAATAATTATACCTAAAGATTTTAAATTAAACCATCGAAATAATAAACGGCTATAATTATAGTAGTTAGAAACTCAAAGATCACCCAAGGGGAAATAGTTGAATTGAGGCCTTATAAAACATGTATTAGGGTGTTCCGTATTCTATACAACTTGGTGAAAAATGGTGCTTGTCATACCAATGATGCTCAGTACAACTGTTGTGGTTCTGGCCATGGTATTTTTCATTCTGACAGACCCATAGGATCTTATCTATTTTCTTGGTCTCATTATTGCGTTAGCTAGTCTCCTAGTGGCTCTAATAGGGTTTTTAGTAGTTATTTTTGGTTAGTTAGATTCTATTAGTTTTAAAACAATGTAATTAATTCATTATTTGATAATAATTCCTAGTGTTTCTTTCATATGATTTGTTCGGATAACATGAAGATTAAATATAATAAAACCATAGTATTATTATTACATGAGAAATGTGTTTTGGGGCGTCACATTCCATAACCTAGTCAGTTACCATCATACTCAAATAATTCATAATGGGTTTTAAATGGAATGTTACTAAACAGAGAATATCCCCTAGGAGTGTCAAACCAGGTGTTAAATTAGGCCTCTTTGTCATGCACCAGGTGATTATTGAGTTAATACCCAACATGCCCATTTCAGGGTTATTACATCTAGGTACATCTATAACAGATCTTGCATCTTCTTGTAGTATCCCCACAAGGATACTATTTCTTGGAGAACCACATAATTTATACTTTATAAAAAATTTGGGATATTATCCCATACCTAGAATCCCTACTTAGACAATCCCTAGGGGTTTCACTTAAGTTATTTTATTGTTATCTCCAAATAAAATGTATATTATTACTATAACATTAAATCATATACTATCCAAAAGGGTTATTTATAACTTTGAAATTCTGATAAACCCTCACTTATCAACCCTTTAATCATCCCCAACAAACATCCTAATCTACAAAGTTTTCTAAACCCGACTTTGATACCAATTGTGACACCCTATACATACACTCCTCGATCTGGTGCCCATAAACACATACTTTATATACTGGGTTTGATACCCACTCCAGATACCTAGATATAACTATCCCGAAATTACATGAATTAAAGAAAATATTACATTACACAAATTCCCAGGAACATTGAGGTTTAGATAATTGTAGAATTAGGAACAAACATAAACTAATAAATCCCTTATCTTTCTCAACTAAATGGCATTTTTCTGCACTATATGGAGCTACATAATCTATAAAATGTTTTCACATCTCTCTTAAATTCTCTAAACAAAGTATCTTATTATTCATATCATGTGTAATGACTTTATTTATAACCTTGGGAATTAAAATCAAAATAAGTGGTGAGATCAAATGCTTAGTAAGGAAAAACATACAAATGAGAAAATCCTACTATAAACATGGCATAAATATTATAGGGGGGGTTATATAATACAAAATAATGACACAATATAATGAAATAAAAAATATAATATATCCATGGAAAAAAAGGTCAAATATATATCAATTACTAGTTCCTTAGTGAAAAAATGCACAATTTTAGAATACTAATTTCATTCCTTAAGATAGGACATCATGATCTTAGACATCATGATCTCACTATTAAGGAAATATCTTATTGTGGGAATACATAAACCAAAATACTCAAACATGATTATTTTAAGAGACTTTACAACTCATCATGGGGCTTTATAATGTCAAGTCTGGCTTATCAATTCATTAAGTCCAATGAATTAATCATATGAGAAAATTAATAAACAAATCATAATCAAATTTTCAAATAATATTCCATATTGGAATAAAAATATACGGAACACTAATAATCCCCCCCCAGTAAATAAAAGGGATAAAATTATTTCTAGGTGAACATTATCTTATCTAAATTTTGTAAAATGTGATGTTCATGATCTACAGAGCAATGAGTATATGACGTTAAGATCTCGAACTTTTCTAGAGATGAATCATGATTTATTTCAGGTAATCTTTCCCCTTTTGTTGTGTACTCTTTGTTTGGGTAGTACTTTGGGGAGTGATTGGGTGAAAATTTGAGAAAAATAGAAGAAAGAGGCATTACACAGTTGGCACATGGTTTGGGAAAATCATGTGCCTTATCCTAGAAAACTGTCCAATCTTATACAGAGGTGAATTGCATGGTTGGTGCATGGTTTGTCAAATCTTTCTCCTTATTAGGAGTAAACATGCACCCCGATAATAGAGGAACACAGTTAGAGAAAACCATGCGCCCCTACCAAGTAAACTGAGTATGGGAAATGGATTTTTGTCTCTTGTTTTTTTATTGTTACATAAATTTTGTAATGATGTTAAATTTTTCCTAAGGTGCGTGTTTGGAATTGTAGAGATATTCTTTCATGTTTAGACTTGTTGACAGGACGAATGAAGGTCTTGGCTAGAGATTATATACCAGTAATGGGACCTGAGAAAATGATTGTGCCGGGTGAGGAAGTTGGGGAGCACTTCCAAGAGAACTTTTCCCTTTTCATGAAATTCATAGGAAGAGACCCAGGGTGGGTTTTGAAGAGTATGTTTGATCTGATGTGGGATCTCTAGTTGCAACACCCTATGACTTTTACTGGTGAGGGTGGACTTGAGGGAGATGATTTTTGGGTTGAGTCCTTTGATATGATAATTCACCAATTAGAGTCTTCTACTGAGAGGAGGTTCATGTTTGCTACTTATATGATATTAGGATCAGTGAAGTGCTGGTGGGACATTCAGGTGTGGACTGAAGATGTTGATGGTATGTTATGGAAGGACTTCATGGAGAAGTTCCTAGAGCACTTCTTTTAACAACCCTTCTCTTTATTACAAATTAATACTTGGTTTATTTATATAAAATTACACTTTATACAACCTGAATGATTTATAAGTCTAGTGTATTTTTGAATTTGATACATTGCATTATAACTTTAAACATGAATTACAACATCTTTATTGAAAAAATATTTAGTATGCTTGAGCTTAAAACTATATTGGATAACCTCGGGAAATACATAAGAAAGGTGTGACCTATAATGCCCAGTAAGGGAATAAAAATGAAATTATATGAAGATAACAATACATGTTAGACAAGGCATATCAATGAGCCATAAAAGAACATGAATAATAAGGCATGATAAAACATGACAATCATAACATGGGAAATGTGGCAACAAATTAAAAATCTAAATCATAAAATTAGGCCAAGGATAAAATGTAAAGACATAATAGTGGAAAATGTACCATAAAGGTATTAAGTATACCCTTGTCCTAACATGGTGTTTCATGATACTAAACATTACCCAATTCATTGGAGCACTATATAATTTTGGGTGCACCCATCACATTCATTTCATTTTCATGTTTAAATGTGCCATATTGATCATAAAAAATAGAACCCTTTATAATCATAATTTATTCCACAATAAAGGTGTGTTGAATACAGACATTTAAGTCCCCAATAAAAAGGTATATGTGCATTAAAGTGAGTACCCTTGATATAAAATGTGTATGGTATTCACTACAGAATTGGTTTGGCAAGGAAAATCACGATGAAAATTCAGAAGCATAACATCATCACTTAAAAGTTCATAAAATGGGTTGATGAGAGAAAAATGGGTCTATCATCATTTGGAAATTAAGTGGATAGTAATAGGGGCATAGAACGACATTTACATACATATAGAATAAGAAAAATACTGCATATGATAATAAATGATTTTGAAAAAAAAGGGAAAGGATGCTTATAAAATTTCGGCACGGTAACAGGTGTATATGGGAGGTATTAATGAGAGAGAAAGGGGGGTATCATAATTTATACATAATAAGGGTAGTATGGGGGATGTTTGTAATCATACCCCATCATTAGTAATTGAAAATAAAATGTCATAACAAGATAAAAAACATTAAAAAAGATGAGAAAGGAAAGAACCCTTACTTGAGTGTGTGGCTGAAAAAGCATGAAAATAGGCTTTTTGAGAGATCAGGGAGACTCAAGAAGATTATATAGAGAGGAGGGAAGAGTAAGGATTTGATCTATGTTTTTTGAGTGAATATACGTGAGTTTTTGTTTTGTGATTTTTTATAGGAATTGAGAGGGGAATTATTTAATATTTCCCAAAATTAGGTTTTGGACTATAATAAAATATTCAAAACCACAATCCTTCCAATGGTTTTTGCCAATGTGGGGATATTTTTATTATTTTATTTAGAAAAGGTCAAACATATTAAAATATTTCCCTTGTTTATGTAGAGGTAAGTCACTCTTGTAAAGAAATGAATTTAAAATCATAAAATATATTATATATTTTGGAGGATTCATAAAGGAATTAAAAAATTAATCAAATAAAATTAAAATCACATTATTTTAAAGGTAAACATATATTTGGATAAGGATACCCATTATAGTATTTATTACTTCATTTTTAGTTCATTATGATGTCATAAAACACACAGTATATTTATATTATATTTAATTTTTACCCGAAAAATCTGTTGCATAAAAAAATTATGAAAAATTCACTATTAGATAATTTCAACCATATGATTCTAAAAATAATATATATTTTTTCTAAATAAATTTCTAAATATGTTTTTTTTAATTTAAAATAATATTCAACATTTATGAAAAAATGCTGGGTTTTTTTTGACAATAATAGTTTTTAAACCCTTATAAAATTACATTTCACTTTATAAAAATTATATGAAAATTTATAATTAATGAAAATTATTTAATAATAAAATTTTAATAAAATAAAATTTATTTAAAAAATACATTAATTCATCAAAATAATTCCCTTAACTATATTTTAATATTACCCAAAAATAAAATTTGTGTTTAATTGAATCAAAATAAAAATCATTTATAAAGTAATAATAAAAAATGAAAATAAATTCATAATTCTATATAATATAAATATTCATAGTATTATGTTCTTGATACATATATCTTTATTACATCGGCGTACACCCAAAGAGTAAGGTGCACGACAGTGAGATTTTCATGAGGTCGTTCGGCCAACATGGTTTGGGCTGTGATCATGATGAGCTTGAACTTATCCCTTAAATAGTTTCTCTCATTCTTAAGTTGTTGGATATCAGCTTGGGCTTGGTCAAGGAAAAAAGTAGTGATTTTATCTCCCTCATAAGCTCTGATAAATAGCCTTCATATGGTACAATATTACTGGATGAGACAATCACTTCCTTTGTCGGTGCTAATTAGATTCTTTAAAGCCCTATATTTATACAAATCGAGTGATCAATATTTAATGGATATATTATCAACAATAAATATTCTGAACGGTCTTTTGAATACAATTAGATATAATAAAACAAAAACAAGTGCATGTATTAGCTATAAACATATTACATAATAAAAAATTAAATCACAAGGGAATTTTATTTATAGTAGTTTGGGTCATTACACTTCTATCCCAAGAAATTGGGGTAGGAGAGAGCAGTTCAGTTCATGAGGTTGACTCACAGGAGTATGTTCGTGATGGACTATACTAGATGCTTTACATATTTTCAGTGCTTTTCCCCTGTGTTGATAGGGGATGAGACAACTATGGTGAGACATTTTCCCGATGGGATTAAAAGAGAGATTAAGTCCTAGTTTTACCTTTTTCGGTTAATGAAGTTTACTGAGGTGGTGGATTAGACTCTCATAGATGACAGGAACCTAAAAGAGGCTTCCAACGCCGGACAAGTGGTTCTAGATGGATGATTAGGAGGTATAACTTCTGAGAGTAGGAATCGTCGCCACAATAGTGTCAACCAGAACAATGGGAAACATAGTACCAAGATAGAGGGATAAGTTTCACGTGACCTTACATGAGTGATTTATCACTAGTGTGGTAGGTCAGGGCACATACAAAGACAATGTCCTTGAATACCAGTAGTGTGATGGTCTTGTGTCATGATGAGAAATTTACATAGGTTCTACAGGACCCAGTGATAGACAGGCAGTGAGGGTGAAACTAGCCAAAATTGGAGTGTCGGAAGGGGATCTTTCATAACATATCATTCTGGAAGCTATAGTTTTACTAGATGAGGTGGTAGAGGTAGTCCATGTGGAGCTTCAGGGAAAGAGTGCCTGCACTAGGAAGGAAGTGCAGCACATGAGACTCAGACTGGATCACAGGGAAGATGGCCCGAATATTTTCATTCCATTTAGCCTACAATCATGGTTAATGAAGCTAGACTATCAATAGTGAGAGGTAATATTCATGTAGTTTCTATGATAGCTAGTTCATTATTTGACACTGGTTCCTATCATTCCCTTACTTCTATAAAACATGTTAATGGTTTGAGCATGGTGGTGGAGTTTGTGAGCGGGGAGTTGATGATAGACACACCTCTGGGAGTACGGCTGAGGGGAATTTTCTTGTGTAAGGAGTGTTATCTCATGGTCAAGGAGTATCACTCTCTATTTGATATTTATATTATATACATGTCAATAATCGATGAAATTATTGGTATGGACTGATTAATAGCATACCAAGACCACATTGATTGTTACCTCAAAAGAGTGACCTTTACATCTCCTAAGGGTGATAACTATATTCACCATGGAGAGTGGGATATCTAGGTGGGATGAGTAGGGCCAATTAATCAACAACTGGGAGAGCTCACAACCCAGGTTTATAGTCTATTACTGGATGATGGAGGCATAAATAAAAATGTATTTCCACCTTTAGTGAACCAGTTTTAGGATGTATTTCTTGAAGACTTCTCAGGGTTGCTGGTGGATTGGTGTCGCCGGATCTGGTTTGTATGAAGTTTGGGACGAATTATTATTACCCACACTAGGCACAAGGTTACAAATCTGACCAATATAGTATATCTAACTGATGGACAATGATAGGGCACTGTAGTAGGTCAATATTTATAGTCAACATTACTATAGTTCCTTATACTTCCATCTGCGGACCACTATATAACTTTTGACATGGGTGGTCACCTTTCACTGTAGTGATGCAGACTTCCAACCGCCTTTCACTATAGCACAATAGAATTTCTAACGGTTGGTGTAATAGTGATTTGTCCTCCTTTTTAGCTCATTTAGAGAAAGGGTTTTATGTGTTAGAAACAATGAGAAATCTCTCTGTAATTATTGCTCAAAAAATATAGTGGAATTTGGCCTCTTCGTGGACGTAATGATTATTCCCGAACCACATAAATCTCCATGTTCTCGTTATTTTTTGATTTTTTTTCCTTTTACTCTTCTGTAAATCATTTATTTTCTGTCATTGCGACTCCCAATGTTTCCACCTTAGTTTCCACCTAATTGATATGTTAAATTCACCATTGAACTCATGCCTATGGTTATGCTAGTTTCTATTCCACCATATAGAATGGAACCAAAAGAGCTTCAAGTGCTCAAGACTCAACTAGAGGAGTTGAAGGATAAGACATTTGTATGTCTGAGTAAATCACATTGGGGTTCACTAGTTTTGTTTTCCAAGAAGGATGATGGGAGTTTACACTTATGTGTTGATTACCAGATGTTGAACTGGATGACTATGAAAAACCGATATCCTCTACCATGTATCGATGACCTATTTGACCAGTTGAGAGGATATTATGTGTTCTCCAAGATCGACTTGAGATCAAGGTATCATTAGATAAGAGTTTGGACTTCTGATATATTGAGGAATTCATTCAAAAGCATGGATTACCTATATATTATCTTTGTAATTCCATTTGGGTTGATGAACACACCAGCAGTGTTTATGTCCTTGATGAATAGGATCTTCCATCTGTACCTATCTTAGTTTGTGGTGCAGTTTGTGGATGACATATTGGTGTACTCCAAGACTCATGATGATCATGCCCAACATCTTGGCATTGTTTCGAGTATATTGAGAGAGCATAAACTATATGAAAATAAATCTAATTTCCAAATTTGTATCGATTAGGTACACATTGTGGGTCACGTCATCTGAGAGGAAGGTGTGGAAGTAGATCCGGAGAAGGTTCAAGCAGTGTTTTCTTGGGATAATCCTAAGAATGTTTTTGGTATCCGCAGATTCATGGGATTAGCTGGATATTTCATGAGGTTCATCTAGGAATTTTCCCATTTGGCAGTGCTTCATTTAGGTTAAACAAAAGGGGATAAGGTTTTAATGGCCAAAAGCTTGCGAGAATAGTTTTTAGGAGCTGAAGTAGCTTTGACTTCAACACCAATATTGATCATACTTGAGCCAAGTGAGGAGTATACATAGTATAGTGACACTTATGGGATTGGACATGGATCTATGTTGATGCAAGATGATTGAGTTGTGGTATACGAGTCTCGACAGTTGAGGCATCATGAATAGAACTACCCTATGCATGACCTCGAGTTGGATGTAGTGGATTATGATTTAAAGTGTTGATAGAATTATCTATTAGGTGAATGGTTTATAGTGCATACTGATTAAAAGAAATTAATGTTTATATTTTCACAATGATATTTTATTTATTCGTAGCAGATATGGGTTGATTATATGCATTCATTCGATTTTGATCAAACATATATGCTCAAAAAGAGGAAAAATGTTGCTGATGGATTGAGTAGAAAAACTCAGACTCAGGTGGTTCTGGAGTTTAGTGATGTGTGTAAGATGATGAGTTTTTTAGATGAGATTAATTTTTTGGTTTAGATGAGTAAGGAGAAGAAGACTATGATACCATTTTCAGTGGATACCACAATTTTGAGAAAGATTAGGGTCAAAATGTTTGACGATCTAGAGTGTTTAACCTTAAGAGGAGGCCTTGAAGGTGGGGAGTCAAATTTCAATTAGAGAGTAGATGAGGATAAGATCATCTATGCCAATAATAAGGTTTTTGTACCTATGATCATGTAGAAGGAGCTAATGAGTGAGTTTCCTTCCACAAAGTGGGAGGGACATCAAGGTGTGACCAAAACGTACCATGACGTACGATAATAGTTTTGGTGGTCGGGTGTGAAAAAAGAGATAATATGGTTCATAACATGATACTGAACCTGTTAGCAGGTGAATGATGAGAATCAATAACCTATAGGTTTTTTACAATTATTAGACATTCCCAAATGGATGTGGGATGATGTGAACATGGATTTTTTGGTGGGTCTCTTGAGGACGCATAAGAAGAATGACGCTATTTGGTGCCTTAGATTTATCTTGAAATTCTTCTTAGAAATGATGAGATTTGGATAACTAATTGAGACCAAAGTCATATGGAAATGATATAGGAATATATAAGGAGAAAAATTTCATAGTTTTAGAACGTAATTCTAAGGAATGGGTGTGGCATGAAGGGGTGGAAGTTCCCCGTTTTATAAGTAAAGAAATAGGAACTTTTGAGAACACCCTTTGATTTTCAATGATATCATTACGCCATTCATGGGTAAAAAAATAAAAAATTTAAAAATAATGGATTTTAGGGTGTTCTTGGGTTGATAATACCTCAACCAATTATTTACACACATGTTTTAAACATTTTGGAAGTTATTTCTTCATTGGTTTTTACTTTATCCTTTTTTTTCTTGGAAACTTGTTTTTAAATAAGTAATATAAAATAACCCCTCATACCAAATTTGGGTGTGATGAAACTATATTTAATATCCATTTATTATAATTCATTTTCTATATAATTTAATTTTTTTATATTAAAACATTTTATATTTAGATAAATAGTTTTTTTTTGTAAACAAATGGTGTTTTATGAATTATGTGTTGTTAAGCTTATTTAGAATAGGCTACTAATAAAATGTGTGTTAATATAATTATATATGTGTTTTAAAAATATATTAGAGTCATAATTTAAAATATATTATTTTATTAATTAGTTAAAAATTTAACAATATTAATTGTTTTTTTTGAAAATAATTGTTTTAACATTATCATTGACATTTACTTTAATATTATTAACCACACCTTTATTCCCAAAATTGAAATTTACCTTATTAAATGACATGATCATATTAGTATAAAAAATGAAATACATTTTTTATATTTAATTTCTATATGTGGTGATGATTATTTGTCAATATAAGTGAATAAAAACATTTTTAGAATAACATATTAATTATGCTTCCAAAGTGATATACATGGGTTTTATAAATAAAATATGGTAATTTTAAATGTTTTATTTTAATTATATATATATATATATAGCCTAAGAATTTTTCAAGAGCATTTAAGTTATTTTTTTATTATGATAATGTCATAAATGTGAGAGTATTTTGAAAAATCAGCATTTTTTCACTATTCACCTTAAAACCAATTATTTTATGAAAATACCAAAAATTCATATTGGGATAATATTGTTATTATAAATACAAACATTATTTTCATGTTATCAAATTCATGTTCTAAAATTAATAAATTCAATTTTCTAATAAAATCATTAAATATAATGAAAAATCATTTTTATTAGAAAATTACATTTTCAAATATTAAATGTTGCCTGAATGGCTTGAAGGCCTTAAATATTTATTGATTTTTGAGAATCTTCCATTAAAGAGATAGGGGGAACCCTTACAAGGCTTGAAGTCTTAAGTGACATTACCTAACCTATAGGTCTTAGGAAATCAACCCAAACATGACAACTTGGAACTAACCCTCCCCAACGAATATCATGATGTCAGCTTTCCACCTTCGTATGGCTAGTCAGCTAGATATTCTGTGCAGAGATGCATAAGCCTGATGCTGATGGAAATTCCATACCCACTCATTATTCCATGTCTGGTTAGCTATACTCTAGTGAATTTTGATTCTCTGAATCCTCATCTGGAGCCTTATTCCGTAGAATATGTCTAATATATCTGCATTTTCATGTGGCCCGAAGGCCTGAGGTGACCTAAAGGCCTTGTAGTGGCTTGAAGGACATTAAGTACTCGATGAATAAACTGGTGGCCCAAAGGCCCAAACGGATGAATAGTTCTTGCTGCTACAGTTCTGAATAGTACCTAATACAATTCCCACTACATTACCTACTATAATAATGCTATAGTAAACTGGAAATATGCCTCCACTCGAATTTGATATCGGGTCTCTTGGATTCACTTGTCGAGTCCTCACCAACGAGTCTGAGGCTCATGTTCCAAATATTAACTATTTTTATTCTCATTTCATATCATTTACTAACTAAATTGGTGTTTACTAATTATTAACATAATACATAATTTATCATCATTAATCATATATTTCTTGAAATATAAATGTATTTCACATAAAATATAATTTTTAGAAAAATATTTCTTTTTTAAAAATGGTCATATTAGTCAATTTTGGTAAACTAATTGATTTTATTTCATATTAAAAATATTCATTATTTTTTTGATTCATATATTTAATAAGGAGATTAATACTATTTATTCATGCTACTTAAATGGCTTGGTTTTAATGGTGATACTTAAATATTTATATTTTATCTAAATATATTATATTTTAATTTATGTTCAGTGTTTCTTGTAGACCAAGCTATCAAACAAATTTGGCTCATTTAAAGGAATACATATATCAATATCTTAGGGATTTATATACTAGATAACCAATCTCACTACAAGAACTATATCATGATGAGATTACACCATGGAATACATGATACTTCCTATTGCTGATGCATATGGTACCTTGACACATGTTTCACCTCTTCCTCCATTCACAATACTTGTTCATTTGAAAGTTTAATATGACCAACATGTGGTGTTGAGACTGACATAGATCCACTCATGTTGAACCATTCAAAAATATTCTGGATGTAGTTATTCTATAATATAGTCAATCTTTTGAGCTTCCTATATCTCCCAATACGCATGACTAAGATCTTCATTTTCTTTCACCAAGATATTTCATTTCAAACATTTTAGAAAAGTTCTTATGATCTTGAATCTATTTAATAGTTGGATCCACCAGTATCATATCATCAACACAAATTTTTTTTATGAATTTCCCATTACTATACTCCTTCTGTTAATAATAACAGTATGTGTTTCTCTACTTAATACCTTTCTCCCCCATGAAAGTATCAAACACCAATTGGAATTTCTTGGAGCTTGTTTAAAAACATAGATACTTCTCTTGAGTTTTTAAACTAAGCCCTAGTTTCGATGATCCATGAAACCAAAGTGTTTATTCTTATATATTTCTCCATCAAGATCTCCATGATGTCTTCACATCTATTTTTTTCTAGATGTATTACTATGAATGAAACCAAAAATAGAAAAGTTCGAATGGTATTGTGTATTACTGCTAGAGGAAATATTTTAGTGAAATTGATTACCTCTTTATGATGAAACCCTTTCACCAATAACCTTTATTTATACATTTTCCTTTTTTCATCTTCTTGTTTTAACTAAAAACCCCACTTCTCTTCTAGTTCCCTCTTTTCGGGTGGTCGTTCCACTAGATCTCATGTGTTGTTCACATGAGACGAATCCCAATAATCCTTCATAGAAAACTCCAACAAATCATAATTAACAATGGTGTATGCTTATTTTAGGACCTCTAGTTCACTAACATCCACTAAAAGTATTATGAAAATTTTAGGTAAATTCCTCTGTGATGGTCATCTGACCCTGGTTGACCTCTGTAACTATAATCTACGAACTAAGACTCTCTAAAATCAAAACCTCTAAAATTTCACCCTTAGGAACTCTGAACCTAGTCTCACTTGTCCTTAATATTTTAGGTATATCTTCCATTTTCTAGACTTTTGAACTTCATATTCTACCCTCTAAACATTCCTCTAGAATTTAGGAACTTATCGTAGATTTAGTGCCATCTAAATTCTATAAAAAAAGAACTCCTCAAGAACCACCATTCCGACCAATATGTATTGAAGATGAATCATTTATTCCAACTTCTATCATCACTAAGTTCTTATGCTTCTAAAATAATTTATCATTAAATATCACATTTTAGCTCTTGATGGCCTATCTCTTATCAATATCCTAAAGTCAAAATCCTATATTTTAATCTCTGTAGAACCCAAAGAACAATGTATGAAAATCATGATCAAGAATATCTTGGTCCATAAAATCCAAATGTACATAGAACAAACATTTTGATATCTTAAGGTGAGATAAATATAATGTTTTAATAGTCCACAATACTTTTGAGAGCTCTTGTTCTATTTATTCTAAATAACTCCAGTTGATCAAATTGAAAAAATATCGGGCTATTGCGATAGCGTGATCTATGGTATATTAAAAATTTTAGGTCCAAGTTTGTGTTATAACATTAAATATAGTATTACCTAGCCCAAATTCATTAATGGATCATGTTTAATTTAATTAGCATGAATAATTAAAAGAAAATATAAATTAAAATCATACCTCTTTCGATTTTGATGGGAATCGTGTTTCTCTCATCATCAGCGATCATCACTCAAATAAACCTAACCAAGATCCCTCTAGATCATCCACACATATTTTTGGAAGCGTGATAGATCATTGAAATATGAAACTCTAGTGTTAGTATGGAAAATATGAGGGTCTTTGATGTCATTTTGATCATGGGAGATCAAGATAACAATCATTAAACATGGATTGAGCAATCATTGATCACTCCTTCACTTTCCCTCTCTAGTACTTGAGAGAGAGGTTCGAAGAAGAGAGAGATTTCATGAAATTCCTACTCACAATCATTTTGGGTGTTAGAAATGCTTTAATACCTAGGTTAAAACTTCCATAAATTTCATTTTGGTCCTATGGAAGTTAACCCTTTAAACATACCCAAAAAAGATACAAATGACACTTAAAATTTTCTAAAATGTTGCGGATATTTTACCACATAGATGTATCACATAAAATATTTTACGTGATATAATATGAGTCATTAACTCAACTCGTCAATCCCATAAATATTGAACAAATGCTTGAATATTAAATATTTAATATTCATTGAAAAAATAATTTTCATTATTTTCACAAAATATCTTATGAATATAATAAATACATAAATTAGATATTTATTATTATAAGGTCAAATAATAATGCATCTATTTGTTTCCTTTGAGATTGTATAAACATGGACATTAAATAACCATAATTTTGGGTCCCACCATGTCCTAAACTCGAATTCACTTGAATTGACAGAGAATCTGAATACAGTTTGTGTGTGACCCTCTAGTTTAATATCTCAATAATAGTGAATACTATTCACAAACTAGGAGTAGTGTCTCATAACACATGAAGACCCTTTATAGAGGTTAGGAAAATTCATGTCAACATAATCCTTTTGTATGAACACACACCTTGTAATACAATCACTTTATCCCACAATTTATTATAAAGTAGGACACACACTTCATGTCATCATTCATTTTTTATTTCTATTCATTGACCTTACTAGAACATTTACCTTTAATTTCCATTAGCATGAATTTAATAAAGGCACTACTATCCCGGATAACTGGGACTGAGACATCTCATCCTTTCAGAAGTGACAAATCTATCTTAATGATTCAATCAATGTCATACCACCAATGACACACCGAACAAAAACTACCACATCATGACACAAATTCAGTGGTTTTTGTCTTACATGAATGTATATAAGAAAATGATATACACTGATAATGATATCATGTCTTGATAGAAATACACATATTCATAGATAGAAATTACCAATGGCACCCAAAACATGTGGTGTTCCTATTGGAGGGTCATTCCTCATGTTCTACTCTACTTGAGATCACCATGTGCAAAATCTCCTCTACTTGAGATCACCATATGTGTGGACTACCAACTCCACAAAGCAACATGTTTTGTTATTCATTTAATATTTACATTGAAGGTAATAAGTATAAATTTAATTAAAATATTTATATTTATGATATAATTATGATTGTATAATGATAAATAATTATTTATCTTTATTTCATTCTAACCATCAAAAAGTGAAAACATCTCTTGTGTGTAAGTATGAACTACCATCTCTACAAAGTGATGTAATTCATTTTTCATCACTACTTTATATGAATGGATATAAATGTGTATATAATGAATAAATATGAAAATTATGTCATGATTAATATTATGGGTATGATCAAACCATTAATAATGTGTAAGTACTGGAACAATCAAACCAAAACAAGCATGGAAATTAACTAGTTTTCACTCGCTTGATCATTTTGGTGAAGAAATTATTGAAGGAATAATTAGAAATTATAAAGGAGTGATACATATTAATTTATTTGAATATGATTCTAGAATATATGTATAATAAACCTATAATTACTATATATATGTTTTTAATGCATATTAAGAAAGACGAGACTTGAGGTAAGGGTTTATGTTACAATCTCATTTATTTTTGATATTATCTATGATAAATTTTTATTGACAGAAATTAAATGAAAATTATCCATTAAAGCCAATATATTTTTTCAATCATCTAGTTATTATTTTATTTTTATATATTAGTACCATTTTCCATTCTTTGGTACATAAAAAATCAAGATTTTTTAAGAAAAATAGATCTCAGATCCACTTTAGTCAATAAATTTTTTATTCCATGTCCATGTCATTTAAAAGGATTTTAAGAATGTTATATTATAGGATAAAATGATAATATGAAGTCATTTTTAACTATATTTTTAATTACATTAATTTTTTTAAATTAAATTTTATAATATTTTTTGAATATGTTTTTATAACTTTTTATAAAAAAGTGTGAAATGAATATATATTTTAATGTTTACCGCACGGATGGATTTTCTTACCATCATGAATATTTCTTATTTTGAAGCCTCATTTACATGTTTATATGATTGTCAATAATAAAGTTATTTTACTAAAAATTCCCAAAATTTATTTTCTTAACATCAGAAAAATAAATGTGACGTTTTATCTTGATTTTGAAAGGGTATTTTAAATACTTTTATAAAATATATATTTTATCTTGGAAAACATACTTTACGGATTGTAATATTTTACTAGGGATATACTCTTATGATTCCATCCACTTTTATCAATGACTTATGATGATGATGAACATTGGAAAATGAATTTTTTTGTAATTATTAATTGAATATCAAGTTTATTTATTTATTTTTATATGCCCCTTATTAATTTTTTGTGCCCATACCATGTTTTTAAATTTTTTCACAGGGTTTTAAATATGAGTAGGGACAAGGATGAAGCCATTATGAAAATTTTGATAATGAAAATAAAACATGTTTTATCTTAAATGTTTTTTTTAAAATGGATAATATATAGAAGTGTCCACTTTAAGATATAATATTTATTTATATAAGGGTGATAGACCAATCCTCTGAAACTCTAAACCATAAAGATCCTCAAATTTAAGAGAATGAATTATTCAATTAACACTCAAGATTATGTAATGTTTAAGGATGTGTCAATATATTATGGTAATAATTATAGATGATATTATTATTTATTTTAAGATAAATAAAGATAATGAAGATTATCTAATGATTGTGTTAAAGGACCTGAGGAAGGAGAAACCTCATTCCAAATTCCTTAAATATGAATTCTGGTTAAAAAAAGATTCATTATTGTGCTATATAATTTCATGTGAGGTTATATTAGTGGATCCTTCAATGATGGAAGTTATTGAACAATGTCTCAGACCAACCATAGTGATCGAGATCGATAGTTTCCCCTGGATAGAAGGATAATACCAATAATTTGTAAGATATTTATCATTCATATCTAATCAAATAACCTAGTTAAAACAAAAGGTTGCCAAGTTCTTTGGATAAACTAATGTGAGGAAAATTTCAAGGAACCGAAGAGAAGGTTGGTTAGTGAACCTTTGCTCATAGTTCATTATAATAGAGATATGTTTGTTATTTATAGTGATGAACTGCATAAGTAACTAGAATTCATCCTCATGGATAATGACACAATGATATATTTTTCCTCCTACTAGTTGAAAATTTATGAGAAAAATTGATATTCTCGCGATTTGGAGATGGAAGAGGTAGTTTTTCATTGAAAATATTTAGAAATTTTCTCTGTGGTAAAATATGTGATATATATATATACATATCCTAAATTATTTTAGTATATATTTATTCAAAAATAGTTCAATACATATTAAAAGGGATGGTTGAGATTGATTAAATATTATGAATTCTAAATAAACTACCACCTAGGAAATAAAATATGGTGAAAAATACTCTGAGTTATAATAAACATGAATGTTTTTATATGATAAGTATTGAATGAGATCCAATATTGATGTATTTTCAAAAAAGGATCTTGGAATAATGAATAATAGTAACACATTAGATATTTCTTTGATGAATGTTCAATTATCTATGCATGTGAGGATTAAAGAGGTGTATAAGGAATATGTGGATATATAGAAGAAGGTGAAAAATGTTCCTAAGTTAAATTAGTATTATGAAAGAATGATATGGTTTAAAAATGGATTATTTTTCCCATCAATAACAAAATTGAATAGGGAGTTGCTAGATGAAGTATATAGTTCATCATTATCTCCCCATACTAGAAATATGAAGATGTATAGAGATCTGAAAGAGTATTTTTTGTGAGATAACATGAAAAGAGATATTGTAGAGTTTAAAAACCAATTATTAGTGTTTCAGTAAGTTAATGTTGAGAGAAAAAATTATAATTTGATGTAAGAACCATTACCAATACTATAATGGAAGTGGAAAAAACATTACAAAGTATTTCTTCATCGGACTGCCTAAAACATCAAAAGGGAACATTGTTATTTGGGTTATAGTCAACCCCCTTACAAAATTAGAGCATTTTATTATCATCATAGAATATTTATCTCTTTATAAAATCACCAGGATATACATTAATGAAGTATTAAGGTTGTAGGGAGTACCACATTCTATTTTATTTTATCAGTATCTGAGGTTTACCAAGATGTTTTGAGGAAATCTTCCGCATGCATTGAATATAGTATTTATCTTTAGTAATATATATAATCCTAAAATATATGTTCATAATGAGAGGATTATTCAACCCTTGAATATTTGTTGAGAGCATGATCTATTGATTTAAAAGGTGGTTGTAATCAACACCTTTCTCTGTTAGATTTTTATTGTAATGGCATCTTTCACTTGAGTATTAAGATTACTCCTTATAAAACCCTATATGTAAATAATTGAATAACTAATATGTGCTAAGATAAATTTTCATAAAGGAATATATTAGAACAAAAACATTTTGAGGAAATTATAGAGAAGGTAAGATCCATTAATCAGTACATCCAAGTAGCAAAGAGTCAACAAAAAAGTTATGTTGACAATAATAGAGGAGATATTGAGGTTAAAGTTGGTGATAAGGTATTCCTATGAATACATCCTTGGATATAGGTAATGAGATTTGGAAAAAAGAGAGAGTTGATCCCTAGATGTATCAGTCGGTTAAAAATTATTTATCATAAATGGGCAATTTATGTTCTCTAGGATATTACACCAAATCTCTCTCAAGTTTGTGATGTGTTCCATGCATCTCTACTGAAGAAGTACATACATGGTCCTTCATATATACCAAAATTAGAGGTTGTACCCTTGGATCATGATATATTTCATGAGGAATAACCATTATAGATTTTTTATTGAATAGAAAAATTACTATATAATAATAAAACTCACATGATGAAATTATTATGGAGGAATCATAATTTTGATGAAGCTACATGAGAAATTAGGGATATGATGAAGCAAAAGAAACCTTAGAGTTTTTATGTGAGTTATATAATTTCATGGGAGAAAATCATATAATTATGGGGGGGGTATATCATAAAACCTTGAGGTTTTATGAAAAAATTTATCTTTATAAAATTTTATTTCAGGGATATGCTTCTTTACATGTAACACTATGTTTAAATGAACCACAATATACTGTTAAAATCTTATTAATAAATGTGATAGTTATCACCAATATATATGATTTTAGGGTATGAATAAGAATAACTAAATTATGAAAAATTATTTCTTACACATGTATAAAATAAATTTAGTGGCTATTAATTTCTTAAAATTTAATATAATAACATTTCAATGTAAAAAGATATGTCTTTCATAAAAACAAATTTTATGCATGTAATATGTTTTTTAACATAATAATTTATATTAATATACATTGATAAACGATTTCATGGAAATTTATATATTATAAATTCAACCAAATCATTTAATATTCATCTAATGATTTTTAATAGGCATGGAATAAGAATAAATAATATTTTATGTTTAAAAATGTATTTTTCTAAAAACACATTAGTGAAAAATACGGTTTTCCATGTTCATGTTTTTGGAGTTTTAATGTTGGTTACCGAGAAACATAATTGAAATTGATATTTTAAATATGTTTTCAACATTAGTTATTATTAACTTACATGTAAAACTATATTTCACATTGGGGTTTAAAACACACTCATAGAAATCAATCAAAACTCTAGAATAGAAATTGTTTTTCACTTTGATTATTTTATAACCCACATGAAAACCCTTTATCATGTTGGTTATTTAAAAAAAATATTGTGGTAAACTATATTTTCAGTCCTTTATACAATAATCTACATGAAATGCCCATTTTTTCAATATTTAATTTCAATACTGATTTCTCTTTTAAATAAAAATACAACCTAAATAGTGTAGAAAATTGAAGAAACCAAATGAAATCCAGAAATGAAAACATAATACTTAAGCTTAAACTCCATTATCATTTCATTATCCATATATTAAATATATTTTTTTTGTGATTATTAATTGTATTTTATGGAATGATCTCATGAGACAACTAAAGATGCGAATGGCTATGCATTTTAAACATTGGGCGACGAATCTCATGTGGAATATTCATATTTTTATCTCTATCAGAAAAAAAGTATTCCTAATAAGATAAAATATCCAAAATATAAAATAGATCAATATAAATAATGATAATAAATAAATAATGATATAATACATATAAATACCAAGAATAAATAATTGAAATGAGAACCAATGGAAGGATAATATGGATCAAAACACAAGAAGAATAAAAATAATAATAGTGGGAGCATGAAAAATTATATAGGTTTCTTGATAATGTTTACCAGATCATCAAGGTTTTATTTTAAAATGTTAATGTTTATCTATGAAATATTTTAAAAAATAAATTACGTGAGATGCGAAATTTTTTATAAATCAGTAATTTAAATAACCAACATAAAAAACTCTCTTCAGGGGTGGTTTTAAAATTGATTTGTCCCTAACCGATATTTAAAAACCTATTTAATCATAATTTATAAGATAAATAATATTAAAACCCATTGGTAAAAGGTATTTAATATCTTTTATCTAAATTAGTGATGTAAAAATACCAATGTAAAGGCCTATTTTTGTACTATTGGCGGTTTTCATTAAATTTTGCATGCTTATTTTTAAATGTATTTTTGAAACTTATATGAATTACATTAATAAAATGGTTTCCATATTTTAAATAATAATGTTCATATTTTTTAATGAGTATTCTTCCATTTTTCTCATAATCAATAATAAAAACAACAAAAATTTGTTATCACGGTTAGAGTAAAAACAGGTTTATCGGGGGGGGGGGGGTTAGTCTAGGGAATAGAGGTGAAAATATCACATTAATGTTTATAAATATTATTATATAAATATATTTCAACGTAATATTATCTTAAATTCAAATACTTTTCCATTTGGTTCCACATTCCCAAGAAAATGACTTTCTATTATTTAAATATTTTAAGTAATTCAATGTGTATCCTTATCACATAAAAAAGGGAACCTATTATCCTACCTTTAAAAAAAATTAGAACTATATATTGGACTAGAACAACCCAAAAGCCTTCCTAGATTTATTCCATTTATTCTTGGGCATATTGTCTTCCCAAAAAATCCATCCATGAAGCCTTAAGGTGCTCTTTAAAGATGGATACCCAAAGAATAAATATATATTCTTATCAAATGTTTCAGGTTTCTATGCTCTTAAAACCCATCCTTGTATTATATAACCATAATAACATTTTGGAATTAGTATTTTCAATAAAATTATATGTTATTATAAAATTTTATATCTATTTCCATCTTCTTGCCATCCATTGGAAAATGATAATGTCGCTCATGCATATGTGTAAACTACCACCTCCATGAAGCGATGTGATTAATTTTTCATTTAAAATTTACATGGATTGTAATAATGATATATTTAACGAATATATATGATATTTATGATATAATTATGATTGTGTAATGATAAATTATTTTTTACCTTTGTTTCATTCCAACCGTCAAAAAGTGAAAACATGACCTGTGCATACATTCAGACTACCATCTCCACAAAATGATGTAATTAATTTTTCATCACAAATTAATATGAATAATTATAAAAGGGTACATAATTAATAAATATTAAAATTATTACAAGAATTATATTCAATATATGATGAAACAATGACCATGGTGAAAATACCGGAACCATTAAACCAAAACATGCTGGGAAAATGGATCAATTTTCACCGAATGATCATTTCATCAAAGAAATTATTAGTAAAAGGATAATTGGAAATTATAATGGAATGATGCATAGTATGTTTTATATGAATATGGTTTTTGTAATATATTTATAATACATATAAATTTATTACATAGTATTTTTGAATGTATACAAAGAAAAATGAGACTCAATGTAAGGGTTTATGTTTTAGTTTCATTTCTTTTTGAGATTGTTTACGATAAATTTAAATTAAAGGAAATTATATATATATTATACTTTAAACACAATATATTTTCTTTAAATTTGGTTATTCCTAAAATATTTACATATTTTTACCATTTTCTTCTCTTTTTTACTTAAAAATACTAAGAAAATATTTTTAAGAAAAACTAACCTTATTTCCTCGTTGGTTAATGAAATTTTTCTTCCATGTACATATTATTTAAAATGTTTCTAAGAATATTATTTTCTATGATTAAATTTTTATTTTAATTAGTTTTAAATAATATTTTATTTTTCTACAATCTGTTTTTCTAAATTTATTTTTACAATATTTTTTGAATGGGTTTTTTATGAATTTTTACAAAAAGCATGAAATGGGTCTTTTATTTAATGTTTAAAAAATAAATAGTTCTTCCAACAAAAATGACTAATATTTAATTTTAAGCTTGATTAACATGTTTTTGTGGTGATTTTCAAGGAAAATATTTTCCTCAATATTCTATTAATTTATGTTTTTAAACTTAAAAAAAAGAACAAGGTTATTTTATTTTTATTTTCAAATATTATTTTAAAAACATTTATATAATATATTTGTTTTATTGGTCAAAATCCTTTAAAAATTGTTATGTTTCACCAAGGATATGATCTTATGATTCCATACAATTTTAGGAATGACTTGTGATGATGATTATCCTAAGAATATTACATGAAACCAATTTCATTTCTACATGTTAATTAAGGTACGATGAAATAATGAATTATATTATGAAATTATCCAATTAATTTCTGTTGGTGGATTATGATTATGTGATGATGAGATGTTTACGTAACCCATTTTTTTTCTTTGAGCTATGATATGACGATATGATAGCAATTTTAGGATCTTGTGGCACACATATATATGATTTCCATTATGTGACAAGTGAGACTAGAATTATATAGCCCTCCAATGCATTGGGTAAATAATGATATCTCACGAGATAATAAATACTGAAATGGAGAGTGAACCTGGTTCAGTATAGGACTCTATAAAATATGATAATCATGAGAAAAAACATTGAATAAAGAAATGATGAAATGTGGAGTGAACCCAATCCACTGTGATAGTCTAAATAGTGATCCTTGGCCATATAAATTATTTTTTAAACTTATATGTATGAAAAAAACCCATTTATAATGATTATGAACCTTTCTCATGGATCATGATTGATTATTAATGATTCTACACTCTTTTGACTTATGTATTTTTTTTATAGAAAAGCCTTATTCTATGATTCATGATTAATTATCTTTGAATTATTGCACTACTATAAAATAGACATTTAATAGCACCAAAATATGACTATATCCGCACTAAAAAATCAATGACTACTTGAGCCTGGTTAAATTAGAAGGTGGTTTTTAAAATATCAATGACTACTTGAGCATGGTGAAAATATCAATGACTACTTGAGCATGATATTTTATATGTATTTAACAAGATGTTTTATATTTTTCTTCCTTATTGTGGTTTTTACTTTTCTTTGAATGAGTAGGGTTGAGAATAAATTAGAAGGATACCTATAATGGTGAAGAAAAATATTTTTTGGACTCTAATCTTTAAATTTCCTTTTTTATGGTGCTGGAGGGTTACACAGTGTGTATCTAGGTTACATGCCATGTAATGGTCGCCATATGCATATCATGATAAGGTTCATATCATGATAGGTTTCACACCGTGAAATGATACATAATGTGATGAGACATTATATGCCATGAGTCATTTAATGAATGAGTTTTCATTTAAAGGGATGTGTTTTCAGTGGTTATATAATGTAACTAATTCATGACATGTAGGGGGATTACACGGCGTGTAATACCCCAAATACTATTTTTAAATAGGCAGCGTGATTGAGATCTTTTTCCCCCTTTCCTTTAGTTTTGTTTCTCTTGACCTAAAGCCTTACCTAAGAAATCATGGATCCCTCCAACCATTTCAAGTTCCTTTGTTCGACATTCAATCGTCATTGCGCTTGCGGTGTGGATTCCCAAGTAAGCTTTCTCTTCATTATTTTTCTTTCTCTCTTTCTCCTCCTTTGGTAATTTTAGTGTATTATCATCCAATTTATGGTTCTATAATCCATACTACTATATATTTCTTCTATGTAGAGTTTCAATGTCTTTAACACCTTTGTTCTCATTGATGGGTTCCATTGCGAGTGTTAATTTCTAGGAAAAAGGTAGGTAATTCCGTTATATTTAGACAAATTGATTAACTTTGAATTTCTTGATTTATTTCAATTGTTGATTTAAATTTAATTTCTCAATTTTTTTTAATTGGTATGATAAAACCCAATTTTTGTGAATTGAGATATTTGAATTGGTTTTTCCATGAAAATTTGGAAAACCACTAATTCCATTGAATTGGGGTGCATTTTTATGAATTGCTTGATTTAAATTGTTTAATTTAAATTTTAAATTTTATGGAAGCTATTTCAATTAAATTATTGATTTTAATTATGGAAATGTATTATGAAATTGATGGAATTAGTTTTGAAATTATTTCAAACATGTGAAAAGGATTAAAATGTTTTGATAGAACCCCAATGGTTTTATCTTGTTAAAGAGACAATTTTTTTATTAAAAACCCATTTTGGTTTTTAATGGAAAATTGGAATTTAAAATGGGAGGAATGAGATATAATTTTATTTTAAAAAGTCTTAAAATAAATTTCCCATCATTGATTTTGTAAGAGCCCATGCAAGCCTTAGGTAGTTTGTGAGTTATTTGGACACTATCTACACTTATACAAAGTTCTAAAATATTAATGCATATGGTCAAATCCTTAATGGGATGGTAACAAGTCACCTTTGGACAGTGTCATAGGGACGTGTGTATAAACATATTTACCCCACCACCTAGAGAGTGCATATTCCTATAGCTTGAAACTGTTGTACCCATTTGGCATATGGAAATGTTTCTCACTTGATTGTATTTAAGATATAAATGTATGTCAATGTTGTTAAACATATTTACATGCCTTCTATATCTATATAAACAGCTTTATATAAATTTTTTATTTACGATATTGTTTTAGAAATATTTCATCACTTCTAAAGTCATTGCTTAAAGTATTTTCCATCATTTGAATTATGTAGAATGATATATTTAAATATGCTATAAAATTCCAAACTAGTTTATTCTAAAATTGAAATCATTCCATTGGTTATTATATTATTCTCACCTGATATGGAATCCTTGGTGAGACCCTATTGGGGTTTTATATCACACCCAACCTGTGCCTTCAGGTGTTTGTAGATTATCTCCTTCCAGGTTTGATCAGGGGGAAAAAATCTTTTGGAGGTGGATCCAGTTGTTGAACCTTGGACCTCGTGAGTTGTGTCTTCTGGTTGTTGGGTTGTTTTTCCCTATTTTTTTATATTGTTTTTTGTACATTGGTATTTAATAGCTTATTGACTTTTGGTACATTACACCCAATGAAGTTTCTTTTGAATGAATATTGACTAGCTTATCTTTCTTCTGCTATGTTTTGTGGAAAATTTGTTCCCACTTGCATGTTGTATGATACTTGGAAATAATCGTCGACCCATGGGGATTAGGAACTCCATTCAAGTTATGACAAGTCCGACTCAGTTATAATGTTACCAGAGTACCCGGGCAGGTTTGTTAAAAAGTGGTTTCAAAGGAGGTTGTTGAGCTCCTTATCTTGAAGTTGGTATGCACTATGAAATATTATCGAAACATAAGAGGTAGTTGTGATTGAGTGCTTAACCAGATCTAACCACAATGAAATCCAAATCTTGTTGGTTCTATAAGTTGGGCTTAATTTCCCTTGTTCATCAGTTTGAGTGTTAGTTTGATGTCTTCCTTGTTGTCTGTTGATGTTGTGTATCATCCTGCCTCTGAGAAGACATGAAAATCAAATCCAGGACAAAGCTATAGTTAAAATTTAGTGAGTTAATCCTCAAGAGGACCCAAATATAGTTGAGTTGATTGTCTGCACTTTCCATGCTCTGGGACATGCATCACCTCTAGTTCATGTTCAGTCTCCAGTTGTGGATCCTTAGGTGGAAGTTCTTTGGAATAGTTCTCAAGAGTTCCTTTTCCAAACGACACTTATTTTAAAAGGATCTACTGGTCCTCAACATGATGAGGAATGGTTGGGACGGATAGAATGCCTTTTTGAGTTATTGGATGCACCAGATAAAATCAATGTAAAGTGGTCAACCTTCGTACTGGAAGGACTGATCAGGAGATTGTGTGACATGATGGTGATGGTAAAGAAACATGAGGGATTAACATGGAAAGACTTGAAGAATATTTTCAATGACCAGTCCTATTCAGAGTCAATGGTGTTGGCTAAAGTTGTGGAGTTTTTCAATCTTTAATATCCCGAATAAACCATGACTGAGTTTTCAAATCGATTTTTTGAGATGGTACAGTTTACGCCTGAGATTGTATCTAATGATTGAATGAAGGCTCGAAGGTTCAAGTTGGGACATCGATCAGATATATGTTCTTAGGTATTCTTTCTAAATCTTCCCACCTATTTTGATGTTCTAGATAGGGAGATGATGGTTGATATGGACTTTTCTGGAAAGTCAGGGTTAACGAGAGTTCCTTTTTCTACCAGTGGCAGCGTTAGTTTCTTCAAGGGAAAGTAGAAGAGTGATGATTCTCACAGTTGTTCTTGAAAAAGGGTCATTCCAGACCTCCTAACATGCCAAGATGAATTCCTTTGATTTTCTATTAGTGTTAAAATCTAGGACATTCTAATAGGGTTTTCACTAAGGCTCCCAAGAACTGTAGTTCCCGCATACATACATGAAACATACATAGATTCTTCCATATATTTTCTACTCTACATAGTGGAACTAGATCATCATCTCCTCCTAAAACCATGGGCAAATCTGATGCATCAAATATAAAAGGATTCCAACCATAGGCTTTCAGAATGATGCAGCATTTTGCAGTGGAAGAGTCTTTAGAGGATGAAGATACAGGTCTAGTCTTCTAGATTCATCATTAGTGACTACTCTATTTGATACTGGTGAATCTTATTTATTTATTTCAACCCATATTTCTAATTTTCAAAATCTTCCAATGGATAAATTATCTTGTGCAATGTATTCTACTAAACCCATTGAAACAAAGATAGAACACGGTATCTATAGTTCCTCTTGCATATTATCTCAGTCAGATGTTGATCTAGCTTGGTGTTTTATGGTCCTTGACATGAAACATCTTGATGTCATTTTTGGAATAAATTTACTAATTTCCAATAAATCCCTAATTGATTTTTATTTTCGACGGGTGTACCTTACTGAACTAAATGGTGTGTCTCTTGTCTTTCAAGGAGAACAAGACTCATGGTCAAGCAGGGTTGGACCTTCTTATTCAGAGGTGGGGAAAGTAATATCAGTGTGTTATTTTGATCTCGAGTGAGAATAATTGATTCTTGATTTCCCTCAAGTTATCATCAAGTTTCCTAACACGTTTCCTTCTGATTTCTCAAGTTTTCCACTGGTAAGGGAGGTTGAGTTTTCCATTGACCTAATGCTTGACACTCAACCGGTTTCTATTATCTCTTACCACATGGATCAAATAGAAATGAAATAGTTCATGTCTCAATTTGGTGATCGTCTTGAGAAAGTATTTATACCCTCGAGAGTATAACCTTCTGTAGCACCCGTTCTCTTTGCTAAAAAGATGATGATTCTCTTCACCTATGTATTGATTTCTGAAATCTCAATCGAGTCACGATAAAGAACAATTATCTGTTTCCATAGATTGATGATCTGTTTGATTAATTGAAAGGGAAAAAGTGATTTTCAAAGATCAACCTTTGACTTGGTTACCACCAGTTGAGTATAAAAGAATCTAACATTCAGAAAAATGCCTTTCTGAGCAGGTATGACCATTATGAGTACCTTGTTATGCACTTTGTTCTAAAAAATGCACTTACAGTTTTCATGGATTTGACAAACAGAATTTTCCACAAGTATCTAGATAACTTTTTGGTAGTATTTGTAGATTAAATCCTCATTTAATCCAATTACAAGGAGGATCATATCCATCATATGATATTAGTTTTGAGTCTACTGATAAATTAGTGACTTTATGCCAAGATTTCAAAGTGTGTTTTTAGGATTCCGGAAGTGAAATTATTGGGGCATGTGGTGTTTGAATAGAGTATATCGGTTGATCCTAAGAAGGTGGAGGATGTTATGACTTGGGATCAACTATGTAATGTATTTTAGATTCGGAGCTGTTTGGGTTTAGCTAGATATTATCTCCAGTTTGTGAATGACTTCTCAAAGTTTTCTTCTCTGATGATTGCACTAACTTGGAAGTGGGTGAAGTTTTTTTGGAATAATAAATGTTAGAGTTATTTTTGTGAGTTAAAACTTGTTTAGACTATTATGTTAGTGTTGACACTTCCAGAGTCCAGGAATGGATATGTGGTATTTTATGATGCATCGAGTCAAGGCTTGGGCTGCTTTCTTATGAAAGGAAATCATGTAGTTTATTATGGATCTCATCAGCTTAGGACACACGAGAAGAACTATCCTACCTATGACCTTGAACTTACAAATTTGATGCACACACTTAAGAGTTGGTGACAATACCTATTCTTAGAAAGGTTCTCTGTATATTAATACATCAAAATCTTGAGTTATACCTTCTCTTAAAAATATTTGAACCTATTCCAGAGGCCTTTGGTGGAGTACCTATAATCTTTTGACTTTAACATTACCAACATCCCAAGGAACGGGATTTTCATTAAAGATACATTGAGCATGAAACTTCTGACCCAGATAGTGAAAGAATTTTCAGAAAATTGGAATTTGAGGGATCTCTTTTAATTATTGCATATTGGAGTTCAGGATAAAGGGGATGATGTTTATTTATCCAGAATTCATTTGACTTCCACTTTCTCAAAATTATTATTCATGATCAAGACCTTAATGATGAATTCTGTAACATTAGAGGCTATCATTATGGTGGGGAGGTAGTTTCCTAGAGATCGTTCTCTAAAGAGGGCGTTCTATGATATCAGAATCGATTTCTTGTAATGTTTTAAACAAGAAAGGCTGTGATGGGGAATTTTCATAATTCCCAGTGGGAGGTACATCATGGAACCACTAAGATGTTTTGTGATATGCAGCATCAATTCTGGTGGCTAGGTATGATACATGGAATTGGTGAGTTTGTCTCCCACAGTTATACATGCCAACAAGTTAAGGCTAAGCATAAAAACCCTTCATGTTTACTTCAAACACTTTGAGTCCCTACTTGGAAGTGGGATGAAATCTCTATGGACATTGTGGTTGGGTTTCCTCATACCCAGAGAAAGAAGAATGCAATATGGGTTATAATTGATAGACTGACCGATTTGGATCACTTCATACCCATTCATGATACCACCAATGTTGAGGAGTTGAGAAATATAAACGTGAAAGAGATTGTCTATTTGCATGGAGTTCCATCTGCTATAGTTTCTAATAGGTATCCTTGGTTCACATATCACTTTTGGATAGGCCTTTAATAGGCCCTTGGATCTTAGGTTCATTTGGACATGACCTACCATCCGTAGTCAGATGACCAGACAGAGAGAGATCTATAAATATTCGAGAGGATATGATTCATACATGTGTTATTGACATCAATGTGAGTTCAGATGATCACTTGGTATTGGTTGAGTTTTCTTATAACAATATTTTCCAATCCACACGTAGAATTAATCCTTTTGAGTACTTGTATGGCTGCCCTTGTAAATCTCCATTGTGTTGGTCAGAGATTGGAGAAAGTTCCTTGGTTGGACCAAGTTTGGTGCAATAGACGACATCAAATGTTCAGTTAATTCATTAGAGAATGTTAACAGAACAGAGATGATATAAGTCTAATGCTAATTGTCACCATAAACCATTTTAATTCCCAATTGGTGACTAGGTTTTCTGGAAATTTTCACCCCAGTTGGGTCATCGATGTCTAGGGAAGTAAGGGAAACTTTCTTCTCATTTTATGGGGCCTTTTGAGGTTCTTGAAAAGGTAGTGAAAGTTTCATACCATTTAGTACTTCCATGACTACTAACATCGATATATAATGTGTTACATGTATCATAACTGGGAAAGTATTGATCTAATCCATCTCAAATTATTTTGTTGGAGTGATCTTGAGATTGAACCTGATTTATCTTTGACTGAGCAGCCAGTCACAATAGTTTATTATGAGACCAAGATACATTGTTGGAGGATGATAACGTTGGTTCGTGTGCTATGACAACACGATTATAGTAATCATGATACGTGGTAACAAGAGGCACTGATGAGAGAGTACTGACCTAATATATTTGGAAAAGAAGCTTCTTCATAGGATGTATGGGGATAAGAAGTTTTTATGGTGGAGAGATTGTAACACCCTGTTACTGATCTAAAAGGTATTCATTTTTATATTATCATGGTTTTCCTTTTCAATGACTGGGTAGGGTTGAGAATGAATTAGGAAGATATCTATAAGGGTGATGTTAGATATTTTTTGGACTCTCAACTTTAACTGGAATTTTCTGTAAGCTTTCAGAGGGTTACACACCGTGTAACTAGGTTAAAGGACGTGTAATGGTTTCTAGATTCATACCCTGAGAAGGTTCATGTCGTGAGAGGATTCACATCATGAAAGGTTACATGATGTGACATGCCATTACACATCGTGAGTCATTTAATGAACAATTTTTCATTTAAAGTGACACATTTTTCAGAGGTTATGAATCTTAACCATTTCATGGTGTGTAGTGGGATTACACATCATATAATACCTCAACTGCGGTTTTAAAATAAGCATCATGATTGAAATAGTTTTTTATACTCCTCTCTAGTTTTGTTTCTCTCGAATAAAATCCTTCCCCAGGTGATCATGGATCCCTCAAATCCATTCAGGTTCCTTTGTTCGGTGTTCAATCGTTGTTTCACTTGCGATGTGGATTCCCAGGTAAGCATTCTCTTCATTCTTCATATTTCTATCTTTATCCTACTTTGTTATTTCAATGGATCTTGAAATTTATGGATCTATACTCTGTACTACTGGATCTCACTTCTAGGTTTATTTTTTAGGTTTTCTATAACTTCATTCTCATTTATGGGTTCCATTGTAATTGTTGAGTTTTATAAAAATTCTATGTGATTCAATTAAATTTTTCCAAATCTATTAACCTAGACTTTCTTAATTTATTTCAATTGTTTATTTAAATTCAATTGCTCAAACTTTATTTCAATTGATTTGATAAAACCCAATTTCAGTAAATTGAGAGATTTTAAATGGTTTTGGAATGAAAATTTGGAAGGCCCCTAATTCCATTGAATTAGGGAGAGTTTGTGTAAATTAGATGATTTAAATTGATTAATTAAATTGTAAATTTGATGCAAGCTATTTCAATTAAAAATTTTAATTTAATTATGAAAATGGATTGTAAAATTTATATAATTAGTTTTGAATTGATTTCAAATTGAGAAAATGTATTAAAATGTTTTGATAGAAACCCAATGTTTTTATCTTTTTAAAGAGGCATGTTTTTTTATTAAAACACCATTTTGGTTTTTAAATTGAAAGTTTCCATTTGAAATGGGAGGAATGAGTTTTAATTTATTTTAATTAGTCTTAAAATAAATTTCCCATCATTGATTGTGTAATATCACATTAAATCCTAGGTAGTTTGTGAGTTATGTGGACACACTATATGCTTATAGAACATTCTAAAATATAAATGTAGCAAGTCACATCTCTGATGGGATGGTGACAAGTTTCCTTTAGCCAGTGTCAATGGGATGTGTCTATAAACATATTATAATGATTACTTAGTGATATTAGAGACCTTTAGACTGGAAATTTCATACCTATTTGGAAGATGACCATGTTACTCACTTGATTATTTTTTAGATATAAATGTATGCCAATGTTGTTTGACTAATTGAAATTACTTTTGGATTTATATAAACTATTTTATAAAAATATTTTATTTAATCCATTGTTTTAGAAATATTCCATCACTTGTAAAGATGTGTCTTAAAGTATTTTCCATCATTTTAATTGTATAACATGACTTGTTTAAATATGCTTTAAAATTCCAAACTAGTTTATTCAAAAATTGAAATCATTCCTTTGGTTAATATGTTTTTCGAATCTAATATGGAATCCTTGGTGAGACCCTACTAGGATTTTTATCTAACACCCTACTTGTGCCTTCAGGTGTTTGTAGATTATCTCCTTCCAGGTTCATACAGTGGGAAAAGATCCTTTAGAGGTAGATTGAATTGTTAAACCTTGGATGTAATGATTTTCTTCCTTAGGGACTTGGGTTTTTTCCTTGTTTTGGTATTTGGTATGTAGTTATTTGTGCTTTAATACCTTGTTGACTTCTAATATATTACTCCTCGTGGATTTCATTTATATGTATATTGACTTGCTTGTCTTTGTTCCTCTATATTTTATGAGAAATTCAATCCCATATTCATGTTTTATGATGCTAGGTGCTAGTCGCTAACCCGTGGGGATCAGTAATGACTTTTGGGCTATGTTAGGGATAACTCTGTTAGCAAGTTACCAGAGTACCCAAGTTGGTTCGTGACAATATATATTTTTTATACATTTATTTATATATTTATTTTCAAATAAATTTATAAATTATATGTGTGTGTCTGACATATATATACTTATATTTATTGAAATATATTATATATTATATTCATTTACATATACTTGAAAATAATATAAATATATATCGGTTTATTAATACACACATTTATGTATATATAAACATTATAAATATATTTTTATAATGTAAAAATGGTTAAATATTATTTTAAATACATCTCTAGAATATGTATTTATTTACATAAAATATAATATACCTTTTTACATAAATATGTTGATATATGTATTTATATAAGTGATTTATAATAAGTAAATATAAGAAAATATGCAAATATTTAATTATAAAAAAATTATGTTGTGAAAAATGATAAAATTTCAAAACCATAATATTAATATGAGTTCAATCCCAGAGAATAAATTCATTCCCCACAGAAAAAGGGAAAAATACCCCCATAAACGAGATTGAAAATCCAACGAATGCTAAAAAATTGTGGTACCCCAACTAAAAACTCAGTTTTGGAGGACTTATAGGCCTTTTTGGAATAAAAACACTCGCCATAGGTCTCCCCTATCTTATTAGGGCATAGATCTCATCACATTCTTCGATTTGATTTGCGGTAGAGCCCAAACAGATATCCAGATCAAAAGTTATGGCTCTTTGATGTTCGAGTTACATTTTCCACTTATTTTAGATCTCTTATTAAGGTTTTTATTTTTATCTTTAAATTGATATTAAATGACTATTACTCGGAAATAATCAGAAAATTATTAATTAATTTTTTTTAATTATTTTATAATTTATTTTCACTAAATATCTATATTAAGTCTAAATACATATTTACGTTATGTAATATATATTTTAAAAAATATATATTATATATATATTAATTTAATTATATTTATATATTAATATATTATTTTTAATTAAATATATATATTTTTAAAATATACCCTTTATCAGTAATTTTTTATATGCACTGATAAAAGACCTCATTTTTTAGTTCTTTTTTTACAAGGGCTGATAATCGGTGGTCCTTTATCAGGGATCGTAAAAAAGCACTTATAAAGGTCCTCCTTTAAGAGTTCTTTTTTAGCACTGTTAAGGACCCTCTTTAACAACATTAAAAAAAGTGCTGTTAAATGCCCTCTTTAATAGCACTTTTTTTAACGTTGACAAAGGGGGTCTTTAATAACAATTTTAGCTAGAACTTTTAATGCCCTAGTACTGGATAAACTAGGTTTTATATTAGTTTAGGGTATGAATTTCATAAGTTTTGATCGTGTTTCTATACCCTTATTCTTATATTATGTTCACTTATGATTATTGATTGATATCTCAAATGTTTAACATTGTTGAGAATCTGAACTCACCCTTTATTAAGTTTTCTTTCCATATATTGTGAATAAATGTTTCGTGTTGTGTATATCTACAAAGGTGTACTATGTGAGAACATTGTGGGTGATGTTGAAGATCTTTAAAGAAATAACAAGATTATGTATATAATCAACAAAGATACGAAATCTTTATGGTTCTGTGGCACGTATTTTTATGAGATATATATAATATTAACCTAAAATTATTATATATTTATATATATAATTCTTGTGTCACCTTAATGATTAAGGTGTAAGGAATGTTACCATTGAACCAAAATGTGAATGGGAAATTTAGAAGTTTTCCCCCTGAATATTGATTTTAATGAAGAATTATGAATAAATTCATAAGTAGAAATTATATAATAATTTTATATAGTAATAAAAGTATGAATATGGTTCTCTTATAAATTTATAATAAATTTAAATGTAATATATATGAACATAGGAGTGAATATGAATAAAACCAGGATATGAAGTAAGGGTTTATGTTGCAATCTCATTTTAATTAGGATTATTTATGCTTGAATATCATTTGTGAGGAATTATATAATATTTATCTCTTAAACCCCATATATTTTCTTCTCCTTTAGTTATATCATGGATTGTCATTTTTTCTTTCATTCTCATTTCTTTGGTACTTAAAACAATTGAGAAAATGTCTTGAAGAAAAGTTGACTATATTTTCTCATTAGTCAATGAACATTGAATTCCATTTCCATGTTCCTTAAATTTTTTTCAAGAATGTTCATTTCAGTTATCTAATGATTATTTAAACTCATTTACAACCATATTTGACTTTATTTTCAACATTTTAAATGTAATATTCTTATCATTTTCTGAACTATGTACATTTGTAATTTTTAACAAAAGTGTGAAAGGAATATTTGTTCTGACATTTATATAATGAATGAATTTTCCCACTATTAGGACCATTATTTTTATGAATCTTAATTTATAAGATTTCATATTTATTTTTTTAAAATTTTTTTAAATATTCTGTAATTTTTTAGACATTAAAGATACTAAAAGAAAAGGAAATTTTTTCCAAATTTCAAAGAAATATTCAAATGATCCTTTAAAGGCATTTTTAATCTATGTATACTTTCTTTGAATCTTATTATGCTTCAATAGGGATATTATATAATGAAACAGTCCATTTTATTTCTTTGGATGGCTTATGATTATGTTATATGAAAAAACATTATGAATCCCATTCCTTTTCCACCAGTTATGTTATAATGGAACGATGAATGTTTTTATGATCTGGTAGAAAACATATGTATAGTTTTCTTTATGTGATTGGTCTGTCCATTAATGACCTCTAATTCATTTATTAATTATTACTATCTCATGATATAATATGGACTAGAATGAGAAGTGAACCCAGTTAATAAGGGACTCCATCCACTATGATAGTCCTGGGATTGAACCCTGACTAAAGAAATAATGGAATGAGGAGTGAACATAATCCACTATGGGACATTTTCCATTATGATAGTCTTAAAAGTGAACCTTGACAAATGATATTATTTTCCACACATATGATTGTGTCACAATTCATATGACATGTTCTTGTTCATATTATATGCTTTAATGGCTCATGATTGATTATTGATGACTACTCACTCTTACGACCCATGTCTTTTGAATTGCTAAAGAATTATTCCATGACTCATGAATTATGATCCATGACAGATTGGTTGTGAACTTCATATGTTAAAATCATGATATCTCACCCTTCTTCTTATCTTATGATTTCATATGATTATCAATTGATATCTCGTATGTTTACAATTGTTGAGTATCTGAGAACACCTTTAATTATATTTCCATTTCCCTTGGTTATGAAGAAGGGTTATGGGTAGAAAATATCTATCAACTGTACTTTTAGAGAAGAAATTTATGGTATATGTTGATTATCATTCATGAAATAAGTTAATTATGTATCTAGTATTCAAAGACACTAAACCATTTTTGTCACACCCGCTATTTCAAAATTTATTTATTTCATTAAATTTCTTTGCATTGGTTAGTTCGGGTCGAAACCCGACTTAACATTTCAAGTCCCTTGTGTTTTGGTCTTGTCTGCGTCCAGCGCGATGCGGTCGAAGCTACGCGGCCTCGCTTGGGTCCCCGCGCGGCCTCGCCGATTCACCGCACGTCTTGCCGGTGCCTTGTTTTGGTTTTGAGTTTTGATTTTAAGTTTTTATTTAATTTTATTTTATTTGTATTGAATTCTATTTTATGTTTTTATTTAGTTTCATTTTTATTTATTTATTTATTTCTTTTTCTTCTTCTTTTTTTCCTTTACCTTTGGCGTCGTGACCCATCTCTCTGCCTCTCCCCGTTTTTTTTTCTTTCTTCCCTCTTCATCCCGTCGAAGTTTCCCCCCCCCTCCTAGGGTTTGGCTTGCGCCGAACCCCCTGCTCCCCTTCGGCTCCCGTCCGGCGTCATCCTCAACGGCCCTCTCCCGCTCGCCCCATCGCCAGCCGGCTCGCCCCGCCATCGGCTCCCTGTCACGGCCCTCTCCTGCTCGCCTGCCTTGACCTTCTCCCGGCCGCCGCCGGCTCCCCATCCCGTTTCCCCATCGCTGCCGCCTCCTTGGCCAGCCGGCCTCCGCCGCTCCTGCTCCCTCTCCCTCTCGGTAGAGTCCTCCCTTATGTTTTTTTTCCTTTCTAAATCATTCATTGTTTTTTTGGTCTTCCAGCGAGAATGGGTTCTTATTGTATGGTTTTGACATGAATTTTTGTTCGTTTGTTTGAATTCGTGTTTTGGGTGCACGCTAGGTTGCATAAGGTTCGGTTGAGGTGTGATTGTGAATTCGCACATTTTGCGGAAGCTTCCTGGTTCAAGGTAGGTGGTTCCGTGCTATACCATCATTAGATGATTTAAATTGCTCCTTAATTAAATTGCAATGTTTTCTAATGATAATTTGTGTGATGTGAAATTTATTTTAGGCATGCTTCGATTTTCAGATTTGATGAATTGAATTGTTTTTAAGTAAATTCCAATGTATTTCATGTGCGTCGAGTTTTTGAAATCTTTATATGTATTTTGGTTAATTGGTTAAGGTGTGAAAATTGTGTTTTCAAGAACGCTTGAGGTGCAACGGTGATTAAATTGAGTTTTCCTTTTAAAGAAGATAAACAATTCTGATGTGTTAATTTTTATTAAGAACCTTGAGTGTGTTTTAGGGGTGCGAATGATGTTTTAGAAGGGTTGGGACGTGCAACTGATTTTCAAATGGTTTTGGCATCTAAAAATTTGTGTGTTTTAAAGTGAGGTCTTGTGGTATGCATATGTGATGTTTTACAAATTAAGAAATTGTTTAATTAAGTGTCGTTTAAGATGAAGAATATGGTTGGTAAGGTTTTCGAGGTTGCATGGTAGGTGCGAAATGTGTTTTCAAGTTCTTTGAGGGGTGTGTGTAATTAAATGTAGATCTTCAATCAACATGAGTCAATTTGGGTGTGTTTGCCGTGTGGCGTACTTTTGGAATTAAATGGAAAATTGTTTGAACAATGGGAAAATATGTTTTACTTTGCATAAGCTACACTTTTGGTTTTAAAGTGACGTTCGTATATGAAATTGAGTTCGTCGTTCTGGTGCAAACCTTTTCTTTCTAATTTTAAGTGTTTTATAAAATTGTTAATTGCACTTATTAAATTATATGTGGATCGTGAGAGTTGTGTTTGACAGTATTAGGTGTGCGTTAAGTTTTAAAGGTATTCTTACATGTGAGATTGGACATGCCTCATGTGAAAACTCTTATCGTGCTATTTTGAAATGTTCTTCTAATTGTTTAAATAGTTTATCAAGTCACGCAAGTGATCTGGACTATGTGATAAAATGGTTTTGGTGTGCGTGTGTTTTTTATTATGGTGTTTGGGTATGCAAAAGGTGACGTGTATGTGTAATGTTTTGTTTGGTTCGCGATATGTGGAAGCGATATACATTATTTGAATGTGAAACTTGTTTGAGCACATGGGAAAAACCCTAGGTATCTAGGTGGGCAGACTAGAACTAGTGTGCTAGTGAACCGGATGGGTATCGTCCCTGTTTCACTTAGCTGGATTGATGATTGCAACACTAACTAAACATGATATCTGAGGGTCGTGGCCTTCTAAGCCACGTGTTCTGAGGGTCGTGGCCTTCTAAGCCACGTTTTCTGAGGGTCGTGGCCTTCTAAGCCACGTTTCACCGAGACATGAGGTTCTAGGGTCCCATTTGAGCTAGATGAACCTTAGGGGATTTGCCCGTAGTGCTCTACCATCTTTGGCGTGGTGCCTTCCGTCGGCATATGGAAGACCACGTGAGTATGTGTGTGTGTGTGTGAGCATGTGTGTGTGTGTGTGTGAGTATGTGTGTGTGTTCCCATATTGAACATTTCTCTTCCCCTTTAAAAATCGTGTTTGTTAAATGAGTTCTTTTTAATGTTTTTCTTTTAGCGTTTAGCTTGTAAATGTTTTCTTTAAAAGAATTTCTAAATTAAAATTTTGAATAAGCACTTTAAATTGTCTTTTGATGTTGTGGCATGGAACCATTTCTCGGTGGCATCCTACTGGGCTTTTAGCTCACACCCTGCATACACCCTTGTGTGTATGTAGATTCTGTTTCTTCTGTATTCCAGGTTGCGACTTCGTGTTCAGTGATGGTGGTTCTGGTTGCAGCTGGTCTTCTCTTTCAGAATGGTGTTGATGTGGTCTCACTTCTGCCGGGAGGTTGAGTTTGAGTTTTAGTTTCCGCTGTCGTATTTTTCTTTTAATTATTGCTTTGTGTTGTAGACCTTAAACTTGTTCATAGTTTAAAGGCACGTCTCGTTGTCTACTTCTAATTCCAGTTTATCTATCTTGTTAGTTGGTTTCTCTGTCTTGTATTTCGGGTAAAACCATTCCCACTTGTTAAACATGATACCCGGGCACTTGTGCCAGCCCGTGGGGATCGGGAACGCCCTTCAGGCCTTGCCGCGGACCGGGTCGAGCGCCGGGTCGGATGGCGACCCGGCCTGGTTCGTGACAAAATGGTATCAGAGGGCAAGGTTTGCTCTCTTGGGTCGTTTTCTTTTGAGATGGTGTCAGAGTGGACAAAAATTTAGGTTGTCGGAACTCAGTGTTCTAGCTACGAGCAATGTGCCTGGCCAGCACACCTCGTGGCGGGACTCGAGTTACCAAAGTGTGTTGAGTTTTGTCTGTGTTTTTCGTCATTGCGGTTAATCTTGTCTATGGTAAATGAAAAAGGGGTAAGGTCAGTGGTCCCAGTGAGCTCGCAGGGTCTGGCAAGCCATGTGGAGCCGGGGACGCTGTCCTAGAATGCCCTCCGTTGCAGTGGCATGACTGGCGTATGGCCGCCAACCATACGTTCCAGTCACCCTCTGACACAAGTTTTCTCTTGCGTCATTTCTCGTCTCTTTGTTTTGGATTCGTGAGAATTGGGTTTTTAGGTAAATATGTTTGGGTCTTGGAAAATGTTTTCAAATGAAAGGCTTTAAAAAGAAAATGACGCGAAAGGTTTGAAAAGTGTGGGATGAATGTTTTGGTTTTTAAAAGTTGAATGGTTTGGTTTTGACCCTTGGTGTTCTCGTGGGTAACCACATGCATGAGCGTATATGGGAAAAAAAATGGTTAATGGCACGAGCGGATGAGTGCTCTGATGGATATGAGGTGGGTGCCAGTGCGGCACGAGAACATGCATGTGCGAGGCCCATGAGACACCATTGGTGTTTGTGCAACCCACTGGCTTTGCTTATTTTTAAAATGTCTTGCTAAAGAAAATGTTTGGTGTTTTATTAAACGGTGTTTGTGTGGCGTGTCCTTGTGTTTTTGAGATATTGGATGCGTGGCGTTTTGAACTGAGTATTATTTCTGAATGGTTTATGTCCCGAGTTTGAGTTCTTATTTGTAAGTTGGTATGTAAGCGTGTGGTTAGTAAATTCCTTTGAAGAGTACATAGAGGAGCACTTGCAGTGGTTTCCCCTGCACGTTTGGTGTTTGCTTGTGGTATGTCTTGACTGTTGGACCAATTTGGTTGGGTCCATAGTTTTCTTTCTTGCCTAGTGTATGCCCCCATAAAGCATTGGCATGTGATTGAAGTATGACTACGGGGAATTCCCCGTTGGCCGACACTCCAGTTGATCGAAGGATTCTCTTTTTGAATTCTGGAATTAAACCCACCTTTACTTTTTACAACTAAGTGGATCCTCTCGCACTGGGATGACAGATGCGAGGGAAGTTGAACAGAGTTTTGGTTTCTTTGAGTTCCCTGAGTTATCGAGTATGAAATTTGACGTCGTTACGTTTGAAGGTTTCCCCTAGAAACGGCGAAAGAAATTCCAGTGGGGAAGGGTGAAGGCGTTTGAGAGGTGTCAGTGCTTATCGATGTTTTGAATGGTTGGTAGTGTTTACATTAGCCGCAAGGGTCATGTTCGGTGACGTCTTGCAGTGTGATACCTCTTTGATAATCAACAGTGGTTTGGAAGCAACCCTAAGTCGTCGGTGTAGCCTATCGTTTTAAATGACCTCTGATCTTTGGTTTGTCTCATTTAAGAAAGAGGTTTACGCCAGGCCACTAGTGTGGCAGACCCAGTCACATGGGGATGCTACGGTCAATCGTAGGAATCATGTTTTGTTTAAGACTCAGTTTGAAATCCCTCTCTGTATAATGTTCCTCTCAACAACAATGGTCATGTTCAGGTGATGATTCATGGTGTCATGTTCTCATCCAGTGTGACAAAGGGTGATACGCATACACCATTGCAGTTCTTGTGTTGGTTAATGTTTTGGGTATGATCAATTAGATGTCATGGTGTGTTGTGTCTGATGGTGTTGCCTCGGTTGCAGTATGATTGCGTGTTACACCGAAAGGAGAAGCTCCGTTCAAGAGTCTTCAATACCTGACTGCGAGGCAGAAGATGCTTCAAACATCAGGGCTCCAACCATAGGTCTCGGAGTGAAGCTGGCGCGTAGTCAGGAACCCCATGATTGTATGAGACCCCAGTGTTATCTCTGTCGTCGGTAATAAAGGTGAAGGCAATTTAAAGTTGTTTTCTGTGGTTCCAATCCGAACGACCCGATTGGGTGCGTGAGGCTCCATGTGGCTATAAGGTGGCGCAGTCGTCTCATTATCTTAAGGTCTTGAGGGTTGCGTTCCATCAAAGGTAATCGTTTTTAGTTGTCCCTATGGGATGTGTTGGGTAAGTTGGTATCAAATTGGAATGGAACTCATCTAGGGATGTGAAGATGTTGGTTCGTCTTGGGTTGTGGGTTTGACGCCCGGTAGTTGGGCCCGACCCTCCCCGCCCCTTGTGGTGGGGTGCCTAGCCCCCGTTGAGAAATTTCTAAAGTTTTGTATCTGCTGTCAGTTCTAATGGTGGGGAGACCCACAGTGGGTCTCACACGAATGTCTCTAGATTGAATCAGTGCTGGACTTTTCTTTACTGGCGGGGAGTCTGCTCGAAGCTTTTCGTGCCAGTTTTCCAGTCTCGTTTCGAGTGTCAGTGACTTCCTAATGGTGGGGAGCCCCTCGGGCCTCCCCATGTTGATCTTTTGCTTCTGTTTTTAAATATGGTTTGGTGATAAGTGGTAAAAATGTTCTGTGGATGTGGGTTGACCTTATTTGTTCATTCTATCTAAATGGTGTGGTTCCGGTCTAATAGTGCTTGAGTTGTTTCGGCTTGCGAAGTTGGTTTCCGTGGGTGCGAGAGGTCCCTTCCTTGGTCAGTCAACTGGAGGTGTTCTAGCTCTTCGGGGCGGACGACACATATCGGAAAGTCTTTTTATGAGTTTCATGGGGTTTTCCTTAAGTCACTTCCTTTGAGCACGATGCTTTGCCTCTTTGCTTGATGTTTGTGGAGATTCCCTTTGAACCTTAAGGGAGTGTGGTTGTCTGCCTTGGGGTTTGATTCTGGGTGTGGCTTTCCGGGGACGGAAAGCTTTATGGTGGGGAGAATTGTCACACCCGCTATTTCAAAATTTATTTATTTCATTAAATTTCTTTGCATTGGTTAGTTCGGGTCGAAACCCAACTTAACATTTCAAGTGCCTTGTGTTTTGGTCTTGTCTGCGTCCAGCGAGACGCGGTCGAAGCTGCGCGGCCTCGCTTGGGTCCCCGCGCGGCCTCGCCGATTCACCGCACATCTTGCCGGTGCCTTGTTTTGGTTTTGAGTTTTGATTTTAAGTTTTTATTTAATTTTATTTTATTTGTATTGAATTCTATTTTATGTTTTTATTTAGTTTCATTTTTATTTATTTCTTTATTTCTTTTTCTTCTTTCTTTTTTTTCCATTCCCTTTGGCGTCGTGACCCATCTCTCTGCCTCTCCCCGTTTTTTTTTTCTTTCTTCCCTCTTCATCCCGTCGAAGTTCCCCCCCTAGGGTTTGGCTTGCGCCGAACCCCCTGCTCCCCTTCGGCTCCCGTCCGGCGTCATCCTCAACGGCCCTCTCCCGCTCGCCCCATCGCCAGCCGGCTCGCCCCGCCATCGTCTCCCTGTCACGGCCCTCTCCTGCTCGCCCGCCTCGACCTTCTCCCGGCCGCCGCCGGCTCCCCATCCCGTTTCCCCATCGCTGCCGCCTCCTTGGCGAGACGGCCTCCGCCGCTCCTGCTCCCTCTCCCTCTCGGTAGAGTCCTCCCTTATGTTTTTTTTCCTTTCTAAATCATTCATTGTTTTTTTTGGTCTTCCAGCGGGAATGGGTTCTTATTGTATGGTTTTGACATGAATTTTTGTTTGTTTGTTTGAATTCGTGTTTTGGGTGCACGCTAGGTTGCATAAGGTTCGGTTGAGGTGTGATTGTGAATTCGCACATTTTGCGGAAGCTTCCTGGTTCAAGGTAGGTGGTTCCGTGCTATACCATCATTAATGATTTAAATTGCTCCTTAATTAAATTGCAATGTTTTCTAATGATAATTTGTGTGATGTGAAATTTATTTTAGGCATGCTTCGATTTTCAGATTTGATGAATTGAATTGTTTTTAAGTAAATTCCAATGTATTTCATGTGCGTCGAGTTTTTGAAATCTTTATATGTATTTTGGTTGATTGGTTAAGGTGTGAAAATTGTGTTTTCAAGAACGCTTGAGGTGCAAGGGTGATTAAATTGAGTTTTCCTTTTAAAGAAGATAAACAATTCTGATGTGTTAATTTTTATTAAGAACCTTGAGTGTGTTTTAGGGGTGCGAATGATGTTTTAGAAGGGTTGGGACGTGCAACTGATTTTCAAATGGTTTTGGCATCTAAAAATTTGTGTGTTTTAAAGTGAGGTCTTGTGGTATGCATATGTGATGTTTTACAAATTAAGAAATTGTTTAATTAAGTGTCGTTTAAGATGAAGAATATGGTTGGTAAGGTTTTCGAGGTTGCATGGTAGGTGCGAAATGTGTTTTCAAGTTCTTTGAGGGGTGTGTGTAATTAAATGTAGATCTTCAATCAACATGAGTCAATTTGGGTGTGTTTTCCGTGTGGCGTACTTTTGGAATTAAATGGAAAATTGTTTGAACAATGGGAAAATATGTTTTACATTGCATAAGCTACACTTTTGGTTTTAAAGTGATGTTCGTATATGAAATTGAGTTCGTCGTTCTGGTGCAAACCTTTTCTTTCTAATTTTAAGTGTTTTATAAAATTGTTAATTGCACTTATTAAATTATATGTGGAGCGTGAGAGTTGTGTTTGACAGTATTAGGTGTGCGTTAAGTTTTAAAGGTATTCTTACATGTGAGATTGGACATGCCTCATGTGAAAACTCTTATCGTTCTATTTTGAAATGTTCTTCTAATTGTTTAAATAGTTTATCAAGTCACGCAAGTGATCTGGACTATGTGATAAAATGGTTTTGGTGTGCGTGTGTTTTTTTTATGGTGTTTGGGTATGCAAATGGTGACGTGTATGTGTAATGTTTTGTTTGGTTCGCGATATGTGGAAGAGATATACATTATTTGAATGTGAAACTTGTTTGAGCACATGGGAAAAACCCTGGGTATCTAGGTGGGCAGACTAGAACTAGTGTGCTAGTGAACCGGATGGGTATCGTCCCTGTTTCACTTAGCTGGATTGACGATTGCAACACTAACTGAACATGATATCTGAGGGTCGTGGCCTTCTAAGCCACGTGTTCTGAGGGTCGTGGCCTTCTAAGCCACGTTTTCTGAGGGTCGTGGCCTTCTATGCCACGTTTCACCGAGACATGAGGTTCTAGGGTCCCATTTGAGCTAGATGAACCTTAGGGGATTTGCCCGTAGTGCTCTACCATCTTTGGCGTGGTGCCTTCCGTCGGCATATGGAAGACCACGTGAGTATGTGTGTGTGTGTGTGTGAGCATGTGTGTGTGTGTGTGTGAGTATGTGTGTGTGTTCCCATATTGAACATTTCTCTTCCCCTTTAAAAATCGTGTTTGTTAAATGAGTTCTTTTTAATGTTTTTCTTTTAGCGTTTAGCTTGTAAATGTTTTCTTTAAAAGAATTTCTCAATTAAAATTTTGAATAAGCACTTTAAATTGTCTTTTGATGTTGTGGCATGGAACCATTTCTCGGTGGCATCCTACCGGGCTTTTAGCTCACACCCTGCATACACCCTTGGGTGTATGTAGATTCTGTTTCTTCTATATTCCAGGTTGCGACTTCGTGTTCAGTGATGGTGGTTCAGGTTGCAGCTGGTCTTCTCGTTCAGAATGGTGTTGATGTGGTCTCACTTCTGCCGGGAGGTTGAGTTTGAGTTTTAGTTTCCGCTGTCGTATTTTTCTTTTTAGTTATTGCTTTGTGTTGTAGACCTTAAACTTGTTCATAGTTTAAAGGCACGTCTCGTTGTCTACTTCTAATTCCAGTTTATCTATCTTGTTAGTTGGTTCCTCTGTCTTGTATTTCGGGTAAAACCGTTCCCACTTGTTAAACATGATACCCGGGCACTTGTGCCAGCCCGTGGGGATCGGGAACGCCCTTTGGGCCTTGCCGCGGACCGGGTCGGGCGCCGGGTCGGATGGCGACCCGGCCTGGTTCGTGACAATTTTGGTCCTCAGGTCTGTATTTTTTTGGAAATATATTGAATATCCATCTAGAATGATGCAATATTTATGTAAGAAATGACCACATCACCTTAGTTATTATCATAGTCAGGTTTAGTTTTTTTCGATATTAGGTTATGAATAATATGTGGATAAAAATTACAACAACCTATGATGAATTGAAAGTGATATAAGGTGAAACAAAAATTGTCTTTCGTTGATTTGAAGGTGTCATAATTTAGTACATTCGAAAAATTATTTTCATTATTATATGACTACGCCCTCTAATTACTATATATGGATTCTTACACTAAGCTTGGATTTTTTAGTTAATAGATGAAAATAGGAGGATTACTGATAATAGATATGGTTGAAAATAAAACAATTGTCCTCTTGAGAAACTAAATAACATGGGAGTTGTAACAAAAAATTGGGTTTTTATCCTCACACAAATCTCTCAAGGAATGAATAATGTTGATCTTCCAAATGATAAAAGGAGGGACGAATTCACCATTGAGTATTTTATGCGAAAAAATATACCTTTTTTGGTGGGTCCTCTAATACACTATTTTCCAAGAAATGGATCAGTACTGATGAAAATATATATTCCATTATCTATTTCTTGAAGCATGAAAAAGAGGTTCGGACATTGTATCATTTAGAAGGAAAATGATACCAATGGTTGAATCTTGTTAAGAATAAGAGACAAGAAGAAGAAATTATCTCTATAGAATGTGATGAGTCTAAGAGGATATTTTTTTGTAAGTAATTTCTATGAATAATACATATGAGAATGGAAGGGGAACTACTTGAGATTAAGTAGAAGGATGATGAATATATTGGTACCTATGAGTAAAATTTTACCAGACTTGAGAGGTACACATTTTGGTTATATCATCAACCATAAAAGAAAAATTGATTGGATCTTCAGTTGACTAAATCCAAGTCTCCAAAAGGAACTATTCATAAGTAACTTTAGTAGCTATGAATAAATAATTCTATGTGATATCAAGGTAGAAATAGAGAGTGGAGACTCCCATAATTATAATGGTCTTGATAAGAAGATAAAGATGGATTTTTGAAAAAATTATATTAATAAAACTCACGGAGGAAAGAAAATAAATGGTTCTTTATAATAGAAGTGTGGAATGGAGTAGGGGGAAATTTTATCCTAGATACTGGTAAATGTTTCAAGTATATAAAGTAAGGCCATCATGTAAGTGAATATTGAAGATATTTAAATAGGAAATCTGATAAAAAGAATGGGGATAAATCTTAGTTAAATACCCCACCCACACTCCAGTGCTAAAAATGTATGAAGTATGTTAATTTTTATCACCAGTGCCAAGATCCAAAGGTTAATGATAACAATCAATGTCAACAACCTCGTAATAAATGGAATTCTCAAGAAATCGTAACTACCAATGTGCGTCATAAGAATGAATAGGTGAAAATAACAATTATCATCCACTCTATAAGTACAAATGTCTTATTCGATTCTGGATATATCCACTCTTTTATATTTATAAAATTTACTATGGATACTATATCACCACCTCAATTATTAGATGTTAAATTATTAGTGAAAAATTAAAATTGAATAACCAACCTTTCTCAAGTCTATAAAACCTCTTAGTTATATTTTTTTTGTGAATTCACTTCCTATAAATCTTATAATTCAGCGTCTAGGTTGATTTTTATGTGATATTGGGCATGGATTAACTCTATCTATATAGAGAATATATTAATTTACAAGGAAGTGATGTCATGTTTTACATTCAAAATCTACCAATTACTGTGTATTAGTGTGAGTATAAATATAAACTTCTAATGAAAACTGCATCAATTATATGAGTCTTATTACTTATTCCAAATGAGTATCTATATCAAATAGTTTAAGAAAAACTAAACATTGAATATTTTCCTATTTTCTAAAAATATGCTGATGTATTTCATAAATAGTATCTTATTCTTATCCTAAATAGTGAAGTTGATTTTTCAAAAGAACTCATATCTAGTGCAACACCTATTTTAAGGGATCCTTATAGAATGTAATTGACTGAGTTTCAATTATTGAAGAAGAAAATTTTAGAGATTCTTGATAAGATATTCATTCAGCCAAGTGATTCACTATGGGCTTCACCTATTATTTTTATTAAGAATAAAGAAAGGTTAATGTATCTTTGCATTGACTATCATGAACCTAACATGATTACTATCAAGAATAAGTATCCTCTACCACATATTGATTATTGATTTGATTAATTGTGAAGATCATAATACTTTTCAATGATTGACCTTTGATATAGTTATCATTAGTAGAGGTTAAAAAGGGATAACATATACAATACAACCTTCCATATTTGTATGGTCATTATGAATATATAGTGCTTCCATTTGGACTTTCTAATTCCCCAACTATGTTCATGAATATAATGGATAATGCTTTTAGAGATTACCTTGATCTATTTATGATAGTCGTTGTTGATAATATATATATATATATATATTGTATGATAAAGGAATAACATAAAGATCATTTGAGGATTGTGTTGAAAACCTTGAGAAAGTTGTAGATATATGCCAAATTTAGTAAATGTGAATTACGGATGCAAAAAAAATAATTATTGGGTCATGTAATCACAAGAGAGGGGAAATTGATGGATCCTTAAAATATATAAGTTATTGAAAATTGGAATAGACTAACCATAATTACATGAATCCATATTTTTCTTTGGTTGGATGTTTACTTCTGAAGCTTTGTGATAAATTTATCAGGGATACCAAATCTAATAACTAACTTTATTTGGAATGGATACATGTTCCTTTGGACTAATGAATGGGAAGAAAATTTCAAGGATCTGTAGAGATGGTTTTTATTTTACCCGTGCTCACACTACCCTATAGTGGAGAAGTGTTTACAATTTACAGTAATGCATCAATGAAGATACCTGAAAGAATTGTCATGAAGAATGGAAGGGTAGTAGCTTATGCCTCATGCCAATTGAGTGTTGATGAGAAAAATTACTCAACTCATGATTTTTAACTGGTAGTGGTGATTTTTTTCTTTGAAGATATGGAGCCATTATATTTATGGTGAAATGTGTGAAATTAATAATAGCTACAAATTCTTGAAGTATATATCCACATAGAAATAGTTGAATACAAATAATATGATATGATTAAAACTAATTAAAGACTATTACTTCTTATTAAATTACCACCAAGTGAGGTAAAAATGGTTGAAAAAGCTTATTGTCAAAATGACCATGCTAGTTTTTTCATGATGTGGATTTAAAGAGATTCAAAACATATAGATTTATAGAGAATGGATCTTGAAATCATAATGAAATGAGAAATATCCAATGTGTTCGAGATAAAATATCAACCATGTATTCATGGGAATATTAAAAAGTAACAGAAGGAAGATGTGTAACTATAAAATAAGGTATGGAATGTTATTAAATTTAGTTATAATAGTGATTTCATGATAGGGTTTTGGAATAGAGTATGTGTTCCTTCAATAACAGAATTGAAGAAGAAGCTATTAGTTCAAGCTCAGAGTTCATAATTCTATATTCATCCTAGAATTATGAAGGTCTATATAGATCTTAAATAACATTTATGGTGGGATAACATGGAGAGAGATATTACTGAGTATGTATCTTAGTGCCCAGTATGTTAAAAATTAATGGATGACCGACATATATCTATGTTCATTTTAAAACACTTACCCATACCTAAGTGGAAACAGAAAAACATCACTATGTATTTCATCATGGGACTCCCCAGGACATATAAAAGGAACAATGATATTTTGGTTATAGTTATCCACCTTATGAAATTGACACATTTCATTACTATCAGATAATTTTTCTCTATTTATTATCTCCCTATGTTATAAATTAAGAAAGTGGTTGGGTTGCAATGAGTACCACTATCAATCATATCTGATCAAAATATTAGGTTTACGATAATGTTATAGAAAATTATTCACCAATATTGGAATATAATGTTGAGATTTATCACTACATATCATTGTAAAAAAGTTGGTCATTTTGAGAGGACAGTTCAAACCCTAAAATATATGTTGAGAGCTTTCTCGAAAGAGGTTTTGATCAATACCTTCAATTGGTCAAATAGTTTTGACATCAATATTTTTCAATCAAACATTATGTTGAATCCTTATGAATCCCTATATGTAAAGAATTGCATAACTCCAACATGATGGTATGAAGTTGTGAAACAAAAGCTGTTGGTACCTGATCCAATTGAGGAAATGACACATAAAGTTAAATCCATTCAATAAAATATTAGGGCATCTCAGTTTATACAAAATATACAAGTGTAAAATCTTTAGTGTGATCTAGTGTTATAAGTTAGTGATAAGGAATTCAATTTAATATATTCTGCGAATAATTTTTTGAGATTAAAAAGGAAGGGAAAGATATGCCCTAGGTATATCAGTTTTTATGATATTATTGATCATGTTGGGTTGGTAGATTATCACTTAGTACTTCAACCAAAACACTCTTACGTTTATGAATCAATCCATGTATCCATCCTATATAAGTACATAGTTTATCATTTAAAATTACCGAACATAGAGGCTATAGTATTAACACATGATATTTCTTATGAAGAATAATAGGTAGAAATCTTATATCATATAGATTATGTGGTATTAAACAAGAATAGGTATCTTGTTAAGGTGTCAACGGGAATATAAATTGTAAGGAAGCTATGTGGAAACCTGAGGATATAATGAGGAGTAGGTATTCCGAGATATTTTAATTTTTGTAAAATAATTTTAAGGGGGAAGGTTTTATAAGGGGATAGAATATAACCCCTTGATATTTGGGGATACATTTTTATCATTAATAAATTCTATATTCTCAATATATTTTAAAGCATGAAACCATGAACTTATATGAATAATTATTATATATTATAAAATGAGGAAAATTATATACTATTTAAATGAAATATAATTATTGAAAATAATTTCTAATTTAGGAAATTAATAATATTTATCCTAAATAACACTTTTGAAGTATTTTTTTATAAAAATTGTTTTTATTTTATATGGTTTTATTTCAAAATTATTAATTGAATTAAATTTATGAAAAATTATTTTTTATAAATTTTTAAAAGTAATTAATTAGTTATAAATTTCTTAGAAGTGGAAATAAAATCATTTGAAGGTAAAAAATGTTTTTTGAAAAACTACTTTTTTTACTCAATTTGTTTATATCCAAATAAATTAAATCTATCACTATTGATGAAATTTTTTAATTTAATGTGAAGATAATATATTTAAAAAAAATTAATTTTCATTTAATGGTTTTTATTATGAAATAAATTCAATTAAATTTAGTCATATACCTGAAAAATATGTTTTTTAAACGAATTTTGTTGCATTTTTCAGGACTTTTTAAAAATGAATTTATGAAATTATTCATATTGAATTTAATAAAATATTTTAAATATTTAGAATCAATATTTAATTATTATTTGATGTTTTCATATTCATTTTTTGTCATTATTAATATTAATTATGGTAAAAACTTGTTACTAAAGTTATGGTTCAAAAAGGCAAATGGGGGGGGGGGGTTAAACTGAAAGAAGAGGTTTCGAATATCACATAAAATTATATAAATTTGATTGGTTGAAGTTATTGGTAACGTAAAATATCTTAGAATATTTTTATATTTTCTTCCACTTTCACTTGAATATGAATTTATTATATGTTAATGATGTATGTATTTAGAAGTTTTCCACCCATCTCACTTATAAAAGGAGGAACTATTCCCCTCAATTATTCACACATTTTGAGCCATCTATATTAGTTAATACATGACCGTATATATTCTATGTCACCCTTTACATGTTATATAGGTTTTTTCCTTCTTTAAAGACCAACCCAAGAGTCCTTAAAAAGAGTTGCAAAGTAGGTTTCTCAAAGAAGAAGTAATCGTGGTTAGTGAATCCTTTAAAGATTATTTCTTATTATACCTCCTCAAAATTTTCTATAAAAATATTTTAATTAATATATCAGTATTATTAAAATTTTATTTTTTCATATGTTAATGGTAAAACCATTTTCTACCCCCTTTCCATCCTTTGATAAATGATAACATTGTTCATGTGTATGTGTGGATTATCGCCTCCATAAAGCGATGTTATTTTTTTCTCAAGTCCACCATACATAGCTGGTCTTATAGTTTTATTTAATGAATATATATGATATATATGATATTATTATTATTATATAATGATATATTATTATCCATTTCTCTTTCTTTCCATTCTATGGAAAATAAAATAATTCCTCGTGTGTGTATGTACAACCATCTCCATGAAGTTATATAATTCATTTTTCACAAAAAAACATATATGAATGATTATAAAAGTGTATATAATGAATAAATAGGACACTTATAGCATTATTAATATTCTGGATAAGATGAATCCATGACCAATGGGTAAGGACCGAAACCTTCTAACTGAAACATGCATGGATAACAGACGAGTTTTGACCCAAATATCGATTTTAATGAAGAATTATTAGTAAATGGGAAATGATAAATTATAATGAAACATTATATTTTAAGCATATTACGAAAATATTATAGTTATAAATTTATAATAAATCTAAATTTATTATATAGGAACTTAAGAGTGCATATGAGGAAAGTAAGGATCTGAGATAAGGGTTCATATTGCAATCTCATCTTAATCAGGAATGTTTATACTTAAGGAAAATTTTGGGAATTTAAATAAAATTTATTTCATAAAAACCATATATTTCCTTATTTTTTGGTTATTTTTTGGGCTTTCATGTTTTCATTTCATTCTTCTATCATTTTCAGTTAAAAAATAAGAAAATGTTTTTAAGTAATGTTGACTTTATTTATTGTTTGATCAATGTACGATTTATTCCATTCCCATGTTATTAAATATGTTTCCAAGAATTTTATATTATATAATAAAATTATTATTTATATTCATTTTCAACTATTTTTATCTTTCATTTAAAAATTATAAAAAGAATATTCTTATCATTTTGAAAAGAAGGGACTTCTGGAATGTCTACCAAAAAGTTTAAAAGGAAACATTATTTTATTATTTTTTGAATGAATGGATTTTCCAAAATTCATGGACATTATTTACTATAAATATTCCTTTAAAAATTTCAATGGTAATTTTAAAATAATATATTTTTCAAAATATTTTTTATTTCCTAGTTTTTAAAGATACTGAAAGAAAATGATATTTTTATAGTTTTTAAAGAAACGTTCAAATGCTATTTTAAAGATATTTTTTAAATATGTCACCATACTTTTATATTTATTGTGATTACCTAGGGATTTGTTATAATGATATCATCTATGATCTTTCTCTAGATGTTTCATTATTGTTTTATGTGAAAAAAATTATGAAGCCTTTTCATTTTCTATGGGTTATGCGATAATGGAATTATAAACATTTTTATGATCATGTGAAACACACACACACATATATGGTTTTTTTTATATAATGGATGGGTATATTAAATCCCCAGAATGAATTATGTAATTATTAGTATCTCATTAAATATTAAGGACTTGAATGGGGATGGAACCAGTTCATCATGGGAGTCTGTCCACAATGATAGTCTTCGGAGTGGACCTCAATTAAGAAAATAATGAAATAGGGAGCAAACCAAATCCCCTATAGGACTTTGTCTACTATGATAGACTTGGAAGTTAACCTTAACTACCGAAATGATTTCCTATCTTATTATTGTGCTGTAATTCTATTAACATGGACTTACTCTTATGATATACTATCACGGATTGTGACTTATTAATGATTATTCCTCACTCTTATGACACATGCATTTTCTGATGATATGAATTTATTACATATCTTATGAATTATGATCAATGACTTATTGGGTGTGAAATTAATAAGTTATTACCATGATCTTATACCATAATGCCTATCTTATGCTTTCATAGGAACAATAATTGATAACTATGATGTTTACTTTTACTAAGAATTTGAGATCACCCTTTTATATTATTATATTTTCTAAGGTTATGAAAAAAGGTTATAAGTAAAATATTCATATGAAGGGTACTTTGAGAGAAGAAATATGTGAGATATTTTGAATATATTTCCTGAAATTATTTGATTATGTATCTATTGTTGAAATATGCTAATCCTTTATGGTCCTTCAACATGTATTTTTTGGAAACATATTGAATATTTATCTAAAATGGTTCAATACTTATATAATAAATACTAGGGTTTCATTAGTTTTAATGGATGGTGGAGAGACCAGAAACCTGAATGAAGTGGAAATTTGAATTTCTTTTTATGATTTAGAGTTAGATATGAAAGTTGAGTTCTACTCATTTCAATAGAATAAATAATATGAGATAAATAAATTTCCATAAATATAGGAATAAGATGAGAAAAATTGGTCTTCTAGTTCTAATAATATGTTGTTTGTATAATAAGGTACAAATCTAAGCTGCTTTTCAAAGTATTTCATCTCAAGGAAGAAATGTATTGTCTAAAATTTTCTCATTGGTAGTTAGGAACAATACCATTTAAATAACACTGAGAATGATTTCTACTAATATTTTTATCCTGGAGATGATAGATATAAAGATTCCATTACATTATGGTGACACATAGGGAAAAATTCCTATAAATAAAATGCACGGTATTATAGACAATCAGAATAAAGACATTGTATATAAATAGAACAGAAGTATATATTGTTTGAAGCTAGTGCCAAGACAATGAAACTGGGAGTTTGATGCATTAATAATGAATAATAACTTCATAGATGAAAATAAATTTTTCTATTGAAAGTTTTACACTGAGGGAATTTTAATCATCCTACTCTTACGCATGGATGATGTGCTTCTAGGAGGACCAGGAAATATGAATATTTAGAAATTAAAGTATGATTTTTCAAAATATTCGATATAAGAAACCATGGGGAGACTAATAAAATATTTAGAATAACGATTGAGAGATATTGGAAATCCATAAGTTTTGTTATATATCAAAAAGAGTACATGTGGAAGAGAATCAAAGGGTTTTCAAAGTCCAGATGTAATCCAGTCTCAATTCGTTCTCTCAAACACTTATAATTTTCTAAGAAGAAATATATAAAAAAATTATGAGGGTAATTATTTAGAGAGATATTTATTTAAAATAGTTGTATGAATTTTGGTGTATACCATGGTATGTAATCATTTAGACATTGTATTTTCCTTGTCTGTGGTGACCTATTATATGTCCAATCCTTGGATAGAGCACCAGGAAACCGTGCAACAGATCATATGATATCTCAATGTATTGGAGGATTCACCATTATGTTTTGGGATAGACGATATGTTATATGGGTATGTAGATATATAATTTGGGATTGATTTAGATTCATTGAAGATAATTATTGTTTATCTGTTCACATAATGAAGAATGACCATTATCTTTATTTTAATGTTGCAGCTGTAACACCCTGAGATTTTATTATGTATATTTATCTCTAAATTAATATATGTTTGATAGATTATTACACATGGAAAATATAAATAAATGAATATGTGACCTATTAGATTATTTTTATTAAGAAAATTATAAGGATAATAAAACCTTTATTAAATAAAAATATATTACTCAATAAAAATTACTTACATTTAGAGGATAAGTAATTAATATGCATTAATTTTAAAAAGGATGGTTCTGTCTCAAAAAACTCTTTTTAGTTTTCTATATTTAATAAAAGAAAATTTATTTTGAAAATTTGAAAATATAATTATATATTAACTTATATATTAACATTCTCGAAATTAGAAATTGATATGAAATAATACTAAGGAAATTTTAAAATTTAATTTTTTAATAAGAAAAATCTTCATTATAATTGGTAATTTCATTAAAAAAATAAAATTTTAAATTTAAGAATTTCAATTTTATAAAATTGAATTAATTTTTTATTTCATAATTTCAACAATAACATATGTTGAATTTTGATATTTTTCTAAAAAGGTTGAATTTGGGGTGAATAGCGAAAATATTGATTTTGTAAATACTAAAACTTGTAGGACATTTCCATAATACAAGAATGATTTTAAGGTTTATGAAAACTTTTTTTATATTCAAAATATATATTTATAAATTAAAATAAACAATTTAAAAATAAAATTTGTAATTTATAAAACCCATGTTTAGCATTTGGGAATGTAAAGTAATATTTTACATTAATAAAATTTATTTTTGGTCTCTTTCTATTGTCTAAGTACTCATAAGGTGGAAATAAATTTTTTCATTATTTTTAAATCCATATAACTCTTATTTTGAAAATAATAAAACAATAAATTTCATATCAATCAAAAAAATTGACCATTATATCTTAATCTTAATTGTTAAGCACAACAATACACATTTTCTGAAAAAAAAATTTACAACATAACATAATATTAAAATTTATTTTTTCTATACGTAGAAATTTTATTTATCCTCATTTATTTCGTTTTTTAATCACTAGTGCGACATTAAAAGATTTTATATTTATTTACTTTGAAATAAACTTGAGGTATTTGTTATATTTCCTTATATGAATCCCCAAGTTTAAAAGAACTGTGATATAACAATTATTTATAACCTTACCATTAAATTGGAAGTTATGAATTGTAATAAACACGTCAAAAAAATATGTTTAATGGTTTTACATATGTAAAATATATTTATTTATTCATAATAAATAAGTACTCAATTTTTCATAAAGTAATTTTACACTTCAAAAATATGTTTTCTTCAAAAAATTGTTTAATTTTATTTAGTGTGTATAAATTTTTATTAATTCCTGAAATTTAAATATATTTTATTCTCTTAAGTGAATATAATATTTTAAATAATAATTTTAATTTTACATTATGGTGAATTTTTGGTATTTTCCTAAAAATATTTATTTTTTTCATAATAGCGAAAATAATTTTTTTGTAAAACTATCATTTATTTTCCATAAATCAAGTAATTTAAAAGTACCATCCTTTTTTAAGTAAAAGAAGTCTAATTTATATATATATAATCTAAATAATAATGCTGGACTCAATATTATAGTAGATCTTTGTATAAGTTCATTCTTATGCTTAAAAACATATTTTTCTAAAAAATATTATGCATGCAATGTTTTGTTATCCAAATAAATTAAATTAATTTCAATGGATTATTTATATTAATAAAAATTTTAGATTATAAATTCATGAAAGTATTTTAAAATTCATTTTATGGGTTTTTAAAGGAATGGAATGGAATTAAATTCAGTTTAATGCTTATAAATGTATTTTCCTAAAACCGGTTTTTTATTGCATTTCATTTTCATATTATATATTTAATTTCTTTCACTTATAGAAATTAAATATGATAAAATGGATTCCATAATTCTAATTGGAATAATTATTATAAAGTAATATGTTCAAATTAATTTTTTGTCATAATGAATAGTAAAAACAAAAATATTTTGTTACCATGGTTGAGGTTAAAACGGGTTTACTGGGGGGGTCAAAATAAGTGATAAGGGTATGAATTCCACATAAACATGGAAAAATATTTGTTTTCAAAATATATATAAATATTATATTGTCTTACCTTTTAATTACTTTACATTTTACCACTTTCTTATGAATGTGACATTATATTATTTAAATCTTTTAAGTAATTCCATGTGTGCCCCTCCCCTAACTTATAGAAGGGAACCTATTAAAATCCATTTTTTATATAATTTTATCCTTAAATATCATTGAATACCTACCACAAAACCTTACTACAATAATTAAATTCATCCTTGATCCCCTGGTCTTCTATAATGATCAATCATTCAATGATTAAGGTGTAAAACAAAGGAGGTCTCTAAAAGATGTCGTATAAGTATTAGCTAAGATCATTCAATTTTTTTCATTATCTACATTATCTAAACATATTATATATATATATAATAATTATGATTCCAGTATCATCAAGATACTAATATGTTATTATGATGATTACACAACCATTTCACATCTCTTCCCCATCATATGGGTAAAAAAAGTTTCACTCATGCACACATGTTGACTATCACCTCCACGTAGTGATTTGATTCATTTTCCATCTCCATATATCATCGTTGGTTATTATGATAAATTTTATTTATATATATATATATACATGATATTTATGATATAAAAATTTTTATTTAAAGTTTAATTATTATTCACCATTCCTTTTTTTCCATCCATCAAGAAGTGGAAAATATCTCTTGTGCGTATGGATAAACTACCATTTATACGAAGTGATGTAATTCAATTTTCATCACTAGTTTAAAAAAATGGTTATAAAAGTGTATATAATGATTAAATATTATACTTATAACATCATTATCAATTTTTATATTATGTAAACATGATCAAAGTGCTAAGAATAAAACTCTCAAACAAAAATTTTCATGAAAAATGAAAATTTTAACATATGGAAACTATGATTTTAATAAATTATTATTATTAAATATGTGTTTAAATGTTATAATTAGACCATAGAGTGTATTATAAGTATTAATATTGTTCTTATATATAATTATAATAAATTTTAATTCATTATACAGGAGGTTATAACTCTAACAAATGAAGTCACACATGAGGTAAAGGTGTTACATTACAGTATCACTTTTTACCAACATTGTTAATGATTAAATTTAAAATGATGAAACTATATGATATATATCTTAAAAATATTATTTATATTATTATCCACAATTTATTTCTAGATTTTACATGTTTCCATTTCATTTTCCTCTCTTTAAGTAATCAAGATATTGAATGTTTTTTAAGGAAAACCGACTTTATTTTTCTCTTCATTAAGGAATCCATTCCTTCCATATCTATATATTTTTTAAAACGTTTTAAATTGTGTTTTAAACACTAAAAAATTATTATATGAATTAATTTTCATCCATGTTTTACATTCTATAAAAATGTTTAAAATTAATCTTCTTACTATTTTATGAATAAGGTACTTTATACTTTTTACTTAAAATATAAAAGGAATCATTGTTTTAATTTAAAACACAGTAATGGATTTTCCCGTCTTCAGGAAATATCTTTTCATTATAGAATAATGTATTGGATTCCAATTTTTATTTTCAATGAAAATAATTTCATTCATATTTTTGAAATTTTTAGATTTTAAATAATTGATTTCAAAATGAAAAGGGTATTTTTCTCAAGAAATAATCTGGTGATATTTTGAAGGCATTGTCATATATAAACACATTATTTTATTTTTATATGATTTAGTTTTGATATGATCCAATGTTACCATATTAATTATTTCTTTTTATGGTTTATTTTTATGATTAAGAAATATTTATGAAAACTATTTTCTTTTCCATTAGTTACGATATGTTGAAATGTTAAATGATTTTATGGTCTTATAGAATATATATGAATTTATTATGATTATGTGATGGATGGGTATGTTATATCCATCTAATGAATTGGGTAAGTATTTTTTTTGGTCAAATGGTTCATGATAGGTTATCCCAAACCTAACATCCGGTAAATTTCTTAGAAGCTATAATTGACATAATTTTTCTATTATTAAGATTAGGCCACACTTTATACCACTTATTTATGACAAGATATTATGATAATGTTATTATTTCAGGGATCATGTTGTCTAACACTTTATGATTCATGTATTATAGAATATGAATCTCTGTTATATGGTTCATTATTATGATCTATAAATTTTTGGGTATTCTTTTCAAATGCTAATATATCACACCCTTATGATCATTTTATTCTTAATAATTATTATTGATTAATATATCCACTATTTAAACTTACTGAGGATCTGATATCACCCTTTATTATTTTTTATTTTACCCAAGTTATGAATAATGGTTTTAAGTATGATATGTCTAAGAAGGGTTTTAGTGATAAAGAACATAGTAGGAGATGATCTTTAACTTTTTTTACAAGTTGTTTAGGTATTTAAGTTTCCAAATAAATGAAACCCTTATGGTTCAAGTTTTCATTATATTTATTTATAATGAATTTTCATCTAATAAGATGTAATAATTATGTATATAACGTTTATGTTTCATTAATTTTGATAAGATAAAGGATTAGTTACTTTTGGATACTAGGATAAGAAATATTTAGTAGACATATTTAGTATATATGAAATTATTAGATAAAGACCTATGTTATGGTAAATAAAGGAGTGTTGTATTTCAAGTAAATACATCACTCTCTGGGTACATGAAAATTAATGAAGATTTGGAACACATGAACATAGGGGTAGAAACAATGAATGGGGAAGATTGTGTAGTAACTCAACTATCACTAGTGAACAATGGGTGGGCATAAGAATACACACCATTCAATACAATCAAGGGGCATATTCTTAGGTTAATTAAAATTTTAATTATAATTAACTATGAAGGATTTGAATATATTATGACTATATATGACCTATTTTAAACCTAAGGTGTGATAGATTAAAAATAAAGTGTAAATATTTATACATATTATAAGTTATTTTCAGTATTTTATGATTAAAAACTAGGATTATGGTTTCTCGTACCATACCTTTTGGTTTTATTAAATGTATGGAATCAAATTCAATTTTGCTAACATTGAATGTGATAGATAATGAAATGGTTGTCCTACTAAACAACTAAAAGTTACATGAAATGAAAATTATTTTTTCAATTATTACATAACTTTCTCAAGACATGATCATATTTGGATTACATGTGTGCAGAGGATGAAAAATTATATTACTGAGTCCTTCATGAGGAAATATAACCCTTATTTTAGTGGGTCTACTGATCCACTAATTTCTAAGCAATACATTAGTTCCACTGATAATATATTTTATATTGTTCAGTGTTTTAAGCATGAAAAAGATATTTTATATGTTTATAATTTATACGGTGAGGAAGATCAATGGTATAATCTTATCAAGAATATCAGGCAACAAGGAGAAATTAACTCTAAAATGTTTTAATGTTTTTCTAATTTTTTGGCCTTGGTTTTCAAAAAAACTAACTCCAATTATTTTTAGTATTTTGCTTAAGTTTTTTTGTTTTGGGGTCTGTTTTTAAAAAAATTAATGTGAAACGTTTTTTCTTTTTAATTTTTAGTGTTGGTTTGTTAAAAAACCGTAGCCAATTTTTTTTTAATTTTTCTTACCGTCGGATTATTTAAAAATTGACACCAAAAGTCCAATGTAAATCCTATTTTGCATCAGTTTCAAAAAAAACCAACGCCATAGAGTAATGCGGGATTAAAATTTTAATTTTTTCACAACACAAGTTTAAATTTTTAAAATCCATCTTACATTTTCATAAAACACAATCAAAAATATTTTTTTACTATATATATATATATATCCATTTTCTCTTTTTTTTCATCACTTTCAACCTCTTCGATTCAATAAAGTTTTCAACATGGCTTCAATCGTTAATTTGAACATGGTACATATTCTGTTCATTTATATTTTTTTATATTATTATCCTTCATTTCTAAACAACTCGGTTAGCCTTCTTATAGTGATGATTAATTATTATTTCTAAATATAAGTTATTTGATGATAAACAACATATCATTTTGATGGAGACTCCTAAAACCATTGAAATATTTTTTAAGTATTGTGTTTATTTTATTTCATTTGGTGTATATTATTTTAATTCATGTTTATCATGTTTTCTTTAAAATGAGTTCTATCAATCAAAACATTGACAGGTTCAACTTCTGAAAACCATAAATTTTGACCTGTAACTCTGTTTTAGCTCCACAACCAGTAAAATAAAATCTTAAGAAATAATCTAAAATATAGAAGAATTTTTTTTTTGCATCAATGTTTTTAAAAAACTGACGCCACAATTATTATTTTTTCATTTATGGTGTCGGGTTTTTTCAAGAACCGACACTGAAACTATTTTTTTAACTTTATGGTGTCGATTTTTATGGAAACCGACACCAAAAATGATTCAAATGAGTTTTTTGTATCAGTTTTTTTTAAAAACAATGCTAGAAAACAAATTTAATTCATTTTTGGTGTCCGTTTACAAAAAAAGACGTAAAAATTCATATTTTTTACATCGGTGACTTCAACATCACTAAAAAATCGATGTAAAAAAATGGATATTAGGGACCATTTTTACTAGTTATTAGACAATAAAACCCACCACCTCCATGGGGTTTCTTTCCTTTTACTAGACCTGGAATACTAAATTCTAAAATTGACTATATGAAATATTATAGTTTGAGAAAAACTATCCCAATATGATTCCAACCATGAATTCCCTAAGAAATATATATTAAATAAAGTAAATATACTTAATTCTAGATAAAAATGGCATGCTAATCTTTTCACAATTCATAATAAAACACCCATTTCAAATAATTTCAATGGAAAGTATGAAATAATTAATAAAGTGTATTTCCATCAAAATAGGCATGATTAAGCATTTCTATCAAATATGCATGAATAATTCATTTCATAAACACTTTCATATATTAATCATTTTCAATCATAACACCACGGTTAAAAGACATAGGGATAGGTTTGTACAAGGATTTCTATACAACTTAGTGAAGTACATCTCTAGGGATGCAGACAACCCTTGATCTCAATCCTAGTTGGAATAAGAGAATCCCATAATGGGTAAACTCCATACCCTTATCATTTTTTATTTAGTGTTTTGATTTTTAATCCTTTGAAAGGTAATGATGTTACATTCATAGCATGCATTCTTCCCACCTTACTACCCAAGCATCCATGTGCTTTAAGGAAATCAATCAATCTAAAATCATTTCAATCAACCAATTTAATTGGCCCCATGTTTAAGTTTCAAAATATTTCAATTTATTTAAAAACAAACAAGAAATTGGTTTTCGTTAAAAATCATTCATTTCAAAAACAACTCAATTTATTTCAAATCAATAAATAATTTCATGCTTTCTTTTCTTATGAAATCATAATTATGATTCATATCAATTAAAATCCATTTTCTAAGAATCATTAATTTTTTTTAAAATCCATACCTAAGAGGTTAAATGCAACAAATATATATTTTAGAAAACATTATTCATGAAACTCAAATCAATATTTTGAAATCATTGAGAAATATAATTCGAAATAAATAAGAATTAATCACTTTAATTGATAGGAATTTCTTTAAAAACCACCTACCTAAATCATTTTATCATCAATATCCAAAAAGGGATCCTCAAACAAAGGGACTTTAAGGGATAGAATCAATTAATAAGGGATAATATAAATAAAATTTTCAAATAATAATATCCAATTTCTTATTTCTATAACAACAAGAAAGAGAGAAAACCCTTACCTTGACAATTCCTATAGAAATCACAATAACCAATGAGGATCTAGGAAACAAATCCCAATTATTTTATGGATCTATAATAAATCTAATTAGATAAAGTAACAAGCCTTAGAACTTGCATCAAAATCCTTATTATAATGTTCAATTCAAGGAATGTAAAATAGATCTAAATAGTCAAGGTATAATGATAAGAAATAGGAAGATACCTTCAAAAATATATACACCCAAAGATACATAGATATAGATTATTGGGTGGAACGGAATCTACAAAATATCCAAGATGAGTTTTCTTGATTGAGAGGTTATTCAAATGGAAGAAGAATGATAGGAATGAAAGGAATTTTAGGTCTAAAAAATATTTTGATTAATTAAAATTACATAACATGGTTTTACCACATAGTTTTTCAAGCTATGCACCCATTTATAGGATATTGGAAGTTCCACATAGATTGGTCACATAGTTTTACAAACCATATAGAAACTATTCTCTAGTTTCATGGTTTAATGAATATGCCACATAGTTTGGAATTACCATGTGACTAATTGTGAACACACCTCAATAACTCCGACACAAGAAGCATAGTTTCCTGGGAAAACCTAAATTGATTTACCTAACCATGTGAAAAATGTGAATAGTCCCCAAACCATTTAAAAAATCATAAAATTAACCAATAATGACTTGATAAAAATTCTAAAAAAGTATGGTCAAAACAAATGAATATAAATACCTAAACGTGGGTGTCATGATGTCACAATTATCCCCCAATAAAAACAATTTCAACCCCAAAAAATACTCTTTAAGAAGACTAGTCTACAAAGATATATGACTAATAATATCTCATCATTTTCTCATGCTCCCATGTGTCATGATAACCAGAACCATATTTACATAAAACCAAAACCAAAGGGATTCACTTACCATTAATAACCATAATTAGAGAATAAATAATGTGAACTAACTGCTCAATCACAGATATATCAGGTTCCACATCAGGGTCCTCCCAACTCAAGACATTAGATGGTTCAGACATATCTTTTATGAGTTTATAAACATGAAACATGTCATGTATCAGTGTAATATAAGTTGGAAAATTCCAATGTTAATCCATCGCCACAATCCTATAAACTTTCTCAAATGATCCCACATATCTTAGTGATATATTCCGATGTTTTCTAAGCCATCAGTGGCCAAACTGAGATGATACACTAAAAAAATACGGTCTCCAATTTAGAATTCCAAAGGATGTATATGATTATCTACATAAGTGGTATATTGGTTCTATGGAATCACTAATCTATATCAAATCATCTAGATCTTTATCGTTATCTCCCTGACCTAAATTGTTGCCACAACGGAAGATTTCTGATCCTTGATCAACATAGTGATGATTTACATGGCCATCCATAGAAGGCCTCAAAGGGTGCCATTTTAATTCAAAACTGATATATATTGTCACAGTAAAACTCAACCATCCCCAAATGGTAATCTCAATATCCTCCAATGTCAAGGACATAAGCATAAACCATGTCATCTAGAATTGGTACAACCAATTCTGTATGATTATCTGTATCAGTATAGTACATCATTCTCAACATTAATTAAGAACCATTACTCTCTTGGAGGCCTCTAAAAAACTAGGATGTAAACAAGGGATCCATATTATAAATAATAATAGAATGAACACCATAAAATCTGAGAATCTTAACAATATAAAAATCTCACAATTAATCAACTTTTTCTATATAATGAATGGGAATAAAGTGAGCTGATTTGGTAAATTTGTCAACCATTACCAAAATTTAATTCAATATATGAGGATTATTTGAAAAACAAATCACAAAGGACTTCAAGATATCATCTCACTTCTAAGATGACATAAGAAAGGGTAGAATAAAACCTTAAGTCTCATGATACATGAATTTGACCTATTAATAGGTTTAATAATCAGAAACAAAATTAGAAATGTACTATTTCATACATGGAAAATATAATTAATAAATAATATCATAATACATCTTCATTATTATTGGGTGATATTCCCACTAGGAAACATTACAATCCCCAAACTAGCCTTTATTGTAGGTGATAGAATGACATGCCGATTTTAGAATAAAAGGATACCCACTAAAGAGAGAGAACATTCATTGATGGTATCCCCACTATATAGAGAATCCCTAATTCCATAGAACTCATCATCAAGATGCTTTTCCAAGAGGATCATCTCAACAAGATACTATTTAACTAAAAAATAGTTAAAAAAATCTCAATCTCATTCTCATGGAATCCCAAATACACATGAGCTAAGATATCTATGGGATTCCTTTCATTTAATGATTCTTTATCATAATGGGATGGTAGTTTCCAATGCATAGAATCGACCAAAAAATTTACCTTTGTAAGGGTGTAGTAAATTTTAAAAGTCAATCAATTATAGGTACTCTACCAATCAACCATGTCAAATATTAAAATCTTTATGAGGAAAGATATAACTCAAAATCTTATGATCGGGGTAAATGGTAAACCTTTCCTTAAAATTTTAATTCCACTAACTCTTAATTTCATGCATTAGCGTTAAGAGTTTGAGAAAATTAGTGGGGTTGTTATTATCATGAGTCCAAAGTCGAAAATAACCCAAATCCACCATGTGATCACCATACATGGGAATGAATCCTAAACTTGAACCTGATGCATTATAAAAAACTACAAATCCTTACCCATCCTCTAGAATGGTCAAAATCAGAGTTGATGTTAAACCAAAATGAAAATAATAAATGTAAGGCTAGCACTTCAGATACCATATGAACTTTACCCCTTCCAATGAGATCAGTCAATGGGAATCCAAATTTTAAAAAATATTTTAAAAACTGATAGAAATGCCTTGTTAATAACAAGAATTTATGATATCAAAGACATTTCAGGGTTCTTCCCAAGACATATAACCATTCTCCTTTTTAGGATCCACTATGATACCATGTTCTAAGACTATTGATATAATAAATTCACTTCTTAAATCCAAAATTTTCACTTAGGTGGTTTGACATAAATTAGGTGATTCCTCAAGATGTCCAAAACTAATCTCAAATGATCCTCATTAGTTTCAAAGTAAACCAAGATGTCATCCATGAATACTATAATTAATGAATCAAGAAACTAGTAGAAAATCCTGCTTATTAGTAGTATAAACACATTAAGATCATTGGTTAAAGTAAATGGAATAATAAGATATTTATAATGGCCATACCTACTCTAGAATGTGGTGTTAGGGATTTCAACATCCTTGATCCTAAGATGGTGATAACTAGACCAAAGATAAATATTATAGAACCACCTCACCCCTTCAAATGATCAAAAAATCATCAATTTTTTGAAACAAATTCTTTTTCTTGATATTTACCTTATTGAGTTTCAGGAAACAAACACATAAGTAAAAAAGGCTCTTTCAATATCATAAAGAAACACCTTGGAACTAACCAAGGTGACACACTGGGTCCAATGAATCCTTTGGAAATTAATTCATTTAACCGATCCTTTAACACATTCTGTTCAATTGGATCCATATTGAAATATGGGATATATATGGGATTAGTACCTGATAATAATTTGAAAAAAACTATACATCCCTCTCTAATGGTTGGACTAAAAAGTCAGACAGAAAAATATCTAGAAACTCAATGGCTACTAGAGGAATATCACTACATGAATATTCCTACATTAGTTCAAAATAATATATGAATTTCATCTTACCCAACTCTAGAAGAGGTGTTTTTCATGGCTAGTCCTCTACTCCCATTACCCTAAAAAAATAGAACTCCCCATTAATGGAAATAAAGGAGAACATCTAAATATAATATAGAATTTAGGATTTATGAGAAATCAGTTAGTCGATCCAAATAATTTCATCTAGAAGTTTCAAATTAGAAACCAAAAATTCCCATACAAGGTTTATTCTAATAAAGAGAAAGTAAATTGATGGAATCAAATACCATTCTCATCTTCATTCTAAGAGACATAATAATTAACATGACATAAGTATTTAGCTTCATATAATGATTTAACAAATACATAGGTGAGATAATATGAATGAATTAATGGAACCAATATCAAATAATTTAGTCACTAAATATGAATTAATAGTAGTGGTACCTCCCAATATTATAGGACCCCTATCAGTTATCATTGGAGATTCATCCACTATGTGATGTTTCTTTGTTTTGTATTCATATTCCTAGAACCCCATTGTTCTTGAAGCATCTCACTGCATTGTAGATCCATCCAGATCTAAAAATACCATAACATTACGAGGAGTGTTAAAAATAAGAAAAAACCCCATGAAAGTTACTCGAGTATATAAAAGTGATATATATATTTAGTTCCTTTTTTAAAGAATTCCTCGAGTGCTCAACTTTTCCACATTAGAAACAAGTCAGTGGTCATTTACAAAATATTAAAATGGTCCGAAAAAATTATGATTTTAAGTGACACCACTATTTTTTCAACCATGAGACTCACTCTTCATTATATTATATTTAAAGGAACCACTAAAACTACCAATATGAGTATGAGGAACACCCTTTAACCCTAACATACTAGGTAGGTTAAATTAAGACATCAGAGCCCTATCTAGAATATCAAAATAAAATATAAGATTTAATATAGTTATATAAGGCCATATATCTAATAAAAGACCAATATAAAATCTATTTGCCTTAATATTCTCATTCAAAACTACCTCTGCATATAATTGATCATTTGTAAAAAACTGATTGGCATACTGAGTCACTGTAAAAAATACTTGATTAAGGTTGATAAATTTTATGAAATTTTACAATACCATCTATTATGGATGTAATTTCTATATAAAAGAGTCTTAAAGTCTTTCCATTTCAATCCCTCATTATTTTTTCCAAAACTATCATATCACACCACCTCCTGTTATTCCTCTAAAGCTTAAAGAATGCACATTTTACCATTACGGAATCTAGTGTCATTGAGAACTAAATGAATCATTAAATATTTCCCAAATAATTCTATACCTAAATATGATCATTTTTTCATAGAAATATATTGGAATATAGTGAAGAAACTCATGGGAAAATTCGTTTCGATCATCACTTTGAGATTCCACCTCTCTCACATGAAATGGAATAGGTGTGACTACATGACCTTGAGCTTGGACTACACAAATGACAACTTCTACAAGATTCTCTTCAACTAGATGGGTCACCTTTCGTGGTTAATCAACATATCCCTCCTAAATTCTATTTAGACATCTTCCTAGGGAAATGGTACTACAAAAAATCAACATATAATAAGAAAAAATCTGCTAAGAAACATATGAACATCAACTATATCATTTATAGATCAACATTGGAAGAAAATATCATTGATCAAAGTTTTGGAAAATGTCTAGAATCAGATCAAACAACTCCTGAAGGTTACTTTTTCCCAACATCCCATTGAAATATATAGATTTCTATGTTGAGATCTAGTCAGACACTCACTCATAACATACAAATTATGTCTAAAAAAGCCAATTTTTTGTCTACCAAGACATCTTAAAATACATAATAACACTGAATATGGGAATAATTCTACCCATGATACCAATTTTTCAAGAACCAAACTAGATTACCCATTAAAATATACCTAAATCAATTCAGATATAACCCAAAGGGTGTTCTTAATCCCCAAGCTTTGGTGACTAGAACCTGGGCATCAAATGAAAACACGAGGGAATGATTTCTATAATTAGAATAAAAAAATAGAATAATGGATACATAAATAGTTAGAATTCCAAACAACTATTCAAGAGAAAAATACCACAATGTAAAAAAAGCGCAAAAATGATATATAAACCAGATTCATCACATTACCATCAAATAGATAATCACAAGAACTCCTTTTAACAAGTGTATCTCATGCTCCAATGATCACTACCATCTCCCAAGGTCCCATTATCAGTAATACCCACCACCTATAAGTGGTTATTTTCTTTCTCTTAGACATGGAATAAGAAATTAAATAAATTCCTATAGGGAAAATTAGGTTATGTGTAAAAATATCCCTGTAGGGTTCCCACCAATAATTCTATAATCAATCCATATAAAATAAACCATATATGATTAATTATATATATAACATGGCAAGTTAATATTTTTATAATTAATAACATGACATGATTTTCGAATCATTTATATGACATGTATGAAAGATGAATAAAGGTAAATTTCCATTAAAGAAGCATGATTAATAATTTCTATCAAACATTCATGAATAAATAATTACATAAACACTGGTATGTATTAATAATTTTCAATAATAGTACCATGGTTAAGATACCCAAGGATAGGTTTATACAAATATTATCACACATCTCAGTGAAGCATGACTCTATGTGTGCACACAATCCTTTTTATTAAGAATGGGGGAAAAGAGAATTCCCTAAGTAGTGAAATCTCTACCCTAATTATAATTTAGTTAATTTTTTTTTCATCATTCCATTGATAGGTATAGCTAATATATTCCTAGAGGGTGTTCTTTCCACCAAACTACTGAGGCATTCATACTCTTCAATGAAATTGAACATACAAGGGGATATCATTCCTTTCAATCAATCTCAAATAACTTCAATAATTCATTTCAGTCAACCTAATGTTCAAGTTTCAAAATATTACATTTCATTTAAAAACCAATATAAATATAGTTTTTATAAAAATTCACGCCTTTCAAAATAATTCATTTCATTTCCAATTCATAAATCATTTTATGTGTTATTTTCTTATGAAATCATCATCATCATTCATATCAATTAAAATTAAATTTCTAAAAATCAAAACTTTATTTCAAAATCCATACCTAAGAGGTTCAACACTCGTACACCATGACTATTAGAAACCATTAATTAAAAATATAAAATAAAAAAATAGAAATCATTAAGAAGTACAATTCAAAATAAACAATCTTAAAAAGTTCTAATTTATTGGAATTTCATTTCAAAATTATCTACCTCTAATGCGGTATCCTAAAAACCCAAAAAGATATCATCAATTGAAGGAAAATTAAGGGATATAATCAATAATAATGGGATCCTAGATAAACAATTATCTATTAATAATATCCAATTCCTTGTTTCTAGAACAAAGTGAATGTGGGAAAACACTTAACTTGATGATTCTTGAATAACGTCTAAGGATCAAAAAATATCTAAGAAACAAATCCAAATTCTACATCATATCTATAATAAATACAATTAGATAAAGTCAACAAAATTAGATATATTAACAACATACCTCGTCTATGGTTTTATTAAAAGAAAGAAGACTGGAACAAGAATGGAAATGAAGAAAAATAATAAACAACACATTCATTTGAAAATATTGATCCAACACTGAAAGATCCAGCAAAATTGATCAACAGGATGAAATGTATCTCTGAAATCATGAAGAGTATTCTTCTTCATCAAGACCCAATACTATTAGAAGAAGAATTAGAGGAAACTAAGGTGTTTTGGGTCTAAAAAAATTCAGAATAATTAAAATCAATCCATATGGTTTGGTCGCACAGTTTGTCAAACTATGCCACAACCATGTACCCCATTCTAGGCTATTAGAATATTAACATAGTTAGAATTCATTGTTTGAAAAACCATACCCTAACCATGAATAGACCCTATATATTGATTCACATGATTTGAAGGGAAGGATGCATGGTTTAGGTTGATAGTTCACCTAGTTGTGTAGAGTCCTCTCAAATTCTATCACACGTAGCATGATTTCCTGGGAAAATATTCGTGGTTGTCCATAACCATCGAAAACTATGAGTAGGCCCATAACCCTATAAAACTACACAAGTCACTAAAAATGATCAAATAAATGATCAATGAAAATAACTATCAAAACAAAGGAATGTAAATACTTGAAAGCGGGTGTTGGGATGTTACAAACTTGATTAGTTTATGGTAGTGTTTGTAGAAAATATTCATATATATTACAATATCATGAAATATCATGAAGTTCACTTGAGTATTATACTAAAGACCCTATCAAAGGATAAACAATTCTAAAAATTTACCATTTTTGAATCATGGATTAAAAATGTTTCCTTTTATGAGTAATACAATCTCAATCAAGGTTACATAGGTGGATCTATCAAATTCTAAGGTTATTGAATAGTGGCCTAGAACAACCACTGTGATCGATATAAAAAATTTATTGAATTGAATGGATATTATTGGCACTTTTTTGTAGTATTTCTCATTTGTATCCAATATACACACTAAGTTAACATGGAAGGGAGTCATGTTCCTTTGGATCAATGAATGTGAATACAATTTTATTTAATTGAAGAATAGGTTGTTCAGTGCACCTGTATTCACACCACCTTGTAGTGGAAAAAGGTTTATGATTTTTAGTGAGAATTGAAGAAGGGTTTGAGATGTGTTCTTGTAGAGCCCACTTTGTGTATGGATTGTATTTTTTGTGAAATTATTTTCATTGGTGGACAATTATTTTTCAATAAAATAGGAAAATTACAGTGATGTTAATATGGTGAATAAGTTCCAATGTTAATGGAGCTTGGATAAAGTACTCATGTCAGAATTTTCCAAGAAACGTGTGAATGGTTTGAAGACTTTGAGTTTATAGGTGATTCCAAGAGAATTTGTATGGATTCATTTGATGACATTGGATTTCAGGGTTGAAAAATTATTCTAGTTTAATATGATGATGCTTTTCTGGTTTATATTTTAAAAATATCATAAGTTATTTAAGAGAACATATGATTCAAGCCTTATAAAGGAAAGGGGAAAAATGTGTTGCCAATTAGTTTTTGGTTTGATTGGAAATAAAGACATGACTGGATTATTACCAATCATTATGGTTGGTTTTTTTGAAGCATATTTTTAAGGTGGCGTAGTTTCCCAGTGTTTGCTAAATTTTTAGGGTCCAAAATTGGGAATATGGCAATCATCATGAATCATTTATATTCGTTAAGGCCTTATGAAAATAGGGAAAATCCTGGGTTTCAATTATATGGGATTTGAAAAGGGTGTTTCTTGAAGTCATATAGATTATGATAGTGATTTCTGTGATTATGAGAAATTGGAGCATTTTAAAGGGAAACATAGATTTTTTAGAAGTCCTTATGAAAATATGATAAAAAGACATCAGTTTCGTGAAGATGGGATTCACGAAGGATGTTTCACTATGGTCTGAAGATTCAAATGGTGATCTCCACAATTAAACAAATAAGAGCATTGCATTGTGTGAAGGATTTGATGGTATCTCCTTAGTTATGAAAAGATTCTCAAATTCAAAATTGTATTGGAGCTTTGTAAAAAGGGAGTGCCATGAAAGAAATGAGAGAGCTCCATGAAATGCTTATGATGTGGTTAAAAGTTTCTAGAATCAAGGGAACAAGCTATAAATAGGCCTCTACCACCATTTGAAAAGTAGAGAAACTTAATCCAAGATTTTAAGGATCTCTGTTCATGAAGGTGACACGTGAAGGTTGTCCAAGCGAAATTTTTTGCAAAGGCTTTAATAGCCAACCAAATGTTTTTATCATCAAGAAAGTTAAAATAATTATTGAAGGCTATAAAAAGGTGACCAAAAGTTGTGTGATTTACGAAGGCTAAGTGACCTTCATGAAAGGAAGCTGGTTCTATTAAGTCAATTTGCTTTGTGAGGGTTATAAGATTCATGAGGGAGATTAGCAAGGGATCCTTGTGAGGGAGCTTTGAGAAAATCAGTTTTGAATATCTATTTTAGGTGAACTAGTGCTTCGGTATAATATCCCCACTATGTTTTGAGATGTGTAACCATGTGTGTACCTAGTTGATAAAAAAATGACAGAGAATAACACACACACATAGATTATTTTTGTGAAGAAGAACAAGATGTGCAACTAAACTCATATCCACACAAAAGAAGAAGAAGAGTGTGGTCAATTTATATTCAGTTATTCAGGCCTTATTAATTTTTATAGTGCTAATTTGAGCTGATATTCATCTATTTGATAATCATAATGGAAGTTTGTGTTCTTGTAAGAAGAAGAAGAATTAATCTCCATGCAGTTGGTTTTACACTGAAAAAGGATGAGAAAAGAAGGGAAGATGTTACTGTCCAAATTGATATCCATTGATCATAATTTGGGTCAGAGAGAATTTTGTTCACTAGTTTACTAAATTAATATTACCGTTTATGTTAGAAGAATAATATATTGTAGCTATCATGTTTTCTGCTAGAAATAAGTAAGAAGAAGTTTCTTTCCTGTTGTTGTACAAGTACCCAAGTAAAGTAGAATATTGTGGATAAAAAAAGAAGTGTTGTGACATCCAATATGTCTCAATAGGTGGAAGCATTTCTTGGTGTTACAAACCATTGTAAATAATGAGAATACTATATTGGGAGGAAGTATAAAGATCCATCCAAGAGCTATAAAACATGCACTTTTGGCCTATTTTCAAAGTGATTCATGAGTTTAAGGGAATATCCTACTCATTGTAACCACACAAAAGGATTATCTTCTGGTGGTTGTGTCATTGGGATTATTTTCTGACCATTAAAAGGACCATATGATCTTATTTTTTGGTGAACCTTGTCAAAATATCATGTGATATCTTTACTAATTTCATATAATTTCATATGATAGGGAAACAATAATAAGGGAATCAAGATCTTAACAGGTCTAAGTGGTATAGGGATAAAAAGTTGAAATAATATTAAAAAGTCCCCAACACTGATTCACCCCTATTAGTGTTAGGTGTATCCGAAATTGGTCCTATCAATTGGTATCAAATAGAGATCCACCTCTATTTTATTCTATATAGTGAAGTTATTATCTTTTGATGATTTGAGTTTCTTTCCTATTTCAACAATGAAGTTCACTTTTTTTGAAGATTCAGTTACCTCCGAGAAAAATTCTATATCCATCAAGACAATTATGAACATGAAAAAGGAAGAGAAGAGAATGTTTAAGAATAATACCCTCTTATCTAAAGAAGAAAAATTATCTGTTTCTCTATGTCTTTATAACAATAAAAACATATCAGGCATGGAAAGTAATGAGATGGTGGATCAACTTCCACCAAGAAAATCGATAACCTTCCTACCTCTAGTGATCACGTGGTATGTGTTAGTATATTTCAAAACATTCCACAAGATGAAAATTCTAGTACAAGTAGTCATGATTATCAATCTAAAAATTCTCAAGAATTATCAATTGATATATTAAGAGTTATTCTACATGAAATTCTTGAAGAAATAGCCTCCCTTGTTTGTGGAGTCTTTCAATGTATGCAAGAAGAGATCACCCAACTAGAAGAAGAAGATGGTGTTTTGGAGAAGGGATTTCAAGAAAAAATTCTTCAATGTTTTGATCTCTCTAGATAGGTGGAACCTTTTAAACAAAAAAAGGGATCTTGAAATAAGTTCCTCAAAATTTCTCAATGAAGTTGAAGATAAAGAGGGAGTCAATAAGGATCCAGAAGAAAAGATCCATGTACTTGAAGATAAGCTAAAGATCAAAACTGAATTCAAGGGTTTATATTTGGAAAAAAATTCCAACAAGATCAAGGAACATGACTCTTTGTTACAAAAAAATTTCTCATGCATGCGGCGGAAGTTGAAATTTTTAAATTTTTTTTTGAAGAGAATATGATTATGATTGAATATCCGAAAATCATCCTCAATTTGAAATGTGTTGATTTGTAATCTCAGTTGAACAATATTGAGAAGACACATATTGAGTCATCACAATATAAGGAAAACATATATATTGGTACTCAATGTTCATTGGAGGACGCTGAGGTTAAAATACCTACAACATGTGATATTAAGATCATGACTTATCTCGATGATCTATCACAAACAACTAATATAAATCAGGAACCATCCACACCGTCATGTACTAATGTTTCTAAACCTATTAACATGAGTATTTCTGGTCATAAAACAAAATATGAGAACATATATATGAATAAAGGTGAGAAGAATCATACCACCATGACTATGGTGGATAGAAAAAGGAATGTGGTGGTCGATTCCCTATAGGAAGCAACAAATATCATGTATAAGACCCAACAATATGATTTATAAAATATCAAGAAATTAAAATTTATGGGTCAATGTTGGTGATACAACATATTTGGTTAATACACATTATAGTTTTGTTACAATCCACAAAATTTAAAAGAACAAAGTAATCCTATATCAAGGGAGATAAGTCTAGAGAAGAAGAAGCAACATCCAAAGGTCTAGAAGAATATATATACTGAAAATAGATTTGGAATGGTCGATAACATCTCTGATGTATGAAATTGAAGTCATATCAAAGTTGGTACAAGTTCATCTGAACATATATCCAAATATGATAAGAAAAGAACACTTCTCTTTTAAACTGCTTCTTGTTCTGTAAATTTCTTGAAGATCATGTCATCGGAAAAGGTATGTCTGTCTTAATCTCTCATCCATGGTTATAGAAAAAAAACTATTTATAGAGGGGGTGAAATTGAATTATTCTGTGACATAAGAAGAATTTAAGTGCCCCAAGGTCACTTATACTACCTATTTCATTTCAATGTTTTTGATCTATTTGTTGAAGTAAGTGTAGGATTTTTAGGTTGATTGTTCTTAAAAAGATTCATCTCATATTTAGTAATTTCATCATGGAATTAATGTGAATAATACTTGATGACATGTATATGAATTATCATTTCATAATATATCATGATCAGGTGGTAATATACATCTTTGTTGTCTAAATCAAATCCTCATATTTTCTACACCAAGCATAGCTCAAGTAGACTTAGAGTGAAATGATGGTTGGAACATTGTTTACATATGGAATGATACCCCTTTTCCCTTAAACATTTTATTTCTTGTTAATAAGGGGGATAGAATGTGAAATGAATGTTTTACGGGAGATAGAATTTTTTTTTAAAGGACAAGGAGAGAGAGAGAGCAGATAATAGTATCACATATTGACACACTCATTTGAAAATAACTTTTAAGGTATTGGAAGGAAAAAAAGGGAGGTATTGTAGATCAAACCTTGTGTATAGATTGTATTTGTTGTCAACATATTATCATTGGTGGAAAGTGATGATCAATAAAATAGGAATATTATAGTGATGTTAATATGACGAAGAAGTTATAAAGTTATTGGATTTTGGATGAAGTCCTCAAGTTTGAATATTCCAAGAAACATGTTAATTGTTTGGAAATATTGGGAATCTAGGTGATGGCTGGAGAATTGTTATGGATTAATTTGATGACATCAGATTTCATGGTTGAATAATCCTCCTAGTTAAATATGATGATTATTTGATTGTCTATATTTCAAAAAATATCATAAGTTTTTAAGAGATCTTGTGATGCAAGCCTTATGAAGGAAAGGGGGAGAAAAGGTGATAACAACCAGTTTCTGATTTTATTGGAATGAAAGATGTTGTTGGATGATTGAAAATCATCATGCTTAGTTTTTTGAAACAATGTTTTAAGGTGGAAAAATTTCTCCGTGTTTTCCAAATTTTGGGGGTCCAAAATATGGAAGATGGAAAGCATCGTAAAACATGGAAATTCTTAAAGGCCTTATGAAAATAGGTAAAATGAAATACTTTTGAAAATATGGGCATCATGGAGGGTGTTTGTGAAGGTATTAAGATTCTGACGGTGATCTCTATGATTATGAGAAATAGGATCATCACGAAGAGAAATATAGGTTTTTTGGATGCCATTATTAAAATATTGATAAATCACAAGTTTCATGAAGATATGATTCATGAATGGTGTTTCGTGAAGGCATCAAGATGCTAAGAGTGATCTCCGTGATTATGAAAAATAGAAGCATCACAGTGTGTGAAGGATTTGATGGTATCTCTGCGATTATGAAAATCTTCATGAATGTGAAATTTTCCTGGAGCATCATGAAAAATGGAGAACCATGTAGAAAATGGGAGAGCTCCAAGAAAGGGTGTTGTCATGGATAAAAAGTTTTTGGAGTTGGGGGAAAATCCTATAAATTGGCCTCTGCAGCCATTAGAAAAGTGGAATGACTTAAATGAAGATCTTAAGGCTCTTAGTTTGCGAAGGTGACTCATAAAGGTTGTTCATGTGAAATAGTTCATGAATGATTTAATATACAACCGAATGTTTTAAGAATCGTGAATGTTAAGGGAATTCACGATGGCTATAAAAATCCAACTGAAATTTGGGTGCTTCACAAAGGCTAAGTGATCTTCAATAAATGAACGTGGTTCTTTGAAGGCAGTGTGCTTCAAAAATGTTGTAATCTTCTCAAGGGAGATTCAAAAGGGATCTTTTTTAGAGTTTTTCAAAAGGGATCATTGAGAAAAATAGTTTTGAATAACTATTTTAGGTGAACTAGTGCTTGGGTATAATACCCCAACAATGTTTTTAGAAGTGTGACAATGTGTTTACCCAGTTGATACACAACTAATAGATAAGAGTGAACACACATAGTTTTTTTTGTGAAAAAGAACCAGCATGCAACTAAAATCATATCTGCACAAAATAAGAAGAAGAGTGTGGTCAATATATATTTAGTTATTCTTGATATATTAATTGTGATGATGATAATACAATATTATATTCATTCGTTTGACAATCTTGAAGTAATTTTGTGATTTTAGAAAGAATAATAAGAAGAGATCTTACTGTAGTTGTTTTTTCACTAAAGAAGGAAGAGAAAAAAGGGAATAAGTGACTAACCAGATTGATAACTATTGATAATAATTTTGGTCAGAGAGAATTTAGTTCATTAGTATACTACATTCATATTATTTTGGTTGACAGAGAAGAAGATATTGCAGTTTTCAAGTTTTCTACTCGGAATAAGTAAGAAGTTTCTTTCATGTTGCTATGTAGGTAACCAAGTGAAGTAGAATATTATGGAACAAAAAAGAATCACTTTGATATCCAACAGGTCTTAATAGGAGTAAGACGTTTATGGGGTTAAAATTACTTTTAAACAAGGAGAAGACTGTCTTTGGAGGTAGTATAAAGATCCATCCAAGAGCTTCAAAATACACACTATTGGATTGTTTTAAAAGTGCTTCACATGTGTAAGGGAATATCCAACACATTGTAACCACACAAAAGGATTGTTTTCTAGTGGTTGTGTAGTCATGATTATTTCTAGACCATGCCAAGGAATAGATACTATTTTTGAGTAGTGAACCTTGTAAAAATATCATGTGATATATTTACTTATTTCACATACTTACATACGATAGGGAAATGAGAATAAGAGAATCAAGATCCTTAGAGGTATAAGAGGTACATTAATAAAAGTCAAAATTATATCGAAAAGTCCTCAACATTGATTAACCCCTCTTTATGTTAGGTGTATCACAAATTGGTCCTATATGTTTTTATGATGAAATATATGGTGATAGATTATTCCTCATGTAAATTGAAGGCTCATGAGAAAAAATACCCGAATCATGATTTGGGGTTAGCCACGGTAAATTGTTTTTACAAATATTGATACATTATAATTATGGTTATACATGTGACATATATATTGATCATAAATGTTTAAATTATATATTCACCTATAAAGAGTTGACTATTTACTAAATAAGATGGTTGGGGTTCATTAATGATTATGACTACTCAATACATTACCACCATATGAAAGAAAACAAGGTAGGTCTAATATTTATGGATTTTAAAAGGATGTACCATGAAATATAGAAGGAAGTGAAGAAGACTTAACTTTCTCAACTATGTGTTCAACCATCTATCAATTTGAAGATTAAATAGGTTAAAAAATGTTGTTGTAGGGATGAAAACGAAGGTGGAAATTTTCTTGAGTTCAACATTGATTGTAATGGAATGAAAATGTTCAAGAACTAAATATATGTCTCATCAGTACCATACTTGAAGAAGGACCCATTGAAAGAAGCCCATAGCTCATCATTCTTTATTCATAATTGAATAATAAAGATGTATATATTATTGAAAGAGAATTTATACTGGGCAATCATATAGAGAGATATTGTGGAGTATGTATCTTAGTGATTGGTATGTCATCCATTTAAGGTGATAGGAAGAAGTAAAAGTAGATGTTACAATAATTACTCATAATATAATTGAAATGGGAAAACAACTCCATGTATTTGTTTATTAGAGTCCCCAAAACATTTAAAGGACATAATTCTATTTGGTATGCAGTAAAACACCTTATGAATTTAGCACAATTAATTTCTATTAGAGAATAATTCTATCATGATCATCTTTCTAGGATATATATTAAGTAATTGGTAAGGTTTAATAGAGTACCACATTCTATTGTATCTGATTGGGGTCAGATTTTTTACCTTAATATTTTACAAAATTATTTATAAATATTTAAATATAGTGTTTTGTTTCAGTACTTATTATTATCCTCATATATATGGTCTATCCTAGAGGACCACTCCAAACCTGAAGGATATGTTGAGATCCTATTCTCTAGATTTGATTGGTGGTTGGGATAAAAACCTCTCTCTAGTTGAGTTTTCTTACAATAATGACTTTCACTTGAGCATTAAAATGGATCCTTATGAATCCATCTATAAAAATAACTAGATAAATTTAACATTCTATAAAGTCTTTAGAGAAACAATGATTCTATGATTTGATCTAGCTATGGAAATAAAAGATACGTTTTCATTAATTTATTAGGACATAAAAATATTAGATTTGATAGAAGAGTTATGAGGACCATCATTAGTGAAATCATGAATTATAAGTTGGTGAGAATGAATTCCTATGAATCTATACATGGAATAAGGATCTGAGATTAATAAATAAGGGAATATTGATCCCTAGGTATATTTTTTAGTTTGATATTCTTGATTGAGTAGGGAGTGTAGCCTATTTCATAGACCATCCATCGAATCTCTCCCTAGTTCACGATGTGTTCTAGGTATCTTTACTGAAGAAGAAAATAACTAATATTAAAAATATTATAAAATTATAAATCATACCACTAGATCATGATATATTTTTTGAGGAACAACTAGTGGAGATTATAGATCAAATAGATAATTTTTTGAGAAACAAGACCACTCACCTGGTCTCGGTTTTGTAAAAAACCCATATATTTAAATAATCTATATGGGGGCATGTGGAAATGTTGAGGAAGAATAATACTTTGTTTTTGTTATTTATTTTTTGGAATTTTATTTTTGAAATTAATTTTAATGGTGGTATAATGTTACACCCCCAATATTTTTATATATTTCATATAAAATAAATTTGAGGTATTCAATATCTTGGTTTATATGAAACCCTGAGTTTAAATGAACCACGATATAGTAATATTTTATAACATGTCCATTAAGTTGAATTGTATGAATAGTAATAACCATATTATGTAGAATATGTATATATTTTTTAATTAATGAAAATTTATTTATATATTTATAATAAATATGTGCTCAATTTTCTGTAAAGTCATTTTATGCTTCAAAAATATGTTTTCATTAAAAATGGTTTTTATTTAATTTTTTTACAAGAACATTATAATTAATTTATAAAATATTAATAGATTTTATTTTATAAAATTAATATCATTTTCTAAATAATCATTTTAATATTATATTAGGGTGATTTTATTTGGTGATTTTCTAAAAGATTTATTTTTCGTTGAATAGTCAAAATTCAAATTTTTGTAAATCAGTCATTTATTCTCATTAAATAAAGTAATTTAAAAGTACCCTTATATTTTAATGTCACATAATCATCCTTTAATTATAAATATTATAATAAATTATATAGTAATCAACATTATACATTATTTTGGTATAATTCCATTTTTGGGCATAAACACAAATTTGTTTAAAAATCATTTTTTGGGTGCAATGTGTTTTTAACTTAATAAATTGAATAAATATATATTGATTAATGGTTTAAAATATTTTTATATATTATATATTCCATAAAATATTTTTACATTCATTTTAAAGATTTTATAAGGTAAGGATTGGAATTAAATTCAATTTTATGCTTAAAAATGCAGTTATCTAAAAACTAGTTTTCATTACGTTTCATGCGATTATTATAAAATAAATTTAAAAAAATATATAAATTGAATACAATAAAATGTATTGAATATTTTTAACCATCACAATTAATATAATTTAGTAGGATCGACTTAATTTTTTTCCATAATTAATAGTAAAAATTAAAAATATTTGTTACCATAGTTAATGTTACAATTGGTTTATCCAGGGGTGTGGGTGGGGTGGTCAAGCTAAGATACCAAGGTTATAATTCCACATAAAATTATATGAATTATTATTAATTTATGATATTTCAACATTATCATATCTTAAATTTAATTTATTATCAATTTTCCACTTTCATATAAAAGATACCTTATATTATTGATGTCGTTTATGTAATTCCAAGCGGATCCCTCCCCTAACATATAAAAGGAAACATATTTTCCTCCATTAATGAAAAAAATTAACATTATATATTAGTAAATCCCTACACAAAAACATTACTATATTCCTTACCTTCATTCTTTATGTCCTATCCTTTTCCAAAGACTAATCTTTCAAGACATAAGGTGTAACCCAATGGTGGTATCACAATGAAAAGGTATAAATATTAGGCAAGATCATTCGTTTTTATTTATTTTTACACCTCTAAACCCATTGTATAAATAAAAAAAATATTACTTCAGTATAATAAATATATTTATATTTTATTATAATAATCATACAACTATTTCCCTCATATTCTCCATTAAATGAGAAATGAAAGTATTGCTTGTGAATACGTGTGAACTACTACCTCCACACAACGATATGATTAATTTTATACCACCATATTTCATGGTTGATATTTATGTTGTATTTAATATATATATATATATGTGTGATATTTATTATAGAATAATTATTCCATAGATGTGAATTATTTTTTATCATTCTTTCATTCCATCTATCAAAACTGGAAAACATCACTCCTGCATATATACATACTACCGTCTCCATGAAGTGATGTAATTCATTTTTCATAATAGCTATATGAATGTTTATAAATGGTTATATAATGATTAAATATTATAATTATTAAATTATTAGGATTCTATATATGTGAAAGGACCATAAATTATGAACTGAGACTTTCATGAAAAACAAAAAAGTTAACACGTAGAAATAATGATTTTAATAAAGATTTATTAATAAATGGTTTTGGAAATGTTTTACATTGATGAAATATGGTTTTATAATTGTGAATATTTTTATTTTATATAATTATAAAAAAAATATTTTATTATGTAGGTGGTTATATCTCTTATGAATAAAGTTATACTTGAGGTAAGGGTTTTATGTTACAATGTCACTTTTTAATGAGATTTTTTACAAATAAATTTATGATGATGAAATTATATGATCTATCTCTAAAAAATATATTTTATTTTATTATACTATGTTTTATATATATATTAAATATTTTCCTTCCATTTTTATCTCTTTAATTACTCAAGTGACTGCAATAATGTATTTAAAGAAGTTCGACTTTATTACTCTCTTCGACCATGAATATTTTTCTTCTATATCAATATTTTACATAAACTTTTTTCATATTATTTATCACAACCCAAAGATTTTATAAATTAATTTTTACCCATGTTTTTCATTCTATATTTTTTTAATATGAATATTATTGTACTTTTCCGAATGAGGTATTTCTAACTTTTTAACAAAAACGTGAAATAAATATTTATTTTAGTGTACACTACATGTAAATATTTTCCCAATATCATGAATTATATTTGATTTTATGATTTATTTAGAATTTTATTATCTATTCTAAAAGAAAATTTTTTCCTAATATTTTATAAATTTAATATTTTAAATAGTTCATTTTAAAATGATAATGGTATTTTCCTCAAAAAAATGTTCTAGTGACATTATAAAGGTATTTTCGTCTATAACAACATCATTGGTTGTTTCTTATGATTTACTGGGGATATGGTCTAATTTTAGCATATTTATTCTTAATCTCGATTGTTTATTATTATGGTAATGAAATATTTATGAAATCCATTTTCTTTTACATGGGTTAATCTATGATAAAATGATAAATGTTTTCATAATATTATGGAAAAGATATTATTTTATTATGATTATGTGACAGGTGGGTCTATTATATCCCTACAATGCATAGGGTAAATATTAATTTTTATGATCTCAAAGGGTATATTAGGGGTTATCCCATGCCCAATAGAGGTTTCACTGGTAGTTAGATAAATACCAACAATGGTACACAAAAGTTTATTATATTCCCAAAGGAGGTATACATGTGGTTATCCCAAGCCTAAAATTTGATTAATGTCTTAGAGGGTAGCGATGACATAATATATCTTAGATTATCATTCTACAATGCTTTATTACACACTTTTATGACATGATATTATGCCAATGTTATGATTTCATGGATGATGTTCTTATATTTTGTTATGATTCACATCTTATCAAACAATAATCTATATTTAATGACATGTTATTATGATCGATGAATTATTGGGTATGATTTTAAAATGTTAAAATCTGGTTCTCATACCCTTATACTTAAAATGATTATTGATTGATATCTCCAATGTTTACCCTTATTGAGAATATGATCTTACCCTTTATTATGTTTCCTTTTTCCAAGGATATGAAGAAACTTTCTATGTAAGATATTTCTAAGAATGATTTTACTAGTTATGAACTTTTTGGTAGATTCTGTAGGTATATTTTTACTAGTTTTTTATGTATCCGCCTATCCAAATTCATTAAAACTTCATGGCTTCGGCATAGATCATAATTATATGTAACAAATATTCATCTAATGGGATGAAATATTTATGTATTTACTGTCTCAGTCACCATAGTTATGTATAAATAATATAATAAGAAACATTTTTTATAGGAATTCAAATAGATTACTTTTGTAAAAATTTGTTTCTATAGTGAAAACCAAAAAATTTACACGTGAAAAATATTAGAGTAAAATAATTTTTTTAAATGATTCAAAATATAAGGTTGAGGATTTATCAAACTTAAATCTTCACCTAAATTTTTATTTTATATTATTGGATCTATTTGTAATTTGAATAATGATTTTACCTTTTATATTATTATAAAAATTCCACACCTATCCTTTATAAAAGGATCCATCACCACACCACTTTTTCTCAAACCCAATCTATACTGATTCTAATTTTTTTACCAAAATAACTTATAAAAATTACTAGCTAGGTATGTAGAGACCCGAATCTTGGTGTACATTGACATTACATTACATTTGCGGAATACTTAGTACATAACAAAAACACACACACAAGGATCGTAATAGTATAGTGTCTTTGGAAACTCGGAATATAATCTTCTAATCCTGGTGAAATATCCTCAACATCTACCATAAAGATCTTCCTTTTTTATACCTAAAACCATTCTTTATATCATGGGGAAAAAACATAAAAGGGTTAGATCAAATACTCAGTAAAGGTAAACAAACGAAATACCAATCACATCATAAGAACATAACATTTTGAAAATCTTAACCTGCAAAAGAGAGCATAATTTCTTAACATGGGATAAATCGTGGCAGTGAAATGTAATCACAATAATCATAACATAAAACATGAAACATTGTGGCATACACATATAATCATAGAGAATCATTTCTTGTTAGTCAGGACTCATTGCCAAGACTATCTTAGTGGACAAAGTCTCTTTCTGAACCGAGTCACCCTCATTTCAGTCCTGTTTCACTGAACCGGTATAACCTACCATTCCAGCCATGTCTATTTCATGAGATATAAAATCATTACCCATTGAATTGGAGGGAGATATAGGTCCCACCCATCTCATAATGATACCATTCTTATGTGTGCCACAAAATCATAAATCATACATCATTGCATAACCCATGTAATACAAATGGGAATCTTAAACATCATGACATCATAAAACAATTCATATAAGATAAAGGAATTCATAAAAATATTTCCATCACAACATAATCAAATCCATGTAATAATAGGGATATAAACAGAACCCTATATTGTCTTAGATGGAAAATAATTTGGATAAAACTCTTGAACTCCATTCTTGAGGAAAATATTCTTTCTACTTCAAAAACATTTATCCTTTCATAACATGTCATACAATTTTAAACTAAAAGAAGTGGATTAAAAATAAACATGAAAACATTTAAAGGATGCTTCTTGTAAATAATGTTTTAAAAATCCATTCATGCCGTATAAGTTAAAAAAAACATTCTTCTCGTACTTTTGTCAGAAAAGTCAAAAAAGTACCTCATACGAAAAACGACAAAAGATTCCTTTCATATCTTTTACCAAAAACTCAAAGAAGGGTAAAATTGGATTTAAAAAAATTGTAGGTGTATGGAAATAATATTACATATTGAGGAAACATGGACATGGATAATAAAATACGCCCCAGTAAATACAAAAGTATAAACAATATCGGATAAAAATGAGATTGTGATATTTCCCTTACCTTTGGTCCGATTTGCTCCGTAAGTGTCTGAACCTCCTGTATAATGATTTAAATAATGTCATTGACTTATTCCAGAATCATATTCATTGTTATGATATCATATATGGTTCACTTATGACTTTATATTACCCTTTCTTTTGTAAATTCCATGTTAAAGAAGCGTTTTGGGTAAAATCGTTTCATTTGTCATCCATGTTTTGACTTGTAATTTTTCATATGATTACTTAGATCGTGATTAATTAATTCCAGAATATAAAACATGATTTATATATAATATATATTCATAATATACATATATATAATAAATCAGTAAATGGAAAGCAACACACCGTTCATGGAGACGGTAGGCCGTACGTACGCATGAACGTTGTTTTCGTTTCCTTATTGAGTTGAATGGAATTATGTAGATGAAATACATATATATAAACATAAATCCAGTATCATTATTATTTCATATATTTCTTGATTACTTATTATATGTACTTTATAATCATTCACAAATGGTTAAAGTGGAGAATGGATCTCATCGCGTCGTGGAGACGGTAGTCCGTACGTACGCACGAGCGATGATATCGTTTTCATGATTATGGAATTGAATTGGAGTGGATGATACAATATATAAAAATCAGTATGATGTTATAATAACTATGTATAGTTATTCTTTACACCATTATACCCATCCATGTAAGGTGTTGGTGGAAAATAGATTTCACCACGGCGTGGAGATGGTATTCCGTACGTACGCACGCGCGGTGATTTCGTTTTCCATAGGATGGATAGATGGTGAAATAGGATTGTTTAATACTTATAATAACATATCAGTATATGAGTGATACTGATGTTATTAATTCATAATCAAACAACCTAATAAGAAGAAGTGGAAGAAAAATAAAGGTGAATGAATCGGTAACGGAAATTACCTCTTCTTTGAAGCGCCTCTTTGAGACCTCCTCTTAGGCACTAAAATTGGTCTTTGAGGAAGACCAGAACCTCTAGGATGTTTCTAGGGAAGTGGATAAGAGAATTTGGCAGGGATTGGCCGATCTTGAAGGCTCAAAGTTGTGTGAGAAAGAGAGGGAGGAGGTGCCCTTTTATAAGGGAGGAGAGGATCACCTTTCGAATAACTAAAAATATTATTTTATTATAAAGTCACGTTCAGTTTTAAATAGCTCAAAATTTATTTATTTCGAGGCTAAGGTGGGTATGGTTTTAAATCCTCTCATCCAATAGAATTTAGACAAGTTTAGGTTCCTATTTTAACCTTATCATTTAGATTTAACATTAAGTTAAATAATTTTACTTTTACCGTGTCTTCTTGTGTTCTTACACTATAAGGTTAATAAACATACTATAAGTAGCCAAAAGAACCCCAAGTTGTTTATTATTAATATATATAACCTTATCTAAGTCATTTTGCCGAACCATAGATTTTTAGGAATAAAATAACAATTAATAATATAATATCTGTTTTAAAAACTAATTTATGTCAATTTTGACACTATTTGGTACATGATTTTTATGAAATTCATAACAGAATGATAAGATATAAACAAGTTACTTAAATCAACAATAACATTTCATATTAACCTATAAAATTAGTGTAAGTCAAAAAAAGTCTCAAATGACATTTATTTGGGCATTTATGACATCAATTATGTCAATATTTCATTAAGAAGATAATTACTGCACCATCATTGTGTCATAAATAAATTAAATTATTTAATGTCTAAAAATTAAAAATAAAATACCATTATGTAGGAAATCGATTTAGCTTTCTAATGAATATTTATAGTCGAATTTATCTTATGTATAACCCCATATTAAAAATGGTTTAGTAAATATACTTTGATTTTAACTCATTTAACTCTTCTTTAAATAAATTAATAATAAATGTCCTAATCTAATCCAAGTGGGCCTAAATGGTCATATTTTATTCCTAAGTTTGTCTTTGGTCGAATTACACTTGTCCAATAGAATTAGGACATGTGTTAGGGTAATAATAATATCATTTCTACAATTAATTACCCTATTTACTTTTAACCGTGGTAAAAAATGTAAAAATTTACTATTCACAAAATAATTATTTTCATCTCATTGAACCACATTTTACTTACTGACATCAACCGTGTCTCTCGGATTTTTGAAATTCCACTCACAGAATCGGTAAAATTAAGTTTTATGAACAATTCAGTTTTTTTAACTACCACTTAGTGGTTTCACTATTCATCAAAATTTGAAAGTTTTCAGAAAAATACCAAAAATTAGGACTAATCTATATTTGATATTATGAACTCAAAATGATGTCTATTTTACCAAATTCAAAACATATCAGTTGCATTAACTAATTTAAAAATTAATTCTCGTCGTCAAAACAAATAGCGTGTTTTTAAGAGATAATAACTATCAAAAGATTGAAACTTGTTTATAACTGGTTTAAATGTGGAATTACATCCAATGGCCAACATTGTATTAAATTGTAAAAATATATTCTAAATATTCTTTAAAACCACTTAAATTAACAATTTATCACTATTAATTATTTCGATTAAAAAAGTTGTTTTTAATTAAAATTTAGTAATTTTCACTATTTATCAGAATATGAAAGTTATCCGAAAAGTACCAAAATTTCACCTTAGGCTAAATTCGATACTCCGAATCCAAAAATGAAGTCCATTTTGAGAGATAAAATTTCTAAAATTTTAAAAGGTGGTTATTACTATTAATAACGACTGTTTTTAATAATATATCGTGTTTTAGTGAAACTCGGTATTGCGTACTACACACGCTATCGAGGAAGGTCGCGGTTGCGTGTAATACAAGGCAAGTCAAGGATGCATGTTGTGCAAGCTTCTTTTGGTGTAGCGTACAACACAAGACATTAATGAAATTAAAAAGAATATTTTTCATAAAATCTCGGGGTGTTACATTCTACCCCCCTTAAAATGAATTTCTCCCTCGAAATTCGTCGGGGTTATAAATGGTTTACTTTTCGAAAGTTCCTTTAATAGAAACCCACATCGTAAAAATGAATACCAAAACCAATCTTTAAAAATAAAAGTATGAAACGTAACGGTTACCCAAATAAACTAATCACTGGGTTTCCACATAGGTGAAAATATGGATATGGAAGAAAAATCTAACCATCATGTTCTGATGGAGAGTGGTAGAGAACATGGATATGGAAAATCCAACAATCACAAATCCATAAATTTGTGACGATCTAAGGTACCATCTGATAAATCAGATATAAGAGCACTATGCCAACATTTTTGGTTTTCAAGATCGTTTCCCTAAAGTTGATGAAATTGGAATTAGAAGAAATACTTTCGTGATTTTGGTATAGTCTCACCATTTGTCGTTCTTTGGACTATTTCCACTTCATCTCTTAAAGAAATGAAGTTGAATTTGTCATTCGTGACGTGTTAGTAGATCATGTGATAGAATGATGGGTCATTCCATCTCTTTCAAACAAATGGTTAGCAAATGTTAAAGTCCATCTTATGGTTAATCGTATATGGTTCCAAAAATGAACTTATACTTCATATATCATACCGCTTAATAAAATAAAACTAGTTTCTACTAAACTGGGACTTTCTGTAGGTCAGTGGTAGGCGATAAAGGCCAGTCGCACTTCGGTTGTGGGTTCGATTCCCATAGCCTTGTCCGACGCGTTGGGATGTCGCCCGTCCTGCAGGTTGTCCTTTTTCTAAAACTATATTACTATAACATCCCATCAATAATATCGAAAAACATTTTATCCTAACTTATGTCCAACATAATCCATTCTAATCTTTAGGCTTATCTAAAATACTTCGGTCCAAGCTCATAGTATAAAGAAAATGATTACTTGAAATGTCACAGAATAATGACGTGAATGCCATCATTAATCCCCCATATATCATAAGATATATCCTTTTGGTCAAATTACAAACATTTGAATACCTTAATCATGTATTCTCTTGAAGAATGAATACCCATTGAACCTTAGTGAAAACATAAATGCAGTTAAAAGTTAACACTTTCCACATACCAAAATCCTCAAAATTCTATATACTCAAACCATGATATCACTTAGTCCTTATATCAATCATGAGCTCATGAATACTGTTAAACATTTCATTTTCTCGTTTTCCCTTCATTATGCGCATATCATCTTATTTCCAAAAATATCTCATTCACTTTGAATACGACATTAGACTAATACATAAATATTCCAATACTTTATGATACAACATTATTTTGGAATCACGTTATATTCCACCACATCATTGTCATATTCTACATCGCCAATAGTGATCGCATGTGACTTACCTTTGTCCTTTGCCTTAAGTGGTTGCTCATGTCGATCATCACTATCCCTTGGATTAGGGAATTTATTAGCATAATACCCCATTTCCTTGCACTTGAAGCATTGAAGTGTTGGTGGTGCGTTCTCTAGAGTGTTTGCTTTATTCAAATCATTAGAAACCCTTTTTCCATTACATCGACACTCAACTGCTCGATGACCTTCTTTTCCACACTTAAAACATTTTCTGGTCCCTTTAAGACAATCTCCACCATGCTTCTTTCCACACTTTGTGCATAAGGAAACATTCATCTTCATTTCACCATTATTCTGAGATTTCTCCTTGAACTCCATCTTTCGTTTCTTGTCAAAACCATGAGATGGATATGTAACCCCAACTTCCATTTCTACCTTGATAGCACAACGCACAATTTCTTCATAGCTACTGAAGTCTCTTATAGCTAATGCCCTTCGAAGACTCGGTTTTATGCCACTGAAAAATAGATCAACTTTACTTTCAGGTTGGATGATAATGCCAGATGCATACCTTGCAAGTCTTGTAAAATTCGCTTCGTATATACCAACAGATTCATCATCCTTCTACTTCAGCTCAAGAAACTCATTTTCCATCTTTGTTCGAAGAATACGAGGGAAGTACATACTGAAAAACAAGTTCTTGAACTCGTCCCATTCCATGGACTCAATTTCATCTCTTGGCCTCGTATTCTTGATAAGATTCCACCATTGATCAGCTTCACCTTCCAAACGATATACTGCTAAGATGAATTTATCATGCTCAGAACATTGAAGAACTGAAAATATCTTTTCAGTGGTACTGATCCATTGTTCAGCAACAAGTGGACAAGAAGACCCACTGAAAGAAGGTGGACGTTGCCTCATGAAGGACTCAATAGAATATTGTTCCATTCTCTGCTCATTTGGAAGTCCAGAATGATTCATAGCTTGTGTAAGTATAGCAATAAGATTTTGCACTCCATCTCCCATAACATTTGTTTGTTCAGAAGGGCAATCATTTCATTGTCCATTGCATTGATCAACACGGTTCCTTCGGGTTCCAACCATCGTCTAAAACCCAAAAAGAATAGTGTGAGAGGCAAAAATCATGCTAGGGAAAACAAAATTATAAAGGGGGAGTATCCTCAATATCTAACTTATTAGGATAAATTCTATGATCGTTAGAGTAATTCTAGTACTATAACCTATATGTATACTTAACCTTAGGGCCATCCCTAGACTTACACATACCTTAGAAATATCTCTAGGGATCTCACTAACGTTTTTGCATCCTAGTTTCCAAAGGTTGACTAAACCTTTCCTCTGATACCAACTGTAGAGACCCGAAGCTTGGCGTACATTGACATTACATTACATTTGCGGAATAATTAGTACATAACAAACACACACACACAAGGATCGTAATAGTTTAGTGTCTTTGGAAACTCGGAATATAATCTTCTAATCCTGGTGAAAGATCTTCTACATCTCCCATAAAGATCTTCCTTTTTTTTTAAACCTAAAACCTTTCTTTATATCCTGGGGAAAAAACATAAAAGGGTGAGCTCAAATGCTCAGTAAGGGTAAAAAAAGAAATACCAATCACATCATAAGAACATAACATTTTGAAAATCTTAACCTACAAAAGAGAGCATAATTTCTTAACATGGGATAAATCATGGCAGTGAAATGTAATCACAATAATCATAACTTAAAACATGAAACATTGTGTCATACACGCATAATCATAGAGAATCATTTCTTGTTAGTCAGGACTCATTGCCAAGACTATCTTAGTGGACAAAGTCCCTTTCTGAACCGAGTCACCCTCGTTTCAGTCCTGTTTCACTGAACCGGTATAACCTACCCTTCCAGCCATGTCTATCTCATGAGATATAAAATCTTTACCCAATGCATTGGAGGGAGATATAGGTCCCACCCATCTCATAATGATACCATTATTATGTGTTCCACAAAATCATAAATCATACATCATTGCATAACCCATGTAATACAAATGGGAATCTTAAACATCATGACATCATAAAACAATTCATATAAGATAAAGGAATTCATAAAAATATTTCCATCACAACATAATCAAATCTATGTAATAATAGGGATAGAAATAGAACCCTATATTGTCTTAGATGGAAAATAATTTTGATAAAACTCTTGAACTCCATTCTTGAGGAAAATATTCTTTCTACTTCAAAAACATTTATCCTTTCATAACATGTCATACAATTTTAAACTAAAAGAGGTTGATTAAAAATAAACATGAAAACTTGTAAAGGATGCTTCTTGGAAATAAGGTTTTAAAAATCCATTCATGCCGTATAAGTTAAAAAAACATTCTTCTCGTACTTTTGTCGGAAAAGTCAAAAAAGTACCTCGTACAAAAAACAACAAAAGATTCCTTTCATATATTTTACCAAAAACTCAAAGAAGGGTAAAATTGGATTTAAAAAAATTGTAGGTGGATGGAAATAATATTACATATTGAGGAAACATAGACATGGATGATAAAATACGCCCCAGTAAATACCAAAGTATAAACAATCTTTGATAAAAATGAGATTGTGATATTTCCCTTACTTTTGGTCTTATTTGCTTCATAAGTGTCAGAACCTCCTGTATAATGATTTAAATAATGTCATTAACTTATTCCAGAATCATATTCATTGTTATTATATCATATATGGTTCACTTATGACTTTATATTACCCATTCTTTTGTAAATTCCATGTTAAAGAAGCGTTTTGGGTAAAATCGTTTCATTTGTCATCCATGTTTTGACTTGTAATTATTCATATGGTTACTTAGATCATGATTACTTAATTCCAGAATATAAAACATGATTTATATATAATATATATTCATAATATACATATATATAATAAATCAGTAAATAGAAAGAAATACACCGTTCATGGAGACGGTAGGCCGTACGTACGCATGAACGCTGTTTTCATTTCCTTATTGAGTTGAATGGAATTAAGTAGATGAAATAAATATATATACACATAAATACAGTATCATTATTATGTCATAAATTTCATTATTACTTATTATATGTACTTTATAATAATTCACGAATGGTTAAAGTGGAGAATGGATCTCATCGCATCGTGGAGACGGTAGTCCGTACGTACGCACGAGCGATGATATCGTTTTCATGATTATTGAATTGAATTGGAGTGGATGATACAATATATCAATATCAATATGATGTTATAATAACTATGTATAGTTATTCATTACACCATTATACCCATCCATGTAAGGTGTTGGTGGAAAATAGATTTCACCACTGCGTGGAGACGGTATTCCGTACGTACGCACGTGCGGTGATTTCGTTTTCCGTAGGATGGATAGATGGTGAAATAGGATTGTTTCATACTTATAATAACATATCAGTATATGAGTGATACTGATGTTATTAATTCATAATGAAACAACCTAATAAGAAGAAGTGGAATAAGAAATAAAGGTGAAAGAATCGGTAATGGAAATTATCTCTTCTTTGAAGCGCCTCTTTGAGACCTCCTCTTAGGGCACTAAAATTGGTCTTTGAGGAAGACCAGAACCTCTAGTATGTTGCTAGGTAAGTGGAGAAGATAATGTTATAGGGATTGGACGAGCTTGAAGGCTCAAAGTTGTGTGAGGGAGAGAGGGAGGAGGTTCCCTTTTATAAGGGAGGAGAGGGGCACCTTTGGAATAACTAAAAATATTATTTTATTATAAAGTCAAGTTCGGTTTTAAATAGCTCCAAATTGATTTATTTCGAGGATAAGGTGGGTATGGTTCTAAATAAAATCATCCAATATAATTTAGACAAGTTTAGGTTCCTATTTTAACCTTATCATTTAGATTTATCAGTAAGTTAAATAATTTTACTTTTACCGTGTCTTCTTGTGTTCTTACACTATAAGGTATGTAAACTTACTATAAGAAGGAAAACGAACCCCAAGTTGTTTATTATTAATATATATAACCTTATCTAAGTCATTTTGCCGAACCTTAGATTTTTAGGAATCAAATAACAATTAATAATATAATATTGTTTTTAAAAAATAATTTATGTCAATTTTGAAACTATTTGGTACATGATTTTTATGAAATTCATAACAGAATGATAAGTTCTAAAAAAGTTACTTAAATCAACATTAACATGTCATATGAACCTATAAAATTAGTTTAAGTCATAAAAAGTCTCAAATGACATTTATTTGGGCATTTATAACATCAATTATGTCAATATTTCATTAATAAGATAATTATTGTACCATCGTTGTGTCATAAATAAATTAAATTATTTAATGTCTAAAAATTAAAAATAAAATACCATTATGTGGTAAATCTTTTTATATTTCTAATGAATATTTATAGTCTAATTTATCTTATGTATAACCCCATATTAAAAATGGTTTAGTAAATAAACTTTGATTTTAACTCTTTTAACCCTTCTTTAAATAAATTAATAATAAATGTCCTAATCTAATCCAAGTGGGCCTAAATGGTCATAGTTTATTCCTAAGTTTTTCTTTGGTCGAATTAAACTTGTCCAATAGAATTAGGACATGTTTTAGGGTAATAATAATATCATTTCTACCCTTAATTACCCTATTTACTTTTAACCGTGGTAAAAAAAGTATACAGTTACTATTCACCAAAAAATTATTTTCATCTCATTGAACCACATTTTACTTACTGACATCAACCATGTCTCTCGGATTTTTGAAATTCCACTCACAGAAGCGGTAAAATTATGTTTTATGAACAATTCAGTTTTTTTAACTACCACTTAGTGGTTTCACTATTCATCAAAATTTGAAAGTTTTCAAGAAAAATACCAAAAATTAGGCCTAAGCTATATTTGATATTATGAACTCAAAAATGATGTCTGTTTTACCAAATTCAAAACATATCAGTTGCATTAACTAATTTAAAAATTAATTCCCGTCGTCAAAACAAATAGCGTGTTTTTAAGAGATAATAAATATCAAAAGATTTAAACTTGTTTATAACTGGTTTAAATGTAGAATTACATCCAATGTCCAACATTGTATTAAATTGTAAAAATATATTCTAAATATACTTTAAAACCACTCAAATTAACAATTTATCACTATTAATTATTTCGATTAAAAAAGTTGTTTTTAATTAAAATTTAGTAATTTTCACTGTTCATCATAATATTAAAGTTATCCGAAAAGTACGAAAATTTCACCTTAGGCTAAATGCGATACTCCGAATCCAAAAATGAAGTCCATTTTGAGAGATAAAATTTCTAAAATTTTAAAAGGTGGTTATTACTATTCATAACGACTAGTTTTAATAATATATCGTTTTTTAGTGAAACTCGGTATTGCGTACTACACACGCTATCGAGGAAGGTCGCGATTGCGTGTAATACAAGGCAAGTCAAGGATGCGTGTTGTGCAAGCTTCTTTTGGTGTATCATACAACACAAGACGTTAATGAAATTAAAAAGAATATTATTCATAAAATCTCAGGGTGTTACAAGGTACTTGATGTTTGAGCCTCATCGAAATACCACCTTGAAAATACTTAATCCATTTTCAAAAGGATATCTTCCAAGGGGTAAGTTGAAATTATCAATTACCCCTCTTTAATTAATTTTCCTTTATTTATTCTCCTATATCCTTTGAATCTTAACAACCATGTTGAAATACTTACATAAATATCATAATTATAATTAATTTCTGTATTTATTGAATAACTATTTTTTACCTTCCTCCCAACCATTGAAGAAACCAAAACACCAATTGTGTTACAAGAAAACATCCACCTTGATAACTGACATGATACACTTTTCATAACCACCATACATGGATGGTTAAAAATGGGTATTTAATATATTAATATGATATCTATAATATTATAAATGTAATGAAATTATAATATTTTTTATCTTCCTCATATTTTATGGAAGAAAATGTGTCAGCCGTGCATATGTACAGACTACCACTTCCATGGATGTGAATTATTCCATTTTTTATATAGGCTTTTCCACCTTATACTAATCTCTTAAAATATTATTCATCACCTCAAAAAAATACAAATAATATCATTATACTTTTTAATAATGTTAATATTCGAATGTAATACTTTCTTAACCATACCAACACATAGATTAAAGTTGGGTCTTGTTTTGGTTGGTTTAACAACCTATATGAACTATGCTATAAATTTCTATCATAGATTATTATTAAAACATAAATACTAGTGATAAAAGAAAATAATTATTAAATAATGTTTTGTTTATTATTATTGATTGGTTATATAAATATTTAACTTATTATTATTGTACAATCAATTTGTTTATTAAAATTTACAGAAATAAGATCTTCACTAATTTCATCATCATGAATCATAACTGAAATAGTTATAAAATAAAATTATACAATTATAAATCATTAAAATCATCTAATCTAATACTTATAATTATACCAAAATTATGAAATTTGAATCAATAAATAACAAAAAACACATCCATTATGAAACAAGTAATAAACAACCAATCAAAGCTAATTACATTAATTGATGAAAATAAAATATAGCTCCCTAATATATTAATATTCAACAAATATAAATTATATCACCCACTAGATCTTAATTACAATTTAATTTTTGCTTTGTTTTTATTTAAATTCTATCTAAAGGTTTTGGGGGAATGATAGTTGAAGAATGATATTTTTGGATGAGAAAGAGCATACATATGGTTGGCACATTTTTGTTAATAACTATCTAGAAACCATGTGGAATGGATATATGATTTAATAGGTGGGGTTTTTATGGTTTGAGGATGATTAAAAAAACCATATGGATCTCAATGAAAAACTTGGTGGGGTTGGGGTGTCTGTCAAATGGGGTTGAATAGTTTTACCAAATTATGTGGGTTTTCATAGGATACCATACTATGTTTATTTTTAATGATATTGTAGAATCAAATTGTTGCATATGGTTTGTCTATCCATACAAACTAACCATGCGCATCACTCGGAACATTTAAAAATTTCTGTTTTTCCATTTTCCCTAAGGTCATTTTTATGCCTAAACACCACATAATATCATTTAGGATTGACTTAATCCTTCCCTGGTGATGTAGAGGATTCTACCTTGGGATTTATAGTGTTTTTCCTTTTCCATTTATGGGTTTCTCAAGGTATGTTCCAGTTTTTAAGGGTTTTCTATTCCTTTCTTATATTGTTATCAGATATCTCAAACCCTTATCTCATCCCATGGAAAGAATTGGGTACCACAATCATGACATAAAGAATAACCAATTAGCGTATCATGAAAGTGTCCATGAGGGAAATGGATTAGAACATAAATGGACGTTAATAGGGTAAAATAGTCTTATAAACTGGTATGTGATGTCAAACAGATGTGAAAACATATAAAGAATGTATTTAAGAAACATTAAGAGCAAAACATTTTTGTGTGGTTTTAAGCAAAATACTATAAAGCTTTTAAAATAGAAAAGTGGAAAATATACCATATAAAAGCATAATTGAACCAATAAGGTTTTCATAATAAAAATACTGATCTTATAAATTCAATAGTTTCTTAAAACATAGGATATAGTGCACTTGAAATTGGGTAAAAATTTGGGAAGTTCCCTTAAAATGATTGTTCTTATTGGGAAGTATCGAGGAGGGATTCAATTAAAAGAATGTATATCCCTGAAATATAATGATATATTGATCATGGAACATGATTTTGGAGCATATAAACAGAATTTATAAGTTTTACATAATAATAAAAACAACTGCATCTTGGTAAAAAGAAAGATAGAGCAACCCGAAGGAATAAAGGAAGATCGGGTAGAATTCATTATGGTTTATCGGCATGGTATCAGGTGTAACTAAGAGGGATTGATGAGAGATAAAAGGGGTTTTTCATCACTTATAAATCAAGATTTTAGTATGGGGGAGGTTCATAGACATACCCCATCATTTTCTATTACATATAAAAAGACATAATATAGAGGGCAATCATGATTAAGAGTGAAATAGAGAGGATCTGGTACCATAAACCCATTGGTGTTCTCCACTTGTTATTAAAGACATGAATAAACAAATTAGGTTTATTAATTAATAATTCTAGAACCAATTTTTTGTTTAATTGGTTTAGTATAATCATTTTAAGTTCATTCATAACCGTTTTGATTGGTTATGGGGTTTAATTTCATTGTTCGGGCTCATTTTTTTACTTGATTTTAATGACTGGTTCACTTATATTTATGTTTGGATAAAAATGTAATATGAAATTTGTGTTCTAGAATTTAAGTTATATTATATTAGTGAACATACAGGATATTAAATCGTTTTAAATTTAATTTTTTACTTAGAGTTAAGTCAAACTATTATATAAAACCAAAGTGACAACCATTTTTGTTAATGGGTGGGTTTGATTACAAAGAACATGTTTTGATTTATAACTTAATACAATTTGTACAAAAATATTACAGAATCAAAAGAATATATATTACACATATATAATCTGGTTCAACCATAACAAAAATGGTTTCTTTACTAGATTTAAATATGATAATAGAATTTGATAAACTGTTGTCCTTGAATGTGCTAAATTAGAACATCTCAAACGGTGCTTTCATTCCTTTCAAATAAATGGTGGGGAAATAAGAGAAGATAATGAAATGTACCATTATCATAATGTGATTCCATTAAATGTTTGTTACTGGAGTTATCATACTATTTGGGTGAAGGGTGGTTAGGAAAGACACACAAAAAATAATATAAAAGAAAAAGAAGGATTTGTAAAGAGGAATTTACCTCTTGAAACTTCCACCTCTGAGAACCTCTTAAGGGGAGAGGTCTTGGTATTTTGAAGAGGCTAGGGGATTTTGTATGTTGGTGAGAAGTTTGGGGAGATATTTGGGTAGAATATTGTCAAGGCACAATTCTTGAGAGGAGTGATGAAAATAGTTAATAATGGGTGGTATTTATAGTGGAGGGGAGGAGGGTTTTCATAATTTTTTAATCATTAGTTTATTATTTCCTCACAAGACAAAGTGTAGTAATTATTCCATGACCAAGAACAGTAAAATTCATGTGAATTATAATCAATTGGTCTTAAATTATCATAACATCATCAATGAATCAGTTAATCCATTATTTAGCATTTATTGTGAATTATCGAATTTTACTATTCATAAAGAAATTCCAGTATTTCAGAAAAATTCCAAAAAATATAACAGAATTTTTTTTTGATTTGTATATTCCAAAAATGAATTATATTTTTCAAAAATAATTTTATAAATATGATTAATTTAATATTTAATTGAAATCATAATTTATTATTAAAACCCAGTTTTAAAACATTCACTTACTTATTATAAAATACAGGTACATCATAATTTCACTTGAATATTATTTTAACACTATCATAGGTAAGGTTACTATTCATTATGGTATATCACTATTCATAAGGGTATGTTACTATTATAAGGGTAGGTTACTATTCACTAAAAATTATGTTTTTCTTATCAGACTCCAAATAACTTACTGGTCACAACCGTGTATGTCATATTTTTAAAATTCCAAACACAGAAGTGAAAAACCTGTCTTTAAATGTCACTTAACACTTAGTAGTTCATAATTTTTTGTTTTCATTGGACTTTATGACAAACTTATGAGAAAGGAATTTCCATTTAAAAACATTGGGTCATTACATTCTTCACCCCTTATGAAATTTCACCCTCGAAATTTCATTTTACATTCTAAGTCGTAAACAGGTGAGGGAACTCCTCCTTCATTGCCTCCTCTGGTTCCCAATTATCTTCTTCAATGTTTTGGTTCCTCCAAAATACTTTGAGAGGGTGGGTTGTGTTGTTGCGTAGAACCTTATCTCTTCAGTCAAGAATCTTCACTGGCTACTCCTCATAAGAGATATCATCCTCCAACTATACCGCCACTAAAGAGAGTACATGTGAAGGGTCTGGTATGTACTTTTTTAAGAGGGATAAATGAAAGAAATCATGTCCTTTCGACATGGTAGTTGGATGTGACAGCTAGTAGGCCACAACTCCGACTTGATCAAGGATCTCAATGGGGCCGATGTACCTGGGACTAAACTTCCCTTTCTTCCCAAACCTTATGACCTTCTTCCATGGATATGCATTGAAATACCATGTCTCCAAAATTGATCTCAAGGTCTTGTCGACAGTTATCTACATAACTCTTCTGTCAACTTTGGGCTGCCTTGATATGGTGCTGAATGGTTTTCACCTTCTCCTCCATTTCTTCGACCATTTCAGGTCCCAGAATCTTATGTTCACTGAATTCATCCCAACATGTCGATGTTCTACACCATTTACAATAATGGGCTTTATATGGTGCCATTCGGATTCTCAAGTGGAAACTGTTATGGTAGCAGAATTCATCCAATGGAAGATTTTGGTCCAATCCTCCTTTGAATCCCATAGAACATGCTCTCAACATGTCTTACAGTGTCTAAATAGTCCACTCAGATTGACTATCAGTTTGAGGATGATAGGGCGTGCTGAAAATTAATTCCGTACTCAAAGCATGTTGAAGACTCCTCTATAATTTAGATGTGAACCTTGGATCACGATCAGAGACAATTGAGAGTGGAACACCAGGTAGTCTCACCACATCTTTCACATATATTTTGCAAGTTGTTAAAGGGATAAGTCTTCCTGAATAGTGATAAAATTGGAGGTCTTGGTGAGTCAATCAACCACATCCCATATCGCATTATTTCCCCTTGACGTCTTCGAGAGACCCATGAAAAAGTCCATAGTGACATTATCCAATTTCCAGATGGGTATAGGAAATGGTTGCATCATGCCTTTGGACTTTTGTCACTCTACTTTAACTTGCTGATATACCAAACACCTTGATATATATTCTGCAATATCCTACATTATTATATCCCACTAGAAGTGTTATTTGAGATCACAGTACATCTTGGTACTCCTAGTATGGATAGAGAATGTTGAGATATGTGAATTGTCTAATAGCTCCTTCTTTATCCCAGGTGATGAAGGCACACAAGTCCACATTACATACCAAATCACTCCATCATCATTGATATGGAACTATGGAAGCTTCCCTTCCTTTACCGTATTCACCCTCTTTTGTAACTCCACATCATCCCTTTGTGCTTCCTTAATCTTCTCTTAAATGGATGGTTGCAAAATAATTTGGGTAAGGTAGGATGGATCCCCTACCCTTAGGATTTCCAAATCTATCCTTTACATATCCACGAAGATGGGGTATTTCTCAATCTATAACATGGATAGAGTAAAGATTTCTTTTCTGCAGAGAGCATCAGCAACCTTGTCCGCCTTTCCAGGATGGTAGTGAATATATAAACCGTAATCCTTGATTAGCTCTAACCATCTCCTTTGATGCATGTTGAGATCCTTTTGTGTTAATATATACTTTAGTCCCTTGTGGTTATTGTATATGTCAAACTTCTCACCATAAAGGTAGTGCCTCCATATCTTCAAGGAAAAAATCACAGCTTCCATCTCTAGATCATGCGTCAGGTAGTTCAGCTCATGGATCTTCAACTATCGTGAGGTATAGTATATCACATTATCATTTTCATGAGTACACAACCCAATAATTTCATTAAAGCATCAATATATATCACAAAACATTTTCCACTTTTTAGTAATGTGAGTACTGGTGTTGTGATCAGCCTTCTCTTTAGCACCTTTAAGCTTACCTCGCATTCTTCCGTCCAGACAAACTTCACCCCATTCTATGTTTGGTTGGTCATTGGGTTTGACAATCATGAAAGGTCTTCAAAAATCATCGATAACACAGAGCTAGACCCCAAAATCTATGGAGCTCCATTACAGATGTTAGCCTATGACACTCTTCAATTACCTTTGTCCTGGAAGAGTCCACATATATCCCTTTGTTGGTGATAACATGCCCCAAGAATGATACTCCCCCAATCCAGAACTCATATTTACTGTACTTTTCATAAAACATCTCCCTTCGCCAAGTATTTAACATAGTATTCAAATACTCCTCATGTTTTCTCCATTCTCTTGGAGTATATTAGAATATCATCAATAAATACTACCACAAATTTGTCAAGGTAATATCTAAAGACTCTATTCATTAAATACATGAAAATTGATGGAGCATTAGTGTGTCCTAAGGTCATCACTATGAAATAATAGTGTCCATACCTCGTTTGAATGGTATTCTTGGGAATATCTTCCTCACTCACCTTTAATTGATGATATCCTAACCGAAGGTTCACCCTAGAGAAATAACTGGCCCCACGAAGCTGATCAAACAAGTCATCAATCTGTGGTAGAGGATACTTGTTGTTTATCATGATTTTATTGAGCTCACGATATTAAATGTAGAGGTGCATTGATCTATAATTATTATTGAAGAAGAGTATTGGTGCACCCTAAGGTGAGGCACTCGGGCATATAAAACCCTTTCTACATATTCTCCTATAACTGCTTTTTCAGTTCTTCTAGCTCTACGGTGGCCATTCTGTATGGTGTATTTGATATTGCAAAAGATCCAAGAATACGTTCAATTGAGAACTCAACCTCTCAGTCACGAGGAAGACCCGAAAACTCTTCAGAGAATACATCAGTGTAATCTCTCAGAATGGGCATGTCTTGAAGCATGATTCTCTCCATTGTCCCAATCATTTGAGCTAGAAATTCTTACACAGAAGACAACAATATCCACACTTAAGATGAATATTCTAAATGAGACTCATTTTCCTCCTTACACTTGTAATGAATTGAAGGATTCTTCGATATGTGAAGAGTAATCTACCTTTCTTGACAATTGATGTTGGCATTGTACCAAGATAGTCAATCCATTCCCCAGATAGCATCAAACTCCACTAAAGGAAGTATGACAAGATTTTATGGGAGGTTCAGTCCACAAATGTTAATTGGGGAGGAGTTATAAACCATGGATGCAATGATTCACCCATTCGCTGTTATCATAGATAACATTTCCTCCAGATTATGAGGTGGTGTTTGAATAGTTCTACTAAACTTGCAAGATATGAAAAAATGCATGGAACCCAAATCAAATAATACATTTTCTTTTCTTGAATGAATTACTAGCATACCTGTCACCACATCATTGTATGGATCCACCTCAGTAGTAGTGATAGAATAAGGCTTTCCTTGTTTCCTTATAGGTTATTTTTGATTTCCTTTGACAACCCTCAGCTTAGTAAAATTGTTCACATAATGCCCATGCTCCTTAGAGTTGTAACACTACACTACTGGCTCAGTATTGATCTGAAACTTCCTTTCATGTTCAACATTAGTGGGATTTTTCATATCCCTTTGGCAGTTATTGTCTAGATGACCAAACTTTCAACATTTGAAGTAATTCTTGGTTCCCTTCAGATAGTAACCAAGATGATTCTTCCCACAATTTTTTCAAGGGGAAAAGTCAGCCTTCATTCCATCATGGGATTTTGTTTGATGAAACACCCATGTTATTCTTCATTTTCCACTTATTTTCACTGGGACCACAAGACCACTGAGAGTCTCCAATATCTATTTCATCCTTGAGGGCACAATGGACAATATCCTTATAACTTTCGAAGTCTTGAATTTCCAACACATTTCATAGACTCGGATTTAGTATGCTAATGAAGCGATCCGCCTTGCTTTCGGTGTTCATGAAAAATCTAGAGGTGTACCTTGAAAGCCTTGGAAGATTATCTTCATATACCCTGATGGACTCATCTTCCTTCTACTTAAGTCCTAAGAACTCTCTTTACATCTTGAGACAAATGGTTTTGGGGAAAATTTTTGTTGAAAACATCCTCTTTAATTCCTCCCAATCCATGGACTCAATTTCCTATTGCGACTTTATATTCTTGATTAGTGTCCACCACTGATCAGCTTCCCCATCAAAACAATATACTACTAGTACAATCTTTTCTTCTTCCAAGAACTATAGGATAGAGAATATCTTTTCAATGGAGTTAGTCCATTGTTTCGTGAGGAGGGGATCAGAAGATCTGCTAAATATGGGAGGCCTTTTCTACATGAAGGATTGTAGGAAAAATTTCTCTTTCCTTGGAGGAGGAGGGTATTCCACATGATTCAAGTTATTATTCATAAATTAAGCCAGATAAGAAAGTACTGTCATGAATTTTTGAGCACCCAATTTCGTCATATTAGGCATATCATTAGAGAAATCTTCACATTGACTATCACATTGGTTGTTGGAGCGTGTTATTCTATTGCCCTCCATTAACTAAGAAAAAAAATGTATAATTAGAGGTATTGAATACTTTTCTATTGAGTATAAAAAATAATATTTTAACATAAAAGGATGAACTTATAAATAATAAGTACATCCTAACATGTGGTTCATTAGGTTTAAATCTATGTTATCCTTGATCTATTTCTCAACTTATATTATTATGGGTTTTTTGTCCCTTAATAATTTTTTGTACTAATCTCATGAATCAACCAAAGAATATCCCCCCAAGTGTGTCGTAACCAAGAGTGCAACAAGGCCAGTTTTCATGTATTAGGATTCCCCGGTCAAGCCCGAAACGCCTTGTCAGTGTTTTTACTCCTAGGTAAATTTGTGCCAGAGCCACCTCTACCTGCTCGTATCCATACATGGATGTATTTTCTCGATAAACCACTTACTATATACTTACTAAAATTTAGGGATGTTTTATTATACTGCATATCATCGTTAAGGTTATCACTAAGGTTATCTATTTTTAATCTCCAAAAAAACTAGAACATCCTTTGATACCTACTATAGAGACCCAATCCTTTTATATAAAACATTACATGATTTCAAGAGTAATTATACATCATAGTATAGGCTAAGGATCATTAAGTCTAGTTTCTTGGAAGACTAGGTACATAAAACATAAAACATAGGTCAAGAAAAAAAACATTACTTTATTTAATATCTATAATGAGCTCCTAACTTCTATTGATCCCTTACATTTGCAGAGGGTACCTTGGATAACACATGAACAAAGGGATGAGCTAAAAACCCTATTAAGGGAATAAACATAAGGTTACATGTTAAACACATGAGTTAGGAGACATGAAATAATGATAACAAAGAATGGAACTTATGAAAACATATCACATAAGCATGGGATCATATAAACACGAAATCATATAAATGTGGAAGAATCATAAGACATATCTTTAGTATGGGCCAAGGCTAACCACCAATCCCATTTCCCATTTTAGTATGAGTCAAGGCTAACCACCAATCCCATTTCACATCGCATATCAAGAGACTTAACCTTACCTACTGAATTGGAGTGCTATCTGGGTTCACCCATCTCAACATTTTCATGAATATTATATCCACATAAATATTCTTTCCACATAAATAATCATACATAATCAACTATACATAAACATAAGGGCACCCAGAGAAAGAATTGGGTACCACAATCCTGACATAAAGCATAACCAATGTGTGTATCATGAAAGTGTCCATGAAAGAAAGGGATTAGAACATAAATGGAAATTAATAGGGTAAAATAGTATTATAACATGGTATGTGATGTCAAATATAAGTGATAACATATAAATAATGTATTTGAGAAACATTAGCATCAAAACATTTTTGTGCTGTTTTAAGGAAAATACTATAGGGATTTTAAAATAGAAAAGAAGAAAATGTTTTATATAAAACCAGAATTTAAACAAGACTGTTTTCATAAAAAAAATACATATTTTCTAAGTACAATGGTGGCTTAAAAAATAGGATATATTTCACATGAAATTGGGAAAAATTTGGGAAGTTCCCTAAAAACGAGTGTGCTTATTGGGAAGTATCGAGGAGGGATTCACACAAATGCATGTATATCCCCGAAAGAGAATGAGAGATGGATCTTGGAACATGATTTTATAGGATATAAATAGAATTTATATGTTTTTAATAAAAATAAAAGACAACTACATCTTGTTCAAAAGAAAGATAGAGAAACCTCATGGAATAAAGGGAGTTCGAGTAGAAATCATTACTGTTCATCAGCATGATATCAAGTGTAACTAAGAGGGATTGATGAGAAAGAAAATGGGTTTATCATCACATTTAAATCATGCTTTTAGTATGGGTCTGGTTCATAAACATACCCCAACATTTTCTATTACACATAAAAAGGCCTAGCATAGAGGAAAATCTTCATTAAGAGTGAATTAGAGAGGATCCCTTACCATAAATACATTGGTGTTCTACACATGTTATTAAAGACGTGAATAAAAAAATTAGGTTTATTAATTAATAATTAAAGTACCCATTTTATTTTTATTTTTTTAGTATAATCATTTTATGTTCATTCATAACCGTTTTGATTGGTTATGAGGTTCAATTTCATTGTTCGGGATAGTTTTTTTACTTGATTTTAATAACCAGTTCACTTATATTTATGTTTGGATAAACATGTAAGATGAAATTGGTTGTCCAGAAATGAAGTTATATTATAATATTAAAAATACAAGATATTAAATGGTTTTAAATTAAATTCGCTTGCTTAGATTGAAGTCGAACTATTATATGAAACTAAAGTGACAACCGTTTTTGTTAATTGGTGGGTTTGATTACAAAAAACGTGTTTTGATTTATAACTTAACGACATTTGAAAAATGATATTAAAGAATAAAAATAGTATATATTAAATATATATAATCTGGTTTAACCATAAAAAAAATGTTTTTATGACCATACATAAAGATGATAATAGAAAATCATAAATCATTGTCCTTGAATGTGCTTAATTAGCACATCTCAAATGGTTCTTTCATTCCTTTAAAATAAATGCGGGGGGGGGGAAGATAATGAAATATACCATTAGCATAAAAACATTATATTACATGTATGTTACTAGAGTTATTATGTTATTTGGATGAAGGGAGGTGAGGAAGGAAACAAAAAGATAATAACATAAAAGAAAAGAAGGAATTGGAAAGAGGAATTTACATCTTGAAACTTCCTCCTTTGAGAATCTCTTAAGGGGATATGTTTTGGTGTTTTAAAGAAAATATGGGATTTTGGATATGGGGGAGGATCTTGGGGAGAGATTTGGGTAGAATATTGGAAAGGCACAAGTCATGAGATGATTGAAGAGAAGAGGTAAGAATGGGTGGTATTTATAGTGGAGGGGTGGAGGGTTTTCATAATTGTTTAATCATTGGTTTATTATTTCTTCACAAGACAAAGAGTAATAATTATTCCAAGACCAAGAACAATAATAAATGTGTGTGACTTCAAACCAATTGTTCTAACATCAGAAGATCATGATCAATGACTCAATTAATCCATTATTTAGAATTTATAAGGAATTATCGAATATTACTATTCATAAAAATTACAATATTTCAAAAAAATACAAAAAATTCAACCGAACCATTTTTTGACCTGTATAATCCAAAAATGAAGTCCATTTTTCAAAAATAATTTTATAAATATAATTAAATTAATATTTAATTAAAATCATAATTTATTATTAAAACCCAGTTTTAAAACATTCATTTTCTTATTCTAAAATACATGTACATCATAATTTCACTTGAATATTTTTTTAATACTATCATAGGTAAGTTTACTTTTAATTAGGGTATATCAATATTCATAAGGGTATATTACTATTCATAAGGGTAGGTTACTATTCACCAAAAATTATGTTTTTCTTATCAGACTCCAAATAACTTACTGGTCACAACCGTATATGTCAGATTTTCAAAATTCCAAACACAGTAGTGACAAACCTATGTTTAAAGGTCACTTAGAACTTAGTAGTTTAGTATGTTGTGTTTTCATTGGATTTTATGACATACTTATGAGAAGGGAATTTCCCTTGAAATACATTAGGTCGTTATAATGATGAAGGCGAAGTTGATTCAAAATAGGTCGGTCATAGAATAGATCCATCGTTAATATTATACATATAATCATCATCTACTCTAAAGGTTGAGGCTACCAATCATTTTTTTCTTAGAGTTTGGCCTCACATGATACATCTTCGATCGGATAAGAGGGTTATGTTGGAACTGAGGTTTGTTTTTCCCTTAGATATCATGGAGTGACTTGGAAAGGTGGAATATTGATTGTACATACCATCTTTCATGACATAAATTCATGATGTGTTTTATGTTTCCCAACTAAAGAGGTATCCACAAGATATTTCTCATATTATTGATTGGGAAAATTTTGATGTTGAGCCTGATACCACTATTGTTGTCTAACCTTATCAAATTATGGATTGCAAGGATATGGTACATGTTGTTAAAATGTTTCCCTCGGTTCGAGTATTGTGTTAGGGTAGATGAGATAACCATGAGATTTTTGAGTGGGAATCGTTGATAAGGTAGTTGTGGCCTTCTCTTTTGCGGTTCAAGGATCTTTAAGACGTTTTGAAGAAAAAAATATTTTTTGGTGGGGAGAACTGTAAGTACCAAGTTTTTTCTATCAGGTATATATCTTTTTTATCTAATTTAATCTATTATAAAGTTTTTTTTTGGTTTAGACCCAAAAGTTTCGCCATGGGCTGGTTGGGTTGTTTTTTATGAGAAGGTAGGAGGGGGGTTGTAGTTTGGATTTAGGACAATTACACACCATGTAATTGTAATACACGATGTGTATCAATTACATAACCGATAATGGGATGGGAAGAACCTTTAAATTTATGTAAATGGTTTTATCAGAGGGGAAAGACCCAAATATTGACATGATGTGTAAAAAATTTACACATCATTTAAATTCATGAGTAGTTATTTAAAAAAAAGAGGTAGGGGGCTCTTATTTTTCATACAGTGATCACCCTCCCGTCTCTAATGAATAGGAGGCTCCCATGAAAGCCCATGATAGGTTCTTATACCATTCCTCCATCTAATATTTTATTTCATATCCTTATATCTTGTTGGATTCTTGCCAATAAGATATCTATTCATCTTCCACATTTCTATATTTTCCTATCCATCGAGGGACTTATCGAGGTGTGGGATCATATACCCTATTTTAGGGTGTTGATCTATTCTTTATATTTCTTCCAATCCAGACCAAACTAAAGGCCAATATTGGAAAAGTAGAGTACTAGAATCATGAGGTAGGTGTTCTATTATTTATCCCTCATGTTTTGGTGTTTTATAATATGTGTCATTATTCTGTATACTGGTATCACCATAAATTTCCTTAAATTGCAACTACCATGAGTTGTTTTACTTGTTAAAACCCACATCATGTCACGGTCTACAACATTGGAGTCTAAACCCCATTGAATGTCCCCTTATCTTGTTTAATTGGCTTTCATGATTTTACACACAAGACACCTAATGGTGTTTGTGGTCTAAAAATAAAATGATGATACCATGTTTATTTGGAATTAGAGCAGTGGCAGAGCATGGATAAAACCCTTGACAATTATAATGAATTTTTTTTGAAGTGAGTGGTGTGCCCAAGTAAATTTCTTAAACTGAATAATGGTTACCCCCTCATCAATATTGAATGTAATCAGTTTTGTGTTAACTGTTGACTCTTCCTAAAGCCTTGAATACTTATAATAGTGTTAAAATTTGGGAATTAATACCCTTGATAATTAAGGTAATTGGTAATGAATACCCATTTTCATGTTTAATATAAATGGGCATGGTGACCCTTCTTATTAATACTAAATAGACATGATGACCCTATTTATATCTAAATGGGAATGGAGTCCCCTATGTAATGTGAAACTATATGTTCATGGAATCCCTAATGATACTATGAGGGAATGAAATACCTTGTGATACTATACGAGAATGGAATCCCTTACTATGATACATGACATGATTATCCTATACATGATACTGGGAATGACATCCCAATATTGTGAAACTAGTCATGACATCCCTATTCTATGGTATTGGACATGGATTCCCCTATACTACTATGATACTGAGAATTGATTCCCTTATATATGCGAGACCAGGAATTATGTCCCTTGATATATATTTAGAGACATACCAACATGGGCCAAAGCAAGTAGTGTTAGCTTGGTTTTCTTTTCAGGAACCAGAGACGACCACTTTATAGCTATTAATCCTAGTTTACATTATTATATCTACACACTTCAATGTTATATACATAGAATGGATGTTTATAGAATTCATTTGTGGTGGCCTGCTGAGACTTATCTCACACCCTATCTGGGTCGCCAATGGTACCCTATAATACTACATGCTTGCATGTGTAGATAAGGGTACGCATACTCTTATGGATGTGTGACTTCTTACATGACATAGGATAGAGGATTGGTAGAAGATGATCGAGTATGATCTTGTTATGATTGGATATAATTTTGTCCTTTTGTAACTTTTTTTATCTTGCACAACATGTATTTCCTACTACAAGCTATGCAAGATGATTTAAATGAATTCGAAGGAATAATGTCTGGACCTTGGTTGAAAGACCTAAGGAAACTTCTATCATTGGAGTAAAATGGGTCTTCAGAAATAAGTGTGATGAAAATGGAATCATTTTAAGAAATAAGGATAGATTGGTTTCTAAAGGATATAATCAACAAGAATTAATAGACTATGAAGAAACCTATACTCTATGAGCTATACTTGAATCTATTTTTTTTTCTACTTGTCTTTACATAATCATTCAATTTCAATGATTTTCAAATGGATGTGAAATGTGCTTTCTTTAATGGTTATGTTCAAGAGGAAGTTTTTGTTGAACAACCTCCTGATTTTGAAGATAAAAAACACCATGAACATGTTTTCAAACTTACCAAATCTTTTTATGGACTCAAACATGCCCCTCGAGCCTGGAATGATAGACTTACATGATTTTTGCTTCAAAATAATTATGTTAATGGAAATGATGATCCAAACCTTTTTATAAAGAAAGACAAGAAAAATGTCTTAATTGTTCAAATTTATGTTCATGACATTATATTTCTTTCAACTCAGCAATATTTAACTAATTCCATTGTGAATCTAATGAAATCTGATTTTGAAATGAGTATGATGGCTGAGTTAACATTTTTCGTTGGTTTTAAAATTTCTCAAAAACCAGAAGGAATCTATATATCCCAAAATAAGTATATTAAAGATATTCTTAAAAAGTATGGATATGACAACACTAAGAGTATAATTACTCCCATTGGTACCTTAAATTCACTTGATCTAGATGATGCTGGGAAACCAGTAGATCAAACATCTTTTAGAGGTATGATTAGAAGCCTACTTTACTTAAAATCTAGTCGTATAGTCTGAATGTTTTCAATATGATTATGTGTAAGATATGAATCCAATCCTAAGGAATCTCATTTAAAGGTAGTGGAAATAATTTCTCTCTACTTAAAGGGAACCATGGATCTTGGACTCTTTCATACTTCTAGAAATGATTTTGTTTTAAAAAAAATTTAGATCCTGACATTGGTGGATGTATAATGGATAGAAAAAGTGCATCCATAACTTTTCATTTCATAGGAGATTCATTAGTTTCTTGTTCATGCCAAAAGAAACACTCAGTAGAACTTTCCACTGCTGAAGCTGAATATGTAGCAGTTGGAAGTTGTTGTGCTCAAGTGTTGTGGATTCAACACACACTCACAGAATATGGTATGAGTTTTACCAAGACATGAATTTTTTTGTGAAAATACTAGTGCCATTTCCTTATGTAAAAACCCTGAACATCACTCTCCTGAAAAACACATAGATATTATGCATCACTTTCATAGGGATCACACACAAAAAGGGTATATCGTTCTTCAATTTATTAGAAAACAAGATCAACTTGCTGATATTTTCAAAAAATATTTACCCTTTGATAAATTTGAATACATTGAACAGATGTTAGGAATGATAACTGTAAAGTAGTCTTTCATATTAACTTCTTTTTGAAACCTATCTCTTTACCGTAATAAAATCATTTTCCTAGTGGGGTACATTTTTTTGTTAGTTTTATAAAAAAAATTCTTAGTCTAAAATTTTTGTAGTTAAATTTTTTTCACAATGATGTTTTTCAAAAAGTTTCATAATGATGATTTTATAAATTTTGTAATTAATATTTTCTAAATTTTTTTAATGATGATTTTCCAAATTTTCGTCATGATGATTTTCTAAATTTTTAATTGAAGATTTTCTAAATTTTCCTAGTGATGATTTTCTCAAATTTTCGTAATGAAGATATTTGTAGTTAAAAATTTTTCGTAATGAATATTTTCTCAAATTTTCATAATGATGTTATTTTTAATGAAAATTTTCGTAGTTAGATTTTTTGTTCTTAAATTTTTTGTAACCAAAAATTTCAGAATCTAAAGTTCTTCGAGAATAATTTTCCTTAATATGAATAATCTTTCTAGAAATCTGAATGGTATGTTTACCTTCGTAAATTTTCATAATCTTATTTTAATTGTTGGTATTTTCATCTGTTTTTAAATTTTCATATTCACTTTTTCTTAAATCCTAATGTTTTTTTTAAAAACCTTAAAAGATCGGATTCTGTCAAAAGTTTCTTCTGGCTATCATCTCAACCGTCAAATCTGATCTCAATATTTTTCAACCATTGGAATAGTTATAGAAGATGAACCGTCAAATAAAATGCCTATATAAATGACCCCAAATGGTTGTCCCACATCGATCCTAAAGCTTTCATGTGTGGAATCCCTACCCTCTTACATAAGCCCATTCTGTATTTTCATGGTTTTCTCAACTCCGAATGTCTGTTGAAGTATCTTCTCTGAAAGACATGTCAACTGTCAAGCTGATTTCTGAATGGAAGATTTACAGAGACTTTTTGGTACATCCAAATTTCTATGCTAAGTATAATTCTATCATCTCAAAGAAAATCAAGCTGAATGGATGAGAGAGTGTTTGAGTATCGAAACTAGGAGCTCAAGTTCTGGTATATCCAGACTTATTGGTTGAATTCTATGAGTCAAAAAGTTTATTTCAAGGAAGAACGAAAAGACAAATTCTCTTTCAAGAGCTATGGGAAGACTTATGATCTTTCTTACACAAAGGTAGCCAGTTTGATTGGAGTCCCTAATGAAGGAGAATCTGAGTTTTGTTCTCATAAGCTGTCGGATGTTAAAAGAATATTTTTTAGGGTGAAAGCAATGGAATTTCATGGTCTTTCAGATGTAAATACTCTGATGACTGTTCACCTATATACAAATTTCTGGATTATTGAATTGTGGGTTCAAGGATTCATCATTCTGAGAAAAGGGGAAATGGATACTTTGAAGAAGAGTGACATGTATATCATGGACTTGTTGGTGAATCTAAGAATGATTAACTTGGTTAAGTTTATTCTGATTACAATTGAGAATATAAAGAATGTAAATATGAAGTCTCAGATTATTATGTATCCAGCCATTCTGTCAAAGATGATTGTTCGGTGCTTGGAATCTTTCAAAATCCCTGGCAGATCTAAGTAAAGGAATTGAAATGTTATGCTGTTATGTGATGATACTATGAGAAGAATGAATGTTGGATATTCTAAAGAATCTGAAGAATTTTATGATTTTCCTAAGGAAGAGACAGAAGCCTTATTGAAGAAATAGGAGGCCACTGAGACCTCTAATAAGGGAGGAAGGAATTGGAAGTTGAAGGAAGTGGAAGAGAAATAAAAAACTCCAGCGGCTAAGGGAACCCGATCCACACCACCAAAGCCAAAGAATAAAAATACTTATCCTGATGAATCTGTAACCATGTGGAGAGAAGATAAAATGAACTGGAAATAAGGAGATCCTAAGTTTGTCTTGGATCCTGCTGAAGAAATATCTTTGAAATAAAAGTAAGCTGAAGAGCTAGATAGGAAATAGAAATAAAAGAAACAAAAGAATAAGTTGTTTGATGTAGAGATAGTGCAATCACTTCTAAAGGCCGCAGAGAAAGAATTGGGGAATATTCCTGTAACTGAATCCTTCTTGATAGAATCATTACCGGAGACTCTGGGAAAAAATTTTGTAATTCCTAAAAAAATCCTAGAAAAATCTGTTGAAGAAGAAGGAGTAGAAGAAGAAGAAGCAGAAGAAGGAAGTGGAGATACTGAAGATATCATAATGAAAGTTAAGGATTCTCATGAGAAGGAGATCCCTTCAGAAAAATTATCATTATGAACCTCTCGAGATGAATCATCAAAGATTGATACTCCTGGGAAGGATGAATAAAAGGATGAAGATGAAGTAGACAAACCATCGGAAGAAGAAAGTTCTAATCATGATTTCATTCAACCAGAAGATTCTAAGGCAGGGGCTGAGAAGGAAGAGATAGACGAAGACAAAATTGTTCAGGTGTCTGATATTGAGCATGAATCTACTGACCAAGAGGAATTCATTCTGAAAACTTATAATGGGAAATAGTTTTTTGTTGATACACCTACCAAAGATGTGGTTAAGAAGAAATATGTTGGTGTTTATTCAATGAGTAACATTGCAGATATAGAAAAAGATCCCACACCAAGTAAAGTTTCTGATTCGGAATCATTATCTCTGGGACACGATTTCATAGTCCAGTCCTTGAAGAAGATTTTTTGCACTATACCAATATTTATAAGCATTGATTCAAGATGCCATATGCTTCAACACACCCTAAATCAGAAATCAGATTTAGTATCCATGGTGATGGATAAGTGTGTCATGCTTGTAGCATATTTCAAAACTTTTTTCATAAACTATGAAACCCACAAAATATCTTGTAAGAAAATGACCATCTGGTCAAGGAAAATTATAGAATACATGATAAATCTTGATGAGTTACAAGATAGTGTCAAGGAGGAATTTGACACCGAAGATGTGAAGATCAAGGATCTCACAAATAGTTTTTAGGAGAAGCTTACTCTGGAACAAAATTCTCAGATTCAAGAAGTAAAAGTTCTGAATGGGAAGTTGTATTCAATTTCTCAGAGTTGGAAAAGAGAAATGGATCTTAGGATTGAGATAGTAGAAAATATTGTCAACAAGGAAGATGTCTTGAAGGCTCAGTCTGATATTCTTAAGGCACAAGAAGAAAGACTCAAAGCCTAAGAAAAGTAAACCAATGATCAGGATCAGCTTCTCAAACGTGTAGAGGAAGATCACAAAGAACTCAAGAAGCATAAAACTATAGTAATGGAGTTGATTTTGAAGGAGAAGGAAGGATAATATCATTAAATTCTGATATTTTGTTGTATTCCTTCCTTGTACAAATTTTTTCAATCTTAATGAAATTTCGGGTTTCTCTTCATATTTTATTGTCTAGTACTAATATTTCAGGGTCCATTGTTACTTCTCCATTACTTTTAATCCTTTTTGAAAATCACAAAGGGGGATAAAGTAAAATAGAATACTATGAAAAGAAGAAATTTCCCTATGTAAGGGGAAGTTCATCTAAGGGGGATTTCCCTAAGTAAGTGGGAGTTCATCTAAGGGAGAGTTCTTATCCAAGAAGATTTTCATATGCAATAAAATGATAAATCTTATTATTAAAATAAAGAATACAATCCTTAGTGTTTCTAAAGCCTTATGGGGAGTTATTCTTATTCATCTTTTCCCATGTGTTAAGGGAGATAAATTTTACTTTCAAAGTCTAGGAATTTTTTTTCAATGTCCTTATATTCTTTTTCATAAGGATGTTTGTGCTTTCCAAAAAGGGGGAGATTTTTGAGTCAATAGGGTTTCCTTATGAAATTTCCATTCCTTCTTGTTTAAAATATCAGAAACAACTCATCTTAAGGAAAATCTCATTTTCCCTATGTTTTAATTTATAAGTAAATTTTCCTTCCCCAAGGAAATTTTATCCTTACCATGTTTTTCATTGTTAATATTTTATCTAACTATAAAATTAGGTTTCATATCCAAAACCATATGATCATAAATACTTAGATATAGAGCATTCATGTTTTCAGGATCCGAATTAAGGTTTCGAATTCTCTGAATTCATACTTCGAACATTCTGAGTTCAGACTCTAAGTTCTCTGAATTCAGACTCCAAACATTCGATGTTCAGACTCCATGTTCTCTAAATTACGAATCTGAACATTCTATGTTCATACTCAGAATTCTACTAAATTCAGACTCTGAACATTGTAAGTTCAAACTCCAAATTATTATGAATTCAGAATCTGAATTTCCTTATAATTCAGAAACCATAATTCTATGAATTTAGACTCTGAGTTATTATGATTCCAGACTCCGAATTTCCTTGAAATTTAGACTCAGTTATTCTATGAATCCAGAATCCAAATTCTTATGAATTCAGACTCTGAATTTCCTTGAAATTCAGACTCCAAAATTCTATAGAATTTAGGTTCCGAATTCCTATGAAGACAGAATCGGAATATCAATGTTTTCTAGACACTGAATAGTTTATTATTTGACTATGAACATTAATTTTATCCATACACTCTGACAAATGAATTTTTTCAAGAAACTATATTTTTTATTACACATGTTTTGGTAATAAAATGATGTCATTCATTCAGTTACTAACCAACTATTGTTTGACTGAAACATGTACAAGTACCTCTGAAATTAAAGGAAAAATATGACCGTTGGGGGAGGGTGTCGACCGTCGAGAATGTTCCTATAAATAGAAGCTCATTTGAATGAGATCAATATTATTGTACGACTCTAGAGATTACATGCTGCTGAAGTGATTTTTAGAGAGAGAATTTCATGCTTTATGCGTACTGAACATCTTGTTCGGAATTGCTTCATGCGACTTTGAATGTTGCTGAGTACATTCGAGGGATTCCGAGGAAAGGAATAAAGAGGTGTTGACTACCTTGAAGTTCAGGGGCTTCCGGGGATAGCAAGACATATTCTGATCTTTGTATAGAGGGCATACCCTATTGTGGGTAAGACAGAATTTCTTGAAAGTATAAATCCAGGGACCATTATCCAAGGTTGTTGGATAACCATCTATTTAGGTTAAATGATTTACTACTTGTTACATGTATTATTTCATGTTTTTCACTACAATTTGTTTTTTGAGAAAATTTATACAATCTTATACATTATTATACTTGTACACTCTGAAATAGTAAAATTCTATACACATTAAGGTAGAATATTTATCTTTGTAAACTTTTTTTGTGTTTCATTTCCCGAACTACATTTCCAGAATTATATTCTCGGAATCACATTTCTGGAATCAAGAATGTTTGTACAAATTAGAGGTTTTTTGAATTTAACTTGTATAACCTTTATAAACAATAGAAAGGGTTCTAACCAACTATAAATGTTCCCAAAGAATTTTTTAAATTATACAATACACCCCCTCATGCAAATTGAGCATCTACATCATCATTTCGATCCTACAGTTTGTATCATTGGAGAATATCATACTCTATACCAACCTAAAAATTGGTATCTGAGTATGTTTCTGAAATAGTTAGATTCACATATAAGTTTTCCCTCTTAATTTTTTCATTGTTCTATATTTTCCTTTCTTAGGATATTTTTATCCCTGTTTAAAAACTTTTATTACTAAAATGTTTGAGATCACATGAAGAAATTTATTATCAATACTAGATTAGAAAAATTTGTTATGCTTACTGGAGGATATAAAATCCCTGACAGGGAAGTCAGTACTTCCACCAACCAATAAATGCATGAATATTAACTGAATTACACGGTACACGATACTTTTCTTTGTTCTATGACCATAAATATATATAGCCAAAGTTCATCTTGTTATGCCTCAAATTGTATCAGGAAGAAGCTTGATGTTACAAATTTTGGCACTTCAACAGTTATTGAAACTAGAGGAGCCATGCTCAGAGCCGAGTACCATTGTTTTTCTTTCCTTATAGAGAACCCATATGTAATGTACAACATAGATTTATGACTATTGTCAATAGATTACAATCTATGGGTGAGAAATAAATAGATAATGAAGCTCTTGTGGACAAAATCATAGACATCATGCCCAATGAGTGGGAATCTAAGAGGACAGCTATAGATGAGAATAGGAAAGTTACACAGATTTCTCTTGATGAGCTTTTTGAAACTCTTCTTCAACATGAGACTAGAATGAAGATAGATGCTAATAACATTAAGAAGAAGAATGGAAATGGTAGTGTATCATAAATAACAACATAAAATCATATGAAATCCAATACTCCTAAGAGAGTTACTAGATCTAAATCTAAGAAGATTTTTATTCAATTCGAATCTAGTGGAAGTGAATATTTAGAAAAGGAATTATCCAATCTTCCTCGATGGATGAACAAGATTGTTGGACATAAAAATTTTTAACCCAGATATAGGTAGAAAGAAAGAAAGGATGAGAAAGACTCATAAGTCACTTGTTATAAATGCAAAAGTGCAGGACATTCAAGGCCATATTGTCTTATGCCTATGAGAAAGTAAAGAAAGGAAAAGAATTATGAGAGAAATAGAAATAAGTACTACAATGATAAATATAAGAATGTTTTGAAAGATAATGACACCTGATGTGCCAGTGGTGGGATTCTTTAGATGAATCATTAGATAGCGAATCATCTGGATAGAAGAATATTGGTTTAATAGCCAGAATACCTATTTAAATCATTTCTTAATGGCTAAGGTACACAATTATGAATCCATAACCAATGTATCCTTTAATGCTAATTATAGTGATAATAAATACTATGAATCCTCAGATGATGAATCTTATTCTGATGAAGTTAATACTTTACCTACCTATGATGATGTTTCTAGGTTTGCTAAGCTCCTTGAGAATGAGAACCCAAAACTCAAGAAAAATCATGATAAGAAAAATTATAGAAATACTATTCTTACTAAGGAAATATCAGATCTTTCTAAAGATCTTAATAAGAAATTATTTTATTTTTAAATTATTTCAAAAAACCTTAAGGAAGTTAATTCTGAGAAGGATAAACTTTCTAAGGATCTAGAAAAAATAAATTCTAAAAAAATGTTTTCGAGCCTAACTCTATGCCAAAAACTGATTTCTTGGAAGACAAGAACATAGTTATTAGACTGAAGTAAGAAATATTTTCCTTGAGGAAGTGTTTGTCAATCTTTAACATAGGTAAAGAAAACTTTGATAAAATGTATTCTCAATTTCGACTTCTATGAAATAATTCTGGATTTGTTTATACTAGTTTAAAACCGATTTTTAGTAACAATTATTTTGTTCCTCAAAGTGCTCCATTATGCACTAAGTGTTAGTGTAGTGGTCATTGGGAAAAAAATTGTTCCTTAAACAAAACCCAGTCTTAAGGTTTTCATAAAGCTTATTTCTCTAAGAAAATGTGGATACTTAAGATTTTTCTTTCTGAGGTTTCCAGATCCAAGAAAGTTTGGATTCCGAAAGTCTGACATTATTATTTTCAGGAAAATAAAGAAAGTACAAACAAAAATACTTGGTACATGGATAGTGGATTTTCCTGGTATATGACTGATAACAAAAACTTCTTTTAAAATATTATCAAGATGAAATGAGAAAAAGTAACATTCAGTGATATTTCTATGGGATAAATTTTTGGTATATGTAACATTTTTCTTCTTGGAAAATCTTTGATTTAAAATGTTTTATTTTATAAAGGTCTTGAGCACAGCCTCATTAGCAGAAGTAAATTATTTATAGAAGGTTACCTTGTGAATTTTAGGAATGACATGTGTTTAGTACAGAATTCCAAGGAAGAATTTATTCTTTCTTCCAATAGGCAAGAGAATGTTTACACACTCAACTCAAAAGACCTTACCAGTCAAGACCTACCTTGCCTTAGTGCAATGTACGATCATTCTTGGTTGTGGCATAGAAGTTTAGGACACTGTAACCTTAGGAACCATTGAAAACTCTCCAAGAAAGGACTAGTTAAGGATCTACCACAGCTTAGATTTGATTCTTAAAAAGATTGTGATCCTTGTAAATATGGAATGAAACATAAATCATGTTTTTAAACTGTTAGTGAAGTCTCAACCACTGATGCATTACAGTTAGTGAATACATATATTTTTGGTCCAACACAAACTAGAAGCATTGGAGTCAAATATTATGTATTTGTATTAGTTGATTATTATACTAGATTTATGTGGTTCTATTTTCTAGCAAAGAAATATGAAGCTTTTTCTTATTTAAAAAGTATTAGATCCCCAGTTTAAAATGAGAGAAATATTTATTTTATAAATATTCATAGTGACCAATAAGAAGAATTTCAAAATTCTGATTTTTAAACTTTTTGTAGTAGAAAAGGCATTACTCGTAACTTCTCAACACCCAGTACACCTCAAAAAATGGTGTTGTTGAAAGAAGAAATATAATTCTTCAAGAGATAACAAGGACCATATTGAGTGAATATTCTATATCCAAACATTTTTGGGATGAAACTGTATGTACTGCTTGAAATACTATAAATCGTGTTTTGAATAGACATTTTCATAATAAAACTCCTTATCAGTTATGGAATGATAGAATACCTAGACTTTTATACTTCATGGTTTTTGGTTTCAACGTATTCATTCTGAATAATAAAGATAATCTACACAAATTTGCACAAAAATATGATGAAGGAATTTTCTTAGGCTACTCCACAACTTCAAAGTCTTATGGAGTTTTTAAGAAAAATACTAGTACCATTGAAGAAACAACACATGTCAAATTTGATGAAATTGATCCCTTTGTTTTTATAAAAACTCAAACTACATCTTCGTCTGTGTTTTCATAAACTTATTATCAACCATTGATAGAAGATCCTTATGATAAAGAAAATTTCCAAGAAGATATTTTTGAAACATTTACCCCAGAAGACTTCCTACCATATGTTGATGAATATGTTTTACAAAATCCAAATCAGTTGTTTCTAAAGAATCATCCCACTGATAATATTATTGGTGATGTAAATGAACCTGTAAGGACTAGAAGTTCCTTAAGAAATGAAGTTGAACATATATCACTCCATTACAAATTAGAGCCAAAAAGCACAGATGAATCTTTAGGTGATGATGATTGGATAAAAACTCTACAAGATGAGCTAAATGAATTTTAAAGGAATAAAATTTGGACCTCGGTTGCAATACCTAAGGAAACATCAGTTATTGGATTAAAATGGGTCTTCAAAAATAAGTGTGATGAAAATGGAATAATAGTAAGAAATAAAGATAGATTGGTTGCTAAAGGCTATAATCAACAAGAAGGAATATAATATGAAGAAACCAATGCTCCAATAACTATACTTGAATCTATAAGTATTCTACTTTCTTTTTCAGCATTCTTTAATTTAAAACTTTATCAAATGGATGTGGAATGTGATTTTCTTAATGGTTATGTTCAAGAGTAAGTTTTTGATGAACGACCTCCTGGTTTTGAAGATACAAAACATCCTGAACATGTTTTCAAACTCACCAAAACATTGTATAGACCAAAACAAGCCCATCAAGCCTTGTATGATAGACTTACATGATTTTTTCTTAAAAATAATTTTGTTAAGGGAAATGCTGATCCAAACCTTTTTATAAAGAAAGATAAAAAGAATTTCATGATAGTTCAAATTTATGTTGATGAGATTATATTTGGTTCAACTGAACAATCTTTAACTAATTCCTTTGCGAATTTAATGAAATCTGAGTTTGAAATGATTATGATGGGTGAGTTATCATTTTTTTCCTTGGTTTTAAAAATTCTCAAAAACCACAAGGAATCTATATATCCCAGGATAAGTATATTAAATATCTTTATAAAAAGTATGGAAATGACAACACTAAGATTATAAGTACTCCCATTGGTACCTTAAATTCACTTGATCTAGATGAAGCTGGGGATCCGTAGATCAAACATATTTTAATGGAATGATAGGAAGCCTACTTTACTTAATAGCTAGTTGTCCAGACAAATTTTTTTCAGTATGCTTATGTACAAGATATAAATCCAATCCTAAGGAATCTCATTTAAAGGCAGTGAGAAGGATTATTCGCTACATAAAGGGATCCTTGGATCTTGGACTCTCTTATACATCTGGAAATGATTTTGTTTTAAATTGTTTTTTTGATGCTGATGTTGGTGGATATAGAATGTATAAAAAATTACATCTGGAACTTGTTATTTCTTAGGAGATTCATTAGTTTCTTTGTCATGAAAAATGTAACACTCAGTAGCACTTTCCACTTCTGAAGTCTAATATGTAGCAGCTGGAAGTTTTTGTGATCAAGTGTTGTGGATGAAACACACACTCACAAACTATGGTTTGATTTTTTACCAAAACACAAATCTTGTGTGATGATACTAGTGCAATTTCCTTAAGTAAAAACCCTACACATCACTCTCCGGAAAAACAAATAGATATTAGGCATCAATTTCTTAGGGATCACACACAAAAGGGATATCATTCTTCAATTTAGTTGTTGTTATTTTCATTTGTTTTTAAATTTTTGTATTCACTTTTTCTTAAATCAAATTTTTTTATTAAAACCCTCAAATGATCGGATTCTATCGAAAAAAATTTCTGGTTATCATCCCAACTGTCATATCTAATCTCAAGATTTGTCAACCGTTGGATTGAGTATGAAAGATGAACCATTACCTCAAATTCCTTTATAAAGGACCCCAAATGGTTGTCCCACATCGATCCAAAAGATTTCATGTGTTGAACCCCTACCCTCCTACATATGACCATTCTAGATTTGTACGGTTTTCTCAACTCTGAATGTCTGTCGAAGTATCTTCCAAGAAAGACATGTCAACTATCAAGCTGACTTATGAATGTAAGATTTACTGAGAAAGGTTGGTACATACAAATTTATTTGATAATTATAATTCTATCATCTCAAAGAACATCAATTTGAATGGATGGGAGAGTGTTTGCATATCTAAACCAGGAGCTCAATATCTGGTATATTCGGACATAATGGTTGAAATATATGAGTCAGCAAGTTTTTTCAAGGAAGAAGGAAAAAGATAAATTCTCTTTCTAGAGCTATGGGAAGACATATTCTCTTTCTTATACCAAGTCAGCTAGTTTGATTGGAGTCCCTTATGAAGGAGAAGATGGGTTTTGTTCTCATAAGCTACTGAATGTTCAAGGAAGCTTTGTTATTGTGAATGAAATGGATTCTATCAATCTTTCAGATGTAAATAATCCAAATATTTTTACATATCTACAAATTTCCAAATTATCAAATTGTGGGTTCAAGGATTCATCATTCAATGAAAAGGGGACAATGATACTTTGAAGAAGAGTGACATGTATATCCAGGACTTCTTGGTGAATCTAATAAAGTTTAACTTGGATAAAAATATTCTGATTAAAATTGAGAATATAAAGTACGAAAATCTAAAGGCTCAGATTAATATGTGTCAAGGAATTTTATCAAAGTTGATTGTTCAGTGTTTGGAGTCTTTCAAAATCCCTTGCATATCAAATTCAAGGAATTGAAAAGTTATGCTTTTAAGTGATGATACTCTCAGAAGTATGATAGTTTTATTTTCTAAAGAATCCAATAAATTTTATGATTTTCCAGAGGAAGAGGTAGAAGACTTATTGAAGAAATAGGAGGCCTTTGAGACCTATATGATGGGAGGAAGGAAGAGGAAGTTGAATGAAGTGGATGTGAAAGAAAAAACTCCAACGGCTAAGGAAAGCCAATCCGTACCACCAAACCCAAAGAAGCAAAAAGCCTATCCTGATAAATTTGTAGCCATGTGGGGAGAAGATAAAAAGAACTAGAAATAAGGGGAGCCAATGTTTGGCTTGGATCCCATTGAAGAAAATTCTTTGAAAGAAAATGAAGTTGAGGAGCTGGAGAAGCAAGAAAAAGAGAAGAAACAAAAGAAGAAGTTTCTTGAGGTAGAGATAGTTATATCACTTCTATAGGCCATAGAGAAAGCATCATGGAATATTCCCGTACCAAAATCCATATTGATAGAATCATTACCTAAGACTCTGAGAAAAAAGTTTTTAATTCTGAAAAAAATCCATGAAAATTTTTTTGAAGAAGAAAGAATAGAAGAAGATAAAGAATAAGGCAGTGGAGATACTGAAGATCTCATAAAGCAAGTTGAGGATTTTCATGAGAAGGAGATCCCTTCAGAAAAATTATCATTCTGAACCTCTCAATCCGAATCACCAAAGATTGATACTCTAGGTAAGGATAAAGAAAAGGATGAAGAAGAAGTTGAAAAACCATCAGAAGAAGAAAGTTATAATCATGATTTCATTCATCTAGAATATGCTGAGGCAGGGGCTAAGAAGAAAGAGAGATATATGAAGGCAAAATTTTTCAGCTTTTTGATAGTGAGAATGAATCTCTTGACCAAGAGGAAGCCATTCCAAAAACTGATAAGTGAAAATAGGTTGTTGTTGATACACCAACCAAAGTTGTATATAAGAAGAAAGATGATGGTGGTTCTTCAAAGTGGAAAGTTACTGATATAGAAAAAGTGCCCTCACCAAGTGAAGTTTTTTATTCGGAATCATCATCTCTGGGACATGATTTTTTAGTCCAGTCCTTGAAGAATCTTATTGGAACTATTACAATATTTTTAAGCATTGATTCAAGATACGAGATGCTTCAATATACCCTAAATCAGAAATTGGATTTAGTAGCCATGGTGATGGATATGTGTGTCAATCTTGAAGTAGATTTCAAAACTTTTTTCCTAAACTACGAATCCCACAAAAGATCTTGCAGAAAAATGACCAACTGGTCAAGGAAAACTATAGAAGACATGAGATATATTGATGAGTTCCAAGATAGTGTCAAGGATTCATTTGATACTGAATATGTGAAGATCAAGGATATCAAAAATAGTTTTGAGGATAAGCTTACTCTGGAACAGAATTCTTGTTTTCAAGAAGTGAATGATCTGAATAGGAATTTTTATTCATTTTCTCATAGTTGGAAAAGAGAAAGGGATATCAGGATTGAGATAGTAGAAAATCTTGTCAAGAAAGATGAAGTCTTGAAGGCCATGAAGATATTCTTAAAGACCAGGAATAAAGAATCAAAGCCTTATAAAAGAAAACTGATGATCGGGATCAGCTTCTAAAACGAGCAGAGGAAGATCACAAGGACTCAAGAAGCTCAAAACTATATTAAAGAAGTTGATTTCGAAGGAGAAGGAAGGATAATCTTGTTCAATTCCGATATTTGTTTGTATTCTTTCCTTGTAATTTTTTTTCAATCGTAATGAAATTTTTCGTTTCTCTTATTATATTTTGTTATCTAGTACTAGTATTTCAGGTACCATATTTATTCCTTTGTTACCTTTAATATTTTTTGAAAATCACAAAGGGGGTGAAAGGAAAATGAATACTAAGAAAAGAATATATTTCCCTAAGTAAGGGGGAGTTCATCTAAGGGGGATTTCCCTAAGTAAGGGGGAGATCATCTAATTGGGACTTCTTATCCAAGAAGATTTTCGTATGCAATAAAATGATATGTCTCATTCCAAAAATCAAGAATACGATCCTTAGTGTTTCCAATGCCTAAGGGAGAGTTAGTTGTATTCATCTTTTTCTATGTGATAAGGGATATATTTTTTACTTTCAATGTCTAGGATTTTTTTCTAAGTCCTTATATTCTTTTTTGTAAGGATGTTTGAGGTTTTCAAAAAGGGGGAGATTATTGAGTCGATAAGGTTTCTTTACAAATTTTCCATTCCTTCTTGTATTGAAAATCAAAAACACCTTATCTTATGGAAAATCTATTTTACCCTATTCTTTACTTGATATGGAAATTTTCCTTCCCCAAGGAAAATTTATCCTTACCATGTTTTTCATTGTTCATATTTTATCTCAGTATAAAATTCGGTTTCGTATCCAAAAACTCAAAATCTGAAATACTTAGATATAGATAATTCTGTTTTCAGGATCTGAATTCTGGTTATGAATTCTCTAAATTCAGACTCTAAACATTCTGAGTTCAGACTCCGAGTTATCTGAATTCAGACTCTAAACTTTCTGAGTTCAGACTCCGAGTTCTCTAAATTCAGAATCGGAAATTTGTAAGTTCAGACTACAAGTTCTCTGAATTCAGACTCCGATCATTCTGAGTTCAGACTCCGATTTCTCTGAATTCAGACTCTGAACTTTTTAAGTCTAGCATCTGAATTCCCTTGAATTAAGACTCCGAACTTTATATGTTTAGACTCTGAATTCATATGAATTTAGACTTCGAATTTACCAAAAATTCTGACTCCATAATTCTACGAATACAAACTCCGTAATTCTATGAATTTAGACTCTGAATTTCGTGGAAATTCAGACTCCCGAATTCTATAGAATTAAGGTTCCTAATTACTTTAAACATAGAATCTGAATATCCATGTTTTATAGACACTAAATTGTTTTTGGCTAGACTCCGAACTTTCATTTTTCCGTAAACACCGAACAATTAATTTGGTCAAGAAACTATATTTTTCCTTACCCATGTTCTTGTTATAAAACGATGTCGTGCATTCAGTTACAATCCAAACATTTTTTGAGTGACACGTATGCAAGTCCCTCCGAAATTCAAAAAAATATATAACTATTGAAGGAGGGAGCCGACCATTGAGAATGTGCCTATAAATAGGACATCATTTGAACAAGCTCGACACTGTTCTACCACTCTATAGATTACATGCTGCTGAAGTGATTCCTAAAGAGAGACATTGATGATTTTTGCGTACTAAACATCTTGTTCAGAATTACTTCATGAGACTCTGAATGTTTCTAAATACATTCGAGGGATTTCGGGGATAGGATGACAGAGGTACCAACCACCTTAAAGTTTGAGGGCTTGTGGGGATAGTAAGATAGATTCCAGTCTTAATATCCAGGGCTTACCCTAGTGTGGGTAAGATAGACTATTTTGAAAGTATAACGCAAGGTAACTTTATCCATGGTTTTTGGATATCCTTCTATTTGGGTTAAATGATTTACTACATGTTACTTGTATTATTTCATGTTTTCAACACAAATTTTTTTGTTGAGGAAAGTATAACTATCTTATACTTTCTTATACCTGTACACTCTGATTTAGTAAGATTCTATACACTTTATGGTAAAATATTTATATTTGAAAACATTTGTTGAGTTCCATTTCTAGAAAAACATTTCCGGAAATAGATTCTTAGAATCAAATTTCCACAATCGAGCAAGTTTGTAGAACATAGTGGTTTTTTGAATTTACATTGTTTAACCATGTTAAACTATAGAAATGTTTCTAACCAACTTTAAAAGTTCCCAATGATTTTTTAATGTATATAATTCAGCCCCTCATTGATATCGAGCATCTACATAATCATTTCAATCCTACAGTTGGTATCATTGGAGAATACCATACTCCATACCAACCTAACAAAAATTACCATCCATTTTATATGATTCAATTTACTACATTTGATTATTATTCAATGCTTGGTTATTCATGTCTATTTCCATTTATTATTCACCATTATACTACTTTTTCTATTTATCTATTGATTATACTACTCTGCTACTTTAGTAATGAGGGGATAGTCTCCCCATAGACACACCCAAGGCCATCTCTACTAGTCAGCAACCTCTGGTGTTTGGAGAGATTCACTTGAGTCCATGTGGCCACCAAGCTCGCTGAACCTCTAAGTTGAACTCTGGTTTGGGACATCACAAACTGGCATCAATGGTTTCTTTTCTTATCATACTGTTTGGAGACAATAGAAATGATATTAGTAATTCTATGAGATTTGGTAATGAGTTGTTCCTTGGAGTAGCTAACCCATGTACATTGATAATAAAAATTCCCTCAAATGGAAATTTATACATTTTTCATTTTTTTTATTATAGTTTAATGATTCTTTCTTTGGGTGATAAACTTGAATTGCGATATTAATATTGAAGTAATTGAGGTTATACTTTTTTCCTTGGCCCAATGAGATGAGGGAAAGAAAGTATTGATCATGAATCATATTAGGCACTTTGTAGGAAATTCTCATGCCATGAATATTATTTTCTATACAATAGCATTGATTTTTTTGCATTACCTATGATTTCCAAGAGTTATTTGACTATTATATATATAATTGTTAGTGGCGAATGATTCATGGAGGATTGAGAAATCATATTTGGTATATTGAGTTCCTATAATAACCTAAATAATTTTTTCCATCTTAGCCTATAGAAGACACCCTAAAAAGGCAACTACGACATGTTTATTCACGGACCATTGGTCGCATGGACTAGAAAATGTTATGGTATAGATTAAATGGATTCCACATTTTGGTTCATAAGGTGTAGTCCCTTATGGATCAAAAGTTGTAAACCATTTAGTTCAGCCATTAATGTCAAATTTAAATGTAAATATGAATTGAAAAAAATAGATATTCAAAAATACATATCTTGGCCCTATCTTGGCCCTAGTAGTGGGTAGTAGGTAGAATCTCTGTTGTTCTGCATAAATGTTTCTATCACCGAGACATGACTCTTTGATCAGGAATAGTGGTGAAACTATTACAGAAAAATGATTTTTACCTATTCTATTTCTATATTTTTGGATTCTTCCATTATCAAATAAAAATATGAGATGTGTTTTGGGAATTATAGAACAATTCCACCACTATGTCTTCTGGTAGTATAATAAGAAGGTGATTATGACCATGCCCTAGATTTGGTGGGCCCTAATATTCCATTTATACCTCCAGTAGTGCCTATTGAGGAACCTATTCTAGTTCCTGACATGGGAGATGCTGATTGGTTTCAAGGAGAATTTTTGTGGCTTATGAATAATTTATAGGGATCTCTATGCTTTGTCCCTTCTATGGTAGAGTTGAATTGGTAGTTCTAGAAGCTACATCCACCCATGTGTTTAGGGGATGGTGGACCACAAGTTACAGAGTTAAGGATTTAGACTGTTATTTCTATATTCGAGCATCTAGAGGCTCCTTCTGAGAGGGGTGTGAAAATCGCTACTTACATATTTGAGGATCATCCAATTTCCATTGAGATATTCTAAATTAGACTGGTCAGTATCGGGAAGCAACTTGGAGGGATTTAAAGTTGTGATTTTTTTACTATTACTTTCCTGATACCCTGAGGGCCGATCATTCTAGTGAATTCATGAACTTGTAGTAGATTTTGATGGAATTTATGTATTATTCATCTCATTTTATAGAGATTCAATGCTTTTTTCCCATCTATACTGTTGATGAGACAGCTAAATCAAGATGATTTGTGGATGGTCTGAGACATCCAATTTGTTCTCAGGTAAATTTTTTTCGGTTGAAAAGCATTTCTTAAATAGTGCACTGGGACCTTATCATAGAGAAGCACCTAAAGGAAATATATGGGGTGATGCGGGGTGGTTCAAAACCCAGAAAAAGTGGTTTTTCTAATAGCAGTCGGAAGCAATGCTTTGAGACTATGCACATGAGCAGCAATAACTAGATGAATTACACAGATAGTTATGTGGTATATCACCAATGCGTGAATATTGGGCATACGAGGCCTCAGTGTCCAAGATACCCTATCGAGTGCTGAGGATATGATAGGTTGGGGAGTCTTCAATGTTTCTGTAGGACCTTTCTATCTGCTCTGAGTGGGGGAGGATCAGTGCTAGATCCACCTTCATAAGAAGGTTTAGTAGTAACTCTTCAGGAAGGTATCTTGAGTACTATTGGACATATAGGATGAGGAGGATGTCGTGATCATGGTAGTCGACCTTTATAGCACAAGCAGTGTGAAACTGCTCTAGGTAGTCAGGTGGTAGCATAAGGCCAGGGGTTAGGCCAGATTTATTCGGTATACCCTATGCCAAAAAAGTTGGAAACTGGTCCATTTAGTATTTGAGGTAATATTATAGCAGCCTCTGTTATCGTTTTTTCATTATTCAATACAGGTGCAACACATTATTTCATATATATGCCTGTTTGGGAGATCCTTGAGCTTCATGTTGGGTACTATTGTGGAGTTAGGATGCTTAATGATCACAGAGCACATGCCAGTGTGATGACTATCCTCTTGAGGTAGGAAGCCATTATTTCTTATATATCCTCTTCATCTTTGAGATGACAGGATTCAAAACCACTCTCAGGATGGACTGGTTGGTTCCCTATAATGCCTATATGGATTTCTATCATCAGATGGTGTTGTTTACATCACCATAGGGAATTAGGTATATTCACAAGGGTGAGTGGGGTGTCTAGGATGGTAGAGATGGACCAGAGTATCTTAGGCCAAGTGGAGTGACCACCTAGATTTATAGTAATTACAAGGAAGATCAGGGACTACATCAGATTGAATTCCCTCCTATAGTCGATCAATTCAAGGATTTTTTCCATGACAACTTTTCTAGACTACCTTTAGGGAGAGAGGTAAATATTACTATCAAGATAGTGCCTGAAGCTACATCAGTATCCAATCCCCCTTACATGATGGATATTACTAATTTATAGGAGTTCAATAGGAAACTAAAGGATTTGGAGGCCAAGGGTTTTATATGGCCAAATACTTCTCCCTGGGGTCCGTCAGTCCATTTCTACAAGAAGGATGATGAAAACCTCAAGATTTTCATGGATTACCAGAATTCAAATATTCCTATAGTGAAAAATGGTACACTTTTCCTTTCATAGATTATCGTTTTGACCAGCTCAAATGAGTGAGGGTATTCTTGAAGTTTAACATGAGATCGTGATATAATCATGTTTGTGTTAGGCCTTCAAATATCCCATGTATGGATTTTCATAGTCAGTACATATTATATGATTATCTCATGATTTTTTTCCCATATTATTAATGCACCCCCCATCTTTATGATGTTGATGAATAGGGTTTTCCATCATTATCATGATTCATTTATTGTGGTCTTTTAAATGAAATATTGGTGTATTTTCATACTCAAAATAACCATTCCACTGATCTTGATATCGTTTTGAATACACTGAGAGAGAACTGTTTGTATGCTAAAATCAGTAAATGTCATTTTTAGATTAAGAGGGTACACTTTATAGGTCATATTATCTTATAGGTATGAGTTTTAATTGACCCAAAGAAGGAGAGAGTTGTGGTTATGTCGGAGCATCCCAAAAACATATTTTATATATGTAGATTATTACTGACAACTGGTTACTACATGAATTTCATTTAGGAATTCTAATTCTTAGAAGCACCTATTATGAGGTTGACTAAGATGTTTGTGAACATTCTATGCGTGAGATAGATTTTCAAGAGTTGAAGGGGAGATTGACTTCAACACTGATTCTGAATATCCAGAGATTATAAGTCACTATAAAGTCTTTTTTGATTCTTTATATATCAGTATAAGAGTAGTTCTAATGTCGGAAGATAGATTTATTGCATACAGTTCATCAAAAATAGGCCTCATGAGTGGAATTACCCTACGCACAATCTAAAATTAGCAGATTTTGTACACGACTTTCGTTGTTGGAGGAATTACTTACTAGGAGAGTGTTTTCTGGTGTTTTCAGACCACAAGATCCTTATATATATTTTTACACCATGATACTTAAATATTAGGCAGTGAAGATGGGTTGACTATATATAGTTCTTTGACATTGAGCTAGCCTATATGCCTAAAAAAGGTAATGCTATTTCCAATTCTCTGAGTAGGAGGAATTAGACAATGGCAGTTTGGGAGGCCAATAGTGAATGAAATATTATAGTTCAATTTAATGATATAAACATGGAGGTGTAGTACCATCATGGATAATATATTCTTGAATCACTATCAGCATCATATTAACTTCTGGATAAAGTAAATATGTGATATTTTTTAGATCATGAAGGCTTGGTTCCATTGGAGAGTATACCTAGTGAGGAACTATCCCCAAATTAGTCTATCAATGACAAAAAAATCATGTATATACATAGGAGAAAATGGGTCCCTACAGATATGAGAGAGGAGATGAGGATTGATTCACATGCTTTATAGTGGTATGTTCAACCGGATATCTCCAAGATGTATCATGACATGCACCAACAGTATTGTTGTCTAGGTATGAAGTTTCAAACAGTGGGGTTGATCATTATGTGTCCCACATATCAACTGGTGAAGGTGGAAACTAGTGACCTATAGGATTGCGATAGATATTACCAGTCCTTGAATTGAAATAGGAATATGTTTCTATAGAGTTTTTCATTGGATTACTGAGGTCACATAGAGGTAGTGGTGCAGTTTAGGTAGTCATGGATCAATTGAAAAAAGTAGCACACTTCCTTCCTATCCAAGATAATTTATCAGTTGATGAGATGGGAAGTATGTTTATGAGATTATAAAATTTCATGGGGCCCCTCTTACTATAATTTTTTTATTGGGATTATTTTTTTACGTCGAGATTTTGGAAGGGGTTGTAGAAGGCTATGGGTAGACAGGTGCTTCTGATCATGACCTTTCACCCTCAGACTGATGGTAAGTTGAAACAAATTATACATGTGTTAGAAGAAATGATCCAAGAATGTGTCATTGATTTCAATTGATCTTGGCACAATCATATTCCCCTCATTGAGTTATCCTACAATAATAGATATCGGGAAATGAATCATATGTCTCCTTGTGAGGCCATATACGGTAGGCCATGTCGTTCAACCCTATGCTAGTTAGAGGTAGGAGAGGTAGAATTAATGAGTCCGCATCTCATTCAGGATACTTTAGAGTAGGATCAGCTGATCAGAAAGAATATGTCTATGTCTCAGTCTAGATAGAAATCTCATGATGATATCCATGGATGACCTTTAGAGTTCGAGGGCGAGGATTATGTTTTTGTGTGAGTATCATCAAGACATGGGCGTAGATGAATACCAAGGCAAGGGAAATTGTCGTCTCAATTTTTCAATCCATTTAAGAATCTAGAGATAGTTAGGATGTTATCCTATCAGTTGAAATTTCCTCAATGGTTCCATGCCATGCACAACATCTTCCACATTTCATAGGTTTAATGTTATCATGCTGACCCATCTCATACTTTTGATCCCAATGAGATTGAGTTCGATGATTATTCTTTTTTTAGAAGTATACTATAACATCTTCGACTAATCCAAAACATATCTCTGAGGTCCTTCAATCATTTTAGTATGGTTTCTATGGCAGCCCAACCAGGTACATGAAGAGATTAGGGAGCAGAATGCCGACCTATGTGCTCAGTGGTCGGAGTTGTTCTCAGATAGAGTTTCGCCACACATGGAAGGTGAACTCAGGGATGAGTTACTTTAATGGGGGAAGATTTTAAGAACACATCTTTTCTTATTAGGTACGAATAATTTTTTTTCACTTTTATCTCTTGGAATGTTTTATTTTTTGATTGTACCATATATCCGTGCTATGGTCTGGTTGGTTTGTTTTTGAGAATAATGGATAAAGGGGGATATCATTTGTCTGTAGGAAAATTACATGTAGTATAATTGGAAAAAATGATGTGTATCAATTACACAACTTGTAATTGGATGGGTAGAACCTTTCACGTCGTGTAATAGGATTTACATGGGGTGGGGGGGGATGACCTCGATATTTACATGACGTGTTAGGAATTTACATGATCCTGCAAATGTTTGATTATTTTATCAAATGAGGCATGGCCCTATTATTTTTTAGAAAAAGGATCACCATCCCCTCTCTCATGTGCAGGATAGTCCCATGGAAGCCTAAAATAGGTTCTTTGACTATTCCTTTGTCAAATCTCAAATTTTATGTCCTTTTGTCTCATTGAATACATAACATTAAGATTTCAATTCCTCTTATTAATTTCTTTATTTTTCTTTCTCACAATGAATTTATTTAGGTTCATTATCATATGCCCAATTTTTAGGGTGTTAATTCATTCTTCATATTTCTTTTGATATAGGAAAAAATGAAGGCTGATACTGGATGAGGAGAGTACTATGAAGACAAGATTGGAAGTCTATTAATTATCCCTCAAGTTTCAGTGTTTTATAATATATTTCCTTTTGATTAATGTTAGTTTAACCATGAATTTAATTAAATTGCATCTTCCTTGAGTTGTTTCAATTGTTAAAACCCAAATCATGTTAATTTCTACAACCTTTAAGTGAGGCATCCCTTTGGTTGTGCCCTCATCATGCCAAATTGGCTTATTAGATTTTACATGCAAGAAACCTATTGAGGTGTGTGTACTTATATTAAAATGATTACACCTTGATTATTTGGAATTATAGTAGTGGAATATCATAGTTAGTGACCTTAACAATTATAATGAATCAAATTGAAGTGAGTGGTGAGCCCACATCACATGCTTAAACTAAATGATGGTTATGCCCTCATCAATATTTAATGTAATGAGTTGTGTATTTTCTATTGGATATTCCTAGAGACATTAATCATTCTATTATCTTACGAACATGGGAATGATGAAACTTGATAATTATGATAATTTGGCATGGTTACCCTTATGCATGTTTAATAAAAATAGTCATGGAGACCCTTCTGCTTAAAAAAATAGAAATAATGATAATGGATACATATAAAAGGGAATGGTGACCCTTATGAAAATGTGATATTATATGATCACAGAATCCCTTGTGATGCTATACGGGCATGGAATCCATTGTGATACTATACGTGCATGGAATCCCTTACTCTGATACTAGGTATGGAGACCCTATATGTGATACTGGGCATAGAGTCCATATTCTATGATATTGGGCATGTAATTTTTATTCTATGATACTGTGAATGACATCCGATATACTACTACGATACAGGGAATGTAATCCCTTATAAATGTGAGACCGAGAATTATGTCCCTTGATACCTATATAGAGACATACTGACAAGAGATGAAGTGGATAGTATTATCCTGGTTTCCTTTCAGGAACAAGAGCTGACCCATCCACAGTTATTATTCTTGATTCACATTATTATATCTTCACACTACCATGTTATATACATAGATTGGAAATTTATATATTCCATTGGTGGTGGCCTACTGAGATTTATCTCACACCCTATCCAGGCCCCCAATGGTACTTGGGAAGACTACATGCTTGTAGGTGTAGATAATGGGATACATCCTATTATGGATGTGTGACTTCTTTCATGACTTAGGATTGCGGATTGGAAGTAGATAATCGGGCAGGACCTTGGGATGCTACGATAGAATTTTGGAATTTTTATACCATTTTTTTATATTTTAGATCATTTATTGACTACTTATTGTATCAATGTTTTCATATTTTTTAAAAACGTGACATTATCCTCCATTTTATATGATTCAATTTACTATATTTTATTATTATTCAATTCTTGGTTAATCATGTTTGTTTCCATTTATTATTCACTATTATACAGCTTTCGCTATTTATCTATTGATTCTACCACTATGCTACTCTGGTAGGGAAGGAATAGTCTCCTCATAGACAAATCCAAGGCCCTCACAGCTAGTTACTAGCCGCCGGAATTTAAGGAGATGTGCAGGAGACATGTGGCTATTGGGCTCAGGGGACCCCTAAGTAGCCTTTGGGTATAGGGTGTCACAAGTATTATATCCCCCATAAGATCTCAAGTATTCTTTAATTTATTCTTGGGTTGTCTTATAAGTTGTTCTATATGTTTTGGGGGAAGAAGGGTTGAAATTGTGGTTTTTAGAGTATACAAACCATGTATAAGGATTGTGAATAGTTAGTACTAACCATGTAAAAACCATGCTATATGGATCTATGTTTTAATAAAAGGGTTTACATGGTTTGAAAAAAGTTAATGAAACTGTGTGACACTCTAGAGAAAGTCATGTAGGTTATTGATGTTTATACAATATAGTTACATAGTTTGACCGAAGAATATAGATTTTCCTAGAAGATTGTATGTCTTTTCCTTTCAAAGATATAATATCCTTTCATGATTGGCACATAGTTTGTCTAACTGCAATACCGAAGCTTGTACAACACTAAAAATATTTACAAATCTGGGGTTTACCCTTTTTACCTTTGTCCTATTTATTCCTAATCACCCCCTAATCTCATTTAGGCTCTACCCAATCCTTCCATAGTGATTTAAAGGCTTATAACATGATATTATGGGTGATTTCACTTCATTCTTGTCAGATTTATCAAGGTATGTTCATGTTTTGAAGTGGTTTTCACTTCCTTTCATATATCCTTGTTTGGTCTATCATCCACTTGTTTCATTGGATCCAATGTGGGGTATATATTTTAGATCTAAAGGGTTTTATGGAGCTTTTATATATTTCTTATGGATATAGGATCATGAGGACTAGAACTACTCTTTATCATTTTTCATTTTTAAAGGCGTTTACTTCTACCCCATTCGTGAGGTAGTCATATATATATAAATGGTTAATTATATGAATTGGTTATTTTTATTGTAATTTATTTTGGTTTATTCATTGAATTTAATTACTTTGTAATTATAATGGATAATTTGGAAATAAATCATTCATTTAGAAAGGTTTTTCTTTAAAAAGGATTTGTGTACATAAAGTTTTTGATAAAAAATATTGAATGGTGGGTTTGGATTAAAAATGGGGTTTCAATCATTGAAGAGGAATTAATTTTCTTGAAAAGTTATTTATAAATTATGAGCATGGTTTTTTATTTATTTTTTGATAAAATTACCACATTTAGTATACTTGGGTGTGTTGGGAATATTCATTTCACTCATAGTGTGTGTAATTTCATATGATATTTTCTTTCAACTAGTGCGTGTAATGAAAATAGAGGTTACACTAGATAGATCTGTCATAGGCTTGAATTGGGGCATTCCCTTTTATGTAGGTTAGAGAGAAAATAGTGTTTGTTGTCATTTATGGTTGGATTATAACATGACGGATTCTATCATGGTTATTTTATCACATACATTCACTTGATGGATTGTGTCCTTATTATATCGATTAAATGGTTCTATTATGGTGTACCCATGGATTTTATTGATTATGATTTCTTTATTATCAATCTTAGTTTTCATATTCCGTACCTTTTGAATATGAAATGACTTTATGAAAAATAAAGGATGATTTAAAAATGGTTTATTATTTGTATAATGATTTATAAAACTAAATTTTTTTAAAGAAATAAATACATCATTCTTGATCTTATAAATTTTGTAGACTCTGTGGTAGAATCCTCATGGGATTAGTGATAACACCTTAATGTTTTCCATTAGGTTGTTGTATATGTTTCTTTTAAGGAATTAGGGTAAGGGAAATACATTATGTAGCATCTCCCCATCCCTTTTCATCGTATCCTTCATTGTAGGATGGTTTGGAGGTCATAGTTGGTCAGATAGAGACTTGTGGGTATTATCTTGTCATACTTTCCAGTTTAATTGATTTTTCATGGATTTTTTTGTATCTTGGATGTATATATATATTCCACTTTTTTCTCTAGCATTATTTCTTCTTTTGTTATATATGATACTTTTTTCTGTTGGCTTGATGCATCTAACTACTATGGCGTGCCAACTCAGATGGCTTTTCTTATTGACTTGGGTTGGTTCAGTATATAAAATAAGTTTATAAAATGTTATAAGTGTGAATATGGTTTATAAATAGGTGATTAATATAGTTATTTTTCTTACACATGAGGTTAAATCATGTTCTACTGAACATGATTAATTTTTATACATTTTTAAACTCAATTTTCATTCATTGTGTTATGATTATTATTCATGAACATTATTATTATATGCCCGGTATATTTTTCACTATTTTTTTTTTATATTTAAATTATACATTATGTTTTTCAAATTAAAATTTCAATTCAACAATCCACTTTTCAAATATTACATACTTCATGAATTATGATATTCTAAAGCAATTCTCAACTTAATTTTCATTCTTTGAGAATTTTAACAGTTTAATTTTTATGGGGTATAAACTTCTTACATGTTTTTTTATCATGCTATTAATGAAATTTATGGTATTTATAAGTCCATATTATGTTAAACCTTTCATGGGTTTACTATTAAAAAGGTAAATAATTTTTAGGAATTTTGTTAACTCAATTCCCCCTCCTTTGAGTTATAATTTTTCATCATGATCATTTTGCTTCTATGTATAGGTTCTTGCACCCTATGATTTTATATTGAGCAATAACATTATACTTGGTTAAAAAGAAAATTTTTATTCAAATATTCCTCCTTTATGGACTTCTTCTTCATAAAATTATGACATTATTAATAATAATCCACATTCCCATTAATAATGATTTCACTTTCATGTAAATATATTATCTTCATGTTAGTGTTATATTTCTAGATACTTAATTTTTTTATATCATGTGGCAATTATATTTCCATTTTCCTCTTTTTAAAATGAATTTTTATTATCCACTTCATGATGTGGGATTTCCAAAAATTTAATTTTAAATGGCTTTCCTTCCGTGATCATCTGTTTTAACATCCACTCCATATTTTATCGATATATTCATTATCTATTTTCAAGGATCTATTATTAATTTTTAACTTTTTTAAAGTAAATGTTTTTAAAAAATTCCCTTTACCTTTTTGAAAATAAATTTTGAAAATGACTTGTGACTTCTATTTTTATGATAATGTTAACATTTTTTGTAAAATATTTTACTAGTTTTTCCATATGATCTCATTATTTCACTATAAAGAACATTTATTTTAATTATTATTCCTTTACATATTTTTAAATTGTTTTCCAAATTAACCTAATTATAAATTACTTTAAAATAAAAAGGGTTATTTATGATTTTTATTCAATGTTATTTATCCAATGATCTAAAATGTTTTTTCCATTTATTAAAAAATCATTAATGATACTTATGTTATAGAGGATATATGACCTTATGCCACCATATAAATTATTTTTAAAGATTTATTATAAAACATTATAGTGATATTTTCATTAAAATCATCTATTTTACGTAGCTCAATTAATAAATATTTGATGTATGAATGTTCTTATGTTATAATGACACATATATGTATTGATGATTATTATCCAATGGGAGGGTAATATATAACCCTCCAATCAATTAGGTAAATCATTACATCTAATGAGATAATAATGTTAAATAAGTAGTGATTCTCATTAAGCTATAGAAAATTGGTCATGATACCTAATTTAGAATGGGAAATAGGTTGTGATTCTTGGTCTATAAGGGGAACTAAGTTGTGATACTTGATCCAGAGTGGGAAAGAAAAAATAATTCTTGATCTACTATATTATGATTTATATTCTTATTATCGTGACATATTTTTTTAACCTCCTTTATTTATGCTCCATGGATCATTTTTATTATCTCACACTCTAATGACATGGTACATGTTTTTTTTATTTGAGAATTTATGTCCCACTATCATGACTATGGGAAAATACTATTATCCCTTATTACTTTTAATAAGAAATTTCTCCACTGTATATGATTTACAATAAGATTATTATATAACACGTGAAAAAATTTTGTATTGAATTTTCCCTATTTGAGTGTGTGTGATCACCCCTTTCTTATGTTTATATTCCCCAAGTCATGAAGATTAGTATAACAAATGAGGTTTCTAGAAAAGGGTCTAGTGTGGTTTGATTATAGAGAAATGTTCAGAAGTATTTTAAAATAAGTTTTTTATATATCCTATCATCGAAGGCACTAATCTGTTAATTATAGGGATTTTGATATTATTATAAGATGTATTGTTTATGTAATTAAAATTATTTGAAATTTATGTATGTTTATATTGGGATATCTCACCTTGTATCAATGGTAGTATTTAAGTAAAGCGTTTTTAGCACCAGACATGGGAGTATGGGTTTGGGGTGCCTTAGTTAAGATCAGATCAGGGTTTAATTATTTATTACGATTATTTTATATATTATTTGTGATTATTTTATTTTTTTTGGATTATGATAAGATACATTTAGTGATAACACTATTGCTATGTCTAAGTAAAGGATATTATCTTAATTTATTTATAAAGTAGATATTTTGGTGTTTTATTTCAATTACATCCCTATCTAGATATATGAAAATGGATTTGGTTGTAACAATGTTTCACTTAAGGGAATTCAGTCTAAAAAATTACAGTTGAGTATAAAATTGATCTTCACTCGATGCATGATGATTGGACCTTAGACTGCACACATGGCTAGACACTCCCGATGAATATTACATGGTCAATCACATTCTATTTATGAAACATTAAAAGGAATTTATTCTTTTGTGGAATTATGTTATGAATTATGAGATAACCTATCTTAAAGAAATATATATTGAATTGTGAGTGATTTATTTTGAAAAAAATTCTAACATGTCGGTTTTGAAGAGTATGTAATTTTGAGGTTGTGTTTTCCATGATATTTTTTATGATAGTTCTATCATGATAGTAATTTTTCAATCCTCATGATAACCCATTTATGTTTAAATGATATATTGATCAAGGATAAATCGAGCTAAGAATGGGTGCGATGGAAAATGCAGTGATTATCCCAAAGAGAAGCCAGATGAGATATGAGTAGGAGTACAAAATCATATTTGGATTCTCACTAAACTCTCCAAAACTATAAATAATAAAAAAACACCATTTTGAGGTCCCAAACACATATAGAAAGGAAATTCTTTTTATCATTTATTTCATGAGGAAGCATCTGACCTTCTAAAGTGGGTCTTCCAATCCACTTGTTACTTCTAAATGAATAACTGCAATGAATAAAAAATTGTTCTAAAGTGAAAATAACATGAAAAGGTTATTCTAAATCTTTATATCTTGGATGTAGGGAAAAAATGTTGGTCTCTCATAAAAAATATAATGAAACGGAATAAATAGACTTTATAGAATCACTAGAGTTGAAGAAAATGTTTTTCACTATATATATTCCCCAAACATTTCATATAGAAATAAAGTAATAATTTCAAGAGGTGAAATGGAAGGGGGAATAATCCATGGAAACTTATGAGGATAAATTCATGACACTCACAAGTTATACCTCTAGTTTTATTACTAATCTCAAAAGTATGTTTGAATGATTATTTAGTTTCCTAAAACAATGTCTGCAAAAGGAATTAACTATAAGAGACTTAAGTAGCTATGAGGAGGTTGTCCAATGTGAACACAAAGTGGAATGGAAACTGGAGACACTCTTTATTACAATGAGTTTATGATTTATTTTATTTGAAACCTGAATGAAAAATCACATGGAATGAAGAACAATCAACTAACCTACATGCCAGAAGTGTGGAAAGAAGCACCATGTAAATTTTTTAGAAGGGACTGAAAGATACATTAAGTTTGAAAGTATTAGATATTAATCTCTTGAGTGTTCAAAGGGAATGAAGTCACTCATCAATACAATAGAGAAAAATATGGTTCTAGATAATTTACCACACACACTATAATGCATTAATTTTATAGACTATAAGCATTATTGCAATCAGTGAAACAATCCAATATTTGATTGAAATATTCAATATCAGTAACCTCCAAATCCAAGGGAACAATGGAAAGACAGTGGAATTAAAATTACTATTGTGGGTCCATAAAATGAATTGGATTAAGGTACACTAATCATGCACTAAATAATTATGATTTTAATATTTTATTCTTGTAAAAATCCCTCTTTTGCACCTAGAATTACTTTTAATAACATAAAATCACCATTTTCAAAACCCACACCCCACAAGGTGTACCCCTCCTAGGCCGGAAATGCTAGGAGAGAGATAATGACCCTTGTGTCCTACCTCCAGTATGCCTGTAGTTGGTTACTAGCACTGAGGGTATAATAAACACACAAATGGGAGGAATTACCCTCTAAGAGAACACTTGCGAAAGAGAGAGATAAGATAGACACCAACCAAATCCATCTCAGACTAAAATATAAAAGAAAACCCAAGTGATCATATGTAGTGTGATTAAAAACTACTAAAATTGAATGGAAAAACTGTAAGTACCAAAGGAAAGTAAAAAACAGTAACCAAAAGTTTGAACAGCTCCTGCAACCCCAACATAGTAAATACCATCTTGATCTCCAACCTTCTCCAAGTGATCTGAGAAATAGTTTATATATATATAGAATGAGTATAATAGTATTCTAAGTATGATCCTCCCTGGAGACACTTGTATAAAATTAAACAAAGCATGCTGAAGCACAATGAACAAAAAGTAAAAATAATTCCTCACCTAAACAATATACTATGTTCCCAGCCTCACCATGGATACTCTCACAAAGCATTGTATACAAGAGTATATAATATATTAAAGAATATAAAGGGTACCCCACTACTACTTCTCCACTAGTTTCCCTTTTTTTCCCAACATCGCAAGTCCTAAGCATATATATCAAAAAGGATTTCCCACAGACACCTAGGCGAAGCCCCACAACATGCACCTCATGCAACAAAACCACCACTTCCACATAAGAAAAGTGACCAGGTAGTTTCTGGGATCCACTACAGCTCACATAATGTGTATCATACATTGGGCATTATACCTCAATCCATTGTAGTGCATACACCGAGAAAGGATCCTCAAGAGATCATAGCCTATACAAATTATACCTATAATAGTCCATAGGAAACGATATCCAGAATATATGTGTGTGAATAACCACAAGACATTAAAACCCTCTACACACATATATGGGGGAAACTAACTGTTGTGCCTACCAACACAAGTAACTAACCATGAGAAGAGAGCGGGGACAAAGGGGATAGTCAACCATCCATCCTCCCACCAGAATGTTGGGGAAAAAACCCCTAGGGATCAGAATACCCAGGGTTTCAGTTGCCCTAAATGATAAGGTGGAGTAACATATAGAAACACAGAAAGTATAAAATATACTACATCTTATAACCATGCTATGGGAATAACATAGTCTTAGAATCAACTGCAGCTAACGTCTCTCTGAATCTCGGGTGCCACTTCGAAGACTGTGTATCCTATAAGTAAAAAACCATTTAAATAGTTATATTACCTTACATAATTTTCTTTTTATTATTTACATTTTAGGTTAATTAATTATTTAAGAAATAATTAACCATTAACAATTTCCACGTTATATTTCATTTGAATCACAACCAAAGTCTATTGTTCCTTTAAAATTTCAACCACAACATTGCATCCCAGCAAGCTCTAACCCCCTGGGTTAACATAATTTATTCAATGATTTATTAACATCATTACTTTACCATATTCCAAGGCATTCTAGAAAAACATTCTAAGCTACTAAACCGAAGGGTATTAACACAGTGAGTAGGTGAACTACTCATCGAGTCTTTTCCACCTATACCAAGAGTGTAGACACATCCTCCATTGAGAAGCTAAACACGGATAACACATGGAATACCCCATGTGTCTCCACCACCTTTTGGAAGAAGGGTAAGCAAGACCAGTTACATTGAGAAGTAGGGAAAGTAATGCATATTAATAACCAATAAGATTCATCAAGAATCCAAACATTCAAATCCAACCTGTTTCATCATCTCTGGTGTCCTCCCTGGCACCCACATGCATAAACCAATGCATCTCATCACTCCAGGCAGCATCTGCTGCCACAACTAATGGGCCTCCTTGCCCCCCACATATCACAATAGAAATCATGGCTCACATCACAACACAAGCAGCAGGAAAAAATATCATTTCAACAAGGCTCTTAGCTCTTAAGCAAGAAAGAGGGTAACTCAGAACACTATGAGGCATATCATTTATCAAACAACCAGTCATTTAATCCATTTGAATTTAACTGATTTATTATTTTCAGGTTCCAACTACAGAAAACCTAAATTGTGTGCTATCACAAATTGATTAAACATTCATACTAAATCAATTTGATTAACATCAACTTAGAAAAAGAAGAACCAGATTCATTTATATTACTCTTTATCTTTGAAAATTAATTTAAAATTAACCATTTTTTATGTTCTTTACCAATTTCCATCAATAAAAAAATGCTAAACAATTAAAGTATAGATATAAAAGTATCTAGAAAAACAAGATCCAATAACATACGATCGATATCAATTTATTGATCCCATTTAAATATTTAATATTTCAATTACATTGTGATCCAGTAGGCTAAAACATGGTAACTCTACATTTTCACATAAAAGAATAAAGAAGCAATTAATCCTCTAACTCAAATGGTTCTTGTCGTTATTCATATAAGAATGATTCACACTATTGATCGTGATCAACTCCTCTCGTGACAACTACATCCACCTGAGGATGTCGCGGTACGACCACACCAACCGAAACCCAATAAAACTACATTTGAAGCATGGATATCACATACCATAACATGTAAAGGAGAAACAGAAGAAGATAAACCCAAAAGAATGACGATAAATCATACCTTATATCAATGAAGGACTGACACTTACTGCTTGCACCAAAATAGGGGGTGCACATGCAGTAGGAAGAGAATTTAAGGGGAAATGATCCAAGGATTAAGGTTCGATCACACTGCTCCTATGGGGAGAAGGAATGGCTTGAGTTTCTCACACCAGGGAACAAGAAGGTAGAAAATTGGAGGAAGATATCTCGTCCCTTTAAAAGATTTATGCATCCGCGGTTTTAGATATGCTGGATTGTCCATTAAAAGCAGATCGCATTAAAACACATAGTTTGACCAAGTAAAGACATCCTAGGCCTTAAAAAAATTAAAATACAAGATATGGGATTTGATTCGGCCTTAAATCCCTTAAAACAAGACCTTGAGTGTATTTTACATCAAAGAAAATGTCAAAGGGGTGAAACTATAGGAAGCTGGAAACACTATTCATGATCCTAGAAACACTGTACACCTAATGATCCAGGAAACATTGTACACGATCCTGGAAACACTTTTCACCGAATGAATCACTGATACTGATGGTATTAATCACATAATGACTCACCGATGCCGATGGTACTGTTCACAGAATGACTCACTGATGCCTATGGTACTTTTCACATAATGAGTCACCAATGGAACTGTTCACATTGGTATCACCAATGGAACAATTTGCATTGGTCTCACTGATGGAACTATTCACATCGGTCTCATCGGTGGAACTATTCACATAGGCTTCACCTGTTGAAATGTTGGCATCAATCTCACCGGTGGAACTATTCACATCGGTCTCACTGGTGGAACTTTTGGCATCAGTCTCATCGGCCGAACTATTCGCATCAGTCTCACTGGTGGAACTATTCACATCCATCTCATCAGTGGAACTCTTCCAATCGGTCTCATCAGTGGAACTGTTTGCATCGGTCTCACCACTAGAACTGTTCGCATCAGTCTCACCGATGGAACTATTTGCATCGTTCTCACAGATGGAAGTGTTCGCATCCCTCTCACCGATGGAACTATTCGCATCAGTCTCACCGATGGAACTTTTCATATCAGTCTCACCTATAAAACAGTTCACATTGATCTCACCGATGGAACTATTCGTAGCGGTCTCACTGATTGAACTGTTCGAATCTGTCTCACCGATGGAACTGTTCGCATCAGTCTCACCTATGGAACAATTCGTACTAACCTCACTGATGGAACAGTTCACATCGGTCTTCCTGATGGAACTGTTCGCATAGGTCTGACTGATGGAACTGTTCCCATCTGTCTCGCCAATGAAATTATTCACAAAATTTGAAATTTGTAAAAATGTTGGAAATACATCACCTTGACCTCCCAAAACACCTAAAATAGTAGATTTCCACATAGGAATGGATCAGAGAGGTCTGAGCCATTATATTAGATACCTGTCAAAACATTATCATCCTCTAGAATTCAAAACCCACCTAAAGGGAAACAGAAATGGGGTCCATACAACCACCCATAGAGATACCTATATAAAGAGAGCAAGACACCAGAAGAAATCAAAGAAAACCATCTCATAAACATGAAAGGTCTACAACCACAAAGTGATAATTTTTTACATAAAAAGAGTTAAACATAAAAAAACACGGGGTACTGACCACATATCTATGAATCATATTCCCAAGTACCCTCCTTCACACCACTTTGTCTCTACAAGACATGATCCAAGGGGAATGAATGTCTTTGCAACAGATTCCCTTTGAAATCTTGGTTCTCTTGAGGCTGCTCCACAAAGGTCGCATCATCATCAACATCGTTCTTTCCCCAATCGATGACGTCAGAGTCATGATGAAGATAACGATGGAGCTGTGACACATGGAAAACATTGTGTATCTGGATCATTTGTGAGGGATGTGCTACTCAATACGCAACGACTCCAACATGATCCAACACCTCGAAAAGCCCCAGAAACCATGGGTAAAGCTTACTGCTATAACCATACCTTCAGTACCCACAATGGGGAGTCGCCTTCAGAAACATGTGATCCCCAACATCCAACTCCAAATGTCTCCTCCTTTGATCGACATATGATTTCAGATGATAGTGTGCAGTCTTCAACCTCTCATGAATCACATGAACCATCTCTGTTGTATTTTTTACTAGTTCTGGTCCAAGAATTGATGACTCTCCGACCCCAGTCCATAATAACAGAGAATGAAAAGGTTTTCCATTCAAGTGTTCAAAAAGTGCCATACCGTTGGTGGGGTAAAATATATTGTGGTATGTGAACTCCACTACGGGTAAGTGACTCATCCACGAAACTCAAAAAATCCAAGACATAAGATCGCAACATGTTTTCAAGAGTCTGGATAGTCCTCTCTGTATGACCATCCATTTTCGGATGAAAAGTAGTGAAAAGGAATAACTAATAACCAAATTAATGATGGAGAACTCTCCACACCCTAGAGGTAAAATGAGGATCTCGATTGGAAATGATCATCCTTGGGACTTCTTGGGGTCTCACCACCTATTCCAGATACTGCCTCAACAAAACATCCACTGAGCTCGACTCCTTGATTACTATAATGTGGGATGATTTTGTTAAACGGTCCACTACCACCCAAATAGCATCATGTCCTCCCGGAGCACAAGGTAAACCAGTAAAATAGTCCATTGGTATGTCCTCCCACTCCAGTGAGGAATATATAATGGCTAAAGAAAACCACTGGGGACACGGTGCTCAGCCTTCACCTTATACCAGGCCAAACATTGAGACACAAACTTTTCAATTGCGCGCTTCTAACCAAGCTACCAAAACTGAATCCTCAAGGATTGGTACATATTTTTCACACCGGGATGCACCACTAAAGGAAAACTATGGAGCTCTCTAAGAATTGTCTCATGCATCGCTAAAGGAAAAAATATCCTTCCGTGATACAACACTCTATATTGTTCATCCTCAGACCAACCATCAGGGGCCTCGCCATAAACAAATCAGTCTCTCTAAACCTCCACCTCTATATCTCCTAATTGAGACTCTTCCACCTGCAACACAAGAGGTGACTGCACCATCATCTGAAAAAGACATCCTCAGCCCCCAACTTCTCCCATATTTAGATGTAATGCTGAACGTTCTTCCATTACTCTCCAAGAATCACCAGATTCACACACTGCATCACTACATGACTACCAGCTCAGTGCATCGGCCACAATATTTCCCTTTCCAGGTGTATAGGATATTTCAAAGTCGTATTCTTTTACGAATTCCATCCACCAAAACTACCTCAAGTTTAAGTCACGCTGGGAGAAAACATACCTCAGGCTCTTATGATCGATGAAAACCACAAAGCGCTCTCCAATTAGGTAATGTCTCCATAAATTCTGAGAAAACACCATAGATTCCAAATCAAGATCATGAGTGTCATAGTTACATTCATGGGGACGGAACAATAGAGACCCATAAGAAACAATTGATCTCTACTGTATTAGAATGCAACCTAACCCTAGATGCGAAGTATCGCAGAAAACATCAAACTAAACTCCCTCTACTAGAAGATAAAGAATTAGAGCCCTTAAAACTTCTCATTTAGATACTTGAAAGCTTCCTGACACTGATTAGTCCATATTAATGTGTTATCCTTCTTGGTTAATGGTGTCAAAGGAGTCTCAACCCGAGAGAAATTGGCTTTGAACCTATTATAGTAGCCTACAAGACCAAGGAAACTTCACACCTGTTCCACTATCTTGGGGGCTACCCATGAAACAAAATTCTTCTATCTTCAATGGATCCATAGCTACTCCGGTGACAACAGGGTCCCAGTGACAGCACAGCCACCCCACCTTAAAATGGTCATCGGGTCCTGGCCTACCAGGTACCACCAGTTGCCCCCGCAGACACGTGGGACCCACCACAGGGTCCACCCACATGCCTGAACGGGCCATCTGACTAATGATAGTCCCCACAGGCCAACACATGTCCTTTCCAGTGTGCTTTTTCCTCACTCACACACACCCTGGAAAACTTGCCATAGGGTCACCCATCCTGATCACTATCTTGGGGGCTACAAGACCAAGGAAACTTCACACCTGTTCCACTATCTTTGGGGCTACCCATGACACATAATTCTTCTATCTTCAATGGATCCATAGATACTCCTGTGAAAACCGGGTCCCAGTGATAGCATAGCCACCCCACCATAACATGGTCATCGGGTCCTGGCCCACCAGGTACCACCAGTTGCCCCCGCAGACACGTGGGACCCATCCCAGGGTCCACCCACATGCCTGAACGGGTCATCTGACTAATGATAGTCCCCACAGGCCAACACATGTCCTTTCCAGTGTGCTTTGTCCTCACTCACACACACCCTGAGAAACTACCCAGAGAGTCACCCATCCTGATCACTACTCCAGGCCAAGCACGCTTAACTGTGGAGTTCTAATCAGACAGGCTCCCGAAAAGGAAGGTGCACCTTGTTGACATGAGTCATATCATTTAGTCATTTAACCCTTTATCATTTGGGTGCGTTACAATCCCCCCCCCTTTTAGAGCACAACGCCCTCGTTGTGGGCCCTACATCTCAACCCAGGCAGTGCACCGTGCACTTAAGGCTGGGTACCACCTCTGATACCAAATGTGACAACCGGGTCCCAGTGACAGCACCACCACCCCACCTTAACATGGTCGTCGGGTCCTGGCCCACCAGGTACCACCAGTTGCCCTCGCAGACACGTGGGACCCACCCCAGGGTCCACCCACATGCCTGAACGGGTCATCTGACTAATGATAGTCCCCACAGGCCAACACATGTCCTTTCCAGTGTGCTTTGTCCTCACTCACACACAACCTGGGAAACTTCCCAGAGGGTCACCCATCCTAATCACTACTCTAGGCCAAGCACGCTTAACTGTGGAGTTCTAATCAGATAGGCTCCCGAAAAGGAAGGTGCACCTTTTTGACATGAGTCATATCATTTATTCATTTAACCCTTTATTATTTGGGGGTGTTACAACTCCCTTCCGGGACACAACATTCTCCAAGGAACAGACTTCTCAAGCCCAAAACTCACACTTCGACAACTTCCGAAATAGCTTATGCTGACAAATAACTCCCAAAATGGCATGTAGATTCTCTGCATGCTCCTCCTCATATATATAGTACAAAAGGATTTCATTGATGAAAATCACCATGAACATATCCAATAACTCATGGAACACAATATTCATTAATCCCATGAACGCAGCTAAAGCATTCATCACACCAAATAGTATTACAACGAATTCATAATGATTATGAAAATAAACAAAGTAGTCTTCAGGATATCACCATCCATCACACACATCTAATGATATCCTGACTGCAGGTTGATCTTTGAAAACCAACATTCACACTTCAGTTGATCGAATAAATCATCAATCCGTAGAATAGGATAACAATTATACACTGTCACTTTGTTTAGGCGACGATAATCAATACACAACTACAAACTACCATCTACGTTCTTCACGAAAAAAACTAGTGAGCCCCATAGTGACCCACATGGAAAAAAAACCACACTGTAACAGACCATCAAGATATATACGTAGATCTCGTAACTCAAAATGGGTTATCCTATATGGAGAAATAAAGATAAGAGATTCTCCTGGTTGTAGATCGATCCTAAACTCAATCTCTCATTGAGGGGGTAATTCTACAACCACTTATGGAAATACATTAGGGTAGTCTTCTATGACCCTAGTAAATGCCAACTGCTAAACCTCTGAAGAACTCAACATCAGCCCAGCCATCATGAATGATAAGGAAGGAACACGACTCTGACCCATCCGAGTGTCTCGCTCACCAACAAACACCGCTGGCTCTCCATCTTCATTGAAAAAACACCACATGCCTCCTAAAGAAATCCATGATAGCTTGCACCGAATACAACCAATCCATGCCGAGTATAACATCATATGGTTGTATCTGTAAACATAGGAAATATCCCCAAGAGCGGTGCTTCCCCAGCACTATCTCACAGTCTATACATACTTCAATAATTTCCAACTCGACCTCCAATGGACGTTGTCAATGAAAAGGGCATTGGAAGCCTCTCTACCTCATGTAACATAGCATGGACAAGGGAAAAAGATATTAAGGATTGTGTCACTCTTGAATCAAACAAGGCATACACCCAATTAGAAAACAGGAAAAGGGTACCTCAAACGACGTCTGGCTTTCCTGGCACTGGAAACGCTGATGCATGATGCTGACCACGACCTCCTCCATGACCTCTCTAACCCCAATGATGACCACCACCATGGAATCAATATTCTCTATGAGGATGGGGAGCATCACATGGATATAATTTTCCTTCCCTATCTACTCTTTTCAAATCCAAATTTAGTGTAACCTTCTGTTGTTGCCTCGGTTTGAACTACCTCAACGGATGAACCTAGAGTGGAACACCTGGTGCACGATGAATGCTGTAAAAGGTTGGGAAATCATGCTACTAATAATCTCAACCCCCATAAGAAAAACAAGTTCTTGATCCCTTGGAATATGCCTAAGATCCGCTGACTTCATTGAAACGAGATTTGGAGGGCTGGGACCTACCCCCAACTGAAGAAAAAAAATTCTACCGTGAAAATTGGGTCCTCAGACCATAGAACTACTTGGTAATGAATCCTGAAAACCTCCCTCTCGTGATGATCTAGTTTGGGACAATGTCCTCTCGATGACCTATGCCCTCGCTTGCACCTCATGATATGTCTGTAGTATAAATAGGGTGACCTGTCGCTGGATCTCTAGATGCAAAGCCTCCTCAAAATGCCTTTCCCTAAACTCCTCATCTGGAAATAGGTATGAAGCATATCGTAAATGTTTCTTGAAATAGATTCCAATCTCTCTCACACTAGAGCTCCGCAATCGAAGGGTAAGAAGCCCATGGAGACTGGATGCCTTCGCGGTCAAAGAAAGAAACTCGACTCTAAACTTGTCTCGGAACTCCTCCCATGAGATCGCTGATTCTTCAAGATCCCCATGAAACAAGAACCATCACTACCTCGCTGCACCATGCAACATCATCACAACCAAAGACCCCCAGAGCTCTTTTTAATCCTGGATTGAACTAAATCTTATCTCGACCTCCTCCAACCAGTCTTCCGTGACTGCATCTGAAATGGATCACTTGTCTTTTGTAGACTTTGGCACTGGAACTCTCAGAGTGTACTCCTCCTGTGTCTTCGTCATCAACCTCTACCCTACGATGATTTGCTGGTTCATCCTGCTAGACATATTCTATTTGAACCTAAAAGGACCTCAACCTAGAGCCATAAATGAAAAATAAAAAATAGTCAGAGCTCCTAAACCTGGAATATGGAAGGCACAACATTAATTAATTAATTATTTTCCTTTTATTCATTTTTGTTTAACCTATTTTAAGGTCCACCAATTCAAACACATGAATAAAGAAGAATGATCCATGATAATTTCCTAGGTCTCTACTTTGAAACTAGTATCACCTCGTTTAGTAGCCATTATATACATAAATTTCTTTGAATCAGATAACTGGGGGCCCTAAAATCCTATGTATTAGCCACTCTCTAGTGTTTACATGACTTTATAAACATGAATGACACTATTACCCTACCAACCCATGGAACCTCACAGGTGCTGAACACCAAAATATATCCTATCCCTCAACCAGTCCTCTGATACCAATCTTTCATGAACCCCCCACCCCATGGTGTACCCCCTTAGGTCGGAAATGTGGGAAGAGAGATAATGACCGCTGAGTCCTGCATCTCGTAGTCCTCGGGTTGGTGACTAGCACCAAGGGTATAATAAAAACACAAATGGGAGGCATTACCCTCTAAGAGAAGACATGTGATAGAGAGAGATAAGATAGACACCAACCAACTCTAACTCAAACTAGAATATAAATGAAAACCCAAGTGTAAATATGTAATTTCATGTAAAAATACTACAACAGAATGAAAAAACAACAAGTGCCAAAGGAAAGTAAAAACAATAAGACCAAACAGCTCATGCAACCCCAAGCTAGTAGACACCAGCTCGATCACCAAACTTCTCCAAGTGACCTGAAAAATAGTATATATATATAGGGTGATTATAACAGTATACTATGTAGGATCCTTCTCAGAGCTTCTCACAAAAAAGTAAAGAATGCATGCTAAAGCACAGTGAACTACAAGTGAAACTAACTCGTCACCTAAACATGTATACTATGTTCCAAACCATACCATGGATACTCTCACCATGTATCTCATACAGGATTATATAATGTAATAAATAATATCAATTGTGCCACACTACTACTTCACCATTGGTTTTCCTCTTTTCCCCAATGTTGCACATCCTAAGCATCTCTCTCCAAAAAGGCTTGCCAGTAGACACCTGGGTGAAGTACCACAACATGAACCTAATGCAATAAAACCACCAAACCCATTTATGAAAAGTAACCAGGTAGTTTCTGGGAGCCACCACAGCTCTCATAATATGTATCACACGTTAGGAATTATACCTCATGCCATTATCGCCCATACACCGAGTAATGATCTGCAAGCCATTGTATCATATACACATTACACCTATAGTAGTTCATTGGAAAATATATCCAAAATATATGTGTGTGAATAACCACAAGCCATTATAGACAACTACACACATATATGGGGAAAACTAACCAATGTTCCTACCAACACAAGTAATGACCAAGAGAAGAGAGTAGAGACAATGGTGGTAGTCAACCATCCATCCTCCCACCGGAATGTTTTGGAAAACACCCCCTATGGCTCAAAATCCCTAGGGTGTCAGTTTCCCTAACTGACGAGGTGGAGTATAGTATATAAACACAAATAGTATGGAATATACTACTTCTTACAACCACACTATGGGAATAACCTAGTCTTAGAATCGACTTTAACAAACGTCTCTCGGACTCTCGGCTGCCACTTATAAGACCAGGTATCATATAGCCACACAACCATTTAAAGAGATTTATTACATTACTTCATTACATTTTGATTAGTTTCAATTTAAGTTAATTAATTCATTAAAAATAGTTAACCATTAACAACTTCCACATTATATTTCAATAGCACCACACCCAATGTCTAGTGTTCCTTTAAAATTTCAACCACACCATTGCATCCCAACAATATCCAACGCCATGGGTTAACATCATTTATTCAATCATTTATTAACATAATAAATTTTATCATATTACCAGGAATTCTAGAAAAACATTCTAATCTTCTAAACACAAGGGGATTAACACGATGAGTAGGTGAACTACTCATAGATTCATTGACACCTATAGCCAGAGTGTAGACCCATCCTCCCCTGAGAAGCTAAATACGAAAAGCACGTGGCATACCCCGCACGTCTTTACCCCTTTTTGGATGAAGGGTAAGCAAGACCCGCTTCCTAGAGCAGTGTGGAAGGTAAAGGAGTTAAAAAAACAATAAGATTCATCAATCATCCAAACAGTCACATCCAACCCATTTCATCATCTCTGGTGTCCTCCCTTAGACCCATATACATAAATGGATGCATCTCACCACTCTAGGTGTCAACTTCTACCACAAACAATGGGCCTCCCTACCCCCCACATATCACAATAGCCATCCTGGCTTACATTACAACACAAGCAGTAGGAAAACAAACATCATATCGACTAGGCTCTTAGACCATAAAGAAGTTAAATAGTAACTCAAAATCCTATGAGGCATTATCATTTTTCAAAAAACTAGTCATTTAATCCATATTGAATTAACCAATTTATTATTTTAAGGTTCTACCTACAGGAAACCTAATTAGAAAGCGTTCAAAAATTGATTAAACATTATTACTAAATCAATTTGATTAACATAAAATTACTACAAGAAGAACCGGATTCATTTACATGCCTCTTTATATTTGAAAAGTAATTTACAATTAATTCTAGTTTACGTTCTATACAAATTTACATCAAGAACAAAAATCTAAACAAAGAAAGAATATACCACACACTATCTAGAAAAACATGAGGCAATAACATAAAATCAATATCAATTTATTTATCCAGTTCAAATATTTATTATGTCAATTCCATTGTGATCTAGTAGGATAAAACATGCTAAATCTACATTTTTACCTAAAATAATTATGAATTAACGAATCCCCTACAACAAACGGTTCTTTCCATTCTTTATACAAGAACTATCCACTCAATTGATCACGATCACCACCTCCCGTGAAAACTACATCCACCCGAGGATGCCGCGGTACGACCGCAACAACAAAAAACAAATAAAAATATATTAGAATTATAAAGATCACATACCGTAACATGGAAAGGAGAAACATGAGAATATGAACCCAAAATAATGAGAATAAAGAATACCATATATCGTTGAACGATCGAAACTTTCTATTTTCACCAAAATAGGTGGTGCACATGCAGTGAGAAGAAACATTAAGTGGAAATGATTCAAGGATTAAGGTTCAATCACACCACTCCTATGGGAAGAAGGAAACGTTCAAGCATATCACACCTAGGAACAAGAAGGTAGAATAAGGGAGGAAGATATATTGTCCCTTTAGAAGATTTATAGAGCAACAGATTAAGATATGATATATTTTCCATTAAAAGCGGATTGCATTAAACCACACGATTTGACCAAGTAAAGACATATTGGGCCTTAGGAAAATGAATATAAGAGTTATGAGATTTGGTTTGGCCTTTAATCCTTTAAAATAAGGCCTTGAATGCGTTTTACGTTAAAGAAAACTTCAAAGGGGTGAAATAGTAGGAAGTTGGGAACACTGTTCACGATCTTGGAAATATTGTACACCTACTGATCTTGGAAACACTATACATGATCCCAGAAACAATATTCATGATCCTAGAAACACTATACACCTACCTATCCTAGAAACACTGTACATGATCCTGGAAACACTGTTCACAGAATGACTTACTGATACCGATGGGACTATTCACAGAATGAATCACCGATGTCGACGGTACTATTCAAAGAATGACTCACCGATGTTGAAGGTACTGCTAACAGAATGAATCACTAATTCTGATGTTACTATTCATATAGATACTCACCGATGGAACTATGTGCATCAGTCTCATTGATGGAACTATTTGCATCGATCTCAGCGATGGAAGTGTTCGCATCGGTCTCACCAATGGAACTGTTTGCATAGGTCTCACCAGTGGAACTGTTCGCATCGGTCTCTCCAATGGAACTATTCGAATCGGTCTCACCAATGGAACTGTTCCCATCGGTCTCACCGGTGGAACTGTTCACATCGGTCTCACCGATAGAGTTTTTTGAAGAGTTTAAAATTTGGGAAAGTGTTTGGGATAAGTCACCTTGAACTCCTAGAACACCTAAAAAACTATATTTCTATAGAGGAATGGACAAGAGTGGTCTGGGCCATTACAACCACCCTGATGACTAGATATATAATTGTGAATAAAAAATATAGTGGTATGATTATTTCATCTCAATTTAATGTTTTTGAGAATATGAATCTTGTTATCTCTATTTTAGATGAATTTTATGTGATTTTTGAAATTCATTATCTATCTCCACATAGGATACATACTAATCAACAAGATAGAGAAATGAAATTTTATACATCAAGCCAAACTTTCATAATCTATGAATTCCAGGATGACTATAATTCCTCTCTTAACACTAAATATAGTATCTAAGTTATGATACTTAATCATGAGGGTTTTTAGTTCAAATGATTAGAGAAAATAAAATACTAGTATTGACCTATCACGAGTAAATAGGATATATTTACTTAGTTTGAAATGTTGATATCACTCTAGAAATTATACCTTGCGTTGCATCTATATTTTAGATAAACATAGAAATTTTTATTTGTAAGATACAATTAAAATTATGATTACATAATTTATTTAAGGAGAGGGGAAGAATGTTACACCGTGAGATTTTGAAATATATATTTTTCTCTAAATTAAAACTATACTCAATAGCTTCTTCCACACACAACACCAAAATAACAAGAATCATGACATATTAAATGAATATTTTAAGAAAATTATATGAATAATAAAATCTTTAGTAAATAAAAAGTCATTACTCAACTAAAATCACTAACATTTAGAGGATTAATAATTAATATTATTTAATATTAAAAATAAATTTTCTTTATCAAAAAACTAATTTTTAGTGATGTATATTTTATCCTAATAAATTAAATTGACAAATTTTAAAATATTATTATATATTAAATTATATATTGATTTTCTTTAAATCAGACATTGATAGGAAATAATAATAATAACACATAAAATCATCATTTTTTAATAAAATAATTTTTAGTTTTATAATGTATTTTCATTTTAAAAAACTATATTTAAAAGTTTTATAATTTTAATTATATAAAATGAAACTCATTTTTTTAATTCAACAGGTCAAAATTATCTTAGTATTTTTCTTCTATAATTTTTTTAAAAGGTTAATTTTTTGGTGAATAGTGAAAAATACAGATTTTTTAAACATCATCACTTTTACAACATTTTCATAGCAAATTAATAATTTTATTGTTTATTAAAAAAAATTCTTTAAAAATATATATTTATAATGTAAAAAATAATTTAAAAATATTATTTAGAATTTTTAAAACCCATGTCAAACTTTTTGGATGTTTATATGATATTTTAATTTACTAAAAACTATTTTAGGTCTTTTTATTTTAACTAGGTATCCATAAGGTGTTTTTAGGATCGAACTATTATTAAAATCCCCATAAATCTAATTTTTTTTCTAATTAACCAACTCATTTCAAATAAATCAATAACATAGAAAATTTTATTATAATCATAATTTAAAGATGAGAAATACAATTTTTTCTAAAAATACTTCATACACTTTAACTGAAGTTGTATTAAAATTATTTTTTACCACCCTTATAAAATTTATTATACCAAATGTATTTCATATTTGGAATTAATAGGTCAAAATTTTATTATAAGTAACATTTTTTTGTAATTTAAAGAAAATTACAGATGAAAAAATTAGTCACCACTATAAAAATAATACAAATAGTAGAAGTGAAAAAAATAAGAGTTTAAGAATTAAAAAATATTAAAAAATTGTGGGAAAATTATAGTTGTGTATTTTTATACCTTAAATATTCCTACATTACGTTATTTTCTATTTTTGAATCTATCTAAACTTTTAATAATGAATTTAACTTTTATATTAATACAAAAATGCCACTCTTCACTCTTATAAAAAGATCCATTACTAACCAACTTCCCCTCACACCCAATGTCTCTTAGATTTGAACGAATGATGAAAAAACATTTAGTCTCAGATCCTTTAGATCACTAAGATGGGGAAAGGGGGAGAATTAGTCATCATGTTTTCTTTTACGAGTTATTCACTTTTTGATCCAAAATCTTGATCCACTGAAAGATCTAGATTCACTCAATGATCTATCACTACCTCACCATTATGTATAGTAATAAAGAAAGAGGATAACAAACAATATTTTCAAGGATTGGATGGAAGGCCTACTCCTTTCAATGTTATTTATTCCCCCAATATATATTTTCCACTATAATCTTATATCAATTATAGTGGCCTCCTAAGTCTATAAGAGTGTGATTGGTTATAGTTCCATTAAAATTATATTCAATTATTGTTTATAATCCCCAATCATGATCCCCATCAGCAACTGGTTAAACCCCTTAGATATAGTCTTCTTCAATTTTTGTGTTAACGATGTAGTAGAAATCCTTCCTTTGTCTTTAGAGATATTTTCCTCTATAATCCTATAGGATCATACAAAATCACTTATAAATTTATTATCTTCAATAGTATACCATTCTCGAAACCTCCATTAGATCTTGAATGATCTAATTTTACCTTATCATCTTGAGAAAACATCATCTCTCAGGTAATTTTCCCAAACCTATGGGCACTACAGAAACATTCTGGATCCCTCCCTTTGCAGGTTCGATCAAATGCAATCTTGATGGTTCCTCAAAGGGTAATCCTGGACTAGACGGCTATGGATTTGTTTTCTGAAACCACAATAGTGACTTCATTGAAGGTCCTTACAGCTCTTGTGGTCATGTCACTACCCATGAAGCTGAGATGATGGCTCTTATCAATGCAGTGGAAATGGATCACTAAAGAAATTGGAATAATCTCTAGTTCGAAAGTGATTCCTCTACTATTGTGAAAGCTGTTAGAAAAATTCAGAATCGCCTTGCCGGGAAACTTACCTTGAAATGGATCAAATGCCTTGACATTATTTCATCTAGGAGCTTTATAATCACTCATGTCTACCGTGAAGCTAACTCTCTTGCTAACAAACTTGCAAATAAAGGTATTTCTGAAGCCTCTGGAGTACATTTGACCACACTTGATGAGGATTTACTCGGTTTACTTAATAGAGACAAATGTAATGTTCCCTCCTTTAGACTCTTGTAATTTTCCATATTTATTTGATACTTTATTGATTTCCTTTATAAAAAAAATTTAGGGACTCTTATCTTTGGCTCACATTCTTCTTTCCAAAATAAAATATGTGTATTGGGGTTTCAAAATTCAATTCCACAGTTTATATAGATTTTATCAATAATCCCACCCATTGATACATTATTCATTGGTAACCTAAATATATTTATAATCACCTAATGATTTTATTTGAATATTTTATTTCCATCCGAATTTGGAAACTACTAATATTTCAGGGTCCTCACATTCTCATTCAAACTTCCTTGATTTTCATAAGGTAAAATTTTATCATTCCAACTACCTTTATTTTTGGTCAAGAATCCTCAATTTAACCACCAAATGAATCAGGTGTTTTCTTATATAGAATCCACCATAAAATAGACCATTTTTAAAATCATTAAAAATATCTACATGTGCCTTCATCTTGTGATATAGAACTCATTTTAGCTTCTTTAATCTTCGTATTATATTTCCTCATGTGTGGGAAAAAACCCTTCTAGGATATTTCTTAGATAGTATATTTCCATTAAAAAATTAAATTATCTTATGGTATAGTGTTCATGAGATAAATTCTTTTGGAATGTGAATCAATTATCTTATTGGCTAGTCTATGTACGTTAATTATATTACGAGATGCCCTATGTAAGATATATTCCTTTGGTAAATATTAAACTTATTCTCCTCACACTGACCTATTATAGACAATGCTCTTAGATTAAAAACACTTGTTATATATCCAATAATATTAGTACATCAATCAGCAGTCTACAAATATATTGAAACTATTGAAAACAAATGTAATACTCACATATAAACAAATAATATCCCATTTGATTTTTTTGGAAATACTATAATTTTTTAATGTCAATATGTGTGCTGTGATGAATTTTTTAATGTACCCCTTACTGAAAATCAATTGAAAAGTACATCTAATAAATATTCTCATCTCTTCTTATTCATGTCTACGAAATCTCATTATTTTCTCCCATTTTCAAATTTTAGAGAAGGAAGATACCACATAGTTTCCTTAATAAATAGCCTTTTATTATTCTACTCTATGTCTTTATGGGCTACCCTAGTGTATAAAGCAAGATATGTACAATCATGGTTGTCCATTTTATTTATAAACTACTATGAATGTGATATAATGCTTAAAATCTCCTCGTTTATAAAATATTGACTATATATAATTGATTCAATTAAAAAAATTTCATATACACTTAAAAGACATAAAAAAAGTTCATATAAAATTCATGAAACTCCCCCTTTTCTCATGTTTTTAATAACCAACACACCCTATTATTAATTTCATTTAATATAACCACAACAAATATATGTAAGTTTGATTTTTATACCTCAACAGTTAGGTTTTCAAATCAATATATAAATTTCAGGTTTATTGAAAACAACTAATTGGTCCCAATCTTATCAGTTTTGAACCCCCTCAAATAATGCACTCTTCATCACTGAGTTTTATTTTTGGGTGGTTCTCATTGATAATATCATCTCTCTTGATATATTGTGTGAAAAACGTTCAAGTCTCCCATTTAATTCACAACTAATCTGTTCCAAACACAAAAAATAATTAGGAATAAATAGAGACCTATTTGTGTCTCTAAGACAATAGTAGGAATAAGAGATTCTTCTCAAATTGGTATGTTCTTTTATCCTAATCTTACCATGGAAATAATACAATAGAATCTAATTTATCTTTTGTTTCTCATATGATTGATAACCTTCTTTTTCCCCTTTAACTTCTTCTTTGTGTGGAATAACCATTTCCACCCTAATCTCCACGATATTCAACTTTTTAATTGTGGGTAACTTCTCATCATTTTTTCTATCATATTATAAATCCACTTCCACTCCTTTAGCCTCAATATGTTTTTTAGATTCATTCAATTATTTAACCAATTTCAGATGATTTGGATAAACAACCAGGCACTATTTATTAACAATATTAGTATCCATATAATACTCACGTGACTTTATACTATTTTCTTCAAAAATATCTTACCTTTAAAAGTAGAGTGAATCTACCTTTCCAACCTTATCATGCATACCTCAGTCTTATGACCTTCAAAACTACATCTTCCACATAATTCTTCCAGAATCCAAAATTTTCATTGAGTAAATAGTTGTGTTATAGATTTGTTTAGGGTTTGTATCATATGTGATTCTATTCTCATATTAACATAGAAACTCCCTCTCTGTTTTCCCCTTTTCTAATAAAGACACATTGAACCATAAAGAATAGGATTTATGTCCGTGATTACTACATCTCTATGAAAATCGTAGAAACATTGTTCTTCTAGATGTGCATTGTGTCTATCATATTTCTAACTAAACCATAATTTTGTTATGGGGTTTGGACTTCCTTGTCATACTATTCCCTTTCATTGATGTAGAATATTTATTCTCTGTTTTCGTGGCCCAAATATCCTCATATTTGGGTTTCATAAATGCATGGTCAGATAAAAAATATCTATTTTGAAATTTTTTTAATTCTAAATTTTCCTTGTTCTTGTGAACTCTTCTTGTCATTAATTTGAGAAAATTATCAATTTACCTCAAAATCCATAGTGAAGTCTTCTTTGGGATTTTTCCATTCATGCTCCATTATGATACATATAGATTATTACTCAATCATTTCTTCCTCCTTTAAAGCTTGTTCCTCCTTGAGATCTATAATAATATTTCCTTGTTCTGCTTATTTAAACTTGTAATTATTGATATCATCATTTTATGTCATTCCTTTCTTGAAATTCTATTACTTCTTAGTAACAAACTTTTTTCTCTCTCTCAAGTTTATTTATTTATTGAGGTATTATATTTTTCCCATTAAAAATTATAAATTTTCTTCTACGTCCCACTCAAGATCTATTATTTATTCTCCATCATAATAACTTCTTGATGAATTTGATACATTCTCAAATTGAGAAAAATAGTTAATTCTTTATTTGAGTATCTAGATGAGCTATATTTTTTTTCTTTTGTATAAAGTTTCTTTTTTTCTGCTGAACCAATTCTTCTGGTTTTGTTTTTAAGTATTCTCAGTATCCTCATCTAATTTAGAATATTTATCTTACTTTTGGTAAAAATTTACAATATGACAAACATTATTATATTTATGAAAATATGGAAGATGATTTCATTTTCACTTCCATTTACCCTTCATTAATCTATTTGATAGAACAAAAAACATTTGGTTAATGTCTTTTACATTCCCATTATTTTAGTCTTTAGATTCTTCAACCTCTAATTATTTGAGCTTTCCTTTTCTCATGCCTTCAAGATCCGTTTTATCTTTTACCTTTATTTTAAAAGAAAATGAATTTATCATCTAATAAAATATAATAATTTTTTATATATATATTCAATTATTAAGTATTATCTTTTTCGTAGGGATTATATTTCTGAGTTAAACTAACATGAAAAATTCCTCATTAGTTTTTTTAAAATACTATAAAGCTATAGCTTCACACAAAATGCACATATTTTTCTCACAATATTATTTACCTAGGTGAAAGAACTATCAATATCTTCATAATAATATATTTTATTGACTTTTAATTTTCCCCATCAAATTTGAATTTTTGATTCCATTTTTGTGACATTACTTTTATAGTTTCTTCTCAATTTTTCCCAGATTTGGTTACCAGTTTACAGACCCATGACCTTTAAGTAGACCTTCTCTAATAGATAAATCTGGATAGTATTTTTATCCATTATGTCTAACAACAATTGACTCTCTTCTACTCGTGTCAAATACACACCACCAACAATGGGTTCAAACCCAAATTTTATATCATCACTCATTTCTAATCCATGTGATATGAGGTTGGGTATCATTATAATTCTCTGTCTATGATAATTATTCCCCTAGATTATGATAAATTCTATGATATTGAAATATTTATAAATCTACATATATTATAATGATCCTATGTATATTTATAGGTATCATTATCTGATACCAATTGTTATTCTGATCCTTTGCATATCTAAGAGGGGTAGAGGGGGTGAACAAGTGATAAATTTTCTTTTATGAGTTATTCCAATTTAAAACTACCCTCTTGAGTATTATACATTTCTTGATCCTCTTACTTATTTCTCATACTCTCACCATCATATATATTAATAAATAAAGAGAGTATCATATAATATTTATGTGGTTTGTATGAAAGGAATACTCATTTCCATGTTGGTTATTCAATCCTACATGGATACTACAATATAATCTTTTTTAGAAATATATTGGTCTACGATGTCCAAAAAAGTTCCATTGGTTATACCCCCAATAAACTTATCTTCCTCGATTAGTTATACTCTCTAGTCCTGATCCTTCTTAACAACTAGTTATACCCCCACAATTACAATCTCCTTGAATTTCTTATATTGATCATGTAGTACAATATACTTCTTCTATAGAGTGATCATCCCCCATGAGGATATAGGCTATAAATTTCTTGTTTACATATTAAATATCATTAGAATTTTGTTACTCTAAATACTTCTTCCAGATCTTGAATTATCTAGTTCTCCCTCATCTTCTTCGAATACTAAGTATTAATCCTTTGAGGACTCCTAGATTTGACTCACCTTCTTCTCTCCATTTTAATAGATGTACATCGGGTTATTAAAAGTTTCCTTCACATTGAATTAAATTTCTATCAATATTCACACACTTTTGTATCTTCTTCTTCCACAACCAATATGTATTTATTATCAAATAAATATGTTACATGAACATTTAATTTTCATTCAAATATGAAAAATCCTATACTGTCATCAAACATAATATTATCAATTAAACTTCCTTGATTTTTGGTAGGAGTGTTATTTTAAATAAAAATCCCATGATTTTTAGTTATGACACCTCATTTGAGCCACCAAAATAATTGTGTGTTTCATTATTAGAAATCCTCTCTAAAATCATTCATTTTGAAAATTATTTGAAATATCCACATAGATCTTTATCTTGTGATATGAAAATAATTTTATCTTATTTTATCTTCATAGGGTATTTACCCAAGTGTTGGACAAATACCTCGTAGGATATTTTTCATGTATGATATTTCTCTTTTGTATGTCAATAATCTTATGAGATGGTATGCATAAGATAATTATCTTATGATATTCCAATTATCTTGTGGAATGTTCTATGTAAGATAAATCCATTTTCCAAATACCTAAATTATCTAACATTATGGTCCAACTATGTGATTTAAATTATGATGTGACCACATTATATAATTTCCATTTAAAAATATCCAATTTTATATTAACAAACTAAATTTTTACCACTAATTTTCTCATCTCTATAACACATGTCATATCTCTATTAATATCATTAAATCAATCATCACACTAAAAAATTATTGAACCTATTGAAAAAATGAAATACTCATTTGGGAAAAACCAAAATAACTCCCCAAAACTCCAAGAAAATTTTTAGATGTGTTTTTATTATCAAAATACCACCTCTAAAATCCTTAATATATTTTTGAAAGGAACTTTCCTAAGGCTTATGTCAAAAATTTAAATTACTCCTTCGATTTTTCATTTATTTCTTATTTTTCATCCTATAAATGAAATTTTACCAGATTTAAATAATTAGATCGTAATAATAATTATTTTTAAATGATATTTTTTTATATTATAATCATTTTCTTCGTTCATTCCAATCATTCAGAAAATGAAAAATTCACATGTGTTTCATGTAGAATTCCACTTCCATAAGAGACATGATCTATTTTTCATAGTCACCATACATGGATGGTTAAAAAAGATCATTTAATTGATTAATATAATTTCTATATGATTATTAACATTTTAAAATTATATACCACTTACTATTTTCCTCTCATTTTATGGAAATGAATGTGCCACTTGTGCATTCTTGCAAACTACCATCTTCACGAAAGTGACACATTTCACTTTTGGTCTAGAATTTATTTCAATATTCAACTCTATTAAAATAATATTACAAATTAAAATCAATTTAATATAACATACTACTATAATAATGATATTATTCCATATAAATTACTTTCTAAACCATAATCACCCATAGACTATATTTTTTCTTATTTGGGTTGGTCTAACCTCAAATAAGAAAGATGATACAAATTTGTATCATGGATGACTATGGAAACTTAAATAATGGTGTTATTAAAAATTAATTGACAACATATTTTTTGGTTTATAGTTATAGAATTGTTATATTAAAATTTAACTTATTATTATTGTGTCATCATATTATTCATTAAAAATTACCGAATCAAGGTCATCACCAACATCATCATCATAAATCATTACTAAAATAATTTTGAAATGAAACTATAACATTATAAATCATTATAGAAGATAAATTCTGTACCTATTAATATATTATAATTATTAACATTGAATGTATAAACAATAACCAACACTGTAATTATGAAACTAGTACTAAACAATAAATCAAAGCTTATGACATCTCATGATAAAAATAAAAAATAAAACATAATATATTATAATAAATTATTATAAATAAACATTATTTATATTTATATGTATCAAAAAGGTAATTAAATATGTGATTAAGATATTTTTTTTTATTGTCTACATTTGTCAAAGCGGGATTAACAATACGTGTTTTTGTTAACTCAATTTTTTTATTTATGATGTTATGATTATTCTTATTGAATTTTTTTATTATAGGTTGGGTATGTTCTACCATATAAATTTATAATGTTATTATTACTATTTATTTTCTATGTATTTTAATTTATATCAACTCAACCCCTTTTAAAATGTTATTAACATAATGAATTGTGATGTTTCTAAGGGATTCTCATCTCAATTGTCATTCTTTGAGACTTATTCCATATTCCCCACCTGTTTAATTTTGTGTGGTGGATATGATTCTGATGTATGTATTTTTATCATTTTATTCATGAAAACTAATGTACATATAAATAAATCATATGTTATACCTTTCATGGGTTTATGATTATAATGATAATGAATTTGTAGTGATTTTAGTAACTCAAATCCCTATTATTTGGGTAATAATGTTTCATCTTGAACATACTAATTATTTTATTAGTCTCTACCTCCTTTAGATTTTATATATAACATTCCCATTCTATATATGGAAAATAATATTATTTTTCCAAATATCCTGCCTCAGTGAAATTCATCTCCATAAAAGTATGACATTGTTAATAATAATTATCATTCTATTTAAAAATGATTTTTATTACATGTTAGTAATTTATCTTCACAACCATTTTTATATTTTTATAAACCTAATTATGTATAAACTCGTGTAGATTTTATTTTTCCTTTCTCCTCTTTTTAGAATGAATTTTTGTTATACCTTTTTATGATGTGGGTTATCAAAAAATTTCTTTAAAATATTATAATGTTTTCCTTCCATGAATGTCTTTTATCATTCACTCCACATTTCCTTGAGATAACATTTATGTCTTTTTAAAGAAATTATTAGTTAATTTTTTTAAAAAATAACATGTTTAAAAAAATTATTTTATCTTTTTTGAAATGAAAATTTTAAATTGACTTGTAACATCACATTTACGATATTGTTAAATTTTTTTCTAAAAAATATTTTTATGTTTTTTTGAATTAGTATATTATTTCATTTTTATGAATATTATTTTCACTTATATTCCTTTCAATTTTCTAAAATGGTTTTCTAAATAAACCAATTTTTTAATTACTATAAATTGAAATGAGATATTTGTTTTTATTAATCAAATTGATTTATCCAATGATATTAAAGTGGTATTTTTAATTTTTGTTTCTACATCCTTAATGGCCCTTATGTTACAATAGTGATATATTCTTATTCCACCATTTAATTTCTTTATTTTTATGGCTTATGGATTACTCTAGGGAATTCTTCATGAAACATGTCACTTTTATGTGGGTTAATTAAGTAATGTATGATGAAAGAATATTTTTATGGTTCAATGACATATATATATATATATATATGTATGTATTATTATTATGTGAAGGGTGGATCCTATATGACCGTAAAATTAATTGGGAAAGGATTTACATCTCATGAGATAATAAAGGGAAATTGGTAGTGATAATTGATCCACTATGAGAAAAAAGATTTGATTATTCATCCACTATGGGAAATAGGTTGTGATGTTTGATACATTGTAGGAAAAATGATTTAATTCCTAATCCACTATGTTATGATTCATATGTTTATTATTTTTATACATTTCTAGGTTATATGATAATGATTATTCACCATAGATCATGTTTATTATCTAACACTCTTATTACATGATGAAAATTTGTAGATTTGAGATTCCATGTCCTTCTATCATGACTTATTAACAACTATTATTTCACATGTTCTTCTTAATAAGATATTTCTTCCCTTATCATATATTATCATATTCTTATGTTATTAACAATGATGAAATGTTGAATTTTTTCCCTTACTGAGTGTTTGAGATCCCAATTTCTTATGTTTTTGATTCCCCAAGTCATGATGATGAGTATATTCCTCAAAGATAGTAAATTTTATATATTTTTTAGGGTGATATTATTTTTAGACGTATTGTTTAAGTAATGAAAATGATGTCTCATATTATTTTTTATCATATATAATATTTAAAGAATTTTTTTTGACACTAATCCTGAGAGTGTGGGTCTAGGGAGCCACTATTTTCGATGATAACATTATTAAAAAATATGTTGAATATGTGGCTACAGTGAAAGCGGGGAACGAACATATATAAATTATGTGTCTACTGGAGGACCTTATAATGATCTAATAAATTTTATTTCTCTAACGTGATATTCATATTGTTATATATTTGTTTAAAAATATAGTGTTTCATAATAAAAAACACATTGACCTAAAAAATAATATTATTAAAAAATTATTACAGTATAGGGAGATAGATATATTAATGATAATTGGAAGAAAAAATATTATCTCCATGTTCAACAATTTTATAGTCTATTAAAGTATTAGGAAATATTGTTCCACTTTGGGATGTAGGTGAATGGATGGGGATGGTGTCACCAATTTCAATCAAAGTGCAAGAATGATTTTTTCCTAAGTGTTGATGGTTTCAATGGGATTCTTTGAATAATTATTTTGGAGGGATTTTTTTAGGAATTAGAATCCCAATTTATGTTCAAAGTAGAATAATTAAAGGACATGTTCTAATAGCTAACTTATACAGATAAAGGTAGTGGAAGTGGGAGAATTTACTGGAGGCATGATGTTAGAATGTTTTTATCTTCCAATGGGTGTGTACTGGATAGTGGTTTGGAAGTGTAATTATGTGAAACACAAGGATGTATTTCATTATTAATAAGATGTTAGTGTTAAGTTAAAATTTCTATAAGTAATTAGAGATTATTTATGTTCAACAGAGTGATTTCCAAGAATTTTGGAAGTACTTATAACCTAGATGACTAGTTGAGACCTTTTATAAAGGGGTGGGACCATTTGTGCATGTGTGTTGATAATAATGGGTGATTATTTTTAATTATTGATCTTAATGTGTTTCATTCTATGTATTAAATAATTGAAGTCATAAGGTATATTTCAAGCAGGGGATATCTAGTTCTTTGTCCAATTCCTAATGAATCATATGGTATATCTTCTAGATCAGCAGTTTTATCCCTTAATATGAATTTATGAGATCAACATTTGATAAAAAACATGGCCTCACTAACACAAATATAGTATTGGTATTTTTTCACAGTACTATGAAAAAGAAGGAACTTTTAGGTGTTGGAGTCCCCATTACTGGATAAGTCATCATGAGAAGTATGTGAGCGTGAAACAAATACCTATAGGAGTTATATATATGATCTATTTGGTTTATATTTCATTATGTTATCAAAAATAATGTGAATGTTTCAGAAGAAAAATAATGACATGGATTTCTATACCATGTTTTTATATCTCAATGATGATTATGACAAACAATTAAGGCAAGAAAGTAAAAATATTATGAAACCCCTATATACATATATTTTGATCATTAAATCCAGGATAAACCTCATGTACTGAAGATTATATATTATAATGTTCGATTAAAAGATATTACATTCAATTTGAATAATGATTTATCAATACATATCATTCTTTTCCCATATCATTGATCTCATATAATACTATTGGAAATTATTGAATCAATTACCTAGATAAATCACTTAAATATAAATTTCATAAGGTTTTTTATTCACAATAATAAAAATGGAAATAAATAATTGTTTCTAATTTTAAAAAAGAAGAAATGAAAGATAAAAAAGGGAAATATAAAGTATATATGTAAAATAACAATTAAACTTTAATTTCAATATACCATATTCTAAGAGAATGTGCATCAAACAAGAGGATGTTTAACATAAATATTGTAAGAAATGGCACTTGACAAGTAATTGAAATTAATTAGAAATACATTTCATCTTTTATTTCAGGTATGTTCATTATTTTAGGTAAAATATATCTTTTAGTTGTTAGGTATTAGATATAATTTGTTACTCCCACATTTCTTTCCAAATATAGAAAAAAGAGGTTGATAAATATTTCAAGAGTAAAAGGGTATCATTATATTTTTGTTGGAGAATGATGCATATGAAATCATAAGAATATTTTAACATCACAATTCCTGGAAGATAACTTCTCATTTTTTGAACTATTATTATTTATTGTGTGTTTCAAAAAAATTATCTTGATGTTATGTATAGAAATTAGGTTATTGTAATTCATGTTTTGAAATAATTTTTTATGGTATACCATAACCAATTATTATTTTCATTATACTTGAATTAGAGATATTTTATGAAATAAATCAATGATAAATATAAAATTTATGACCGAAATAATACAAAATTTTCAAAATAAATCATGTTTATAATTAATAATCAAAGAAAATTTCAATTATATTCCAAGAATGGTGTTTAATCTCTTTTGAGATGAAACTTTTAATCATTTAATGTTTCTGTATAAATGATATAATGACTAGAAACATTTTTTCGTTATGCGCGATAGATCCAAAAATATCTTGGTACTAGTTTTAAAAAGATGCATGTGAAATATTTCGAGTATACGGTAGAGGTAAATTCTTGTACTCTATAATATTTCTAAAGATTTCATCAATAATATTTCTATAAAAATTTAATGAATATATATATGAAGTAGAGAGTGATCTTGGTAGGAAATAAAATAAGAATATATTAGGATGAGTTAAAGAATATATTAACAAAGTAATTATAGATCCTTAAAATCATAGTGGATTTAATTTCTTAACTCTTATTTACTAATATATACATAAATATTTTTTTTAATGTTTGTAAAAGGAGTAACTACAACATTTTTTAATGGTGAGATTGATGATTATCCTTTTAGGTATTCGATTTTCCCTTTTAGGAAATGTTTTTATAATAGAAAAACTATAACTTAACCATATGATGACTAAAATAAAAAATTATATTTCATTTGAATTGTAATATTATATAAATCCATTATGTCAAAAATTATTATGTTAAGTTGAACTGAATAATTTTATGGAAATTTTGGTTGGAAATTTCTCCATTAATCAAAAAGTTAATATATATAAATTATCATAAAGTTACAAAGGATACAACATCACTAATATAACAACATAATAGTAAAATGAAATACCATTTTTATATAAGGAGGGATCATACCTAAATTTGAGAAAGTGAGACCAAGATAGAAATTGATAAATTCAATGATAAATATTTACAAGAATTTTTCATAAGATGATATTATATAAGAGTTCACGTATAGGAAATGACCAGAGATCCATATTTTATTTGAAATATAAAACTAAAGTGAGATGGTTTTCTAACGCTATGTTTAGTGATTTATTATTCTTTAAGAAGAATGAATCCTTATCATATAATAATAAAGTAAATAATAAATTAGATACTAAAAGTATACTACATATGAATTTAAAGAATAGATTACATATAAAAAATAAAGTCTATATTTTTTTATAACTTTTAAATGATGTAGAACACACTAAGTTCAAATGGGTATTCAAGAAAGAGTTCAAAATTAATGATAAATCAAAATGACCCCAACCCTAGTATCCCAGAACTGTTGTCTAATTTGATTCATTATCATAAGATAAAAGGAATCTCACATGAAGGGAGAAATAGTTTAGTAGTATTGGGAAACTAGATTCATACATGACTCACACATTACATTTGAAAACAAAAATCACAACATAATTTTTTAGATAATTTTATTATTCCTTATATAATATCCTTTCATAATAATAATAATATTCTTTAAGGATTCCTAGGAATAGAAAACAAATAAGGGTGAGCTCAAATGTTCAGTAAGGGTTTAGTACAATGGAAGTTATCATGAATCAATAATAATAATTAATATTTGATGATAAATAAGTGAACACACGTTCCATTTAAATAACTTATATATCATGATAAAATATTGCATAGTCAATACGGAAAGGTAAATAAATGAAAACCCATTCCATTAAATCAACAAACTGAGAATAAAAATCCTCTAAAAAATTAACATTATTAGAATCTCCTTGATAATAAGATAAGGAATAATCAATATAGAAAAGAAAATAACTAAAAACACATGACATTTATTCTATAAACTATGAATGAAATGCATCTAGAGATAATATCGTTGTAAAAATCTCATGGATTATAATATAATGCACAATCAATATTGAAAAGTAAATATCCGAGATAACATTCCATTTAATCAATAAACTAAGAATGAAATTCTTCTAGAGAGAATATAATTATGAAAACCATAGGGATAGTAATAAAGAAATTATTATTGAATTAAATTATTGATCATTGGAAGTCATGTTCTTGGGAACATGGTACCTCTACCATTAAGACCATTCACAAGATGGTGTAAAAATATAGGTAGAAACCCATTTAATGTTATATTACAAATTTTCCCCATGAGATTAGTAATGAAATTAGGGGATATATAATTTTGGGCTGCACCCATAACTGCATATCAAATGTATTCCTCATATATTGAATAATTGATTTAATTCATGTACAATGCGCCTTATCATTAAATAATTAAATTTAGTAAAAAATACATATTTATAAATATTTATCCAGATAAATAAATAAATTTCAATGTAAAACACCTTAAGTAAAAATGATATACAATTTAAGAAATAAACATATCCATGATAAATAATATGTATATTTTGGGGAAATTTAATGTCCAATGATCACAGGAAATCGATAATTTCAAGGGAAAGTTAATGGATGCTAAAACAAATTTTGATTGTAAATATCAGTACTTTCCATGGTTAAAATGATCATAAACTATAAATATAATGTTTTTATGATTTCATAAATAAAATATTTCCCTAGTGGAGTATAAGTAAAATAAAGTGTTGGTGTCATTGATGAACATAAACACCATAAAAATTTCATTCAAATAATTCTTTAGGAAAATACACATTTCATTTTGAAAATGACCTTTTAAAACTACAATTTCGAAAATCATTTTGAAAATAATCTTGTTTGAAAAAAAAATTTAAAATATATAAATTAATCTTTAAAACATTTAGTGGTCATGATGTTAGTAAATTTCATACATGTCATATATGTTAAAACAAATATTCGGTTCACTTTTTTGATAAAATCCAAATGAGAATTATTTTTGAAAATGGCATGAAGATTACTTTAATTTTTTTTTTAAAAGTAAAAATTTGTAAAAATGTATTTAGTAAATAATTTTGAAAATGTTAACAAAAATTAGAAAACATTTTTAGAAAACATGGGTTTTTATAAAATAGGTTATGTGACTCTAGATAGAAATAAGGTCAGATTTTATAAAAAAATACTCTCAACGATTTTAAGTACCAAATAGTGGAAGAATGGTACTATTATTGGAAAACATAATGAATAACCCATTGAAAATAAAATGAAATGGGTTTATTATACCATAATCAAATAATTTCTTTTAATGTAATCCCAATCATAAACAATCATGAATAAATGAGAATATGAAATAAAACCGTACCATGACCATAATATTGATGTGAGAATTAACCAAATAATTTATTATTTATAAAAAATTTAATTCTACATAAAAAGTGGTAATACAAAAATAGATACTTAAAATTAATAAAAAATTTAATCTTATAATATCAAAGCTAACAAATCATTAATAAAACCCAATGAAAAAATTCGAGTTAATTAATTATTTACCACTTGGTAATTTTCATGTAGAATCCCCTTGGATGAAATAATTAATATTTAAACATAAAATTCCATGAATAATTAAATAATAATTATATTAAATTTCAAAGTCTAATTATTCACACCGTATAAATCAAATTTACGAGCATAACATTAAATATTCTTTAATAAAGGGAAATTGAGAAGAAGTCCCTCACCTTGAGTCTCACTCATCGCATATTTTATTTATCTTCCCAAATAATAAACATATGTTAGTTATTTACATTCTTAAGAACCATATTTATTTTTATTATAAATATTATTTTACTTATTACTATGTTATAAATAATTACTTAATAAATTAAGTTTATGTCATGTGTTTTGATGATATTTGACTTATTTGTCAAAAATTACTTTTGTAGGTTGAGAATTGGTATAAGAGGTCATTATTTAAATACATATGAAATAATTATAATGAAATAATTCTCATATTTATACACATATAATACATTTAAGACCAATAATTAATTAATTTTTTTAGATATGAAGTACGCTACGATCAAGGGGATGGTAGGTCATACGTACGCATGAGCAACATTTCCATTTTTCAATGATCATTTTGGAAAGGAGGTATATAATATTTAATATTTATAGAGTGATCATAATATAATTAATAACATATTATTAATTTAAATATAATTATATATATATATATATCATTCGTGTGGTGCGGTGATGGAAAGAGATTTACATCGCTTCGTAAAGGAGGTAGTCTACACGTACACAAACGACACTATCATCTTTCAGTGAGTTAAAAGGTATGAAAAATGATATATTATCATGAAAAAATTATAAATACATCATAAATATCATTATTATGACATTTATATCACATATATCTCTTATATTTATCTTTATTACCTTCCATGTAAAGTGTAAGAGAATAATAAATCACATCGCTTCGTGAGGCGGTAGTCTGTCGTACACACGAGCGACATTATTGTATGCCTAATGAATGGAAATTAAAAATAGGAAAATATTATAGAATGAACTTATAGGTATAATTATGTTATAAATATCATATATATACTTTATATTCATCAGCATACCCAACCGTGATAGGTGTTGATGGAAAACGTGTCACATCGGTTAGTGAGGCGGTAGTCTACCGTACACACGAGTGACGTTATCATTTCCCATTTGAGGGAAAATGAGATTAATATAGGTTATACCATTAATATAATAAAATATAAATATATGAGAGATATTTGTGTTATTATATAATCATAAATGTTGAATATTTGAAGGAGGTGGAAGAAGAAATAAAACAAAAACACATAGTTGGGAATTTTACCTCATCTTGGACCACCTCTTTTGGATTATACATAAGTTATTACTAAAATGGATTTATGACAACAAAAAATAGTATAGGATGAGTTTATGGAAGTTGGGAAGTGATTTGGGTAGTTATTTTATGAACTAATTTTTTTATGGTTTAATGATGAGAGGAGAGGGGGTGGCCTTTTATAAGTGAGGTGAGGAGAACACTTGTAATTTTTGAAAATAAAAAGGTTTACCCGCATTTTTCGAATTAAAAAAGAATAAAAAATAGATTATTATTGACAATTATGCATTATATTTTTATTAATATTTACATAAAATATATTTTTGGAATGCTTTTAGGTCATTTTAACACTTATGTTTTTAGTTCAAAACCCAGAAAACACAATTTTACCTTTATTGTGGAATTAATTTTTATTATTTTCAATATAAATTTTAGTAAAAAATTATGTTTAAATTATTAGATAATATAAATTATTTTGATTCAAAATATTAAATTCATTTTTAAAAAATTAAATAACAAAAGCTGCATAATCTAATATAATTATACCCGCAGACTCGATGAAAAAGTGGGCTTGCAATGTGAAAATTATTATAAGTATAAAAGGGTTTAATACAAAAATAAAATAAAAAATTGTTTAAAATGACATAAATTGTATATATTATAATAAAATTTAACTAATTTAAATTTAAAACCAATTTAAAATATCATTTATCTTTGTAAATAATTGAAATGAAAATGTAGTTTTCAAATAAAACTCTATATTTTTCTCAATTCCTCAAAAAATGAGTACTTTTAGAATAAAATAAAATATTTTACTTATAAAATCTTCATACTTTGATGTAAAAAATTAATTTAATTTTATCAAATAAATTTTCTAAGAGTGTCTAAAATTAATTTTATCATATGTATGTAGGAATAAATTAAACCATTTTCCTTAAAAAAACATAATTTTCAGAAAACATTTCTTTTTCTGTCAAAATATTATTGTATTATTGATAATAAATAAATATCCATTTAATTTATTTTATACATTTATAAACCATATTTTTTATAATTTAGTTAGTACTATTCATACTAGAAAATTTAATGTTTATGTTATAAAGGTATATTATATTAAAATACATTTAGACTCGAGGTTTTGTATTCTATAAGTGATCAAATAGAATAAATTTAAAATATACTTATTGGGTTATATAAGATTAGTTTTGAATGAAAAATATTCTTTCATATACAAAATTCTAATTTTATAATTTTGGGGTGTTACATTCTCCCCTTCTTAAAAAAATTATGTCCTCACAATTTGGTCTTGTAGTCCGAAAACAGGGGTTTGATATTTGAAAATTCATTTATTGAAAACCCACATTCTAAAAAGGTTTAATAAAAAATTAATAATAGAGAAAGGAAAGTTAATATATGACAATATAATATAAGAGAAAATAATTTTAGAGAGTAATAGAGGACATTGATCACACGAAAGTGAATGATAAATTAATAATTAAGGACCTCAAAAAAAAATAATTATGTGATGATTTAGAATTCCATTTTACTCATCAGATATGATGGTAATAGGGTAATTCTTTCAAGATTATTTTTATAAAGTTGAGGATTTATTTTAATATCTAATAATATAATGAAATATAATTGATATATTTAAATTTTAAAAGAACAAATTCATTCTTTGGATGTGCCATTATCAATTTGTATTTTATTACTTACTCCAAGAAATGAATTAAAAAATGATTTTTTATGCACGAAGCACTAAAATTCACTTTTAATGGGTTGGAAGACCCATAAGAGAGTGATAAGTCTTTCTGTATCTCTTTTAAATATATTCTAAAACCAATATAGTCATCACAATTTATCCAATGTATTTTACATCAATATGTAAAACTCAAGAGTAACATTACTGGTTCATCATTAATATTGATTCTTCAAATAATTTACCTAAAAATAATTACATATTAATCCCAGCATCACATAGGCCAATGACAGATTTTACACCCTTATCATCTTTTGATTGTGGGTTCAAGCCCCTTGTCCTTGTTAGATGTGATGGGTTTCCACACGAAATTTGGGATGTCGTTTTTATAAAACCATATTAATATAATTCCTAAAACATTAACTAAGTCAAATAACCCATAATTACATCAACATAAAAGATATGATAAACTATAAAGGTTAAAAATACCTTTAAACATATGACCAAAATAGTAAAATAATTATTTCTAAAATAAACTTTTTATATACTAAACCAATAGGTTATATTCCCATAAATTTTTTCCAAAAATATCCTTAGTTTTTTTAATATCCCATCACATTAAAACTAAAAAGGGGTGTTTAAGACTTTTAACTTATGATCATACTTAAATTCATATGTGATGATGGTATCCACAACTATTATGTTAATCAATACATATATCCTTCAAAAAATTTACACATCCCTTAGATGATTCATGATTCCTATAACCAAAAATCCATTGGTAAAAAAAAACATATAAAATTTAATTCTTGAATCCCAATACATAAATACTTCATCAATTTTATGTTAACATAGGTTCTTCCTTGGACTTGGGGTTAAGATTTAAAGTAGGATGTTGAATCGGATAATTCCATGGTTCTCCATATTTAAGGCAACAAACTATAAATAGATCCTTAACTTGAGATTTATTTCCTTCAATTGTTCTCTTAATTTTTCCTTCTAAATTCATTGATTTATTCTATAATTTTCCACACTTTAAATTTTTACCCATTTTATGAGAAACTTTCATGGATTTCTCTTTCCACATTTCCAACATGATGGAAATCGATCCTTCTTTCCTCCACGGTCTCCACCACTTGAGCCATTAGAAAACACCATATTTATCCTCTTTGTTGAGTCTGGGAGTTGGTTAAGGTATAATATTTTAATCATATTTCAAGATGATTGATTATTTATAATCATGATAACTTTCACTCCAATCGTCATCACATTTGATTATTCACAGTCACTATATTATTCTTTATGTTCAATGTTAACATAATTCTTTCAGGTTCCACTCATTGAATAAAACCAAAAAGCATAGTGTGAGAAACAATAATCGTAGTGGGAAAACCATATAATAATTTATAAGATATTTAAATCATAACATATTATTTTCAAATTAAAACACTATAGGTTTAACCCAGGTTATTCATTGGAATCATATATTCAAAACCTTTATAATGGTTTGTAAATAAAATGTGAATTATCCTATGAATATCACTCTAGGAGTGTTAAAACAGGCGCATAGTAAGGCCCATTTGCATGCACCAGGTGATGATCAGGTCAATCCAAATTCATCATTTTTGAATTTATTACCCCTAAGAACATCTGTTCTAGAACTATGTCAACTCGTAGTATCTACATAGGGATGTATTTATAGGAAAAGAAGTGTAATAACTTCCTTATCAATATTTTAGTATATTATTATATATTTATCATCAATGTATTATTATAGGGTTTTGATCCCTAATCTATATATTCCTAAATATAGTTCTTAAGGTTTCGAAAAAACTTTTTTTGAAACATACTATAATGAACACGACCCAAGTATCCCGTAGACGATGTATAAATTATTAAATTTTCATTAGATAAAAGGAATCACATCCTGAAGAACCTAATAGTTTAGTAGTCTTGGTAAACTAGATACATATATGATTCCCAAATTACATTTGAAAACATAATTTACAGCATAAATTGTTTCTATAATAACATTATTTCCTCTTGTATATCATTTCATATCAATCAGATTACACTTAACATATTCTTTGAAAAGATTCAATATAATGGTGATCTCAAATGATCATTAAGTGTTAAGTAAATCAGAATCTATCATGAAACCATAAGAATAATCAACATGAAAAGTTAAATAATTGAACACACATTCCATTTAAATAACTTGGAAATCATGATAATATAAGGCCTAATAAAAATAAAAAGTCCAATAAATGAAAACATATTCCATTTCAACAATGAATAGAGAATAAAAATCATCCTGATATATTTCATTAAACAATCTCATAGATAATAATATTTGGCTTAAACAACATGGTAAGGTAAATAACTGAAAAAACATGACATTTAATCAATAAACTCATAATTAAATGCATCCAATGATAATATCATTGTGAAAATTTCATAGATAATAATATAATACATAATGAATATGGAAATGTAAATATATGAAGAAACAAGCCATTTTATCAATAAACAACGAATGAATTGAATCTAGAGATAATATCATGGTGAACATATGAGGTAAAGTAATAACTAAATTCTTAATGAAGGAAATTATTAATAATTGGATGTCATGTTCTTAGGAACATAATACCTCTATAATATATACGTTTTACAAGGTAGTTAAAACTATAGGTAGAAAACCATTTAACGATAGATTACAAACTCACCTCATGAGACTATAGATGCTTGAAGGGATATATAATTCAATACTCCACCTATAACTAAATTTCCAAATAATTCCTTACATATAAAATAATATAGTCAATTTATGAACATTGTGTCTTATCATTATATATCCTTACTGAGTAATGAATATAGATTTATCAATATTTCTCTAGTTAAACAAATAACTTTCAATTTATATCACCATGTTTTCAAATGATATATAATTTGAGTAATAAAAATATCCATGATAAATAATATGGATATTTATAAGAAATTTAATATCCAATGATCAGAGTGATGTGAATATTTCAAGGGAAGGTTAATGACTACAAAAAATAAATCAATAAAATGAATGACAATAGTTTCTTTGGTCAAAATGATCATAAACCATCCATTTAAAGAATAAGGATGATATCAATATAACATAATCGTAGTGTATTATAATAAAAATGAAGGGTTTTTTCATTGATGAGTATAAATACCATAAGTATATTTAAAAACATTCTTAGGAAAATATCCATTTAATTTTAAAAATCACCTTTTAAAACTAAAAGTTGAAAAATAATTGAAAATAATTTTCTATGAAAATAACATTTGAAAATTATAAAGGAATATTTAAAACATTTATTAGTTTTGATGGTAGGAAATTATTTACATTCCATATATTTTTAAGTAAAGTTTCTTTCCAATTTTTTGGTAAAATCTAAATAAGTATTGTTTTAAAAATGACATGAATATTTCATTCAATATTTTTTTTCAAAATGTCAAATTGGATAAAAATTTATTTAATAAAAAATTATTAAAATTATAAAAAAAATTTAAAACATTTTTATAAAACATCTGTTTTGATGAAAAGGGATTTTTAATCGAAAAGATAAATAAAGTTGGATATTGTTAAAAAGATTTTCTCAGTAATTATTGGTGATAAAGTGTAAAAAAATTGTACTATTACTTGAAAAATCTGGAATAAATAGAGAAAAATTAAATTAAATTTTTTCATTAACTAATTAGTAAATACTTTATTTCAATTGAAATTCATGAATAATCAATCTCAATTAAAGTGATATTCTGAAATAAAACCATATCATGATCATAACATTGAAGTGGGAATTAACCATTGAATAGATTATGGGTATTAAATTTAATTCCAAATAAAATAATAGGAAATAAAATAATAGTATTAAAAATTAATTACACAAATAATATTAGAATATCAAAGACAACTAAGCAGTAATATATCCAAATTAATGGAAATCGATTTATGGAAGAATTTACCTCTTGGTAATTTTCACGTCAGATCCCCATGTTTGAAATAATTCAAATTTAAACCTAAAATATCCTGAATTATTAAAGATTCATAATATTACATGTCAAATTGGAATTATGCATACTATATAAAACAAATTCATTGTATAATATCACAATATACCTCAATGAAAGGAAATTGAGGAGAAGTCCCTTTCCTTGAGTATGTATCATCATGTATGTTATTTATATTCATGAATAATAAATATTTTATTATTATTTACATTATTAATAAACTTTTAAAGTTTATTATTCCTTTTATTTAACTTATTATCATGTTATATAGAGTTACATAATCAATTAATTTTACATCAGGTGTTTTAATGATATCTGAAATATATTTCAAAAATGACTTTGGTGGATTGACCCTTGGTCTAAGAGGACATTATATTAACATATCGAGAATAATAATCATTAAAGATTTATCATATTTATGTATAAATTATAATTCTAATACAAATAGTGAAATATGGTTTTTATAAGTGAATCATGTTACAATAATGCAGATGGTAGGCTCTACAAACACATGAGTAATGTTTCCATTTTTCAATAACAATTATAGAAAGAAGGTATGTAATAAGGTATAATTACATAATTATCATAATAGGATAAATAACATATTGTTTTTTTAAATATAATTATATATATCATCCATGTGGTTTGGTAATGAAAATAGATTCACATCACTTCGTGAAGGCAATAGACCACATGTATACGAGCGACTTTATCATCTTTCATTGAGTGAAAAGGTAAGGAATAAAATGATTAATTTAATTTTTAGAATGATAAATATGTAATTAATACAATAATTATGTCATTTATATAACATATATTCATGAAATTTATCCTTAATACCTTCCACCAAAACCATTATAGAAAAAAAAATCACATCACCTTATGAGACATTAGTCCGCCACACACATGAGCAGCACTATCATATCCACTACAGAATAAAAAGTAAATAGGTATATATTATAAAATTAATAAATAGATATAATTATTTTATAAATACATATATATACTTTATATCCATTATAATATAGAACTGTGAGAGGTGTTGATGGAAAATGTGTCATGTCAGTTCGTGAGGCAGTAGTCTACAGTACACATGAGCAACGTTATTATTTACCATTTGAAGGAAGAGGAGATCGATATAGGTAATGAAATTAACCTAATAAAATATCATTATATATTAGATACTTGTGTTATTATATAATCATAAATGATTTATATTTAATGGTGTGGATGAATAAATAAAATAGAAATGTATAGTTTGAATGTTTTCCTCTTCTAGGACATCCTCTAAAGGATTATGCCTATAGTATTTTTATAATAGATTTTTGAAAAAAATAAATGCTTATAGGATAAGGATATGTAATTTTTAAATTAAATTTGGTAGGTATTGGATGAATGAAATGGTTTTAAAGGTGTTAAGAAGTGATAAGAGTGGGTGACCTTTTATAAGTGAGGTGAGTGGAACACTTGTGATTTTTTAAAATAAACAGGTTTTTCGGTGTTTCTCACATACCATAAAATACAAAATTGAGTATTATCGATCCTTAGTCATTACAGTCTATATATATTTCAATTAAATATATTTTATACAAGTTTTATGTCATTTTACCCCAAAATATTTAGTTTAACTCCTCAGTAAACCCATTTTTACCTCAACCACAGTAATTATGTTTTATTGTTATCACTAATGATTTTGATGAAAAATCAAGTCCACCATATTAAATAATATAATTTATAATAATTAAAAATATTTAACCCATTTTAAAAAATTCAATTCAAATAAGTGGAAGAATCCAATATAAAATTATACCCATCGAATCGATGAAAAAGGAGGTTTCCAAAGTAAAACTCATCATAAGTAAAAATTGTTTTTATATAAAAATTATATATGAAATTAATTCCAATTAAGTAAATTGTATTGAATATAATGTAATATAAATAATTTAACAATAAAAATAATTTAAAATAAAATTTTCCTTTTTAAAAAATTAAAATGGAAAGGAATTTTTCAAATAAAAATCTGTATTATTCACTATTTTTTGAAAAAAAAATCATAAAAATACGAAAAAGTTATCATTTTATTATTTTGATATTCTCATTTAAAAAATTTAATTTAATTCTATAAAATAAAATTTTCTAAATGTATCAAAAATTAATTGTTACATAAGATCTCATGAAGCAACGAAGCTGTTTTCTTATGAAAAATAGTTTTTTCAGAAAATATTTATTTTTCTTTCAAATGATACTTTTTTACTTATAATCAATAGATTTCAATTTAATTTTTTTTTATACATTTATAAAAAATATAATTTTCCTATAATTTTCATAATTTAGATATTAATATTCATTCCCACCATTTTAATGGCCATGTTATAAAAATATACTATATTACAGTTTATTTAGATCTAGTGTTGCATGTTCTGAAAAATATACAAAGAAATTAAATTTAAAATACATTTTGTTGGTTGTTTAAGCTCGATGTTTCATGTCACATACTATATCAAATGAAATTATATTATATTATATTATCATGGTGTTACAAAAAATGAATACATATAAATGAATACTACTCATTAAAGGTTTAAGACAAGTCATGATGTTGATATGATAAAACTATCTCACGAATTGAGTTTCTAAAATGAAATTTAATTCTAATTTCCTTATTAGTTAACCTTGGTAATTATAAAAAAGTAAAAAATGACCCATTTATAGATCAGTGTAAAAATTAAATATTTGGATGATTATTTTTTTATGTCTCTACATGGGAGTTCCCTGACTTTTTCTGGTGACATATGTTTATAACATAGAGAAAAATTGATATTAGTAATATAAATGGTTAATAATTAGTTGACAATATTTATCCCTGAATTTATTGAAGTAGTTATATAATTTCATGGGAAATAAATCCAATGATACCAATTTATAGGTTTCTTTATTTATGAAAAATTTCATAAGATGAAAATTTATTTAAAATACTAAACTGCCAAATTTAATGTCACTTGGAATTTTTTTTCAAGTTGATATATTTGAAACATATCAAGAGATTAAGATGATGAGAAAAATTTCATAGGATTTATTTATGGGATCAATTACATACTCTAGGCCATGGACTATATTTTATATTTTCTCTCTATATATAATGGTTGGAAAATATAAGAGAAAAGGAGAACTATATAGATGATTAATTATAATTATCTAATAGTTCGTTAGAAATATAAGGGAAAAGTTCCCTGTTCATGGAGAGGAAAGAGATCCATTTATAGATGAAAACAAAACTATCTTTAAGATGATAATTTTTTTTAGTTCCATAGTTATGATTTATCAAATAACTAATTCAAGATCATTGTTTCTATTAGTATCAAATTCTATAAAACCAATTATGTTGTGTCTGTTGATCTAACTAAAAAATCAATATAAATACACAACATTTTTCATAATCGTAGTGGTCTAAAAAAGTATAGTATTTTCACAATATATATTTTTATAATATTATAATGATAAAATTAGATAATAAACCTAGGTTATGATAGAGGATAAAATGGTACATAATTTATAGATGTAATCTCTTGAATTATTTAACTCAATGTAGTGATTTCTTTTTTCACAATGTATCCATAGTTTAAAAAACCTAGAACCAATGAATAAAGACATATTTCAGAAATATTTTTATATGAGAGCTAAAAATTGTGAATAATTATCTATTAGATCTATTTTTAGTGGAAGTGTTTTCAGAGTAGAGGCTTTAGACCCAAATCAAACATATACTTTTTTTATTACCACATAATTTATATTGTTTGAGATATATATTATTTATAGTTATAATGATATTAGCACAACTTATACATATACTGCATATGGTAGTGTCTTTAAATTATAGGAAATTCTCCATAGTGGTAGTTCCTTGACTAAATAAATATATTTGGTATATAAATTAAATTTAATCTCATATAGTATATGAATGAAATATAAAGCAAAAATGAAAAGTGAAAAAATTTAATAATATTGATTTATGAGATATTTGAAGATAAATATATTATATGATATAGCAACTATTCAAAATAAGTTTTAAAATATATAACTTATCCTTATCTCTTTGGGTTTTTTTGTTTCACTAGACACCATACTTGTTTTATGAGTATAACTTTATACTATTTATATAAGGGCCTAAAACTCCCCACACAAAATGAATCCAAAATTTCTACATATTTAATTAATTGGAGTTAATGAAGAATATGAACCCATAATCATCAGTATAGGAACATGTGACTGTTAATAATTTGAAATAAAAAAATTAATTAAAATTAATTATATGAAATTTAGGTTTAGAATAATAATAATTTAATTTATATCTCATTGTATTTACAAGTTATTTAATTAAAAAAATATAATATGTGATTTTTTTTCAAAAATATTTATTTAGGAGAAGTTAATTAATCACATATTTGTTCCTAAGATATTTTGAGAAGATAAATGAGTAATTGGATACATTTTTGATATTATAAAGAAGTGCATGAAATGAATATTTTCCTATAGAATGTGGTATTCATCTTTTGAATGAAGACCAAAGAATGATGAAGTGGATGGATCCTTGTGTTATGTTTTGTGTTATGTTTTGTTGTCAACTGATGTTTGATGATTCATTTGAGGTGAATTTCATTCAAATATTTAAGGGATACTTAAAGTTGAAATTAAATAGTTTAGAAGCGATTGGAATAAAAATTGAAGTGTTTCAGAGATAAGCTAAAAATTGGCTATGTTTGGAGGAGCATATGAGTCATCCTATAATACAATGTATAATTCAGTTTCCTATTTATAGGAGACAATTACATATGCATAAATGTGAATTCATTATTCTGTATGAGTGATCTTGACAGGCATTTGAGTCAAAGAATTACTGAAAATTTAGGAGTCTTGAAGAATTAAAATGGAAGTTTCCATGATTGTTTAAATAAAATTAAATTAATCTAGCTGATGTTAATCATGTTTTATAGAGATAAAAACATAAAATAGTTGGTTTTGTTATCCAAGAAAGTGGATAATAAGGATTGAAAAATAAAGTAGAATAACAGAAGATTAGATATTTAGAAAATATGGAGGTTCCCCATGATCCACATTATGTTTCGATGATTTTAAAGATTTATTATTTTATTTCATTTAAATTTCTTAATAAATGTAATTTTTATTGATTTTATTATTCTTTATATTGATCAGATTATAATATTTTAATTATTAAAATGTCTCTAGATTTTTTTGACCATTCATAACATGTTCTAAAAGATTCATGAAGTGTTGAAAGGAAAAATATGTAATTTGGGACCATGAAATATCATTTAGGCATGTTTTTTTTACTATTCTCATATAGCCTTTTTGTCACAACCTATCCCCTGGGGCCCATGTCGTGACTACCCCCAAGCTCGCCTTCAATAGGCTAGGGGTTGGCGACTAGCACCGAAATGGTGTATCCCTAAAAGAGGAAGGCATTACCATTAAACCTATACAAACACACAGACCAAGAACAGAACAAGATGCAAACAAGAAGTAAACTACTGTAGTAAATGTGTGTACTGAAAGTATAGGGGGCCGAAATAAAAGCCCAACTGAAAAGGTTCAACAACAACTAAAAAAACTACTACGATCATACACCAAGGATCCTACCTGAATGTTAGGTACAACTCATGTCCACTACTCTCCACGCCAACCAATATCCTCTATGTACCGCATAGTCCTTACTCCCTCAAGTCTCGGCCAAGCTTCTCATCATTTGTACAATACACAATAAAGTGCAGGCGAAGCTCATGCATGGGTGAGTATAAAAAAACCCAATAGGTATCCCAAAACCCCAAAAGGTCTCACAAAATTCCACAAAGGAAAAACCACAGAGCATGATCTCAATCACAAAGAACAAATAAATAAACCCAACTCAAACCAGGTATAAGTAATGCACAGAGCTACAAATGATTAGTCAAGAAGATAGATAATCTTATTCATTCGAGAAGAACTACTACTGACCACACAGAGTCTGGCCCACACAGGATTGATAAGTACTAACCCCCGCAAGACCCACAAAGGATCCGACCCACCCTGAGTAAATAGGTACTAACCCCCGCAAGACCCACACAAGATATGGCCCGCCTGAGGTCGATAGGTAATAACCCCGGCAAGACCCACATAGGATCGATATGCACTTACCCACACGGGATTGCTGAGCGCTGACCCACACAAGATCTGGCCCATAGAGGATCAGTATGTCGCAGATCCATGAAAGGACTCTCAAAGGTTATTACACATCGGGTTTCATACTACTGAACCACACAAGATCTCTAGGTGTTGATCCACAAATGATTTTGAGGTGCTGACCCACACAAGATCTCTTGGTACTAACCTCCATATGATTTGTCTCTGACCTCCGCCTCACTGCCAGCCATTGTATTCCATCTCAAAGTACGCTTGATTCTGGGAGAACCTCTCCTCAAGTGATCAGTCGTATTTAAACTGGCATGAAGTTCTAATAATAAGTAACCTAATGATTCTTACCATTAAAAGGGTTTCAATGCAATAGACGGGTTATCAACTGGATGCCTAGTCTGTAATTGATTTTCATTTTATTGCTGAAGGACCGGTTGGATTCAGAGTCGATCCAACCGATACATACTCCAACTTCCTCCAAAACACTTGTGTAGTATCTCAAAAGGACATTCATGCTCCAGGGATCCCAGCGCCATGGACGGTTCATGACATAGGTGTTTGGTTTGAAAGATACATTCATTTAAGCATATCTGGGCCTGAGAGGGGTTTGGGTCCGGTCTGACCCAGCCCGAAACATTTTGGGATGACCCAAACCAGTTCAGGTCGACCCAGACCACCCCGGGTCCGACCCGGCCTGGACCAAACCAGCCTGTGCTGGCTTGGTTGGGCTGGGCTATGGACCAGCCCGGCTCACCCCCGCTGGGTTGGGTCGCGGAATGACCCTTCCCGCCCCAACTGGGCTGGGCCGTGGCGGTTCGGCCCACTGGCTGGCCTAACCCACGTGGGGTTGTGTGGTCCACTACCCCTGAATGACTCAAAGGGTTTATTCAGATCCTTTATTGGTGGTTCCAGGTGGCACTGCCTCATCACCCACAGGACCCGCAGGGAGCGGGTCCCTTGCATCACTACAGCTTCAAGCCACAACTCCCTTCAGTGAAGCACGTGATGGAACGCTGCCCCAACCATCACAGTCGGACACTTCCAACAACCTGTCTGACCACTACGGTGCCGATTGGCACTTCTCTTTATCCACAGTTGGCAGTTCCCGACCGCAACCCTCATCCACCAGCGCCGCAACGACGCTTCCTCTACGGGCCACCGGGTGAGTTCTGGTGGTTCGTTCTTCCTTCCAGACATGGCTACAGGCTCCCTGGGATGCCTCCATCGTTGTGTGGCTCCCGGAAACTAGATTATGATAAGTTGAAGAATTTTCCCTCTAATAGTGCATCAAGAACAAAGTGGTGGAGGGTCCAGGCCTTATTCATTTGGCTCTCACCCTTTGAATTAACATGATAACAAGCGAGATGAATTTATCATTCATCAAAGAAAATTTCAATAATAAACCACGTACCTCATGAAGTTTAAAAGGTATCACGGTCATTGACTAAAGGAGATTCCCCATCAGAGTGAGGTCATCGGCGTTCTTTGATCCTAGATCATCACCACCTAAGCTTCTGTCCTCCATCGGTGGAAGACATCACATCAATTTAGCATAGGATCCTTGCTTAGTGAAGCCGTGTCAAAAGTCCTTCCCGACCCTCACTTAAATAGATGGGGGGAAAGTGAGTAACACACTAAGGAATTAATGAGGTTTATTTAATGAATGAACCCCTTAATTCCCCAATAACGTGGTTACAAATAAAGGATATTCATGCCATTAATTGGCTTGACTAGTCACCGGTCCCCACCACTACTTCTCATCTGCTGAAGAATACCAAAACAAATAACTTGTCAAGTTATTTTATTATTTTTTTGTAAAGACCAAAATTTAACTTTTTCTCCCAACCTACTAAGGTTGAAGTGAAGCTTCCCTTAAGTGAATCTCAGTTCTACGGATACAACAATGCCCTCAGGTTTTAAATCTGAGCCTCAGTTCAAATGATAGAAAATGCTGCCCGTGACATTACTAAACATACCTTAAAAAATGTTCATAAATTCATTATAGGAACACCAGGCCGTGGAATCACATGCCATCAAATTTTGAAGACTCATAATAATCCAAAATAATTTAAAGAAATTACATTGAATTTATGGGTCATTATATTCTCCCCACCTTATGTCTTTTCATCCCCGAAGGCTACGACAAAACTAGGGGATCAAATGGAGGTACTTAGCATGCATCTGAGCCTCCATATTCCATGTGCCCACCTGGATATTCCTGTGCTTCCAAGAAACTCACGCCAATGGAATCGACCTCCAATAAAGTACCCACTCCTGTCAATCCTTTATCTCCACTGAGAACCCCACAAACGTCACCACATCATCGATTTCCATCTCTCCCAAGTCGATAACATGTGATGGATCATACACGTACCTCCTCATCTTCGATACATGGAATACAGTATGCACCCAATGCATCTATGGGGGAAGATCTAGTTGGAACTCCACCTCGGCTAATCTACTGAGGGTCTCGAAAGGTCCAATGAACCTCAGATATAGCTTTCTGCCTCAGCCAAACCTCTATAATCCTCATCGGGGTGAGACCCATTTGAGTACATGGTCTCCCTCCTCAAACTGTAAGGGTCTCCATCTCCAATCAGCATAAGACTTCTGCTAGTTTTGTTCATTCTTCATCCACTTCTGGATGACCTACACCTTCACTGTGGTATCTTGTACCAACTATGGACCCATAAGTGATGATTCCATAGGGTATGTCCAGTAAAGATGTGATCTACATAGTTTCCCATAGAAGGCCTCAAAAGGAGTCATGCTGATGGTGAAGTGATAAATGTTTTTGTATGATAAATTCACTAGGGGTAGGTGGTTCTTCCAACTATGGACAAGATTGAGGACACAAGCATGGATCATGTTCTTAAGTGATTGTATAGTCCGCTCTGTCTGAACATATATCTAAGGGTGAAAGCCAGTGCTCAAGCATAGCTGAGTTTTGAATGCCTCCTATAATACCTTCCACTAGAGTGATGTAAAATGAGTGTTGTGATATGAGATGATCGTCGATGACACCCTGTGAACCCATAAAATCTCCCAAACATAGAGACATCCCACGCTCTGTATTGATCCATGCTTGCAGATGGGTAGAAAGTGGTCCAACTTGGTGAGTCAGTCAACGATCACATAGATGGAATCATGGCCCCGGGATATATGTTGTATCTCTATCATGAATTACTTGGATATTCCATCCCACTTCCACTCTGGTACCTCATGTTGTTGCGCTAAGCCCACTTGTACCTAATTCTCAGCCTTCACTTACTGATAAGTGAGGAAACAGGATACAAACTCTACCTCTAATTTCTTCATCCTTGGACACTAGTACTAACACCAGATTTCCTAGTACATCATTACCACTCCAGGATTTACTTCCATATGGGTCATGTAGAACTCCCTCAACACCTCCCCTAGAAGCGTCACTGGTACCATGATGCATTTTTTGAAGAAGATGACATGCTCTCCACCTTCATAAAATCTTTCAAGAGCTTGTCCTGAGGATATCTAAGCATGCTGTGTCTCAAAGTCTACATCCCCAAGCTGCGCATCCCGAACTCGCTAAATAAGTGGGGGATTGACAGTCATAGACTTGACATAAGTTTCTCCATATCTATCCACAAAGGATATCTGCAACGCAACTAGTTGCTCTGTCGCCTCACTCAAAAACTATAGACCAGACCTCCTGCTAAATGCACATACTACTACCTTCCCCTTGAAAAGAGTATAGACTATCTTGAAGTCATAGTATTGGTGGAACTATAGCCATCATCACTATCTTGAGTTCAGGTCCTTCTGTGGGAATATATACCTAAGACTCTTGTGATCAGAGTAAATAGTGAACCGTTCACCCAACATGTATTTCCGCCACATCTTCAGTGCAAAGACCATTGCTGGTAACTCCAGGTCATGAGTAGCATAGTTCTTCTCGTGCTACCTCAACTGTCTTGAGCCGTAGGTGATCAACGCTCACTCCTACATCATGTCACAACCCAGTCTGGTCTGTAATGTATCGTAGTAAACTATGTACCCAACACCCTCTTATGGTAGCCTCAAGATGTCATCATTCGTCAGTCTCTGCCTCATCTCTTGGAAACTCTATTGGAACTTCTCTCTCCTCAAGAAAGGATACCCCTTCTTCGTCAAGGCTAACAAGGGTGCTGCTACACTTGAGAAGACATGTAAAAATCTCCAGTAGTACCCAACGAATCCAAGGAAACTCCAAACCTCGGTCACACACCTGGGTGGCTCCCAAGAAAACAGTGCCTCTATCATTTCTAGATCCACAACAACTCTAGCCTTTGAGATAATATTCTCCAGGAAGTGTAATTCCAATATCCAGAACTATCACTTTGAGATATTTCCATAAAGATGATTCTCTTAGAGTGTATCAATAACTATCCATAGGTGTGTGGCGTGCTCCTCCTATGATGCCGAGTATATCAAGATGTTGTCGATGAAGACCCGCACAAAGAAGTCAAGGTATGGCTAAAAGATCATTTTCATGATCCCAATGAACACATCCGAAGAATTGGTCACACTGAAAGGCATCACCAAGAACTCGTAATGGCCATACCGACATCTAAAGGATGTATTTTGTACGTTCTTGTCCCGTACTCTGAGCATATGATAGCCTAATCGGAGGTCTATCTTTGAAAACTAATGAGCTCTCTTCAGCTGGTCGAAGAGATCATCAATAATTGCGATTGGATACTTGTTCTTCATGGTCACTTGGTTTAGGCACTGATAGTCCACATAAAACCTTAGAATCCCACCTACCTTCTTAGAGAACAAGATATGGGATTCCCATGGAGAAACATTTGGCCTTACGAGCCCCTTTTTATAAAAGTCCTCTAACTATACCCTCATCTCACGAACCTCCACGAGATCCATCCAATATGCTGGTGTATATATTGGTGTTGTCCCACAGTACATGTCGATGTGAAAGTCCACATCTCTGTGAGGAGGTAGTTCTAGAACATCATCAGGGAAGACATCAGCATATTGGTCCACCACTATAGGATAACTCGGACTCCTCACATCAACTACTCTGAAGGTGAGGCTATCCAATTGATGAGTAATCAACATCACCCTTTTCTGAGATAGTCCATCCTGTGCTGCGAAGGTTTACTCCTCACCGATTAAGGTAAAACTGATCCCATCCTCGTAGACACACCATATTTTTACCAAAAAACAGTTGATCTCAACATGGAAAATGGATAACCAGTCCATAGCCAATATGACATCGTAAGGCCTCAACACTTCTACAAGATAATCCTAGTCGAAGATATCCCCTCTAAGAGTGAGCTCAAACTGCATGCACTAGTTTTTAATCGTCGAATATTCTTCCATGGGAGTCTCTAATCGCAAGGATCGAGCCAATAACTCCCTCAGAATCTCAGAGCTCTGAACGAGTGTCGTTCCAATGAAAGAGTGACTGAAACCAATGTATATAATTACTAGAGATAGGGTGGAATAGGCATTGATCGTACCTCAGATCACCTCTACAGCACTGTGGTCATAGGCCTCAGCTGCCTAAAGATATGATCGCCTCTGTCCACCTGCTCCCTAGGGTCGGGGTGTACCTCTTGGTGGTGGTGGCAGTAGAACCGGAAATCGCCAACCACCGCCTGCTGTGCGAATTTCTCCACTGCCTCACCTGCCACCCTACAGACCTCCTCGCTCAAATATCTACCTCTTCCTCGACGATACCTCGACCATCTGCTGATCGTCGGTATGGTGGATCGGGTAGTCGTGATCCATATGGCCCTTCCTGCCGCATGTGAAGCACATTCTACCTCCCAGCCGACCATCTCTACCACGTGAGCTCTGCACCTCCGACCCTACATCTCGGGGTCATCCACCAGTAGGTATGGCCTTCTTGGACCTATCTGTCATCTCTCTACTGCCTCCTTCATATTACTCGGCTACCTATCATCTGGTGGTGGTTCTCACCATCGTTGCCTACTTAGCTATGAAGATCTCCACCAATAGGCTCTCTTGAGAACTACAGTCTGTGTCGAGATATTCAGAAATATCATCAATACTCTGATCTCTCACCAGAGACCCTACTCAAATGTTCGGGCCCTAAATAATGGGTCTTGTACCATATCAGTGGAGTAGCGTGAGAGGTCAGTGAATCTCACTAAGTACTAGGCCACTGAAAAGATTCCATTCTGTAAGTTTAGCAGCTCCTGGATTTGCACTGAGCATAGTGTCACTGGAATGAAATCCACTCTAAAGATTCTCTCAAAGTCCATCTAGGTGTGGGTCTCCTTGTCATGTGATTGGAGCGTCAAGATCCACCATCTCCCAGCTGTGCCCAGGAAAAGTCTTGCTGCTAGGATAACCATCTGCTCTACTGGTGTCTCAACAAGGAGAAATACTCTAGAAACAAACTCCATCCAGTCCTTAGCTGCCTAGGGATATGTGTCACCTCGAACCCTCGAAGGCCACTATCTTTGGAACTTGCGAAACACGCTCAGTCAGTGTGCATGGTCTGTTGGTGGGGCTGGTGCCATCTTCTGCCTAATGGGTGGTGGTGATGTAGGTGCACCACCTGAAGGTTCTACCATAGTTAGAGGGCACTGCACCAAATCCACATCGCTCAGTCATCATGTACTCTCTCGAGAATCCTAGATGACTATCTATGTGATTACATCTTGAAATGAAACAGGTGTGCAACTTTCAAATAGTTATACTTGATGAGCTGAATCAAAAGAGATCAATAGTAAAAACATTTCCAAAACACATGCAATCAAGGTTTTCATGCACTCAATTGAAAATCAAAATTTAGGGTCCTCATGTAGGGGTACATCGACTGCCACACTAACATTGGACTCCTAGAACTGAAAACCATACTTAAAAAACTTATAACTATAACTCCATTAAAAAGATCAGAGTCCTAGTTCTTCAGTAGAACTGACTCCCTTGATACCACAATGCCACGACCTGTACCCCAGGGCTAGTACCCTGACTACCCCAAGCCCACCTTCTATAGGGAAGGGGTTGGAAACTAGCACCAGAAAGACATATCCCAAAAATGGGGAGGCATTACCTTTACACCTGTACAAAAACACAACCCAAGAACACACCATGATTCAACCACGAAGTAAATTGCAGTAGTAAAAGTGTGTAATGATTTTAAATGGGGGCTGGAATACAAGCCCAACTGAAAAGGTACAACTAAAAAAGAAAACAGAAAATATCTTTTGTGATCGTCCACCTAGGATCCTACCGGATGGGTAGGTACAATTTGTCTCCACTGCTCTCCACATCAAAAAATCTCCTCTATGTACCGCCTGGTCCTGGCTCCCTCAAGTCTCACCCAAGCTGCTCATCATTTTCACAAGACACAACTAGGTGTGGGTGATGACTATGTACGGTTGAGTATAAAAATACCTATTAGGGATACCAAGACCCCCGAAGGTCTCATAGAATTCCACAAAGGAAACACCATGAAGCATGATCTCAATCACAAAGCACAAAGTAATAGACACAGATCAAACAAGGTTTAAATAAAGCACAGAAGTTCAGATGATTAGTCGTGAAAATAGATAATCTTATTCTATAGAGAGGTACTGCTACTGACAATACTGAGTCTGAACCCCATAGAGTTGGTATGAACTAACTCCCGTAAGACCCAAACAGGATCCGACCTGTCCGGAGTCGATAGGTACTAACCCTTGTAAGACCCACACATGATCCGAACCGCCTGGAGTCTATAGGTACTAACCCCCATAAGAACCATATAGGTTCTGAACCACACAAGTTTGGTATGAACTGACCCATAAAGTATCACAGAGCGCTGGCCCACACAAGATCTGACCAACACATGATTGGTATGTCGATGAACGATTATGGGCCGCTCTAAGGCTGGTCCTTGTCGGGTGGCATACTGCAAATCTGCATAGGATCACTAGGTGTTGATCTGCACATGATTTCTAGCTGCTGACCCACACAAGATCGCTCGGTACTATCCATCATATGATCTATATCCAACCTCCACCTCAATACCCACCACTGGATTCTCGCTCATAGTACGCTTGATTCTAGGAGAACTGATCTTCAAGACATCGGTCATATTTCAATCGGTAAAAATTCCCATGATGAAGTAACCTGATGCTTTTCCCCGTGATAAGGGTTCCAATGTAATAGATGGCACATCAATCAGATGCTCTATCTGTAAGTTATTTTCATTTTAGTGTTGAGGGCCTGATTGGATTCAGAGTCGATCTAACCTGGCCACACTCCAAATTTCTCCAAAACTGTCATGGTGTATTTCAAAAGGACCGTCTCGCTCCAAGGATCCCATATCCATAGACGGTTCGTTAAACGAACGTCCGGTTTGCAATATACTATCATTTAAGCATATTTGGTCCTGAGAGGGGTCTGGGTCTGGTCCGACCCAGTCCGGGCGGACCCATCCCGGTTTGGGTTTACCCGACCAGGCGCAAACTGACCTGGGTAGGGCCGCGATGGGGTTGGCCTGCGGGATTGCAATGGTTCGGCTCGCTCGTAGGCACAACCCACACGGGGTCACGCGGTCCACTGCTCCCAAATGGCCCAAAGTAGTTGTTCGGATCCTTTATTGGCAGCGCTTGGTGGCACCGCCTCATCACCCATGGGACCCACATAGAGAGGGTCCCTTGAATCACTTCACTTTGAGTTATAAATCCCTTCTGCGTGGCACACAATGGTGCTCTACCTCTACCTTCATGGTAGATCGCTGCGGACTGCCTTTCCAACCACTGCGGTGATGATCAGAGCCGCTCTTTCTCTACGTCCGGTGGTTGCCACCTGCCGCCCTCATCCACCGATGTTGCATTGGCACTTCTTCCATGGGCCACCAATTGAGCTCTGGTGGTCCGTTCTTCCTTCCAGACACTTCTACAGGATCCCCGGGATGTAGCTGTCACTGCATGATTCCCGGATTCCAGATTATAACGAGTTGATGAATTGTCCCTTGAAGAACGCAACAAGAAACAAGAGACTAAGGGTTCAGACCTTGTTAGGTTTTCCAATTCCCTATGCATTAACTTGATAACAAGTGGGAGGAATTTTTAATTCATCAAATACAATTTCAACAAAAAACCCCTACCTCATGAAGTGTCAGAGGTATCACAGTCGTTGGCAGAAGGAGAGTCCCTGTTGGTGTTCATCGATCCTGAATCGTTGCCGCCCAAGATTCCATCTTCCTTCGGTGGATGACGTCGTGTCAGTTCACATGACGCTCCTTTCTTGGTGAAGTCGTGTCAAAACTCGGCCTCGATCCTTACTTAATTAGAGGGGGAAATGTGTGTAACCCACATGGGAATTAATGAGTTTTATTTAATGAATCATTCTCTTAATTCCCCAATGGTGTGGTTACTAATAACGGAGATTCAAGACATTATTTGGCTTGAAAAGTCATCAGTCCCCACCACCTCCGCTCATCCACTGGATAAAAAGAAATAAAATAAATTGTTAAGTTATTTTATTATTTTTCTATAAAGTCCAAAATTTAACTTTTTCGTCCGACCTACTTTGGTTGATGTGAAGCTTCCATTAAGTGAATTCTGGTGCTTTAGATTCAACAGTGCCCTCATATTTTGAATCTAAAGAATGGTTCAGATGATAAAAAATGTCACCCGCATGTTTACTGAATATACCTTAAAATAGTTCATAAATTCATTCTTGGCACATCGGGTCATGGAATCATGTGCCTTCAAATTTCACAGACTCATAATAATACAAAATAATTTAAAAAAATTACATGGAATTTTCAGGTCATTAAACATTTTATCAAAATACAAGTATCAATATTGTAACCCATTTTTCTATTTTGAAATTCATATATCCGGTTTGGGACCCATGTAACCATTTTTTCCAGATTCATTTTACTTCTACATGTGAACCATATCATGTGCCAAAGAACTCAAAATATAGTGAAACATTTTTTGGAATGATAATAATATTATATTAATTTAATTAGAATTAAAAAAATTCAAAATCAATCCATATCAGATTATAAATTAGGATATAATTTAATTTATGGTTTCAGTCTGATTTCTAAAATTTTTCAAAACAATTACTCTTCTATTTTCAATAATTACATAAGCTCTAGTGGTTTGATTAATTTGATTATTAATTATTTGGAAAGACAATAAAATTAAAAAAATATAATTTAACTAGACCCCATTATGATTGTTCCATTAGATGGTTTGTTATAGGTATTAATTTTGAAAAGTCAATCTGTTTATTGTTTATTGGAATTCTGATATGTGATTCCATTACATGAATCACCTACGTATTTTCGCTTATACCGATTTAGTTACGTGGATTTCATATATTGAATCACCTAAATGAATATATTTTATATATTGGTTATATTGATTCACTTATGTGGATTTACTACACCAATTATCATATTTGAGTTGATTACATTAATTCATCTACGTGAATCCCATTTGTAATTTTGCTTAAGAAAATTGGGAAAACACCTACATGGATTTTAAAACATTATTCAATGAAATTATATAGGTTATTATAACATTTGGAAATTTTCTATATTTTATATATTGTTTTATATTTCAATTTGGCTCATGTTTACTTCAAATATTTAAATTCTTCCCTTGAATTTATAAATTCATATTAATTATGTAGAACCTATGAGAATTTTTTTATAATATTTTAAACATGTTTTTGTAATGAAAAAATGGTTTTCTATTTTCATGAATGAAACTTATAACATGATACTCAAAAATATATATTCTTTATTTTTTTTCATCCATTATATTGTTTCTGATTTAATATTAGTTGAATTAAATCCATTCAAATTTTCTAAATATTTTTAAAGCAATGATATTATGTTTTGAAATTATATACATGTTTACTTATTATTTTAAATATAATTGATTTTAATTTCATATTTAAATTTCAGATTTTCTATTTTTGTGTATTTTTCATTAACCTACCATTATGAAGGTTTGCTCAATAATTTAGTCAAATTATATCAAATTGGTTTTAATTTGACTTTATTATTTTAAATAATAGATGTTAGTTGATAATTTATTATAAAATAGTAATATTTTTTCTCACTCTCTCTCTCAAAGATAATTAAGTATTATTATTTTTTAATTTTAAATATTTTAATCATTTTCACAAGACCAATTTAGTTGTTTTATCTTTGAATAATTAATATATAGGGATTAAAGGAATTTTAAAAGAGATATATATAATTAGAATATGATGAGTGCATACAAATTAATGTGATAAAATTTTTCCATACTCTAAGAACTGTAAAATGATCTTGTATACTATGTTTATTATTTATTTATGATCTCTCAAGGGATGAATGCAAACTTTTTAAACTTTCACTTCCTTGATGAGATAAGTTGATCAATCATTCCAGAACCATCTCATGTGTTTTATTATTCTTATATCTAATTCCTTTTTGTTTCAAGATTCTTTAACAATTATTCCCATATCTGTTGTTATTTTATAGTAAGAACCTTATATTTTAGGATATATTTCATTTTAAATAAAACCATTATTTATGATAACTTGCATAATAGGAAAGCCAAAGTCCAAATGAACTATAATATTGTATATAGTTATAACCTTACCATTAAATTGGATTATAAGAAAATGACTAATTATATTGTTATAATTAAATGTATTAAAAATTTATAAAATAAATTCCATGATTATATATTTATTATAAATCCAAATCAAAATCCTTTTTTAGAAAATAAATATTTTCTAAAAAACTATTTTTTTCTAAAGAATGGTTTCTTCGTGTTCCAAGAACTTATTTTAAAATTAATTTTTACTTATTTTATAATATTTAATTTTAATAGTGAACATAATTTTTTATGTCAGAATATTGAAATCAACTTATAATTAATTTTTGATATTTTTCTATAATGATTAATTTATTAATGAACAGTAAAACAAATCGGTTTTTACTAAAAACTGCCTTTTCATTTAAATAATTTTAACAGTTAAATTGACTTTTAATTTTTTTATAATGTAAATATAGTTAAAATATATTAAAATTTAATTAATCTAGGTTAATATGATGTATTTTAGGTTCAATTCCAATATAAAACCTTCCATACTTATGAGAACATATCTTGGGAAAACCGCTTTTTTTTGTCACGTCTGGGAGTTTTATAATAAATTAAATTAAGATAATTATATGTATTGAATTAGGGAAAATAGATTAAATATTTTAAATCATAACAATTAATATTAAATATTAATTTATACTTAATATTGACCCTAATGAAAAGTGAAAACAGTAAAAATTTAATATCACTATTATGGTAAAAACTGAATTATCAGGGTGTTAAACTAAAGATATATGGATTAAAACGAGATAAATACTTTTCCAATTCATATTTTATGGCCATATTTAAAACTTATATTATCTATTAATAGATAATGATCCATTTTGGATCCTTTATGCATGTATAAAATGTTGGTACAAATAATTATTTTCAAAAATTCCAAGAGTGTCCTCTCCCCCACTTATAAAAGGCCACTCTCTCTCCTATACTATTCACACATCCAAATCCATTTGAATCATACAAACACTAAAAAAGTTATTACTTAATTTTTTCCATTCATCATATATTCCTTATTTTTATTAGACAACCCTATAGATAATATTTTTGGTAAAAACCTAATGAGTCTATCAGAAGAAGAGGTAAAATTCCAAAAATTTCATTTTGTTTTATTTGTACTTTCACATAAAATATTACTAAACCATGATAATATAACAAAACATGTATCTAATATATAATTATATATAATTATATTAATTTTATTACCTATTTTCATATCCACTTCAATCAAATTGGAAGCGAAACAGTCGATCATGTGTACAAGGAACTACATCCCCACAAACCGATGTAATTCGTTTTCTATCCCCACAATTCATGGTGGGATATAATTATGGATTTAATAAATGTATATTATATTTATGAAATTATTATTATTATTTTATTATTATATCACATGTATATTCTTATGTTCTAATTCATGGGGGGATACAGTAATGTCGCTCATGTGTATGGTGGATTACTACCTCACGAAGTGATGTCATTCGTTTTTCAAGGATGATTTACATGTAAGATCATACGTATAAATTTAATGAATATATGAAATATTTATGAACTAAAAATAATGATAGGAATATAATATCACATATACATTCCTACCATCCAATCCATTGAAAAAAACAATGTTGTTTGTGCGTACTTGTAGACTACCACCTCCATGTTATGATATGAAATGTATTTCATCTTATTTTTTACATGGAAGATAATAAAAATTTATTTTATTAATATACATGATATATATAAAAATATTCTATAAAATTTAATTAAAATTTATTTTACTTTTATTCCATTCGCCTATAGAAATTTGAAACAATGTTTATTCATATATATGACCTACCATCTCAATGAACAGTGTAATCTATTTCCCATATCTAGATTTCATAAATTACTCAAAATACATATTCAATGAATATATAAGATATTTATATCTTGGATTAAATTATATCGATTATGGAACCATGATCAATGTAAAAGAACATAAATAAACCAAAACATCCATGAAAAAAAAGAAATTAGCATCTGAAACAATAATTTTAACACATAACTGTTAACAAATAGGTGATAGAAGACTATAATTAAATCATATATTGTATTATATATATTATTACGGTTTTAAAATAGATTTATAATAAACCTATATTTATTATATAGGAGGATAGAACATGTACAAAGGTATTCAGACCTAGGGTAAGAGATTTTTTTCTCAATTTTCCTTCTTTGAGACATATGTCATGTTATGAACCTATATTCTTTTATGAGGTGTATATACAAGACATTTAAAATTTAATATCATGAATTAATTTACTCTCATGATAATTTTTGTTTCATTTAATTTTATTCTTATAGGGGATTATGATTCAATGATACCAAAGTTTTAATGGTTTTACGGTGTAATTTCATCGTTTATCAGGATTGTTTATGTTTATGCTTCTTATGATGAAAGATTATAATCCATATCTCAAAAAACTCATGAATGTTTTTATCATACACTTATGAAATGAGAATAAATTTTTTCCATTAATTTCTTTTCTCTTTATGTACTTAAGAGTTCAATGAATATTTTTAATTAAATAATCATCTTTATTTATCTCTTCGGTCGAAAACTTATTTTATTCCTTATCAGCAACTTCAAAAAATATTTTCAATTTTTTTAAATTATAAAAAGGTTTTTTAAAATAAAATATAATGAAGTTTTAAAAATTTAAAATATTTTTAAAATGAATATTCTTGTCATTTTCTGAATGAGGTAATTCTGGACTTTTTAATAATATGTGGAAGGAATATTTTTTTAACTTGTATGAAATGAATAGAATTTTTTGATGTCATGAACATTATTTTCATGGAATATTCCATTATAAGTATCCATATTCATTTTTAAAAAATTATTTCGATAAAATTTAATTATTTTTCTTATTTTTAAAAAATTATACTCAATGAAAGGTTATTTTCCTCAAGAAATGTTCCAAGTGGTCATTCAAAATTATTTTCCATGTAAGATGACATACAATGATTTTACTTAAGCCTTAATAGGGATATAATCCAATGATTATATCCTTATTATTTATCTATATTATTTATTGTTAGTGTGAATTAAGATATACTATTTTGATACCATTCTATATATTACGTTGAATATTTTACGATTATGTTTATTGATTGGAGAATGTATTAACATTTCATATTCTAGTTTTTCCAATATAAGTTTTTTGAATTGATTATGATTCTAAAATTCATATGATAAATTCATTATAGTTATTATGTAATGGGTGGGGCCCTATATATACCCTTGATGTAACAATAGGTGTTATGAGACAAAATAGATTTTGTTTGGGTTTGGGATGTACCCATTTATATAAGATGTCTTGGTATAAGGCCTTTATGATATGGTTATGATATCTAACATTATGCATTCTATGATTACGAGACTATTCATTGATGTCCATTTAATTATTCTATTAGTTATAATAACCATATAAAAATCTCAATATCATGTTATTAAACATAAAAAGTTGTTTCATCATTATTTATTCCTAACATATTTTTCTCAAGTTATTGATTAAATGACACATGTTTTAGTTATTAAACTATTCATATTAATTATAATATATTTATTTATAATTTCTAATGTACTCATGCCCTTATTGAGCATTTGAGCTTTCCTCATTCTTATATTTCTTTCCTTGGGATACCAAGATGAGTAAAATTATTAATATGATTGATTATTCTTGAGGAAATAATTATTCACTTGAGAAGATAATTTATTTTACTTTATGTTTTAATTTCTAAAATGAAAACAAAGTATGTAACTAGTAACCATGAGTAATATACTATTTAGTCCTTTGGGATATGATTTCTTGTATCTTATAAGAATGTAATAAAGTAACCACTGACCCTGAGCTACTAGAGTTGGGGTTTTTATAGTTGGTATTAAATAAACATTAATATATACATTGGGAACTAAACATAAGAAAATATAGATCAGGGAATATAACCCTATGATAGTATTTTTGGATAAGTATAAAAGGAAATACTAAAGTTTTGGTGCTGAATAAATTATGTGGTTTTTCATAGAAATACATCCCTGATTGGATACTACCAGTGGAAATGGTTCTAGAATAGATGTACATATGGGTAATAACCTTGAAAAAAGGTATATTAGTCTTGGATCTAGTGTTTCCTAGTACACAATAATCGGCCTCACTATACACCAAGTTTTACACATTTGAGGGATATGTTTTAGTTAATTCAAATTTTCTTTAAAAACCATTATGATGGGTTTAAATGTATTTATTTTTAATTTCCCAAAAAAACAATGTTTATAATTATGATATTAGACATGCATAAAATTTTCAATTTATTTTATGTGTCCCACTAGTTTTTTGATTATACATTATGTTTCATAATTTTATGAACAGGTCTAGTGTATTAAATTGATTATAAATGGAACTGAGAACCATATCAATGCACGTAACACATGTAGGGATTCCCCCCTTAGGATGGATAATGAATATTGAGCTGGAACTGTATCTAGAACTGATCAAATTACAACCGTATTAGGGAAAATTACTGAGGTTATGAGTAATAACATTGCATGTATGGAGTATCTTGTTGATCCACCTTGTGGTATTGCAATGTTAGACAACTTCATGCATCAGAAACCTTCATCATTTAATGGGAATAATAATCCATTTATATCTGAGCAGGGGTTAAGTTCCTTAGAGGATATATTTCTTACCCTTAGAAGTAATGAAATGGATAATATTTTCATGGTAGTTTATTTAAGGACCTAACCATAAACATAACTTATTCTAGTGTTTTTGAAATAGATTTATCATTATAGGATCTTTTTAGTTTATAGTTTTATATAATTTTGAGAAACTCTTATAAAGTAGACCCATAAATTACATGTGGATACATATAATAAGTATCAATTTTTTCCACCAAAGGAAACCCTTAAAATGAATTCTTTTCATGAAACATGTTCAATTCCTTAATCATGACATATTCTTCTCCCATACCATTATTAAGACCTATGATTTTATTAATGCTTATGATGATAACAAAAGCCTAGTAAGTTACATAAATAAAGTAAATTTTTCAGTCCATTCAAAACATGTAAACAAATTAAAAACCATGTCTTAAATAATTATTAGTATTCATAGAAAAATTATGTTTGTGCCTTGGCACATCATTGCTATATTAATCTTACATTCACCCTTAAAAATGGAATAACTATATTGTCGAATTCCATATTCATAATACTCAATGAATTGGTGATCTATTATAGGGATCACTATTCACATAAGCTATATCAGGATCATCCATATTTATTGAGCTATATTTGGGCTCAACCCTTCGTATAAGATATATTGGGCTCACCCATGATCTATAATTGGGCTCAACCCTTTGTATAAGTTATATCCTTCTCACCCGTACAATTTTCAAGTACCATTTTATAATCATAAAACATAAAATCTTGAACATTTCAACATTTCACTCATATAATATAATTTTCACTCATGAAAAAACATTTCAAGTAATTTAAATAACAAATGTATTTTAAAAAACCAAATTAATACATTTAAAAAGAGATTTTTAAATAAAAGTGTCCATACCACTATGAATCATTTGAATGATATTAGAAATTTATCGTTTTAAAATATTAATTTCCATATAAATAAATCCATAAAAACTATTTTAAAATAATGAACATGAATAATAATTATTTACAAGAATAAATCCTTACAACATTAAAAATGATTTTTTAGTTAAAGAGTCCCTTACCTTGAGTTTGAATCATCACATATAATCTTTATATTATTAAATGATTGACTTAGGTTAATTTTTGGATTTATTAATAAACTTATTCATTATTATTATTCCTTTTATATAACTTATTATCATGTTATAAACATTAGTTAATTATATAAGTTCATGTCAGATGTTTTGACAATATTTGTTACTTGAGTCCAAACAGAATTTGGTATGATGTCAATAGTAAAAGTGGTCATAAGTCCATAATCTCCGTAATAATATTAATGAAATAATGATCACATTTATAAATTAATTATAATTTTAAATTAAACCATTTATGTATGGTTATGAAAAATGAACAACGTATAATCTTAGAGATGGTAGGTCGTATGTACACTTGAGAAACATTTCCATTTTTAAATGATCATTAGGGAAAGAAGATAAGAATTATTTTCTATTTCTATAATGATAATAATATCATTAATATAATATTAATAATTTAAATATATATATATATATATCATCCATGTGATGTGGTGATGAAAATGAATCATATTATTTTGTGGAAGTGATAGTTCAGACGTACACACAAACGACTAATTATTTTAACATTTGATGAAAGTGGAGATGCATTTAGGTGATGATATTCACATAATATCATATAAATATATTTAGGATACTGGATATATTATTTTCTCACGGTTTGATATTATTTTATGGAAGTGGAAGAATAAATAAAATAGAAATACATGATTAAAAAAGGTGCCTCTTCTTCAGATAATCTTCCTTGATTAACACCATAACGCCTCTAAGGACATTTTTATGCCTAAAATAAGGTGTCTAGAATGTGATTATGGATTCTAGGAATGTATTTGAGTATATGTTTTCTTAAAAAAATAGGTTTTTAGGTGTGAGGAATAGTAAATAATGGGTGCCCTTTTATAGGAGATGGGAAGGGAACTCGTGGAATTCTTTAAAATATTTATTTAATATAAATTAACTATCTTTTAAAAATTCGTCCAAAGTTATTTATTTCTTAGATATGATTATTTTGGGTTGAATTTAATTCATAAAATTAAAATCATATAAGTTTTTAGTATTTTAAATCCTTATCTTTTTGTTTTAACCCTTTTTAATTATTACCATGATATCATGAAATTTACACTTTAATGGTTATTATAATTACTATAAAAAAAAATACAACCAATATATGAGTATCTTATGAAATTTTATAACTTAAAATAATATTTTTTCTGAAAATTATATTTTTATATATTTTATATCACTTAATAAAATATTATTTAATTTAAAATATCAATAAGGTCAATTTTGACACTATTCAACATTTGACATTTTCAAAAATATCATAAAAACATGATATCCAATAAAAAAATCTATTAACACATCCCTCAAATGTCAAATTAATCCATAAAATTATATATGTAATTAATTATATAAAAATAATATTTATTTTAATATTTTTAATATCATTTATTTTATTCGCCCTCTAATGAAGAAACTACTGCATCATCTTTGTGTGGGAATTTAATTTAATTATTTATTTACTAAAAATTATAAACAAATTACCATGATTTATGAAATAATTTTAACTTTATAAATAATATTTATATTCTAAGATATCTGTTATATAAGCCAATATTAAAAATATTTTTCCGATTAAAAACAAGAGTGTGACAAAATTGACTTTTCATTGAATAAAATACTATAAAAGGGATGAAGACCTCAATGTGGATCCAATTTAACTTAAAATCATGCAAATGAATATTTTTGTCGAAAATAACTCATAAAAGTTTAATACGATAAGATTTAGGGTAATTTTATAATATTATTTTAACTTTCAGTTACTCGATTTACCATTAACTGTGGTAAAAAAATAATTACTACAGTTTCTATTCTTATTTTTCAAAAATTAAGTTCATAAAATTAGATCATAAATATAATAATGATTAAAATATTATATTTTTTTAAAACAATTCAAAACATAGAAGTGGATATAATTAATTTATGATTAATCCTATTGACAAATAAGAAAAACAGGTTTTTATGTAAAACCTTTCAAAATTTCACATTTTTTTATATCCAATTTTAATGTGAAATTTATTCTAATGATTGAAATTGGATTAAAGGGTAAAAAATTTATTTAATAATACATATAAAACATTAAACTATATAATTTATAAATAAAAATATTTTTTTTTGAAAAAGTGTCTTTTAGTTAAAATGCATTATTTTTTCACTATTTATCAAAACATTAATCTTATGAGAAAAATACCAAATTAAATTATGATACTATTATTTCAAATTAGATGTTTATTTTTTCCAATATAACTTATAAATGTGTCAAAAAATACATTTAAAACAGGTTCTCCATCAAAAGGAAATAAAACTACCTTTTTTGAAAAATATTTTTTTTATGTGTAAAATTGGATTTTTTTTATATATCATGTCTAGAAAACAGAAAAAGTAAATGTTAAAAATAATATTTAAGATATCAAATATATATTTTATTAATATAATCTAACAAGAGTGATTTTATTATTTATAAATCCCACTTGTGCACATTTAACTAGTTTTTTTGAAAACATTTCCTTTTATTTTAAAAGGGTTTTACATTCATTTATAATTAATTATTAAAATAATTAAATATACATGAGTAAACTATATTTTCATAATTCAGTTAATGCTATTAATTCCTTTCATTCTAACAACTAGGTTATTACTGTAGTATTTAAATAAAAATATTTAGTTGTTCATTTAATCTTGATGTGGCGTATCATGTACGCTATCGAACATAATATTTCTCTTTGAAAAAATCAGGATGGTACATTCTTCCCCCTTTTGGAAATTTCATCTATGTAATTTTAAATTTGGGATGAGTTTCTATGGTTTTATTTTTAAAAATACCGTTATTGAAACCCCACATTGGAAAATGGTTTAATAAATGTTCCACTTTCAATGAATGAAAGGGAAGTACAAAGGTCACCTGTGATAACACAAACTAGGTTTCCATGAAAAAAAACATAGACATGGAAGATAAATCTTAATCTCAAAGACTGATAATAATTGATAGATAATATTATAATGGTAATGTTAACCATTACAAAACCATAAATATGTGATGGGTCAAAAGACCATTGATAAAAATAAATGCATAAAGTTTATTTTAATATCCCATCCATTGAATTAAGGAATTATTTTACTACCTATACTAAGAACATAAATATATATACTTACTCTACAAGAATAGTTTCACCCTTTAATTAATTTCAACAACAAACTCATCTTTTTCTCCAAATTATGAGTATTCAAGATGATGTTTTCTTACATGAAGCACTTGAATCAAATTGTACAGAATCTCATAATCCAAAAAAGATTAACTACCTATTTCTCCTTTCTTTAAAAATTATCCAAAACCAAAATGGTCAGGACAAGATAAAACAATTATACATAAATAATAAACCATTTTATAATGAAAAACTACTTTTAATCTGCCAAATTCAACACCAATACCCAAAGTTCAACACAAACCATTCAACAAATAATTGTCCAAAATTAATTTAAAATAATCCAAATTAATAATGAAACCCAAAATTTAAAAATATTTGATATCATAATCTTCCATGAATTTTTTTTATCATTTATCTCCATAAAAACATCAATCGCTCCAAATGTATCGTACCAAAATTTTAATTTCCTAAATTACATAATTTTTTACATATGATAATTATTTCCATAAATAACTAAAATCACCATGAGTCTATAATAAAATCATAGACTCTTAAAAAATAAAATTGAACCCTTACTTATCAAATAAAATATAATATTATTCTATTTAACTTGATCATATAGGGTTCCCAAAATAGAGAACATATCTAAAATTAATAATTATCATTTAATCACCAAATAATATGTGTAATCCCATGGTTATATATCTGAAAAAAGACATGGTCCCAAAATCAAATTAATCATAATATATAAAATCAATTAACTAAAAATAATAATTCATACAAATCGAGACTTCACATAGGCTGATGGTAGGTGATATAGCCATGTCGCCCTTCAGTTTTCGGTTCAAAAATCATAGCCTTGCCAGATCCGAAGGGTTGTCACCCATCCTATAGGTTGTACTTTTTAGAAAAATATATAATTATTATAACATTCCTTAATATATGATAAAATCATCAAAAACAACCATAAAATGATGTAACTTCAATTTGTATCTCATAAAATTCATTTTTCATCCCAATGAGTAATAACCCATAATTACCTCAAACATAAATGTCTCCAAAAATACCATTAATCACCTTTAAATTTCATAACATAAATCCTTAAAAGTTATTACTAAGACACTGAAATTATGATCTACCTAAAAATTATAAACCAATGATGATATCCCTAACTCTTAAGAAAACATCATAATCTCCAAAGCTGTCATAACCATCCTTTGATGACAACTATAGGGACATGTGCTTAAAAATAACCTATTCTAGTGTTTTATAACATGAATTAATATTTGAGGATATTTTAAATTTATAATTTTCTATAATTAGGAAAAACTATTACAAAGTATACCCATACATTACATATGAACACTTAAACACAGTATATATTTTTCCCAAAAAAAGAAACCCTTAAAAACATGACTTATTTTTGGAAAACATCTTCACTTATTTCATCATGACATTTTCTTCTCCCTTACCAATCTTAAGGACAATGAAAAATATTTTCAAACATTGTATGAGTAATACATCTCAGAAAGTGTCATAAATAATGTAAATATTTAGTCTAGAAAAAACATGAGAACCCATTAAAAACCATTTCCTAAAAACTCATTATCATGAATTCAAAATCACATCGGTTACTTGGGACACCATTACCATATCACTCTTACATTCACCCTTACAAATGGAAGAACCATATGGTCAACTTCTATCTCTAGAGTCCCCAATTCATTATAGAGATATAATGGATCTCACCCTTTAAATAAGCTATATCAGACTCACCTATATTACATGAACTATAATGGGACTCAACCTTTCTTATAAGCTATATCTTGCTCACATGTGAGTTTTAATAGGGATCAACCCTTTGTATAAGCTGTATTGGGATCCCCTAAAAAATTTCAAGTACCCTTATATAATCTTAACACATAAAATCTTGCAATTTTTATCATTTAACTCATAAAATTTCATTTTGAATCTTAAGAAAAAATTTCAAGTTATTGAAATAATTGATCTATTTTAAAAAACAAATTTAAAACATTTAAAAAAGATTTTTGAATCAATGTATCCAATACCAGATTGAATCATTTAAGAGAAATTAGAAAATTAACAATTTAAATATTTATTTCCATATAAATAAATATATAATAACTATTTTAAATGAATTGACAAGAATGATAACGATTTAGAAGAATAAATCCTTCAAACATTAAAAATGGCATTTTAGTTAGATTCCCTTACCTTGAGTCCGAATCAACACATAAAATATTTATATTTATAAATAATGGAATTAGGTACAATATATACTTTATTTATAACATTTTTAGTGTTTATTATTCCTTTTATATCACTTATTATCGTTTCATGAATATTAATTAATTATTTAATTCATGTCGGACTTTTAACAGTATTTGTTACTTGAGTCCAAAATGAATTTGGTATGATGTAAATAGTCAAAGTGTTCATAATTCCATCATATCTAGAATAATATTCAAGATAAAATAATTACTTTATATTTCAAATATAATTTAAAATAAAACCATTTATTCATGGTTATGAAAAATGAACAATGGTATAATCATTGAGACGGTAGGGCGTAGGTATGAATGAGTGACGTTTTCATTGTTCAGTAATCATTATGAGAAAAACATAAGTATTTTTTTATCTTTATAGAATGATCATAATACCATAAATAGCATTATAATAAATTAATTGTATATATATATATATATTTCATCCATGTGATGTGGTAATGAAAAATGAATCACATCGCTTTTTGAAGGTGATAGTTCACATGTACACATGAATGACTAATTATTTTACCATTTGATGGAAGTGGAGATGGACTTAGGTGATTATATTAATATAATAAAATCTTAATATATTAAAGATACAGGATTTATTATTTCATCATGTTTGAATAAGATTTTCAAAAGTGGAAGAAGAAATAAAATAGAAATATGTGATTAAAATAATACCTCTTATTCAGATGATCTTCCATTATTAACACCTTAACACCTATAAGGAGAGTTTTATCCCTTAAAAAGGAATCTCGATTGCGGGGAGGGATTATAATAATGGATTTGGGTAGATCAAGTCTTAACCAAATAGGTTTTTAGGTGTGAATAATAGTGAAGATTGGGCGCCCTTTTATAGGAGAGGGGAGGGACACTCTACGAATTCTTTAAAATATTAATTTAATATAAATTAATTATTTATAAAAAATAGATAAAAATAATTTAATAATAACATATTATGATTTGGGGTCTAATAATCTTCATAAAATTAAAATTAGATAAATTTTGACTATTTTGTAATCCTTATCCTTTGGTTTTAACCCTTATTAATTCTTACCGTGATATCATGTAAATTACACTTTGAGGGTTAATATATTTACTATAAAATGAAAAAAGACCACTAAATGAATCATTTATGACATTTAATGACTTATCCCAATAATTTTTCAGTTTTTTTCTTAAATTTTATATCTTTTTAAAAAATATTTTTTAATTTAAGATATCAATAATGTTAATTTTAAAACTATTTAACATTTGAGTTCTTAAAAACATAATAAAAACCTGATATCTTAGAAAAAACTCTATTAAAGCATCCTTTAAATGTCAAATTAATTCATAAAATTATTATATGGAATTTATTATATCAAATTATATATATTTTTTTTCTTTTTATTATCATTTATTTGGTTATTCCACTAATGAAACCATTAATGCATCATCATTGTGTCACAATTTTATTTAATTATTTCATTCTTAATATTTATAAATAAATTTCTTAGATGTAAGTAAATATATTATAATTCTAAATATTATTTATATTAGAACATATCTCTTATATAACCCCATATTAAAAATATTTTACATGTTAAAAACAAGAGTGTAAAAAAATGTCTCTTCCTTGAATAAAATACTATAAAAGGGTTAAAGTCCACCAAGTGGACATAAAATTATCCCATAAATATTTTGGTTGAAAATAACTCATCTAATTAAAATAGGACAAGTGTTAGGGTAATTTTATAATATAATTGTAACATTTAATTACCGGATTTACCATTAACCATGGAAAAAGAATAATCACTACTTACTTAACGCTGCACTTTTTGATTATATGAAAAACTCCCATAACAAAACATGACCATAGAAAAGTCCGAAAATACTAGCATAAGGAGGAAAAAAATAATGAAGACCGAGTTTATCTCCTCTAATCATATCAACCCCCACCAGTTTTAGTTGAATAATGATGGAAAAATGGTAACATTATTCCTTTGGTCTGCCACCACCATAGAAGCAAGATGATCTGCCACTTTATTACCATCACGCCACGTATGAACAACCTGAGTGTCATTGTTGATGATACCCTTAAATTTCCTAATTATATAGGAAATCGACCAAGGAGTGGTTATAATACCATGCATAGATTCATGCATAATCCTGGAATTAGATTCAACTTGCTCAGGATTAATGCTTTTTTGGCCACACAATTTAAGACATGTGAACATCACATTTTCCTCTTCCTAAATGGAGTCCCCCTTATCATAATAGGAAATGAATGCAAGAAAAAAACTCCCTTTATAATCCCGGACCACCTGTCCTCCATGCATAATCCCCAAAATACATGAACCCTCAAAATTGAAATTGTAACCCACATTTGGAGGAGACCAACAAACCTGATTTCTTCTTAAATTGAACTATGTTAATGTATTAAAGGAATAATCACATGTTTGTTTCTTATAGATGGGGAATGGATCAAGTCATTAGAACAACTAACCAAATCAATCAGGAGGTACTTGGTTCTTATGAAAACAAATCTTCATGTAGAAATAAGTCCTTTAAATCTGGATTTATTTCTGGCTTTCCAAATACACCTACAACCCACATTCAGAATCATCACTCTCGCCATTATTTCTGGACTTTTACTATTCAAACCAGAGAACCATCTTTCCAGGAAAGGTGCACCCATGAGGTCTGTGAAAAAAATCCCAGTAAACTCTCCAAAAAAATCTCAGAAATTCAAAGACCATTCTCCTTAAAAAAGAGATGATTGGAATCCCCCTATTTGTAAATTTCACAGCAATGACATTTCGAGACCATATTAACACCCAACCTTCTCACATTAACACAAGTATGTATGGCCTAGTTTCTAATCTTATATATTAGGAATATTAATTTGGAACGAATTTTGTTTCACCATAACATATTATTCCAGATGTCTTGTTGCTCTTGTGAATGATTGATCCTACGAAAGTATTTTGCTGAAAAGAAACCTAAATTTGAAGCAGAGAAAACACATCTTTCTTAATTCAAATTTAAATCTATACTATCAAAAACCTCCATTTTACCTTTGTTTAAAATAGAATTTTTGAAACAAGGATACATACTTGCCTCTCTAAACGAAATAGAAGGCACTAGATAGTTTAGAAACCAACACTAGGTCCAGCCTAATTATGACGCCCACTTTTCCAATTATCCACCATGAATGTTGGTGAATGGTATGAATAATATTACAGATCAAAGAGAAAAATGGAGAATAATCACTACATTATTCTAAATATCCCCTTCCTTGAAAAGACATAATTTTACCCAAGAGACTTTGTTACTCCACTACCTCCCAGGCATGTTTTTCATGTAAGCAGTGTACAACATCTGTTATATGTCTAGAATTAATGCCACCCTCATGAATAGGTCTTTCCAATATATCCCACAGAATCGATTGGGGTTTCTCCTTAGAAAGAGCATCCCATATGAAATTAACCAAGATTCTGTCAGTAATATTCAGAACCCCTTAAGAACATCGATGGCCAAAAGAACAAGTATATGCATATCCAATAAATCACTATTGATTAAAGAAATTATACCACCGAAAGATAGATAAAAGTTTTTAAAATTAAGTACATGATTGATAATGTTGTTCATAATGCCATCAAAATCTCTGATTCTAGTATGACCTAGGGATATAGGAGACCCAAGATAATTCAAGGGAAAAGAACCTCTATGTATATTCATCATTCTAGATAAGAAGGAAACATTCCTATCACCAAATTTTTTAGAAATATACAGATTAATTTTTTCTCTGTTGATATTTTGTCCTCTCCTGTAACTATATTCATCCAGAATTTTAATAAGACCCCAAACTGATCTATCACATACATTGATAAAGATCAGGGTATTATCCACAAACATCCAGTGGGAGATTTTCGGTTGACTCATTTTCCTTCGGTATAGAATAAGGACACTAGTAGAGGTTTTCTTATTAATAAGTCAACTAAGAGTATCTTTCATGGGAATAAAAACTGTCGGGGAAATGGGGTCTCCTTTTCGGATCCCACGATTGGCCTTAAAAAATCCGTGAGTTTTTCCCATAAAATAAACTGCCATCCAGGAAGAGCTAAAGGAACAAAACATAATATATGTGGCCCATGAGGAGAAGACCATACACCTAAGAAATATTATGATAAAACCCCATTCAATTCTTTCATAATCATTTTTCATATCAAGATTTAAAACCATGTTTGCGCCATGACATTTAAAGTTGATATCACATATCATTTCATAAGACAAGGAAACCACCTCCTGAATAAATCAACCTCGAACAAAACCATGTTGCTTTAAGGAAACCCATTTCAGAACATGAAAGGATATCCAGGAGTTGATAATTATTGAAAGAATATTTTATGTAAAATTACACATTCTCACTGGTCTATAATCTCAAATGAATGATGTATTTTTAGTATTAGGAAGCATTACCAATGTAGTTGCACCCACAAACCGTGGGATAGAACCACGGTGAAAGAAATCCTGGATGGCCAAAATGAGATCACCCTTAACCACATCACAAGATCCTGTATAAAAAGATCCTAGAAACCTTCCAGGACATGGAGCACTCTCCGGGTTAAGCTTAATCATAGCATTGTAGATTTATTTCTCATCAGGGATAACTTCCAGCAGAATATTGTCTTGAACATACATTATATTAGGTATTTCCTCAAACAACTCTGAGTTCCCACTAGGATATCCATCTACCATATTCAGATTAGGATCATCAAGTAAATTTATGAAGAAGGAGAATTCCAAATTACCGACCACATTTCTATCATCCGAGAAAGAACATTATTCAATAAGAATATTTTGTTTAACAACCCCTATGCATTCCTTAATACATGCATGGAAGTATGCTGATTTTCTATCTTTTTTAGGATGCCATTTCACCCTAGATCTTTCATGATCAATACATTACTTTTTTATATTACGTATTTCCATATCATTTTTCTTATAAGATAGACCCTTAAATATCATGTCATCCCATCTATCTTCAAGAATATTTTCCATATGCTCAACATTATATTTAAGATATTCAAGTTCTTGGTCAATAGGAGGGTAAGCATTCATCCATGAATGAATCTTATGTGTAATGTGTTTCATATTATTATGAATGGCCACCCAAGAATATCCTTGAACATGTTCCTTACAACAATCCTTGACAATCTTATGATAATAATGCATACAATTCCAATAATCATAAAAGTGGAAGTGTTCATTTCCAACTTTCTTGGAGGATAAAGACACAAGAAAAAGGGATTGATCTGAGATGCCACAGAAAAGATGTTTCACCTTATCATTAGTGAACCTAGAAACAACATGGACATTCGCTAATAAATGATCAACATGAATCCAACAATGCTAACTTCCTTTCCTGTTGTTACGCCATGTGAAATCATCCCAGAATAACCAATATCAAGAAGCCCATTTCCGGCCACAAACATGATGAAATTAATGCTGGACACACGATGAAACACACCAATCTCTTTCTTTTCTTTTGGATCAGAAATTATGTTAAAATCTCCACCAACAATCTAAGTATGTTCCTCTAGATCAAAACCATTCAATTTCTACTATAATCTCTCTATGTTTTTGAGTGTCACAACTTCAATACACAAAAGACATAAACACTAACTCCATATCATTGATGAATTTCATTTTAAAATATTGATCGCTAGCCTTAACTAGATCCACAAACACATCATTATTCCAAAAAACCCAAATATGATGATTATCCTACTCTTCATGCATGCCTGCATGCATTCTGAGTTTATGAGTAAACTCCTTAATCTTACTCAGATTTTGATTATGCTAAAGAATATTAGTAATACACACTTTATACTTCTTTATTTCCCTTTCCAAGAAATCAAATTTCACCCAAGCACTAATTCCACGAGTGTTCCCAATGATTATTGGAATCATTGGAACAATGTATGCATGTTTTTGGCCCCAAGAATCTTGGTCGGACTAGAAAGGAAGGCTATATACTTATTAATATAGTGAAGTCTCTCCCTAGAGAAAACTTCATTGTTTTTATAAGATATGTAATAAGATATAGATTTGACAAGGGAAGTCGAGATAGAATGAAATTGCCAAGAATCCTTCCTCATATTAATCAAAGATAAATGTTTATCATGATTCTTATATATTGGAGGAATCAAAACATCATGAAAGCGGACACCCGAGTTTTCTTGGGGATGAGAAAACTCGAGGTATGATGACTTATTCCTTATCTTTTCATCTCATAATGATAATCCCATGTGTAATTCCTTGAAAAAACTTGTGGAGGTAACGTTATCACCAATCTCAACCATGGTAGAGGTTGAAGAAGTCTGCTGCTCAGAAAGAAAATAAAGAGGCCTCATAGAACCAGACCAGGGGACCAAATGATTAAACAAACCTTCGCATAAAATATTGATGCCTTGGAAATTTACGGAAAGACACATGAACACATATCTAAAAATGAAAAAGAATACAGATCTCACATCAGATTGAAAACAATTACTCAGTAATAGAAAAGAATCACTAATATCCTGAAACATGTCTCTAGATGACTGTTCAATAGTTAAAGACCTAGCATTGAAAGAAATATCAGGATTAATAATAGCATAATTATCACTAGATAAGGGTACCTTAAGATAGAAACTACTATCAGAAACATGCAAGATGTCTTTGTTAACCAGGGAAACATCAGACAGAATAACCCTTTCGATCGGGACATGATTTGAAGGCTCAGTCCCACCCCATCTATATTTCCTACATACCTACGCTGAATGACCTAGAATACAACAATGATAGTAGTACCTGGGTAATACTTGATAAAAAATATCTTGATTCCAGGAAAAATACCCCTTAACTTTCAATGATATCCTATTCAATATGGGCAATGAATGATCCAATTAAACACCAATGGGAGTTGTAGAAACATATGCTCCATATCAATTGTTGTCATCTAAAAAAGGAAAACCCCCCAAGAGAGTCTCCAGTGACATTTATAATAGAACCATTGTGTAATGGTAGTGGCAAACCTGGCAGGGAGATCCATATGGCTGCAAGAGAACATTCCCTCCCTATATGCCCATCAATCGATCATCAATCCAGATTAAACCACCATTAACCCATGATTTAGGTAGAATTACACCATGCATGAATAAAATCCAACTCAAAAGAAAAAAAAGTAGAAGGATGATCAGTGAACTGATGATACATGGACTAAAGCAGGAAGAACCCAATAATCAACGAACTTCATGAAAATCAACAAAGGAGATTTTGCTGATCCTAAATGGTCGACAAGAGTCCATTTTAGAGAGACAATTTCCTAATCATAAGCCTCTAATAAGATCTCTACTCACAGTTCAGAATCATCCCTACAAACCAACGAGATGATCAGCTAAATTTTTAGAATAACATAGAACCCCGAACCCTGGGACGCAGCACATAGGGAATCATTGAAAGATTTACATTCATATGTATTATAAGAACTAGAAAAAGATATCCGTGAGGGGCCATGATCAATGGGAATAAACATTAGAAACCTAGCCGGAAAGGAACCAACATCAAGAACAACAGCTGAGAAATGAGTTTCTGCATGCACGTGGGGGCACATTCTCTCCCATCACATGTGATGGTTATTTTTCAAGTAAAACAACAATCACTAAAGTTACTATTCAATTTTCCAAAAATTAAGTCGATCATATTAGATAATAAATAACATAATGAATACAACCATGTATGAAATTTTTCTCAAAATTAAAAATACATTAGTTTAAAAAATGAATTTGAAATTAATCTTGTTGATGGATCGAGAAGATGTGTCTTTAAAGTAAAAATATCCAAAAGTTCACAAATTTTTTGTATCCAATTTCAATATAAAATTGATTATAATGACCTAAATTGGATTAAATTATAAGAACTTGATTTAATTATAGTGTAAAACGATTATAATATATAAGTTATCACTATAAATAAATTTGATGAAAAATTATTTTTCAATTAAGATGCAGTTATTTTCATTATTCCTCAAAAATGTATCTTATTAGAAAAATACAAAAAATTAAAACAAAATAAATTATGATAATCATATTTAAAAGATGAAGATTATTTTTTTCATATATATTTTATAAAATTTTCAAAAAAGAGATTTAAAATAGGTGTTCCATGAAAATGTGACACAACTGCCTTTTTAAAAAAATACTTGTTTTATGTGTAAAATTGGATTTGTTTATATATAATGTCTAGAAAACATATAAAATGAATATTAAAAATTATATTGAATATATTAGATATATATTTCTTTAATACAATACAATAATTTTGATTTTATTTTTTATAAAACACACCAGTGCACATTTATATAGTTTTCAAAAAAAACATTTACTTTTATTTTAAAAAGGTGTTAACATTAATTAATAATTAATTATTAAAATAATTAAATATAAATGAGTAAACTATATTTTCATAATTATATTAATTATTTTAATTCCATCTATTCTAATGAATTTTTTATAATGGTAACATTTAAATAATAATATAGATTTGTCTGTTGAAGCTTGATGTGAAGTTTCATGTATTCTATCGAACATAGTATTACTGTTTAGAAAACATGGGATGTTATAGTTTATAATCTCTCAGGAGATGTTGATCAATATTATTTTTTTTCATTTGAAACACTAAGTGTAATAAATAAATATCATAAATGGAATGTATTGACTTAAAGGTATTGTTTTTAGAAAAATATTTTTCTCATGAGTAGTTAGTGGATATGGGTAGACATTTCTTGAGTCTAAGTAAAAAGAAAGAGGAAAATACTACTATTTATGAAGTAAAATTTACATGTTTAGAAATTTATATTATGGACTCTATATATAATCAAAATATTAATATTGACCTTTTATTTGATGGGCTTAGGCCTTCCTTTAAAGGGAACTGGTCTCCCAAACTTCCTCATTATATGAGGATATAATACCATGTGCTATCAAGAAAGAGAAGAATTCTCTAAGTCTTATGGATTTTAATGAAGGAATGATAAGAAGAGGTCTACTGATCATGATGGAAAATTAATTATAGAAAAAGGGAAAATGGTAGGTGTATAATGTCCATATTGTAATAAATTTTGAAGGAAACACTATGGAACATGGTTGCATAGAATGAATGTTTTCTAAAAGTGTAGAGATAAATTCCACCATGATCGTGATTAAAGGGGAATGAAATAAGCTAACAAAGTGAAATAATTTAACTGTAAGGAGATTATACACTAAATTTACCATAAAATAGGCCAAAATAGAAAGGCCAATCTTATGTGATCACAATAGCTGAGGTTGAAGTCCCTAATAATGTGTGGTGGGGGGGGGAATTATTCATATCCTCAAATTTAGTTAATGATTTATTTCATTATGAATCTTCACACTCCTTTATATCTTCCATGTTTTGAAACAAGATTAAATATTTCCTTACCAGCTTAATAATAGAGTTATCAATAAAGATTCCTAGTGGGTGTCTCACTAAAACATGGATGTGTCAGTTGGTTCCCATTATGATACATATATGATCCCTATTTTATGACTTCATTATTATACCTATGGTTGATTTTGATATAATCCATGGTATAGAGTGACATTAATAATATAGTGGGAAAAGTTATTGGAAAGAGAATGAAATTGTGATTCGTAATGAAAATATGGAAATCCTTATCTTTAGAGAGGAGACTTCATCATTTGAGTCATGTATAGATCCACCCCCAGTAGCTCTTCTCAATGATATTCTAAGTGAAGAAGAGAATAAGCAATATTGATATGGAAAAGACTGTCTCAAATTGATGATGTGACTATTTTATGAAATACTGTTATGTATTTCATGGGCAATTACCTAGAAATCTAATAGAGAGTGAAGGTGATTTTTCTATTGATTTAATCCTTGATGCAGGACTAATATTGAAGAATCCCTATAAAATAGCCGTTGTGGAATTAGTTTATTTAGAGAAGTAGTTAGAGGAGTTTTGTGATAAGGTATTCATACACCCTATTATATAATAATTGGGATCCCTATTCCTTATTGTTAAAAAGAATTATGGATCTATGAGGATGTTCATTGATTATAGGTAAATCATTGATATTATAATAAAGAACAAGTATCCTCTGACTCATATTGATGACTTATTTGTTATAATTAACAGAGATCAATATTTTTAAATAAATAATCATTGTTCAAGGTGTCGTCAATTTTCAGTAAATTTATGTAGATATTCTAGATAAAAAATTTTGTATGAGGTATGAAAATTATGAGTTCATAGTAATGCCATTTGGTTTTACTAATGAACCATCATTATTCATGGATTTAATGAGTAGATTATTCAAGGAATATCTTGATGATTTTTTTGAAATTATTAATGATATATAGGTATACTCTAAGAGCCACAATAACCATGAGAATCAATTGAATATCATTATTTTACACTTATAAGAAAAAAGTTATATGTAAAAATTATCAATTGTGAATTATGAATTTACAATGATTCTTTTATCTTACATATTGTTTCCATGAATGGAATCTCAGTTGATCCTGTAAAGATAAAGGTAGTACAAGAATATCCTACACCAATGATCGTAATTGAGGTACATAGTTTCCTTGGTTTTTAGGTTACTAAAGATATTTGTTTAAAATATTTCTCGATTAGATAATCCATTAACATATCTTACTCATAAAGGGGTTATGTTCATTGGGAAAAAGGAATGTAATGATTGTTTTATTTAATTGAAGAATATATTGGTGAATTTTTTAATTTTTACTATGCAATTAGGAAAATATGAGTTCTTAATATATATTTATGCATCAAAAAAGGGACTTAGTAGTGTCCTAATGAGAAATTATAATTTCATTATCTATGAATCAAAAGATGTTAAATATTCAAGATCAAAACTATCCAACCCATGATCTTGAGTTCATGACCGTAATCTTTTTTTTAAAGATATGTATACAATATCTCTATAGAAAAGATGTTAGATATACATAGATCACAAGATTTTGAAATGCATCATTTTATAAAATGGGATCAACATTAGGTAAAGGATATGGCTCGAGAAACTCAAGGACTATGATTTCTAAATACATTTCTACCATGGAAAGGAAAATATTTTTGCAGATGCCTTGCGCCAGAATGATCATATAGACCAGTAAAAAATTATGATTATCATGGATACTATATTCAAAGATTTAGTAAATATGGATATGGGAATAATTAAGGAAAGCGAGACATCACTCATTTTTTAAATGATTTCTAATCCATCAGTATTGTAAAAGATAACAATTTATCAACACAATGTTCTGAATTTTAAAAAGAAGATTAAAGCTATGAATTATGGAAAATTGGCAGACCTACTTTGTGAAGATGGTGTATAGAAATTTTGAAAGAGACTATTTTTCCATCAATACGTGATCTAAAATGAGAATTGTTGTATTATCCACATAGCCTAAATTTATCTATACACCCTATAAGTGTAAATTTGTATAAATATTTTAATGATTTATATATTTGGGATAAAATGAATTGAGAAATTTTTAATTACATTTCAATATGTCTAGTTTTTGAACAAGTGAAGGCTGAGAGACAACATCCTAGACGAGTCTTGTAACCTCTACCTATTCCTATGTGATAATGTGATGAAATTACTATGTAGGTTGTCTATAGATTACCAATAATCCTATGAATATTGATGCAATATGGGTTATTATTGATCACCTCACCAAATATGTGCATTTCCTCACCATAATAAAAAAATTATGTCTTGAGAGTCCTGTATGAATCTATATTAATAAGGTTAAATCTAATTTCACAAATGTTCCATGTATTATTTTTAAATATTAAATGTATTATTTTTGCGACCAGGTTCTAATAAAACATGTGATTTTGAGACCTGGTGTCCCTGGAATAAATTTTTGTAATATATTAAATATATTAAAAAGCACACATGTGCAATTTTCCTAAAAAATAAAATGTCTTCTAAAAATGTTCCCAGATAAGAAATTTGACGGCACTTATGGGTTTATAATGATAGTTTTACCCTAGGTATAACCTAATTTTGTCGGAGTTGTTTGTTTGATGAAAATTCATCACAGATGTAGGAATGAATAAAATAATTTTATTTTTTTATCGACGCAATGACTATTTAGTCTTTAAATAGACTATTACATTAGAATTCCAAAGTCATCCGCATAACCCTAGAACCTCTACAGTAATGTTGGAATGTACTCTGGAGAATCATTTTTGAGGAACAATGAAATAATTATAGATCAAAGATCGATGATCCTATTATTCAATGGATTTTCCCATATCAATGATTCATTAACAATTATTCATCAGTGACCAATCCAAATTGAGGTAGGGCATGTGTTTTTTATTTTTATTTCCCCATTCTTTATTTTTATGATGAACATAGACCAATCAATGAACAAATTGGCCCACAGATCGGTTGTTATGCAGGATGGGTATGATTGTGTGATTTATTGGGAGATTCAAATATTTTTTATTAAACTATTGATTGATTTGTTTTTTATTATAACATAAACAAACCAAGATAGACATGAAAATTGATTGAGGTTTGTTCCCTTGGTTAATAGTATTTCTTTTCTCCCTTGATTCTCTATTATTCTTTGTATTATTCTTTCATCCCCATGGTTCAAAATTCCTTTTAATAATTGATCACTACACATTTGATTATTAGCACAAAAATCCAAATCATAGATCCAACATCGGGATGACTCATGTAGGTGTGATAGTGGTTGCGGTAGTAGATCAAATAATGATTGGTTATAATTTTTAATTATTTGGTGTGTAATGAAGAATGGTAGTGATATTTTTTTCTGAGTAGATCAAGGAACTGGAAGTGGTAGATTGGTGATGGAAAGGCATGGGTGAAGCTGCCCCTTGATTTTTCTTGCAATGTCATATCCATTATAGTGACCAGAGAGGTGTAGGAGATGACTAAAGAATGAACCATTGTTTCTAGAAAATCCCTCATTACACGACATGTAACCTGGGGTTACATAGCATGTGGGTCCCCCCTGAGAGGTTGCTAGGGTTTCTGGTAAGTGAAGAGTACCACAAGACGTGTGGCATTTCCCACACGGTGTGTGACCACTCCTCAAGTACTTTTTGTGTACCTAAGAATGTACATGGAAACAAGGTGGACTACATGGTCAGACTATATGGCATGTACTCCCCCGCATGACGTGGGCTGACATCATGTATAAGAACATGGATGAATTACATGGACATGGCCCTAAATATAAGGACAAGATGTGTAACTCCTCTATACACCATGTACTCTCCTATATGACATATCTTGAATGACATGGGAAGCACCCGGGGGAAATGGACATGATGTTCACCCCTAATACATGTTTTGTACCCCTTTACACATGGCTTGAATCTTTTTTCCTCTATATCTTGGACATGTTTGATTTGGGTTTCCCCCTTATTATTTCCCTGTAGTTTGGTAAAAAACGTTTCCTACTTTAGGACTATGAACCCTTCTATAGAACTTCATGTATAGAGTTGTTGGAATATTCCATAGATTCCTAGAGTGGGATCTTTTATTCATCTCCATGTCCTAGGCCGATTTCTTGGTATCAAAATGACCAATACTATGCTGGCACTGATCTTATAACTATAAGGTCAATCTATATGTAGTTGTTTGTATCACCCCCTGGACCTAACTATGATCCTAATCTATGTATTGTATTCTCTTAAGAATATCATAGTATCTTCCTCATGGAAAGACCTGATGAGTAGTACCTCTGGGACATACGTCATTATTACAATTAGGATTAGGACTCTGTTTTCATGGAGGAGTGATTCGTGGAATCTTCAAAATTAAATCCTTTGTCTAGTATACTATGGTTGTTGATTATCTCTAGAATGTGTGTCTTGGATTTATTATATCTATATATTCTGATTATATTTGTTGCATACATATACTTTTGTAGATATGAATATAATTTCATTTTCTATATTTCTTTGTGGATTTAGGGTGTCCTACAATGTATTTTTATACTCACCCTTGCACGTGACATGACTGAACGTGTTGTGTCATATACAGATAATTTACCTTTTAATGGATTCCTAGGATGACCAGGACCATACAATGCTTAGTGAGACTAGATAGACCGAGGTTTGTTCCAGTAGCTTTCAGAAAACAGTCCCAAAACCTCGACTTATAGGTGGGAAAAGTGTTATAGAACATGTGGAGGGATTTTGATTGGACATGATTACCATACCTTACTTAATTTCATACTCTGGTTACAATATTTAGATATATGCATGCATAATTACTTAGTAGGTTTTACATTTCATCATTTTTATGGTCTTGGAGAGGTGTGTGTGTGTACAGGTACATAGTATAAGGCCTCCCATGTTAGTGATATGCCTATTTAGTGCTAGTCACCAGCCCTTGAACTGTTGAAGGCGGGTTTTGGGAGTTATGACACATTCCCCACTAGGATTGTCCCTGAAAAAGTAGCATCATAGGGGGTCAATTATACTTTAGGATTGAGAGTCTGTTCTGTTAGTTTGGAGCAATGATATTAAGTGTTTTGAGTCAAGATTTTAGCCCAGGGACTCCAATATTGGTGAATTAACTGATGTATCCATACACCATGACTCTGATAACATTCTTTTCGGCTCTTTATATGCGAACATTGGTTTCTGGGAAAAAATATTACATGCATCATGTAGTAATGGCTTGTGGTTTCCATGTCCTTATTAAGTCTTCTATACAGATATACTCATTGGCCATGGTACACCTTGTTTACTTTCAGGATACCATGATGATGTATTATAGTTAAGATTAAATATATTGATCACAATAATGAACCCCTTAGTGATCAGGCTCTGATACATGGATCAGTTATAGAGATGTTACCTCTAGGTGGTGCACCGACCATAACTACACCTGTAGAGTATCACATGGTACCCACAATACCAGTGGATGAGGTGTGTAGGCTGAGAGTGCATCATGAGTTTCAATGGTAGATACCCCTCAGGTTCTAAGGAGAGCCTGACACATATGCATATGATGAATGGCTTTAGGCGGTGACCCGAGTATTCCATGTAGTCACAAACCAGTAGATCATATGGTGTTCTTGGTAGAGAGGCTTCTTTATAGCTCATCTGACTGATGGTGGAGTTTGTTTACCCATACTTGTGATCAGGAGACTCTTTCATGGACAGTGTTCAAGCACCTCTTCAGAGAGGAGTTATTACAATCTACACAAAGGGATATCCGTATCTAGGAGCTTCTTGATCTCTAGTAGGGTAGCATGTTAGTGACTGGTTATTCATCGATACTTACCAACTTTTACTAGTACCCGATGGATAAGGTTCGAGATCAGTACTTCAGGGCACGAACCTTTGAGCGTTGTCTGTATAGAGACATCTGATATAGTGTTACCCTTTTTTTTATTCCTACTTATACTGGGGTGCTTGATTAGGCTTTTGTGATTGAATGTTTCTTAGATTAGAAGATACAACTGACGATCATCAACAATGGGAAAGCAGGTGCAGAGACCTCAACAGCATGGAGTCAATGCTAGTATTAGGGACCTTTAAATGGGATATGTTTTAGGAGGAGTTCGTAGGAAGGAGTATATATAGTTTAGTGATTAAAAGGTGGGTCCAATCATCATAAAGGGAGGAATTTCTACTCATGCGATGATATAGGAAATCTCGTTCGAGATTGTCTGAACTGCCCTACAGTTGATAGAGATAATATGGATGGAATACTGAGTAAAAGGGGGAAATAAGAGAAGGTGGTTCCATGGCGAAACCTATGTGTTAGAGGACCTGTGAGAGTAGTAATAGGTGGTCGATGCTTCAACAAGTTACCAAAACGACCCCTAGGTGGTCCATGTTAGGATTAGGGAGGTGGAGGACAGGGGTGGGGACAACTGCAGGTGGTCAATGCTTATGAATCATCGGCTCCATGAATGATTTGAGGAATGATCTATATATTCTCTAATTTTTATGTAGAACTGATATATATAGGTGTTTGTAATTATTTTATTTTCATGTACCTTGTATGAGACATAGAGATTCTAGTTGAACCATTGACTCAACCCTTATGCATGGATACTCCTACTGGAGAAGACTTAGAGGTCATGCAATTGTTCTGAAAGTGTGACATGACTCTTAGAGGTGAGTGTTTCTATTGGAATATCATTGTAGCAGTGTCGTGGAATTATGAAATCAGTCTTGTAATGGATTGTTTATCTATAATTCATGAATATATTAACTATTTTAGGCGAAAGGTGTTGTGTGTCCACAGGAAGGATCATATTTTTCATTATTTAGAGAAAAGGAAAACCAAGAAATGCAGGATGGTCTAATGCATAAGAGCGTGCTTCCGTGTAGTCTTGACCACGTACCCGGCCGTGTCACAAACAACACGGGACGGTGTCACCTTCTCCTTTACACGCCGTGTTTTTTTGGAACACGCTGTGTAATGGCCAGCCGGGTAGACGGCCGTGTAACTAACAACACGGGCCATTGAGACAGTTTCTAGTACACGTTGTGTCCCTAGGGAACACGCCGTGTAGTCTGAGGTTAGTTTTAACCGTGTGGGCTAGCCGTGTAATGAGACTCGAGAAGGGGTTTACAGTTAAATCACACACCGTTTATGGGAACAACACGCCGTGTAGTTTGGGGTGTTACACGACCTGTCGGGCAGGGGTACACACCCATGTTAATGGCTAAAGAAGACGCGTTGTGCAGTCGTGTTTTGTAAAACTTGATAGTTTCTTCCCCTGTTCCTGTTTTTTACTCCTGTGTTTTCTATCCTTGTTAATCCTGATCTAAGGTGTTCTTTTGATCTTTGAGATCCATGCCTCCAAGACATCCTCCGGTTGTACGCCAGTTGTCATACGGTGATCAGACACCAGATATGGCCGATCAGGGACCTCCTGCAGATCCTCCTACTATGCCAGGCTTGGAACCAGCAGTTATACCCGTTGCAGGCACCGATGCGCAGTTCAGAGAGGATTTCCTGAGGATGGTGCAGACTTTTCAGGGAGAGCTGCCTCCTGCCCCGTCGATGGCTGAGTTGACGTAGGTTTTCTAGCAGAAGAATCCTCCTACTTTTCCCGGGGATGGAGGACCTTAGGCTACAGAGTCATGGATAGAGGCCACACTGACCATCTTTGAGTACCTATAGATCCCTCCGGAGAAAAGGGTAAAGTTGGCTTCTTATATGCTCCGGAACACGGCCAAGAGGTTTGGGAGGTGATCTCATGGTCAGGGAATCAGTAGGATATGTCTTGGGACGAGTTTTGATGCACCTTCTATGACTACTTCTATCCAGAGACCCTGAGAGCTGATCAAGCCCAAGATTTTATGAGTCTGCAGCAGGGTACTCTCTTTGTTATGGAGTACTCGTCTCGCTTCACTGAGCTGTAGCATTTTACACCGATCCCAGCAGGTGATGAGTTGTTTCTTGCTAGGAAGTTTGAGGACGGTCTCAGGAAGGAGATTTGTTCCCAGGTGAATATCTTCCAGTTGACTTCTATATCCTCCATCGTCAACCAGGCACTGATCAATGAGCGCAATCTGAGAGATTCTGGAGCAGTGAGCCAGGTCGGTTTGATATCCAGAGCTGGTGTTCCTCCTACGGAGAGTAGGAAGTGTCCTAGAGAGTCTTCTCGAGTAGATTGGGGTTCGTGGGATACGTGTTCTGGAATCCATATTTTATGCTATCAGTGTGGTAGAAGTGGGAACACTAGGCCTCAGTTCCAGAGATATCCGATGGAGTGTCGATATTGCAGCAAGGTGGGCCATCTTCAGCGCTTATGTCACATCTTCTCACCTTCAGCTGGTGGTAGGGGTTCCTTTATGACCCCGCGTTCTGGAGAAGTTTCAACAGTTTCCCACCATTCTGGGAACTAGAGTTCTTCCGGCCATTCAGGCGAAGGTGGTGGTTGTGGCCATGGTGGTCAGTCACCAGGTCCTCAGCGACAGCATTGTGGATCAGCTTAGAGCGGTCAGACAGGGGCGGAAGGCCGCGGTGCAGGCCAGTCTTTCGCCGTGGAGCAGACCTATCTGGAGAAGGATCTCGACCCTTCTACAGTTCGATATACGATCCTAGTAGCCTTAGTTTTATATTCATCCCTTTTCGATATTGGTGCTTCCCATAGATTTATCTTTATTGTGGTTGTGGATAGCCTTGGGCTCTGTATCTTTCCGTCTACATACTTTTTGACTCTTGACACACCTTTGGGAATGATGACATCTAGCATACGACAGTGCATAGAGTGTCCTATTGAGGATGTGGAATGTCATTTCTTATGGGAACTCTATGTCCTAGAGATGACGGGCTATGACGTCATTCTCAGGATGTACTGGTTGGTTCCCTTCCAGGCAGTCGTTGATTGTTATCACCGTAGGGTGAGATTCATATCACCAGATGGCATATATTTCCTTCATAGAGGCGAGTGGGATGTCCAGGTAGGTAGATCTAGACCAGAGCATCATGTGATAACGAAAGTTACAGCCCAGATTTCCAGTCTTTATCTGCATGACTAGGGGACATCACAGATAAAATTTCCCCCAGTGGTGGATCACTTCAGGGATGTCTCTCCAGGGGACTTTTCAGGTTTGCCTCCTGAGCGTGAGGTAGACTTCTCGATTGATCTCGTTCCAGGAGAAGCACCGGTGTCCATACCTCCTTATAGGATGGATACACATGAATTTCAAGATCTCAAGAAACAGTTGGAGGAGTTGCAGGCAAAGGGTTTCATCTGACCCAATACTTCTCCTTGGGGTTTGCCAATCCTGTTTGCGAAGAAGGTAGCTGGTACCCTTCGAATTTGTGTGGATTATCATATGCTAAACCAGTTGACGGACAAGAACTGATATCCCTTGCCGAGGATCGATGTCCTCTTTGACCATCTTCGAGGAGCTCGGGTGTTCTCTAAGATCGGATTGAGGTCCAGTTATCATCAGTTGCGCATTAGACCATCAGATATACCTCTGACAGCATTCAGGAGCAGGTATGGTCCTTTCGAGTATACAGTCATTCTGTTTGGTCTCACGAACGCGCCTTCTATTTTCATGGCACTGATGAACCGAGTGTTCCATTCGTACTTGGACTCTTTTGTCGTGGTCTTCATGGATGATATCATGGTGTACTCTCACACTCGACACGACCATTCCACACATCTTATGATCATTCTGAGTACACTGAGAGAGCATCGGCTGTAAGCTAAACTCTCGAAGTGACACTTTTGGATGGATCAGATTCACTTCTTGGTTCATGTCATAACAGAGGCTAGAGTATCTGTGGACCTAGGGGAAGTGACGACTGTAGTTTCCTTGGAGCATCCGAAGAACGTTTTTGTGGTGCAGAGTTTTCTAGAGCTGGATGGGTACTACATACGCTTCATTCAGGACTTTTCGCACCTAGAAGCACCATTTACAGGTCTAACCAATAAAGGGGCAAAGTGTTTATGGTCAGATTCTTGTGAGTCAGCCTTTCAAGAACTGAAGGGGAGGTTGACGTCAGCATCGATACTAGTCTTGCCAGAGCCGAGCAAGGTCTGCACTGTTTACTGTGATGCTATAGTTATTTGGCTAGGAGCTGTGCTCATGTAGGGAGATGGAGTCGTTGTGTATGGGTCTCGGCAGTTGAGGCCACACGAGAAGAATTTCCCTACACACGATCTAGAGTTGTCAGCAATTGTTCACACCTTACGATGTTGGAGACAATATCTTCTGGGAGAGAACATTGTGGTTTTCACCTACAAAAAGAGTCTCAAGAATATATCCACTCAGCATGATCTGAATCTGAGACAGCGTAAGTGGGTCGAGTACCTTCAGTCCGTTGATTTCGAGCTCACCTATACGCCGGTAAATGGCAACGTAGTGGCGGATGCGTTGAGCAGGAGAACTCAGATTCAGGCTGTTTAGGAGGCCAGCAGTGAATGGTAGCTTATGGATCTGTTCTATGAGATGCATTTGGAGGTGCACGAAAGGAAAGGACATACCTTTCCTTCATATGTGGCTGTTACCTCTACACTTCTTGATCAGGTATGAATAAGGCAGCTATCAGATTCAGAGGCCTTAGTCCTGCGGGAGAGTGTGTCAGGAGGGGACCCTCTTCCTGGATGGACAATAGGCGAGGATGAGATCTTGCGTTTCCAGGAACGCGTATGGGTGCCATCCAACATACGCGAGGAGCTGATGAAGGATTTTCATTCCTCAGTTTGGGATGTTCATCCTGGAGTCACCAAGATGTATCAGGATCTTCATCGCTAGTACTGGTGGCCGGGTATGAAGAGGGATGTTTCTGGTTTTGTCATGAGATTCTCTACTTGTCAGCAGGTGAAGGCGGAGAATTAGCGACCAGCAGACCTTTTAAAGCAGTTACCCATTCTGGAGTGGAAGTGGAATGATGTCGCGATGGACTTTGTGACTGGGTTTCTGAGGTCATATCAGGAAAGTGACACTATTTGGGTTGTTTTTGACATGCTTACAAAGGTTTCACACTTCTTACCGATCAAGGAGACATTCAGTGATGATGATCTGGGACGATTGTACATTCGAGATATTGTAGGTCTACATGGAGTTCCACACTCTATTGTTTCAGACAGGGATGCATGCTTTACCTCTTGGTTCTTGCAGGGACCTCAAAAGGCTTTGGGTACACAGGTACTTTTGAGTACAGCATATCATCCCCAGACTGATTGCCAGTCGAAGCGCACGATCCAGGTTCTTGAGGATATGATCTGATCATGCATTCTAGACTTCGGCGGTTCTTAGGAGAAGCATATACCTCTTATGGAGTTCGCCTACAACAATAGTTTCCATGTTACCATTCTGATGGCACCATACGAGGCTATGTACGGTAGGCCATTCTGATCACCCTTATGCTGGCTCGAGGCAGGAGAGGTAGCTTTTCTAGGACCCTTTCTTGTTCAGGAGACCTCATAGCAGATAGAGTTGATTCGGAAGAGGATGTCTATAGAACAGTCTCGACAGAAGTCTTATGCTGATCAGTGGAGATGTCCTCTAGAGTTCGAGGTTGGAGATCATGTTTTCCTGCGTGTCACACTGAGGTTGGGAAAAAGAGTATTCAGAGAGAAGGTAAGTTTCACGGCGGTATGTCGGGCCGTTTCAGGTATTGGAGAGAGTTAGGCCGGTTGCATATCGGTTGCAACTACCTCAGATGTACCAGGGTATGCACAATGTCTTCCAAGTCTCTCATCTTTGACATTACTTTTTTGACCCATTTCATGTCTTTCAGCCCGAGGAGGTTGAGCTCGAAGCAGATGCGTCGTTTGAGGAGCATCCCATCAGGATTGTTGATCGCCACATGAAGGTTCTCCGAGGATGGTCTATTCCTCTGGTATGAGTGCTATGGCAGCACGGGCGATTACATGACGAGACTTGGGAAAGGGAGGCTGAGGTTCGATCGTAGTGGCCGGAGCTATTCGAGGTTTCTTCTTCTACGACACTCTAGGGAAATTTGGGGATGAATTTCTGGAAGGGGGGAAGCTTGTAAGAACCTGGATCTTCGTTTCAGGTATGTCTTTCCTTTTCTGGAGTTTTTGAGAACTTTTGGAGTTTCTGGAATTTTTTGAAATACACACCGTGTAGTTTCTGAGTACATGCCGTGTACTCTTTTCCCGCTCAAAACAGTGTGTTGGCTGTGTCCAGACCACACACACAGTGTGTAGGGGTGACGTGGAGGACGATTTTTGCAGAGTTTGAGAAAACCAACTACACACCGTGTACTTTAAAAAACAAACCTAGTACTTTTTTTTCACTAAACGGACCGGGGTCACGCCTCATCACCATAATCATCTTCTTCTAGGTCTTGTTCGACCGAGAGACGTCGTACGGCCGGAAAACTTCTCTGGATTCCCGATCCTCCATCCGTTCTCCTATTTGAGCTTTGTCGATTGCATTGGAAGCACAACGGTGAGTTCTCCCTTCTGCTTGAGCCTTGTTTTCCAATTCTGCCTCTTTCTCAAGTTATCTATGTTTGAACGTTTTGTGTGTTTTCTTAGATCTATGACGTTCTATGTAGAATCAACCATCGTAGTTCAACTATATCGATCTCCTAGGATAGAGGTAGGTGTTTTGTGCCTTACCGTTCAATGTCTCTGAGTTTATGTGCGAATTTCCACCGATACCCTTGAACGGGGTATTGCGTGTTACCCCTTTTTGCCTTTGGTGATTTCTTGACTTACTTGTATGCATCTGTAGAGATAATTTGACCATGTTAGAGGATAATTTGTTGTGATTGGATGTATTTTCCCTTTCTCTGTTCTGTTTATGACCTTTGGGTCTCATTTTCCTTTGGCTACCACCCCTGTTTTTATGCCTTGTGGTTATAGGTTGAAGTCAAACTCATGACATGCTTGTTGCCTTGTAAGTTGTTCAGATAATTATCTCTAAAGGTGTACTTTGGTTATCCAAGTAGCTCTATAGGTGTACTTTGGCCTTATAGCATTATTATGCACTGACAGGCATGGGAATAGAGAACCTGGTGCTATAGACTATAAGGGATAGACCAAGTGATCTTCCTAGATAGTCCTAGATATTATAGACTACAAAGGGGATGGACCGAGTGAACTCCCAGAGAGCCTTGGATTTTATAGACTACTGGAGGGTACACCGAGTGATCTTCATCATAGAGTCTTACCTTGTTTGAATCTCTTTATGAACCTTCCCAGGCTAGAGGAGGAATTGACCGAGTGAGCTTCCTCAGAGAGTCTATGGTATACCTGAGGCTATAGGAGGAATTGACCATGATAGCTTCCTCAGAGAGTCTCTAGACCTTGAATCTAAGAGGGTAGACTGTGTGATCTTCCTCAAGAGAGTCCCTGAATACCCTATTCTATAAGGGGAATTGACCGAGTGAGATTTCCCAGAGAGTCTCACATTCACGACCCGTCCTCGGGGCCCGTGCCATGACTACCCCAAGCCCGCCTTCCATAGGCCAGGGGCTGGCGACTAGCACCAAGGTGTGAATCCCAACAAAAGGGAAGGCATTGCCTTTGAAAAGTAAACAAGGACCACATAGTAAGCAAGCGGAAAAGTAAACACTAAGTAAAAACTGTACAAGCTGTGCTGAAAGTAAAAGGGGCTGGAAATACAAGCCCAACTGTAAAGTAGAACTGAAAGGGGAAAAACAGCAACTGAAAAGAAAAGCCACAGCGTCGAGCCGTCCTCTAGAAGTCCCACCTGAAGGGTGGGTACAGATAGCCTCCACTGCTCCTCAGGTCCACCTGACCGCTCCGAGTACGTCCCGCCTAGTGGTCCACCTCCAGGTACCATCCTGCTCTGCACGCCTCCACCACGATCAGCGATGTCCGTCATCTGCAACCAACACAACGTAGTGCGGGCATAGCCCATGCAGGGGTGAGTATAATCTACTCAGTATGGACCCCAAGACCCCCGAAGGCCTCACGAAATCCACAAAGGATAACCACAAAGGAAAGATACAATCACGAAGTAACAACCGACACTGCTTAGGTATATGCCCATACATATACCTAAGTCATCAATTCTCGTTCGACTCCAACGTCTGAGCCCAAGAACAACCCAGTCCACACAGGAAAGCAAAATGTATACCCACACAGGATAGCTCAACACAATCCACAATGGAGAGTAAACAGTAAATCCACACAGGATAGCTCAACACAATCCACAAAGAAGAGTAAACAGTAAATCCACACAGGATATCTCAACACAATCCACAAAGGAGAGTAAATAGTAAATCCACACAGGATAGCTCAACACAATCCATAAAGGAGTGTAACACAAGATTCAGCTCACACAGGTATACTTCGTCGAAAAGGTGAAAGGGATGATCAGGTATAGATACTGAATCATCTAAGCTGGGACCCACATACGATACAAGACCAGCACAGCTGGGACCCACATAGGATACAAGACCAGCACAGCTAGGACCCACATAGGATACAAGACCAGCTGTCTTCATTGATTCATCTATACTGGGACCCACATAGGATACAAGACCAGTATTGAATCATCCAAGTTGGTACCCACATAGGATACAAGACCAGCACAGCTAGGACCCACATAGGATACAAGACTAGATGTCTTCATTGATTCATCTATACTGGGATCCACATAGGATACAAGACCAGTATTGAATCATCCAAGCTGGGACCCACATAGGAAACAAGACCAACACAGCTAGGACCCACATAGGATACAAGACCAGTTGTCTTCATCGTCACAGTCCACTGAGGATTTCTGCACAGTCATCGTCGTCGAAGTAGCAGTCGCAGCCAGCTCTAGGGTTCCGCACACAGCAAGCTCATTCGGGAGGGTCCGCTCCATGGGCCGAGAAGCCAATACATAAACTGTCACAAAGTCAGAAGTTGATGTATCCAAAAGTTCTGTATCGTCAACAGGAACTCAACGTCGCAGACGGCGCGTCAATCGGACTCCCGGTCTGAGAGTTATTGGCCTTTTCGTCCCAGGGGCCTGGTTGATTTTTAAGGCAAAACCAACCCGACCGTACTCCACCTGTGTCCAAACCTCGGGTGGAGTGAGCCAAAAGATCTTTCTCATTTAGAGGAGTTCAACAAAGCTGACAGCATGTCAATCGGACGTCCGCAGCTCAAGATATGAGCATTTCCGCTCCGGGGGCCCGGTTGGTTTCGTGTACGAACCAACCCGACTGTACTCCACCTGCGTCCACACCTGGGGCGGAGTATGCCGAAAGATCCGTCTCACTTAGAGGAATTCAACAAAGCTGACGACGCGTTAATCGGACGTCTGCAGCTCAAGATATGAGCATTTCCACTCCGGGGGCCTGGTTGGTTTCGTGTACGAACCAACCCGGCCGAACTCAAATTATTCCGAAACCTTGAGTGAGATATACCGAAACGACCGTCTCGATCCAAGGATCGCGTTTCCACTGATGGCGTGTCATTTGGAGGCCCGTAGCTCATGTGAAGGGAATTTGAACGAAACCGTCCGAAGACGCGGGGTCCGGGCCAGGGCTGACCCGGCCCGACCCCCCCCTGGGTCGGCCAAACCCGGTCCGACCCGGTCGGACCGGTCGGACCGGTCTGGCTCGGCCAGCCCGGCTCGGCTCGGCCAAGCGGCCGACGCAGGGGGAGGCACCGCCCCGCGTGACACCCCCGCAGCACCCGAGGGGTGTTGGCCAGACAACCGGACGCGGCTGAAGCCGCGTCCCGACTGACGCGGGGGGAGCCACCGCCCCCGTGTGACACCCCCGCGACAACCACGGGGTGTCTTCCTGGTGGCCGGATGTGGATTTAGCCGCATCCCGCGAGCGCCGCTGACGCGGCCGGTGCCGTGGTGGTCTCGTCCGGCGGCGCGCCGGGCGCCCCCGCCTCCGGGCGGCGGAGTCGCTCCGGTGGCCCGTTTTTCTTCCCGTCTTCGTCGTTGCTCCTCCCGGGACTCGTTCTTCACTACGGGATCATCAAACGACCGTTGCGGCACGTTCCATCGTCACCCGTCAAAGCCGCACAATCACGAAGAATGACAGAGGTTTGTCGGGCCGTGTTCTTTTGGCCCGCACCCTCCGCGTTAGATATAAACAACGGGGGAAATAAAGTTCAACACATGAACTCATATCCGAAACAATTTTTTTAATGAAATAAAATTGTTTCATAAAATGGGTTCTTCATTTGAACGGAAACAACAATTTCAATAAATTTAAAATTCTTCACAAAACCAGTTCTTTAACTTTTTAATGAAACATTTACAGGAATATAAAAAGGGGTAATTCCAAAAAAAAAATCCCTACCTCGTAGTCATCGCGCGTGAGCGTTCTTCGCGGAATTGCTCGTCACGGAAGGTGGAGATCGGCGCGTCGTCGCGGAAGGGCGTCGCGTCGTCGCGGAACACGGCGTTTAGTCGGTGAACTCAACGAACCATGAAACAATAGATTTAATTTAAATAATTAAATCCGTGTTTTGGTAAAAACCACAAGGGAGATTAAAAAAGAAAAACTGAGACTCTTACCTAAAGCAGCCGATCGAAAATCTGTCGCGGAGGAAGAGACGTCGCAGAAGAACGTTGCAGGAAGGGAACGTCGGCGTCACGGATCACGGCGTCGCGTCGTCGATTTCTAGGTTTGGCGTTCTTCGTCGGAGACCGGTGTTTTTCGCGTTCTTCGCGTTCTTCGCGTTCTTCGTGAAGAAGAATAAAGGCACGAGAACTCTGTCAAACCTCTGAACGAGTAAACTTTCAGAAGACTGGTTGGTCTTATTTTATTATTATTCCAACACACGAAAAAGGTTAAGTAATGACCCATCAATTCATTGAATTAATTCAATGAAAGAAACAGCTCATTTAATTTACAAAATAAACCGCCCAATTAAATGGTCTGTTAAGAATTTTAAGAAAACGCGTCAGTTGACTTTCATAATGACGGGTTTTCGCGGGTGCGTTACTTAGCGGAAGGAAACGGCGGGGCTCGTGCGGGCCCTACCTCACAAATATCCTACCGAGAGGGTAGGATATTTCTGGATAGAATCCTATCCAGATCAACTCAGCTTAATCCGCCTTTAAGTGGCTTCAATTGGCTTCCAAGTGGCTTAAGCGAAATAAAATAAAGTTATCGTAAAATTATTATATTTCTTAACTTTAAGCCCGAAAATTAAAAAACACACCCGAGAAAACACAACTCCGGAAGAGGCATTTCTAAGCGAATACCGGTGCTGCGATTTCCTCGGTGCCCTCAGAATTCGATTCCGGGCATCGGTTCAAAAGTTAGAAAAACCCGCTCGTCCGTTCACTGAACTTACCCGAGCCAAACTTCGGAAAATGATTCTGGGCACACCGGGCCTCGGAATCAGGTGCCGTCAGAAGCTGCGCTCTTGTAAAATTCCAAAAAAAATTAAGAAAAAAAAATCCTTGAAATTTACGGGTCTTTACATTACTCCCACCACAGGGATTTACGTCCCCATAAAGCTTCAACATAAACTAGGGACACAAAGGCGCTACTGAGCACGCAACTGAGCCACCCGCTCCCATGTGCTCCCTGGAGGTTCTCGTGCTGCCATCTGATGCGCACAAGAGGAATCAATCGCCCACGTAAGACCTGCTCCTGTCGATCCTCTATCTCCACCGGGACCTCCGCAAAAGTCACCCCATCATCCATGTCTATCTCCCCATGGCCAATGATGTGCATCGGGTCGTGCACGTATCTGCTCAGCTGAGATACGTGGAAGACGTCGTGCACCCGGTGCAACTTAGGTGGCAGATCCAGGAGACAAGCCACCTCGCCAATCCAGCTGAGGACCTGGAAATTCCCGATGAATCGTGGAGACAACTTTCCACCTCGGCCAAATCTCTGCAAACGACGTCGAGGTAAGACCCGCAAGAAGACGTGGTCACTGTCCTCAAACTCTAGTGGACTCCGCCTCTTGTCAGCATAAGACTTCTGCCTGCTCTGAGCTGTACTCATCCGCCCCTGGATGACCTGGACCATCTCAGGTCCCACAAGAGCTGCAAGATTTCTCCCTTTCCGATAAGAGAAATCTGGTCCCATCCCCTGGATGAACCACATTCTTTGCCTAATACAGTCATTCCGGACATGGGTGATACTAATCCATACCAAGGATGACGTCGTAAGGCCTCGACGCTACTACCAAGATATCCAACCATTACTCTCGCCTCCAAGGGTTGAGTCACACTGTCGGCATCAGTGTGTGGTAACTGGGTCTCCTCCAGTAGATGTCTCACAAGTGAGGGTCATGTCAACCGTCAAAACTAGAACCTCTTAGTAACAACACAAAAGAGGACAGGAATGAAAACATCACAAAGGTATGCGTCTTTTATTATTGCAGCTCATAATACAAAGACGCTACACAATAGCAACGAGGAACTAGAAGTACAAAGGATGCATCCACTAGTTCCGCTCCTGTCCATTTGCTCCCAGAGCTCCATGATCGAAGGCCTAAGCTGCCTAAAGCTGAGCTCTCCCATGTACACCAACTCCCTGCGGTCGGGGTGGACCTCCTGGTGGTGGTGGTGGAAACACCTCGAAGTGTCTCCCACCATCGGCTACTCGGTCTGCTCCTCTACCTTTTCCGCCTGCACCCTGCGGACCACTGTGGCCGAACCTCTGTCTGGGAGGTCCCTCTACCACCTGCTGCTCATCTGCAAGACGAGTCGGGCAGTCTCGAGCCATGTGACCTCGCCCACTGCATTCATAGAAATGCTTTCCCCTCGTGTATCTGGCTCTCCTTCGGGTGCCCCGCACAACCGAATCTTCATCCTGAGACTGCCCATCCGATGGTCTGGCCCGCTTGGACCTCTGCGTCACCTTTATACTGCCAGCTGTAGAAGACCCTACTATGGGCCGTCCTGCAAAGGGCCATGTCACTGGAGCCTTCTCGGCGAGAAAACTCTCCACTAGAAGGGCTCTCTCCAACACCTCTTCCTCTGTCAGAATGTTGAGGGAGATCACCGAAGCCCTGTTCTCGTGCCTCAGTCCCTGCTCGAAGGTCCGGGCCCGGAAGAACGGGTCCCGTACCATATCTGTGGAGTAGCGCGAGAGATCAGGAAATCTCACCGAGTACTGGGCCACTGTCATACTGCCCTGCCGTAGATGTAGCAGCTCTTGGATGCGCACCGCACGGAGGGTGGCTGGGACGAACTCGGAGTAGAAGATGCTCTCAAAGTCCGTCCAGAGAAGTGATGTCTCATCGTGCACCTGGAGCATCAAGCTCCACCATCTGCCTGCTGCCGCGTGCAGGAGGCTCGCTGCGAGGATCACCATGAGGTCTGTTGGTGTCCTCACTAACCTTAAAAATCGCACGACTGCCTCCAGCCAGTCCTCGGCTGCCTGGGGGTCCGTCTCCCCATGAAACCTGGGTGGTCGCTGGCGCTGGAACTCATGCAGAGCTCCAAGGCGACGTGCATCGTCAGCGGTCGTGGCGGGAAGCATCGGTGGCTCGGCGGGTAAAGGTATCGTCGATGCCTCTGCTGACAAGGAGCCCTGCACCGAGGCCTCGTCGCTCAGTGGGCTGTCATCACGCTCCACTTTCGGAACCCCAGCTGGCTACCATCATGGGGCCATCCTAAAAAGGAAACAAGTGCGCCACAGTCAGAACAATATACCTGGTGAGCTGACACAAGTAATCACAATGAAAACATGAAGCACACATGCAATGAATGTTTTCATGCATTAAGTCGGAAATCAGAAGTCAGGGTCCTGGTATATGGATACGTCGGCCGCCGCACCAGCATTGGACTCCCTGGACTGATAACCACACCGAATACGCTAAACACTATTGCCTCACATAGAAGAAAGATCAGAGTGTGTGGTAGAACCGACCACCTTTGATACCAATTGTCACGACCCGTCCTCGAGGCCCGTGCCGTGACTACCCCAAGCCCGCCTTCCATAGGCCAGGGGCTGGCGACTAGCACCAAGGCATGAATCCCAACAAAAGGGAAGGCATTGCCTTTGAAAAGTAAACAAGGACCACATAGTAAGCAAGCGGAAAAGTAAACACTAAGTAAAAACTGTACAAGCTGTGCTGAAAGTAAAAGGGGCCGGAAATACAAGCCCAACTGTAAAGTACAACTGAAAGGGGAAAAATAACAACTGAAAAGAAAAGCTACAACGTCGAGCCGTCCTCTGAAAGTACCACCTGAAGGGTGGGTACAGATATCCTCCACTGCTCCTCGGGTCCACCTGACCGCTCCGAGTACGTCCCACCCAGTGGTCCACCTCTAGGTATCGTCCTACTCCGCACGCCTCCACCATGATCAGCGATGTCCGTCATCTGCAACCAACACAACGTAGTGCAGGCATAGCCCGTGCAAGGGTGAGTATAAGCTACTCAGTAGGAACCCCGAGACTCCCGAAGGCCTCCCGAAATCCACAAAGGATAACCACAAAGGAAAGATACAATAACGAAGTAACAACCGACACTGCTTAGCTATATGCCCATACATATACCTAAGTCATCAATTCCCGTTCGACTCCAACGTCCGAGCCCAAGAACAACCCAGTCCACATAGGAAAGCAAAACGTATACCCAAACAGGATAGCTCAACACAATCCACAAAGGAGAGTAAACAGTAAATCCACACAGGATAGCTCAACACAATCCACAAAGGAGAGTAAACAGTAAATCCACACAGGATAGCTCAACACAATCCACATAGGAGAGTAAACAGTAAATCCACACAGGATAGCTCAACACAATCCATAAAGGAGTGCAACACAAGATTCAGCTCACACAGGTATACTTCGTCGAAAAGGTGAAAGGGATGATCAGGTATAGATACTGAATCATCTAAGCTGGGACCCACATAGGATACAAGACCAGCATGGCTGGGACCCACATAGGATACAAGACCAGCACAGCTAGGACCCACATAGGATACAAGACCAGCTGTCTTCATTGATTCATCTATACTGGGACCTTATAGGATATAAGACCAGTATTGAATCATTCAAGCTGGGACCCACATAGGATACAAGGCCAGCACAGCTGAGTCCCTCATAAGATACAAGAACAGCTGTCTTCATTGATTTATCTATACTGGGACCCACATAGGATACAAGACCAGTATTGAATCATCCAAGCTGGGACCCACATATGATACAAGACCAGCACAGCGAGGACCCACATAGGATACAAGACCAGCTGTCTTCATTGATTCATATATACTGGGACCCACATAGGATACAAGACCAGTATTGAATAATCCAATCTAGGACCCACATAGGATACAAGACCAGCACAGCTAGGACCCACATAGGTCACAAGACCAGCTGTCTTCATCGTCGCAGTCCACTAAGGATTTCTGCACAGTCATCGTCGTCGAAGTAGCAGTCGCAGCCAGCTCTAGGGTTCCGCACACAGCAAGCACGTTCGGGAGGGTCCGCTCCACGACCCGAGAGGCCGATACATCAACCATCACAATGTCCGAAGTTGATGTATCCAAAAGTTCTGTATCGTCAACAGGAACTCAACGTCGCAGACGGCGCGTCAATCGGACGCCCGGTCTGAGAGTTATTGGCTTTTTCGTCCCAGGGGCCCGGTTGGTTTTTAAGGAAAAACCATCCCGGCCATACTCCACCTGCGTCCAAACCTCGGGAAGAGTGATCCAAAAGATCCGTCTCACATAGAGGAATTTAACAAAGTTGACAACACGTCAATCGGACATCCGCAGCTCAAGATATGAGCGTTTCCGCTCCGGGGGCCTAGTTGGTTTCGTGTACGAACCAACCCGACCGTACTCCACCTGCGTCCAAACCTCGGGCGGAGTATGCCAAAAGATCCGTGTCACTTAGAGGAATTCAACAAAGCTGACGACACGTCAATCGGACGTCCGCAGCTCAAGATATGTGCGTTTCCGCTCCGGGGGCCCGGTTGGTTTCGTGTACGAACCAACCCGGCCGAACTCAAAGTATTCCGAAACCTTGAGTGCGATATACCGAAACGACCGTCTCGATCCAAAGATCGTGTTTCCGCTGACGGCGCGTCGTTTGGAGGCTCGTAGCTCAAGTTACAGGCATTTGAACGAAAACGTCCGAAGACGGGGGGTACGGGCCCGGGCTGACCCGGCCCGACCCCCCATGGGACGGCCGAACCCGGTCCGACCCTGTCCGACCGGTCGGACCAGTCTGGCTCGGCCAGCCCGGCCCGGCTCAGCCGAGCGGCCGACGTGGGGGGAGCCGCCGCCCCGCGTGACACCCCCGCGGCACCCGCGGGGTGTTGGCCAGACAACCGGACGCGGCTGAAGATGCGTCCCCAGTGACACGGGGGGATCTGCCGCCCCCGCGTGACACCCCCGTGACAACCGCGGGGTGTCTTCCTGGTGGCCGGACGTGGCTTTAGCCGCGTCCCGCGAGTGCCGCCGCCGCGGCCGGTGTCGCGGCGGTCTCATCCGGCGGCGCGCTGGGCGCCGCCGCCGCCGCCAGCTTCCGCGTGCTGCCGGAGTCGCTCCGGTGGCCCGTTTTTCTTCTCGTGTACACTGTTGCTCCTCCCGGGACTCGTTATTCACTGCAGGATCATCAAACTTCCATGGCGGAACGTTCCGTCGTCGCCCGTCAAATCCGCACAATCATGAAGAACGACGGAGGGTTGTCGGGCCGTGTTCGTTTGGCCCGCACCCTCCGTGTTAGATATAAACAACGGGAGAAATAAAGTTCAACACATGAACGCATATTCGAAACAATTTTTTTAATGAAATAAAATTTTTTCATAAAACGGGTTCCTCATTTGAACGGAAACAACAATTTTAATAAGTTTAAAATTGTTCCCAAAACCAGTTCTTTAACTTTTTAAAGAAACATTTACTAGAATATAAAAAGGGTTAATTCCATAAAAAATAAAATCCCTACCTCGTAGTCGTCACGCGTGAGCGTTCTTCATGGAATTGCTCGTCGCGGAAGTTGGAGATCGTCGCGTCGTCGCGGAAGGGCGTCGCGTCGTCGCGGAACACGGCGTTGAGTCGGTGAACTCAACGGACCATGAAACAACAGCTTTAATTTAAATAATTAAATCCGTGTTTTGGTAAAAACCACCTAGGAGATTACAAAAGAAAAACTAAGACTCTTACCTCAAGCAGCCGATCGAAGATCCGTCGCGGAGGAAGAGACGTCACAAGAAGAACGTTGCAGGAAGGGAACGTCGGCGTCGCGGATCACGGCGTCGCGTCGTCGATTTCCGGGTTTGGCGTTCTTCGTCGGAGACCGGCTTTCTTCGCGTTCTTCGCGTTCTTCACGAAGAAGGATAAAGGCACGAGAACCCTGTCAAACCTCTCAACGAGTAAACTTTCAGAAGACTGGTGGGTCTTATTTTATTATTATGCCAACACACGAAAAAGGGTAAGTAACAACCCATCAATTTGTTGAATTAATTCAATGAAAGAAACAGCTCATTTAATTTACGAAATAAACCGCCCAATTAAATGGTCTGTTAAGAATTTTAAGAAAACGCGTCAGTTGACTTTCATAATGATGGGTTTTCGCAGGTGCGTTACTTAGCGAAAGGAAACGGCGGGACTCGTACGGGCCCTACCTCACAAATATCCTACCGAGAGGGTAGGATATTTCTGGATAGCATCCTATCCAGATCAACTCAGCTGAAGCCGCCTTTAAGTGGCTCCAAGTGGCTTCCAAGTGGCTTAAGCGAAATAAAATAAAGTTGTCGTAAAATTATTTTATTTCTTAACTTTAAGCCCGAAAATTAAAAACCACACCCGAGCAAACGCAACTTCGGAAGAGGCGTTTCTAAGAAAATACCGGCACTGCAATTTCATCGGTGCCCTCAGAATTCGATTCCGGGCACCAGTTCATAAGTTAGAAAATCCCGCTCGTCCGTTCACTGAACGTACCCGAGCCAAACTTCGGAAAATTATTCCGGGCACACTGGGCCTTGGAATCAGGTGCTGTCAGAAGCTACGCTCTTGTAAAATTCCAAAGAAAATTAAGAAAAAAAAATGTCCTTGAAATTTACGGGTCTTTACACTCATAAATTCATATGACCAAGATAGAGCGGTTAGGCTGAGTGCACTACCCAGATGGTTGTGGAACGTCATGGATAGGACCAGAGGGGATGGGTACGAGTAATTCCCAGAGGGTTTCCAGATTATTAGCTATTTGTTTTACAAATTTTTATTGGTTCTGGATTGATTTCTGCTATGTATCATCCTATTTTACTGCTTACTATTTCTGCCTATTGCTTTCTGTTTCTATTTTCTGCTTATTGTACTTTTGCCTTCCATATACTCACTGACTGTTGGGCACAGATCGTCGGGTGAATGCTACAGGGATTTTATCTCACACCATGTTTGTTCCATGATTTTGGTCCTAAGAAGACTATTTTGTTTCATGTGTAGACAAGGGAAAGCGCCCTTCGACTTCTGGAACTTGATTGCTTAGTGTAGGGAGCATGGGACTGAGATTTGGCTCATGATGTTGAGAATCTGTTTACTTTTCTTTTGTACTTGTTTTGGTACTGTAGTGTTTTCCAGCATTGTGACCTATTTGGATGCTTTCCAAGTTATGTATCATGCATAATTTCATATATGCATATGTGCTCCAGTTTTTTGATTTAGTCTTCCACTGTTTATATTGTTGGTTATTACTGCTTCCGCTATTGCATGTTTATTTTTCTTCAACTGTGAACTCTGCCAATGAGGGCATGGTTTCCCCACTATCTCACCCAAGGCCCTCACTGCAAGTCAGTAGCCTCTGGCATTTGGGGAAATGTGCATGAGGCCATGTGACCAACCCTGTATGGGGCAGCTCTGGGTGGCTTCCGGAACCGGGACATTAAAATGATCCCCATCAGCAACTGGTTAAACCCATTAGATATAGTCTTGTTCAATTTTTGTGTTAATGATGTAGTAGAAAACATTCCTTTGTCTTTAGAGTTATTTTCCTCCATAATCCTGTAGGATCTTACAAGATCACTTACCAATTTATTATCTTCAAAAGTATACCTATAACACCCCAACCCCAGTTACCCAGAGTCAGTGCATTATTACATAACATTGGCATGATCACACAAGATCAAGTCTCGAAAGACCGCTTAGTTTAGTAGCCTTCGAAACACTAGATATATTCTAAAGTCTTACATTAAATCATAAAGTGAAAAAAAAAATAAAACAACATCTTCTCTTCATACCCCCTCATTAATTCTCTGTAGGTCATTAATAAAATACTTCTTCACATCCTGGGAAAAATTAAAACCTTCAAACAGGTGAGATCAGAAGCTCAGTAAGGATAATAATACTGCAGAAACATTCATAAATAAACATAAACATTTAAGGCAATGTATAACTAAAACAAAAGCCTTTTAAACATGAACTTCAACATAATATGGCAGAAATAAAATAAAATAATTCCATTTACTAATTCACATAGATATTCTACTAGTCGAATAATCACATGCAATATTAATTACCACTTTCATAATGATGGAATTCATAATTCCATACTATCATAACCACATAGTCAAGGCCTTGTGCTAGGAATACAAATAATATTTTGTCAAGGCCTTGTTCCAAGACACTAGTTTGTCTCATTAGACCTACCGATGCATCGAGGAGCTATAGCAGGCTCCTCCCGTCACTTATTAAGTCCAATTCATTTCTCATATGAACAGGTATAAACATAACATAAACATTCGTATTAAAACTAGCATATGAAATGTCAATACGTTCTCCATAAACCATGAATGGTATAAAAATAACCCATCCTCAATCAGACATATCACAAAACCTTCAATATGATATGGAAGTTTTGTATCATAATATATAAACTTTAAATAAGCTTAAAATCCATCAAAGGATGTTGACATAGATGAAATCAAAACCATTTGAGACAAATATCTCTTTTTTTGAAATCATTTAAAAGGCACATAATTATAATAGAAAAAATTTACATTGAAAATATTCTTATAATATTTTATGGGAAGCTTCTATGATTTTATAATAGTGGAAAATAGACGCACCTACTATATAATTTAAAAAAGATAGTCTTACCTTAATTCTGTCGAAAATGTTAAAATGACCTTGTTTGGAAAATGACAGAAAGATTCCTTTATAAACATCTTATAAAAATTCAACAAGGGTATAAATGACATTAACCCATAGTATGTTAAATAGTAAGAATGATTTGAAATACATTTTTAAGAAAAATGGATGTGGATGATAAGGAGGTCCCAGTAGATAATTACATATAAACAACCTCAGATAATGAAGAGATTGTGAAATAAACCCTTACCTTGTACATTTCCTTGGATGAGTGTAGTTTAACCTCCTGTATAATGACGAAATAGTTTTTAATAAATTATACAAGAATCATGTACATTAATATGATATCATATATGATCTTTTAACATTTCTTTGTTAATAACACCTTAGTATTATCATCATTTCAGGTGTTAACTTACTCGTTTTCTATTATATGTTTTGTTACATACGCCATGTTTTTTATGGATAGGTTGTATAATATTCATATCCAGAATTATATCATGTATTTAAACATTATTTTTATGTATCAAATGAGAATTAGACTAGAATGGAAATGATTGGTAATGAATCTCATCGCGTTCGTGGAGACGGTAATCCGTACGTACGCACGAGCGACAATATCATTCTTTCGATATTAAAATAATATATAATTGGATGTTATATCATATATATGGAATCATTATCATGTTATATTTATTATTTACATTAATTACACATTAATATTATACCCATCCATATAATAATGTATTGAATAATAATTACACCATGACGTGGAGACAGTAGGCCGTACGTACGCATGTATGGTGACATGTCATTCAAATGATGGATAGAATACTGAATATGGTTGTACCATATTTATAATAACACCACAATATATAAAATATACTGGATTTATTATTTTATAATGGAAATAACAATGAAATAAGAAGTTGAAGAAGAAAGGAACTTGAAAGGGGGTGGTGAAAACTTTACCTCTTCTTCGGGTTCTTCCTTTTAATTTGATCAAAATCGCTCCTTAGGTTAGATTTATGATCAAAATAAGTCCTCTAGGTAAAATTGAGGGATTTTTAAAGTAGATTTAGGAATGGTTTGTCCGAGCCAAATTGCTTTGAAGGTGGTAATTAGTGAGAAGAGGGAGTGCCCTTTTATAAGAGGGGTGAGGGCCACCTTAGGAAAAACTTAAAATATTATTTTATAATAAATTAATATTCAGTTTATAATGGCTCAAAAGTGATTTATATCTAGGATAAGGTGGGTATGGGTCTAAATACTATCAACCAATAGATTTTAGATAGGTTTGGGTCACTAAATTATCCTTATCATTATATTTAACTTTTAGTTAAATAGTTTGACATTTACCATGCCTCTTTGTATTTTTATATTACATGGTTAATAAACATACCATATAAATCCAAGAGGACCACAAGTGGTTCTTTAATGATACACCTATTATTATATAAGTCCATTGGATGATCCTTAGATTTTTAGGAATGGAATATCAATTAATAATATAATATTTGTCTTAAAAACACTTTTATGTTAATTTTGACACTATTGGGTATTTTGTTTTTGATAATTTCACAGCAGCATTATTACATCAAAAACTATCCGTATAACCAATCCTCATATGTCAAAATAACCTAAAAAATTAGTGTAATTCATAAAAAGTTTCAAATTACATTTATTTGGGTATTTATAATATCAATTATCTTAATATTTCATTAATACTGTAATTACTGCATCATTATTGTGTCATATATAAATTATATTATATAATGTCTAAAAATTATAAATAAACTAAAATTATATAGTAAATATTTATATCTTTCTAATTAATATTTACAATCGAATTTATCTTATGTATAACCCTATATTAAAAAATGTTCAGTTAATAAACCTTGATTTTAACTCTTTGAACATATCTTTGAATTAAATAATAATAAATGTCCTAATCTAATCCATGTGGACCTAAATGATAATATTTTATTCCTATGTTTTTTTTGGTCGAGATACACTTGTCCCATAGAATTAGGACATGTGTTAGGGTAATATTAATATCATTTTTACCCTAAATTACCATATTTACTATTAACCGCTGTAAAGAAAAGAAACAATTTACTATTCACAAAAAAAATTATTTTTATCTTATTGAACCACATTTTACTCATTGATTTTAACTGCGTCTCTCAGATTTTTGAAATTCCACTCACAGAAGCAGTAAAATTATGTTTTATGTGAATTTCCAAATTCTTCTAAGATGTGGGTAAAAGACTGTGAAAAGTTCCATAAATTTTTTATATATCTAAAATTATTCTAAACAAGCTCCAATGAATTACATTGAACTTATATAGGTATTATGTATCTATTTTTACCTTAATTAAATTTAAATAAAATAAATAATTATTTAAATAAAAATTCATTTTTAAACTATAACTCAGTGTTTTTTCACTATTCATTAAAAATTGTATATTTTGATAAAAATACGAAAAATTCACCCTAATCTAATTTCGATATTCCGAATCCAAAAACGAATTCCATCTTGAATGATAAAATTTATAAATTTTCAAAAAGTGGGTATTACAATTCATAACGACTAGTTTGATTGGTTGTGGTGTGTGTTAGAACTCGAAGTTGCGTACAACACACACTACTGTATTATTAAAAGAGAAGGTTACCGTGGAAGTTTGGGGTGTTACATTCTCCCCTCCTTCAAATAATTTCATCCCCAAAATTTATAGAATACTACCGCATGAAAAGACTCGGGTAATTTTTCATTATAAGTTACTCGGGTTCGCAGGTTGCCTCTTCTATTTTATGGTTTCTCCATAGATCTTTTACTAGACGAGTCGTACAGTTTCTCAGCACATGTTCTCTTGTATCAAGAATCCTGAAGGGCACTTTGCGATTTGAAAAATCGGGTTCCAGTTCTAATTCCTCGTAAGTAAGTATATGCATTGCATCAGGTATGTATTTTCTCAGTAGTGATACATGGAAGACATCATGAACTTTGGAGAGACTTGGCGGCATTTCCAAACGGTAAGCTATAGACCCAATTCGTTATAGAATTTCAAAAGGTCCTATGTACCTGGGACTCAATTTAAATTTCTTACCGAAACGTATAACTCCCTTCCATTGAGATACCTTCAAGAAAACATGTTCTCCTGCCTGAAATTCCAAATCCTTCCTTCAGTTTTCAGCATAGCTCTTCTGCCTACTTTGATATTCTTTGATGTGGTTTTAGATTACCTTTACCCTTTCTATCGTTTCCTCCACCAGTTCTTGGCCTACAAGTTTTCTTTCCCCAACATCATCCCAACAGGTTGGTGTGCGAGATCTCTTTCCATATAACGCTTCATATGGTGCCATCTGAATACTTTAATGGAAGCTATTGTTATAAGAAAATTCTACCAGTGGTAAATATTGATCCCACATACCCTGAAAGTCAAGTGAGCAGGATCTCAACATGTCTTATAAGGTTTGAATGGTCCGTTCTGATTGTCCATCTGTTTGAGGGTGGTAGGCAGTGCTCAAACGAAGTTTAGTATCCAAGGCCTTCGGAAGACTCTTCCAGAATCTTGAAGTAAAATGGGGATCATGATCAGAAATAATCAATAGTGGTACTCCAAGGAGTCTCACAACTTGATTAATATATATCCATGCTAGACATTCAGGTGGAAAATCTTCCCTTATACCAAGAAAATGTACTAACATGGTAAGACGATCAACAATGACCCATATTTCATCGTTCCTTCAAGGAGTCTTTTGTAGTCCCATGAAAAATTCCATTGTGGTATTATCCCATTTCCACTCAGGTAAGGGACGAGGTTGCATGACTCCTCCAGGCTGTTGCCTTCCAGATTTCACTTGTTGACAAACCATAAATCTTGACAGAAAATCAGCAATCTCCCTCTTCATGTTTTCCCAAAAAAATGTTCCTTCAAATCCTTATACATTTGGTTCTCCCATGGTGTATAATGAAATTGAAATAATGAGAATTGTCCAACAAATCCCCTTTATAGATCAGCTATATTGTGAACACAAAGTCTCTTACCAAATTTCAAAATTCCATATTCAAACACAAAGTCACTCAATCTCCCATCATTCATTACTTTAATATTTTTTTTAAACTCTTCATCATTGGTCTGAGAACTTTTTATCCTTTCTAGTAAAGATGGTTTAGAAACCATTTGAAAAAGTATTGATGTTTCACCTTCCATGGTGATTCCTATATCTATCTTTACTAAATCCATGAATATAGGATCCCCTTAAACTCTCATCTTGTTCAAAACTCCAAGATCCTTTCTACTCAAAGAATCTAATACCTTATTTTCCTTCCCCAGGTGGTAGTGTATCGTGCAATCATAATCCTTGAGTAGTTCAATCCATGTCCTTTTCCTCATGTTGAGTTCTTTTTTGATAAAATATACTTCAAAATCGTGTGATCGGTATATATCTCACATTTTCACCATAGAGATAATGTCTTAATATCTTCAAAGCATAGATTACAGAAGATAACTCAAGGTCATGAGTATGATAGTTTTTCTCATGAATTTTCAGCAGTCGTGATGCATAGGCAATAAATCTATCATTCTGCATAAGGACACAACCAAGTCCTTCTTTGATGCATCACTATAAATAACGAACCCATAATTTCCCAATGGTAGAGTCAGTATAGGAGCATTGACTAATCTTCTATTCAGTTCATCAAACCATTCTTCACACTCTTTTGTCCAAACAAATTTAATCCCTTCTTGTGTGAGCTTCGTTAATGGGTTAGCCAATCATGAAAAATTCTAGATGAAACACCGATAATGACTTGCTATACCAATAAAACTGTGTACCTCAGTTGTACTCATCAGGGATGGCCATTATTGGATTTCCATTGTCTTAAAAGGATCAATATAGATTCCATCCTTAGAGACAATATGGCCAAGAAAATAAATCTAATGATGCCAGAATTCACACTTTATAAACTTCCCATATAATTCATGTCTCCTCAGAGTCCTCAATATAATGCGCAAGTGATTTTCATGATCGTCATAGCTTTTGTAGTATACCAAGATATCATTAATAAATACCACTAATAAGCCGTCAAGATATTCCTTGAAAACTCTCTTCATTAGATTCATGAAAATGGAAGGTGCATTAGTCAGCCCAAAAGGCATTATTGTAAACTCGTAATGCCCGTACATGGTTCGAAATGCTGTTTTTGGAATGTCTTCCTTCTTCACACACAACTGATGGTTTCTATACCGAAGGTCAACCTTTGAAAAGTATTGACCTCCATGAAGTTGGTAAAATAAATCATCAATGCAAGGTAAGGTATACTTGTTCATCATTGTTATAGCATTGATTTCTTTGAAGTCGATGCATAACCTCCTAGATAAATCTTTCTTCTTAACAAAGAAGATAGGGGCTCCCCATGGAGAAACACTAGGGGGAATAAATACCTTACTACTCAAATCCCCTAGTTGTTTCTTTAGTTTCACTAATTCCACAGTGGCCATTCTATAAGGGGTATTAAATATGGGCCTTGATCCTGGAATTAAATAAATGGAAAACTCAATTTCTTGTTCTGAAGGATATCCAGGTAAATATTTTGGAAACACAACAACATATTCTATCACAATAGGTGCATCCTCTATTTGAACATTCCTTTCCTTACCCACAATTATTTCATTCTCTTCCTCCCCAATAATTGAATTTAGTTGAGCTGCTGGGGGTGGATCTAGGTAAGAATCAGGTAGTGACAATTCTGCTCTAACGATAAGGTTTTCTTTATCATCATCATCAAAAATTGTAACCTCCTTTTTCTTACAATAAATATTCACATCATGGTCCTAAATCCAATACATACTGAGGATTATTTTCAAACTCAATCATAGGTATGACGATGAGATCAGCAGATAAAGAACATTTATAAGCTCTAATGGGGACTGATTCAAAAAAAGTTGTTGCAATGATACGTCCATTAAGAGTTTTAATTGACAACTCCCTTGTTAAATCCATTAAGAAATATCTAATTTTCTTACCAAACTGGGAATATATGAAGTAATGCGATGATCCAGAATCAAATAATTCATTTTCTAAACTTGAGGAAACCATTAAATTACCTGCCACCACGTCTTTCGGAGCTTCCACCATATCATTAGTGATAGCATAAGCTTGGATGTGATCCCTTGGACTTTTCTAACGTATTTTTCCCTGACACATAGGTCATTCATTTTCATAATGTCCCATCTCCCTGTAGTTTTATCATTGAACATCTGTAGCTTCTTTCTTCCCCTTACAATCACGAGCTTGGTTGCATTTTTCACCACACTTGTAACAGACTCCCATACCTTCGAAGCAAGTACCAGGGTGTTTCTTACCACAGTTATTGCAGGATGGATAATCAACATTTCTCTTCTTCCCTGTATTTCCATTTCTAGAGTGATCAGTAGATATTTTCTTCTCTTTCTTTACTTTAAAGTCGTAAGACTTAGTGAATTCTTTTTCTATCTTGATAGCACATGAGACAATATCTTCGTATGATGAGAAGGATTGTGACACTAATGATCAATGAAGAAATGTTTTTAACCCATAAAAGAAATGATCAATATTACTTCTTGGGTTACGTATATAATCTTCAAGATACCTTGCTAACATTGTAAAGTTACCCTCATATATTGCGACATTCTCATCCTCCTTTTGTCTCAGACTCAGAATTTTCATTTCCATACCTACTCAATGGTCACGAGGATAGTATTTTTCTAAGAAAATCTCTTTGAACTCCCTACATTTCATATTTGATACTTTATCTTCTTCCCTTGTGTTTTAAATCAATGACTACCATTGATCAGCTTCTCCAGTGAGGTGGTAAACTACCATGATAACTTTTTACCTTTAACTACTCCCCAAGTCATGGAATATTTTTTGTAAGTAATTTATCCATTGATCATCTACTAATGGATTAGTACTCCCATTTAATTTTGGTGGTTTTTTCCTTATGAAGTGGTCTAACATTGATCCTCCACGCTGTGGATCAGGGTGCTCCGTAAAGGTAAGTTTATTATTAATAACCTGATTGAGTTGTCCTAGTATGGTGATTAGCTGATCAGAAATAATTGCATCACCAACTCCAGTATAATTATCTTGAGAAAGAGGGAAATCCCTTCATGGAGTGCCTTCATAGATACAATTTCCATTTCTTCCACTAGGGGCGATTTCTAAACAAGAGAATACACTATATTAGTTTATGAATCGCAAAAAATAAATCCAAACTTGTAAATCAATTAACATAAATTTAATAGTTTATGGATATAATCCATAATCATAAAAATGTTTTCTTCGAGGAAGTATATACTCATAAACCCTTCATAATGGATTGTAAATAAAATTAGAATTATCCTAAGCATATCCTCCTGGAGTGTCGTAACCAAGAGTGCAGCAAGGCCCGTTGTCATGCACTAGTTCCCATTTGAGTCTAACTCAAAGTAGTGTTTTTGAGTTTTACCCCTAGGTACATATGTGCCAGAGCTGTCTCAACCTACTCTTATCCAGAGAGGGATGTATTTCTAGTAAAACTCACAAAATATCTAAAATACCAAAACTCTAGGAAATTTTTCTATACCAATCCTCAATGTCTATCTTTGGGTTATCTGCTCTAATCAGCGTTTATCTAAATCTATCTCCCAAGGTTTCTACTGAAATTCCTCTAAGACCAATTGTAACGCCCCGACCATAGTTTCCTAGAGTCGGTGCAATATTACATAACATTGTCTTGATCACAAAAGATCATGTCTCGAAAGACTGATTAGTTTAGTATCCTAGGAAACAATAGATATATTCAAAAGTCTTACATTACATCATAAAGTGAAAAAAAGACAACAACATCTTGTGTTCATATCCCCTCATACATTTCCTATAGTTCATTAATAAAATAATTCTTCACATCCTGGGAGAAATTAAAAAATTGAAAGGGGTGAGCTTGGATGCTTAGTAAGTATAATAATATAGCAGAAACTTTAAAAACTAAACATAAACATGTAATGAAATGTATAACTAAAACAAAAGCCTTTTAAACTTGAAATTCAGTATAATATGGTAGAAATAAATTAAAATATTTCCACATAATTATTCAAATGGATATTCTACTGGTCCAATAATCACATGCAATATCAATAACCAGTTTCATAATGATGGAATGCATAATGCCAGAATATCATAACCACATAGTCATGGACTTGTACCAAGACTACAAATAATATTTTGTCAAGTCCTTGTGCCAAGAAACTAGTTTGTGTCATGAGACATACCAATGCATCAAGGAGCTATAGCGGGCTCCACCCATCACTTATTAAGTCAAATTCATTCCACATATTAACAGGTTTAACCCTAACATAAAAATTGGTATTAAAACTCCCATAGGAAATGACAATACTTTCTCCATAAACCACGAATGGTATAAAAATAACACGTCCATAGTTAAACATATCACAAAACCTTCTATACAATATGGAAGTTTTGTATCATTATAAATAAACTTTAAATAAGCTTAAAATCCGTCCAAGGATGTTGACATAGATGAAATCAAAACTATTTGAGAGAAATATCTCTTTTTTTGAAATCATATAAAAGTCACATAATTATAAAAGAAAAAATTTACATTGAAAATATTCTTATAAAATTTTAATGTAACTTCGATGATTTTATAATGGTGGAAAATAGCCGCACCTGCCGTATAAGTTAAAAAAGACATTCTTACCTTAATTCTGTCGAAAAGGTTAAAAATGACCTTTTTTGGTAAACGATTAAAAGATTCCTTTATAATATTCTAATAAAAATTAAAAAAGGGTATAAATAACTTTAACCCACTGTCTATGAAATAGTATGAATGATTTGAAATATATTTTTAAGAAACATGGATGTGGATGATAAAGTGGTCCCAATAGATAATTACGTATAAACAACCTCAGACAATGAAGAGATTGTGAAATAAAACCTTACCTTGTGATTTTAATTGGTTGAGGGTTGTTTAACCTCCTGAAAAATGGTGAAATATTTGTTATTAAACTATACAAGAATCATATACATTAATATTATATCATATATGATCTTTTAACATTGCTGTGTTAATAATATCTTAGTATTATCGTCGTTTCGGGTGTTAACTTACTAATTTTCTTTTATATGTTGTGTTACATACTTCATGTTGTTTATGAATAGGTTGTATATTATTCATATCAAGAATGATATCAAGTCTTTAAACCTTATTTTTAATCATTAAATTATAATTAGACATGAATGGAAATGATGTGGAATGAATCTCATCGCATTCGTGGAGACGGTAATCAGTACGTACACACGAGCGACAATATCATTACTTTGATATTAAAATAATATTTAATTGGATGGTATATCATATATAAATAATCATTATCATGTTTTATTTATTATTTACATTAATTACACATCATTATTTTACCCATCCAAATAATAATGTATTGAATAACAATTACACAACGACGTGGATACGGTAGGCCGTACAAACACGCGTATGGTGACATGTCATTCAAAGGATGGATAGTATACTGAATATGGTTGTACCATATTTATAATATCATAAAAATAAATAAAATATATTGGAGTTATTATTTTATAATGTAAATAACAAATAAATAAGAAGTTGAAGAAGAAAGGAACTTGAAAAGAGGGTAGTGAAATCTTTACCTCTTCATCGAGTTCTTCCTTTTGATTTGATCAAACGAGATCCATATCTAGGATTTATGAACAAACTAAGGCCTCCATGTCTAATTTAGGGAGTTTGAAAGAATATTTGGGCAGTGGTTTTCCGAGGCAAATGGATTTGAAGGTGTGAATTAGTGAGAAGGGGGAGTTCCCTTTTGTAAGAGGGGTGAGGGGAACCTTAGATAAAACTTGTAATATTATTTTATAATAAATTCATATTAGGTTTTTAATGCCTCCAAAGTGACATATTTTAAGGATAAGGTGTGTAGCTATCGAAATCCTTTCAACCAATAGATTTTAGAGAGGTTTGGCTCACTAAGTTAACCTTATCATTTATTTTTAACTCTTAGTTAAATTGTTTGACATTTACCATGTCTCTTTGTATTTTTATATTATATGGTTAATAAACATACCATATACATACAAGAGAACACCAAGTGGTTCATTAATGATTCAAATATCATTATATAAGTCCTTTGGACAAACCATAGATTTTTAGGGATATAATATTAATTAATAATATAATATTTGTTTTAAAAACACTTTTATTTCAATTTTGACACTATTGGGTATTTTGTTTTTGAGAAATTCACAACAACATAATTAATTCAAATAAAATTCATATAAACAATAATAATATGTCATATTAACCTAAAAACTTATTGTAATTCCTAAACAGTGTCAAATTACATTTATTTAGGTATTCATAATTTCAATTTTCTTAATATTTCATTAATATGGTAATTACTGTATCATCATTGTGTCATAAATAAATTAAATTATTTAATGTTTATAAATTACAATTAAAATACCATTATGTAGGAAATAGTTTTAGCTTTATAATGAATAGTTACAATTGAATATATCTTATGTATAACTCTATATTAGAAATGATTTGGTAAATAAAATTTGATTTTAACTCTTTGAACTCTTCTTTGAATTAAATAATAATAAATGTCCTAATCTAATCCAAGTAGACCTAAATGATAATATTTTATTCCTAAGGTTTCTTTTGTTCGAGATACACTAGTCCAATAGAATTGGGACATGTGTTAGGGTAATATTAATATCATTTTTACCCTTAATTACCATATTTACTTTTAACCGTGGTAAATAAAAGTAAAAAAGATACTATTCACCAAAAATTATTTGTATCTTATTGAACCAAATTTTTATCCATGATATTAACCGCGTCTCTCAAATTTTTGAAATTCCACTCATAGAAGCGGTAAAATTATGTTTGATGTGAATTTCCAAATTATTCTAGGAGGTGGGTAAAAGACGGTGAAAAGTTCTATTAAATTTTTATATATCTAAAACTATTCTAAACTAGCTCCAATGAATTACATTGAACTTATATAATTATTATGTATCTATTTTGACCATAATTAAATTTAAATAAAATAAATTATTATTTAAATAAAAATTTAGTTTTAAACTATAACTACGTGTTTTTTCACTATTCATCAAAAATTGAATGTTTTTAGAAAAATACCAAAAATTCACCCTAAGATAATTTCGATATTCCGAATCAAAAAATAAAGTCCATTTTGAAAGATTAAATTTATAAAATTTAAAAAAGTGGGTATTAATATTCATGATAGCTACTTTGATTGGTTGTGGTGTGTGTTTGAACTCGACGTTGCGTACAACACACGCTACTGTATTATTAAAAGAGAAGTTTACTGTGGAAGCTTGGGGTGTTACATTATCCCCTCCTTCAAATAATTTTGTCGTCTAAATTTCTAGAATACTACCGCATGAAAAGACTCGGGTGATTCCTCATTATAAGTTCCTCGGGTTCCCATGTTTCCACTTAAATTTTATGGTTTCTCCATAGAACTTTTACCAGATGAGTTTTCTGGTTTCTCAGCACTTGTTTATTGTATCAAAAATCATGACGGGCTCTTCACAATAAGAAAAATTGGGTTCCAGTTCTAATTCCTCATAAGTAAGTACATGCATTGGGTCAGGCATGTATTTTCTCAACAGTGATACATGGAACACATCATGTACTTTCTAGAGACTTGGCGGCATTTTAAAACTACAAGCTACAACCCCAATTCATTCTAGAATTTCGAAAGGTCCTATGTACCTAGGCCTCAATTTACCTTTATTAACGAAATGTATAACTCCCTTCCATGGAGATACATTCAAGAAAACATGATCTCCTACCTGATATTCCAAATCCTTCCTTCGGTTGTCAGCATAGCTTTTCTGCCTACTTTGAGCTGCATTGATGTTATTTTAGGTTACATTTACCTTTTAAATCGTTTCCTCCAATAGTTCTGGGCCTACGAGTTTTCTTTCGCCAACATCATCCCAACAGGTTGGTGTGGGAGATCTATTTCTGTATAATTCTTCATATGGTGCCATCTAAATACTTGAATGGAAGCTGTTGTTATAGAAAGATTCTACCATAGATAAATATTGATCCCACATACCCTGAAAGTCATGTGAGCAGGTTCTCAACAGGTCTTCTATGGTTTGAATAGTCCATTATGATTGTCCATCTATTTGAGGGTGGTAGGAAGTTCTCAAATGATGTTCAGTATCCAAGGCCATCGGAAGACTCTTCCAGAATCATGTACTTAAATGGGGATCACGATCATAAACAATCAATATGGGTATTCCACAAAGTCTCACATATTCAATAATATATAGCCTTGCTAGATGTTCAAGTGGTAAATCTTCCCTTATAGCATGAAAATGTGCTGAATTGGTAAGAAAATCAACAATGACCCATATTGCATCATTCCTTATAGGATTATTTGGTAGTCCCATGTGAAAGTCTATAATGATATTATCCTATTTACACTCTGGTATAGAATGAGGTTACATGACTCTTCCAGGCGCATTCCTTCCTGCTTTCACTTGTTGAAAAACTGTACATCTTGACACAAAATCAACAATCTCCCTCTTCATGTTGTCTCGCCAAAAATGTTCCTTCAAATACCTATAAATTTTGGTTCCCCCAGGGTGTATAGAGAAATTGGAACTATGAGCATCATCCAACAATTCCCTTTTTAGATCAGGTATATCGGGAACACAAAGTTTCTTCCCAAATTTCAAAATTCCATCTTCATACACAAAGTCACTCAATCTCCCATGATTCACAGCTTTAATATTCTTTTTATACTCTTCATCATCGGTCTGAGAAATATTTATCTTTTCTAGTAAATATGGTTTGGAAACCATTTGAAAATGTATCGATGTTTCACCTTCCATGGTGATTCCCATATCCATATATACTAAATCCATGAAAATAGGATCCCTTTTAACTCTAATCTTGTTCAAAACTACATGATCCTTTTTACTAAAACCATCTACTACCTTGTTTTCCTTCCCCAGGTTGTAGTGTATCGTGAAATCATAATCCTTGAGTAGTTAAAGCCATCTCCTTTGCCTCATGTTAAGTTATTTTTGTGATAAAATATACTTCAAACTCTTGTGATCGGTATATATCTCACATTTTTCACCATATAGATTATGTCTCCATATATTCAAAGAAAATATTACAGTAGATAACTCAAGATCATGAGTATGATTGTTTTTCTCATTAATTTTCAGCCGTCGTGATGCATATGCAATAACTCTATCATTCTGCAGAAGGACAGAACCAAGTCCATTCTTTGATGCATCACTATAAATAAAGAACCCATCATTCCCTAATTGTAGAGTCAATGTAGGAGAAATGACAAATCTTCTCTTTAGTTAGTCAAATCATTATTCACCCCTCTTTTGTCCAAATTAATTTAACCACTTTACATGTGAGCTTCGTTAACGGGTTAGACAATCAGGAAAAATTATGGACGAAATTCCAATAATAACCTACTAAACTAATATAACTGTGTACCTCACATATACTCATCGGGGTTGGCCATTCTTGGATGGACATGGTCTTATAAGTATCAACATAGATTCCATCCTTAGAGACAATATGTCCAAGAAAAGAAATCTCCTGAAGCCAGAATTCCCATTTGCTAAACTTCCCATATAATTCATGTCTTCTTAGAGTCTTCCATATAATGCGTAAGTGATTTTCATGATCTTCATAGCTTTTGGAGTATACCAAGACATCATCAATAAATACCACTAAAAAGTCATCATGATATTCCTTGAAAACTCTGTTCATTAGATCCATGAAAAAAGAGGGTGCATTAGTCATCCCCGAAGCCATTACTATAAACTCGTAATGCCCGTACCTGGTTCGAAATGCTATTTTTGGAATGTCTTCCTTCTTCATACACAACTGATGGTATCCAGATCGAAGTTCAGTATTTGAAAAGTATTTATCTCCATCCAGTTTTTCAAATAAATCATCAATGAGAGGTAAGGTATACTTGTTCTTTATTGTTATAGCATTGATTTCCATGCAGTCGATGCATAACCTCATAGATCTATCATTCTTCCTAACAAAGAGGACAGAGGATCCCCATGGAGAAACACTAGGGAGAATAAATCCCTTATTACTCAATTATTCTAGTTGTTTCTTTAGTTCCACTAATTCCACAATGTCCATTCTATAAGGGGTCTTCGATATGGGCCATGATCCATTAATTAAATCAATGGAAAACTCAATTTCTCATTCTGGAGGATGTCCAGGTAAATCTTATGGAAACACATCAACATATTCACTCACAATAGGTACATACACTATTAGAAAATTACTTTCCTTACCCACAATTATTTCAATCTATTCCTCCCTAATAATTGAATTTAGTTGAGCTACTATGGGTGGATCTAGGTAAGAATTAGGTGGTGATGATTCTTCTCTAAAGATAAGGTGTGATTTATCATCATAATCAAAAATTGTAACCTCCTTCTTCTTATAATAAATATTTGAATAATGGTCCAAAATCCAATCCATACTGAGGATTATATCAACCTCAATCATAGGTATGACGATGAGATCCGCAGATAAAGAACATTTATGTACTCTAATGGGGACTTATTCACAAAAAATTGTTGCAATGATACTTCCCTTATGAGTTTTAACTGACAACTCCCTTGTTAAATCAAATTGGAAATATCTAATTTTATTAGAAAACTAGAATGATATGAAACAATGTGATGATCCAGAATCAAATAATGCATTTGCTAAACTTGAGGAAACCATTAAATTACCTACCACCACGTATTTCGGAGCTTCTACCTCAGCAGTAGTGATAGCATAAGCTTGGCCTTGATACCTTGGAATTTTCTGAGGTATGTAACCCTGAAATATAGGACATTCATTTTCATAATGTCTCATATCCTTGCAGTTGTAGCATTGAACATCGGTAGCTTCATTCTTCCCCTTACAATCACGATCTTGGTGACCTTTTCACCACACTTGTAACAGACTCCCATTCTTTTCAAGCATGTACTAGGGTGTTTATTTCTACATTCACTACAGGATGGATAATCAACTTTTTTCCTTCTTCCCTTTATTTAAATTTCCAGAGTGATTAGTATATCTCTTCTTCTCATGATTTTCATTAAAGTCGTAAGACTTTGAGAATTCTTTTTCTATCTTGATAGCACATGAGACAATATCTTCTTACGGCAAGAAGGATTGTGACACTAATTATTGACGAAGAAATGGTTTTAACCCATTAAAGAAAAGATCAATCTTACTTCTTGGGTTACGTTTATAATCTCCCACATACCTTGATAACCTTGTAAAGTTAGCATCATACTTTGCGACATTCTCATCCTCCTTTGTCTCAGAATCAAAAATTGCCTTTCCATATCTGCTTGATGGTCACGAGGAAATTATTTTTCTAAGAAAAGATCTTTGAACTCCCTCCATTCCATATTTTATACTTCATTATCTTCCTTTGTTTTTTGAATCAATTACCACCATTGATCAGCATCTATAGGGATGTGGTAAACATCCATGATAACTTCCCATTCACTACTCTCCAAGGCATGAAATATTTTCTCTAAGGAATTTATCCATTGCATAGCTACTAAGGGTTTTTTACTCGCATTGAATGTTGGTGGTTGTTGCCTCATGAAGTGTTCTAACATTGATCATCCATGCTGCAGGTGAGGGCGCTCCATACGGGTAAGGTTATTATTCATAACCTAAGTGAGTTGTCCCAGTATGGTGACTAACTGATCAGCACCAGTTGCATCACCAGATCCACTATAATTATCTTGAGCAGGAGGAAAATCCCTACATGGAGTTTATGCATTGACACGGTTTCCATTTCATCCACTAAGAACCCTTTCTAAACAATGGGATACACTAGATTAGATTATGAATCACAATACATAAGTCCAAACTTGTAAATCACTTAACATAAATTGAACAGTTTATGGATATAATCCATAATCATAAAAATGTTTTCTTTGAGGATGTATATACTCATAAACCCTTCATAATGGTTTGTAATGAAAATGAGAATTATCCTAAGCATATCCCCTGGGAGTGTCGTAACCAAGAGTGCAGCAAGGCCCGTTGTCATGAACCCATTCTCATTCGAGTCCTGCTCAAAGCGGTTCTTTCGGGTTTTACCTCTAGTTACATCTGTGCCAGAGCCGCCTCTACCTGCTCTTATCCAGACATGAAGGTATTACTCAGAAAACACACAAAATCTCGACAATACCAAAACTCTAGGTAGTTATTATATAATAATCCTCAAAGTCTATCTTAGGGCTACGTTCTCTAATCAGAGTTTATCTAAATCTAGCTCCCATGGTTTTTAATAAATTCATATGATACCAACTGTAACGCCATGAACCCAGTTACCCAGAGTTGATGCATTATTACATAACATTCGCATGATCACAAAAGATCAAGTTTCAAAATACCGATTAGTTTAGTAGCCTTGGAAACAGTAGAGATATTCATAAGTCTTACAATACATCATAAAGTGACAAAACTACAACAAAATTTTGTCTTCATATCCCCTCATACATTCTCTATAGGTCATTCATAAAATACTTCTTCACATCCTGCAAAAAATTAAAACATTGAAAGGGGTGAGCTCAGATGTTTAGTAAGGATAATAATATAGCAGGAACATTCAAAAATAAATATATACATTTATGACAATTTATAACTAAATCAAAAGCCTTTTAAACATGAACTTTAGAATAATATGGCAGAAATAAAATGAAATAATTCCATTTAATTATTCACATAAATATTCTACTAGTCGAATAATCACATGCAATATCAATAACCACTTTCATAATGTTGAAATTCATAATGCCTGACTATCATAACCACATAGTCAAGGCCTTGTGACAAGACTACAAATAATATTTTTTCAAGACCTTCTGGAAAGACACTAGTTTGTCTCATGAGACCTACCGATTCATCGAGGAGCTATATCGGGCTCCACCCGTCACATATTAAGTCCAATGAATTCCTCATATGAACAGGTTTAAACCAAACATAAACATTCATATTAAAACTAGCATATGAAATGTCAATACATTCTCCATAAACCATGAATGGTATAAAAAGAACATATCCACAGTCAAACATACCACAAAACCTTAAATACAATATGGAAGTTTTATATCATAATAAATAAACTTCAAATAAGGTGAAAATCCATCATATGATGTTGAAATAGATGAAATCAAAACTATTTGAGAGAAATATCCTTTTTTTTAAATCATTTAAAAGTAACATAATTATAAAAGAAAACATTTACATTGAAAATATTCTTACCTTAATTATGTCGAAAAGGTTAAAAAGGACCTTGTTTGGAAAACGACAGAAAGATTCCTTTATAAAATTCTTATAAAAAGTCAACAAGGGTATAAATGACTTTAACCCATAGTCTGTCAAATATTAAGAATAATTTGAAATACATTTTTATTAAACATGGATTTGGATGATAAAGAGGTCCCAGTAGATAATTATGTATAAACAACCTCAGATAATGAAGAGATTGTGAAATAAACACTTACCTTGTACTTTTACTTGGTTGAGGGTAGTTTGACCTCCTGTATAATGGTGAAATCATTGTTATTATGTTTTAAAAGGATCATATATATATTAATATGATATCATATATGATCTTTTAACATTTATTTATTAATAATATCTTAGTATTATCGTCGTTTCAGGTGTTAACTTACTCGTTTTCTTTTATATGTATTGTTACATACACCATGTTTGTTATGGATAGGTTGTATCTTATTCATATCTATAATGATATCAAGTCTTCAAACATTATTTTTAATCATAAAATGAGAATTATACTTGAATGGAAACGATGGGGAATGAATCTCATCGCGTTCGTGGTGACGGTAATCCGTACGTACGCACGAGCGACGATATCATTATTTTGATATTAAAATAATATATAATTGGATTTTATATAATATATACAGAATCATTATGATGTTATATTTATTATTTACATGAATTGAACATAATTATTATACCCATCAAAATAAAAATGTATTGAATAACAATTACACCACGACGTGGAGACGGTAGGTCGTACGTACGCACGTAGGGTGACATGTCATTAAAAGGATGGATAGAATACTTAATATGGTTTTAAAATATTTATAATAACATCAATATATAAAAAAGATATTGTAGTTATTAATTTATAATTGAAATAACAAAGAAAAAAGAAGTTGAAGAAGAATGAAACTTAAAAGAGGGCGGTGAAAACTTTACCTCTTCTTTGGGTTCTTCCTTTTGATTTGACCAAAAGGGCTCGTTAAGATGGCTTTCTGATCAAACTAATGCCTCTAGGTAGAAGTGTGAGAAGTTGAGAGAATATTTGGGTGGGGTTGGTAGATCCAAATGTCATCGAAGGTGTGAATTAGTGAGAAGGGGGAGTTCCCTTTTATAAGTGTGTTGAGGGGCACCTTAGAAAAAACATAAAATATTATTTTATAATAAATTCATATTCGGTTTATAATGGCCAAAATGTGACTTATTTCTAGGATAAGGTAGTGATGAGTCGAAATCCTTTCAACCAGTAGATTTTAGACTAGTTTGGGTCACTAAATTAAGGTTATCATTTATATTTAACTCTTAGTTAAGTAGTTTGACATTTACCATGTCTCTTTGCATTTTTATATTAAATGGTTAATAAACATAACATATACATCCAGGAGAACCCCACATAGTTCATTAATGATACACATATCATTATATAAGTCATTTCTCCGAACAATAGATTTTTAGGAATAGAATATCAATTAATAATATAATGTTTGTTTTAAAAACTCTATTTTGTCAATTTTGACACTATTGGGTTTTTTTTGATAAATTCACAACTGCATTATTACATCAAAAAAAATTCGTGTAACCAATCCTAATATGTCATATTAACCTATTAAATTCGTTTAATTCATAAAATGTTTCAAATTACATTTATTTGGGTATTTATAAAATCAATTATCTTAATATTTCATTAATACGGTAATTACTGCATCATCATTGTGTCATAAATAAATTAAATTATTTAATTTCTAAAAATTATAAATGAAATATAATTATGTATAAAATATCATTATCTTTCTAATGAATATTTATAATATAATTTATCTTATGTATAACCCTATATTAAAAATGTTTTAGTTAATAAACGTTGATTTTATCTCTTTGTACTCTTCTTTGAATTAAATAGTAATAAATGTCCTAATCTAATCCAAGTAGACCAAAATGATAATATTTTATTCCTAAGGTTGTTTTTGGTTGAGATACACTTTTTCAATAGAATTAAGACATGTTTTAGGGTAATATTAAGATAATTTTTACTTTTAATAACCCTATTTACTTTTAACCATTGTAAATAAAAGTAAAAAGCTACTATTCACCACAAATTATTTTTGTCTTATTGAACCACATTTTAATACTTGATATTAACCTTTTCTCTTTTAGTTTTGAAATTCCACTCACAGAAGCGGTAAAATTATGTCTTATGTGAATTTCCAATTTTTTCTAGGAGGTCGGTAAAAGACGGTGAAAAGTTCCATAAAATATTTATATATCTATAGTTATTCTAAACTAACACCAATGAATTAAATTTAAATTATATAGGTATTATGTAATTATTTTTACCTTAACTAAATTCAAATAAAATAAAAAATTATTTTAATATAAATTTGGTATTAAACTATAACTCAGGGTTTTTTACTATTCATCAAAAATTGAATGTTTTCAGAAAAATACCTAAAATTCACCCTAAGTTAATTTCGATATTCGGAATCCAAAAATGAAGTCCATTTTGAAAGATAAAATTTATAAAATTTCAAAAAGGTGGTATTAATATTTATAATGGCTATTTTTATTGGTTGTGGTGTGTGTTAGAACTCAAAGTTGCATACAACACATGCTACTGTATTATTAAAAGAGAGGCGTACCGTGGAAGCAGGGGGTGTTACAATACCAGTCTCTAAACATTATTTAGATCTTGAATGATATAATTTGACATTATCATCTTTGAATACTCATGTATTTCTCATTTATGGACTCTTATCTTTGGCTCACCTTCTTATTTCCACAATAAAAGATGTGTATTGGGGTTTCAAAACTCAATTCTATAGTTTATATAGATTCTATCAATCATCCATCCCTTTGATACATTATTCATTGGTAACATAAATATATTTATAATCATTTAAATATTTTATGTAAATATTTGATTTCCATCCAAATTTGGAAATTACACAATCTTTCATGGTCCTCACATTCTCCTTCAAATTTCCATGATTTTCATAAGGTAAAATTTTATCATTCTAAATACCTTTCTTTTTGGTCAAGAATCTTCATTTTAACCACCCAATGAATCAGGTGTTTCATTATATATAATCCACCATAAAATACACCTTTTTTAAAATAATTAAAAATATCTACCTGGGCCATCATCTTGTGATGTAGAACTCATTTTATCTTCTTTAATCTTTGTAGTTTATTTCCTCATGTGTGGGAAAAAACCCTTCTAAGATATTTCTTACATAATATAGTTCCAATACAAAATGATATCATCTCATGATATTTTTCAAAAAAGATAATTTTTGTATGATCTCTCAATTATCTTATGGTATGGTTTGCATGAGATAAATTCTTTTGGAAAGTGAATCAAATATCTTATTGGCTAGTCTATGTACGTTAATTATATTACGAGATGGTCTATGTAAGATAAATTACATTGATAAATATTGAACTTATTTTTCACACACTAAACTATTATAGACAATTCTCTTAGATGCAAAAAACTTGTTATATATCCATTAATTTTTTTACAACAATCAACACACTAAACACATATTGAAACTATTGAAAACAAATGTAATACTCACATATAAAAAAATAATATCCCATTTGATTTTTATGGAAATAATATATTTCCTTGATGTCAATATGTGTGTTGGGATGAATTTTTTAATGTACCCCTTATTGAAAATAAATTGAAAAGTTCAGTTAATACATATTATCATTTCTTCTTATTCATGTCTAGGAAATCTCATTCTTTTCTCCCATTTTAAAATTTGAGAGAAGGAAGACACCACATAATTTCTCTAGTAAGGAGAATTTTATTATTCTACACTATGTCTTTCTTGGCTAGCCTAGTGTATAAAACAAGATATGTACAATCAAGGTAGTACATTTTATTTATAAACTACTATGCATGTGATATCATGCATAAAATCTTCTCATTTATGAAATTAGGACTTTATATAATTTATTATATTAAAAAATTACATATAAATATAAAAACAATAAAAATAGTTCATATACAATTCATGAAACTCCCCATTTTCTAATGTTTTTAATAACCAACACACCCCATTAATAAGTGCATTTAATATAACCACAAAAAATATAATTAAGTGTGATTTTTATACCTCAACATTTATGTTTTCAAATCAATATAGAAGTTTCATGTTTATTGAAAACTACTGATTGGTCCCAAGATTATCAGTTTTGAACCCCCTAAAACAATACACTTTTCATCACTGAGTATTCTTTTTGAGTGGTTCTCATTGATAATATCATCTCTCTTGATATATAGTGTGAAAAACGTTCAAGTTTCCCATTTAATTCACAACTAATCAGTTCCAAACACAAAAAATAATTGGGAATAAATAGATACCTATTTGTGTCTCCAAGACAATAGTAAGACTAAGAGCTTACTCTCAAATTGGTATGTCCTTTTCTTCTAATCTTAGCATGATAATATTTCCTTAGACTCTAATTTCTCTTTTGTTTCTCATATGATTGATAAACTTCTTTTTTCCCTTGACCTTCTTCTTTGTGTGGAATAACCATTTCCACCCCAATCTCCTGGATCATCATGTTTTTAATTATGGGTAACTTTTCATCATTCTTCCTATCATATTATAAATCCAATTCCTCTCCTTTGTCCCCAATAAGTTTTTTAGATTCATTAAATTATTTAACCAATTTCTGATGATTTGTCTAAACAACTAGACACTAGTTATTAACAATATTAGTATCCACAGAATACTCACATGTCTTTATACTATTTTCTTCAAAATTATCTTACCTTTCAAAGCCGAGTGAATCTACCTTTCCAACCATATCGTGCATACCTTAGCCTTATGACCTTCAAAACTACATCATCCACATACTTATTCCAGAATCCAAAATTTTCTTTGAGTAAATAGTCATGTTATAGATATATTTAGGGTTTGTATCTATGTGATTTTGTTCTCATATTATCATTGAAACTCCCTCTCAGTTATTCCACTTTTCTAGTAAAGACACGTTGAACCATAAAGAATAGGATTTATGTCCATGATTACTAAATCTATATAAATACATAGAAACATTATTCATCTAGATGTGAATTGTTTCTATCTTATTTCTATATAAACCTTAATATTGTTTTGGGGTTTTGTCTTCCTTGTCATATTGTTCCCTTTCATTAATGTATAATTTTTCTTCTCCGTTTTCTTGGACCAAATATCCACATATTTGGGTTTCACATATGCATGGTCAGATAAAAAATGTCTATTTTGAAATTTTTTAATTCTAAATTTTCATTGTTATTGTGAACTCTTCTTGTCATTGATTTGAGAAAATTCTCAATTTACCTCAAAATCCTCAGTGAAGTCTTCTTTGGGATTTTTCCATTCATTCTCCATTTCGAGCGATATAGATTATGACTCAATCATTTCTTCCTCCTTTATAGCATGTTCCTCCTTGAGATCTATAGTTATATTTTCTTGTTATTCTTATTTAAACATGTACTTCTTGATATCACCATTTTATGTCATTATTTTCTTGAAATTCAATTCCTTCTCAGTAAAAACATTTTTTTTCTCCCTCAAGTTTATTTATTTATTGAGGTATTGATTTTTTCCATTAAAAATTCTAATTTTTCGTCAAATTCCACTCAAGATCTATTATTTATTCTCTATCATCATAACTTATTGATGAATTTTATGCTTTCTAAAATTGAGAAAAAATATTTGTTTCTTTATTTGAGTATCTAGATGAGATATAATTTTTTCATTCTTATAATGTTTCTTCTTTTTCTACTGAACCAATTCTTCTTGTTTTGTTTTTATGTATTCCCAGTATCATCATATAATTTTGAATATTTAGCCTACTTTTTGTAAAAGTTTACAATATTAAAAACATTATTATATTCATAAAAATATGGCAGATGATTTCATCTTCCCTTCCATTTACCCTTCATTAACTTATTTGATAGATCAAAAAACTTTTTGTTTAATGTCTTTTACATTCTCATTATTTTAGTCTTTAGATTCTTCAACCTATAATTATTTTAGATTTCCTTTTCTCATTCCTTTATGATCTGTTTTATCTTCTTCCTTAATTTTGAAATAAAATTAATTTTTCATATAATAAAATATAAGAATGTTTTATAGATCTTCAATTGTTAAGTATTATATTTTTAGTTGGGATTATATTTATTAGTTAAACTAACTTGAAAAATTCCTCATTAGTTTTTTTTAATATTGGAAAGCTATAGGTTCATATAAAACCCACATATTTTCTCACAATATTATTTACCTGGGTGAAATAAATATCAATATCTTCATCATCAGCTATTTTAATGTCTTTAAATTGGCCCTATCAAATTTGAATTTTGGATTCCATGTTTCTAACTTTACTTTTATAGTTTCTTCTCAATTTTTCCTAGATTTTGTTACAATTTTAGAGACCCATGACCTTTATGTTGACCTTCTCTAATAGATAAATCTGGATAGTATTTTTATCCTTTATTTTTTACAACAATTTAATCTTATCTACTTGAGTCAAAGACACACCATCAACAGTGGGTTCAAAACCAAATATTATAACATCACTCATTTCTAATAGCAGTGATAGGAGGTTTGGTATCATTATAATTCTATATATATGATAATTATTCCCCTAGAATATGATACATTTTAATCAATTGAAATATTTAGAAATCTACAAATATTATAAAGATCCCATGGATATTTAGAGGTATCATGCTATGATACCAATTGTTATTCTGATCCTCTGCATATCTAAGAAGGGTAGAGGGGGTAAACCAGTGATAACTTTTCTTTTTTGAGTTATTCCAATTTAAACCTACCCTCTTGATCATAATAAATTTCTTGATCCGCTTAATTATTTTTCATAGTCTCACCATCATATATATTAATAAATAAAGAGAGTATCATATAACATTTATGTAGTTTGTATGAAAGGCCTACTACTTTCCATGTTGGTTATTGAAACCTACATGGATTCTACAATATAATATTATTGTCAAATATAGTGTTTTACTATGTCCGAATAAGTTTTATTGGTTATACCGCCAATAAACATATCTTCCTCAATTAGTCATACTCCCTAGTCCTAATCCTTTTTAAGAACTAGTTATACCCCCAAAATTATAAGCTCCTTGAATTTCTTATATTAATATTTTAGTTGAATGTACTTCTTCTTTAGAGTGATCATCCCCCATGTGGATATAGGTTATAAATTTCTTTTTTACATATTAATTATAATCAGAAGTATGTTAATCTAAATACTTCATCCAGATCTTGAATGATCTAGTTCTCCCTCATCTTCTTCGAATACTTAAGTATTAATCCATTAAGGACTCTTATATTTGACTCACCTTATTCTCTCCATCGTAGTAGATGTACATTGGGTTATTAATAGTTTTATTCATAGTTAATGAAATTTCTCTCAATATTTACACACTTATGTATCTTCTTCTTCCACAACCTATATATATTTATTATCAAATAAATATGTTACTTGAATATTTGATTTCCATTCAAATATGAAAAATAATATATTGTCATCAAGCATAATATTATCAATTAAACTTCCTTAAATTTTTTTAGGAGTGACATTTTAAATAAAAATTCCTTGATTTTTAGTTAAGACACCTCATTTGAGCCACCAAAATAATTGTGTGTTTCATTATTTTAAATCATCATTAAAATCTTCCATTTTAGAACTTATTTGAAATATCCACATAGACCTTTATCTTGCGATATGAAAATAATTTTATCTTCCTTTATCTTCATAGGATATTTACCCAAGTGTTGGAAAAATCCCTCGTAGGATATTTTTCATGTATGATATTTTTCTTTTGGATGACAATAATCTTATGAGTTGGAATGCATAAGATAATTATCTTATGATCTCTCAATTACCATATGGAATGGTCTGTGTAAGATAAAATCCTTTTCTAAATACCTAAATTATCTTACAATATGGTCCAAATAAATAAATTAAATTATGACATGGCCATATTATATAATTTTCACTTAAAAATATCCAATTTTATATTCACAAACTAAATTTTTACCAACAATTTTGTCATCTCCATAACACATGTCATATATCTATTAATACCATCAAATCAATCGTCACACTATAAAATTATTGAACCTATAGAAACAAATGCAATACTCATTTGGGAAAAACACATATAACTCCCCAACACTCCAAGAATATTTCCATATGTGTTTTTATTATCAAAATACCACCTCTAAAATCCCTAATATATTTTTGAATGGAAACTTTCTAAGGCGTATGTCAAAACATTCAATTACTCCTTCGATTTTTCATTTATTTCTTATTTTTCATCTTTTAAATATAATTTTAGCAGGATTAAATAATTATATCATTATAAAAATTATTGTTTAATGATATTTTCTATATTATAACAAATTTCTTTGTTCCTCCCAATCATTCAGAAAATCAAAATGTCACTTGTGATTCATGCATAATACCACCTCCATAAGAGACATGATCTATTTATCATATTCACTATACATGGATGGTTAAAAAAGTTAATTTAATTGATTAATATAATTTATATAAGATTATCATCATTTTGATATTATATACCATATCCTATTTTCCTCTGATTTTATGGAAATGAATGTGCCACTTGTGTCTTCGTGCAAACTACCGTCTTCATGAAAGTGACACATTTCACTTTTGGTCTAGAATTAATCTCTATATTCAACTCTCTCAAAATAATATGAAAAAATAAAATCAAAATAAAATAATTATACAACTATAATAATGATATTATTCCTTAGAAATTAATTTCTAAACCATACTCACCCATAAACTATATTTTTTCTTATTTGTGTTGGTATAACCTCCAATAAGAAGGATGCTACAAATTTGTATCATCGATGAATATGGAATCTAAAATAATGGTGTCATTAAAAATTAATTAAAAACATATTTTTTGGTTTATGGTTATGGAAAAGTTATATTAATATTTAACTTATTATTATTGTATCATCCTTTATTTCAATAAAAATTACTGAAACAAGGTCATCACCAACATCATCATCATAAATCCTAACTAAAATACTTTTGAAATGAAATTATAACATTATAAATCATTATAAAAAATAAATTTTGTACGTATTAATATCTTATAATGAATAAATTTGAATGTACAAACAAGAATCAACACTGTAATTACGAAACTAGTACTAAACCATCAATCAATGCTTATAACATCCAATGATAAAAATAAAACATAAAAAAGTAATATTTTATAATAAATTATTATAAATAAAAATTATTTATATATATCAATAAGGTAATTAAATATGTGATTAAGATATTTATTTTTTGTTATAGTCTACATTTGTCAAAGCGGAATTAACAGTACTTGTTTTTGTTAACTCAATTTTTATTCATGAAGTTATGATTATTCATATGGATTTTTTTTATAGGTCGGGTATGTTCTACCATAAAAATTTATAATGTTATAATTACTATTTATTTTCTATGGATTTTAATTTATATCACCTGAACCCCTTTTAAAAATTTATTAACATCAGAAATTGTGATTTCTGTATGGGATTCTCATCTCAATTGTTATTCTTTGAGACTTATTCCATATTCACCACCTGTTTAATTTTGTGTGGTGTATATGATTCCCATGTATGTATTTTTTTCATTGTATTCATGAAATCTATTTTACTTATAAATACATCATATTTTTTACCTTTCATGGTTTTATTATTATAATGATAATGAATTTGTAGTGATTTTAGTAACTCAAATCCCCCTTATTTGGGTAAAAATGTTTCATCTTGAACTTACTAATTATATTATTAGTCTCTACCACCTTAAGATTTTATATATTACATTCTCATTCTATATATGGAAAATAATATTATTTATCCAAATATCTTGCCTCAGTGAAATTCATCTCCATAAAAGTATGACATTGTTAAGAATCATTCTTATTCTATTTAAAGTTTATTTTTCTTCCATGTTAGTAATTTATCATCACCACGATTTTTATATTTTTATAAACCTAATTATGTATAAAGTTGTATGGATTTTATACTTTCTTTTTCATCTTTTTAGAATGAATTTTTTTATACCTTTTAATGATGTGGGTTATTAAAAAAGATATTTTAAAATATTGTAATGTTTTCCTTCCGTGATTGTTTTTTATCTTTCACTCTACATTTCCTTGAAATAACATTTATTTCCTTTTAAAGGAATTTTTAGTTTATTTTTTTTAAAAATAAAATTTTTAAAAAAATTCATTTCATCCTTTTTGAAAAGAAAATTTTAAATTGACTTGTAAAATCACGTTTACGATATTGTTAATTTTTTTTATAAAATTTTTTTTTATGTTTATTTGTATTAATATATTATTTCATTTTTATGAATATTATTTTCAATCTATATTTCATTCAATTTTCTAAAATGGTTTTCTAAATAAATTTTTTTAATGACTATAAATTGAAATGAGATATTTGTTTTTATTCATCAAAGTGTTTTTTCCAATGATATTAAAATGATGTTTTTAATTTTTTTATCCATAATTAATGGCCCTTATGTAAAACTAGTGATATATTCTTATTCCACCATTTAATTTATTTATTTTTATGGCTTATGTATTACTCTGGGGATTTTTTCATGAAACATGTCACTTTTATGTGGGTTAATTAAGTAATGTATGATGTAATAATGTTTTTATGGTTCAATGACATATATATATATATCTGTGTATGTATGGATGATTATTATGAAAAGGGAGGATCCTATATGACCCTAAAATTAATTGGGTAAGGATTCACATCTCCTGAGATAATAAAGGGAAATTGGTAGTGACAATTGATCCACTATGGGAAAAAAGATTTGATTCTTCATCCACTATGGGAAATAGGTTGTGATGTTTGATACATTATGGGAAACATGATTTCATGCCTAATCCACTATGTTATGATTCATATGCTTATTATTTTTATAAATTTCTAGGTTATATTATAATGATTATAACCTATAGATCATGTTTATTATCTAACACTCTTATGACATGATTAAAATTTGTAGATTTGAGATTCCATGTCGTTATATCTTGACTTATTAACAATTATTATTTCACATGTTCTTTTTAATAAGATATTTCTCCCCTTATCATATATTATCATATTTTTATGTTCTTACCATTGATGAAATGTTTAAATGTTTGTGCTTACTGAGTGTTTGAGATCCCCATTTCTTATGTTTCGATTCCCCAAGTCATGATGATCAGTATAACCTAAGAGGAGTCTACCAAGGGTTATAGTGTGGTTTTATTATTGATAAATGTTCATAAGTATTGTGTAATAAGTTTCTTATATAGATAGTCCTGAAAGATACTAAATTTTATATTTGTTGTATGGTGATATTATTTTGAGATGTATTGTTTAAGTAATGAAAAATGATGTCTCATATTCCTTTTTATCAGATATAATATTTAAAGAAAATGTTTTAACACTAATCCTGGGAGTGTGGGTCTAGGGAGCCTCTATTTCCGATGGTAACATTATTAAAAAATATGTTGAATATGTGGCTACAACGAAAGCAGGGAAATAACAGATATAAATTATGTGTCTATTGGAGGACCTTGGAATGATCTATTAAATTGGATTTCCCTATAGTGATCGTCATAATGTAATATATTTGTTTAAAAATATTGTGTTTCATAATAAAAAACACATTGACCTAAAATATAATTTTATTAAAAAAATATTAGAGTATAGAGAGATAGATATATTAAATATAATTGGAAGAAAAAATATTACTGTCATGTTCAACAATGTTATAGTCTATTCATGTTTTAGGAAATATTGTTCCTCTTTCGAATGTAGGTGAATGGATGGGGATGAAGTCACCATTTTCTACAGAAGTGGAGGAATGATTTTTTCCAAAGCGTTTATGGTTTCTATGGGATTCCTTGAATATTTATTTTGGATGTATTTTGTTATGAATTAGAATACCAATTTATGATCAAATAAGAATAATTAAATGTCATGTTATAAAAGTTAACATATACAGATAAAGGTAGTTGAAGTGGGAGAATTTAGTGGAGGCATGATGTTAGAATGTTTTTATCTTCCAATAGGTGTGTACTGGTCAGTGGTTTGGAAGTGTAATTTTGTGAAACATTAGGATGCATTTCATTATTCATCAGATGTTATTGTTAGGGTAAAATTTCTATAAGTAATTAGAGATTATTGATGTTCAACAGAGGTATTTCCCTGAATTTTGGAAGTATGTACAACCAAGAAGATTAGTTAAGACCTTTTATAAAGGGGTGGGACCATTTGTGCATGTGTGTTGATAAAATGGGTGATTAATTATAATTGTTGATCTTAATGTGTTTCATTCTGTGTTCTGAAGAATTTAAGTCATAAGGTATATTTCGATCAGGGGATATCTAGTTCTTTATCGAATTCCTAATGAATCATATAGTGTATCTTCTAGATCAGCGGTGTAATCCCTTAATATTAATTGATGAGATCAACATTTGATAACAAACATCGCCTCACTAACACAAATACACTACAGGTATTTATGCATAGTACTATGACATAATATGAACTTTTATGTGTTGGAGTCCCCATTTCTAGATAAGTCATCATGAGAAGTATGTGAGAATGAAACAAATACCTATAGGAGTTATATATTTGATCTATTTAGTTTATACTTCATTATGGTATCATAAATAATGTGCAAGTTTCTGAAGAAACATAATGACATGGATTTCTACACCATGTTTTTATATCACAATGATGTTTATGACAAAAAATTGAGGCAAGAAAGTCAAAATATAATGAAAACCCTATATACATGTAAGTTTGATTATTAAATCCATGATAAACCTCATGTACTGAAGATTATATATTAAATTGTTCAATTGGAAGAGCTTATATTCAAGTTGAATAATGATTTATCAATACATATCATTCTTTTCCCTTATCATTGATCTTCTATAATACTATTTTAAATTATTGAATCAATTACATAGATAAATCACTTAAATATAAATTTCATAAGGTTTTTTTTTCATAATAATAAAAATAGAAATAAATAATTGTTTCTAATTTAAAAAATGAATAAATGAAAGGTCAAAAGGGGAAATATAAAGTATATTTATAAAGGAACAATTAAACATAAATTTCAAGATGCCATATACTAAGAGTATGTGCATCAAATAAGAGTATGTTTAACAGAAATATTGTAAGAAATGGCACTTGACAAGTAATTGAAATTAATTAGAAATACATATAATATTTTATTTCAGGTATGTTCATTATTTCAGGTGAAATATTTTTTTAGTTGTTAGGTATTAGATATAATGTGTTACTCCACATTTGTATCCAAATATAGAAAAAAGAGGTTGAAAAATATTTCAAGAGTAGAAGGGTATCATTATATTTTTATTGGAGAATTATTCATATGAAATCATAATAATATTTTAACCTCACAATTCGTTGTAGATAAGTTATCGTTTTTTGAACTATTATTATTTATTGTGTGTTTTAAGAAAATTAACTTGATGTTATGAATATAAATTAGGTTATTTTAATTCATGTTTTGAAATAATTATTTTTATGGTATTCCATAACCAATTATTAGTTTAATTATACTTGAATCAGAATACTTTATGAAACAAATCAATTATAAATATAAAATTAATGACCCAAATAATACACATTTTTTGAAATAAATTATGTTTATAATTAATAATCAAAGAAAATTTCAATTATATTCCAAGAATGGTGTTTAATATTTTTTGTAATGAAACTTTTAATCATTTAATGTGCTTGTATAAATGATATAATGACTAGAAACATTTTGTCGTTATGGGTGGTAGATCCAAAATGCTCTTGGTACTAGTTTTAGAAAGATGCATGTGAAATATTTCTAGTATACTGTAGAGGTAAATCCTTGTACTCTATAATATTACTAAGGATTTCATCAATAATATTTCTATAAAAATTTTATGAATATATATATGAAGTAGAGTGTGATCTTGGAAGGAAATAAAATAATAATAGGTTAGGACGAGTTAAAGAATATATTAACCAGGTAATTATAGAACATTAAAATTTTAGTGGATATTATTTCTTAACTCTTATTTAATTATATATACAGCAATTGTTTTTGTGTTTTTAAAAGGAGTAATTACACCTTTTTTTAATGGTGAGATTGATGATGATCCTTTTAAGTATTTAATTATCCCTCTTAGGAAATGTTTTCATAATAGTAACTTTAAAACATAACCATATGATGACTAAAATAAAAAACGATATTTCAGTTGAATTGCATATATAAATCCATTATGTCAAAAATTATTATGTTAAGTTGAAGTGAATAATTTTATGGAAATTTTCGGATGGAAATTTCTCCATTAATCAAAAAGTTAATATATATAAATCATCCTAAAGTTAAAAAGGATAAAAAACCCTAAGATAACAACATAATAGTAAAATGAAATACTATGTTTATATTAGGAGGGATCATATCCACATTTGAGAAAGTGAGACCACGATAGAAATTGATAATGTAAATGATAAATATTTACAATATTTTTTCATAAGATATATAAGTGTTCTTGGATTGGAAATGACAAGAGATTCTTAGTTTATATGAAAGATAAAACTAAAGAGAGATTGTTTTCTAACAATATGTTTGATGATTTATTATTCATTATGAAGAATGAATCCTTAAAATATAAGAATAAATTGAATAAAAAATTAAGACACTAAAAGTATACGGTATATGAATTTATAAAATAGATTACATATAAAAAATCAAGTATATATTTTTTTATAACTTTTAAATGATGTAGAACACACTTAGTTCAAATGGGTATTCAAGAAAGAGTTAAAAATTAATGGTAAATTGTAATGACCCCTACACTAGTATCCCAGAACTGATGTCTAATTTTTTTCATTATCATAAGATAAAAGGCATCTCACATGAAAGGAGAAATAGTTTAGTAGGATTGGGAAACAAGACTCATACATGACTCACACATTAAATGTAAAAACAAAAATCACAACATAATTTTTTAGATAATAATGTTATTCCCTCTAGAATGACCTTTCATAATAAAAATAATATTCTTTAAATATTCCTTGGAATGGAATACAAATAAGGGTTAGATAAAATTATCAGTAAGGGTTCCGTACAGTGGAAGCTATCATGAATCAATAAGCATAGTTAATATTTAATGATAAATAACTGAATGGATATTCCATTTAAATAACTTATCTATCATGATAAGATAATGAATAATCAATATGGAAATGTTGATAAATGAAAACCCATTCCATTAAATCAAAAAACTGAGAATTAAAGGCATCCAAAGAAAATAATATTATTAAAATTTCATTGATAATAAGATAATGAATAATAAATATAGAAATGAAAATAACTAAAAACACCTGACATTTATTCAATAAACTGAGAATGAAATGCATACAAAGATAATATCCTTGTAAAAATCTCATGGATAATAATATAAGGCACAATCAATATTGAAAGGTAAATATATGAGATAATATTCCAATTAATCAATAAACTAAGAATTAAAATCACCTAGAGAGAATACAATTATGAAAACCTTGGGGATAATAATAACTAAATTCTTATTGAAGGAAATTATTGATCGTTAGATTCTATGTTCTTTGGAACACGGTACCTCTACCATTAAGTCCTTTCACAAGATGGTATAAAAATATAGGTAGAAACCCATTTAATGTTATATTACAAATTTTTCCCATGAGAGTACTAATGAAATGAGGGGATATATAATTTTTAGCTGCACCCATCAGTTTATATCAAGAGTATTCCTCATATATTGACTAATTTATTTAATTCATGAACAATTCACATTATCATTAAATAATTAAATTGAGTAAAAAATACCGATTTATCAATATTTAGCCAGATAAATAAATAAATTTCAACGTAAAACACCTTAAGCAAAAATTATATACAATATAAGAATTAAAAATATCCATGATAAATAATATTTATATTTTGGGGAAATTTAATGTCCAATGATCACATAAAATGGAATATTTGAAGGGAAAGTTAATGGATGCCAAAACAAATTTGGAAAGTTAATATCAATACATTCTATGGTAAAAATGATCATAAACTATAAATATGAAGTTTTTAAGATTTCATAAATAAATAATATCCCTAGTGGAGTATAAGTAAAATAAAGGGTTGGTGTCATTGATGAATATAAACACTATAAAAACTTCTTTAAAATAATTCTTGAGGAAAAAACCACTTTCATGTTGAAAATGACCTTTTAAAACTATAATTTCAAAATTCATTTTGAAAATAATTTTATTTAAAAACAAAATTTATAACATATAAATGAATCTTTAAAACATTTAGTTGTAATGATATTAGTAAATTTCATACATGTAATATATGTTAAAACAAAATTCTTTTCACTATTTTGATAAAATCAAAATGGGAATTATTTTTGAAAATGGCATGAAGATTACTTTAATTTCTTTGTAAAAAGAAAAAATTGGTAAAAATGTATTTAGAAAATAATTTTGAAGATATTAACAAAAATTTGAAAACATTTTTAGAAAACATGGGTTTTCAGTAAATAGGTTATGTTACTCCAGAGAAAAATAAGGTCAAAATTTATGAAAAAACAATTCTCAGCGATTTTAAGTACGAAATAGTGGAAAATTGATACTATTACCGGAAAACATAATGAATAACCAAATGAAAATAAAATGAAATGGGTTTATTATCCAATAATAAAATAATTTCTTTTAATTTAATCTCAATCAAAAAAAAATATTTATTAAATGAGATTATGAAATAAACCCTTACCACGACCATAATGTTGAAGTGAGAATTAGACAAAGAATTTATTATGTATAAGAAATTTAATTCCACATAAAAATGTGGGAATAAAAAAATAGATACTCAAAATTAATTAAAAATTTAATCTTATAATATCGAAGCCAACAAATCATTAATATAACCCAATGAAAAAAATCGAGTAAAACAATTATTTACCAGTTGGTAATTTTCATGTCGAATACCCTTGGATAAAATAATTAAAATTTAAAAATAAGATACCATGATTGGTTAAATAATAATTATATTACATTTCAAAGGCTAATTATTAACACCGTATAAAATAAATTTAGGTTCATAACATTAAATATTCTTCAATGAAGGGAAATTGAGATGAAGTCCCTTACCTTGATTCTGACTCATCACATATTTTTTTATCTTCCTAAATAATAATCATATGTTAGTTATTTACTTTCTTGAGAACCATATTATTTTTATTATAAATTTTATTTTACTTATTAATTTGTTATAAATAATGACTTAATCAATTAAGTTTACATCAAGTGTTTTGACAATATTTGACTTATTTGTCAAAAATGACTTCTGTAGGTTGAGAATTGGTATAAGATGTCATTATTTAAATATATATGAAATAATAATAATAAAATAATTTTCATATTTATACACATATTATACTTTTAATACCAATAATTAATTAATTTTTTTTTCAGATATGAAGTATGCTACGATCGTGGAGATGGTAGGTCGTACGTACCCATGAGTAACGTTTCCATTTTTCAATGATCATTATGGAAATGAGGTAAGTAATATTTCATATTTATAGTGTGATCATACTATAATTAATACTATATTATTAATTTAAATATAATTATATGTATATATATATATCATCCATGTGGTTTGGTTATGGAAAGAGATTCACATCGCTTCGTAAAGGTGGTAGTCTAAACGTACCCAAATGACACTATCGTCTTTCAGTGAGTGAAAAGGAATAAAAATGATATATTATCATGAAAAAATTATAAATACATGATAAATATCATTATTATTACATTTATATCACATATATTCCTTATATTTATCCTTATTACCTTCCATGTAAAGCATTAGTGAAAAATGATCACATCACTTTGTGAGGCGGTAGTCTGTCGTACACACAAGCGACATTATTACATCCCCTAAATAATGGAAATTAAAAATAGGAAAATATGATAAAATTAACTTATTGGTATACTTATTTTATAAATATCATATATATACTTTATATTCTTTATCATACCCAACTGTGATAGGTGTTGATGGAAAACGTGTCACATCGGATCATGATGCAGTAGTCTACCGTACACATGAATGACGTTATCATTTCCCATTTGAGGGAAAAGGAGATTAATATAGGTTATACCCTTCATATAATAAAATATAAATATATGAGAGATATTGGTGTTATTATATAAACATAAATGAAGAATATTTCAAGGAGGTGGAAGAAGAAATAAAACAAAAACACATAGTTTGGAAATTTACCTCGTCTTGGAACAACTTTTTTAGATTATACATAAATTATTACAAGAATGTATTTATTACCACAAAAAATCTTATAGGATGAGTTGATGGATGTTGGGATGTGATTTGGGTTGTTATTTTCTAAACTAATTTATTTAATGTTTAATGAATAGAGGAGTGGGGGAGGCCTTTTATAAGTAAGGTGAGCAGAACACTTGTAATTTTTGAAAATAAAAATGTTTACCCACATTTTTCACAATGAAAAATGATACAAAATATAGTATTATTGAAAATTATGAATTATATATTTTTTTAATATTTCCATAAAATATATTTTTGGAAGGTGTTTAGGTCATTTTAACCCTTATGTTTTTAGTTCAAAACCTAGTAAACACATTTTTAACTTTACTGTGGAATTAAATTTTCTTATTTTCACTATAAATTTTAGTAAAAAATTATATTTAAATTATTAGATAATATAAATCATATTAATTAAAAATATTAAATTCATTTTTAAAAAATTAATTAACAAATGCGGCATAATCCAATAAAATTATACCCGCAGACACGATGAAAAAGTTGGCGTGCAAAGTGAAGCGTATTATAAGTATAAAAGGTTTTAATACAAAAATAAAATATGGAATTAATTAAAATGACATAATGTGTATATATTAAAATAAAATTTAACTAATTTCAATTTAAAACTAATTTGAAATATCATATATCTTTGAAAATAATTTAAATGAAAATGTAGTTTTCAAATAAAAATCTATATTTTTCTCTATTCATTGAAAAATGAAAACATTTCAAATAAAATAAAATATTTTACTACTAATATATTGATACATTGATGTAGAAAATTAATTTAATTTCATCAAATAAATTTTCTAAGAGTGTATAAAATTAATTTTATCATAAGTGTGCAAGAATCGATGAAACCATTTTCATTAAGAAACTTATTTTTTAGAAGACATTTATTTTTCTGTCAAAATATTATTATTTTATTGATAATAAATAAATATACATTTAATTTATTTTATACATGTATAAACCATATTTTTTATAATTTATTTAGTACGTTTCATGGTATAAAATTTAATGGCTAGGATATAATAGTAAATTATATTACAATACATTTAGACTCGAGGTTTTGTGTTCTACAAGCGATCAAATAGAAAACATTTAAAATATAATTCATGGGTTATTTAAGATTAGATTTGAATGATACATATTCGGTCAAATACAATAATCTAATTTTATAATTTTGTGGTGTTACATTCTCCCCTCCTAAAATAAATTCTGACCTCACAATTTTGCCTTGTAGTTAGAAAACGGAGGTTTGATATTTGAAAATTCATTTATTGAAAAACCACATTGTAAAAAGGATTAATAAAAAATTAATATTAGATAAAGGAAAGTGAAGATATGTATGTAGACGATAAGAGAAAATAATTATAGAGAGTGATAGAGTCCATTGATTACAAGAAAGTGAATTACAAATTAGAAGTTAAGGACCTCAAAAAATAATAATTATGTGATGATTTAGAATTCCATTTTACTCATCAGATATGATGGTAATATGGTAATTTTTTTCAAGATTCATTTTGTAAAGTTAAGGATTTATTTTACTATCTAATAATATAAGCAAATATAATTTCTTGATATATTTAAATTTTTAAAGAACAAATTCATTTTTTAGATGTGCCATGATCAATTTGTATTTCATTACGTACTCCAAGAAATGAATTTAAAAAAATGATTTTTTTTCCTGAAGCACTAAAATTAATTTTTAATGGGTTGTAATACCCATAAGAGAGTGAAAAGTCTTTCTATATGTCTCCTAAATATTTTCTAAAACCAATATAGTTATCAAAAGTTATCCAATATATTTTATATCAATATGTAAAACTCAAGAGTAACACTACGGGTTCATCATTAATATTGATTCATCAAATCATTTACCGAAAAATAATTACATATTAATCCCAACATCACATAGTCCAATGATAGGTTTTACACCCTTATCATCCTTCGATTGTGGGTTCAAGCCCCTTGTCCTTGTCAGACATAATGGGTTTCTACACAACATTTGGATTGTCATTTTTCTAAAACCACATTAATATAATTCCTATAACATTAACTAAGTGAAATAACCCATAATTACCTCAACATAAAAGATAAGATAAACTATAAAGGATAAAAATACCTTTAACCATATAACCAAAATAGTAAATGAATTATTTCTTAAATAAATTTATTTTATACTAAACCAATAGGTTATATTCACATAAATGTTTTCCCAAAATATCCTTAATTTTTTTAATATCCCATCACATAAAAACTAAAAAGGGTTGATTAAGACATTAAAATATTTGATCATACTTAAAATCATAAGTGATTATGGTTTCCACAACTCTTATGTTAATCAATACATATATCCTTAAAAAAATTACACATCTTTTAGATGATTCAGGATTCCTATAACCAAAAAAACATTGGTAAAAAACATCTAAAATTTAATTCTTGAATCGCAATACATAAATACTTCATCAATTTTTTGTTAACATAGGTTCTTCCATGGTCTTGGGGTTAAGATTTAAAATAGGAAGTTGAATCAGATAATTCCATGGTTCTCCATATTTAAGGAAACAAACTATAAATCGATCCTTAACTTGAGATTTATTTCCTTCAATTGTACACTTAGTTTTTTCATGTAAATTCATCGATTTATTCCCTAATTTTCCCCACATTAAATTTTTCCCCATTCTATTGGGAAAATTTCTTGGATTTCTCTTTCCACATTTCCAACATGATTGAAATCGATCCTTCTTTCCTCCATGGTCTCCACCACTTGAGGCATTATAAAACACCATCTTTATCCACATTGTTGAGTCTGGGAGTTGGTTAAGGTATAATATTTTAATTATATTTCAAAATGAATGATTATGTGTAATCAAGATAACTTTCACTCCAATCGTCATCTCATTTGATTATTCATAGTCACTATATTATAATTTATGTTCAATGACAACACAATTCCTTCAGGTTCCACCCATTGAATAAAACCAAAAATCATAGGGTGTGAAACAATAATCGTAGTGGGAAAACCATATAATAATTTATAAGATATTTAAATAATAACATATTATTTTCAATTTAAGACACCATAAGATTAACTCAGGTCATTCGTTGGCATCATATATTCAAAACCAGTATAATGGTTTGTAAAAAAAATGTGAATTATCCTAAGCATATCCATCTCGGAGTGTCAAAACTGGCCCATAGTAAGGCCCAATTTCATGCACCAGGTGATGATCAGGACAATCCCAATTCACCCTTTTTGAATTTATTACCCCTAGGTACATCTGTTTGAGAACTATGTCAACTCGGAGTATCTACATAGGGATGTATTTCTAGGAAAAACAGATTAATAACATCCTTATCAAGAATTTAGTATATTATTCTAAATTTATCATCAATATATTATCATAGGGTTATGATCCCTAATATATATTTTCCTAAATCAAGTTCCTAAGGATTCTAACAAAATGTTTTTGATATGAACTATAATGAACCCGAACCAAGTAGCCCGTAGCCGATGTATACTTTATTAAATTTTCATTAGATAAAAGGAATCACATCATTATGAACCTAATAGTTTACTAGTCTTGGTAAACTAGATACATATATGAATCCCAAATTATATTTGAAATAATAATTTACATCATAATTTTTTTCAATAATAACATTATTTCCACTTGTATATAATTTTATATCAATCATAGTACACTTAGCAGATTCCTTGGAAAAGATTCAATATAATGGCGATCTCAAATGATCAGTAAGGGTTAAGTAAATCATAATCTATCATGAACCAATAATAATAATCAACATGAACAGTTTAATAAATGAACACACATTCCATTTAAAGAACTTGGATATCATGATAATATAATGCATTATAAAAATGAAAAGTCCAATAAATGAAAATATATTCCATTTCAACAAGGAGCTGAGAATAAAAATCGTGCTGAGATATTTCATTAAAAAAATCTCGTAGATAATAAGATATGGCTTAAAGAACATAGTAAGGTAAATAACTAAAAAAATATGACTTTTAATCAATAATGTGATAATGAAATGTATCCAATGATAATATCATTGTGAAAATTTCATAGATAGTAATATAATACTTAATCAATATGTAAATATAAATATATGAGGAAACATTCCATTTAATCAATAAACTATGAATTAAATGAATCTAGAGATAATATCATGGTGAACATATCTGGTAAATTAATAACTAAATTCTTAATGAAGAAAATTGATAAAAATTAGATGTCATGTTCTCAGGAACATAACACCTCTATAATCTATACCTTTTTCAAGATAGTTTAAAACTATAGGTAAAAACCCATTTAATTACAGATTACAAATTCACCTCATGAGACTATAGATGCATCCAATGGCTATATAATTCAATACCCCACCCATAACCAAATTTTCAAATAATTCCTTACATATAAAATAATTTATTCAATTTATGAACATTATGTCTTATCATTATATATCCTTATTGAGTAAAGAATATAGATATATCAATATTTACCAAGTTAAAAAAATAACTTTCAATGTATATCACCATGTTTAGAAATGATATACAGTTTGAGTAATAAACATATCCATGATAAATAATATGTTTATTTATAAGAAATTTAATATCCATTTTTTTGGTAAAATCTAAATAAATATTGTTTTGAAAATGACATGAATATTCCTTTCATTTTGGTTTTTTAAAATGTCAAATTAGAGAAAAATTTATTTAATAAATAATTATTAAAATGATAAAAACATTTTTTAAATATTTTTTATAAAACATCGGTCTTGATGAAAAGGGATTTATGATCGAAAAGATAAATAATGCTGGATATTGTTAAAAATATTTTCTCATTAATTTTAGGTGATAAAGAGTAAAACAATTGTACTATTACTTTAAAAAATCTGGAAGAAATAGAGAAAAATTAAATTTTATGTGTTTATTACCCAATTATTAAATAATTTCTTTCAATTTAAATTCAACAATAAACAATCTCGATTAAATTGAGATTATGAAATAAACCCTTATCATGATCATAACATTGAAGTGGGAATTAACCATTGAATAGATTATGTGTATCAAATTTAATTCCAAATAAAACGATAGGAAATAAAATAATAGTATTAAAAATTAATTACACACATATTATTATAATATCAAAGACAACTATGTAGTAATATAACCCAATGAAAGGAAATCTAGTTATGGAAGAATTTACCTCTTGGATATTTTCATGTCATATCCCCTTGTTTCAAATAAATCAAATTTAAACCAACAATATCATGAATTAATATAGAATCATAATATTATATGTAAAATGGGGATTATGCATACAATATAAAACAAATTAGTTGCATAAAATCATAATATACCTCAATGAAAAGAAATTGAGACGAAGTCCCTTTCCTTGAGTATGAATCATCAAGTATGTTATTTATATTCATGAATAATAAGCATTTGATAATTATTTACATTATTAATAAACTTTTAAAGCTTATTATTCCGTTTATTTAACTTATTATCATGTTATATAAAGTTACATAATGAATTAATTTCACATCAGGTGTTTTAATGATATTTGACTTCTGTTTCAAAAATGACTTTGGTGGGTTGACCATTGGTCTAAGTGGAAAATATTTTAACTTATCAAGAATAATAATCATTAAATATTCATCATATTTAAATATAAATTATAATTTTAATACCAATTGTGAAATATGGTTTTGATAAGTAAATCATGTTACAATAATGGAGATGGTAGGCTCTACAAACACATGAGTAACATTTCCATTTTTCAATAATCATTATAGAAAGAATGTCAGTAAAATTCTATAATTAAATAATTATCATAATATAATAAATAACATATTATTTTTTAAATATAATTATATATATCATCCATGTGGTTTGGTAATGAAAAGAGATTCACATCACTTCGTGAAGGCAATAGACCACATGTGTACGAACGACATTATCATCTTTCATTGAGTGCAAAGGTAAGAAATAAAATGATCACTTTCTTTTAAGAATGATAAATATGTAATTAATACAATAATTATTTCATTTATATAACTTATATTCATGAAATTTATCCTTATTACCTTCCACGTAAAACATTATAGAAAAACAAATCACATCACCTTATGAGACAATAGTCTGCCACAGACATGAGCAACAATATCATATCCACAACAGAATGAAAAGTAAATAGGTATAAATGATAAAATTAATAAATTTATATAATTATTTTATAAATACATATATATACTTTATATCCATTATAATACAAAACTGTGAGAGGTTTTGATGGAAAATGTGCCATGTCGGTTCGTGGGGAAGTAGTCCACAATACACACGAGCAACGGTATTATTTACCATTTGAGGGAAGAGGAGATCGATATAGGTAATTAAATTAACCTAGTAAAATCTCATTATATATTAGGTAATTTTGTTATTAAACAATCATAAATGAAAAATATTTAAATATGTGGATGAATAAATAAAATAGAAATGTATAGTTTGAATGTTTTCCTCTTCTCAGACAACCTCTTAAGGATTATGCCTAAAGTATTTTTAGAATAGATTTTTGAAACAAATAAATTCTTATAGGATGAGGATGTGTAATTTTTAAATTAAATTTGGTAGGTATTGGATTAAACAAATGGTTTCAAAGGTGTTAATAATAAATAAGAGTGGGTGACCATTTATAAGTGAGGTGAGTGGAACACTTTTAATTTTTGAAAATAGAAAGGTGTTTTGATATTTCTCACATGCCATAAGGTTAAAAAATGAAGTATTGTCAATCCTTAGACATTATAGTCTATATATATTTCCATTAAATATATTTTATACAAGTCTTATGTTATTTTAACCCCAAAATGTTTAGTTTATCTCCTCATTAAACCCATTTTTACCTCAACCACGGTAATTATTTTTTATAGTTATCACAAATGATTTTGATGAAAAATTAAATCCACCATATTAGATAATATAAATTATAATAATTAAAAATAGTTAATCCATTTTCAAGAATTCAATTCAAATAAGTGGAAGAATCCAATATAAAATTATACCCATCGACTCGATGAAAAAGGTGGTTTCCAAAGTGAAACTTATAATAAGTACAAATTGTTTTTATATCATAATTATCTATGAAATTATTTATAATTAAGTAATATTTATTGAATATAATGATATATAAATAGTTTTACTTTAAAAATAATTTAAAATGAAATTTTAGTTTTTGAAAAAATCAAATGGAAAGGAATTTTTCAAATAAAAATATGTATTTTCACTATTTTTTTAAAAATAAAAGTTTTCAGAAAAATACCAAATATTTATCTTTTTATTATTTTGATATTATGATTTAAAAAATAAATTTAATTTTATAAATAAATTTTTCAAAATGTATCAATAATTAATTGTTACATAAGTGCTCATGAAGCAACGAACCTGTTTTCTTATAAAAAATATTATTTTCATAAAATATTTATTTTTCTTTCAAATGATTATTATTTTATTTATAATCAATAGATTAAAATTTATTGTTTTTTATACATTTATAAAAAATATAATCTTTATATAATTTTCATAATTTTGATATTAATATTCATTCCCACCATTTTAATGGCCAGGTTATAACAATATACTATATTACGGTTTATTTAGTTGTAGTGTTGCATGTTCTGAAAATTATCAAAAAAATTAAATTTAAAATACATTGTGTTGGTTGTTTAAGCTCGATATTTAATGTCACATAATATATCAAATACAATTATATTATTTTATAATTTCATGGTGTCACGAAAATTGAATACATATAAATTAATACTAGTCATTAAAGGTTTAAGATAAGTCATGATGTTGATATGATAAAACAATCTCAGCAAATGAGATTCTAAAATGATATTTAATTCTAATTTCCTTATTAGTTTACCTTGGTAATTATAAAAAATATAAAAGGATCCATTTATAGATCAATATAAAAATTAAATATTTGGATGATTAATGTTCGATGTCTCTACATGGGAGTTCCATGATTTCCCCGGTGACATATGTTTATAAGATATAGAAAATTGATATTAGTATTATAAATGGTTAAAACTTAGTTGAAAATATTTATCCTTGAATTTATTGAAGTAGCTATATAATTTCTTGTGAATTAAATATAATGATACCAATTTATAGGTTTCTTTATTTATGAAAAATTGGATAAGTTGAAAATTTATTAAAAATACTAGACTGCCAAATTCAAGAGTGAATTACCTCCCATGTCACTTGGCATAATTTTTTTTAAGTTGATATATTTGAAACCTAGAAAGATATCAAGATGATGGGTAAAATTATATAGGATTTAGTTATGGGATCAATTTCATACTCTTGGCCATGCACTATATTTTATATTTCCTATGCATATATAATGATTAGAAAAGATAACAACATAAGAGAACTATATGGAGGATTAATTATAATTATAAAATAGATAATTAGAAATATAAGGGATATGTTCCTTGTTCCAGGAGAGGAATGAGATCCATTTATAGAGGAAAACCAAACTATCATTAAGATGATAAATTTTTTCTAGTGTCATAGTTATGATTTATCAAATAACTAATTCAAGCTCATTGTTTCAAGTAGTATCAAATTATATAAAACCAATTATGATTTGTCTTTTGATCTAACTAAAAAATCAATATAAATACCCAGCATTATCCAAAATTGAAGTGGTCTAAAAAAGTATATTATTATCACAATATATATTTTTATAATATTATAATGATAAAATTAGATAATAAACCTAGGTTATGATAAGGGATAAATGGTATATAATTTATAGATGTCATCTCTTTAATTATTTCACACAATGTTGTGATTTCATTTTTCGTAGAGTATCCATAGATGGAAAAAGTTAGAACCAATGAATAAAGACATATTTCAGAAATATTTTCATATGAGAGCTAAAAATTGTGAATATTTGTCTATTAGATCTATTTTTAGTGGAAGTGTATTTATAGTGGGGGCCCTAGAACCAAATTAAACATATACACTTTTTATTACCACATAATTTATACTATTTGAGATATATATTATTTATAATTATAAGGATATTAGCACAACTTATACATGTACTACATAAGGTAGTGTCCTTAAATTATAGGAAATTTTACATAGTGCTAGTTCCTTGACTAAATCAATATATTTGGTAGATAAATTAAATTTCATCTCATATAGTCTATGAAATAAATATAAAGCACAAATGAAAAGTGATAAAATATAGGAATATTGGTTGATGAGATATTTCAAGATAAACATATTATGTTATATAGTAACTCTTCAAAATAAGTTTTAAAATATATAAATTATCCTTATCTCTTTGGGTTTTTTTGTTTCACTAGACACCATACATTTTTTATGAGTATAAATTGATACTATTGATATAAGGGCCTAAAAATCGCCACACAAAATGAATCCAAAAATTTCTACAAATTTAACTAATTAGAGTTAATGAAAAATATGAACCCACAATATTCAGTCAATGAAAATATGACTATTAATAATTAGAAATAAAAAAATTAATTACATTAAATTATATGAAATTTATGTTTATAATAATAATAATTTAATGTATATCTCATTGTATTTACATGTTATTTAATTATAAAAAATATAACATGTGATTTTTTTCTCAAAAAATATTATTTAGGAGAGGTTCATTAAACATATATTTGTTCCCAATATATTTTGAGAAGATAAATGAGTAATTGAATACATTTTTGATATTGAAAAGAAGTTAATGAAATGAATATTTTATTATAGAATGTGGTATTCATCTTGAGAATGAAGACCAAAGAATGATGAAGTGGATGAATCCTTATGTAATCTTTTTTTGTAAAAACATAAATAATGTTCAAACTCAACCGAAGTTTGATGATTCATTTGAGGTGAATTTCATTCCAATATTTAAGGGAAATTTAAAGATGAAAGTAAATTTTTTGGAAGCGATTGGAAGAAATATTGATGTGTTTCGGAGTTACGATAAAAAATAGCTAAGTATGGAGGAGAATATGATACATACTATAATAACATATGTGTCATTACTGACTTGTGTTTGATTCATTTGACCTACCCACGAGACATTTAACCTTAATGGGAGTAATTTAATTCAGTGTATAATTAGTTTTCCTATTTGTAGGAGTCAATTATATATGCAAACAAGTGAATTAATTATTGTTTATGAGAGATCTTTAAATGCATATGAGTCAAAGAATTACTGAAAATTTGGGAGTCTTGAAGAATTAAAATGGAAGATTCCATGATTATTTAAATAAGATTAAATTAATCTAGACGATGTTAAACATTTTTTATATAGATTAAAACATAACACAGTTTGTGTTGTTATCCAAGAAATTGGAGAAGAAGGATTGAAAAATAAAGTAGAAGAAATGAAGTGTATTTATTAAGAAACTACTGAGTTTTCCCATGATCCAAATTATGTTTTTATAATTTTAACGTTATATTATTTTATTTCATTTAAATTTCTTAATAACAATAATTTTTTTTTAATTTTATTATTATTAATATTAATCAAATTAGAATATTTCAATTATTAAAATGCCTCTGGATTTTTTGTTTTGACCGTTCATAACATGTTCTAAAAGTTTCATGAAGTGTTGAAAGGAAAATTATGTAATTTGGGACCTCGAAATATCATTTAGGCATGTTTTTTACAATTCCCACATAGCCTTTTTGTCACAACCCGTCCCCCGGGGCCCATGTCGTCACTACCCCAAGCTCCCCTTCCATAGGCTAGGGGTTGGTGACTAGCACCTAAAAGGTGTATACCTAAAACAGGAAGACATTGCCTTTAAACCTGTACAAACACACAGCCCAAGAACACAACAAGATGCAAAAATGAAGTAAACTGTAGTAGTAAATGTGTGTATTGAAAGTAAAGGGGGCCGAAATACAAGCCTAAATGAAAAGGTACAACAAAAACTGAAAACAAAAAACAACTCCTATTATTGTCCACCAAGGATCCTACCTGAAGGTTAGGTACAACTCATCTCTACTGCTCTCCACGCTGGGCAGTCTCCACTGTGTACTACATGGTCCTAACTCCCTCAAGTCTCGGCCAAACATCTCATCGTTTGAACAAGGAAAAACAAGGTGCAGGTGAATCCCATGCATGGGTGACTATAACAATATCCAGTTGGGATCCCAAGACCCCTAAAGGAATCACTGAATTCTACAAAGAAAAAACCACAAAGCATGATATCAATCACAAAGCACAAATAAATAAACACAACTAAAACCAAGTATAAGTAAAGTACAGAAGTACAGATGATTAGTCAAGAAGATTGATAATCTTAATCTATCTAGAGGCACTGATACTGGCCACACAGAGTATGGCCTACACAGGATTGATAGGTACTAACCCCCTCAAGACCCACAAGGGATCTGACCCACCCGAAGTAAAAAGGTACTAACCCCCACAAGACCCACACAGGATCCGGCCCGCCGGAAGTCAATAGGTACTAACCCCCACAAGACCCACATAGGATAAATATGCGCTGACCCATAAAGGATCACTAAGCGCTGACCCACACAAGATCTGGACCATAAGGGATCAGTATGTCGCTGATCCACGATGGGACACTCAAAGGCTAGTCCTCATCGGGTTGCATACTACTGAACCACACAAGATCGCTAGGTACTGATCCACTCATGATTACTAGGTGCTGACCCACACAGGATTTCTTTGTACTAACCTCCGTATGATATGTCTCTGACCTCCACCTCACTGCCATCCATTGAAATCCTACTCATAGTATGCTTGATTCTTGGAGAACTGTTCCTCTAGGGATTGGTCGAATTTAAACTGGCATAAAGTAGTAAGAATAATTAACCTAATGATTCGTCCTGTCATAAGGATTTCAATGCAACAAACGGGCCATCAACTGGATGCCCGGTCTGTAAGTTATTGTCATTTTAGTGTCGATAGCCTAGTTGTATTCAGAGTCGATCCAACCAAGAAATACTCCAACATCCTCCAAAAAAACTATGTAGTATCTCAAAAGGACCTTCATGCTCCAAGTATCCCAACGCCACAAACGGTTCATCAGAAATGTGTTTGGTTCGCGAGATACGGTCATTTAAGCATATCTGGGCCCGAGAGGGGTGTGGGTCTGGTCCGACCCGACCCGAACTCGTTTGGGACGACCCAACTCAGTTCGAGTCAACACGGACCACCCTGGGTCCGACCTGGTCCGGCCCCAACCATCTTGGGTTGGCTTGGTTGGGCTGGGCCGTGGACTGTCCCGGTCCACCCCAGCTGGGTTGGGTCGCGGACCGACGGGGCCCGCCCCAGCTGGGTTGGGCCGTGGTGGTTCGGCCCACTAGCTAGCATGACCCATGTGGGGTTTTGTGGTCCACTACTCTTGAATGACTCAAAGGAGTTGTTCAGATGCTTTATTGGTGGTTCCATGTGGCGCCACCTCATCACCCACAGGACCCGCAGGGAGAGGGTCCCTTAAATCACTGCAACTTCAAGCCACAACTCCCTTCCGTGCAGCACGTGACGGAACACCGCCTCCACCTTCACGGTCAGCCACTTCCAGCCGCCTATCTGACCACTATGGTTCCTAGTGGAACCGCTCTTTCTCCATAGATGGAGGTTCCTGGCCGCCACCCTCGTCCACCAGCGCCTCACCAACGCTTCCTCTGCGGACCACCACGTGAGTTCTGGTGGTTCGTTTTTCCATCTGGACATGGATACAGGCTACACAGGATGCCTCCACTGTTGTGCGGCTCCCGGATACTAGATTCTGTTATGTTGAAGAATTTTACCTCTAATAGTGCAACAAGAACAAAGCAGTGGAGGGTCCGGGCCTTATTTGTTTGGCTCTCACCCTCCACATTAACATGATAACAAGCGGGAGGAATTTACAATTCATCCAAGACAATTTCAATAATAAACCCCATACCTCGTAAAGTTTCAGAGGTATCACAGTCATTGGACAAAGGATATTCCCTATTAGAGTGAGTTCATCAGCGTTCTTTGATCCCATATCATCACCGCCTAAGCTTATGTCCTCCATCGGTGGAAGACATTACATCAATTTTCCAGAGGATCCATGCTTAGTGAATCCGGGTCAAAACTCCATCTCGAGCCTCACTTAAATAGATGGGGAAATGGTGAGTAACACACTAAGGAATTAATGAGGTTTGTTTAATGAATTAACCCCTTAATTCCCCAACAATGTGGTTATAAATAAAGGAGATTCAATCCATTAGTTGGCTTGACTAGTCCCTTGTCCCCACCACTGCTACTCATCTGCTGAAGAAATAGAAATAAAATAACTTGTCACGTTATTTTATTGTTTTCCTGTAAACCCCAAAATTTAACTTTTTCTCCCAACCTTCTTTGGTTGAAGTGAAGCTTCCCTTATGTGAATCTCAGTTCTAAGGATAGAACAATGCCCTCATATTTTTAATCTGAGCATCAGTTCAAATGACAGAAAATGATGCCCATGCCTTTACGGACCATACCGTAAAAAAGTTCATAAATTCATTCTAGGAACACCAAGCCTTGGAATCACATATCGTCAAATTTTGAAGACTCATAATAATCCAAAATATTTAAAAAAAATTACATTGAATTTATGGGTCATTACATTCTCCCCACCTTATGGATTTTCATCATTGAAGGATACAACAAAACTAGGGGAACAAATGGAGGTACTTCGCACGCATCTGAGCCTCCCACTTCCGTGTGCTCACCTGGAGAATCTCGTGCTACCAAAAAACTCGCACCAATGGAATCGACTGCCAATGAAGGACTCATTCCAATCGATCTTCTATCTCCACTGAGAACTCCACAAATGTCGCCCCATCATCTATGTCCAGCTCTCCCCAGTCGATAACGTTTGATGGATCATACACGTACCTCCTCATCTTCGATACATGGAATAAATTATCCACCGGGTGCATTTATGGGGGAATAGATCGATGGTACTCCACCTCGCCTACTCTACTGAGGATCTAGAAAGGTCAAATAAACCTTATATATAGCTTTCGTCCCCAGCCAGACCTTAGTAATCCTCATTGGGGTGAGACCCATATGAAGATATGGTCACCCTCCTCAAAATCTAAGGGTCTCCATATCCCATCAGCATAAGACTTCTGCTGGTTCTGTGCAGCCTTCATCCACTCATGGATGACCTACAACTTCTCTGTGGTAGCTTGTAACAACTCTAGACCCATAAGGGATGACTCCCATGGGACTATATAGTAAAGAGGTGATCTATATGGTCTCCCGTAGAATGCCTCAACAGGTTTCATGCCGATGGTGGAGTGATAAATGTTTTTGTATGAAAAATCCACTAGGGGTAGGTGGTCCTTCGAACTATGGACAAAATTGGGGACACAAGCACGAAGAATGTCCTTGAGTGTTTCTAGGGCCCTTTATGTCTGAACATCTGTCTAAGGGTGAAAGGTGGTGCTCAAGCATAGCTGAGTTCGGAATGCCTCCTACAATACATTCCATAGGAGAGATGTGAAATGAGCATCGTGATCTGAGATGATCATCGATGACACCCTGTGAAGCCATACAATCTCCCAAACGTAGAGACATCCCATGCTCTATACTGATCCCTGGTCATGGATGGGTAGAAAGTGGTCCAACTTGGTGGGTCGATCAACGATCACCCAGATGGAATCAAGGAACAAGGATATATGTAGTATCCTTATCATGAATACCCTAGATATACCATCCCACTTCCACTCTGGTACCACAAGTGGCTGCGATAAGCCTGTTGGTACCAGATTCTCGGCCTTCACTTGCTGATATGTGAGGCATTGGGATACAAACTCTACCACTGCTTTCTTCATCCCTGGCTACCATTACTAACACCAGAGGTCCTAGTACATCATCGCCACTCCAGGATATACTTCCATAGGGGTTTTGTGGAACTCCCTCAACACCTCCCCTTGAAGCGTCACTGGTAGAATAATGCGTCCTTTGAAGAAGATGGCATGCTCCCCACCTTCATAAAATCCATCAAGAGTATGTCCTGAGGATATCTGGGCATGTCAGGTCTCACAGTCTAAGTTCCCAAGCTGTGCCTCATGAACTCTCTAAAGAAGTGGGGGATTGACAGTTATAGACTGGAGGTAAGTTTCTCAGTCTCTATCCACAAAGGATATATGCAACGCGGCTAGCTGCTCGGTCACCTCACTCATCAGCTATAGACTAGACCTCATACTAAGTTCATCTACTACTACGTTCCCCTTCACAAGAGTATAGACTATCTCAAATCCATAGTCTTGGAGGAACTATAGCCATCGTCACTATCTCAGGTTTAGGTCCTTTTGTGGGAATATATACCTAAGACTTTTATGATCAAAGTAAACAGTGAACAGTTCGCCCATCATGTTGTGCCACCACATCTTCAATGCAATGACCATTGCTGCTAACTCTGAGTCATTGGTAATAGAGTTCTTCTTATACTGTCTCAACTATTGTGAGCCGTAGGTGATCAACACTCGTTCCTCCATCATGAAACAACCCAGTCCGGTCCCTAATGTATCAGAGTAAACTACGTACCCAACACCCTCTTATGGTGGCCTCATGATGAGAGCACTCATCAGTCTCTACCTCATCTCCTGGTAACTATGTTGGAACTTCTCTCTCCTCAAGAAAGGCTTCCCCTTCTTCATCAAGGCAGACAAGGGTTCCACTACACTAGAGAAGCCAGGTAAAAAACTCTAGTAGTACCCAACCAATCCCAGGAAACTCCAAACCTCGGTCACACACCTGGGTGGCTCCCAAGAAGACTATGCCTCTATCTTTTCTAGATCCACTACAACTCTAGACTATGACATAACGTTCCCCAGGAAGTGGAATTCTTATTTCCAGAACGGGAACTTTGAGATATTTCCATAAATATGATTCTCTTGGAGTGTATCTAGAACTATCCATAGGTGTGTGGCGTGATCCTCCTTCGATGCTGAGTATATCAAGATGTTGTCGCTGAAGACCAGCACAAAGCAGTGAAGGTATTGCTGAAAGATCATGTTCATGAGCCACATGAAAACTACTAGAGCATTGGTCACAGTGAAAGGAATCACCAAGAACTCGTAATGGCCATACCGACATCTAAAGGCTATATTGGGTGCGTTCTTGTCCCGTTCTATGATCAGATGATATCATAGTCTGAGGTCTATCATTCAAATCCAATGAGATCTCTTCAGCTGGTCGAAGAGATCATCAATCCATGGTAGTGGATACCTGTTCTTCATGATGACTTGGTTTAGGAGCTGATAGTCCACACAAAACCTTAAAATCCCACCTACATTCATAGAGAACAAGATAGGGGATGGCCATGGAGAAACACTGGGCCTTACAAACCCCTTTTTCTATAAGTCCTATAACTATACCATCATCTCACGAAGATCCACGAGATCCATCCAATATGCTGGTGTATATATCAGTGTTGTCCCACAGTACAGGTCAATGTGAAAGTCCACATCTCTATGAGGAGGTATTCCCAAAACATCATCAGGGAAGACATCAGCATATTGGTCCACCACTATAGTATAACTCGGAATCCTCACGTCAACTACTCTGAGGGTGAGGCTATACAATTGATGAGTAATCGACTGCACCACTTTCTAAGATTGTCCATCCTGTCATTCGAAGGTTTCCTCCTCACCGATGAAGGTAAACTTGATCCCATCCTCACAGACAGACCACACTTTTTACCAAAAACAGTCGATCTCAGCAGGGACTATGGACAACCAGTCCATAGCCAAGATGACATCGTAAGGCCTCGATGCTGCTACATGGAAATCCCAGTAGAAGATCTCACCTTTGAGAGTGAGCTCAAACTGCATGCAGTAGTGTGTAATCGTCGAATATTCTTCCATAGGAGTCTCTAATCACATGGATCGAGCCAACAACTCCATTGGAATCTCTGAGCTCTAAACGAGTGTTGTGACAATGAAAGAGTGGATGACACCTATGTCTATAATTACTACAACTAGGGTGGAATAGACATAGATTGTACCTCTAATCACCTCTAGAGCACCGTGGTCATAGGCCTCAGCTGCCTGAAGCTATGATCGCCTATAAGGCCCCGACCTTATACCTTACTTAATACAGAATTAAACGAATAATTCACATTGAGGATCTTTTTAGGTTTATTGTTTTAGAGAATTATGACATAACTATTACATCTCAGAAGATTACAAAGTATACACTTCTACATAGTTTCCTTTTTTTTCAAAACATGAACTCTTGAAAGAAAGATTCATGTATAGTTACATGTTTAAGACAACATGAATTTTACTTGAACCCATCCATGAACCTATTCCACATTATGTCCTGTGAAAAAAAATAAAAAAAAACTTGGGATGAGCATAAAAATCTCAGTAAGGGATATATAAAGAAGGAAACCTGTTAGTTTTTCAAAACAACAAGTAAACCATGAATACTTTTTCAAAGTAATACATTTCACCTTAGGAAGTAGTAAATACTCGTCACTGAATAAAAGATCATTACATAACCTTTTGTAACCAAAATATTACCATAAAACCCATATAGAGAACACATAACATATAAAGGTAACTTGGGACATAAATATACTTAAATGGAATAACCATACGGTCGACTTCCACACATATCACTAAATGGAATAACCATACGACTGACTTCCATACCAAATGCATTAGAGGTTATAATGTAACCAACCGTCCTACTATTCACCGAACCACCCGTCATATGGTTTATCACGTAACCACCAGTCAAATGTCCACGTATCATTATAAAATCATATGACATAAAACAAATATAATGGAATGAAAACTTTGCCACATTTCCATGAAAATATATCACATAAATATATTGACATAAAAAATCCATTAAAAAACCATTTCCAATAGAAAAATACATAAAAGAGTGTATGGTATTAATTTCATTTTTAAAACATTATGTCTTATTGAGGAAGCCAAAGACCAAATAACACTTGCAGCGGCGGAAAAAGTCTTTGTCACCGCGTACGTTAAAAAAATTCATTTTTTGTCGTTTAGTAAAACGATTCATAGAAAAAGATTCACGTTGAATGAAATGAAAATTCAAAGGTGTTTTATACAGTGTATAAAATAAATTCTTGTATTAGAACAAAATATGCCTCAATGAAAGGAGATTGAGACGAAGTCCCTTACCTCATGTCCGACTTGACTCGATCGCTTTTTAATATCCTGAATAATAAACTAGTGTTAATTTCTACTTTCTTAAGAACCTTTTTCAATATTATTATTCTTTTTATATCACTTATTTCCATGTTATAAACATTATGTAATCATATAGGTTAATAATGATCGTTTCGTCAATATTTGGTACTTAAGTCAAAAATGGACTTCTTACAATTACATGTTGTTCATGTGGTCGAAGGTTCATTATATCCGGAATGATATTAATGATTTGGATATCATATATATCATATATATCCAGAATATAAATGTATATATCATAGTACATAACCTTTAGAGGTATGAAATGAAATGCACTGTTCATGGAGACGGTAAGCCGTACGTAAGTATGAACGCGACTTTCATTTATATTTCATATTAAAGCAATTAAAACTAAATGAGACAAATATATATTATAATTCCATTATAATATATATATATTATATATTTAACATAATTTTATTAATTAAATTCTTTATAAATTCCATGTTTGGTATTAACGAGTCACATCACTTGAGGGGGAGGTAGTCCACACTTCCTTAGATGAAATTATCATATTTGCACTACATGAAAAGCATAAATTTAGGATTTAAATATAAAATAAATAAGAATATATAGAGAATAAATATATTATATATCATATATAAATATAGTGAAATCTTAATGTCCACCATTAAAGTTGTTAAATGATGATTGAACAATAATCATTTCGTGAGGTAGAAATTCACCAACCACAGAAACAATATGTTCTTTAACCATTAGACAGAGGTGTGAATATGTGTAGCTAGAATCCTTCTCATAAAAACATCCTAGTATATTTAAGATACTGGTGTTGTTACAAAAGAATGTAATAGAAATAGTTTAGGGGGTTGTAGAATCAAAATAAAACAAAAGGACATAAGAGAAGACATTACCTTTAAATCGGGTAACTCCCTTTGGTTTGAACCAAAAGGGTTTCTTGAAGAGATTTATGCCTAAGGTAAGACTTATAGGATGAGTAGAGGGATGTGGAGAGATACAATTTGTATATTTTGGTCGATCCAAAGGCTTGTAGGTGTGGGTATGGGGGTAGAGGTGGGGGATTTTTATAAGAGGGAGGAGGGGTACTCTTGGAATTTTATAAAATGTTACTTTATTATAAAATGATTTTCGGATTTTAAAGGTCCCAAAAGGATATATTTCAAGGATAATGTGATAAGGGTTCAAAATTACACCATAAAATAGGTTTTTGACAAGTTTAAGTCTTATATTTAACCTTATCTTCTCATTTTATTTAAATCGTTCATTAATGAGGTCATCGCTGCATCATCATGGTTTCATAAATAAATTAATTTTTATAATTTATAAAAATTATAAAAAAAATACTATGATGTAGAAAATCATAATATCTTTCCAATTAATTGTTTATAGTCAAAAAATTTACTTGTATATCCCCATGTAAAAATTGTTTTAGTAAGACAATACATGTTTGTGACATTTTTATTTTAACATTAAATAAAAAGTTATTAATGTCATTTTCTTACCCAAGTGGCTCCATGGCATCCCCAAGTTGAGACATGGATTTTCATGGTTGGAAATTACTCATCCAATATGGGTAGGACATGTTTCAAGGTAATTTAATATTATTAAAACATTATGTTTACCTTACATTACACTAATTATCTCTAATCGCGATTAATAAAACTTAAAAGTTTCAATTCACCAAAAAATTATATTCATCCAATTGAACCAAATTTTACATAATAATTAAAACCATGTATGTAGGATTTTTGAAATTCAATTCAAAAAAGTGATAAAGTTTCATTTAAACGAAAAATGAGTTTTTAACTACCACTAAGTAGTTGCACTATTCATCAAAAATAGAAGTTTTTCAGAAAAATACCAAAAATTCACCCTATGATATATTTGATATTCCGAATTCAAAAATGTTGTCTATTTTAAAAAATTCAAATCATATAATTTCCATTAATTAATTCAATAATTAATTCCCATTGTCAAAACAAATAGCGTGTTTTTATGAAACAATATATATCAAAAGATTGACACTAGTTTAAGTCAAATTTAAAGTGAAATTAATTACAAGGACCACCATTGGATTAAATGGTAAAAATATATTCTAATTGAACATTAAAACCAATTCAAAAGGTAATATAATAATATATATAAATTAGATTAGAAAGGGGTTTTGAATTAAAATAAAATATTTTTCACTTATTTATTAAAAATGAACTTTATCAGAAAAATTACAAAAACATACACAAAGTAAATTTTGATGTCCCGATTCAAAATAAGGATTTAATTTGTTACAATAGAATGTACAAAAGTGACCAAAACTATTTTTAAGGAGGGTTCCCCATCAAAAGGCGATAAATGGACCATTTAGTGAATATTTGAGTATCTATGCCTAAAATTGAATTCTTCTCTTATTTCAAGCCTTTATCATTTATTGGGTAAATGTATAAACATTTAAAAATCATATATAATCATATTTTAGTTATTTATATTCATTCCCGCCAATACAATGGCTACGTGTTTACTACCATTTAAAATAATATTATTATATTACTAGTGTGCAACGTAAGATTTCAAAGAAACTCATTATTGCCTATCGGGTACGCTATCGAACATAGAAACCCCTTTAATTTACAATTCATATTTAATTTGCATATATTAATAAATATGAAAATTTCATATTCTTTATTTACCTAGGATGTTACATCCTTCCCCCCTTTTGGGAATTGCGTCCTCATAATTTTATTCACTTATCAAAATAAGTGGGGGTATTTATCCCTCATAGTATTTTCTGATTCCCACGTTGCCTCTTCAACCATATGGGTTTTCCACAAAAACTTTACCTGTTGAATTACCTTATTCCGCAACACTTGCTCTCTACGGTCAAAAATTTGGACTAGTAGTTCTTCATAAGAGACATTCTCTTCCAACTGAACTACTTCTGGGCTCAAAACCTGAGATGGATCTAGAATATTCTTTCTCAACATCGAAACATGAAAAACATTGTGTACCTGAGAAAAACTCGGAGGTAAAGCCACTCGGTAAGCAACTAATCCAACTCTCTCCAGAATTTCATATGGTTCAATGATCCTTGTACTCAGCTTTCCTTTCTTACCAAATCACATCACCCCTTTACATTGTGAAACTTTGAGAAAAAGAAGATCACCTACCTCGAAAGATAGATCCTTCCTCCAGTTATCCGCATAACATTTCTGTCTACTCTGAGATGTTCTCATGTGTTTCTGAATAAACTAAACTTTTTTTGCCATCTATTCTACCAATTCTAATCACATCAGCTTCCTTTCCCCTACTTCATCCCAAAAAGTTGTAGTTCGACACCATTTACCATATAATGCTTCAAACAGAGCCATCTGTATACTGGAATGAAAACTGTTATTATATGAAAATTCATCCAAATAAAGATGTTAGTCCCAACTTCACTGATAATCCATCGAGAAAGCATTTACCATATAATCTATGGTCTGAATTGTTCATTCTAACTATAAATCTGATTGTGGATGAAAATATGTACAAAAATTTAATTCAGTACCCAATCACTTTTGAAGGCCTTTCCAAAATTTAGAAGTAAACCTGGGATCACAATCATATACAAGGGAGAGGGGAACTCCATGCAACCTGACTATCTCTTTAACATACAACCGAACATGTTGATCTAGAGACAAATTATCTCGAATAGGATGGAAATTAGTAGATTTATTCAATCGATCAACAATAACCCAGATTTCATTATTACCTCAAGATGTCTTTGGTAATCCTACAACAATGTACATGGATATATTTTTCCATTTCCACTCTGGCACCGGTAATGACTGAACCATCCCTTTCAGTAACTGCTTCTCTACTTTAACCTGCTGGCATGTCAAACACTTCACAATAAAATCAGAAATATATCTTTTCATTCCATCCCAACAGTAATACTCTCACAGATACCTGTACATCTTAGTACTTCCAGGATGAACTGAAAACGGGGAACTATGAGCCTCACATAACAACTCATTATTCAACTATGAATCACAAGGCACACATAATATCTTCCCAAACATCAAAACACAATCATTATCAATGTTAAATTTAGGTAACATGCCCTTCTGAACCATATCAACCTTATTCTGCAACTCAGTGTCTTGCTTCTGTGCTTGTTTAATTCTGTCTGATAGAGATAATCTCAATGAAAATCGAAACAAAACATAAGAACTTCCTACACCAAAAACTTCAATGCCAAGGTTCATCAAATCCTTAACTAATGGATCACATTCTAAATGTAACATGGTTAATGAAGCATTACTTTTTCAACTCAAAGAATCAGCCACTTTATTTTCCTTTCCCAGATGGTAATGAATTGTACAATCATAATCCTTGATTAATTCTAGCCATCTCCTCTATCTCTTGTTCAATTCATTTTGAGTGAAAATATAATTTAAACATTTGTGATCAGTATATATTTCACACTATACTCCATACAAATGATTCCTCTAAATTGTTAAAGTGAAAACCACAGCAGCTAATTCCAAATCATGTGTAGGGTAATTTTACTCATGAGTTTTCAACTAAAGTGAAGAATAAGCAATTACCTGATCATTCTGCATAAGGACACAACCAATCCCCTTCAACGAAGCATCACTGTAGATAAAAAACTCACCATTCCTGGAAGGAAGTTCCAAAATTGGAGCATTCACCAATCTTCTTTTCAATTCCTGAAAACAATCATCACATTCTTTTGTCGAGATGAACTTACCACCTTTTCGAGTTAACTTACTCATTGGACTAGATAACCGTGAAAAATTTTCCACAATCCTTCAGTAATAGCCTGACAATCCATGGAAACTATGGATCTCGGTTATATTTGTAGGTCATGGCCATTCTTCAATAACTTTTGTTTTATCAAGATCAACAATTATTCCATTTTTTGAAACAATGTGACCAAGGAAAGAAATTTGTTGTAACCAAAACTCACACTTGCTAAATTTTCCATATAGTTTCATTTCTTTTAATGTTTTCAAGATAGCCCTTAAATAAATTTCATGCTCCTATTTACTTTTAGAAAACACCAAAATATCATCAATAAAAACAATAACAAACTTATCCAAGAACTCATTTAGAATTATATTCATAAGGCCTATGAATATAGCAGGTGCATTGGATAACCCAAAAGGCATAACTACAAATTCATAATGGCCATATATAGTATGAAACAAAGTCTTCGGAACGTCGGCTTTTATTACTTTCAACTGATTGTACCCCTCCCTCAAGTCAATCTTTGAAAAATAATGAGCTCTCTAGAGATGATCAAACAAATCATCGATATGAGGAAAATGATACTTGTTCTTAATAGTGATGTTATTCAATGCTCTATAATCAATGAAAAGTCTCCTTGAAACATCTTTCTTTTTAACATACAATACAGGATAACCCCATGGTGACGTGCTAGGTTGAATGAAACATTTACCTAATAAATCCTACAATTGCTTCTTTAGCTCTAAAAGTTCATCTTGAGCCATTCGATAAGGGGGTTTTGAAATTGGATTAGAATATGGAACTAAGTCAAATGTAAATTCAACTTCCCAGCCATGAATAATACCAGGAAACTCATCAGAAAAAACATCAAGATACTCATTTACCACTGGAACATCATTTATCTGAACAGCTCCATTATTTTCAATAAAATGTGCAAGGTAACATTCATTTCCATATTTTACTAGTTTCTCAACCTCCTGATATGTAATCAAAAAGAAAGAGTTCATTCTTGTACACAAACTGAAAATCTTTTTGAAAAAAAACCTCTTTATCTCTGTATTCAATCTTAGCATGATAAACCGCAAGCCAATACATGCTCAAAATAACATCAAACTCAACTAGAGTCCAAAAAATAATGTTTTCCTGTAGATTCTTTCGACACACAAGGATAAGAAGGTTATTATAATTTCTTTTTATCTCAACGTTTCCTCTGGGTGTTTTTACAAAATGTTCAGGATTCATATCTTGTGTTGGAATTTCCAATTCACTAGAAAACTTCTCAGAAATGAAAGAATGTGCAGACCCAGAATCAAAAAACACATTGGCATAATCTGAACAAACGAATAGTGTACTTGATACTACTTCATTCGATGGCCATACATCTGCTGAAGTAGTTGCACAGGATTTCACCACCCCTTTCTGCTTGAAGTCTGGCTGCTTTCCCCCAGTTGAGTTATTTTTTAGACACTCATTTTCACAATGACCCATTTAATTACACTTTAAACATCTTACCGCTGGCTTTTCATTGCTGCATGATCATCTACCTTACAGTTATGAGAAATATGACCAGACATACCACACCGAAAGCAATTTCCAGACATGGATAAACATTCTCTAGGATGTATTTTACCACACTTATCACAGGATTGATATTTTGTTTTCTTGCCTCCTGGATTCTTGGATGAATTCATTCCCTTTTCCTGCCAACTGGACATCTTATTATGTTGTTTTTCAAAGAACACATGATAGTCAGAAAACTCCATTTCCACCTTCTCCGCATATTGAACAAGTTTTTCAAAGTTTTTGAACTCATGAGATGCTAAAGCCCTTAGATTCTTTGGATTTAACCCTTAGTAAAAACGGTTGATTTTACTATCAAGATATCATATGAAATTTGAAGCATACCCTACCAGTCGAGTGAAATTTGCTTCATAAGAAGCCAATGCGTCATCCTAATGCCTCAATTCTAGGAATTGTTTTTCCATCCTAAGATGAACCGCCTTAGGAAAATATTTCTCATGAGACATACCTTTGAATTCAACCCAGTGAAGATCATCAATCTCATCACTATCCTTGATATTTTTCACCATCGACCACCACTGATCAGATTCACCTTCAAAATGTTAAATAGCATGACAATCCTTTTGATGTTTTGAACACACCATGACATCAAAAATCATCTCCAGTGCTTTAATCTACCCTTATTATATCACAAGGTCAGATGATCCTTTGAATGATGGGGGATGTTGCCTCATAAAATTTCCACCCCTGACGTGTTCCTCTGCGGTTGATCTGGCTGATCTCATGCATGGATACCACCACTATTTATAGCCTGAGTCAACTGTGCCATCACTGCAACAAACAGTTCAGTTCCGATTCTGACCATCTCATGATGCTTATTTGGATGGTTTTCTTCCTCCTGATGTTATCCCAATATAGCTACCATGTTTCCTCTAGGGAAAACCATTCTGAACATAGAAATATCTTAGGCGAAGCAACATGGTAATCATTAAATTCTATATCATTTCAATCATTCCATAAATTTATTTATTGACATAAATATAACAATTTCATAACTACTAAAGTTGTCTAAACTGACCTCTGATACCAAATATAAGGCCTCGTCCTTATACCTTAATTAATTCTAAATTAAATGGATAATTCACATTGAGGATCTTTTCAGGTTTAGAGTTTTAGAGAATTAGTACATAACTATTACATCTCAAAATATTACAACGTATAAAATTCTACATAGTTTCCTTTTTTTACAATACATGAACTATTGAAAAGAGAGAGTCATGTATAGTTCCATGTTTAAGACAACATGACTTTTCCTTGATCCCATCCCTGACCCCGTTCCACATTGTGTCCTATGAAAAACTTTTCAAAAAACCTTGGGATTAGCATAAAAATCTCAGTAAGGGATACACAAAGAAGGAAAACTGTTATTTTATCAAAACAACAAGTAAACCATGAATACTTTATCAAAGTATTATTTTTCACCTTTAAGAAGTAGTAAATACTCTTCACTGAATAAAAGATCATTACATACCCTTTTTTAACCAAAATATTTCCATAAAACCCATATAAAGAACACATAAAATATAAAGGTAACTTGGCACAAAAACATACTTTAATGGAATAACCATACGGTCAACTTCCACACATATCACTAAATGGAATAGCCATATGGCCGAATTCCATAACCAATGCATTGGAGGTTATAACGTAACCACCCATCCTGGTATTCATGGAACCACCCGTCATATGGTTTATCACGTAACCACCCATCAAATGTCTAAGTACCATTATAAAATCAGAAGACATTAAACAAATATAATGGAAAGAAAACATTTCCACATTTCGGTCACAATATATCACTTAAATATATTGACGTAACAAATCCATTATAAAAAACATTTCCAATTCCAAAATACATAAAAGGGTATGTGGTATTTATTTCATTTTTAAAACATTACGGCTTATTGAGGAATCCAAAGACCAAATAACACTCGCGGAGGCATAAAAGGTCATTGTCACAACGTACATTAAAAGAATCATTCCTTTTTTTCGTTTAGTAAAAAGCCTCATAGAAAAAGATTCCCTCTGAATGAAATTAAAAGTAAAAGGTGTTTTATAAATCGTATAAAAGAAAGTCTTGTATTAGAACAAAATATGCCTCAATGAAAGGAGATTGAGACGAAGTCCCTTACCTCCTGTCTGACTTGACTCGATCACTCTGTAATCTCTTAAATAATAAACTAGTTTTAATTTCTACTTGCTTAAGAACCTTTTTCAAGCTTATTATTACTTTTATATCACTTAATTCCATGTTATAAACATTATTTAATCATTTAATTTAATAATGATCATTTTTTCGATATTTGGAACTTAAGTCAAAAATGGACTTCTTACAATTACATGTTGTTCACGTGGTCAAAGGTTAATTATATACAGAATGATATTAATGATTTGGATATCATATATATCCATTATATACATGTATTTATAATAGTTCATACCCTATAGAGGTAAGAAATGAAATGCACTTTTCATGGAGATGATAAGTCGTACGTATTCATGAACGCTACTTTCATTTCTATTTCATATTAAAGGAATTAAAACTATATGAGACAAATATATATTATAATTCCAGTATAATATATATATGTTATATATTTTACATAATTTCATTAATTACATTCTTTATAAATTACATGTTTGGCATGAACGAGTCACATCACATGAGGGGGCGGTAGTCCACACTTCCTCAGATGAAATTATCGTATTTTCACTACATGAAATGCATAAAGGTATGATTTAAATATCAAATACAGAAGCATATAAGGGGAATAAATATATTATATATCATATATAAATAGTGTGGCATCTTAATGGACACCATGAAAGGTCTTAATAAAATATTGAACACTCATTGTTTCGTGAGGTAGAAATTCACCAACCATAGAAACAGTATGTTCTTTAAACATTAGATGGAGGTGTGTGTATGTGTAGCTCGAATACTTCACATAACAACATCATAGTATATTTAATATATTGTTGTGTTTACAAAAGAAAGGAATATAAATAGTTTATGGGGTTGGAGAATCCAAATAAATCAAAAGGACATAAGAGAAGACATTACCTTTAAATCGGGTAACTCCCTCTGGTTTGAAAGGGTATCTTGAAGAGTTTTCTGCCTAACGTAAGGCTTCTAAAATGAGGATAGGGATGTGTAGAGATAAAATGAGCAGATTCTGGTGATCCAATGGCTTGAGAGATTTGGGTATGGGGGTAGAGGTGGGGTATTTTTATAAGAGGGAGGAGGGGCACTCTTGAAATGTTATAAAATGTTATTTTCTTATAAACTGATTTTGGATTTTAATGGTCCCAAAAGGATATATTTGGAGAATAAGGTGATAAGGGTTCTAAATCAACCCATCCAATATGTTTTTTACAAATGTAAGTCTAATATTTTACCTTATCTTCTCATTTTATTTAAATCGTTCATTAATGAGGTCATCGCTGCATCATCATGGTATCATAAATAAATTAATTTATTTAATGTGTAAAATTTATAAAACATATACTATGATGTAGGAAATATTTTTAGATTTCCAATTAATATTTATAGTATAAAAATTTGACTTGTATAACGAGTCACATCACATGAGGGGGCGGTAGTCCACACTTCCTCAGATGAAATTATCGTATTTTCACTACATGAAATGCATAAAGGTATGACTTAGATATCAAATACAGAAGCATATAAGGGGAATAAATATATTATATATCATATATAAATAGTGTGGCATCTTAATGGACACCATGAAAGGTCTTAATAAAATATTGAACACTCATTGTTTCGTGAGGTAGAAATTCACCAACCATAGAAACAGTATGTTCTTTAAACATTAGATGGAGGTGTGTGTAAGTGTAGCTCGAATACTTCACATAACAACATCATAGTATATTTAATATATTGTTGTGTTTACAAAAGAAAGGAATATAAATAGTTTATGGGGTTGGAGAATCCAAATAAATCAAAAGGACATAAGAGAAGACATTACCTTTAAATCGGGTAACTCCCTCTGGTTTGAAAGGGTATCTTGAAGAGTTTTCTGCCTAACGTAAGGCTTCTAAAATGAGGATAGGGATGTGTAGAGATAAAATGAGCAGATTCTGGTGATCCAATGGCTTGAGAGATGTGGGTATGGGGGTAGAGGTGGGGTATTTTTATAAGAGGGAGGAGGGGCACTCTTGAAATGTTATAAAATGTTATTTTCTTATAAACTGATTTTGGATTTTAATGGTCCCAAAAGGATATATTTGGAGAATAAGGTGATAAGGGTTCTAAATCAACCCATCCAATATGTTTTTTACAAATGTAAGTCTAATATTTTACCTTATCTTCTCATTTTATTTAAATCGTTCATTAATGAGGTCATCGCTGCATCATCATGGTATCATAAATAAATTAATTTATTTAATGTGTAAAATTTATAAAACATATACTATGATGTAGGAAATATTTTTAGATTTCCAATTAATATTTATAGTATAAAAATTTGACTTGTATAACCCCATGTAAAAATTGTTTTACTAAAACAATACATGTTTGTGACATTTTTATTTTAACTCAAAATAAAAAGTTATTAATGTCATTTTCTTTCCCAAGTTTGTCCATGTGGTCCCCATGTTGAGCCATGGATTTTTGTGGTCGTACATGACTCAACCAATAAGGGTAGGACATGTTTCAAGGTAATTTCATATTATTAAAACATTATGTTTACCTTAAATTACACTAATTACCTCTAATCGCGTTTAATAAAACATAAATGTTATTATTAACAAAAAAAATTAATTTCATCCCATTGAACCACATTTTACATACTAATGAAAAAAATTTGTGTCAAAATTTTAAAATTCAATTAAAAAAAGTTATAGAGTTTCATTTAAAAGAAAAAATTTTAACTACCACTTAGTGGTTTCACTATTCATCAAAAATTGAAGTTTTTCAAAAAAATAACCAAAATTCATCCTAAGCTATATTTGATATTCTGAATTCAAAAATGATGTCTATTTTACAAAATTAAAAATATATAAGTTTCATTAATTAATTCAATAATTAATTCCCATTGCCAAAACAAAAAATGTGTTTTTATGAAACAATATATATCAAAACATTGACACTAGATTAAGTTTAATATCAATGTGAAATTAATTCCAATGACCACCATTAGATTAAATGGTAAAAATATTTTCTAATTTCACTTTAAAACCAATTCAAAGGATAATCTTATCGTAGAAGTAAATTATATTAGAAAGAGGTTTTGAATTAAAATACAACATTTTTCACTTACTCATTAAAAATGAACTTTATCAGAAAAATAACAAAAACATAAAAAAAGTAAATTTTGATGTCCCGATTCTGAAGAAGGATTTCATTTTGTCCAATAGAATGTATAATAGTGACCAAAACTATTTTAATGGAGGGTTCTCCATCAAAAGGTGATAAATCAACCTTTTAGTGAATATTATAGTATCTATGTATAAAATTGAATTCTTTTCTTATTTTAAGCCATTATCTTTTATTGGTTAAATGTAAATACATTTAAAAATCATATATAATCATATTTTAGTTATATATATTCACTCCCGCCAATACAACGGCTACGTGTTAACTACCATTTAAAATTATATTATTATATTACTATTGTGCAACGTAAGATTTGAAAGAAACCCATTGTTGCGTATCAGGTACGCTATCGAACTTAGGAACCCCTTTAATATAAAAATAATATTTAATTCGCAAATATTAATAAATAAGAAAATGTCTTATTCTATATTTACCTAGGATGTTACATCGCCTCTGTCCACCTGCTCCCTAGGGTCGGGGTGGACCTCCTGGTGATGGTGGTAGAACATCAAATCGCCACCCACCGCCTGCTGCACAACTTTCTCCTCTGCCTCATCTTCCACCCTACACACCTCCACGCTCAAATATCTACCTCTAACTCAATGATCCCTCGACCATATGATGATCGTCAGTACGGTGGATCCGGTAGTCGTGATCCATGTGGCCCTTCCTGCTGCACATGAAGCACATTCTACCTCCTAGCTGACCTTTTATTCCACGTGAGCTCCGCACCTCCGACCCTACATCCCGGGGTCATCCACCTGTGGTTCTGGCCTGCTTGGACCTCTCTATCATCTGTCTACTGCCTCCTACAGATTACTCGGCTACCTATCATCTGGTGGTGGCTCTCACCATTGATTCCTACCCATGTATTTAGATCTCCACCAATAGTGCTCGCTCAAAAACTCCAGTCTGTGTCGAGATATTCAGAAACATCATCAATGCTCTGATATCTCACCAGAGACCCTACTCAAAGGTTCGAGCCCTGAAGAATGGGTCACGTACCATATCAGTGGAGTAGCGCGAGAGGTCATTGAATCTCACCGAGTACTGGATCACTGAAAAGCTTCCCTCCTATAAGTGTAGCAGCTCCTAGATGTGCACTGAGAATAGTGTCACTGTAATGTAATCCACCCTACAGCGGCTCTCAAAGTTTGTCTAGGTGAGGGTCACTATGTCATGTGACTGGAGCGTCAGGATCCACCATTTCCCAGCTGTGCCTAGGAAAAGGCTGGCAGCTAGGATGACCATCTCCTCTACCGGTGTCTCAACCAAGCAAAAAGTTGTAGCCATAACATCCATCCAGTCCTTAGCTTCCTGGGGATATGTGTCGCCTCAAAACATCAAAGGCCACAATCTTTGGAACTTGTGAAACACGCTCAGTGGGTGTGCATGTTCTGCTGGTGGGGCTGGTGGAATCTACTGCCCAACAGGTTGTGGTGTTGTATGTGCACAACCTGAAGGTGCTACCATAGTAAGAGGGACCTGCACCAAAGACCTGTTGCTCGGTCATCGTGTACTCCCTCGAGAATCCTGGATGGCTATCTATGTGATGACATCATGAAAATAAACGGGTGTTCCATGGTCAAATATTTATACTTGACGAGATGAATTAAAAGAGATAAAAAGTAAAAACATTTCCAAAACACATGGAATCAGTGTTTTCATGCACTCGGTTGAAAATTAGAATTCAGGGTCCTCATGTACTGATACATCAATTGTCGCACCAACACTATACTCCTCAAACTGAAAACCATACTCAAAACACATAACACTATTACTCCATTAAAAACACCAGAGTCCTAGTTCTTTGGTAGAACAGACACCCTTGATACCACTTTGTCACGACATGTCCCTCAGGGCCCATGCCATGACTACACCATGCCCACCTACAATAGGCCAGGGGTTGGCGACTAGCACCGGAAAGGCATATCCAAAAAATGGGAAGGCATTGTTGTTAAACCTATACAAAAACACAGCCAAAGAACACAACAAGATGAAAACCACGAAGTAAATTGTAGTAGTAAAAGTGTGTAATGATTGTAAAGGTGGTGGAATACTAGGCCAACTGAAAAGGTTCAACTACAAATGAAAATAGAAAATATCTCCTGCAATTTTCCACCAAGGATCCTACCAGAAGGGTAGGTACAACTTGTCTCCACTTCTCTCCACATCAAACAAATCTCCTCTATGTACCGCCTGGTCCTATCTCTCTCAAGTCTTAGCCAAGCTGCTCATCTTCTTTCACAAGACACAACAAGGATTCGGAGAATTCTATGTAGGGGTGAGTATACCAATTCCTAGTAGGGACCCCAAGACCCCCGGAGGTCTCACAAAATTCCACTAAGGAAAACCCACGAAGCATGATCTCAATCAAAAAGCACAGATTAATTGGCACAGATCGAACTAGGTTTAACTAAAGCACATACGTACATATGATTAGTCGAGAAGCTAGATCATCTTATTCAGTCAAGAGGCACTACTACTAACCATACTAATTCTGAACCACATAGAACATGTAGGAACTAACTCACGTATGACCCACACAGGATCCGACCTATCCAGAGTCAATAGGTTCTAACCCCTATAAGACCCACACAGGATCTGAACCACCTAGAGTCTATATGTACTAACCCCCATAAGACCCACATAGGATTTGAACCACACAGGGTTGGTCTGCACTGACCCACAAAGGATCGTTGAGCGCTGACCCACACATGATTGGTATGTCGATGATCCATGATGGGCCGCTCTAAGGCTGGTCCTAGTCGGGTCTAATACTGCTAATCCACACCGGATCACTAGGTGTTGATCCGCACAGGATCTCTAGGTGTTGACCCACACAGGATCACTCGGTATTAACCTCCGTATGATCTATCTCCAACCTCCACCTCACTACTTACCACTGGATTCCTGCTCATAGTACGCCGGATTCTGGGAGAACAGATCTTCAAGATATCAGTAATATTTCAATCGGTATGAAGTCTCGTGAAGAAGTAACCTGATGCTCCTCCCCGTGATATGGGTTCCAATGTAATAGATGCAACATCAATCGGACACCCGATCTGTATGTTATTGGCATTTTAGTGCCAAGGGCCTAATTGGATTCAAATTCGACCTAACCTATCCATACTCCAAATTTCTCCGAAACTCTCATGGAGTATTTAAAAAGTATCGTCTCTCTCCAAGGATCCCGATGCCATAGACAGTTCATCAAATAGACATCTGGTTTGCAGTATACTGTAATTTAAGCATATTTTGGCCTGAGAGGGGTCTGGGTCAGGTCAGACCCGGTCTGGGTGGACCCATCCCGATTTGGGTTGACTCAGCCAGGCCCAAACAGGCCTGGGTAGGGCCGTGACGGGGTCGGCCTGCTGGGCCTCAATGCTTCAGCTCGCTGGCTGGCATGACCCATGCGGGGTCGCGCAGTCCACTGCTCCCAAATGGCTTAAAGAAGTTATTCGACTCCTTTATTGGCAGCGCTAGGTGGCACCGCCTCATCGCCCCTGGGACCCGGAGGGAGCGGGTCCCTTGAATCACTGCAACTTCGAGTTGTAGATCCCTTCAGCACGACATGCAATGGTGCGCCACCTTTACCTTCATGGCCGGCCGCTGCCGACAGCCTTTCCAACCACTACGGTGCTGAGCAGAGCCGCTCTTTCTCCGCGGCCAATGGTTGCCCGCCATCGCCCTCATCCACTGGTGTTGCACCGACACTTCTTCAATGGGCCACCAATTGAGCTCCGATGGTCCGTTCTTCCTTCCATACACTTCAATGGGCTCCCCGGGATAGCGTTGTCGCTGCATGACTCTCGGATTCCATATTCTGACAATATGATGAATTGTCCCTTGAAGAACACAACAAGAACCAAGCGACTGAGGGTTCGTACCTTGTTAGGTTTCCCAATTCCCTCTACATTATCATGATAACAATCGAGTGGAGTTTTTAATTCATAAAAGATAATTTCAACAATAAACCCATACCTTGTGAAGCTTCAGAGGTATCGCGGTCGTTTGTGGATGGAGAGTCCATGTTGGCGTTCATCGATCCCGGATCGTCGACGCCCAAGATTCCATCTTCCTTCGGTGGATGAAATCACATAACTTCGCCAGAGGCTCCATTCTTGGTGAATCCGTGTCAAAACTCAACCCCAAGCCTCACTTAAATAGAGGGGGAAAGGATTTTAACGCACCAAGGAATTACTGAGGTTCATTTAATGAATTATTCTCTTAATTCCCCAATGGTGTGGTTACAAATAAAAGAGATTCAAGCCATTAATTGGACTGAAAATTCATTAGTCCCCACCACCTCTGCTCATCCGCTGGAGAAAAGGAAATAAAATAAATTATGAAGTTATTTTATTATTTTTTTATAAAGTCCAAAATTTAACATTTTCTTCCAACCTACTCTGGTTGATGTGAAGCTTCCCGTAAGGGAATTTTGGTGCTTCAAATTCAATAGTGACCTCATATTTTTAATCTGACCACTAGTTCAAATGATAGAATATTTCACCCACACGTTTACTAAACGTACCATAAAAGTGTTCATAAATTCTTTCTGGGCACAACGGGTCTTGGAATCACGTGCCGTAAAATTTCGACGACTCGTAATAATAGCAAATAATTTAAAAAGTTTACATGGAATTTTTGGGTCTTTAAACTTTTTATCAAAATCCAAGAGTCAATTTTGTAATCCGTACTCCTATTTTGAAATTCATATATCTAGTTTAGGACCTATGTAACCATTTTTTCCAGATTCATTTTATTTCTACATGTGGACCATACCATGTTCCACAGAACTCAAAATTTAGTAAATTTTTTTTGAAAGATAATAATATTATATAAATTTAATTAGAATTAAAAAAATTCAAAATCAATTTATATCAGATTATAAATAAGGATACAATTGAATGTACGGTTGTAGTCTGATTTCTAAAATTTTTCAAAACAATTTCGCTTTTATTTTCAATAATTACATAAGCTATAGAGGTCTGATTAAATTGATTATTAATTATTTGGAAAGATAATAAAATTTAAATTATATAATTTAACTGGACCCAAATATGATTGTTCCATTAGATGGTTTGTTATAGGTATTAATTTTGAAAAGAAAATCTGTTTATTGTTTATTGGAATTCGGATATGTGATTCCATTACATGAATCACCTACGTATTTTCACATATACTGATTTAGTTATGTGAAATTATTATATCTAATCACCTACATGAATAGATTATTTATATTGGTTATATTTATTCCCTTATGTGGATTGACTACACCGATTTACCAACTTGAGTTGATTACATTAATTCATCTATGTCAATCTCATATGTAATTTTGATTAGGAAAATAGGGAAAACACCTACATGGATTTTAAAACTTTATTCAGTGAAATTATATAGGTTATCATAAAATTTGGAAATTTCCTCTATTTTATATATTGTTTTATATTTCAATTTGGCTCATGTTTACTTCAAATATTAAAATTATTCCCTTGAATTTATAAATTCATAATAATTATGTAGAACCTATGATAATTTTTTTACAATCTTTTAAACATGTTTTTATAAAGAAAAAATGGTGTTATATTTTCATGAATGAAACTTATACCTTGAGACTCAAAAATATATATTTCTTGTTTTATTTTTTTCTTCCATTATATTTTTTATGAATTAATATTAGTTGAATTAAATCCATTCAAATGTTAAAAATATTTTTAATGCAATGATATTATGTTTTGAAATTATATACATGTTTATTTATTATTTTAAATATAATTGATTTTAATTTGATATTTAAAATTCAGACTTTTTATTTTTGGGGATTTTTCATTAACCTACAATTATAAAGGTTTTCTCAACAATTCAATCGAATGATATCAAATTGGTTTTTTTGCCTTTATTATTTTGAATAATAGACGTGAGTTGAGAATTTATTATAAAATGGTAATATTTTTTCTCACACTCTCTCTCATAGATAATTAAGTATTAATATTTTTTAATTTTAAATATTTTACTCATTTTCACAAGACCCCTTTAGTTTTTTTATCTTTGAAGAATTAATATATAGGGATTAAAGGAATTTTAAGAGAGATATCTACAATTAGAATATGATGAGTTCATAAAAATTAAAGTGATACAATTTTTCCATACTCTGAGAACTGTAAAATGATCCTGTATACTGTGTTTATTATTTATTTATTATATATCAAGGGATGAATGAAAACTGTTTAATCTTTCACTTTCTTGACGAGACAAGGCGATCAATCACTCAAGAACCATCACACATGTTTTATTATTCTTTTATCTATTTCATTATTTTTTCTTGATTCTGTAACAATTATTCCCATCTCTCATGTTCTTTTATGGTAAGACGCTTATATTTTAGGATATATTTCATTTTAAATAAATCCATTATCTCTGATAACATGCATAATAGGAAACCCTATGTCCAAATGAACTATAATATAGAATATAGTTATAACCATACCATTAAATTGGATTATAAGAAAATGACTAATTATATTGTTACAATTAAATGTTTTAAAAATTTATAAAATAAATTCTATGATTATATATTGATTAGAAATCAAAATAAAAATCCTTTGTTAAAAAATGAATATTTTCTAAAAAGCTATATTTTCCTAAATAGCGGTTTCTTTGTGTTCCAAGCACTTATTTTAAAATTAATTTGTTTCTTATTTTATAAAATTTAATTTTAATAGTTAACATTATTTTTTATATCAGAATATAAAAATCAACTTGTAATTAATTTTTGATATTTGTCTATAATGTTTAATTTTATTTAATGAACAGTAAAACATATCGGGTTTTATTAAAAACTGACTTTTCATTTAAATTATTTTAAAAGTAAAATTACATTTTAAAATTTTTATAAAGTAAATATAGTTAAAATATATTAAAATTTAATTAATTTAGGTTATTAGGATGAATTTTATGTTCAATTCTAATGTAAAACCTTCCATACTTATGAGAACTTTTCTTGGGAAAACAGCTTCTTTATTACGTTTGGGGGTTTTATAATAAATAAAATTAAGCTAATTATATGTATTGAATTGGGAAAAATAGATTACATGTTTTAAATCATAATAAGTAATATAATCTATTAATTTATAATTAATATTGAACCTAATGAAAAGTGAAAAAAGTAAAAATTTATTATCATTGTTAAGGATAAAACTAAATTATCATGGTGTTAAACTAATGATATATGGATTAAAATGAGATAAATAATTGTCCAATTATTATTTTATGGCCATATATAAAACTTATATTATCAATTAATTGATAATGATCCATTTTGGATCATTTATGTACGTGAAAAAGGTGGGTACAAATATTTATTTTAAAAAATGCCAAGAGTGTCATCTGCCTCACTTATAAAAGGCCACTCTCTCTCCTATACTCTTCACACTTAGAAATCAATTTGAATCAGAAAAACAATAAAAAATATATTACATAATTTTTTCCACTCATCGCATATTCCTTATTTTTATTATACAACCCTATAAATAATATTTTTTTTATAAACCAAATTATTCTTTCCGAAGAAGAGGTAAAATTCTAAAAATACCATTTTGTTTTATTTGTACTTTCAAATATTTAAAATATTACTAAACCATGATAATATAATAAAACATGAATCTAATATATAATTATATACAATTATATTAATTTAATTACCTATATTCATATCCACTTCAATCAAATTGTAAGAGAAACAGCTGATCGTGTGTACGATGAACTACCACCCCACAAACTGATGTAATTCGTTTTCTACCCCCACCATTAATGGTGGGATATAATGATGGATTTAACTTATGTATATTATATTTATGAAATTATTATTATTATATTATTATGATATCACATATATATTCTTATGTTCTAATTCATGGGGGGATACAATAATGTCCCTCATGCGTATGGTGGATTGCAGCCTCCCGAAGCGATGTGGTTCATTTTTCACGGATGATTTAAATGAAAGATAATAAGTATAAATTTTGAAATATATAAAATATTTATGAACTAAAAATAATGATATTAATATAATATCACATATAAATTACTACCATCCAATCCATTGGAAAACACCAACATTGTTTGTGCGTACTTGTGGACGACCGCCTCCATGTTATGATATGAAATGTTTTTCATATTATTTTTTACATGGATGGATATAAGTATTTATTATATTAATATACATGATATATATAAAAATATTCTACAAAATTTAATTAAAATTTATTTTAATTTTATTCCATTCATCTATTAAAAAATATAATCAATGTTCATGCATACATACAACCTACCATCTCAATGAACCGTGTAATATATTTCCCATGTCGGGATTTAATAAATTACTCTAAATACATATATAATGAATATATAAGATATTTATATAATTGGCTAAATTATGGAGATGATGGAACCATGATCAATGTAAAATAACATAAATAAAAAAACCAAAACATCCATGAAAAAAAAATTGTCATCCGAAAGAATAATTTTAACACATAACTGTTAACAGACAGGTGATAAAAGACTATAATTACATCGTATATTGTATTATATATATTATTATGGTTTTAAAATAGAAATATAATAAAACTATATTTATTATATAGGAGGTTAGAACACGTACAAAGGTATTCATACCTAGGGTAAGAGATTTCATTCTCAATTCTCCTTCTTTGAGACATATGTCATGTTATGAACCTATATTCTTTTATGAGGTGTATATACAACCCATTTAAAATATAATATCATGAATTTGTTTAATATCATGGTAATTTACGTTTCATTTAATTTTATTCTTATTGGGGGATTAAGATTCAATGATACCAAAGTTGTAATGGTTTTATGTTATAATCTCATCCTTTATCAGGATTATTTATGTTTATGCTTATTATGATAAAATATTATAATTCATATCTAAAAAACACATGAATTTTATTAACCTATACTTATGAAATAAGAATAAATGTTTTCCCTTAATTTATATCTCTTTATGTACTCAAGAGTTCAAAAGAATATTTTTATTGAAAAAAATCATCTTTATTTATCCCTTCGGTCGAAAACCTATTTTCTTCCTTATCGGTGACATCAAAAAATATTTTAAATTTTCATAAAATTATACAAAGGTTTTTTAAAATAAAATTTCACCAAGTTTGAAATATTTAGAATATTTTTAAAATGAATATTCTTGTCATTTTCTGAACGAGGTAATTCTTGACTTTTTACCAATGTATGGAAGGAATATTTTTTTAACTTTTACAACATGAATATAATTTTTTGATGTAATGAACATTATTTTCATGTAATATTCTTTTATAAGTATCCATATTAATTTTTTAAAAATTATTTCTATAATATTTAATTACTTTTGTTGTTTAAAAAAAATTATTCTCAATGAAAGGTTATTTTCCTCAAGAAATGTTACAAGTGATCATTTAAAAAAATTTTCCATGTAAGATGACATACAATGATTTTACTTAAGCCTTAATAGGGATAAAATCCAATGATTATATCCATATTATTTATCTATATTATGTTTATTAGTTTGAATTAGGATATAATACATTGATACCATTCTCTATATTACATTGAATATTTTACGATTATGTTTATTGATTGGGGAATGTATTAAAATTTCATATTCTAGTTTTTCCAAAATAAGTTTTTTGCATTGATTATGATTCAAAAATTCATATGATAAATTTATTGGAGATATTACGTAATGGGTGGAACCCTATATATACCCTTGATGTATCAATAGGTGTTATAAGAATAAATATATTTGTTTTTTGGTTGAGTACTTACACATTTATATAAGATGTCTTGGTATGAGGCCTTTACAATATGGTTATGATATCTGACATTATGCATTCTATGATTACGAGACTATTCATTGATGTCCATTTAATTATTCTATTAGTTATAATACACATATAAAAATCTAAATATCATGTTATTACACATACAAAATTGTTTCATCGTTATTTATTCCTACCATATTTTGCTCAGGTTATTGATTAAATGAAACATGTTTTTGAAATTTAACTTTTCATATTAATTATAATATATTTATTCGTAATTTCTACTGTACTCATTCCCTTATTGAGCATTTGAGTTTTCATCATTCTTATATTTCCATACCTGGGACACCAAGATGAGTAAAATGATTAATATGATGGATTATTCTAGAGGAAATAATTATTCACTTGAGGAAATAATTCTACTTTACTTTATGTTTTAATTTGTAAAATGAAATTCAAGTATGTATCTAGTAACCATGACTAATTAACTATTTATTCCTATGGGATATGATTTCTTGTATCTTAAAAGAATGTAATAAAGTAACCACTGACCCTGAGCTACTTGAGTTGGGGTTTTTATAGTTGGTATTAAATGAACTTTAGAAGAAACATTGGGAACTAATCTTTAGAAAATATAGATCAAGGAATATAACCACATGATAGTCTTTTTGGAAAATTATAAAAGGAAATACTAAAGATTTGGGGAGGAATAGTTTATGTGGTTTTTCATATAAATACATCCCTGATTGGATACTACCAGTGGACATGGTTCTAGAATAGATGTACCTAGGTTTAATAACCTTGAAAAAAAGGTACATTGGTCTTGGATCTAGTGTTTCCTAGTACACAATAATGGGCCTTACTACAAAACTAGATTTACACACTTGAAGGATATGTTTCAGTTAATTCAAATTTTATTTAATAACAGTTATGAAGGTTTTAAAAGTATTTTTTTACATTCCCAAATAAACACCATGTTTATGATTATGATATTAGACATGCATAAAATTTTCAATTTATGTTAAGTGTCTAACTAGTTTTGTGATTATACAATATTTTTCATAATTTTATGATCACATCTACTATATTCCATTGATTATAAATGGATCTGAGAACCATATCAATTCATGTAACACATGTAGGGATTCCTCCCTTAGGAAAGATAATGAAGATAGATCTGGAACTATAGATAGAACTGATCAAATTATAACCATATTAGGGAAAAGGACTGAGGTTATGTGTAATAACCTTGCCTAAATGGAGTATCTTGTTGATCCACCATGTGGTCTAGCAATGTTAGACAACTTCATGCATCAAAAACCTCCATCATTAAATAGGAATAATTATCCATTTGTTGAGGAGCAGTGGATAAGTTCCTTAGAGGATATATTTCTCACCCTTAGAAGTAATGAAATGAATACTATTTTCATGGTAGTTTATTTAAGGGAATGACATTAAACATAACTTATTCTAGTGTTTTTGAAATAGGGTTCTCATTAGAGGATCTTTTTAGTTTATAGTTTTATATAATTTTGAGAAACTCTTACAAAGTAGACCCAAAAATTACATGTGGATACATATAATAAGTATCAATTTTATCCACCAAAGGAAACCCTTAAAATGACTTCTTTTCTAGAAACATCTTCAATTATTTCATCATGAAATCTTCTTTTCCCTTACCCTTATTAAGACCTATGAATGTTTTTAAATATTAGGATGATAACAAAAGCCTAGTAAGTTATATAAATAAATTAAATTTTTAATTACATTGAAAACATGAAAACAAATTTCAAACCATGTCTTAAACAATTATTAGTATTCATAGAAAAATTATTTTTGTGCCTTTGGACGTCATTACTATATTAATCTTACATTCACCCTTACAAATGGAATAACTATATTGTCAAACTACATCTTCATAATACCTAATGAATTAGTGATCTATGATGGGGATCAATGTTCATATAAGCTATATCAGGATCAAATATATTTTTTACGCTATAATGGGGCTCAATCCTTTGTATAAGATATATCGGGCTCACCCGTGATCTATAACTGGGATCAACCCTTCGTATAAGTTGTATCAAGCTCACCCGTAAAATTTTCAAGTACCATTTTATAATCATTAAACATAAAATCTTGAAATTTTCAACATTTCACTCATATAATATAATTTTGACTCATAAAAAAAATTCAAGTTATTAAAATAATTAATCCATTTTAAAAAACCAAATTAAAACATTTAAAAAGAGATTTTAAATAAAAGTGTCCCATAACACATTGAATAATTTGAAAGAAATTAGAAAATTATCATTTTAAAATATTAATTTATATATAAATAAATCTCTAAAAACTATTTTAAAATAATGAACATTAATGATAATTATTTATAAGAATAAATCCTTACAATATTAAAAATTATATTTTAGTTAAAGAGTCCCTTACCTTGAGTTTGAATCATCACATATAATTTTTATATTATTAAATGATAGACTTAGGCTAATTATTTAATTTATTAATAAACATATTCATGATTATTATTCCTTTTATAAAACTTACTATCATGTTATAAACAGTAGTTAATTATATAAGTTTATATGGGATGTTTTGACGATATTTGTTACTTGAGTCCAAACAGAATTTGATATGATGTCAATAGTAAAAGTGGTCATAAGGCCATAATATCCATAATAATATTCATGAAATAATGATAAATTTTATAAATAAATTATACTCTTAAATTAAACCATTTATGTATTGTTATGAAAAATGAAGAACGTATAATCATAGAGATGGTAGGTCGTACGTACATTTGAGTAACATTTCCATTTTTAAATGATCATTATGGAAAAAAGATAAGAATTATTTTATATATCTAGAATGATAATAATATAATTAATATAATATTAATAATTTAAATAAACATATATATATATCATCCATTTGATGTGGTGATGAAAATGAATAACATTGTTTTGTAGAGGTGATAGTTCACACGTACACACAAATGACTAATTTTCTTACCATTTGATGAAAGCGGAGATGCATTTAGGTGATGATATTAATATAATATCATATAAATATATTGAGGATACTGGATATATTAAATCATCATGGGTTGAGAGGATTTAATGGAAGTTTAAGAATAAATAAAATATCAATACATGATTAAAAAAATACATCTTCTTTAGATAATCTTCCTTGTTAACACCTTAAAACCTCTTAGGAGATTTTTATACCTAAAATAAGGTGTCTAGAATGTTATTAGGGATTCTAGGAATGGATTGGAGTAGATGTTTTCTTAACCAAATAGATTTTTAGTTGTGAATAATAGTAAAGAATTGGTGCCCTTTTATAGGAGAAGGGAAGGGAACTCTTGGAATTCTTCAAAATATTTATTTAATATAAATTAAATATCTTTTCTAAATTAGTAAAGAGTGATTTATTTCTATGGTATCATTATTTTGGGTAGAATTTACTTCATAAAATTAAAATTATATAAGTTTTGTGTACTTTAAATCCTTATCTTTTTGTTTTAAGCCTTTTTAATTCTTACTATGATATCATGAAATTTAAACATTAATGGTTAATATAATTACTATAAAATTAAAATCGACCACTCAATGAGTAAATTATGAAATTTTATAACATAAAATAATAATTTTTCTGAAACTTATATATTTATATATTTTATATCACTTAAAAAATATTATTTAATTTAATATACCAATAATGTCAATTTTGACACTATTCAACATTTGACATTTTCAAAAATATAATAAAAACATGATATCCTATAAAAAATATATTTAAAAATCCCTAAAATGTAATATTAATCCATAAAATTATTATATGGCATTAATTATATAAAATAATATTTTTTTAATATTTTTAATATCACTTATTTGATTCCCCCACTAATGAAGAAACTACTACATCAACTTTGTGTGGGAATTTAATTTAATTATCTATTTCCTAAAAATTCTAAACAAATTGCCATGATTTATGAAATTATTTTAATTTTATAAATAATATTTATATTCTATCATATCTATTATATATCCCAATATTAAAAATATTTTTCTTGCTAAAAACTAGAGTGTGATAAAATTGCCCTTTCTTTGAAAAAAATACTATAAAAGCATTAAAGTCCTCAATGTGGATCCAGGTGAACATAAAATCATCCCAAGGAATATTTTTGTCAAAAATAAATCATAAAATTATTATACTATAAGTGTTAGGGTAATTTTATAATATTATTGAAACCTTTAATTACCTGATTTACCATTAACTATGGTAAAAAAATAATTACTAAAGTTACTATTTTTATTTTTCAAAAATTTAGTTGATAAAATTATATTAAAAATATAATAATTATTAAAACCTTCTATGTATTTTTTAATACAATTAAATACATAAAAGTTTCTATAATTAATTTAAAATTAATCCAATTGAAAAATCAAAAAAACAGGTTTTTAATGTAAAACCTTTCAAAAGTTCACAATTTTTTTATCCAATTTTAATGTGAAATTGAATCCAAAGAATGAAATTGGATTAAATGATAAAAAATTTATTTATTTATACTTAGAAAACATTAAAATATAAAATTTATAAATACAAATAATTTTTTTGAAAAAGAATCTTTTAGTTAAAATGCATTTTTTTTCACTATTTATCAAAATATTATTTTTAAGAGAAAAATACCAAAAATTATACCAAAGTAAATTTTGATACTATTATTTCAAATAATAAGTTTATTTTGTCAAATATCACTTATAAAAGTGTCAAAAAATAGATTTAATATAGGTTCTCCATCAAAAGGTGATAAAATTGCCTTTTTGAAAAATATTTGTTTTATGTGTAAAATTCGATTATTTTATTTATCATGTCTACAAAACATATAAAGTAAATGTTAAAAATTATATTGAATATATTAAATATATATTTTATTAATATAATCTAACAAGAGTGATTTTATTATTTATAAAACCCACTTTTGCACATTTAACTAGTGTTTTTGAAAAAATTTCCTTTTATTTGTAAAATGGATTTACATTCATTTATAATTAATTATTAAAAGAATTAAATATACATGAGGTAAATATATTTTCATAATTCAGTTAATGCTATTAATTACTTTCATTCTAACAACTAGGTTATTACTGTAGAATTTAAATAAAAAAAAATTAGTGGTTCATTTAAGCTTGATGTGGCGTATCATGTATGCTATCGAACATATTATTTCTTTTTGAATAACTCTGGATGGTACATTCTTTCCCCTTTTGGAAATTTCATCGGTGAAATTTTAAATTCGGGCTTAGTTATTATGGTCTGAATTTTAAAAATACATTTTTTGAAACCCCACATCAAAAAAAGGATTAATAAAACTTCCACTTTCAAAGAAAGAATGGGAAGTACGAAGGTCACCTGGGATAACACATACTTGGCTTCCATGAAGAAAAACATAGACATAGAAGATAAATCTAACTCTGAAATATTGATACTAATTTACAGAGAATATTATCATTGGAATGTTAACCATCACAAAACCATAAATATGTAATGGGTTGAAAGACCATTGATAAAAATCAATGGATAAAGTTTATTTTAATATTTAATTCATTGAGTAAAGGAATTATTTTACTACCTATACTAGGAACATAAAGAAATATACTTACACTACAAGAATAGTTTCTCCCTTTAATTAATTTCAACCACAAACTCATCTTTTTCTCCAAATTATGAGTATTCAAGATGATTTTTTATTACATAAAGAACTATAATAAAATTCTAGAGAATCTCATAATCCAAAAAATATTAGCTACCTATTTTTCCTTTCTTTAAAAATTATCCAAAACCAAAATGGTTAGGACAAGATAAAACAATTATCCAAAAGGAATAAACCATTTTATAATGAAAACTACTTTTAATCTACAAAATTAAACACTAATACCCAAAGTTCAACACAAACCATTCAACAAATAATTGTCCATCATTTTTGTAAAAATAATCCAAAATAATAATGAAACAAAAAATTTAAAAGTATTTGATAACATAATCTTCCATGAATTTTTTTAACATTTATCTCCAAAAAACATCAATCGCTCCAAACGTATCATACAAAAATTTTAATTTCCTAAATTGCATAATTTTTAACATATGATACTTATTTCCGTAAATAACTCAAATCACCATAAGTATACAATAAAATCATATATTCTTAAAAATTATAATTCAACCTTTACTTATCAAATAAAATCTCTTTATGATCCTCTTGTAGGATTTGTGATCAACACAGGGAGGATGCAGATCATCTTTTTCTTTGTTTTGTTACTGCTGCTTCAATGTGGAAGGTTCTTGAAAGCATCTTTGATGTCTCACTTCCTATGATGACATCAATCACTAGTTTCATTCAGAGATGGAAATACATTCCACTTTATTCACAGTTAATGGACTTATTTCATGTAGCTGCCTCTGAGTTACTTCATTATATATGGTCTTCTCGAAATAATGAAATTCTTGGAAAGAAACCTTTTTCAATTAATTATGCTATTTCGAACATCTTTGCTGCAACATGCATGGTTAGCCTCCCTAAAAAAAATTCTACACCAATTATGTGCATGATTTCTCTGTGCTTGCTCGTATTGGTTTTAAAGGTAATTTCAGGCCCTCTTATAATACTTTTGAAGTTATTTGGAAACCACCAATGTTTGGTTGGTTAAAAATTAACTATGATGGTGCATCGAAGGAAAATCCAGGGCCTTCTAGATATGCATCTGTTTTCAGGGATCATATGGGTTAGGTAATTGGTTGCTTTCATGGATCCTGTGGGTTTGCTTCCTCATTGGAAGTTGAGATGACGGGTATTATTGCTGCGGTGGAGCAGGTTAAAAATCAAGGTCTGAATAATCTTTGGTTTGAAAGGGACTCGAATGGTATTGTGTCTTCCATTAGGGAATGCTCTTATCACTTATCATGGAAATTCCATAATCGTTGGATAAAATTCATGGACTCCCTTCGTACTTTGAATCACATGGTTACTCATGTCTATCGGGAGGCGAATTCTATTGCGGATAGTTTGGCTAACAAATGAATTGAAGATGATGATTTCACATGGTATGACAATATCTCTGCTGCTTTTTTACCCCTTTTGAAAAGGGATTTGAATAAAACTCCTATGTTTAGAATTCTGTAAGTTGGACTTTTTAAAAAAAGGTTCCCAAAATATAAAACATCTCTCAAATTAATAATAATCATTTAATCGCCAAATAATTTTTGTAATCCCATGGTTATATATTTTAATAAATATATGGTCCCAAAATCAAATTATTATTAATATATAAAACCATTTTACTAAAAATAATAATTAATACTAATAGATAATTCACATAGGTCGATGGTTGGTGATGTACCCTTGTCGCCCATCAGTTGTGGGTTCGAAAATCATAGCATTTCCAGATATGAAAGGTTGTCACCCATCCTATAGGTTCTCCTTTTAATAAAAATATATAATTATTATAACATTCCTTAACATATGATAAAATCATCAAAATAACCCTAACATGTTTTAACTTCAATTTTATCTCAAACCTTTCATTTTTCATCCTAATGAGTAATAGCCCATAATTACCTCAAACATAAATGTCTCTGAAAGTACCACTAATCATCTTTAAATTGCATAACATAAATCTTCACAAGGGATTTATAAGACACTGAACTTATGATCTACCTAAAAATTATAATCCCATGATGATATCCATAACTCTTAAGAAAACATCATAATCTCCAATGTTGTCTAAATCATCCTCTGATACCAACTATAAGGACATGTCCTTAAAAATAAACTATTCTAATGTTTTAGAACTTGAATTAAAATTTGAAGATATTTTAAATTTATAATTTTAGAGAATTAGGAGAAACTCTTAAAAATTATACCCATACATTACATAAGAACACTTATACACAATATCTATTTTTTTCCACCAAAAGAAACCCTTAAAAACATGACTTATTTTTGGGACACATCTTCAATTCCTTCATCATGGCATTTTCTTCTCCCTTACAAATCTTAAGGCCTGTGAAAAATATTTTAAAACATTGGATGAGCAATAAATATTAGAATGTGACAAAAATAATGTAAATCTTTAGTCTAGAAAAAACATGAAAACCCATTAAAAATGATTTCTTAAAAACTCATTATCATGAATTGAAAATCACATAGGTTCCTTGGGACACCATTACCATATCACTCTTACATTCACCCTTACAAATGGAATAACCATATTTTCAACTTATATCTCTAGTGTCCCCATTTCCTTATAGAGCTATAATGGATCTCACCCTTTATATAAGATATATCAGACTCAGCTATATTACATGAACTACAATGGGAATCAACCTTTCTTATAAGCTATATCTTGCTCACGTGTGAGTTTTAATGGGGATCAACCCTTTGTATAAGCTGTATTGGGATCCCACAATAATTTTCAAGTACCATTATATAATCTTACCGGATAAAATCTCTCAATTTTTAACATTTAACTCATAAAATTTCTTTTTGACTCATAAGAAAAAATTTCATGTTATTGAAATAATTGATCTATTTTAAAAAACCAATTTAAAAAATATAAAAAATATTTTTGAATCAATGTATCCCATACCACTTTGAATCATTTGAGAGAAATTATAAAATTAACAATTTAAATATTCATGTCTATATAAATAAATATATAATAACTGTTTTAAATGAATGGACATGAATGAGAACGATTTAGAAGAATAAATCCTTAAAACATTAAAAATTGCATTTTAGTTAGAGTCCCTAACCTTGAGTCTGAATCGTCACGTACAATATTTATATTTATAAATAATAGAATTAGGTAAAATATTTACATGATTTTTAAATTTTTTAATGTTTATTATTAATTTAATATTACTTATTATCATGTAATAAATATTAATTAATTATTTAAGTTCATGTCGGACTTTTAACATTATTGTTTATTTGAGTCCAAAATGAATTTGGTATGATATAAATAGTCAAAGTAGTCATAATTCCTTCATATCTAGAATAATATTCATGGCATAATAAATTATTTTATATATCAACAATAATTTAAAATAAAACCATTTATTTGTGGTTAAGAAAAATGACCAATGTTATAATAATTGAGACGATAGGGCGCAGGTACGCATGAGTGACATTTTCATTGTTCAATGATCACTATGAGAAGAAGATAAGTATTGTTTTATCTTTATAGAATGATCATAATACCATAAATATCATTATAATAATTATATTTATATATATATATATTTCATCGATGTGATGTGGTAATGAAAAATGAATCACATCGCTTTTTGGAGGTGATAGTTCACATGTACATACGAATTTCAAATTATTTTACCATTTGATGGAAGTGGAGTTGGATTTAGGTGATGATATTAATATAATAAAATCTTAATTTATTAATGATACATGATTTTTTATTTCATCATGTTTGAATAAGATTTTAAAAAGTGGATTATAAATAAAATTGAAATAAATGATTAAAATAATACATCTTATTCAGATAATCTTCAATGATTAACACCTTAACACCTATAAAAAGAGTTTTATACCTTAAAAATGAATCTACATTGCTGGGAGGGATTATAATAATGGATTTGGGAAGATCTAGTCTTAACCAAATAGGTTTTTAGGTGTGAATAATAGTGAAGATTGGGTTCCCTTTTATAGGAGAGGGGAGGAACACTCTTTGAATTATTTAAACTATTAATTTAATATAAACTAATTATCTATTAAAAATAGATATTTTTTTTAATAATAACATATTATGATTTTGGTTCGAATAATCTTCATAAAATTAAAATTAGTTAAAATTTAACTATTTATTAATCCTTATCCTTCTGTTTTAACCCTTATTAATTCTTACCGTGATATCATGTAATTTACACTTTGAGGGTTAATATATTTACTATAAAATGACAAACCCCAAATAAATGAGTCATTTATGAAATTTAATGACTTCTAACAATAATTTTGATTTTTTTTTCATAAATTATATATCATTTTATGAAATATTATTTAATTTAAGATATCAATAATGTTAATTTTAAAACTATTCAATATTTGAGTTTTTAAAAACATAATAAAAACTTGATATCTTATAAAAAACATTATTAAAGAATCATTTACATGTAAAATTAATTCATAAAATTATTATATGGAATTTATTATATCAAATTATATTTATTTTAATATTTGTATTGTCATTTATTCGATTATTCCACTAATGAAGCAATTAATATATCATTATTGTGTTGCCATTTTATTTAGTTATTTCTTCCTTAAGAATTATAAATAAATTTCATGGATGTAGGTAAATATTTTATATATCTAAATACTATTTATAGTAGAACATATCTCTTATATAACCCCATATTAAAAATATTTTACTTGTTAAAAAAAAGAGTGTAAAAATGTCTCTTCCTTGAATAAAATACTATAAAATGGTCAAATTCCACCCAGTGGACATAAAATTATCCCCAAAATAATTTGGTTGAAAATAACTCATCTAATTAAAATAGAACAAGTGTTAGGGTAATTTTATAATATTATTGAATCATTTAAAAACCCGATTTACCCTTAACCGTGGTAAAATAATAATAACTACTTACTTAATGCTGCATTTTTTAATTATATGAAAAACTCCCACAACAAAACATGACCATGGAAACTCTGAAAATAAAAGCATAAGGAGGCCAACAATAATGAAGAACGAGTTTATCTCCTCTAATCAGATCAACCCCCTCCAGTTTTAGTTAAAGAATGCTGGAAAAACTGGTAACATTATTCCCTTGGTCTGCCACCACCATGGAAGCACGATGGTCTACCACTTTATTACCATCACACCACGTAGGAACACCCTGAGTGTTGTTTTTGATGCTACCCTTAAATTTCCTAATTATATAGGCAATCGACCAAGAAGTGGGTATAATACCAATCATAAAGTCACACAAAATCCTAGAATCAGTTTCATCTTGCTCGAGATTAAAGGTTTTTTGGCCACACAATTTAAGACCTGTGAACATCACATTTTGATCTTCCTAAATTGATTACCCTTACCATAATAGGCAATGAAATAAAGAACAAAACTCCCTTTATAATCCTAGACCACCCCTCCTCCATGAATAATCCCCAAAATACAAGAACCATAAAAATTGAATTTGTAACCCACGTTTGGAGGAGACCAACAAACCCCGTTTCTTCTTAAATAGAACTATGATAATGTATTAAAGGCATACTCACATGTATGTTTCTTAGAGAGGGGGAATGGATCCAGTCATTGGAACCACTAACCAAATCAATCAGGAGGTACTTAGTTCTTGTGAAAAAAACTCTTCATGTAGAAGCAAGGCCTTCAAATATGGATTTATTTTTGGCTTTCCAGATACACCTGAAACCCACATTTAAAATCATCACCATAGCCATTTTTTTGGACATTCAATATTCAAACCATAGAACCATCTTTCCAGGAAAGGTTCACCAATGAGTTTTGTGGAAAAAAATCCCACTAAACTCTCCAAAACAAGCCCATACATTCATGGCCCAATCTCATTAAAAAAAGAGATGATTGGAATCCTCCTCTTTGTAAATTGCACAACAATGACATTTGGAGACCATATTAACACCCAAACTTCTCACATTATCATATGTAGGTATGGCCTATTTTATAATCATATATATTAGTAAGCTAAATTTAGAAGGAATTTTGTTTCACCATAACATATTATTCTGGGTGTCTTGTTGCTCCTGTGAATGAATGATCCTACGAAAGTATTTTGCTGAAAAGAAACCTAAATTTGAAGCAGTGAAAACACATCTTTCCTAATTCAAATTTAATTCAATACTATCAGACAACTAATTTTGATATTTGTTTAAAATAACATTTGTGAAACTAGGATACATATTTGCCTCTCTAAATGAAATAGAAGGCCCTGGATAGTTTAGAAAACCAACACTAGAACCTGCCAAATTATAACGCCCCCTTTCCCAATAATCCATCTTGAGTGTTGCTGAATGGTAGGAATAATATTCTAGATCAAAGATAAAAATGGAGAATAATAACTACTATCTTCTAGATAACCCCATCCATGAAAAGTCATAATTGTACCCAATAGATTTTGTTACTCTACAACCTCCCATACATGTTTTTCATGTATAAAGTGTACAACATCTGTTATATTTCTGGCATTAAATCCACCCTCATAATAGGTCTTTCTAATCTATCCCAAAAATTCCAATGTTGATTCTCCTTAGAAAGAGCATCCCATATGAAATTAGCCAAGATACTATCAATAATATTCATAACCCCTTAGGAACTTTGATGGCCGAAAGAACAAGTATATGCATAGCCAGTAAAACACTATTGATTAAATAAATCCTACTGCAAAAAGATAGATAGTCAATTTTTACAATTAAGTACATGGTTCATAATGTTGTTCATAATTCCATAAAAATCTCTGATTCTAGTATGGCCTATGGATGTAGGAGGCCCATGATAATTCAAGGGAAAGGAAAGTCTATGTATATTCAGCATTCTAGATAAAGAGGAAACATTCCTATCACCAGATTTTTTATAAATATACGGATTAATTTTTTCTCTGTTGATATTTTGTCCACTCCAGTAACTATATCCATCCAGAATTTTAATAAGACCCAAAACTGATCTATCACAGACATTGATAAAGATCAGGGTATCATCCATAAATATCCAGTGGGAGATTTTTGGTTGACTGATTTATCTTTGGTATGGAAGTAGGATACCAGTAGAGATTTTATTATTAATAAGGAAACTAAGAGTATCTTGCATGGGAATAAAAAGAGTTGGTGAAATGGGGTCTCCTTTCCTGATCCCATGATTAGCCTTGAAAAATCCGTGATTTTTTTCAATACAAGAAATCACCCTCTAAGAAGAGATGAAGAAACAAAACATAATATATGTGGCCCATGAGGAGAGGACCATCCACTTAAGCCCTCTTATGATAAAACCCCATTCAATTCTGTCATAATATTTATTTATATAAATATTTATAGCCATGTTTGAGTCCTAACATTTAATGTAGATATCACGTATCATTTCATAATACAAGTCAACCGCCTCCAGAATAGATCAACCTCAAACAAAACCATGTTGCTCTAAGGAAACCCATTGAGGAACATGAAAGGATATCCACAAGTTGATAATTATGGAAGGAATATTTTACATAAAATTACACATGCTCACCAGTCTATAATCTCAAATGAAATATGGAATTTTAGTCTTAGGAAGCATTACCAAAGTAGTAGCACTCACGAACCTTGGGATAAAACCACCGCGAAAGAAATCCTAGATGGAAAAAATGAGATCATCTTTAAACACATATCAAGAGACTCTATATAAAGATCCAACGAAATTGACAGGACCAGGAGCACTCTCCAGGTTAAGCTTCATCATAGAATTATAGATTTATTTCTCATTAGTTACGGCTTCTAGTAGAATATCGTCTTGAACATACATTATATTAGGTATTTCCTCCAACATCATTGCATTCACACTAGGATATCCATCCACCATATTTGGATTATGATCATCAAGTAATTTTTTGAAGAAGGAGAATGCCAAATTACCAACCAAATTTCTATCATCTGAGAAAGAATAATCTTCAAGAAAAATATTTGGTTAAACAAACATTATGCATTCCTTAATAAATGCATGGAACTATGTTGAGTTTCTATTTCCTTTATGATGACATTTCACCATAGATCTTTCAGGATCAATACATTCATGTTTTAGGATAAGTACTTCCATATCATTTTTCTTTTAAGAAAGACCCTTAAATATCATGGCATCCCATCTATCTTCAAGAATATTTTCCATATGCTCAACATTCTATTTAATATATTCTAGGTCTTGGTCGATAGGAGAGGAATCATTCATCCAAGAATGACTTTTATGTGTAATGTGTTTCATCTTATTATGAATGGCCACCCAAGAATATCCCTGAACTTGTTCCTTCCTACAATCATTGACAATCTGATGATAATCATGCATACCATTCCAATACTCATAAAAGTGGAAGCATTCATTTCCAACGTTCCTGGAGGATAAGGACACAAGAAAAGAAGATTGATCTGAGATGCCACAGAAAAGATGGTTCACCTTATCAATAGAGAACCTAGAAAGAACATGGACATTAACTAAGAAATGATCGACATGGATCCAACAATTATGACTTTATTTCTTGTTGTTACAACATGTGAATTCATCCACAGAATAACCCATATCAAGAAGCCCATTACCAGCCATAAACCTGATAAAATTCATGCTATCCACACGATGAAACACACTCATCCCTTTCTTTTCTTTTGCATCATATATTATGTTAAAATCTTCACCAACAATCCAAGTATGTTCCTCCAAATCAAAATTGTTCAATTCCCTCTATAAGATCTCTATCTCTTTTAATTTTCAGAACATCCATACACAAATGACATAAACACTAACTCCTTATCATTGATGAATTTCATTTTAGTATATTGATCGCTAGCATGAACTAGATCCATAAACACATCTTTATTCCAAAAAACCCAAATATGATAATTATCCAACTGTTCATGCATGCCTGCATGCATTCTGAGTTTGTTAGTAAACTCATTAATCTTACTTGGATTTTTTTTATGCTAAAGAATAGAAGTAATACACTCTTTATAATTCTTGATTTCCCTTTCCATGAAATTAGATTTCACCCGAGCACTAATGCCACAAGTGTTCCCAATGATTATTGGAATCATTATAACAATTTACGTCTGGCTTTGGCCCCAGGAATATTGGTTGGACAAGAAATGGAGTCTAGATAATTCTTAATATAGTGATTTCTCTCCCTAGTGAAAACTTAATTGTTTGAATAAGATATGTAATAAGATATATATTTGACAAGAGAAGTCGAGATAGAACAAAATTTCCTATAATCCTTACTCACATCAATCAACAATAAATGTTTATCATGATTCTTATATTCTGGAGGAATCAAAACATCATGCAAGCGGACAACCGAGTTTTCTTGGGGAAGATAAAACTCGATGGATGAAGACTTATTACTTTACGTTTCATCTCATAACACTAATCCCTTGTGTAATCCCTTGAAAACCATTGTGGAGGTAACATTATCACCAATCTCAACCATGGAAGAGGTTGAAGAATATAAGGGCTTACAAAGAAAAGAAAGAGGCCTCAATGAACCAGACCAGGGGATGAAATGACTAAACGAACCTTCCCATAAAATACTAATGCCTTGGAAATTTAGAGAAAGACACATGAACACATCTCTAAAAAAGAAAGCACATATAGATATCCCCTCAGATTGAAAACAATTACTCAATAATAGCAAAGAATCACTAATATCATGAAACATGCCTCTAGATGAATGTTTAATAGCTAAAGACCTAGTATTGAAAGAAATGTCGGGATTAATAACAGCAGAATCAGCACTAGATAAGGGTACCTTAACATATACACAACTATCAGCAACATAAAAGATGTCCTTATTAAAGAGGGAAACATTAGACAGAATACCCCTTCCGATTGGGACATGATTTGGAGGCTGAGTGCCACCCCGTCTATATTTTCTGCATACCTACACTGAATGACTTGGAAGACAACAATGGGAGCAGTACCTGGGTAATACCAGATAAAAAAATCTCATGATTATATGAAAAAGACCCCTTCACTTTCAAAGATATCCTATTCAATATGCGAAATGAATGGTCCAGTTAAATAGAAGTGCGAGTGGTAGAAACATCCAGACCATATCGATTGATGTCATCTAAAAAAAGGGAAACCCCAAGAGAGTCTCCAATGACTTTTAGAATAGAACCATTATGTAATGGTAGAAGCAAACCTGGCAGGGAGATCCATAAGGATGCAAGAGAACTTTCCCTCCCTATGTGCACATCAATCGACCATCGATCCAGATTAAACCTCCATCTACCCATGCTTCTAGGAGAATTACACCACGCACGAGCAAATTCCATCTCAGAAGAAAAAAACAAGCAGAATAAAGATTAATTAACTGAAAATACTTGGACTCAAGTAGGAAGAATCCAATAATCAATGAACTTCTTGAAAATCAATAGAGGAGGTTTCGTTGATCCAAAATGGGCGACAAGAGTGCATTTGAGATATCCAATTGCCTCATCATAAGCTTCTGATGAGATATCTACTAACAGTTCGGAATCATCCCTACAAGCCAACAAGATTATCAGTTGAATTATTGGAAAACCAGAGAACCTAGAACCCTAGGACGCACCACATATGGAATCATTGATAGATTTATAGCCATATTTAGTATAAGAACCAGAAAAAGATGGTTATGAGGGACCATGATCAATGGGAGTCAACTTCAGAAACCCAGCCGGAAAGGAACCCACATCATGATCCACAGCCGACAAACTAGTTTCTACATGTGCATGGGGCACGTTCTCTTCCATCGCATGTGATGGTGATTTTTCAATTAAAAAAATAATCACTAAAGTTACTATTCATTTTTTCCAAAAATTAAGTAGATCATATTAGATAATAAATAACATAATGATTACAACCATGTACGAATTTTTTTTCAAAATTCTAAACACAATAGTGGAAAAAATTAATTTGAAATTAATCTTTTTGATGGATCGAGATGAAATGTTTTTAATGTAAAAATATCCAACAGTTCAAAAACAAATTATAACCAATTTCAATATAAAATTGATTATAATGACCTAAATTGGATTAAATTATAATGCCTTGATTTAATTATACTTTAAAGCCATTATAATTTATAATTTATCACTATAAATAAATTTGATGAAAAATTATTTTTCAATTAAAATGCAGTTATTTTAATTATTCCTAAAAAATGAATCCTATTAGAAAAGTACAAAAAATTAAACAAAAATAAATTTTGATAATCAGATTTAAAAGATGAAGATTTTTTTTCAAATATATTTTATAAAAGTGTCAAAAAATATATTTAAAATAGGTGTTCCATCAAAAGGTGACAACACTGCCTTTTTAAAAAAAATTGTTTTATGTGTAAAATTGTATTTGTTTATATATAATGTCTTTAAAACATATAAAATTACAATTAAAAATTATATTGAATATATTACATATATATTTCTTTAATACAATCCAATAAGTGTGATTTTATTTTTTGTAAAACACAGTTGTACACATTTATATAGTTTTTAAAAAAACATGTACTTTTATTTTAAAAATGGTATTACATTAATTAATAATTAATTATTAAAATAATTAAATATAAATGAGTAAACTATATTTTCATAATTCAATTAATTATATTAATTCCCTCCATTATAATGACTATTTTATAATGGTAGCATTTAAATAATAATATTTAGTTGTTCATTGAAGATCGATGTGAAGTTTCATGTATGCTATCGAACATAGTATTTCTTTTTGAAAAACATGGGATTTTATAGTTTATAATCTCTCAGGAGACATTTATCAATAGTATTTTTTCATTTGAAACACTATGTTTAATAAATAAATATCATAAATTTAATGGATGGACTTCATGGAAGAGGAAAATACTACTCTTTATGAAGAAAAATTTACAAGTTTTGGAATTTATACTATGGACTCTATATATAATCAAAATAGTAATATTGACCATTTCATTTATGGACATAAGACTTCCTTAAAAGGGAACTATTCTCCCAAACATCCTCATCATATGGGGATATAATATCATGTGCTATCAATACAGAGAAGAATTCTCCATGTCTTTTGAATTTTAAAGAATAAAAGAAAAGAAGAGGGATACCTATCATGTTGGAAAATGAAATATTGAAAAAGGGAAAATGGTAGGGGTATAATTTCCATATTATCATAAATGTGGAAGGAAACTCTATGGAACATGGTTGCATGGAATTGAAGTTTTCTAAATGTTTAGTGATAAATTCCACCATGATTGTGATTTAAAGGGAATTAAATAAGCTAACAAAGTGAAATAATTTATCTGTAATGATATAAGACAATAAATTTACCACAGAAGAGGCCAAATGAGAAAGTCCAATCTTATTTGATCACAATAGCTGATGTTGAAGTCCCTAATAATGTGGGGGGAAGGTATATTATTCATATCTTCAAATTTAGTTAATGATTTATTTGATTATCGATATTCACACTCTTTTATATCTTCCATGTTTTCAAATAAAATAAAATATTTACTTACCAGCTTAATAATAGAGTTATCAATCAAGAGTCCTAGTGGAAGTCTCACCGCAACAAGGATGTTTCAGTTGGTTCCCATTATGACACATAAATGATCCCTATTTTATGACTTCATTATCATACCTATGGTTGATTTTGATATAATCCATGATATGGATGACATTAAAAATATACGGAGAACATATATTGGAAAGAGAATGAAATTATGATTCATAATGAAAATATGGAATTCCTTATCTTTAGAGAGGAGACTTCATCATTTGAGTCATGTATAGATCCACCCCCAGTAGCTCTGCTCAATTATATTCGTAGTGTAGAAGAGAATAAACAATATATAGATGGAAAAGACAGTATCAAATTGATGATGTGATTATTTTTATGAAACACATTTATGTATTTCATGGGAAATTACCAAGACATATAATAGATAGTGAATTTTATTTTTCTATTGATTTAATCCTTGATGCAAGACTAATATTGTAAAATCCCTAGAAAATGCCCATTGTGGAATTAGTTTATTTAGAGAAATTGTTAGAATATTTTTGTGATAAGGGATTCATACACCCTATTATATAATATTTGGGATCCCTAGTTCTTTTTGTTAAAAAAAATATGGATCTATGAGGATGTTCATTGATTATAGGTAAATCAATGATATTATAATAAATAAAAAGTATTCTCTAATTCATATTGATGACTTATTTTTTAGAATTAACAGAGATCAATATTTTTAAAAGAATATCCTTTGTTCATGGTGTCATCAATTTTGAGTAAATTCAGGTAGATATTCTAGAGACAACATTTCGTATAAGGTATGGAAATTACGAGTTTATAGTAATGCCGTTTGGTTTTACCGATGAACTATCTATATTCATGGATTTAATGAATAGATTATTCAAGGAATATCATGATGATTTTTTTGGAAATTATTAATGATATATATGTATACTCTAAGAAACACAATAACCATGAGAATCAATTGAAGATCCTTATTGGACTCTTATAAGAAAATAGTTATATGTGAAAATTATCAATTGTGAATTATGAATTTACAATGTTTCTTTTATCATAAATATTGTTTCTAGGAATGGAATATCAGTTGATCCTGTAAAGATAAAGGTAGTACATTAATTTCCAACACCAATAATTATAATTGAAGTACATAGTTTCCTTGGTTTTTTAGGTTACTATTGATATTTGTTTAAACAATTTCTCGATTAGATAATCCATTAACAAATATTACTCATAAAGGGGTTAATTTCATTTGGAAAAAGGAATATAATGATTGTTTTATTGAATTGACAAATATATTGGCGAATGTTTTAATTTTTAATATACAATTAAGAAAAAATTGGTTCTTAATATATACTGATGGATCAAAAAAGGGACTTTGTAGTGTCCTAATGAAAAATTATAATTCCATTATCTATGAATCAAAAGAATTTAAATATTCATGATCAAAACTATCCAACCCATTATCTTGAGTTCATGACCATAATATTTTTTTTGAAGATATGTATACAATATCTCTATAGAAAATATGTTAGATATACATAGATCACAAGATTTTGAAATGCATCATTTTACAGAAAGAGATCTACCTTAGGCAAAGGATATGGATTGAGAATCTCAAAGGCTATGATTTCTAAATACATTTCTACCAAGGAAACGAAAATATTTTTGCAGATGCTTTGAGCCAGAATGATCATATATACCTAGAAAAAATGATGATTAGTATGGATACTATAATCAAGGATTTAGTAAATATGGATATGGGAATAATTAAGCAATGTCAGACATCACTCATTTTTTTAAATGATTACTAATCCATCAATATTGTAAAAGAAAAAAATTTCAAAACACAATGTTGAGAATTTTAAAAATAAGATTAAAGCTATGAATTATGGATAACTGACAGACTTATTTTTTGAAGATGGTGTTTAGAAAATTTGAAAGAGAATATTTTTTCCATAAATACGCGATCTAAAATGAGAATTGTTTTATTATCCACATATCCTGAGTTTATCTATACACCCTATTAGTATAAATATGTATAAATATTTTAAAGAAATATTTATTTGGGATAAAATGAAGTGAGAAATTTACATTTATATTTCAATATGTCTAGTTTTTTAAAAAGTGTAGGCTGAGAGACAACATCCTAGACGAGTCTTGTAACCTATACCTATTCCTATGTGAAAATGTGATGAAATTACTTTATAATTTGTCTCTGTATTACCAATAACCCTATTAATATTGATTCAATATGGGTTATTATTTATCAACTCACCAAATATGTCCATTTTTCACCATAATAAAAAATTTACATCTTGAGAGTCCTGTACGAATCTATATTAATGAGGTTAAATGTAATTTCTCAAATGTTCCATGTATTATTTTTAAATATTATATGTATTATTTTTGTGACCAGGTGCTATGAAAACATGTGATTTTAAGATCTGGTGTCTCTAGAATAAATGTTTGTAATATATTAAATATATTAAAAAGCACACATGTTTAGTTTCCCTAAAAATAGAATATCGTCTAAAAAAATTCCTAGATAAGAAATTTGACGGCACTGATGGGTTTAGAATGACAGTTTTACCCTAGGTGCAACCTAATTTGGTGGGCGTTGTTTGTTTGTGGAAAAATCATCACATATGTAGGAATGAATAAATAATTTGAATAAAATAATTTTATTTTTTTATCGACGCAATAAATATTTAGTCGTTAAATAGACTATTATTTTCGAATTCCAAACTCATCCTCATAACCCTAGAACCTCTACAGTAACATTGGAATGTACTCTAGAGAATCTTTTCTGATGAACAATGACAGAATTATGGATCAAAGATCGATGCTCCTATGATTCAATGTATTTTCCTATATCTTTGATGCATTAATCATTATTCATCAGTGACCAATCCAAATCAAGGTAGGGAATATGTTTTTTATTTTTATTTCCATATTCTTGATTTATATGATGAACATAGACCAATCAATGAACAAATTGGCCCATAGATCTGTTGTTATGCGGGATGAGTATGATTGTGGGATTAATTGGGCGATTCAAATATTTGTGATTAATCTATGGATTGATTTGTTTGTTATTATAACATAAACAAACCAAGATAGGCCTGGAAATTGATTGAGGTTTGTTCCTTTGGTTCAGAGTATTTCTTTTCTCCCTTGATTCACCGTTCTTCTTTGTATTATTCTTTCTTCCCCAAGGTAAAAAATTCCTTTGAATAATTGATCATTGAACATTTGATTATTAGCACAAAAATCAAAAATCATAGATCCGACAATGGCATGACTCATGGAGGTGTGATAGTGGTTGCGTAGTAGATCAAATGATGATTGGTTCCAATTTTTAATTATTTAGTGTGTAATGAAGAATGGTAGTTATCTATTTTTCTGAATAGATCAAGGAACCGAACGTGGTAGATTGGTGATGGAAAGGCTTGGGTGATGCTCCCCCTTGATTTTTCGTGGAAATGCATATACATTATAGTTACCAGAGAGGTGGAGAATATGACTAGAGAATGAACCATTGTTTCTAGAAAATCCCTCATTACACAACATGTAACCTGGGGTTACACAGCGTGTGGGTCCCCCCCAGAGAGGTGTCTAGGGGTTCTAGTAAGAAAATAGTATCACACGACGTGTGTATTTTCCCACATGGTGTGTGACCACTCCTCAAATACATTATGTGTACCTAAGAATGTACATGGACACAAGGTGGACTACATGGTCAGACTATATAGCGTGTACACCCCCACATGACATGGGATGACATCATGTACAGGATCATTCATGAAGTACATGGACATGACCCTAAATAAAAGGACATGATGTGTAACCCCTCTATACACCATGTACTCTCCTACACCACATAGTTTTAATGACATGGGAAGCACCCAGGGTCAAGGGACATGATGTTAACCCTTACTACATGTTGTGTACCCATTTCCACATGGCTTGAATCTCCTTTCCTCTATATATTGGACAGGTTTGATTTGGGTTTCCCCCTTATTACTTCCCTGAAGTTTGGTAAAAATTGCTTCCTACTTCTAGGACTATGATCCCTTCTATATAACTTCATGGATTGAGTTGTTGGAATCTCCCAGAGAGGCCTAGAGTGGGAACCTCTATTCATCTCCATGTCTGAGGTGGAGTTATTGGTATCAAAATGAACCATACTATATAGGAACTAATCTTTTACTTACAAGGTCAATCTAGATGAAGTTGTTGGTATCACCCCATGGCCCTACCTATGATCCTCATCTATGTATTGTATTCTCTTCAGAATATCAGAGTATCTTCCTCTTGCAAAGAATAGATGAGTAGTGCCTCTGGGACAAATGTCATTAGTGCTATTAGGCTTAGGAGTGTGTTTTATTAGAGTAGTTCTTCATGGAATCTTCAAACATAAATCCTATGGCTAGTATACTGTGGTTGTGTATTATCTCTAGAATGTGTGTCTTGGATTTATTATATCTATATATTCTTATTGTCTGTGTTGTATACATATAATTTTGTAGAGATGACTATAATTTCCTTTGTTGTATTTCTTTGTGGCTTTGGGGTGTCCTACAAAGTATTTTTATACTCACCCTTACACGGTATATGAATGAACGTGTTGTGTCCTATGCAGATGATTGACCTTTTTATGGAGTCCTCAGATGACCAGGACCAGAAAATGCTTAGTAAGACTAGATAAACTGAGGTGTATTCCAGTAGCTTTCAGACAGCAGTCCTAGTACATCTACTTATATGTTAAAGAAGTGTTATAGAACTTGTGGGGGGATTGTATTTGGACATTTTTACTTTACATTACATCTTTTCAGACTCTGGTAACAGTATTTAGATGTATGCATGCATAGTTATTAGTGGGTTTTAAATTTCATCATTTTTATGGTCATGGAGATGTGTGCGTGTGTACATGTACATAGTATGAGGCCTCCCACGTTAGTGCTATTTTTATTCAGTGCTAGTCACCAGCCCTTGGCCTATTGAAGGTGGGTTTGGGGAGTTATGACACATGCCCCACTAGGATGGGCCCTGAAAAAGTAGTATCAGAGGAGGTCAATTCTACTTAAGGATTGAGAGTCTGTGGGGTTAGTTTGGAATAATGATATTAAGTGGTTTGAGTCCAGATTTTAGCCCAAGGACTCCAGTATTGGTGAAGTAACTAATGTATCCATACACCATGACTCTAATAACATGATTTTCGACTCAGTATATGAGAACATTGGTTTCTGGGGGAAAAATATTACATGCATCATATAGTAATGTCTTGTGGTTTCCATGTCCTTATTATGTCTGGTATACAGATATACTCATTGACTATGGTACACCTTGATTACTTTCAGGATTCCACAATGATGTATTCTAGTTATGATTCAATATATTGATCAAAATAATGAACCCCTTAGTGATGAGGCTCTAATACATGGACCAATTATTGAGATGTTACCTCCCGGTGGTGCACCGGCCATACCTCCACCTTTTGAGTAGCACATGGTACCCACAGTAGCAATGGATGAGGTGCGTAGGCTGAGAGTATTTCATGAGTTTCAATGGTAGATACCCATCAGGTTCGAAGGAGATCCCAACCCACATGCAGATGAAGAATGGATTTAGGCGGTGACCTGAGTATCCCATGTAGTCAAGAAACCAGTAGATCATATGGTGTTCTGGGAAGAAAGGCTTCTTTATAGCTCATATGACTGATGGTGGAGTTTGTTTACCCATACTTGCGATTAGGCGACTCTTTCATTGACAGAGTTCGAGAACCTCTTTATAGAGGAGTTATCACCAGCTACGCTAAGGGATATCTGTATCGTGGAGCTTCTTCAGCTCTAGTAGGGTAGCATGTTAGTTACTGATTATTCATCGAGACTTACCAACTTTACTAAGTACATGATTGATAAGGTTCGAGATTAATACTTTAGGGATAGAACCTTCAAGCGTTGTCTGCATAGAGACATCTGATATAGTGTTATACCTTTATGTCTTCCTACTTATACTGGGGTTCTTGATCAGGCTTTAGTGATTGAATGTTTGTTGGATGAGAAGATAAAACTGATGATCGTCAATAGTGGAAAAGCAAGAGCAGATACCTCTGAAGCAAGGAGCCAATGCCAGTATTAAGGACCTTTACATAGGAGATGTTTTAGGAGGAGGTCCTAGAAAAGAGGATATATAGTTTAGTGATTACAAGTTGGGTCTAATCAACATAGAGATAGGAATTTCTACTCATGTGACGATAGAGGACATCTCATTTGAGATTGTCTGAACTGCCCTACAGCTGATAGAGATACAATGGATGGACCACTTAGTAAGAGGGAGATATAAGAGAAGGTAGATATGTGGGGAAACAAATGTGTTAGAGGAGTTGGGAGAGTAGTAGTAGGTTGTCGATGTTTCATCTTGTTACCACAACCACCCCTAGGTGGTCTATGTTAGGATTAGGTTGTTGGAGGATAGGGGTGGGGACAGTTGCAGGTGGTCAATGCTTATGAACCATGGGTTCTATGAATTATTTGAGGAATGATCTATATATTTTCTAATTTATATGTAGAACTGGTATATATAGGTGTTGGTAATTATTTTATTTTCATGTACATTGAATGAGACATAGAGATTCTGGTTGAACCGTTGACTCGACCCTTACACTTGGAGACTCCTACTGAAGAAGACTCAGAGATCATGCAATTGTTCTGAATGTGTGACAAGAATCTTGGAGGTGAGAGTTTCAATTAGAATATCATGGTAGCAGTGTTGAGGCATTAAGAAATATATCTTGTTATGGATTGGTTATCTATAATTCATGACCATTTTAACTATTTTAGGTGAAGGGTGTGGTTTGTGCACATAAACAATACTATTTTTCATTTTTTTAGAGAAAAGGATACCCAATAAATGCATGATGGTCTAATGCATAAGAGGGTCCTACCGATTAATCATCAATTAGCTAGTCTTACCCTTTTTGCAGTGGATGTTATGAGTTCCCAGTTTCTTATAGTGGTGGATGTGTATGAGAATGTATTTCTTGAAGATGTTCCAGGTTTACATCCCCATGAAGAGATAAATGTGTGCATTGATCTATACCTCAAGACGACACATATATCTACACCAACATATCAGATGGATCTCATAGAGCTTCACAAGCTGATGGTGTAGTTTGAGGACCTACAGACGAAGGGATTCATGTAAACCAGAGTTTCACCCAGGTAGTGCTTGATTGGTTAAATAAGAAAGTAATAGAGAGCTTGAGGTTGTGTGTGGACTACCAACAATTGATATCAATGACCATGAAGAACAAGTATCCAATACCAAAGATATTTGACCTCTTTGATCAGTTGAGAGTTTAAAAATGATTCTTGAAGATTGAACTGAGGTCAGGCTATCACTAGCTGCAAATACGGGATTCAGTTATACTAAAGATGAAATTAAAATGTCACTATAGTCACTATGAGTACTCAGTGATTCGCTTTGGCTTGAAATACTCCCTAGAAGTGTTCATGGAACTCATGGACCAAATATTTCATCATTACATAGATCAGTTCATGGTTGTCTTCATCGATGATATCCTTGTGTACTCAATATATGAGGAGGAGCACACGAGAAAGTTAAGGATAGTTCTAGAGTTACCCCGAGAGCACCATCTTTATGATAATCTCTAGATGTTCTAATTGTTGATTCAGGTGGTATACTTTTTAGGACATGTTATCTTAGAAGATGAAGTGGTAGTGGACCCAACCAAGGTTGAGTCAGTGTTAGCATGGGATCCACCTAAGAACGTGAAGGAGGTGTATAGATTCTTTGGGATTATAGGCTATTACCGGTGATTTATACCCGATTTATCTAGGATATCAACACCCATGAAAACATTTAATTTAAATGGATATCCTTTAATGTGGATATAATGGTTAGAACATGATTTTTAGTAGTTGAGGTCATGTTTGATGAGAGCTCCCATATTGAGATTGTCAGCGGAAGGTGTCGAGTACATAGTGTTCTCCGATTGATCAGGAACTGAGCTTGGCTGTGTTCTAATGTTGATTCAAGTGGTTATTTCTTATGGTTCATGCCAGTTGAAGACACATGTGTAGAACTATATGTCCCAAAATCTTTAGTTATAAGCTATATTCATCACTTTGAAGATGGGGAAACACTACCTGATGGGTTAGCGGTTTATTGTCATCTCCGATCACAAGAGTCTCAAGTATATCTTATCTCAGAAAGATCTTAACTGGAAATAAAGGTGATGGATATAATTCCTCTAGGATTAAGACTTTTAAATTTTCTATACTCCTAGGAAGGAGAAAATGGTAGAAGATGCTCTATGTAGGATATATTGTTTATAGTTTCTAAATAAGGAATTAGTTAATTTAGCCTCATAACAATTATCCTTTGTGGATGGGGATGGAGTAGATTAACCCCAATCAATGGTTTTCACCCCTACACTCTTACAATGATTCAAGGAGGAAAACATGGGAATACCAATTGTGACACCTTAATTTCATAAATATCCAAAGGGAATGCTTCTGATGAATATTCAAAAGGTAGGGAGTGCATTGTTATTTTCAGAGGATGTGCAGTGATACCATTAACATTACCGGAGGATGTTCTGGGAGAGTTTCCTACTTCCCATTTGGTTGTACATCTAGGTGTATCAAAGATGTAATAGGATCTATGGAACTAGTTTTAGTTTCCATGGATTAAGAAAGGAGTTATAGTTTTTTTCTCTCAATTCCTTACTTGTTAGTAAGTGAAGGCTGAGCACCATGTTCCAGCAGGTTTGTCTCAAACCCTTGAGCATCTAGTGTAGAAGTGGGATGATATATCTATGGAATTCATTATGAGATTACCACATATGTCTTGGGGACATGATGATATCTAGGTGATCATTGACCAAATCACCAAGTCAGCCCACTTTCCATCTATATAAGAACAGAGTTCAGTAGAGATCATGAGACATGTCTATGTTCATGTGATAGTTATACTCCATGAAGTTCCATTGATGGTTGTTTACAATCGTGCTGATCACATTACATCCGAGTTGTGGAAGTGATTATAGGAGGCTTTTGGGACTCAATTATTCTTGAACAGACCATTTCACCCCCAAACTGATATCCTGAATGGGTAGTCCATTTAGGTTATAGAGGATAAGCTATGATCTTGCATGTAATACTTTGGATGTAGTTGGGTGGATCACCTACCACTGATGGAGTCTTCTTACAACAATAGCTACCATTCCACCATAAGTATGGAACCATTAAAGTATTTTTACGAGCGACTCTATTGTCTACTACTTTACTGGACTGAACTAGAAGAGTAAGCACTTATGGGCCCAATGTTGGTGTGAACTACAACATTGAAGGTATATGTCATCCAGGAGAAGATGAAGACTATATAGATCCATCATAATTTTTTGCCGATAGGTGATGGAGGCCTTTGAACTGTGAGAAAGTAGATCATGTATTCCTACGAGTTTCACCTCAATTTGAATTATGAATATTTGGTCGAGATAGGAAGTTATATTTGAGGTTCATAGACCCTTTCCAGATACTACATAGATTTGTGTGTTGGAATACCGCTTAGTTCTACCTCTATTATTATAGAGGGTAAACGACATCTTCCATGTATTGTAGCTGAGGATGTATGTGTATGACCCATCACACATTATCGACTAGGGTGTGATGGATATCGATGATGGAGCGACTTTTTCTGAGTTCCCAGTGGAAATTGCGGATCAGTAGGAGAATATCCTTTATGGGGGATTGATTCTTTTGATGTGTGTTGGCTGGTAGAATAATAATCTCCAAGAGAGAACATGAGATCCGGAGGCTCAGATTCACGCTCAGTACCCACATATTTTGGAGTAGCCATTGTTTTGATTTTGGTTGACATAAAGCCCCAATGGAGGGAGAATGTAAATACTTAGATTTTTTGTGTATTATTTTAAAATATTATATGGTTTATTTTTTAGATTAGGTTCTTAGACTATGTGATATTCCGAGACCCGGTGTGTATAGGATAAATTTTTGTAATATATTAAATATATTAAAAAGAATGTGTGTGTAGTTTTCCTAAATAAGTAAAATATATTCTAAATGGTTGCTCAGATTGAAAATATGAGGGCATTGTTAAGTTCAAAATTATAGTTTTACCCTAGGTGTGACCTTACATTGGTCAGCACAGGTCGTTTGTGGAGAAGTCATCGTAGGTGCAGGAATGATAAAATAAAATAAATAAAATAATTTTATCTTTTTTATTAATGTAGTGATGTTTAGTATTGAAATAGACTATTATGTTAGAATTAAAGGTTTATCCACATAACTCGGGAACCTCTGTAGGACCATTAGAAAGATATATAAATAATCCTTTTGATGAAAAACAACAGAATTACAGATTGAAGACCAATGCTTCTCTAATTCAATTAATCTTGCCTACATTAATGACCCATCAATCATTCTACTTCAATGACCAATAAAAATTGAGGTAGGGAATATTTTTTTTACTTGTTTTCCATATTATTCATTTCGATGAGGAATATAGACCAATCAACCAAAAAATTGGCCCATCGATTGATCGTTATGCGGGATGGGTATGATTTTGGGATTTATTGAGAGATTCTTATCTTTATGATTAAACTATTGATTGATTATTTTTTTTTTGATAAAATGAAATTTAACTGAGATAAAAAAAACATTGATCGATGTTCAGTCATCTTGTTTGGAGGGCTTTTTTCTCCCCCGATTCACTATTCATCACGGTGTTCTTTATTCTTCCCCACGGATCGAAATTCTTTAAAATAATTAGTGTTTTCAAAATAGATTCTTGGTACAATGAACTGAAATTGTATATCTGGAATTGGAATGAAAAAACAAAGATGCAATAATGGTTATGAAAATGGATCGAATGATGGGTAGTACTGATTTCATGTTCTTCAGTGAGTAATTAAGAAAGATGATGATCTTGTTTTCTCAGTAGATCAAGGACCCAGAAGTGGGATATCGATGATAGAATGGATCGGGAAAATCACCCCCTTGATTTTTCCCGATCAAGCACAACCATAATGATGACTAGAGTGGAAGAGGAGATAACTAGAGTGATAACTAGAATTTCTATAAAATATCATGTTATATGACATGTAACCCAGGGTTACATGATATGTGGGGACCCTTGAGAAGTATCTAAGATTTAGTGTAGGACACTAGTACCACAAAGTGTGTGGCTTAGCCTACATTGTGTGTGACCACTCCATAAATACATGGCATGTACTTAGAAAAGTACATAGATAATGGGTAGAATAAATGACATGTACTCCCCCACATGACATAGGCTGACACAGAGTACTAGCACAAGACTGTAGCACATGGAAAAGACATGAGATACATGGACATGACGTGTAACCACTATATACTGCATGTACTCTCCAAAATGACACAGTTTGAATGAAATAATACATTTTACACGGGTGTCACCTGGGGTCAAGGGACAAGGCGTGTACCTCCACTACACACCATATACCCCTTTCTATATGGATTGAATATCTTATCCTCATTGTCTTGGACAAGTTTTTTTAGGGTTCATTCCCCTTATTGCATACCTCAAGGTTTGTAAGAATAATTTCCCACTCTTAGGACTATGATACCTTATGTATGACTTCTAGGATAGAGTTGTTTGAATCCCCCCAAGAGACCCACAGTGATTTCATCTATTCATATTTTTGTCTTAGGTGGAGTTCTTGGTATTGACATGACTAACACTACGTAGGAGCCGATCCTCTACGTAGAGGGTTAATCTAGATGGAGTTGTTGGTATCACCCTATGGCCCAGGTTGTGATCCTTATATGTGTATTGTATTCTATTAAAACTATCAACTTATATTCTTCATAGCGAGGCCTGACAATTAATACATATTAGATGAACATCATCAGTGCTACCAGACTCAAGAGAGTGTTATCCTGAATGAGTGCTTTCTGGAATCTTCAAACAGAAATCCTAAGGCTGGTATACTATGGTTTTGGCTTACCTCTAGACTATGTGTCTTGGATTGATTATATCTGGATATTCTTGTTATATAAATTTTAGACATATATCTATGTAGAGATGACTATAATTTCTTTTTTATATTTTTTTTTGGTTTTGGTGTGTCATACTATGTATTGTTATACTGACCCCTACAAAGGTTATGCCTGCACTTGTTGTGTCTTGTGTAGACGATTGACCTTTTTCTATAGTCCTAGGAGGACTAAGACCAGATGGTTCTTATTGATACTATATAGATTGAGGTGTTTTGCTACATATTTTAGGTCGAATCCCCAATACCATTACTTATAGGTTGAACTAGTGTTACAGAACGTGTGGTGGGCTTCTATTTGGCCTTGTTTTCTTTACGTTACTTCCTATCTTACTCTAGTTATCTGATTTAGATGTATGAATGCATGTTTACTTAGTGCTTTTTACATTTTATAATTTGTATGTTCTTGGAGATGTGTGTGTGTGTATAGGTACCTAGGCTAAGACCTCCCATGTTAGTGATATTCCTACTTGGTTCTAGTCACCATCGCCTGGCCTATTGGAGGTGTTCTTAGGGATTCGTGGTACATGACCCACTAGGATAGGTCGTGACATTATAAGACTTCATTACACACCTCTTCCAATTGTTTTACGGTAACTATTTTTTGATACTTCTAAGTCTCTCTAAAGTACACAGCGTGCTTTATATCTCTCTGTTAAGGAAGTGCATGAAAAACCCAAAGCATGTTCTCACCATTAAAAAAATAGAATTGCAACCTAATCTATATTACTATGAAGTTCCTATCAATATTTTGGACATTATAGAACTTTTGTTGAGTAATCATAAGAATCTTATGGTAAAATTAATTTGAAAAAATCATAATATAGAAGAGGGAGTGTAGAACCTGAGGAGATTATAATGAAGAACTACCCAAATCTCTTCACAAGATGAAATTCAAGAAATTTCAGTGACGGAATTTTTGCAAGGGGAAGAATTGATCAACCTGAGAGTCTATGATATATTTCCTTTTAAATAAATTCATCTTCTTTAATAGCTTTATGAAGATGAAACCTTTAATCTTAATGAAATAGAATATTGTATATTGTTATAACATACCTATTAATTTGGAGGTCATGAGTATGACTTAATATATTATTAAAATTATCAAATTTTCACAAGTATAAAATTATTTATATTTTTAAATATTGATTATAAATTAAAATAAAAAACCATAAAAAAAATATTGTATGAAAATATTTATTTTTCTAAAGAGTGGTTTGATCACATTATGAGCACTTTTTTAAAAATTAATTTTTAGCACTGAAATTAAATTAATTTGAAAAAATAAAATTAATTTTTGAAATTTTTCCAATCAGAATTAACTTATAGTGAATTTTATAGAATTTTATGATTATATTAACTTTTTGTTGCATATTGGAAAACACTGGGTTTTATTGAAAACTATCTTTTCATTTAAATTATTTATAATGGTAATTTATATTTTAAATTGGTTATAAAGTAATAATAGATCATTTATAATACATTTTAACCAATTTTGGTCCTTTTTATAATTCTTATCTTCAATTTCAATATAAATACTTTCCATACCTATGTGAAATTTTATTTGGAAAACCATTTTTCATAGTGTATAGAGGTTTTATTTTAAATTAAATTCTTCCACATCCATGAATTGGATTACGAAAAATATATTTCATATTTTTAATTATAATATTTATTATTATATAATAATATCATCTTATGTTTTTCCATAATTAATTAAAAGATATTAAAAATTAATTACCACAGTTGAGGTAAAAAATTATTTACTTGGGATTAAACTAAAATGATAAGGGTTAAAACGACCTAAATAATTTTCCAATTAGTATTATATGACCATATTTAGAAACTATAATCTATATGTTTTGATAAAAATACTTATTAGAGCCTTTTGTAATGTGAAATATGTGGGTAAAACAATTCTTTTCAAACATTTCAAGTGTGTCCTCTATCCCACATATAAAAGGCCACACACTCTCCTCTACTATTTATAATCCTAAATAAATTTGGCTCAAAAAATACCTACTCCAATATATTTATTAATTATTTAAAATAATACTATATTAATTATTTTGATTAGGAAATCCACCAATTAAGTATTTAGTGATAAGGCTAAAGCAGCTCTCCGGAGAGGATGAAAATTTATTAAACATTCATTTTTGTTTTTCTATTCTTCCTCCTCATTAAAATATCCTTCAAATATGATAATACGATATCACCAATATCTAATATATAATAATTTTACATTATGTTAATGGAAGAAAATATTTAAATATCTAATCTATCAAATAGAAAATGAAACTTTCGATCCTGTGTACGGAGGACTAATACCTCAAGAACCGATGTAAATCATTTTCCATCACCACCTTTAAAATATAGATATAATGACGGATTTAACATATATAGGATATTTATGAAATTATTATACTTATAGAATTAATATATCACATTTAAATTCTTACCATACTTTCCATGGGGGTATATGATAATGTCGCTCATGTGTACCACAAATTATCACCTCATGAAGTGATGTGATTTTTTTCATCTATGATTTACATGGAAGGTCGTAAGGATAATGTTAATGAATATATGTGATATTTATGAACTAAAAATACATACAAAAATATAATATCACATCTAAATTCTTACCTTCTAATCCATTTGAAAACATTAAAATTAACAAAATTAGTGAACCACAAAAAACATGAAAAATAATTCTATTATCACCTAAAATAATGATTTTAACAAGGAATTGTAAATAAATGGGTGATAAAAGAATATAAGTAAATAATATATGGTATTATATATAGGATGATTATTTTAATATATATTTTTAATAATCATTTATTTATTATAAATTATTTTTGAACAAGTAATATATAATTAAGACCTAAGGTAAGGGATTATTGTCTAAATTTTCCATCTTTGAGACATATGTCATGTTATGAACATGTATTCTTTTATGAGGTGTACATACATAACTTTTACATGTAGTAACATTAATTTATTTATTCTAATTGTATTTTATGTTTCATTTTATTTTATTATTTCATGGGTCTTATGATTCAATGTATCCAAAGTGGTAATTGTTTTGTGGTATAATCTCATTATTTATCAGGATTGTTTATGTTTATGCTTCCAATGATGAAATATTAAGATCTATCTCTCAAAAAAATAACGAACATTGTTATACACTGTTTATTTAATTATTATTCAGGTTTTCTCTTCATATTCATCTCTTTATGTGCTCAAGAGGTCAAAATAATGTTTTTAATAAAAAACCATCTTTATTTCTCTCTTAGACCAAAAACCTGTTTTCTTCCATAAATATGTTTTCTAATTTTTTTTTCAAAAACTGTTTTAAAATTACATAAAGGATATATTAAAGATAATATTACCCATTTTTAAATTTAGAAAAATGTTTTAAAAGTAATATTCTTGTCATTTCTAGAATGAGGTAATTCTTGACTTTTTACTAAAGTGTAAAATTAATATTTTACATTAACTAGTTATACATGAACTTAATTTTTTGACATACTAAACATTATTTTCCTAAAATATTACATATTAATTTTCCAACTTCATTTTAAAAAATATACAATATTTTTTTTTTAATTTTATTATTTTAAAAAACATATTTTCAAGGAAATTTTATTTTTCTCAAGAAATGTTCCCGGTGATATTTTGAAATCATTTTCCATATAAGATGACATAAATTGATGTTACAAAAGATTTAATGGGGATATAATACAATGATACATTAATTATTATTTCTTATGATGGTTTATGATCTATAATATTAAGGATTTAATATTTTTATACCATTCCCCCAGATGACTCTTAATGGTTTATGATTATATTTATTGATTGGAGAAACTATTAAGATTTCATAAGATAGTTTTTACAATAAAATTTTTAGTTTTGATTATGTTTCACCCCTTAATATAAAGAATTAATTTCACTTATTAGGTTATAGTTTCAGCCCATTATATCCCCTCGATGCATCATTAGGTCTTATGAGAAAAACTAGCTTAGGTTTTTAGCCAATGCCCTACGCGTTTATGAAAGATGTCTTGTCATGAGGCCTTGATTGTATGGTTATGATGTATGATTTTATGAATTCCCTCATTATGATATTATTCATTGATTCCCCTATGATTATTCGATTAGTTAGAATATCCATGTAAAAGTTTCAAGCTCATGGGATTATTTGTATGGTATTATTTGATAATTATTTATTCCTGTCATATTATGATAATGTTATTAATTAAATGGAAAGCACCTTAGTTATTTACCCTTCTATATTATTTGTGTTTCATTTATTCATAGATTTAATTGGAATCATATCGTTTCGGAGAATTTGAACTCAACCCTTCCTTACGTTTCTTTCCCAAGGATTCCAAGATTTATATCATGATTGATATGCAGGGTTACACTATAGGAAAAAATGATGCACTTGTAGAAAAAAAACGTTGATGTACTATATATTTCCATTTTTAAAATGAGATTCAAGTACATATCTACTTAACAAGACTACTAAAATATTCAGTCCTTCTGGATGTGATTCCATGTAACTTATTCTGATGTAATAAAGTAACCAATGACTTTGGCCCACTAGGGTCAATGTATTTAAATTCAATTTCCCTTTTTTCTTTTACATTAAAATATTTTTTATCTTCAAGATGTGAATCCAATATTCTAATGTTAGGACCATTTGAGTTATGAATTCTAGTATCTTAATTCAAGGACGTAATTGGGTTGTGATTCCCTATAAAAAATTTAGGTGTCTTTTGGTTGTACTTCCACAAGAAAAGAATGTTGTAATTAGGTTATGTTTCCCCTTAAAAATTAGTTTAGCTCATGATGTATCTCTCACCAATTAGTGATCTATATGAGTATACTAGGTCTAGTTTAGACTTAAATATTATAAAAAACATCCTTGTGTTATTTATTTTATTCCACCTCAAATTATATTCATTAACTAACCTTGATAAATAAATTTGACAATTAATCTGTTTCTTAAAATTTTTAGTCTGGTCTATTTATCCCCCTCTAGACCATCTGTAATATTCCTATCATTAATAAAAATAGGCATCATAGGTGGTTCATTTTTTAATTTGTCCAATCCTTATATTTTTTATTATTCATATTTAATTTTTTTAATATTTTCCTAGACCTCAATGTTTAAGGACAAGATCTATAAGATGAAAGTAATGGTAAAAAATGATGGTTGTATAACACAGAAACCACCTCAATTTAATAGAAATTACTATGGTTACTAAAAATCAATAATAGAGTCATACCTCAAATATTTAAGAAATAACACTAGTTTATGATGAAAAAATAGTACCAACTACTAGAAGTGGTACCCGATACTCTTATTGAAAACATAATGCTAAATATGTTTTTAATAAAAAAGTAGTAAATGTTTTATATTATTATATTAGAAAATGTTTTTTAGTCATGTGTATATATGTAAGATAAATCATGAGATCTAGATGATTATATAAGCTACTTACCATGCCTCAAACAAAATGATTAGAACCAAACTTGGAATACTTCAAGTGGAATACAAACATTTCATTATGGGTGAAGATGAAACCGTCAATCAAATTTTTATAGATTCACAGGCATTCTAAATTTAATGAATTACCTTAGAGAATATTTGGAGAACCCAATACCTATTGAAATATTCCTGAGAGATATACTAAAGAAATATCATGCAAAGAAGGTTGCGATCAATGAAGTTATGAATTTCAAAAAATATATATTAGATGAAATCATGGGATCAATACATCACTACTAACTCGTATCGAAGAATATTGTGGAAGAAGATAAATCAACGAAGAACAATATTACATTAAAATATCATATAAATGTTGCTCATAACTCTTGAATCTATGGCATAGGAAAGTGATAAAGGAGAAATTAAAAATATAATAAATGGAACTTATAATTTGCTAAAGAGATAAAATTCTAAAAATGGGACCAAGTAAAGATCAAAATAATAATTAAAAATAAAATAATGTTAATATATATGGAACAGATGTAACCCTTTATGAATATAGGAATAAGGGACATATCAAACTCAACTTTATAAAGTTTCAATGACAAGGAAGAGATAAAAAATTCCAGAAATAATTAAAAAGTTCTTATCATGATGGATGGAGTTTCACTGAAGAATTAAATTCATGTAATGAATTTAGAAGTAAAAAATAGTCACCCATGATATGTTTGATAGTGAAAAATATAAATTATATTCATAATGATTCTAATAATATTTATTAGTCTGATTTTTATGGTTATATCTTTGATGAGTTAAATGAAAAAATTAAAAAAAAATTAAAAATATGTTTTAAGAATCACTAAATTTTATAAATAATTAAAATAAAAAAAATAAGAGGCTTATCAAGATAGGTAAGAAATTCATGAAGGAAAATGATTATTTAAAGAAAGAAATAATTTTTTTTCTTCAAGTTTTAAAGGTAAGATATATGATGACTTTGATTATATTCAGAAGGAAATTGGTAATCTTATAAGGGAATTGTAAGATTAAAATAAAAATTATCTACTTTTGTTCAATGATTTGAAAAATAGTAAAATATGATGGAAATGATGAAACAAAATATAGATAAAATTGGTTAGGGTTATAATCCAATGATTCCTTTGTTACAAAAAAACTTTTTTTAAAATTTATACCACAAAGGTTTCTTTTGTCATAAGAATTAAATGTTTTTTATATGGAAATTGTGCTAATGAATGTTCTCTTATGTATCATCAATCCCTTGGTTATACAAATACTTTTAGTTAATTAGATTTACCTACTATATTACCTTATAATAAATGTTTTAAATTTATTTGGGTGCCTAATATTTCTATTTCAACCCCTATTGGACTCAAAATAGCAAGGGTACTAAAAATGTAAAGTAATATATTTATATAGGAAAAATGACTTGGATATCTAATGAAAGAAACATGTTACCTGGAAATTGGTGTTTCCCATCACCTGAATAGTGTCCTATAAAATTTACTCTCTTATACTAAATGTGATGGTGGCACTATCAACTTTGGAGATAACTCTAAAGTAAATGTTAAAGGATTTAGTGAAGTAAGTATTTCGAATGTTTTTTAAATTTATTATGTTTTACACATTGAAGGTTTGAAACATAACTTAATTTATATTTCAAAATTATGTGATGAGGGTAAGCATGTTAAATTTGAAGATAATAAATGTTTTTTTTAAATGCAAAAGTTTCATGTTATTATAATAGAAAAGATAAAATTTATTCTATTAAGTTATATGTTCTATCTAATAAAAGTGATTAAGTGTCTCAATACTATATAAATAAAGTATGTTATCTGGTATAGATGTCTTGGACATTATTATTACCAAATGATACACAAATTTTCCAAGCATGTAAATGCTATATATTTAGCCAAGTTAAAGGAAATTAAATATTTTTTTGGGATTCATAATTAGAATTTAATAATCACAAGGAAACCATCAAATATATCAATCATGTTTCCATTTATACACCGCTTGAATTATTGCATCTAGATTTATTTGGTATAATGATAACTAACAGTTTAGGTAAAAATATATATCTTCATTATTGTTCATGATTTCAATATATTTAAATGGGTTTATTTTATTTATCATAAGAATGAAAACATTGCAATATTTATATAATTTTGTAAGCTAGTTTAAAATATTAAAATTTGTTTAATTTTTTTATTATAAGTGATAAGGAAGGTGAATATTTTATTTTTATTTATTAAAAAAAATTAAAAATTTCTATTCTTATAATTTTTATTCTCATAGTGTACAATAGTAAAACAATATTATATAATAGAAAAATAGAACTTTTTAGGATATGTCTCAAACTATACATAATAAAGTTTACTAAAACACTCTTAGGTTGAATCTGTTAATACTACTTGCTATATTTTGAACAAATATTGGGTTAGAATTTTTTTTAGGAAAACCCATTATTAATTGTTTAAAGGTATAAACTTAAAGGTTATTTATTTAATGATTTTGTTAGTAATGTTTTTTATCATGAAGATGAATGATAATTTAGTTAAGTTTGATTATATATGTTTTAAGTTTTTTTCGTTCTTATTCTTCTAAAACTAAACCTTATAGAGCTTATAATAAGAAAACCATGATAGTTGTCGAATCTATACATATAAAGATTTATGAATCTTGTGATATTCATAAATATTTTTTGTAAAATATTGAAGATTATTTTAGGGATTTTAATTTTGGTAGAGAAACAAATATATATAGTTTATCTTTTAATGGGGAGAAAATAGATTCTCAATCATATCCGAGATAGTAGAGGATTCATAATGATCATCCCATTGACAATGTCATTGTTAATGTTTGTTCTGGTATGAAAACAAGAATATCTACTTTAAAATTCATTACTTATTCTTATTTTCTTTTTGAATGTGTTACTACAAATATTTATGATGCTTTAAATGTTTCAAATTGGATTATTTGAGATATGAGGAATGGAAGAAAGGGGGGTTGGTACATAGAAAAAACTATGAATCACATGGGTGTGATCCTTCAAATTACATGTTGAGTGAGGAATATGATCTGGATTTGAATCAAAATAATAAGGATCAATTCTACCTCTATGATCCATTAACGAGAATTACTATGGATCATGTGGATAAACTAGAGCCCTCTGAATTGAAGAAAAATTTCACAAAAGTTTTCAGATATGTAGTGAAGATTTCCTTTTCAAATTTTAATATATCTCTCCATGAAGGATTATAAAAAGCGTATGGTCACTCATTTCATCACCGACAATGATTTTGTTAAATATATGTTAAGCATTTAAAAATTATAAATCATTTTTTTTGTCCTAAACCCTAAAGGGGAGGTGATGTGAAAATAGATGGAGATCAATATAAGGATTTTAGTAGCATGGGGTTTCAATGACTGAAGAATGAAAACTATGGAAAGAGAATATTTTCATATTTTATTTCCAAATGATGAGTGTAGAAGGTCTTATGCTTCAGTTATGTTCCCCTAAAGCCTGGATTTATTCATATATAGGAATGGGATTGAAAATTCAATCTATTTAATGTAAGAAATAATCATGCATAGGTTTGGATTTACATCTATAAACTATACTAGTTATACTAACATCCTTAGATTCTATGAGATATTTCACCCTCTATTATAAATCCATTCAGTATAGATAGAAATACCAATATTATTAAATTTGGGAATTTTTATAGAGTCTTAGTTGTGGTTGATATGTAAAGAACATTGGTTGAAGAAGTTGTTCTCACAATTAGGGATGATAGCACCTCTTTGGAGGTATTCTATGAAATAAATCCAATGTTCTGAACATTGTGAACCCTATTTTGTCACCTTTATGTGGAATGAAAAATATCAAGTATTTTTTTCATTTTCATGGTCATGGGACATGACGAATCTCTACATAAATGGTTGCTGATAAAGGGAATTGGAATAACCCTCCACATCATATGACCCCATAGTCCAAATCAATTATGTAGTGGAAAATACAATGCTTAAATTTTTATTTTATAGGCCCATTCATCACCCACAATATTTGTCACTCAGTGAGTAGGATGATTCATCAAAGAATGTGGGGGAAATTTTCCTGGACAAGGATCTAATGGGTCTCACTAGATTTTTAATGGTTGAAGAGGTTCCTAAGTGTATGATTTTTCAGTATGTGTGAAATATTGTAGTGTTTAATGTGGCCCTATTGTCCTAGAAGATACACTATAGGAATTTGAGGTTCATGTTTCCCTTCCATAAATCTACTGAAATGATGAAATACCTAGTTTGAGTCTTTCTCTAAGGAATGAATCAAGAGAGAACACACATAAGATTCTCCAAGGGTAGGATCTCCTTTTAGAAACCTATGTTTTGGAAGACTCTAGGATTATTGATGATCTTATATACCAACATGGTCATTCTCTAAGTAACATGGTTGTCCCTTCTTATGCCCTATAACCTAATCAAGTTAAGAAAGAGAACCCAAAGGTGCATCACCAGATATCTGGTAAAACGTTTTAGGATTACTAAAGTCTAGAACCTAGTGAAACATCTTCTTCGGAGGCAGTTGATGCAAAAAAGAATACTTCAGTATAATATGTCCCTCTCGAATGATCCCATACATCTATACTCTCATATATGGGGATGACTACCCCTCAAAATACAATTATTCTCTCAAAAAAGAGGCTTGATGCACAAGGTTTCCCCACATAGGACACCCAATATTCTACACCAGCTATTATGGATATAGATTTAGTGAAAGACTCATAAGAGATCACAAAACATCATCTGTAATGGTAGGAATTCACTTAAAAAAATTCTAGGATGAAAACATGAATCATCATTGGGAAGGTGATCCTTTATTCACTCAAGTACTCGCATGTAATATTGCAAAGAAATGGATGGTTGATGACAATTCAATGGGATAGAGCAGTCGCCCAACATATTTATTCCTCTTACTGAGATGTTATGGGTTGATGGCATTAAGAATTCCTCCCATAATGATGGTTTAGATGTTGAGGGTAATAAAAATAAACCATAAATCTAGGGGGTAAAATGAAAAAAATAAAGGGAAAGGGAATGGAGGGAATGCCAGAAAAGGATCCACATATGAAGGGAATCAAACTAGGATCATGGAAAACCTCAAATAATGAAGATCTTATTCTTGAATTATCATCGTCTTGGTAATTCTCCCATGGTCCCATCCCTTAGACATCTCATTATTACCAATACTCCCATTATGATTGGTCTTACCAATCCGAAGATGGATTTTTAAAATTTCAGGGAATTTAGATGGACTTCTCTTTGATATTCTCTTGTTTCACACAATATCCATGAGAAAAGTGTAGAGGGTCTATGGGTTCTTAAGCATGATAGTATTAATCTTAAATCTTAAAAAAATCATCAAATTGTTTCAATCTCAGATGATATGTAGAATTGTCCACTTTTTATGTCCTTCAACTATGTCTCCAACTTTTATATTAAAATAATGGATCTTTGGAATTAATGGGGGTATGATCTTTGATCAAATTTATCCGAATTTTATTACCTTGGGTGAATTAAATATTGTTCCTAGGCATATGAAAAAACTGGATACCATTTCTGTAGGTTACCAATCAAGGTTTTTTCTTAATACATTAATAAATGATGCCGGGTTAATGTACCCACTGTTTGAGTAGATTTAACATGGAGAAAATACATTCTAAATGGAAGAAAATCATGCATATTGGATAGACTTTTTGTATAAGTTTATGATAATAATGATATGATTAATTTATTTGGTCTAATTATTAAAAATACTCATTATAATAAAAATCCATTAATGATTAACAATCTCTCTAGTAGAGCAATATCACCCCCTATTCCCTTAAAATTCCATAATACATGGTTTTTTATCTCTAGATGTAGAAAGATTGTCTTGGTTTCTTGGATTATTGTGACCTCTGAAACCCCTCTTCAGATTTTATCATCCAAATTGTAGAAAAAGGATTCTTAAGGAATGATTAAAACCCTAATTCTGTAAAATTTATAATGATATAAAGGCATCTAAATATAATCTTTTTCACTATCAAAATATTAATATACTTTAATGTATACCCACTCCAGACGAAATACAACTCCTCTATAAACTTTATGACTTGGTCAATCTGAAAGAGAATTTGGCAAAGTCCTAATTCAATGTAAGATGTCTAAATGAAGGGGAAATAGGCTCCAAGTACTTTTACTACTTGCACAGAGAAAAGAAGACCAGGAAGGGGGTCACTACCCTCAACATTGATAGATTCTTACAATAGAAACTGATACTTGCAATGTTGTGATCAGATATTTTGAATGCATGTACTTAGAGAATGAAGATAAAAATTCTCACATGATAATTTATAACATTACCCTCAAAATTTATTATCAGGAAAACATGAATTTAGTTGATTCCATAGGGAGATGCAGATCAAGGAGGCCCTATTTTCCCTAAATATTGATAGTGTGTAAAGGCCAGATGGGTTTACTAATAATCTCTTCATGTTCAATTGGGAAATTATACATGATGAAGTTACAAATGCATTGGGTTAATTTTTCATCCATTCTTCCATGAAATATGAAGTTAATTATATCTTCATATCTCTAATCCTAAAAAGTGAAATGATTTCGATATCAAGTATTTCAGGCATGTAGCAATTGGAAACACCATACAATAAAATCATCAGTAAAATCATTATTACAAGGATGGAAAATATTTTTAGGGAAATCATAACCCCAAATTAGATTAGATTTTTTCCTAGAAGGAATATTCAGAATTTTATTTTCACTTCCTCTAAACACATCTATGTCATGAGGGAAAATGTGAAGGATGGAAATATTTCTCTAAAAATTAACATCTCTAAGTCCATTGACACAACAAAATTGAGATTTATTCTCACACTTCTTAAAAAATATGGATTATCCAACATCTTTATTAACTTGATCCACATCATTATCAAGAGTGTCATGTTTTCTATCCGGGTAAATGGACATCCAAGGTGATTATTTTAGTGTTTTGGGGTGTTAGACAAATGAATCCCCTCTCCGGCCTCAATTTTACATTGGATGAAGACTATTTGAGTTCATACCAATTAGATATTGTTTAGGATGGTTTATAAAAATAGATCATGGTTTATAGTGGGTTTTATACTCCTTTGCATCTATTTTATGCTGATGAAAACCTTCTTTTTGGGAAAGCTTATAGGGGAGCTATGTCTTTTATCAAAACCATCTTTGGGAATTATATGGATCTGGTTGTCCAAGTCATTAGTTGGAACACGCCCTTCCTAGTATTTGGGGATGGGGTGCCCATCAACAAGAAAAATAGAGTTTCTAGATTTCTTGGGGGTGAAGAGAGTTTCTCTACACTTTATATACCTTGGGATTCCACTATTTTGGGGTAATGTTAAAAGGTGTTATCTTGAAAATATTTATTCCAAAATTATTACACAGCTAGTGACCTAAAAGGTGAAATCCATGTCTAAAGAAGGAATAATTTTCCTTTTTAACTCTGTGATCACATTTATGATTGTCTATGCTTTATCTATGTATATAAAGCCCAAGTAACTCATCATAGAGCTCCAAGGACTGATCATAAAATTTTTATGGTGTGAGTTTATTCATGAGAAAAATCTGGTTACTGTGGCTTTGAATGAGTGTTTCAATCCCATTTACATTCGTGGATTATGTATTAAGGATATCTATCTTTTTAATGAATCCCTACTCAAAATATTTACATCGATCCCCTTACATCCCATGTAAACTCAATGGAGTTTCATTCAAATAGATTTAATCCAAAAATTCATGATGGATACACCTTCTACTTATAATCTTCTATTTGGACATTCATCAAATCATCTTATAGTTTTCTTATGAAATTCTAAAAATTGATGGTATGTAGGCTATTTAATTTGAATTCATGGGGTACACCTTGGTTGAACATGCCTATACATGAGGTTGTGGCTATCCCCTATTCCATGAAGCATTTATCCATAAATGATATCTAGTATAACGACACTAATACTTATGGATTTATTCCTTTTCTAATTTGGATTTAAATTTATAGGAATGATTTTATTGACAAGGACAATATCATCTAGGAACCAAACTCCACTAGACATATTAGTACCAATGAACGATACAAGAAAAATGTGATGGCCATACCCCTATCCATTGACTTATTCTGATCTATATGAAATCTTAAATTCACACATCACATATGCTACTTATATGGAGGATATAGAGGATAAGTCTTACTATTCATATCCTACTGAAAAAAACTGGGTTGTAGATTGTATCATCCTATTATCTCTATTTGGAAGCTGAGGAAAATTTAACTAATGTTTTTGTTACATGAACTTTTACTTGAAGGTTATGAGATTTCTTGATTGATATGCTTCATTGTAGGAAACACATGGATAGTTTGGAGGGCCTCCTAGAATCCTTCACGGTTTTTGGTAGTAGTAAACTAGTCAAAGGAATGATGATTGTTGTAGATTCTACAATTATTGATCATGTTTGGATATAACAATATGGGATGGAATTTTAGTTCCAAAAACCTACTCTTAATATATGAATAAGGTCTATTTTTAGGGCTGTTAACACATAATTATTGATCCCAATAGGTTTTATGAAATATGATGTTCTTGATATTGTTTTTTAAGAAAATTTGTTATTCTTGAATGGACAACAAAACCACTGGTTATGGTTTCAATCTAATGGATCCCTCCAATCCCCTCTTGGCAAAAACTTAATGTGGATAGGGTGGCTTCAGGTGCACCCATACCTTCAGGTTTTGGTGGTATCTTCTATACCAATTAGGGATTCATTAAAGGCTAATTTTATCACTTCAGAGGAAATGGATGTTCCATTGATGTTTAGTTATGGGCCATGATTAAGGCCATAAAACATTCTCTCCATTATGTCTATAATTTGATCTGGATGGAATCTGATTTGAATGTGGCAGTTGATATCTTAAAGAACTTGTCATGGAATGTCACATGGAGAATGTTATCTCCAAATATTAAATTTCTTCACCTTATCAATCATATTACTCTTGATGTGACACATGTATATAGGGAAGATAATCAGGATTTCTATGCTCTCTCAAAGAGAGCCATTTCAAAGGAAATCCTAGTATGTTTATTTTTCGCACCAGACTTTTAGTGAAAATTTTTTATGGAGTATGTGTGCAGTTTCTTTCATAAATATATTTTTAAAGACCCCTTGTAATGTCAAGACTTTTATTTTATTTAATAATATTCATTAGTAGTGATTTCATCTGAATCATGGAGTTTTTGTGTGTGAAAATTTCCTTAATTCAATACAATATGAGATTAATAAATTTTTAAAATATAATGTTTATTATTTAGTTGAATTAATTGATGATAAGTATATAATTGAAACTAAATAGATCTTTATGAAAAAAACCTAGATAAGTCTAAATAAATTGTAAAAGATAAATCCATACATGTTTCCTGGGGATACTCTCAAGAAGAAGGTGTATAATTTGAAAATTCATTTTCACCTGATACAATATTTGAGGCTATTGGTATCTTGTAAGATTTTTATTATTTTAAAGGATTTAAATAACATAAAATGTTTGTTAAAAGTATTTTCTTAGATGGTTTTATATTTAAATAAGTTTATGTTTATCAACCCTATGTTTTGAAAATAAAAAATTTCATAGTCATGTTTTCAAATTATTTAAAGATTTTTATTGTCTGAAACAAGCTACTCATGCTTGGTGAGAGGGTATTTAATCATTTTCTATTGAATTTTTGTGTCCAAAATGAAAATTTGGATCCGGATTTTTTTATTAAAGGTATTTATAATATTAATTTAATTATGTGAATTATGTTGATGTTATAGTATTTTTTTCGTCTAGTGAATTTCTTTATAATGATCATTTTACTTTATTGTCTTCTTAGTTTGACATGATCTTAATGGTATTATTAAAATTATTTCATGGGCATAAATTTTTTGAAAGGAATTATGATATCCTTATTAATCAATCTAAGAATTCTAAATAGTTGGATAAAAGGTTTGGTATCGATTCTTGTAGGTCTATGAAAACTTCTATGAGTACCAGTAGTAAATTATCTATTGAGGTATTAGGTAAATATATTAATATTAAATTTTTTATAGGCATCATAGGTAGACTTATTTATTTAAATATATCTAGAACTGATATGATCAATAGTGTTTGGTTATGTGGATGGTTTCAAGATGATCCTAAATATTGTTAAATCAATTTTGTGAAATGAATAATTAGATATGTTAAAGGAACTGTTAACTATGGTTTTTATTAATCTAAATATAATTGGTTGGATTTAATATCATATTATGAATCTGATTTTGGTGGTCATAATGTTTATAGAAAAATAATATTAGGTACGTTTCATTTTAGTTGAAAAATATTAACATCTTGGTCTTTTAAGAAGTAATTATCTATTAATCTATATACTGCTGAAGTTTAGAATATATCTTCTTCTAGTTTTTGGGCTCAAAGTTTATGTATTAAGAAAAACTTATTTGATTTGGTTATTAATCTTGAAAAATTGACTATTAATAATGATAATAGATTATAAAATTCTATTTTTAATAATCCATTACAATATTTTAGGAAAAAATAGTATCGAAGCTATATAACATTTTTTTAGAGATCATGTGAATAAGGAAGATGTTGTTTCAGATTTTACACCAACTTAAAATCAACTTATATATATATTTTCAATTTTTTTAGACATTAATCCTGTTAAAAATATTAAATTTGGGCCTGTAATGTTTGAATATTAATAGTTTTTATGTTTTCATGTGTTAAGATGATGTTTGAATGTATTTATATATTAAAATTTACAAATTTTCATGAAATATATAAAATATAGAATATATTTTTCAGATTACTATTGATTAATTTCAGTATATATATTTTATTATATAACCATTTTAAAACCTTTCTTAATCCAAAATGATTCTAACATAAATTTTAAAACCTTAGATTTCGTAAAATCTTATTTAGTAATCTATTTCTCATTAGTATTTTCCAAAAAACACTTAAAAATTTTTCTTACTATATTTAATTATATATTTTAGTAGTGGATAACTTTAATGTATCCCCTTTTTATATTTTTTAAAAAATTGAGTGTTTTAAAAAAACTACACAAAATTTATAGTTTTTTATATCATTACCATATAAAATATAACCCATTTTAATTATTATTTATTTGAATCCTTTTCTTTTTTATAATTTAAAAATGGGGAAGAGGTTTTTGAAATTATAATTGGTTTTGTAATTATCTAAAAGGGGATAATATTGAGTGTATCCGTGAACCAATTTTTGTTTTGATAAATATTTAATTCTTTTATTTTATTTAAATGTCTTAATACTATGAATTTTTTTATTAAAATATAATTTATCTTTATTATATGATAATATTTCATTTCTTAATATGTTCTTATATTTCATGTTCTGATTGTTCATAAAATTTTATAAAAGTTTCATTTAGTGTTACTAGGTTAAATAAGTCATTTGGAACATAAAATATCATATAGAAATGTTTTTTATTTTTCCCATGTATCATTTTTATGAAAACCCATGTATACATTTTTTATCTACATAGTCATTTTAAAATTTGTGTAATTGATTTGGGAACCACATAGTCATTTTTATAGATTTAATTTCCTTATATATCTGACCCTATATTGGGAAATAGAATTCTAAATTGAGTTATTATTTTTTTTGAAATATAATAAGATTATTTACATTTCATTAGAAGAAATAAAATTTTTAATGAATCGGTATCATGTTCTAAATTAGGTTATAAGTCACTATATGATTTTATTTTTACATCTACAGTTTTATAAAATAATTATTTTTTGTTTTTTAATCATGAAATGGGATATAAGGTTATGATTAAGGAGAATATAATTTTTTTGAAGATTATTAAAATTATATAAATATAATTCAACAAAACCAAAATCTAACTCTTTATTTAGATAGTCTGTTTTAGGTATGAATTTTGAAAATTCAATCTATTTAAAATTTTCAAGAATTAAGATACATGATTCCCTTTCATGAATTTCTGATACATATTCAATTTTGAATATTTTCTTATATCTATTTTTTATGTGAATCAACTTTTCCAAATCACCCTTGTAAATCCCTTTTGTAGATTCGATTATGTTGATTCGCTTATGTGAATCGAATATGCCAATTCCCTTACATAAATCAATTACATAAATTCAACTATGTGAATCTAAAACATAATCTTTCTTATTTTATGAGTGAAAACCCCCTACATGGATTTTCTTATATAGTTATGTGAAATTTTATAGGTTATCCTAAAATCTAAAAAAATCTGTGTTTTACGTATTATTTCATATTTCAATTTTCTTCATGTTTATTTCAAATATTTAAATTATTCTAATGGAATTATAAAATCGTATTAATTATATAGAACCTATGAGAAATATTTTTCATTATTTTAAACATGTTTTTATGAAGGTAAAATAGTGTTCTATTTTAAGGCATAAAGGTTATATCATGATACTCAAAAATATATTTTATTATTTCATGTTGTTTGCTTCAAATATATTGTTTCAAAATTAATATTAGTCACTATTAAACTCAATTGAAATTGTTTTAATATTTTTAATTTTATGATATAATGTTTTAAAATTCTCCCATTGTTTACTACTTGTATTATATTAAATGATTTTGAAATTTTTATTTAAAATAAAAACATATTTTTTCAGTGTATTTTTATTGACTAACTATTATAAAAGTATTTTGAACTATTCAATTGAATGTTTTCAGATTGTTTTGAATTAGAATTTACTATTTTGAGTATTATACATGTGTTGAATGATTTTCATTTATACTTATACTAGAAAAATGTGGTTTTAATTGGGTTATGATTCCCCTTAGAAAATATAATTTTTTCATAATGTATCTCTCACCATGTAGAGTGGTATAAGAGTAGACTAGGTCAACGTTGGACCAAACTACTACCAAAAAATCATTTGTTTTTTATTTTATTTTACTAAAAATTATCATTATTAACTAACATCGATGATTAATTTAGGTAATTAATATGAATCTTAAAATTTTTAGTCTGGTATATTTTATATCCATACAAGATTAACTTAGATGGATATTATGTCATTTTAGGTGAATACTCCGTACAATATAAAACATACATGCCCAAGGACTATAATAGTTTAGTGCCTTTGTAAACTTAAAAAACAATCCTCTATCCTGGTAAATGATCTTCATCATCTCCCTTAAATATATCCAACTTTACTAGTTCACCCTAAAACATTTCTTTATAACCCGACGAAATGAAACCTATGAAAAGGGTAAGCTTAGATGCTCAGTATGGTAAATAATGTAAATGCGTAAGAATAACATGAACAAAAGCGTATGGAACATGAGCATAAAAATTGATGATAATACCATGAATATTAGATATCATAATAAATATTGGAAATTCAAATGAAATGAATCATAAATAAATAAAGATCATAATATAGGAAAGCATAACATAGAAATAAATCATGGAATTTTCGAAAACACATAATCATATTATATGATTTCCATAGTATCTAAGGAATTGTTTCCAAGACCATCTTAGCAGTATAATTTTAGTCTTCATGTCATCTTGTTAGTCATGGTTCACTCCCATGTCTTTCTTATTAGCATGATTTCACTACTCATACCATCATTGTATTTATGGTTCAATATCATGGCCATCTCAGTAGTCAAGGTTCATTTGCAAGACCATCTTAGTCTTTCTAATGAGATATAAATCATTACCCAATGTATTGGGGGAAGATATAGGTTAAACTCATCTTATAACACAATAATACATTCATGTGCCACAATAGCATAAATAGTAATATCATAACCCATGAAATGAAATGGGTATTATAAACAGGTAATCATATTATAATGTGTGAAAAAAGATAGGGTTCAAAATCATTTCATCAAAAGAAGAAACCATGAAAGAGAGATGGATTTCATAAAAATATTACACATGAAATAGAAAAAGATTTCATAAACATATAACCTATAAAATAGAAACATGTTTCATAAACATACAACTCATGAAAGAGAAATAGGTTTCCTAAAGATGTTGACATTAATCATAACCCATTCAAAGGAAGAATCTTAATAGAACCTTTAGTTCATTTTCTAGAAGGGCATGGGTATCCTCAACATATGTTATATTAGATAGAAAATATATTACATATATCTTTCAAAAACGTTTCTTGAGGAAAGTATCCTTTCTTTTGTGAAAAAGTATTTTTAATAAATAAAACAATTTTAAAGTCATTTTCTTTTAAAATACCTTGAAAACTTATAAAGAAGACTTGACATCATTTGGAAAATGTTTTTCATTGAAATCTATAAAATAACCATTAAAATATTATAAAAACAGGTTAATTTGATAACAATTTTAAAACTTATAAATAAATCTTGTAAATGTTTTGAAATCCATATCTTGGAAAATACCTTTAAAATGTATAAATAAATATTGAAATTTTTTTGAAATATATTTCATTGAAAATACATTGAAAACATAAAAATAAGGCTTGAAAACTTTTTAAAAAAAATTTACCTTAAAAATAACACATAAAATGTATTTTTTAAAAACTAACCTGTCAAAAATTAAATGGAATATTCAAATAAATGATGTTGGTTAAATCCATTCATGCCATATGAGGTAAAAAACATTCCTTTTGTATGGTAAAAATGTTATAAAAATGACTTATTTGGAACATGATAAAAATATTCCTTTGAGAATATTGTAAAAATAAAAATTGTAAGATTGTATTTTAAATATTATAGGATAATGGTATAATATTCTTTGAAACCCTTTTTAGAAAACATGTTTTGGAAGGAACCAGTATTTCTGACCGAAGAGAGTGTAAAGTCGAGATTTTTTAAAAAACACTTTTTTAACTAGCTTATGTACTAAAGATTCGAGGAAATGGTACCAATATATTAGAAAATAATTAATAAATACAAGATAATAAAATTAATGAATTTTCTTAATATTTGGATCTTAATATATCATTAAAGGTAGCACAAGCATAATCAATCTTGAAAATTGAGAAGATTGTCGTATTGAAATCTTAAAACATGGTAACCTGGGATCAAAATATCCATGTGAGAAAAGGAAATTATGTGAAACATAAAATTTAATTAAACTAAATAAATATATGAAAGTAAATTAAAAATGAAATTATATACACCTCAAAATAGAATTTAGGTGAATAACAAAACATGAGTCTCAAAGTAGGAAAATAGAGAAAAAACTATTTCACCGATTTGATAGCTTTTGAAATTTAGTTCCCATTAAATAAAGATCATAATATGGATATGTGAATAACCATAAATTTAATTATAAGATACATATGATAAAATAATGGGTACTACATACACCAAACAAAAGTAAAGAGTGGCGAACATAGCATGTATCTCAGAGAAATAAAAAGTGAGATGAAATCCCCTTACCTTGTTTTTTTTCACTCATCATAATCATTAAAAACACATATATAATAAATATAAATTTATTATAAATATTTTTAAGAACCATATTATTATATCTAATACCATATATGTATTGATTATGACTTTATATTACCCCCTTATTAGCAATTTCATGTTAAGGTTAGGTTTCAGGAAATATTCGCTTTGTTTTTCGAACATGTCTTAATTGGTTATATATTTGGTTCTTATAATTATATAATGATTTAAAGATTATAAAAAATTAAATAAATATAATTTATATAAATTATATGTTAATTATATTAATCTATAGAATATATAAGTATGAAACAAAATACAATGATTATGGATATGGTAGATCGTACGTACGGATGAACGATATTTCCATTAAATTGTCATGTTGAAAGAATGTAAAAGAAATATATGTATATATATGTATATATATCATTATTATATTAGATTTATTATATTATATATATCATATATATTCACTAAAACCATCCTTAATACAATCTTTGTAGTGTATGAATGAACCATATCACCTTGAGGGAGCGGTAGTCCACACTTTCTTAAACGAAATTACCGTATTAAGAGAAAATATAAAGTAAAATGATTTGTGTTGTACAAGGAAGAAGATTAATGAAATAATAAATACAATTTATAACATATATAAATAGAGTTTTTATTATAATTTCCACCATGAGTGGAAGTAATGAAAATTTAACAATCATCATTTAGTTAGGCGGTAGTTCACGGTACGCATAAACAATATGTTTTTATCCATTAGATGGAGGTTTGTGTAATTATAGGTCGAAACATTATATGAAAAACATTATATGATATTGTTTATAGTGTTTTTTTTATACAATAATGTAATAAAGTGTGTAGGGTGTGGAGAAGAAAAATAAAAGGAATGAGCTTAATAGATGTCATTACCTCTTAATTTGGTAAGTCCTTTTGGTTTGTGACAAAAGTCTTACATGGATGAATTTATCCCAAAGAAAGGATTCAAGGAGTATGGGAGGTATTTTTAGAAGTGTATTTGGAAGATATTGGTGGAACCTAATTTTGGTCATGTATCGAATGAACAATACTCAATAAATCTTATTAATTTTGATACTCACTAATACCCTTGTTGTTTTACTAATGATATTAATTTAAGTGTATTTCTTGAAATTATTATTATTATAATCATTTATTATAGAATTATATTCAATTTTTTCATTCTCTCAGAATATTTTTTAAAGTTTTTGGAATGCTCTTGAGTGGAAGCACTATTCGTATCCTACATTCAGAACATAATTTAAGGAATAAACCCTAAGCTTGGAACAACACATATGGATCATGAACCTTAAATTTGTATTCATCCTTATGTTAGAAGAAGGTTTTTGTGGATAATTGACCCTATACTTGAAGGAATGCATTGATAGATAACCTTATGTTTGGATGGAACCTTATGTGTGAGAAGTGAAGATTGTATGGTTAAAGAACCCTACATTAGTAAGGAACCCTATGTTTTAAGACACAAACATATGGTTCATCAACCTTAATTTTATGATCAAACATAAATTTTCAACCATAGTTTAGATAATAAATGATATGTAGTTAAACCCTATGTTTGGTATTTTTTCACTTTATGAAGGAACCCTATGGTTGAATTTTCAATTTGAGAGATTTAATTTCATAATTTTAGCCAAGATTCATACAATTTTTTTTATAGAATTATTGGATGTTTAAGATTGTTTTCAATCGATCAAAGCTCAATATGATTGATTCAAAGAATCGTACTCAATTTATAAAATCTTTCATATTCTCAAGGGATGTTATGACTCCACTGGTCAATTCATATTTGAATTTCCAAAATCTATCCAGCAACTTTTTTGGATATGAAATTCTAGAAAATAAGATATCTGGTGTATATATTCTACTACTATATCATTTAAAAAGACGAGATATAAAAGTCTTATATATTATTTTTATGAACATATTTTATAGTGACACTCCAAAGAATGGTAATTTCTAAAAGATTCTACACATTGGAGACATAAATTCCCACTATTATACTAATGTATATTTTTTGCTTCTACTTGGTTACTACTTTTTATTAAATATTTGTTTGACAATTAGATTTCTTCACATCTATTCTTTCTTGAAGACTTTATTTTTTGAAGAAGAAGATCCATATATTATCAATTACTGCTATAATAATTTTAATGTTCAACCCGATCCATCTTTAAATAATAACTTTTTATTGCTTGGAGTTTCAACTACTCCGACTCAGTTGTCGTGGAGTATTAGGTTCTTGACCTAAGATGTGGATAAAAAGTTCCCTATTGAAAAACCATAAGGCTCTGTTTAGAATAATGTTGTAATGGTGTCGACTACCTGCACTTTGTTGGGGATTTATTGTCTTATAATAATAGTATCTTACTAGTGAAATTCACCAATCTCATAGAGAGAGTGATTGGTGGAGTTGACTAGGGGATATTTATTCCCCGAACCACTACAAAAGTTGTGTTCTTTATTTTTTTTATCCGCAACATATACTCATTAAATAATTAAACGCTGTATATCTATATTAATCCCATAGTCTTTCAAAATCATTAACTATGGAATATTTTTGAAAAGGCACAACTTACCCCCCTCTTGAGTCACTTTCTATTATTAAGACATAACAATTTGTATCAAATGATATCTTTTGGATAAAGATATAACAAGATAGAAGTATAATGTCTATACAACGATGTAGATGGATTATCTTAGAGAAGTAATGTCAATGGTATGTGTTTCATACTTTAATGGTGAAAATTATGGGTGATGGAAATAAAAAATTATTATCTATCTGAAGAATCATTGTGATAAGGTCTACTAAAAAATCATTACTCCTTATAAGATTCATGAGAAACTAGAAACATGGACTAATGAGACCGAATCTAGGTATGATATCAATTTTAAAGTAATTAATGATATTATCTACATTCTTGGACATGATGAGTTTTATCATGTATCATAATGTTAAACTTATTATGAGATGTGAAAAACTACTTTAGTTGCCAATAAATGAAAATACAATGTTAGATAGATGGGGTAATTTGCTGTTAAGCTGAAATTTGACATATTTAAATTGTTTGATAGAGAAAGCATCACCTAGATGAATATATGGTTTATAGAAATTGTCAATAAATTTACTTCCCTAGGAAACCATATCAAAAAATTTGATCAATCTTTAAAAGTACTCATATTACTACCTTCATAATAGAATGTCATATCTGCTACTATTCTCCAATCATCACCTGTCAAAGATTTGGGAATGATAGAACTAATTAGGACATTGATGACGTATGGAGCTGAGATAAAAGATGAATCTGAAGATCATAAAATTATAGTGAATAAGGAAAATGCTTCTCTAAAAATAAAATCTCTTAATCATAATAGAAGAATAAACCAAGAAGTCAAAAAAAATAAAAAAACGTAGATTCATCATATTCTGAAATAGAACTGGCTCTTCTAGCCATAAAATTTAGTAAGTTCTATAAGAGTAAAAGTGGTCTTAAAAATACATTAGGATAAATGATTAATAACCATGAATTTCAAATCTATAAATGCTAGAAATTAGTCCATATTAGATCTTATTTTCCTCAACTAAAAGATGAAAAGAAAAGTCTAGAAATGATATATGGGAAGAATGATGATTATGAGCACAAAGAAAAAAGATAAATGAAAGATAATTGAAGTGTATATAAATTCTCCAACATCTCTTAAAAATCTTATTCCAAAAGTGAGTAATAAAATATAAAAGCCAATATGTGCTTTATGGATGAAGAAGAAAAGGAAACATGACACAAAATATATATATATATATATGGTATACGGAAAATGGATATTCCAAGAACATGAGTGGAGACTCAATGAATTTTCATACATTAACTCAAATTAATGGAGGCATAATCACTTTTGGTGACAATTACAAAGGAAATATTGTTGGAGTTGGAACTGTTGGAGATCGAAATACTATATCAATAAACAATGTACTATATGTGAAAGGTTTAAGAACAATCTGATAAGTATTTCTCAACTTTTTGATGATTGTTTTTCTATTGATTTTTCTAAAATTTCCTTCTTAGTTTTTTAAGATAAACTGCTTAAGTTTAGAGAATATAGAACTGATAATGTTTATACTCTGGATTTTAATTCCTTGTGTAAATAAAAAGTGAATTATTTAACTATCAAGAAAAATGAGTCATGGATTTGGCATAGGAGACTTGGTCATTGTAATATTTATGATTTACATAAATTTTCTAAGAAACAGTTAGTTTATGATTTTCCTATTATTAAATTTGAAAATAATATATTCTATGATGCATGCCAAATTGGAGAACAACACAAATCTTCTTTAAAATACATTAAAAAAAATCTACATCTAATACATGAGAACTTATTCATATGTATTTTTTGGAAAATCCAGAGTAGTAAGTTTGGCTGGTAAATTATTTTTCTATGTTTTAGTATTTGATTATTCTCGATTTAATTAGGTATATTTTTTAAAACTAAAAAAAACATTTCACTATTTTTGAATTTTTGTTCTAAAATTTTAAAATGAAACAATATTTTACATTAATTTCATTAATAATTGATCATGATAGATAATTTTAGATTTAATAATTTAGTTTTTTTTTCTCAAATCTAGGTATTAAACACACCATTTTTTGCAATAATAACCCCTAAAAATGGAATTGTTGAAAGAAGAAATAGAACTATTCATGAAATGACAGGCACTATGCTAAATAAATATAGTTTTCCTTTCAACTTTTGGGTAGAAGTTTTAATAACACCCTCATATATAATTAATAGTGTTTTAATAAGGCCTTTTTTCAAAATAACAACCTATGAAATTTATAATAATAGAAAACTGGAAGTAAAGTGCAGTAATGTTTTTCAATGTAAGGTTTATATCTTGAATACTAAGTAAAATATTTGTAATTTTAATCTAAAATCTGATGAAGGAATATTCATTGGATATTTTACTACTTCTAAATCTTATATAGCGTTAAATAAAAAGTCCCGGATTTTTGAAGAACCAGTTCATGTGAAGTTTGATGAAACTATCCATTTAATTAAAAAGAAAGATAAAATAGATGTAGTTACTAATTATTTTGATAACATGAGACTTTTAAACCCTAAATATGATTTGGAAAATGATATTAAAATAATTCAGTGTAGTTCAGAAGAGTATGTTACTGAAGAACCAAAAAGGGTCTTGCATAGATAATATAGAACCCAAAAGAGTCACCTTCTAGATACTATTAAACGAGATCTAGATATAGGAATTAAAGCTAGAAAAAAATGTATGAATCCAAGCCAATTTTTCTTACTTTCTATCATAGTTAGAACCTAATTCCTTTTGAGAATCCTTAGAATATGAGAGTAGGATATTAGAAATTCAAGAAGAAATAAACAAATTTAGAAGGAATGAGGTTTGGGAATTAGTATATAAACCATCTAATTATCTAGTAATAGGAACTAGGTGGGACTTTAGAAACAAACACGATGATCAAGGTATGATAACAAGAAATAAATCCAGATTAGTAACTAAAGGATATAATCAGGAAGATGGGATAGATTATGATAAAACCATTTCCCCTATAGCTTGATTAGAATCCATTAGAATCCTTCTATTTTATGCATCTCATATGAATTTTAAATTATATCAGATGGATGATAAATCTTCCTTTTGAAATTGTTATTTACTGGAAGATGTTTATGTCGAACAACCTCCAGGTTTTGAAAATCCTTTAATCCCAAAATTTGTTTTTTTAACTTTACTAAAGATCTCTATGACCTTGAAAAAGCACATAGAGCTTCGTATGAAAGAATGAGTTTTTGTCTTTTGAAAAATGGATTTACTATTGGATTGGAAGATCTAACACTTAAATGAGTATGATGGGAGAACTAAATTTTTTTATTGGGGCTTCAGATTTATCAAAATGAATATGGAAATTTTTTAAATCATAGTAAATATATGACTAATTTACTAAAAAAAATATAATTCAGAACAATAAGACATACAAAACTCTTATGTGTACCAACATAAAACATGATTTAGATGAAGTTAGATTACCAGTGAACAAAAATCTATATAGTGGTATGATTTGTAGTTGGTTATATTGTACTTCTAGAAAACTAAACATTATGTTTTTTGTATGCTTTTGTGCTAAATTTCAGTAAAATCCAAAAAATTCACATCTTACTTCCATTAAAAATATTTTTAATTATTTAAAAGGATTTATTTTTAAATCTCTTATTTACTCCAAAACATTTTATTTTATGTTAGTTTGGTATACAGATTCTAATTTTTGAGGTTGTAGATTATATAGAAAAAGTACCTCAATAACCAATTACTTTTTACGAAAATATTTATTATCATAGTCAAGTAAGAAACAACACTTAGTTTCATTGTCAACAGCCAAAGCAGACCATGTGTCTACTGGTAGTTTCCATGCATAGGTATTATGGTTGAAAAACACTCCACTGGAATTTGGATTAAATCTTAATATGACACCTATTTTCTATGATAATAATAGTGCTATAAATATTTCAAAAAATCATAGAAGTCAACCTATAACTAAGCACATTGATATTTAACATCATTTTCTAATAGACCATGTTTTTAAAAAGGGTATATATTTTTAATTATTAACACAAAATATCAATTGGATGACAGTTTCACTAAACAAATTCCTACTAGAATTTTTTATTTCATTAAGGTGGAGTTAGGTTTATTTAATTTCAGAAAATATTTATTAGTTTATTTCAATTAATATTTTTTTTATTTTTTTATTTGTTTTAATTTATTTATACTAAAATGGTTTATTGTTTTAATTTATTTATTGTTTTTTTCACTATCAAATTTTGTAGTTTTCTTATTTTAATAAATAAAATTTTTCCATCTTTAATTTCTAATCACATGTTTTTATGAACTAAAAAATTAATGATTAACCTACGTAATTAGCACAAAAAACAAGATCACGTCATTACTTTCCAGAAACCCCTTACACTTATCCAACCATTTTATTTTCAAACATTTTCACCTTATAATGCTTATGTCTTTTTCCTAAACCCTAGAATCCTAAAACCATCAATATTATGATTATTAGAAATGGAGAATTCTAAGAGAACTAATGAAGGTTATCCCAGTGACCTAAATCATTAGTTCGTTTCCCCAAGAAACATTATTCAAGGAATGGTTGTAGACATCCAATGGATGTGTGAGACGAACCTTCTGCTCAAGCATGATCTTGCATTTCAAGTTTTGGAATTTCTATTCAATGAAATAATACATATTTTCTTTAGGATGTAGAATTGAAACACTTTTGTAGTAGTGTAAATATTCGTTTTTTTAAAATAGAAGATAATATATCCTCATATATAGAAGATAAAGAATTTTCAATTTTTTCAGTTGAAATAGTATAAAATAAGAAATTCCCTCGGGAAGGAGTTATCCACTTTGATATCAGATCAATTGGAAATCAAGATCGTAAATATAAAGATATAATGTATTTTCTATTTAAATCAATAAATATAAGGAGAATGTTTGTTAAGGATCTTGAGGAAGATCATAAAGTTATTGTCAAGTTTATTAAATCAATTATTACTCTAAAATTAGATGAGTTGAAGAAAATATTGAACATGGATATGTATGTCATGTTTTTTCATCAATGACATCAAACTAAATTTTCCTAGATACATGCTATGGTATCTAAATTACTGTTTCCCATCAAAAGAAAAGATATCATTTTATCCTTATGTAAGTATACTTTCTCTAATTATATTTAGGAATAAAATTATTCATCTTTTTGATTCAAGAATTAAATTTCATTATAATAATTACTTTAATGTTGGTAATCATAGGAAATTTGGTTTTTATTTGAGTACTATAAACGAAATGTTGATTCAAGTTGGTGCTGATGACCATGTTTAGTCGTGCTCTTTTTCTAAGGGGAGTAAAACATTCTTACAGAATGAAGGAGTTGGAGAATCTAGCGTAGAATGAGTTGTTAAGTCTACAAAGAGAAATTTATTATTTGATGATATAAAATACCTTTCTTAAAAGGAGTAATGATAATAAGTTCATGGGGAACTTTTTTTGAAACCAAGGAACCGAGAAGAACCAACTCCTGAATATCCAGTGTTTGGATTTGGAGAAGCAACCCATTCAGTTCATTTGGAATAACCAATTCATGATGAGGATCAACAAGAAGAAAGTCAATCTCATGTCCTTTAAATTTTTCTTCAACCAATTGTCAACGAAGGATCTTCTCAAGGAGAATAAAAATTATAATGATCAATAACTAAGTGCACTGAGACTGTTGAGAATCAGGAAATCTCATCTAGTAGTCATTCTTTATAAAAACAGGCATTAGGTTTTGGAGGCAGAAAATAAGTTATCGATAGTATATCTTCTTCAAGAAACAATTTTGTGGAAAAATCATCAGTTAATCCCTTAGAATGTTTTGAATATGTTGTTCAATAAAAAATGCATGATTAAGGGACATTTGATTCCTTGACTAATCAAATTGAGGTTATTGTGATCAAGTTTAATAAGGTTCTCGAAGAGAGTTATAATCTTATGTAGGAGCTAGAATCTTCCAGATAATCCTATGATGATTTAAAAAATTCATCTACTCCATGTATAGAATTAGAGTCTGTTCAGACTCAGCTTCATGTGATTAAAGAGTATTCTGTATCATAAATGGATTTTTATGCCTTCAAGAGAGAAATGTTAGATGAAATTGGGAAGATATAATTTGAATTTTTTTTCTATAACAAATTTTTCATATCATAAAAGGTATTTTTGGGAGCCAGTTTGAAATTATCAAGGGAAGTGTCAGTCAGACCAATGCTTCTACCTCTACCTCTTTGAACTCCCTGTATCATATAATATTACATCAGGATATCACATCTATCATGGTTGACATGAATGTAAGACTAAAAAATCGTCAGTGTAATATTGTAACTTTTTCAGTGTTGTTGGATAATCAAAGATATAGTTTTCTGCAACTCACTTCCAGTAAACCAGGTATCAGGCTACTGCTAAATAAGTTCAGTGTTAAGTTAGCTCAATTTTTTCATTAATAGGATAATTTTCATGACTTTTTTAAATTCAATTTGATTGATAATCTGAAATTCAGTCATTATTCAAGAATTTTGATAAGGAAGTTAGGACACAATCATAAAGACAAGATGTAGGCTCAAAAGACATAACTAAATTCAAATTTTGAAGCAGCTCAGGCTTCTAAAATTCTTGAACCAATAACCAATCCTGACCTTTAACCATTCACCTAATAAGTTGTATACCTTGTTTCTCTTCACTCAAAATTTTCTTAATGTATTTTTACAATTTTTCTTAATAAAATTCATTTCTTCTTCTTTCACTCAATTCTTTATTTTTATCATTTATTATTTGTTTATCTCTACTACGAGAATAACTATTCTATTTTTCCACACAATACACTATATAAACATCCATTTATTGTTTCGTGAAAAATTGAAAGTTTTTTAATTTTTTTATACATTTTTTTTAAATCACAAAAAAGGGGGAGAAAATTTGATGAACACAATATTTCATTTTAACAAAACATTTCATTTTATTTAAATTAATTCGAAATAGTTCTGTGAAATAGAAATTATAAATATTTTATGTAAATGTTTTCAAGAAATTTTATATTTTGTTAATTATTTTATGTGTTTTGTGATCATAAAAAAGGGATAGATTTTTTGGAATGTATTGTCTCAATAATTCTCTATATATCTTATTGATTTTTATTCTCACAAATAACCTTGTTTTCTCTACAAATGATATTAATTTAAGTATATTTTAGGAAATTATTATTAATTGTAGTATTTATTCTATATTTATATTCATAATTTTAATTCACATGGAATATTTTTTAATGTGTTTGGAACACTCATATGTGTACTCTGGAAACACTATTCATACCCTACGTTCAGAACATAATGTATGGAATAAACCCTATGCTTAGGACAACAATTATGGATCATGAACCTTAAATTTGTATTCAACCCTAAGACAGAAGAAGGTGTGTATAGATCATCAACCCTAACCTTGAAGGAACATATGGATAGAGAACCTTACATTTGGATGTAACCTTACATGTGAGAATTGAAAAAAGTATGGTTAAAGAACCCTACATTAGTAGGGATCCCTAACATTGAAGACACAAACATATGGTTTGTCAGACCTAATTTATGATCAACCTTACATTATCAAACCCACATTTTGAGAATTAATTCTAAACATTTGAACCATACTTTTTGGTATTTTGTCTCTTTATGAAGGGACCCTACGTTTGAATTTTCAACCTCACAGATTTAATTTCATGATTTTTTTTGAGATTTATACAATGGTATTTATAGAATTATAGGATGTTTTATGCTCATTTTTTGAATGATTAAAATCTATATATGATTGATTCAATGTATTTTATTCAACAGAGAAAATATATCCTATTCTCAATGAATGTATGGTCAAATCTGATTTGAATTTCCACGATCTATCATGGAACTTTTGTGGATCTCAAATTTTGGAAAATAGTATAACTACTGTATATATTATACCAGTGTATCATTTAAAAATATAGGATATACAAGTCATATATTTTGTTTTTATGAACATGTTTTACAGTTTTTCTATAATGAATAGTCATTTTGGAAAGAGGCTACACATTAGAGACCTACATAATCAATATTTTACTACTATAAGTTTGATGTTTCTACTTTGTTGCTCCTTTTTATCAACGGTTTGTTTCTAGCTGAGATCAATTCATATCTTGGATTCCATAAAGACTTTATTTTTTGAGGAAGAATATTCATCTACAGTCAATTGCTACTACTTCAATTGTAATGTTCAACCCCATTCATCTTTAAATAAATCTCTTTTTATTTGTTTGAGTTTCAAATACTCAAACTCAATTGTGGTAGAGTATTAGCTTCTCAATCTATGATATAGATAACTAGTTCCCTATTAAAGAGCAAAGAGTCCCTTTTTATCATTATCTTGCAACGGTTTCAACTGCATACACTCATTTGTGAATTTATGGTCTTGCGATAAGAGGTACTTTCTAGTGAAATTAACTAATATCATAGAGAGAGTGATTGGTGGAGTTGACTAGGGGATATTTTTGTTCCAAAACACTATAAAAAGTTGTGTTCATTATTTTTATTTATCCTCTCCTTATAATAATTATATAAGTAAAAACTGTGTATCTATATTAATCATAGAGGGTGTCAAAAGCTAGTATATTGAAAGATTTTTTAAAAAACACAATTCACCCCCTATTATGTTACATTTTTGTTTATGACCAAAAAACTATGTAGTTTGAGAGTTTTTAATAAGAGGGGGAGTTAGTGGCATTTTATAGGGAAGGAGTGATACTCTAGTAAATATTTGAAGTGAGAAATACACTCACAATTTCATGTTGAATTTTGATCCAATAATGGTCCAATGTTGATGAAGGTAATGATAGGCTCAAAATATGGCCAGAAAATGAATTTTGGACACGTGTTTAGGTCATATATTCCCTTAAGTTTATGTTTGAGTCCTTATTTAATAATTATTTTACATTAATCTATGTAATTAATTTAAATTACTTTTAATAATATTTTTTCTAAAAAACTATGTTGAACTTATTAGATATTATGTATTATTTTGACTAAAAATATGGAATATATATTTAGAAATTCCTGTCATATAATTGGAATATTATAATTTAAAATTAATCCTCAGAGTCGAGTCGATATTGTATGTTTTTAAAATAAAAGCATTCAAATGTTTTCTTTGTTTTTATATAAAAATTCAAATTGAAATTGGTTTCAATGACATAAATTGGATTAATTGATAAAAATATTCTCTAATTTAACTTTTATACCAAATAAAAATATATTTTAACCTTATAAATAAATTATATTAAAAACAAGTTTTGAATTAAAATCTAGTATTGTAATCTATTCATTAAAAAATGAAACCTTACAGAAAATTACCAAAATTTATCCAAACATAAATTTTATGTTTATTTGCTAAGTATAACATTTATTTTGTCACATTAAATCTCTAAAAGTTCCTAAATTGAATTTAAAATGGGTTCGTCATTAATAGGTGTTAGAAATACCTTTATAAATAATATAGTTTTTTATGCATAAAATTAGGTTTGTTCGTATCTTATGCATATCCAATATATTGGATGAATACCAAAAATATTTTATTGAATATATAACATATATATTACTTTAATAAAAATGAATAATTGTATTTAATTTAATTTATTAGGGTAAAATAGATTTTTGTCCATAAAAATAATACTATTAATTTTTTTCAATTGGTTTTCATATTCATTTATAAATAATTGGTAACAAGTGAATTCATATTATATTATGTAAACCATATATTTTCATAAATTATTTAATATTATTTTTATCCTCTAATTTAATGTATAGGTTATTTATTCTTATATTAAATAATAACATTTTTATGATATAATATTATTTGGTAAAAATCACCATGCATGTTACGCAATCCATCAAGGGAATTAATTGTTTCTTGTAATGGAAGATAAGATTATTGGTCTGTGTAGAGCAAGATAAAATTTATGTTGCATGTTGTGAATGATTTCGTTGGTTTTGTGTATAAATCAAGGCAAATATATTGATTTAATATAAAATAAACCATTTTTAATGTTGTGTGAAATGAAAAATATTACAAAGGATAAATTAATTAGAAAAAAATAATTCCCAAAATATTAGGTGTTACATTCTACCCCCTTAAAATATATTTTACCCTAAAAATTTGTTTGGGTTATAAAGGTACAATATTTGTAAGTTTTGTTTATATAAACCCACATCAAAAAAGTGGATACCAAAACATCCCTTTAAAAGGGAATGTTGGAACCATAACGGTCAGCCAAAGTAACATATAATTGGGTTTCCATATAGTTTAACAAAGTTTGGGAGTAAATATTTGATATTTAGTAAAAGAGAAAATTTTTATAGGGAGTTATTGAGGATATTAATCACAAACAAGTGAATGATAAATCAAAATTTGAGGTCCTCAAAGTCATAAATATGTGATTTTTTAAAAAGCTATTATTTCAAAAAAAAAAGTTAATAGGACCACACATTTTCTTCTGATCATTATTATAATGTTGAGTAATTATTTTATAAGGAAATATAATTTCTTGACACATTCTTATAAACAAAATTTCATTCTTTAGTTGTTCTTTTATAAATTTATAATTTATCCATTACTTTAGGAAATGAATGTACAAAAATTTACTTTGATTCTCGAAGAACTAAAATACTCTTTTAGAATATATTAAGGCCCATAAAAGAATGAAAAGTATATCTATTTATCTATATCTATTATTAAAAATAAATATGGTTAATAAAATAATCTCTAAATATAAAAAGGAACACTAATTTTTCATCATAAATAATTATTCATCAAAAATAATTATACATTGACCCACACATCACATAGGCCAGTGGTATGAACAAAACCCTTATCATCCTGCAGTTTTGAGTTCAAGACTTACGACCTTTCCAGACATGATTGGTTGTCACTTGACATACATGATTTCCTTTTATATAAATTCACTAATATAATTCCCAAAATAAATAATATAGAAATCCATGAAATAGGGTTCATCACTACATAGACTTGTAACCATGGTTTTCCATATAAAATCCATCCATAAATACTTTCTCCTAAGTTTAATTTAAAATATTCATTAATGGGTAACCTTATAACCCTTATGAAAGATGAGAATACAAAAAATTAGAATGAAACTCATGAAATCATATTAATATTAATTACCATGTATATCAGAAAGTTTGTCTTGGTTTTCAAATTCTAACCATGTGAATTCCCCCATTATATAATCTCTTGAAACATCTTCAGAACCTGAATTACCATAAATACTTTTTGAAAACATGCATACTTCCTTATTAACGTTTTATTGTATTTATTCCATAAATCCAAAAATATTTTAAACTTCATTAATAATAGCCTAAAACACCAGTCAACAAGTCCTTAATTAGTTCTAAGGTAATAAGTTCCATCCAATATAATTATTCATATCCCACATATCTTAATCCAAAAAACATTATCATATCTTAAGAAATATATTAGGGGTTATCTTTCCCTTAATCATGTGTTTTACATGGACATAAACTTGTAATTATATCACTTTTCTATTTCATCAGTTCCCTTGAATGTGTTCTTTTAAATATGTAGAGAAAAAATAAAATTAACAATCCTTATATATTTCACCTTTCATAACTCTTGAATCCAAATACATAAAACATAAATTAATTCATCCTTAAGACAATGAAAAGGATACTTAATTATAATACCTCTTTTATTTCACATTTCATTTGTAGTCTATCCATTATCAGTAATGTAACTATTACTCATACCAAATTGCTGATCTTCTCTACGAGATTTCATATTAGTACATTGAGTTGAATAATGACCGTTTATTCCACACATAAAACACGTAAACATAAATTATGTCTTAGGGAGGCAAATATTTTTTTCAATTTCATTTACCAAACCCTTCATGTTTTCCCTACAGTCACTTGCTTTGTGTCTATTTACACAATCAAAACATATTCTTGTTCCTCTAAGACATTCACTTAGGATATTATTTTCAAATTATTGAAACAAAGAAGACCAAATCTTATTTCCTCCATGGTCTCTATTACCCGAACTATCAGTAACCTCCTTATTTATCTTCCTTCTTGATTCTGAGAGTTTATAGTGGTACATGTTGTTAAAAATGTTCCATGAAAACTAATTATGCACGATCACAACATCTTTCACTCCAGTGATCATCCCACTTAAAATCTCATTAGAAAATCGTCCATCACATTCAATGTTAGTTCATTTCCTTCCAATTCCTGCTATTGACTAAAAAAAGATGTATAGTTTGAGAATTACTTATTATAGAAAAAAACCACATATCCACAAAATGAATTTCAAATAAGATGTATAAATTATGAAAACTTACTTAATCCATTACACCCTAAGTTCATCCTAGGGATTTCATAGACTAATTATATTCAAATCCTTTATAATGGATCATAAAGAGTTTTTAAATTCCCAAAGCAGAGCCCCTGAAATTGTCAAACTATGTGTGCAGTAAGGCTCATTGTCATATACTAGATTACCCCAAGTTAGGCCTAGAAGATCTTTTTAGATTTGTTACCCCTAGGTAAATTTGGGCTAGAGCAACCCACAATTGTAGTATCTAGATAGGGATGTATTTCTAGGAATCCACTTACTCTATCCTTTAACAAAATTCGAGGACATTTTCCTAAATGATAACTCATCCTTATACTTATCCTTCGATATATCCTTTGACATAAATATACCTAGGGATATCACTAATGTTATATCATCCTTGTTTCCAAAGGTTTAATAAAAAAAATTCATTTCTAAAAACATTAGCAACAAAAGATTAACATACATGAATATTACATAATTTTAGATGAATACTTAGTAGATTACGAAAAATATAGCCCAAGGACCATAATTTTTTAGTGTCTTTATAATCTTGGAAACGAAATCTTCTATCCTGGTGAAATATTTTCAACATATCGCCGAATTATATCCACATTTATTACTTCTACCTAAAACCCTTATTCATAACATTTGGAAAGGAAACATAAGAAATGGGTGAGCTCAGATATTTCTAAAGGTAAATAAAAGATATGCATAAGTAAAACATGAAAAAAAGGGTATGGAACTTGAGAATAAAATTTTAAGATCATACACTACATATTAGAGATCATAAATAATATTGGTAGTTCATAAGACATGAATCATAAGGCAATAAAAAACATAATCCATGAAATCGTAACATATGAATAAAACATGGAATTTCCATAGAAACATAATCAAATAATATGATTTCCATTGTAGCCAAGGAATTGCTTTCAAGACCATCATAGCAGGATAGGTTCACTCCCACGACCATATTAGTAGCATGAGTTCACTCCTCATACCATCTTAGTAGTCATGGTTGACTCCCACGACCATATTAGAAGTCAAGGTTCATTCCCAAGACCATATAACTCTATCTTATGAGATATAAATCTTAACAAATGCATTGGAGGGATATATAGGTCCCACTCATATCATAATGAAATCATATATACATGTTCCAATAGATCATAAATAATCACATCATAAACCATGAAATGAAATGGGTATTATAAACTAGTAATCATATCACTACCTGTGGAAAAAGATATGTTTTATAATAATTTCATCAAAATAATAAACTGTGAAAGAGAAAATTATTTCATAACATATAACCCATGAAATAGAAATAAATTTCTTAAACTTATAATCCATGAAAGGGAAACTAGTTTCATAAACATATAACCCTTGAAGGTGAAACGAGTTTCATAAAGACCATGACATTAAGTATAAATCATTCATAGAAATAATATAAATGGAACCTTTAGATCATTTTCTCGAATGTCATGAGTAACATCAACATATGTTAGCTTTTATGGGAAATAATTTTTAACTATCTTTCAAAAACATTTCTTGTGGGAAATATTGTTTCTTCTTCGAAATTTTTTTTAATAAATAAAAGAATTTGATTGTATTTTTATTTGAAAATATTTTGAAAACATATAACGGATACATTAAATCATTTTTAAAACTTTTTTCTTTGAAACTTATAAAATAAACTTCAATGTATTTTAAAACACATTTTCTTTTAAAACACTTTGAAAACATATAAAGATGGGTTAAAAATGATTTGAAAAGAATTTTTTTGAAAATAATTTGAAAACATATAAATTATTCTTATAAATGTTTTGGAAAATATTTCATTGAAAATACATTGATAAAATATAATGATATTTTTAAAATGTTTTGAAAACTATTGTACTTGAAAACATATGAAAGATTCTTTAAAATGTTTTTAAAAAAATTTCATTGAAAATAATTTGAAAAATTATAAAGAAGGTGTGAAAACATTTTGAAAAAAAAACATTTCCATGAAAATAACTTTTAAAAACATATTATTAAAAAATAACCTTTCAAAAATTAATATGAATCCTCAAAGAAATTATTGCAATAAATTCGTAATTCCATACGAGGTAAAAAGAACCTTTATTTTGCATGGTAAAAAGGTTAACGAAATGAGTTGTTAATAATGAGAAAATAATATTACATTGAAATGATTGGTAAAACATAAAAAGTTTAAAAATTTATATTAAATATTTCAATATAATGGTATAATATTTATTGAAACCCTTTTAATAAAAAATGCTTTTGAAGGAACCCATATTTCTGACTAAAGGGAGGGAAAAGTCGGGATTTCATAAAAACACTTTTTTAACAATCTTATTTACCAACTAGTTGAATAAATGGTACCAATATATGAATAAATAATTAATAACTAGAGGATAATAAAATAGATGAATGTTTTTGAGAGATGGATCAGAGGATTTCTTTTAAGGAATCATAAACATAAACAATCTTGAATAGCAGTGAGATTGTCCCAGTGAAATCTTATAAACTCGTAACTTGGGATCATACACTCCATGTAAGAAAAATAAATTACATGAAAAATTAAAATATCATTAAAATAATTAAATTAATTAAATAATGTGTGAAATTTAAGTATATACACCTCTAATGTGAATTTAGGGGTATAAAAAACAAGAGTCTCAAAGAAGGAAAATGGTGACAAAATTATTTCACCAATTTGGTAACATTTGAAACTTAATCCACATGAACTAATGATAATAAAATGGATATGTTAATAAATAAAAATTTAATTATAATATACAAATAATTCAATCATGGGAAGTATATACATCACACAAAAATAAAGAGTGGATAACATAGAATGTATCTCATGGAAATGAAAAGTGAGATGAAATCCCCTTACCTTTCGTCTCTACCCTCATATTAATGGTCAAAAAATACTATACAATAAATATAAATTTATTATAGATATTTTAAATAAAAATATTCTTATATCCAATACCATATATGGATTTATTACGACTATATATTACCCTTTTTTTAGTAATTTCATGTTAAGATTATGCTTTGCATAATATTCTCTTTATTTTTCGTATGTGTCTTAATTTGTTATATATTTAGTTATTATGATTATATCATGATTTAAAGAATTTAAAACAATATATAAATATTATTTATATATATTAAATTTTTATTATAATAATTTATGGAATACATAAGTATGAAATGAAATACACTGTTGATGGAGACAATAGGTTGTACGTATGCATGAGTGATATTTCTGTTTAATTGTCACATTGAAGGAAAGTAAATTACATATATGTATATATATACAAGTGTTACATCAGATTTATGATATCATATATATCATATATATTCACTAAAATAATCCTTAATACAATCCATGTAGTGTCTGAATGAATCATATCTCTTCGAAGGGGCGGTCGTATGCACATCCTCAAACGAAATTATCATATTAACAAAAAAGGGAAAGTAATAAGATATTATTTGTAAAAGAAATAAAACATATTAAATAAATAATAAATATAATATATTATTTATATAAATATAGTGTCCATCATAATTTCCACCATGATATATGGTAAGGAAAATTGAACAATCATTGTTTAGTGAGATAATAGTTCACCGTACACATAAACAATATGTTTGTTTTTCATTAGATGGAGGTGTGTGTAAGTTTAGATGTAAAAATTATCATAATATAATACTAGTATATTTATGATACTAGGTTTTTATACAAAAATGTAATAAATAGAGCGTATGGGGTGGATCAGTAAAATAAAAGGACGGAGTTTGAGAGATGGTGTTACCTCTTGATCGGGTAACTCCTTTTGGTTTATGCCAAAAGGATTCCTTGGAAGACTTTATTAATAAATGGATGATTAAATGATGAAGTGAGGAATTTTTGGAATTTTATTGGGCATATATTATATGATCCTAATTGTTTTTAGAGGTGTAAATAATAGTGATTGGTGGTGGCCTTTATAGGGAAGGAGGAGTGGCACTCTTGTAAATATTTGAAGAGAGAATTCAACCTGCATTTCTCATGATGAAATTATATCAAATAATGATAAAAACTATATAAAATTGTTTAAAGGGTATACATATGGACTTAAAATATATTTTGGAGATTTCTATTGTTCATTTAGGCCCTTAACATTAAGGTTTAGTCCTTAGTTAAGAATAATTTTACATTAATCGATGTAATTAATTATAATTACTTTCACTAATTCTTTTGGTAAAAAACGTAGTTAAATTTTTTATAAATTATAAATTTTTAATATTCCAAATATGGAGTAAAATTTTAACAATTAAATCACATAAGTGGAATACATTAATTTTAAATTAATCTTGTAGTTGGGTTGACAATTATTGTTCTTAAGGTAAAAAATTTCAAAAGTTTGCGAAGTTTTTATATCCAATTTCAATTTGAAATTGATTTCAATGACCTAAATTAGATTAATCGATAGAAATATTATCTAAATAAACTTTGAAACCAATTTAAAATATAATTTATCCTTATAAATAAATTATATGAAAAAGAACAAAAAAAATTTCCTAACTTAATTTTTATGTTTCTATTCAAAATACATAGTTCTTTTTCATATTAAATTAAAAAAATATCGAAAAATTAAATTTAAAATGTGGTTTCCACTAAAAGGCGTTAAAAATACCTTTATAAAAAATATAGGTTTTTATGTATGAAATTTGGCTTGTTCTTATCTTTTGTCTATCCAATATATTTGAATAATGCGAGGAATATTTTATTGAATATATAAAGTATATATTACATTAATATCACTCACTAAATGTATTAAATTTTATTTATTAAGGTAAAATAGCTTTGTTACCATAAAAATAATAATATTACAATTTTTATTCAATCGAATTTCATATTTATTTATAATTAATTGGAAGCATATTAATTCATATTATATTATATAAACCATATATTTTCATAAATTAGTTAATAATATTCATAAAATATAATTTAACATATTTTTTATATCTTTTTTTGTGAAATAATAAGATTTTAATTATATACTATTGTTTGGTAAAAATCGGTCATGTGTGTTACACAAGCCATCAAGTAAATTCATTATTGCGTCTAATGCAAGCTAAACATGGTAATATGTGAGGAGAAAGATATAATTTATATTGCATGTCATGCATGATTAACATGGTGTTTTGTATAATTCAATAAGACAAAGTGATTTAATATTAAATAAACTATTTTTTGTGTTATGTGAAATGAAAAATATTACAAAGGTTAAATTAATTCAAAAAATAATAATTCTCAAAATCTCAATGTGTTACATATTCACCCCTCTTTACAATTTGTCATATTCCTACTAGACCAAATAATAATTACCTTGTAACATTTTAGAAATGGATGCTTCTCTATAGTGATCTTGATTAGAGTCTGAATATAAGAATAATGAAATGAGAAGATGGTAAAGATGTTCAGAAATAGTTATAGGAAGTTGTCTTTTGTTGAATTTTAATTTCAATAAAAATAAAATGATTTTCTCTATTATATTATATATGATAAAATAAATAAATAAAAAATAAATATAGTATCATGCATGTTAGAAGAAGATGATGATGAAGAGAATTATGAATGATCATGGAGAGTCTCTAAAGAATTGTCATGTATGTTTTTAAGAGACTACGAGGAATAAGAAGAGGTTGTGCAATCCAAAAATAGATAAGAAAAAAAACCAATACAATATAGATTAATGAATAGGAATAAAAATTAGATATATAATAACTTAATATATGTTTTCTTATGTTAAAGGATTTATTATTTTTGAATGAAAATTATTTTTCATTATAATAGTGTGGGAATAACTCAAACATAATCAGGTGAATTTTATTACTATTTCATGGATATTTCTTTCTTTTTTGTACCAACATATTGATACTAGTAGGTCATATATTCCTGGTAAAATCAAGATAATGTCCAGGGATCCATTTTTTTAAATTTTGACCTTTTGAAATCTATATTTCACTCTTGTTTGTATGCATGGATGTATTGTTAATGGATATCTTTAATGTCTAAAAGGTGGTGAAGGTTTTTTCAAGAAGAAATATATAAAGGATTTTATAATCTATGATTCACCCCCACCAACTCAATGATTTCACTAATCTAGTGGGTATTTTCAAGTGGTATCAGAGCATGGTCCCCATTATTTTCTATCAATTGTTTGGAGTTTCTCTTTGGATGAAGTTCTAGTCACTCATTTTTTATCAATAACGGATTATCTAAATTCAGTGATTTATAATGGGATTATCATTTTTGATAGAAAGTGTCGTCATATATGGAAGAAAAGAATATTACCAGATATATGTTCTTACACTTGTGAATTCTTTGGAGTTACAACTGATGGATTTATTCCCCACGATGATGTTGATTCCATGATTTTGGAAAAATAGAAGAATATTGAAAAGTATAGAAATTATAAAGAAGATATATTACCTTCTATTTTTGAGAGAGAATATAAAAATATTAATGGAAAAAATATTGAAAATATATATTCAAAAACTTGAGAACATTTATTATGGAAATATGGAAGTTAATATTGAAAAGATACAAATTTGGAGGTTAAAATATAAAGACCTTATGATGCATCATGATGAGAGTGTAAATGTATTTTTCAAAAGGCAAAATGTGATTGTGAGTTAAATTAATGGATTTTGTGAGATGTTATACGATTTAATAGTGGTTAAGAAGATTCACATATCACATCTTTTTGGTGTTAAGCTAATGTATCATATTTATAAGATTAATATCTAGAAAATTTTCATCTTCAGGGCATACACAACATTTTAATTTCCTATAATATGGAATAAGAAAATGTTTTCAAGAAAATATTTAAATATAAAAATTTAATTTAATTTAAATTCTCAAATCCTTTGAAGTATTAGAAGAAGGTTGATATATTTCGAGGTGGATTTTCATATTTATAATTAGATATGGATATAAAGTTTGATAAAATGATATCACTTATCTCTAATAGTTTTAGAGAACATAATGAAATGTTCAAGGGATATTTAAAAAAATCAAGTGTGAATCCACTATACATTATTCAATAAAATTTCTAATATTGTAGGAGGATAAACTTATTTTATAAGGAGAATAATGATCAAAATTAACTTTCAAAAAGAAATAAAAAAATAATAATGAGTTATATATTTTTTAGAAAGGGAAGATAAAAATTTCTTTAAATAGGAAAAGTGAAACATATTTTCTAAGTATGAAGATAGTGAAATTTGTGATGAATGAGAGGAAATTAAAACTTATAGTGACATTTTGGAGAAGATTCTCATTTCTTAGTTGAATGAATAAAATTTTACTAGAGAAAAATCTAATAATTTTGTAATGGAAGAAGATGAAATTTATATGGTGTTTTTATTGAATGGAAATTTGAAATAATGTCTTTTAAAAATTTAAATTCTGATAGAAGGAATCAATATTTAGTACAAAGATAACCAATATTATTATAATAAAGAATCTATACATACTGATGAAAAATCAATGTTTCTGAAATAAATTGTTGATTTGGGGAAATAGATGGACTATTAGAATAATTTTAGAGCTAAGATATAATTAATTGTTAATTTTAATGATAAAGTGATTAATTTTGTTCCACAAAAGTTAATGTATGATGAAATGGATGTGAAGAATTTCACATTCAATATTAATAGTACAATGCGAAAATTTGAATAAAGATATAAAATAAAAAGTGACTATAAAAGAATCAAATAATTATGAATAACATGTTAACCAACTAAGATATATTATACATGATTTTAATGATTTTAAAAATGAAGGTGGTGGTCTTGCAAAAAAAAACCATGTGAATAAGATAATGTTTGTGGAAAAATAAAGTGAATCTCAGAAATCAATAAATTTTAAGGAAGTTTAAATTGAATACAAAATATTCTATAATTGGTGAATCTAGAAATGATAAAATGATTTATATATTAAAGAAAAATATGTTGGGATTACATAATAATTTCAGTTTTACAAATGATAAAATAGTAAAGACTATAAGAAGGAAGGAAGACATGTGTTAACAACAAGAAAAATATTTGTATATAGATAATAATTTTCTTTTTATGTTTTTTGGTACCATAGAGTATTTTCGAATTTTAGAACAACATTTTGGTTCAATTATAAACACTATTATGATCCTAGGAGTTTTAGAATCTATGTTTTTAGGGGGTTTCAACAATCAAAAAATAAGAATGTTTTTAAATAGTTTATTATATCATGATAAAAATAATAGAATATATTTGATGTTATTAAATAATAAATTGGATGAGGTGACCATTCTAGTCACCAATTAGTTTAATGCCTCATATTTCTATTATTCTAGAAAAATATAAGTGGCAATAATCAAAAGATACTAAATAAGAAGGGAATTGAAAAGGATAAATATTTGGTTATGGAAGTGTCACTTGAAGTCTCAAAATGTGAATGTTTAAATATTTTGTACAGTATATTTTCATCTCAAATGAAAAGAGATTTAAAACTCCTAAAAGTATTTGAAAAGATCAAGTAAGCCTCAATGGAATTTGTTAAAGATGGGTCAATCAAAATCAAAGTATATGGGTCATCTGTGATTGGGAACAATCAACTAAAATCCAGAAACACATTATTTGTTGAATGACTAAAACAAAATAATCTTATTTTGTCTCAATTATGTGGTAAATTAAATGAAGTTATTTTCCAGAAGCAAATATTTTTGGTGATGATCATTAACGATGGATGTATTTTGAGAATTAGATTCTGGGAAAGATGTAATTTGTTTTAGGTTGATAATGATGAAAACTATTACTATTTAAGTATAAAAGAAGAAAATACTTTTTTGTATCAAAGTATTGGTCATAAAAAAATAATAATATGAATAATATTAATAGAGTATATATTTTTAGGAAGTTCATATGTTTTAAAGATATAGGAATTATGTTTGGTCATCATACTAAAAGGGAAAATTTGTTTACTCTCTACACAAGAAGGTGGATATTCAATATATTGAACCAATAGAGCTTATTTATTTATATTTTTTGTGTCTATGATGAATTAGTCAATAAATTACGATATTTATTTTATTTTTTATTTATTAATTTACTCAAATTATAAGTATTTTGTTTATGAAAAACAAAATATAGTCCCTAAAGATATTTTGAAGGTTTGAAAAAAGTGTACCGGAGGAGTGTGGTATCTCTTTAAATAATATTCAGATAGATATTGGTGTTGAACTTACATGATTAAGATTATATTCTTATCTCAAGAAGCATTTAATTAACTATGAAATCATTGCATCATATACCCCATAAAAATGGCGTTTCTGAACAAAATAAAACAAGTTTGGTGGATATGTATTGAACAATGCTGATAGAACATGATATCTATAGGTATATTTGGAGACAATGTATTGGTACAACTATTCATATTCAAATTCATTCATTTTATTGTCCAAAATAAAATATTTCCCTATAAGATAATAATTAAACGTCTTTAGTTTGTTTTAGGTATCTTGGGGTGTTTGGAATTCCTTGTGTGATCAAGGATAAAAGAGAAAATATTGGGATATTGGTGGAAAATATTTTTATGAGATATTTCTTTTTTATCCGCCAAATGGAAGAGTATTAAATTGATAAAATTGAGCAATAAAGAGTTTTTTGACATTATTGATGTGATGGTGATGGTTCTAGAATAACCGAGAAATAAAACATTAAGAATATTCTAATGTGATGGATATGAAACAATTTTTTTATAAAACCATGAAGCAGTAAAATAATAATTAAATTGTAGATTATATGTAGGATATAAAATAAGATTCATCCATTTCAATTCAGATGAGAAACCGCATTTATCTCTTCCAAGGCTGAGAAATTAGTTTCTAGTATAGAATATCTTAGGAGAACATGAACAATAGGTTCAAACCAAGAAATTCAAGAAAAAATAATATACCTGACTATTTTCTCATGTTTAACCAAGAGATAGAAAATACGTTTGGACCATAAAGAGTTGGTTTATAGTGGACCAGTCCTTTTACACATATTATTACATGATTTTTAAACAAAATTATGAAATAATTAAAACTAAGATATTATGAGGCCTTGTGTCTTTGGAAGACTAGATTCATCATACATAAAAAGGAAACTAAAACATGAAATCCTTATTTTATTCTCAATAATGATCTCCTAAATCCATTTGATCTCTTAAAACTACAATAGATAACCTGGGGATTCCATAAAAGGAATGTGTTTTCCAAAAAGCCTAGTAAGGGAATAATCATGATAAGGATACATAACACATGATTCAAAGCTAAAACATAATATTATAAAAGAAAAAGATCACGAGTAATCCAATGAAATAATAACATAATGAACATGGTATCATAAGATAACAACAATAAATGAAATGTTTTAGTAACATATAACGTGACAAAAACAAGAGTCAATGCCAGATTCATAGAAAATATCACATAGTGGACAAAGTCTCGTAAGGGATTAGGTTTACTCCATAATCCCATAAATAACAACTCATAAGAAAAAAAAACATTACCCAATTTATTGGATATCTATATATGCCCACCCATTATAACCTGCACGTGCTTATGCGTGACATAAAAGGAAATCCATCATAAGTTATATATATAAAAACTTTTAATGAAAGGAAATGTGTTTTATTTGAGAAAATTACTTATAGAATGTATTAACCCATAAAAGGAAGGGAGATTAATCTAGGTATATACATGATATACATACATACATAATTTATAATAATTATATAACATTATAGAGAGATAGAGTTAGTGATTAAGAGAGAAAATGGTCATAACCCAAAGAATGAAGTGGTTTATAGAGACCCCTTAACTCAAGTCCAAATTACCACACACATTATTTATCTTAATAAATAATATATTATGTTTATTATTTTCTTTATTAAGAATATTTTTCATATTCAAATTTTATTTATTTTAATAGTTATCATGTTAAATTCAATTAAATAATAATTTAGGTTCATGTGAGAAATTTTGATGATATTTTTCTGATATGTCCAAAATCACTTTAGTATGTTTGAGAAGGTGAAAGATATTTTCATTTAATCATATTTATATAATAATAATCTTGAAATAATTATAATTTATATACAACATTAATACTTTTAAAATAAACAATTAAATATGGTTATGAAAAATTAACTGTGTTTGAATCATGGAAATGGTAGCTCATACATACGCAAGAGTAACATTTCCATTTTTCCAAAATCATGATGGAAAAAAGAAAAGTGATATTTTTTTTAGAAAATTATATTTATATCATGAATAAAATATTAATTTTTTAAATTCACTTATATATACCTTCCATGTGATGTGGTAATGAAAAACAATTGCATCCCTTCCTGAATGTGGTAATCCACACGTATGCAAGAACAATTTTATAATCTTTATATATATGGAAAGGTATGAAAATATATGATATATTAATTTTTACTAATAATAAAAATTACATTATATATGTATATTAGATACATCATTATAAACATCCATAATATGTATTTATGGAAAATGAATTTATATGGTTCATGAGGTGGTAGTCCGCCATACACTAGAATGATGGTTTTGTTTCTCATTTTTTGGAAGAGAAGATGGATGTAGATTATGAAATTAATATACTAAATTCTCAATATATGGGATATATTAATTTTATTATATTTTCATGGTTGAATAATATTTTAATGGTGTGTAAGAATAAATAAAACCAAATTCTAACTTTAAAACAATACATTTTCTTTAGAAAAAATCTTTATGTATGGACCAAATTCCTTCTTATTAGGGTTTTATAATAAAGAAGGAATATAGGGTATATGTATGTAAGGTATTTTATTTGATATTTGATGAACGAAAAGCTGTTTCAATTGTAAATGAAAGATGATAGTAAGTTCCATTTTATAAGTGAGAAGGAGTTGTATTTTGGTAAATACACAAAACTAATCAATAATCAGAAGTCCATCTCATGAAAAATGCCAAAAAATTGATAAATTATTTATTAAAGTGAATATAATTTCATGCCACACCTCCATTATTTTAATATAAATATTTTTTATATATTTTAATCCCCTTACCTTTATGGTTACTCACTATTACCATTTGTTGTTTCACCATTGTAATTAGTTTTTACCTTGGAAAATTATTTTTTATGAGTAATAAAAAATTTATTTATTTTATAATTTTGTATCAATTAATATAAATAAGAAATATAATTTATATATGTTTAGAAAATTTATTTTAACACATGCACATGTAACGCACAAAACCATAGTTTTACCTTAACAATGGTAATTAATTTATACTATTTTTACAATTAATTATGAAAACAAATTACGTTGAAATTATTAAATAATATTGAATATTATGATTTAAAATATAAAATTCACTTTTTCAAATTCAATTCATAGAATTGATAGTATTTAATTTAAAAATAAACCCCAAAAACATGATTAAAATAGTATTTCCAGAAACATATTTTTCGAGAATAAGATGATCTTACATTAACTATTTGACTAGAAATAATAATTACATAAATTAAAATTAAAATATATATTTATATAATATATAAATTTAATTTAAATATTTCCATATTAGTTTTTATTTTATTTAATTAAAATGTATATACATTATTCACATAAAAAATAGTTTTCCAAAAATCACATTTTTAAGCAAAAAAATAAACATATACCAGAATCCAAAAAATTGATAATTAATGAGAAAATTATTGTATTATTATTACTAAAATAGTTCATATATAAAATTAATACAAAATCCAATATATAATAGGACTTTTAAATTACATTATTTAATGAAAATAGATGGAAGTATTTGTAAAAAGGTTAATTTTCACTATTCAATAAAAATTTATCCATTTCATATTAATCCCAAAATTTCATTCTATTTTAATTTTGATATTATAATTTAAAAAATTAATTTAATTTTATCAAATTCATTTTAGTAATGTTCCCAAAATTAATTATAATATTTTCTCACAAAAATAAATTAAAAATCATTTTTGAAGAAAACTTATTTTCTTGAAGAATAGAAAGAATTTATTAAAAACTCTGTGAATATTTCAGAATAACTTATCAATTAATTTAGTAAGAAATTTATATATATTTCATAATTTATTTAGTATTATTCATTCCTCACAATTTAAATACTAGGTAATAACAGTAATATTTAAATAATCATTGTTTATTTAGTCTCATTGTTATGTGTCGTATAGGCTATCGAACATAGTTGTTTTTAAATCACGAAATGTGACATTATTACCTACATTAATAAATTGTCTCCTCATAATATGAACATGAACTCTATAATTAAATGATTTACATTTGAAAATTCCTTTTTTGAAATCCCACATTATAAAAAGATTTACCAAAACATCCTCTCTAAATGAGTGAATGGGATGTGTGGAGTTTATATAGAGTAACACATACTATGACTAAAAATAAGAGAACATTAGGGGGGTGTAAAAATATAAGTATGGAGGAAAATTAATGTACAAAATAATGACAGAGAGCGATAGGGAACACTGATCACAAGAAAGTGAATGATAATGATAAAGTTAACAACCATAAAGCAATAAACCATAGAGTTGTGAAAAAGACCATTAGTTGGGAAAATAATAAAGGTAATCAGATTTTGTTTGTTAAAGATCATTTTCCTACAGTTGAGGAATTATTTTACCATCGAGACTAAGAACATAATGAAAATACACTTACGTAAAAAGTAAAATTCTATCTGAAAATCAATGTCCACCACAATCTCACATTTTTTTTAAATGATGAGTTTTAAAGATGAATTTTTATATATAAATCACATAAATCAGCCTCTAATGGAAAAAATAATACAAAAATAAACAAAAAATTTATTTTATCTTTAAAAATTAACAAAAAATGGTTCGAGGAAGATTAGATAATTCCCAAAATTAATAAACCACATATGATGAAATACAACATTAATCTCTAAATTCTAAACAATAAAACCTAGTGTAAGAGCCTGGATCCATGTGGATTGAACATTTTAATGTTTTTTAATTATAAGGTTCTCTGATGAGTCTTGAAGGATGTCTAGAAGAGTTTGGATTTGAACTGTTAAAAATAGGAAGAATTACATGTTGTGTTATATTCTTATATGAAGAATATCGATAGAATTTGGAGGTAGGGGATTCATTGGTTCTCTATTTAATTATGTGAAATCATAGAGTTATAATGTTTTATCCCCCTATATCCTAATGAAATCAACCAAACTAATTACTTGAATTGAATTAATGAATTAGTATCAGTCTCATGGTGATATTATTGTTTGTAACGTCATAACAAGATGGTTCCTGACTTTATGGATAGTGTGGTATCTATGATATGCTTTTTATGCTTGGATTAACACATAAATTTCTTAAATAATGTAAATCTATAAATAATTGATAATTAATTGGCTAAATTTTTAATGTGGAATGCTTAATTAATCTTTTTGTTGTTGAAATTTTATGATAATAAAATTGATGTAAGTATGCATGTTTCACTTATTTTGATAATGAATATAAATCATGTTGATTCTTGTTGATAAAATAATTAAATGAATGTTAAATTAATTGTTTAATTAATTTTTGATATCTTATTTACTAGGTTTCATATTATGGGAACCTGTGATTATGAATTGGTAAATTCAAGATGGAATAAGAATCAGTTGGATGCTTAAATATAATGAATTATATGTCTAGATTTTCTACTTTATTTTAAAGGACAAACATCTTATGCTTTCGAGTTGTGAGAGATCATTGTGTGTGAAATATGGATTCCTTGTTTTAGGGCCTAGAGACAGGTTTCTTGTTTCTTTCCCCCTGCTTGTGACATGACCGTGGGATGATTGAGCTTAGAGGGATGTTATGGTATATGGGGTGAGAAGGACCTGATGTGATGTGAGCTTGGGATAGATGGGCCTCGATGGATGTTGTAGTATTAGGGGCATGGAGGCCCAATTTTTTTGGGAGATGTTAATGCTCTGAGTTGTGAGATTCCTGGAGATATGCACATGGGTGTTAGGGAGGACACTAGTGATAACAGAACAAGTTGAATTTGGGCTTCACTATTGATATGAATGAAGGATGCCTGTTTGAATCTATTGCTTTGTTTTTTTTCATGGATCTTATTACTCTATTTCCATGATGGGTGATGGTACATAGGTTATGCCACATTCATTCCATGTTTATCTTCTTGTGGTTGGATGCGTTTATTCTCCTACTATGGGTGTAGAAGATTCGACGTATAGTTCACCTACTCATCATGTCAATCCCATGTTCTTAGAAAAGGTTACAATTTCTATTTATTGAGGCATATATATGTTCTTGTTCATATGTCTTGTTTGGTAGCATATGATGTATTCCTATAGTTCCTGGTAATTTGTAATGTAATAATTTTAATAAAGGAATAAATGTTTAACCGATGTGGTTGGAGCTTACTAGGATTCAATGATGAGATTATAATTTAAAGAAGATGCAGACACGGTTTTTTATACTTGGAGTGCATGGATATTTTCTGAAATAGTAATTAAATGTAATGTAGAAATGTTAATGGTTAATTAATGGTTAAAAATTAATTAACATACGGTTATACTAATAATAAAGGGATAAAGAAATTTAATATAGCTCTTTAAATTGTTGTGTACTTATAAGATTTATAGTATTAGTAGTGAAACATGGGTGTATGGGAGAAATTAGCTACAATTGAGTTTGAGACTAGGTTATACCCATAGTATGGTTATGAGCTTTATTATATCATTAAATTTTTATGCACCCTTTCAGTTATAGAAACTAACACTTCAGTGATTCTGATCCATGTGGGGGGGCTTTTTTCCTAAACGTCCCAGTGTGAGGATGGATGGATGACTACCCCTTTAGCAACACTCTCTTATCTTGGTAGTTACTTATGATATTATGAATGACAGTTAGTTTTTGAGATATATGTGCAGAGGGATGTAATGGATTGTTTTTATTTCACAGACGTATTTTATGGATATAGTTTTCTAAGGACTTCTATAGGAATAACATATATAGGTTGTTATGGATTGGGGATTCATACAAGGTGTATGGATTGCGATGGATTGAGGTATAATACCCGACGTATGATACACATTATAAAGGATGTTTTGGATCCCAAAAACTACTTTTTTATTATTGGGTACATAGATGTGGTGGTATGTTACATGAGGTGAAAGTTGTGGTGCTTTGTCCAGGTGTATGTGGGCTAGTCTTTTTGGAAAGAGATGTTCTGGATATACAATGTTGGGGAAAGGAAGTAAACTAATGGGAAAGTGGTAGTGGGGTACCCTTGATATTCTTTACCATAATATGATCTTTTATTTGATACTTCATGAGTGTATCCCTGGTGAGGATGGAAACTTCTATACCTATTTAGGTGACCACTCCTAGAATTAGAGGTATTTGCAATGAGCTATTTGCAATGGGGTTCCCATCACAAATAGGCTTTTTCAGTGGGGCCTCATCGCAAATAGAATGTTTTTGAAAATGGCGTCGCAAATATTATTTTTTGCGATGGGCCCATTACATAAAATAGTATTTGCGACGAGAAAGGTCCCCATCGCAAATAATCCTATGATTATATACATTATATATATAAATAAATCTTTTGCGATGGCCAGTCGCAAATACTATTTGCGATAGGGAACTTCCCTGTCACAACTAAGCCTTCAATTATATACATTATATATATATATATATATATATTACTTTTGGGACGGGCCCATCACAAATACTATTAATAAAATATTATGTTTGGATTATTTACGACGGGAGCCTGTCATAAAAGGTCCTATCGCAAATACTAAACATAATAAAAAAATATTTAATAAAATTATGAACAATGGAAAAATTAGATTATTATTATTAAAATCAGAATAAAATAAAAAAATTAGTATTAGTAAAATAAATAAACATTATAAAATACAATACAAACAAAATATATTTAATAAAATTATAAATGACAAAAAATTAATATTAATTTTGATAAAATTAAAAAAAAACAAAATAATTATTACAATTCTAAATATTTACATAAATGAAATATAAAAAAAACATAAATTGTTATTATTATTAGTAAAATAAACAAATATTAAAAAATATAATACTAATAATAAATATTAAAATATTAAAAAAAAAAATTAAATTATGCAATATTTTTACTAATATAAAATACTGAAACTGTAAATAGTTTAAATTACAAGACATCTTAAATTAAAATGTTTATAACATAAAAAACAAATCATTAGGGGGTCAACTTTTGGAGGAGGTGGAGGAGCTATAGGAGATAGTTGAGGAAACACCATCCCTATACTACAAGTCAGATGGTGCATGTACTGCATCTACTCATGATGCTGATGTTGCCTTCGACGTATCTCCTCTGCATGCTGTTGTTTCTGCTACTGTTGCCAACACATATCTTCATGATTCTTCCGCAAACTCTCTATAAGTTCAGACTAAGTTCACAACTAATCTTAATACTATGCGGTAGAAGATAATGCCTCTTCATGAACTCCTCTCGAGCTGGACGCCGACATCACAGTAGTACCATAATAAGTACCAAGAGTCAAATGAGAGCTGATACCGACTACTCGGTCCTTCTCAAAGCCATAATGTGTCACCTGGATCCATGTCACCTCATCAAAATGGTGGGCAGTGGTCTACTCAGTCGTCTCTTCCCGACTCTAATCCTGCATCTGAGAGGTCGCAGCCACATAATAATCCTTCAATTCTAATTTGAAATTAAAATGGTGAAAATTTTATATGTAGTTAATTGTAAAATTGAAAAAAAAATACTAACCACAATCTGACACTGGAGATCACCTCTAATCGCTCTAGTGGATGGATCACTATAAATCCTCTGGTATACGTCGAACTTCGTAATATCGGGATACTCGACTGCCTACAGAAATATAAAATAAACTGTTTATATTTAAAGTTATATAAAATATTTAAAAAATATACATACTAGATGCTCTATATGCATACTAAATATACAACTACCATCTCAATGTGTCACCTCCTATCTCCCCCAGTTTTGTCGTACCACCGAATATCTCCTCTGAAATCCACAACCCAACCAGTGTAAACTTAATCCATCCCAAACATGAGATGAAATGTACACTAGTCCGTGGGCTCTACAAGACTCCTCAAATTCCATAACTCCTGCTTTCTTAATGGCTGTTCTTCTCAAATTGTGCTAAAACTGACGAAAACGGTCACACATAGACACCAGCCATGCCGTGTGGATAGCGTTACACATACTATCATCAATGGGATACCATAAAACCTACAAATAATTTATAAAATCAAGTTATTAATCAAATAAATTTCAAAATAAATATACTTTATTTACTTACCAGCCAATGATCCAACATGTCCCGCCGCATATCAACATGAATATGTTCCCATGTGATCCATGGCTGAGAAAAATAATTGAGCAAGATAGCACTCCCCTGTCCAATATCTACATGTGGAAAACTGTAAAAAAGGAATAAATAATCAACCAATCAGTATATATATAAATAAATTATTTAAAGATAACTAAAATATACAGGTTACCATACCTTCGTGTCCGTGGATCGATGCCAAGACGTGGACGCCGCTCAGAGATATGGCCAGGAATAATCAGTCATGCAAGACCGCTCCCCCTTCGTGTACCCCTTGAACCGTCAGTAGGCTGAGGGTCAGATGGTCCACAATCCCCCTCATCCAAAGGAAGATCAGCCTCCTGCAACTCACGAAATAGATTAGGATCCATCTGAAATACAAAATTATTGTTGTTAGCAGATAGTTTAAAATAACTATTATATATAGATATATATTAGATATGATTATAAATACCATTTAACTATGTCAATGTCCATCTTCATCCTCATCTCCATAGTTTTCCATGTCAATGTTTTCATCTTCCTCCCCAGCATCATCAATATCCTTATGAGTTTCAGTTTCATCATCTCTTTTCATTTCAAATTAATTTGTTATATCATTAACATCTTCATCACCATTGATCCTTAATTGTAGAGTGTAATCATCGATATTAGCATCTATTTGTGAAAAAGGTGGATTTTGAGCAATCTCTTGAAAAATTTAAATTCCTTCCACTTCAGTAGAACAATATTCAGTTTGAGTAAACTGATTTTCCCGAGACTTCATTTTCATTATGCTCCACCAATCACTCATGTCTCTTGAATTAGCACATTACATTGCGTAATAAATTTTATGTTCCTAACGCGCCAGTGAAGATGGTTCATTTACTACAAAAAGAATTTTATATTTAATATCAATGATTCCATGATTCGGATAAACATGCAAGCTTCTCTCAGTATCCAACCACCGACATTCAAACATCATTGTATAATTGTTTCCTAGATAACATAGCTCAATAATTTTATCCAGAATTCCATAAAACTCAACTTCAATTTCGCTGTGATGCGGTCCTCTCAAGAAAACTCCATTGTTCCTTGTTTTTTAATTTCCCCATATGCAAGTGTATGAAATCAAAAACCGTTCCCCACATTTTAATTATAAGGTTTATACATTTTGTATGGTGGGTTACTCAATATAAAAAGTCTCTTATCAATTTTATCACCATGTTGAGACACCTAAAAATTTGTAAAATTTTTATTAATATGATAAATAATAAACGGAATTGATATTAAACCATCAATAATTTATGTTACCAGTTTTTGAAACCATTGAGATTTTTTTTTCTGTGTTCTTTAAGAGCAGCTACTATAATTTTTAGAATTTGTTTTTTGAATTCATTATCATATAACCTACAAATAAAATAAGTTTACTTATTGTATCATACATTATATAATAAGTGATAGAAGAAGTCACAGTACAAATGATGTCATTTCTTCACAGTTGAGAAGAACATATGTATGAGCTTTGTGATATCCATCATCTGAAAGCTATCGTTCATGGACTCCACCGAAACCAATATTTACCTGATTGAAAACTGATAATGGATTGAACATTTCGTTATTAACATTCCAATAATTTTTTCCCATGCGATTCTGTTTTGAGGGATATTCAGATTCAAAATAACGAGAGCACAAAAAAGAAATTTCTTCTTGCAAATAAGCTTAAGTAATTGAGCCTTCAACTAATGCTTTGTTACGTACTTTTTTCTTCAATTTCTGCATGCACCTCTCGAATGGGTACATCCATAGAAACTGTACTGGACCTCTATATTTAGCTTCATTTGGAAAATGTAATATCAGATATTCTATTGAGTCAAAGAAATATGGCAGAAAGATTTTTTCAAGTTTACATATAATTACAACAACATCTTCTTCCATTTTTCATAGCGCATCATAGTCTATTAACACTGCACAAATGTCTCAAAAAAATATGATATTTCTGTTATCAAATCCCAAATCATAGAATTTAGAAAACCATTGAATCCATTCGGCAAAAGTCTTTCCATTAAAACATAACAATCATGGCTTTTTAAACTGGTAATATAACCATTCTTAACACATCTGCCCAAATTGGAAGCATAATCATCTGGAAGTCTCAAATATATAATTCACTAACAAAATTTTAAGTGACTCCCTTTCGATAGTTTATAAGGTACATTTGGCTTCATTAACTTCTATGATCTGACATTTTCAAATAGTTCAAGTTCTGGCCGCCTGCAAATTTGGGCAAGATCTAATCATGCCTTAATAGTATCGTTGGTCTTAGCTAGTGTATCCAAAACTGTATAAAATAAATTATCAAAATAGTTATTCTCAATATGCATGACATCCAACATGTGGAAAACTAACAAATCAGACCAATATGGAGGATCCCAAAAAAATGCTTCGTTTTATGTAATTATGTTCTTTCTCAAAGCAATGAATTTTATGTTGGTTTACTGTTGGACCAAATGTGATGTGTGGTAATGAAAATACAACTGATTTTAACTCAGTATCAGAGATCATTTGTGGAAGTTCATCCCTTTCAATTGTACCTTTTCTAAAATGAGATTTGTTCCTCCGAAAAGGATGATTGGTTGGAAGAAATCTACGGTGACCGTAAAAATAGTAAGGTTTTTTTCCATTGAAGAGAATAAATTATTTGTTGTCTCTCATATAGTAAGGAAATGATTTAAGACCATATGTACTCCAACCAGATAACATGCCATATGTTGTAAATTCATTAATCGTCCACCTCAATAGAGCTTTTAATATAAATTTTTTTTCATATAAACATCATATGTACTAAAACCATTACTCCACAATGCATTAAACTCATCAATAAATGGATTCAAATAAACAACAATATTATTTTTTGGATGTCCTGGGATTAATAACATCTAAATTATATAGGTATCCTTCATCCTAATACATGGAGGTAAATTATACGGAGTTATAAAGACATACCAACATGAATACTGACTACCATAAGAACTAAATAGACAGAAACCATCAGTAGAAAGACCCAATCGCATGTTTCGGGCATCCACTATGGAAAAAATGGGTATTTGGGATGGGTCATTTGCGACGGAATTCCGTCGCAAATCGCCCATTGCGGAAAACGCCATCGCAATAACAATTATTTGTGACGGGCCCGTCGCTGAAGCTATTATTTGCGACAGGGATCCTTCCCGTCGCAAATAATACTTCGTATATTTGTAAAAGATTTTAAAAAAAGTAATTGCGATGGGCCTCGTCGCAACAGTTATTTGCGATGGGCCCCGTCGTAATTGCTTTAAAAAAATCTAGTATTAAATTATTTTAATGGATATAATAATAATACTATTTGCGACGGGCATTGTATCCCGTCGCAAATACTATAAAAAATAAAAAAAAAATTAATAAATTATTTTAATTAATATAATAATAATCTAATTATAATTCAAAAAAATATATTAAAATATTAATAAATGATTTTAATTAATATAATAATAGAATTATAATTCACAAATAAAAATAATAAATTATTAATAAATTATTTTAATTTATATAATAATAATATAATTTTAATTCAAAAATAAAAAATAATAGAATATTAATAAATGATTTAATTAATATAATAATATTAGAATTATAATTCATAAATAAAAAAAATATTAATAAGTTATTTTAATTAATATAAAAATAATAGAATTATTTTACATTCAAATATTAAAATAATTCAAATATTGAAAAAAAATATAATTAAATTATACTATTATAAAATTTTAATATATATATATAATTTAATATTATAAAATATAAATAATAATATTATTCATATTAATATTGTTATTTCAAAATATAATATTATTAATATTTTATAATGACACAGAAACTATGAATAGAAATAAATTCATATTTTGATTTAACAAACTTTATAACATAAAAACAAACTCTAATCTGAAAGAGGGGGGAGGGGGAGGGGGGATCTTCAGATGCTGGTGGAGGAAACTCTATCCCTAAAGCATGAGTGAGTCAGCGCATGTACTCCATCTGCTCCTGCTACTGCTGCTGCCACCGACTCATCTGCTCCTCATACAACTGTTGCTGGCGTCGACACTCCTCCTCATGCTGCTGCTGCTGCTGATGCATCTGCTCATGCTCCTGTCAGAGACTCTCTATCAATGCAGTCTGAGATCGCAACTGATCATCATACTGTGTAGTAGAAGAAGATGCACGAGCTCATCTCGAGCTGGACGCCGACATCGCAACACTGCCATAATAATCTTCGGGAGTTAGTCGACAGCTAATACTAACTACCCGGCCCTTCTCGAAGGCATACTAGGTGGACTGCATCCATGTCGCCTCATTAAACTGACTGCCAGTGGTCTGATCTGATGACTCGGCATGACTCTCAGGCCGGGTCTGTGACGCTGCGGCCTCATATGACTCATGTAGTTGCAATTTAAAATTAAAATTGTGAATATATTATATGCAGTTAACTTTTTAAACATGAAAACAAATAATACTGACCACGATGTGATGCTAACAATCACCTCTGAGCTCCCCAGTAGTAGGATCACTATACATCCTCTGATATACGTCATACTCCGTAATGTCAGGTTTCTCGACAGCCTATAAGAATAAAAAATAAAATGTTAATATTTATATTTATATAAAATATTTATAAATAATGTACGTACCAGATGCTGTCTATGAGTACTGAATGAACGACTCCCAACTCGATGAGTCACCTCCTATCTCCCCCGATTCTGCCTCCCCACCGATGATCTCCTCTGAAAGGCACCACTCAACCAGTGCGCACATAATCCATCCCATACCTGGGATGAAATGTACTCTGGTCGGTGTGCTCTACATGACACGTCAAAATCTGACACTCCTGCTTTCTTCATGGCAGCTTTTCTTAAATTGTGCAAGAATTGACGCAAGCGATCATGCATGGCCACCTCCCATGCCTTGTGGATGGCGTCACGCATGGTATCCTCGATCGGATACCATAAACCCTACAAATAAATCAAAATATATAGTTAGAAATGAAATAATTTTCAAAATAAAAATTATTTATTTACGTACATACCAACCAATGGCCGAACATGGCCTGCTTCACATCAATGGGAATCTGCTCCCATGTGGTCCACGGCTGAGAGAAATAGTTGCACAAAATAGCGATGCCCTGTCCGACTGCTATATGCAGAAAACTGTAAAAATAATAAACATTTATTATGTGAATAGATTAATGAAATCTTAGTAAAATCCACAGATTATCACACAGGTTATCACACCACCGTGTGCGTGGATCAAACCCACGACATGGACGTCACTCGGGTATGGAGTCAGGAATCATCAATCGTGCAAGACCGCGCCCCCTCCGCGTACTCCCTGGAGTGCCTGCAGGATGAGGGTCATCTGCCAGCAACTCATCCGCATCAAAATGCAGGTCAGCATCCGCCAACTCATGAAATGTCTCGTCCTCCATCTGAAATAGAAAATGTTAATTTTGTTAGAAAATTTATGATAATTACTAATATATATATATATATATATATATATTATGATTGTATATAACTACCATGGAATTCTATCAGTGTTCATCTTCATCATCATCTTCATATATGTCAATTTCATCTTCATATTCCTCCTCAACATCATCGATATCCATTTGAGTTCCAGTTGTTTCATCTCTTACCATTTCAAATTCATATGTGACATCATTAACATCATCGTCATCACCAACTCTTAAATGTGGGGTGTCGTCATCGATACTCATGTCTCTTTGTAAAAAAGATTGATTTTGATGACTCTCTTGAAAAACATCAATTCTTTGCACATCAGTGAAAGCACATTCACTTTGACTAAACTGATTGTCTCGAATTTTTATTTTTATTACACTCCACCAATCAGTCAAGTCTCTTGATGTAGCACCGTACTTTGCGTAATAAACTTGATGTGCCTGTTGAGCCAATAAGAATGGTTCATTTACTGTGAGAACACTTTTACATTTAATATCGATGATTCTATGAGTCGGATGAACACGCACGACTCTCTCTGTATCCAACCACCGACATTTGAACATGGTTATGTAATGTTGTCCAAGATAACAGAGTTCAATGATTTCATCAAGTATGGCATAAAAGTCAACTTCATTTTCTCGATGATGAAATACTCTCAAGCTAACTCCACTGTTCATTTTTATTTCGATTCCCCATATGCATGTGTGTGAAATCGAAATCCATTCACCACATATGCATTATAAGTTTTAACAAATTTGGAAGGTGTGTTACTCAATATACACAGACATTTGTCAATTTTATCAGCATGTCGAGACACCTGAAAAGTTGTGAAATAATTATCAATATAGTAAACTATACATTGGATGAGTTGCTAAAAGATAAAGAATTTATGTTACCATTTTTTGAAACCACTGAGAGAAATTTTTCAGTCGGCGTTCTTCGAGTGTAGCTACTATAATTTGTGGAATTTGTTTCTTGATATGATTATCATACAACCTACAAAAACCAAAGTTATTTACTGTAACATAAATGATAGAATAATTGATATAAACACTTACAGTACAACGGATGTCATCTCTTCACAGTTGAGCAGAACATACGTATGAGCTTTGTGATGTTCATCATCCGAAAGCCACCGTTCATAAACTCCACCAAAACCAAGCTCTGGATGGTTGAAAAAAGATAATTGATTGTCGATTTAATCAATATTCCTCTCGTTCCATCCCATTCGGTTGTGTTTTGAAGGATACTCAGATTCAAAATAATGGGAGCAGAAAAAAGATATTTCCTCTTGCAAATAAGCTTCTGCAATAGATCCTTCAACAGATGCTTTGTTACGTACTTTTCTTTTCAATTTTTGCATGCATCTTTCAAATGGGTACATCCATCAAAACTGTACTGGACCACCACATTTGGCTTCATATGGAAAATGTAACATCAAATGTTCCATTCAGTCTAAGAAATACGGCGGAAATATTTTTTCCAGTTTACATATAATTACATCAACATCTTCTTCAAGTTTTCATAAGCATCATAATCTGATGTAGCCGCACAAATTTCCCGAAAAAAATGAGACATGTCTGTTATGGAATCCCAAATCACAGAATTCAACAGACCACTTAATCCAATGTATATAAGTCTTTCCATTATAACATGGCAATCATGACTTTTTAATCCAGTAATATGACCACTCTTTACACATCTATCCAAATTGGAAGCACAACCATCTGGAAGTCTCAAATCTTCAATCCAATGACAAAATAAAAAAAGGTATTCTTTAGACAGTGTATAAGATGCTTTTGGTTTCAGTAACCTTTATATTCTGACATTCTCAAACAGTTCCATTTCTGGACGCCTGCAAATTTGGGCAAGATCTAAATATTCATTTACATTGTCTTTTCTCTTTCCTGGCGTATCCAAAACTTTATGAAACAAATTATCAAAATAGTTCTTCTCAATGTTCATGACATCTAACAATTGTCGGACCAACAAATCAGACCAATATGGAAAATCCCAAAATATGCTACGTTTAATCCAATTGTGTTCTTTCCCAAAACCAGAAATTTTCTGTTGGTTTATTGTGGGACCAAAAGTGATGGGAGGTAATGAAAATACAACTGATTTTAACTCCGAACCTGATATCATTTTTGGAGTTCCATCCCTTTCAACTGTTCCTTTTCTGAAATGAGATCTTTTTCATCGAAAAGGTTGATCAGCTGGAAGAAATCTGCGATGACAGTCAAAATAACAAGGTTACTTTCCATGAATGAGCATAAATGCTTTGTTCTCTACCATAAAGTAAGGACATGATTTCTGACCATGTGTACTCCATCCAGATAACATCTCATAAGCCGGGAAGTCACTAATTGTCCACATCAATGCTGCTCTCAGTATGAAATTCTGTTTCGTTGAAACATCATATGTACTGACACCAGTACTCCACAATAAACTTAATTCATCAATCAATGCTTTCAAATAAACATCAATATTTTTCTTTGGATGTCCTGGATTTAGTAAAGTCAAAAAGATATATGGCTCCTTCATCAACATCCATGGAGGTAAATTGTACGGAGTTAAAAAAACAGGCCAACATGAATATTGACTACCATAAGATCTGAACGGACAGAAACCATTAGTGGAAAGGCCCAGTCGAACATTTCTAGCTTCTAAAGAAAAGGATGGATGCACTCTATCAAAATGTTTCCATGAATCACCATCGGCTGTATGATTCAAGCTTTTATCGGTTGAAATATTCTCTTTATTCCATGACATCATTGTCGATGTATTCTTAGACATGAATAAACGCTGAAGTCTGGATGTAAGCAGAAAATATCTCAACTATTTTACAGGAATCAAACTAGACTTCCCATATTGTCCTTCTTTATATCTCAGTTACCCACATGTGGGACAACTATCCAATGACTCATTTTCCTCAGAATACAAAATGCAGTCATTTGAACATGCATGAATCTTCTGATAAGTAAGTCCCAAATTTCGAACCAGCCTCTTACTCTCATAGTAATTTGCAGGAAAAACATTTCCTTTGGGTAACAGTGTTTTAAGCAATGAAAATATCTGGTCAAAACAGGTGTTTGACATTCCGTTATCTGATTTGATAGCCATAAATTTTGCAACTGCTTATAATTTTCTCATCTTGTAGCCAGGATATAATTCATCCTCAGCAGACCTCAACAACTCATAAAATTCAGACGGTGCCAATTCAGGATTTGAAGCTATATCAGCCGGAGTTTCTGTATGTTGAACAGATGAAGCTGCAACATCATGTACTAAATCTTGAAACCGAGATGGATCCAGAATCATGTTGGTATCAACTGCTCTGGAACTGCATTCACCATGTTGATACCAAAAAACATAATCAGGTTGAAAACCAAAACGCAAGAGATGTCCCCCCACTTTGTCAAACGTGTCAGACGTTCTCAATGCACATTTTCTACAAGGGCATTTTATTTTTCCTTCTAAAACAAATTCTGGATTTGATGCCGGAAATGATTAAAAAGTCTCCACACCCTCTACATATACTGTATTTAAACCCGAACCGTTTGGATTTCTACATTGATTTATCCATATGCGGTCACCTAATAATGATTGTTGACGACCTCATTGTTCCATATTTTTCTATAAAATATAAAATCATTACTGGTTTTGAATAATTTGTTAGAAAAAACACTCAAGCAAGGATAATTATAGAGTTTACGTCATACACGACTGACGCAAACATTTTATTGAGATAGACCTAAAAATTGACCCTTTAAGAATTGAATATGTTGAGAATAAAGCAAAACCTGTTACAAATATTGATAATTTTAATATTATATAAATTTTTTATTATTTTCATAGTACTAATATTATTTTTTCATAAATGTTAATTATATAATAATAACATTATTACATTATTAGTATATTTTATTATTGGTAATTATTACTAATTATTGATAATTATTTTTAATTATTACTAATTATTGGTAATTATTACTAATTATTGGAAATTATTACTAATTATTTGTAATTATTATTAATTATTACTAATTATTGGTAATTATTGGTAATTATTGGTAATTATTACTAATTATTACTATTTAGTACTAATTATTGGTAATTATTTTTAATTATTGATAATTATTCCTAATTACTGGTAATTATTCCTAATTATTACTATAATAATGTAATAAGGTAATTATTCCTAATTATTGGTAATTATTCCTAATTATTGGTAATGATTCATATAAATACCAATAATTAGGAATAATTACCAATAATTAGGAATAATAACATTATTAGTATATTTTATTATTAAAATTAAAATAATATAATTTTCTATATTATATACAATTCTCATTTCATCTGTGTGTTTTCTGTCTCCACATACAAATATTAAATGTGGAGACAGAAAACAGACAGATGAAACGTGAATTATATATAATATAAAAAATTATATTATTTTAATATTAATAATAAACTATACTAATAATGTAATAATGTTATTATTCCTAATTATTGGTAATTATTCATAATTATTGGTAATCATTACAAATCATTACTAATTATTGGTAATTATTCCTAGTTATTAGTAATTATTTCTAATTATTGATAATTATTCCTAATTACTGGTAATTATTCCTAATTACTGGTAATTATTCCTAATTTTTACTATTTATTACCAATTATTGCTAATTATTGGTAATTATTGGTAATTATTGGTAATTATTACTAATTATTGGTAATTATGGATAATTATTACTAACTATGGATAATTATCGGTAATTATTACTAATTATGGATAATTATTGGTAATTATTTCTACCTAATGGTAATTATTGGTAATTATTTCTATCTAATGGTAATTATTGGTAATTATTGGTAATTATTGGTAATTATTACTCATTATTGGTAGTTATTACTAATTATTGGTAATTATTACTAATTATTACTAATTATTGGTAATTATTATTAATTATTACTAATTACTTGTAATTATTATTAATTATTACTAATTATTGGTAATTATTATTAATTATTACTAATTAGTGATAACTATTACTAATTATTAACAATTATTACTATTTATTGGTAATTATTGGTAATTATTGGTATTTATTACTAATTATTGGTAATTATTACTTATTATTACTAATTATTGGTAATTATTACTAATTATTACTAATTATTCCTAATTATTGGTAATTATTATTAATTATTACTAATTATTGATAATTATTATTAATTATTACTAATTATTGGTAATTATTATTAATTATTACTAATTAGGGACAATTATTACTAATTAGTGACAATTATTACTAATTATTGGTAATTATTACTCATTATTGGTAATTATTGATAATTTTTACTAATTATTGGTAATTATTGGTAATTATTACTAATTATTACTAATTATTGGTAATTATTACTAATTATTACTAATTATTGGTTATTATTACTAATTATGGATAATTATCGGTAATTATTACTAATTATGGATAATTATTGGTTATTATTTGTAATTATTACTAATTATTGGTAATTATTACTAATTATTGGTAATTATTACTAATTATTGGTAATTATTATTTATTATTACTAATTCTTGGTAATTATTGGTAATTATTACCAATTATTGGTAATTATTTATAATTATTACTAATTATTACTAATTATTGGTATTTAGTACTAAATATTACTATTTAGTATTAAATATTGGTAATTCTCATTATTAGTAATTATTACCAATTATTGTTAATTATTAGTAATTATTACCAATTATTGTTAATTATTAGTAATTATTACTAATTATTGTTAATTATTACTAATTATTACTAATTAATGGTAATTATTGGAAATTATTACTAATTATTGGTAATTATTGGCAATTATTACTAATTATTGGCAATTATTACTAATTATTGGCAATTATTACTAATTATTGGCAATTATTACTAATTATTGGCAATTATTACTAATTATTGACAATTATTACTAATTATTCGTAATTATTACTAATTATTACTAATTATTGGTAATTATTGTTAATTATTACTAATTATTCCTAATTATTGGTATTTATTACTAATTATTAGCATTTATTCTTATGTATTGAAAATTATTACTAATTATTCCAAATTACCATTAACTATGAACAATGAATACTAATAATTTAAATTTATTAAGTAACAAAACAATGTAAACATAATTACAACTAATTAAAAATAATTGAAACCAATAAAAAATTTAAAATAAATATTAAATTAAAATGAACATGAATACCTTCAAAATTGATCTGAGGTCGATCTCTGAGCGTTGTTGAAAACTTCAATATCAACTCCGGAAAAAAAAAGTAAACTTCAGAAATGCTGAACTCTAAAAATAGAGTTTTGAGAGAAGAAAAAGATGGAGTTTGAGAATGAATAAAAAACGGATTGGGGGTATTTATAGGTTAGATTATTTGTGATGGGTCTATTTGCGACGGGATACCTGTCGCAAATAGTATTAGTTGCGACAGTACCCGTCGCAAATACCTTAGCCCTCATTTATTATGGTCAACGGTTAAATAGTTATTTGCGACGGGTCCCGTCACAAATAATAACCTCCCGACATACTATTTGCGACGGGGGTATATTCTCGTCGCAAATAGCTTTTACCGCCGCTGGTATTTGTGACGGGGGTATATTCCCATCGCAAATAGCTTTTACCGCCGCCAGTTATTTGCGACGGGCGGTAACCGCCCGTCGTAAATAACTTTCCCGCGATTTGGCGCGCAAACCGCGCAAGTCCTTTTGCGACGGGGTAAGCTAACCCGTCGAAAATAAGTAGTTATTTGCGACGGGAAAATTCCCCCGTCGCAAATAAGTTTCTAACGGGACTATTTTCGAGGGGATTTATTCCCGTCGCAATTTACCCGTCGCAAATACGCATTTTTTCCGTAGTGTTCTAATACAAAAGACTGATGCAGACGGTCAAAATATTTCCATGAATCACCATCAGATGGATGATTCAAGCTTTTATTAGTTGAAATCCTGGTTTTGTTCCATTTCATTGTTGATGTTGTGTTCGGAGAAAAAAATAAAAGCTATAACCAAGGTGTAAGGAGGAAATATCTCCACTGTTTTAATGGAATATATCCAGACTTCCCTGGTTGACCTTCTTTATACCACGATTTTCCACATTTGGGACAACTATCCAACGAATCATTTTCACTAGAATATAAGGTGTAGTCATTTGGACATGCATGAATCTTCTGATAACTAAGGCCCAAATTACGATCCATCCTCTTTCTCTCATAGTAATTTGTAGGAAACACATTTCCTTCAGGTAATAGTGTTTTGACCAAATAAAATATCTGATTAGGATAGTTTTTTGACATTGCATTATCTGATTTTATATCCCTCAAATTTTCAACAGTTTCTAATTTTTTTATCTTGCAACCAGGATATAATGCATCCTCAACAGACCTCAACAACTTATAAAATTCAGATGGTGCCAAATCAAGAGTTAAATCAATATCATCTTGAGTTTCATTTTGCTGAACAGATGGACAGGCAACATCAGGTACTTAATTTTGAAACTGTGATGGATCTAGAATCACGTTATTAGTATCTTATTTGGAAGGGCGTTCTCTGTGTTGATACCAAAAAACATAATCTGGTTGAAAACCAAACCGGAAGAGATGTCCCCCAAACATGTCAAATGTGTCTAACGTTCTGAGAGCACATTTTTTACAAGGACACTTTATTGTGCCTCCTGAAAGATATTCTGGTTTTTATGATTCAAATGATAAGAAATCTTCAACACCCTCAACATATACAGGATTTTAACCATAACCATTTGTATTTCTACACTGATTTATCCAAGCACGATCATCTAAAAATGATTATTGTTGACTTCCTTGTTATATATTTTTCTACAAATTACAAAATCATTACTGTTTTTGAATAATTTGAAATTATAAAAACACTATTTGAAAAAAAATATAAATAATTACAACTACTTCTTCTTAATTATCATTACTTACAGGTGACACAATTTCCAGTGGATTGACAGCTACTCTATTGTCTGACGGCTCATTTACTTGCATCTTTCTGACACAGAAATCAAAATGAAGAATCTTCTCAGAGGTACGCATATTCATTATCGTGTTCACGAGAATGAATATGCGTACCACCGAGATATTCTTTATTTTGATTTCTCTGTGAGAAAGTTGGAAGTAAATGAATGTGTGACAAAAGATCCCATTCTCTTCGATAAATCATCTTCTTACAACTATCACTGCATGAACACATTATAAAAAATTTTGTCCTATGAATGTATATTCAAACTCGTGCATACGAGATTGGATATGCATACGTAGAAGCATACATTTCATAATTTTTTGAGTCGTAGAAAGTTGAAAGGAGAAGATTCAACAAGAAAAATGAGTTTCATCAATCCACTGGAAATGTTTCCAAGCTATTACAAGTTATTACAAGTTATTACAATTGATTTTCATCTTAATTGTTACTAATTGTTTCTAATTGTTACTAATTGTTACTATTTCTTAATAATTGTTCATATTTCTTACTAATTGATACTAATTGTTACTAATTGTTACTAATTGTTACTATTTCTTACTAATTCTTACTAATTGTTACTATTTCTAACTAATTGTTACTATTTCTTACTATTTAGTACTAATTATTACTATTTATTACTATTTATTACTAATTATTACTAATTGATACTAATTATTACTAATTATTAATATTTATTAATATTAATTACTATTTATTACTATATATAACTATTTATTCCTATTTATTACTATTTATTACTATTTATTACTATTTATTACTATTTATTACTATATATTACTAATTATTCCTATTTATTACTAGTTATTCATATTTATTACTAATTATTCCTATTTATTACTAATTATGTCTATTTATTACTAATTATTCTTATGTATTACTATTTATTCCTATTATTTACTACTAATTATTAATATTTATTACTAATTATTTCCTTTTTATTACTAATTATTCATATTTATGACTAATTATTCTTATTTATTACTAATTATTTTTATTTATTACTAATTATTATTATTTATTAATAATTATTCATATTTATTACTAATTATTTCGAATTATTACTAAGTATTAATAATTATTACTAATTATTACTAATTATTACTCGTTATTACTCATTATTACTCATTATTACTAATTATTACTAATTACTACTAATTATTACTAATTATTACTAATTATTACTAATTATTACTAATTATTACTATTTATTACTATTTATTCCTATTTATTCCTATTTATTACTATTTATTACTACTTATTACTATTTATTCCTATTTATTACTAATTATTCATATTTATTACTAATTATTCATAATTATTTCTATTTATTACTAATTATTCCTATTTATTACTAATTATTCATATTTGTTACTAATTATTCCCATTTATTACTAATTATTCCTATTTGTTACTAATTATTCCTGTTTTTACTAATTATTCTTATTTGTTACTAATTATTCCTAATTATTCCTATGTATTCCTAATTATTTCTAAATATTACTATTTCTTACAAATTATTCCTATTTATTCCTATTTATTCTTAATTATTCCAAATTATTCCTATTTTTTACTAATTATTCCTATTTATTGCTAATTATTCCTAATTATTCCTAATTATTCCTAATTATTACTATTTATTCCTATTTATTCCTATTTATTCTTATTTATTCCTAATTATTTCTAATTATTACTATTTTTACTAATTACTACTATTTATTACTAATTATTAATAATTATTACTATTTTGTACTATTTATTCCTATTTATTTTCTAATTATTACTATTTATTACTAATTACTACTATTTATTACTAATTATTACGAATTATTACTAATTATTTATGTTTATTATAATTTATTTCAACTTAATACTAATTATTATTATTTATTACAAATTATTCCTATTTATTACAAATTATTCCTATTTATTCCAAATTATTTCTATTTATTCCTAATTATTACTATTTATTACTATTTATTACTATTTATTACTAATTACTACTAGTGATTATTAATTACAACTATTTATTACTATTTATTACTACTTACTACTAAAATACTGGTAACAAATCAATTTAAATATAATTTGATTACAACTAATCAACAATGATTAAAATTAACATAAAAACATTAAATAAATACTAAATTAAATAAAATATAAATACCTTTAAACTTGATCTCCTATTGATGTAAGCACCTTCACAACATCTCTGTAAAAAAAATTTAACTGAGATAAATTTTCACTCTAAAATTCAATTTTAGTGAGAGAGAATAAGTGAGAAATTAGAGGGAGATAAATATTGGTGGGGGTATATATAAGTTATATTAGTTGCGACATGACTATTTGTGACGGGCTTACCGTCGCAAAAGATACTTTTTGCGAGGGGTCCTGTCGCAAATATCTTTACCTCCATTAATTGATGTTAGTGGTTAAAGGGTATTTGTGATGGGGTCATCACAAAAAGTGACATGCTGACACACCTTTTGCTACGAGACAACATCCAGTCACAAAAACTCATTTACCACCATCGGTATTTGTGACGGGACTCGTCACAAATACCCTCCGACCGAAACACTATTTTCGACGGGGGGATCCCCCCATCGCGAATAATCTTCCCACACTTTGGTGCGCTTCCCGCTCCAAAGCGTGCATTACCTTTTGCGATAGGACCCCAAATCTCGTCGCAAATATCAAGTTATTTTTTATGGGAATTAATCCCGTCGCAAATACCCCGTTACAAAAGACTGTTTTTCTCATAGTGGATGAGTTAGTTTCACTAGTTGTTTAATGTACTTTAGCATGCATTCTTTACTTTTTTCAGGAGATTGTTCAAGGAGGATCCTACTCAGTAGACTATTATACTCACCCTCTGTTATAAAAACAATTTTTAGGATGGTTGGAGAATGTTGGAGAATAAGTTGGTTATTAGTAGCTTGGGGTTTAGAAGGATCTCTTTAGGCTTCGTGGTCGCTGCCATCTTTACCTTTCTTTTGGTACTTTTAGTTTTCCTTTCTATTGTAGTAGCTCTTGAACGAAATTACATATTTTTACTTTGGATTTTATTATATTTTGAAGGTTGAACAGGAGTTAGATGGTTTTTATCTTATCTCTCTCTTTCACATGTGTTCTTTTAGAGTGAAATGCCTCCCATATACGTGTTTACTATACCCTCGGTGCTCGTCGCCAATCCAGGGCCTAATAGAGGTGGGAATCGGGTGTCGTTGTCTCTCTTCTCCCATTTCCATCCTAAAAAAGATACACATTTTTTGGAGGGGGTCATGGTAGAGTGGTATCAGAGTTCTGGTTTAGAGATATAGTGAATTTTGGAGTTAGGAACAGGTGAGGTTTCATGGGTTTTTAGGGAAACAAAGTCATATATATTTAGAGAGAACTATAAACATAAAAGATTAGCTAAAACATTAGTATTTTGTCCCCCTATGATTTTATGCATGAAACATTAAACTTACAATGATTACTAAACAAAGTGATAATGGTTGTAGGATAGAGACCCAGGAAATGACCTTGCATCATTTTTCTTTGTGCCTTTTTTGAATGGGAAAACCTTGGGAATGTTTAACCTAAAATGAATAAAAGAATAAAATTAATCAACTTTAAATTCTTCCACATTCAAAGTTTAGAAGTTTTGACAAGATTTTTCTTTTCCATGAATGGCTCCAGGTTGACGTCCTCATTAGATTTGTGTAGAAGATATCTAGGATGTTGTTCCAAAATATTGATGTAGAGTACAGGTTGGTGATGAAAACACTTATAGGAGGACACTCTGAGAGTTTTATCACTAGAGTCTACAAAAGTAAAAGGGATTCATTTTAGATGTAGTCATGAAAAATTTGTTGGAGGAGGTTGAGATTTACTTTAGTTTGATTTATTTGTGGAAGGAGGACTGTGTTTCATTGGTTGTGTCAATGTTACATGGGAAAGCGAGGTAGTGGTGGTTCTTGTTCATTAGGGATCGTAAGGAGTCAGCAGTCTCATGGAAGGAGTTCTGAGACCAGTTCAGAGTTGAGTTTCTTTATTTTACCACAGAGGCGGCTAGTGTCTGGGAGTTTTTTACCCTTTGATAGGGGAGCTCCAGTGTATGAGAGTTCATGATCTATATCAGGAACCTTATGGGATATGCTTTGGACCTATTTACAGATGAGGGGCCTAAGGAAATACATTTTAAGGAGGCTTTACATCCATAGATCTAGTGCCAGATCACCTTGTTTATGATGAATATGTATCTCAAGGTGCTGGTGAGAGCATAGTCCATCGAGAAAATGTTAGCCATAACCAGATCATCACAAGAGGGGAGTCTTCAGTATTCTTCATGAAGTAGGGATGTGGTATGGGGTTCACATTTGTCAGGGAAAAAGGTCTTCTGATTATCTAGGGGTATGTCACATCCCTCAATGTCTTATTTCTCTAAGGGCAATAGGTATCAATCATATACCAAGGGATCATATGCATGTTTTTCTTATAGTGGTTGAGGTTATCAGCGGTGAGAGTGCCTGGCCTTTTTGATTAGTTAGTGTGTGACAATTATTCCTCTTCAAGTTCCCCTTCTAAGGCAGTTCTAGCAAAGGCATCAAAAGTATGTTTCTCATGTTTTGGACTAGTATAAAGTAGTTAGGGAAGGTAGAGGATAGCCCTGGTACAATCCCCATCCTTAGAGGGAAGCGTGAGGCCATGGAGGTGGTCATCAGCTGGGTCATAGAGGCCATAGAGCTGGTCAGGGTATGATTTATGCATTATCATTGGTAGCACCAGGTGAGCTAGATGTTGTTCGGGGAAGCCTGTTCTTGTTTTCTACTTGGGTGTGTGACTTGTTTGATCCAAGAGTGACACACCCTTTCATATCACCTTCCCCTGTCCATGCTTCTTGACTTGAGGTGGAGAGACTTCCAGTTCCCTTGGGATTGACTACACCTGTTGGATGTCGAGATGACTTTTTTAGTGCATGTAGAGACTGTGATCTAGTGTTGGGTTATCACCACTCTTGTAAATATTTCATATGTTTATAGATATAACCATATGGAATCATCCTCGGCATGGATTGGTTTTATTTTATTCAATCTATCATGGATTGTTTCTTAAGGAACGTTGAGTTATTTTGATGCTGATGGAGAGCCAGTATAATTTTTTGGTAAGAGAGACCCTCAGATGGGTCAAGGGAGTATTCTATCCTTTTCATCCATTATGGTTGAGCTAACACTAATTTATTTGGATGTTTAGTATTCAATATTTCCTAGGGTTTGGGTAGAGTACACTGATGTCTTTCTAGAGGAGGTTACAATGTTACCCCTCGATGACAGATCATGTTCGGGAGTGAACTACAACATGGCGTCTCTCCTATCTCAATGTCTCTATATATGATAGAACTTTAGGATTTTAAAGAGTTATGTATATAAATCGATGATCTATTACGGTGTGGTTTTTTTTGGCCAAGTGTTTTACCATGGGGTGGACCCGTTTTGTTCGCAAAAAAATCTAATAGTAGTTTGCGATTGTGTATTGATTATCATTGCTCGAACTAAGTGAAAGGTAAGAACTTCTATCCTATTCCATAGGTTGATTATTTATTCAATAAACAAAAGTATGCAAGTTGGTTCTTGAAGATCGATTTGTGGATGAGATATCATCAGATGTGTGTGAAGGATGAAGTTATCCTAAAGACTGGTTTTTGTTGTCTTCATGGGCATTACAATTTCATTGTAATGCTATTCGGTGTGACGAAATCTCATGTTGTGTTCATGGGGTTAATGAACGCTATGTTTTGTGAGTTATTGGATAATTTTTTGGAGGTTTTAATCGATGAAATCCTTTTGTAATCTACATCTGATGAAGTTAATTCATCGCATATGTGTATTGTTTTGGGATTTCTTTACCATGAGCATGTATTTGGGAAGTTTCTAATGTGTGATGTTTGGGCTCGAGTAGTCCGTTTCTTGAGGAATGTTGTATCCCATCATGGAGTAGCTAGGTATCCATCAATGGTTAAAGAAGTTGTGTCTTAGGTATCCTTTATATAGTGGAAGATGTGCAAAGTTTCCTTGGAATTTCGTGCTATTAGATAAGGATCATAGATGATTTTTATTGGGTTATGAGTCTTCTGACATTGTTGACTAGAAAGGATTATGCAATCTTGTGGACTGTTCTGTATCAGATAGCTTTTGAATATCTAAATGAGAAGTTAGTCAGTGCCCTAGTACTTTTTCTTCTATTAAAAGGAGTTCAGTTTGAGGTTTTCTATGATGCTTCACGTATAGGGTTTGGATATGTTCTAATGAAGTATATATTAGTCATTTCTTATGGGTATAGGAAGTTACATCCCCCTAAGAGTAACTATGAAACCCATGATCTTGAGTTTGAGGAGGAAATGTTTTCCCTAAAGTTGTGGAAACATTACCTCATCGGTGGGCATTTTTTGGTCTTCATTGATCATAAGAGTCTGAGGTATGGTTTGTCCCAATGTGACTTGAACTTTCTCCAGTATTAGTGGATATAGTTATTATAGGATTAAGACTCTGAGATTTCATATACACCTTGGAAAGGGAATGTTTTATCAAATTCACTAAGTAGGAAGTCATGGAGTGATGCAGTGTGTGAATCAAGAGATTCCTGGAGGGTGATGGAAGAAATTTCAGTTTTTCATCTAGATATGAGAGATGTTAGGGGAATATGTTGTCTCTTTTAGATGATGGTGCAATCATCTCTAGTGAAACAGGTAGAGGAATCCAAGTTGGGAGATCTTGAGGTAGAGGTCTGGAGAGACCGAGTTGTTTGTGGTGAGACCCCATATGGTTGGTCTAAGGATGAACAACACCGAATGTTATTTTTGGGAATTCTTTTCATTCCTTTGGTGATTTGTGAGATAGTTCTCAAAGAGTTCCATAGTTCACCATTGAAATAACATCCCAGAATGAAAATGATGTTCTAATCTTGGATAGGTCAGTTTTAGTGGCTATGGTTGAATCATACAGTTGTATGGTTTGTGCCTTGATGTTTGGTATGCTAGAAGGTGAAGGCCGAACAAAGTGTTCCCAATGGGTTCATCCAGCTTTTACAAGTTCCTCAGTGGGAGTGGGTGGACAACTCTGTGTAATTTTTTACTATTTTACCTCGTGCTAAGGGAGGCTATGATTATATATGGGTGATAGTGGATCATTTAAAAAATTCAACCAACTTTATAGTGATCAAGGAGTTGAGCTCACTGGATGTTTTGTCGAGGTAATCTTTGGAGGAGGTGGTGAGGCTTGACTGAGTCCCGAGGACGATCATTTCTGATCTAGATCCTCATTTTACCACCATGGTGTTAAGAGGTCTCCAAAATGATTTTGGTTCTATACTATTCTTTAGCACTAGTTTTTATATACAGATGGATGTTCAGATAGAGAAGACCATCCAGACTCTTGAAGACATGTTTTTTCTTGTGTCCTAGATTTTGGAGGTTCATGTATGAGTAAAATACCCTTATTAAAGTTTACTTACAGATATACTTTACACTCCACCATCAGTAAGGAACCATTTGGGGACTTGTATGTTTGAACATTCCAATCATTGTTATTTGGGATTGGGGTTGTAGAGTCATAAATTATCAGCCTGAAAATGGTACAAAATATAATAGAGACAGTTCGGGTGATCTATGAGATCATGAAAGTAGGGAAGGATCATCAAAAATCCTATACTGATCATTGGAGGATACCTTTCGAGTTTGAATTTGGAGATCTTGTGTTCCTAAATGTGACCCCCATCATGGGAAGTGAGGGTTTGGTCGGTCGAGTTAGCTTTCTTCCTAGTTTGTTGGGCCTTTTGGGGTGTTATATTTTGATTGAGCCAAGACATATCAGATAGCACTTCCCCTATAGATGAGTAGGATACACAATGTTTTTCACATGTCATAGCTCTTCCATTATCTTCATTATTAATCTCACATCATCTATTGGGGTGAGATCGGTGTCGACTATAAGGCCCCAGCCTTAAACCTTACTTAATCTTGAGTTATTACAAGATTACACATTGAGGATCTTTTCAGGTTTAGAGTTTTAGAGAATTAGAACATGAAACTTTCATTACATTCCACATTTAAACAAAGTGGTTACATAAAAGATAGTATTCATTCTTCCTATCAACGGAAACATATTTAAAATATAACACAGATTCTTTCTTGAAACATCCTTGACACTATCATCACATCATGTACCTTTCCCTTGACCTGTGAAAAACATTTCAAAAACTTGGGATGAGCATAAAAAGCTCAGTAAGGGTTATAAAAATATGGAAAGGAAACATGAGTTCATATATACATGAGAATGAAATCATACTTTACCCATAAAACATAGGCACTTTAACATACCTCATCAAACGATGAATAAATCATAGAAAACATAAGACATAAAGGTAACTTGAGGCATTCATAACATTCTTACGTGGGGAGTAACCCTCTTGGTTACGTTTGGAATACCCAGCACAGTATATTCCCTAAATCTCTTCGGAGAAACCTTAACTTTTCACTCCTTAGTGTTACCCAATGCATTGGAGATCTATAACGGGCTCACCCGCCCTTAGTTTATCACGGAACCACCCGTTTTCATAACAATGCCCAAGAACCATAACATAAATGTGTCACATAAAACATGCATAAAGGAAACATAAAATTTCCACATTTCAATCACAATATAACATTTTATTATGTTGAAATATTGAATCCATTCAAAAAGAAACCATTTCCAAAACCATTTAAAACATTCAATAAAGAGATTTTTGAATCAAAGTGTCCCATGCCACCTTGAAGCTTAAAATTTTAAACCATTAATATCCATATAAATAAATCCTTAAAACCATTTTGAAAACATGTATATTAATAAGAACAAATAATTAAAACATTTAAAATGATATTTTGGTTAAAGGGGTTTTACCAAAATTAGAGACACTTGAATACAATAATTGAGGAATAAAATTTAGTCAGAACTTTATAATAGCATGAGAATAAATGGATTCATGATATAATACTCCTACGGATAGTATATACACCATATAAGAGTGAATTGGTGCATAACAACAATGAACCCTCAATAGAAATGTCAAATGTGATGAAATCCCTTATAAAGAAGGTATCCTTAAATTAAGGACAAATCAATCTCAAAAATATGTGTGAAAAATATAAATACACACAATATAATAGGATATTAAGTGTCAAACAATAAAAGGTCATTCACACATATTCAATGGATGACATATTCAATGACTACATGTTGAACCCAAAGAAATTGAAATTGGGTTAAAAAGTTCCCTTGACAGCTTAACGGCATCACATCAAAATGAGTTGATGAGAGATAAAAAGTGTATCTCATCACTTGGACATAAAATTTACATCAATAAGGATATATGAGAACATATCCCAACATAAAAATATGCAAATTAAAAGACCCAACAAAAAAAGTCATTTAAAAAAAGAGGAAGGTGAAAGGTTCCCTTACCGACTTGGGTATCTTTCAAAACATACACCCCATGAAAGAAGGACAATAGATCATTGATGTAAATACTCATAAACTAAAGTATATTACAAAAAGAGTAGAATAATGGTCAGTACATACACCACTCAATGGAATTTGTGGCAAATGTAGCATAAATCTCACGGGAATAAAAGTGAGATGAAAAATCCCTTACGAAAACTCGGTAGCCTAACGGCGCCACATAAAACTTTCGAATATGGATTGATGAGATCAAATAGGGTATCTCATCACATTAAAATAAAATGTACAGAAAGAGGAATATAAAAGAACATCCCCCAACATTACAAAGAGGAGCTTAAAAGAAGTGACATAAAGGAGAGTACTTAAAAAGAAAGAGAGAGGTTATATCTCTTACGAAAGTTCGGCAGCCTAACGGCGCCACTCAAAACGTCCAAAATGGATTGATGAGAGAGAATAGGGTCTCTCATCACATGAACATAAAAAATACAGTAAGTGTAATATAAAAGATCATCCCAATAACAAGAAATATTAGCTTTAAAAGGAATGACATAAAAGTGTGTACTTAAAAAGAAAGAGAGGAGTAGGATCCCTTACCTCGGGTCCAACTTGACTCGATCATTCTTTAATCTCCTGAATAATAAACATGAGTTAATTTCTACTTCCTTAAGAACCTTTTTCAAGTTCATTATTCCTTTTATATCACTTATTACCATGTTATAAACAATATGTAATCATTAAGTTAATAATGATTGTTTTGTCGATATATGGTTCTTAAGTTGAAAGTGGACTTCTTACAATTACATGTTGTTCGTGTGGACAAATGTTTATTATATCCAGTATTGTATTCATGATTTAGATTTAATATATGTCATATATATCCAGTACATGCATGCATTTATAACATTACATAATCATTTAGAGGTAAGAAATGAAATGCACCGTTCATGGAGACGGTAAGCCGTACGTACGCATGAACGCTACTTTCATTTCTATTTCGTATTTTATAGAATGGAATAATAATTATATAAAGGTATATTATAATTCCAGTATAATATCATATATAATATCATAGTTCCATCCTTTATACGTCCCACATATGGTATTTAACGAATCAAATCACTTTGAGGGGGCGGTAGTCCGCACTTCCTTAAATGAAGATATCGTGTTTACCCATAATGGAAATCATAAAGGTATGCCCAAAATGAAAAAAAAACAGAAGCTTAAGGAAAAAATAAACATATTATATATCATATATAAAAATAGTGACATCATAATGGCCACCTTTGAAGGTGTTAGATGAGTATTGAAAAATCATCGTTTCGGGAGGTAGAATTTCGCCATCCACGGAAACTGTATGTTTTTTAACCATTTGATGTAGTTGTGTGAGAGTGTAGCTCGAATAAATATTATACCAACATCCTAGTATATTTAAGATACTGTTTTTGTTACAAAAGAAATAAATAAAAAGAGTTTAGGGGGTTGGAGAAGCAAAATAAAACAAATGAACATGAGAGAATGAATTACCTTTAAAAGTGTAACTCCTTTTGATTTGAGCCTAAAGACTTTCTTTGAAAGGATTCTTCCCAAAGGGAATCCTCTAGGATGAGTAGAGGGATGTGGAGAGAGTAAATGGGCAGGGTTTGGCCGAGCCAAAGGCTTTAGGAGTGTGTGAAATGAGGTAGAGGTGGGGGCCTTTTATAAGAGGAGGGGAGGGGCACTTTTGGAAAGTAAGAAATATTACTTTATATGAAAATGTGTTTCGGTTTTAAAAGGTCCCATATTGATATGATTCGTGGATAAGGTGATAAGGGTTCGAAATCCACCCATCCAATAAGTTTTGGACATGTGTAGTTCATAGATTTTACATTATCATTCCATTTTATTTAAATCGTCAAATAATGATGTCATCACTGCATCATTATTATGTCATAAATATTTTAATTTATTTAATGTCTAAAAATTATAAAAAAGTTACTATGATGTAGGAAATCTTTTTATCTTTCCAATGAATATTTATAATCAAAATTGGGACATGTGTAACCCTACTTAAAAACTGTTTTAGTAAAACAACTCATGTTTGTGTCAATTTAATTTTAACATTAAATAAAAATATATTATTGTCATTTTCCAACTAAAGTGGCTCCATGGGGTCCCCAAGTTGGCCCATGGCTTGTCTTGGTCGTCCATGACTCACCCAATAGATTTAGGACAAGTTTCATGGTGTTTTCACATTCTTATAATATCATTTTTACCTTAAACTACACTAATTACCACTAATCAGGATTAAAAACTTAATAAGTTACTATTCACCAAAAAAATATTTTTATCCCATTGAACCACATTTTACTTCTTAATGACAACCATGTATGTCGGATTTTTAAAATTCAAAACACAAAGATGGAAAAATTCCATTTAAACGGAAAAATCAGTTTTTATAAGTACCACTTAGTGGTTTCAGTATTCATCAAAAATTGACGTTTTTTAGAAAAATCTCAAAAATTCACCCTAAGCTATATTTGATATTCTGAATTCAAAAATGAAGTCCGTTTTACAAAATTAAAAACATATAAGTCACGTTAATTATTTTAATAATTAATTCCCGCTGTCATGACAAATAGCGTGTTTTTATGAAACAATAAGTATCAAAAGATTGACACTAGTTTAAGTTCGATTTCAAAGTAAAATTAATTCCAACGACCACTATTGGATTTAATGGTAAAAATATTTTCTAATATCACTTTAAAACCAATTCAAAATATTATCTAATCATATAAATAAATTATATTAAAAAGAGGTTTTGAATTAAAATACAACATTTTACACTATTCATTAAAAAAATGAACATTATCGGAAAGATACCAAAAATCTACACAAAGTAAATTTTGATGTCCCGATTCTTAAGAAGAGTTTTATTTGGTCCAATATAATGTATGAGAGTGAAGAAAACTATATTTAATGATGGTTCACCATCAAAAGGCGATAAGTGAACCTTTAGTGAAAACTAGGGCATATATGCCTAAAATTGAATTCTTTCCGTATTTTAAGCCTCTATCCTTTATTGGATAAATGTAAAAACATTTAAAAACATATATAATCATATTTTAGTTATTTCTATCCATTCCCGCCATTACAATGGCTACATGTTAACTACCATTTAAAATAATATTATTTTATTATTAGAGTGCAACGTAAGATTCCCAAGAAACTCGTTGTTGCGTGTTGGGTACGCCATCGAGCATAGCGTCAACTTTAAAGTCATTATAATATTTTATTCGCAAATATGGATAAATATGAAATGTCATATTCTTTATTTACCTAGGGTGTTACATCCTTCCCCCCTTTTGGGAATTGCGTCCTCGCAATTCTAAAATTGCGCTTGGAAACATCCTTGAAAGTCCCACATCAGAACAAGAGTCGGTAAAAACAACCACTTTAAAAATAAAGGAAGATAAGTACAAAGGTCACCCGAGTTAACCCATACTAGGATTACAAGTATGAAAATATGGACATGGAGGAAAAAACAAAGGGTCATGTTCTGATGGAGAGTGATAGAAAACATGTTTAGGAGAAAGTTAACAATGAAAAAATCACAAACTTGTGATGGGTTAAACGGTGTTGGGTTCCCCAGTAGGAAAAGTTAATAGACAACATTTTTGTTTTAAGTTACTTTTTATTGAGGAATTTATTCATAAGGAAACATAATCACTTATCATGTTGACTTTCAACTTTTACTAGATTCCTTAATCAAAGTCATATTTTTTCCAAAAGACGAGTATTTAGGGAGACTTGTTTGCATTAAGAGTACTATAATGAACTTCTAGAGAATCACCTAATCCAAAAAATAGAACTATATACTTCCCATTTCATTAGGCTTTAACCAAGACCAAAAAAAAGTTAGTACAAGATCAGATAATCCAGAAAAGGATAACCCTTTATAAAAATAAAATCTATTCTTAACCTCCAAAATTTGTCCAACAAAACCCAAAGTTCAACGAGGACCATTCTATAATAAATTTGTCCATAAAATTCTTCAAAGTAAACCAAACTAAGATTGAAACCCAAATATTTGAAGGATTTAGTCACATAGTCTTCCAAGTTAAATCCTAACATTTATCTCCAAACAACATCAGTTTCTCCTAAAGTCTCGTATTGAAAAGTAATTAACCTAATCACATATCCTCTATGATAGGTTAATCATTTTCATAAATAACCCAAAATAAACTTACTCTTAATTCATAAAATCACATATCTAAAAAGAATCAGTCAAACTAACCAGGCACTTCACGTAGTCCAGTGGTAGGCGATAAATACCATCCGCACTTTGGTTGTGGGTTCGATTCCCGCAGCTTTGTCCGACGCGACGGGTTGTCACACGGTCTGCGTGTTGTCCTTTTTCCAAAACTATATAATTCTTAAAACATTCCCCAAAAGAGATAAAATTATCAAAAATGATCATAACATATTTTAACCTCAAGTTTATCTCATGCTTTTCATTTTCCAGCATATCATATAATAACCCATAATTACCTCAAAAGTTAGGATCATATAAAACCAAATGGTTCTTTATAACTATGTGCACAAAAGAAAAGATAACTATTACTTGAATAAAATTTGCTGATATTAAACATCAGGGTGACACATAATATAAAAAGTCTTCTAATGTAACCCCACCATCAAAAGAGACTTAATACTCTTAAGAATTTCACCATAACTCTTGAAGCCCTTATAAGTTGACATCTTACTCATTAAACATTATTCATGATCCATTATCCATTCCTTTCCAACTTATTCCGAAATACCTCTTTCCTACAAACAAAATCATGAATCATATCCTAAGATTCCAAAATAGGAAAACAATAGTCATGAAATAGTACATACCTTTGATTGGTCATTGTCAGTTTCTTCATCCTCAATCGGAATGGAATTAGGTATTGGTAAACGAATATTGGTACGCTCTTGGTGACCCCATTCACGAAACTTCTTCATAGGACATGTGTTTGCATAATGACCATGCACACCACATTTAAAACATTCAATTGATCCCTCAGAAAGAACTTATTTCCCTTTCCTTGAGTCAACTGGATGCTTCCTTTTTCCATGGCAGGTTCTTGCTTTATGACCTTCATTTCCACATCTATAGAATATTTCTGTCCCTTTGAAACATTTTCCTAGGTGTTTCTTTCCACATCTTTGACACATAGGTTTTTGAACACACTTACCTTTATGATTATTACCTGTACTTCCGTAGGGATTTGTTTCTTGCATATATGACGTCTTAGAGAAATCTCCAAGGTTTAGGTGGTCAATCATGACTCCAGATAGTTGGTTTAGGATAATCACAAGAGTTCTCATTGCAGCTCCCATATCATTCAGTTTCTTTCTCAAAAAACTGTCACAGTTTCCTTCACATCCACTGTTACTTTGGTGCCTGCTAGATCCAGCCATTTACTAAAACCAAAAAGGTCAGTGTGAGTATATCAAAAAACCAGCATGTACTAATGAGAAAGATAAACACTAGAATATACTTACTCATTCACTTTATCTAAAACTAGGACTCTTTCTGAAATCCTAACCATTATGGTAATGCCACTTATGCTTAAAGAATACCCTAACCTCTAAAGTTATCTAAACCAACCTTTGATACCAACTATAAGGCCCCAGCCTTAAACCTTACTTAATCTTGAGTTATTACAAGATTGCACATTGAGAATCTTTTCAGGTTTAGAGTTTTAGAGAATTAGATCATGAAACCTGCATTACATTCCACATTTAAACAAAGTGGTTACATAAAAGACAATATTCATTCTTCCTATCAACGGAAACATATTTAAAATATAACACGGATTCTTTCTTGACACATCCTTGACACTATCATCACATCATGTACCTTTCCCTTGACCTGTGAAAAACATTTCAAAAACTTTGGATGAGAATAAAAAGCTCAGTAAGTGTTATAAAAATATGGAAAGGAAACATGAGTTCATATATACATGAGAATGAAATCATACTTTACCTATAAAACATAGGCACTTTAACATACCTCATCAAACCATGAATAAATCATAGAAAACATAATACATAAAGGTAACTTGAGGCATTCATAACATTCTTACGTGGGGAGTAACCCTCTTGGTTACGTTTGGAATACCCATCACAGTATATTCCCTAAATCTCTTCGGAGAAACCTTAATGTTTCACTCCTTCGTGTTACCCAATGCATTGGAGAGCTATAACGGGATCACCCTCCCTTAGTTTATCACGGAACCACCCGTTTTCATAACAATGCCCAAGAACCATAAAATAAATGTGTCACATAAAACATGCATAAAGGAAACATAACATTTCCACATTTCAATCACAATATAACATTTTATTATGTTGAAATATTGAATCCATTCAAAAAGAAACCGTTTCCAAAACCATATAAAACATTTAATAAAGAGATTTTTGAATCAAAGTGTCCCATGCCACCTTGAAGCTTAAAATTTTAAACCATTAATATCCATATAAATAAATCCTTAAAACCATTTTGAAAACATGGATATTAATAAGAACAAATAATTAAAACATTTAAAATGATATTTTGGTTAAAGGGGTTTTACCAAAATTAGAGACACTTGAATACAATAATTGAGGAATAACATTTAGTCAGAACTTTATAATAGCATGAGAATAAATGGATTCATCATATAATACTTCAAAGGACAGTATATACACCATATAAGAGTGAATTGGTGCATAACAACAATTAACCCTCAATAGAAATGTCAAATGTGATGAAATCCCTTATAAAGAAGGTATCCTTAAATTAAGGACAAATAAATATCAAAAATATGTGTGAAAAATATAAATACACACAATATAAGTGGATATTAAGTGTAAAACAATAAAAGGTCATTCACACATACTCAATGGATTACATATTCAATGGATGACATATTCAATGACTACATGTTGAACCCAAAGAAATCGAAATTGGGTTAAAAAGTTCCCTTGACAGCCTAACGGCATCACATCAAAATGAGTTGATGAGAGATAAAAAGTGTATCTCATCACTTGGACATAAAATTTACATCAATAAGGATATATGAGAACCTATCCCAACATAAAAATATGAAAATTAAAAGACCCAAAAAAAGTCTTTTAAAAAAAGAGGAGGGTGAAAGGTTCCCTTACCGACTTGGGTATCTTTCAAAACATACACCCCATGAAAGAAGGACAATTGATCATTGATGTAAATACTCATAAACTAAATTATATTACAAAAAGAGTAGAATAATGGGCAGTACATACACCACTCAATGGAATTTGTGGCAAATGTAGCATAAATCTCACGGGAATAAAAGTGAGATGAAAAATCCCTTACGAAAACTCGGCAGCCTAACGGTGCCACATAAAACTTCCGAATATGGATTGATGAGATCAAATAGGGTATGTCATAACATTAAAATAAAATGTACAGAAATAGGAATATAAAAGAACATCCCCCAACATTACAAAGAGGAGCTTAAAAGAAGTGACTTAAAGGAGAGTACTTAAAAAGAAAGAGAGAGGTTATATCTCTTACGAAAGTTCGGCAGCCTAACGGTGCCACTCAAAAAGTCCAAAATAGATTGATGAGAGAGAATAGGGTCTCTCATCACATGAACATAAAAAATAAAGTAAGTTTAATATAAAAGGTCATCCCAATAACAAGAAAGATGATCTTTAAAAGGAATTCCATAAAAGTGTGTACTTAAAAAGAAAGAGAGGAGTAGGATCTCTTACCTTGGGTCCAACTTGACTCGATCGTTCTTTAATCTCCTGAATAATAAACATGAGTTAAAATTTCTACTTCCTTAATAACCTTTTTCAATTTCATTATTCCTTTTATATCACTTATTACCATGTTATAAAGAATATGTAATCATTAAGTTAATAATGATTGTTTTGTCGATATTTGGTTCTTAAGTCGAAATTAGACTTCTTACAATTACATGTTGTTTGTGTGGCCAAATGTTTATTATATACAGTATTGTATTCATGATTTAGATATAATATATGTCATATATATCCAGTACATGCATGAATTTATAACATTACATAATCATTTAGAGGTAATAAATGAAATGCACCGTTCATGGAGACGGTAAGCCGTACGTACGCATGAACGCTACTTTGATTTCTATTTCATATTTTATAGAATTGAATAATAATGATATAAAGGTATATTATAATTCCAGTATAATATCATATATAATATCATAGTTCCATCCTTTATACGTCCCACATATGGTATTTAACGAATCAAATCACTTTGAGGGGGCGGTAGTCCGCACTTCCTTAAATGAAGATATCGCGTTTACCCATAATGGAAACCATAAAGGTATGCCCAAAATGAAAAAAAAACAGAAGCTTAAGGAAAAAATAAACATATTATATATCATATATAAAAATAGTGACATCATAATGGCCACCTTTGAAGGTGTTAGATGAGTATTGAACAATCATCGTTTCGGGAGGCAGAATTTCGCCATCCACGGAAACCGTATGTTCTTTAACCATTTGATGTAGTTGTGTGAGAGTTTAGATCGAATAAATATTATAACAACATCCTAGTATATTGAATATACTGGTGTTGTTACAAAAGAAATTAAGAAAAAGAGTTTAGGGGGTTGGAGAAGCAAAATAAAACAAATGAACATGAGAGAATGAATTACCTTTAAAAGTGTAACTCCTTTTGATTTGAGCCTAAAGGATTTCTTTGAAAGGCTTCTGCCCAAAGGGAATCCTCTAGGATGAGTATAGGGATGTAGAGAGAGTAAATGGGCAGGGGTTGGCCGAGCCAAAGGCTTGAGGAGTGGGTGAAATGAGGTAGAGGTGGGGGCCTTTTATAAGAGGAGGGGAGGGGCACTTTTTGAAAGTAAGAAATATTACTTTATTTGAAAATGTGTTTCGGTTTTAAAAGGTCCCACATTGATATAATTCGTGGATAAGGTGATAAGGGTTCTAAATCCACCCATCCAATAAGTTTTGGACATGTTTAGTTCATAGATTTTACATTATCTTTCCATTTTATTTAAATCGTCAAATAATGATGTCATCACTGCATCATTATTATGTCCTAAATAATTTAATTTATTTAATGTCTAAAAATTATTAAAAAAATACTATGATGTAGGAAATCTTTTTATATTTCCAATTACTATTTATAATGAAAATTGGGACTTGTGTAACCCTACTTAAAAACTGTTTTAGTAAAACAACTCATGTTTGTGTCAATTTAATTTTAACATTAAATAAAAATATATTATTGTCATTTTCCAACTAATGTGGCTCCATGGGGTCCCCAAGTTGGCCCATGGATTGTCTAGGTCGGCCATGACTCACCCAATAGGTGTAGGACAATTTTCATGGTGTTTTCACATTCTTATAATATCATTTTTACCTTAAACTACACTAATTACCACTAATCGCGATTAAAAACATAATAAGTTACTATTCACCAAAAAAATATTTTTATCCCATTGAACCACATTTTACTTCTTAATGACAACAATGTATGTCGGATTTTTGAAATTCAAAACACAAATATGGAAAAATTCCATTTAAACGGAAAAATCAGTTTTTATAAGTACCACTTAGTGGTTTCACTATTCATCAAAAATTGAAGTTTTTTAGAAAAATCCCAAAAATTTACCCTAATCTATATTTGATATTCTGAATTCAAAAATGAAGTCCGTTTTACAAAATTCAAAACATATAAGTCAAGTTAATTATTTTAATAATTAATTCCCACTGTCATGACAAATAGCGTGTTTTTATGAAACAATAAGTATCAAAAGATTCACACTAGTTTAAGTCCGATTTCAAAGTGAAATTAATTCCAACGACCACTATTGGATTTAATGGTAAAAATATTTTCTAATATCACTTTAAAAACAATTCAAAAAATTATCTAATCATATAAATAAATTAGATTAAAAAGAGGTTTTGAATTAAAATACAACATTTTACACTATTCATTAAAAAAAATGAACATTATCGGAAAGATACCAAAAATCTACACAAAGTAAATTTTGATGTCCCGATTCATTAGAAGAGTTTTATTTGGTCCAATATAATGTATAAGATTGAACAAAACTATATTTAATGATGGTTCGCCATCAAAAGGCGATAAGTGAACCTTTAGTGAAAACTAGGGCATATATGCCTAAAATTGAATTCTTTCCATATTTTAAGCCTCTATCCTTTATTGGATAAATGTAAAAACATTTAAAAACATATATAATCATATATTAGTTATTTCTATCCATTCCCGCCATTACAACGGCTACATGTTAACTACCATTTAAAATAATATTATTTTATTATTTGAGTGCAACGTAAGATTCCCAAGAAACTCGTTGTTGCGTGTTGGGTACACCATCAGGCATAGCGTCCCCTTTAAAGTCATTTTAATATTTTATTCACAAATATGGATAAATATGAAATGTCATATTCTTTATTTACCTGGGGTGTTACATCCTTCACCCCTTTTGGGAATTGCGTCCTCGCAATTCTAAAATTGCGCTTGGAAACATCTTTGAAAGTCCCACATCGGAACAAGAGTTGGTAAAAACAACCACTTTAAAATAAAGGAAGATAAGTACAAAGGTCACCCGAGTTAACCCATACTAGGATTCCAAGTATGAAAATATGGACATGGAGGAAAAAAAAGGGTCATGTTCTGATGGAGAGTGATAGAAAACATGTTTTGGAGAAAGTTAACAATGAGAAAATCACAAACTTGTGATGGGTTAAACGGTGTTGGGTTCCCCAGTAGGAAAAGTTACTAGACAAAATTTTTGTTTTATGTTACTTTTTGTTGAGGAATTTATTCATAAGGAAACATAATCACTTATCATGTTGACTTTCAACTTTTACTAGATTCCTTAATCAAACTCACATTTTTTCCAAAAGATGAGTATTTAGGGAGACTTGTTCGCATTAAGAGTACTATAATTAACTTCTAGAGAATCAACTAATCCACAAAAGAGAACTATACACTTCCCATTTCTTTAGGCTTTAACCAAGACCGAAACCAAAAGGTTAGTACAAGATCAGATAATCTAGAAAAGGATAACCCTTTATAAAAATAAAATCTATTCTTAACCTCCAAAATTTGTCCAACAAAACCCAAAGTTCAACGAGGACCATTCTATAATCAATTTGTCCACAAAATTCTTTAAAGTAAACCAAACTAATATTGAAACCCAAATATGTAAAGGATTTAGTCACATAGTCTTCCATGTTAAATCGTAACATTTATCTCCAAACAAAATTAGTTTCTCCTAAAGTCTCGTATTGAAAAGTAATTAACCTAATCAAATATCCTCTATGATAGGTTAATCATTTTCATAAATAACCCAAAATCAAATTACTCTTAATTCATAAAATCACATAACTAAAAAGAATCAGTCAAACTAACCAAGGACTTCACGTAGTCCAGTGGTAGGCGATAAATACCAGCCGCACTTTGGTTGTGGGTTCGATTCCCGCAGCATTGTCCGACGCGATGGGTTGTCACACTGTCTGCGTGTTGTCCTTTTTCCAAAACTATATAATTCTTAAAACATTCCCCAAAAGAGATAAAATTATCAAAAATGATCATAACATATTTTAACCTCAAGTTTATCTCATGCTTTTCATTTTCCAGCATATCCTATAATAACCCATTATTACCTCAAAAGTAAGGATCATATAAACCCAAATGGTTCTTTATAACTATGTCCACAAAAGAAAAGATAACTATTAGTTGAATTAAATTTTCCTATATTAAACATCAGGGTTACACATAATATAAAAAGTCTTCTAATGTAACCCCACCATCAAAAGAGACTTAATACTCTTAAGAATTTCACCATAACTCTTGAAGCCCTTATATGTTGACATCTTACTCATTCAACATTCTTCATGATCCATTATCCATTACATTCCAACTTATTCCAAAATACCTCTTTCCTACAAACAAAATCATGAATCATATCCTAAGATTCCAAAATAGGAAAACAATAGTCATGAAATAGTACATACCTTTGATTGGTCATTGTCAGTTTCTTCATCCTCAATCGGAATGGCATTAGGTATTGGTAAACGAATATTGGTATGCTCTTGGTGACCCCATTCACGAAACTTCTTCATAGAACATGTGTTTGCATAATGACCATGCACACCACATTTAAAACATTCAATTGATCCCTTAGAAAGAACTTCATTCCCTTTCCTCGAGTCAACTGGATGCTTCCATTTTCCATGGAAGGTTCTTGCTTTATGACCTTCATTTCCACATCTATAGAATATTTCAGTCCCTTTGAAACATTTTCCTAGGTGTTTCTTTCCACATCTTTGACACATAGGTTTTTGAACACACTTACCTTTATGATTATTACCTGTACTTCCGTAGGGATTTGTTTCTTGCATATATGACGTCTTAGAGAAATCTACAAGGTTTAGGTGGTCAATCATGACTCCAGATAGTTGGTTGAGGATAATCACAAGAGTTCTCATTGCATCTCCCATATCATTCAGTTGCTTGCTCAAAAAACTGTCACAGTTTCCTTCACATCAACTGTTACTTTGGTGCCTGCTAGATCCAGCCATTTACTAAAACCAAAAAGGTCAGTGTGAGTATATCAAAAAAACCATCATGTACTAATGAGTAAGATAAACACTAAGATATACTTACTCATTAAATTTATCTAAAACTAGGACTCTTTCTAAAATCCTAACCATTATGGTAATGCCACTTATGCTTAAAGAATACCATAACCTCTAAAGTTATCTAAACCAACCTTTGATACCAACTATAAGGCCCCAGCCTTAAACCTTACTTAATCTTGAGTTATTACAAGATTACACATTGAGGATCTTTTCAGGTTTAGAGTTTTAGAGAATTAGATCATGAAACTTGCATTACATTCCACATTTAAACAAAGTGGTTACATAAAAGACAGTATTCATTCTTCCTATCAATAGAAACATATTTAAAATATAACAAGGATTCTTTCTTGACACATCCTTGACACTAACATAACATCATGTACCTTTCCCTTGACCTGTGAAAAACATTTCAAAAACTTGGGATGAGCATAAAAAGCTCAGTAAGGGTTATAAAAATATGGAAAGGAAACATGAGTTCATATATACATGAGAATGAAATCATACTTTACCCATAAAACAGAGGCACTTTAACATACCTCGTCAAACCATGAATAAATCATAGAAAACATAAGACATAAAGGTAACTTGAGGCATTCATAACATTCTTACGTGGGGAGTAACCCTCTTGGTTACGTTTGGAATACCCATCATATTATATTCCCTAAATCTCTTCGGATAAACCTTAACGTTTCACTCCTTCGCGTTACCCAATGCATTGGAGAGCTATAACGGGCTCACCCGCCCTTAGTTTATCACGGAACCACCCGTTTTCATAACAATGCCCAAGAACCATAACATAAATGTGTCACATAAAACATGCATAAAGGAAACATAACATTTCCACATTTCAATCACAATATAACATTTTAGTATGTTGAAATATTGAATCCATTCAAAAAGAAACCATTTCCAAAACCATTTAAAACATTTAATAAAGAGATTTTTGAATCAAAGTGTCCCATGCCACCTTGAAGCTTAAAATTTTAAACCATTAATATCCATATAAATAAATCCTTAAAACCATTTTGAAAACATGGATATTAATAAGAACAAATAATTAAAACATTTAAAACGATATTTTGGTTAAAGGGGTTTTACCAAAATTAAAGACACTTGAATACAATAATTGAGGAATAACATTTAGTCAGAACTTTATAATATCATGAGAATAAATGGATTCATGATATAATACTCCAAAGGATAGTATATAGACCATATAAGAGTGAATTGGTGCATAACAACAATGAACCCTCAATAGAAATGTCAAATGTGATGAAATCCCTTATAAAGAAGGTATCCTTAAATTAAGGACAAATCAATCTCAAAAACATGTGTGACAAATATAAATACACACAATATAAGTGGATATTAAGTGTAAAACAATAAAAGGTCATTCACACATATTCAATGGATTACATATTCAATGACTACATGTTGAACCCAAAGAAATCGAAATTGGGTTAAAAAGTTACCATGACAGCCTTACGGCATCACATCAAAATGAGTTGATGAGAGATAAAAAGTGTATCTCATCACTTGGACATAAAATTTACATAAATAAGGATATATAATAAAATATCCCAACATAAAAATATGCAAATTAAAAGACCCAACAAAAAAAGTCTTTTAAAAAAAGAGGAGGGTAAAAGGTTCCCTTACCGACTTGGGTATCTTTCAAAACATACACCCCATGAAAGAAGGACAATATATCATTGATGTAAATACTCATAAACCAAATTATATTACAAAAAGAGTAGAATAATAGGTAGTACATACACCACTCAATGGAATTTGTGGCAAATGTCGCATAAATCTCACGGGAATAAAAGTGAGATGAAAAATCCCTTACGAAAACTCGGCAGCCTAACGGCGCCACATAAAACGTCCGAATATGGATTGATGAGATCAAATAGGGTATCTAATCACATTAAAATAAAATGTACAGAATGAGTAATATAAAATAACATCCCCCAACATTACAAAGAGGAGCATAAAAGAAGTGACATAAAGGAGAGTACTTAAAAAGAAAGAGAGAGGTAATATCTCTTACGAAAGTTCGGCAGCCTAACGGCACCACTCAAAACATCCAAAATGGATTGATGAGAGATAATAGGGTCTCTCATCACATGAACATAAAAAATACAGTAAGTGTAATATAAAATATCATCCCAATAACAAGAAAGATGAGCTTTAAAAGGAATGACATAAAAGTGTGTACTTAAAAAGAAAGAGAGGAGTAGGATCCCTTACCTCGGGTCCAACTTGACTCGATCGTTCATTAATCTCCTGAATAATAAACATGAGTTAATTTCTACTTCCTTAAGAACCTTTTTCAAGTTCATTATTCCTTTTATATCACTTATTACCATGTTATAAACAATATGTAATCATTAAGTTAATAATGATTGTTTTGTCGATATTTGGTTCTTAAGTCGAAAGTGGACTTCTTACAATTACATGTTGTTCATGTGGACAAATGTTTATTATATCCAGTATTGTATTAAAGATTTAGATATAGTATATGTCATATATATCCAGTAAATGCATGCATTTATAACATTACATAATCATTTAGAGGTAAGACATGAAATGCACCATTCATGAAGACGGTAAGCCGTACGTACGCATGAACGCTACTTTCATTTCTATATCGTATTTTATAGAATGGAATAATAATTATATAAAGGTTTATTATAATTCCAGTATAATATAATATATAATATCATAGTTCCATCCTTTATACGTCCCACATATGGTATTTAACGAATTAAATCACTTTGAGGGGGCGGTAGTCCGCACTTCCTTAAATGAAGATATCGTGTTTCCCATAATGGAAACCATAAAGGTATGCCCAAAATGAAAAAAAAACAGAATATTAAGGAAAAAATAAACATATTATATATCATATATAAAAATAGTGACATCATAATGGCCACCTTTGAAGGTGTTAGATGAGTATTGAACAATCATCGTTTCGGGAGACAGAATTTCGCCATCCACGGAAACCGTATGTTCTTTAACCATTTGATGTAGTTGTGTGAGAGTGTAGCTCGAATAAATATTATAACAAAATCCTAGTATATTGAATATACTGGTGTTGTTACAAAAGAAATAAATAAAAAGAGTTTAGGGGGTTGGAGAAGCAAAATAAAACAAATGAACATGAGAGAATGAATTACCTTTAAAAGTGTAACTCCTTTTGATTTGAGCCTAAAAGCATTCTTTGAAAGGATTCTGCCCAAAGGAAATCCTCTAGGATTAGTAGAGGGATGTGGAGAGAGTAAATGGGCAGGGGTTGGCCGAGCCAAAGGCTTGAGGAGTGTGTGAAATGAGGTAGAGGTGGGGGCCTTTTATAAGAGGAGGGGAGGGGTACTTTTGGAATGTAAGAAATATTACTTTATTTGAAAATGTGTTTCGGTTTTAAAAGGTCTCACATTGATATAATTCATTGATAAGGTGATAAGGGTTCGAAATACACCCATCCAATAAGTTTTGGACATGTGTAGTTCATAGATTTTACATTATCTTTCAATTTTATTTAAATCGTCAAATAATGATGTCATCACTGCATCATTATTATGTCATAAATAATTTAATTTATTTAATGTATAAAAATTATAAAAAAATAATATGATGTAGGAAATCTTTTTATCTTTCCAAAGACTATTTATAATAAAAATTGCGACTTGTGTAACCCTACTTAAAAACTGTTTTAGTAAAACAACTCATGTTTGTGTCAATTTTATTTTAACATTAAATAAAAATATATTATTGTCATTTTCCAAATAAAGTGGCTCCATGGCGTCCCCAAGATGGCCCATGGCTTGTCGTGGTCATACATGACTCACCCAATAGGTGTAGGACAAGTGTCATGGTGTTTTCAAATTCTTATAATATCATTTTTACCTTAAACTACACTAATTACCACTAATCGCGATTAAAAACTTAATAAGTTACTATTCAATAAAAAAATATTTTTATCCCATTGAACCACATTTTACTTCTTAATGACAACCATGTATGTCAGATTTTTGAAATTCAAAACACAAAGATGGCAAAATTCCATTTAAACGGAAAAATCAGTTTTTATAAGTATCACTTAGTGGTTTCACTATTCATCAAAAATTGACGTTTTTTAGAAAAATCCCAAAAATTCACCCTAAGCTATATTTGATATTCTGAATTCAAAAATGAAGTCCATTTTAAAAAATTCAAAACATATAAGTCACGTTAATTATTTTAATAATTAATTCCTGCTGTCATGACAAATAGCGTGTTTTTATGAAACAATAAGTATCAAAAGATTGACACTAGTTTAAGTCCGATTTCAAAGTGAAATTAATTACAACGACCACTATTGGATTTAATGGTAAAAATATTTTCTAATATCACTTTAAAACCAATCAAAATATTATCTAATCATATAAATAAATTAGATTAAAAAGAGGTTTTGAATTAAAATACAACATTTTACACTATTCATTAAAAAAAATGATCATTATCGGAAAGATACCAAAAATCTACACAAAGTAAATTTTGATGTCCTGATTCTTAAGAAGAGTTTTATTTGGTCCAATATAATGTATAAGAGTTAACAAAACTATATTTAATGATGGTTCGCCATCAAAAGGCGATAAGTGAACCTTTAGTGAAAACTAGGGCATATATGCCTAAAATTGAATTCTTTCCGTATTTTAAGCCTCTATCCTTTATTGGATAAATGTAAAAAATTTAAAAACATATATAATCATATTTTAGTTATTTATATCCATTCCCTCCATTACAACGGCTACATGTTAACTACCATTTAAAATAATATTATTTTATTATTAGAGTGCAACGTAAGATTCCCAAGAAACTCGTTGTTGCGTGTTGGGTACGCCATCGAGCATAGCATCCCCTTTAAAGTCATTTAAATATTTTATTCGCAAATATGGATAAATATGAAATGTCATATTCATTATTTACCTGGTGTGTTACATCCTTCCCCCCTTTTGGGAATTGCGTCCTCGCAATTCTAAAATTGCGCTTGGAAACATCCTTGAAAGTCCCACATCGGAACAAGAGTCGGTAAAAACAACCACTTTAAAATAAAGGAAGATAAGTACAAAGGTCACCCGAGTTAACCCATACTAGGATTCCATGTATGAAAATATGGACATGGAGGAAAAAACAAAGGGTAATGTTCTGATGGAGAGTGATAGAAAACATGTTTAGAAGAAAGTTAACAATGAGAAAATCACAAACTTGTGATGGGTTAAACGGTGTTGGGTTCCCCAGTAGGAAAAATTAATAGACAACATTTTTTTTAAGTTACTTTTTATTGAGGAATTCATTCATAAGGAAACATAATCACTTATCATGTTGAATTTCAACTTTTACTAGATTCCTTACTCAAACTCATATTTTTTCCAAAAGATGAGTATTTAGGGAGACTTGTTCGCATTAAGAGTACAATAATGAACTTCTAGAGAATCACCTAATCCACAAAAGAGAACTATATACTTCCCATTTCTTTAGGCTTTAACCAAGACCAAAACCAAAAGGTTAGTACAAGATCAGATAATCCAGAAAAGGATAACCCTTTATAAAAAGAAAATCTATTCTTAACCTCCAAAATTTGTCCAACAAAACCCAAAGTTCAACGAGGACCATTCTATAATCAATTTTTCCATAAAATTCTTCAATGTAAACCAAACTAAGATTGAAACCAAAATATTTGAAGGATTTAGTCACATAGTCTTCCAAGTTAAATCGTAACATTTATCTCCAAACAACATCAGTTTCTCCTAAAGTCTCGTATTGAAAAGTAATTAACCTAATCACATATCCTCTATGATAGGTTAACCATTTCATAAATAACCCAAAATCAACTTACTCTTAATTCATAAAATCATATAACTAAAAAGAATCAGTCAAACTAACCAGGGACTTCACGTAGTCCAGTGGTAGGCGATAAATACCAGTCGCACTTTGGTTGTGGGTTCGATTCCCACAGCTTTGTCCGACGCGACAGGTTGTCACACGGTCTGCGTGTTGTCCTTTTTCCAAAACTATATAATTCTTAAAACATTCCCCAAAATATATAAAATTATCAAAAATGATCATAACATATTTTAAAATCAAGTTTATCTCATGCTTTTCATTTTCCAGCATACCATATAATAACCCATAATTACCTCAAATGTAAGGATCATATAAACCCAAATGGTTCTTTATAACAATGTCCACAAAAGAAAAGATAACTATTACTTGAATAAAATTTGCCTATATTAAACATCAGGGTTACAAATAATATAAAAAGTCTTCTAATGTAACCCCACCATCAAAAGAGACTTAATACTCTTAAGAATTTCACCATAACTCTTGAAGCCCTTATATGTTGACATTTTACTCATTCAACATTCTTCATGATCCATTATCCATTCCTTTCCAAATTATTCCGAAATACCTCTTTCCTACAAACAAAATCATGAATCATATCCTAAGATTCCAAAATAGGAAAACAATAGTCATGAAATAGTACATACCTTTGATTGGTCATTGTCAGTTTCTTCATCCTCAATCGGAATGGCATTAGGTATTGGTAAATGAATATTGGTACGCTCTTGGTGACCCCATTCATGAAACTTCTTCATAGGACATGTGTTTTCATAATGACCATGCACACCACATTTAAAACATCCAATTGATCCCTCAGAAAGAACTTCTTTCCCTTTCCTCCAGTCAACTGGATGCTTCCTTTTTCCATGGTAGGTTCTTGCTTTATGACCTTCATTTCCACATCTATAGCATATTTCTGTCCATTTGAAACATTTTCCTAGGTGTTTCTTTCCACATCTTTGACTCATAGGTTTTTGAACACACTTACCTTTATGATTATTACCTGTACTTCCGTAGGGATTTGTTTCTTGCATATATGACGTCTTAGAGAAATCTCCAAGGTTTAGGTGGTCAATCATTACTCCAGATAGTTGGTTGAGGATAATCACAAGATTTCTCATTGCAGCTCCCATATCATTCAGTTTCTTGCTCAAAAAACTGTCACAGTTTCCTTCACATCCACTGTTACTTTGGTGCCTGCTAGATCCAGCCATTTACTAAAACCAAAAAGGTCAGTGTGAGTATATCAAAAAAACCATCATGTACTAATGTGTAAGATAAACACTAAGATATACTTACTCATTCACTTTATCTAAAACTAGGACTCTTTCTGAAATCCTAACCATTATGGTAATGCCACTTATGCTTAAAGAATACCCTAACCTCTAAAGTTATCTAAACCAACCTTTCATACCAACTATAAGGCCCCAGCCTTAAACCTTACTTAATCTTGAGTTATTACAAGATTACACATTAAGGATCTTTTCAGGTTTAGAGTTTTAGAGAATTAGATCATGAAACTTGCATTACATTCCACATTTAAACAAAGTGGTTACATAAAAGACAGTATTCATTCTTCCTATCAACGGAAACATATTTAAAATATAACACGGATTCTTTCTTGACACATCCTTGACACTATCGTCACATCATGTACCTTTCCCTTGACCTATGAAAAACATTTCAAAAACATGGGATGAGCATAAAAAGCTCAGTAAGGGTTATAAAAATATGGAAAGGAAACATGAGTTCATATATACATGAGAATGAAATCATACTTTACCCATAAAACATAGGCACTTTAACATACCTCATCAAACCATGAATAAATCATAGAAACCATAAGACATAAAGGTAACTTGAGGCATTCATAACATTCTTACGTGGGGAGTAACCCTCTTGGTTACGTTTGGAATACCCATCATAGTATATTCCCTAAATCTATTCGGAGAAACCTTAACTTTTCACTCCTTCGCGTTACCCAATGCATTGGAGAGCTATAACGGGCTCACCCGCCCTTAGTTTATCACGGAACCACCCGTTTTCATAACAATGCCCAAGAACCATAACATAAATGTGTCACATAAAACATGCATAAAGGAAACATAACATTTCCACATTTCAATCACAATATAACATTTTAGTATGTTGAAATATTGAATCCATTCAAAAAGAAACCATTTCCAAAACCATTTAAAATATTTAATAAAGAGATTTTTGAATCAAAGTGTCCCATGCCACCTTGAAGATTAAAATTTTAAACCATTAATATCCATATAAATAAATCCTTAAAACCATTTTGAAAACATGGATATTAATAAGAACAAAAAATTAAAACATTTAAAACGATATTTTGGTTAAAGGGGTTTTACCAAAATTAGAGACACTTGAATACAATAATTGAGGAATAACATTTAGTCAGAACTTTATAATAGCATGAGAATAAATGGATTCATGATATAATACTCCAAAGGACAGTATATACACCATATAAGAGTGAATTGGTGCATAACAACAATGAACCCTCAATAGAAATGTCAAATGTGATGAAATCCCTTATAAAGAAGGTATCCTTAAATTAAGGACAAATCAATCTCAAAAATATGTGTGACAAATATAAATAAACACAATATAAGTGGATATTAAGTTTAAAACAATAAAAGGTCATTCACACATATTCAATAGATGACATATTCAATGACTACATGTTGAACCCAAAGAAATCGAAATTGGGTTAAAAAGTTCCCTTGACAGCCTAACGGCATCACATCAAAATGAGTTGATGAGAGATAAAAAGTGTATCTCATCACTTGGACATAAAATTTACATCAATAAGGATATATGAGAACATATCCCAACATAAAAATATGCAAATTAAAAGACCCAACAAAAAAAGTCTTTTAAAAAAAGAGGAGGGTGAAAGGTTCCCTTACCGACTTGGGTATCTTTCAAAACATACACCTCATGAAAGAAGGACAATAGATCATTGATGTAAATACTCATAAACTAAAGTATATTACAAAAAGAGTTGAATAATGGTCAGTACATACACCACTAAATGGAATTTGTGGCAAATGTAGCATAAATCTCACGGGAATAAAAGTGAGATGAAAAATCCCTTACGAAAACTCGGCAGCCTAACGGCGCCATATAAAACTTCCGAATATGGATTGATGATATCAAATAGGGTATCTCATCACATTAAAATAAAATGTATAGAAAGAGGAATATAAAAGAACATCCCCCAACATTACAAATATGAGCTTAAAAGAAGTGACATAAAGGAGACTTCTTAAAAAGAAAGAGAGAGGTTATATCTCTTACGAAAGTTCGGCAGCCTAACGGCGCCACTCAAAACGTCCAAAATGGATTGATGAGAGAGAATAGGGTCTCTCATCACATGAACATAAAAAATACAGTAAGTGTAATATAAAATATTATCCCAATAACAAGAAAGATGATCTTTAAAAGGAATGACATAAAAGTGTGTACTTAAAAAGAAAGAGAGGAGTAGGATCCCTTACCTCGGGTCCAACTTGACTCGATCATTCTTTAATCTCTGGAATAATAAACATGAGTTAATTTATACTTCCTTAAGAACCTTTTTCAAGTTCATTATTCCTTTTATATCACTTATTACCATGTTATAAACAATATGTAATCATTAAGTTAATAATGATTGTTTTGTCGATATTTGGTTCTTAAGTCGAAAGTGGACTTCTTACAATTACATGTTGTTCGTGTGGCCAAATGTTTATTATATCCAGTATTTTATTCATGATTTAGATATAATATATTTCATATATATCCAGTACATGCATGCATTTATAACATTACATAATCATTTAGAGGTAAGAAATGAAATGCACCGTTCATGGAGACGGTAAGCCGTACGTACGCATGAACGCTACTTTCATTTCTATTTCGTATTTTATAGAATGGAATAATAATGATATAAAGGTATATTATAATTCCAGTATAATATCATATATAATATCATAGTTCCATCTTTATATGTCCCACATATGGTATTTAACGAATCAAATCACTTTGAGGGGGCGGTAGTCCGCAATTCCTTAAATGAAGATATCGTGTTTACCCATAATGGAAACCATAAAGGTATGCCCAAAATGAAAAATAAACAGAAGCTTAAGGAAACCATAAACATATTATATATCATATATAAAAATAGTTACATCATAATGGCCACCTTTGAAGGTGTTAGATGAGTATTGAACAATCATCGTTTCGGGAGGCAGAATTTTTCCATCCACGGAAACCGTATGTTCTTTAACCATTTGATGTAGTTTTGTGAGAGTGTAGCTCTAATAAATATTATAAAAACATCCTAGTATATTTAAGATACTGGTGTTGTTACAAAAGAAATAAATAAAAAGAGTTTAGGGGGTTGGAGAAGCAAAATAAAACAAATGAACATGAGAGAATGAATTACCTTTAAAAGTGTAACTCCTTTTGATTTGAGCCTAAAGGCTTTCTTTGAAAGGATTATGCCCAAAAGGAAACCTCTAGGATGAGTAGAGGGATGTGGAGAGAGTAAATGGGCAGGGTTTGGCCGAGCCAAAGGCTTTAGGAGTGTGTGAAATGAGGTAGAGGTGGGGGCCTTTTATAAGAGGAGGGGAGGGGCACTTTTGGAAAGTAAGAAATATTACTTTATTTGAAAATGTGTTTCGGTTTTAAAAGGTCCCACATTGATATAATTCGTGTATAAGGTGATAAGGGTTCTAAATCCACCCATCCAATAAGTTTTGGACATGTGTAGTACATAGATTTTACATTATCATTCCATTTTATTTAAATCGTCAAATAATGATGTCATCACTGCATCATTATTATATCATAAATAATTTCCTTTATTTAATGTCTAAAAATTATAAAAAAAATACTATGATGTAGTAATTCCTTTTATCTTTCCAATGATTATTTATAATAAAAATTTTAACTTGTGTAACCCTACTTAAAAACTATTTTAGTAAAACAACTCATGTTTGTGTCAATTTAATTTTAACATTAAATAAAAATATATTATTGTCATTTTCCAACTAAAGTGGCTCCATGGGGTCCCCAAGTTGGCCCATGGATTGTCATGGTCGGCCATGACTCACCCAATAGGTTTAGGACAAGTTTCATGGTGTTTTCACATTCTTATAATATCATTTTTACCTTAAACTACACTAATTACCACTAATCGCGATTAAAAACTTAATAAGTTACTATTCACCAAAAAAATATTTTTATCCCATTGAACCACATTTTACTTCTTAATGACAACCATGTATGTCAGATTTTTTAAATTCAAAAAAAATGATGGCAAAATTCCATTTAAACGGAAAAATCGGTTTTTATAAGTACCACTTAGTGGTTTCACTATTCATCAAAAATTGATGTTTTTTAGAAAAATCCCAAAAATTCACCCTAAGCTATATTTGATATTCTGAATTCAAAAATGAAGTCCGTTTTAAAAAATTCAAAACATATAAGTCACGTTAATTATTTTAATAATTAATTCCCGCTGTCATGACAAATAGTGTGTTTTTATGAAACAATAAGTATCAAAAGATTGACACTAGTTTAAGTCCGATTTCAATGTGAAATTAATTCCAACGACCACTATCGGATTTAATGGTAAAAATATTTTCTAATATCACTTTAAAACCAATTCAAAATATTATCTAATCATATAAATAAATTAGATTAAAAGGAGGTTTTGAATTAAAATACAACATTTTACACTATTCATTAAAAAAAATGAACATTATCGGAAAGATACCAAAAATCTACACAAAGTAAATTTTGATGTCCCGATTCTTAAAAAGAGTTTTATTTGGTCCAATATATTGTATAAGAGTGAAAAAACTATATTTAATGATGGTTCACCATCAAAAGGCGATAAGTGAACCTTTAGTGAAAACTAGGGCATATATGCCTAAAATTGAATTCTTTCCGTATTTTAAGCCTCTATCCTTTATTGGATAAATGTAAAAACATTTAAAAACATATATAATCATATTTTAGTTATTTCTATCCATTCCCTCCATTACAACAGCTACATGTTAACTACCATTTAAAATAATATTATTTTATTATTAGAGTGCAATGTAAGATTCCCAAGAAACTCGTTGTTGCGTGTTGGGTACACCATCGAGCATAGCGTCCCCTTTAAAGTCATTTTAATATTTTATTCACAAATATGGATAAATATGAAATGTCATATTCTTTATTTACCTGGGGTGTTACATCGACAATGATACGACCTTTAAGGGGCGGCCTATAGATATCCAGTATTTCTAGGAGAAGGTGTTCCATGGGCATTGTACCACAAGGTTCATGTGTTGTGGAGGCCCTATGGAATTGAGGAGTGTACATAAGAACGTGAGTCAAAGATACATTCTCAATACCCCAACCTGTTTGATGTATATATCTTCTCTTGTTACACTGCTGTTTTGGTAGTTGTAGTCTTTTTCTAGTAATAAGATGGATTTATATTGTTGCTTTTGGTGTCATACACTCTTTTGAGAGGTATATCCCCTAGGAGAGTGGTTGGGAGCTGTTTGTGGTTGTTGTGTGGTTTCACACTGCTCCTCCGGTGAGGATTTTGATCTCCATTAGTGATAAGATCCTTGAGAGGTATCAAATGGTGTTGCGATTCAGATGACCACTTTTCTATTTCTTCTCTATGTTGGTTTTGGATTCTCGAGGACTTGAACTTTTTGAGAGGTATCTAATGTAAGGTCCTGAATCCACATGAATCAACCCTTTACATGTTTCTATAGAATGAGGTGCTCGAAGGAGGCTCAATGGAAGTCTAGAGGTGTTTAGCTATGAGATGCTGGAAATAGGAAGAATTACATGTCGTGTAAGAATCAAACATTTTGTAATTCAGATTCACAAATATATATGTATTTGAGGTAAAATAAATATAAAGGTGATGCATTTTTCAGTGGAAACTAAACCCTGATGATTACATTCTGTGAAAGGGGATTACATGTCATATAATTCCCCACTATAGTGTTGTATTAAATATTTTCATCCAATCAAGTTATTCACCCTTTGGCCGTAACAGATCTCCCACTCATTCCAGGAGACCCAATAACACCCTTGTCAACATTTTGAGTATCCCTTCATCAAGGGTCAATTCATAACATCCCTCCTTCAATCTGCACTAATCAATATTTGATCTAAGGTATGTTCTACCTTTGTTATTACTGTTTATCTTGGGTTGATATTGTTTCCTCATGTGTCTTCTCTCCATGATATAGAGTTTGTTTACCACGTTTCTAATGGGGTTTCTCTTGGTCATTGTTGGTGAGGTCATTTCGTAGCATCCTCAGATAGATGTAATTATTGTAGTATGAGTGATTAGAGATCTATTTCATGGTTAGTTCTCATGCATAGAATGTCGATGAACTTTTGATGTAGGAGAATAATTTCTTCCCTATTTAATTACATGCAATAATAGAGTTAGCATGATTTATCTACTTGTATAACAATGAAATTAACCTAATGAATTACTTTAACCGAATTAAATAATTGGTATCGATCACATGGAAATGTGTTTTATGGAATCTTGATAATGAGATGCCTCTTCATTTTCTACATAGTGTGTTATCTATGCTTTTATTTTTATTCGTAGAGTATCATGTGAATTTAGTAAATAACATAAAATGGAATTAATTGATAATTAATTGGATAATTATTTAAAGAGGAATGTTTAATGAATCTCTTTGTTGTTTTAATTTGATGATAATTAAATTGATGCAATTACACATGTTTAACTTATCTGGTCAATGAATCTATAGAATGTGGATTCTTGTTGATATAATAATTAAAGACTTTTTAAATTAATTTTTTTATTAATTTTGTATATCATCTGATAACTTGTTCCTTAGGTTTCCTATAACGACCCGAACTTCTATTAATAAAAAGTCCCCTTGGTCTAATTAAATGTATTGTTATGAAAAATGGATTAATAAAACATATGTACTTACATGGTTTTATGTTTTTGGATTTCAATATACAGTTATGGATTTTTACTATTGCTAATATAGCCATTGAATAGAGATCACATGATTAGTATAAATATAGGGCTTTAACAAATCCAATTTACTCAGACAAAGGAAGCGATGGCCTCATCCAATAGACATTCCCTGTATGAAGCCCATTTCTCAGAGCACAGAAAGTATGTGGCATCATTGGGATTCGCTCTTGAAAAACCCAAGTCGAGCTTCAACATGTTAACAAGAGTGGAACCACCTATGGGAGAAGTGGATTTTTATAGAGATTACCACCCGAGCGATGTTATCTGAGCCACCCCGAGAGTTTTTCACCATCGCACACCTTACCCTTTGGTCTTATGTAGATGTTATAAGGGGTTATTTAACAAGACCATAACACTATTATTATGTGCATCATTATTGTTTATAATAACTAATATACATTCATTTTATTATTGTTACTTTGTAAACAGTTTTTAAAACACAAATAGTATTTTTAGTTAATATTCAACTAAGGAATCTATTTTGATAAATTAATAAAATTTTAAATTAATTAATATATTTAATAAAATATTATTATTATAAAATTACTTTTTATTATGTATAAATGATCGTATAATTTTTATGAATAAAATTTCAATTTTTATTGAGTTTTGAAAACTTTTTTTTGTCAAAACACATGAATTTTCGATAAATGTCATTTTTTATTTTAAAAGTGGAATTTCAAAGATTTAGAGACATATTGGGATAAATTTGATATTATTTTTGGAATCATGATGTCGAAATTATCCAACAGTGAATTATTCATAATTTTCTGAGATAGTCGAATATTTGGGTAAAAAATAAATACCATTTAAATATATAATGTATTTTATGACATCATAATGTACCAATAATGATATAATAAAATACTATAAACATTATATTCGGCCAATATATGTTTTACGATTAAAATAATATTATTTTATTTTTGTTTGATTTGTTTTACAAAGCCTTAGTGGACCCTCCAAGAGTTATAAAACATTTTGTCTTTTTAAAATGATTTTATTGAGGGTGTTACCCACCACCACATAAGAATGCCTAATATTATAAGAAGTTAGGCCGTTTACCTTATAAAATATTGTTTTTCCACTCCCATTTGTCCAAACCCTATGGCAAAAACCATGGCCTGGTTTGTGGTTTTGATTAGTTTAATGTGTGGTTTCCCCAACCTAAATAATAAATAATTCCCTATCCTTTCCTATATAAACCCACCCAAGCTCCCACTTCCTCTTTACTCAAAGCCTTTTTAGTTCATCCAATCTATGACCTAATCTATCTAGAATCCTCTCAAGGCACCCCAATCTCCCAAGAATCCTCTCTCAAGCCTTTGGGATCACACTTCCAAGTAATGGATTTCTTCCTCTTTCATTTTTGTCCATGATTATTTATGTTGTAATACCATTATACATTCAATTACAAATGTTGGGGTATTATTTTCACCACCCTTGTTCATCCCACTTTATGTTATAATGATGAGAGAACACTTTCTCTCTCATTAATGTCTCTCATTTACACCCGTTATCATGCCAAAATTCTATAAGGGATTCCTTCCTTTCTCATATTATCAATGTTTCTTAATATTGTTACGCCCTTGTATTTTCAATTATAAATAATGGGGTATGATTTTTAACCTCCCCCATACATCCCCATTAATGTTTTAATAATGAGAGACCCCTTTTATCTCTCATTAATTCCTTGCATGTTCACCCGTTACTATGTCGAAATTCCCTAAGGAATTTCTCTCTCCTCATTTACATTTAAGAAATTATTTTATATTATGAGTCTAAATTACATTAAATTTGTTTGGAAATATATCTATATGAACCCCTTACTGTACATTTCATATAAATACGATGAGAAACCCCTTTATCTCTCATCATCCATTTTTATGAATTCTTATGTCACGTCGTTATGTTGCCGAAATTGCACTGTGATTTTCCAAGCCAAGGTCATTGTGGAGTGAATATCATGCCCATTTCCCTGAGAAGGGTATTAGACTTTATGAAAATTTACATTTTGATTATATATTTTCATTTATTTATTACACATTCCTTTATCATGGGATAAATAATTGTGTGGAATCACTACAAGAAAATTGCAATTTCGCCGCGGTTATTTTTGGATATGGCGGCAGTTTAGACCGCTGCTATATACTTATGCAGTAGTTTCGGAAAACCGCTGTGAAATTGTGTGTCGGGAAACAATGGGTGGAAGTTAAATCAGTTTAGCAGCGTTTTATGGGATCCATCATAGTTGGCACCTTTTCAGGGTGGTTATAATGTTTTTCGTGGTGGTTTTTCTATGCAAGGGATTACTTTTTTCAGTGGCGATCAAACCCATCGATAAAAGAAATAATGGTATGCATAGAAAACCCACCGCAAAAAATATTATATCCACGGTGAAAAAAGAGCAGAATATGGGACACAATAGTGGCCATTAGAACCACTGCTAAATTTAAGATCATAGAGGCGGTTAAAAACATCCACTAATATAAAAATACAGACATATAGCAGCGGCTAAAATTGCCACTAAATGTACCTGTTATATTTTTTGGTGGTTAAAACCACTAATAAAAAATATATTTACAAAAAAGAACTAGTTTCTACAGCCCATGTACATTTTCCCCAAAAAAACCATTCCAAGAATACCAAAAGACCAACAAAATACATACTATAGTTAATATGAAAAGAGATGCTTAACTAAGCACATCCAAATGCATCGTTCACTGGTTAATGGAATGTAGATAAACACATCACATTGCCATTAGACCTTTAAACAAAATTATAAACCAGCATATATGTCATATTTCATGAAAAAAAATCCATTCCTAGGTTCAACTTATTCCATCTATACCAGTTCCAACCCAGGCATAACCATTCATATCAACATAGTAGTAAAAAAATCAAGATTTTATTATATTGGAAACCAATTATAACCGAAATAAATTGCACAATGATTTTCATCATATTATACATTATGGGAACTTGGGTTGATATCCAATACTTGGTTGAGTTGACATAAAAATAAAACCACAATTCAATTCAAATTAAACATTTTAATGCTCTTTATGGTTGGATGTTTCATTCACTAATATGTTATCATTAGGATGGGAGGTAGTAATTGTGGTTCGTTCGTGATTCTAGAGGCATTTGTGAGACTGTACTAGATCCAGAAGCATTTAATCACTTCTCATTTAAAATAGTTATCATATGATAATGGTAGGAGGTGACACATGGAATTCATTGTGGGTGTTTGAGTTTTATTATGGGAGACTCCTCAATTAGGGAATCAATGATTGCAGAAGAAAAGGATGCTGACACCAAAGTATATAGGGTTGTTCGGGATTATCAAAAGTGTCATGATATTGGAATTCTATTTGTAATTTCTTCCACAATATCAAGGAATGTTTGATCGTTTACATTTCTATTTTATTCAGTTGTACATTCTTGATAAAAATAATGTGATTAACTATGAAAAATTTCACTTGGAGTCATACCCTACATTTGTGGAGTTCTCGGTTTGAATCATGGACTGGAGTGATAGAATGTTTTGAAGAAAGATGATGTCACTTGTTAGAGTCATATGGGAGCATGGACGTATGCATGAAGAGTCTCAAAAGTGATCATACGATGGGTGAGCTCAATAACCCTATTTTTGTTATTGTGAAATATAGAGGCACTACTCGAGGATGATAAATCCTCAGAGGGGGAGATTATAATTACTTGAAGTTTTCTAGGGGCCTTAATCCTTACATTATACCCTTCTTTAATTTTTTCTATGATATTATTTTATTTGGTGAATTATTTGGTTGTTTTTTTCTGGGGTTTAAGCTTTATAGAGGCCTCTAAATGGTTGCATGATAGAAATATGGTCATGGGAATCCATGTAGTTTACCCCATAAATTTATGTGGCTTGGTTGAAGAAGGAGACTAGGTGGGGCATGGTTAGAACACAGTTAGAGATGATAATGAATCATTTACCATGAAATATATGTGTATTGTAATAAAGGAAGAAATAAATGTTATCACACAATTTACCAAATGAGAATATTCATTCATTGATGATGGGATATAATCTCATATTCAAATAAGGAAGAATGGAGAGAAATGAGTCTCAAGGAAAGTAGAAAAGACCAAGAGTACCATGAATACCAGGGAAAGTATAAAATATTGATGTTCACTATTTTTAAATTCTATAAATGGAAATGTAGTGGTAAATTCATTGGTCTAGAAAATATATGATAAGATATTATATTTAAAAAATTAATTTAGAAAAAATGATTCATAAAAAAATGAATCATCTAAATAAAGAGTTGATATATAAGTTGCATACCACACTCAAGATATCATGATATAAATGGGAACATCAGAAATCAATAAAATACATTAAAGTAAACATGTGAAATCAAGAAAATGTTAGGTAATGAATTTTTTTGGTGGAAACTATCCGCCACACATGATACATATACAAACTGACTATTACAATATTTTTCCAACATATCAACAATACTACTAATCACTGTTTAATGATGAACAAATATCATCACCCTCTCCACCACCATCTTTACTTCCTGCTGCCACCTGTAAGAAAATTATATTGAAAATTAAATTTTGTTGCATATTTTTATTTAAACTTAAAACCAATAAAAGTTTGAAAACTAAATGATTTTAGATTTTTGTGATTTACCTGCTCAACACTAGTTGATGCAATACCACTGGGGAATATCTAATCATCTGCTAATGTATATCAGTCAACGCTTTCTGCAAAGCGGATATCTAAGCCCCCTGGTCTTAAATTGTGTTTCATAGAGAAACAATCTTTCTCTAAGAATCACTGGGAATGGACTGACTACAACCAGCAGTAGATGAAGATGCAATCCCCGATGCAATTCCAAATACCTCAGATGGTATGGTTTCCAAACCCATCCCACACACTCTATTAGGATGCTCCTTCCCAAGGAATTTAGCAACTGGGTCATCCTAAGAGACTGAGTAGGGCAGCCTAGGATTGGCATCCCATAGTTCTTTAATTTTTACCTTTAAATCATATATCAATATATATAAACATAGTAAAAGCTGATAATAAGTTATTATAATGAGAAAAAGAGTTCATAACCCAACTTCATTGGAAGGCTCATTAATTAAACATTCATCATATTTTTTGTGAACATCCAACCACACTTCAGTCTGTGATACTTCGTGCCCTAAACTCCATGACTTAATTAAACAATGATAAAGAAAAAATTTTATATGTTAAACAGATAATACTGTCTTATAAATATTTAATCTAATGAAAATATTATTAGAGTCAATCAGCTTCTAGAAAAGCTTTTTGACCCCGTAGTGTGAGGGATGACTTGCTTAGCTCGACTTGATGCATTCTTTCTTGGGAGATCCTGAAATAAATAGAATTAAATTTAGTAGTAATTTATTCAAGGACATATCCTCTTCATATACATGCATAAATTTAAAATTAGGTTTATATAATATTATATACTTAAATACCATCGACTTCTCACCACGATATCTCTCAAAAAAACATTCCACTGTTCTTTGGGTACCACATTGGGTAGTTACTCATACATTTGTTATAGAGTCAATGAAGTATTGTTGAAATTGATCCCCAATCTGTATTTTATGTCTTTCCATTTCATACCAAGATTTTTCAAAGTCCACTTTTGTGTTATCACATCCGCTTCTGTAAAGTGGAAAAACATCTATATATAGAAATTCATTTTGGACATATTAATAACATGACATTAAATTAAATCATAATGTATTAAAATTACATTTATTTGGGAATAAAAAAAATTCATTTTTCCAACGTGGAGGCATATGTCTACAATCATTATAATAAATAGGAAGGGAAATGGTCTCTGTTGCCAACTGGCCTAGAATTTGGCCAATTAATTCCACGACGTCATCCGTAGGGACCTCATTTGTATCAAATGAGAAAAATATCTTATCTCCATTCATAATCCACAAGTTTGTACTTTTTATATTTTTCTCCATAGTTGCATTTTTTTCATCTTTAATAAACAAAAAATTAGTATAAAAAAGTGAAAGAAATTTATTTATATTAAAATTTTTACCTATAATAGTGATCGTCCAGTATACCCGTGATGAACTAGAAGTGGCGCGCCGCTGCCCCGCTGCTGAGGCTGCTGAAGAGGGAGTCGATGACTCAAATTCTAAAGGGACACTCACAGAGGTTGAAAGAGATGGTGTAGGGGGGATGGTGTAGTAGGGCAGATATCTGGTGGCTTAGATGCCGTAGGGAGGGGGATAGATGAATCATCCTCTGTCATAGTAGTGGATGAAACAGTGTATCGCTTCCTCCTTGGTATTCTTGTCATTTAATCAAATAAAATAATGTTTAGAACATATATTTAAAAAGATAATATGCTTAAAAAAATTTAAAAATGATAATAGATGCCCATTACTAACAAGAAAAATATACATAACAATGACAATGAATGACTGCACAAATGAAATAAGTGGTTTCTGAATGAATAAATCACTGTACATAAAATCACTTTCCTCTTCAATCAGGTCATTTTAGTACTAAAATACTTCATCTACTTCATTCATCCTTTCTAGACTAATATTTTCAATATCATTATGGACAAATAATTTTGCTTCTTGTTGTTGATGATATTCAATTTCAGAGGTCAAATATTCAATTTCATCACCCATATCATACAAATCTCTTTGTATTATGTGAGTAAGTACACTTTACCCTTAATCCACAACATCATTCACATAATATAACATTTTTTATTGCTATGATAATATATATGGATCATGTAGTTCAAGATCACTAACATCCATCAAGTGAGACAAGTTCAATGAAGTAAATTGCACGGAATCTCTTTTAACATCGCTGATAATATCGACCCAATTATATTTGTATAAAACCACTGAAAAATGCACGTGGTAGTTTAATCTAATAATATCAGTTTTCTTTCCATAGTATCCTACTTTAGAAAATGTAAATATACTACTATTCTGTGTTTTCAAACCCTCTTCTTGATCAAATGTACGAAATCAGAATCCATTCACGTTGTAAGCGTTGAACATTCTAACTTGTTTTAGAGGACCTTGAGGATGAAACGTCAAATATTCTGAAAACTATTCTCAAGTATCAGTATTCACGAGCTAAGAAAAAGAAATATTCTTTATTAAATTTGCTAAATAAATTTTGTCAACCAAATATTCATTGTTATTGCGATATTTATGAACTTACACGCAGTGCAAACTATTCTACAAGCACATTATTAACCGTTTTCATTATATATTTCTCATTTCATGTTCAACATCTCATTTGTATCTTTTTTTTATCCTAAACTCTTCCATAAATGGATATGCAATTTTACTATTCAAAATCACATTTCTATGTGCCTATAATAATTCCAATTCTGTTAGTGTCACATTTGAGGTCCTCATAACTGATCGACCAATATCAGGAAATATTTTTGATTTATGATGTATTTTAGATTGATTCAATGTGTCATCAACTTGTCCAAATCAATTAAATATTATACCAATATCATCCAAGTATCTAGAACAAAAGGTGAGGCACTCCTTAGCCAAATAGCCTTCAGCAATATAGCCTTCTAGTTGAGATTTATTTCACACGAATGATTTCCAATGCCCAAGATATCTATGAAATAAAATAAACAAAATTATGAATATAATTAAGGGACAAAATTTGTTTAAATAACTGAAAAATATATAAATAAAGTACCTCTCAATTGGATACAACCATGGATAATGAACGAGGCCTTCTAATTTAGCTTCCTCAACTAAATGCACAGTTAAATGAATCATGAAAGTAAAAAACAATAGAGGAAAGATCATCTCCATTTCAAAAAGGGTAAATACAAACCTCTCAGAGAGGTTGTCAAGTTCAAATGGATGTATAGATTTCTCACATAGTTGTCTGAAAAATGTGCAAAATTGGAGTACAACAGCAGTAACATTTTCAAGTAATAATGTACGCAGTGGAAATGGTAGTAACTGTTGTAACAAAATATGTGAATCATGACTTCTCAATCCATATAACATACGATTATTCATGTCAACACACCTCGAGATGTTACTTGAATACCCATTAGATACATTCACATTCTTTAATAATCGAAGGAATGTATCTTTATCCCTATTTTTCATTGCAAAAATTACCGACACATACTTTTCATTCTCATCTGTCCAGATATTGCGTTTTATGTACATTACTTATAAGTATTCACAAACATTGAGATGATCCTTTGAATTTCCATGCTCATTAAGCAATGTGAAAATCAAATTTTCACAGACATTTTTCTCAATATGTATAACATCAAGATTATGCCGCAACAAATTAAATTCCCAATATGGATGCTTTAAGAATATAATTATTTTTTCTTCCATTTTTGCATTCTTATTTAACTTGAGGATGCACTTCAAACCCATTTCCTACTATCATTCAAATGAATAACCTTTCCAAATTTTGTTTCAACATTTTCAAGTTGTTTCAATATTTCAGAACCATTTAACAACTTTGGAGGTGGTCTACGATCAATGAAACCATTAAATTTTGATATGTTGAAATGAAATCTATGGGATGCATTGAGAAATATTCGATGGCACAAGAAGCACCATTTTCTACTTTGAGGTATCCGTTTGGGCTCAAAATCAAAGATACAAAGAGGAAAATCCAAACCCGTGTAAATGTTCTAACTAGGTTGATGTGGCCTTAAAAACACATGTTTTTTAACATATTTTTAATTAATTTTCATCAATTTAATTATTTATTTTAACACTTTTTAATAAATTATTGAACTTTTGTATTATAATAATTAAATTTATTATTTAATAAATTTATATAAATAATCAGGTATTTTAAGCTTTTAATTTATTTATTTATTTCATACATTAATTTTATAGACTAATAACTTTTTATTTACATTGATGTTTTTGTCTGCATATCTAATTATCCAACATTAATTAGTTAATAAATAAATTCTTCTTTTCACATAAATAATGTAGTATTAATTAATCATTTTATTTATTAAATATTAATTAAATAAAGTAACATAATCTAAATATTACTTGGATTTTAATAATTGAATTTTTATAAATTTGATTTTATGAACTCACTGCTTATCTTTAATTTAGTTTCATTAATTAACATAATTATTTAATAACATAATAATTATATTTTTTCCTTAAATATATTTTATTTAATACAATAGGCTTTTGTAAATTATTAAACATTGTTTTATAATTGTTTTAATTTTATATGAACATTTCATAATTTAATTTTTTCTAAATTTAATTTTTTTTTAAGTTCCAATTTTAGTTATGTCTAAATGGTCTTATTATTTTATTAATGTTTTTGACTTATTTAAACATTCATTTGTTTTAATTAAGTTTTTATTTTTATTAATTATTTGGTTCATTTTTTATTTATGTTTTAATTTATTCTATCCCTTTGTTTATATTGCAGGTTCATGGTGGCACCATAACCTCTTAAAATAGGCTCGTTGTATCACTTATGACACTGTTTCTAGTCACTTCCCCTTTCAACTTTTAACGGTTTCATCGTAACCTTTGCCACCTTTTCATTAACGGTGGCACTGTAACCTATCATATATCTCATCCTTTCATAGTTCTACTCCAAGCTGTCTCACCATATTCCTCTTACAGTTTCTTCTACTACCGTAATCCCTTCATATTTATTTCATGACACCGCATTAAAATTCCCAAACTATCTCACCATCAATTTTTCCTATCTCACCAGTTCCATACACACTGTTTCCTCACGGCTTCACCCATTCCGGCTCCACTGCAACTTTTTCACCTTAAACATCATCTACCCTCACACTATTTTCTACCCATTCACACTCAAACCACAAACTAACTAGTACATCCAAGACCCTAAAATCCACTACTGGAAGACTAGGGATGAAAGTAGAGTAAATTCCATCCCGATGTCGCCGCATTTCCATGAGATCACAATATACCCCACGATTTTCTATCGATCTATTTCTGTTATAGATGGTGACCCGTTGTACTGCTGTGTTGGTGTTGAGTTACTGAGAGGTAGAGCCAGAGGTATTGGAAGTCATAGGCATGGATGAGGTCAGCAACAAGTCGTGCTGATCTGATTTTCAGTTGAGGACCTTCTTTGTTCGATGTGGAGGATATATCTTCATAGATATTTAAGGAACCATGCTGCTAGTACCTAACTTGGAGTCGGGTGACACCACTGTTGGAGTTGCTGCTAACTGATGGAGAATCCATCAATTGCTTCTGTGGGAATCTGAAGAGCAGGCCGAGTCTTCTATAGCCGCACCATGGAGGATCTGAATCCTATGTTGGGGGTACTCCACTGGCTATTGAAGTTATTAGGTTGAGGATACTCTAGTGGAGTTGTAGAAGGGAGCTGTTGGACCTGATCGCTGATCTTGATGAAGAACGAGGGAGGAAAAAATCCATGAAGCCTTCAGAAATCCAAGGAGGTCGAGCTACACTGATTGAAGTCTCACCACTTCTTGGCGGAATCTATTTTGCGACATCTTCATTTCTCAAGCCGAGGCCATGGTTGGAGTTTCAGCGTGTGGGGAGGAGCCGAGTAGGGAGAAGGGCAGGCTTCGCCTTCGCGGAGAAGAAACAATGGAATAAACTCCCTCTTGTGGCGCGATAGAGAAGAAGATACCGAGGGAAGTAAATTAAAAAACAAAAAGTAAAATAAAGAAAAAATAATAATAATAATAAATAAATTAATCCTATAAATATAATATAATACATAATAATTTTTATAATAATAATTAGATAAGTTATAAAATATGATATTAAACAAACTAATAAGATTTTATAAAATTAATTTATAAACAACAATAATTTGTAAATAAAGATGAATATTATTGAAAATAAATACTTAACAGTTTTTTCTCTAACAGTATAATTATAATAATTAAATTAATAAAGAAATTAATATTAATCTAATTGAAGAATTCAAATATGTCTTACAAACTAAATGTTAATAATACTAACACTAATTTAATAATTTAATTAATAATAATAAATTAAATACTAAATAATTTTACTTATTATAAGATTTAATAATAAATTAATAATAGTAATAATAATAATATTTAATAATAATTATCAATTATGATATTTGTTAATTAACTTTATTTAACTTTCAATAAGTATTGTAACTTTAGTCTTTAAAAAATAAAATATTAATTAGCTTTCATCATGTTTTAATTATTTTATTTTGTTTTTCATTTTGTAGGTTCAATCAAGAGACGTGTATATGTCCAGATTCACACAACTAACCCTGAAAAAGATATTTATGTCAGAAAAATTAGTGCGACATGCCTGTTGCGAAAAAACAAATATGTGCGGTGAAATAGAAAAAGATGATTCCAAGTCAGTGGTGATTGAGTGGTGACATGTAGTAGATGACAGTGGGGTTTTAAAGGCAAAGTATAAACAGAATTTGGTGGGAGACTCTCATGTTTTTTCATTCCACGATCACATCAGATGAGAGCATGGACTCTAAATCTGAATTCATGATCACACAATTCGAGAGCAGAACTCCCAAGAGACACCAAGAGCGGTACCGATGACATAGAGTTGCAGGAGCTGGGAGACAATTCATGAACATCATTCTCAGAGAGAGGATTCTTCTTCCTCTGCTCTGTTTCATTTAAGTTGAGTTAGCTTCTTTGGAATGGAAAATGATTTTCTCTTAATTACTTGTTTGGGAAATTGGAATTTATATTGGTTTATATTTTATTCTTCTTCATTAAATTTCTTTCAATGATATTCAGATTCTTTCCATGAGATTAGATCTGATTTTCAAATCAAAAATTGATCCCACACCTTCTTGTGATTAAAAATTCAGCCCATGATCTTTCGGTGAGATTGATCTTGGATTATTCTTATCAAAGCATTAATGTTCAAACTACAGAAACATTCAATGAGATATATTTTTGTTAACATAGTTAAAACAATTTGTTGTATGTGTTTTTTTATGTGGAAAACTTCAAGAAATGTAATACAGAGTGTTATTTATTCTAGAGAGGAAGAATTAACCTCTTTTTTTCAAGGTGTGAATTCAATTTAATGAAGAAGTATTTTTATAACCAGTAGATTTTAGCTTAACCAAGCATACCATTTGATCAAATCTCAGCAATTCTGTTTACTTTTTCTCTTATATCAAGTTAGTACGATTGCTTCTAGCTATTTTATTTTCCAGTTAAGTAAATAGGAGATTTATAGAATTAGTGTCATTTGTTTTCACTTGATCATAAAAAATATTTAAAAAAAAGGTAAAAATTGAAAATTAATAAAAACAATAAGATGTTTTCCCCATTTCTGACAACAGTGGGGGTTTGAAATTCAAAAGCCGTAGAATTCACTCACCTTCCTTTTCTGTGGATCAACCCTACACCACTGTGCTAGTGTAGGTTAATAAATGTAATTTTGAGGGCCAGGGAAACCTTCGTCTTGTTCAAAAATTTGTCATTGTTTCCAAGGAAGGCACACACTGAGAGTCCAGGGTTATGAAAAATCAACAAAAACATAAAAAACATAAAAATATCGTATAAAAAATATGTAAAAAAAGTATTGTGAACATTTTCTATTTGTGTTGCCTGTTTAAATTCTTCTTGACTTCGAGTGTGTTGTTTAATCTAATTTTTTTAAAAACTTGATGAACTACGACCACACTGTGTTTGTTGTGGATATTATGGACATGATTCTTGGTATTGTCTTTATAACCTGCAACAAAATATTGTTTACATTGAATAAGATGAAATTTTAGAATCTAATCCTGAATTCCTATATAAACTTGAATTAATTGAAACTAAACTGGATACTAGGGAGAATAATTGGAAAAAAATGGTTATCTAAAACCCATGAAATTCAACATACAGATTCTCAATAGCATGATCAAAGAAGGAAAAGACTAGAAAACTTTCTCTCGGAATTACAATAAAGGTTTAAAGAACAAAAAGAATTTGAAGAGAGTTAAAAAGAAAATTTTTACAAAAGATTCAAAAATCAAGTGGAAGAGTAATGTGATAGTTAAATTAGACAGGAAACCAATCTCTTTGAAAAATCTGATTCTGTTGAACAAAATCTAGAAATAACCAACTCATTAATCAAAGAGAATAACATTGAAAATCCAATGAAGAAATTTAATGCAGTTGAGTTGGAAAATTTTGAAGACAAATTGAAACAAATTGAAATTGAATTTCCAGTTCTCTTCATAATTTCTACATTAGAGAAAAATCAACTTTTTATGAGTTTGAAAAGGAAGTCATTCAGGTAGAATAGATTTTTGAGAATGAGAATTTTAATGTGAAGAACTCTTCACCCAACTTTTCTGAATTTGTGAATAATGAGTATGAACAAAATATTGGGAACACTTTTGAAGAGAAACATAAGCTGGAGAACATAAAAAATGAAATTTTAGAACATAAACTGAACACTTCTCACTCATATTGTCAACCTATAAACCCAATAAATTATGAAATGTTGTTGGATGTTGAAGATGAGGGAATGATATTTGAAGAAAGACTAACTGATGAGTTTTTGTTTCCCTATTCTCATTGTAATTTCTTTTCTGAAACATTCCTCTTTGATGTTTAAAATATAGATGATATATTTGGGGGTAAATGATTAAATTTGAAGAATTTTGAATCTTAATTTACTGATGCTGAATTGAACATTACTCCTCCTGATTTAAATTTTTTCAACACTCAAATGACATAGTTTTAGAAAGTGAGACTTTAGAACTTGAACATGAAAAAAAGGTTGAGCACACACTTGATTTAGGAAGAATTGATTTGATAGAACCATTAGATGTTCAATGTGAGTTAATAGATGATGATATTTTGGATGAGATTTATAACATTTTTAGACCTGAACTTGTTTGTTATAAAATAAATTCTCTTCCTTGTTTTTCACTTTCATACTCAATTTAGTTGGGTGCAAAAGATAATCATGATACTGATAGTAGTCTATAGGGGAAATCAGTCATGAGTTCTAATGTTCATAATTCTTTTCACCACTCTATTGAATCTCCTCTTGAATCTTTTAATCATAATTTACCCACATGCACCCTTGAATGTGAATCCTTGAGTGTTGATGTTAAGAGTGATATCCATGAAAATAATGTCAAACCCTTTGAAGAATCTAGCACTATGTTTTCCATTCATGTGAACTCAATTCTTGATAACTCTGAAACAGTTCTGGAAGTGAACAAAATTATTCTTGCAACTGTTAAAGGGTGCTACAAAGAGGTTATTTCAGGTTATGAGTGTTTGGTTTTATTTTACTTTAGTCTTTTTGTCCACAAATATCATCTTTCTATTAAAAATAATCAGACCAAACACATGTGGTTGTTCCTATTAAGGAAACCACATCCTCCTAGTGATTACGGTTAGTTTCTAGGTGAGTCTGGCTGGGGACTATTAATCTAGTGCTGCATGGGAGTCAACCCATGGTTTTAATTGCGTTAACAAAAAAATTGTGATTAAATAAAGTCTAACTGGAGACTTTAAGTTCAGTACTTCATGGGAGTCAACCCATGCTCTTTCATTGTTTTCAATTTTTTACTATTTTGTATTGAATAAAGTGCTACTTTGTTGCCCTCTATATGTTCTATCATGGAAAGTTATTTGTACTTGGATTACATGCTCTGTGTTTCTAGGATGATGCTATTGTGTCTTTTAAGGAGTGGAATTCTCATGATCATTTCTAGACAAGAACTTACTCAGGGAAGTACTTCATCTTTTTGCATTTATTTCTGCTCATGTTTTTGCTAATAAAATTCTACTCATTGAAATTTTTTTCCTTGTATTAGAAAATTCTTTTACTTATGTACTAAAAATTTAGTTGCATAACTTGAACTGTATTAAATTCTGTTACATGTCACTATGGTCTGCCTAAATTCAGCATGTGCCTCTTTGCGAAAAAAAATTGAATTTCACTATTGTTAAAACCATTTCACTGTATGAAATTAAGTGTGGGGGTATATTTTTGCTGGTTGTTGTGTTTTTTTGTGGAATGTGCTTTTCTATGGGGTGTTAGAAATTATTGCCTTAAGTGTTATTGAATATTCAATTGAATCTTATTTTCTCAAATTCCTTACACCTAATTCTATCTACACCAACAAGTTTAATGGTAATTTTTGAGTTTGATTGGAAATTATCCACTGGACTGAATGATAATGCATGTACTTGCTTGTTAACCTGCGGTAAATTAACCTTTTTGGCAAGTAATATTTTGAAATTTAATGTGACCTTTATAAATTTCATAAATCTACTTAATTGGGAATCTTTTTTGAACCTTAATGGATTAATTTTTTCTTCTCCATGTTTAGAAGTCAACTTTGGCGACAGAGTTGGTTTTTAAGTGTGGAGGAGAGGGTCAATTATTCACTATGCTTAACTGGAAGCCAATCAATTCCCACTGTAGCTTAATTCTTTTTGATAAAAAAGATTAATTTTTCCAAAATTCAAACTTAATTTTAGGCTATTCAATATTATTCAAATGGGTCTTGCCTTAGGAAAAGTACTTTGATTGGAAGCTATGAATTTATTTGAATTTGAAATTAGTGATAATGGATTATTTTTGAGTGGTCAATCTTATCGATTCGATGGAAATTTGGTTTAGGAACTATTTTTGTAACGGATTTGGGTTACATGTTTGTGGAATTATGATAATAACTTTTGGAATTGGAAGTTTTATTTTGATCATAGGTGACTCATTTTTTCATTTAATTATAAAAATTAGTCATCTTAATGATACAATCTAAATGGTTTTTGTATAAATATTTTAAAAATAGAGTACTTTGGGAATCTGGTATCCTACGGTGAGTTTCTGAGACCCTAGATGTTGGGTGCGTTTCTGTTTATGATAAGCCCTCTGTACACCTTGAATAAGTGCATTGTACAGTGTGGAACTCATGATACATGGCTTGGGAAAAATTAAATAAAGTGTTTAGGGTCAAAAATGAGATCATTAAGGTGATGGAAATGATGAACGCCAAATTAATAAGGGGTCAACCAGTTTTTATGGGAGTCATTTAGGTAGTTACATTAAGGTGATTCACAAGAAAATATTTATTTTTGGAACCTTGGTGAAAAAGTCTAAGTATAAAGTTCCTTCTGTTAAGTTCTTAATTCCACATAAATTTTACCTCTTGTCACCCTTGGACTTTGGACTTGAGCCTGGATTGAAGTTTGTCACTAAGCAGTACCACATATGAGGCATGGCATCTTCATTACTTTATGATTCATAATTTTCAAGACTTCCTTTGTGTATTTGTTTTCTGTAAGATTCATATCAGAAATTTATTTTCTAATCCTAATGATATGTTTCTATCCTTTATTTCAATTTGCTGGACATCTTACATTTTGAGCAAAATCATGAATATGATACTTTTGTTTTCAAAGATAATAAAACATGGGATTGTTTTAGGGCTAACAATTTTTAAATGTGGGGAATTTGATGTGGCCTTAAAAACACATGTTTTGCCACATCTTTTTAATTAATTTTCATTAATTAAATTATTTATTTTAAAACTATTTAATAAATTTTGGAACTTTTGTATTTTTATAATTAAATTAATTATTTAATAAATTTATATAATTAATAGTGTATTTTAAGCATTATATTAAGTAATTTATTTCTTACTTTTATTTTATTGACTAATAACTTTATATTTACTTTGATGTTTTGATCTGCATATCTAATAATTCAACATTAATTAATTAATAAATAAATTCTTCATTTGCACATTAATAATGTAGTTTTAATTAATCATTTTTTGTATTAAATATTAATTAAATAAAGTAACATAATCTAAATATTAGTTGAATTTGAATAATTCAATTTTTATAAATTTGAGTTTATGAACTCACTGCATCTCTTTAATTTAATTTCATTAATTAACATAGTTGTTTAATAACATAATAATTGTCTGTCTTCCTTAAATTTATTTAATTCAATACAGTATAATTTTATAAATATTAAACATTGTTTTATAATTGTTCTAATTTTATATTAACTTTTAATAATTTAATTTTTCTAAATTTAATTTTTAGTTATGTTCCAATTTAGTTAAGTTTAAATGGTTTTATTATTTTATTAAGGTTTTTGACTTATTTAAATGTTCATTTGTTTTAATTATGTTTTAGTTTTTATTAATTATTTTGTTCAATTATTATTTATGTTTTAATTTTTTTCTATCCCTCTGTTTATCTTGTAGATTCACGGTGGCACCGTACCCTCCTAACAAGTTCTCATCGTATCACTTATGCCATCGGTTCCAATCCCTTCCTCTATCAACTTTTCACATTGTGACTGTAACCTTTTCCACTATTTCATTCATGGTGGCACCGTAACCTATATTATTGTCTCATACTTTCACGGTTCCACTCCAAGCTGTCTCATTGTATTCCTCTTATGGTGTCTTATGCTACCGTAATCCCTTTATCTTACTTTCACGGAGCCACATTAAAATTCCCAAACTATCTCACTCTCCTTTTTTCCCTATCTCCCCAGTTCCATATGTACTATTTCCTCATGGCTTCACCCATTCCGGATCCATTGAAACATTTCCACCTTAAACCTCATATACCCTCACAGTGTTGTCTACCCATTCACACTATAACCACAAACTAACCTGTACGTCCAAGACCATCAAAGCCGCTGCTGGATGAGTTGGGTTGAAAGGAGAGAAGAGGACATCCTGATGTCACCGCATTTCCATGATATCACTATGTACCCCAATATTTTTTGTCGATCTATTTCGGTTATTGACGGTGACCCGTTATACCATTGTGTTAGTGTTGAGTCACTGAGAGGGAAATACATAGGTACTGGAAGTCATAATCGTGGATGGAGTCACCACTAAGTCACGATGATCTGAGTTTTGGTTGAGGAACTTATTTGTTCATTGTGGAGGATATATCTTAATAGCTACTGAAGGAACCACACCACCAGTACCTTACCTAGAGTCAGGAGACGCCATTGTTGGAGTCGCTGCTAACTGAAGGAGAAGCCATCCAATGCTTTTGTGGGAATCTGAAGAGAAGGCTGAGTCTGTTGTAGCTGCGTCGAGGAGTATCTGAAGCCTCTGTTGGGGGTCCTCCGCTAGATATTGATGTCATTAGGTTGAGGTTACTCTAGTGGAGATGTAGAAGGGAGCTGTTGGACCTGGTCGCCGATCTTGATGATGAATGAGGGAGGAATAAACCATGAAACCTTCAGAAATCCAAAGAGGTCGAGCTGCACCAATTGAAGTCTTGCTGCTTCTTAGAGGAATATGTTTTGTTCCATCATCATTTCTCAAGTTGAGGCCAAGGTTGGAGTTGCAGCATGTGGGGAGGAGCTGAGCAGGGAGAAGGGTATGCTTCACCATCATGGGGAAGAAATATAGCAATAAACATCCTCCTGTGGAACGATGCAGAAGAAGATATAGGGGGAAGTAAATTTAAAATTAAAAAGAATATATAAAGAAAAATATAATAACAATAATTAATAAATTAATCAAATAAATATAATATAATACATAATAATTTTAATAATAATAATTGGATAAGTTATAAAATAGGATATTAGACAAACTATTAAGATTTTATAAAACTAATTTATAAACAATAATATTTTGTAAATTAAGTTGAGTATTATTTAATATAAATACATAACACTTTTTCCTCTTATTGAATAAATATAATAATAAATTAATAAATTAATTAATATTAATCTAATTTAAGAATTTAATTATGTTTTACAAACTAAATGTTAATAATACTAACACTAATTTAATAATTTAATTATTAATAATAAATTAAATACTAAATAATTTCACTTATTATATTATTTAATAATAAATTAATCATAATAACAATATTTAATAATAATTATCGATTATGATATTTATTAATTAACTTTATTTATCTTTAAATAAGTATTAAATCATTAGTCTTTAAAAAATAAAATATTAATTAACTTTCATTGTGTTCTAATTTTTTTTAATTTTGCAGGTTCATTCAAAAGACATGTATACGTCCAGATTCACACAACTAACCCAACAAGATTTAGTTACGTGAGAAAAATTAGTGTGACGTGCCTGTTGCGAAAAAACACACATGTGCGGTGAAATAGAAAAAGACAAGTCCAATTTGGTGAAGATTGAGTGGTGACATATAGTAGATGACAGTGGGGTTTTAAAGGCAAAGTAGCATCAGAATTTCATGGGAGAGTCACACATTGGTCATTCCAGGATCACATCAGACGAGAGAAGGGAATCTCAATCTGAATTCATGAACACACAATTCGAGAGCGGAACTCCCGTGAGACACCAAGAGCGGTACCAGTGACATGGAGTTATAGGATCAGAGTAAAAATTCATGAACATCATTCCCAGAGGGAGGATTATTTTTCCTCTGCTCTGTTTTTTTACGTTTTATTTTCTGCTTTTGAATTGAAAATGATTTTATCTTAATTACTTGTTCAAGAAATTTGAATTTGTATTCGTTTATATTTTCTTCTTCTTCATTAAATTGCTTCCAATGAGATTCAGATTCTTTGGGTGAGATTAGATCCGATTCTCAAATCTAAAATTGAGTCTGCAGCTTCTTACAATTAACAATTCAACCCTTGATCTTTCGGTGAGATTTATCTTGGATTATTCTTATCAAATCATTATGGTTCAAACTACATAAACATTCTTTGAGATACATTTATGTTATCATGGTTAAAACAATTTGTTGTATGTTGTTTTTGATGTGGTGAACTTCATGAATTGTAATACAGAGTGTTATTTCTTCTGGAGAGGAATAATTAACCACTAATTTTCAGGGTGAAAATTAAATTTAATGAATAATTATTTTTATAACCAATAGATTTCAACTTAACTGAGCTTACCATTTGATCAACTCCCAGCACTTCTGTTTACTTTTTCTCTTATCTCGGGTTAGTACTATTGCTTCATGCTATTTCATTTTCCATTTATGTAAATAAGAGATTTATAGAATTAGTGTCATTTATATTCACTTCATCATAATCAAAATTTAAAAAAAATGTAAAAATTGAAAAGTAAAAAAAACTATAAGATGTTTTCCCCACTGCTGAGAACAGTGAGGGTTTAAAATTCAAGAACCTTAGAATTCACTCACCTGCCTTCTCTGTGGATTGACCCAACACCACTATGCTAGTGTAGGTTAATAAATGTAATTTTGAGGGTCTTAGAAACCTCTAGCTTGTTCACAGATAAATTACCAAACCCAGGGAAGTCACTAATGGTCTACATTAAAGTTGCATGCATTTTTAACATTGTTTTAGAAGAAGCATCAAATTTCTCAACACTGTTGCCCCAAAAGTCCTGTAATTCTTCAATAAAAGGATTAAAGTATACATCAATATCATTTATAGGAATATTTTCTATGAATAATAATCTAAATGATAAAAGATGTTTGTTTCATACACATCCATGGAGGTAAATTGTAAGGGATCAAAACAACTGGCCAAATGCTATAACTGGTACTCAATGTCCCAAATGGGTTGAATGCATTGACAGCAAATCCCAATATAACATTCCAAGGATAAGCTAGGAAACCTAGATGTAATGAATCAAATTTCTTCCATGATTGTGAATATCATTTATTTCTCATTAACCCATCATTTTTATTATCTATAGAATTCCACTTTATGTGTTCGGCGGTTTTCGATGACATGAATAATATTTGTAATCGAGGATTTAATGGAATGTAATGAAAAACCTTTGCAGGTGTGTTCTTTTTATTCTCCTTTATTAAAGTATGTTGATTAACACATACAACATCACCCATTGACTACCATCTAGAAGAAGTACATTATTTTCAATTCTGCCTACTTGAATCCTCTTTCCAATATAGCATAAAATCATTGGGACTTGTATGTATTTTTGTATAATTCAGACCAAGCCTGTTAACAACTTTTTTCATATTATAAAAAGACTCGGGGATTTTTTCTTTAGGATATGAATCACACACCAATTCCAATATCATGGACATTTCCTTATTTTTAATTCCACATAAACATTTGATATGGTTCAACTTTAGGAGAGAATAATGGTTTGAATATATCAAAAATCCACTATAAAACTCTTGATTTCCATCGTCAACTAAATTATGAAAAGTATTTTCCTTAGTGAAGTTTTCTCTTAAATCTTTCTCTATAAAATCAGGAGTAGGATCCAATGATATGTTACAATCTTGATTTGGTTGTGTTACAGTCTCAAAAACATCACTTTTCACGTTGCAATTTTTAACACCCTCATCCGGATGTTCTGTTATGTTTTGATGTTGATAGTGGTGTCTTGGAGTGCTGAAGTCATCGTTTATGATGGTTTTCATTTCATTTTTTGTTGTCGATATGTTTAGGAGCTCATTATATAGATTAACATCGGTGCTCAGCCTTTCTATAAAGTTCTATTCTCCATGCCAAATATAACACAAATATTGACCAAGGAATTACCTCAGTATTAAATGTTCATATCCTTCATCTCTCTTCAAACATCTTCTTAATTTACATTTTGGACATGGGAATATTATTCTCCATTCAACAGATTTTTTGGATATTGAAAATATAAAAACTCATTCAAACCCGTAACATACTAAGGTGTGTTCCTCTGTAATGTGATCCAGATTTTATCCAGGTATATCCCAATGTTCCTATAAAATATTTTAAAAAATTTAAAACACGTAGTTACTACTAAATATGGAAAGAGATTTATATATCCTATTTGAAAAAATATGTAAATATGTTACATTAGGTTTTCCTATATAAATACATATTGTAAATCACCCACTTGAAAACCAAAGCATGAAAATTACAAAGATCCATAAAATAAGACAAGAACAAGGATCTCATCCCTGTAGTTTTTTATATGTCATGCTCCACCAAAATAGATGAAAAAATATGATTCCATTACTTTGATTTCACTGAGGTAAGGGCTTAATAAATCATATAATAATTGAATATAAGTTAGGAATATTAAATGGAAACAAAATCTTACCTTAAATTAGTGGCCTCTAATTACGTTTCAATGAGTCGGGTATGGTCTGGGGTTGAGAATTTTAGAAAATGTGGGGTATCATGGTCAAGTGTTATGGGTAGAATCATGTTTGGACCCTGTGTGGGATTAAAATTTTCAGATCTAGGGTGGATCATGGAACACCAATGGGGGTTGAAACATACTGTGGACCTCTTCCAAAAATAAATTATAATTGGCCCTGTAATGCTTTCTTTTTAGTATCTAAGTAGACAGGTAAGTATACAATGTATTATTTGACCCATTGGTGGGTAGTGGAATAACAAAGATATGAAAAATCCATGTCTTCTTTGATATATAGAGGTTGGGTTTTCTTCTTTGTTTCTCTTGGTCCTGGTGTGGACTGTCTTGGCATGGTAGTTAAGTCTTACTTTGACAATGTAAATTGATTAGAATACATGGTTTTAATTGAATTTTATTGTGTAATGTAGAAAGGAAAAGTTAAAGAATCCATTTGTAAACACTTTTCAAGGTGCTACTAGTAAGAGATCATGTGGCCCATGTGAATTATAAATTAAACATGATGGATTCATGAGGCTTGATCACATGTCATGATAGAAGTATATGTAATCTAAAATGACCATACATATACGATATTGTAAGATTACAAAAACAAAATATCGTGAGTCTTGAACATCCCAACTTCCACAGCTCATGAAAGAGTAACTAAAAGATCACCCATTGAACACATAAAACCAAATTTACCTCAATTCCCTATTTTACATAAACCAATTGATCCTAAATTACCCCAAAAATACAATCACTGAAAAATCCAAAAAGACCATACATCATTAATTCACCAAACCGACCATGTTATATGGGAAAATATACCAAAACACAAACATACAAAAACTTAATAAAACATTTAAAGGAAAAAAATTATGATTTACACTCCATTTAGAGTTTGGTAAGTATCCATGATTAAGAAAAGAAATCTAAGGAGAATAATAAACATCCTTTACAAGGGACCATTAGATATGGAATACATTAAATAACTCAAAACCAGATCCCATCATGGTCTTCTATAAAAAAAATTCACTAGTACCCAAGTAAATTGAAGAGAAAATAAATACAAACGCCATCAAACTAGATTTTTTTTAAAACCCTTCCTTTAAAAATTCTATACACCCATATAGAGGAGTCTCAAATCATTCTAAAAGCAAGATACATTTTAATAACAATATAAAAATTTAAGTTCCCAAAACAATTTTGAAAATTTAAAATAAACATTCAATTTTACCTAAAACTATAAATTCAACTTCTTCCATCCACTATTAGAAATTGAAAAAAACCACTATCATTTAAACTCTCATAAAGTTTAAAAAGATAAAATAATCCATAAATATTTTTCAAATTTACTAAATTTATTGATGTGAACAACAAAATTTATATTTTTAATAGAATTTATTTATTTCAAACATCACCTCTTTTAAAGTATAAACAACAATTTCTTCACTTTTAAATTGACCCTTTTTAAATTTATAGTCCAAAAAAGTCAAATATAATTTTATAAATAAATCACCGACCAGTTTTAAAACTAATATATATTATATATTTTATAATTAAATCATCCAATTCCAAATAGAATTCACAATAAACAAATCTATATTATAAAAATTCTATATTTAACATTTCAATCTAAAAACATCTTTCATTGTATACTCCTTTTTGAAAAACAGTAATATCCAAAAAAAATCACATAAAAAATGCACGTGACAAGTCCAATCAAAATCTAATCCCCCTCAAAAATCACAGGGACCACATCAAATCATTTCCCTTTTCTTTGAAATAATTCCAATGAACCTATAATGAAGGTGTCTGAGTAAAAAATCCAAATGGGATGAAAATTTATGCCAGGACTGGCCACATGGTTTTATGGGATGGAATTTATTCACGCATTAATTTTTATAACATATCTAAGAGCTTGAGTTAAGTAACTACCCCATTTATTAGGTTGTGTATACAAAACTGATTCTGTTAATACCATTTCCAATTTCAAAATAAATCAATGGAAACCCCTATAAAACCCAATAATATTAAAATTATGATCAATACACCATAACTGGTAATAAATATAAATTTTCAAATTCAATATTAAAATCTCGACAACCCATAGTGACTGAAGTTCCATCATAATGGGTGGTGATCAAGAACTCACTAATAAACTACTTCTAGAATCCCAAAAACAAAACTAACTCAATCAAACCCTAATGCACCCATATAAAAATATATTTAATTTAGAACTTGGGTCCCTTTTGGGAAACCAATGTTATGTTACCATTTTTAATGAACCTACCCTGGCTGAGTTGATATGTTACCCAAACCAATTTTCCATAATGGATAAAGGTCATTCTCGATACCTATAGGGTATAAACAAACTCAGGGGTATCAAGACCATGAACCTGAGAATGGTATAACCTTTATATAGTAATAATGAAAAAAGATGAATATATTAATAAATAATAATTACAATTCCAAGAATTGGAATTCCTTGAAAATGAAAAAATATTAAATGAAATAGATGAATAATAAAATAGATAATTATCAAAAAAAATTATTCGAAAAAATAAAAATGAATTAAATATAATAGAAGTAGAACATACACCTGGGAAAATGGCCAATATAACATAGCAAGGGAAAAAATAAATGGAACCTGAATAGATCCTGCATCACTACTAATGAAACATATCCACTAAATATATACCACTCATCCATAAATGGTCCAAACTAAGAATCAATTAATTAAAAATAACTATGAACCTAAAATAGAAACCTCAGATCTACATACACCTAGTTGTGTATGTATGGTGTGAACTAAACATGACTTGTGGGATCTCTCAATGGAATCTTGGAAATTAATTTTATAAAACATTTAATATATTCTAGTTTGAACTAAAATATTAATATAGATCTCTGACCTCCATGAAAAAATTAAACCATGTAATAATTCATTTCATGATTATAAAACACCCATCATTTCTAATTTAAAACTTGGTTTGGAAAACTCACTTAAATTATACATTATGAAACATGAGAAAGAGTTCCTCTAAAATTATTGTCAAAAATCCAAGTCTTCTAGTCACCCCACTTTTTATAACACATTAAAATAGGCCATCGATACAAAAACCAATTGGATTTTAATTTAATACCTCAATTTCCAAACCATTATATAACGTATTTTGAAAATAAACCAAAGGTGAACTCAATGGAAAATACAAGCAATATCTTTCACCATGGTATCTGGGTTTGAACATAACATAATATCAGGAACTCATTGGTTGTTCAAAATTGTCAACAAGTGGATACAAATAATTCACAAAATTATATACCCTAAAATGTACTAAAAATAAACATAGCATCTAGGGGAACTCACTAGGTATCAATTACCATGATTTGAATTGACTCCATGAACCCTAGTCAATCACTAAAGAACATAAAATTCTCAATATCCCAAATTAAATAGTCTTGAATTATAACCATTTTTTGAATTAAAATCTATTACGGCAATATAATTCATCATGTATGTTCTATGTTTCTATAGGGAGTCACCCTCTAGAAATTTCAAAATCTATAGCAGGATTACAAATATATATATATATATAATACATAGTATCATTGGATTCCCATGACTTATCAAATTGAGGTGAGAAAAATAGTAAAAAATTACGTGGATCAATTATGAATAATTTAAAATAAATTTCGTCATGTCTCTAATGCACTTTCATGGAGAAACATAGAACTTATTTGAAACTATTCCTAGGAGCTGAGCTAGGGATTCGGGGGGTCGGCGGCGATGGGTGGTGAGGCACACTGATGGGTGGTGGGGCACACTTATGGGTGGCGAGGTCACTGACAGTATGGTTGGGGAGATGATCTAGGGCTCGTGGCTTGTCGGGATCGGGGGGAGAAGGCGGCATCATGGGGGTCGGGGCAAGAAGGGGGGTCAGGGTCGGGTGGTTGGGTAAGTGTCGGAACTGTAAATAAAAGGGGGTGGGGTTAAGCGTAGGATTTTAATGAACCACCACTAAAAGACTTTTAGTAAATGAGATTTATGTTCTAGTGAATGATTCTATGTTATATGATCCATCTGTCTCACTTATGCATGAAATGAAATGATTAAGAAGGGTGTTCCCTGATAGCGCTCCAATGCACTGGGTAAAGATTAATATCATGATACGTCAAGTGCAATGAGGATTTACTCATTCTAATTCAAGTGAAATGAGGATTTACTCATGATATTTCATGTGGAATGGGGTTTTACTCATGATCCATGTGCAATGAGCCTTGGCTCATGCTAATTCCATGTTATGTGTTGTTTCCACATTTCCATGTTATGATAATCATGATATATCATGGATTTATGTTAATTTTTCATTTATGCTCCAATTAAATGCCTATTTACTAACATGTATTGTATTATTCATGTTAGCCCTTTTTTACTCCCTTAATAGGCTTTATAGATCACTCTTTTCACATGTATGTTCTCAGGTTATCCCATGCAATACTAAGTATGAGGGAATTTCATGGTTATGTAAAGGACGTTACAAATAAATATGTTGTGTGTTTTTTGTTTTAAGTTGTTATGTATTGTTCCTAATCCCCAATGACACTAGAACTCTCAATCTTTAATGATGTATCAATTGTTGAGTTTATGTAATAAATCTAGTTGAAGTGTGTAATAAAGTGTAGGCTTGTCAAAGCTGGTATCAGAGGATGGGTGTAGGTATTTTTTGGATTAGGATTAGAAAATCGTAGTGAAAACCTTAGGAATAAGACTATGTATAATAAGAACGCCCCTAAATTTTGGTTGGTATTGTGTAAGTTGTTTATCCGAAAAATACATCCCTATCGGGATACAAGTATGTATAGGTGGCTCTGGCACATATGTACCTAGAAGTGAAAATTCCGACAAGGCTTTTCAGGATTGACCCGGGGTATCATGGTACATGACAATAGGCCTTGTAACACTCTTGGTTACGAAACTCCCAGGGGATATTCTTTGGTAAATTCACAAGATTAGTACGAACCATTGTTAAGGGAAGAAAAAAAGTTCCCCTAAGACTATATGTTGGGAAGTAGATCATGGATGACATAGGTTCAATCCAATAGATTAATAAGTTAAGGAAATAAATGTTATTTATAATCCATCCGTTTTGTCCTTGGATTACCCTTTCTGTGTTACCCCTAACTTTCCGTTTATTCTAGCCAATGGCCAATAATTGGAGGACTCGGGAAAAAAACCAATACGAAGACCCACAGGATGACTCTTCTAATGAGACGCCCAATCTGATGGGAGCAAGAATCATAAAAATTTTCATGATACTCTCTTACTTAACTCAATCTTTGAATAGAAACATGGGTCAAGAGGAACATTCAACCCCCCCAAAGAAAGAACATGTTGCTATCGAGTTCTTCAAGAGACAAAGGCCTATAAAATTTTATGAATCATCTGACCCCTCAATCATCGAACAAAGGATCAACACCATTGAAAAGATATTCTTCGTACTTCAATGTTCCGAACAAGAGAAGGTTTTTATGGATTCTTATCGTATGGAGGGTAAATCCGATCAATGGTGGAAATTGATAAAAAATATGAATCCGAAGGAGGAGATCGATGCATTGGAATTAAAGGATTTCTAGAAAATGGTTTTCGATAAATATTTCCCTCACACCCTTCGACTAAAGATAGAAAGGGACTTCCTTGACCATTAGAAAAAAGATGACGAATCCATTAGAGAATACGAGGAAAACATGAAAAGGATTGCACGATATGACTCCGGCTTTGTCGTTACCCACAATTTCATGTTTGACTGCTTCTTTGGTGGGATGAAACCTAGCCTATTAAAATCCCTGGAGATCTGTGACTTCGATAGCAATGAGTAAATTGTCTGATGTGCCCTCATGGTCTAAATGAAGATTTAAGAATCTCAGGGGTATCATTGGGATAAGAAGCATAATGTGGACTTCAATTCTGGAAGTATGATGGATAAATCCGATGGTTCTATAAAACACCAGCACCACACTTTCCAAATGTGTGGAAAGAAGTACCTAGGATTTTTTCTCAAGGGGGAAAGGAAATGCTATAGGTGTGTAAGAGAAGAAAACATAGTTATTAAATTCCGACATGAAAAAACCCACGGTTGCAACAGAGGATAGGAACTCTCCGTTCGAACCTCAAAGTGTTGTTCATTACATCAACTGCAATGAACTAGGGTAACTTGAAAATTAGTTCCATAATCCAAGGGTTTTGGGGGGAATCTAAGAACCTCCAAGGTAGCAAGGGTGATCTTTTTCCATCACTACCACGGAAGTGAACCCCGACAACGAAGTGGAAACATGTACACTAGTTATTCATTTAAGAATAGAGAACATACTTTTTGATTCGGGTTATATGCATTATTTTATATCCAAAAAGTTTAGTAGAAAAATCCCAACACCACCCCAAATCCTTGAAGTAAAGATGTCGGTGAGTACGAAAAATGGAGAAATCATTACAGCCCATGAATATAACTCCTCCCCTATCATACTCGATGGACTAAACTTATCAGATAACCTCATCATACTCCCATTGGTGGAATTTGATGAAATTATTGGCATGGATTGTCTTTCCCTATATATATCCAACATAAATTTCTGGGAGACGAAAATCTCTCTCCATATTGAGAATCGACTACCAATTCTAAACAAGTGCTAGGAGGAAGATGAATCTTCTTTAGCACCATCATCTCAAGAGTGGGTATTACTACCCTATGAGCACACGTATCTAGATTAGATGATTGAGTATAAGGAAGAAAACATACTTGAGGACATGCCTATTTTGAGGGAATTCACTAAAGTGTTTCATGAGAAATTGTCTTTTCTTCCTCCTAGAAGAGATGTTGAATTCTCAATTGACCATATTCCTATAGAATTGCCAATATCCAAAACTCTGTATATAATAGATATTGTGGAGATTTTGGAGCATAAGAAACAACAATAAGAGAATCTAGATAAAGGGTTTATACGCCCAAGTGCTTCACCATGGCGTCCACCAGTCTTCTTTGTGAAGAAGAAGGATGGGTCAATGTGCCTTTGCATCGATTATCGTGAGCTTAACAAAATCACGATAGAGAACAAGTATCCTCTGCTATGAATTGATGACTTGTTTGATCTGCTTCATAGATCATAATACTTATCCAAGTAGATTTGTGATCAGGATATTATCATGTAGTGTTGAAGAAGGATGATATCACAAGACTGCTTTTCATACAAGATACAAGCACTTTGAATTCTTAGTAATTCCTTTCAGAATCACTAGTGCTCTAGCAGTCTTTATGGACTAGATGAATAATGAATTTAGAGATTACCTCGACAAATTTTTGGTAAAATTCATAAATGATATTATAATATAATTCAAACCCAAGGAGGATCATGAGGATCATATAATAATTGTACTAGAGACCTTGAAAAAGGATAAGCTCTATGCAATGTACAGAAAGTGTGAGTTCTCGTTGAAAGAGGTCTCATTATTGGGTCATATCATCATAAGCAATTTGATATTTGTGGATCCCTCCAAGACAACTGAAATTGAGGGATGGATGAGGCCAACATCAGTATCAGATATCTGTAGCTTCTTGGGGTTATCTTGATATTGTCATCGATTTTTGAGAAATTTCTCACGATTGTCAAACCCTCTTACCAAGCTAACTCAGAAAAGAGTCATGATTTCTCGGAGAGATGAATGTGAAGAAAGATTCAAGGAGTTGAAAAGGAATCTTATCGTTGCACCCATTCTCACATTACACAAGAGTGGAGAATGTTTTTTGGTATTTACTTATGCTTATAATAAGGGACTGGGTAGTTTGTTGATGTATAATGATAAAGTGATAGCCTATACCTCAAGGAAGCTGAAAATCCATGAGCAAAACTATCACACCCATGATCTGGAGTTGGTGGATGTGATCTTCACATGGAAAATATGGCGGCATTATATCTATATGGAGATGTGTGAGATATATACTGATCACAAGAGCCTAATATATATATTCGCTCAAAAATATCATAATATGCGCCAAAAAAGATGGATAGAACTCATCAAGGATTATGACTGCTCGATCCACTACCATCCCGATAAGGCAAACAAGATGGAAGATGCTCTATGTAGAAATAATCCTACATCGTTATCAATGATTAGAATTGAAAAGGATCTAATCTTCATAGACTTGTAGATTATGGACACATGAATCATTAATCGAGGAACATAATCAATCATTTCTCAAATGATTGCTCAACCATCCCTCATAGAGAAAATAAAGGGTATTCGATGAAAGGATTGGGAACTTCTGAAAAGGGTGGAAGCTATAAAAAATGGGGAATCCACAGAGTTTGTGGTTGATAAGGAAGGAATTCTGAGATTTGGGTCACGATTATGTGCACCATCCTATCCATAGATAATGAAGGAGCCTCTAAATGATGCACATAGCTCAACCTTCTATATTCACTATGGGAGCTCGAAGATGTTTTGTGATCTATGAGAAAACGTTTGGTTCGAAAATATGAAAATGGAGATTGCTGAATATACATCAATATTCCAGGTATGTCAGTAAGTGAAGGATGACAGGAAAAAGTATAAAGGGATGATGAAAAAACTACCCATACCAACATAAGAGTGGAATAACATTACCATGGATTTTCTCACTAGACTTCCAAAGAAATCCAGAGGAAATAATGCTATATGGTCATTATGGATTGTCTTATGAAGAAAACTCACTTTATCATTATTCAAGAGGACTTCTCATTAGATCAACTTGCATGTATTTACATCAATGAATTGGTAATTTTTCATCAAGTACCACTATCTATTGCATCTGATCGTGATCTGAGATTCACCTCAATGTTTGGGAAAAGTCTCCAACATGCTCAAATCACTGAACTGAACTTCAGTACATCCTATCATCCTCAAACTGCTGGCTAATCTGATATAACTATTCAAACACTAGAAGATATGTTAAGATCATGTTCTTTGGAATTCAAAGTTGGATGAGACCAACATCTTCCATTGGTTGAATTATCCTACAATAATAGTTTCCACTCGAGCATCTGAATGGCACCATATGAAGCCCTTTATGGGAAAAGGTGAAAAACACCAATGTTTTGGGATGAAGTCAGTGAGCATAAGCTTCATGGACATAAAATAGTCGATGAAATGGTGGAGAAGGTAAAAACCATTCAGAAACATATCAATGCATCCCAAAGTTGATAGAAGAGTTATGAAAATTACCATTGACAAGTCAATAAGTTAAAAATTGGAGAGATGGTATTTCTATACATATCTTCATGGAAGAAGGTTGTGAGGTTTGGAATGAAAGGGATGATTAGTCCTAGGTACCTCGACCCCTTTTAGATTCTTGATCATGTCAGGGATGTGGCCTATTGAATAGCACATCCACCCACCATAGACAAATTACATGATTTATTTCATGTATCATTCTTAAGGAAGAACATACCAGACCCTTCACATGTACCCTCTTCGGTGGTAGTACAGTTATAGGATGATCTTTCTTTCAAGGATTAACCATTGAAGATCATAGATCATCGGGATAATGTTCTATGAAATAAGATAATGCCCCTCGTCAAGGTGTTGTGGAAAAACCAAATGTTTAAAGAAGCAACATGGGAATCAGAGGAAGTGATGAATTAGAGTTATATGTATCTTTTTTAGTGTGGGAAAAGGAAATTTCAAGTGAAAAATTTATTAATGGGTAAAGATAGTAATGACCCAAACTTCTACCGATGAAAATTCCTCTTGGCCTAATTAAATGTTTTATTATGAAAAATGGTTATGTAAAACATATGAACTTCCATGGTTTTATGTTTTTGGATTTAAAAATACCGTTAATGATTTTTATTTTTGCTAATATATCCATTGAAAAGTGATCACATGATTAGTATAAATACAGGGCTTTAACAAATCCAATTTACTCAGACAAAGGAGGTGATGGCCTCATCCAGCAGACTTGCCCTGTAGAAAGCCCATCTGTCAGAGCTTGGAAAGGAGGTGGCGTAATTGTTCTTCATTCTTAACCAATCCCAAGATTAGTTTCAACATGTTAAGCTCAAGCAGAACTGCCTATAGGATAAGTGGAATTTTAAAGAGATTACCACCTGAGCGATGTTATTGGAGCCACCCCAAGAGTCTATCACCATCACACACCTTACCCTTTGGTCTTATACGGGTATTATAAGGGGTTATGTAACAATACCATAACACTATGATTATGTGAATTATTTTTTTATATAATAAAGAATATAAATTCATTTTATTATTGTTACTTTGTAAATATTTTTTAAAGTATAAATTATTATTTTTAGTTAATATTCAACTAAGGAATATATATTAATAAATTAATTGATTTTTTAATTAAATAATATCTTAATAAGATATTATTATTATTAAATTACTTTTTATTAAGTATAAACTATCGTATAATTTTTATGAATACAATTGTAATTTTTATTGAGTTTTGAAAGCTGTTTTTGTCAAGACCCATTAATTTTTTATAAATGTCGGTTTTTATTTTGAAAGTGAAAATTCACATATTTTGAAAAATATTTGGATAAAATTAATAATATTTTTGGAATCAGGGTGTCGAAATTATTTAACGGTGATTTTTTCTTAATTTTCTGATGCAATCAAATTTTTGGGTAAAATTTAATATCGTTTAAATATATAATGTGTTTCATGACATCATAATGACCGAATAGTGATGTAATAAAATACTCTAAACATTTTTTTCCGATTATATAAGTTTTACCATTAAAATAATGTGATTTTAGTTCTTTTTTATTTATTTTACAAAGCCTTAGTTGACCCCTCATGACTTATAAAACATTATATCTTTTAAAAATGATTTCCCTGAGAGTGTGACAAACCACCACATAAGAAAGCCTAATATTTTAAGAATTTCGGCCATTGGACTTATAAAATATTGTTTTCCACTCCCCTATGGAAAAAATCAGGTGCAAAAACCATGGAATTATTTGTGTTTTTTATTAGTTTAATGTGTGGTGTCCCAAACCTAAATAATAAAGAATTCCCTCCTCTTTTCTATATAAACCCACCCAAGATCCCACATACTCTTCACTCAATGCCTTTGGAGTTCATCCAGACACTGAACTTCTCTCTCTAGAATCCTCCCAAGTCTCCCCAATATCCCATGAATCCTCTCTCAAGCCTCTCCTAAGCCTTTGGTATCATTATTTCATGTAAGGTATTTCTCCCTCTTTCATTTTTTCCATGTCTCTTTATGTAGTAATACCATTTTAAATTCAATTAAAAATGTTGGGTTATGATTTTACAGAACCCTTATATTACCCTATTTATGTTATAATAATGTGATACCCATTTATCGCTCATTAATGTCTATCATGTACACATATTATCATCCCGAAATTCCGTAAGGGATTCCTTCCTTTCTCATTTTATCCATGTTTCATATTATGTTAGGCCCTTTTATTTTCAACTATAAATGTTTGGGTATGATTGATAACCTCCCCCATAATTCCCTCATTATGTTTTAATGATGAAAGAAAACTTTTCTCTCTCAATAATCCACTCCATGTACACCTGTTACTATGCTGAAATTCCATAAGGAATTTCTCTCTCCTCATTTACATTCAAGAAATTCTTTTGTATTATGAGTCCAAATTTGATTAAATTTTTTTGTTCATGTATCTATATTACCCCCATTACTATCCATTTCATGTAAATATGATGAGACACCCCTTTCTCTCTCATTAACCATGTTTATGAATTCTTAGTTCATGTTGTTATGCAGCCGAAATTGCAACATGATTTTCCAAGGCAAGGTCATTGTGTAGTGAATACCATGCCCATTACTCTATAAAGGGTATTAACCTTTATGATCGTTTACTTATTAATTATAGAGTTTAATATATTAATTATACATATCTTTATCTTGTAATAAATTATGGTGTTGAATAATTTCATGTCATATAATCCATGTGGCTCACATATGCATGAAATGAAATGATTAAGAAGGGTGCACCCTGATAGCCCTCCAATGCATTGGATAAAGATTAGTATCAAGATACATCAATAGAAATGAGGATTTAATCATTCTAGTTCACGTGAAATGAGGATTTACTCATGCTAAGTAATTTTTAATGAGGGTGTACTCATGCTCAATGTGCAATGAGCCTTGGATCATGCTAATTCCATGTTAAGTGTTGTTGCCACATTTGCATATTATAAAAATCATGCTATATCATGCATTTCTGTTCATGTTTATTTTATGATACATTAATATTCATATTTACTACCATGTATTGTATTCTTCATGTTAGGCCTTTTTTACTCCCTTACTGGGATTAATAGCTCACCCTTTTCACATATATGTCCTCAGGTTATCCCATGCAATGCTAAGTATGAGGGAATGTTGTGGTTATGTAAAGAATTTTTTCAATATAGATGTTGTGTGTTTTATGTTTTAAGTTTTTATTTAATTTCCATAATCCCCATAGACACTATACCTCTATATCTTTCAAGTTGTGTCAAGTGAAGAGTTTCTGTAATAAATCAGGTTTAAGTGTGTAATAAAGAGAAGGGTTGTTATATTGCCCATAGATGGAGCCTGTGACAATGAATTGGAAAATTCAATATAGAATAAGAAACAGTTGTGTGATAGAATATAAAACCTTGTAGGGAAATTTTTTTTCCACTTTCTTATGAAGGCCATGTTCTTATGCTTTGTAGCCGTGAGATCTATTGTGTGTAAAGGCTGGATGCCATGATTTATGGCCAAGAGCCCGATTTCTTGTTTGTTTCCTGGTTCTTGTTACTTGATCATATGATGGATATGCCTGGAGGGATATTTTTGTATATGGGGTGGGGAAACCCAGATATTATGTGAGTCTAGGATGGATGATCTTGGAGGGAAATTCTGTTATAAGGGACTGGGAGGCCCGATTGTTGTGGCAGTAGTTGACGCCTGGGGAGGCAAGATGCATCGAGATATGGTTGTGATCTATATTATATCATGTAATTTATTAGTTTCTATACACTATAATGCCCTTTTGGTTAGGAAAACAGACACCCTGAGGATTCTGAATCCTATGGGGTGGGGTGTTTTCCCCAACATCCCGGGGGAGGACAGATGTATAACTACCCCCATTGTCCCCACTCTCTTCTCTTAGAAGTTACATTTATTGGTATGCATGATGGTTAGTTTCCCCATACATATCTGTAGAGGGATGTAATGTCTTGTGGTTATTTCACACTCATTTTTTCTAGATATAGTTTCCTAAGGACTACTATTGGTATAACGTGCATAGGCTGTAATGGTTTGAGGATCATTACTCGGTGTATGGGATGTGATGGCTTGAGGTATATTACTTGATGTATGATACTATTATATGGGATGTGGTGGATCTCAGAAACTACTTGAACAATTTTAGTTACATGGATGTGGTATTATGTTACATGAAGTGCATGTTGTGGTGCTACACCTAGGTGTTTGTTGGATAGCCTTTTTGGAGAGAGAAGGTCAGAAAGTGAAACATTGGGGTAAAGCAAGGAACTAGAGAGGATGTGGTATCAGGGTACCCTTGAAATTATTTATTATAATATTCTCTTATCTGTGATACTTGGTGAGAGTTTTCATGCTGATGAGTTAGTATACCTATTTAGGTGGTGAGTTAGTCTCACTTTTTGGTCAATGTGATTTAGAATGATTTAATTACCCTTTTCTTGAGAGGATATAGGAAGGATACTTCTGAGTATATTTTTATAGTCACCCTATGTTATATAAAATATTTTTCAGGCCATTTAGAGGAGGTTGGATATCAGGATTTTTACTACTTGATTTAGGTTTAGCAATAGCTATTTGGGATTCATGGTCACTATATTCTTTATAATTATTTTGGTACTTGTATTTTTCCTTTCAATTGTAGCATTTCATGAATGAAATTACATATGCTCACTTTGGATTTTATTTTATTTTTATAAATGAGAAGGATTTGGTAGTTTTTGTCTTATATATCTCTTTTCAAGAGTTCTCTTAGAGGGAAATACCTTCCATATGTGTGTTTACTATACCATCACTGCTAGTCACCAACTCGGGACCTACTGAAGATGGGACTCGGGTGTTATTATCTCTCTAATCCCATTTCTGACCTAGGAGGGGTAAAATATGTAAGGAGGGGTTCATGACACCCAATGTTCATATTTGATCATTTGAAAAATAAATAACCTTAAATTTTTTCAAAATATTCTTAATAAAGGATGAAACCCATATATTTGAATGATTTTATCACATATTCATCCCAAATAAATTTAACATTTATCTCCAAATAAAATCAATCAATCTTAATGTCTCATAATAAAATACTTATTCCCTAATAATATATGACAACCATTTCTATAAATAACCCAAATCACCATAAATCCATTGTAAAATCATATACACTTCCAAAGATAAAAAACCATAGATGTTTCATGATTCATATGACAATAACACTGTTGATAAAAATAATTATACAACATAATTTTTGAATCCCAATATGTAAATGCTTGCACCTAAATAATAGGTATAACATAGGTCCTTCCTTGGTGTAGGAGTTAACCTTTATAATATTACATTGACTCAGATAATTATTAATTCCCCACATTTATGAGAACAAACTATAACTAGATCTATAGGATGAAATTTATTTCTCTCTATTGAACTCATCAATTTTCCTCACCAATTTTCCCCATCAATCTGTTCCTCTATTCACTTTTTTATTAACATAGAACATTCTCTTATTCCTTTGAGATATTCTCATGGGCAGATCTTTCTGCATTTCTATAATGATGTAAATTTACCCTACATTTATCTAGGGTCTCCTCTACATAAGATATAAGAATACTCCATCATTATATTATTCAATTATTCTAAGAGTTGGTACATTTATATGTTTTTAATCATATATCATGATAAATAAATAGGAATAATAATAATATCTTTCACTTTAGTTATCATCCAATTTGGTTTCCTAGTATCACTATATTTTCTACCACATTTAGTGTTAACATAATTTTTCTAGGCTCTATCCATTAACTAAAACATGTATCTTGTTGTGAGAAACTATAACCATGAAAATCAATTTTTAGTATTTCTGTATCAAGAAACCTTCTTTTAAATCAATTATACCTTTTTTTAACCTAGATCATCCATGATCATCATCTATTCAATTCCATTATTTTGTGTTATAAATAAATTTTTATTTAACTCAATCATATCCCCAATGAGGGTCAAACCAGGTGCATAGTAAGGGCACACTTATCATGCACCAGAATGATGGTTGTAGTATACTCAACAAACTCTATTATGGGGAATTATCCATAGATTCATTTATTCGGAAATCATGTCCAGTTATAGTGTCCATACATGGATGTATTTTTTGGAAAAACACATAATCTCTTCCTTACCCAATATTTTGGATATTATCCTATAATTAAACTTATCCCTAGTATTTTTAATAGAGAAAAAAACTAACTAAACCTAGATATTATTCCAATTATAGAGACTGGATCCTTTTACACATATAGTTAAATTATTTTTAAAACTAAATATCCAATAATTACAACCCAAAGATTAGAAGGCAAAGTTGATTTGGAGGACTAGGTTCATAATACATAAAAATAAAACTAAAACATAAAAAACATATTTTATTCTCTATAATGAGATCATAAATCCATTTGAGCTACTAAAACTGCATTGAATGAGAAGTGGAATACATAAAAGAAAGTAGGGATATAAAATCACAATAAGTGAATAAATATTATAAATAAACATAACAAATGAGTCAAAGGTATAACATAATGTCATAAAATATAATCCGAATGAGTAATTACATGGAATCAGAACATAAAGAACATGATATCTTAAGATCATAGAAATATGGGAAATGTGGCAGCATTATATAACATGACATAAACATGAGTTAATGCTAACTGTGTACAAAATATCACATGGTGGTAAAATTACCTTAATTGATTAGGTTTACTCCCACATCCAATGAATAACTTCTCAAGAGAAAAAAAATTACCCAATATATTAGAGTGCTATCTGGATGAACCCATTATAACATATATTTGATTATGTTTTCCTCAAAAGGAAATCAATATTAAAGTATAAATATTAAAATTACTCATGGAAATAACTGGGGGGTATTTGAGAAAAGAACATATGTAATTTATTACCCCATAAAAGGAAGGGAGAATAATCTAGGAATATACTTGATAGATATATATACAAAATTTAGAAGCATTCCACAACATTATATATAGATTGAGTAAGTGGGTTATAGATAAAATGGTAATAACCAGACAAAAATGGTGGTTTAGAGGGAACCCTTACCATGCATCCGACTTATCAAATACCTTTATTTTCCCAATGAATAATAAAATAATGTTAATTATTTATTTTCTTAAGAACCTTATTCATGTTTATTATTATTTTTATTTCATTATTATCATGTTATATTCAATTACATAATCATTTTGGATCTTGTTAGAAGATTTAATGATATTCGGCTCATATGTCCAAAATCACTTTGGTAAGTTTTACCAGGGTATAGAATCTCACACAATATGGAAAGAATTACACTTTTCAGAGAACTATATCCGGATATAAGATGGTAAATCCAATGAAAATCCAAATACTAAAAGTAAAAGTAAATACAAAATCTATTTCCCATATGCATGTTCAAAAGTAAAGTTGATACAAAGTAAAAAACTCCAAAGTAAAGTACCAAAGGAAAAAAGATTAAGTAGAAAAAAAAACTAATCATGACGCCCATGCTAGTAAAGTCTAGTACGGTCCTTAAAGTAAACATGAAAACCTAAAAATAGTTTTATATACATAGGGTGATCATACAAGTATACTCATTAGGGAAAACTAAATCCACCCATGCACAAGTGAGGGAACATACTAATGTCCCTATGATAAAACAATAGAACCTCAAAACACCTACCAAGTAATACAAAGCAGCTCGACCTCACTAAGGTGTACTCACCAAATAATGCAGGTCAAGTAATGCAGTAGTATAAGCACATCAATATTTGGGTACCACAAACCACTTTCCCACTGGTTAACTGGTCATCCCTAACAGTTAACATCTTGATGTTACCACTTTTCCCACATGCACTCCCAATGCCACAACCAGCACACACACACATGTTCCTCAAACCACACACAATCCCACTTGTTGACACCATGGCCACAACAACCACATCTCTCACCCGAAGACACATCAGCCTCATCCCAATGACACTTGGGAAAACAATCATGCCTCGCATACACCTAGGACTCCCATCCACAGAAAACCCATGATTAAAGGATCTTGGGATATGGTAAGCCTCAATCCATTATAGCCAGACCAAATATTCTTGAGTTGTAAGAACCTGAAAGAGGGTGTGAGGAAGACGGTCACAAACCAACCATCCTTCCTCCAACTGGTATGTTGGAAAAAACACCCACCCCCTTGGAATGGTTGTGTTTGACACATAGTGCTCAACAATGGTGGGGTGAATTTTGAAGTATCAATAACTACAGATTATATATATATATATAGGAAAATAATCATCCAAACCTACGACTTTCAAACAACTAAACAATCAATACCATGACTACCACTTTTTATGCTACCCCTATATGCATAACCACACAACACCAACTACAAAGCATAACCCAACCCTGTTTTCCTTTAAAAACATTTCATTTATTAATTTAGGGATTCAATTTATGTTACTCTAGTACTATAAGGAAACTACCAAGGACAATTAGATGAAGACAATAAGAAAAACCAAACTTCAGTCTCACTCTACCAAAAAAAATCTCCAAAATTATACGACACAATCCTTCTCTCAAAACCTATACCTGTAGCCCCACTACCCAATAGTTCTTAGATGCAGTCCCACTATATACAAGTTCATAACCACACCACAGTCCCACTACCCAATGTCACTCTGTGACTACAACACAACAAAAGTAGTTCAGCTTCCTCCAAGATCATTTATTCCACAATCAATCAATATCTCGGTCTGAGAAGCCAACTCACCACGTGTACCACCCCACACATATGTCCCGTGGTAAATACCATTAACCCCCTCCCCAATACAAACTCATATCACACCCTTCTCATAGAGTACACTCCTCTACCCAATCTTGTAACCCCAACTGTGCTCCCAACAGTAACACCACACAACTCACACAAGTTTAGAAAACTCCACAGAACACAACACTCAGCCAGACCTCTCAACAGTTTGTGTATATATTTAGTTTTCAACAAACATAGGTTCATTAATTCCACTTAATTATAATTGGTGTGATCACACAACAGGTTTGATCATGGGGAATTCACTTATTTAACCAATTATATGTGGTTTAAAACCTTTTTCATGTTACGACCATTCATCAAAGCATGAGAAAAAAACATAAAATTGCTAGTTCAAAAGAAAAGACCACCTATAACCATGATTTTCAGAAGGTATATAGTCACATAAATCATAGAAGAATAAAATATAACAAATAAAATATGTGATCAACATCAAACCAATCTCTACCTATTATCTTATTTACCTGTGTTATCTTTTTGTCAAATTCAGTCCTTATCTATTTCTCATTTCTATGAATTTTTTTTAGCCATTAATCACATGGATTTATTTTCATACCCACCCCACATGATGCACAAAATACGAAAAGAAAAAGAAATACCAACCTGGACGATCAAAGGATCAAACTTACTTGCACCAAGAATAGGCATCACACGAGAAGCAAGGAGGAACTCCAAGAAAATTGAGTATGAGGGATCTATCACAAGAACATGGCTCATCTAGAAAGGAAGGATCTTGGAGCAACAAGTAGAAATATAAAACACACAAATAAGGTAATATCCTGACCTTGATGAGTCATATCCTATTTGAAAGGTAGAATGGTTTTAAAAGTCAACATCGTGGGATCGTGATCAAGATCATGCAGTTTGGGTATCTCAAATTGTCTAAGATGTTAGAATATTTAATCATATAATTAATACCTTTTGAAACACCCTTAAAAATTCCCAATGAAGGATTTATACTAATTTTACATCAAATAAAATTTAAGAGGGTTGAAAATGGAAAATGGGAAAAACTGGGAAAATCGCAAATGAGTCACCGATGGGTGTGTCACCGATGATGAGCTACCGATGCAGATATACTAACACAATGACCTACCAACACCTTTACCTATCGACGCCCTGACCTACATCCAACACAAACTACTGATGCATTGACCTACTGATGTCCTACCCTATCGACGACATGACCTATCGATCCCACAACCTACCGATTCCATGACCTACCGACACAGATGCACTGTCATGCTAACGCACTGGCATACCAAAACACTGACATGCCGATTACAACACATTGAGTTAATGATGAAAAATTTGAAATTTGGAAAACTCTTGATGTAAGCCACTAACATCTCCCAGAACAACCCCAACTCTATGTTTTCACAAAGGAAGGGCTTGGGGAACATCTGGGTTATTGCATCATATATCTCACAACTATTTTCATCCCTGAGAATTTCAAAACTATCCCAAAAGAAAATATATCCTCAAAACCATCCCTTAAGTTACCACTCATTAGTAAACCATCTTGTGTTGTTCTAAATATACAGTGAAAACCACGACATAATAGAACACCTCGTTGAAATATATCTCTTGAACAACTGTGAAAACACTAAAGCACCACACTTCCCTAAACAACCACACATACACCAAAGGACACATTGTCCAGACATATGGATTAGGGAGCTACTCCCCCATGTCAATATACTATTCACTTTGGGTGGAACAAACTCACACGCACAGGTTTAATTGCATCCACATTAATTCATCTTGATTATGGATCAGGTTCTACCATCCCCATAGTCAGGTCTTTTCACAAAAAATCATTGAACATGGATACGACTTATCATGAAACAAGTGAGGTCAATGATTACATCATAAAAAAGGCACAATTAATAACACAAGAGAAAAAAATTGAACTGCCCTGGGTACTGAGCATGCATCTATGGCTCTTTATCCCAAGTAGTCTCCTCGAGGCCACCATGCCTCCATAACACACAAACCAATGGATTGATCCAATCCCGCAACACCTTCTCCTACGGATTCTCAATTATTACTGGTCGCTCCACAAATGTTGTGTCATCCTCAATATTCGACTTTCCCGAGTCAATGACATTAGAGTCATCGTGTAGATAATTAAAGTGATGAGAGACATGGAATTCATCGTGGATATTCTCCAACCGTAGTGGAAACAGCAACCGATATGCCACCTTTCCCACCCACACCAATACTTTAAAAGCTCGGATGAACCTGAGAGAAAGCTTGGTTCACTTACCAAACCTCTTCTATTCACACCGAGGGGAAACCATTAAGAAAACATGGCCCCATAACTCCAACTCCAAGAACCTCTTCATATGATCGACATACAACTTCATCTGGTCTTGAAATGAATTCAACCTCTCTCAAACAAGCTGAACCTTCTCTGTTATGCTCTGCACTACCTCTGGTGCAAGAAGGGATGCTTCCCCTACCCCTACCCAACACATGGGTGAACGAAATGGTCTTCTATACCAGGCTTTGAACGCAGCCATACTAATGGTAGAATGATTGATTTTATTGTAAGAAAGCTATAATAGGGTAAAGTGTCTTACCCATGATCATACAAAGTCCAGAACATATTCTACTAGCATATCCTCTAATGTCTGGATGGTTCTTTTTGTTTTCCCATCCATATAAGGGTGGAAAGAGGTTCTAAGGCATCACTGGGTACCAAAATCATGTTGTAATCCCCTCCAAGCTTATGACATAAAACGTGTATCCCAATGTGATACAATGGATCTTGGAACTCTATGTAGATGCACCACCTCATCCACATACCTCTATTCCACATTATCTACTGCACTCGACTCCTTGACCACCAAGAAGTTATCCGACTTTATCAACATGTCTACTACTACCCAAAAAACATCGCATCCTCCCTGATCCATAGGTAATCCCATAATGAAATCCATCAATATTTCATTACACTTTAACTACGGAACATCTAATGGATTCAACAGACCACCTGGAACACTGTGCTCAACCTTCACCTACTGACACACTAGGCACCTTGACACAAACTCTGCCACTACCCATTTCACCTCAGGCCACTAAAACCATTTTCTCAAGGATCATTACATCTTAGAGACTCCTGGATACACCGCTGACGGTGATCTATGAAAGTCACTAAGAACTCCCTTATGCATTCCCACTAGGACAAACAGCTTCCCACAGAACAACATCTAATTCTGACTATCCTCTTACCATCCCTCCGAAGCATCACCCTAGTTTGTGCGATCATGCATCACTTTATCCTATGAGTCTCCCCACTGAGACTCCTCTACATTTAGAACCAAGGAACACTACATTACCTGCTTTAACATATAGCCTATGTTAGTGTCCTTCCCCGCGTCTAGGCGCAAAATGGACAACTCTTCCATTGCGTTCTAAGAATTTTTGGATTCCCAAACTACCTCATTTTGAAACTTCTTGGTCAAGGCATCGGCAACCACGTTTCCCTTCCCTATGGTGTAGGAGATCTCAAAGTCTTAAACCTAGAGAAAATCAATCCACCTTTACAGTAGCAAGTTCAGGTCTCGTTGGGAAAAGATATACCCTAAGCTCTTATGAACCGTGAAGACTAAAAGGTGCTCCCCGATGAGGTAATACCGCAAAAACATCATTGAAAACACAGAAACTACAAGATATAGATCATAGGTGGCATAATTACATTTTTGAGTACATAATTTACTATAACCATAAGAGGTTACTCTTTGTCGCTACATCAATAAACATCCCAAGACATGGCCAGAAGTGTCATAGAACTCTTCAAAAATCACCCCTTCCTTCAGAAACCTAAGAATTGGGGCACTAAACTGATTTCCATTTAGATAGTTGAATGATTCCTAACACTACTCACTCCATACGAAGCCCTAGTATTTTATGGTCAAAGTTGTCAGTGGAGCTGTATGTTAAGAGAATTCGGGTACGAACCTCTAATAATATCCCACCGGAACCAGGAAACTATGAACCTCCACCACATTTTTTGGTGCTTCCCAAGAAACAATATTTTCAACTTTTTATAGGTCCACCACTATCCCTTGTTGAGACACCATGTTGTTCAAGGATGTTAACCTCTCGCATATAGAACATTCACTTGGAAAACGTTATGTAGATATGGTGGTGTCAGATGACCTCCAAGATAGTCCTCAAATTCTTGGTGTTCTCCTCCTATGACCACATTTATATTAGGATATTGTCAACAAATTCCACAAAGAATTCATCTATGTAATCATGAAACATAGATTTCATGATCCCCATGAACATGACTGAGGTATTCGTGAAACTGAAGGGCATGACCGTGAACTCAATGTGCCCATACCTGCACCTGAATGCAGTATTTAGTATGCCACCCTCCTTTACCCTCAACTGGTGATATCCAGACCGTAGATTGATCTTAGATAACCAACCTACCCCCTTTAACAGGTTTATATGATAATTGATTCTTGGAAGGGGGTAATGGCTCTTGACCTTCACCTGATTCAGACTTTGGTAGTCTATGAATAGTATTAGTCCAATGTTCGCCTTCTTCAGGAACAAGACTGGAGCACCACATGATGAGATACTCGACCAGATAAAACCCTTCTTCATTTAGTCGTCAAACTAAATCTACAACTCCTATAACTCAGAAGGTTCCATTCGATAGGGAGCCATCGAAATCTGATGGGCAGCAGGTTGCAAGTTTATCCCAAACTCAAAATCACTTTGAGGGGGTAGAGTCACAACCTCTTTGGGGAAGACATCCAAGAACTCACTAATAACCCTTGGAACTTCCCCCATCCTTATTTATGTGATTCTAATGATTTCTCATCTAACAATGAATGAAGAGGCTCCACACACTAGCTACCCTCCTAACAACTACACTCACCAGTGAAAGCTATGTATTTGCTACTAACATCTGAGAATGTGACTCTTCTCTAGAACCAAATAATAAAAGCATGAAAAGAAAAAAAAACGAGTTGATTCCTATCATGACATCGTATGGGTGAATCTATAGTAGAAGATGATCTACACTGGACTGATATGGCCTAAACATCAGTATACATCCTCAAAAAACCTCAAACAGACTCGTCTGAACTCCAAATAATTTACTCAACACCAGGGGAATGGGAGGACCCTCTACATATAGAACTAAATAATGTGATAGACTTGGTGAAACAAAGGATTGATAATCTTCTAAATCAAACAAGGCATACACAAGGGTACCAAACAGACTGATTGTACCTTGAACAACCTATGGCCTTGGTGGAAATTCTACCTTTGCGGCGTGAAATTTCACAAACCTAGATTCTCTACCACTCTGATGTCAACTGAATACCCGACCACTCCCTAGTAAATGTCCCTAAGGGGTTCCCTATGGTTGTCCCCCAAACACTATCTACCCCCAATGGAGTGGGAGTTCGCTTCCACTACTGCTAGAAGGGATTGAATGGAAACTATTGCTGTTGAGGTGGGTGTTGAACCATCCCACCCCCACCGTACTGAGTATGAACTGGGAAATAGTTTCGATGATATACAAGACAACCATAGATTAAGAACATCGGTCTTGGGCCCACAAGGAAAGGGTGAGGACTAGGAGATCGAAACTATAATTGATGAGGCATACTCCCCACTGGATGAAACCTAGAAGTCCCTGACACTGGAGACCTACTACTAATTGATTTCTCATTTGACGAATTTAGCTAGATCCCCTCTTGTGGCACACCTCCCAGTGAGTTCATCCTTTACCCTTACTCAACCTTCTTCTGATCCTCTATGTTCGTCGGTAGAGTGAAAGGATTAATAACATACTGGACAGAAGGTCAAAGTACCTCCTCTAAGTGTCTCGCTTGGAACTCCTCATATGGGAAGAGATACATTGAGAAGTGTAGAAGATACTTGAAATTGGTCCCCAATTCCCTCACAAATATATTCCCATACTAGTGGGAGAGTAGATCCTACCACTTCTCGACCTTCATTGTGGAAGAAAGGAATTCCAACTAGAACACCCTTTCAAAGTCAGGCCATGAGACCTCAGTTTCCTTCCTCACCCCAAGGTAATGCTTCCACCATTGATGCGCTGATCGTCGTATCTAAATCACTTCCAGAGGGTCCTAGTACACTTTCAAAGCCCAGATCAAGATAAAAACGATTACTATATAATTTATCCAACTCTCTGTTTCCATGTATGAGATGCTTCCCTCATACTTTCCCAGAGAATATTGCTGGAAGGAAAAGAGTTTCTTCTTCCACTCACCATCTTCTTCTTCTTAATAGGACCTCCTCTCATCAACCGGGTCAACCTTCCAGTCCTCAACTACTCATACCACACATGGATAACGTTCAGGTTCTATAGTTGAAAATGTAAAAAAATAACTCCTATGCCCGAGTAGTGTGGAAAATTTCTTTTAATTTTGTATTAACTCTTAATTTATTTCAAGTTCCCAAAACACCCAAGACACATAAGAACACAAGTAATTATGATGCGTGTACCTTTCTGAGGGTATCTAACTTGAAATTGGTGTATCCTCCCATTGGTGTTTAGTAGGTCCATAGTCCTTGCATTGGATCACGAGGGGCCCAAAAATCCCATATCCTAGCTGGTCTTCCCTGGCATATTTCAGATGCCAAGATTTCCAAACACTGTTTCCCTACCATCCCATGCAATCCTCACTATGCCTAACTCAAAACCCCATAATATATCTCAAAATTACAAAAACTACCTTTTATACCATTTAGTCATGAGCCTCCTTCTCCAAGATGAGGGGTGGCATAACAAAGTCTAACGTCCTTCCATCCTCAAAATGAGGGAGAGATAATGACCCCCCGAGACCCACCTTCAATAGGACCTAGAGTGGAGACAAGAACCATGGGTATAGAATCTAACACAATATGGAATACATTACCCTTTTTATAGAACTAGATCAAGAGATCATATGGTAAATCCCAAGAAACTACAAATAATAAATGTAAATGTAAAGAAAAAAAATCAATTTCCCAAATGAAAGTTCAAAAGTAAAGTTGATAGAAGCTAAAACAAAACTACAAAGTAATGTACCAAAAGAAAAGAGACTAAGAAGTAGAAAAAACTAATACTAACACCCTAGCTAGTAAAGTCTAGCACGGTCCTCAAAGTCCTCCTGCAAACCATAAAACAGTTTTATATACGTAGGGTGAGCATATAGGTTTACTCCGTAGGGAAAACTAAATCTACCCATTGAAAAGTGAGGTAACATACTAATGTCTCTATGAGAAAATAATAGATCCTCAAACAAATACCGAGGAATACTAACCAGCCCATCTTCACCATGATACACTCACCAAATAACATAAGTAATGTAAAGTAGTAGTATAAGCGCATCAATATTTGGGTACCCCACACCACTTTCCCATTAGTTAACTTCTAATCCATAATGGATAAAGTCTTGATGATACCACTCTTCCAATACGAAGTCCCACTTCCACAACCTAACCATACACACCTGGGCCTCAAACCACACACAATCCCACTAGCAGACAGTTGGGCCACAATAACCACGTCTCTTTCCCGAAGACACCTGGGCCTCATCCCGAAGACACTTGGGAAAAAAATATTATCCTTAAAAAACCCAAGCCTATCATCCACAAAAAAACCCCTTCCAAAAGGATATTTGGATTTGGTAAGCCTTAAACCATTACAGCCTGCCCAAATATGCTCGAGCGGTAAGAACTCAGAAGAGGGTTTAGGGAAGAAAGTCATTAACCAACCATCCATCCTCCATCCGAGATGTTAGAGAAATCACCCCTATTAAATAGAGGTGTTTGGAACATAGTTCTCAACACGGGTTGGGTGAGTTTATAAATATCAAGCAACTACAACTAATATATATATATATAGGTAATAAAACACTCATCCTAACCTATATGTTTCAAATAAATAGAAAAATGAGCCCACGAGTACAACTTTTGTTGCTACCCCTAAATTCATAACCACGCAACACCCCCTACCAAGCATAACCAAAACCATTTTTAATTTAACCACTTATCATTTCTTAATTTAGGGATTAACATTAAGTTACTCCAGTACTACCAGGAAACGACCAACCAAAAATATACTAAGACAATAAGGAAAGCCAAACTACAGTCCCACTACACCACAAAACATTCTTCAAATTTATACCACTCAATATTTCTCTCACAACTTGGATCTACATCCCCACTACTGAATTGTTCTAAAATGTAGTCCCACTTCATACAAGTTCATAGCAACACTACAGTCCCACTTCCCAACATCGCTCCACAACCACAACACAATAAAGGCTGTTTAGCTACCTATATGTTCATCCATTCCATAATCAATAAATCTCTCAGACTGAGAATCCAACTCACCACCTGTTCCACCCCATGCATAAGGAACACATTAACTATCTTTAACCCCATCCCTACTAAACAGTCATACCAAAACCTTCCCATGGATCCCAGTCCTCTTCCCAACCGTGTTCCCTCAACCGTGGTACCAACAACAACACCACACAACTCACACAAGTTTACAAAACTCCATAGAACACAGAACCCAACCACACCTATCAATAAGAGGCATATATATTCATGTTTTTAAGCAAAAGGGGTTCTTTAATTCAAACATAATTATAACCGAGGTGATTACACAATAGGATTTTTCCTAGGGATTCACTTTTTTAACAAATTATATGTGGTTTAATTAGTTTTTTATGTTACAACCATTTATCAAATCATCGCAAAAAACATAATATCTTTAGTGCACAAGAAAAGACCACCAATGACCATGATTTTCAGAAGTAACATACCCAAAAAAACTACAACAGAATCAAGGATTACAAATAAAACATGCAATCATCATCAAAACACTCTCTTCCCATTATCTTAATTACCCATGTTATCTTTTGATCAAATTTAGTCCTTATCTATTTCTCATTTCTAAGAAAATATTTAGGCCATTACTCATAATAATTTATTAGAATACCCAACTAGCATGATTTACAAATAAATAGAAGCAAATGAAATCCCTACCTGTATGATCAAAGGATTTAAGTTCCTCCTTGCACCAAGAACAGAGAACACACGAGAAACATGGAAGAACTCTAAGAAAACTAAGTAAGAGGGCTCTAGGACTAGCAGACGACTCGTCTAAGGAGGAAGGATCTACTAACACCAATGAGAAATGGAAAAAAACTAGTAAGTGAAGATCCCGGTCTTAAAGAATCAGATCCTATTTTAAAGGAAGAAAGGTTTTAAAAGACATCATCATGGGATCAATGTCAAGATCACACATTTTGGGTATCTCAAATCTCCCGAGACATTAGAATATTTAAATTTTAATTAATACCATTTGAAAATCCATTAAAAATTAATGATGAAGGATTTATGATTGTTCTACATAAAATAAAATGTAAGAGGGGAAAAACTAGAAAACTGGGAGAAACAAGGAAAACCGAAAATGATTCATCGATTGGTGAGTCCCTAACATGTGATCTACCGAAGCGACCTACTGACGTTGAGCCACCGATTCTAAGCTACCGATGATGAGCTACCAGAGCAATTACCTTCCGAATCCTTGACCTAACGATGCCCTTACATACTGACACCCCAACTTACTGACACTGATGCAATGTTATGCCGATGCACTGACATGTTAACACACAGACAGGCTGACGCACTGCCATGTCGACACTAACACACTGAGTTAATGATGAAAAACTATAAATTTGGAAAAATCATGATATAATCCATCGACAGCACCTAGAACACCTAAAATGAAAGATTTTCACATAAAATGACATGGGGAAAATTTTGGTTATTACACTAGATATGGGTTAAGGGACCCAAGATAAATATATTTACATTATAATGATTAAAACCACATAAAAATTCTCATTGTGTAATATAATAACTTTTTCACAACATCTCATCAAGTAGGTTTTACATAAGTGTCAAAAACCTCTATGCTCAATATATCTTTCTTTGAATATCTAAAATAAACATGTCCTTAAACCATAGACATGTAAATTAATGAAATGGTTCTATTCTAATCAAATGGTCATGATATCAATATCTATAATTATGAAAGTGAAAAATACTTCCTTAACTTATCCATTTATGACATGTCAATAATGAATCACCCAATGTATCATACCTCACTGATAATATATATCATCATGGTTTTTTAGAAAATATAAGTGTACAAGTAATGACATGCATTAGTTATGATCATAAAGTCTAAAGAACATTACAAAATCTCATAGATAGGAATATCTGATGACACAAAAATATTCAGAATTATTACAAGAGGGTATGTTCATATAATAACTAATATTCAAGATTACCATGTGTTGACTTCATGATAATATGTCTCATATTCTTATGAGTACTCACGCCTGATAGTCTATGTACTATGTATCCCATCATTGTACATTTTCCAATCACAAAAATGTTTTTAAAAATATCATCATATAAATTCAAGGTTCTAATCAAACTAGGGAACAACTATGACCTTACCAATGTGACATATAATCTTGGACATTATTACTTTAGATAAATGAAGAAAAATAAATGATATTTAGTATCATATTTGATTAATATTTAGTGCATACAATATACATGTAATAAAAGAAAAATAATTTTCCTAGGACACAAACTCCAAAAAACATCCACTTGGACTAGAGACAACTATTTATTGATTTTAGTCTTAAATAACACACATGATAATCATGTTTATGCTGATCCAATGATATAGTGAAGGGTTATTCCATGACGTATTTTGTAGAATTATTTATCATTATAACCTCACCTCTTTTAGAAAAAACCCTCAAGAGATAATACTTAAGATGTATGTGTTTCGTTCTCTAATGTGACCTTGGATCTTTTTAAAGAGAAATCATTATTGAATTGTCATAGTAGAATGTGATAGTATCATTAATACTAAGAACCACATAAATCCATTGGATGATTTTTGAAATTCATTATACTTCTTCAACTACCTCATAATCCACAATATACTCATACTATTCTATAGAATCTATTACCACAACCTACATTGAACTCTTTTAGTCACTATCCTAGGGGACTAGAAAACTATACAATTATGGTTCTCTGTAACACCCCGAGGTTTTATAAAATATATTGTTTTTAATTTTTTTCATATCTTATTTTTACGCTACACCAAAATTAGCTTGTGCTATACGCGTCACCATATTAGCTTGCAGAATACGCAACACTATTCTTGGCTCGTGTTACACACAAATTCAAGTTCGTTTTGTATAAATTATTCTACGCGCCACTAAGTATAGATTTTGTTTAATGTATAAATGAATTAAGTTTTTAAATATGTTATACGCAACACCGAATGATTCTTTCACTACACGCAACCCTTACTTGGTTTTCATTACATGCAATCACGACCTTCCTCGATAGCGTGTGTTGTACGAAATACCGGGTTTCACTAAACAATGATATATTATTATAATATTATTATGAACTATACATTATGAATATTATTAAGTAAAATTTGAATTTTATTACATTATAATTCATCTTACACATTTTATAGAACATGGTATGAGAACAAAATAAATTTTTCGGGAGAAATAATAATTTTAAAAAAAATGCAGTTTTGACGCCTTTTGATGGCGCACCCATTTTAAATATAATTTTTTACAAGTTTACAAGTTAAATTTTACAAAATAAAATTCTTCTTTTGAATTCTTATATAGAAATTTACATTGGATATTGTTTTGATATTTTTCTGATAACTTTCATATTTTAATGAATAGTAAAAACACGATATATTTTAATTAAAACAACTTTTTTCATCGTAATAATTTATATGGTTAAATTATAATATTGAATAGTTTTAAAGTGTAAATAGAATATATTTTTTCCATTTAATATAATTTATGTCATTATCATTGATTTTACATTGAATTCTTACATAAAATTATTTCAATATTTTGCAATGTTTTAACTTTTACAACTCGTTTTCATATCAACGAGATTAATTTTAAATTAATTTCTGAAACTATTGTGTATTGAATTTTGAAAAATGGATTCCATATTTAGAATTAGTGGGTCCAAATTATATTAATAGACTACTTTTTATTTTTTGGCATTATGAATAGTAATTACGGTAAATTTTATTTACCATAGTAAAAGGTAAATCGGGTAATTAAGGGTAAATATAATATTATAAAATTACCCTAACACTTGTCTTCAAATAATTGGATGTTTATATTTCGTCCTAAGGAATATTTGGGTCGAAATGGAATCCATTGGAACTCACTTGGAGGTGATTAAGACCTTTAGTTTATTTTATTTAAAGGAAAGTGAAATATGTATCACTCAACTTTAATAATTAATGTTTTATTAATATAAGTTTATACATAATATAAATTTGGTTATACAAACTCATTTGAAAGATAAAATGTTTTTATTTATCATGGTAATTTATTTATAATATTTAAGTGATATTTAATAACTTTAATAGCTTATACATTAATGATGCAGAAATTATTTATTTAGTGAAAAATAAGTAATATAGTTTTTATTGAAATAATAATACACATTAAAAGGCTCAAAAACCTGAACAAACCTTATTGGTAGTGTATTTATTTACCATAAGAATCAAATGACAGAATATATGACCGTCTGGAGTCTTATAAAAGTGATTATGACAATTATTTTATTTTATTTTATATGATGTCAAAGTTGTCAAATTCATAATTTAATAAATATAACATTTTAAAATTTGGGTGTTTTAGAAGATAAATACGAATAAATGTATTCTTATGAAATATGTAAAATTTATATTCATTCTAGTATTTTATTTTTATTTTTTATGCGACAAATAAGTAAATTTAATAATTATACAAAAATGTTGTAGTAATTATTTTATTAAGAGAAATATCAAATAAATGATTTTACAAATAGTAAACTAAATATTATATGAACTATTTAAAGTTCTCCACTAATTTTATAGATTAATAAGACATGTTTGGATCCAATTAAATATTTTAGTTCGAATATATCCTCTGTGTAGATTTTATTTAAATTCAAATAAATGAATAGTGGAAAAATTGACACTATTGTTATTTTATAAAAATAACATATTATTAAATTGTTTTAAAATCTCAAAAATATTTAAAAATTATAAATTCAAATTTATATAGTCTAAAATTTCATAAATTATCTAATTATGGATAATTCACAGCACATCAGTAATTATTTATATCAATTTAAAATTTAGAATCTTATTACCACAAATAAAATTTAATAGATTAAATAAGGATAAATAAAGTTGATAATGTTTAATATAAATTACATACATGTAAAAATTTTATTGGTTGATTATATTAAAACCCTATCTCATATAATATTCGAATTGATTCATTTTTTGAGGTTTTTATGTGGGGTTTGAATTTATATTAAACTAATATTTTTTAGGATTCCAAAGGTGCCCCTCTCCTCCCTTATAAAAGGGCACCTCCTCCCTCTCCTCCTCAAACCACATTGAGCCTTCATCCTCAGACAAACCCTAACAATTTATCTTCTACACTTCCATAGAAACATCCTAGAGGTCCTGGTCTACTTCAACGACCTATCTTAGTGCCCTAAGAGGAGTTTTCAAAGAGGCGTATCGAAGAAGAGGTAATATCTGTTACCGATTCTTTCAAATTTATTTCTTCTTCTACCTCATCTTTTTTAGTTGTTTCATTATATTGTAATAACATAAGTATCAATAATATACTTATATGTTATTATAAAAATCAAACAACCCCATTTCACCTTCTATCCATCCTAAGGAAAACGAAATCACCGTGCATGCGTACGTATGGAATACCGTCTCCACGCCTTGGTGTAATCTGTTTTTCCACCACCACCTTACTTGGAGGGGTATAATGGTGTAAATAATAAATACATATGATTATTATAACATCATAATGATTCTAAGATATTAGATCATTCACTCCAATTTTATTGAATAAATATGGAACGATATCATCGCTCGTGCGTACGTACGGATCACCGTCTCCACGACGCGATGAGATTCATTTTCCATGTTAACAATTCAAGAATGATTATAAAGAATATATAACAAGTAATAATGAAATATGTGACATAATAATTCTACTGGATTTATGTATATATATATATATATATTTCATACACTTAATTCCATTCAATTCAATAAGGAAACGAAAACAGCGTTCATGCATACATACAGACTACCATCTCCATGAACGGTGTATTTATTTCCATTTATCAATCTAGTATATATATATGTATATTCTGAATATATATTATATATAAATCCTGTTTTATATTATGGAATTAGATAATCATGATCTACGTAATCATATAAATAATTACAAGTCAAAACACGGACGACAAATTAAACGATTTTACCCAAAACACTCTTTAACATGGAATTTACAAAAGAACGGGTAATATAAAGTCATAAGTGAACCATATATGATATCATAACAATGAATATGATTCTGTAATAAGTCAATGACATTGTTTGAATCATTATACAGGAGGTTCGGATACGTATGAAGCATATCGGACCTATGGTAAGGGATAATTTATCAATCACATTGTTATCCAAGATTGTTTATTCGTAAGTATTTATTGGGGTTATCTTGATCATACAATCCCATGTTTTCTAAAAATGTTTTCATGTATGTTTAATGTCCTTTTTAACCATTTTTGAATTTTACTACATGGTATGTAAGGAATCTTTTTTTACCAAATGCGGTACTTTTTGACTTTTCCGACAAAAGTACGAGGAGATTGTTAATTTTAACTTATACAGCGTGAACGGATTTTTACGGTTTTATAAAGCCTTATTTTCAAGATGTTTCCTCCAAAATATTGCATGATTATTTTCAACAAAACCCTTTTTTTTAAAAAATTGCATGGAATTTTGTGAAAAGAAAACGATTTTGAGGAAGAAAGGATATTTTCCTCAATATTTAATTTCAAGTGTTTTATCAAAAATATTTTCCATCTAAGATGACATTATTTTATATGTGTATGTTTCAAGTATAATTTCTCTATTATTTAAATGGTTTCACTTTTCTTATGATGAAATAATATCCATTTGTTTTATATAGATTATGTTATGATAGAATGATGGTTATGAAACCCATTTTATTCTTTGGGTTATGATGAATGATTTATGTTTATGTTGTGGCACAATTAATAATGATTTCATTATGAGATGGGTGGTACCTATATCTCCCTCCAATGCATTTGGTAATGATTTATATCTCATGAGATAGACATGGATGGAACGACAAGTTAAACTGGTTCAGTAATACAGGACTGGAACGAGGAGTGAACTCGATTCAGAAAGGGACTTTGTTCACTAAGATGGTTTTGGTAGCAATGCCTTGGATACTATGGAAATCATTACATGTGATTAATGGATTCCACAATTACATGTTTTATTCCCATTCTATTTTATCAGTATTAATGTTTCTTTATGATCTATGCCTTATGTAATACCATTTTTTATGTCATTTCTCAAGATTTTGATGTTTAAATATTATGTTCATGTTTTGAAGTTCAAATGTATATGATTTGTTTTATTATATCCATTCTTACACTTACTGAGTATTTGAGCTCATCATTTATATTTTTTCTTTTCCCTAGGATTTAAATAAAGGTTTAAGGTAAGAAAACAAAAGGGGATGTTCTTTCTAGGAGATGTTAAAGATCTTCCACCACGATTAGAAGATTATCTTCCACGTTTCCAAAGACACTAAACTATTACGGTCCTTGTGTGTCTGTTTTCATTATGTATCAAGTATTCCACAAAAGTACTGTAATATCTATGTACTTCAAGCTTTGGGTCTTTACAGTTGGTATCAGAGGAAAGTTTTAGTCATCCTTTGGAAACTAGGATGCGAGAAATTTAGTGAGATCCCTAGAGATATTTCTAAGGAATCTCTAGGATGTCCCTAAGTTTAAGTATAAGAATAGGTTATAGTGTTAGAATTTTGGTAACTATCTTAACATTAAACCTAATATGTTAGATATTAAAGGTACTCCCCATTTATTATGTTGTTTTACCTATCATGATTTTTTCCTCTCACACTATACTTTTTGGGTTTTAGAAAATGGATGGAAACAGGAAGATTCACGATAATGGAGGATATGATGGACAATGGAATGATATTCTTCCTGATCAACCAAATGAAACGAGATTTAGATGTCCAAAAATCGTTATTATTGCTAATCAGTAATCTAAAAATATGATCAATAATCTCAACATTGGTTAGTATCCGGACTCAGCTAATAAGAGAAAGATGGGGTTTCATGATGATCATAGAGGCAATAATGTTCAATTTCCCTCATGTAAATAATGTGGGAAGAGGCATCAAGGACAATGTTTCAAAGGAACTGGAAGATGCTTTGGGTTTGGGAAGAAAGGACAAAAATCCAATAATTCCAATGGAAAAGGTTCAGTTAACACTATGGACAAGGATAATGGTATTGAAACGACATCAACAACGATTAAATGTTTTAAATGTGGAATGTATGGGCGTTATTCAAACCAATGCCCTAAGGAAAAATCTCATGAAGGGAATCATCATGGTCATATGGGTAGTATTTATGTGGATGATGACGAAGACACTACAAATGATATATGAGATGGAAGAGATGATGAAGCTCAGTCATTGGTTTAAGAAGGTAGTGTAATGATTATATGTTTATCAAGAATAATGTATGGTACTATGGAATAAAGAAAAATCTAATGATTGTTACACTATTGCCTTTGCTTGAGTTTTGAAAGTATATGAAGAATGGTACTGGTAACCATGAAAGGTTATTCAAATATTTTTGGAAGGTAGATGATATGAGCATAATGGAAGGATAATGAGATAATGAGATGTTTGATAGTATTAATGATCTCATTACTTGTATTAGGACAAAGAGATATCATGGTTTGAGTATACAAAGTTTTTGGATTTTGGTATGTGGAAAGAGTTATGTTTTTACAACATTCATGTTTTCACTATGGTTCAATGGGTACTCATGCTTTAAGAGAATACATGATTAAGGAATTCACATGTTTGGAATTTTACCAAAAAGATATATATAGCGTATGATATACGGGTGATAAATGATTGTACTCAATGATTGGTAGATGACTTTTCTAGTAATGGTTTTTTTATACTATGATCTTGGACTGAAGTATTTTGGATAAGCCTAATGATTGGATTGAATTAAGTTATACATAAGATAGTATTGTTTAAGGCTAGAACCTTTTTGATATTATTTCAGCAATGTTATAATAATGTAGTTTTTGAAAAAGGGACAACCGGTAGGATGAGAAACAACCCTTCGCGTCGGACAAGGTTTCGGGAATCGAACACACAACCTAAGTGCGACATGCCTTTATCTCCTACCACTGGCCTACAGGAAGTCCCCAGTTAGTATAAATGTGTTTTAATTTATTAAGTGGTATGATATATGAAGTATAAGTCCATTTTAGAAACCATATATGTTTAATCTCAGCATAGATGGACTTATGAATATTTAATAAATTGTGCTAAACTTTTTGTGATAAAAACAGATGGAATGACCTAACATTCTATCGCATGATCTGCTAACACTTGACGAATGAAAAATTCAACTTCATTTCTTTAAGAGATGAAGTGGAAATTGTTCAAGGCATGAACAACGGTGAGATTGTACCAAAATCATGTAAGTATATCTTCTAATTAAAATTTTTTAACATTAGGGAAATGATATTGAAAACCAAAAATGTTGTCATAGTGCCCTTATATTCGATGAATCAAATGGTACCTTAGATCATCACAAATTTATGGCTTTGTGATTGTTGGATTTTTAATATCTATGTTCTCTACCACTCTCCATCAGAATTTGATGGTTAGATTTTTCTTCCATATCCATATTTCCACCTATGTTCTCCTATGTGGATACCCAGTGATGAGTTAATCTGGGTAACTGTTACATTTATAACTTTCCTTTTTTGAAATTAGGTTTTAGTATTCCTTTTTACGATGTTGGTTTCTATGAATGAAACTTTCAAGTAGTAAACCATTTATAACCCCGACGAATTTCGAGGGCGAAATTCATTTTAAGGGGGGTGGAATGTAACATCCCGAGGTTTTATAAGATATATTTGTTTTAATTTTTTTCATATCTTATGTTGTACACTACACCAAAATTATCTTAGGCTATACGTGACACCGTATTAGCTTGAAATATACGCAACATTATTCTTGGCTCGTGTTACACACAATTTGAAGTTCATTTTGAAGAAAATATTCTACGCAACATTAAGTATAGATTTTTTTTAATTTATAAATGAAATAAGTTTTGAATTATGTTATACACAACACCAAAAGAGTCTTTCACTACACGCAACCCTGACTTGTTTTCATTACACGCAATCGTGACCTTCCTCGATAGCGTGTGTTGTACGCAATACTCGGTTTCACTAAACAACGATATATTATTATAATATTATTATAAACTATCCATTATGAATATTATTAACAAAAATTTTAATTTTTTGACATTATAATTGATGTTACACATATTAAAGAACATGGTATGAGAAAAATTTAAATTGTTCGGGTGAAATAAATATTTTTCAAAAAATGCACTTTTGCCGCCTTTTGATGGACCACCCATTTTAAATATAATTTTTGACAAGTTTATAAGTTAAATTTTACAAAATAAGATTCTTCTTTTGAATCAGGATATAAAAACTTACATTGGATAATGTTTTGATATTTTTTTGATAACATTCATATTTTAATGAATAGTAAAAACACGCTGTATTTTAATTAAAAACAACCTTTTCATTGTAATAATATATATAGTTAAAGTATAATATTGAATAGTTTTAAAGTATAAACAGAATATATTTTTACCATTTAATATAATTTATGTCATTAGCATTGATTTTACATTGAATTCTTAGGTAAAATTATTTTAATCTTTTGCAATGTTTTAACTTTTACAACTCGTTTTCATAGCAACAGGATTAATTTTAAATTAATTTCTGCAACTTTTGTTATTGAATTTGGGAAAATGGATTCCATATTAAGAATCAGTGGGTCCAAATTATATTAATAGTCTAAATCTTATTTTTGGGCATTATGAATAGTAACTACGGTAAATTTTATTTACCATAGTAAAAGGTAAATCGGGTAATTAAGGGTAAATATAATATTATAAAATTACCCTAACACTTGTATTAATATAATTGGATGTTTATAATTCTTCCTAAGGCATATTTTGGTCGAAATGGAATCCATTGGAACCCACTTGGAGGTGATTAAGACCTTTAGTTTATTTTATTTAAATGAAAGTGATATATGTATCACTCAACTTTAATAATTAAAGTATTTTTAATATAAGTTTATACAGAATATAAATTCGGTTATAAATAATCATTTGAAATATAAAATTTTTTCTTTATCATGGTAATTTATTTATAATCTTTAAGAGATATTTAATTACTTTAATATCTTATACATTAATGATGCAGAAATTATTTATTTAGTGAAAAATAAGTAATATAGTTTTTATTGAAATAATACTACCCATTAAATGGCTCAAAAACCTGACCATAACTTATTGGTAGTGTGTATATATACCATAATAATCGAATTACAGAATATATGACCGTTTGGAGTCTTATAAATGTGATTATAAAACTTATATTATTTTATTTTATATGATGTCAATGTTGTCACCTTCATAATTTAATAAATATAACATTTTAAAAATTGTGTTTTTAGAAGATAAATCCGACTAAATGTATTATTATAAAATAAATAAGATTTATCTTCATTATAGTATTTTGTTTTTAATTTTTATGCAACAAATAAGTATATTTAATAATTATACAAAAATATTGTAGTAATTTTTTTATTAAGTTAAATATCAAATAAATGGTTTTAAAAATAGTAAAATAAATATTATATGAACTATTTAAAGTGATCAACTAATTTTCTAGTTTACTATGACATGTTAGGAACCTATTAAATATTTTAGTTCGAATATATCCTCTGTGTGAATTTTATTTAAATTAAAATAATTGAATAGTGTCAAAATTGACACTATTGTTATTTTATAAAAATATAATATTATTAAATTTTTTAAAAATCACAAAAATATTTAAAAATTTTAAATTGAAATTAAGATAGTCTAAAATGTCATAAATTATCTAATTATGGATAATTCACTGCACATAAGTAATTATTTATAATAATTTAAAAATTAGAATCATATTACCACAAATAAAATTAATAGATTAAATAAGGATAAATCAAGTTGATAATGTTTAAAATAAATTATCTACATGTCTAAATTTTATTGGTTGATGGGATTACAACCCTATATCATCTAATATTCGAATTGAGTAATTTTTTGAGGTTTTTATGTGGGGTTTGAATTTATATTAAAATAATATTTTTGAGGATTCCAAAGGTGCCCCTCTCCTCCCTTATAAAAGGGAACCTCCTCCCTCTCCTCCTCACACCACATTGAGCCTTCAAGATCAGCCAAACCCTGCCAATATATCTTCTCCACTTACCTAGAAACATCCTAGAGGTAATGTTCTACTTGAAAGACCAATCGTTGTGCCCTAAGAGGAGGTTTCAAAGAGGCATATCGAAGAAGAGGTATCTCTTACCGATTCTTTCAAATTTATTTCTTCTTCTACCTCCTCTTCTTTAGTTGTTTCTTTATATTGTAATAACATAAGTATCAATAATATACTGATATGTTATTATAAATATGAAACAACCTCATTTCACCTTCTATCCATCCTAAGGAAAACGAAATCACCACGCGTGCGTATGTACGAAATACCGTCTCCACGCCGTGGTGTAATTTGTTTTTCCACCACCACATTACTTGGATGGGTATAATGGTGTAAATAATAAATACATATGATTATTATAACATCATAATGATTATATGATATTAGATCATTCACTCCAATTCGATTCAATAAATATGGGACCGATATCATCGCTCGTGCGTACGTACGGATTACCATCTTCACAACGTGATGAGATTCATTTTCCATGTTAACAATTCAAGAATGATAATAAAGTATATATAACAAGTAATAATGAAATATATGACATAATAATGCTACTGGATTTATGTATATATATATATATTTCTTACACTTTACTCCATTCAATTCAATAAGGAAACGAAAACAGCGTTCATGCGTATGTACGACCTACCGTCTCCATGAACGGTGTATTTCTTTCCATTTATCGATCTATTATATATATATATTCTTAATATATATTATATATAAATCATGTTTTATATTCTGGAATTAATTAATCATGATCTAAGTAATCATATTAATAATTACAAGTCAAAACAAGGACGACAAATGAAATGATTTTACAGAAAAAGCTCTTTAACATGGAATTTACAAAAGAACGGGTAATATAAAGCCATAAGTGAACCATATATGATATCATTAAAATGAGTATGATTCTATAATAAGTCAATGAAATTTTTTAAATCATTATACAGGAGGTTCGATACGTACGAAGCATATCGGACCTAAGGTAAGGGATAATTTATCAATCTCATTTTTATCCGAGATTGTTTATGTGTAAGTATTTACTGGGGTTATCATTATCATCAAAGACCATGTTTTCTTAAAAAAATTAATGTATGTTTAAAGTCATTTTTACCCATTTTTGGCTTTTACTACATGGTATGTAAGGAATATTTTTTTTGTTTACCATACGAGGTACTTTTTGACTTTTCTGACAAAAGTACGAGGAGATTGTTATTTTTAACTTATACAGCGTGAACGGATTTTTACGGTTTTATAAAGCCTTATTTTCATGAAGTTTCCTCAAAAATATTTCATGATTATTTTCAACAAAACCCTTTTATTTTAAAATTTCATGGAATTTTTTGAAAATAAAAATATTTTGAAGAAGAAAGGATATTTTTTTCAAGATTTCATTTCAAGTGTTTTATCAAAAATATTTTCCATCTAAGATGACTTTATTTGATATGTTCATGTTTCAAGTATAATTTCTATATTATTTACATGGTTTCACTTTTCTTATGTTGAAATGATATCCATTTGTTTTATATGGATTATGTTATGATGGAATGATGTTTATGAAACCCATTATATTCTTTGGGTTATGATGAATGATTTATGTTAATGTTGTGGCACATGTAACAATGATTTAATTATGAGATGTGTGGGACCTATATCTCTCTCCAATTCATTGGGTAATGATTTATATCTCATGAGATAGAAATGGCTGGAACAGAAAGTTAAATCGGTTCAATAATACAGGACTGGAGCGAGGAGTGAACTCGATTCAGAAAGGGACTTTGTCCACTAAGGTGGTCTTGGCAGCAATACCTTGGCTACTATGGAAATAATTACATGTGATTAATGGATGACACAATTACATGTTTTATTCCATTGATATTTTATCATTATTAATGTTTCTTTATGATTTATTCCTTATGTACTGCCATGTTTTGATTCATTGCTCAAGATTTTGATGTTTAAATATTATGTTCATGTTTTGAAGTTCAAATGTATATGATTTTTTTTATTTTATCCATGATTACCCTTACTGAACATTTGAGCTCAACCTTTATATTTTTTCTTTTACCCAGGATTTAAAGAAAGGTTTTAGGTAAGAAAACAAAAGGGAAAGATCATTATTGGAGATGTTGAAGATCTTTCACCATGATTAGAAGATTATATTCTGAGTTTCCAAAGACACTAAACTATTACAGCCCTTGTGTGTCTGTTTTTGTTATGTATCAAGTATTCCACAAAAGTAATGTAATGTCCATGTACGTCAAGCATTGGGTCTCTACATTCTCTTACCAATATTGTACTTCTATGTAGTAATTTTGTCTCTAGAATAGTTTTTTATTCCATGGGGGATTTCTAGAATATATGCCTCTCAAAACTCTTGTGTACCATAAGCATCAACTTCATCGAATTCTATCGCACTCCCACTATCACTTTTAGAGATATTCTCCCTATAAAGAAATATGGCATGTCTTGAAAAAATTAATTTTTTGTATGAGGGTTCATATAGATTATACCGCCTTGTTAATTTGATATATCCTATAAATTTATAGTTTGTTAATTGGGGTACATATTTGTTACCTAAAGAGGCCTTAACAAATACTTCACAACCCCACTCATGTATGTATGACAACAAGAATTTCATTCCATTCAATAAATGGTATTCTATAGCTTCATCCACTTTAGTTAGCGCTTGGTTTGTTATTTGTGCTACTATTTGTAATGATCATCCACAAATGGATAATTTAAGACTTTCATAACTCATAAATTTTTACACAGTGTACAATAAGGCGAGGATCCTTATTTCACTTACACTGTTCCACTGAGGTGTATTAGGAGAAGTGATTTGATATAGGATCCCAAAATCCCATAAGTAATCAATGAAGTCTTAATTACGATATTCTACTTAATGGTTAATGTAGAGTTTTTTAATTTTCTTACCAATATGGATCTCAAATTCATTCATGTATTCCTTGAATTTACTAAAGAATCTGATTTATTCCTCACCAAGTAGAAATATACCTTTATACCAAAACTATCCATAAAATTTATGAAGTATGAGTACTCACACCTTTAATAAATAGGAAATTATCCACATACATCTTTATAAAATATTTTTAACAAGCTCATTGGACCACTCACCTTCTCCAATAAATGGGGCTTTGGTCATTTTATCTTTTAAATCTGCATGACATAGACCAAGTGGTTTTATTTTAAAAGAATGTAAATATCTATCTTGTTATAACTTATTCAAGCACTTTCCATTTACATGAACTAGATAGTGACATCATTTTGGGGTGTGGAATGAGTTATGTGAAGTAGTTTACATATCGATTTCCATTACTCGATTTGTGTGATCACACACATAAAAATCGTTATTTAAATTTACCTTACTATAATAAATGAAATATTTATAAAATAATGAAAATTAATTTCTAAAATTTAAAATAAATTCATCTGTATCATGTATATATATAGATATAGTGTTTTTGGTAACCAAAGTCACTTAATAACAACCCGTTAAAACCAATATCATTCCTTTATGTAACGTTTGGTAGTAGTCCTCAAAAACTAAATCAGTAAGTTTTGGTCGATTGACTACTCGTAGATCTACGTCCTCCCAGTCTTATATTATAAATCTACATGGTTTATATATATATATATATATATCTCCCTTTGTGTGTGTTTGAGAACCTGAATCTGTATCTAATACCCAATATGTAAAAACATATAATTTTGACTTGATACCAAATGAACATGAAGCTTCCCCTTGTTTGTTTTTATGGGTGTAATTTTTCTTCTAGTGTCCTTTTTTTCCATATTTGAAACAAACAACATCTTTTTACATTAATTTCTAATTGATATTACTCTTCTTGGAAGGGTGTGAAGAATATTTTTGTTTAAAGATATTTTCATTAACTTACCATTTTATCACTATGAGGACTGATGGAATTGTTATCTTTATCTCCTTATCTTCTTGGGGAAGAAGAGTGAAAAGATATGGAAGATACATATCAATGCTATTTATATTAAAATTTATAATAAAGGAGGAGAAATTCTATGGGCTTGATTCTATAATGAGATTAGTGACCCGTTATTTAAAGAGATTAAATGCTAGAACCTCTAAGTACTCAATGCATCGAATGGTTTTGACTACATGAGGCCCATATGGGAAAATCTCTCCAAGATTAATATAAAAGAGTAGCTTGGAAATGTCAAATTGTTCCTATATCTCTCTCTCGATAAAGAACATATAGGTTATTAAGCATTCTATATGAATCATCATTTTCAAAAGAATTCACGAGTTTACTATATATAGATGAAAGCATCAAAAATTTAATATTGATCGTGTCACTCAATTTTTTTTCATATAAAGGGTAATCTTCGTCACTCACCTTCTTTGAAGGTGGATCAAGAATTGTGGATTCTAGCACCTAATATTTCTGTTCATGGCATATCATAATCCAAAGGCGTCTAAAACACTCCCAAAAGTAATTTCAAGTGAGAAGATTTAATTTCACCAATATTGATCATATGGATAATGTAGATAATGGGCATAAAATGTAATTATATAATTAAATATCATATTATATGTCCTTTTTCGTGATTTAATATTGTCAGATAAATAATAAATTATTTGATTTTATTAAGTCTCCCATAATTTTATCAAGTCCTTATAGACATAACCATTGTAATTATAATTTCTAATTGTTAGGACATTATTGTGGAAATGTTTTTTATTTCCGTTTACATAACCTCAATGAGGGATGTTCAAGTAACTTGAAGGTATTTAGGTAGGCCGGTATTTTCTAACTGTGTGCATGTAGCGCCTTGATTCTTTGAGTGGACTCCCCAATCCTATAATCCAGACTTATCTTGCCTAATCACTTTCCACTAAGTTACATCAAATATATTGAGGGATAATTATCTTTATGTAAGATTGTTAAGTTAACCCATAAGCTTCATAATAAACACATGTTAAAAGTATGTGTACCAATAAGGGTTGGTCAAATACATAGTTCTACGACTTTGATGCCCAATCATGTAATGGATGTCTAAGTCTCACCTAACATTTAATTGAGGGATTTTAATTTTATATGCATAAAGTTTACCTTGTTTTAACCTTTACAAGTATTGTTAATATTAATTACATATTACCTAATGAATTAACCATGATATATAAAACATTTATGTATAATTGATTTATTTAAATTCCAAATTCTCACAATAATTAATTTATTTATGTGACCATAGTATTTCATCCATAAAATAAATAATTGCATATGCATTAATAAATAAGTAAAAAATTTGACTGATAATGATCTTATAATAGTCAACATTATGAGAGGAAATTAAATCAACCTTTCACTTAAGGGAAATAAATTATATTGTCAGTATCAACAAGAGTTACAACATTCTAACTATCCACCAATATATCTCATGGGTTGGAATAATTATGATTATATCTTGAGCTTCCTCCACATTTTATAAGAAACTCTATTAATTATAAATATTTATAACTCACACACATGTGAGGGGAAACAAATGACTGGTTAAAGGGGGAATATATAAATATCCTTGGACACGATGGTCCTAGATAATAATGGAGAGATTTTTGAATCATAGGCTATAAATTTTAATTTAATAATAAATAATCACATACCCATGAAATAAATTAAATTAAATTATTTCCAACACATAAACAGGTATTGGTCTAGAACATAAATGTTCATACATGAAACTTATACGAAAACATAAGTGGCTAACATTTATTTCATTATATTTTTATTATTACTATGATAAGTGAACATTAGTTAATTGATTAATTAATTAAATCCATTCCATCTTATTTACCATCTAGATTCATTTTGAGATAAAAATCATAATGGAATTAATGGAAAATAAACTATGGAACCAATAGTTATTGATTAATTATAATAAATTAATTGATCATTTAGAAATATCTAAAACCCTTATTAAATTTTCCCATACATAATGTGTGAATAAAAGTAATAAGGTTTTAATGATGTGATATTCAATCTAATGTAATTTAATTTTTCTAGTAATTAGGAGAGTACGTGTTATGTACAATCCAACTACATGATTTGTACCTCTGTTTCCATGTATCCGTGTCACACACCTAGGGCTATGGCATATTGGCTTAGCCAGACTACGTGGCATGTTAACTTGGCCAGATTAAATGGCATATACATGCCACTAAAAGACCTGTATCATGTTTCCATGTTCCAAAGATACTTTCTAGGGTCTTCAGCATGTATCTTGGTTAGATTACATGGTGTGTATAGGCCAATGAAACACTGTGGTGTTCTAATTCTACATTCCTATTAAACCCATCGAAAAAATATTCGTCTTCTAGGGAAAGAGACTACATGTAGTGTGACTCTGGCTACAAGAAATGTATCTCTAATTTGGGTTTTCTAGATAAATCAACATGTATATATGATGCATGAATTTGTGAACTACATTCCGTGTACAACGCATACATGACATGTATATAATAAATACACTAGGTAGTCTATATCACTTGTTTTGACCATGTATTATGACCACATATATTGAATTATTTACATTGTTAACCCATGCATACTACATTTTGTGTACACCGTAAACACACCATGTAATATGAAAACTATGTTCAAGGTTGGCTAGTTAACTTTCAACAGAAACCACGTGTATTAACTACATGGAATTTTGTGTATCTCACAGCACAGATTGGAGCTTCATACTGGGGTACACAAAGTGTAATCTAACTATATGTTGTGTAACCCTGTCTTACCAACCTAAAAGTGGATGTTCCTGATTGGATATCTAGTCATTCTCCACATTTTCTTAGACCTATAATAAAATTAATCATTTAACGAACATGATTAACATGTCAATTAATGTTAATTTAAAACATATTAAATAATGAATAATATGAAATAAAAACTAAACCAATGATTCAATATAGATCAACAATCAGATAAATAATTATAAATTTAAATGAGAACACACTGATCCAACTGTTTGGTTGTGGGTATAGCAGAAGTATACAGTGGTGGGTGAAATATTACAATTTATTTAAATATTGAATTTCTCAGAACATCATGAAAGGATATTGCATGTAAAATTAATAATTAATTTATTTAATATCTGGAGAAAAGAATATATGATCATACGATATTTATTTTATGTGAATTTAGATCATAGGAAAATAGCCATTGAAATTTCCTTCATTGAATTGTAACGATCCATTGATTGAATCCATTTACCGGTGATCCACACATGATCCTTTTATTTCTATGTGATTCCAATCAATATCTAAGTTCTAACACAATGAATTGATTATCATGTATTGTTTGTGTTGATCACTCGTCTTTCTATCTTGAATAAATATCTCTTGCATTTGTAATTATTGAGAGGGAGAGAAAAGGATGAGTCTAGAGAAAATTCATTATAGGAATAAGTTCTATATTTTTTATTGTACACCCTACAAAATAGACATAAGAATCTATTTATAGATCTTTGGTTAAGGTTAAAATTATAATTTAATTTTATTTCAACACATAAATAATATTATATCCTCTAATAAAACTAATTCCACTTAATAATAGTAATAATAATAATAATAATAATAATGATAATAATAATAATGGTAATTTATAATAATAATAATAATAATAATAATAATAATAATAATAATTTTTCATGCACCATCTTGGTAAATAACATATTTGATATAATCGTATTGTTAATTAATATTTTTCAATGGAAAAAGTCTTGTACCATCCAAACTACTATAGCATTTATTAAACACCCAAATAAATATTTAATTTAAATATTTCACTTATCAATAAATATTTTCGGTTGAAACAACTTGATTAAAATTATCACTTGATCATGAGAATAATATTTATTCAATTAATTAAATTAAAATATAATATAATAAATATAATTAGAAACCCTTTGTGTTTAACCCATTAGTATTATTTCTTGTTGACATTATGTGGACTTACATAAAGTACAAGATTAATATCTAGAAATGGGTCATGGATCCCAAGAGAAATAACTTAATGTCGCAATGATGAAAACCATATATGAATGCTCATTGAGTAATATATTCTCTTTATCATAATATATCATCAAGTAGGATGCACATATGTGTCACCAACCTATATGCTTAATATGTATTTCTTTGACTTTTTGAGATAAACACATTGTTACACCATGACCATAAAATTTAAGGTATCGATTCAATTCCAATAAAAAGGCTAAGATACCAGCTTCCATAAATATGGAAGGTACAAATCTTTCCTTGACTTATCCATTAATGAAATGTTAATCGTGATTCACCCAATGTACCCTGCCCCACCGCAAATATATGTCATCACAATTATCTTAAGAAAATATAATTGTGCAAGCCATTAAAGGAATTAATGATTATATTATTGTACAAATACCATTACACACACTCACAAATAGGAATATATAATGACACCAAAACATGTGAAATTCCTACTAGAATGTTTTTTCTCATAATCTCATATTTTAGAGAATAATAAGGGAAAAATCATTAGAAAAATCCTCATCTGCTTATTAGTACTCACTCTTCATAGTCTATGTATTATTTTCCCATCATATTATGTTATCCAACTAAAAAATATTATTTAATAATATCATCATAGAACATCAAGGTTCTCATCACAACGAAGAATTTCATTGACCTAATCAATGTGGTGTATACTCTAGGACATTATTACATCATAGTCAATATGAACAATGAAAAATATGTAATAATATTTTTAATTTATATTTAATACACTGAATATAATTTTAATCAATGCACAAAAAAAAATTATTAGGACACCAAATCCAACAATATATACCATCCATGTGATGCAATAATGAAAAATTAATTACATCACTTCGCAGAGTTGGTAATCCATAGATATGCATGAATGATGTTATCATATTTCAGTGAATGGAAAGGTAAGAAAATATATGACATATTAATTTTATATAATAATAAATATTTCACAAAAATGATATATATACATTAATATTATCATCATAAATACTCATAATATGTGATGATGGAAAAGAAATTACATCGGCTCACAACGTGATATTCAATCGTACACACAGATGAAGGTTTCATTTTCCATTTTGTGGAATTACATATGGATGGAGGTTATTCCATTAAAAAAATAACATATTATTATTTATAATATATTATACTCAAGGTTCAATAATATTAGAAGGAGGTGAAAGGATAACTAAAACAAAATGCTTGGTTAATAATGACACCTCTTCTTTGAAGAACCTATTTAGATTTTCACCAAAATCCATCCTACAAGGGATCTATAATCAATAAAGGGAATATATGATGTTATATGTGAATTAAGGAAGGTATTTTTTCGGTATTGAATGAACCAAAATGCTTTTGAAGTGTTAAGAAAAGAGAATCAGAGGTGCCCTTTTATAAGTGAGAAGTAGTTTCAATTCTGAAAATAGTCAGAATTATTCAATAATTTGAAGTAAATATATGGATAATTGCCACCAAAATTTATAAATTATGTTGTTTTCAGAGTATATGGTTTATCCATGTAACGACCCAAAGTTTCATTAATGAAAATCCCTCTTGATCCAGTTAAATGTATCTTTATGAAAAATGTTTTTATAAGATGTCAACTTCTTTGGTTTTATGACAAGATTTGTGACCGTTACTTTTTATCCGTTGAACAGTGATCACATGAGTAGTATAATTACATGGCTTTAAAGAACCCAATTTTTTCTGAGACAAAGGAAGCGATGGCCTCATCCAGAAGAATTTCTCCATACGAAGCCCATTTGTCGGAGCTCGGAAAAGAGGTGGTGTCTTTAGGCTTTTCCCTTGACCAAGACCAAGCTGAGCTTCATCAAGTCAAGCTCGAATTAGATCGTCTACGGGAAAAGTGTAAGTTGATTGAAATTACAACTCGAGCGATGTTATCCGAGCCACCCCAAGAGTCTGTCACTATCGCACACCTTACCATTAGGTCTTATGCAGCTATTTTAAGGGGTTATGAAACAAATAAGTAGTTTTATGTTCATGTTCATTATTTTTATATATAATAATGAATATAATTTCTAGTCATTTTTGATACATTTTAATTAGTTTTTAAAGTAAAAATGGTGGTTTTAGTTATTATTTAATTAAGAATTATATTTTATTAAATTAAAGGATTTTTTTGAATTAAATAATATTTTAATAAAATATTATTATTAATATTAAATTAATTTTTATTAAATATAATGATCTTATAATTTTATGAATGCAATTAAAATTTTATTAAGGTTTGAAAGCCATTTCTGTCAAAACCCGTGAATTTTTTATAAATGTCGGTTTTTATTTTAAAAGTGAAAATTAACATATTTAGAAAATTATTTAAATAAAATAAATATTTTTTTTGGAATCAGGATGTCAAAATTATCCAACGGTGAATTTTTCATAATTTTCTGAGATAGTCAAATTTTTGGGTAAAAATTAAATACCATTTAAATATATAATGTGTTTTACAACATCATAATGACCCAATGGTGATGTAATAAAATAACATAATCCTTATGTTCGGACAATATGTGTTTTATCATTAAAATAATGAGGTTTTGGGTTTGTTTGACTTACTTTTCAAAGCATTAATGGAGCCCTCAAGACTTATTCAACACTTTGCCTTTTTAAATTAATTTCCATGGGAGTGTGACTCACCTCCACATAAGAAACCCTAATTTTTTAATAAGTTCGGACCTTGGCCTTGTAAAATATTGTTTTCCTCTTTCCTTTTCCAGAAATCATGGGCAAATACCATGGTATGGTTTGTGGTTTGGATTATTTTAATATAAGGGGTCCCAAACCTAAATAATAAAGAATTCCCACACCTTTCCTATATAAACCCACCCAAGATCCCACTTCCTCCTCACTAAAACCCCTTGTAGTTCGTCCAACCTCTTCCCTACTCTCTCTAGAATCCTCCCAAGGTGCCCCAAGCTCCCAAGAAGCCTCTCACAAGCCTCTCTCTAGCCTTTGGAAGCACACTTCCAAGTAAGCGGTTTTCTTCCTTTCTCATTTTTTTGTCAATTTTATTTAAGTTGTATTTCCCTTTTTATTTCAATTATGAATGTTGGGGTATGGTTTCACACCTCCCCCATACTTCCCTCTTATTGTTTGAATTATGGGAAAACCATTTCTCTCTCATTAAATTCCTCCCATGTACACCCGTTACTATGCCGAAATTCCGAAAGGAACTTCTCTCTCTTCTTTTACATTCAAGCAATACTTTTGTATCATGAATCTAAATTACATTTCTATTGTTGGGAAATGTATATATATGATCTCATTACTTTCCATTACATGTAAATATGATGAGGAACCCCTTTCTCTCTCATCAATCTTTTTTATGAATTCTTATGTCACGCCGTTACGCTGCCGAAATCACACCGATTTTCTAAGCCAATGTCTTTGTGTAGTGAATACCATGCCCATTTCTCCATCATGGGTATTCACCTTTATGCACATTTACATATTGATTATAAAGTTTCATGTATTAATTCCACATTCCTTTATCGTGGAAGAAATGATTATGTTTTATGAATCCATGTTTTATGATCCATGTGGCACACTTATGCATGAAATGAAATGTTTAAGACGGATGTGCCCTTTATAGCGCTCCAATGCATTGGGTAAAGTATAGTATCATGATACGTCATGTGCAATGAGTTTTTACTCATGATAATTCAAGTGAAACGAGGGTTTACTCGTGCTTCATGTGCAATGAGGGTTTACTCATGCTCCATGTGCAATGAGCCTTGGCTCATGCTAATTCAATGTTATGTGTTGTTGCCACATTTCCATGTTATGATTATCATGCTTTATCATGCCTTTATGTTCATGTTTCTCTTATGATCTATTGATATGACTATTTCCTAACATGTATTATACTCCTCATGTTATTCATTGTGTACTCCCTTACTGGTCTTTATAGCTCACCCTTTTCTTATGCATGTCCTCAGGTTATCCCATGCAATGCTAAGTACGAAGGAATGTAGTGGTCATGTAAAGGAAGTTTTCAATAAAGATGTTGTAATTCAAGTTTAATGTTTTTATGTAATGATCCTAAGCCCCAAAGACACTAAACCTCTCGATCTTCTTTGTTGTATCAAGTGATGTTTTATCTAATAAAGCATGCTTAAGTTGTAATAAAAATCAGGGTTGTCATAGTTGGTATCAGATGATAGGTTTAGTTATTTTTGGGATTAGGAAACCCTAGTAAAGCCTTATATACAAGAATAAGCATAATAAAAATATCCCTAAGTTTTGGTAAATAATAAGTAAGTGGTTTATCAAACAAATACATCTCTGTCTGGATACGAGCAGGCAGAGGCGGCTCTGGCACAGATGTATCTTAGGGGTAAAACCCGAAAACACCGCTTTGAGCTAGACTCGAACGGGAACTGGTGCACGACAACGGGCCTTGATGAACTCTTAGTTACGACACTTCCGGGGGATATGTTTTGATAAATTCACAATCTTAGTATGAACCCTTATTAAGGGAAAAAATTCCCCTAAGAATATATGTTAGAAGGTAGATCATGAAAAGCCTAGATTGAATCCTATAGACTCATGAGTTAAAGAGATTAAAGTTTATTTATAAGTCATCAAATTTTGTATTTGGATTAACCTTTATGTTTTACCCCTAACTTTCCTTTTATTCCAGCCAATGGCCAGTAATAGGAGAACTCGGGCTAACAACCGTTGTGAAGATCAGTGTGATGATTGTACTTATGAGATGCTCAATCCAATGGGAGCGGGAATCGCGAACATTGTCACGCTTCTCTCTCAGCTAACTCAAGTTTTGAATAGAAAAACTGGTCAAGAGGAACATTCAACCCCCCTAAGAAAGAACAAGTCGCTATTGAAAGCTTCATGAGACAAAGGCCTCCTACTTTTAGTGGATCATCTGATCCCACGATCGCGGAACAATGGATCAACTCCATTGAAAAGATATTCTACATCCTCCAATGCTCTGAAAAAGTGAAGGTTCTTGATTAGTCACTGAAAGTGGCTAATATTAATTGTTAAGATCTTAATATTAATGTTTTTAAAAGTTCATAAACATCAATTTTAGTCCAATTCAGAAATTGAACTTCATTTCCCATCATTGTGCAATTCATGCATAAAATGTCAATTTGGGCCCACTCAATAATTTGCTTGTGTAAATTAAAATGTTCATCATTTTAATTTGAAATTTTGGGATATGATTTATCACTTTGTTTGGAACATTTTATCTTTTAGGTCCGATGGATGAATCTCAAAGGAAGATGGAGAATTTTGCGCCTGAAGGCAGAAACTTGCTGGAAAAAGCATAATGGGCCTATGGCCCATCAAACAAATTTGGGGCCCATAAAACAAGCCCAATGAAGCTAAACATTATACAGTAGAAAGATAAAAATATGAGGATCATTTTATTCAACTGTGGCCGGAGCTAATTCTAATGTTATCATGATGATAAATGGATCTGAATTTGAGATTTAAATGGAGGACTCGTCATTAATGCACAGAAATCCGTCCCACCATTTCGATCATAACATTCAAACGGCTGATCCATATTTCCTGAAAGTTTGAGAGATTCTAGAAGACACATGGACGAAGATATTTTATATTTATGACACCTTCGGATTCGTCCATATGAAGTGTCAAACACACACGTCAAAATGGAGGACGAATCTGGACAGTTTTCCGGGTCAACTTCGAAACGTCAATTTCCTTTTTATTCATCACCCTCCTTTTTACTCTCTTAATTGTTGGGGGGTGAATTTAATGTTGGGGGTTGACATAAGGCTCCTAATATGCCTATATAAGGAGTTGGTGGTGAAGGGAATAATCATCTAACATTTTTCCTTTAATCTAACATTTTTTCTTTGAATCCATATTTTCCTTTCAATTGTAATTTTCTGCTTTCCTTTTGTAATCGTATCGTCAATTTTTCTCATGTAAGTTTTTCTTTCACATTGAGTATCTTAATAAAATTTGTTCTTATTATTTTTTTTTCTTTTTTTTATTCACACGTTGATACCGTTGAATCTAAGTGTGAATTTATTCACACCCGCACTTGTGAATTCATCACACAACGGTGGAGTGTTCGTTCTTTTAATAATTTTCTTCTTCTTCAATTCCACCCCCATAAGTCTACATCCCGCTTCCATTGGTAGAATAGAATCAATGGAGGGCTAACCTCTTAAGGGTTTATCCAAGGGAGTAGAAAGGTCATGGATTGAATTTTATTTCATGTAATTAATATTTAAATCTATTCGTTATTTTAGGATTTCCTTTTGATGAGTTACATTCTTTCTCATCTTTGCCAACTTTAACGATGACACATTTTGAGTGCTAGTATGATCTATTTCCATTGAGTGCTCATTAAAGTGATCCTCAAAGTGAATTAGTGATTGGCCTTGGAATTGTGTAGGGATTAAATTGGTGAATGATTTGGAAGAATTATCTCATTGTTTGGATATGTCTTGAATTAATGACATGAAATTTTCTATGAAAAGAAATTCATCCAATCCACCCCAAGAAAAACCCTAAGATCAACCCACCATCAATAATTGTTTAGTTCACATAATTTTTTATTATATCTTATTTAAATTATATATTTAGTTCTCCAATTAAAATATACCTCAAAGTTGGCCACTTCATAGCCAATCCATCAATAAATCATAGCGTCTCAAGGTTACTTCTTCGGTCCCTGTGGATTCGATCCCTACTTGTACTTCAACGACCGCTTTTACCAGTAGGGTAAATTTGGGCGTGAACCAAATTTTGGCGCCGTTGCCGGGGACCCAAGTATGTTTTCCTAGACACCCACCTTCTATTCTCACTTAACTTCTCTTTTCTCACCTATATTTCTCTTTTCTTTTCCCCTTTCTATTTTCGTGTGCCCAAAAAAATCCAAATCCAAATTTCATTCAACTCCAATGGAGTATCATCAACAATATCCCTTCACAAACTCAGGATGGAATCAGTTTGAAAATCCACATTGGGAATCACCAACCTTTTTTAATCATCCTTTGAATGAATACCCCAAACCTGATAACATGAATGAAATTTTTAACGATGAGGTTTAAAAGATCAATTTCCATACCTATCAAGAATGATTGAAAAGATGAATAATGAGGAAGTCCATGATGTCGAAACATCTATCAATACTAATCCTGAAACAATTCTTCAAAAATTGTGTGAACAAATGGAAAAAATGAATTCAGAAGTATCAATTTTTAGACAAGAAATACAAAGCATTGAGACTTATGAAGAACCCATTCCCACTCAGGATGTCCTTTCCACTTCACTTATAGAAGAATCTTGTTTCCCACATAACTCATGTGAATTTAGTAAAGAACCCACTTTAAAATCTTGGAATACAGAGTTGGATAATGAAGAGATTTAGTCAGGTAATGTTGAAATTCAAGATAAAGAACATGAAGGAATTGTTAATGAGTATTTAAATCAGGATGAAATTGATTCCATGAATTCACAAGAGGGAAATTATTCTTCAAGGATTGAATGTCCAGAATATTACACCAAAAATGATTTTTTAGAATCACCAATCACTGAAAAATTTGGAGAAATACCAATCATTGAGCCCATACACACTCCTGAAATTAACCTAGACACTTTTGGGGATGAATAATATTTTCAAACGGAACCAATTCTTTCTAAAATTTTTGGGGAAGAAACCGACATTCATTCAAATTTCCAATCTTCATTAGGAAATTGCAATCAACCAAAACTCAAAATCATCATCCTTCATTCCCCAAACAAGAATTACATCATAGGTGATACCCACGACCATAATTTATTCATTCATTCTTCTCATGAAAGAAATAATGTTAGATTGAACCTTAACGTCTTAGGCAAGACAAAAAATGCAACTAGATCAACCATTTCTGACATTCCTTGTATCTTCAGATTTATTTTAGAACATGGATTTATACAAGGAAAAGATTCTAAAGAAACAATCAATCTCAATCAAGTTGAAGTGGAGAAAGATGGGTTAATTAAAATGCTGAAAGTTGGAATTGGATAAGTTGGGGGGGGAAGTCGAGCCAACGACGTTAAACAAAAGCGCTGCATGGGAGGCAACCCATGGTTTTCATGTTTTCTAATCATTTTGAATCATTTTCTATTTCATATAATAAATTACCATAGACTGTTGACCTGTTCTTATTTTATGAGTAAGGATGGGTTTGAAAGGGGATCGCCATATTCATCCGTGTCACGTGGCGTGATCTCTGAGTAATACCTTACCCAGAAAATATAAAGAAGAAAATGTATCATCAGTTTATTTTGTTTTGTTTTATTTTTATGATTTTATAGGTTTAAAAAAATAAAAGGTCATGTCGTAAACCATAAGGAAAATCCATTCACCATCATCCAAGACGCTGAGACTCAAATCCAGGATTGAAGGGAGACTATGGCATGCGCTATCATCATCAACCACCAGGTGACTTCATTCCATGATTTTCATTTAAAATTTCTTCTTTTAACTCCTCTCCTACCCCCTTCTATCTTTTCTTTTCTTTAAACACTGGGGACAGTGTTATTCTAAGTTGGGGGGGATAAAAAATAATTTTTTTTTTGAATAAAAAAATGCATGAAAAGAAAAATTCCATTAACCTTAAATATGATAAACACACATTGAAAACTCTAAAATTGGATATCAAATAAATTTTGCATTCCTTGATTCTGATTTTAATGCAAGTTTAAGTTCATGAGCATAGTTTTTGGAAAGTGCAGTTGTCCGATGTGATTTTTCAAAGTTTACATTTTCATCCTCTTAATAAAAATGCCACAATACACGTCTACTGGATCGTGGGTGTAAATTTGAGTTCTTGGGTCCCTTTCATTATAGAATAGGGTTCTGGGGTCACTTTTAGTTTAATTTGAGTATCCAAAAAAAACAAAAAAAAAACAAAAAACAAAAAAAAAACAAAAAAAAAATTGAAAAAAATAATAATGACCACATAGAGAAATGTTTTGTCCAAATGTGTGGCGTCCGGCACTTGGGGATCGTGACTCCATAGTTGTCTTGCCCAGAGTTAGGCTGTATATCTCTATTGTAGAGCATGAAATTGACAAAATGTATGGCGTCCGGCACTTGGGGATCGTGACTCCATAGTTGTCTTGCATAGAGTTAGTCTTTTCATATCTTTTGTGGTTAAAAAAATTAAAAAAAAAAATAAAAAATAAATGGATACTCATCTTAAGGTTTAATGTGATTCCCACCCAGCGCTTCCATTTTTTCCCCTTGAACAATAAAATGGGCCCCATATATTTTATGATGCACAACACTTTATCATGCTTAATTGGAATTGGATGAAATGTGGCGATGAATTTGAACAAAGGAATGGGCTTGGGCTTGGGATATGCTTATGGACCTAGCTTGTTTTAAATTATTTTGACGGGTTTTCATAATTTTTTATGGTATTAGATATTTGGGTGAGTAATGTGTATTTAAATGTTTTTGGAAAAGAGGATTTGGATTTCATATTTGTAATTTATTTTGCTCGGGACTAGCAAAACTCAAGTTGGGGGGTGTGATTATTCACTGAAAGTGGATAATATTCATTGTTAAGATCTTAATATTAATGTTTTTAAAAGTTCATAAACATCAATTTTAGTCCAATTCAGAAATTGAACTTCATTTCCCATCATTGTGCAATTCATGCATAAAATGTCAATTTGGGCCCACTCAATAATTTTCTTGTGTAAATTACAATATTCATCATTTTAATTTGAAATTTTGGGATATGATTTATCACTTTGTTTGGAACATTTTATCTTTTAGGTCTGATGGATGAATCCCAAAGGAAGATGGATAAATTTGCGCCTGAAGGAAGAAACTTGCTGGAAAAAGCATAATGGGCCTAAGGCCCATCAAACAAATGTGGGGCCCAGAAACCAAGCCCAATGAAGCTAAAATTTATACAGTATAAAGATAAAAATATTAGGATCATTTTATTCAACTGTGGCCAGAGCTAATTCTGATGTTATCATGATGATAAATGGATCTGAAGTTGAGATTTAAATGGTGGACATGACATTAATGCTCAAAAATCGGTCCCACCATTTCGACTATAACTTCCAAACGGCTGAGCTAAATTTCCTGAAATATTTACAGCTCATAGCGGACAGATGGATGAAGATATTTCTCTTCTACCTCCCCTACGGATTAGGCCTTCTTCAATTTCTAATTCACACGTCAATGTGGTGGATGAATCTGGACAGTTTTCCGGGTCAAATTCGAAACATCAATTTCCTTTTGATTATTCACCCTCTATTTGACTCTATTAATTGTTGGGGGTGAATTAATTGTTGGGGGATGTACCTAAGGATCCTAATATTCCTATATAAGGAGCTAGTGGTGAAGGGAATGGGGGGTGGAAAATTTTCTTATCATCTTGGATGCTTTGTTTTCATTGTAATGTTTTGTTGTCCATTTGATGTTGTAATCGTTCTTCATTCTCATGTAAGTTATTTGAATCACATTAGTTCTCAATAAAAGTTCTTCATTTCATCTTTTTATTTTTTTTCTTATTATCACTTTGATATCGTTGCTTTAATGTGTGAATTTATTCACACCAGCACTTGTGAATTTATTCACACAACGGTGGAGTGATCGTTTCATTGTTTTATTTTTCTTCTCCAATTCTGCTTCTTTAAGTCGACTTCCTACTTCCATTTATTTAATAGCATAAATGGAGGGCTAAACCCTTATGGGTTGGTCCTAGGGAGTTGCATGGGGAATATTGGATGTTATTTTATGATCTAAAATTCTTTAATCATTTAATTAATTTAAGATTTCCATTTGATGATTAATTTCTTCTTCATCTTCGCCAACTTTAACAATAACACATTTCGAGTGCTAGTACGATCCAATTCCTTGGAGTGATCGTTAAATTGATCCTCTAAGTGCATTGTTGATTAGCCTTGGAATTGTGAGGGATTAAATTGGTGAATGATGTTGAGGAATTATATCATTTTGTGGACACGTCTTGAATTAGTGAAACGAACGTTATAAGATAATAAATACATCCAATCTAACCCTAGTAACAACTTAGGATCAACTCATCTTAATTAATTGTTTTAGACTAAGTAAGTGTATGTTTTAATTTATTTTCTTTAAATTAATTCAGTAGTTATTCAAATAAAATCAATCCAAATAGTTGGCCACTCCATAGCCAAATCCTTCCAAAATCAGAGTGTCTCTCGGTTTCTTCTTCGGTCCCTGTGGACTCGACCCCTACTTGTACTACAACAAACGCATACCTGTAGGGTAAATTTGGGCGCAACCAGTTCTCCTGGCGGCTTATCGTATGGAGGTTGAAGCTGATCAATGGTGGACGTTGATCAAAAATACAAAGCCTGAGGAGGAGATCGAGGCTTTGGAATGGAAGGAATTCCGGAAGATGTTTTTTTATAAATATTTTCCACGCACCCTCCGTCTTAAGATGGAAAGGGACTTCCATTCCCTCAAATAGAAAGATGAAGAATCTGTGGGAGCGTACGAGGCAAACTTCACAAGGCTTGCACGATACGCTTCCAGCTTTGTCGTTACCCTCGATTGCAAGGTTGACCGCTTCTTTGGTGGGCTGAAGCCTAGCTTGCAGAAAGAATTAGCGATCCGTGACTTTGACAGCTATGAGGAAATTGTCCGATGTGCCCTCAAGGTTGAAATGGAGATCGGAGAATCACAGGGGTATCATGGGGACAAGAAGCGTAAGGTGGACTTCAATGCTGGTGGTCCGATGGATAAATCCAACAACGCTAAGAAATTCCAGCACCCCACTTGCCGAAAGTGTGGAAAGAAGCACCCTGGAAATTGCCTTAGGGGGACAAGAAAATACTTCAAGTGTGTAAGAGAAGGGCACCTAGTTGTTAACTGTCAGCAAGAAGGACCCGCAGCTGCGAAAGAGGAGAGGAACGCTCCATTCGAACCTCAACGCGTTGTTCAATGCTTCAAATGCAAAGAACCGGGTAATTTTGTGAATCAGTGCCCTAATCCAAGGGTTATCGGAGGCAATCAACAACCTCCAAGACAGCAAGGAAGAGATTTTTCCATCACTTCTTCCGAAGTGAACCCTGACAACGAAGTGGTGACAGGTACACTAGTTATTCATTCAAGAATAGCGAACGTACTTTTTGATTCAGGTTCTACGCATTCTTTTATATCTCAAAAGTTTAGTAGAACAATCCATGCACCACAACAAATCATGGAAGTAAAGATGTCGGTGAGTACGGAAAATGGGGCAATCATTGCATCCCATGAATATAAGTCCTCCCCTGTTATAATCGGTGGATTGAATTTCCCGGAGAACCTTGTCATACTCCCTTTGGTGGAATTTGATGCAATTCTTGGCATGGATTGGATTTCCTTATATAGAGCCAACATAAATTCTCGGGAGAGGGAAATCACACTCCATATGGAGAATCGACCCCCAATTCTTTACAAGTGTTAGGAGGAAGATGAATCTCTTTTAGCTCCATCATCTCCAGCATGGATATTACTACCTTATGAGCACGCATATCTGGTTCAGATGATTGAGTCCAAGGATGAAACCACCCTTGAAGAAATGCCTGTTGTGAGGGAATTCGTTGAAGTATTTCCCGAGGAACGTCCTGGTCTTCCTCCAAGAAGAGATGTTGAGTTCTCAATTGAACTTATACCTGGGGCGCTACCAATATCCAAGACTCCATATAGAATGGCTGTTTTTGAGCTTGAAGAGCTGAAGAAACAACTATAGGAGAATCTGGATAAAGGGTTTATACGCCCAAGTGCATCACCATGGGGTGCACCAGTCCTCTTCGTCAAGAAGAAGGATGGGTCAATGCGGCTTTGCATCGATTATCGTGAACTTAACAAAATCACGATAAAGAACAAGTATCCTCTCCCAAGAATCGATGACTTGTTTGATCAGCTGCGTGGAGCACAATACTTCTCCAAGGTCGACTTGCGGTCGGGATATTATCAAGTAAGGGTGAAGAAGGAAGATATCCCCAAGACTGCTTTTCGTACAAGGTACGGGCACTATGAATTCATAGTAATGCCTTTCGGACTCACCAATTCTCCAGCAATATTCATGGACTTGTTGAATAGAGTTTTTAGGGATTACCTAGACAAATTTGTGGTAGTCTTTATAGATGATATTCTAATATACTCCAAAACCAAGGAGGACCATGAGGAGCATTTAAAAACTGTACTAGAGACTTTGCGCAAGGAGAATCTCTATGCAGAGTACAGCAAGTGTGAGTTTTGGTTGAAGGAAGTCTCATTCTTGGGCCATATCATCACAAGCAATGGGATATCTGTGGACCCCTCCAAAACAGATGCAATTGAGGGATGGCCGAGGCCAACATCGGTAACTGATATCCGTAGCTTCTTGGGGTTAGCTGGATATTATCGATGATTTGTGAGAAATTTCTCACGATTGTCCAACCCTCTTACCAAGCTTACTCGAAAGGGAGTAAAGTTTTCTTGTAATGATGAATGCGAAGAAAGATTCAAAGAGTTGAAAAGGAGGCTTATCACTGCACCCGTTCTCACTTTACCCACAAGTGGGGAGCTTTTTGTGGTATTCAGTGATGCTTCGAAGAAGGGATTAGGATGTGTGTTGATGCAGAATGATAAAGTGATATCCTATGCCTTAAGGAAGTTGAAAATCCATGAGCGAAACTATCCAACGCATGATCTGGAGTTGGCGGCGATGATCTTTTCCTTGGAAATCTGGCGGCATTATCTCTATGGAGAGAAATGTGAGATATATACTGACCACAAGAGTCTTAAATATATATTCACACAGAAAGAGCTTAATATGCGCCAGAGAAGATGGATAGAGCTCATCAAGGATTATGACTGCTCAATACATTACCACCCTGGGAAGGCGAACAAGGTGGCGGATGCCCTAAGTAGAAAGGATCCAGCGATTCTATCAATGATGAGAATTGAGAAGGATCCAATCTTCTTAGACTTGATGAAGATGGACGTGGGAATCATAAAGAAGGGAACATCATCATTACTTTCACAAATGATTGCTCAACCATCTCTTTTGGAAAGGTTAAAGGATGATCAAAAGGATGATGCGAGAATCCACGAAAAAGTGGAAGCTATAAAAAAGGGAAAATCCTCAGAGTTTAATGTTAATGAAGAAGGAATTGTGTGGTTTGGGAAAAGACTATGTGTTCCATCAAGTTCGGAGCTGAAGAAGGAACTTTTGTATGATGCACATAGTTCAAATTTCTCTATTCACCCAGGGAGCACAAAGATGTATCAAGATCTCTGAGAAAACTTTTGGTGGGATAATAAGAAGAAGGAGATCGCTGAATATACATCAAAGTGCCTGGTGTGTCAGCAAGTGAAGGCAGAGAGGCAGAAGTCTAAGGGGATGATGCAACCATTGCCCATACCAGAATGGAAATGGGAGAACATCACCATGGACATAGTCACTGTACTTCCAAGGAAATCCAAAAGCAACAATTCAATCTGGGTTATTGTGGACCGTCTTACAAAGACTGCACACTTCATTTCTATTCGAGAGGATTTTTCTTTGGATCAACTGGCACAGATATATATCAGGGAAGTGGTACGGTTGCATGGAGTACCACTATCTATTGTATCTGACCGAGATCCAAGATTTACCTCTAAGTTTTGGAAGAGTCTTCAACATGCTCTGAATACTGAACTGAACTTCAGTACGGCCTATCATCCTCAAACTGATGGCCAATCCGAGCGGACTATCCAAACACTTGAAGATATGTTGAGAGCGTGCTCAATGGAATTTAAAGGAGTATGGGATCAACATCTTCCTCTAGTTGAGTTCTCTTATAATAATAGTTTCCACTTGAGCATCCAAATGGCACCATATGAAGCCCTTTATGGGAAAAGGTGTAGAACACCAGCATGTTGGGATGAGGTCGGTGAACGTAAGCTGCTTGGACCAGAAATGGTCGAAGAAATGGTGGAGAAGGTGAAAACCATTTAGCAGCATATCAAGGCAGCCCAAAGTCGACAGAAGAGTTATGCAGATAATCATCGATGAGACCTTGACTTTAAAGTCAGAGACATGGTGTTTTTACGCATATCTCCGTGGAAGAAGGTCATGAGGTTTGGAAAGAAAGGGATGCTAAGTCCAAGGTACAACGGCCCCTTTGAGATTCTTGATTGTGTTGGGATGTGGCCTATCGACTAGCACTTCCACCTACTATGGCCAAGGTGCATGATGTCTTCCATGTATCCCTCTTAAGGAAGTACATACCAGACCCTTCACATGTACTCTCTTCCGAGGTGGTACAATTAGAAGACGATCTTTCTTATGAGGAGCAACCAGTGAAGATCTTAGATCGTAGAGAAAAAGTTCTACGAAATAAGACAATGCCCCTCATCAAGGTGTAGTGGAGAAACCACAAGTTGGAAGAAGCAACATGGGAGTCGGAGGATATGATGAAGCTAAGTTACCCACATTTTTTTTAGTGTGGGAAAAGGAAAATTTCGACGGCGAAATTTCTTAAGGGGGGAATATTGTAACGACCAAAAGTTTCATTAATGAAAATCCCTCTTGATCCAGTTAAATGTATCTTTATGAAAAATGTTTTTATAAGATGTCAACTTCTTTGGTTTTATGACAAGATTTGTGACCGTTACATTTTAGCTGTTGAACAGTGATCACATGAGTAGTATAATTACATGGCTTTAACGAACCCAATTTTTACTGAGACAAAGGAAGAGATGGCCTCATCCAGTAGAATTGCCCCATACGAAGCCCATTTGTCAGATCTCGGAAAAGAGGTGGCATCTTTAGGCTTTTCCCTTGACCAAGCCCAAGCTGAGCTTCATCAAGTCAAGCTCGAACTTGATCGTCTACGGGAAAAGTGGAAGTTGATTGAAATTACAACTCGAGCAATGTTATCCTAGCCACCCCAAGAGTCTGTCACTATCGCACACCTTACCCTTAGGTCTTATGCGGCTATTTTAAGGGGTTATGAAACAAATAAGTAGTTCTATGTTCATGTGCATTATTTTTGTATATAATAATGAATATAATTTCTAGTCATTTTGGATACATTATAATTAGTTTTTAAAGTACAAATGGTGTTTTTAGTTATTATTTAATTAAGAATTATATTTTATTAAATTAAAGGATTTTTTTGAATTAAATAATATTTTAATAAAATATTATTATTAATATTAAATTGATTTTTATTAAATATAATGATCTTATAATTTTATGAATGCAATTAAAATTTTTATTAAGGTATGAAAGCCATTTCTGTCAAAACCCGTGAATTTTTTATAAATTTCAGGTTTTTTTAAAGTGAAAATTCACATATTTAGAAAATTATTTAGATAAAATAAATATTACTTTTGGAATCAGGACGTCAAAATTATCCAACGGTGAATTTTTCATAATTTTCTGAGACAGTCAAATTTTTGGGTAAAAATTAAATACCATTTAAATATATAATGTGTTTTATGACATCATAATGACCAAATGGTGATGTAATAAAATAACATAATCCTTATGTTCGGACAATATGTATTTTATCATTAAAATAATGAGGTTTTGGGTTTGTTTGACTTACTTTTCAAAGCATTAATGGAGCCCTCAAGACTTATTCAACACTTTGCCTTTTTAAATTAATTTCCATGGGAGTGTGACTCACCTCCACATAAGAAACCCTAATTTTTTAATAAGTTCGGACCTTGGCCTTGTAAAATATTGTTTTCCTCTTTCCTTTTCCAGAAACCATGGGCAAATACCATGGGATGGTTTGTGGTTTGGATTATTTTAATATAAGGGGTCCCAAACCTAAATAATAAAGAATTCTCTCACCTTTCCTATATAAACCCACACAAGCTCCCACTTCCTCCTCACTAAAATCCCTTGTAGTTCGTCCAACCTCTGACCTACTCTCTCTAGAATCCTCTCAAGGTGCCCCAAGCTCCCAAGAATCCTCTCACAAGCCTCTCTCTAGCCTTTGGAAGCACACTTCCAAGTAAGGGGTTTTCTTCCTTTCTCATTTTTTTTGTCAATTTTCTTTATGTTGTATTGCCCTTTTTATTTAAATTATGAATGTTGGGTTATGGTTTCTCACCTCCCCCATACAGCCCTCTTATTGTTTGAATGATTGGAGAACCCTTTCTCTCTCATTAAATGCCTCCCATGTACACCCATTACTATGCCGAAATTACGAAAGGAACTTCTCTCTCTTCTTTTACATTCAAGCAATACTTTTGTATCATGAATCTAAATTCCATTTCTGTTGTTGGGACATGTATATATATGATCTCCTTACTTTCCATTACATGTAAATATGATGAGTAACCCCTTTCTCTCTCATCAACCTTTTTTATGAATTCTTATGTCACGCCGTTACGCTGCCGAAATCGCACCAATTTTCTAAGCCAATGTCTTTGTGTAGAGAATACCATGCCCATTTCTCCATCAAGGGTATTCACCTTTATGCACATTTACATATTGATTATAAAGTTTCATGTATTAATTCCACATTCCTTTATCGTGGAAGAAATGATTATGTTTCATGAATCCATGTTTTATGATCCATGTGGCACACTTATGCAAGAAATGAAATGTTTAAGAAGGGTGCGCCCTTTATAGTGCTCCAATGCATTGGGTAAAGTATAGTATCATGATACGTCATGTGCAATGAGTTTTTACTCATTCTAATTAAAGTGCAACGAGGGTTTACTCATGCTTCAAGTGCAATGAGGGTTTACTCATGCTCCATGTGCAATGAGCCTTGGCTCATGCTAATTCAATGTTAAGTGTTGTTGCCACATTTCCATGTTATGATTATCATGCTTTATCATGCCTTTATGTTCATGTTTCTCTTATTCTCTATTGATATGCCTATTGCCTAACATATATTATACTCCTCATGTTATTCATTGTGTACTGCCTTACTGGGCTTTATAGCTCACCCTTTTCTTATGCATGTCCTCAGGTTATCCCATGCAATGCTAAGTACGAAGGAATGTAGTGGTCATGTAAAGGAAGTTTTCAATAAAGATGTTGTAATTCAAGTTTAATGTTTTTATGTAATGATCCTAATCCCCAAAGACACTAAACCTCTCGATCTTCTTTGTTGTATCAAGTGATGTTTTATGTAATAAATCATGCTTAAGTTGTAATAAAAAGCAGAGTTGTCATAATCCACACCTACAAAGTTAAAAAAACATGTTTTAAACATGTTATTTCCATTAAATTTATGGTTACTTCTACAATTTATTTTTCACCAAAGTAACTAGTTTTACCTTTGTAATTAATATGTTGAGAATACAAATAATATAATAAATATTACAGAATTTGGAACCAATAATTATAAATATAAAATAAAATTTATCAAAACAAACATTTTATGTGCGTGTAAAATTAATTTGAACACAAGCATATGTAATGAGAAAATCCTCATTTTATCCTTAACTATTGTAATTAATTTCTATTGTTTTTACATTTCATTTAAAAATATTAATTTGAAAAAATTAAATAATATTAATTATTATTGTTATAAACATGTAAACCATTTTATCAAATTCAATTCACATAGTTGGTAGGATTTAATTTAAAAATAAACCCATATAATGTGTCAGAGAAAAATAGTGTTTTAAGAAATGCATTTTTAATTCCCAATCAGATATTGCATTAACTATATGATGAGAAATTATTCATATATTAATTTAATTTCATGAAAATAGATATTTAAAATATAAATTTAATTTAAAACATTACATATAAGTTGATATTTTAATTAATTAAAGTGGATAGACATTATGCACTTAGAAAATAGTTTTCAAGAAACAGTGTTTTCATGAATAAGAGAAAACTTATAAGAAAATCATGAAAATTACTGATAAGAATTAAATTAATTAAATTATTATAGATAAAATGGTGAATATTTCACTTTAATACTAAATTAAAAACATAATAATAGTTTTAAATTACATTATATAATGGAAATAAATGATTGTATTTCAAAAATTTGTAATTTTCACTATAAAATAAAAAACAATCATTTTAGAAAAATAATAAAATTATGTATTATGTTAACTTTTATAAGATGTTTAAAAAAATTTATTTCAATTTATAAAATATATTTTCAATAACAACCCTGCTCCTTGTTTCACACTCAAACACAGTTTATTTCATAAAATCTTCACTTGATACAAGATTGAAGATTGAGAGGTCTAGTGTCCTTGGGGCTTAGGAACATTATATTACAACATAGAATGTCAAAAAAAATATCTTTATTGAAAACTACTTTTACATGACCATAACATTCCTCCATACTTAGCATTTCATGGGATAACCTGAGGACATCCATAAGAAAATGTTGATCTATAAAGCCCAGTAAGGGAGTAAACAAGGCATATCATGAAGAATAAGACACATGTTAGGTAATAGGAATATTAATTGAGCATAACAAAAACATGATCCTAAAGGTATGATATAGCATGATTATCAAAACGTGGATATGTGGAAATAAAATTTAACAAGATATTAGCATGATCCAAGTATCACTTCACATAGAGCATGAGTAAACCCTCATTGAACTTGAATTAGCATGAGTAAACCATCATTTCACTTAACATATCATGATAATAATATTTACCCAATGCATTAGAGCACTATCAAGGTGAACCCTTCTTAATCATTTCATTTAATGCATAAGTGTGCCCCATGGATCATATAACATAGATTCGTTAAACATCATCATTTATTCCATGTTAAATGAATGTGGAATTCATACACGACACATAATAATTAATAAGTAAATGTGCATAATGGTTAGTACCCTTGACAGAGAAATGGGAATGGTACTCACTACACAATGACTTTGGCTTGAAAAATCGTGGTGCAATTTCAGCCTCATAACAACATGACATAAGAATTCATAATAATGGTTGATGAGAGAGAAAGATGTGTCTCATCATATTTACATGAAATGTCTAGTGAGGGGTTTATATAGATACATGTCCCAACATATGTAATTGAATTTATATTTATAATACAAAATAATTTCTTGAATGTAAATGAGAAGAGAGAAATCCCTTACAAAATTTCAGTATATACTAGAAAACTGGGTATTGGAGCCCCCATACCTATAGAGACCACCACTGGCGGTCACTATAAGAAACCAATAGCGACTGCCAATGGCGGTCGCTAGGTTTTCCCAAAAAGGGGGGCTTTGCCCCCCCGAACCCTTCTCCTCCCTTGCCTCGCCGCACACCCTCCCCCGTCACCGCGCTCCCTCCCTCACCTCCCTCCCCCGTCGTCGCGTACCCTGCCCTGTCGCTATGTGCCCTCCCTCGCCGCCGTCCCCCGTCGCCCTGTCGGCCTCCATCCTCCACTGTCTGCGCTTCGGCAGCCCTCCGCCCTTCCCTCCATCTCCTTCGGGCTTCCTCCGCCTCTGCCCTCCAGCTCCGGCTGCCCTTTTCCATGTGGCCGCCCTCCGACATGCGCCCCCTCTTCCCTCTGGCCTCCACCCTCGGCCCTCCGCCCCCTTGGCCCTCCCCCCCCCCCACAAACACCACACCAACCCCCATCCCCTACGCCTTTGTCCCCTCCATCGCCGCACCACCGCCACTTGAGGTATTCTTCATTTGGTCCATGTGCTGCTTGAAGTTTTATTAATTCAATTTGAAATTAAGCTATGCATTGATTGGTTTTGTACATAATTTGTACATCTATTTTGTTAACTTTATGATTTTTTAAAATTCATTCACAACTAATTATTGAATCCCTTTTTGTTTGATTAAAAACTGTCCAATTTTGATTTTTTTTAAAAACAATCCAATTTATCATTTGTAATCTTTGGATAGTCCCCTTACTAATGTTTTCCATGACTGTAGGCATGTCAGGGGAAGAGGCAGCAGATCCACATCATCAATCTGAGGCATCTACGTCTTAGGGTCGAGGTATGTTTGAATGAAATTGTCTCTATTTTTTATGTAATTGATATATATATATATATATATATATAACATCTGTCATATTATATATAAAATTTTTTTCAACAGGATCAGACTCGACTGCCTCTTCCTCTCGCAAGAGAGGCCCTGGTCGTGGAATATTATCAAGGAATTCCAACATGACATTTGATGTTTCATTTGATGAGGTATTTCATCCCGTGGGACGGAATTCCCCTACATTTATTCGGCAGTTGGGTCATATCATATGGGACCCACATTAATTTCCATTGACCACACGTGACTGGGCTTCTATCCCTCAGGACACATTGGATCGTCTTTGGAGGGACGTTCAAGTAAGAAGACCATTTTACTTTATTCCCTATGTATAAACAATAATAACATATGTGACTTTTTTCTTTAATAGAAAAATTTAAATGTATGTCCCGATGTGTTTCAGCCAGTGTGTATGAGAAACTTTCGTAAGATGTGGAAAGGCTATAAAAGAAAATTCAAGAGGGACCAGTGGTTACCAAATGTGGGTGCCCCATACATTCGGGAAAAATTCCCGAGAGGTGTTCTCCCAACTCAATGGCATGATTTAGTTTCATATTGGTCTACTTAGGGTGTTTCGGTTTGTATAATTATTTTGGTATATATATTTTCAAGAATGTGTGATTTGTTTGAAATTTGAATGAATTGAATGTAGGAGGTGTCAACACGCCATTCTGAGAATTGAGTATTGCACGGACCACCTCACAGTCTTGGGACTCGTCACGTGTCTCAGATCTGAAATGAGGTATTTATTATTCATTTTTTAATTTATTAATTAATATGGTTTTGTGTTTATATTCTATTCATATATAGTTGCGGGAGCAAGGTGCACCGACTGATAAAATGTCGGTGTGGATGATGACTCGTGATCGCAATGATCCAGAGGTTGCAGCATTGATAGTAAGTTCTTGTACTCATTACCAATACTTACATAAAATCTGTATATTAATATATGTATATATATTTAAATATTTCATAGGCTCAATTTTAAGTTGAGTTAGAACATCTACCAGAGGACAAACGATAGCTTCCCATGAGAAGGGATGTGATCTTTCATCGCATTATTGGACGGGATGGGAAAGGATATAGTTTGACCTATGGAACACGGATTCCTCATTCTGTAGTGTCACGCACTGCGATTATTGGTCCTACTATTGCTCAGATGACACAATAGTTTTCAGATTTTGAGGCATGGTTGCGCGCTTTCAAGGAGGTAAATGCGTAATTGATCGCTGAGGTTAGAGCACTGCGGAAATATGTACGTCCAGGTGATGGTACAGGGGATCAGATGACGTGGGTTTATAATGTATTTATTTATTTAATTTATAATATTTTTTTATGAAAATATTCATAATTTTTTTTGTTGTAGGCAACTGACCCACATAATGGAGGTAGTAGTCCTGACCACGCATGACACATCATATTCACGAGTAGTGTTTTTGTTTTTAATGGTGTGGTTGTTATTGATATTTAGGTTGGGATTCTAGTGATATTTTTTTTGATTAGGGGGTATCATGTCTGTTTTGGCCTGATGCAATGTTTGTGTGTACGAATTGAGAAGTAACCATGAAACTGATTAATGATTTGTATATTTTTTTCATTTAATTATTCAATGTTTTCAATTGCATGTTCTGTAATATTTTTGAAAAAACCATGTGATTCCTTATATAAACCATGAAACATGTTTTTCATGAATGAGCTGATGTTCACTATTTGTAGTCCCCAGCCCACCCTGGACAACCTTCCTCGCACCCCAGATAGCCGTCCCCGCACACAGGACAACACCCCCCCTACACCCTGGACAGCCCTCCCCGCACTCCAGACATCCCTCCCCGCACCCCGGACAGCCCCCTACACCCCAGACAGCTCCCCCTACACTACAGAAAACCCCTCCCTTCACCCCGGATAGCTGCCCTTCACCCCGGACAGCCCCCCCCCCCCCACCCCGACCCTGAACAACCCCCCCCCCCCCCGCAGCACTCCGGACAGCCCTCCTTGCACACCAGATAGCCCCCCCGCACCCTAGACATCCGCCCCGCACCCCTGGAATCCCTCCTCACACCCTAGACACCCCCCCCCCCGCACTCTAGAGAGCCTCCCCGCACCCCGGACATCCCTCCCCGCACCCCAGACAACCCCTCCACAAACCCTGGACAGCCCCCAGCACCCCGGAGAGCCCCCTGGCTCCCCGGATAGACGACCCCGCACCCCGGAGAGCCCCCCCCCCCCCCCCCGCACCGCAGACAGCCCGACCCGCCCCGTGGGCTGCCCCCCCCCCCCCCCCCCCCCCCCCGCACCCCGGACAGACCCCTGCACCCCAGACAGCCCTCCCCGCACCCCGAACTCCGGACAGCCCCCCCCCCCACCCCGGACAACCCCCAGCACCCCAGACAACCCCCCCCCCACCTACCCCCACCCCGGACAAACCTCCCCTCGTACGACAATAGTCGTTGTGTGAATTCTGAATTGTTCGGGCAGAACGACACGTCAATCGGAGGTGTCGTTTGACCGCGGTGACCGGAAATGCGTTTCTGGAGTCATAAAACACCAAAACGGCATGAGACAGTCGAATATGGAGGAAAAGTTCTCCGAATGACCTCAAAACACACGAAAACAATAGGATTATTATTCGTGACGCGCAGGAGGAGACGACACGCCCATTGGAATGTCGCTTGACCGTAGTGACCGGAAATGCATTTTCGGAGTCATAAAACACCAAAACGGCGTGAGACGGTCGAATTCAGGGAAAACGTGCTCTGAATGACCTAAAACAAAATGAAAACAATAGGAATATTATCTGTGACGTGTAGGAGGAGACAACATGCCCATCGGACATGCGGTGTGTGCGGTACGACCGATTGTGTAGTTTTTAGCAGGTCGACACGCGTGAAATGGGAATGTTGGTGGGTCAAAACCACACGAACTACCTCAGAATTCAATGAAATCATACGAAAATAGCCTTTCTGTGAATATTGAAATGGTCGGGTAGACGACACGTCAATCAGATGTGTCGTTTGACCGCGGTGACCGGAAACGCATTTACGGAGTCATAAAACACCAAAACGGTGTGAGATGGTCGAATTCGGGGGAAACATGCTCTGAATGACCTGAAACCACAGAAAAACAATAGGAATATTATTCGTGACATGTAAGAGGATATGGAACACCCATCGGACGTGCGGTGCGCACGGTACGACCGATTGTGTCGTTTTCAGAAGCTCGCCGCGTGGTAAAAAGGTGTGTTTGGGGGTCAAAACCACCCGAACAACCTTTTAATTCCATGAAATCATATGGAAATAGCCGTTGTGTGAATTTTTAATTGTTCGGGCTGACGGAACATCAATCAGAGGTGTTGTTTGACTGAGCTGACCGGGAACGCGTTTCTAGAGTCATAAAACAACAAAACGGCGCGAGACGGTTGAATTCAAAGAAAAAGTGCTCCGAATAACCTGAAACCACACTAAAACAATAGTAATATTATTAGTGACATTTAGGAGGAGATGGAACGCCCATCGGACATGTGGTGCATGCGGTACGACCGATTGTGTCATTTTCAGCAGGTCAGCACTCTAAAAGGGCGCGTTGGGGGGGTCAAAACCACCCGAACGACCTCAGAATGCCATCAAATCATGAAAAAACAGCTGCTGTATGAATTTTGAAATGTTCAGGCAGACGACACATCAATCGGAGGTGTCGTTTGACCGCGGTAACCAGAAACATGTTTTCAGAGTCATAAAACAGCAAAACGGCATGAGGCGGTCGAATTCGGAGAAAATGTGCTCCTAATGACCTGAAACCAAACGAAAACAATAGTAATACTATTTGTGACCTGTAATACGAGACGACATGACAATCGGACATGCGGTGCGTGCAGTAAGACCGATTGTGTCATTTTCAGCAGCTCGGCGCGCGCTAAATGAGCGCGTTGGGGGGTCAAAACCACCCGAACGACCTCAGAATGCCATGAAATCATACAACAACAGTATTTGTGTGAATTTTAAAATGTTCGGGTATATGGAACATCAATCAGAGGTGTTGTTTGACCGCGGTCACTGGAAATGTGTTTCCGAAGTCATAAAACACTAAAACGGCATGAGACGGTCGAATTCGGAGACAACGTGCTCGGAATGACCTGAATCCACAAGAAAACAATATAAATATTATTTGTGATGTGTAGGAGGAGAAGTAATTCCCATCGAATGTGTGGTGTGTGCGGTACGACCGATTGTGTCGTTTTCAGTAGCTCGGTGCGCACTAAAAGGGCGCGTTGGGGGTCAAAACCACCCGAACGACATCGGAATGCCAAAACATCATACGACAACAGCTGTTTTGTGAATTGTGAAATTTTAGGGTAGACATCACATCAATCGGAGGTGTCGTTTGATCACGGTGACCAGGATCGCATTTCCGGAGTCATAAAACACAAAAACTGCGTGAGACGGTCGAATTCGGAGAAAACATGATCCAAATGACCTGAAACCACACGAAAACAATAGGAATATTATACATGATGTGTAGGAGGATATGTCACGCCCATCAGATGTGTGGTGCGCATGGTATGACCGATTGTGTCATTTTCAGCACCTCAGCGAGCGCTAAAAAAGTGCATTGGGGGGTCAAAACCACCCGAACGATCTCGGAATGACATGAAATAATACAACCACAGTTGTTGTGTGAATTTTGAAATGGTCAGGTAGATGGAAAATTAATAGGAGGTTTCGTTTGACCACGGGGACTGGAAAAACGTTTCCGGAGTCATAAAACAACAAAACGGTGTGAGACAGTCGAATTCGGAGAAAACGTGCTCCGAATGGCCCGAAAACACACAAAAACAATAATAATAGTATTCTTGATGTGTAGGTGGAGAAGAAACGCCCATCGGACATGTGGTACGCATGGTACGACCGATTGTGTCATTTTCAGCAGCTCGGCGCGAGATAAAAGGGCGTGTTGGGGGGTCAAAACCACCAGAATGACCTCAGAATGCCATGAAATCATACGAAAACAGACATTGTGGAAATTGTGAAATGGTCGGGCAGACAGCACGTTAATTAGAGGTGTCGTTTGACTGTGGTGACTGGAAACACATTTCTAGATTCATAAAACACCAAAATGGCATGAGATGGTCAAATTTGGAGAAAACGTGCTCCGAATGAACTGAAACCACATGAGAACAATAGAAATATTATTCGTGATGTGTAGGAGGAGGCGAAACGTCTATCAAACATGCGGTGTTCTCGGTACGACGTGAACGACCTCAGAATTCCATGAAATCATACTACAACAACCGTTGTGTGAATTGTGAAATGTTCAGGTAGACGGCACATCAATCGGAGGTGTCGTTGGAGCGCGGGGACCGGAAACGCATTTCTGGTGTTATAAAACAACGAAACAGTGGGAGACATTCGAATTCGGAGAAAACGAGGACCAAATGACCTGAAAACACACGAAAACAATAGGAATGTTACTCGTGACATTTAGGAGTAGACGGAATGCCCATCGGAAGTGCAGTGCGCACGGTACGAACGATTGTGTCATTTTCAGCAGCCTAGCGTGAGCTAAAAGGGCACGTTGGGGGGGGGGGGTCAAAACCACCCGAATGACCTTAGAATTCCATGAAATCATACGACAACATCTGTTGTGTGAATTGTGAAATGGTCGAGCAGACAACACGTTAATCTGAGGTGTCGTTTGACCGCGGTGACCAGAAACGCGTTTCCGAAGTCATAAAACACCAAAACGGTGTGAGACGGTCAAATTTGGAGAAAACGTGCTCTGAATGACCTGAACCAACACGAAAACAATAGGAATATTATTTGTGACCTGTAGGAGGAGACTTCATTCCCATCGGACGTGCGGTGCATGCGGTACGACTGATAGTGTCGTTTTCAGCAGCTCGATACGCGCTAAAAGAGCACGTTGGTGGGGGGGGGGTCAAAACTACCCGAACGACCATGGAATGCCATGAAATCATACTAAAACATCCTTTGTTTGAATTTTCAAATGTTCATGTGGACGGAACATCAATAGGAGGTGTGTTTTGACCGCGGTGACCAGAAACATGTTTCTAGAGTCATAAAACACCAAAATGGCGTGAAATGGTCTAATTCAGATCAAACTTGTTCCGAAGGACCTGAAACCACACGAAAACAGTAAAAATATTATTCGTGATGTGTAGGAATAGATGGAATGCCCATCAGACGTGTGGTGCGCACGGTACAATCGATCGTGTCGTTTTTAGCAGCTCAGTGAGCGCTAAAAGGGCGCATCAGGGGGTCAAAACCACCCGAACGACCTCGGAATGCCATGAAATCATAGGAAAACAGCTGTTGTGTGAATTTTGAAATTTTTGGGCTGATGGAATGTCAATCGTAGGTGTCTTTTGACGGCGGTGACCGGGAACACATTTCCGGAGTCATAAAACACCAAAACGGTGTGAGACGGTCGAATTCGGAGCAAACGTGCTCCAAATGACCTAAAACCACACAAAAACTATTGAATATTATTCGTGACATTTAAGAGTATACATAACACCCATCGGACGTGCGGTGCGCGTGGTACGACCAATTGTGTCGTTTTCAGCACCTCTACGCGCGCTAAAAGGGCTCGTTGGGGGGGAGGGGGGGTCAAAACCACCCAAATGACATCAGAATGCCATGAAATCAGACTACAATAATTGTTGTGTGAATTGTGAAATGTTAGGGAAAACGGAATGTCGATCGGAGGTGTCGTTTGACCGCGGTGATCGAAAACATGTTTCCGGAGTCATAAAACAACAAAAACGGTGTGAGACGATCGAATTCAGAGAAAACGTGCTCCGAATGACCTGAAATCACACGAAAACAATAGGAATATTATTCTTGATGTTTAGGAGGAGACGACATGCCCATCGGACGTGTGGTATTCATGTTACGACCGATTGTGTCATTTTCAGCAGCTCGGCGCGCGATAAAAGGGCGCATTGGGGGGTCAAAACCACCCGAATGACCTCATAATACCATGAAATCATACGAAAATAGCCATTGTGGTAGTTTTGAAATGGTCGGGCAGACATCACATCAATTGGAGGTGTCGTTTGACCGCGGGGACCGAAAACGTGTTTCCAGAGTCATAAAACACCAAAACGGCATGAGACGGTCGAATTTGGAGAAAACGTGCTCCAAATGACCTAAAACCACACAAAAACAATAAGAATATTAGTCATGATATGTAGGAGAAGACGGAACACCTGTCAGAAGTGCGGTGCACGCGGTACGACTTGTGTCGTTTTCACCAGCTCGACGTGCGCTAAAAGGGCGCGTTGGGTGGTCAAAACCACTCGAACGAATTCGGAATTCCATGAAATCATACTACAACAGCGTTAGTGTGAATTTTGAAATGGTCGGGCAGAAAACACATCAATCGGAGGTGTTGTTTGAGCACGGGGACCGGAAGCGCGTTTCTGGAGTTATAAAACACGAAAACGGTGTGAGACGGTCTAATTCGGATCAAAAACGCTCTGAATGACCTAAAACCACACAAAAGTAATAGTAATATTATTCGTGACATGTAGGAGGAGACATAACTCCCATCAGACGTGCGGTGCGCACGGTATGACTAATTGTGTCATTTTCAGCAGCTCGGCGCGCGCTAAAAAGGCGCATTGGGGGGGGGGGTCAAAACCACCCGAATGACCTCAGAATGCCATGAAATCATACTACAATAGCTTTTTTTTGAATTGTGAAATGTCCAGGTAGAAGGCACGTCAATCAGAGGTGTTGTTTGACCGCGGTGACCAGAAATGCGTTTCCGGAGTCAAAAAACACCAAAACAATGTGAGACGGTCGAATTTGAAGCAAACATGCTCCGAATGACCTGAAACCACACAAAAACAATAAGAATATTATTTGTGACATGTTAGAGGAGACAACACACCCATCGGACATGCGGTACGCACGGTACGAACGATTTTTTCATTTTCATCACCTCAGAGCGCACTAAAAGGGTGCGTTGGGGGGTCAAAACCACCCGAATGACCTCAGAATGCCATGAAATCATACTACAATAGTCGTTGTGTGAATATTGAAATGGTAGGGTAGACAGCACATCAATGGGAGGTGTCGTTTGACCACGGTGACCAGAAACAAGTTTCCGGAGTCATAAAACACCTAAACGGCGTGAGACAGTCGAATTCGGAGAAAATGTGAACTGAATGACCTGAAACCCCTGGAAAACAATAGGAATATTATTCTTGACGTTTAAGAGGAGATGAAATTCCCATCGGACGTGCGGTGCGTGCGGTATGACCGATTGTGTCGTTTTCAGCACCTCAACGCGTGCTAAAAGGGCGAGTTTGGGGGGTCAAAACCACCTGAATGACCATAGAATGCCTTGTAATCATACGACAACAGCTGTTGTGTGAATTTTGAAATTTTAGGGTAGACATAATGTCAATCGGATTTTTTGTTTGACTACAGTGAATGGAAATGTGTTTCCGGAGTCATAAAACACCAAAACGACATGAGACGGGCGAATTCGGAGAAAACGTGCTCCGAATGATCTGAAACCACACGAAAACAATAGAAATATTATTCGTGATGTGTAGGATGAGACAGCACGCCCATAAGACGTGTGGTGCACGCGGTGCGACTGATTGTGGCGTTTTCAGCAGCTTGGTGCATGCTAAAAGGGCGCGTTGGGGGTCAAAACCGTCCGAACAACCTTTGAATGCCATGAAATCATACGTCAAATGTCGCTCTATGAATTTTGAAATGGTCAGAAAGACGACAAGTCAATCGGAGGTGTCGTTTGACCGTGGTGACCGGAAACGCGTTTCTAGAGTCATAAAACACCAAAACGGTGTGAGACAGTCGAATTCAATGAAAACGTGCTCTGAATGACCTGAAACCACACGAAAACAATAGGAATATTATTCGTGATATGTAGAAGGAGACGACACGCCCATCGGACGTGTGGGGCACGTGGTACGACCAATTGTGTCGTTTTCAACAGCTTGGTGCACGCTAAAAGGGTGTTTTGGGGGGTCAAAACCACCCGAACGACCTCAGAATGTCATGAAAACATACGACAATAGCCGTTGTGTGAATTGTTAAATTTTTGGGTAGACGACACATCAATTGGAGGTATCGTTTGACCGAGGTGAACAGAAATGCGTTTCCGGAGTCATAAAACACCAAAACGGAATGAGATGAGATAATTCAGAGCAAACTGCTCCGAATGACCTGAAACCACACGAAAACAATAGGAATATTATTCTTGACATGTAGAAGAGACGACACGCCCATCAGACATGTGGTGCGCGCAGTAAGACCGATTGTGTTGTTTTCAGCAGCTCGGCGCGTGCTAAAAGGGCACGTTGGGTGGTTCAAAACCACCCGAACGACCTCGGAAAGCCATGAAATCATACGAAAACATCCGTTGTGTGAATTTTGAAATGTTTGGGTAGACGACACGTCAATCAGAAGTGTCGTTTGACCGTGGTGACCAGAAACGTGTTTCCGGAGTCATAAAACACCAAAACGGCGTGAGACGGTCAAATTCGGAGCAAACATGCTCCGAATGACCTGAAACCACATGAAAACAATTGGAATATTATTCATGACCTTTAAGAGGAGACAACATGCCCATAGGACATGTGGTGTGTGCGGTATGACCGATTTGTCATTTTCTGCAGCTCGGCGCGCACTAAAAGAGCACGTTGGATGGTCAAAACCCCCCGAACGACCTCAGAATGCCATGAAATCATACAACAATAGTCATTGTGTGAATTTTAAAATGGTCGGGTAGATGGAACGTAAATAGGAGGTGTCGTTTGACTGTAGTGACCGGAAACATGTTTCCAGAGTCATAAAACACCACATCAGCGTGAGACGGTCGAATTCGGAGCAAACATGCTCGGAATGCCCTGAAACCACACAGTAAAAATATAAATATTATTCGTGACATTTAGGAGGAGACAGAATGCACATAGAACATGCGGTGCGCGTAGTACGACCAATTGTTTCGTTTTCAGCAGCTCGGCGCGCGCTAAAAGGGCGCGTTGGGGGGTCAAATCCACCCGAACGACTTCAGAATGCCATGAAATCATACGACAACAACCGTTTTTTGAAATGTAAAATGTTAGGGTAGATGGTACATCAATCGGAGGTGTCGTTTGACCGTGGTTACCGGGAACGCGTTTCTGGAGTCATAAAACACCCAAACTGCGTGAGACGGTCGAATTCAGAGCAAACATGATCCGAATGACCTGAAACCACTTGAAAACAATAGAAATATTATACGTGATGTGTAGTAGGGGACGACATGCCCATCGGACTTGCAGTGCGCGTGGTACGACCGATTGTGTCATTTTCAGCACCTCGGTGCGCGCTAAAAGGGCGCGTTGGGGGGTCAAAACCACCCGAACGATCTCGGAATGGCATGAAATCACACGAAAATAGTTTTGTGTAAATTGTGAAATGGTCAGGTAGACGACACATCAATCGGAGGTTTCGTTTGACCACGGTGACCGGAAACACATTTCCGGAGTCATACAACACCAAAACGGTGTGAGATCGTCAAATTCGGAGAAAACATGCACTGAATGAATTGAAACCACAAAAAACAATAATAATATTATTCTGGATGTGTATGAGGAGACGAAATACCCATCGGACATGCGGTGCGCGTGGTATGACCGATTGTGTCGTTTTCAGCAGCTCGACACGAGATTAAAGGGCGCGTTGGGGGGGGGGGGGTCAAAACCACCAGAATGACCTCATAATGCAATGAAATCATACGAAAACATACATTGTGGGAATTGTGAAATGGTCGGGCAGACGACACGTCAATTTCAGGTGTCGTTTGACCGCGGTGACAGGAAACGCGTTTCTAGAGTCATAAAACACCAAAACGGCGTGAGACGGTCGAATTCGGAGAAAACCTACTCCAAATTAACTAAAACCACACAAAAAAAATATGAATATTATTCGTGACATGTAGGAGGAGACGGAACGCCCATAGGACGTGCGGTTCGCGCGGTACAACCGATTGTGTCATTTTCAGCAGCTCGGCGCGCTCTAAAAGGATGTGTTGGGGGGTCAAAACCACTCGAACGACCTCAGAATGCCATGAAATCATACTAAAACAATCGTCGTGTGAATTGTGAAATGTTTGGGTAGACGACATGTCAATCGGAGGTGTCGTTGGAGCGCGGTGACCAAAAATGCGTTATTGGAGTTATAAAACACCAAAACAGTGTGAGATGGTCGAATTCGGAGAAAACGTGCTCCGATTGACCTAGAACCACTTGAAAACAATAGGAATATTATTCTTGACATGTAGGAGGAGACGACACGCCCATCGGACGGGCAGTGCTCACAGTACAACTGATTGGGTCGTTTTCAGCAGCTCAACGCGAGCTAAAAGGGTGCATTGTGGGGTCAAAACCACCCGAACGACCTTGGAAAGCCATGAAATCATACGACAATAGCTGTTGAGTGAATTTTGAAATGGTCGGGCAGAAGACATGTCAATCGGAGGTGTCATTTGACCACGGTGACCAGAAACGCATTTCTGGAGTCATAAAACACCAAAATGGTGTGAGGCGGTCGAATTCGGAGCAAACGTGCTCCTAATGACCTGAAACCACACGAAAACAATAGGAATATTTTTCGTGACCTGTAAGAGGAGACGTCATGCCCATTGGACGTGCGGTGCGCGTGGTACGACCAATTGTGTCGTTTTCAGTAGCTCGACGCGCGCTAAATGAGCGCGTTGGGGGGGGGGGGGTCAAAACTACCCGAACAACCTCAGAATGCCATGAAGTCATACTAAAACAATCGTTGTGTGAATTTTCAAATGGTCGGGTAGACGACACATCAATCTAAGGTGTCTTTTGACCGCGGTGACCGGAAACATGTTTCCAGAGTCATAAAACACCAAAATGGAGTGAGACGGTCGAATTCAGATCAAACATGCTCTGAATGACCTGAAACCACACGAAAACTATATAACTATTATTCGTGACATGTGGGAGGAGACAGAATGCCCATCAGACGTGTGGTGCGCGCGGTACAACCGATTGTGTCGTTTTTAGTAGCTCGGTGCGTGCTAAAAGGGCGCATTGAGGGGTCAAAACCACCCGAACGACCTCAGAATACCATGAAATTATACGACAACATCCATTGTGTGAATTTTGAAATTTTTGGGTAGATGGCACATCAATCGTAGGAGTCGTTTGACCGCGGTGACCGGGAACGCGTTTCTAGAGTCACAAAACACCAAAACGGCGTGAGACGGTCGAATTTGAAGAAAACGTGCTCCGAATGACCTAAAACCACACGAAAACAATTGGAATATTATTCGTGGCATGTAGGAGGAGACATCATGCCCATCGGATGTGCGGTGCATGTGGTATGAGCGATTGTGTCGTTTTCAGCACCTCGACGTGCACTAAAAGGGCGCGTTGGGGGGGTCAAAACCACCCGAACGACCTCAGATTGTCATGAAATCATACGACAATAGTAGTTGTTTGAATTCTGAATTATTCAGGTATACGGAATGTCAATCGGAGTGTCGTTTGACCGCGGTGACCGAAAACACGTTTCCGGAGTCATAAAACACCAAAACGGCATGAGACGGTCGAATTCGGAGAAAACGTGCTCCAAATGCCTGAAACCATAGGAAAACTATAGAAATATTATTGTCACGACCCGCCCTCGGGGTCCGTGCCGTGACTACCCCAAGCCCGCCTTCCATAGGCCAGGGGCTGGCGACTAGCACCAAGGCGTAAATCCCGGTAAAAAGGGAAGGCATTGCCTTTGATAAGTAAACACACACCACAGAGTAAACAAGCAGAAAGTAAAACACTAAACAAAGCAGAGAACAACTGAAAGTGTGGAAAAGTAAATGGGCCAGTATACAAACCCAAACTGAAAGTAAAGTACAACTCGAAAGGGAAAACAGCAACTGAAAAGTAAAAGCCGCTACTCCGAGCTGTCCACTTGAAATCCCACCTGAAGGGTGGGTACAGATAGCTCCTCTGCTCCACGGGTCCCGCCGTCTGCTCCGTGCACGTTCCGCCCAGTGGTCCACCTCCGGGTACCGTCCCGCTCTACAAGCCTCAGCTAAGGTCAACGCTGTCCGTCGTCTGCAACCAACACAACGTAGTGCGGGCGAAGCCCGTGCAGGGGTGAGTATAAGCTACTCAGTAGGGACCCCGAGACCCCTGAAGGTCTCTCAAATCCACAAAGGATAAACCACGAAGAAAAGTACAATCACGAAGTAGCAACCGACACTGCTTAGGTATATGCCCATACATATACCTAAGTCATCAATTTCCGTTCGGCTCCAACACCGAGCCCAAGAACAACCCAATCCACAAAGAAGAGTAAACAGTAAAATCCACACAGATTATAACAAGATTATGAAATCAACGGATAACCATTACCCAGGTATATGCCCATACATATACCTAAGTTATCAAGCGACCCATCTCAATCATGAGGAATCACAAAGATCATTGACTCAGCTCAAACCAGGATTTTCATTATCGAGACCGTAACTGTTGAAGAGCCCCAACTCTGAAGTGTACAGTGGTCCTGTCACGACTTCGAGGTACTGCTCACTAACCTAAGACTGCTGAAGTACTCCTCCTGTCGAGTACCGCGGGTCTGCTGCCAACTACCGGGCGCTCCGTCCGCTGAGGGTCTGCTGCCAAATACCGGGCGCTCACCCAGATAGCCTACTGAGGTACTCCTCCTGTCGAGTACCGCGGGTTTGCCGCCAACTACCAGGCGCTCCGTCCGTCGTGGGTCTGCTGCCAACTACTGGGCGCTCCGTCCACTGGGCTAGTCGACTCACTCCAAGTCGAGTCGGTCAAGCAGTCGTCAGGTTTCAGTCATCTACACAGTCTCCGTACTCCGCACGCACGTCTCCACCGACGCGGGTCTGTCGCTACAACCAAGCGCACTCACTCCGTAGAGTATCGCGGGTCCGTCGCTACAACCAAGCGCTCCACCGCCAAGGGTCTGCTACTGCATCCAAGCGCACCACCACTGTCAAGTACCACGGGTCCGCCGCTACACCCAAGCGCTCCACCGCCCAAGGTAAACAGAAGATTCAGCTCACACAGGTTCGGTAGCACTGTTCCACGTAGGATCGCTGAGTGCTGTAGTCGTCGTCGTCGTCGAATCCACACAGGATCACTGTACTGTCGTCGTCGCCGTCACAGTAGCAGTAGTAGTAGTCGTTACAGTAACCGTCGCAGCCAGCACTAGGGTTCCCGCATACAGCAAGCTCGTTCAGAGGGTCCGCTCCACGAGCCGAGAGGCTGATACATCAACTGTCACGAAGACCAGGGTTGATGTATCCAAAAGTTCCGTATCGTCAACAGGAACTCAACGCAACAGACGGCGCGTCGATCGGACGCCCGGTCTGAGAGTTATTGGCATTTTCGTCTCCGGGGCCCGGTTGGTTTTTAAGGCAAAACCAACCCGAACGTACTCCACCTGCGTCCAAACCTCGGGCGGAGTATGCCAAAAGATCCGTCTCACTAAGAAGAACACAACACAGCTGACGGCACGTCAATCGGACGTCCGTAGCTCAAGATATTAGCGTTTCCGCTCCGAAGGCCCGGTTGGTTTCGTGAACGAACCAACCCGGCCGAACTCAAAGTAAACCGAAACCTAGAGTGCGATATACCGAAACGACCGTATCGATCCAAGGATCGCGTTGCCGCAGACGGTTCGTCATTCGGAGGTCCGAGGCTCAAGTTATGGGCCAAAAACCGTTTCTGGTTCGAAACGGGGGGGTCCGGGTCCGGGCCGACCCGGCCCGACCCCCCCCCCCCCCTGGGGCGGCGCGGCGGCCGGCGGCGGCGGGCGGCGGCGGCGGGCGGCGGCGGCGCGGCGGCGCGGGGAGCCGCGGCGGTTGTCGCCTGCGGGGAGGCCGCACGCACGCGGGGGCTAAGCCCCGCGGTTTTTGAGGGGCGGCGTGGCACAAAGGGCCGCGCCCTTTTTTTTAAAGAAGCCCCCCCCCCCCCACGTGGGGGGCCTGCTGGTGCGGAACCGAGGGGGCCGGCTGCCCCCTCCTTCAAACCCCCCCCCCCCCCTCATAAAGAGGTGGGTTTTTTATGAGGTGGCCGGGGAATTAAATTCCCCAGTTTTAATGGTATCCGGCCGGCCAGCTGGCCGGCCGGTTTTCTCTAACGGGACCGGAAATTCCGGTCCCCCATCGGCTTCCGACGCCGGCGGCCCGGCCGCCGGTCTTCTCTTCCGCCGCGGCCCGGAACCGGCCGCGGTCTCCTCGTCCCGCCGCGGCCCGGAACCGGCCGCGGCGTTCATCATCCGGCGCGGTGCGACGGCACCGCGCCCCTTCGCCGTGCTTTGATTCTTTTCAACGCGGCGCGACGACGTCGCATTCTTGAAGTTTCTACCTCGGCGTGGCGCGACGGTGCCGCGTAAAATAAACGTACGGTAATTCGCGTGGTGCGACGGCACCACGCCACTTTGCTTCCACCGCAAGAATTAAACAAGAACGATGGAGGGGGGGGGGGGTTCGGCCGTGTTCGTGCGGTCCGGCCCCCCTCGCGTTAACTATAACACTTAAATAAAATATTTCAAAGCCTCACGTAGACATGCGATCCACGAGCAAGAAATGGAATAATTAAAGAATTAAACAACAACCCCTACCCTGGTATAAGGTTCGAAGATTCGTCTACGCTCCGCGGAAGACGGCGTCGCGGAGGTCGGGTGTCGCGGTCGTCGTTCGTCAAATCCGTTGACGAAGAGATACGTCCGATGTGATACGTCGTTGGAGAAACCTCTTATGTCGACGAAGGGAATCCGAGGAGGAAGCGGCGTTCCCTCTCGTTGACACCGAGGACGAAGAAGAGAGGCGTCGTTCTTCGTCGGAGTTTGAGCGTTCTTCGTTCTTCGTCAGAGCTTGAAGATGAAGAAGAAGCTCTCCAAAGCTCTCAAGGAGACAAACAATCAACCCATAATAAAATAAGACAACTTCTTATTTTATTATTACAAAACACATTAGAATTTCAAAAGTTGAAATTCAAAAAGGTTTAACTCCCAAAATTAATTAAGTAACTTAAGTCAATTAATTAGGGGTTAAGTATGTTGAGAGAATTTGAAAAGATTAGGGGTTCGTGTGGGCCCCACCACACTTAATCCTCCCAAGGGAGGTTAAGTGGGTGTGGGTCCCACTTCCAACCTCCTTTGATAGGTTTTTAACAAGTTATAATAAAATTTGTTCTAAACAAATTTTATTTAACTCAAACTAAAAACCCCTAAAATTAACTTTCAACCCACAACAAACGCAACTCCCGAAAAGGTCTCTTTAAGCGAATATCGGCGCTACGAGTTCATCGGTGCCCTCGGATTTCAATTCCGAGCACCGGATCAAATGTTAGGAAATCCCGCTCGTTCGTTCACTGAACGTACCCGAGCCAAACTTCGGAAATTAATTCCGGGCACTCCGGGCCTCGGAATCAGGTGCCGTCTGAAACCGCGCTCTTGTAAAATTCTAAAGAAAATTAAGAAAAAACATTCCTTGAATTTTACGGGTCTTTACATTACTCCCACCTCAGGGCTTTACGTCCCCGTAAAGATACATCAAAAACTAGGGAAACAAAAGAGGGTACTGAGCACGCATCTGAGCCTCCCGCCCCCATGTGCTCTCCTGGAGATTCTCGTGCTGCCATCTGATGCGCACAATAGGAATCGATCGCCCACGCAGGACCCGCTCCTGTCTATCCTCTATCTCCACCAGGACCTCAGTAAAAGTCGCCCCATCGTCAACGTCAAGCTCCCCATGATCAATGATGTGCGTCGGGTCGTGCACGTATCTCCTCAGCTGAGATACGTGGAAGACGTCGTGCACCCGGTGCAACTGAGGTGGTAGAGCCAGGCGATAAGCCATCTCACCAATCCTGCTGAGAATCTGGAATGGTCCGATGATGCGCGGAGATAACTTGCCGCCTCGGCCAAATCTCCGAATACCCCGTCGAGGTGAGACCCGCAAGAAGACGTGGTCGCCATCCTCGAACTCCAGTGGCCTCCGCCTCCTGTCAGCGTATGACTTCTGCCGGCTCTGAGCTGTCCTCATCTGCTCCTGGATGACCTGGACCTTCTCTGTTGTGGCCTGGATCATCACAGGTCCCACAAGAGCTGTAAGATCTCTTCTTTGCCGAAAAGAGAAATCTGGTCTCATCCCCTGGATGAACCACATTCTTTGCCTAAAATAGTCAATCCTAACATGGATGATACTAATCCATACCAAGGATGACGTCGTAAGGCCTCGACTCTACTACTAAGAGATTCAACCGTTACTCTCGCCTCCAAGGGTTGAGTCACACTGTCGGCATCAGTGTGTGGTAACTGGGTCTCCTCCAGTAGATGTCTCACAAGTGAGGGTCAAGTCAACAGCCAAAACTGGAACCTCTTAGTAACATCACGAAAGAGGACAGGAACGAAAATATCACAAGGTATGCGTCTTTTATTAATGCAGCTCATAATACAAGACGCTACACAAAAGCAACAAGGAACCAGAAGTACAAAGGATGTTATCCACTAGTTCTGCTCCTGTCCATCGGCTCCCAGAGCTCCATGATCGAAGGCTTCGGCTGCCTGAAGCTGAGCTCTCCCCTACGGTCGGGGTGGACCTCCTGGTGGTGGTGGTGGAAGAGCCTTAAAGCGTCGCCCACCACCAGCTGCTCGTCCAGCTCCTCTGCCTCGTCCGCCTCCTCCCTGCGGACCGCCACGGTCGAACCTCTGCCTCTGCCTGGGAGGTTCTTCACTTAACTGCTGATCATCAGCATGGCGAGTCGGACAGTCACGAGCCATGTGACCAATCCCGCCACAGGAGTAACACTGCCCACTCTCGGCACGCCTGGCTCTGACTCCACCCCGGCTTCCCCGTACAACTGAGCCTGAGTCGTGCAGTCGGCCACCGGTAGGTCTGGTCTGCCTGGAACCCTGAGTCATCCGTCGGCTACCTGCTGCAGATGACTCTGCCACGTGCCGCCCTGCAGTGAGTTGCTGTGCTGGTGTAGACTCAGCAAGGAAACTCTCGATCAGAAGTGCCCGCTCCAGTACTCCTGTCTGAGTCGGTATGCTGAGGGAGATCAGCGATGCCCTGATCTCGTGTCTCAAACCCTGCTCGAAGGTCCGGGCCCGGAAGAAGGGGTCCCGTACCATGTCTGTCGAGTACCGAGAAAGGTCGGTGAACCTCGCCGCGTACTGAGCGACCGTCATGCTGCCCTGCCGCAGCTGTAGAAGCTCCTGGATACGCACCGCACGAAGGGTGGCTGGGACGAACTCCGAGCGGAAGAGGCTCTCAAAGTCCGTCCAAAGTAGGGATGCCTCATCGTGCACCTGGAGCATCAGGCTCCACCATCGTCCTGCTGCTGCGTGTAGTAGGCTCGCAGCGAGGATCACCATGAGGTCTGCTGGTGTCCTCACTAGCCTAAACACTCGAACCACTGCCTCCAGCCAGTCCTCTGCTGCCTGGGGATCCGTCTCCCCGCGAAACCTGGGCGGTCGCTGGCGCTGAAACTCATGCAGTGCGCTGAGGCGACGTGCATCGTCAGCGGCTGCTGCTGGAAGCATCGGGGGATCGGCGGGTAAAGCTACCGCCGGTTCCACTACTGGAAAAGGGCCCTGCACCGAGGCCTCGTCGCTCGGTGGGCTGTCGTCTCGCTCGACTCTCGGAACCCTAGCTGGCTGCCGTCGTGGGGCCATCCCTGAAAGGAGACAGGTGCGCCACGGTCAAACAGTATACCTGGTGAGCTGACACAAAGAAATCACAAAGAAAACTTTGAAACACACACGCAATCAATGTTTTCGTGTATTAAGTCGGAAATCAGAAGTCAGGGTCCTGGTGTATGGATACGTCGGCCGCCGCACCAACACTGGACTCCCTGGACTGATAACCACACTCAATACGCTAAACATTATTGCTTCACATAGAAAAGATCAGAGTTCGCGGTAGAACCGAACTCCTCTGATACCAATTTGTCACGACCCGCCCTACGGGTCCGTGCCGTGACTACCCCAAGCCCGCCTTCCATAGGCCAGGGGCTGGCGACTAGCACCAAGGCGTAAATCCCGGTAAAAAGGAAAGGCATTGCCTTTGATAAGTAAACACACACCACAGAGTAAACAAGCGGAAAGTAAAACACTAAACAAAGCAGAGAACAACTGAAAGTGCGGAAAAGTAAATGGTCCAGTATACAAACCCAAACTGAAAGTAAAGTACAACTCGAAAGGGAAAACAGCAACTGAAAAGTAAAAGCCGCTACTCCGAGCTGTCCACTTGAAATCCCACCTGAAGGGTGGGTACAGATAGCTCCTCTGCTCCACGGGTCCCACCGTCTGCTCCGTGCACGTTCCGCCCAGTGGTCCACCTCCGGGTACCGTCCCGCTCTACAAGCCTCAGCTAAGGTCAACGCTGTCCGTCGTCTGCAACCAACACAACGTAGTGCGGGCGAAGCCCGTGCAGGGGTGAGTATAAGCTACTCAGTAGGGACCCCGAGACCCCTGAAGGTCTCTCAAATACACAAAGGATAAACCACGAAGAAAAGTACAATCACGAAGTAGCAACCGACACTGCTTAGGTTTATGCCCATACATATACCTAAGTCATCAATTTCTGTTCGGCTCCAACACCGAGCCCAAGAACAACCCAATCCACAAAGAAGAGTAAACAGTAAAATCCACACAGATTATAACAAGATTATGAAATCAACGGATAACCATTACCCAGGTATATGCCCATACATATACCTAAGTTATCAAGCGACCCATCTCAATCATGAGGAATCACAAAGATCATTCACTCAGCTCAAACCAGGATTTTCATTATCGAGACCGTAATTGTTGAAGAGCCCCAACTCTGAAGTGTACAGTGGTCCTGTCACGACTCCGAGGTACTGCTCACTAACCTAAGACTGCTGAAGTACTCCTCCTGTCGAGTACCGCGGGTCTGCTGCCAACTACCGGGCGCTCCGTCCGCTGAGGGTCTGCTGCCAAATACCGGGCGCTCACCCAGATAGCCTACTGAGGTACTCCTCCTGTCGAGTACCGCGGGTTTGCCGCCAACTACCAGGCGCTCCGTCCGCCGTGGGTCTGCTGCCAACTACTGGGCGCTCCGTCCACTGGGCTAGTCGACTCACTCCAAGTCGAGTCGGTCAAGCAGTCGTCAGGTTTCAGTCATCTACACGGTCTCCGTACTCCGCACGCACGTCTCCACCGACGCGGGTCTGTCGCTACAACCAAGCGCACTCACTCCGTAGAGTATCGCGGGTCCGTCGCTACAACCAAGCGCTCCACCGCCAAGGTTCTGCTGCTGCATCCAAGCGCACCACCACTGTCACGTACCACGGGTCCGCCGCTACACCCAAGCGCTCCACCGCCCAAGGTAAACAGAAGATTCAGCTCACACAGGTTCGGTAGCACTGTTCCACGTAGGATCGCTGAGTGCTGTAGTCGTCGTCGTCGAATCCACACAGGATCACTGTACTGTCGTCGTCGCCGTCACAGTAGCAGTAGTAGTAGTCGTTACAGTAACCGTCGCAGCCAGCACTAGGGTTCCCGCATACAGCAAGCTCGTTCAGAGGGTCCGCTCCACGAGCCGAGAGGCTGATACATCAACTGTCACGAAGACCAGGGTTGATGTATCCAAAAGTTCCGTATCGTCAACAGGAACTCAACGTAACAGACGACGCGTCGATCGGACGCCCGGTCTGAGAGTTATTGGCATTTTCGTCTCCGGGGCCCGGTTGGTTTTTAAGGCAAAACCAACCTGACCGTACTCCACCTGCGTCCAAACCTCGGGCGGAGTATGCCAAAAGATCCGTCTCACTAAGAGGAACACAACACAGCTGACGGCACGTCAATCGGACGTCCGTAGCTCAAGATATTAGCGTTTCCGCTCCGAAGGGCCGGTTGGTTTCGTGAACGAACCAACCCGGCCGAACTCAAAGTAAACCGAAACCTTGAGTGCGATATACCAAAACGACCGTCTCGATCCAAGGATCGTGTTGCCGCAGACGGTTCGTCATTCGGAGGTCCGAGGCTCAAGTTATGGGCCAAAAACCGTTTCTGGTTCGAAACGGGGGGGTCCGGGTCAGGGCCGACCCGGCCCGACCCCCCCCCCCCCCTGGGGCGGCGCGGCGCCGCGGCGCGGGGAGCCGCGGCGGCTGTCGCCTGCGGGGAGGCCGCACGCACGCGGGGGCTAAGCCCCGCAGTTTTTGAGGGGCGGCGCGACACAAAGGGTCGGGCCCTTTTTTTTTAAAGAAGCCCCCCCCCCCCACGTGGGGGGCCTGCTGGTGCGGAACCGAGGGGGTCGGCTGCCCCCTCCTTCAAAGAACCGCCCCCCCCCCTCATAAAGAGGGGGGTTTTTTATGAGGTGGCCGGGGAATTAAATTCCCCGGTTTTAATGGTATCCGGTCGGCCAGCTGGCCGGCCGGTTTTCTCTAACGGGACTGGAAATTCCGGTCCCCCTTCGGCTTCCGACGCCGGCGGCCCGGCCGCCGGTCTTCTCTTCCGCCGCGGCCCGGAACCGGCCACGGTCTCCTCGTCCCGCCGAGGCCCGGAACCGGCTGCGGCGTTCGTCATCCGGCGCGGTGCGACGGCACCGCGCCCCTTCGCCGTGCTTTGATTCTTTTCAACGCGGCGCGACGGCGTCGCGTTCTTGAAGTTTCTACCTCGGCGTGGCGCGTCGGCGCCGCGTAAAATAAACGTACGGTAATTCGCGTGGTGCGACGGCACCACGCCACTTTGCTTCCACCGCAAGAATTAAACAAGAACGATGGAGGGGGGGTTCGGCCGTGTTCGTGCGGTCCGGCCCCCCTCGCGTTAACTATAACACTTAAATAAAATATTTCAAAGCCTCACGTAGACATGCGATCCACGAGCAAGAAATGGAATAATTAAAGAATTTAACAACAACCCCTACCCTGGTATAAGGTTCGAAGATTCGTCTACGCTCCGCGGAAGACGGCGTCGCGGAGGTCGGGTGTCGCGGTCGTCGTTCGTCAAATCCGTTGACGAAGAGATACGTCCGATGTGATACGTCGTTGGAGAAACCTCTTATGTCGACGAAGGGAATCCGAGGAGGAAGCGGCGTTCCCTCTCGTTGACACCGAGGACGAAGAAGAGAGGCGTCGTTCTTCGTCGGAGTTTGAGCGTTCTTCGTTCTTCGTCAGAGCTTGAAGATGAAGAAGAAGCTCTCCAAAGCTCTCAAGGAGACAAACAATCAACCCATAATAAAATAAGACAACTTCTTATTTTATTATTACAAAACACATTAGAATTTCAAAAGTTGAAATTCAAAAAGGTTTAACTCCCAAAATTAATTAAGTAACTTAAGTCAATTAATTAGGGGTTAAGTATGTTGAGAGAATTTGAAAAGATTAGGGGTTCGTGTGGGCCCCACCACACTTAATCCTCCCAAGGGAGGTTAAGTGGGTGTGGGTCCCACTTCCAACCTCCTTTGATAGGTTTTTAACAAGTTATAATAAAATTTGTTCTAAACAAATTTTATTTAACTCAAACTAAAACCCCTAAAATTAACTTTCAACCCGCAACAAACGCAACTCCCGAAAAGGTATCTTTAAGTGAATATCGGCGCTGTGAGTTCATAGGTGCCCTCGGATTTCAATTCCGAGCACCGGATCAAAAGTTTGGAAATCCCGCTCGTTCGTTCACTGAACGTACCCGAGCCAAACTTCGGAAATTAATTCCGGGCACTCCGGGCCTCGGAATCAGGTGCCGTCTGAAACTGCGCTCTTGTAAAATTCTAAAGAAAATTAAGAAAAAATTTTCCTTGAATTTTACGGGTCTTTCCAATTATTCTTAATGTGTAGGACGAGACGGCATGCCCATCGGACATGCGGTGTGCGCGGTACGACTGATTGTGTCGTTTTCAGCAGCTCGGTGCGTGATAAAAGTGTGTGTTGGGGGGTCAGAACCACCCGAATGCCTTTGGAATTCCATGAAATCATACGAAAACAGCTGTTTTGGGAATTGTGAAATGGTCAGGCAGACGACACGTCAATTGGAGGTGTTGTTTGACCGTGGTGACTGGAAAAATGTTTCTAGTGTCATAAAACACCAAAACGCTCGTGAGACCGTCGAATTTAGAGAAAACGTCCTCCGAATGACCTGAAACCACACGAAAACAATAAGAATATTATTCGTGATGTGTAGGAGGAGACGAAACTCCCATCGGACGAGTGGTGCGCATGGTACGACTGATTGTGTCGTTTTCAACAGCTCGACGCACGCTAAAAGGGCGTGTTGGGGGGTCAAAACCACTCAAACGACCTCAGAATTCCATGAAATCATACTACAACAGCCTTTGTGTGAATTCTGAATTGGTTGGGCAGACGACACATCAATCGGAGGTGTTGTTTGAGTGCGGTGACCAGAAACGCGTTTCTGGAGTTATAAAACACCAAAACGGCGTGAGACGGTCAAATTATGATCAAACGTGCTCCGAATGAACTAAAACCACATGAAAGAAATAGCAATATTATCCGTGACATGTAGGAGGAGACGACACGCCCATCGTATGTGCGGTGCGCACGGTACGACCGATTGTGTCGTTTTCAGCAGCTCGGTGCCTGCTAAAAGGGCGCGTTGGGGGGTCAAAACCACCCAAACGACCTCAGAATGCCATGAAATCATATGACAACAGCTGTTGTATGAATTGTGAAATGGTCGGGTAAACGGCACGTCAATCGGAGGTGTTGTTTGACCACAGTGACCGAAAACGCGTTTCTGGAGTAAAAAAACACCAAAACGGCGTGAGATCGTCGAATTCCGAGAAAACGTGATCCAAATGGCCTGAAACCATAGAAAAACAATAGGAATATTATTCGTGACTTGTTGGAGGAGACATCACACCCATCAGACGTGTGGTGCACGTGGTACGACCAATTTTGTCGTTTTCAGCACCTCGGAGCGTGCTAAAAGGGTGCGTAGGGGGGTCAAACCACCCGAACGACCTCATAATTCCATGAAATCATATGACAATAGCCATTCTGTGCATTTTGAAATGGTCCGGCAGACCGCACATCAATGGGAGGGGTTGTTTGACCGTGGTGACCGGAAACGCGTTTCCGGAGTCATAAAACACCAAAACGGCATGAGACAGTCGAATTTAGAGAAAACGTGCTCTGAATGACTTGAAACCACACGAAAACAATAGGAATATTATTAGTGACTTGTAGGAGGAGACGGAATGCCCATCGGACATGCGATGTGCGTGGTACGACTGATTGTGTCGTTTTCAGCACCTCGGCACGCGCTAAAAGGGCGCGTTGGGGGGGGGGGTCAAAACCACCCGAATGAACTCTGAATTCCATGTAATCATATGACAACAATCATTGTGTGAATTTTGAAATGGTCGGGTAGATGGAAAGTCAATTCAGAGTTATCGTTCAACCACAGTGAATGGAAACGCGTTTTCGGAGTCACAAAACACCAAAACGGCGTGAGACGGTCGAATTCGGATAAAACATGCTCCGATGATCTAAAACCACACTAAAACAATAGGAATATTATTCCTGATGTGTAGGAGGAGACAACATGCCCATCGGACATGTGGTGCACGAAGTACGACCGATTGTGTCATTTTCAGCAGCTCGACGCGTGCTAAAAGGGAGCATTGGGGGGTAAAAACCACCCGAATGACCTCATAATGTCATGAAATCATACGAAAATAGCCGTTCTATGAATTGTAAAATGTTCAGGCAGACGACAAATCAATCGAAGGTGTCGTTTGACCGTGGTGACCAGAAACGCGTTTCCAGAGTCATAAGACACCAAAACGGCGTGAGACGGTCGAATTCAGAGAAAACGTGCTCCGAATGACCTGAAACCACAATAAAATAATAGGAATATTATTCCTATAATGTATAGGGAGACGACACGCCCATCAGACGTGCAGTGCGCGCAGTACGACCAATTGTGTCGTTTTCACCAGCTCGGTGCGCGCTAAAAGGGTGCGTTGGGGGGTCAAAACCACCAGAACGACCTCAAAATGTCATGAAATCATACAACAACAGCCTTTTTGTGAATTGTGAAATGTTTGGGCATATGGAACATCAATTGGAAGTATCTTTTGACCGCGGTGACCAGAAACACGTTTCTAGAGTCATAAAACACCAAAACGGCATGAGACGGGCGAATTCAGAGAAAACGTGCTCCTAATGACCTAAAACCACACAAAAATAATAGGAATATTATTCGTGACATATAGAAGAGACATCATGCCCATAGGACATGCAGTGCGCAAGGTACCACCGATTGTGTGGTTTTCAGCACCTCAGCGCGTGCTAAAAGGGAATGTTGGGGGGTCAAAACCACCCGAACATCCTCGGAATGCCAGGAAATCAGACTACAACAGCCGTTGTGTAAATTATAAAATGGTCGGGCAAACGACACATTAATTGGACGTGTCCTTTTACCATGGTGACCGGAAACGCGTTTTCGGAGTCACAAAACACCAAAACGGAGTGAGATGGTCGAATTCGGAGAAAATGTGCTCTGAATGACCCGAAACTACACGAAAAAAATAAGAATATTATTCATGACATGTAGGAGGATACATAATGCCCGTCATACATGTGGTGAACGCGGTATGATTGATTGTGTTGTTTTCAACACCTCAGCGCGCGCTAAAAGGGCGCGTTGGGGGGTCAAAACCACCCGAATGACCTCAGAATGCCATGAAATCATACGACAACCGCAGTTGTGTGAGTTTTGAAATGGTCAGGTATTCGTAACATCAATCAGAGGTTTAGTTTGACCACGGTGACAGGAAACGCGTTTCCAGAGTCATAAAACACCAAAACGGCCTAAGACGGTCGAATTTGGAGCAAACGTGCTCCGAATGACCTGACACCACCTGAAAACATTAGGAATATTATTCGTGATGTGTAAGAGGAGATATCACGCCTATTAGACGTGCGGTGTACACATAGAACATGCCTTTTTAGACAACAAAACAATTTCACAAACTAAACCAAATAAGAAAAAAAAATCCTGAAATGATAGTAAAATTACCATTTTAGAGAGATACAAATTTTAAGCATAAAATTTGATTTATTATTACCATATTCTTAACAAAACTATTGGATGAATAGGAAAATATTTTATTTAATATTATATATATATATATATTTCACTAATAACCTTAAATAAATGTATTTTATTTATTTTCTATTATAATAAAACACATTTGTAATCTTAAAAATATTTCATTTATATGCACCATGATTTTTTTTTTTAAAAAAAATCCCAAACTAGCGACCGCCTATTGAGGTCTCTGTAGGCCGTAATTTCGGGCACCTAAAGAGACTGCCAATGACAGTCGCTATAGCCCGAATTTTTATTAGTGATAGTAACAACTTTACATGAGAGGCATTAATTAGAGAAAAAGAGGTCACTAAAATTTCAAAACTAATGATGGTAGTATGGTGGAGGTTAAAAATCATACCCCAATATTTTTAATTGAAAAAAGGGTCTAACAATATAATGAAATTTGGAAAACAATGAGAAAGGAAGAAATTCCTTACTTGGAAGTGTGATCCTAAAGGGTTGAGAGATGCTCAAGAGAGGCTTCTTGGGAGAATAGGGCACCTTTTAAGGATTATATAGAGAAGATGGAAAATGTTTTCTGATCTCGAAAGGCTTTGAGTGAAGAGAAAGAGGGATCTTGAGTGGGTTTACAAAGGAAATGAGAGGGAATTATTTTTTAATTTAGTTTTTAGCCTCCACACATTAAACTAATCAAAAACACAAACCAACCCATGGTTTTTCCCCATGGTTTTTTCCAAAGGGGATTTAGAAACATTATTTTATAAGGGAAATGGCCTAACTTCTTAAAATATTAGGCTTTCTTAGGAGGAGGTGAGTCACACTCTTAAGGAAACCATTTTAAAATGACAAAATGTTTTATAAGTCTTGGAAGGTCCACCAAGGATTTGTAAAATAAATAAAATAAACCAAAAATCATATTATGTAATTGTAAAACATATATTTTCTGAACATACCACTTATAGTATTTTATTACATCACTATTGGGTCATTATGATGTCATAAAACACATTATATAATTAAATGGTATTTAAATTTTTACCCAAAAAATCGAGTGTCTCGGAAAATTATGAAAAATTCACCATTGGATAATTTCAACATCTTGATTCCAAAAATAATATTCATTTTATCTAATTTTTTTTCTTCTAATTTTGTAAATTTTTACGTTTAAAATAAAAATAGACATTTATCGAAAATTCAAGGGTTTTGACAAGAACAACTTTCAAACCTTGATATAAATTACAATTGTATTCCTAAAAATAATAAGATCATTTATATTTAAAAATAAATTTATTAATAATATTTTATTAAAATATTATTTAATTAAATAAACCATTAATTCATCAAAATAATTTTTTTAATTGAATATTAACTAACTAAAAAACACTATTTGTGCTTTAAAAATTATTTACAAAGTAATGATAATAAAATGAATGTATACTATTTATTATATGAAAAAATAATCTACATAATCATAGTGCTAAGGTCTTGTTATGTAACCCCTTATAACACCCACACAATACCTAAGGGTAAGGTGTGCGATGCTGAGAGACTCTTATGGTGACTTGGATAACGTCGCTCGGGTGGTAATCTCTATCAACATCCACTTCTCATGTTAGAGGTTTCGTTATAGCTTAAAATATTGAATCTTAGCTTGGGATTTGTCAAGATTGAAGCCCAAGGATGCCACCTCCTTTCTAATATCTGACAAATGGGCTTCGAAAGGATAAATTCTACTATGTTAGGCCATCACTTACTTTTTCTGAGTAAATTGGATTTGTTAAAGCCCTATGTTTATACTAATCATGTAACTCCCCGACCCCAGTTACCTAGAGTCGGTGCCTTTTTACGTATCATTGTCATTATCACAAAATATTAAGTCTCGAAAGACCAATTATTTTATTAGCCTTGGATGTACTAGATACATTCATAAGGTTTACATTACATCATAAAATGGAAAATTACAACAAAATTATTTCCCTAGACAACACTGAGATCCCATAGACTATCCCTACAGGTCAGTCATAGTATACATCTTCACATCCTGGGAAAAATAAAACATAGAAAGAGGTGAGATCAGATTATCAGTAAGGATAACCATATAGTGGAAGCTTTGATAAATAATCATAAACATTTAAGGCAACGTATAAAACTAAAACAAAACCCTTTTCAACAAAAACATAATCATAATATGGAAAATATAAATAAAAAATAATTCCATCTACTTACTGACATGGATGTTATACCAGTCTAATAATCACATGAAATATAAATATCCACTTTAATAATGATGGAATGCATAATGAAAAACTTTCATAACCACCTAGTCAAGGCCTTGTGCCAAGACTACAAATAAGATTTTGTCAAAGACTTATGCCAAGACACTAGTTTGTCTAGTAAGACTTATCGATGCATCTAGGAGCTATAGCGGGCTCCACCCGTCACTTTTTAAGTCCAATGCATTCCTCATATGGAAATGTTTAAACATAACTTAAACATTCTTATTAAAAATGGAATACAAAATTTCAATACCTTATCCATAAACCATGAATGGTATGAAAATAACACATCCACAATCAAACATATCAGAAAACATTCAATACAATATGGAAGTTTTTTATCATAATAAATCAACTTCAAATAATCTTAAAATCAATCAAAGGATATAGACATAGATGAAATCAGAACCTTTTTTTGAGAAATATCTCTTTCTGTTTTGAAATCATTTAAGAAAAAATTTCTTTTGAAAATATTCTTATAATCTTGTAAGGGAAGCTTCAACGATGTTATAATGGCAGAAAATATCCGCACTCGCTATGTAAGTTAAAAAAACATTCTTACCTTAAATTTGTCGAAAAGGTCAAAAAATACCTTGTTTGGAAAATGACGGAAATATTACTTTATAAACACATTATAAAATTCAATCAAGGTTATAAATTACTTTAAAGCAGTGTCTATAAAATAGTAAAAATGTTTCGAAATACATTCTTAAGAAGCATGGATGTGGATGAAAAAGTGGTCCGAGTAGATAATTACATATTAACAACCTTGGATAATGAAGAGACTATGAAATTAACCCTTACCTTGTACTTTTCCTTGGTAAATGGGAGTTTAACATCCTGTATAATGGTGAAATAATTGTTATTAAATTATAAAAGAATCATATACATTAAGATTATATCATATATGATCTTTTAACATAGCTTTGTTAATAATATCTTAGTATTATCGTTATTTCGTGTGTTAACAGATTCGTTTTCCTTTATATTCATTGTATTATTAGTCATATTTTTTATTTATGGGATGTATTTTATTCATATACATAATTATATGAAGTCTTTTAACATTATTTTTAATGATAAATTGAAAATTATTCTTGAATGGATATGATGGGGAATGAATCTCATCGCGTTCGTGGAGATGGTAATCCGTACGTACGCATTAGTGACAATATTATTCTTTTGATACTAAAATAAAATATAATTGGATGTTATATCATATATAAATAATCATTATCATGTTATATTTATTATTTAATTCAATTACACATCATTATTATTCCCATCCAAATAATAATGTATTGAATAACAATTACACCACAACGTGGAGATGGTAAGTTGTGCGTACGCACGTATGGTGAAATTTCATTCAAAGGACGGATAGAATAATTAATATGGTTTTAGAATATTTATAATAACATAAAAGTATATAGAAGATACTGTAGTTATTATTTTAGAATGAAAACAACAAAGAAAGAGGAAGTGGAAGAAGAAAGGAACTTGAAAGAGGTGATGAAATATTTACCTCCTCTTCAGGTTCTTCCTTTTGATTTGATCAAAAGGGCTCCATAGGTTGTCTTAATTACTAAAAAAAGGCCTCTAGGATGAATTTAGGACAGTTGAAGGGGTATTTGGGTAGGGTTTGGTCAATAAAAATTGATTTTAAGTTGTGAATTAGAGAGAAGGGGGAGTTCCCATTTATAAGAGGGGCGAGAGGCAGCATAAGAAAAGATAGAAATATTATTTTATAATAAAATAATTTCTGGTTTATAATGGATCCAAAATAGATTATTTAATGGATAAAGTGGGGATGGGTCTAAAACCACTAATCCAATAGTTTTTAGAAAGGTTTGGGTCAGTATATTATCTTTATCTTTTAGATTTAACTCTTAGTTAAATAGTTTGACATTTACATGTATCTTTGTATTTTTATATTATATGGTTAATAAACAAACTATATACTTCCAAGAGAACCCAACTGGTTCATTAATTATACACCTATCATTACATAAGTCTTTTTTCTGAACCTTATATTTTTAGAAATAGTATATTAATTAATAACATAATATATTTTTTAAAAAACTCTTTTATGTCAATTTTGACACAATTTGGTATTTTGTTTTTGATAAATTCATAACAACATTATTACATAGAAAAAAATTCTTCTAAACAACCCTAATATGTCATATTAATCTAAAAAATTAGTGGAATTCATAAAAAGTCTCAAATTACATTTATCTGTATATTTATAATATCAATTATTTTAATTAATCATTAATTAGGTAAAAATGCATCATCATTGTGTAATAAATAAATTAAAGTATTTAATGTCGAAGAAATATAAATAAAACACCATTAAGTAGGAAGTCATTTTATATTTATAAGGAATATTTATAGTCGAATTTATCTTATGTTTAACCCTATATTAAAAATGTTTTAGTTATTAAACTTTGATTTTATTTCTTTTATCTCTTCTTTGAATTAAATAATAATAACAGTCCTAATCTATTCCAAGTGGACCTAAAGGACCATATTTTATTCCTAAGGTTGTTTTTTGTGGAATTACAATTATCCAATAGAATTGGTACCTGTGTTAGTGTAATAATAATATCATTTATACCCTTAATTACCCTGTTTACATTTAATCGTGGTAAATAAAAGAAAAAAGTTACTATTCACCACAAATTATTTTCATCTTATTAAACGAAATTTTACATAATGATAAGAACTATGTCTCTCATATTTTGGAAATTCTACTCATAGAAGCGGTAAAATAATGTTTTATTTAAATTTGAAAATGCTCCTTGGAGGTGGGTAAAAGACGGTAAAAAGTTCAATAATATTTTTATATCTCTAAAATTATTAAAACCTGACTCCAATGAATTAAATTGAACATATATTGGTATTATGTTATTATTTTGACATAAAATAAATATAAATAAAATAAATAATGATTTAAATAAAAATTCTGTTTTTAAACTATAACTCAGTGTTTTTCACTATTCATAAAAAATTGATAGTTTTCAGAAAGATACCAAAAATTTACTCTAGGCTAATTTTGATATTCCGAATCCAAAAATGAAGTCCATTTTGAAAGATAAAATTTATTAAATTTAAAAAAGTTGGTATTACTATTCATAATGTCACGTTTGATTGGTTTTGGTGTGTTAGATCTCAATGTTGCGTACAACACACACTATTGTATTATTCAAACAGAAAAGTATCGTAGAATCTTGGAGTGTTACATTCTCCCCCCTTAAAATAATTTCATCCTCAAAATTTCTAGAGTATTACTGCATAAAAAGACTTGGGGGTTTCTTCATCATAAGTTCCTCGGGTTCCCACATTACCTCTTCCATTTTATGGTTTCTCCATAGAACTTTTATCAGAAGAGTCGTCCGGTTTCTCAACACATGTTCTCTTGTATCAAGAAACTTGACAGCATCCCCAAAATAAGTCCAATCGGGTTCCAGTTATAATTCATGATAGATGAGTACATGCATTAGGTCAGGCATATATTTTCTCAATAGTGATACATGGAATACATAGTGAACTTTGGAGAGACTTGGCAGCATTGCCAAATGGTATGCTACAACCCCAATTCGTTCTAGAATTTTGAAAGGTCCGATGTACCTGGGACTTAATTTTCCCTTCTTACCGAAATGTATAACATCCTTCCATGATGATCCCTTCAAGAAAACATAATCTCCTACCTGAAATTCCAAATCGTTCCTTCGGTTATCATCAGATCTCTTCTGTCTACTTTGAGCTGCCTTGATGTTGTTTTGGATTACCTTATCCTTTTCCTTAATTTTCTCCACAAGTTCTGGCCCTACAAGTTTTCTTTCACCAACATCATCCCAACAGGTTGGGGTGTGACATCTCTTTCCATATAACGCTTCATATGGTGCCATCTTAATACTTTAATGGAAGATATTGTTATAGGAAAATTCTACCAGAGGAAAATTTGGTCCCACATACCTTCAAAGTCAAGTGAGCACGATCTCAACATGTCTACTAAGGTTTGAGTAGTCCATTCTGATTGTCCATCAGTTTGGGGGTGGTAGGTAGTGCACAAATGAAGTTCATTATCCAGGGCTTTCTGAAGACTTTTCCAGAATCTTGATGTAAAATGGGGATCATGATCAGAAATAATCGATAGGGGTACTCCATGAAGTCTCAAAACTTCATTAATATATATTCTTGCTAGATGACCAAGTGGAAAATCTTATATTATAGCAAGAAAATGTGCGAACTTGGTAAGATGATCAAAAATGTCCCATATTGCATCGTTCCTTCTAAGAGTATTTGGTAGTCTCATGACAAAGTCCATCATAACATTATTCCATTTCCACTCGATTATAGGCAGATGTTGCCAGAATCATCTAGTTTGTTGCCTTCCATCTTTCACTTGATGACAAACCATACATCTTGACACAAAACCAGAATTCTCCCTCTTCATGTTGTCCTACCAAAAATGTTCCTTAAAATCTCTATACATTTTGGTGCTCTCAGGGTGTATAGGGAAATTGGAGCTATGAGAATCATTCAACATTTTTTGTTTTTAGATCAGGTATTTCGGGAACACAAATTAACTTCCCAAATTTCAAAATTCCATCATTATATATGAAGTCACTCAATCTCCTGTTAATCACTGCTTTAATCTTCTTTTGAAACTCCTCATTATCAACCTGAGAACTTTTTATCCTTTCTAGTAAAGATCGTTTGGAAACCATTTTAAAAGAAATGATGTTTCACATTCCATGGTTATTCTCATATCCATTTTTACTAGATCCATGTATATAGGATCCTTTTAAACTCTCATCTTGTTCAAAACTCCATGATATTTTCTTCTCAAAGCATCTGCCACCTTAGTTTCCTTCCCTGGGTGGTAGTGTATCATGAAATCATAATCCTTGAGTTGTTCAATCTATCTCCTTTGCCTCATGTTGAGTTCATTCTATGATAAAATGTACTTCAAACTCTTGTGGTCAGTATAAATATCACATTTTTCACCATAGAGATAGTGTCTCCAAATCTTCAAATAAAATATTACAACTGCTAACTCAATATCATGAGTATGATACTTTATCTCAGGAATTTTCAACTGTTGTGATGCCTAGTCAATAACTCTATCATTCTGCATAAGGACACAACCAAGTCCTTTCTTTAATGCATCACTATAAATAACAAACCCATCATTCTATGATGGTAGAGTCACGATAGCATCATTGAATAATCTTCTCTTCAATTATTCAACACATTCTTCACACTCTTTTTTCCAAAAAAATTTAACCCCTTGACGTGCGAGCTAGGTTAATGGGTTAGCCAATCAGAATAAATTCATGACAAAATGCTGATAATAACCTGCTAAACCAATAAAATTGCATACCTTAGTTATACGCGTCGGTGATAGCCATTATTGGGTTGCCTTGGTATTAGAAGGATCAACACAGAATCCATACTTGGAGACTATATGAAAAAAAAAGAAATCTCCTGAAGCCATAATTCACACTTTCTTAACATACCATATAATTCACGTCTTCTCGGAGTCTTTAGGATAATGCGCAAGTGATTTTCATGATATTCGTAGATTTTGGAGTATACCAAGATATCATCAATAAATACCACTACAAAGTCATCATGATATTCCTTGAAAACTCTATTCGTTAGATCCGTGAGGAAATAGGGTGCATTAGTCAATCCAAAAGGCATTACTATAAACTCGTAATGCCCAAACTTGGTTCGAAATGCTATTTTCAGAATGTAGTCTTCTTCCCACACAACTGATGATATCCAGATCGAAGGTCAATCTTTGAAAAGTATTGACCTCCATTAAGTTGTTCAAATAAATCATCAATGTGAGGTAGGGGATACTTATTCTTTATTGTTACAGCACTGATCTCTCTATAGTCAATGCACAACCTCATAGATAAATCTTTCTTCTTAATAAAAAGGACAGGGGATCCCCATGGGGAAACACTAAGAAGAATAAATCTCTTATTACTCAATTCATGTAGTTGTTTCTCTAGTTCCACTAATTCCACAGTGGACATTCTATAAGTGGTCTTCAATATGGGCCTTGATCTAGGAATTAAATCAATGGAAAACTTAATTTCTCATTTTGGAGGATGTCCAGGTAAATATTCTGGAAACACATCAACATGTTCTTTCACATTAGGTACATCATCTATTTGAAAATTCTTTTTTTCAACCAAATTTATTTCATTCTCTTCCCCCCAATAATTAAATTTAGTTGAGCAACTAGGGGTGGATCCAGATAAGAATTAGGTTGTGATGATTCTGCTCTTAAGATAAGGTGTTCATTATCATTGTCATCAAAATGAGTAACCTCTTTCTTATTACAATATATATTTGCATCATGGTCAAAAATCCAATCTATACTGAGGATTATATCAAATTCAATCATGGGTATGATAATGATATCAATAGATACAGAACATTTATATGCCCTAGTGGGGACTGATTCACAAAACATTGTTTCAATGATACTTCCCTTAAGAGTTTTGATTGACAACTCCCTTGTAAAATAAAATTGGAAATCTCTAATTTTCTTAGAAAACTAGGAAGATATAAAACAATGTGATGATCTAGAATCAAATAAATAATTTTCTAGACTTGAAGAAACCATTAAATTACCAACAACTACATCTTTTGGAGTTTCAACCTCAACAGTAGTGATAACATAAGCTTGGACATGATCCATTGGCCTTTTCTGAGGTAATTTCTCTTTACGCTTAGGACATTCATTCATATAATGCACCATTTCTCCTCAATTGTAGCATTAAACATCAAAAGCCTCTTTCTTCCCCTTTCAATCACGAGTTTAGTAGTATTTTTCACCACACTTTTAACAGACTCCCATTCCCTTTAGAAAAGTACCAGGGTGTTTCTTCCCACATTTTCTGCAGGATGGATATTCAAATTTTCCCTTCTTCCCCTTATTTCCATTTATAGAGTGTTCACCAGATCTCTTATTCTCTTACTTTGCTTTAATGTCATAAGACATAGATAATTCTTTTTCTATCACGATAGCACATAAGACAATATCTTCATACGATGAGAAGGATTTTGAGACTAATTCTTGATGGAGAAATGGTTTTAACCCATCAAAGAAATGAACAATCTTACTTCTTGGGTTACGTATATAATCTGCAGCATGCCTTGCTAACCGTGTAAAGTTAGCTTCATTCTTTGCGACATTCTCATCCTCCTTTTGCCTCAGACTAAAAAATTTCCTTTCCGTATCTACTTGATGGTCACGAGTAAAGTATTTTTCTAAGAAAAGATCTTTAAACTCCCTCCATTCCATATTTTATACTTCATCATCTTCCTTTTTGTTTTGAATCAATTACCACCATTGATTAACATCTCTAGTGAGGAGGTAAATTGAAATGACAACTTTTTCCCTTTCACTACTCCCCAAGGCGTGGAATATTTTTTCTATGAAATTTATCCATTTCTCAGCTACTAATGGATTTTTACTCCCATTGAATGTTAGTAGTTGTTTCCTCATGAAGCGATCTAAAATTGATCCTCTATGCTATAAATCAGGGTGGTCCATACGTGTAAGGTTATTATTTATAACCTCAGTGAGTTGTTCCAGTATGGTGATTAGCTGATCAGCACCAATTACATCACCAGCTCCACTATAATTACATTTAGTAGGAGGTTAATCACTACATGGAGTGCATTCAATGATATGGTTTCCATTCCTTCCATTAGGAACCATTTCTAAACAATGTCATAAACTAGATTAATTTATGAATCGAATTACATAATTCCAAACTTGTAAAAAACATAACATAAATTTCACAGTTTATGGATATAATCCATAATCACAAATTTTTTTTTTGAGGAAGTATATACTCATAAACCCTTAATAATGGTTTGAAAAGAAAATGAGAATTATCCTAATCATATCCACTGAGAGTGTCATAACCAAGAGTGCAGAAAGGCCCATTGTCGTGCACCAGTTACCGTTCAGGTCTAGCTCAAAGCGGTGTTTTCAAGTTTTTCCCCTAGGTACATATGGGCCAGAGCCACCTCTACCTTCTTATAGCCAGATAGGGATGTATTTCTCGGAAAACTCACAAAATCTATACAATACCAAAATTCTAGGAAGTTCATCTATATTAATCATCATAGTCTATCTTAGGGCTATGTGCTCTAATCAGAGTTTATCTAAATCTAGATTCCAAGGTTTGTACTAAACATCCTCTGATACCAACTGTAATGCCACGACCCTAGTTACCCAGTGTTGGCGCATTATTATGTATCATTTTCATGATCACAAAGGATCAAGTCTCGAAAGACTGATTGGTTTAGTATCCTTGGAGGTACTAGATACATTCATAATGTTTACATTACACCATAAAATGGAAAAATACAAAAACATTGTTTCCATAGACAACACTGAGATCCCATAGACTATCCATGTAGCTCAGTCATAATATAATTCTTCACATCCTGGGAAAAATAAAACATAGAAAGGGGTGAGCTCAGTTGCTCAGTAAGGATAAAAATATAGAAAACTCTATCATAAATAAGCATAAACATTTAAGGGAATGTATAAAACATAAAAAAATACTTTTCAACATAAACTTCATCATAATATGGAAAATATAAATCAAAATAATTCCATTTACTTACTCACATGGATATTCTACTAGTCGAATAATCACATGCAATATCAATAGCAATATTCATAATGATGGAATGCATAATGCAAGACTTTAATAACCCCAATGTCAAGGCCTTGATCCAAGACTAAAAATAATATTTTCTCAAGGCCTTGTGCCAAGACACTAGTTTGTCTAATGAGACTTACCGATACATAATAGAGCTATACCAGGCCCCACCCGTCACTTACTAAGTCCAACGCATTCCTAATTTGAAAAGGTTTAAACATAACATAAACATTCGTATTAAAATTGGAATATGAAATGTCAGTACTTTATCCATAAACTATGAATGGTATGAAAATAACACATCCACAGTCAAACATATCACTAAACCTTCAATACAATATGGAAGTTTTGTATCATAATAAATCAACTTAAAATAAGCTTAAAATCCATCAAAGGATGTTGACATAGATGAAATCAAAATCCTTTTCTTTGATAAATATCTCATTATATTTTGAAATCATTTAAGAAAACTTTTATTTTGAAAATATTATTATAAGATTGTAAGGGAATCTTCGACGATGTCATAACGGTGTAAAATTTCCACACCCAACGTATAAGTTAAAAAAACATTCTTACCTTAAATTTGTCGAAAAGGTAAAAAAGTACCTTGTTTGGAAAACGAGGGAAATATTACTTTATAAACATATTATAAAAGTCAAAAAAGGGTATAAGTGAATTTATTCCATTGTATAGAAAATAGTAAAAATGTTTTGAAATACATTTTTAAGAATCATGGATGTGGATGATATAGAGGACCGAGTCAATAATTACATATAAACAACCTCGGATAATGAATAGATTGTGAAATTAACCTTTACCTAGTACATTTCCTTGGTGGATGATATGTTAAACTCTTGTATAATGGTGAATTAATTGTTATTAAATTATACAAGAATCATATTTATTAATATTATATCATATATGATCTTTTTACATTGCTTTGTTAATAATATCTTAGTATTATCATCGTTTCGGGTGTTAACAAATTCGTTTTCCTTTATATTATTTGTTATGTGAGACATATTTGTTATGGATGGGATGTATATTATTCATATACATAATTATATCAAGTCTTTAAACATTATCTCTAATCATCAATTGAAAATTAGTCTTGAATGGATACGATGGGGAATGAATCTCATCACATTCATGGAGACAGTAATCCGTACGTACACATGAGCGACAATATCATTCTTTTGATATTAAAAAATATATATAATTGGATGGTATATAATATATAAATAATCATTATCATGTTATATTTATTATTTACATCAATTACACATCATTTTCATACCCATCTAAATAATAATGTTTTCAATAACAATTACACCACGACGTGGAGACGGTAAGCCGTACGTACACACGTATGGTGACATGTCATTCAAAGGATGGATGGAATAATGAATATCATTGTACCATATTTATAATAACATCACAATATATAGAAGATACTGGTGTTATTATTTTAGAATGGAAACAACATAGAAAGTGGAAGTGGAATAAGAAAGGAACTTGATAGAGGTGATAAAATATTTACCTCTTCTTCGGGTTCTTCCTTATGATTCGATCAGAAGGGCCTCTTAGGTTGGCTTTCTAACTAAATAAATTCTTATAGGATGAAGGGAGGGTAGTTCAGAGTGTATTGGGGTAGGTGTTGGCTGAGATAAATGGCTTTTAAGGTGTAAATTAGAGAGAAGGGGGAGTGCCCTTTTATAAGAGGGGCGAGGGGCACCATAGGAAAAGAATGAAATATTATTTTATAATAAAATCATTTTCGGTTTTTATTGGCTCAAAAATGGATTATTTAAAGGATAATATGGGTATGGGTCTAAAACCACTAAAACAATAGGTTTTATATAGGTTTGGGTCACTATATTAACATTATCTTTTATATTTGACTCTTAGTTAAATAGTCTAACATTTACCATGTCTCTTTGTATTTTTATATTATATGGTTAATAAACATACTATATACTTCCAAGAGAACCCCAAGTGGTTAAATAATGTTACAAATATCATTATATAAGTCTTTTTTCTATGCCTTATATTTTTAGTAATTGAATATCAATTAATAATATAATATTTGTTTTAAAAACTCTTTTATGTCAATTTTAAAACTATTTGGTATTTTGTTTTTTCTACATTCATAACAACATTATTATTTCAAAAATCCTCAAATTACATTTATTTGGATATTTATAATATCAATTGTTTTAATATTTCATTTATTAGGTATTTACTACATCATCATTGTGTAATAAATAAATTAAATTATATAATGTCTAAAAATATAAATAAAATACCATTTTGTATTAAATCTTTTTATATTACTAATTAATATTTATAGTCGAATTTATCTTATGTGTAACCCTATATTAAAAATGTTTTAATTATTAAACATTTATTTTAACTCTTTTAACTCTTCTTTGAATTAAATAATAATAAATGACCTGATCTAATAAAAGTGGACCTAAAGGATCATATTTTATTCATATGTTTGTTTTTGGTCTAATTAAACTTATCCAATATAATTGGGACATGTGTTATGGTAATAATAGTATCATTTCTACCCTTAATTACCCTATTTACTTTTAACCGTGGTAAATAAAAGTAAAAAGTATTTATTACCCAAAAAATTATTTTCATCTTATTAAACCAAATTTTACATAATGATATCAACCGTGTCTCTCAGTTTTTTTAAATTCCACTCACAAAATTTGTGAAATTATGTTTTATGTAATCTTTCAAATGCTCCTAGTAGGTGGCCAAAAGACGGTAAAAAGTTCAATAAAATTTTTATATATCTAAAATTTTTATAAATTGAGTCCAATGAATTACATTGAAATTATATAGGTATTATGTATCTATTTAAAACTAAAATAAATTTAAATAAAATAAATAATTATTTAAATAAAAATTCGGTTCTTAAACTATAACTCAATGTTTTTCTCAATTCATCAAAAATTGAATGTTTTCAGAAAAATACAAAAAATTTACCCTAGGATAATTTCGATATTCTGAAACCAAAAATGAAGTCCATTTTTAACGATAAAATTTATAAAATTTCAAAATGTGGGTATTACTATTCATAATGGCTAGTTTGATTGGTTGTGGTGTGTTAGAACTCGAAGTTGCGTACAACACACGCTATTGTTTTATTCAAAGAGAAGTGTATCATGGAAGCTTGGGGTGTTACAATCATGTGATCATTGTTCAACAACTATATTAGCCAAGGTAATAATTCATAATGGTATTTTGAAATCCAAAAACATATAACCAATGAAGTGCATATGTTATATAAACATTTTACATAATAAGACATTTAATTAGATCAAGAGAAATTTTTAATAATGAAATTTCGGGTCGGTACAATCTTCCCCCCTTAATAAAATTTTCCCTTGAAATTTTCTTTTCCCACACTAAAACATATTCAGGTAACTCTGCTACATCAATTCCTCCAATTCCCATGTTACTTTTTCAAACTTGTGGTTTCGTCACAACACCTTAACGAGGGGAATTGTCTTACTTCGTAGAACTTTTTCTCTATGATCTAATATTTCACTAGATTCTCTTCATAAGAGAGGTCATTAAACAATTTTACCACCACTAGATTGATTACATGCGATGGGTCATGTATGTACTTCCTCAAGAGTGATACAAGGAATATGTCATGTACCTAAGATAGGTTCAGTGGGAGTGTTAATCGATAGGCCACTACTCTAATGTGATCAAGGAACTCAAAAGGGATGATGTACCTTGGAATGATCTATCCATTTTTTCCAAATCTCATAACATTATTCCATAGAGATATGTGGTGGAATAACATGTCTCCGAAATCAAACTCTATGTCTCATTAACAATTGTCATCGTAGCTCTTTTTTCAACTCTGAGCAGCTATAATGTGATGTTTGATGGTCTTAACCTTCTCCAACATTTCATCCACCATTTTTGGAACTAGGAGTTTCCTCTCCCTGACTTCATCCCAATATGATGGTGTTGTACACCTCTTCCCATACATGGATTCATAAAGATCCATTTGGATTCATGAGTGGAAACGGTTACTATATGAGAACTCAATTAGAGTAAGATGTTGATCCCATTCTCCTTGATGTGCATTGAGCACGCTCCCAACATGCCCTCAAGTGTTTGGATAGTCCACTCAGATTGGAAACCAGTATGAGGATGATAAGCCATAATTAAGTTCATCTTAGTATCCAGAGCATGTTGAAGACTCTTCCAAAATATACAGCGGAATCTTGGATCTCTATTAGATACAATCAATAGCGGTACTCCATGCATCCTTACCCCATCTATAATTTATATTTGTGCCAGTCGATCCAATGAGAAATCCTCCCAAATTGCAATGAAGTGTGTAGTCTTTGTAACATGATCCCCAACATCCAAGATATCATTGTTTTCCTTGGATGTTTTACAAAGTCCAGTGACAAAGTCCATGGTGATGTTCTTCCATTTCCATGATGGTATGGGTAATGGTTTCATCATCCCCTTATACTTCTACATCTCGACAATCACTTGCTGACATACTAGGCACATTGATGTATACTTAGTGTTCTCCTTCTTCATGTTTTCTTACCAATAATTCCCTAAAGTATTTTGATAAATATCTTTGTTCCCTGGGTGAATGGATAAATTCGAACTATGTGCATCATCCAAAAGTTCTTTTTTCAACTTCACATTTGATGGAACACATAGTCTAGACCAAAATCTCACAACTCCTTCTTCATTGACATTGAAATATGAGGATTTCCCTTTTTGATAGTTTCCAATTTATTATGAACTACCACATAATCCTTTTCAGAAACCTCTAACCTTTCCAAAGGAAATGGTTGAGCAATTCATTTTTGAAAGGATTGTTGATGTACCCTTAATTATGATTACCATCTCCATCTTTATCAATTCTAAGAAGATTGGATCCTTTTCAATTCTCATTAATGATAGAATTTCTGGATCCTTTATACTTAAAGAATCTTCCACCTTTTTCGCTTTCCCAAGGTGGTAATGGATTGAGCACTCATTGTCTTTGTTCATCTAGAACCGTAGTCATTGGAGCATGTTCAACTCATTGTGAATATTTACTTGAGGATTTTGTGGTCTCTATATATTTCACTCTTCTCACGAAAGAGGTAATTCCACCAAAATTTTAAAGCGATGATCACTGTAACCTACTCCAGGTCATGCATTGGATATTTTTTCTCATGAAATTTTAATTTTCTTTGAAGCAATGGAAATGAATTTTTCATTTTGCATCAAAACATAAAACATTCCCTTCTATTAATAATCACTGAATACCACAAAAAGTAATCCACTTGTGGGTAGTGTGAGCACGTGAATAGTGATAAGTCTCCTTTTCAACTCCTTGAAGATCTCTTCCCATTCATCATTCTATGAAAAATTTAGTCCCTTCTAAGTCATTGTTGAAAGAGGGTTGGACAATCTTGAGAAATTTCTCACAAATCAGTGATAATGTCCAGCTAACCATAGGAAGCTACAGATATCCATTACGGAAGTTGGACTCAGCCATCCCTCTATTACAGCTATCCTAGAGGGATCCACAGATATCCTATTTCTTTTGATGATATGACCCAAGAATGAGACCTCCTTTAACTAGAACTCACACTTTCTTTACTTTTCATAGAGCTTATCCTTTGACAAGGTCTCTAGTACAGTTCTTAGATTCTCCTTAAGATCATCCTTGGTTTTTGTGTATATTAGAATATCATCAATAAAGAATAACAATTTTTTTTCATGTTAATATAAAAATACACTATTCATCATGTCCATGAATATTTATGGAGAATTAGTGTATCCGAAAGGCATTACTATAAGTTCATAGTGCCCGTACATTGAATGAAAAGCAGTCTTGGGGATATCTTCTTTCTTCACCATTAATTGGTACTATCCCGACTGCAAATCCAAATTGGAGAAGTATTGTGCTCCATGTAACTAATCGAAAAAGTCATCAATTTGGGATAGAGGATACTTGTTATTTATCATGAATTTATTGAGGTCACGATAATCAATGAAAAGGTGCATTGATCCATCTTTCTTCTTGACAAAGACGACTAGTGCAACCCATGGTGAAGGACTTGGGCATATACCCCCTTTATCCAGATTTTCCTGTAGTTTTTTTTTCACCTCCTCAAGCTAAAAAAACAACCATTATATACTGATTCTTGGATTTTGGAAATTTACAAGGTATAAGATAAATTTATAATTCAACATCTCTTCTAAGAGGATGACCAGACAATTCCTTGGGAAACATTTCAGTGAATTCCCTCACAATAGGAATGTATTAAAGGATGGTTTCTTCCTTAGACTCAATTATATAATCTAGATACATGTGATCATAAGGAAGAAATATACACACTTCAGATGATGGTGCTAAAAAAATTCATCTTCCTCCTTGTACTTGTACAGAATCAGGGGTCGATTCACCATATAGAGAGTGATTTCCCTCTCATAGTAATTTATGTTCTCTATATATGAAATGACAGTCCATGTTGAGAATTGCATCAAATTAAAATAGAGGGAGTATGATGAGATTCTCTAGAAAGTTCAATCCATATATTTTTACAAGGTATGAGTTATACACATGGGTTGCAATGATTTCCCCATTTTCCATAATAACTGACATCTTTACTTCCTTGATTTTTGGTGGGGTTGGGATTGTTCTACTAATATTTTGGTATATAAAAGAATGCGTAGAACCAGAATAAAAATGTATGTTCTTTATTATTTAATAAATAACTACCATACCTATCACCACTTAGTTTTCATGGTTCACTTGAGTAGTAGTGATGGAAAAAGCTCTCCCTTGCTGCCTTGGAGGTTGTTGGTTTCCTCTAAAACCCCTTTTCTTAGGGAACTAATATGCAAAGCGCCCTAGTTCTTTGCAGTTGAAGTAATAAACAATGCATTGAGGGTCGAATGGAGCATTTTTCTCCTCTTTCACAGCCACAAGATTCTCTTGTCGAAAATTAATAGCCAGGTTCCCTTCTATTACTCACTTAAAGCATTTCCACTCCTCGTTTAGGCAATTTTTGTGGTTCGTCTTTTGCCACCTTTGGAAAGAGGGGTGCTGTATTTTCATAGCACTGTTGAATTTATCTGTTGGACCACAAGAACTGAATTATACCTTACGATTATTATCCCAATGATACCCTTGATATTTTCTAATCTCTATTTTGACATTGAGGGCACATCAGAAAATTTCTTCAAAGCTATCAAAGTCACGGATTTCCAAGGCATTCTGTAGGCTAGGTTTTATCCAACCGAAGAAGTCGTAAAGCTTGAATTCAGAGGTAATGAAAAAGATGGAGGAATATCATGCAAGCCTTGTGATGTATTCCTTGTACGCTCTGAGGAATTATTTGTCTTTTTTTCTTGAGGTTAAGGAAGTCCCTATCCATATTAAATCGAAGGGTGCACATAAAATATTTATCGAAAAACATCTTCTAGAAATCCTTCTATTCCAATTCCAAGATCTCCTCCTAAGGCATTATATTTTTGATCAATGTCTATAATCGATCATCTTCACCCTCTATAAGATAAGAATCCAGAAGAACCTTCTCTTGTTCGGAACATTGAAGGATGGGGAAGATCTTTTCAATGGAGTTGATCCATTTTCTGGTGATTGAGGGATCAGATGATCCATTAAAAGTATGAGGCCTTTATCTCATAATGTTCTTGATTGTTACTTGTTCTTTATTTGGGGTGGGGGGTTTAATGTTCCTATTGACCCATTTTTATATTAAAAACGCGAGTTACCTGAGAGAGTATCATGAAATAGTTCGTGATTACCACTCTCATTGGATAGGGAATCACATTAGAACATGTGTCACATTGATCTTTGCATCGGTTGTTAGCCAGATTCCTTCTATTACCGGCCATTTTCTAGAATAAAAGGAAATTTATGGGTAACAGATAAAGGATAATCTAAAGGGAAAAACATATGAATTATAAATTACTTTTATTTCCTTAAGTTATGAATTTATATGCTTCAATCTATGTTATCAATGATCTACATTCCAACATATATTCTTAGGGGGATTGTTATTATTCACATAATAAGGGTTCATACTAAGATTATGAATTTAACAAATCGTATCCCCCAGGAGTGTTTTAACCATGACTGAAGCAAGGTCCATTATCATGAACCAATTCCCGTTCAAGTCTATCTCAAAGATGTGTTTTCAGGTTTTATCCCAAGATACATATGTGCCAGAGCTCCCTCTACTTTCTCTTATCCATACATGGATTTATTTTCATGATATACCACTTACTCAATACTCACATAAATTTAGGGATGTTTTTATTATTCCTAGTATTATCCCTAATGTATTCACTAGGGTTTTCCAATCCTAATACCAAAATAACTAAACATTCCTATGACACCAACTATAACAACCCTGCTCCTTATTTAACACATAAACATAATTTTTTACATAAAATATTCAATCGATACAAGATATAAGATTGATAGGCCTAGTGTCTTTTGGGATTAGGAACATTACACAACAACATATAACATAAAACACAATATCTTTATTGAAAAATTATTTTTTGTGACCACAACATTACTTCGTACTTAGCATTTCATGGGATAACTTGGAGTAATGCATAATAAAATGGTGAGATATAAAGCCAAGTAATGGAGTAAACAAGGAATATCATGAATAATACAATACAAGGCATATCAATGGAGCATAAGATAAACATGATCATAAATGCATGATATAACATGATTATCATAACATGGAAATGTGGAAACAACATTTAATATAATATCAGCATGAGCCAAGGATCAATAAACATGGAGCATGAGTAAACTCTCATTTAACTTGAATTATCATGATTAAAACCTCATTTCACTTGAAATATCATGATACTAATCTTTACCCAATGCATTGAGCACTATCAGGGCACACCCTTCTTAATCATTTCATTTCATGCATAAGTGTTCCACTTGGATCATATAACATGGATTCATTAAACATCATAATTTATTCCTCGATAAAATAATGTTAGATTAAAATATGAAACTATATAATTAATTAGTAAATTTTTATAATGGGTAATACCCTTGATAGGAAAATGGGCATGGTACTCACTACACAATGACTTCGTCTTGGAAAATCGTGGTACAATTTCGACACTATAACAACATGACATAAGAATTCATAAAAATGATTGATGAGAGAGAAATGGGAGTCTCATAATATGTACCTGAAATGGATAGTTATGGGGTCATATAGATACATGTACCAACATATTTAATGGAATTCAGATTCATAATACAAAATAATTGGTTGAATGTAAATGAGAAGAGAGAAATCCCTTACGGAATTTCAGCATAGTAACAGGTTGACATGGGAGGCATTAATGAAATAGAAAGAGTTCTCTAATCAATCAAACATAAGTAGAGAAGTACGGGGAAGTTTGAAAATCATACCCCAACATTTTTAATTGAAAACAAAAGGGTATAAAAATATAAAAAAATTTGGGAAAAAATGAGAATGGAGGAAGTCCCTTACTTAGAAGTGTGATCCCAATGGCATGGGAGAGGCTTGAGAAAGGATTATTGGGAGTTTGGGGAACCATGTCAGGATTCTAGAGAGAGGATGGTAGATGTCAGTTGATCTCCAATGGCTCTTCGTGAAGAGGAAGTGGGAGTTTGGGTGAGTTTATATAGAAAAAGAGAGGTAATTCTTTATTATTTAGGTTTTGGCCACCACACATTAAATTAATCAAAACCACAAACCGAACCATGGTTTTTTACCATGGTTTTTCCCATAGGCGGTGTAAAACATTATTTTATTAGTAAAATGGCTGAAATTCTTAAAATATTAGGCTTGCATATGTGGAGGTGAGTAACACTCTCAAAAAAATCATTTTAAAATGAAAAAAAGTTTTATAAGTCTTGGAGGGTCCACTAAGGCTTTGTAAAATAAAGAAAATAAACCTAAATTCACATTATTTTAATGGTAAAACATATATTGGCCGAAAATACAACTTATTTTATTTTATTACATAACTATTAGGTCATTATGATGTCATAAAACACATTATATAATTAAACGATTTTATTGTTTTACCCAAAAATTCGATTGTTTAAGAAAATTATGAGCAATTCTACATTGGATAATTTAGTTTTCCTGATTCCAAAAATAATTATAATTTTATTTAAATAATTTTATAAATATTTGAATTTTTTCTTTTAAAATAAAAACCAACATTTAACGAAAATTCAAGGATTTTGACAAAAACAACTTTCAAACCTAAATAAAAATTACAATTTTTTTACTAAATATTATATGATGATTCATATTTAAAATTTCATTTATTAAGAATATTTCATTAAAAAATTATTTAATTCAAAAATCCATTAATTCATCAAAATATATTTCTTAATTGAATATTAAAAAACTAAAAAAAATACTATTTGTGCTTTAAAAATAATTTACAAATTAACAATAAAAAATGAAGGTATATTCTTTATTATACTCAAAGGTAAAGCACATAATCCTAGTACTAATTTATTGTCACATAACCCCTTATAACACCTTCTTAAGTCCAAAGGCTAAGGTGTGTGATGGTGACAGACTCTTGGGGTGGCTCGGATAAAATCACTCGGGTGGTAATCTATATCAACTTCTACTTATCATGTATGGGGTTCGGTTCGAGATTAACGTGTTGAAGCTCGACTTAGTCTTGGTCAAGAGTGAAGACCAATGATTCCACCTCCTTTCCATGCTCTAAAAAATGGGCTTCGTATAGAGAAATTCTACTCGATGAGGCCATTGGATCCTTTGTCTAAGTAAATTGTATTTTTTAAAGCCCTATATTTATACTAATCATGTGATCACTATTCAACGACTATATTAGCAATGATAATAATTATTAAATATGATAAAGAGATATCTATCATTGTGATTTTCTTTATAAATGACATTATTTTTTCAAGAAATTATGTGTAAGTTAGTAAAGATTGATGAAAAGACATTAATATTCTATTTGAAATGTATTTTTATAATGTGATGAGGTACTTCCTTCGCTTAAAAATTTCGGAAGAGAGAGATCATAATTTTCTTTCTCAAGAGATGTATTGTAAGAAAATTATAATAAGGTTTGGAATATAGGATTCAAAGTCATTTTCCACCCCAATTTATATAGGGACCATGTATTCTATATATGATCAAGTAAAATAAGTGAATTTAAGGGAATTAAAAAATATATAATTATATGGATTTTGTACTTGACATCATCAAGGTTGGATATAGTTGATATTGTTAATATTTATAAAAAGTATCAAAGTTTTAATATAAAGCCCAATTTTAGTGTTGGAAAATGGATTTTAAATTATATAAAATGTAAAATAGGTTTTTGTCAACAATATTATAGCCAATATAAAATTGATCTATTTTGTTACACAAATAAATATCGGGCATGTTTTTCTGATGATACGAGAACTGCATCTAGTATAGTTTTTTCTTCAAAGAATAGTGAATCTTTTGAAACAAAAATAACCATATTTACATGATATTAACAACCATTGCTGTAGAGTTTGTGTCTACCACTGAATCCAAAACAGAATTGATGTGGATGTAAACTTAGTTCAAAGATATCATGGTATAAGTCATCTTTTAACTACTCATTATATGTGATAATCCAAGTGGTATCAATGTTTCATGTAATTTGGTTCAAAATTCTTGGTCAAATAACATTAATATAAAGCATAAATTTATCAAATTGATTTTGTAAATGAATGTCTTGAAGCTATAATTTGTTCCAAAAAAGGATCATGTGGGTGAAATTTTCAATAAATAAGTTCCAAAGGGTGATTTTTGTATTTTTAGGTTGATTTTTAGAATCGAACCTTATTCATATTATGTAAAATGTATATTTTTTTATCTGTTCTCCCAAATATTTCTTAGGAATATTATATTAAAACAAGGAGAAAAATTAGACACATAAAAATATTGTTATTCTCAGTTACATATTTTATACAAAAGGGGGAGAAAAAATTTATACCAGGAGTAACCCATTGATACATGTTTAAACATCTAGGGTATTGATCTCTTAATGGATATCTTGTTTTTTTGAGAGATTTTTTAAATGGGATTATCTATGAATTTGATATTCTTCATGTGTGAAACATTATAAAAGTTTATTGATGTACATGTAATAATCATTTGTGTTATAATTTCTATTGATGTGTTTTTTATTTTTATTGAATGTATAATGTATTGATAAATTATTTATTTAATAGGAATTGATTCATTGTAAGATCAATTGTCAATTTGATTAAAGATGATTTGGTTTAAAGAAGGTATGTATATAAATCATTGTTTTATGGATAACATGAAATTATTATTCAATGTTGTTTTTCTTACACTAATTCAATCATGATGGATTAGAATTATTATATGATAATTCATGGTAAGTGGTTTGAGTTTTAAAGTGATTTAGTTTATGTGGTTGCTAGTAAAATCCAAATGGTGGATATTGATGATCCCAAGTATTTTTTGGGAAATTATTGAGTGCCAGTGGTTCTTTTGTGTTCCATAATTAAAAATATGGAATGATTATGTTCTTATAGAATCTCATATTCATATAGTGAATAAAGAATGGATAAAGATGAAGTGGATATGATTCCTTTGTTGTATTTTATTTTCAAAATTAAATTATATTATAAATCAAGTGATTTTATATGATTCATTTTAAATGAAACAAATTCATTATTTATTGAAATTTTTAGGTTTATTAGAATCATTTTTAAGATCTTATAAGATATAAGGAAGTGTTTTAGAGTTAATTTAAAAATTTGATATGCCTATCGGTGAATATGAGTCATCATGTAAGATCATATAAGCCATTATGGACTCACAATTGAGTTATTATACCTATGTACGAGTCATTATGTCCTATATATGAGTTACTTCATCTAGTGAATGAGTTACTTACCTCTATGCATGAGTCAATTCACTTGAAATATGAGTAATTTTTCTACTATATACGAGTGCTCGAAACGTTTCTATCCCTCTAAGTCTTAGTGAATATCTATCATTGTGACTGTATTTATAAATTACATTATTTCTTCAAGAAATTATGTGTATGTTAGTGAATATTTATGAAAATACATAAATATTATATTTGAAATGTATTTTTATTGCGAGATGAGGTACTACATTTGCTTAAAAATTACTGAAGAGAGAGATCATAATTTTCTTCCTTAAGAGATGTGTGGTAGGAATCTTCTAAAAAGGTTTGACATAGATGATTCAAAGTCATTTTCCACCCCAATTTATATAGGGAAAAGTATTCTATATACGATCAAGGAAAATAAGTGGATTTACAAGAATTAACGAAATCTAATTATACGGATTTTGTACTTGATATCATCAAGGTTGGATATAGTTGATGTTGTAAATATTTATTTCAAGTATCAATGTTTACAAATATATCCCAATTTTAGTGTTTGGAAAATTTATTTTTATATATATAAAATTTACAATATATTTTTGTCAAAAATATTATATCTAATAGAAACTTGATCTGTTTTGTTACACAAATAAATATTGGGCATGTTTTGTTGATGATACGTGCACTACATTTAGTATAGTATTTTTCTTCAAACAATAGTGCATCTTTTGAAACACAAATAACCATATTTACATGATCTTACCCACCATTGATGTAGATTTTGTTTCTACCACTGAATCCACAACATAATTGATGTGGATGTAAACTTAGTTGGAAGATATCTAGGTAGAAGTTATGTTTTAACTACTCATTATATGTGATAATAAAAGTTGTATCTATATTTCATGTAATTTGGTTCAAAATTCATGGTAAAATATCATTAATATAAATCCTTAATTTATAAACTTGATTTTGTTAATGAATGTATTTAAGATATAATTTGTTCCAAAAAAGGATCATGTGGTTGATATTTTAAATAAATAACTTCCCAAGGGTGATTTTCTTATTTTTAGGATGATTATTAGAATAGAACCGTTTTCATCTTAAGTAAAATGTATATTGTTTTTGTCTATTCTCCAAAATATTTCATAGAAATCTTATTTTAAAACTAGAAGAAAAATTAGACCCCAAAAATATTGTTATTCTTACTTACATAATTTATACAAAAGGGGGAGAAAAAATATATACCAGGAGTAACCCATTGATGTGTGTTTAACCTTTTAGGGGAGTGATATCTTAATGGAGATCATGTTTTTTGAGAGATTTGTTAAAAGTTTTTAGCTATGAATTTGATATTTTTCATGTGTGAAACATTCAAATAGTTTATCGAAGTACATGTAATAATTTTTTTATTATAAATTCTATTGATGGGTTTTTTATTTTTGGGGAATGCATAATGTAGTGATAAATTATTTATTTAATATTAATTGATTCATTATAATATCAGTTGTCAATTTTGTTAAAGATTATTAGGTCTAAAGAAGGTATGTATATAAATCATTATTTTATGGATAACATGAAATTATTATTCAATGTTCTTATTTCTTACACTAATTTCAATCTTCTAGGATTAGAATTATTATATGATAATTCATGGTAAGAGGGTTGAGTTTAAATGTGATGTAGTTTATGTGGTTTCTAGTAAAATCTAAATGGTGGAGATTGATGTTCAAAAGTGTTTTTTGGGAAATTATTGAGTGGAAGGGTTAGTTTTATGTTCCATAAAGTATAATATAAAATGATTATGTTCCTATAGAATTTCATATTCATATAGTGAATAAAGGTTGGATAAAGATGATTTTTATATGATTCCTCTATTTTATTTTATTTTCAAATTTAAAATTCTGTTAGAACTCAAGTGATTTTAGATGATTCATTTTAAATAAAATAAATTCATTATTTCTGGAATTTTTTTATGTTTATTAGAATAATTTTTACGATATTATAATATATAAGGAAGTGTTATAGTGTTAATTTGATTATTCGATATGATTATATATGAATTTGAGACATGATGCAAGATAATATAAGTCATTATTGAATCACATATAAGTTATTATACCTATATACGAGTCATTATGGCCTATATATGTGTTATTACATCTAGAGAATGTGTTATTTACGTCTATGTATGAGTCAATTGACATGACATATGAGTAATTTTTCAACTATATACGAGTGATCCAAACATTCCTATGAGTGTAAGTATTAGTGAATATTCCGGTGTTTTTTAGAAATAAAATGAGAGACTCTAGAATATTTAAAAGAAAATGAAATTAATTTTGGTGATGATAATTCCAGATTTTTTGGATGAAAAAAATCACAAAATGAGGTTTTGGATACAATAGAAGAATAATAAGGATTGAAAAATGAAGAAGAAAAGAATATATGGAGCAATTTTCTGGTAACTCTGAAACTATTGCTACTTCTATACAGTGATCTTGAAAATAGATTGAATAGTAGAAGAAAGAAGTGGGAAGAAGCAAAAAAAGTATAAAAATAATTGTATAAAGTTTTCTTAATTGGAATATTACATTAAAATCCATATTATTTTTCTTGATGTATGTTGTGTGATAATGTAAATAAATAAGAAAAAATCATGCATATAAGTACAATAAGATAGATTAGAGGAATAAGAGTGTTATTGGTGATTTCTTATACGATTATTAATTATATTTTTGAGATAGTAAGTAAAATAATAATGTGTTGTGTAATTTTAACAGGGTGAAGAAAAAAATAGACAAAAATATAGGTAGAATAATTATAAGGAGAAGTAGAACCACAATATCTCAATTGAAGTATAGTTATTTTAAAATATTTTTTATTTTTGAAAGAAAAGAAATTATCAATATAATAGTGTAGAAATACTTCAATCATAATCGGGAGATGTGTATCGTGAGTACAACAACATTCCCTACATTATTTTACATACAAGTCAACAATAGTGGGTCATATGGTTTTGGTAAAATCTTGACCATGCCAAGGATTAGCCTTTCATTTTAAATGGTAAAACATATAGATATTTTATTTCCTTTTTTATGTACTTGGATATGTTGATAGAGACTAGACATAACATCTTAACAGGTGGAAAAGGTTCTTTTAAGAATAGTAATAAAAATTTATTTGTAATCATTGATTCACCGCCAATGATTTCACTAATCTTGTTAGTCCTTTCATTTATTTATGAGGGATGACAAGATATAGTTATACTTATTTCATCATGAGATAATTTAAAGTGTTATATGTGAGTGTTGAAATTCATGTGACATTTATGTGATGCTAGTTGGGTAATAAATAATATTTTCAATTATATTCCATAAGGAAAAAATGTGTAATTAATGAAAAGTATAAATAATTTAAAAAAACTTAATTTAGGCCCAAAATTAAATAGATATATCCTTTTAATTATTTATCTAACAACTATTAATTTTCTCAAGTCCAAGAAAAAGAATACGCAAGAATGTAAATAGTTGATTTGATTCATTCTTTAGATATCATGTTCCTCATATTCTAGTGATAGTATAGGCATCATAAAGTACTCAAGACACTTATTGTAATACAAAAAGATCATATAATAATGAAAAAAATTTGATGTATATTGGTATTATCTAGAGGTGTTCCATGTAAGATCATTTTAGCTACAAAGATTTGGTCATGATTTAATCATGTGGGGATCACATAACACAATCATAGAATAATATTTTTATTATTTTTATTATGATCTTATATAAATTCTATAATATAGCATCCATGTGAAAATTCAAGGATTGATAATTTAAGAACTCAAATTTTCCCTGTATTATTTTTCTATATTAAATGGATTTATTTTGAGACTTGACAATGAGATGATATGCGATTACGAGGCCCAATGTGCCCATAATAAATGATTTAAAAAATTAAAATAATCTGAAATCTTAGTATATAATTTATTTTTGAATAGGGGCTTTACCCTAGGCGCGACCTAACTTTCGGCAGTGTGGATGTTGAAAAAGTCACTAGGGACTCAACCGTAAATATAATACTTAGATAAAATTATTTTACTTTTAAGTATTAATAACTCATTAATAGGGACCTGTATTGGGAATCCAAGTCCATCATTGAGTTTGTAATGTGGTGTTTTCTATTTCCGCAATATAACCTTTGTCGGCGTGAGGCGTATGTAAAAAATTAATTTCAAATGTACATAATAAATAAATAAAATAAATATATTTTTTTATTTGATGATGTGTAGACCTATTAAAATCCTTTATAAACTCTGTTATAACCAAATTTTAGGGTTCACCTATTTACCTGGGAATTTGAGAGAGGAGCCGGTGGAAGAGCTTTAATGGATGAAAACTGACAAATAGAGCTTTGACGATCAGTGGGCCAGTACAAATTTAGGATCTCACCAACGAAAAGGACAAAGAAATAGAAGTGTTCTTCATTAAGAGATTGATGAAAATGGAGGTAGGGTGTGTGTTTAAATTTTTTAATTCCCCATTATTAATTTCTATAATGAATGTGAATCAATCAATGAATGGATTGATTCACAGATCATGTTTATTGAGGAAAGGGATTTATTTTTCTAATATTTGATTGGGAGAAGTTTCAATGGTTTAATTTGTTGATGGATTCATTTTTTGTTCTAATATAATGAAACAAATATTGACATAAACATCTATCAAGGTTTGTTACTGATGATTTATTGTCCTTTTATCCCCAAATTCCTCATTTCCCTGTGGATGTTCTTAATTGGCCCATGATTTTCCACATCCCGATCAATTGATTGTGGCATAAATAATTCTTACTAAAATGAATTGATATCCTTAATATGGCATCATCATAGTATGATAGAGGTGTGATGATGGATTCATAACGATTAAAATGATGGATGATTCCCAAATTTGTGTTCTTTTGTGTTCTTTGGTGCAGAATTAGGAACGAGAATATGATCTTTTTTGTAAGAAGATCTGACGACGAGATGCATTGTTCGACGATGATGAGGCTTGGAAGTTACCAAATAAATTTTAATTTCTGTTTTCATGCATCATAGGATACATGGAGGCTTGTGGAAGCAATGGTGGGTGCAACACAATGGGGCTGGTGGAGGAGACTAGTGCTGTGGGCGGTGGAGGTGCATGTAGAATTGAGTATGGGGAGCCGACAGGGCCGACGACACCTCGTGGGACATGAAGGAGAGCAAGGTGGGATGGTTCAGGTGGATGGGATGGGCCGAATGGACCGGGTCAGGTCAGGTCGGTGGGCCGGGCTAGACCCAGGTTGGACCTGGGTTAGATCCAGGGCAACTAGGGTGGAGCTCGGTGGTGGCCGACCATGACATTATTCTGTAATGGTTGAAAATGTAGCCATGTTATATTGATATAGTATGGGTTAAATGAGATCAATGTTTGAACATAGTTATAGTGATGGTGTGACCAGATAATGGGTGGTTGACTGCAGTAGTATGTCAGTGTGGTAGGTGGACCGACCATGACATTCGGTCCATTGGCATAGTGACCCATAGAGTTTCAAACATCCATAAATTCTAAATAGAGAATCAAATCAATGAGATGTATGCAATATTGAGACCCTGACATTTAGATAATCGTTTTTATGTTTATTATGGGTTTATAGTTTGGACCATTATAATTTGAGTATGTTCTCTTGGTACTTTCCTTGATGGTGCAGTGCGACATTACATCCATATCAATATATTTTAATCCCCTCCATAGGCCTATTATCATATAGAGTATGATATCCCTCTATTATACTAGATTGAGAGCCTCTATCACCCCTAATGGAGTCTGTGTAATTACCCCAACCTCCTGGAGGAAGTCGTTGATTCTCCATTTAGCGGGCCACATTGGTAGATTTTTTGGTGTCCCCCAGTAGTCCTGGGTGTGATCCCCTATATAGCGGGTTGATTAAAATTGTGTATGTGGTATCCCCTAGTAGTTCTAGGTGTGATCTGTGGTGTCCCCTAGTTAGTTCTATGTGCAAACCCTTCTATATGTATCATTTTCTTCCTTGATCAATGTGTTCTCTTTTGATGGGGCCCAAATGAGTAAAACCTCTCCATCAAGTGTTTTCGATGATATCATGGATCAAGAAGTGAGTTATCCTTGAATTTTCAGGATTTTAATGGAATCTTGTGGTTGAAAGTTGGTTATGAATCCTAAATGGCGTCATGTATCTCTTGAGTATATTTGGATATTCTTGTTATTTGTGTTGTAGACATATACCTGTGTAGAGATGATTGTACTTTCCTTCGATGTATTTTTTTGTTGTATCAGGGAGCCCTATTCAGTATTGTTATACTCACACCTGCAAAAGATTTTACCACACGTGTAATGTCTTTTAAATATGATCACCCTTTTGATGGAGTCATAGGTGGTCCAAGACCAGCCTGTGCTTATTGATACGACACAAACCAATGTGTGTTCTAGTGGATTCAGACAGCATTCCGAGTACCTTTTTCATATAGGTTGGACTTAGTTTATAAAATCTTTTTCATGGGCTTGTATTCTAGCTCTATTTACATTAGTTTACTTCTTATCATACTCTGGTTGTGAGATATAGTGGTATGCATGCATTGTTTACTTAGTGGTTTTTTACATGTTAGCATATTGTCGGATTGGAGATGTGCACATGGATATTGGTACATAGAAAATTCCTCCCATGTTAGTGATATTCCTACTCAGTGCTAGTCAGTAGCCCCTGACCTCTTAGTGGTGGGATTTGAGAGTCATGGGATGAGCCCCAATAGGACGGGTCTGGAAAGAGTGTTCTCAAAGGAGAGTTGGTTCTACATTAGGACTGGAAGATTGTGAGGTTGGTTTGGTGAAAGAGTTTTAAGTGTTTTGAGTTTGGATTTCAGTCCAAGGACTCCAGTGTTAGTGAGGCGGCCAATGTATCCATACACTAGGACTCTGATCACCTTCTTTTTGAATCAGTTCATGAGAAAAATGGTTGTTTGGAAAACAATGGTACATACATGGTATAGGAATGGTTGTGCTTTAAATTTCATTTTTGAGTCAGCTCCCCAGATATACTCAGTTGATTGTTGTATATCTTATTTTATTTCAGGATGTCTCCACGTAAATATCGATCTAGGATTCGACTATGTAATCATGAAGTTGATCAAATAGATGACAAGGCCTTAGTACATGGATTTTTATTGTAGATAGAACCTCTAGGTGGTGAACCAGCTATACCACCATCTATAGAGCAGTACATGGTACCTACAGTATCAACGGATGAGGTGTGTAGGCTGAGCACACTTCACAATATTCAGTACTATAGACACCTAAGGTTCCATGGAAATCCTGACACACAAGAAAATTAGGACTAGCTTAAGGATGTGACCTGAGTTTTTTGCCTAGGGAGGACACCAGTAGACCAAATAGTTGTCCTGTCAGCGAGTCTTCTATGTGGCTCAATAGGGAAATTCTTGGATTTGGTTACTTGATCTTACGGCGAGGCAACTCTTCCATGGATAGAGTTTGAGAACCTTTTTAGAAAGGAGTTATCACCTTATAAGGTACGAGATTTGTTTTTCTAGGAGTTTCTATAGCTCAAACAGGATAATTTGTCAGTGTTTCAGAATCAATCGAGGCATACTATACTCTATAGGTACTCAATGGATATGATACATGAAAATTACTTCAGGGATCAAACCTTCATGTGATGTTTGCATAGAGACATCTAATAATTTTTTATCCCTATGACCATTCCTACTTATGCTGGTGTTCGTGATCAATATTCAGTGGTTGAAAGTTTCTCAGCTAATCAAATACAATACATTATTATTATTAGTGGGAAAGAAGAAGTAGTGGCCTTCAAAATAGGGAGTCGATGTTAGTGTCAGGGACTTGGATGCATGTTACAATTCAAGAGGAGGTCCCAAGACAGAGGATATGTAGTTTTGGGCTCTATGGTGGGTCGTGTCATCCTTGAGAGAGGAAAAAATACACATGTGATCATAGGGAAACTCATGAATAAGAATTTATGACCCACCATACATATGACATGAAAACTGTACATGGATTACTAAGGAAGATATAGTGACCGATGTGGATAGATCTATAGGGTGGAAGGTGTGGTATAGGAGCTAGGAGAGTAGTTGGAGGTGGTCGACGTTTCGACATGTTACCACCACCACCCCTAGGTGGTCCACACTAGGTATAAGGAGCTGGAGGACAAGGGAGGGGATTGCTACATATAGCTGAGGCATATGACCAAGGGTCTACAAGAATGATTCAAGGTAGTATCTTTTCCATTTTATACATTATCTAGAATATTGATAGAACCATTTTCTATTCATTATTTTCTCCCCATGAATCTTGTAAGATTCTTAGAGATTCTAGTTGAAACATTTACTCGACCCTTACACTTGGATACTCATAATGGAGGAGACTTGATGACCACCCACTGGTGCCAACTGTGTGACCTGACTCTTGGAGGTGATAGTTTCAATTGTGATAACTTGGTAGTGGCGTCGAGGCCTTATGATTTCATTATTGGTATGGACTATTCATCCATAGTTTATGCTCAGATTGACCGTTTTAGGTGAAGAGTGTAGTGTGTCCCTTGTGATGGAACCAGGTTTTCCATTTTTGGTGAAAAGGAAACACAGTTAGTGTCGGATGGAATCATGCATATGAGGGTGAAGACGATTACTGGTCAATTGGATGACCCACCCTAGGTGTTGTAGATTATATGAGTCCTCAGTTTCTTGCAGTGGTGGAAGAGTCTAAGGACCTCTTTCCAGAAGAGTTTCTAGGTTTACCTCCCTACCAAGAGATAGATTTCTGCATTAGTTTACACCCTGATATGACACCGATATCCCCACCATCATATCGGAGGGATTCTTCCAAGCTTCAAAAGCTAAGGGTACAATTGGAGGACTCATAGAGGAAGGGCTTTGTAAGACATAATGTTTCACCTAGGGAATCCCCTATTTCGTTTTACAAAAGGATATACAATATCTTGAGTTTTTATGTTGACTAAAAATTCTTAAAATATGTGAATGTGATGAACAAATATCCACTACTGAGGATGTTGAAGGTCGGCCTCGACATGGCTCCTACCTTAGATAGAATTCATGGGAAATAGGTAAGATGGAATCCTCCAGCAAATGGTTTGAGGATTAACATAGATGGATACTGCATCTAAGGTACCATGGGAGGATGAGGAGTGGTTCAGAATTCAGGAGGGAGTGTGATCCTTACTTTCACGGCCCACTTCGGTAATGGAAACGATCTTCAGGCGGAGGCCAAGGATCTCTTCACCAGGATCAATCTATGTAATCATAATAATATTGAAATTTCTCATGTGGAAACTGACTCGAGGATCATCCATGACTCCCTACAGAACAGAGGTTCCTCCCCATGGTCGGTTATGTACATCATAAGGATATTCAAAGAGCTCCTGAGAAGAAAAATTCAAGTTACACATACATGGAGATAGGGGAATAAAGTCATGCACTACCTTGCCTCCCATGCTATCCCTGGCTTTGATGGCACCTGCATTCACAATGTCATCTCCTTGAAGCTCGAGGGCATGAATCTAATTCATGGGGACGCCCTTGGTCTGCACTATTTTAGACCCCCTAGTCCTCGAGTTGCTTTGTTCCGAGGATCTTTGAGCTTTTGTTGTACCTCCTTGAATAAAATATATATAATGATGATGATAAAAGTTCCAGTAGTGCATTCAGGAGAGGCGGTAGTGGTTGAAGATAGCTCCCATGTTGATTTTATTAGAGGAAGACATTGAGTATGTGGTTTTATGTGATGCATTAGGAACCGGCCCAGGTTGTGTCTTCATTCAGAGGAAAAGAGTGATTGCCTATGGTTTACACCTGTAGACAACACACGTGTAGAACTATGCAACCCATGATCTTGAGTTAATTGTGGTAGTATTCATATTTATGATGTGGAGACATTACCTAATGGGTGATCAGTTTATATTATACTATGATAACAAGAGTATAAATTATATCTTATCTCTAAAGGATATAAACTTGTGATAGAGGTGATGACTAGAGTTTCTCTAGGACTATGAATTTGAGATTTTCTATGCTCCTGGGAACGGGAATATGGTTGAAGAATCTATTTGTATAAGATATCATTAAAAGTTGTTGAATGAGGCATCATAATAGTTTTCATTATTACAGTTATCCTTTCATGATGGTGATGGAGAATCTTACCATAATTTGATGGCTTCCACCCCTCCACTCTTATAGTGTGTCAGGGAGTCACAACTTGGGGATACCGAATGAGAGACCTTTTATTCTCATATGTCCATAGGGTATGCTCTTAAGGGATATTCAAAAGGTGGGGAGAACATCATTCTTTTCATAGGTCACATAGTAGTACCAGTGGATTTTCAGGATGAGGTTCTAAGGTAGTTTTATACACCCCCGTTGGTTGTACATACAGGTCTTTTGAGGATGTACTAGGACCTATGCTGTTAGTTTAGGTGGCCATGAATAAAGAAGGGAGTTGTAGAGTATTTTTCTTGATGCCTTACTTGTCATCAAGTGAAGGCTATGTACTAGGTTCCAGCTGTTTTTTCCCAACCCCTTGAGGTGCCAAAATTAATGTGGAATAGGATATCGAGGGACTTTGTGATGGGGTTACCACGTACATCCAGGAGATGTGATCCCATATGGGTGATCATTGACCAAATCACCAAGTCATCACACTTCCTAGCTATTTGAGAGTAGAGTTCAGTAGAGAGTTTGGCACATCCCTATGTGTCAGAGATATTTTGAATCCATGTAGTTCCATTGATGATAGTTTATTACCATGATTATCTCTTTACATTCGTGTTACTATTGGGATTTTAAGAGACGTTTGGGACCCATTTAATCTTGATCACAATGTTTCACCCACAAAAACATGACTAGACTGACCATAACATTCTTATTCAGGAAGACATGTTGTAGGATTTCATGTCAGAATTTGGCCATAGTTGGGAGGATCACCGACCACTGGTGTATTTTTCATTCAACAAAACATACCAATCCAAAATTATTATATTACCATTTGAGGCCTTTTACGGGAGACCCTGTGGGTAACCACTTTGCTATATTGACCTAGGAGAGTCAACACTTAGGGGCTTGGAGTTGCTGTGAGATACTATAGAAAAGGTATAAATCATCTTGGAGTGGATGAAGATTTCACACAGCAATCAAAAGTCATATATTGGTAGATGCAGAGTCCTCTAGAGTTTGACGAAGGATAAAAAGTATTCCTTTGGGTTTTACCTATATGGGGATTACATATATTTATATGGGGTAGAAATAAATATCTTAGATTCATCATCCCTTTATAGATACCGCGTTGAGTTTTCAAGGTGGTGTACCACTTGGATCTACAACCACAATTAGATCGATCACACACCATCTTCCACGTGTCACTGCTGCGGAGGTATATCCATAACCCATAGAACATCATCAACTGGGGTGAGATGGACATTGATAATGTATAGACCTTTTTTGTGTACCCGATAGAGATCAAGGACTGGTTGGATAGGATCCCTCATGGGAAATCGATTCCTTTGGTGCGTGTCTGGTGGAAGCATGAGAATCTTCAGGAGAGCACATAGGAATAGGAGGCTCAAGTTCATGCTCAGTACCCACTTCTATTTGAGTATTCCTTGGTATGACTTTTCAGTGATATTAATCCCCAAGGTGGTGATACTGTAACATCTCTGATTTTACTTATATTATTTTTTCATACTAAATGGATTGAATTCAAGACCATGCACTAAGAGGACGATCAATTCAGAGGCCATGTTTTTTCAGAATAAATGTTTGAAAAATAATGAATTATTTAATAGCACAAGCACATGATTTTTCTAAAAAAGTGGGATAACACTTAAATGGGTTTCTAGATAACAAATTACTATGAATAATTGATTTTAGATCATTATTTTTACCATAATGAAAACCTATTTTTTGTGAGTGCGGGTCATCTGCAGAAAAAGTCACCAAGGATGTAACTGTAAATAAAATAATTAAAAACAATTATTTTACTTTTATGTACTGAAAACTCATGAATGGGGACAAGGATTTTAAATCCAATACCATCATTGAGGTTTTTGTGTTGTTTTTTCCCTAGTCATGATATAAACTTTATTGGCATGAGGTATTTGTGAAAAGTCATCATAAATGTAAAAAATAAATAAATTAACTAAATTTATTTTTTTTTATTTGAAGACTCAGAGACCTAATAAACACATTTATAAAAGCTTTTATAAACAAATTTTATGGTTAGAGTCATAACATTGGAATTTCATAGAGGATCTAGTGGATGATCTTATGTGGAGAAACATAGAAAAATCAGGCTTTGATGATCGACGTGAAAATGTAAATTGAGGATCTCACAAACTATAACAACAATGATGTATATTCCTTCTTCAACATGGATTAAACCAAATCAAATTAGGTCATGTGTTTTAAATTTTCAATTCGATGTTCTTAATTTCTAAAATAAATGTGAATCAATCGACAAACAGACTAATTCACAAATCATGTCTATTGCGGAAGGGGATTTATTTTTTGGGGATTTTTTCAGGATAAGTTTCAATGTTTTAATTAGATGATGTATTTTCTTTACATTGTAATGAAAATCAACCAAGATCAACATGAACATAAATCTAGGTTCATTCCTCTTGATTTATTGTGGTTTCCCCACAAATTCCATGTTTTACCATGGGAATTCATTGTTGGCTTGGGTTTCTACACATCTTGATCAATCGATCATTGCGTACCTAATTCCTAGAGAAATGATGTTATATCGTAGATCTAGGATTAGAATGACATGATGGAGGTACAGTAATAGAGGTGGAGAGATTCATATGAAAAAAAATTCCCGAACTCACGTTTTTTGGCACACAATGAAGAATGACAATTTGATCTATTTTGCAATAAAATATGAAAATGGGACAAGTTGTTCGATGATAGTTAGGATTTGATGAGATTAGATCTATGATTGTTTTTTTTGGAATCAGAGGAGGCATGGTAGCTTGTTCATGTATAGGTGGTGGGGCCCAACGTAGGTGGGGAAAGTGGGTTGGGTTAGGCCGATGGGCTTGGTTGGACACTGGTCAGATACAGGGCAACTAGGGCAGAGGCCAGTGGTAGCCGACTGTGATGGTTGACTGTGGGGTCGTGGAAGCTTGGGCTACCACGGGTGCACAAATCACGATGGTCGACCGTAGGTGCAACGACCAGATATCTAGACCATAGGTGGTTGACTATAGTGGTTGGTTGGCAGGGTAGTTGGATCAACCATGGTGGTCGGTCTATAGGTGTAGGGACCCCAATAGTTTCAAACGTCCATAACTTATAAATGAAACATCCAATCGATGAGATATCTATGGCGCTGATACCATAAAGTTGAGATGGTACTTTTGAGACTAATGGTGGGTTATTAGTTTTGACTAGTATAGGTTGAGTGAGTTCCCTTGGTTCATTCCTTAAGGGTTTGGTGCAACATTACATCCACATCACTAGATTGTAATCCCCTCTAGAGGATGAGTCTTAGATAGATTATGGTAACCCTCTGTGAGACTGGAGTGTTCTCCTTTATCACCCCTAGTGGAGTTTTTGGAATTGGTATAACCTCTCAGAGCATGTTTTTGATCCTTCATATAGCATAACACATCAGTAGGGTCCATGGTGTCCCCCAACAGTTTTAGGTGTGAACCACTATATATTGGGTTAATCCAGATTGGGTGTGCGGTATCCCCCAGCAGTACTGGGAATGATCCATAGTGTCCCATAGTCAATTATTTTTGTGACCCCCTCTCACTTTGTCATAGTTTTCCTTGACCAATGCATTCTCTCTATGTGGGGCCCAAACGAGCTAGACCTCTTCATCGAGTGTCTCCGATGATATCATGGCTTGAGGAGTGAGTTCTCCAAGAACGAGAATGTTTCGAGTGGAATCCTTTGGCTGGATATTGGTTATGATCACCAAATTGTGTGGTGTCTTTCTTGAGTATATTTGGATATTATTTTTATATGTTTTTTAGAAATATACTTTTTTAAATATGATGATACTTTCTTTTCATGTATTGCTTTGTGTTTTCCAGGTGTCCTAATGAGTATTTTTATACTCACCCATGCACAAGATTTTCCTGCATTTGTGGTGTCTTGTGAAAATTATCAAATTTTTGATCGAATCCTAGGTGGACCAGGATATGATGGTTGAGACCCAAAAAATTGAGGTGTGTTCCTATGACTTCAGACACCAGTCCCCATACCATTCTATTAGAGGTTCATTGGGTGACACACTCTTTTTGGTGTGCTTTAATTTTGGACCTATTTACTTTAATTATTGGAATACTATGGTTATGGGATATATTGGTATTCATTCATTGTTTACTTAGTGGTTTTTAAATTTTATCATATTGTGGGCTTGGATATGTGTGCATGTATACATGTACATTAGAAATTCCTCCCATTTTAGTGATATTGCTACTCAGTGCTAGTCACTAGGCACTGGCCTATTGGAGGTGGGCTTGGGGAGTCACGACACAAGCCCCACTCGGACAGGTCCTGACAGGTATTCTATATACACTTTTATAAAAAAAATTAAATTTTTTTAGATAAAATATAACTAAAAAACCCTCCCAATGATCTCTTTTTTATTAAAAAATTTCATGGTTTTTGTTTAAATGTAATTAATAGATTATTCTATATAATCAAAATGGAAAATATCATATATGTGATAAATTTGATGTTTTTCAGAAAAACATATTTTAGGGAAAGGAAATTGATTATTTATTTATTAGAGTAAAATAGTAACAGTTCACTGAATGAAATTTTTAACACATTATCCAACCTAAGGAATAAAATATGACATGGTTTTGATCATAACATCATTGTTTCTTAAAAAGAGTTTTTGATATTAAATATCATCTTATGTAATGGATATAGCTATTACTTACTATAAAAAAGAAAACCGTGAGGTAATTTCATCAAACAGATTGGGTTTCTGTAAAAAAATAATGATTGTCTATTAGGGTTTGATGATAATGTTGTAGAATCAACAGAATCAAGTACTCAATATAAAAATAGGCATGGTTTTAGGAAATATACCATATATTAGGGATAAAATGGTAATAAAAGTTGTTAATAATAGTTTAAAATAATCCAATGAAGTAACTATCCACCACATTTAGAAAAATAGTCATTTTTTCTACACTACATTATAACAAGATGATATAATATTAGTGAAAGAATTGATATTGTATTTAGAGAAGCGTTTGAAGAGATTTTGTAGAAACCATAATGTTTTCTAGTAGAATATTCACAAATGTTTTTGTTTCCACAATGTATGGAACAAAATAAAATGAATTTCAAATTTAATTTATGATTATCATTTTTGAACTGTTTAAACCTCTTCATTTGAAAAAAAAAATCTATGTTCTGTTTAGATTGATTAAACTATGTTTTTTAAATATAGAAATGTATATAGTTGAATGTTTTATTTTTTTGGATATGGGTTTAGCTATTTTTGAAGAATGTTTTATATATTTTTGGTCATTTTTCAATTGTGAATATATGGCCTTTTTATAGGGATTAAAAAAACTTCTAGGATTTAAGGATCAATCAAAAACATTAAATAAAGAATAGTGATATGAAATGTATTAATGAATATATGGATATATGTTTATGATAATAAATTATTGAGGAAAACATAAGATAAAATAAATTAATCTTATTTTTTTGATAGAAATATAGTGTATACATCATTCATGGGTGAGAGTCACCCAAGAAAGAAAAAATAAGAAAATTTATGATTGATTTTACAATTTATGTATCATATTTACTTGAATTTCAATTTTCATACACAATAGAGTATTGAAATATCTTTTGACTCTTGAAACTTGTTCTATTTTGATAATAAAATAATAATATGTGGCATAGTACAAAAACTTTTGGACACCATGGATTAATCCACCAGCTGACATGAGTTTTTGAATGTTTCAATCCCTTCTATCCATTTTCCATTAAATATCTATCACTAATCAATAACATCCTTTTTACCTTTAGTGATTAATTATAAATTCACTAACAACCATCAAAGTAAAATTATTTGGTAAATAGAGAAATGTGTGCTTTCAATCTATGACCTCTAATTAACACCCATTGGTTAGAATGTCTCTCCCCATTGATCATTAGATAGACGAATCTATGTGATGAATATTGATGATATAAATGTTCAATTAGATTGTAAAAAGGTTGGTGGGGTACTGATTTACCCCATGTTAGTTCCTATCAACACATATATGGGATCATTAGTTGTAATCAAAGCAATTGTGTCAAAACCCGTCCTCAGGGCCCGTGCTGGGACTACCCTAAGCCCGCCTTCCATAGGCCAGGGGCTGGCGACTAGCACCAAAGGCGAAACCCTGATAAAATGGGAATGCATTGCCTTTAAACCTATAACTCACACAGTCTGAATAGAAGAAGAATAAGTAACAAGTACTAAAATAGAAAAGAAAAATGTGATGAATGTAAGTGGTCCGGAATACAAACCCAACTGAACAATAAGAAAAGTACAAGTAAAAAGGACAAACAGTTCCTAGATCGTCCACTAGGGAATACTACCTGAAGGGTAGGTACATAAATCGAACAACTCGTCCCTGAAGTACATCCCATCTAGTCCAGCTCGGAGCAGCCTCCCGTCCGTCACCCTCAGCCTCGATCACTGCTGACCGTCGTCAGCACAGAACACAATAAGGTGCGGGTGAAGCCCGTGCAGGGGTGAGTATAACAATACTCAGTAGTGGACCGCGAGACCACTGAAGGTATCCTAGAATCCACTAAGGATAAACCAAATAAAAAAGATACAATCACGAAGTATCAACCAACCCTACTTAGGTATATGCTCATACATATACCTAAGTTACTAGTCACAATGCAGCTCCAACTCTCGATCCCAACAACAACCCAGTCCACAAAGGAAGTAAATTCAATCACCTTGATGCTAATGATTTAAGGAAAATACTCAGATCACACAGGTTTAAAACTCTTTTAGAGGGGTGAAGATGATTATATTTAGCCTTTGAATCATCTCCTATGTCGAACCAAGGTAGGATACTAGAACAATATCAGTGCTGTCGAACCCACATAGGATCCTGGTACAGAAGTCATCACTATCGAACCCACGAAGGATCCTGGTACAGAAGTCACCACTATCAATCCCATAGATGATCCCAGTATAGAATCCATCGCTATCGAACCCATGGAGGATACTTGTACAAGTATCGTCACTGTCGAACCCACAGAGCATCCTGTCATCTCAGTCGCAGGCAGCCCTAGGGTTCCCGCACACAGCACGCTCGATTCCCGGAGGGTCCTCTCCTCCAGCCAAGTTTCTATACATCAACTACCATGAAGTATTGATTTGATGTATCCCATAGTTCCATCTCATCATAAGGAACCCAATGTGATAGATGGAACATCAATCAGACGCCCAGTCTGTGAGATATTGGCATTTCAGTTCTAGGGTCCCGGTTGGTTTTTACTCTCAAACCAACCCGACCATACCCCAACTGCATTGAAACCTCAAGTGATGTATTCCAAAAGAATCGTCTCACTCCAAGAATTCCATATTCAAAGACGGTTTCTCAATCGGACACCCGTAGCCCAAGATGTGGGCTAAAAGGTGTAAATGGCCATAGCGGGTCCGGGTCTGGCCCAACCCAATCAGACCAACATGGCACGACCCGGTCTGAACCGGGGTCTAACCAGTCTGTTGGTGCGGCCCGACTCGAGTGGTCGGCCCGATCTGAGTGGGCGGCCCGAACAAGGGGAGCGGCCCGACCCGAAGGCGTGACCCGACCTAAGGGTTGCCCGGTCCATGGCGACCCAACCGAAGGGAGGCCCGGCCTGTGGTGGCCCGAACCATGGCGGCCCGACCGAAGGGCGGCCTGACCCGTGGCTACCCGGACGTGGCATCTCATCCATGGCGGCCTAGCTCGTGGTGGCCCGGCCAGCCACGCGTGGGAGGGGGGTGCCCCCTCCCCCCGATTCGTCGAACAGAGCAGGAAAATTGCACCGATTCAGGAGCTGCGGGACCCGGGTGGTCCTGCTTGTCTGGCTCCACGGCGGTCAGCCAGCCAGGCAGCCCCACACCTCTACTATAGCGCAAAAATGCCGCGGTTCTGCTACCCTCCGCATGGCATGACGACGATGCGGTTCTGATACCCTCTGTGCTGCGCGACGTCGCCGCGCCACCACCGCTGCGGCCTGAGCTGGCCACGGCCTTCGGCTCCCCCGCGTGGGGTGACGACGCTAAACTTCTTCTTTCGTTGCATCCCTCCTGGCCGCAGTTCCTATCCGGCGCGGTGCGACCGCACAACGCCCCCTCGACACCACTGCGGCTCGCCTGGCCGCGACTTGGTTTCTCTACGCTGCATGGCGGTGTCGCGCCCTTATGGCGACCCAGCGGCCTTGCACCACCGTCTCCTTTTTGCAGTCCATCTACATAGTCATCAAACGAAAAAAGGGGAGGGTCTGAACATGTTCATGCAGTCTGAACCCTCCATGTTACGGTGCTATCATTTGGTTCCCAAACTTTAAATTCAACGACAAAGGACGAGTATAAAAACATTTTGGGAAAACATCCCTCAAGGTAACATCGCAGTATTTTTGGGTTGATTGTGTTGGTTGAAAAAGTAGGTTTCCATGGAGAATTGTCGAGTTCCAGAGAAGTTGTTGACAATTCAAGTTAAGAAAGAACGATGACAGAGTAAAGGATGATCTGGAGGCGGTAGAAAAGAGCAGTACAAGGTGGCACCATTTTTTTGGGGTCCAAAATTAGGCGTTTGGTGAGCATCGCAAAAATAGGATTTCCATGAAGATCATGATTAAATATGGAAATGACATGAGTTTTTCGAAGAAAGGCTTCATGGTTTGGATTTTGCGAAGACCAGAAGAATTATGGCGGTGATTCTTTGCGATTACGTCAAAGCTTCGTGAACGGCAGAGTTTAAGCACGTCACAGTGGTGAAGGGATTTGCATGGGAGCTTCGTGAAGAAGGCATGAAGTTATGTTGACGGTGATGCTCCGTGATTACGATGAGCTCCATGATTGGAAAATTGCTCTGGTGCATCGCGATTTGGATAGAATTCTGGCGGAAACTTCAGAGCCTCGCGATAGGCAATGACGTGGTGCTATCGTCGCATGGAAGGGTCGAGGGTCGGTGGAATCGCCTATAAATAGAGTTCGACCCCCTCGAGGGAGGTAGAGAATTTTCTTAGAAGATCTTTCGCTCTCGTTTCGCGAAGTTAGTTCGCGTATCCTTTGTGCTTCACGAAAGAAGAGCTTCGCGGCGGCTATTGTAGCTCTGTGAAAGTTGCGCGTTCCGCGTTGGCTCAGAGAGCATTGGGAGGGAAGTTTCTCTACAACGAATTGAGCTTCGCGATAGTGCTTTGCGAGAGTGCTTCACGAAAAGTCAGGAGCTTCGCGAAGGCTTGTTTGAGCTTCGTGAAATTGGGAGCCTCGCGAATTAGGGTGCTTTGCGAAGGGTTTTCCAAAGGAATTTCCCAGTGTTTAGGGGAAAAGGGTTATTAATCAGTGGATGAAATTTGGGCTTCAATAGAGCATCTATCAACAGATGAGGATGCATTTTTTCATGAAAATGAAGAGACCTACGGGTCTATAAACTGTGAGTGGATCTTCTGAAGAAGCAGTGAGCTCACATCAGTTGAGAGAGCAGTGAGTTCTCAAATTGTGAGTGGTTGTAAACCAGGAGGGAAAGTGAGTCCGCTTCGAACTTGTAAACAGTAGTGCGCTTATAGTGTAATTGGTAATCGACACACTACCAGTGTATGCTCCTTGGATTTAGCCTAGTGAGGGTGAACCAAGTAAAAATTGATGCATCATGTGCATTCTTTGATGTTTTCTCATACTCTGCATCGGAAAGGATAGAGAAGAGGGTTTTGTCTAAATGAAAAACAAGGTCAAAAGGGACAGCTGTATTATTCTATTTTACCCTGATTCACCTCCCTTCTCAGGGTATCTATCCTAGTGGACCTAACAAAATAGCACAAATCCACTACCTTGATTCAATGATTGTTTGTTAACTACGACATCATTTTGATGACGTTAGGGAGCATCTGAGGAATATGCGTCATCAGCATTCTTTGCGGGTGGATTCTTCTCTTTTAGCTTGGTCGAAGATCGAGGACGGTATTCAATGTTCTTTGGAGATGATGAGCATTCTTCCTTGGGGGGATGAAATACTTTGAAAGATTCTCCAAAGCTCTCCAAGGATTATGCCAACACCAAAATAAAAAAATATGACCTTATTTTAATGTTGGAATAATAATTTCAAAAGAAATCAAATCACTTGAAATTAATTAATTATGAAATTAATTAATTTTTGGTTTGGCACACTTATGAAGAAAGGTGAAGAGGCTCTGCAATAAATTTGGAGATCCAACGGATAAAGGAGGGTTATAGGGGTTTGATGATCGTGTGGGTCCCACCACATTATATCATCCCAAGGGAGGTTATGAGTGGGTGGTCCCCACCTCCAACCTCCCCTTGGAGTATTAAACCGCCACAAAATAAAAATATGATACACATATTTTTATTTAATTTATTTAGAAAACCTCTAAAATAAACATCCACTCTTGTTAGAACGAAACTGTGTTGAAGGTCTCCTTAAGCGAATATTGGCACTGCGAGTTCAATGGTGCAATCAGATTTGAATTATGAGAACTGGTTCAAAAGATATAAAGTCTCGCTCATATGTTTTCTTGAACGTACCTGAACAAAACTTCAGAAATTGATTCAGGACACATCGGGCCTCGGAATCAAGCGTCGTCAGAAACTACGGACTCATAAAATTCCAATGTATTTAAGAAAAAAATTCCACGAAATTTCCAGGACATTAAATTCACCCCACATCAGGGCTTTACATCCCCGTAATCTATAACTCACAGTAAGGAAACAAATGGGGTTACTGAGCACGCATCTGAGCCTCCCGGTCCCATGTGCTCTCCTGGAGGTTCTCGTGCTGCCAGGAAACACGCATCAGAGGTATCGACCATCCACATTGGACCCGATCCTATTGATCCTTAATCTACACTAGAACCTCCATGAATGTCACCCCATCATTGATGTCCAGCTCCCCATGGTTGATGATGTGGGATGGGTCATGCACGTTTCTCCTCAGCTGAGATACATGAATGAAGTTGTTCACCTAGTGAAACTAATGTGGAAGAGCCTAGTGATAAGCAACCTTGCCTACTCTGCTGAGAACCTGGAACGGTCCAATGAACCATATAGATATCTTTCTACCTCTGCCAAATTGACATAGACCTCATCGAGGTGAGACTCGTAGAAAGACGTGGTCGCCATCCTCGAACTCCAATGGTCTCTATCTCCTATTGGCATAGGAATTCTGCCTGCTCTGTGCAGTCTTCATCATCTCTTGGATGATCTTCACCTTTTTCATCATAGCCTGCACCATCTATGGTCCCATAAGTGCTGACTCCCTTGGGTCAGTCCATCACATAGGCGACCTGAAAGGTCGGCCAAAAAGTGGCTCGAAAGGTGCCATCCCAATGGTGGAGTGGTAGCTATTGTTTTATGTAGACTCTACCTTGGGTAAGTGATCCTCCCAGCTATGACCGAAGTAGAGGAAACATGCACGAAGCAAGTACTTGAGTGTCTAAATGGTCCTCTAAGTCTGACCATCCATCTGAGGATAGAAGGCAGTGCTCAAACGAAGCTGCGTCTTAAAAGCCTCCTGCAACCCCTTCCATAGCCGGGAAGTGAAATGAGAATCTCGATTGAAGATGATATTCAATGGCTCGTAATGAAGCCATATGATCTTCTGTACATAGAGGCATCCAAAGCTCTCTACTGATCCCTGCTCTCCGATCGGAAGGAAGTGGGCTGACTTATTGAGTCGGTCTACGATCACCCTGATAGAGTCGTGTCCTCTAGATGTACATGGAAGCCCCATCACAAAATCCGTGGATATCCCATCCCACTTCACCTCTGGAACCTATAAGGGTTGAACCAAGCCTACTAGAACCTGGTGCTCTGCCTTCACTTGCTGACTTGTGAGGCATAGTGAGACTAACTCTCCTACTGCCTTCTTAATACCGGGCCACCAGTGCTGTCGTCGGAGGTCCTGCTACATCTTCGCCACTCTTAAATGTACCATTAGAGGGGAAGTGTGGAACTCCCTCAACACTTCCTCCTAAAGTGCAACTGGTACCATGGTACGTCCTCTGACGGGAAATAAGTTCTCCACACCTTCAGAAAATCCATCAGGTGCCTGCCCTGTGGATATCTGGGCATGCCGCGTCTCGCAGTCAACATCCCCATGCTGCTCCTCTCTAAATCTTTGAAGAAGTGGAGGTGTGACTATAAGAGACTAAAAAAAGGATGCTCTATCTCTATCCACAAAAGATATCTGAAATGCGGCCAGCTGCTCCGTCGCCTCTCCTAGAAGCTGAATACCTAATCTCTTACTGAGAGAATCTTCTAAAACGTTCCCCATCCCAGGAGTATAGACTATCTCGAAGTCATAGTCCTCGTGGAACTCAAGCCATCGCCCCTGCCTCAGTTTCAGGTCCTTCTGTGAGAAGATATTCCTGAGACTCTAGTGGTCAGAGTAGATTGTAAAGAGTTCGGCCATAAGATAGTGTCACCACATCTTCAAGGAAAAGACCACTACTGCTAAATCCAGGTCATGGGTAGTGTAGTTCTTCTTGTTCTATTTAAACTACAGAGAAACATATGCGATCATGGCTCTCTCTTGTATCATGACACACCAGTGTCCTATCCCTGATGCATCGCAATAAACTACATACCCAACGCCCACCTCTGGTAGCCTCAAGATGGGTGCACTAGTCAACCTATTCCTCATCTCTTGAAAGGTATGCTAGCAAATCTCTGACCACACGAAGGGTTTCCCCTTCTTCGTCAATGCGGAAAGTGGTGCGGAAACTCTAGAGAAGTTTGGAAAAAATCTCCGATAGTACCCATCCAGTCCCAGAAAACTTCATACCTCCATTACACTCCTGGGTGGATCCCAAGCAAGCATTGCCTCAATCTTCGCTAGATCCACTGCTACTCCTGCCTCATAGATGACATGTCCCATGAAGCGAACCACTCGGATCCTGGAATAGAACTTCGAGAGCTTACCATAAATTTTGTGCTCTGGGAGTTTGTCTAGTACTACCCGCAAATGGAAGGCATGCTCTCCCTTAGTAGACGAGTAGATCAGTATGTCATCGATGAAGACTATGACAAAGTGACTGAGGTATGGCTGGATGATCCTGTTAATGAGACTCATGAACACTGCTGGAGAATTTTTTACACCGATTGGAATAACCAAGAACTCGTAGTGGCCATACAGACACCTGAAGGCCGTCTTCTGCACATCCTCAACTCGAACTCTGAGCTGGTGATAACCTGACCTAAGGTTAATCTTCGAGAACCATCGCGCTCCCTTAGGCTGATCAAAGAGGTCATAAATCCTCAGGAGTGGGTACTTATTCTTAACGGTCACCTAGTTCAGGTGAATATAGTCAATACATATTCACAAGCTCCTATCCACCTTCTTGGTGAAAAAAATTAGAGATGCATAGGGTAAAACAATGAGTCGGATAAATCCCTTCCCTTGAAAGTCCTCCAGCTGTACCCCCAACTCACAAAGCACGGTGGGAGCCATCCGATATGCTTGAGTAGATATCGGTGTCGTCCCGGGGTACATGTCAATGTATAAGTCCATCTCTTTGTGAGGAGGTAGTTCTGGAACATCATCATAGAAAACATTCGCATACTGATCTACAAAAACAGGAAAACATAGACTCTACATATCAACCGCTCTGAGGATGAGACTAGCCAACTGATGAGTGATCGGCTGCTCCCTGCTTTGTGAAATTCCATCATGCAATGCAAAGGCTCCCTTCTAACCGGTGAAGGAAAACCTCATCCCATAATCTAGGACACACTGCACTTTTTTCCTAATACAGTCAATCTATGCATGAACTGTAAATAACCAGTCCATACCCAAGATGGAGTCATAAGGCCTCAACGTCTCTATGAAGAGATCCCAACTGAAGATATCACCTCCTAGAGTAAGATCACACTACCATCACTGGTGCGTAATCATCGAGTCTACTCCCATAGGAGTCTCTAGTCGTAAGGATCGTGCCATAAACTCCATCAGAATATCCATGCTCCGAACAAGGGAAGTGGAAATAAACCAATTACTCACACCTGTGACTATGAGTACTGCAGCATTGGTTGAGTAGACACAGATCGTACCTCGAATCATCTCAGGTGCACCGTGGTCATAGGCCTCAACTACCTGGAGCCGTTCCCGCCTATGTCCTCCAGCTCCCTGTGGTCGGGGTGGACCTCATGTTGGTGATGGTGTTAGGGCCTAGAAATGTCGTCCACCAACTTCTGCTCGGCCAGCTCCTCTGCCATGTCTACCTACTCCCGGCAGACCACCACATTCAAACCTCTAACTCTTACTGGGAAGTCCCTCTATTGTCTAATGCTCATCTGCATGGTATGTCAGGAAGGATCGAGCCATGTGACCCTCCCCGCCGCATGCATAGCACTGCCTGCTCCTCTTATGGCTGACTTTGTCTCGTGTTCCCTGCACAACTGAACCGGAATCATGGGGTTCCCCACTTGATGGCCTGGTCCTCTTAGACCTCTGTGACATCTGTCTACTACCAACTGTAGAAGACTCCGCTACGTGTCGGCCTGTGGTGGATCCCACTGCTAGTGAATGCTCAGCAAGAAAACTCTCCACTAGAAGGGCTCGCTCCTGTACCCCCACCTACGTCAGGATGTTGAGGGAGATCATCAAAGCCTTGATCTCATGCATGAGTCCCTACTCGAAGGTCAGAACCCTGAAGAATGGGTCTCGCAGCATATCCGTGGAGTAGCGTGAGAGGTTGGTGAATCTCGATGAGTACTGAGCTACTGTCATGCTTCCCTGCTACAAATTATGTAACTCCTGAATCCGCACCGCACGAAGGGTGGCTTGAACAAACTCTGACCGGAAGAGACTCTCGAAGTATACCAAGAGTATAGATGCCTCGTCATGCACCTGTATCATCAGTCTCCACCATCTGGCTGCTGCTTTCTACAAGAAGATTGCGACAAGGATCAACATGAGGTCGGTTGGCATCCCTACGAATCTAAAAAATTTCACAACAACTCATCCATGAAGTATGTCCCATATAGTCCAGCTCTGAGCAGCCTCCCGTTCGTCACCCTCAACCTCGATCAATGATGACCATCATCTGCACAGAACACAACAAGGTGCTGGGAAAGCAAGTGCAGAGTTGAGTATAACAATACTCAGTAGGGGACCCCAAGACCCCCGAAGGTGTCCCGGAATCCACTAAGGATAAACCAAAGAAGAAAGAGATAACAACGAAGTATCAACCAACCCTACCTAGGTATATTCCCATACATATTCTTAAGTTATCAGTCATAGTCCAACTCCAACTCTCGATCCCAAGCACAACCCAGTCCACAATAGAAGTAAAGTCAATCACCTCGATGATAATGATTGAAAGACAAGACTCAACTCACACAGGTATACAACTCTTTTAGAGGGGTGAGGATGATTAGATGTAGCCTATTAATCATCTCTTCTGTCGAACCCTTGTAGGATCTACGAACAATATCAGCGTTGTCGAACCCACATTGGATCCTGGTACAGAAGTCATCACTGTCTAACCCATAGAGGATCCCGGTACAGAAGTCACCGCTATCAAACCAACAGAGGATCCTAGTACAAAAGTTATCACTGTCGAACCCACAGAGGATCCTGGTACAGTATCGTCACTGTTGAACCCATAGAGGATCCTCTCATCTCAGTCGCAGCCATCACTAGGGTTCCTGCACACTGCACACTCGATTCTAGTAGGGTCTTCTCCTCGAGCCAAATGTCGATACATCAACTACCATGATTTCTTGAGTTTATGTATCCTATTGTTCTGCATCATCATAAGGAACCCAATGAAATAGATGGCACATCAATCGGACGCCCGGTCTGTGAGTTATTGGCATTTCTGTTCCAGGGGCCTGATTGTTAATTAGGCTAAAAACAACCCAACCGTACCACAACTGAATTCAAAAATCAAGGGGAGTATGCCAAAATAATCTTCTCGCTCCAAGAATTCCATCGCCGCAGATGTTTCGTCAATCGGAAACCCGTAGCCCAAGATGTGGGCTAAAAGGTGTAAATGACCATAGCGAGTCTGGGTCTGGTCTGACCTAGTTGGACCAACCCAGCCCGAACTGGTCTGAATCGGGGTGTGACCCGGTCCGCGGGTGCGGCCCGACCCGAGTGGTCAGCCCAGCCCGAACCAAGGGAGCTACCCGGCCGGAAGGTGCGACCTGACCTGAGGGCGGCCCGGCCCCTGGAGGCCCAACCGAAGGGCGGCCCAGACTGTGGTAGCCCAGCTAGACACGCATGGTAGGGCGTGCCGACCCTCGGTTTGTCGAACGGAACTGGCACATTGCATCGTTTCAGGAGTCGTTGGACCCGGGTGGTCTCACTTGTCTGGCTCCACGGTAGCCAGCCTGGCCGGCCGCCGTCGCACCTCCACCATAGCGTGACAGTGCCACAATTCTTCTGCCCTACGCATGGCACGACAGTGCCCTGCCACCACCATCGGTGCCCGATCTGGCCACGGCCTTTGGCTCCACCACGCGGCATGACGACGTCACACTTCTTCATCCAACACGGCCCTCCATGTTTCAGTTCCTCTTTGGCACGGTGCGATGGCACCACACCCCTTCGGCACCGCCATGACCCACCTGACCAGGGTTCCATTTCACTACATGGCATGGTGGTGTCGCGCCCCTGTAGCGACCCGGCGACCTTGCGCTGCCAGCTCATTTTTTCGGTCCTCCTTCGTATTCATCAAATGGAAACAAAGGGGAGGGTTCGACAGTGTTCGTGTGGTCCGAACCCTCCTTGTTATGGTGCTATCATTTGGTTCCAAAACTATATATTCAATGATGATGTCTAGGTAAAAAAACAACACAAATCACCTACCTTTATTCAATGATTATTCGTTGATGACAGTGCCATTTTTTTATGTTTGGGAGAATCCGAGGAAAATGCATCGTCAGCGTTATTCGCAGCCGGATCCTTGTCTTTTAGCATGGTTGAAGATCGAGGATGGTATTCATTGTTCTTCAGAGATGAGGAGCGTTCTTCATTGGGAGGATGAAATTCTCCCAAAGATTCTCCAAAGCTCTCAAAGGATTATGCCAACACCAAAAAAAAGAATATGATATTATTTTAATGTTGGTATAATGAATTTAGAAGAATTCAAATCAACTGAAATTTATTAATTACGACATTAATTAATTTGTGGTTTGGCCCACTTATGAAGAAACGTGAAGAGTCTCGGCAATAAATTCGGAGATCCAAGGGTTAAAGGGGGGTTAAGGGGGTTTGATGATCTTGTGGGCCCCACTACATAATATCCTCCCAAGGGAGGTTATGTGTGGGTGGGACCCACCTCCAACCTCTCCTTGGATGATTCAACCACCACAAAATAAAAATATGTTACACATATTTTTATTTAATTTTTTTAGAAACCCCCCTAAATAAACTTCCGCTCTTGTTAGAATGAAACTGTGGCGAAGGTCCCTTTAAGCGAATATTGGCCCTGCGAGTTCAATGGTTCCCTCAGATTTCAATTCCATGCACTAGTTCAAAAGATATAAATTCCCTCTTGTACGTTTACTGAATATACCCAAAAAAACATCAGAAATTGATTCCGGACACACTGGGCCTCAGAATCAAGAGCCGTTAAGAAACTGCGGACTAGTAAAATTCCCACGTATTTAAGAACAAACATTCCACGGAATATCGTGGTCTTTATGAATTTTTCCCTCATAAGTTTCGTATCGATGATTTTATTGTAATATTTTTTATTTTATCAATTTGTGTTGATCCTAGAGTATATTCATATTTTAATAAAATAGACATATTCATATTTTATATGAAGGTATTTTATTTATAGAAGGGCTGAATTATATATCATTTTTTTATAATTTGATACACTTGATATTATCTATAAAGAATTCACTCTATCTAAAAAAATAAATGTTATCTATAATGGATCAAAAACATATTCATGATAGTGGAATAACTTGTAATTAATTTCTATTACCTTTCTCAAAGATGCTTTTTTGTGTGAAATTTATAGGTTTAAAATTTATCAAAAAGTAATACATAATTCAAGGGTAGCAGTCAGTATGAATCTCCTTGTTGGTATCCTCCCCCATAGTGTTTTTTCAATATTAATATAGATGTGGTCGTCTCTGCTAATTCATGGGTAGGTATTTGATTCATTTCTTATAGCAGTAATGGACAAGTTTTCGAAGCTCACTGTAGGGCTGTTCAAGCACATTGGAGTCATGTGGTGTTGGAGTCATCTTCCATACTCCATGGTATCCTTCTTACTCATTCAAAACATTGGATCAATAAGCTGGAGGAATCAGATTACCTTGAAGTTATTACTCCCTTATCTAATAATGAGAAGGATCATCAGCCTTTTGGCCTTATTTGGAGAATGATATGATCCATAAGTGACAACTTCATTGAGTGAAAATTTTACATCATAAAGGAGGGGATAATATGAATTCTCACCACATGGAATGCTATGGGAAATCATGTTGTGATCATTGTTGGGTTGAATCTTTACCTAATTGGATTTGTAGGTTTGGTTTTACTGATCAGTAATATATCATTTCTCTTATCTCAAAAAAAATGTGTATCTCAATTATGTTATTCAAAATTTAGGGATTTTCAAATGGTCTAGGATGAGTGAAAAGAATTTTTTTACACGGACTAGACTGATTTTCTCATAATTAAAAGTTATGAATAACAACATAGAGACTCAATGCTTTTGATCGCCAAGGAGGAATATTTAATTTTCAATGGTAAATTATGTTTTAGATTTATGTTAACCCAAAATAATACTTACTATAGTGATATTATAGAGTATAAGTACATGGTTTTTCTATTAAGGACTAATAACCCCTAAATATGACTTTACAATAAATTTTTATAGAGTTATTTTTTAAAATCATTAATTATTAACTAAAAAAACAAATGATTTAGTTTTAAATAATTAAATATATAGGAGATTTATTAATGTACAAGTATAGTTTTCCTTTGATGAAAATTATTCAAACTCACTCATGAAATAAACCAAAATAATAGTAATATTTTAATTGTAATTATCATATATATATCTATACATAAGTCACTAAAAATTTAATATCTCTCCTCTTAATGCTCTAAAAATAAGAATAATTAAAGTAAATTTGTTTTATATATATATTACCAAGAATAATTCAATTCACTCTAATAATTTTTTTTATTTATAATATTGGGTTTCATTTATTAATAAATTCATCTATAAATAAATTAATAATAAAAAATAATAGTGTTATATCAAAACATGATACCATTTAATTATTCAAATTTATTGGTGAAGTATAATTAATACATGTTGTACACATAATTTTCTATTTCTCTCACTCTTTTGTTGGAGTTTAGTTGAAAATAATTTATTTTTCACAAATAATGAGTAAGCCACATATCATAGAGAAAAATGAAATTAAAGAAAATAATAATAATAATAAAACACATAATTTATATAAAAATGACCATCTAAAGTAATAACTTCTAATTACACAATGAAATAAATCCTAAATAAGACAAAATAAATCATATTCAAGATCTATCAATTGTGTTCTTTTAACTAAATTTATCAAACTTGTATCATTGAATCTTTTTTTAAAGAAGACACATACCCAATAGTGGATTAGGTTCTTTATACACCCTTATTTTAAAACAATTCCTCTTTTATAAAAATATTTCTCTTAAAAATCACTTATATATTTATTTAATTGATAACATATTGTATAAAATTTATTTACAAACATGTTGTAAGAAGATATGGTTTTGTTGACCTTATCTTTTGATGAAGTTTTAGAACAGGTTAATTCCTTGATTCAAACTATATATTTATTTTATATGGGATATGGCTAAGTGTTTTGTTTCATGGTAATAATAATATTGTACATGAGAATTTTTCCACTAATGTTGGTGGATGATCTAAAAGATTTCAATAGATAGAGAAACAATTAAAAGTTGACTACTCCTTAGGTCATCATTGGAACATGGAAAGGGATGGAGTTCAACCTCACGAAGATTGTAACAATGACCCATTGGGTAAGATGGGTCTTAAGGGAATTTTTGGTGTAGTGTAGCCTTTATTTCTAATAAACCGCTCATAACAAAAACTCATTCATCATTATGGGATAAAAAGTGTAATTGTTCAATGAAAAATGAAGCATGGATCTTTTTTAAGGATGTTGGAGTCGACTATGTATTGAAATAGAGGGACCATGTAGTGATGAATTAAAAAATGGAAAACATATATTAACCATGTTTTATAGCTCAAATTTTCACTCTTGATAAGACTAATTGTAAAAACCCATGAGGAACAAGTCATGGTGGTTGGTGTTTTAGTGTAATTAGACCAAGAAGTAATACATAAGACTTGAAGATGTGGAAATGATATAAAAACCATTTCAGACGGAGTTTTGAATATAGTTGGGTACATAAAAAAATTAAAACATAAAAGATATGGTGGACACACTATAGTAGAGGACATTTTGAAATTATTTTTAACATGTTTAAAAAAGGATACTTGTAACGCCCTGACCCCAGTTACCCAGAGTCGGTGCATTATTACATATCATTGGCATGATCACAAAAGATCAATTTTTGAAAGAACGATTAGTTTAGTAGCCTTGGAATCACTAGATACATTCATAAGTCTTACATTACATCATAAAATAAAAACTACAACAAAATTTTGTCTCCACAATCATATCCCCTTATACTATCCCTACAGGTCATTCATAATATACTTATTCACATCCTGAGAAAAATAAAACATAGAAAGGGGTGAGCTTAGATTCCCAGTAAGGATAACAATATAGAGGAAACTTTTATAGATAAGAATAAATAATTAAGACAATGTATAACAAAAACAAAATCCTTTTAAACATGAACTTCATCATAATATGGAAAAGATAAAATTAAATAATTCCATTTACTTATTCACATGGATATTTTACTAGTCGAATAATTACATACAATATCAATAACCACTTTCATAATGATGGAATCCATAATGCCAGATTATCATAACCACATAGTCAAGGACTTTTTCCAAGACTATAAATAATATTTCATCAATACCTTGTGCCAAGACACTAGTTTGTCTTATGAGACCTACCGATGTAATTTTTTTAGAAAATACTTATGTTTAAAATTTCTCAAATATACTCTAGTGTTTTTCTGAAAACATTATGCATGATTCTGAAAACAAAATAACTAATTTTGAGACTGCTCGACTAATTACAGGCCAGGATGGGTCCACGCCCAATCCCTTCTTGTCTACCACACTCGAGATTCAGGTTTTCGGAAAACATTTTTTATGTTTGCGTTAAATAAGTATACATTTGAACTGGATTTTTATATATTTGAGAGAAATATCTCTTTTTTTGAAATAATTTAAAAATGAAATAATTATAAAAGACAAACTTTATTTTGAAAATATCCTTATAAGCGTGTAAGAGAAGTTTCAAAGGTGTAATAATGGCGGAGAATAACCGCACCTGCCGTATAAGTTAAGAAAACTTTCTTACCATAGTTTTGTTGAAAAGGTCAAAAAGTAACATGTTGGGAAAATGACAGAATGATTCCTTTATAAAATTATTATAAAAAGTCAACAAGGGTATAAATGACTTTAACCCATAGGCTGTAAAATAGTAGTAATGATTTGAAATAAATTTGTTAGAATCATGGATGTGGATGATAAAGAGGTCCCAGTAGATAATTACGTATAAACAACTTCAGATAATGAAGAGATTATGAAATAAACCCTTACCAATTTGGTAACTTATGAAACATATACCCCATGAAAGAGGTATCATACAATGAATATGTAAATACAATTAAATTAAAGTGTATTACACAAAGAATACAATTACTGGCAGTATATACACCACCCAAAAGGTAATAGTGGCAATATGACATGAATCTCACGGAAATAAGGAGTGGGATGAAAACCCCTTATCGTGTACTTTTCCTTAGTCAATGCTATTTTATCTTCCTATATAATAGTTAAAACATTGTTATTAAATTATAAAATAATCATATACATTAATATGATATCATATATGATCTTTTAACACCGCTCTGTTAATAATATCATTGTATTATCGTCGTTTCGGGTGTTAACTTACTCATTTTATTTTATATGTTTTGTTACATAAGCCATATTTGTTATGGATAGGTTGTATATTATTCATATCCAGAATGATATCAAGTCCTTAAACATTATTTTTAATCATCAAATGAGAATTAGACTTGAATGGATACGATGGGGAATGATTCTCATCACATTCGTGGAGACCGTAGTTCGTACGTACGCACGAGCGACAATATCATTCTTTTGATATTAAAATATTATATTATTGGATGGTATATCATATTAAAATAATCATTATCATGTCATATTTATTATTTACATTAATTATACATCATTATTATACACATCTAAATAATAATATATTGAATAAAAATTACACCACGACGTGGAGACGGTAGGCCATACGTACACATGTATGGTGACATGTCATTAAAGGGATGGATAGAATAATTAATTTGGAGGTACCATATTTATAATAACATTATATTATATAGAATATAATGAATTTATTATTTTATAATGGAAATAATCAGGAAAGAAGAAGTTGAAGAAGAAAAGAACTTGAAAGATGGTGGTGAAATCATTGCCTCTTCTTCGGGTTCTTCCTTTTGATTTGATCGAAAGCGCTCCATAGGTTGGCTTTCTGATCAACCTAAGGCCTCTGGGTTGTAGTGAGGGATGTTGGGAGGATATTTGGACAGAGTTTGGCCGATCCAAAAGGCTTTGAAGGTGTGAAATTGAGACAAGGTGGAGTGCCCATTTTTAAGAGGGGTGAGGGGCACCTTTGGAAAAGCTAGAAATATTATTTTATAATAAATTAATATTCGGTTTGTAATGGATAAAAAGTATATTATTTAATTTTTATGGTGGGGATGGGTCGAAATTAACTCAAAAAATTGGTTTTTGGAAGGTTTGGGTCACCATATTAAACTTATCTTTTAGTTTTAACTCTTAGTTAATTAGTTTGACATTTACCATGTCACTTTGTATTTTAATATTATATAGTTTATAAGCATACTATATATATCCTAGAGACTCCCAAGTGGTTCATTAACGATACACCTATCATTATATAAGCCCTTTGGATGATCCTTATATTTTTAGGAATAGAATATCAATTAATAATATAATATTTGTTTTAAAAACTCTTTTATGTCAATTTTGACACTATTGGGTATTTTGTTTTTGATAATTTCATTACAGCATTACTACTTAGAAAAAAATTTATATAACCAATCCTAATATGTCATATTAACCTTTAAAATTAGTGGAATTCATAAAAAATCTCAAATTACATTTATTTTGATATTTATAATATCTATTATTTTAATATTTCATTAATTAGAAAATTATTGCATCACCATTGTGTCATAAATAAATTAAATTACATAATGTCTAAAAATTCTAAATAAAATACCATTATGTAGGAAATCATTTTATATTTCTAATTATTTTTTATAATCTAATTTATCTTTTGTATAACCCTATATTAAAAATGTTTTAGTTATTAAACTTTGATTTTAACTCTTTTAACTCTTCTTTGAATTAAATAATAGTAATTTTCCTAATCTAATCCAAGTGGACATAAATGATAATATTTTATTTATAATGTATGTTTGGTCGAGATAAACTTGTCCAATAGAATTAGGACATGTGTTAGGGTAATATTAATATTATTTTACCCTTAATTACCCTGTTTACTTTTAACCGTGGTTAAAAAAAGTAAAAAAGTTACTATTCACCAAAAATTATTTTTATCTTATTGAACCACATTTTACTACTTGATATTAACCGTGTTTCTTGGATTTTTAAAATTTCACTCACAGAAGCGGTAAAATTATGTTTTATGCGAATTTGCAAATTCTCCTAGGAGATTGGGAAAAAGATGGTGAAAAGTTCAATAAAATTTTTATATGTCTAAAATTATTATAAACTGGCTTCAATGAATTAAATTGAACTTATATAGGTATTGAATATCTATTTTGACCTAAAATAAATTTAAATAAAATAAATAATTAGTTAAATAAAAAGTCGGTTTTAACCAATAATTCAGTGTTTTTCAATATTCATCAAAATATGAATGTTTTCAGAAAAATTCCAAAAATTCACCCTAGGCTAATTTTGATATTCTGAATACAAAAAATGAAGTCCATTTTGAAAGATAAAATTTATAAAATTTTAAAAATTGGGTATTACTATTCATAACGACTAGTTTGATTGGTTGTGATGTGTGATAGAACTCGAAGTTGCGTACAACACACGCTACTATATTATTCAAAGAGAAGCGTATCGTGGAAGCTTGGGGTGTTACATTCTCCCATTCTTCAAATATTTTCATCCTAAAAAATTCTAGAAAACTACCGCATGAAATGACTTGGGTGGTTCTTCATCATAATTCATCGGGTTTTCACGTTGCCTCTTCCATCTTATGGTTTCTCCATAGATCTTTTTCTAGGAGAGTCGTCCGGTTTATCAGCACTTGTTCTCTGGTATCAAGAATCTTGATGGAATCTTCGCAATAAGACAGATTGGGTTCCAGTTCTAATTCCTCATAAGTGAGTACATGTATTGGGTGGGCATGTATTTTATCAATAGTGATACGTGGAACACATCGTGAACTTTGGAGTGACATGGCGGCATTTCCAAACGGTAAGCTACATCACCAATTCATTCTAGAATTTCGAATGTTACGATGTACCTGGGACTCAATTTACCTTTCTTACCGAAACTTATAAGTCCCTTCCATGGAGATACCTTCAAGAAAACATTATCTCCTACCTGAAATTCTAAATCCTTCCTGCGGTTATCGGCATATCTCTTCTGCCTACTTTGAGATTCTTTGATATGGTTTTGGATTACCTTTAGCTTTTTCACTATTTTCTCCACCAGTTATGGGCTTATAAGTTTTCTTTCACCAACATCATCCCAACAGGTTGGTGTGAGACATCTCTTTCTGTATAACGCTTCATATGGTGCCATTTGAATATTTTAATGGAAGATATTGTTATAGGAAAATTATACCAGAGGTAAATATTGATCCCATATACCTTGAAAGTCATGTGAGCATGATCTAAACATGTCTTCTAAGGTTTGAATAGTCTGTTCAGATTTTCCATCTATTTGAGGGTGGTAGGAAATGATCAAATGAAGTTCAGTATCCAAGGAATTTTGAAGACTCTTCCAGAATCTTGAAGTAAAACAGGGATCACAATCAGAAAAAATCGATAGGGGTACTCCATGAATTCTCACGTATTCATTAATATATAGTCTTTCTAGACGTTCCAGTGGTAGATATTTTTTATAGCAAGAAAATTTGCTGTCTTTATCAGACGATAAACAATAACCCATATTGCATCATTCCTTCTAGGAGTCTTTGTTAGCCCCATGAAAAAGTCCATCGTAATATTATTCAATTTCTACTCCAGTATGGGAAGAGGTTGCATGACTCCTCCAGGATGTTGCCTTCCAGCTTTCACTTGTTGACAAACCAGAAATCTTGACACAAAATCAGAAATCTCCCTCTTCATGTTGTCCCACCAAAAATGTTCCCTCAAATATCTATACATTTTGTTGCCCATAGGGTGTATAGAGAAATTGGAGCTATGAGAATCATCTAACAAATCCCTTTTTAGATCAGGTATATCGGGAACACAATGTATCTTCCCAAATTTCAGAATTCATTCTTCACACACAAAGTCTCTCAATCTCCCATCATACAAATCTTTAATCTTATTTTGAAATTACTCATCATCGGACTGAGAAATCTTAATCCTTTATAGTAAATATGGTTTGGAATCCATTTGAAAAATCATTGATGTTTCACCTTCCATGGTTATTCCCATGTCCATCTTCACTGGATCTATGAAAATTGGATCCCTTTAAATTCTCATATTTTTCAAAACTCCATGATCTTTTCTGCTCAAAGCATCTGCCACCTTATTTTCCTTCCCCAGGTGGTAGTGTATCGTAAAATCATAATCCTTGAGTAATTCAAGACATCTCCTTTGCATCATGTTCAGTTATATTTTTTATAAAATATACTTCAAACTCTTTTGATTAGTATAAATATCACATTTTTCACCATAGAGGTTGTGTCTCCATATCTTCAAAGAAAAGATCACAGATGCTAACTTGATATCATGAGTAGGATAGTTTTTCTCATGACTTTTGAAATGTCATGATGCAAAGGCAATAACCCTATCATTCTGCATAAGGACACAACCAAGTCCTTTCTTCCATGAATCACTATAAATAACGAACCCATCATTCCCCAATGGTAGAGTCAACATAAAAGCATTGACTAATATTCTATTCAGTTACTCAAAACATTCTTCACACTCTTTTGTCCAAACAAATTTAACCCCTTTATGTGTGAGCTTTGTTAATGGGTTAGCTAATCGAGAACAATTCTGGACAAAACGTCGATAACAACCTACTAAACCAATAAAACCGCATACCTCAGTTATACTTGTCAGTGCTGGCCATTCTTGGATTTCCTTGGTCTTAAAAGGATCAATAAAGATTCCATATTTGGAGACAATATGGCCAAGAAATTAAATCTCTTGATGCCAGAATTCACACTTTCTAAACTTCCCATATAATTCATGTCTTCTCAGAGTGTTTTAAATAATGCGCAAGTGATTTTCATGATATTTTTAGCTTTTGTAGTATACCAAGATATCATCAATAAATACCACCAAAAAATCATCAAGATTTTCCTTGAAAACTCTATTCATTAGATCCATGAATACTGAGGGTGCATTAGTCAGCCCAAAAGACATTACTGTAAACTCGTAATGCATGTACCTGGTTGGAAACACTGTCTTCAGAATGTCTTCCTTCCTCACACACTACTAATGGTATCCAGATCTGAGGTCAATCTTAGAAAAGTATTAATCTCAATGCAGTTGATCAAATACATCATCAATTCAAGGTAGGGGATACTTATTCTTTATTGTTATAGCATTGACTTCCCTGTAGTCGATACATAACCTCATAGATCCATCTTTATTCTTTACAAAATGGATAGGGGATCCCCATGGAGAAACACCAGGGTTAATAGATACCTTATTACTCATTTCCTCTAGTTGTTTCTTTAGTTCAACTAATTACACAGTGGCCATTCAATAAGGGGTCTTCGATGTAGGCCTTGATCTAGGAATTAAATCAATGGAAAACTCAACTTCTCATTCTGGAGGATGTCCGGGTAAATCTTCTGGAAACACATCTAAATATTCCTTCACAATAGGTACATCCTATATTTGAACATTACTTTCCTCAACCACTTTCATTTCATTTTTTTCCTCCCCAATAATTGAATTTAGTTGAGCTACTGGGGGTGGATCTAGATAAGAATTAGGTGGTGACGATTCCACTCTAAAGATAAGGTATTCCTTATCATCATCATCATCAAAAATCATAACCTCCTTCTTCTTACAATAAATCTTTTCATCATGGTCCGATAACCAATCCATACCGAGGATTATATCAAACTCAATCATAGGTATGATGATGAGATCAGCGGATAAAGAACATTTATGTGCTCTAATGGGGACTGATTCACAAAACATTGATGTAATGATACTTCCCATAAGAGTTTTAACTGACAACTCACTTGTTAAATAAAATTGGAAATATCTAGTTTTCTTAGCAATCTAGGAAGATATGAAACAATGCGATAATACAGAGTCAAATAATTCATTTTCTAAACTTGAGGAAACCATTAAATTACCTACCACCAGGTCTTTCAGAGCTTCTACCTCAGCAGTAGTGATAGAATATGCTTGGCCTTGATCCCATGGCCTTTTCTGAGTTATGTTCCACTGAATCTTAGGAAATTCATTTGTATAATGTCCCATCTCCATGCAATTGTAGCATTGGACATCAGTAGCTTCATTCTTCCCCTTGCAATAAGGAGCTTAGTGGACTTTTTCACCACACTTGTAACAGACTCCCATTCCCTTCAAGCAAGTACGAGGGTGTTTCTTCACACATTTACTGAAGGATGGATATTCAAAATTTCCCTTCTTCCACTTATTTCCATTCCCATATTGATCAGAAGATCTATTCTTCTCTTGATTTGCTTTAAAGTCATAATACTTATAGAATAGTTTTTTGTCTTGATAGCACATGAGACAATGTCTTCGTACAATGAGAAGGATTGTGAGACTAATGCTCGACGGAGAAATGGTTTTAAACCATCAATGAAATGACCAATCTTACTTCTTGGGTTACATATATAATCTCCATCATACCTAGATAACCTTTTAAATTTATCCTCATACTTTGCGACATTCTCATCCTCCTTTTGTCTCAGACGCAGAAATTGCCTTTCCATATATGCTCGATGGTCACAAGGAAATTATTTTTCTAAAAACAGGTCTTTGAACTCCCTCCATTCCATATTTGATACTTCATCATCTTACTTTTGTTTTGAATCAATGACCACCATTGATCATCATCTTCGGTGAAGAGGTAAACTGCCATGATAACGTTTTCCCTTTCACTAATACCTAAAGCCTAAAATATTTTCACTATGGAACTTATCCATTGCTTAGCTACCAATGGATTTGTACTCCCATTGAATGTTGGTGGTTTTTGCCTCATTAATCGATCTAACATTGATCCTCCATGTTGTGGATATGGGTGCTCCATACGGGTAAGGTTATTATTCATAACCTGAGTGAGTTGTCCCAGTATGGTGATAAGCTGATCAGCACCAGTTGTATCACCAGCTTCACTATAATTATCTTGAGCAGAAGGACAATCCCTACATGGAGTGTGTGCAATGATACCATTTTCATTTCTTCCACAAGGTGCCAATTCTAAACAATGGCATAAACTAGACCAGTTTATGAATCAAAATACATAATTCCATACTTGCAAAACAGTTAACATAAATTTAACTATTTATGGATATAATCCATAATCATAAAAATGTTTTCATTGGGGATGTATATACTAATTAACCCTTCATAATGGTTTGTAAAGAAAATGAGAGTTATCCTAAGCATATCCCCTAGGAGTGTTGTAACCAAGAGTGCATCAAGGCCCGTTGTCGTGCACCAGTTCCTGTTCGAGTGTATCTCAAAGTGGTGTTTTCTGTTTTTACCCCTAGGTACATCTATACCAGATCTGCCTCTACCTGTTCATATCCAGACAGGGGTTTATTTCTCAGAAAACTCAAAAAATCTATATAATACCAAAATTCAAGAAAGTTATTCTATACTCATCCTCAAAGTATATCTTAGGGTTATGTTCACTAATCAAAGTTTATCTAAATATATCTTCCAAGGTTTGTACTAAACTTCCTCTGATACCAACTGTAACGCCCCGACCCCAGTTACCCACATTCGGTGCATTATTACATAACACTGGCATGATCACAAAAGACCAAGTCTCGAATGACCGATTAGTTTAGTAGCGTTGGAATCACTAGATACATTTATAAGTCTTACATTACATCATAAAATGAAAACTAAAAAAACATCTTGTCTCCACACTCATATCCCTTTATACTATCCCTACAGGTCATTCATAAAATACTTCTTCATATCATGGGAAAAATAAAAATAGAAAGAGGTGATCTCAGATGTCCAGTAAGGATAACAATATAGGGGAAACTTTCATAAATAATCATAAACATATAAGGCAATGTATAACTAAAACAAAAGCCTTTTAAACATGAAATTCAGAATAAAATGGAAAAGATAAAATGAAATAATTCCATTAACTTATTCACATGGATATTATACTAGTTTAATAATCACATGCAATATCAATAACAACTTTCATAATGATGGAACACATAATGCCAGACTATCATAAACACATAGTCAAGGCCTTGTGCCAAGACTATAAATAAGATTTTGTCAAGGCCTTTTTCCAAGACAGTATTTTATCTCATGAGACCTACTGATGCAATTTTTGTAGAAGATACTTAGGATTAAAATTTCTCAAATATACTCCTGTGTTTTTCTGAAAACATTATGCAAGCTTCTGAAAACAAAATAACTAATTCTGAGACTGCTCGAAAAATTACAGGCCATGATGGGTCCATTCCCAATCCCTTCTTGGCTACCACACTAGAGAGTTGAGTTTTCTGAAAACATTTTTTAATCTTGCGTTAAATAAGAATACATTTTCACTAGATTTTCATATATTTGAGAGAAAAATATCTTTTTTTGAAATCATATAAAAATCACATAATTATAAAAGAAAACCTTTATTTTGAAAATATCATTATAAGCGCATAATGGAATCTTCAAAGGTGTAATAACATCAGAGAATAACCTCACCTGCTGTATAAATTAAACAAACTTTTTTACCTTAGTATTGTCGAAAAGGTCAAAAATTAACTTGTTTGGAAAATGACGAAAATATTCCTTTATAAACTTCTTATAAAAAGTCAACAAGGGTATAAATGACTTTAACCCATAGTCTGTAAAATAGTAAGAATGATGTGAAATACATTTTTATGAATCATGTATGTGGATTGTAATGAGGTCCCAATAGATTATTAATTATAAACACCCTTAGATAATGAAGAGATTGTGAAATAAACCCTTACAAATTTGATAACTTACGAAACAAACACCCCATGAAAGAGGTATCATACAATGAATAGGTAAATACACATAAATTAAACTGTATTACACAAAGAACACAATTATGGGCAGTACATACTCCACACAAAAGGTAATAGTGACAATATGGCATGAATCTCACAGAAATATGGAGTGAGATGAAAAACACTTACCTTGTACTTTTCCTTAGTCGATGGTATGTTACCCTCCTATATAATAGTTAAAACATTGTTATTAAATTACATAAGAATCATATACATTAATATGATATCATATATAATCATTTAACACCGCTTTGTTAATAATATCGTTGTATTATTGTCGTTTCGGGTGTTAACTTACTCATTTTCTTTCATTTGTTTTGTTACATAATCCATGTTTGTTATGGATAGGTTGTATATTATTCATATCCAGAATGATATCAAGTCCTTCAATATTATTCTTAATAATAAAATGAAAATTATACTTGAATGGATATGATGGGGAATGAATCTCATCACATTCATGGAGACGGTAGTCCGTACGTACACACGACCGACAATATCATTCTTTTGATATTAAAATAATATATAATTGGTTGGTATATCATATACACAGAGTCATTATCATGTTAAATTTATTATTTACATAAATTATACATCATTATTATACCCATATAAATAAGGCCTATAGGTTGTAGTGAGGGAATTTGGGAGGATATTTGGGTAGAGGTTGGCCGAACCAACATGCTTTGAAGGTGTGAAATCGAGAGAAGGGGGAGTTCCCTTTTATAAGAGGGGTGAGGGGAACCTTTGGAAAAGCTAGAAATATTATTTTATAATAAACTCATATTCAGTTTATAATGTCTCCACAATGGATTATTTAAAGGTTAAGGTGGGTATGGGTCCCAAACCACTCAACCAATAGGTTTTAGACAGTTTTGGGTCACTATATTAACCTTATCTTTTAGTTTTAACTCTTAGTTAATTAATTTGACATTTACCAAGTCACTTTTTATTTTAAAATTATATAGTTAATAAACTTACTATATACATACAAGAGACCCACAAGTGGTCCATTAATGATACACCTATAATGATATAATTCCTTTGTCCGAACCATAGATTTTTAGGAATAGAATATCAATTAATAATATAATACTTTTTTTAAAAACTCTTTTATGTCAATTTTGAAACTATTGGGTTTTTTTTGATAATTTCATAAAGACATTATTACTCCGAAAAAAATTTATATAACCAATCCTAATATGTCATATTAACCTAGAGAATTTGTGGAATTCAGAAAAAGTCTCAAATTACATTTATTTTGGTATTTATAATATCAATTATTTTAATATTTCATTAATTAGGTAATTACTACATCACCATTGTGTCATAAAAATGAAATTATTTAACTTCTAGAAATTATAAATAAAATATCCTTATGTAGGAAATATTTTTATCTTTCTAATGAATATTTATAATCGAATTTATCTTCTGTATAACCCGATATTAAAAATGTTTTAGTTATTAAACGTTGATTTTAACTCTTTTAACTCTTCTTCGAATTAAATAATAATATATGTCCTAATCTAATCCAAGTGGACCTAAATGAAAATATTTTATTCCTAAGGTTGTTTTTGGTCGAGATACACTTGTCCAATAGAATTAATACATGTGTTAGGGTAATATTAATATAATTTTACCCTTAATTACCCTATTTACTTTTAACCGTGGTAAATAAAAGTAAAAAGTTACTATTCACCAAAAATTATTTTTAATCTATTGAACCAAATTCTACTCCTTGATATTAACCGTGTCGCTCGGATTTTTTAAATTCCACTCACAAAAGTGGTAAAATTATGTTTTATGTGAATTTTCAAATTCTCCAATGAGATGGGAAAAAGATGGTGAAAAGTTCAATAAAATTTTTATATGTCTAAAATTATTATAAAATGACTCTAATGAATTGCATTTAACTTATATAGGTATTAAATATCTATTTTGACCTATAATAAATTTAAATAAAATAAATAATTATTTAAATAAAAAGTCGGTTTTAACCAATATTCAGTGTGTTTCACTATTCATCAAAAATTGAAAGTTTTCAGAAAAATACCAAAAATTCACCCTAGGCTAATATCGATATTCCTAATCCAAAAATGAAGTCCATTTTGAAAGATAAAATTTATAAAATTTTAAAAAGTGGGTATTACTATTCATAACGGCTAGTTTGATTGGATGTGGTGTGTGTTAGAACTCGAAGTTGTGTACAATACACGCAACTGTATTATACAAAGAGAAGTGTACCGTGGAAGCTTGGGGTGTTACAATACTACTCCATGTAAATTTTTAGAGGATGTTATCATATGTGTCTCATACATCTATATTTATGGAGATGGTGCTACAATAGTTGGTGAATGTGATGGTAGTCATGTTGGTGAATGTTTCACCTATAAGAATTCTATATAATGTTTTTATGGAGAGTAAATATTTATATATGAATAAAATCACATGGATAAGGATGTGATGAAATTATTCAATGATGTTTGAAAAAAAAATTATACAAAAAAACTAAAACATGTCTTCTCGGTGCCCTCATAGAGTGGAAGAAAAAAATATATAGAAAAAATAGAAGAATTTTAATTCCAATGATAGAGATCATTAGTCAAAATTAGTAATTGTTATTTTCATTAATAAGACATATTTACCACACTAAATTCATAAAAGACACTTGGAAAGAACTTAGAGCCTAGAGGAAAATTGTTAAATCCACTATATTCATGGTAACAGTGTTGTAGATAGAAGTTCATATAAGGTTTCTAGAATTATTCCTAGAATAATTAGATATGAATGATATTGAATATATATTTTTTTAGGATATTAATTACATAATGGGATCAATGATTTTATTCTTTAAATACCTACACATCAAAGAATAAGGATTGAAAATTTGACTATATTAAATACATGATTTCTAAACTAAAAAATATTGATGAAGTGTAATAAACAACTCTATTTCAATTATAAAAAGGAATTTATAGTTCCATGATCAATTTTTAAGGAAAATATTAAATCAAATAATTTTAGTGAACGAAAATAATATTGGATCAACAGTGCATCTATCCAGATATTAGGATGCACACAACCCCATCACTTTTTCTAATGAAGGATACACCTATATATCTATAAATTATAGGAATTCTTATCCAGAGTAGTGAATAAAGTATGGGGAAGGTTAGTGAGACTTTTGGGATAGAGAGATACCCCCAAAACATTATAAAATAAGTTATACTAGGCATGTGGTTACAAAACCTTTTTTATCAACTGAACTAGTGAAGTAGTGGATTTTAACGCATTGGTACACTATTAATTTCATGATCCTTATAGGTAGCTCAGTGTGGGTGAACCAATTAATATCCATCGGTTTCATGCATATTTAAAATACTAGTTTCACTTGTGGGGGTTAAGTGAGGTTATGAATAAAATACTTGAGATATGGGTTGAACACAATTCCAACCCATGTGGAATCAATATCTAAATAGATAAGTTAGAAAAAACAACAAAACTGGTTTAAATGCTGCACTCTGATTCACCTACACTAGATTATTAAAATTCCTTGGGTATCTAATAGGTAGTACCAAATCCTAATGATTTTTATTTTGTTCATTCATAGATGATTCTTTTGAATTTATTGCACAAATGAAGTAAAAATTTTATCCTCCATTTTTTCAATGGCATAAATTTCCATCTGTGGAAAATAGAGTTCATAGGTTACATGGAAATATGTATAGATGTCCCCATTATTTTTTATTGGAAGTAATTATGCTGATGAGTTGACATGGAAAAATATTTGAGGCTGGTAAATTAAATGTTTATTTTGATGCTTCCATTAAAAAGGAATTATTATGTTATTTAATAGAATAAATTTTCAAGAATGTTTCTAACGTACAATTATCTATGGATATAAATAAATCGTTGAATATTTTTTAGTAAAAAATATTTAGTTAAAATAATATTTCAATAATTACTAAGATATGAATACTATAAAAAATGATGATGATTCATTCTAAAAGATAGTAGAGTAATGATAAGAAAATTTCAATCAAGGGGAAAGACAATCAAACTAAGGAAGAAAATTAAAACTCTATTACTTTATAGGATCAAAACCGAGTATTTAATGATATTTATAAATCTATAAATTTAGATTCATCATTAGAGATTGGTGGATTAATATATCACAATGAGGACATAATATCTACATCAATTTTCACATCTAAAAGATTCACATGTTGTATTAAAAGAGAGAATGAAACCTCTAAAAATGAGGTGGATCAATAATAATTTATGTGTGTGTGTTGTATAGTGAATTCATATAATAATTGGATTTCGAAAAAAAATTTTAAAAGTAGGGGAGGTAATGTTGAATTTTAAAATAATAAATATTGTCACAAAAATCAAAGAGAAAAGTGATTTTCATGATGAAATGTCCCATGAAATCAGAAATAAAATTCTACTAATAAAATTGAAGAAAATAATTATCCATATTAGAACTAAATTATTGGAGATCAAATGGGTTGGGAAGTAAATTTCTTGAATAATTATAGTGTTTTCTATCAAGATAAAGGAGAAGGATGAGAACATTTGGGATCTTGTGGAGAGGATAAAAATCAATAATGAAAAAATAATTCTTATATCATGAAGTCGCAACATGTGAAAATAAAAAACTTTAAAATAAAAAATATGAAAGATAGAATAATTAATTTTATAAATCCATAAGTAAGAGTAAATTCCTTGAAAAATATGCATATAATTGATCTCAGAATATGGTTACAAAAAAATTCAACCACTGTGGAAGGTTTGAACCCAAAATAACTATTGGTAAATAATAAAAAGGGATCAATAGAAGTAGTAAAACCACTATATAAATATCTATACTAGAAAGAGACAACATGAGGTATGATTTCTGTAGGATATTAATTATATGTTCTGATCCAAGTTATTTAGAAAGATATTTTATCCAAAATATTATGATAGAAGCCACTACAAATTCATAAATTCTTATTATATCTAAGGAATGGGGTAAACCTAGAAAGAATCCTATTATATTGAAAAATATTTTCTATTCTTTAGAGAATATTTATGGATGCTAAAAAAGGGTTCTTCGGGCACTAAATTCATCACATTCAAAAAATATCTCTATGAAATAAATAAAATAAATCTATAAATAATGAATGGAACTTTCATAAGTTATTGGAAAAAATGGAAAGTAGAACCAAAAATTAAAAACATATATATGTTTTAAATTATGTTCATCAAGGAAAAATAATTCCTTAGTTGTATCACATAGACAACTATAAGGAAAAAAAATAAAGCTAGCGGAAGAGTACTATGATGGAAAAGGAAGGGTGATGAATAAAGCATTGGTAATGATTAAAAAATGGAAACCTGTACAAGTGTGATTAGTTTCCAATTAATATGAGGCCTAAGACAATAAAGGATTCCCCTAAAAATTACATAAAAGTTAAATTCTGTGAAATTTTCGTCACAATTAGAAGATATATATTCATTAGGTTAGAGATGATCACTCTGGAGGAAGCTCAATAAGAAGAGGTGGTTGTTAAGGTTGTTGAATGACTTTACTTAAATATAAAAATGGGAAAAGGAATGTTGGAAGATTAAGAGTTAGAACATCAAGAGTGTCCACTTTCCACATGTAACACCCCATAATGATAAATCTTCAAGTGGATAAATGATATGACTCATGTCAACAAGTTGAACCTTCCTTTTTGGGAGCCTATCTGATTAGAACTCCACAATTAAGCAAGCTTGGTCTGGAGTAGTGATCAGGATGTGTGACCGTTTGGGATATTTCTCAGGGTGTGTGTGAGTGAGGAAAAAGCACACTAGAAAAGAACATGTGTTGGCTTATGGGAAATTAATTAGTCAGAAGACCTGTTACGGCACGTGGTGCGCCCCAGGGTGGGGACCACATGTCCGCGGGGGAACTCGTAGGCGAAGAATAGTTGTTACTTTGGTATTAGAGGTGGTACCCAGCCTTAAGTGCAGTGTACTCCCTGGGGTAAGATGTAGGGTCCACAATGAGGATGTTTTGCCCTGGGGGGGGGGTGATTGTAACACCCCAGAATGATAAAAGGTTAAATGGATAAATTATATGACTCATGTCAACAAGGTGCCCCTACCTTTTTGGGAGCCTATCGGATTAAAACCCCATAGTTAAGCATGCTTGGCCAAGAGTAGTGATCATGATGAGTGATATTCTGGGAAGTTTCTTAGGGTGTGAGGGACCTTAAGTGCAGTGCACTACCTAGCTTAAGATGTAGGGCCCACAATGAGGACGTTTTTCTCTGGGGGGGGGGGGGTGACTGTAAGACCCCAGAATGATGAAAGGTTAAATGGATAAATGATATGACTCGTGTCAATAAGGTGCACCTTAATTTTCAGGAGCCTATCTGATTAAAACTCCATAGTTAAACATGCTTGGCCTAGAGTAGTGATTAGGATGAGTGACCTTTTGGGATGTTTCCTAGGGTTTTTTTGACTGAGGTCATGTCACATTGGAAAGGGCATATGTTGTCCTGTGGGGAATTCATTAGTCTAATTACCCATTCGGGCACGTGGTGGGTCGTAGAGATAGTCACATCTGCATTAATATTGAAAAAACCCTATGCGGGAGGAGACCAACAAGAAGATTCATGCTGATTGCTACCTCTGAATTATGTATTACTTATTGATAAACATTTAACCTATAAATTTCACACACAAAAACAACTCTAAGAAAGATAATTGAAATTAATTACAAGTTATTCCTATAACACACTAGAATGATAAAGGGTTAAATGACTAAATGATATGACTCTTGTCAAAAAGGTGTGCCTTCCTTTTTCAAAGCCTACCTTTTTAGAACTCCACAGTTAAGCATGCTTTTCCTAGAGTAGTGATTAAGATGGGTGACTATTTGGGAATATACCCAAGGTATGTGTGAGTGAGGACAAAGAACACTGGAAAGGTAAGTCATTAGTTTGATGACCCGTTTTGGCACATGGTGGGCCCTATAGATGGCCACATCTGCATTAATATTGAAAAAACCCAATGGGGGAGGACGCCAAGAAGGAGATTCATGCTGATTACTACCCTTTATTTATGTATTACTTTTTGATAAATTCTAAACCTATAAAATTCACACACAAAAACATCTCTCAAAAAGATAATAGAAAATAATTACAAGTTATTCCTGTAACACCGCAGAATGAAAATGGGTTAACTGACTAAATGATATGACTCTTGTCAACAAGGTGCGGCTTATTTTTCGGGAGCCTACCTGATTAGAGCTCCACAATTAAGAGTTATTGGACTGGTGTAGTGATTATGATGGGTGACCATCATGGAAGATTCCCACAGTTTGTGTGAGTGAGGAAAAAGCCTACTAGAAACGACATGAGTTGCCCTGTGGGGACTGTCATTAGTCAGATGACCTGTTCGGGCACGTCGGTGGGCCCTAGGGTGGGGACCATGTGTATTTGGGGCAACTAGTGGTAAAAGGCGGACCAGGTCCTTATGGCCATGTTAAAGGTGGGGTGTTTGTGTTGTCACTGGGGCCCAGTTGTCACATTTGGTATCAGAGGAGGAACCCAGACATAAGTGTGGTGCACTATCTGGGGTGAGATTTAGGGCCCACAATGAGGGAGTTGTGCTCTAAAGATGGTGGGAGGGGGGTGATTGTAACACCCCATAATGATAAAGGGTTAAATGACTAAATGATATGTCCAATGTCAACAAGGTGCAACTTCCTTTTCAGGAGCCTACCTAATTAGAACTCCAAAGTTAAGCATGATTGGCAGCGAGTAGTGTTTAATATGGGTGACCTTTTGGGAAGATTCCTAGGGTGTGTGTGTGTGAGGACAAAGCACACTAGAAAGGACATGTTTTGGCATATGTGACTATCATTAGTCATATGACTCGTTCATGCATTTGGGTGGGTCGCAACGTGGTGACCACATGTCTGTGGGGCAACTGGTGGTACCTGGTGGGCCAGGCCCCGATGACCATGTTAAGGCAGGGTGGTTGTGCTATCACAATAACCCAATTGTTACACCTCATGCTGTTGAAATTTGAAAGAAAACCTATCCCCATATGATTTAAATATTTATAACATTTTAAAATAGATACATAATACTGGTGTGACGTACAATACATGGTGTAAGTGTTCTCACAATTAACATTATTTAGATATGGTAACATATATTGTTTAAATCTGGAGCCTTCATATATCAAGTGGTGATTAAAGAATATCATATCAAACTTGGTTTCTATTCCAATGGAACCTATGTGTTTTTTGGGTGACATGGAAGTTAAGTGGAATTACCTATTTCATGTTAATAAATGGTATCAATTGATCTTATATGTCATACATCCCAACTGGTGGTACGTGGCAGGCCAGGTCCTGATGACCATGTTAAAGGCGGGGTGCATGTGCTGTCACTGGGTCCCAGTTGACACATTTGGTATCAGAGGAGGACCCCAGACTTAAGTGTGGTGCACTATTTGGGTTGAGATTTAGGGCCCACAACGAGGGAGATGTTCTCTAAAGAGGTGGGTGATTGTAACACCCTATAATGATAAAGGGTTAAATGACTAAATGATATGAATAATGTCAACAAGGTGAAAATTCTTTTTCGGGAGCCTACCTGATTAGAACTCCACAGTTAAGCATGCTTGGACGTGAGTAGTGATATGGGTGACCTTTTGGGAAGATTTTGATGGTGTGTGTGAGTGAGGAAAAAGCATGCTTGAAAGGACACGTGTTGGCCTGTGGGGACTGTCATTAGTCAGATGACCCGTTCAGGCACGTGGGTGGGTCCTAGGGTGGGGACCACATGTCAGTGGGGAAACTGGTGGTACCTGGAAGGACTCGATGACCATGTTAAGGAGTGGTGGTTGTGCTGTCACTGGGACCCAGTTGTTAAACCTCAAGCTGTTGAAATTTGAAGGCACACCTATCCCCATATGATTTAAATATTTATAACCTTTTAAAATCGATACATAATATAGGTATGAGATACAATACATGGTGTAAGTGTTCTCACAATTAACATTATCTAGATATGGAAACAGATATTGTTTAAAGTTGGAGCCTTCATATAGCAAGTGGTGATTAAAGAATATCATATCAAACATGGTTTCTATCCTAATGGAACCTATGTATTTTTTGGGTGATGTTGAAGAAAAGTGGAATTACCTATTTCATGTTAATAAATGGTATCAATTGATCTTATATATCATACATATCCACTAGTGGTACCTGGCGGGCCAGGTCCTGATGACCATGTTAAAGGTGGGGGTGTTTGTGCTATCACTGGGGACCAATTGTCACATTTGGTATCAGAGGAGGAACCAAAAATTAAGTGTGGTGCACTATCTTGGTTGAGAGTTATGGCCCACAACGAGGACATTGTTCTCTAAATAGTGGGGTGATTTTAACACACCATAATGATAAATGGTTAAATGACTTAATGATATGACTAATTTCAACAAGGTGCACCTTTCTTTTTGGGATCCTACCTGATTAGAACATCATAGTTAAGCGTGTTTGGCCGCAAGTAGTGATTATTATGGGTGACCTTATTGGAAGATTTTCAGGGTGTGTGTGAGTGAGGACAAGGCACACTGGAAATCACATGCGTTGGCTTGTGGGGACTGTCATTTGTCAGATGACCCGTTCAGGCATGTGGGTGGGTCCCAGGTTGGGGACCACGTGTCTGCGGGGAAACTGGTGGTACCTGGTGGGCTAGGACCCGATGAGGACGTTAATGTGGGGTGGTTGTGCTATCACTGGATCCCAGTTGTTACACCTCAAGCTGATTAAATTTGAAGTTATGCCTATACCCATATTATTTAAATATTTATAACCTTTTTAAATCGATACTTAATATAGGTGTGAGATATAATACATTTTGTAAGTATTCTCACAATTAACATTATTAAGATATGGAAACAGATATTGATTAAAGTAGGAGCCTTAATATAGCAAGTGGTGATTAAAGAATATCATATCAAACTTGGTTTCTATCTTAAAAGAACCTATGTATTTTTTTGGGTGATGTGGATGTTAAGTGGAATTACCTATTTCATGTTAATAAATGGTATCAATTGATCTTATATGTCATACATCCCCAACATTTATTCTTTACAGTTAAAAGGATAACAGTTTACTATGATTTTGTTTGAGATAATAGGATTTATTGACAAAATTGAAGTGTAAATATTCTATAGATTTCATGAAACAAGTGAGTGAAATGAGATGCATTATGTGTAGATATTATAAAAAATGTAATATTACATCGTATAAGGTGGTGGTTTTTGGAATTAAATAAACCATATAGAAAGTTATGGAACTTAGTTGTAAGATCAAATGGCTCGCAAGAACTATTGAAAAGGGGGTGGGGGGGTTTCAAATCACAAATGAAGCATTCCCCCTAGAATACATAATTCTTAGGTGGATGGAGTAGAATCTCATCAAAAAAATATCTTGAATTTGATTTTAAAATGGGTGAAAGAATATGGATATTTCACCCCATGAAATTAAAAAATAAAGGTGTAGAAAATTTGATATTGGATTTGGATGGAGTTACCTTTTTATTTTATTTCCTGTAAGTAGGAGAGATAGGTCACCTTAAATCCATATTTTTTCATGTACTTATATGAGTCATTTATTATGGAATTTTTTTAATGGATTTTGAATTAAGTGGTTATTTTCAATAAATTCCAAAGGAAGAGATTATTGAAATTCTAGGGGGCTTCATAGTATTTTTTGACAGTACGTGTTGATTGGAGCTATGGTTTTTTTTAAAATATTTTTTAAAGTAGGCTTGGTGTTGGTTACTAACAAGATATAAATTACATGTTTATGTCATGTGAAATCTATAAATGAGTTGACTAATTAGATAATAAAATGGGGGGTTACCTTCCCCCCCCACAAGTCCAGTACCTAGGTGTGTTATTAGTAATTATTATAGATAATATCAAAGGATCATTCTGATATATAGGAACTATGAAAGAGCATACTAATGCAAGTCAACACAAGAAAATATGATAAAATGGATTTTAAAATACTGTGGGGCATCATAGTGACCAATCAAACAGGATTGGCCCTATGAGTTTTTTTAGTTTTGTTCTAGTGCATCCTGGTTAATAAACCCCATAGAATTAAAACCAAAAAATCAATGTGGGATAAAATAATGTTGTATTTTTGGATTTCATCTAAATAATGAAAACTTTTCATTAAGTTGGAGACAACTATATATTCATGATGTTGAATTAGGTCATAGTGAAGTGGAAATTACTGTTACACCTTTTCTACACCATGTAGCTCGTAGTGTTTCACATGTTATGATTATTTATAAAAAAATTAATAGGAGTAAAATACCATTTCAGTATATATTTTTAATGGAATTAGAATAAAAATTTCACATAAGACCTATATATGTTTAAAAGAAATGAATATACTTTCACTTGGTGTTTCGAAGACTATGGTTGACATATTTAATTTGAAACATGGAAGAGATGGTTGACAAACCATAGAAGTTGGTTTTTAAAAAAATTGAGTATAATTGTTTAAAATTCAATACCGATCAATAGTTTTGTTGGATAATGTGTTCATAAGAGATTCAAACATTAGGATTTTTGGAGTTGGTGCAACATGGAAGGTGATTGTGATGATAATACAATTGGAGAACGTCTTGTTGAGAGGAAGTCTAAATTGAGGTTTGTTATTGAACAAAAAAAATTATTTTTATATAACCACATGAATTTTTATTTGAGGATATTATTCCAAGGAATTAATAACACATTACAAAAATAGATCACTGAATATGGAATTTGCAATTTCACCCTGTTATGGTAGACCAAAACATGGAAAAATGAAATGTTTTTTTCCATAGGTGAAGATCATGGATCCATATATGAAGTAGTTACACGAGTTAAGAGGGGAATTTTTCCTCCAAAAAATAATGTAGGACACTTGTAAAGACAGTAGATCCAATAAGGAAAAGGTTTTGTTCCCTCTATTCATGGAAAGGGTGTGGAAGTTAGATTTTCGTTAAAAATTCATGAAGAAGTACTAAAATAATCATAGATGAACAATATTTAATTTATGATATTGTGAGAGAGGAATTACAAATGGAAAAAATTATTTTATTCTTTGAAAACATCTAAATTGAAGAATGAGTAAGGGAACCTGCATTATCTTGTAAATTTATTTTTGAAACAAAGGGATATTTTTTTTGTGTGGTAAGTCAAACCATTCTAGTTATATCACTACAATGTAGAGTTCCATATCCATGATGGAAGGAAAAATGTCATTGTTGCATGTCTATGAAAGAGTAGTAGTGATAATAAAGAGTGAATCTATCTTGTTCTATGGATGCAGAAAGAACCATTATTATTTTTGATGAAATAATCACCAATGTTTCTATAAATTGTTTGTGTTATTACATGAATTAGTTCACTAATAAGGAAAAGGGGAATTGATAAATGGGATACAGTGATCCATTCAAAAAACATTTTAATGTTAGCGAGATGAGGTGTGGAATGACCACGAACCTTTGTATCTTAAAAATTAATAATGTAGCATATTTTTATGAGTTGGAAGATTACTAATTTCATGCTCCTTGGAAATTTTCCATTGAGGGTGAACTATTTAAAACCATCACATTCCTTGCATATTTTTCTTACTGATTCGACTTTTGGGAATTCAATGAGGTTGTGAGAAAAATACATGAGAGATAAGTTAAAAACTATTCATTACTATTTGGTAATAATATCTAAATACAAAAATTATTAAAAATATCAAAACTAGTTTAATATAGATTCAATTTAATCCATACCTCTCTCAGGTTTCCATGGTGATCAAATAATATTCCATCCCTTTTTCAGATCAAATGGAGGTGAAATCCCATAAATCTTATCATGACCTATACTTATTAATAACCCCTCCCAAGTTAGTAGTGAGGACGAGGTTGACCCCTGAGGTTAGTCACAAAAATTCCATGAGTTAGTAACTAGAACATAGGATATAAAAACCAGGAATGAGTGGAATTTTCCTCATAATGGAGGAAATTAGAAAATGAAACAACCAATAATCTCCAAATAATATCCATTTCATAAATAAATTACCACAACCGAAATATTATATATAAATAAAATATATAACAATAAGAAATTCCCATGAAATAAAAACTCCTAAAAATCTAAATCATCATCCAAATCCATTACAATTACCTAAAAATATATCTTAAATCTCTTAAAATATTTTAAAAATACATAGTAAACTATGTAGGGGTGAGCACATTGTATTACATAGTAGAAATGTCCTTATAAAAAATGTATATTAATGTAAAATAAATATGAAAGATATTAAAAGAATGTTATCAATAAATAAAAGTATATAAATATATATAAACAAAATAATAAAATGAATTATTAATATTGAGATTCATATTCCACTAAAATTGAAACCATTTTCTATATTCCCCAAATCATTTTCAACCATTTTCATAATGAGGAATACAAACCAATTCTATAAGTAACTAATTCCTTATTACATAACCCCTTATAACACCCACATTGGACCAAAGGGTAAGGTGAGATATGGTGACAGACTCTTGGGGCAGCTCAGATAACATCACCCGAGTGGTAATCTCTATTAACATGAACATCTCCCATAAGCGATTCTGTTCAAGATTAACTGGTTGAAACTGTAACACCCGAGGCTTTTATGAGAAATATTTTGTTTTTATGTTATATAAATCATCAATGTAATCTTTCACTACACACAACACTAGCTTGGTTTGCTTTACACGCAATCTCGGCCTTCCTCGATAGCTTGCATCGTACGCAATACCGAGTTTTTCACTAAAGAATGATATGCTATTAAAATATTATTAAAACTAGCTGTTATGAATAGTAATAACCACTTTTAGAAATTTTGTAAATTTTATTTTTCAAAATGTACTTCATTTTTGGATTCGGAATATCGAATTTAGCTTAGGGTGAAATTTTGTTACTTTTTGGATAACTTTCATATTCTGATGAATAGTAAAAATTACTAAATTTTAATTAAAAACAAATTTTTTAATTGAAATAATTAATACTGATAAATTACTAATTTGAGTGGTTTTAAAGTATATTTAGAATAAATTTTTACAATTTAATACAATTTTGTTCATTGGATGTAATTTCACATTTAAACCAGACATAAACAGGTGTCATTCTTTTGATAGATATTATCTCTTAAAAACACGCTATTTGTTTTGACGACGGGAATTAATTTTTAACTTAGTTAATGTAACTGATATGTTTTGAATTTGGTAAAATAGACATCATTTTGGAATTCATAATATCCAATATAGACTAGGCCTAATTTTTGTATTTTTTCTGGAAACTTTCATTTTTTGATGAATAGTGAAACCACTAAGTGGAAGTAAAAAAACTGAATTTTTCATAAAACATAATTTTACTGCTTATGTGAGTGGAATTTCGAAAATCCAAGAGACACGGTTAATATCAAGGACTAAAACGGGGTTCAATGAGATGAAAATAATTTTGGTGAATAGTAACTTTTTACTTTTTTTACCATGGTTAAAAGTAAATAGGGTAATTAAGGGTAAAAGTGGTATTCTTATTATCCTAACACATGTACTAATTCTATTGGATAAGTGTAATTCTACCAAAAAAAACCTTAGGAATGAAATATGACCATTTAGGCCCACTTGGATTAGATTAGGACGTTTATTATCAATTTATTTAAAGAAGGGTTAAAATAGTTAAAATCAAAGTTTAATAACTAAATCATTTTTAATATAGGGTTATACATAATATAAATTCGACTATAAAGATTAATTAGAAATATAAAAAGATTTCCAAGATAATGGAATTTTATTTGAAATTTTTAGACTTAAAATAATATAATTTATTTATGATACAATTATGATGCAGTAATTATCTTATTAATGAAATATTGACATAATTGATGCTATAAATACCCAAATAAATGTAATTTGAGACTTTTAATGAATTAAAATAATTTTATATATGACATGTTAGTAATTATTTAATTAATTTTGTTCGAACTAATCATTCTGTTATGATTTTCACAAAAATCAATTACCAAATAATGTCAAAATTTACATAAAATAGTTTTTAAAACAAATATTATATTATTAAATGTTATTATATTCTTAAAAATCTAAGGTTCGGCCAAGATACTTATATCATGATAGGTGTATCATTAATGGACCACTTGGGGGTTGCTTGGATGTATATGGTAAGTTTATTAACTATATAATATAAAAATACAAAGTGACATGGTAAATGTCAATCTAATTAACTAAGAGTTAATACTAAAGGATAAGGTTAATATAATGACCTAAAAATGTCTAAATTCTATTGTATGAGAGGAGTTCGACCCATAATAACCTTATATTTGAAATATATCAATTTTGAGCTATTAAAAATCGAATTTGACTTTATAATAAAATAATATTTTTAGTTATTCCAAAAGTGCCACTCTCCTCCCTTACAAAAGGGAACCTCCTCCCTCTTTTCCTCACACCTCTTTGAGCCTTCAACCTCGGAAAACCCCTGCCAAATTATCTTCTCCACTTCCCTAGAAACATCCTAGAGGTCCTGGTCTTTTTCAAAGACCAATTTTAGTGACCTAAGAGGAGGTCTCAAAGAGGCACTTCAAAGAAGAGGTAATGTCCGTTACCAATTCTTTCAACTTTATTTCTTCTTCCACTTCTTCTTCTTTAGTTGTTTCATTATGAAGTAATAACATCAGTATCACTCATATACTGATATGTTATTATATGTATGAATCAAACCTATTTCACCATCTATCCATCCTACGGAAAACGAAATCACCGCGCGTGCGTACGTACGGAATACCGTCTCCACGTCGTGGTGTAATCTATTTTCCACCACCACCTTACTTGGATGGGTATAATGGTGTAAATAATTACTATATATGATTATTGTAAATTGATATTTATTTTTAAATAGTATACATACACTCCAATACAATTCCACGATCATGGGAACAATATCATCGCTCGTGCATACGTATGGAATACCGTCTCCATGATGTGATGCGACTCGTTTTACATAATCTTCGTTGCATAATGATTATATAATTGAATTTAATGAATGAATATAATATATATTGCAATAATACCATTCTGGAAATGAGGTATGTATAACCTAAAAAGAAAAATAATAATTTATTCGACAAAACACTCATAAGAACAAAAAGTAATAAACACCCGAATAACAAGTAATAATGAAATATCACTAATAAAAAGCTAAGAATATGACCATATATGAAATCATAAAAATAAGTGTGATTCTGGAATAAGTCCATAACATTATTTAAATCATTATACATGAGGTTCAGACACTTACGAAACAAATCAGACCTATGGTAAGGGAAAATATCACAATCTCATTTTTTTCCGAGATTGTTTATACTTTGGTATTTACTGAGGTGTATTTTATCATACACATCCATGTTCCCTCAATATGTAATACTGTTTCCATCCACCTAAAATTGTTTAAATCATATTTTACCCTTCAGTGTGTTTTTAGTAAAATATATGAAAGGAATCTTTTGTCGTTTTTCGTACGAGGTACTTTTTGACTTATCCGGAAAAAGTACAAGAAGAATGTTTTTTTAACTTATATGAAATGAATGGATTTTTAAAAAATTATTTCCAAGAAGATTCCTTTACAAGTTTTCATGTTTACTTTTAATCAACTTCTTTTAGTTTAATATTATATGTCATGTTAAGAAGGAAAAATGTTTTTGAAGTAGAAAGGATATTTTCTTCAAGAATGGAGTTCAAGTGTTTTATCAAAATTATTTTCCATCTAAGATAATATAGGGTTCTCTTTCTCTCCATATTATTTCATTGATTTGATTATGTTGTTATGGAATTATTTTTATTAATTCCTTTATCTTATATGAATTGTTTTATGATGTCACGATGTTTAAGAATCCCATTTTTATTACTTGGGTTATGCAATGATGTATGATTTATGATTTTTTGGAACACATAAGAATGGTATAATTATGAGATGGGTGGAACCAATATCTCCCTCCAATGCATTGGGTAAAGATTTTATATCTCATGAGATAGACATGGTTGGAACGAGAGGTTAAACCGGTTCAGTGAAACAGGACTGAAACGAGGAATGAACTCAGTTCAGAAATGGACTTTGTCCACTAAGATAGTCTTGGAAATGAGTCTTGACTAATAAGAAATGATTCTCTATGATTATGTGTGTATGCCACAAAGTTTCATGTTTTAAGTTATGATTATTGGGATTACATTTCACTACTATAATTTATCCCATGTTATGAAATTATGATCTCTTTTGCAGGTTAATATTTCCAAAAGTTATGTTCTTATGTATATGATGTGATTGATATTTCTTTTGTTTACCCTTACTGAGCATTTGAGCTCACCCTTTTGTATGTTTTATTTCCACAGGTCAGGAATAAGGTTAATAAGTTGGATATTCCAATAGGGACTCTAGATATGATGAAATAAATGGGAGGAAAAGTAGTTGCTTTATGAACTAGTTGTTTATGTTTCCCAGTTTCTAAAGACTCTATACCTATATGGTCCTTTCCTGGTTTTGTTATATGTTGTAATAAGTGTGCTTCAATTCTGAAGTAATAATAATGTATGTAATGTATGGGTCGTTATAGAAGCTCTGCTTAGGCTTGGTCAAGAGTGAATCCTAGTGATGCAACCTCCTCTCTGAGATCTAACAAATGAGCTTCATCCAGACCGAGCCTACTAGATGAGGCCATCCTCTCCTTCATCTATGTCAGAATGATTATTTTTAGAAACCATAAATTTATATCAGTCATGTGATCACTTCTTTATGGATATATTATCAACGGTAATGATTCATAATGGTCATTTAAACCCAAAAATAAAAAAAATTAAAAAAAATAGTGCTTCTGTTTTCCATAAGATATTAAAATAAAAAGAATATTATTCATTAATGATCGGTTCATTATAAAATTCCCCCCTTAAAAAATTTCAACCTAAAGATTTCCTTTTCCCAGACTAAAATAGATGATGGTCACTCTACATAATCAATTCCTCTAGTTCCCACATTTCATCTTCAATCTTTTGGGTTCTCCACAACACTTTGATGAGGGGAATTGTCTTATTTTGTAGAACTTTTTACCAACTTTCTATGATCTTCACTGTATCCTCTTCACATGAGAGGTCATTCTATAATGGTACCACCACTATATTGAGTATATGAAATGGTAAAGGCCTTTACATCCTCAATATTGATATATGGAATACATCATTTACCTAAGAAATGTTTGGTGGGAGTTCTAGTTGATATGCCACTACTCTGATATGATCCAAGATCTCAAAAGGGCCGATGTACCTTGAACTAAGTTTCCCTTCTTCCCAAATCTCATAACTCTCTTCCATGGTGATATGTGGAGGAATACCATGCTTCCAACATCAAAATCATGGTATCATTGAGAATTATCAAAATATCTCTTTTGTCGACTCTAAGTAGCTATAATGTGCTGGTGGATGGTCTTAACCTTCTCCAGTATTTCTACAACCATTTCTAGACCAATATGTTTTTGATACTCAAATTTATCCTAAAATTTCAGTGTTCTACACCTATTTTCTTTTAGGAATTCATAAGGATCCATTTGATTGACTGAAAATTAATTTTTTTTATTTCAAAAAAACTTTTAAGAAAAAAGTGGGAAACTGCACAAGAACAATATACGAGACAACATGCCCAAGGGGATCCACCATTATAGACACGCGTCAATACAAACCCATAGATTACATTAATGTTTGAGTGAGAACAGAAAGATAAACCCAAAAATCATCCTCAAACATACCTTTATAATCATCATGTTCCCTATCAGAATCAAGAGCTGACTCAGACAGGAGACCAGATTGGTGGCTGATGGAGCGAGTGCGCATCCTAGCCAACCTACCTTCCACCTCCTATCTGCCAATGACCTATAAGGAAACACCAAAGTTGAAGCGTTCCCTTTCCCTCCCCCGTATTTTTGGATTTATTTTTGTTTGATTTTTTTCCCAAGGATATCAAACTTGTTTTGAATGGACACTGTGGCATCTGATCCAGCATGAATTCCCACGCTACCAATTCATGAATCATTAGGCAAGTGGGTCATAGAGACGACCACCACTTGTCCCGGCCGAACTGACAGCAACAGTGACACTCCCATTGACTCCATCGACCATTGGGATACTCTACAAAGTTGGGTCATCCTGTCTCCCATCAAGAGCATCAATCACACCATGAACAAAATTCAAAAAAGAAGGACCAACACTTCCAGAAACCCCAGTAGCGATGACCTTACCTTTCTTGTCTCCCCCTGACTCGATCTCCTTCGGCACAAAGGGAGGATCATGAGTGGTATAACTTGGTATGCCAGAAGCAGATGAAGAGGGTCTTTCAGGGCTTAATGTGGAAGCACGTTGGACGCCCAAAAGGGAGTGATGACCACCCAACGGAGATCTTGGACTCATCCCAACCCTAGAATGAGGCATTACAATAGCCACCTAAGGGACTATGGGAGTGGGGGTTTCATTAGGCTGAGTCATCGATCCTTTGTGACCATGCCACCCATGTCGAGAACAGAAAGTGGACCAGTGGCCTTATCGACAACAAAGTGAACAAAAACCAAAAGGTTCTTTATAATGAATGCATTTCCAAAAATCAAATGAACATTCCACCTAGAGATAAGGACGATTTGGGAGATCCACCAATAGGTCCATCTCAACACAAAGGCGAGGAAATCCATGTTTATTCTTGGAAAGAGTATCATCGTCAATTGAGAGAATACAAACGATCATGTCATTGATGCCTTTGAGGACAGATAGTTTATGAAAGGGTGGGTGGAAGGCGAGGAAGTCGAATCCACACTGCCAAAAACATGAAATAACAACCACAATCAGAGTCATCTATCCTATGAAAGAGAAGGAAGTGTCGATTATCACACAAGAGTGACTCCGATTACTAGAAATGGGCAAAATAATCATAAAAAAAGGTGTATACTCAGATGTCGTTGATCCAATTATCCCACTGCCGCTCGGGAAGAAATGCCACACATTAAGTTGATGAAACCCTCAAACAACTCCGGAGAAGGTCGATCTCCTCAAAATATGGCCACAAGGGTTCTGGAGTGAAAGGATGAAGTATCCTCAAACTCTGATGTAGATTAATAAATTGCTGGGGATCCCTTAAATGAAGATGGTTCCTTTTGAGAAATTGGTATGGGAGGAATATTAGGAAATGGTATCGGAGGAGGAACATCTGGGGGAAGGGGGTGCGGCAGATCCAAAGCAAACAACCGGAGGGGTATTGGTGGCTTGAGATTCTCCCTGGAAGTTTTGAAATCTCTGACTCAAATACCTAGATCTGGCTGAGTAGTTGTCGCGCCTTGCTCCTCATCCCGCACTGCGTCCCACTGAAGGACGCCTGCTTGAAGAAAATGCCTACACAGCGTGATGTCTCCCTCTTGAGTGCATCACCAACCTTCTCCAACTAAGTCCCGTCTGAGAGCTTCACTGACCCAAGGCTCCTGGTCGATTAGGGTTATGCACCGTGCCTTGCAACTCGACCCGCTGCTCCATCCCGTCTCTATCCGATAAGAGCCATTTGGATTCTTGAGTGGAAACTGTTGTTGTAATAGAACTCAACTGGAGGAAGATGTGTATCCCACCCCCTTTTAAGTCCCTTGAGAATTCATTAAACATTTCTTAAATTTTTTTGATAGTCTGCTCTGATTGGCCATCAGTTTGAGGATGATAATCTATACTGAATTGAAACTCATTATTCAGAACGTGTTGTATACTCTTCTAAAACATAGAGGTGAATCTTGGATCTTGATCGGATACAATCTATAGTGGTACTCCATGTAGCCTTTCTGGTTCTTCAATGTTTATCTGTGAAAATTGATGTAATGAGAAATCATCCTGAGTTGTAATGAAGTGTGCATTCTTTGTAAGAAAATCCATAACAACCTAGATTGCACTGTTTCCTTTGGATGTCTTATGAATTCTAGTGAAAACGTCCATAGTGATGTTTTCTCATTTCCATTTTGGTATGGATAATGGTTACATCATATCCTTATACTTCTTCCTCTCATACTTCAGTTGCTAACATACCAAGAACTTTGATGTATACTCAACGATCTCCTTCTCCATGTTATCCAACCAATAATTCACTCATAGATCTTGATACATCATTGTGTTTCCTAGGTAAATGGAGAAATTAAAATAATGTTCATCATCCAAAAGTTCTTTCATTAACTCTGGATTTGATGGAACACATAGTCCTAACCAAAATATCACAATTCATTCTTCATTGACATTGAACTCTGAGGATTTACCTTTTTTGATAGTCTTCACTTTCTTTTGAATTCCCACATCATCCTTTTGAGCATCCTTTAACCTTTAAAAAAGAGAAATTTGAGAAATAATTTGTGAAAGGATTGATGATGTTTCCTTCTTCTGATTCCCATTTCCATCTTCATCATATCTAAGAAGATTGGATCCTTTTAAATTCTTATCAATGATAGTGTATCTAGATCCATTCTGCTATGATAATCTTCCACCTTGTTCACTTTCCCAGGGTGGTAATGTATTGAACATTCATAATACTTGATGCGATCAAACCATCTTCTTTTGCTCACAGTGAACTCTTTCTATGTGAAAATATATTTGAGACTATTTTTATCCATATATATCTCACATGGGATAATGTGGATAAATATTCAAAGAAAATATTATTTCAACCAACTCCAGGTCATGTGTTGGATAGTTCTTCCCATTAACATTCAATTTACCTGATGAATAGTCTATGAAATTTTCATTTTTCATCAACACATAGCCCATGAAATTTTTCAAACCATCAATGAATACCACAAAAATTTATCCACTTGTGGGTAGTGTGTGCACATGCATAGTGATAATACATCTTTTCAACTCCTCGAATATTTCTTCGTATTCATCATTCCAGGAAAAATTGACTGCCTTCAGAGTTAGCATGGAAAGAGGGTGTGACAATAATGAGAAATTTCTCACAATTCAATGATAACAGATAGTTAACCCAATGAATCTATAAATATCTATCATAGATGTTGGCCTCATCCATCCCTCAATTTCATTTTTCTTGGAGGGATCCATAGATATTCCATTTCTTGTGATGATATTCCCTATGAATGGGACTTCTTTCAACCAGAACATACACATGCTGTAATAATCATAAAGATTCTCCTTTCATAAGGTCTCTAGGATAGTATATAGATACTCCTCAAGATCCTCCATGGTTTTGGATTATTTTAGATTATCTTCTCTGAATACAACCACAAATTGGTTGAGGTAATCTATAAAGACTATATTAATCTATTCCATGAATATTGCTGGAGAATTAGTTTGTTCTAAAGGTATTACTGTGAATTCATACTGCTCGTACATTGTACAAAAAGCAGTCTTGGGGATATCCTCCTTCTTCACCCTTAATTTGTAATATCCTGACCATAGATCCACCTTGGATATGTATTTTTCTCCACAAAGATGATCAAACAAGTCATCAATTCCAAGTAGGGGATACTTTTTCTTTATCATGATTTTGTTGATCTCATGATATTCAATGAAAATGAATATTGAACCATACTAATTCTTAACCAAGAGGACTGGTTCATCCCATGGTGAAGCACTTGGGTGTACAAACCCTTTATCTAGTTCCTCTTATAGTTAGTTATTTAGCTCCCAAAGCTTCTCAAAATATATTCTAAATGGGGTCTTGGATATTGTAAATTCCCCAGGTATAAGATAAATTGAGAATTCAACATCTCTTTTAGGAGGAAGACCAGGAAATTCCCCCGGAAACACATAAAAAAATTCCATCACGATGGACATGTAATTAACGGTAGTTCCTTCAATAGAATCCATCATCTGCGAAATATATGTATACTCATTGGGTAGTAATATTCACACTTGAGATGATGGTGCGAAAGAAGATTCATCCTCCTCATTGCATTTTTACAGAATCGGGGGTTGATTCTCTATATAGAGAGTGATATCCCACTCATGGAAATTTATGTTTGCTCTATAATGGGAAATCCAATACATTCCAATTGTAAAGACCCGGAAATTTCAAGGAAATTTTTTTCTTAATTTTCTTTTAAATTTTACAAGAACGCAGTTTCTGACGGCACCTGATTCTGAGGCCCGGTGTGCCCGGAATTAATTTCCGAAGTTTGGCTCGGGTACGTTCAGTGAACGAGTGAGCGGGAATTTCTATCTTTTGAACCGGTGCCCGGAATCAAATTCTGAGGGCATCGATAGAACCGCAACGCCGGTAATTACTTAGGAACTCCTGTTCCGGAGTTGCGTTTACACGAGTGTTGATAATAAAAATTTTGGAAGTTTATTTTATAACTACACTACAATTTTTATTAACTTACTCTAAGTGTTAGCTCGTGGTGGAAGTTGGGTAACCACCCAACCTCCCTTGGGAGGTTAGGAGGGTGGTGGGGCCCACACGAACCCCACCTCTTCATATCCTCTAAAACCCCTCAACTCCCACTTAAAATGATTTTAACTTAGTTATAACTTATGTCTTAAATGAGTTGATTTTAATGTGGCGAGTTGTGTGGGTCTTTTGAATTTCAAACACTTGAATTTCAAAAGCCATGTGAAGTTAATTAAATAAGTGGATTACTTATTTCATTTGGTTGGGTTGTGTTGTTTGAGAGCTTTTGGAAAGAAGGCTTAGAAGTCTTGAAGTTTCTTCATCCTCTTGACAAAGAATGCGAAGAACAATCGGACATCGACGAAGAACACCACGTTCTCGGGAACCGTCTTCCACGACACCATACTCGCAATACCGACGACGTCTTCTTCCGCGACATCTCTTTTCACGATGCCGAATCTCGTCACCTCTTAAATCAAGGTAGGGGTTTTAACTTTTTAAAGTTATGTGGATCTCTCCTTCGAACTTGAAGGTTTATATTTTTCGGGCCTTGATTCCAAATCTTTTTATTTAATTTAAATGATTGTGAAAGTTTATCATTCATTAAAGGCCGATTGTTAGCAAATAACGCGAGGGGGCCGGACCACACGAACACGGCCGACCCTCCTCTTATTCATGTTGATTTTGTTATGGATTGAAACGGGTGTGGCGCGGTGCCGTCGCACTGCGCAGGATCATGCGGCAAGAAACATGCGGTGCCGTCGCGCCGCGTCGTTAAATAATGCAAGGACGCGACGCCGTCGCGCCGCGTCGAAGAAAGTTGAAGGCGCCGCGGCCGGAGCGGGGCCGCGGTGGAGGGGCTCGGTGTCGTCGCACCGCGCCGGAAAACGAAGGCCGCGGCCGGTTCCGGGCCGCGGCGGAACGAGAAGACCGGCGGCCAGCCGGGCCGCCGGTGTCGGAAGCCGGAAGGGGGACCGGCCTTGCCGGTCCCGTTGAGGAAGAACCGGCCGGCCAGGTCGGGCCGGCCGGAAGGGAGAAAACCGGGGGAAATAATTTCCCCCGGCCAGTCTTAATGGCCCCCCCATTATGAGGGGGGCCGGTTTCACAAAGGGGGGGGGGGGGGCAGGCGGCCCCCCGTTTTCTCGAAGGCAGGCCCCCACGTGAGGGGGGCCCTTTTTCTTTAGGCGCGGCAGGTTGCCGCGCCGCCAGCTGAGGAAAGGCGAGGGCTTTGCCCCCCGTGCGCGGCACACGAACGACGCCCAGGCCGCGCCGCCGTGCCGGCCCGCGCCGCCGCGCTGGACCGGGTTTTCCGAGCCGGGCCGGGTCGTCGGGCCGGGTCGCCGCCCGAGTTGGCCCGGGCCCAGACCCCCAGTTTCAGACCACTTTTGGTAAAATGCCCGTATCTTGGGCTACGTGCCTCCAAACGACTCGCCGTCAGCAGCAACGCGATCCTTGGATCGATACGGTCGTTTCGGTATACTATACTCACGGTGCACCTTCCTTTTCGGGAGCCTACGTGGTTAAAAATCCATAGTTAAGCGTACTTGGCCAAGGGTAGTGATCGGGATGGGTGACCTCCTGGGAAATTTCCCAGGGTGGGTGTGAGACGGAAAGGCCAATAACTAACAGATCGGGCGTCCGATTTACGCGCCGTCTGTTTCGTTGAATTTCTCTTGATGAGACGAATCTTTTGGCATACTCTGCCCGAGGTTTGTACACAGGTGTAGTATGGTCGGCTTGGTTTTGCCTTAAAAACCAACCGGGCCCCTGGAACGAAAAAGCCAATAACTCTCATACTGGGCATCCGATTGACGCGCCGTCTGTTGCGTTGAGTTCCTGTTGACGATACGGAACTTTTGGCATTCTCCGCCCGAGATTTGGATGCAGATGGATAGTGGACGGGTTGGATCGCACAGAAATCCAACCGGGCCCCTGGAACGGAAAAGCTGATACCTTTCTGACAGAACGTCCGTTTGACGAATAGTCAGCGGCGTTGGTGATCTTGTTGAGAAACGGTCCCTATGAGTATACCCTATGAGAGTTCGGGGTACAGTTGAGATACGGTCGGGTTTGGTTCGCTCACGAAACCAACCGGGCCCCTGGGATGAAAAGGCTAATAACTCACAGACCGGACGTCCGATTGACGCGCCGTCTGTTGTGTTGAGACCCCTATGACGAGGAAGTCCTTTGAGATACTTCTTCGTGGGACTTTGAGATACCTGGAGAATCAACCTGTATCTCATGGAGCAGACCCTCCCAGTGACGAGCGTGTAGAGTACGGAGACCGTGTAACTGGCTGAGACCTGACGACTGCTTGACCGACTCGACTTGGAGTGTGTCGACTAGCCCAGTGGACGGAGCACTACTTTCTGAGGTGCAGACCCATGGCGGACGGAGCACTACCTGTGTGTCAGTGCAGACCCACGGTACTCGTCCGGAGAGTACCTCAGCAGGCTACTAGGGGGTGTGCACTACTGTGTTTGGGTGACATACCTCGGTGGGAAGCACTACTGTGTCTGGGTGGCTGACCCGCGGTACTCGACAGGAGGAGTACTTCAGCAGTCTTAGGTTAGTGAGCAGTACCTCGGAATCGTGACAGGACCACTGTACACTCTAGAGACGGAGCTCTTCAGCAGTTACGGTTTCGATAATGAAAACCCTAGTTTGAGCTGAGACTTTTGACCTTTGTGTTTACCTCATGATTGAGATGGGTCACTTGATTACTTAGGTATATGTATGGGCATATACCTGGGTAGTAGTTATCCGTTGATTTCACAATCCTTATGTTTCCTCATGATTGAGATGGGTTACTTGATAACTTAGGTATATGTATGGGCATATACCTAAGTAGAGGTTATCTGTTGAGATCTTCTATGTGGTTGTCCTTGTTGGTTTTGTGAGACCTTGAGGGTCTCGGGGTCCCTACTGAGTATCGTTATACTCACCCCTACACGGGCTATGCCTGCACCTCGTTGTGTTGGTTGCAGACGACGGGCAGTGCTGACAGAGGCCGAGTGTTCGAGGACTGGACGGTACTTGGAGGTGGACTATACGACGAGATGGTACCCGGAGGAGGACCTCACCACAAGACGGTACCAAGCGGTGGACGTGACGACGAGGCGGTACCCGGAGGTGGACCACTGGGCGGAACATACTCGGAGCGGACGACGGGACCCGAGGATCATAGGAGCTATATGTACCCACCCTTCAGGTGGGATTTCCAGTGGACAGCTCGGCGTAGCAGCTTTACTTTTCAGTTGCTGTTTTCCCTTTCGAGTTGTACTTTACAGTTGGGCTTGTATTTCCGGCCCCTTTTTACTTTCCACACTTACTGTTGTACTCAGTTTTTACGTAGTGTTTACTTCTTCCTCTTGTACTCTGTGTGATTGTTTACTTTACAAAGGCAATGCCTTCCCTTTTTACCGGGATTTACGCCTTGGTGCTAGTCGCCACCCCCTGGCCTATGGAAGGCGGGCTTGGGGTAGTCACGGAACGGGCCCCGAGGACGGGTCGTGAAAAATTGGTATCAGAGGAGTTCGGTTCTACCGCAGAACTTATGACTTTGACTTTTTCTTTCTGTGAAGCAATAGTGTTAAGAGTACCGAGTGTGGATTTCAGTTCAGGGAGTCCAGTGTTGGTGCGGGCGGCCGACGTATCTATACACCTGGACCCTGTAAACTGATTTCCGACATTGTGCATGAAAACACTGATTGCGTGTGTGTTTTCAAAGGTTTTCCCTTAAAACAGCTCAAACCAGGTCAGCTCACCAGGTATAAAGGTTTGACCGTGTCACGATGTTTCTTTCAGGATGCCTTTTCACGGACAACCAGCTATATCCCAGAGGGATGTGCGTGCTGATAGCCTATCGAGCGACGAGGATTCGGTACAAGGCCCTCTTGCAGTGGAGGCACCAGCGGTACTACCATACGTTGGGCCACCGATGCCACCAGCCCCAGCAGTAGGCGATGCACGCCATTTGAGTGCGCTGCACGAGTTCCAGCGCCAGAGGCCACCCAGGTTCCGGGGAGAGACGGACCCGCAGGCGGCTGAGGATTGGCTGGAGGCTGTGGTGGGAGTCTTCATGCTAGTGGGGACGCCGGGAGACTTCATGGTGATCTTTGCTTCCAGCCTCCTTCAGGCAGCAGCAGGCAGGTGGTGGAGCCACTTATTTCAGTTTTTCGACGGGATTACCTTCAAATGGGAAGACTTCGAGACCTTCTTAAGGGTGGAGTTTGTGCCAGTAGCTCTACACCCCGAGCGTGTACAGGAGCTCCTGCCTTTTCCGCGTGTTTTTCGATCAGTATCCGAGTCATCTCTGGGCAGTAGACAGATGATGCAGAGGTCCAGGAGGACCAGAATAGCAGTTGGACGATCTCAGGTTTTAGGACCGGTGGTGCGGGGCACCCAAGGTGGGGTCAGAGCCAGGCCTGCCAGAAACGGACAATGTTACTCCTGCGGTGGGAAGGGTCACCTGGCACGTGACTGTCCGACTCCTCGTACGGTTGATCAGCGGGTGTTTGAGGAGCCACCGAGACAGAAGCAGCAGCTGGTTCTTGAGCAACAACCGAGCAGTGGAAACGGCAGTAGAGCTCCGGGAACAGGTGGACAGGAGAGGAACTAGTGGATACGACCCTTGTACTTCTAGTTCCATGTTGTTGTTGCATTCGTGTCTTGTACTATGAGCTGCAATAATAAAAAGGCACTTATCTTTGTTTTCTTTCATGTCTTTTGTTTGGTTGATACTGAGTGGTCCCAGTTAAAACTGTTGACTTGACCCTCAATTTTGAGATTTCTACTGGAGGAGACCTAGTGACCTCACACTGATGCCGATAGTGTGACTCGACCCTTGGAGGCGAGAGTGACAGTTGGATCTCTTGATAGTTACGTCGAGGCCTTACGATGTCATCCATGGCATGAATGCATTATTCATGTTGGAATTGACTGTATTAGGCAACAAATGTGGTTCATCCAGGGGATGAGACTGGATTTCTCTTATCGGCAAAGAAGAAATCATATCAGCTCTTGTGAGACTAAAGGAGGTCCAGGACATCCAAGAGAGGATGAAGACTGCACAGTACAGTAAGAAACAGGAAACCGGTGCTAGTCTTAGAGACTCGGGCATGTTAAAGAAGAAGAATCTTAAAGGAGAGATGAGTCTACAAAGCAGTAGACGTGGAGGCAGAGCTAGGAGAGCAGCATGAGGTGGTGTACATCCTAACATTGTACAACCACCCGCCTTAGTTATTCCTACCAGGATCAGGGGGCTGGAGGGCGGAGGAAGAGTGCGGCTGCATGCGGTCAAGGAGTGTGACCCAATGGCTCTAGAAATGATTCAATGGACAGTCTGTGTCCACTACTAGCTGCTATAGTAACGGACGTCGATGTGAATCATTCCTTTCTTTCACAAATCTTTTTCCAGACCTAGAGTTTCTGGTAAGCCGTGTACTTGACCCTCACGTCTGGAGATACCTTGGGAGGAGACTCGATAATCACACTTACGCCGATGGTGTGGTCAGACCCTCGAGGCGAGAGTTTCGGTTGGAATCTCTTGGTGGCAGCGTCGAGGCCTTACGACGATAGTTTGAGTATGGAATGGGAAATAACTGTTCATACTCAAATTGACGGTTTTAGGCAAATGTTGGGATGGTTTTTCCTTGGTCGGCGGAAAAGGAAACCCCAGGCAGCGCATGGTAACTCTTGCACAGGAGGGTTCGACTGATCACCCTTGAGTCGGTCAAACTTACCCTCGTGGCAGCAGCCTTTCGAGTTCCAGTTCTAACAGAAAATGGAGACCTCTGGAGTTCGAGGATGACGATCACGTCCTTATACGGGTCTCACCTCGACGAGGTTTACGGAGATGTGGCCAACGCGGCAAGTTATCTCCGGGGTTCAGCGGGCCTTCTTAGGTCCCCATCTGGGTAGGCGGGGTGGTTTACCGCTTGACCCATTCACTGCAGTTGCACCAGGTGCACGACGACTTCCACAAATCTCAACTGAGGAGATACGTGCTCGACCCTTCGCATACCATCGACCATGAGGAGCTGGATGATAGAGATGAGGTGTCTTTCACGGAGATTCCAGTGGGGATCGAGGATCGACAGGAGCAGATCCTACGAGGATGATCGATTCCTCGGGTGCACTTTCTTTGGCAGTAAGGAAACCTCCAGGTGAGCACATAGGAGCGGAAGGCTCAGATGCGTGCTCTGTAGCGCTTCTGTGACCCTAGTTTGTATTGAAGCTTTATGGGGACGTAAAGCCCTGAGGTGGGAGTAATGTAAAGACCAGGAAATTTCAAGGAAAATTTTTTCTTAATTTTCTTTGGAATTTTACAAGAACGCAGTTTCTGACGGCGCCTGATTCCGAGGCACGGTGTGCCCGGAATTAATTTCCGAAGTTTGGCTCGGGTACGTTCAGTGAACGAGTGAGCGGGAATTTCTATCTTTTGAACCGGTGCCCGGAATCAAATTCCGAGGGCACCGATAGAACCGCAGTGCCGGTAATTACTTAGGAACTCTTGTTCCGGAGTTGCGTTTACAAGAGTGTTGATAATAAAAATTGTGGAGGTTTATTTTATAACTACACTACAATTTTTATTAACTTACTCTAAGTGTTAGCTCATGGTGGAAGTTGGGTAACCACCCAAACTCCCTTGGGAGGTTATGAGGGTGGTGGGGCCCACACGAACCCCACCTCTTCATATCCTCTAAAACCCCTCAACTCCCACTTAAATGATTTTATCTTAGTTATAACTTATGTCTTAAATGCGTTGATTTTAATGTGGTGAGTTGTGTGAGTCTTTTGAATTTCAAACACTTGAATTTCAAAAGCCATGTGAAGTTAATTAAATAAGTGGATAACTTATTTCATTTGGTTGGGTTGTGTTGTTTGAGAGCTTTTGGAAAGAAGGCTTAGAAGTCTTGAAGTTTCTTCATCCTCTTGACAAAGAACGCGAAGAACAATCGGACATCGACGAAGAACGCCACGTTCTCGGGAACCGTCTTCCGCGACGCCATACTCGCAATACCGACGACGTCTTCTTCCGCAACATCTCTTTTCGCGATGCCGAATCTCGACACCTCTTAAATCAAGGTAGGGGTTTAAACTTTTTAAAGTTATGTGGATCTCTCCTTCGAACATGATGGTTTATATTTGTCGGGCCTTGATTCCAAATCTTTTTATTTAATTTAAATGATTGTGAAAGTTTATCATTCATTAAAGGCCGATTGTGAGCAAATAACGCGAGGGGGCCGGACCACACGAACATGACCGACCCTCCTCTTATTCATGTTGATTTTGTTATGGATTGAAACGGGTGTGGCGCGGTGCCGTCGCACTGCGCAGGATCATGCGGCAAGAAACACGCGGCACCGTCACACCGCGTCGTTAAATAATGCAAGGACACGACGCCGTCGCGCCGCGTCGAAGAAAGTTGAAGGCGCCGTGGCCGGAGCGGGGCCGCGGTGGAGGGGCTCGGTGCCGTCGCACCGCGCCGGAAAACGAATGTCGCGGCCGGTTCCGGGCCGCGGCGGAACGAGAAGACCTGCGGCCAGCCGGGCCGCCGGTGTCGGAAGTCGGAAGGGGGACCGGCCTTGCTGGTCCCGTTGAGGAAGAACCGGTCGGCCAGGTCGGGCCGGCCGGAAGGGAGAAAACAGGGGGAAATAATTTCCCCCGGCCAGTTTTAATGCCCCCCCCCCATTATGAGGGGGGCCGGTTTCACAAAGGGGGGGCAGGCGGCCCCCCGTTTTCTCAAAGGCAGGCCCCCACGTGAGGGGGCCGTTTTTCTTTAGGCGCGGCAGGTTGCCGCGCCGCCAGCTGAGGAAAGGCGAGGGCTTTGCCCCCCGTGCGCGACACACGAACGGCGCCCAGGCCGCGCCGCCGTGCCGGCCCGCGCCGCCGCGCTGGGCCGGGTTTTCCGAGCCGGGCCGGGTCGTTGGGCCGGGTCGCCGCCCGGGTCGGCCTGGGCCCAGACTCCCAGTTTCAGACCACTTTTGGTCAAATGCCCGTATCTTGGGCTACGGGCCTCCAAACGACTCGCCGTCAGCAGCAACACGATCCTTGGATCGAGACGGTCGTTTCGGTATACTATACTCAAGGTGCACCTTCCTTTTCGGGAGCCTACGTGGTTAAAACTCCATAGTTAAGCATGCTTGGCCAAGGGTAGTGATCAGGATGGGTGACCTCCTGGGAAATTTCCCAGGGTGGGTGTGAGACGGAAAGGCCAATAACTAACAGATCGGGCGTCCGATTTACGCGCCGTTTGTTTCGTTGAATTTCTCTTGATGAGATGGATCTTTTGGCATACTCTGCCTGAGGTTTGGACACAGGTGCAGTATGGTCGGGTTGGTTTTGCCTTAAAAACCAACCGGGCCCCTGGAACGAAAAGGCCAATAACTCTCAGACTGGGCGTCCGATTGACGCGCCGTCTGTTGCATTGAGTTCCTGTTGACGATACGGAACTTTTGGCATTCTCCGCCCAAGATTTGTATGCAGATGGATAGTGGACGGGTTGGATCGCACAGAAATCCAACCGGGCCCCTGGAACGGAAAAGCTGATACCTTTCTGACAGAACGTCCGTTTGACGAACAGTCAGCGGCGTTGGTGATCTCGTTGCGAAACGGTCCCTATGAGTATACCCTATGAGAGTTCGGGGTACAGTTGAGATACGGCTGGGTTTGGTTCGCTCACGAAACCAACCAGGCCCCTGGGATGAAAAGGCTAATAACTCACAGACCGGGCGTCCGATTGACGCGCCGTCTGTTGTGTTGAGACCCCTATGACGAGGTAGTCCTTTGAGATACTTCTTCATTAGACTTTGAGATACTTGGAGTATCAACCTGTATCTCGTGGAGCATACCCTCCCAGTGACGAGCGTGCGGAGTACGGAGACCATGTAACTGGCTGAGACCTGACGACTGCTTGACCGACTCGACTTGGAGTGAGTCGACTAGCCCAGTAGACGGAGCACTACTTTCTGAGGTGCAGACCCATGGCGGACGGAGCACTACCTGTGTGTCAGTGCAGACCCGCGGTACTTGTCCGGAGAGTACCTCAGCAGGCTACTAGGGGGTGTGCACTACTGTGTTTGGGTGACATACCTCGGCGGGAAGCACTACTGTGTCTGGGTGGCTGACCCGCGGTACTCGACAGGAGGAGTACTTCAGCAGTCTTAGGTTAGTGAGCAGTACCTCGGAGTCGTGAAAGGACCACTGTACACTCTAGAGACGGAGATCTTCAGCAGTTACAGTTTCGATAATGAAAATCCTGGTTTGAGCTGAGACTTTTGACCTTTTTGTTTACCTCATGATTGAGATGGGTCACTTGATAACTTAGGTATATGTATGGGCATATACCTGGGTAGTAGTTATCCGTTGATTTCACAATCCTTATGTTTCCTCATGATTGAGATGGGATACTTGATAACTTATGTACATGTATGGGCATATACCTAAGTAGAGGTTATGTGTTGAGATCTTCTATGTGGTTATCCTTGTTGGTTTAGTGAGACCTTGAGGGTCTCGGGGTCCCTACTGAGTATCGTTATACTCACCCCTGCACGGGCTATGCCCGCACCTCGTTGTGTTGGTTGCAGACGACGGGCAGTGCTGACAGAGGCCGAGTGTTCGAGGACTGGACGGTACCTGGAGGTGGACTATACGACGAGATGGTACCCGGAGGAGGACCTCATTATGTGACGGTACCAAGCGGTGGACGTGACGACGAGGCAGTACCCGGAGGTGGACCACTGGGCGGAACATACTCGGAGCGGACGACGGGACCCGAGGAGCAGAGGAGCTATCTGTACCCACCCTTCAGGTGGGATTTCCAGTGGACAGCTCGGCGTAGCAGCTTTACTTTTCAGTTGCTGTTTTCCCTTTCGAGTAGTACTTTACCGTTGGGCTTGTATTTCCGGCCCCTTTTTACTTTCCACACTTACTGTTGTACTCAGTTTTTACTTAGTGTTTACTTCTTCCTCTTGTACTCTGTGTGATTGTTTACTTTACAAAGGCAATGCCTTCCCTTTTTACCGGGATTTACGCCTTGGTGCTAGTCGCCAGCCCCTGGCCTATGGAAGGCGGGCTTGGGGTAGTCACGGCACGGGCCCCGAGGACGGGTCGTGACACCAAGAATTGAATCAAATTACACTAGAGGTAGTATGAAGAGGTTCGATGGGAAGTTCAATCCACAAATTGTGACAAGGGAGGATTTATATTAATGGGCTGCAATAATTTCCATATTTGTTGTTATCACCTAAATCCCTACATACATGATTATTGGTGGCGTTTTTATTTTTCTACTAAAATGTTGGGATATCAATTAATGCACATATCCAGAATTAAATAGTAACTTTTTCTCCTTGAATAAATAACTACATTTCCTGTCACAACTTTGTTTTCGAGATTCACTACTATAGTAGTGATCGAAAATGCTTATCTATGCTACCATGGAGGTTTTGGTTGCCTCTAACAACCCTTTTCTTAGGGAACTGGTTTGTAATGTTCCTTGGTTCATTTTAGTTATAGCAATAAAAAGTGTGTTGAGGGTCAAATGGTGTTTTCAGCTCCTCTATCGCAGCAGTGGGTTTTTAATGTTGGAAATTAATGGCCAGGCGCCCTTATCTTCTACACCTAAAGCATTTACATTGCCCCTTTAGGAAATTTACAAGGTGATTATTTCCGCACCTTTTCCAAGTGGGGTGATGGAATTTATTATCACCATTGGATTTATCCATCGAACCGCCAAAAATAATGTCGACTTTTCACTTCTTATCCCCATGGAACCCTTGAGATTATCCAATATCCATTTCAACATTGAGGTCACATCTTAAAATTTCCTCATAGCTATCAATGTCATGGATTACTAGGGATATCCATAGGCCAGGTTTTATCCCACCAATGAAGTGGTCAACCTTACATTTGGGGGTAAAAATAATTATGGAGTTGTCTCTTACAATCCTTGTGAAGTTTGAAAATTATGATTTGATGGATTTTTTGTCTTTTTGCATAAGGGAAAAGAAATCCCTTTCCATCTTTTCTCAGAGGGTGTGAGGAAAATATTGATTGAAAAACATTTTCCTGAAATCCTTCCCTTCCAATGCCTCAATATCTTCCTTATGATTTCTAATTTTGATCAATTTACACAATTGATCAACTTCACCTTCCATATGATAAGTATCCAAAATAACCTTCTCTTTTTTGGAACATTTAAGGATGGGGAAGATCTTCTCAATGGACTTGATCCATTGCTCATTGATTGATGGAACAAATGATCCCTTGAAAGTAAGAGGCCTTTGTCTCATGAATACCTTAATTACGACTTTTTCATTCATTGGGGGGGGGGTTGAACGTTCCACTTGACCAATGATTCGATTCATATATTGATTTAACTGAGAGATTATCCTAATAAAGTTTGTGATTCATGCTCCTATCGGATTGGGAATCTCATTAGAACAACCATCACATTGATATTCACATTGGTTGTTTCCCTGAGTCCTCATATTACCAACCATTGGATAGAAAAAAAGAAATGCCTGGGGTAAATTTATTCAACACATAAAGGAGAATCCAATGAAAAAAGTGATAACTTATAAATTACATTGGTTTCCATAAATATAAAATTTACAGGCTTCAATATATGTTATCCATAATCTACTTCCCAACATATATTTTTAAGTGCATTTATTTATTCTCTTCATAATGGTTCATACTAAGCTTATGGATTTAACAATGAATATAACATAAGAGTTTCGAACCCACAATGCACCAAGGCCTGTTGTCATGCACCATTTCCCATTCGAGTCTAGCTCAAAGTGGTGTTTTTGTTTTTATCCCTAGATAAATCTATACTAGAGCCACCTCTACTTGTTTTTATCTACACAAGGATGTATTTTCTTGATATAAAAATTAATATATACTCCCTAAAATTTAGGTATTATTTTCTTATACTTATTCTTATCCCTAAGGCTTTAACTAGAGTTTTATAACCCTAATCTCAAAAATAACTGAACCAATCATCTAATACAAAATATAATAATTGTTATATTTATTACACACTTGAACATGATTTATTTCATGAACTTTCACATAATGAAACCCATAAGATCTAGAGGTCTAGTGTGTTCGGAGATTAGGAACACTGCAATAAAAATTAATACATAAAATACAACATCCTTATTGAAAAATTATTTTACATGACCACAACATTCCATCGTACTTAAAAATGAATGGGAAAACATGAGGACATACAGAAGAAAGGGGTAAAGTAAAAATTATAGTAGGTGAGTAAAAAATTCATAACATTAAGAATAAAATATGTGTTAGGTAATAGTCATATCAATGGAGCATAAGAGAAACATGAAAAATAAAGGTGTGATATAGCATGATTATCATAACATAGAAATGTAGAGACAACATACAACATGATATTATAATGAGATAAGGATTATTACACAATTATTAGAATGATAAAAACCTAATTTCACATGAATTATCATGAGTAAACCCTCATTGAACATTATATATCATGATACTAAACATTACCCAATGTGTTCGAGTGCAATGAGGGAACACCTTTTATAAACATTTCATTTCATGCATAAGTGTGCCACATGGATCATATAACATGGAATCATTCAAAATCATCATTTATTACAAAATAAAGAAATTAGGAATACATAAATGAGATTCTAAAATCAATCATAATTTGTTCATAAAGGTTAATACCCTTGATAGATAAATGGGAATGGTATTCCCTACACAATGATTTTGGCATGCAAAATTGCGGTGAAATTTCGGCAACCTAACAATGTGACATAAAAAAAATAAAAATGTTTAATGAGAGAGAAATTGAATCTCATTATATGTACATGAAATGGGTAGTAAGGGGGTTATATATAATTATATACCAACACATGTAATTTGGAAATAGAAGGCGTAACATAATAAAAAAACATGAAGGAAGAGGAGAAATGGAATAACTCTTACCAAATTTCGGCATGGTAACAGGTGTACATGAGAGTGATTAATGGGAGATAAAGAGGTTTATAATCAGTCAAACATAATGAGGGAATTATGGGAGAGGTGAGATATCATACCCCAATATCTGTAATTAAAAATAAAATGTATTACAAAAAACATAAACTTGGATAAAAATGAGTAAGGAAAGAATCACTTATGAAATTTTTGCATAGTAACACATTAGGTAAGGGTATAAATAAGGGAGGATAAATAATACCTCATTAAAATAACATCAAATTTACAGTGATATAATTATTATAAAATAATTACATTATAACCATTTGAAATTACAAGAACTACTTTCGAATAACATACTTTAATTTGAAAGGAGGAGAGGAAAGTTTGGATCCATTACACAGAAGTGGGATCCCAAAGGCATTGAAGAAGATTCTTATGAGCTTGGGGGAACCTTTGGAGGACAATAGGGAGTATTTCTAAGAGAGTTTTAAATATCCAAATGGTTTGAGTGAATATTAATGGGAGATTAGGTGGGTTTATATTGGAAAGGAGAGGGAATTCTTTATTATTTGTCTTTTGGACACAACACATTAAAATAATAAAAACCACAAACCATCCCATGGTTTCTACCAAAGGGGAGTTGTATAAAATGATTTATAATTCCAAGGGATAGAAAAATTGAAATATTAGGCTTTCTTATGTGGTCGTGAGTCACACTCTTAAGGAAATTTTTTTAAGATGTTAAAATATTTTATAAGTCTTGGATGGTCCACTAAGGAATTATAAAATTAATGAAACAAAAAAATCTAAAATCAAATTATTTTAAAGATAAAATATATATTGACCGAATATACCTTTTATACTATTAGATTACATCACTATTGGGTCATTATGATGTCATAAAACAGATTATATATTTATACAACATTTATTATTTTCCAAAAGATTCGATTATCTCAGAAAATTTGAGAGAATTCACCATTGGATAATTTCAGAATCATGAATTAATAAATAATAATTATTTTATCTAAATAATTTTATAAATATGTGACTTTTAATTTTTGAAAAGAAAATCGACGTTTATTAAAAATTCACATGTTTTGACTAAAACTGTTTTCAAACCTTAATAAAAGTTGAATTTGACTACATAAAAATTATACACTCATTTAGTATTCATAAAATTAATTTGATAATAATATTTTATTAAAATATTAATTATTTGAAATATTCATCAATTATGTAAAATAAATTCTTTAATTAAAAATAAAATTTATGCATTATTGTATAAAAATATATTTCTAATCAAACTGAATACTTAATTATTTGTAGAGTAAAATTAATAAATATAATACTAATTTATAATTAAAAGGAGATTTATTATAGAAATATTATACAAACATTATTAATAAAAACATAGTTTAATATAATAATTTCTAAATTTCTGAAAAGTACCATTTTACACAAAAAATCACTTAATCTAATTCATTATATTTTGAAGAAAAAAATATTCTCATAAAGGAATTGATATAATAATAATTTTATTTTTAAAAGGGATTACACAATAATTAAATAATGTCATATTACATAAACCCTTATAAAACCTGCATATGATCTAAGGGTAAGGTGTGCAATCCTAACAGACCTTTGGGGTGGCTCAAATAACATCACCAGGGTGGTAATATCTATTAACTTGAACTTATCCTAAAAGCAATTCCTCTCAAGAATAATGGGTAGAAGCTCGGCATGGGCTTAGTCCAAAGCGAATCTCAGTGATGCTACCTCATTTTTGAGCTCTGAGAAATTAGCTTCGTATGGACCGAGTCTACTGGATGTGGCCATCCTCTCCTTCAGCTGTGTTGAAAGGATTATTTTTAAAAACATTAAATTTATATCATCCATATGATCAATATTCAATAGATATATTATCAATTTTAATGATAATTACCAATCATTTAAACCAAATAATAATAAAAATATTAAAAAAAGAGTGTATGTTTTTTTATAATATTGTAAAAAAATGGAATTTTATTCATAAAAGATCAGTTCGTTACAACATTCCCCTATTAAAAATAAGTCAACATAAATAATGTTGATATGGTTGAAGAATTTAATAGTGTAATTACATTCAATATTTCATATTTTCATTAATCCCAAAAATAATGATGCAGGATTTAAAGATTTCTCATATATATTAATGGTTTTCAAAATTCTGTGGCCTATGAATAATAATAACCCTATAAATCATTAAATACAATATAAACCAAAAGGAAAAATTGTCACTAATTTAAAAATGGTAATAATTTTATGTTTGACGATATTACTCTTATAATGAGGAAACTACACTTCGGTATTATGAAATTACTCTTAAGTATAAGGATTTTACTCTTACGTATTAAATATTATACCCTATTTTCACTACTAGAAATAAGATCTACACCAACAGTTTTACGAAAACCATTGGTATAGTTAATTTATATGGACCTATACCAATGGTTTGGCCAAAACCATTGGTATAGGTCACTAATTTTGACCTATAACAATGGTTTTGGAGAAATCGTTGTTATAGGGGGGACCTATACCAACGGTTTAGGGAAAACTGTTGGTACAGGTCACTTAAATGGAACTATGCCAACAGTTTTGTCCAAAACATTGGTATATGTCCATAATAGACACCATATACCAACGGTTTGTCCTAAATCATTCGTATAGGTCCCAAAATCAAAGAATCTATACCAACGGTTCTCAAAACTATTGGTATAGGTCTATACCAACGATTTTAAGAACTGTTGGAATAGTTACATATATTTTTTATGGAATCTTCTTACATAAAACATTAAATAAATCAATATTTTAAATATTTATGATAATATATATATTTATATATATGAAATTAAGTTCAAGAATGTCGAGTTAGGTTACTGGTTAGGTTGTTCAATCATAAACTAGAGGTACTAGGATCAAAACCAAAAGCATTCTTCATTTTTTAAATACATATACCAACAGTTTTATGGAAATGTTGGTATAGGTCTATATGAATGGTTTTTACAAAACCGTTGGTATAGACCTATCTCCATAGATTACTATCCAACAGTTATCCCAACCATTGGTATAGGATATAGCAATGGTTTGGAGGCTTATACCAATGGTTTCAAACTGTTGGTATAAGGTATTTTCTAGTAGTGTTTATTTAATATTTTACTTTTGAATATTCTTGTTTTTTTAATTTTATGCATTATATTGGGAGAACTTTTATAATGAAAATTTTGTAAGGTATAAACTCTTACATTTTTCTTTGGATGGAATTTGCAAAAAAAATTCTCCAGATTATTGAATTAGAAAATTTAAGGTTCACACTATAATGAATAATATCCTCCATTAGGGTATGTAACTTTTTATGTTCAGAAAAAATATATTTACTGTATAAAAATTAAATATATTGTATTATTTACATTATCAAATTTAGATATATTAGAAATTTAATCTATATATAACTTTATTTCCTTTTTCATATAAATGAAATCTATGGGTACATTCTTACTCTAGTTACAACACAGGATGGATAATTCCCCAATCAACTATAAGACATAATATTTCCAATCTCCCCTATATAAATTCAATAAATATTCCAATTCTGAATGACTCTTAATGGTGAAAAATTTATGGTTATACTATAAACAAATTCACCTTGTTAAATGAGTTCACTAGACTACTAATTACACCATAACACAACACACCACATGGAAATTAAAAAAACCCCACCAATCAGAGTAACTCTTATATATCACAACCTTAAACACATGATACTAGAAATCCCTCATGCCATATCCAAATCTTCATGATGATACAAAAATTTACAGATATAATATCTTATAGAACTCAACACTCTTCCTTCTAAACAACCACTAATACCCTTCGATTCATACAATGAATAGAAGATGATAAACTTTCTGAGAAATATTACTTCTACAACAAAAATATTCATGGATAATATTTAGGTTATTTCTATTGAAAAAGTGGTTGGAAGGACCTCTAAAAGACCTTATTTTTATTTGATTTATACTAGGATAATTTGGAAATAATATTGAAGACATTTTTCCTATGGAATTGAAGACAGTCTATAAAAATAAACATAACACTATGAAAGGAGTTTCCTGGAAAATTAAAAATGAATCAATTTCATGTATACATAATAATTTTTTAAAATCCTATGATAGATTTTATACTTTTATTGGAGAATTTAAAAAGTAATCTGATGAAACATATACTCACGTCATGACCAATACATATGAAGGTAAAATTTTCAAATTTTTGGAATTTTAGGGAGTAGTGCATACTGTGTGAAGGCCCTGTGAGAGGGATCCAAGACATTACATCATTGATGGTCCAAGAATACCATCATTAAATGAAAATATATTATACCAATACACCACTACGAGTGTAGACTCACTTCTTATTTTTTAATATTAGGTAAACACATAAGGGTCATGTTTTCATTAGCCCTTTATCTATGTTTTTGGGTGGGTTGAGGTTCTCAGGAAATGTGGGTGAGCATTTGTGTTTTTTGAGATTATTTTTATATGGAATACAGAGGTTTAATCATGCTACATTATATTATATCCTTGTGTGGTTTTGTATATGTGACTAATGACATATCCATGGTCCATGTGGAATGGACACTCAAGATAATGATGTTTATGGTTATTTTGATTTGGAAGTAGCCATATAGTTGAAATAAAGGCTAAAATATAGATATTGAGAGGTTTACTTACACTGAATCTTGTAATGGGTCACTTTAGTGTGGTGTATGTATCCCAATGGGGCATCTGAGATCAGATTTTCTACAATTTTCAATCTGAAGGGTCACTATAACATGGGCTTTGGGATATACCACTTTGATAATACAGAATTATATTATGTAGTGGATACATAGTGGGGTTAATATCATGTATTCTATAGGGATTATAGATCAATACCTAAAATTATGTATCCTCATTTGATTCACTATATTTTTATAGAAAATCTAATGGGTTGTGGTTTGATCGGGTGCTTTTCATTGTAGTCTTATTTAAATCCTAGAAAATATAAATCCCATATCCATCTTCAATTTAACAAATTTAAACCCTCTTATATTTATCCCATTTCAACCATCTTATATTTATTAAAATAATTCTTGAGTTTTCTGAAAAGGCTAATTTTTGGGTTTTTAATGAAAAATATAGATTTTGAAAAAAACTGCAACGTTTTCCCATTTGCTAAAATTAATTTCAATGATAAATTTCATTTCGGATTTATTTTAAAGTAATATAAGTTATATATTATTAAAAAATAAATGGGAGTCAATAACATATATGATTTTTATATAAAATTATTTTTATTCATAATATGGGAATTTTTCTAAAAATTGCATTATTTTTATTTCACGATATTATATTTAAAGTATTTTTTGAAACATTTAAAAATTTAATATATAATTATTAATTCCATTATTTTAATTATGTTTTTAAAATTTATTGATGAGGTTGATTTTATTTTTAGTCCCACTTAATAGTTTTCATGGAACCAAGCTGTCACTATGGTAAAGCGTAAAACCAGTTAATTATGGTTAAAAAATAGTGATAAGGCCACAAAATTTGATATTTTTTATTATTAGATGAGCTTATTTCGGAATATATAACCTAATGTTCAAAATAAAGATATTTAATCCCACTTCCCCTTTATTATGAATTTATATTATTTTAATGAAATAATATTTACAAAATGACACTCTCTTTCACTTAATTTCTATAATATATTATCATCGGTATAAAAAGAAGTTATTTATGGTTATAAATAGATATTTTTAAATTGAATTATTTTTATGGTAATAATTTTTTTTGAAATTTTAGATGTGATATAATTACCTTTAATGCTTATGCAATGACGGTGAAGTGCTCGTGTAAAGAGTAAAAAACAAGGTAAATTATTTAAAAAAATTAAAAGTAATATGTTTCAAATAAATTATGATGTTCCAAGAATTTTAGGTACTATTATATTTTATTAGTTTTGTTTAATTTAATTATATTATAATTCCATCTTTTTCTTTATGCCTTTAACGTTAAGATATGTGAATAGTAAAGAAAATGACATTAAATGATATTTAATGTTTACTATATTTTTAAATTGTTAAAAAATAATAAAAACTTATCATAAATCAACTGAATATGATATAATATAAATAATATTTCATTTTCCATTTATATTACACTTTGAACTTTTAAAATTAAATGAAACACTGTTAAATTTTTAAAACATTTAAAAAGTATCAAAATGTTTTTCTATAAAAAGGGACTCACTTCAGCCTTTTGAAAACAAAACTAAAGTTCGAATTTCTATCAAAATTATTCAATTATACATCTCTAAAATTTTATTATGAATTCCACAAGTCCATATAGTTAAAATAAACCTCTAATTCTAATACCTTAAGCTTCATCAATATGAGAACATCAAAAGTAGAGGTATAAGTCTTAATCAAATACTTTAAAGTTTATTTATTCTTACACCTCCATAAAAACTATAATAACCATTAATTTATAGCTACATAATTATATAAAATATAAATAAATGATATTATTTTTATGTTATAACCACTTTTCATATCCTTTTCTATACATTCATAAATGAAAGCATCGCTCGATTGTACTTGTTGATTACTATTTCCATGAAGCTATATTTTTTTCATAACCACCTCACATTGTTGGGTATAAAGATATAATTTATAATGATATAATATATTTATGAAATTTTAATTATTATTGAGAAATATGATAATACTTACCTTCTTACACTTCAATCCATCAGAAAACGATAATGTCACTCCAACATGCATATGGACTACAACCTCTATGTTGCAATATGATTCATTTTTCATTACAGTCTAACATTGATAGTCATAAAGATAAAAATTATTAATAAATATTACTTTTATAATATATTTATAATTTGTTTAAAATAAAAACATTACCTACTTTATTTAGTTTCTTGTAAGCAGAAAAATTAAAACTGCGTTCATGCATTTGTACAAACTACCATCTTCATGGAATGATGTGATTCATTTTTCATGAATGAATTTCATAGATGGTTATTAAATTTTATTTAATATATAAATATTTTAATTAATACATTTTTAATAATATTAATATTATTTATTAATAAACCTTTTGACCTTGGTCAACCTACCGAAGTAGTTATAGTATTATGAACCAAAATTACTCAGAACATCCAATGTAAACATAGCCGATTTACTAACTAAATAAGTCTTGAAAATAAACAAAATAAAAGGAATGATTATTATTGAATGAAAATGAAAAGTTTTTTAATAATCTAAAAATTCAATAAAATTTTATTATTAATGAGTCTAAAATATGTATAAACAATTTGGGACTTGTTAAAAGAGATTTCATGTATAAACATCATTTCATTATGAGTTATTCCATTTTCATCACATCTTTTCATTATTTGGTGTATAAAATTCCATATAGATGTGTTTTAGCATTATTTTAATTAAATTTAAGTGTATTCAAAATCATTTTAAATTTATCTCCTTCATTTCTCATTTGATTCAAAAATTACTAAATTCATAATAGGTCTTTCTTTTAAGCATTATTTTAATGTATTCTATTAAAATAATCTTCCTCCATGTCCATATTATTTTAAAAATTTTCATGAATTTTTTTATTTATTATTAAAATAATAATAATTTTCTTTTTTAAATAACTTTTAATTTCATTATAAGGGTTTATATTTTAATATTATTAACTCTTTCTATGTGGGACATTTTTATACTCCTTACCAAAGTTTAGAAATTATATTTTTAACATAATCAACATGCGTATAATTTACCACTATCATTAATGTTATACTTTAATAAAAATCATATAAAACGTTTTATGGTTTTTCAAATATAATCTTTTTTCTATTCATTTGGGAAATTTTCACTTAAATATTATTCAATAAAAATGATTTTTATCCATATTTTTACATTTATCCAAAAATATTTTTTGTATATGTGTGAATTTTTTTATTAGTTTATATAATGAAAATTCAATATTCAATGTGTTTTTTTATTTTTTTGTCCTTGATGATTTTTAATAACAACATGGGAGCCTGATAACCCTCTCTATATAACTAGGTAAATATTTTTTCACAAGATAATTATGTTACAATTATTCGAGTGAGTTATTCCATTTGTAAATGTAACTTCAATAGTGTAGTGAAGATTCCCCAAGGAACCTAACAAAATTTTATATTCATGAAAATTATTTTTCATAGAAGTATTTTTATTAAATATGTTATGATAATGATAATATGTTTAAAGTAAATATTTTTGGACCTTTTAATTGTGAAAAGTATGTACTTAATGAAAATGTTTTCATAGTTACTCAGGTTTTACAAGAATCCCTTATGCTTATGATTTACCTTTATAATTTCTTATAATATATAATATATAAATCATTTGGAAATTAAGTTGATTTAATGAGTATGTAAATTACTATTTTGAGGATTTTTTAAAGGAAATGTTTCAATAGGATAACATGATTGTCAAAATAGGAGAATGTTTTTATTTATTTTCATATCCCTCACTATGCTTTGAGAGATCATCACATGTTTTCGAATATTTTTCATAGGTATTAAGGATGAAAATAAATTCTATCAAGGCATATATTTCCAATATGATGATTACTATTAAATAAGTGAACATGTTTTGAATTAAATAATATTTTATATTTTAAAATTCTATTTTTATTTAAACAATTAATATTGAATTGAATTGTCCACTTTGTATTGTAAGGGGTTTATTTGTAACATTTATTATGAATTATATAAATGTCCCAAAACTAAAATATAATGTTAATGTTAAAAAATTAATACAATTATATTAAACTCATAATTATGGTTTAAAAAATGTATGAGCTATTATATTTGGTATTATGGAAAGAGTTAAATAAATTTAGAGGTAATGATGTTAATAGTTGAGGAAATCATAGTATTTATTCTCTTTATATGATGTTTCATTATCATTTGATATAATCGAACTAAAAATTTCGTTCTAGTAAATGGTTAGAATGGGAAAAAAATAAGTTAATAATGGGTGTTAATGTCATTTTGTTGGTTGTATAAATGATAATTCAATTAGAATAAAAAGAAGTCTGAAAATCATATAGTTCTTCCTAACTAGCTATATTGAGTGATGATTAATAACCTAAACCTTTTTTTATGTTTCCTAATGCTAAAAATATGATAAAAATTTAGTTTTATGGAATTTAATGTGAAAAATATCATGAAGATATAAAGATTGAATGTCGTATACATCAATATTGGGGAAAAACCCAATAAATATCTCAAAGAAATAGGAAGATGTATCAAATTTAGAATGTTTTGAAATTAAAAAAATAAAAATCCTAGGTGGAAATATTGTGTTGGAAACTAGAAAGATTTTATGAATAAAGGATTAAATATATTATTTTTTAAAGACTATGAAACATAAAATAACATATATAAGGTATGCGACATTTTAATAGTTTTCATTATTTTTAAATTAGGAAATATAATTAGTTTTATATTAATTAATATTATAAAAATATTCACATTTATATGAAGGAAGTATTAATGAACCAGATATCAGTTCTTGGTTAAATAATTATATGTAATGTTTAATGATTAATGTGTCTACATATATTGTTTCTAGAGTTATGATGTAGTGTTATTTTATCAATAAATTTAAATATGGTTATAAGTTTAATGGAATTAATACTATTTTGAAGATTCATGTGATTGGAGTACCATAATGATATTTTATGAGTTTTAATACATTCTTTAGGTATATATAACCCTAAACATTAACATGAGAATAAGTAATTTTATGAATAATGATTCTATATTTTGTAGACATGTGTTGAATGTTATTGATAACCTTTAAGGTTATTATTATCATTGATTTTGAGGTAATTACTGTTAATTGGGACAAAAGGGTTATTTCATTTTAGAAAATATGTTTTATTATATATATAATACTATAATTGATAATTTAATTGATGAGTAAATGATTAATGTCATTTTCGATTGATTTCATTATTTTGGGAATATTATTTGAACAAGGTAGATGAAAATATTGATTTTATATATGGAATAATGTTTTAATTAACTTTTGGAAGAATATTTGATTCTATTACATTTTTATGGAGATTCAGGTTATTTATATAATATATGAAAATATTTTAGAGATTAGATTATTAGGGAATATGTATTCCTTTTTATGGGACATTATGTGTAATTTATTTTTTTGGAGATAAATGTGAATTTGATCTTTGAAAAATATGTGATCAAAATTTTCTATTTTTAGGTTTCAATTTTGGATTGGAAATTTTAAAGATATTTAAGGTTAGTTATTTATATAGTGATTTAATTTCAACTTTGAGTTTTATTTTTGAGGATTTAAAGATTAGTGTTGTATTTATTCATTTGGATATTATCTCAACTTATCTTAACCATTTTGGTTTTGGTTATTGCCTAATGACAAGAGGAATATCTTATTATCAAATTTGGATCTTATGATCCCTTCAATGATAAATTTGTGCTTAAGGAAATAAATATTTATTTTTAATATTTATTTATCACTATAAGATATGAGATATAAGTTAAAATTGATTGAAGAAAAAATAATGGATGAAATAACACTTATGAAATGAAAAGAAATCAAGTACACATATTTTCTTAAAATCTCAATAGTTACATAATTTCTCAAATATTTGAAATATTATGAGGAGTATAACATTAAAATTCTAGGATATGATTTAAAATCACGGATCATCAAGTACGAGACTTATATAGGTACATGATATTTTGAAATAATATGTTTCCTAGTCTTGAACTAGAAATTTTTGATCATCATAAAAACTATACATGATATTATTACAATGTCATGAAAATTTCATTTTGATAGAATCAAATTAAAATAAAGAGGATAAAATGTATTTCTGGGGGAGAATGAAACAACCAAAGAATTCAGTGTAAAATAACAATATGTTTGATTGTATGTAACACACCCAAAAATGAGGTTAAAACAATCTGTGACACACTACCAAAATATTATTATTTAAATATTACCATGATAACCTAGCCATTGGATTTAATAGTACGAAAATGAGTAATATCATTATGAAATATATTTACATAATTATTCCATAATGAAAATGCACTGATTAATTTTCAGTAAATTAGAACTCAATTTTTAAATAAATGATTAAAGGAGATATATTTTAGAGAAATAAGTGTAATTTATTTTTATCAAAGAAAATTTTGTTAATCACTATACCTAAGCATAGTAGTAGAGTGCCTTTATGTATTAAATCTGGATTTGACTCACACTGGTAGAAATATGAAGAACGAATTACGAGTGAGAAATTAGGGAATATTATCCTAAATACAAAATTCACAACCGGTATCCAGAAGAATAAATAACTGCTAAAAAGGAATGTAGATCTTAATAATGTGGATCTGATGAGATAAACCATGATTGCAATAGAGGTTGGACAGAAAGACCAACTCAATTCCTATAATATTAGGTCAAGAGGGTTTCATTTTGAGAGCATGTCTATTCATGTAATGAAATAAAATTTTGGTTATTAAATAGATTCTTCGTTTAATTTTATAAATATAAAATTTACCAAAACCCAAGGGAATCACTATTTAGGTTTACGACCAAGAGAACCACACACCAACTGTGCCTGGCTTCCTGTAGGCCAAGGGGTACCCACACGGTTTACTCATACAGTTTACAAACTATGTGTAAATCATGTGAAAAGGCCCTATCAAAATTTTCATGAACTACAGAGCGTGACACATGGTCGTGTTCCTCTTCTCACATGGTTTCCTCAAACCATGTGGCATGTATAACCCCTCAAAACATCATTACATGGTTTTTACTAACAATACGGCCTACCCAACACAATTTTTAAAAACCATGTAGCTTGTAATTTTCACCCCAAACATTGGGTTTCAGGCTCAGAAGAGGCCCCAGACACCCCTAAAGCATTGATGACCTCAAAGGTCATTCACATTAGGCCATATTTAAGTAAAAAATTGAAAATTAAGGGATATGTACCACATATGAAAACCCAAGATCTTATAATCTTCCCCCTTAATGAAAATTTCCCTTAAATTTCCCTCAGAATGGTGGTCAATATTTATATGAGAACAAGTCTAACCATTGAGAATATATATAGGCCTCCGGCTCCCAAGTCTCATCCTATAAATAGTCATGTTTCCATATCACCAGTACTAGAGGGACATATCGACCCGTGATAACGTTCGTGCTCCTATCAAATATATGAATCATATTCTCCTCAAAGGATTCATCAACCTATAGATCATCCTCATTAGGATGAAAATAATGAGATATATCTGAATGATAACGGCATCAATGAGATACGTGGAAGACGTTGTGCATGGATTGATACATCTAATGTAACTACAAGTGTTAGGCTACCGACCCGACTCCTCGAACGACTCGACATATCACTGTGAAAGCTTACCTTGTATCATGATCCTCATGTGTCCCATCCTTGGTGAAACAAATAAGAAAACCCATTCCCGGTGCTCAGACTCTAGAAGTCATCGATGGTGATTGGTGCATGACTTCTGTCAATACTGTCTAGTTGAAATCCGTTTCTAAATCAATTGGACCTACTTGAAATTCTCTAACATGATACGTGGTCCAAGTAAAGATACCTTACCTACCACTAACTAGAACATGGGAGATCCTAATGACCTACAATATAAATCCTTATAAGGTTCCATTTCAATAGTCACCTAACGAATGTTATTATAGGTTAATTCAACTAAGGGAATATGTTTCTCCCATGATCCCCCAAAATAAAGGATGCATGCTTGTAGTTTATGCTTAAGCACAAGTATTATATGTTTTGATTGGTCATCATTCTAAGGGTTCTATTTTGTGCTCAGAAGAACCTGTGTACCTAGTTCTTTATGAAAACTCTACTAGAAATGTGACCTAATGTGGGTGTAACTATGCAAAATTATAATGTGTGGGACCCTATGAAGTCATACTATCTCATGAATGTACAGCCTCCCAACCTCATCAATAATGAATGTCTCCTTGATCATCAAGAAACATATAAAATTCACGAGTCTATCAACAACAACCAACATAACGTCGTTTCCCTGAGGAATCCTTGGTAAAATAGTCACGAAATCAATCACGACATGATCCCATTTCCACTCCGGCTTAGGTAACTATGTTAAAAGACCATCTGGTTTTTTATTTTCAACCTTCACCTGAAAATAGGTGGAATATCTCCTAATAATACCATCTACCTCACACTTCATACTAAGCCACCAATATTGATGAGGTATGTCACGATACATCTTGCGGTTTTCAGAATGAACCTACCAACTTAAATAATGAAATACCCACCTTAAATCCTTATGTATATCCACTAAAAAACATATGCATCTATGAACATGCAGGATATCATCCCCACTGATTGTCTAACCAGGAAGTGGATCCTCACCAGCCACACCCTCCCATAGAACTACGCTATCAGAATATGATAGATCCCTCATCCTAACTTTTTCCAAAAGGGTAGAGGTCAAAAATAAGGATAATAGATAATTCAATCCCTATCCATTGTGGACTTGCAAGAACATATCATAAAAAAATTCCATGAGCTTCCAATCACTACTGGCCCACTAAACTGTGTGTATCTGAGTCTTCCTTCTCAGTGCATCAGCCACTGCATTTCCTTTACTAGGTGTGTAGAAAAGATCGATGTCAAAAGACTATAGGTACTCCACCCTCATTCGCTGCCTCAGATCTAGATAACATAGTGTAAATATGTACTTGAGGTTTTTGTGGTCCATTTTCACCAAAAAACTATTTCCCAGTAAATTTTATATCCAACTATGCAATGCGTGAACAACTGCAGACAACTCAAGATCATACATTGGATAATTAATATCATGTGGCCTCAGCTTATGAGACCCGTATGCCCTGACTATGTCCCCCTGCATCAGTACTGCCCCTACCCAATATTTGGTGAATCACAACACACAATATACATCTTTCAATGTTCAGCAGTATTAGGACTGGTGCTGATGTTAACCTCCTTTTCATCACTTGAAAGGCTGTCTCACAAGAATATGACCATACTAACTTTACACCCTTCTTATTGAAGTCCTTTAATGACTCTGCTATGAATAATAATTCCTATATGAAACACCTATAATAACCAAGAATCCCCAAGAGACTCCTTATATTATTAATGTTCTTGGTCTATTCCCTAAGAAACCACATCCCTCAGCTTCTATGGGTCCACTAATACTCTTGTCTCTGAGATGATGTTACCCAAGAAGTGAATATGATCTATCCATAAGTGGCACTTTGTGAGAATAGCATATAACTAAAGTTCTTGTGGTGTATTCAAAAGGATCTCAATGTGGTTTTCATAGTCATGTTAATTATGATAATACACCAAGATATCATCCATGAAAATCACCACAGAATAATGCAAATAAGGATAGAACACTGTAATCATTAGTTCCATGAAAACCACTGGCACATTCGTGAGACCTAACAGTAAAACCAGATACTCATATAGATTATACCTAATTTGGAAGGCTATATGAGGTATGTCCATAGGTTGAACATGTACTTGGTGATATCTCGACCCCTAGTATATTTTCGATATCACTTGAGATCCTCTAAGCTGATCAAATATGTCATCTATTTGTGACAAGGGATATCTGTTCCTAACTGTTAGTTGGTTCAAATTCTAATAATCCTTGCATAGCCTAGGAGTTATATTTTCCTTTATTACAAAAAGGATTTAAAAAAACCACAGATAAGTATTGGTTCAAATAAACTCCATTTCCTCAAGATCATATAGTTACCTTTTTATCTCCTGAAACTCTATCATAACCATCTAGTAAGGAGGAATGTATACCAGCATAGCTTCTGTAACTATCTCAATAGAGAATTGCTCCCCCTCTATTGAGGTAAACCATAAATTTCATATGGAATGACGTCTCCTGATGCACTCAACCACTGGAGAAAATTCTATATGATTTACTCCATGATCATTTAGATACAAAATAGAAATCTGGGCTATCATCCCACATATCCCATGATGATTTGTTCCTTCTCGGATCACCTGGACATCCCATTCACCCTTGTGAGTAAAAATTTCATCATATGGTGATGTAAAAGTCACCCTCCTACGATATTAGTCAACTTAATCTTGATAAGCTACTAGATAATCCATCCCTTGTATAACGTCGAACACTGTCATCTCGCGGACATAAAAATTCCAGATAAAGTCACACCCACCAAACATGATGGGGTACTTATTGAAATAGAAGACATCTTCCATTATAATTCCCAACAGAGTGTTAAGCGTTATTACAGCCTAAAAAGAAACACAAAAATCTCAACTATTTTCACCATAGGTGAAGATATAAAACCATGTGATAAACCTGTATAAAAAAATGATATGTAATAGAAGAGGATACTAAGATCACACCTCTCACCATAGACTGTCCGACACCCTACTCCCCAGAATTTGCATGCATATAATAGATCTGTCTTGTACCATGACACTATGATACAACCTCACCACCCGATGTAGGACCACTCTGGTGTCTTGGTGCAACTGGTGTCCGGTTTCCTCATCCACAACCACTACTACCTTTGATTTATCAAACTACACAACTCTAGCCCCCTCTTTGAGTCGGAGTTACGGAACCTTATCCTATACATGGTGTCAGAGCGTGCCACCTACCACTCACCAATCAAGGGGTATTCCAACAGAAACACTGAATGTGGTCTATCCTACTATAATATTGACACTCAAATGGGTCATATTCACATTTATTATTCATGTTCCCTCTCCTTAAACACTAATTGAAGTACTTAGAGCTACCCATACTCACATTATGACTGGCACTCATCTCATGGGTAGCCTCAAAATGAAACGTTATGCCTAAATATGTTGAACCACTAGGCTGAGAGGTGATAATTCTCTACTATACGCCCCCGTATTCCCTAAGGATCTACATTGAAATCAGTACATGATTCACAACCTTAGTTATAGAGATCAATCTAAACACATTGACCTGAAATATGATAGCATTTTGGAGACCTTACTCAATGAATATGCCTCTTGATAGGTCACCAGTGAGGATAGTTGGTGAAAAAATGAAAAAACTCTATGAAGAATGTTGAATACTCAACAACCATCAATGTTCCCAACTCTAGAGACATGAGTTCACTAGACCTCTCTACCCATAAAGTAGTGAGGTAGAAATATCACGAAACTAGGATGGGAAATTATCCCAACCCATATCCCATAAGCATGGTTTAGAACATCCCACTAGTTATTTTATACTCCACATAGCATATAAGAGGTGATCTTGACCCTCCTCACTGGATTCATCTCAAGATTCCAGAAATTTTCCTACGTAATCCCTAGCCACAACTCAAAAACTTATGGTCCCCCATCCATAAAAAACATGGGATGATTCTGCTACTGGAACACCAATGTCAGCTCATCCGTAGACAAGGTAGGATCTAATGCTCCTTGAAGAGTCTCCATGTAGTGAAAGAATCCCACATGGAACTGTGATCATTACCTTTGTCTGAAACAATAACTTGTTCCACTATTGTCACTAAAAGAGGATATGTTGGTATCCCATGGCCCACTGGGTCCATAGTGTGGTCATCTCCTCCCTCAAATCATTTGAATGGTGGTCTTCATGGTAGAATTACTCTATAATTCCAAAAAACCCACTCAAAAAAGAAAAATTTTATTATTCATAGCTCAAAAACAATAAAAAGGTAAAAACAAACCCCTAGAATAAGTCATTCCTCATAGCCTACTTCTAATTATAGGACTATAAAAAGGAATAGTCTAAACACAAATAGAAATACTGCCACTTTCCCACTCAAAATCTAGGTCTAGGTGAAGTTTTTATTTAATATTTTTAGTTTTTAATTCATTTTCATTTGAATTCACATTCAACACACCTTAAATTTCCATAACTCAATTATTCAAGATATTTAACCAATGATTCACCGATTCAAAATTCATGAGAGCGCATAACACCTCATGAACCAAACATTCAGTGCCCATTCGATCAATACCAAGTTAATTCAATTAAACAATTGAAATAAGATGTTTCACTTACTAGTTTATAAGGGTCCATACACCTTATGAACCGAAAGATGATGTCACTTCCTCCATCCACTACACAAAATTTATCATAACAATAGGTACATCTATTATATCACATATCACAATAGCATGAAATAAGTAATGAATCCTAAATGGAATGGCATGATGCATGACATGGGATTTATAACATGTTCTTATATGATACATGAGATGGAATACCCTCATATCATCATGTTTTTACTCAAATAGAACCCATAATTACGTCAATAGTTACATTATAGGTCAAGTAAATAACCCAAAAATGGAATCAAGTCAACTATAATTGTCCAAATATTGAAAACCAAAATTCAATTTACGTTAATTTGGATTTTCCCTATACATGAGGTTGCTAATCCCAGGTAAACCTTATTACAAAACTAAATTTCCTTCCTATCCCAACCTATTGTCTCCAAATTTTTAATCAAATCAGGAAAGACTGATCTGATTCCACTTTGTAATGTTCCAGTCCCATATGCCACTAAATAGTTCCCAGAGCCCGATGGGTCACAAGGCCTGAAGCACATCTCCCAAAATTCTACTAGCTACTAACTAGTATTGAGGGACTAGTTGTGTTAGTAATGAGACGATTCCCTCATTATCAGATTATATCACAATGGAAAACAATAACATACAGAAAACAAAAGCAGAAACAAAAAAGTAGATAATTGAAAAGCAAACAAGATAGGAATAAATAAACAACCCAAACGTGTTTCATATACAGTTATGTAGTTGATACATGTATCTATAAAATATAAAAACATGTACATATAGTACACTACAACAAAAGTATCCAAAAATTCCAAAAGAAAAAAGTCCCCTAGTGTAATCATAAGCCTCATCTTGGTCCCATGCTCCCCTACACCAATGAAAAAAAATAAAAAAACTAGTGCTAAGGAACTTCCCGTACCATCACCTATAACCATATAATATGTGTGCATCCCCAAGGAGTACCAAAAATGATCTATATAATTCTATGGTGTATAGTATAACAAGATAACAAGGTAAATAATAATGAAATATAATGTGCCCCTGGCACATCTACTACTAAGTATGTGAAACTGACTAGCCACCCATGGTTCCCTATAAAACAAGTGTCATCTACTACAGAAGGAAACTATAATGACAACATAAGTAACCAACATGTCCTCGTCATACAACCATACATATCAAGTCACCCATGGCCATTCCGTATGATATAAGTGTTAGAAATATCCACGGCCAAGGCGTTCCTCCAAACATGTCACAATTCTCACAATCGTGTCCTATATTAAGAGTCATACCATGAAGGGTCATATCGAAGGGGTTAAGAACAAATGATTCATCTTTAATAACTATAAGAATATTGGAAAAAATCGGTTAGGAACTAGTTTTAGTCCTAGTATAATGTCATATCGAACATGTCCTATGCGAGTCCAGGAATGTCAAATTGAAGGGTTAACAATGGGCACCACATACCGTAGAATCCAGACCTAAGGAGATTCTCTATCTAATGCGTCCACTATCATGTTCCAAATCCATGGGATATTTCCAAGGTACCTATACAATCATTCATCAATTTAATGTCATTTAACTTTCAACATCATATGAGTCTACCCACTAGTATATAAACATTTACATTCAATTAATATAATGTGTATACCCAATCATTTATCAAACTTTACAATCATTTTCACCTCATGATTATAGTCACTCTTTTGTTCTAATTAATGATCAGATTTTCTATTAAGTATTCACACTCATTTATTAACATTTAAAAACAAGGAATTAAAGTGTATTCCCACTCATTTAACTCATATTCACCATTAGAAACAAACCATTCATTAAAATCAACAATTAACCAATTCAATTTCAACATGTAATAACAAGGTAAAGAGTCAAACCATCTTCCAACAATCCCATTCTACTTATTTCCTTTATTAAAGGCTTCCAATAATGAGGAAGGATAGAGACACACCCCTTGGGTGGTTTAACATGGCATAACCTTGGTGATAATTTTTAAGTGCTCCAAATGGGTGTGCTTAGATCCTGAAACAACCACTAAACAATAAAAAAGTAACCTAATGGAAAAAATAATAGGACATATTTCAATTATTTCGATTATCCAATTCAATTTAAGGGATACACTAGAAATTATGTCAAGCGGCATAACAATTGATATCTATACAAAGCATCGAAACTAAAAATTATATGTATAGAACACCTACCTTAGCTCGATGTGGAGTGCTCATCTAGTATCAATTGCTGAGCATACTTAAATTAGAATAAATTTGAAAAACATATGAAGAATGAAAAATTTGGGCATATGAGCCTGAACATAAATAGTGAGAATGATAGCCAAAATAATATAGAATGGATAAAAAGGAAAGTAGATCATACCAATTTCGATCTGATGAGACCAACAAGACATGAATTAGAGGTTGTATGGAGATATCACATATATTCTTAGAATATTACATAAATATGGATTCATTTTGAGAGCTTTTTTATGAACAAAAAAGAAATAAGATATAGGTTATTAAATATATTTTGAATTAAATTAATAAATATATAAAATTTTGAAAAATAATGGGCTTTCATGTTTTAGGAACATGGTTTGGAAAATCATGTACCAACCATGCATGACCATATTTAGGACATGAAGCACCCACACAACTTTCCCTCATGGTTTACAAACCATGTGTAAACCATACGAAGAGCCTCTATAAAAATATAAAAAAAATACAGACCTGACCACATGGATGTGTGCCTCTTCTCATATGGTTTCCTCAATCCATGTGTCATATATAACCCCTATATCTGTCCTCATGTAGTTTTTACTAACCATGCATCCAACCTCACACAAATTTACAAACTGTGCGCTAGGCCATTTTCACCCCAAACATTTGGTTACAGGATTCGAACAAGCCCAAGACCCCCCCAAAACCCATTTGGCCTCAATGGGAATTCACATTAGGCTATATTTAAGCATCAAAACTGAAAAGGAATGGATCCATAAATCAAATTAAAACCCAGGTTCTTATAGGGAAAATGAAATGTTATGGCCAATTATTTGATCAGAAGATTGATTAGTTATGTTGTGTGTGAGTCTGGTGATTATTGGAGGGTTATCGAAGAGATATTCATGATGCACCTTTGTATGAGATAATTTAATGGTGGGGTTGTCTTTATTAGATGATGGTTTAGTCGTCTTAAGTGAAACATGTAGAGGATTCCCAACTGGAGGATTCTGAAATGGGGTTTTGTGAGATGAAGTTATTTGTTGCACTACCCATGATGGATGATCTAAATATGGTGAACATAAATTGTTATTTTAGGGTATGATTTTGATTCCATTAGTTATTCATAGTGTGTCTATCTATGAGTTCTATAGTCCCCCATTGTTGATACATACTAGTGTGGATAAGATGTATCATTCCTTGAGGGGTTAGGCGTAGTGTTCTGGGATTAGAGTTCTATTATAGAGTTTTTTTATCAATATTTGGATTGATGAATGGTCAAGGATGAGAATTAGGTTTCTATTGGGTTTCTTTAGAAACTTGATATTCCCTAGTGGATGTGATAGGATATCTTGATGGACTTCTTTAATTGTTTCCCTTGATCCCTATGTGGTTGTGATATTATATGGGGGATTAGGGACCATTTTACAATGTTTTCTCACTTCATAGAAATTAAGGATTCAGGGTTTATGGATTATTTTGTGGAAGTATCTATAGTCGGTGGTATGGATTTATAGGGTTATAAAGTCTATTATCTCTGATCATAATCTTTTTTTTACCTCTAATGTTTGGAGGGGTATCTAGGTTACTTTTTCTCTCAATTATTCCTTATTATCGTGTTTCATCCCTAGATGGATAGTTTTACAGAGTAGACTTTCTAGAACATGGAGGTTATGGTGTATATATGCATTCCAAATTTTAGATTTTTATCAGTAAGGAAATTTCTCTTTAGTTGAGTTTTATTATAATAATATTTATCACATTACCATTTCTATGGCCTAATTCAATGCATTATATGACCAACCTTTCCAAACCCCATTTTTCTGGACTGAGGTTAGAGAGTCTTCTATTCTCAAACCAATGTTGGTTCAGAGGATGACATAGAATTTTTAGTTTATTAGGAAAATGGTGAAGTTAGTGTTAGTTTTTTAGATTTATTATGCTGATTATAGGAATAGGCCCATAGGTTTTGAAGTTAGAGATCATGACTTCTTGATTGTAATTCATTATCTTGGGTTTTAGAGGTTCTGTTATGAGAGTAATTATTCTCCATGATTTTATAGACCTTTTGAGATGTCAGATAATATTAGAGATATTTCATATTAGTTAATAGTTTCCTTATAGGGGATATTGTTTCATTATGTATTTCATGTCTCATTTATTTTTTAACATCCTCGTGATGATTCCCATATCATTTAAGGGGAAAATATAGAAGATAATGATAATTTTACCAACAATGAATGACCTATTGAGATATAGTACTTTCTTGATAAGTTGTTGTCTGGTTGTTATTCCCTTAGTTTTTTTCCTTTTGTGATAGAATGTCTTAGAGGAGTGTACATTGGTAATGGAGTCATAGACGTGTGATCAATATCCAATTTTGTTTTTTGTTTTATTTTTTTTGAATGATATGCATTCACTTTTTTATTTATCATATAAATTTTGATATTTCATGTTTATGTCCCTTATTCATCTGATGTGCTGGTTGTGTTCTTATTATAGTGATATCCCTTAGAGGTAATTTTCAGGGTGGTTGTTCTATCCCTATTTATTTTACTTGATAAGACTTGGTTTACATTATCAGAGAACAATAATTAGTCAAGAGGTATCTAATGTTAGGGCATTATTTTTTCTAAGGCATTTTTTATGTTTTTGGGTTGTTGGAGGTGCTCATGAAAGGATGGGTTAACACGACTATTTTGTAGATATTTTTTATCTCAAAGGAGGAGGTTGTTCCATGGTACTTTATATTATGACATGTTATAGTTTTAGAGATGGGAATTATGATTTATCCATCATTATTATGACATAGAGGATTGATATGATTTATTTTTTGGTCATATTGATTTTGTGGTATGTGTGGAAAGGTGATCATGGCATTACAATAAAGATCAAGGGGTTGGTATCCTATCTTCCACATGAGTGGTTGCTACAGTGTGGTTGTAGGATAGTCTATCGATCCTTGAAGATTGGGTTTTATTCTATCCTTATTCTAAATAGTTGTTATAGAATGGGATTTGGGATACACTATAGTTTAAAAAAATATTTATGTGATCTAAGAATGATACAATCAGGATTGCACCATAAAATTCAAAGTGCGGTTGGACAAGAACTCATTGTAGTGCATCCGCGCTTTCTATGTTATTATTATTTTTCAAAACCATATAGATTAATACGTAGTATGGGGTGTTGAATTTTGATATTATAAAAAACATAAAATATATAAATTCAAGTCCCTTCTCAGATTTATCATATTTTCTCCCTTCACCTTTTTAACGTTAGGTGACCAGAGGGATTGTTTGGGACGTTAACCCCCCTTTTCTTGGATTTGGAACCCAACTTCTAGAGATCCATCTATTGGTGCTCAGTGGTCGGTTTTCCTCTTCCCCATTTTTTTAATTATCTCCCATTATCCCTTTTCATAAAATGAATATTTTTTTATTTTATTTTATGGGGTTAGAATTGATGATTGATCGAGGATTCATTTTTTGGATGATATAATTAGTTATATTAGGTTCCCTGTAGGAATGATGATAGGAGATATATATTTTTTATTTCCTTATTTCACAATGAAAATTGAAATTATTGTATTTAGGTAAGGTTTTTTTGACATCTACTTATTTAATTAACATGTTCAAGATTGAAATTCATTAACATCTTTAAGAAGTTCTGAAATTGACTTAAATTAAGATAATATCCGGAAATAAGAATGAATTAAAATCTTCTTTCGATCACATATATTTTTTCTCTGTTGATGACGCCTCATGATATTTTTTAGATAGTGTGTAATTTATTGATTTGATTATTTTTATCCTTGTAATGGTTTATATTATTGAAATTCGTAAAATAATATAATTATGGAAAGATAACGTAAAAGATGAATGAGGCATTTGTAATAAATTATTATGATTCTTTAAAAATTATTGAATATGAATGTATTTCCGAAAGAAACATTATGGTTGAATATTAGTAACTATTAGTTTATAATGTTAGGTTTTTTGTTGTTGAAACATATGTATAATATCAAAGTTAAATCAAGATGGTAATAAAAAGGATTCTTAATGGAGTTAAATGCTTCACTATTATTAGGAGCCTGTCCTTGTTTGTTATAAGATTAAATGACTTGGTATTTTTTTATTAGTTTATTCCTAATTATTTTATACATAAAATATATTTATTCCAAGTCATGTTTTATTGGTCGGTACTATAGCAACTAGAACTAATCATCTAATTTGGTCTTCAGGAAATCGGTTTGGTCCTTGAGTTATTTAGGCCTTTGGGTCACCCAGTGCTTTGAGCCAGTAAGAATTTCAGGCCACCTCATGGCCATCAACACTCTTCAAGGCCTTCATGCCACCTCAAGTACTTCGAGTCACATGATATGTAGAATTAACTAGATAACCTCTAGAAGGAACAATATCTATATGAGGATTCAGAGCTGGTGCATTCACGAGAGTATAGATAAAATGATTTGGAAGAATTAGAGGCAATGATAATTTTCCTTGGTACTCAACGTATTCATTTTTACTGATGATAGATATCCAAATATACATGCACATGTAGAGATCTAACATCATGATAAAGACACTAGAAAGGGTAATTTCGAAGCACTTATAATATGGTATGATTTCCTATGACCATCAAGTCATGTAATGCATCAAAAATCCTATGGTGCATGTAAGGGTTCCCCCATAAACAATAAAAATAGGATTATTAAAAAATAAATAAAAATATAAGGGTTTGGTCCATTCAGTATGTTATAGTATCCTTGTTGTGATTTTTTTGAAACATGGAATGGTTGGGATATTTGGTGTGTGAAAGGTTGGTTTCGTTGGCTATGGAAGTGGTTTTATGTTGATGGTTTTGAAATAGGTTGTATAGGATGAAAATGGTTCTATCATATTTTATAGATAATTATATTAGAATTTTTGATGGGTTTCATCTCTTGGGATTATGGTGGGGATTGCATGATGAGTTTTTATGTTTGATGGATGGTTTTCTTGATGATTTGTTGTTTTGATTTACAATAACCTACAACAATTGGACTGTGCATAAAAAGTGTATCTTTCTTGTGGTACATTTATTCGTGACATTTAATAATATGATTATAGAATGAAATATGAATTATAAGTGAACTCATGGGGTTGGGTGTTATTGATGATTGTAACATAAAAATTAATGAGATCCTTGGGATGGTTTTGTTATTTCTCTATCATTATATAAAGTGGAATATGGAAAATGAAATATGAATTATTAAATCATGTTGGCTTGTGATGGAATGGAATTATTAGACTGTAATTAAGAATAATATTAACAAATGGATGGTGATGGATAAATTACTAAGTGAATTGGTTTATAATGGATTTTAGTACTTATGTTCTTGTATAGAATATAGATTTATATACCTTAGTAGTTGTAGTATTATTTCATATGGGATAATAACAATAATTTTATTATATTCCAAATTAGGTTCCCATAGTTTTATTTTTAATGATCTATTCATTATATTTTTTGATTTCATATGCCTGACCACCTGAGTCATGCGGGTAGCCAACACTCAAATGTTTTGGGTTTTGGGTGTTTCCCCTCAAATCAATTTAGGCAAAAAAAAAAATGAATGGATAACTTATTCTTCTTCCCAATCCCCCTTTAGACCAAGAATTATGCATAGGAAAATCCATGATATAATGGATTAAGGTATAGTGTATGTATTTTCATGAGCTGTAATGGCTATCATTTTTACTATACTTATGTGTGGGGGTTGTGGTGAATTATATTTATAGTAAAAACATGTAATCTAGTAGTTCTAACTATAGATTATATAAGCATTCTAGCATGGGATATGGTGGATTTTTATATAATGCATTATACACATGTTGTGATGGATTTTAGACTTGTTATTTGGTTATTAGATAAGATTGAGATATGTGAGCATGTTTTTATATAAGTAAAGATGATATGGATATGATGAGGATTCTAAAAAGATGGTATAAATGATGTAATAGATTGTATCAACAAATTTTCTTCTTTAGGGATTACAATTAGAAAACCCATGGATAAGTGGAAGTGATGCACCATTCTTATCTATATTAATTAATATTTTATAACATATTTCTATGTGTTAATTATTAAGTGGTCCTTAGTTACATTTGGTTACAGATTACCTTATTCAGGTAATGAGATGGTTTAATTTGTTTATTCACCAGACATTAGTCTGTTTCCTTCTTATTAGATAGACAGGTTCCAAGAAGGATCCTACTAACTATATCTATTTTCTCACCAAATTTTGATAACTATTTTTTAGGTTTGAGGGAGATATATAGTGATTATATTGGTAATTACTAGTTTAGAGTGGTTTTGGGGAGATTTTGGTTCATGTGGTAACTACTTATTCTTAATTATTTATATTTATCATTGAATTCAATTTTTATAACATGGTATTCATGTATTAGATTAATTAATTTACTTATGTGATGGTGTTGGTTTGTGCATATCATAATTTATATATTCAGTAAATTTATATATCAAGGGTATTTATTCCCAATGGTATGTATTCTATACCCTTCATTATATTCTCTAATCCATGGAATCATAGAGTTGGGCTTCAAGACTCATCCATGTATTCACTCTCATCCCATTAAGTGTAATAGTTTGGTGGGGGGAGGGGGGTTACGAAACAACAACAGTTGGGGAGGTAGTATGTTTTTTTAATTTTTAGAATAGTTATTTTTTTATTATGACAATTCTAAATCATTAAGGTTTGTATAACCTTCATAATGTACAAAAAGAAGTCTGATTTGTGTTTTAGGTGCATTAATACATTTCTGTTGAAAGATCATTAGATTAGCCATGATTGAGTAAACTAATTAATTTTCTTAAGTCCCTCATTTATTTACATCATCACTTCATATCATTTTTAGAGATAGGAGTGTCCCAACATCTATTATTACAGAATAACAAATTATTTTCATTTGTAAAAGATCAATATTCCATTATTCCTCCTAATTAGTGTATTTACCATTAATGGAAAAAACAAGTGGTATTAGAGACAAAAGATTTTGGTGGAGTATTCACTCCCCAAAGAAAACATCAATGGGTTTTATGATCCTAAATCTAATATCCATTTAATATAATTTATTTTTTAAATAATATAAAATTAACATTATAATTAAAACATTGTTTTTTTTAAAGAAAACTTATTCTTTAAAAAATGGTATCTTAATCATTATGCCTTCTTAATTTTATTAAGCACTAGTTACCATTATGATTTTTATTAATATAATTATATATGTGTTTAAAAATAATATTATATCAATTATTTAAAATATATTACTTTAATTTTTTAGTTAAAAATTACATAACATAAATAATTTTTTTTTGGAAATAATAGTTTCACCATTATATTGGGCATTAAGTTTAATCTTAGAAATAACAATTTTATAACAAAATATAAATTGACCTTATTACATGGTATTATAATAATGTTAAAAAATATTAAACCCATTTCTATATATTTAAATTCTATAAGTGACGAATATTATTTTTTAATAGAAGCGAATATAACAGTTTTAGAGTAAAATATTACTATGTTTCCACAACAATATACATGGGTTTTATAAAAACAACATAGTAATTTTAAATGATGAATTTTAATTATATTTATTTTATATAACTATTTTTAAAACATATTTAGGTCATTCCTTTATTTTTATAATTTCATACAAGTGACATTTTTTTATCAAAATTGGTTTTTTTACTCTTCAGTTAATAAAAATTATTTCAAAAAAAATAACGCAAATTAGTATTTATCTAAATTTTTTATTTTACAACCATTAATCACACATTTCATAAAAGAGAGAGGCATCTAAGAGAAAAAATCAGTTTCTCGAAAAATAATTTTCTAAACAATAAATCATTTTATAAGTTATTTTTGGTAAACTAATTGAATTTAAATCATATTAAAACTAAAATTTATTTTCTTAATATATATATCTCATAAATTAGTTACTCATACCCATTATCACTAGCTTAATGGATAGGATTTAACAGTGACACTTTAATATTTTTAATTTATTAAAATATATAATTATTTCATTTATGTTCGGTGTTGCATGTGGAAACAAATACACATTTTGATCATTCAAGGTAATAAATATATTAAAATATTAGGGTGTTACATATAATATTTTCAATGATAAGGATATACTAGATACATATTTTTAGGTTTAAGTGCTAGCATAAATTTTTATGTCCAACACAACTTTATTATGTCCAAATGAAGAGAGGAAACCTTAAAATATGTCGTATAAGAAGAATCCAATACTAAAGTAATTTTGAATTTTTGAAACCAAATGATTTGTCCTAAATAATGAGAAAAACACAAAATTGAAGATCATGGGTATGGTGGTATTTTATTGGATATTAATGAAAAATGAAGGGAAATGAATACTACAAAAAATGGCTTAGGATAATTGTTGAAATTTAAAATTAATAAATTATGGAAAAGTAGGAAAATCAACAAACCAGTGACCATTTTTCACATGATAAAAATGATAAAATCCTAGAGGAACGTGATGGTGATGTGATTATTGTTATGGGAGAACATGGTAAGTAATGAACTCCAAAAATGATACTTATTAAGAGGAAATCCAAATAGGATTTGAATATGTAACAAAGGAAAGAATTAGGTCTAAAATTAGTGAAAGAAATATCTTTTGTTATCATATAGATCTAGTGAAAACAAGGAGGAGTAAGTATCTATAACAAACTTCTATATTATGATAAGTTGATACTATGTTTTTTAAGAGACTCCAATATATGTTTACTGAATCGAAGAAATTCATGATAGAATTTTCCCAACTAAAAAAGAGAGAGGCATCTAACAAATATCATACTTATTAAGAGGAAATCCAAATAGGATTAGAATATGTAACAAACGAAAGAATTAGGTCTAAAATTAGTGAATGAAATATCTTTGGTTATCATATAGATCTAGAGAAAACAAGGAGGAGGAAGTATCTATAACAAACTTCTCTATTATGATAAGTTGATACTATGTTTTTAATAGACTCCAATATATGTTTACTGAATCGAAGAAATTCATGATATAATTTTCCCAACTAAAAAAGAGAGAGGCATCTAACATAAAAAATCAGTTTCTAGAAAAATATTTTTCTAAACAATAAATTATTTTATAAGTTATTTTAGGTAAACTAATCGAATTTAAATCATATTAAAAGTAAGATTTATTTTCTTAATATATATATCTCATAAATTAGTTACTCATATCCATTCTCACTAGCTTAATAGATAGGATTTAACAGTGACACTTTAATATTTTTATTTTATTAAAATATATAATTATTTCATTTATGTTCGGTGTTGCATGTGGAAACAAATACACATTTTGATCATTCAATGTAAGAAATATATTAAAATATTAGGGTGTTACATAGAATATTTTCAATGATAAGGATATACTAGATACATATTTTTAGGTTTAAGTGCTAGCATAAATTTTTATGTCCAACACAACTTTATTATATCCAAATGAAGAGAGGAAACTTTAAAAGATGTCGTATAAGAAGAATCCAATACTAAAGTAATTTTGAATTTTTGAAACCAAATGATTTATCCTAAATAAGGAAAAAAAACAAAAAAAATTAAGATCATGGGTATGGTGGTATTTTATTAGATATTATTGAAAAAGGAAGGGAAATGAATACTACAAAAAATTTATTAGGATAATTATTGAAATTTAAAATTAATAAATTATGGAAAAGAAGGAAAATCAACAAACTAGTGACCATTTTTCACACGAGAAAAATGATAAAATCCTAGGGGAACGTGATGGTGATGTGATCATTGTTATGGGAGAACATGGTAAGTAATGAACTCCAAAAATGATAATTATTAAGAGGAAATCCAAATAAGATTAGAATATGTAACAAAGGAAATAATTAGGTCTAAAATTAGTGAAATAAATATCATTGGTTATCATATATATCTAGAGAAAATACGGAGGAGGAAGTATCTATAACAAACTTCTCTATTATGATAAGTTGATACTATGTTTTTTAAGATACCCCAATATATGTTTACTGAATTGAAGAAATTCATGATAGAAATTTCCCAACTAAAAAAAATAAATATTGGGAAATTGTCCTAAGGGTGGAAGAATATATTTCATCAAAACAAAGTTGAATAATCTATAGAAATATGGAAAAGTAACATGGAATAATCCTTGTATGGTGTGAAAGGGGTATACCAAAATTTATGTAATTGATTTTGATGAGACATTAATAACCATAACATTGTTATAAATTATTTGAAGATACAAGGAAACGTTGATGTGAATAAGATTCAAGGTGAATCAAATAGATGTTAAATAATTATTCCTGAAATGAATATTTAAGGAGGAGATTTATATTGATAAAGAAGGTGTATTTTTTGTAGATAAATATGAGAATTTTTTATATAGGATTTATATATGATTATGAAAGTAACAATAGCTTTGTATTCTATCCTTTCTCAATACCTAAGAATGATTAGATTCTAATGAGGTTGAGTTGATCACATTATCTATGTCCAGAAATAGATTTATAAAAAAATCTATTCTAATAAATTTGGATGATAATATTTTAAGAGTATTGGATGAATAAAAATGTAAACATTTATAAAAATGTATGTGGTGAAAATTTTAAATGTATATGATTTGGAAATCAGAATTTTATATGGTTTATAGGTAACCACAAGATGGCATGAAATATAAATTTAAAAATATGTAAATTCTAATGTACTTCTAAAATCTTTTGGAATGGTGGATTTGAGGATGAATAAAAAATGGGTGTCCACCCAGATGTTGTTTTATAGAGATAATGGCCACATGGTCAATGTGACATAGTATAAGAAAATCAGTTGATTCCTCCTTTACTTTAAAACATATTTACCTCACAATTTTTTTCATGTCAAACTACAATGTAATTTTTACCAAGGAAATCCACTTTTTACAATTAAGAAGCAAGAATGAATCTCAATATGTATTATATATTCTGAATATATAGTGGATACTCCAGTATGTACTTAATTAAATTGGATGATGCAATATATTAAGGATGTCAAATTTGATGTCTAATATCCAATTTTAGTTAGGTGTGATAACTCAAGTGTTATTTATCATAGAAAAAACCATGCCCATCTTTCCATGAAAAACACCTTGAAATTAATTATCATTTTATTAGGGAGTTGTTTTTAAATGGAAAAATAAATATCAATTTTTCTTCAATGAAGAATAAAATTGTGTAAATAATGAAGAATGAACTACCCATGGATGAGATCAATAATAATCAACTAGCTCTTGTAGTCCATGAATATCCATCCAACTATATACTTTTAATAAGATAGGCTTACTACCAATTTTTTTATATATTTAGAAATTTGGGGTGACGCTATTTATTTTTTTTCATTTATAATAATAATTTATAAAAATTTGAAGAATTTATATAAAATTTTATGGATCAAAGAGGAAACATTTGACATAAGTTATAATGGAACCAAGTTTTCTACAATTTGAGTAGTTATGATTTTTATTCCATGATTGAAATGGGGGGGGGGTCCTATACTAGTGTTTTTCAAAGGGAAAGAGTATTAGAATGGTTATTATGGGGAAACAGTATCTTAGAGGAAGTATTAGAATGAATAACTAATGAGGAATTGCTTTATTTATAAACAATTTTATTATCATTTATTTCTTTGGATGATCTTGACTCATGTGGGAATGGAGTTGATTATTAAAAAATTATTGATTCACTATCAGAATACAATGAGTTAATACTATACAGAGGGTCAATTTTACTTTTTTGAGATGGAATTATAATGAATTTGTTATGTGTGAGTTGTTAACAAACTCAAATGTGGATATTGTTTTTAAAACCCCCCTTAAAACATTTTGGGCTGTGTTTTAGAAGCCAGTTAAAGTAGCTTCGAAATTGATTTACAATGTCATGAGATATGATGATTTAATTTTGGATGGGTCTTGATGTTCTGTCTTTAGGATAGAAGTAAAACTGTAAAAAATTATGTCACACCAAGAAAGGAGTTCTTAGGAGAATGGTAATGGTATGGGATCCTTGTATATATAAGATTCATCAGAAATTATATGTAAGGTTTTTTACTTTTTTTATGAGAATATAAAAATTTATACTTTGAAACACCTAGTCAAATTTTGATCCATCTATATCATATCTTTATTTTCTAAAGGTTGGAATTTTATAGAGTAGGTCACCCCATGTCATGACCACATGAGAATTTGACTCTGGGTTATTTAGATCCAAATTAGTAGGTGATAATATGGGAGCCTTCATATCTTCTTAAGGGGAAATATATTTGTAAATATAATAAATTACTTATTTATGAAAGATTATTTATTACAGAGGTGAGAATCAACTGTAATAATATCCCATTTTTTAAAAGGGAATGTGATCAGTTTTTACAAAGAAAATATGGCCATTATGTATAGTTTCTTATACATGTCATCTAGACCAATTTCCTAAGGCAGGTTTTACAATTTTAGTTTTAAGGCGTGTTCCAAAGTTAACTGGTGAGAGATGTTCACACAATGTAGATTGCATGTACATGTTGTGTACTTATACCAAATTACAAAAATTGAAAATTTATTTGTTATATTGTGTAAACCTTATCTACATGTGCTTTTATGTGGTCATTAAGTTGATTTGACTTTCCATGGGATGGGTTTTAAAGCATGACACGTTCCAAAAAAATATCTAATTCATGTAATCATTATGTTGACACTACACGTTAGGAATGTATATAATAATTCATGTATGCTATATGTCACAATAAATAAATTGTATATGAGTATAATACTTTTTGGGTAGATCCATGTAGGTATTCACCATATTTCCTCAAAGGTACATTTATGTACATAATTAATTTTAGATAAATTTATTTAATTTATTTAATATTATGATGGATGAGAATCTTAAGGAAATTTGGTTAAAAATTAAGATAAAAGAATTAATTAATTAGATATGATAATTAATTGATTCAAAGTGATTTATCTTAAATAATAATTATGAATAATCTAATTCTAGTTTTATTAAATGCCTAATTCATTGGGTGCATGTGGATGATCTTAATAATAGACTAGACCTTTGTATGATATTGGTTTCATTTTATTTATTATTAAATTAATTTATTTTCCAACATTACTTCACTCATCTTACTATGTAAGGTCCTACGTGCCCATGGTTTCATTTATGTAAACTATTTTACCATTGCCTATGTGTGAGTAAAAGCGTATGTAATAAATGGATCTCCCAAAATAGTGGAGGCAATTCAAGTTTGGTGCCAAGGTGAAACCAATCCAAGAGAGATACATATGTGGATAGGATGAAAGCTAGAACATATACCTTAATTGGTTCAAGGTGGTTTCCCCTAGGTCAACAGTTAGTTTTTTAATTTGTAGATAAACTAACCATTAGTAAAATCTCATGATAATACAGCTTTATTATTTTATTTCCATCAAGATTCGTGGTAATTTCATTATGGATATTTTTTTGCGATCACATGAATTAATGAAATTATAAATCATGTGAGATAGAACTAATTTTTTTCTTATGCGTATATAATTTTAATACAAGATTAAACACTTATGTAAATCCAATTAATATTAAAAATCATGCTGTAAAGATAATAATTGAAAATTTATGAATAAAAGGATAAAATACCTCAATTATATAAGTTATGTTGGTATAGCCATCAACTACTTCAATTATAATTGAACCAAATTTCAATGTTCTTGACCAACCAATGTTGGGGTGCTTTCAATTATACGGGAATCATAACATGAAGTTATTGGTTGACATAACTTAGTTCACTTCAAGGGTTGACTGCCAAAGCAAGACATGGTGTAACTCAGAGGTAAGGGTTGAGGAAATCCGATTTAAGGATTTTATGATTGGGGAGTCCACTCAGTAGATTGAGGAACTATGAGTTAATGTAGTTGGCATTAGGAACTCCTTCCTAAAACCATCCATGTTTCTTGACCAACCAATGTTGGGTTGATGAGAAGGGTAATATGGATCTTTTCCACTACAATGGTCAATTAAAATGATATTCTAAAGCTAATGGTGACGAATATTCAGTTTCTATAAAATAGTGGGAGACTAATAAATATAATATTAATTTATTTGCCTAAATTTTATCAGTTAAATTAATAAAATTATGGCCATCTTATTTATAGAAACAACATTAAAATGACTTCAAACAAATCATTGTGATCCCTAATTGATAAAGAAAATATTCTCACTAGCACAAATTTCCTAGACTAGAAAAGTATCTTATGCATTATCCATCACAATGAAAGGAAATCATATGTGATGGAAGAACATATTATTGACACACCTAGTAATGAGGAAAGTTATCAAAAGTTATCAGTCTATGATAAATATTTGAACAATTCCACATATTTTCAATTTTTCATTCTATAATCTATATCCAATGAGATATTGAAGCAATATGAGGACATGGATGCATATAACATAATGTCTCACCATCAGGATATCAATCAAGAGAATGAAATCCAAGTGATGTACGAGATATCCAATTATTATTTTACAACTAATCATGGAGATTATGTTCCAGCTGGGCCTCAGGTAGTCCGGTTTATTGTATACATTGAAGCTTAGACATCTTAGGGATTAAATTCATTAATGATTCTCATACAGATCTCATTCATTGAACACATCCCAATACCTTATCTAGTTTTATTTTTAATTACAATATGATCAATAATGAGAAGTTTCTTTCAAAAAATATTACTTTGATTCACCAAGTGGATAAAGACATGGGGTGTGATAAACCCATCGTCCTTATGGTGAACAAGAAAAATAAGAAAAAGTAAAAGGAGACCAAGTCTCAAAAAAGACTAAATATCCCAAGCACCATCCTTCCAAGAATAGGAAGATTCAAAGGTAGGGTAAGGAAAAATAGGTAGTCTGTTTTGAAAGTGGAAAGCGACGAAACTGGAAGAGGAACTGCACCCAAAAGAAAAGAGAAGCTAAAGGTGTGTTTGTTATCAAGTGTAATATTAAAATATGCACACATTGGATATTAGATATAACATATGGTGATCATATCTATATCCAAATGAAAGAACCAATTATATTTCGAAATATTTATAGAGGAGAGGTGGATCTAAGAGCTGCTAGTGGTGTGATGATGGAATCCCAATACATTAGTGACTACCACATTTCATTTCCAACATGAATGATTTAGGTTTTAAAATATTGTTATTATGTACTAATGGTCAGCAAGAACATAATTTATTTTTTATTCCTAGATGAATATTTGTTTATTTTCATGTTTATAAATATGTTTTTCTCTTTCATAAGGACCACATATATTATGATATAGATCATTAAATAATGGTATTTATGTATTAAATTACAAAAACCATGTATTTACAATTGATAAAGAATTAGGTTCACATGATTCTTTTAATACCCACCTATGACATCACTTTATTGGTCATGTGAAAAATAAATATTTGAAAAATATATATCAAGATGGTTATTTAGACACATCTGAGCTAAGATCAATTGAAATATGACATTCTTGTTTACCTGAATAAATGACCAAACTGCCATATGGTAGATTTGATGAAAGGTCTATAGAGCTTCTATTATTGGCACACAGTGTTGCATGTGGAACATTTGTTGTAGAATATAGTAGTGAGTATTATTACATCATAAATTTTATTAATGACTTGTGTAGATATGGTTATATCTACTTTTTCAGGTACAATTGTTAGTCCTTTTAGAAATTCAAGGAATTCAAGAATGAAGTAGATAATCCACTTGGATAGAAGATAATGAAACATCAGTTGGATTAAGGTGGTGAATATCTTAACTAATAGTTCCTTGACTTCTTATAGGATTTTGAGACTCTATCTCAATTCACAACACCTTATATACTAAATTGGAATGGTGTTGGGGAAAGGAAAAACTATACCTTATTTCAAATGGTAATTTATTTGATGAATCATATAGATCGTCCAATATCCTTTTGGGGACATGACTTACAAACTATGACATACACATTAATCCAAGTATCATGCAAATTGGATAATGTAATTCAGTTCAAGATATGGAGTTAAAGTAAACCCATTTTTTCACATACACTTGTATGGGGTTATGAGGTGTTTGTTAAGTACTTCTCAAGAAGAAAACTAGCACCCCGAGGAACAAAGTGTATCTTTATAGGGTATCCCATGGTAACAAATGGATACTACCAGTACAACCCCTCAGATAAGAAAGTGACTATCTCCAAATAATCCATAGTTTTTGAGAGGGTGCACATCCTCAAAATGGATATTGGGAGGAATATTGACATTGATGAAGTTGATGCTCAAGATACAAAATATTCGGTATTGGAACATATTCCATAAGTCCCTAGGGAAGAATTAATTCCTAAAAAAAGTATTACATAAGAGGGTAATAGAGGTAATAGAACAAGTGAAAAATGGTTTTCTATTCACTAAATATAGTGAATCATTATTGGTTAACAATGATGAACCTACCTCGTATAAAGAAGAATTATAGAGCTTGGAATCCGCAAGATGGAATGAAGTTGTGAATTCTGAAATGGATTCTGTGTATCAAAACCATGTTTGTGTTATGGTCAATGCACTAGTAGATGTAAATTTTGTTGGATGAAAATGGGTATTTAGAGGAAACTGGACAAGTATGGTAAAGAGAATACCTACAAAGAAAGGATAGTGGCTAAAGTGTTTACACAATGTTATGTAATTGACTACGATGAAACATTTTCACCATTTTCCATATTTAAATCCATCATATTTTAACTTGATATTGTAGCTTACCATAACATTGATATTTGGAAGATGAATGTGAAAATTGCATTCCATAATGGGAACATTGAGGAAGATGTCTATATAAAATAAATTGAAGGGTTTGTGACTGCAGGGGATGCCAATATAATTTTCAAGTTTTAAATATCCATTCATGAATTGAAGAAAGTTTATAGGTCATCAAACATTATATTTTATGAATCCATAAAATAATTTGATTTCATTAAGAATGAATATGAGCTATGTGTTTAAAAGTGGTTTATTGGAAATGTGTTCATTATCCAAGTAGTATATTTAGATGGAATATTAATTATTGGAAACCACATACCAGTCATACAATAGGTTAAGGGCTAGTAAAACAAGTGTTTCTCCATGAAGGACTTAGGGGAAGTAACCTCTATTCTAGGGATCAAGATCATTTGTGATTAATCTAAGAGGATTCTTAGTCCAAGTGATAGTACATATGTGGACCAGATAATAAAGAGATTTATAATGGAATAATCTAAGAGGGGATTAGTTCCAATGTCACATTGTTTACATCTTTATAAAAAATGCCTACTCAGAAAGAACATGAGAATGAGATAATGAGTAATATTCCATACACTTTGTCAATAGGATCCATCATGTATGCCATGTTATGAACCATAAATGATGTTTCCTATACATTTATCATGGTAGGTAGATATCAAGATGATCTAGTATAATAGAATTGGTCTACTGTTAAGCATATCCTTATGTATCTAAGATGAACTAAGGATATGTTACCATTGTTTGGAAGATATAAATATATAGTCATCATGGGTTAAAATGATTCTAGTTTTCAGACTAATCCAAATGATTTGATGTAGTAGTCAAGATATGTTTTCTATCTCAATAGAGGAGCTGTGAGATGGAAGAGTTCAATGAAGCCATTTGTCTTTATTTCTACAGTGGAGTCCAAGTATATAGTGTATTCTCATTCATCTAAGTACGTAATTTGGATAGATATATTTTTCTATAATCTTGATGTGGTATCTAGTAGTAATTGTATTGTGATAATACTATAGTGGTATATCTTGCAAAAGAGTCTGTGTCACACCAATGGAAAAAGAAAATTCTTTGGAAGTATAACCTATTGAGGTATTTTTATCAAATGGGTGAAGCTGTATTGAGATGAGTAACCACAGAAGAGAATGTTGAGCACCCCTTGATGAAAGGACTATCACGACAGAAGAATGATTATCATGTTAGGGACATTATACTAAAGGTTCTTAGAAGTTGGCTCTAGTGAAAGTGGGAGTGAGTCGGAGTTGGTTCCCAGAAACAAGTTTTTTGTACATTATAATAACATTTATTCCTAGTTTTGAATATTAGTAAACATCTTATCTCATCATAATTATTATTCTATGTAACATAGTATGAGATAATGTCCCAATAGTTGCAGTCACACTAAAAGGTCATACCATTTCCCCACTATTATGAGAACCCAAAAGTTCTTTGACACAATTATAAAATATATGTTCTATAACTAGATGATATCATTTGAGGGACACAAATGATACAAGATATCATGGGTGGATAATCATAGGACATTGAGGCACCTTATCATGGTGTACTCCCTTTGTAATATAAAATGAAGGATATTTTGATAATTGGACACGCCAGGTAGAAATAGACATTTATATGAGTCATTGGATGTTTCTATATCCATAAGTGTGTATTAGTCCTTGGAATTTAATATTATTATTAATGAGTATCACGAGTCATGTAGTTTGATTTATTGACAATAATCATGATGAAAGATGTTTACGGTGTGGTTGGATGCCTTGGGTTCATCATGAGTAATATTTCATTAATGAATAATGAGAGAAAGGATGTGTACCTTCTATTACTCAATTGTAGTTTATATATCTGGATATTTTATGGAAGTGATATAGCCAAAATAAATCCATTTTCATGGTGTTCTATAAGCAAGTTCAATTTACGTGAAGTCAAATAAAGAGACATCAAGCACATAGGTTGAAGGAACTAGCATGCAACCAGCTTAATTAGAGATATCATGATAAAGGGATTATATTACATAATAATCATCTGTATGAGGCATTATGTCGTCGTGGCATTATCTTCTTTCTCTATGGTTTCCTTAGAATGTTTCTATGTGCTAACCATAGTTTTTAGGATACATCGTCTAATTCCACTAAGAAATATGTCTAGAGGGTAAAACACTAATTTTATCCAAAATATCAGTTAAATAATAAATTATTATTTATTATTTAACAAGTTGAAAAAATATTATTCCCCACTTGTGGTTCAATAATTATTTATGTTTTCTTGAGAAGATATATTTCATCAATATTTATTCGAGAGAATATAATATGATTACAATATTAAATAAATATTTATTTTATATTTAGTGAATAAAATATTTATTTATTTATTGGTAAATAAAGCAGTGATATTTTTTAATAAATAAATAGTCATTATTTAAGGCCTGATAAATATATGGAGTAATGGAGGACCATGTTTAATAGTCTAGTGGGAAATAAAAAGTATTGAATATTATTTGATTAAATGTTATATAATTTACATCACATGTTCAAAAAATATTGAGAAATAAAAATAAAAATATTATTATTATTTCTCATGAGTTTCTGAAGAGATTACGTTAATGATAAAGGGATGTTTTGAATTTTTTTCTTACCCTAACAATATATAAACCCAATTATATTATTTTCTCTAAGTGTTGTTTCATTTTTTTTGTTATGTATATTGGATTTGATGAATCCTCTCAAGACCTAGAGAGCACTTTTTCCAAGAACGCTTACTAGAATGGAGAGAATTCTTCCTCCACCTATAACTCTCAAGTCAGGAGATATATAATAGAACACATTGTAAGTAGTTCTCAAGGTGATAAAAAATAGACAATTCAAGTGATATGGTCTATCGTGCTTGCACCGAAAGATTCCTATGATGACATTTGCAGATTTTTGGAATACATGTGGATCCCCACAAGAAGGAATATACTATGATTCCTACAAAAAAACGACCGAAAAATGCACACTTGTTGTTATATTCATCAACGAGGAAATAATATCATATGGATAATTCTATAATTAATTATTAATAATATGTGATGATCCTTACTCTAGTTCTAGAATGAAATACCTATTAAATTTTCATTAATTCAATTTCATATATCATGAAATTTATCATTGTGTAAATCTTGAATTGATCATTGATCATAATAAAAATTAATGTTGGGAATGACCATTCATACACTTCCACTATGCCCGAAACCTTCGTGTACAAAGAGCCTATTGAATTATACAGGTGGATAAGTATTAGGGTATATATAATAAAAGTTCACTATGAAAACCCATATAAATAAATAATTATTTTACTAAATGATTCTACAATTTATGAAATAGATCAATACAAAATATTCTTGTAATTTGGTTTGGAAATTAATGAATGACATCATATAACATAAAAACTAGCATCCCAAAGAGGTATTTTTGAAGACAATTACTATTTCATTTTTAATATTTGTTAATCCTATGTGTATTTATATTTTTTCAGTATTATTATTCATATCAAAAGTCATCATATTCAAAATATGAAAAATATTTTTTATAAATTATTGGGAAATACCTGATGACAGAATGTACACATATATCATGAATATGTTACTTTATACTACTTATTTAGTTGATTTTATCATCATTTTATCTACTTTATTTGTTAATTTCTTCGTAATTTTTATTTGATAGTTATTTTGTTAATTTTCATAGTGATCATAAAGAAATGAATTCATCTTTATGGATGATCCACTAAAATACTATGATTATTCATTGTAGGATAAAAAGGCAGGGAGGAATCAATCATACCTCAATACGATACATGGTGTACCTATTTTGAATTATGTTTTGTGGTTTGAATTTAAAATTGATATTTTATTAACATACTATTTAATATTTTTTTACTATTTATTTATTTATAGTATTAATAACATAAATATTGTTTTCTTATATAGGTGAATTCTTTTTGGGAAATCATATTTTTTCTTCAACAATCTACAACAAGACAGAAAAGAGAGAACATGTTTCTTTTGGATGAGGCGTTTTAGGTATCCTAGGGTTTCCTTTTCCATCAAAATGGAACAGTTCTATATTTTCTAGGTTAGTGTAGATAGTTGAAATCAAAATACACCTTGAAAACTCAATCATCCATACCTCATTCTTATACACAATGTTCTCGGTATAACTCGTACTGTATGTTTTAATCTATAATTTACAATTTAGTTTAAAACACAAACCATATACTCAAAACTAATAAAAAATATATTAATATATCTTTTTATAAATTCTAAAACTGATCTATAAGTCATTTAAAATGTGTAGGAATCAGCTGCACATCAATCAGACACATTGTGACCATTATAACTTCATGTGTGTCTTTTTATTTAAAATTGAAATTAATGTTAGTAGAAAATAAAATTGATATAATCAATACCGAGAACACATTCTGATTGTTTGGATACTTTAAAAAAATCTATAAGTCATTTGTGACATGTAGGAATCAGCAACACCTTAATATGATGCGTGGTGTGACAGGTATGACTCAAAGTGTGTCTTTTTATTTAAAATTTGACATTTATTTTAATATAAAATATAACAAACATACTCAAAACTGAGTAAATGGATTTGATTGATGAATTATTAGGAAAAATATTTTTGGATTTGTATTTCTCTAAGGGGGGCCTTAATTTTGGGTTTCACTAATTATCATTAAATAAAGATGATACCCCAAATACTACCTTTTGAACACGGTATCAACACTATGAGTTCACAATGATTCCCTTAAGACTCACTATTTCTGTAATAATTTTTATAGAGATAATGAATATATTATTTAGATATTAGCTTGAAAAATTTATGATTTTATTTATTGATGATATTATGAGGAAATAAAAAATATGAAGGAACACATGAATCATTTTAATTCTTTGATAAAGACAATACAAAATGATAATATTTATACAAAATACAATAAATGTGAGTTATAGTTTGAGGTAGTATATTTTTTTGGGAATTTTATCTTTAGTAATGGGATATTTTGGGAACTATAAAATAAAAAGGATACTAAGGAGTGTCTATACCAATATCTATAATGGAGATCCATAGTTTCCATGGACTAGTTGTGTATTTCTGATGATTTGTGAGAAGATTCTCAGTATTTTCAAACCTATAAACCTTGTTGGCTTGGATGGGATTAATACATGTCTAAAAAATGAATGTGAAGATATCCTCATGGAATTGGAAAATTTGATTATCACTACAATAGTACTTATATAGGCAACAAGTGGGGAAATTTTCATGGTATATAGTGATTCCTCAAATAAGGTCCTGGGATTTTTGTAGATGAAAAATGAAAAATTGATAGCTTATGTCTCAAGGTGGTTAAAATTTCATGAACAATGCTATCTAACACATGATATAGAGTTGGATACAGTGATATTTTCATTATAGATTTATCAAAATTATCTATATGTGGAGAAGTTTTCATTATATATGGATTATAATAGTCAAAAATATATATTCACATAGAAGGATATTAATATATAATGATGAAGATAGTGAGATAAAGTTAAGGATTATGACCACTAAATCTACTACCATCTGTGGAAGGTGAATCAAGAGGTAGACGCTCTAAGTAGATAAGAACCTATAACCTTATCTGTGCTGATAATTTAGAAGGATCCAATATTTAGAGAATTTGAAATGATAGACATGGAATTCAAATAAGAAGGAAAATCATTATTCTTTTCTCAAATGAGTTCTCAACCATTCATTCCAGATAAGATGAATTATGTATAAAGAGATGATATGGGATTTCAAAAGAAGGTATAATATATAAGAAAAGGGATACCCTCATAGTTAAAAATTGGTGAAATATTTTCACACCTTGGGAAATGACTATGACCACCATAAAATCATGAGATAAATAAATGGTTATTTAATACTGCTCAAAGCTCAACCTTCTCCATCCACCCATAGAGCATGAAGATATTTTTTATAACTATTTGTGGGACAATATGAAAAAAGAGATCATATAATATACCTCGAAGTTACTGGAATGTTAATAGGATAATGAATAAATTAAAAAGAACAAGGTGATGATGTAACAATTTACCATAACCATATGTAAATGAGAGAACATCTCTATGGATTTTTTCATAGGCCTTTTAAATCAATCCAAAGGGTATAATTCTATATGTTTTATAGTATATATTCTTAGAAAGAATTATAATTTCATTATTCATCAAGAGGAATTATCGATCTATAAACTTGAATAGATACACATTAGATAATTGGTTAGGTTATATGGATCACCACTATGGATTGTATATGATCTTGATATGTAATTAACCTCAATATGTGGGAAATGTTTATAACATTCTCCAAACAATGAGTTGAAGTTAATTATGTATTATCACCCACAAAACTGATTAATAATCTCTATATAATTTCTAGAAATATTTATATTGTTAATTTTTGGTATTTTCATAAAATATTTGATTGTTTAGTGAATAGGGAAATTTTTTCAAATATGATATTTATCATTATATATTAAATAAATGATTTATTTCATATGGGATAATGAAAAAACACATTACTTGAAGATTCCTTCACCATTAAAAATATATATTCACAATATTTAACACTAATGGTAGGCTTGAACCAAAATAATAAACTAATTAATATAATATTGAAACAACCATCTCCACACCTTATAAATATCACCCATAACCTTCTGTTTTCCACACGCATTATAGTCCCTGGAACTTGTCAAATATCAAACCAAATCATTGATAATTCCTCTATCAATATCTATTTAAATGTTGGTCTTATCAATATACATATACATGGTGCATTATTATTAATACTGTGATGATACATCCAAAGGAGATGGTAATTCCATCAACAAGGCCTTCTAATTTTTCATCCTCCTCATCCTCCAAAAAAATTCCATAAAATATAGAATAAAAACTAAAATATCACACACACACACAGATATATATAGTAATATAATTATTTTTATTTAATATCTACTATCAATCCTCTTCTATTCCCCTTAATTGATTTTGGAACTGAAGCATTTTCTATATTATGGTGGATTCCATACCTCTATAAATAATATATATTGTTATTATCCACCGCCTTCAAGGTTAGTTATAGATAACATTTAATGGTTAAATATGAATATAATAATTATATTATAACATATTTCATGTTAAATAATGGTAAAATAACAATTTAATTCAATCAAATAAATCAATTTCTCTATGGTAGGTAAAACTGCCTATATTAGCATACCATATAACATTAACATTTTCAATAAATAAATCATCCATATGTTGGAAAACATGTGAATATTTTTGGAAATATTATGTTATGTAAGGATATAAATATGATTTAATTTAACATGTAGAGTTATATTCCCATTTATAAGGATATCCAATAATTATTCACAAGTGATTCGACCTTGGAACCATGATACGAACACCCTCAGAATACAAAATTTATACATTATATGCCATTAAAATTTTTTTCAACGAACACAATATAAATATATTAAATAAAATATAGATTAAATAGTTTATAAATTAAGTAATTAATTAATATAATTTTATTTTACAATATGTTATGTCAAAGTGCAAAATAATTCTTCACATAAGGTAAGGGATCTATCCAAGCCACCTAATTCCCTTTGGGTTGTGTAATTTCACTCTCTAATTCAATTTTTATCTATATTTCATGTTAAATAATTCGTTTTAATTATTTATTTATGTCTCTTACATATTTACCTATCTTATTTTCCCTATATTGGATCGTTTTATACATGCCTTGAGTTTAATTATCAAATGCCTTATGTAAAATCAAACCCAATTACACGAAAATTTTCTATCCATTAATCCTTTTATGTAAAACTATTATAATTTTGTAATTATCATTCATGATTTCATTAATTAATGTGCTATTTTAAGGATAACCATTATAATTTACCTCTAGATTTCAATGGAAACTCTATGTTAATTCATTCTTCAAAACACCTTAATTGATTCAGTAGAACACCATTTTCAATGTTCATTTCGATACACAAATATTGAAAATTTCACATGGTGTTTTTTAATTGAACAAAAAAATTTATACATATTATTATTTTTTATGTATGAATATCCTATTTATTTAATTCATCCTTCTCTTTAGTATCTTTATTAAATATCATTGGATTATGATATGAGGCAGGATTCTGCTACCTGTTTCTTCCCATGGGATATTGTTATGTTCATCCCTTAAGTTTCATTTCTATTTGTGGCAAACATAATCATGTAAATGTTACTATGGGTGTATCCAAACATATCTACAATTAATTGGGATGTGTTTATGTTTTATTAAATGATATGCATGGGGTTTTTGGGTATTCATAATCCATGAGGGGTCACTATTCAACATGTGATGTTGTCTTGGCAGTTAGACTTGACTTATGCTTATATCATGTTTCATGTTGTTTCTACACTCCAATGATTCCATGATATTGTGATTCCATGTTCATTATTCTATTCTACCATATTATTATTCATGAATCTTTACTTTTATGATATCAAATAATGACTTTCCACTAATATTCCATTCTTTATTATCACAATTATTCACTTACTCGATTTTTTAGCACACCCCTTTTCTTTATGTATTCCCAAGTTTATCGTTAGAATTTTATGATCTCAAATTGATTTAGGATGTTATTATAGAGGTTAATGAAAATATGTTTTATTTTTGTTTAATATTGATGTTTTATGTACCTACTCTACCAAAGACATTAGGACTATCAATACATTTGTTGTATTTATTGGATAAATATTTTAAAGATAATGTAATAATATTTTTAAAAGACATGGATATCTATATTTAACACCATCCCATACCAAACCCAACCTAAAAACCCATTCTCTCTATCTCTTAGTGTTCGCCACATTCCTTCCCAAACTAACCATCTATGCCTTAATGAAATCCAATAAATCAAACCTAATACCTACCTAAAATCATCCAAACTCCACCCCAAAAAAGGATTGCACTATAATTTCAATAGGTTCACATCATAACCCAAGTAAAATGATAATCCCAAAGCATACAACAATATTTTCTATGATATATTTTTCATATCACATTTATCAAAACATAACTTTGAATTCCATATTCTATTCTAATTCTCACTATCATCTTTAACCATGATATTAGCATCTTAATATTTAAGAGGAGACTCAATAGAAAGAAATATATAAACTACCCATTAATACCATAATGATAAAAACTAGATAGGATTACACCAATCATAATAAGATTTAATATCATAAAACAATGTATCAATCAGGAATTCAATAAAAATGATATATCCTTAGATTCAAAAATTCAGAAATACCCTATTCATTGCATCCTTTAAGTAACTATACAATAATGATAATGATAAGGATAATCAATGATAATGGGCCTTAGGAAAATCATAGAAATCGAGTCAATATTATTAATTTAGAAGGTATGGGAAGAGTTTATAAATCCTCTACATTAATAATGATGAATCTAATCCCCTAAAACGATCATATAAATTTGCCTCCTTCCCATAATATACTACCACCCATAAAATTAGCTAGTCAGTACAAATAATAAATGAGAACATCCATATCTAAAACCTTCCCAAATAAACCAGGAATTTATCAATAAATTAGAAGATAAGAGAACCTTGGATGAATATATAATAAAAAAACATTTATCCAAGGCTTGATTATCAACCTCAAACAATTAGATTCACCAACAATATCACTCATGATTACTTAACATTCTAGATAATCCTATAAAATTTAATGTAATCTGAAAAAAAATTCATTGATTTTTAATATAATTTTAAAACATAAGAATCATAACCTGACCAAAATAAGTATAATGTAATAATATATAGTCAAAAAATACGTGGAAATAATTTCATAATCTAATTAATCTTTTCCCTCTTAAAATAAAGTCAACATAAATAATTTTGATATTGTTGAAGAAGGTAATAGTGTAATTATAGTAACTATTTAAAAACATCTAAAATTCAAAAAATAATGATTCAGTCTTTATAGATATCTTCAATGTATTAAGGGTTTCCTAAATTCTATGAAATATGATTAATAATAACCCTATAAATCATAAAATAAAATTTAAGCCGAAATGAAATATTTTCACTACATCAATAATGGTATCAAATTTTATGTTCTAGGATATTAATCGTATATATAACGAAATTTCTCATAGGAATTTGGAAATTACTCATACATATAACAATTTCACCCATATATATTATACATTATACCCTATTGTATTTAATTTTTTACATTTAAATATTATTTTTTTACTTTTATGAATTATAGTGGGGGAACATAAGTAATTTAAATTTAGTAAATTATAAACTCTTACATTTATCTTTGGATGTAATCTACAAAATATTTTTCAAAATCAGTGAATTGGAAAATTTAATGTTCACTATATGATGAATAATATCCTTCTTTAGGATATGTAATATTTTAAATTCATACAAAATATATTTATATTATAAAAATTAAATATATAGGATTATTCTCTTAAAATAATTTGTATAAGAAATTTAATCAATATGCAAAATTCTTTCATTTTCCATATAAATGAAATATAATGGTACATTATAACTCTTGTCACAACATATGATTGATACTTCCCCTATTAGTTATAAGACACAATATTTTCAATCTCTTCTTAATACATTCACTAAATAGTCTACTTCTCATTGACCCTTTATGGTGACAAATATATGGATATACTATGAAAAATTCACCATGTTGAAATGAATTCACCAGACTACTGATGACACAACAATACAACACATCATTTGGAAATGGAATAATCTCCACCAAGCTGAGTAACTCTTAACTCCCACAAACTTAAACACATCTTACATAAAAACCCTTATTCCATAGACTAGTCTTCATGAAAAGGCATAAAATTTTATTTATAGTATATTCTATAAATCTACCCCTCCCTCTAAACTACCACCAATACCCATTGGATTCTTATAGTGAATGAAAAATGAAACACTTTTTGAGAAATTTTACTTCATAAGAAAAAAAATCCATGTAGAATTTTTAGGTTATGCCTACTGAAAAAGAGGTTGAAGGGACATAAAAATGAGCTTATATGGTCATGATTTATACTAGAATAGTTTTAAAATAATGTTGAAGATATTTTTCCTGTAGAATTGAACATATTCTCTGAAGATAATGGTAAAACTATGAATGGATTTTCAAAGAAAATTACAAAGGAATAGATTCCATGTATACATAATAATATTATAAAATAATTTCATAGATTATATAATTTTTTATGGGAGAATAAAAAAGTGTAATTTGATGACACATGTACTCACGTCATGACCAATATATCACAAGGTAAAACGTGCTAATGGTTGGAATTGTAGGGAGTGGAACATACTGTGTGAAGGTCCTATGAGAGGGATCCAATATATTATTTCATTTTCGGTATGTGGATTATATTATTATATAAAAATATATTATTATAATACACCCTTCTGTAGAATCACTACTTATTTTTGAATATTAGGGAAACACATATGGGTCAGGTTTTCATGAGCCCATAATTTGTGTTTTTTTGTGGTTGGAGGTTATATGGAAAGGTTGGTGAGCATTAGTGTGGTTGGAGATTATTTTTAGATGGAATAAGTAGGTTTCCTCATGTTACATTTTATTGTAGTGTCATGTTGTTTTAGATATGGGAATCATGACATAGCCATGGCCCATATAGAATGAACATTCAGGATAATGGTGTTTGTGGTTATTTAAATTTGGAGGCATCCATAAAGAGGTGAAAAAGGATACACTATAGATATTGAGATGTTTAGTTACTCTATATATCATAATATAATACTGCAGTGTGGTGTAGGTTTCACCATGGGGCCTTGAGGATCAGATTTTCCACTCTCTTCTATCTAAAGGTTAACAATGACATGGGCTTCGAGATACACTATGTTGTTCCTCCAGAATTATATGATCTTGGGGAGATATAGTGGGGATTGTTTCATGTATTCTATTGGTATTATATATCAATACCCATTATTAATTATCATCATTTGATTCACTATAGTTTTATTTAAAATATTATGGGTGGTGTGGTGATCAAGTGATTTTCAGTATAATCTTATTCAAAACCTAGACAATATAAATCCCAAAACCCTCTTTGATTTATCACATTTAAGACCTATTATATTAATCATATTTTAAACCTATTATATTTATTAATATAATTCATTACGATTTTTGTGAAAAGGTTAATTTTTGGGTTTATAATGAAAAATACCAATTTTGCAAAAAACTGACACTTTTTATAATTTGATAAAATTAATTTTAATGTTACATTTTGTTTTGGATTTTTTTTGAAGTCAAATATGTTTTATATTATGAAAAAGAAATAAATTGGATTCTATAACATTCATTATTTTTATATATAATGAATTTTTTTATTAATATAGGTATTTTTCTAAAAATTGTTTTATTTTCATTTCATGATCTTATATTTAAGGTATTTTCTGAAATTTTTTGAAATTAAATATTTCAAAATGATTTCCATTTTTTTAATTAGTATTATAAAATTCATTATTGAGGTTAAATTTATATTTAGTCCTAGTAAATAGTAACCGTTGAAAAATGTTATCACCATGGTAAAGAGTAAAATAAGTTAATTAAGGTTAAAAAATTGTGTTAAGGTCACAAAATATGATATTAATTATAATTGTAAGATATTAATAAATGTATAAAATTATGTTCAAAATAAATATATTTTATTCAAATTATATTTTTTATGACTATATATAAATAATATTTAGAAAATGTCACTTTATTTCATTTAATATCTATAATATATTATCATTAGTATAAAAAGATGTTATCATTGGTTATAAATGGTTATTTTTAATATTAATAACTTTTTAGGATATTATTGTTTTTTAAAATTTTAGTGGGTATATAATTACCTTTAATGATTACACAATGATGATGTAGTGCTTATTTAAGGAGTAAAAGAAATCAAGTAAATGATTTAAAAAATTAAAAGTAATATGTTTCAGATGATTTTTGATGTTCCCTAAATTTTATGGATAATTATTATTTATTATTGTTGTTTAATGTATTTATATTAAAATTCTATTTTTATTGTAATTCCTTTAAAGTCATGATTTGTGAATAGTCAGGAAAATGACATTAAATGATATTTAATGTTCACTATTTTTAAAATATTTAAATTTATTTAAATCTTATATTTACTCAAGTGAATGGGATATCATATAACCTATATTTTAGTGGTCATTTATATTCCACTTTTTTCTTTTTAAATTACATTAAACACCATTAAATTTTGAAAACATACTATAGTATCCCTGAAATTTTCCTATAAAAATGTACTCACTTAAACCTTTTTAAAACACAATTAATTTTTAATTATATATAAATATTATTTAAAAATTCATCTCTAAAATTCAATTAAGAATCCCCCATGGCCATAGAGTTAAAATAATCCTCTACTTCTAATACCTTAAGCTTTATCGAAATGAAGTTACCAGAAGAGGAGATATAAGTCTTAGTTGAATACGTTAAAGTTTAATTATTATACTACCACCTTCAAACAAATAATATCCATTCATTTAAAGTAACATAATTATATAAAAAAATAATTAAATGATATTAAATTTATTCTATAATCCCTCTTTGTATCCTTTTCTATACGTTGATAAATGAAAGTATTGCACTTTTGTTTGAGTTGATTACCATTTCCGTGAAGCGATATATTTTATTTTTCATAACCACATCGCCTTGTTGGGTTTAAAGATATAATTGATTATTATATAATATATTTATGAAATTATAATTATTCTAGAGAGATATGACAATAATTACCTTCTTACCCTTCCATCCATTGAAAATTTATAATGTCACTATTGTATGCATGTGGACTACCACAACTATATTGCGATGTAATTAATTTTTCATTATCGTCTCCCATTGATCATCATAATGGTGGATGTTATGAAAAAAATATGACTATTATAACATATTTATGATTATTTGAAATATAAATATTACCTAGTTTAATTATTTTCTATAAATTAGTAAAATTAAAATGGAATTCATGCGTATGTACATAATACCATCTTCATGAAATGATGTGATTCATTTTTCATGAACGCCTTAAATAGATGGTTATTAAACTGTATTTTATATATAAATATATTAATTAATAAATTTTTAATACTATGTAGATAATTTATTAATTAACTTTTGACCTTGGTCAAACTACCAAAGTAGTTATGGGATTATGAACCAAAATTACTCAGAACATCAAATGTAAACATAATTGATTTAATAACCAAATTAGTCATGGATGTAAATGAAATACAAGGAATAATGATAATAGAATGAAAATTAAAATGATTTTAATAAAAAATATACCCAATAAAATTATATTATTATGAAATCTATAATATTTATGAATCAATTCAGGGCTTTTTGAAAGAGATTTCATGTATCAACTTCATTACATTACGACTTATGACATTTTCATCACAAATCTTCATTGTGTGGTGAATAAAATTCTATATGGATGTGTTTTAAAACTAATTTAATTAAATGAAAGTATATTAAAATATTATTCAAGTTATCTCCTTCATATCTCTTTTGATGAAAAATTACCAATTTGATAAGAGGTATTTATTTGAAGCATTGTTTTAAAATATTGTTTTCAAATAGACTTCATCAATATCTATTTTTATTTGAAATATTTTCAAGAATTTTTTATTTTGATATTAAAATATGGAAAAATTTCCCTTCTAAATACATTTTAATTTATTTAAAAAGGTTTAAAGTTAATTTTTTTTTATCTTTTTCCATGTGTGTCACTTTTTACATTTTTTACCAAAGTTTTAACAGAATGTTTTTCCCATATAAGACATGAGAAGAATATACCACCATTGTGACTACTATACTTTATGAAAATTCATATAACTGTTTTTATGGTATTTCAAATATGATCTTATTTACTATTTATTTGGGAAATTTTCACTTTGATATTTCTCTATGAAAAATAAGTTTTATCCATATTATCATATTAATCGCCAAAGTTCTTCTGTATATGAGTTAAAAAGGATATTTTATGAGTTTATATGATGAAAATGCAAGTTTAAAAAAGTTTTATGTATGGTTTTGTACTCTAATATTGTTAATACTGACATGTGATCCTGATATCTCTCTCTAATGCACTAGGAAATAATTTTTTCTACTGAGAATTATGTTCAGATTAACCAAGTAGGTTATTCCATTTGTAAATGTTCTTTTATGAGTGAAATTATGATTCCTCAAGTCACCTACCTAAATTATATATGCATGAAAATTATTTTTCATAGAATTATTTTTATTTTATATTTTTAGAAAATGAGATTATGTTTAATGGAAATTTGATAGTCTTTATAATTATTAAATGTATGTACTTAAAGAAAAAGTTTTTATAGAAACTCATGTTTTATAAAATACCTTATGCTTATGATTTTACCCTTTTAATTTAATATAATATATATTATATAAATCATTGGGAAATTATGTTTATTTATTGAGTAAGTAAATTACTATTTTTAAAACAAAGTTTCAAAGGAAATATTTCTATGGGATAACTTGATTTTCAAAATAGGCGAATTGTTTTATTTATTTTCATATCCCTTAAAATTATTTGGGAGATCATCACATGTATTCAAATATTTTCCATATGACTTAAGGATGAATATAAATTTCTTCAAGCTATATATTTTCAATATGAGGATTTCAATTAAAATAATATAACACATTTTGAATGAAACAAATATATTATATTATAGAAACATATTTTTATAGAGGTATGATGTAGAGTTATTTTATCAATAAATTTAAAGATAGTTATAAGTTTAATTTAATTAATACTCCTTTAAAGTTTTGTGTGATTGGGGTTCCTTTAATATATTTACTAATATTTAATACATTCTTCAGGTATATATAAACCTTGAATTTAACATATAAAAAGGTAATTTGAGGAAGAATGGTTTTATATTTTGTGGACATAATTTGGATGTTATAGATTAACATAGGGTTAATATTTTCATTTATGTTGAGGTGATATAGTTAAATAGGATAAAAGGTTCAATTAGTTTTTGGAGCGTATGTTTTATTTTATAGATGACCATGTTATTGAAAATTGAATTTATGAATAATTTATTAAAGTTATTTGAAATTGATTTCATTATTTTGAGAACATTATTTGATTAAGGTAAATTAAAAAATTAATTATATTTGAGGAATAAATGATGAATTGTCTTTTGGAATCACATTTGATTTTAATATAAATTTAGGTATAATTATGTTATTCGTATAATAGATTATCATATTTTTATGATTGGATGATTAATGAATTTGTATTCTTTTTTATGTGACATTATTTGTTTTTGTTTGGAGATAAATGTGAAGTTTGTCTAGGAAGAAAATGCGATTTTTTTCTATTTTTTAGGTTTAAATTTTGGATTGGAATTTTGGAAGAGATTTAGGGTTATTTTTTATAGAGGTTTTTAGTTTCAAATTTAGGTTATAGTTTTGAGGCTTTACATATTATTGTTGTGTTTATACATTTGGATATTATCCAAACTTGTTATGTCCATTTTGGTTTTGTTTATTATATAGTGACAAGAGGAATATATTCTTATCAAAATTTTGATCTTGTGATCCATTGAATGATATATTTTGTGCTTGAGGAATGAAATATTTATATTTAATATTTTTCTGGTGTAAGAGAGTAGATATAAGTAAAAACTGATTAAAGAAAAAAAATAAAGATGAAATTCCTCTTATGAAATTAAAAGAATTAAAGTATACATATTTGATAAAATATCTATCCTAATAGTAAAATAATTTCTCAAATATTTCCAATATTGTAAGGAGTATAACATTAAAATGATATGGTATGCATTAAAAACAGTGATCATCATGTATGAGTCTTATATAGGTACATGAATTTTTAAAAAAATATGTTTCCTGGTATTGAACTAGAAATTAAAGTTCATGATAAAAACTATATTTGATTATATTACAATGTCAAGAAAATTTCATTTTGATAGAATCAAATTAAAATTAAGATGAAAAAATTTATTCATGGGGGAGAATGAAACGACCCAAAAATTTATTGTAAAAATAATAATATGTTCGTCTGTGTCTACCACACATAATACCGAGTCTGAAACAAATTGTGATACACTATAAAAATGTTATTATTTAAATATTATCAAACTAAAAACGCCATTGGATTCAAGCGTATAAAAATGAGAAATCACATTAATAAATATATTTATAGAATTTTTCCATAATGAAAATGTGCAGATTAATGTGTAGTAAATTGGAACTCAATTTTTAAATAAATTATTAATGGAGATAATGTTTTAGGAAACTAAGTGTAATTTTTTTTATAAAATTATATATTTTTAATAACTATATATTTATCATTTTAATGATATTAATAGATCATATAATTAATAAAATAAACTTATATTCATCCAGTGGTTACTACTAAATAAGGAATGATTATAAATTCTTTTTACACTTTAAAAATAATTTTTCATTAAAAATGGGTTTTGATATATTTTGTGAAATATGTTTTGAATAATTGCTACCAATTTTTGAAATTATTTTTAATAAAATGGCTATAAATTTTTAAATCATCATGTTGAAATTATTTTAAGATAATTCTTTTTTTTCTAGAAAAGTTGTTTTTGTGGTGAACATTAAAAAATGTGGATTTTATATAAACTATCATTGAAAAACAATAATTTACAATAAATGCTGAATACATGATTTTTTATGTCATAGGTGATGAAAGGATGATGTAAGAACACTTGGTTTGAAATTTCATGCACTTATTACTATTTGAGTCATAAGAATAAATGCTATTCATAGTGTTGAGAGTAAATAAATAAATAATGATTACAATAAGGGGAGATAACTTCTCTTCTCCATTATAAAAGCCACACATTACTCCCTCTTCTCGTCACTCCTCTCAAGCCTTATTCCTTGTATAAATTATACTAATATATCCCCCCAAAAACCTCTCCACAACCATCAGACATTGGTATATTCAGAATAACAAATAATCTCCCCAAAAGAGGCTCTCAAGGAAGATAAATTCAATAGGTAAATATCCCTTTCCATTTCTATAATTTTCTATCAAGCTCATTTATTTATTTTTCTGTCCTCACCTCCTTTACTCAAAATGTTATGATAACTCTAGTACCTTAAATGTACTATAATTTTGTAATGATAATGGAATAATTCCTTATCACAGTATATGACCAGAGGTCATCATGGTGGCATGCCCCTATAACGCCAGACACACACCTTAGAAAATAATGATTTTAGGATTCACAACTCGAAAGCACTGTACAGGCCAAAAAAACCCTATAGAACAAGTCATACCCCACAAACATCTCCTAAATCTGGAACTATAAAAAGGAATAGTCTTAACACAACTAGATACACTACCTCTTAACCTGTGAAATGCCGGTTATAGGTTATGTTTCTATTTCATATATTGAGTTTCCATTACTTTTCCATTTGAATTCAATTTTATCACACCTTTCATTTCCATAACTCAATTATTCATGACATTTTAGCAATGTTTCTCCTATTCCAAATTCATGTGAGCCTAAAAACCTCAGGAACACAAAATTCAGTGCCTGTTCATTCTATACTATTTCAAATAATTTAAACAGATGAAATAAGGTGCATCACTTCCCAGTCCATAAAGACCCATACACCTTATGAACTGAAAGATAACATCACTTCCTTCATCCACCATACAAAATCTATCACAATAGTTGGCACATATATCATAGAACCTATCACAACAACATTTCATAAGTGATTCATCCAAAATTGCATGATATAATGCATGGAATTTGTTTGATAACATGTTCCTATATGATGCATGAGATGGAATACCCTAATTTTATCAGTTTGAAACTAAAATAGAACCCAAAATTACACCGATAGTAATATAATAAGTCAATTAAGTCACCCTGTGATGGAATCAAATTGAATGTAATAGTTGAAATCAAAAAAACCACTATTCAATTCGAGGAAATATGGATTTTCCTTGTACGTGGGGTAACTACTCCCAAACACATCTTCTTAAAAAACTCTATTTCTTTTCTATCAGTGTATATTGTTTCCAATTAATAAATAATAATAGAAAAGACTAATCTGATACCACTTTTTAAGGTCCCAGTCATGGATTCCACTAAACAATGCCCCGAGCCCGGTGAGGCATAAGGCCTCAAGCACATCTCCTTAAATGCAAGAGGTTACCAACTAGCAGCGAGGGACATGGTGTTTCAGTGGGTATACTATCAACTCATCACAATAGTATATCGCAATGGGAAAAAATAACATATATATATTGGAAATAAATACAACAAGATGATTAATTGAATTTTAAACAAGATTTGAATAAACAAACAAGCCAGAAGTGTCTCATATACAATGATGTAGATGATACATGTGTCTAAAAAAACCCAATAAATGTACATGGAAGTATAGTACAACACAACTATAAAGAAATAAAAAATAAAAAAAGTGTCCTAGTAGCATAACAAGCCTCATTTTGGTCCCACACTCCCCCAATCTAAAGAAACAATCAACAATCCCAACTAAAAAAACATATACACATAGTTAAAAACTGGGGGTATAGCCCAAAAAACCGTGGGTATAGCCTATACCCATGGTTCAGGAAACCATAAAAAATAGAGGCATAAGTATAGATCCACAACCGACACCAATAGTTTTGCAAACTATGGGAATAAATCTTTCCACCGTGTCACTTCCTTTTCATTAACATGTCATAGCTTTCCCACGGTTTTCAAACCCTGGGTTTAAATTTATTGAAAAATTCTGGTGCTGATTATTGATCTCACGACCCGCACTTCATTCCCGGGGAATCTATCCATCTAACCTGCTATAATTTATTTTATATAGAGATATCCATTCACCTAATTATATTAATGTTTTTTGTCCGTTTAGGAATAAAACAACAGCTAGTTTAGAACCTGTAACCTCCACTTCGAATACTCAGTGCCTCACTAAATAGTCTATGAGAGTTACATGTTTTTAAATCTACATGTACCCAATTATATTAACCTTAAATGCCACATATGAAAGTAAAACCTAGTGGTTTTCGATCCCGAGACTTCTTTGAATAGTAAGGTGTACTTCACCAACCGATCCAATTACATGTTATGAATATAACTCTATATATTCATAAATATATTATCCAAAACTATGGGTGTTGTATTAAAAACCATTGGTATAGGGTTTACCCGCCCTAAATTTCTTCCCCGATTTCAAGCAGAAAACCAATACATACAGTTCTCTAAAATCATCGGCATAAGTTTTTTCGCTAAGATATGTACCCACAGTTCTCTTAAAAAACTGATGGTATATGTATTGAATCGATACTTATACCAACAGTTTTTAGAAAACCATCAGTATAGGTTTGAAACACATCCTTATACTCACGGTTTTGAAAAAACATTGGGTATATATCCAAACATACCCATTTTACCATAGTATTGATAAAACCCTGGTTATAGGGGGACTTATACCCATTGGTTCTTCAAAAACCGTTGGTATAGAGAAATTTTCCAGTAGTGAACATGTGTTAGGGAACTTTCCCCTGTCATTACCTACAATGATATAATCTTTTTGGGTCTCCAAGGAGGTCAAAAAAATATCAAAACAATTATATCATGTATGGTATAAAAAGATACATAGGTAAATATAAAATAAAAGTAAAGATCCCATGGATGCCTACTACTAATTAAGCGAAGCTGACTAGCCTCTCAAGGCTCCAAGAAAAACAACTGTCATATCCTATAAAAGTCAGCTACAATGATAAAAAAGTAACCAACACGACTTTGATGTACACCCATATATATCAAGTCACCCCCTACCATACCATATAATAGAAATGTTAGAAATATCCAGGGCCAAGTCATTCAACCAAACATGTCCCAATTCTCACAGTAATTTTGTATATCATGATTTAGACTTTGAACGGCCAATTCTATGGTTTTGAAAACCAAGGTGACCTCATTGAGTCTCTAGAGACCCAGTCTTGTCATACATGGGAATTACACTTCTTTTGAATAATACTTAATACATGACACAAACAAATTCCCAATGACCATATTATTTTAGTGTCTTTGGAAACTGGGAACATAATCTTCTAATCATGGTGAAAGATCTTCAACATATCTCACAAAGATCATTCCATTTTATTTTCCAACCAAAAAAAATTCATTATATCCTGGGGAAAAGAAAACATAAAAAGGGTGAGCTCCAATGCTCAGTAAGGGTAAACATGGAAAATATAAAACCAACCATAAAAATTTGAACGTAAAAATCTGAACATAAAATTTAAACATCAAAATCATAATTTATGAAATAAATATTAGCAGTATGTAAGGGCTGGACCATAAAGGAACATTAACCATGATAGAATAAAATTTTCATAAAACATGTAGTTGGGGAAAAATGATAAGCACATAATATAATTTCCATAGTAGTCAAGGAATTGCTACCAAAACCATCATAATGAATAATGTCTATTACTGAACCTGGTTTACTTGTCGTTCCATCGTGTATTACTGAACCTGATTTACATTCCATTCCAGCATTGTATTACTGAACCAGATTTACATTCAATTCCATTCATGTATATATCATGAGATATTAATATGTACCCAATGCATTGGAGGGAGATATAGGTCCCACCCATCTCATAATGAAATCATTCTTACATGTTCCACAAAAAGATAAATCAATCATCATAGCATAACCAATGAAATAAAATACAATTTTTAAACATCATGTCATCACAACATAATCCCTATAAGATAAATGGACATAAAAAAATAATACTATCATAAAAAAAATTAAATCAAAGTAATAATAGGGAAAAAAACATAACTCTATGTCCACTTAGATGGAAAATAATTTTGAAAAAAACACTTGAACTTAATTCCTGAGTAAAATATTTCTTCTTTTATTAAAACCATCTCTCTTCTAAAAATAACCAGAAAATTTAAAATAAAATAATATTATTGAAAATAAAAATGAATCCATGTATAGGAATATTCATGGAAATATGGTTTCATGAAACCATAAAAATTAATTCATTTCGTATAAGTTAAAAAAAACATTCTCCCCGTACTTTTGGTGAAAAAGTTAGAAAGTACCCCGTATGGTAATCAAAAAAAAGATTCATTCTATACCATGTATTAAAATTAAAAAATGGATAAAAATTAGTTTAAACATACATATAATAATAGTAAAAATTTTAAAAAAATATTTTATGAAAATATGTTCAGGGATGACCAATATATCTCCAGTAGATACTTATGTATAAACAATATAAGATAAAATGAGATTGAAAAATTATCCCATACATATTTATAATCAGTGGAATTGTATAAAATAAAAAAATTTATATAAAAATGTAAATGTCATAACCTTAATAATAGGAATAATAAAATATTCATATATCATAAATGCCACACAAATGAATTAGATGGTGTATAAGGCATATGTTCCACAGAAATAAAAATGAGACAAAATATCCCTTACCTTAGGTTTGATATGCTTCGAATATATCCAATACTCTTATATAATGATTTAAATAATGTTACTAATATAATACAAAATAATAATAATTTTAATGAATACATTTATGTTCATATATGCATCTGTTTTTAGTAACATTTCATTGATACTCGTTATTCGAGTATTAACTGCATTATATTATTATATATGTTTTATCAGATAAGTTATTATTAATATTTTTATGTTATAGTTATATCATATAAATAATATTATTAGAATAATATATATCATATTTGTTCATTAAATTAGTTTATATAATCATGGATTGATAAAGATTATGTAGAATGAATCACCTCTCACAGTGGAGAGAGTAATCCGTACGCATGCACAAGAGACTATATCATTCCCATAATTAATGAATTGTATTGAAGTGGATGTTATAAAGTATCTCAGAATTAGTATAATGTTATATTAATCATATATATTTATTATTTCCACCATTATACCCATCCATGTAAGGTGTTTGTGAAAAACAGATGACACCACAACATGGAGACGGTAAGTCGCACTTATGCACGTGCAGTGATTTCATTTTTCATAGGATGGATATAAGGTAAAATATGGTTGTTTAATATTTATAATAACATATCAGTATATGGATGATAATTATGTTATTACGTTATAATGAAACAACTAAATAAGATGAAGTATAATAAGAAATAATTTTGAATGAATCGGTTGAAGAGATTACCTCTTCCTTGACATGCCTTCTTAAAATTTCCTCTTAGGAAACTAGAGTTGGTACTTTGAGAATACTAGAAACTCTAGAATGTAACTAGGGAAGTTCATAAGAGAAATGGGTAGGGTTTGGACGAGATGGAAGGCTCAAAATGGAGTGAAGAGGTGACGGAGGAGGTTCCCTTTTATAAGAGAGGAGAGGGGCACTATTGGAAACTCTCAAAATATTAATTTATTATAATATTATTTTTTTAAAGATAAAAAACTCATTTAATTAGAATATTAGATGGATATTGTTCTAAATACTCTAAAAAATTGTTTTTATACAAGTTTAGGTCTCAAATATAACCTTATCTTTTAGCTTTAACCCCTAGTTAATTAAATTAACTCTTACCATGTCTTCTTATATATTCATACTATATGGTTAACATAGTTACTATAAAATTCCAATAGAAACACAAGTGGTTCATAAATGAACTTTTAAACATTATATTAGTCATTTGGTCTAATATTATATTTTTATGACTATTATATCATTTAATAAAATTGTATTTTTCTTAAAAACTCGTTTTTGTCAATTTTTATACCACTCATATCATGATTTTTAAAAATCCATAAAAACATGATTATTTGGAATAAAAATTAATCAATTCCAAGATAACATGTCATAATCATCCGTAAAATTAGTGGGTGGCATGAAAATGTTGAAAATAAATTTATTTTAATAATTTAACTTATTAATTTAAATCATTTATTAATAAGCTAATCACTACATCACTGTGTCATAAATAAATTTATTTATTTGGAGTCTAAAAATTTTAAATAAAATAACACGATGTAGGAAAGTTTTTTATCTTTATAATGACTATTTATAGACATATATATCAGTTATAAAACCCTATATTAATATTTATTTAGTGAAAGATATAAGTTTAACTTATAATTATTTTTTACTTTAAATTAATTCTTATAAAATGTCATTTTCACATCCCATGGAAACCATGGGGTACCAAAATCGACCCACGGGTGAATATGGTTGGAAATATCAAATCCAATAGGATTATGACATGTTTTAGGGTAGTTTAACATTATTATAATATTATTTTGTACCCTTATTTACAAAATTTACCCTTTAACAATGGTAAATAAAATAATTACTGATGTTACTATTCAAAATGTCAAATAAAAAAGTTACCTACTTACCCAATTTGAACTTTATGATTCAAAATTTGGAGTCTGTTTTTAAAAATTCAAAACACCGAATTTTCAAAAATTAATTTAAAAGTAATTCCCATTATCAATACCAAAAAGCGGGTTTTTAATAAGTAATAACTTTCAAAAGATTGAGATTTGTTTATGTACAATTTAATAGTGATATTACATCCAATTACCAAAATTTAATTAAATGATAAAAATATAATACAATTAAACATTAAAACCAATTAAATGAAAATTTAACTGTATTAATAAATTAGATAAAAAGTAGTTTTGAATTAAAATGCAGTATTTTTGACTATTTATTAAAATTTTAATTTTTTTGAAAAATTAAAAAAATGAAACGAAAGTAAATTTATATGTCCTTATCCAAATAATAAGTTTATTTGTCAAATTTAACTTATAAATATGTCAAAAACTATACTTTTGGGAACACCATCAAAAGGGGGTAAAATTTTATTTTTATAAAAATACTTCTTTTATCTGAAAAAATGATTTTGTTCACATTTCATGTTCTAGAAAATGTTTATGATTAATGATTATGTAATATAAAATTAAAAATGTTTTTAATAATATTCAGAAAATCTAGTTTATATTATATTTTAATAATATATCATTATTAATGAAACTCGGCCTTGCGTACCAGATAAGTTATCGACGAAGGTTGCTCTTGCATGTAACGCAATCCATGTCAATGTTGCATGTACTGGAATATTCATTTTCATTTGAGTATAAAATAATCCAAACATAGTTCATTTATACATGCGAAACATATGTACTCTTTGTTGCATGAAATTATTTCTATTAAAAGAACTTGAAATTGTGTGCAACACAAGCCAATAATTGTGGTGTATATATTGGAAGTTAATACGGTGTTGCATATAGTGAAAGATAATATTGGTTTAGTGTACAACACAAGATATAAAAGAAAATAAAAATAATCCAGCTCATAAAATCTCGGGGTGTTACAGAGTCCCAGGAGAATCTTCTTGGAAACTTATTTAGGTAATAGTTGGTTTCTAAGGAGCATGTCATACATGAGTACAATAAATCAAGATCCAAGGGTTAGAATATCCCATGGAGTCCTATAGAATCGAGACCCAATAATCATCCTTATCGAAGGCGTCTACTACCATGTTCTAGATCCAAGGTACATGTCCAATTCATCTATATAATCATTTATCCATTTAATTTCATTTAATTTTTATAGTCATATGTGTCTACCCACTAATAAATACACTTTTACATTAAATTCATATAATGAGTATATACACTAATTTATCAATTTTCATGACCATTTGCACCTCCTTGAGAATACCCACTCAGGTGTTCTAATTCATGATAATATTTTCCTTTCAGTATACCAACTCATTTATAAATATTAAAAAATATGGAATTAATGAGTACACCAACTAATTTAACTAATATTTACACTTAGAAAAATCATTCATTAAACTCAAAAATTAACCTATTCAATTTCATCATTTCATGACATGGTGAGTAGGTAAAATATCTTCCAACCAACCCATCCAACTTATTTAATTTATTAGAGGCTTCTAATAACATGGACAGCTCAAGACACACCGCTTGGGTGTTTTAACATGGAATAACCACGGTCGAAATTATGATGTTCACCCCAAGGGTGTCCTTGGAATGGAAAATAACCACTAAACCGTAAAAAAATAACCTAAGTCAAACCCCAACAAGTAATACATCAATTATTTCAGTCAACTAGTTTCATTCCAGTGTCGTGCCAAAAAGTCAAGTAGGAGACATAATGGTTGATAGATATCTAAAGCACAGAAACTCAAAAGATAAGTATAGAACACATACTTTATATTTGTAGTGGACTGGCCATCCAATATTGGAACCTTATTAGACACAAATTGGAAGAAATATATAGAACAGACATAGAACAAGAAATTAAGGCATATGAACCTAAATCTAAAAAGAACAATCGATATCCATAAGAATCAATACCAGATAAAAATGAAAGTAGATCATATAAATTTAGATTTGATGAGACAAACTGTTCTTGAAATGTAGGTCATATAGAGAGTCCACATAAATTTATAGAAAAGTTAGTCAAAGAGGTTTCATTTTAAGTGGATTGTTTTTTGTGGAATGAAATAGGATTTTGGTTATTAAATACATTTTTAATTAAATTTAAAAATTTATAAAATTTACCAAAATACTAGGGCTTCATGGTTTAGGAACACAGTTTGGTAAATTTTGTGTGAATGACACACAACTTCTTACGGGCCAAGGGGCACCCGCATAGTTTAAATTTATGGTTTAAAAACTGTGTTTAAATCATGAAAAGGGCATCCGTCAAAATCTATAAAAATTACAGACCTGGCGGAATGACCATTCATATCTCTTAACATGGATTTCTCAAACTTTGTGTCTTGTATAACCGCTATATCCATCCTTGCACAGTTTGTACAAACCATGCACCATGCCATTTTTACCTCAAACCTTGGGTTTCAGGCACTGAACAAGCCCCCCAGACCCCCTGAAACCTCCATGAAATCAAATAGAATTCACATTTGTCAATATTTAACATGAAAAATAAAAATTTAGGGATTATTACCATATAGAATACCCAATTATTTACATAGAAAATGTAATGTTATGGATAATTAATTTATCAAAATATCATTTAGTTATGTTGTGTGTGAGTCTGGTGATTCTTGGAGGTTTATATATAATATATTCATAACGAACTGTGGCATGTGAGAAGTTTATGGTGGGGGTGTAATTATAAGATGATGGTGAAATTTCCATTATTGAAACAATTGGAGGTTTCCCAACGGAGGGATTTTGAAATGGGGGTTCTGGTCCGATTATTTTATATGTTTCATTTACCATAAAGAATGATCTAAATATTGAGAAAATTGAGTGTTATTTTAGGTGTGGATTTTCATTCCTTTAGTTATGCATAGTTTCTATCTATCTGAGTTTTATAGTTACCCATATCAATACATACTAGTGTGGATTATATGTACCGTTCTTTTAGGGGTTAGTTTTGGTGGTCTAGGATAAATAAGTCTATTATAGAATTTATGTATCATTTTTTGGTTTGATAAAGTGTGAAGGATGAGCATGGAGTTCCTAGTGGTTTTCTTCAGCCACTTGATATACCATAGTTTAAGTGATAGTATGACAACCCTACTCTTTATTACACACTAAAAAATGACTTATTACATAAAATTCACTTCATACAACATATCAAATAAAGTGGACTAGTGTCTTTGGGGATTAGGATCATTACATAATAACTTACAACATGAAATAAAACATCTTCATTTAAAACATCCATTACATTACCACTATATTCCCTCGTACTAGGAATTGTATTGGATAACCTGAGGACATGCATAAGAAAAGGGTCAGCTATAAAGCCCTCTATGGGAATAAACATGGAATAACATGAGGAATACAATACATTTTAGACAATAGGAATATCAATGTATCTCTAAATAAACATTAACATAAATTCATGATAAATCTTGATAATCATAGCATGGAAATGTGGAAACAACACTTAACATGGAATTAGCATGAGCCAAGGCTCCTTGCACATGGAGCATAAATAAATCCTCATTACACATGAATAATTATTAAACCCTCATTTAAATTGAATTATCATGATTCAACACTCAATTCACATGATGTATCATGATACAATACATTACCCAATGCATTGGAGTGCTATTAGGGCACACCCTTCTTAAATATTTCATTTAATGCATAAGTGTGCCACATGGATCATAAAAAATTGATTCATTAAACATAATCATTTCTTCCACCACAAAGGAGAGAGGTGTTAATACATGAAACTCTTTAAAAAATAATTAAATGTTCATAATGGTGAGTACCCTAGATAGAGAAGTGGGTATGGTATTCACTACACAATGACTTTGGCTTGGAAAATCGCGGTGCAATTTTGGCACCGTAACGACGTGACATAAGAACTCATTAAAATGTTTAATGAGAGATAAAGTGGGGTATCAACATATGTACATGAAATGGACAGTAATAGGTTCATATAGATATATGTCCCTACAATTTTAATGGAAATTAGATTCATTATACAAAATAATTACTTGAATGTAAATGAGGAGAGAGAAATTCCTTAAGGAATTTCGGCAAGGTAACAGGTGTACATGGGAGGAATTAATTAGTGAGAAATGAGTCTCAAATCATTCAAAAATAAAAAGGGAATTATGGGAGAGGTGAGAAATCATACCCCTACAATTATAAATGAAAATAAAAGTTCATAACAATATAAGGAAACGTGGACGTAAATGAGGAAAGTGAGAATCCATTACATGGATGTGTTATCCCAAAATCTTGGGAGAGGCTTGAGATAGAATTCTTGGGAGATCGAGGCACCTTGGTAGGATTATAGAGAGAGGATTTCATGGGTTGGTCTAACTCAAAAGTCTTTAATTGAATAGTAATTGGGAGCTTGGGTGGGTTTATATAGGAAAAGAGAGTGAATTATTTATTATTTAGGTTTGGGACACCTCACATTAGACTAATCAAAACCACAAACCAGCCCATGGTTTTTTGACAATGGATTCTATAAAAGGGGAGTGGTAAATAATATTTTATAAGGCCAATGGCATATCATCTTAAAATAATAGGGTTGCTTATGGGGAGTTGAGTCACACTCTCAAGGAAAAATATTTAAAAAGACAAAATGTTTTATAAGCCTTCAAGGGTCCACTGATGCTTTGAAAAATAATTCAAACAAACCCAAAATCACATTATATAAATGTTAAAACATATATTTGCCGAAAATAATGTTTATAGTATTTTATTATATCACAATGGGGTCATTATGATATCATAAAACACATTATATATTTAAATGGTATTTAATTTTTACCGAAAAAATCGACTATCTCAGAAAATTATGAAAAATTAACCATTGGATAATTTTAACATCATGATTCCAAAAACTAATATTTATTTTATCTAAATCATTTTCTAAATATGTGAATTTTTACTTTAAAAAACTGACATTTATCAAAAATTCATGGGTTTTCAAAAAAACCATCTATTAAACTATAATAAAAATTACAACTGCATTCATGAAATTATACAATAATTTATATTTAATAGAAGTAATTAAATAATAATAATAATATTTTATTAAAATATTATTTAATTCAAAAATCCATTAATTCATCAAAATATATTTTATAGTGGAATATTAACTAAAAATAAAATTTTTTCCTTTAAAAAATAATTATAAGGTAACAATAATAAAAAATGTATATTCTCTATACAAGAATAATGTACATAATAGTAGTACTATGGTCTTGTTACATAACCCCTTAAAACACCCGCATAAGACATAAGGGTACGGTGCGCGATGGCGACATACTCTTGGGGTGGCTCCGATAACATTAATCGAGTGTTAATCTCTATTAACTTTCAATTCTCTCATAGGTGGTTCCGCTCGAGATTAACATATTCAAGCACATCTTGGGCTTGGTCAAGAGTGAATCCCAATGATGCCACATACTTGTTGAGCTCCAAAAAATGGGATTTGTATGGGTCAAGTCTACTGGATGAGGCCATCACTTCTTTTGTCCGAGTAAATTGGATTTGTTAAAGACTTATATTTATACTAATCATGTGATCACTATTCAATAACTCTATTTGAATTGTCACAATTATTAAAGGTATTTTAAAATACAAAACATATAACAATATATGTGAATAATTTTTACATAACCATAAGAAGACATTTAAATTGACAAAGAGAAATTTTCATTAATAAAATTTTGGGTTGTTACAATCTTCCCCCCTTATAAAATTTCACCCTCAAAATTTCCTTTTCTCACACTAAAATAGATGTTGCTAACTCCACCTCATCACTTCCTCTGATTCCCATGTCGCTTCTTCAAACATGTATTTTTGACACAACACCATGATGAGTGGCATTGTCTTATTTCGTAGAACTTTTTTTTCTACGATCTAAAATCTACCCTGGTTTCTCCTTATAAGAAAGATCATCATCTAATTATACTACCTATGAAGAGAGTACATGTGAAGGGTCTGATATGTAATTCCTTAAGAGGGATACATTAAATGTCATGTACTTTGGCCATGGTAGTTGGATGTGCTAGTCAATAGGCCACAACCCAGACATGATCAAGAATCTCGAAGGGGCTGATGTACATAGGAAATAACATCCTATTATTTCTAAACCTCATGAGCTTATTCCAAAGAGATATGCAGAGAAATACCATGTCTCCAACATTAAAGTCAAGACCTCATCATTGGTTATCTACATAACTCTTCTGTCAACTCTGGGCCACCTTGATATGATGCTAAATGGTATTCACCTTCTCGACCATTTCTTCGACCATTTCTGGTCCTAGCAGATTACGCCCACCGACATTATCCCATCATGCTGGTGTTAGACACCTCTTCCCATAAAGTGCTTCATAAGTTTCCATTTTGATGCTCGAGTGGAAACTGTTATTATAATAAAACTCAACCAGATCAAGATGTTGATCCCATCATTCTTTGATGTCCATTGAGCATGCACTCAAAATTTCCTCTAGTGTTTGGATAGTCTGCTCAGATTATCCATTAGTTTGAGGATGAAAATCTGTACTAATGTTCTGCTCAGTATCCAGAGCATGTTGAAGACTCTTCCAAAACATAGAGGTGAATCTTGGATCTCGATCAAATGCAATCGATAGTGGTACACCATATAGCCTTTCTACATCTCTAATTTATATCCGTTCAAGTTGATCCAATGAAAAATCCTCCCTAATTCCAATTATGTGTGCACCCATTTTATGTCGATCCACAACAACATAGATTTCATTATTACCTTTGGATGTATTTGGATTTCCGGTGACAAAGTCCATGGTGATGTTCTCCCATTTCCATGTGGCTATGGGAAAAGTTTTCATCCCCACTTGCTGACACACCAGGCACTTTTATGTATACTCAACGACCTCCTTCTTCATATTATGCCACCAATAATTCCCTTGGAGATCTCGATACATCTTTTTCTTTCCTAGGAGAATAGAGAAATTTTTACTATGTGCATCATCCAAAAGTTCCTTCTTTAGCTCCAGACTTGATGTAACACATAGTCTATTTCCTAATCTAAAAATTCCATCATCATTGACATTGAACTCCATGGATTTCCCTTTTCTGATAGCTTCCAGTTTCTTGTGAATTTCCACATCATCCTTTAACCTTTCCAAAAAAGACGTTTGACAAATCATTTGTGAAAGGATTGATGGTGTTCCCTGTTTTTTGATTCCCATGCCCATCTTCATCAAATCTATGAAGATTGGATCCTTCTCAATTCCCATCAATGATTGAATTGCTAGGTCCTTTATACATAGAGCATCTGCCACCATATTTTCTTTCCCATGGTGGTAATGTATTGATAATTGATAGACTTCGATCAAATCTAACTATCTTCATTGGCGCATCTTCATCTCATTTTGTGTGAATATATAATTGAGGCTTTTGTGGTCCATATATATTTCATACTTCTCACCAAAGAGATAATGTTGCGAAATTTTTATCTCAAAAATTACCACATCTAACTAATGTATTGGATAATTCTGCTAATGAACCTTCAGTTTCCATGAATCATAGGCAATGACATTGTCATTTTGCATCAACACATAGCCCATAACCTTATTTGAAGCATCACTGAATACCACAAAATGTTCTCCACCTGTGGATAATGTGAGAATGAGCATAGTGATAAGCCTCCATTTCAACTCTTTGAATATTTACTCACATTTATCTCTATAAGCAAACAGTACTCCCTTTCGAGTTATCTTGGTAAGAGTGTTGGAAAATCATGAGAAATTTCTCACAAATCATCAATAATATCCAAATAACCCCATGAAAGTATAGATATCCATTATTGATGTGGGCCTCAGCCATCCCTCTATTGCAGCTGTCTTAGAGGGATCCACAGATATCCCATAGCTTATGATGATATGGACCAATAATGAGACCTCCGTCATCCGGAACTCACACTTTTTGTAATTTGAATAGAGCTTCTCTTTTCACAAGGTATCTTGTACAGTTATTAGATGCTCCTCATGATCCTCCTTGATTTTAAAGTATATTAGAATATCATATCTAAATACTACCACCAATTTGTCGAGGTAATATCTAAATGCTCTATTAATCATGTCTATGAATATTGTTGGAGCATCAGTGAGTCCGAAAAGCATTACATTGAATTCATAGTTTCTGTACCTTGTAAGAAAAGTAGTCTTGGGAATATATTCCTTCTTCACCCTTACTTAATAATATCCCAACCACAAATCCACCTTGGAAAATAATTTTTCTCCACATAGCTGATCGAACAAGTCTTAAATTTGTGGGATAGGATACTTGTTCTTTATAGTTATTTTTTTAAGCTCACGATAATCAATGCAAAGGTGCATTGACCAATCCTTATTCTTGAGGAAGAGAACTAGTGCACCCCATGGTGATGTACGTGGGTGTATAAACCCTTATCAAAATTCTCATGTAGTTGTTTTTATCTATTAAAGCTCCACAATAGCCATTATTTATGGAGACATTGATATTGGAAACTCCCCATTAATATGGTTAATTGTGAATTCAAAATATATTATAGAAGGAAGACTAGACAATTCCTCGGGAAACACGTCAGAGAATTCCCTCACAATAAGCATGTCTTCAAGGGTGGTTTCCACCATAGACTCAATCATCTAAGCTTGATACATGTGCTCATAGGTAAGTAATATCCAATCATGATAAGATGGAGCTAAAGAAGATTCATCTACCTCCTTGCACTTATACAGGATTGGGGATTGATTATCTACATGGAAAGTGTTTTCCTCTCATGGAAATTTGTGTTGTCTCTATATAGGGAAATCCAATCCATGCCAAGAATTGTATCAAATTCCACTAGTGGATGTATGATGAGGTTCGCTCGGAAGTTCAATACACTGATTATGTCAGGGGATGAGTTATATTCATGGGATGCAATGATTTCCCCATTTTTGGTTCTCACTAACATCTTTACTTCCATGATTTGTGATAGTGTTGGGACTATTCTAAAAAAATTCAGGATATAAAAGAATGCATAGAACCTGAATCAAAAAGTATGTTCTCTATTCTTGAATGAATAACTAGCGTACCTGTCACACCTTCATTTTCGGGGTTCACATCGGCGGTAGTGATGAAAAAAGCTCGCCCATGGATCCTTGGATGTTGTGGGTTGCCTATGAAAACACTAGGCTTAGGGTACTGATTTGCATGATGCCCTGGTTCTTTGTAGTTGAAGCAATGAACAATGCGTTGAGAGTGAAATGGAGCATTCTTCTCCTCTGTAGAAGCTGTGAGTTTTTCTTGTCATCAGTTAACATCAAGGTGACCTTCTCTTCCACAACTAAATCATTTCCTTATCCCCTTCAGGAAATTCCCAGGGTGATTCTATTGATACCTTTGGAAAGTAGGGTGATGGATTTTCTTAGAACCATTGGATTAATCCATCAGGCCTCCATAATTGAATTCCACCTTACTCTTCTTATCCCCATGATACCCCTGAAATTCTCAAATCTCCATTTTGACCCTAAGGGCACATCAGACAATTTTCTCCTAGCTTTTGAAGTCACGTAATTATAGGGCATTCTGAAGGCTACATTTCAGCCCACCAAATAAGTGTTCAACCATGCATTCTGGGGTAACGACAAAGATGGAGGCATATTGTGCAAGCCTTGTGAAGTTTTCCTCATATGTTGTGACAGATTCATCCTCTTTTTTCATAATGTAATGGAAGTTCCTTTCCATCTTAAGCCAGAGGGTGCGTGGAAAGTATTTATAGAAAACATTTTATGGATATCCTTTCATTCCAACACCTCAATGTCAACCTCGGTCTTCATATTTTTGATAATTTTCCACCATTGATCGGATTCACCCACCATAAAGTAAACAACTATAATAACCTTCTCTTGTTCGAAACATAGATGGATGGAGAAGATCATTTCAATGGAGTCGATACATAGTTCGGAGAATGAGGGATCCGATGATCCCTTAAAAGTATGAGGCTTTTGTCTCATGAACCTATCTAAAGTGGCTTGTTCTTTCTTAGGTGGGGGGGGGGGGGGTTGAGAATTCCTCTTGACCCATGTTTATATTCAAATATTTATTTAATTGAGATAGATTCATGACAATTTTCACGATTCCCGCTCTCATCCGATTGGTAATATCATTAGCATAGTCATCACATTGATCTTCACATCGGTTGTTAGCCTGAGTCCTCCTATTACCGGCCATTGACTGGAATAAAAGGAAAGTTAGGGGTAACACGTAAAGGGTATTCCAAGGACAAAACAGATGAATTATAAATAGATTTTATTTATTTAACTAATGAATCTATAGGCTTCAATGGATGTTATCCAACATATATTCTTAGGGGATTTTTGTTAATTCCCTTAATAATGGTTCATACTATGCTTGTGAACTTAAAAATGCAAATCACCCAGTACTGTTGTAACCAAGAGTGCAGCAAGGATATTTGTTGTGTACCAAGATACCTCGAGTCAAGCTGGAAACTCCTTGTTGGGGTTCTCACCCCTAGGTACATCTTTGCCAGAGCTGCCTCTACTTTCTCATATCCAGATAGGGATTTATTTTCTTGATAAACTAATTACTCAATACTCACCCAAACATAGGGATGTTTTTATTAGACTTAGTTTTATCACTAAGGCTTCACTAGGGTTTTCAAATCCTAATCCCAAAAATTACTACGTCTTTCCTCTGATACCAACTATGACAACCCTGCTATTTATTACACACTAAAACATGATTTATTACATATACATCACTTGATACAACATAGAATATCAAGGGGTCTAGTGTCTTTGGTGATTAGGATCAATACATAAATACTTATAACATGAAATACAACGTCATTATTGGAAACATCCATTACATGGCCAGAAAATTCCCTCGTACATAGAATTGCATGGGATAACGTGAGGACATGCATAAGAAAATAGTGAGATATAAAGCACAATAAGGGAATAAACCTGGAATAAAATGAGGAATAAAATAAATGTTAGACAATAGGAATATAAATGGAGAAAAATTGAAACATGAACAAAAAAATGATATATCATGATAATCATAACACAGAAATTTGGTAACAACACTTAACATGGAATTAGCATGAGCCAAGGCTCATTGCACATTAAGCGTGAGTAAACCATCATTGCACATGAAGAACGATAAAACAATCATTACACTTAAATTAGCATATTCAGCCTTCATTGAACATGAAGTATCATGATACTATACTTTACCCCATGCATTGTAGCGCTATTACGGAACGCCATTCTTAAACATTTCATTTCATGCATACGTGTGCCACATGGATCATAAAACATGGATTCATTAAACATCATCATTTATTCCATGATAAAATAGTGTGGAATTTAAAAATGAAACTATTTAAACAATATGTAAATTTGTATAAAGGTGAATACACTTGATAGGAAATTGGTTATGGTATTCACTACATAGTGACTTAGGCTTGGAAAATCGTGGTTCAATTTTGGTAGTGTAACATCTTGAATTAAGAACTCCTAAAAATGGTTGATGAAAGAGAAAGGGGTGCCTAATTATATTTACATAAAATTGATAGTAATGGGGTCACATAGATACATGTCCCAAGAATTTTAATGGAATTTAGATTAATGATACAAAATAATTAATTCAATGTAAATGAGGAGAGAGAATTCCTTACGAAATTTTAGCTGGTAACAGGTGTACATGGGAGGAATTAATGGGAGAGAAAGGTTTCTATAATCATTAAAACATAAATAGGCAAGTATGGTGGGGTTTTGAAATCAAACCTCAACATTTATAATTGAAAATAAAAGGGCATAGCAGTATATGGAAACTTGGACATAAATGAGGAATGTGAGAATCCCTTACTTGAAAGTGTGATCCCAAAAGCATGGGAGAGGCTTGAGAGAAAATTATTGGGAGATTGGGGAACCGTGGGTGGATTATAGTGGGAATAAAGAAGGGGTTGGTCAAACTCTAATGACTTTTAAGGAAGAGGATGTGAGAGCTTGGGTGGGTTTAAATAGGTAAGGAGAGGGAATTCTTTATTATTTATGTTTGGGACACCTCAGATTAAACTAATAAAAACCTCAAACTAGCCAATGATTTTTTCCAATGGATTCTGAAAAAGGTGATTGAAAAAACTTATTTTATAAGGCCAATTGAATAACTTCTTAAAATAATAGGGTTTCTTGTGTGGAGGTGAGTAACAGTCTCAAGGAAAAAATTCAAAATGTCAAAATGTTTTATAAGCCTTGAAGGGTCCACTAAATCTTTTTAAAATAAGAAAACAATCCCAAAATAACATTATTTTAATGCTAAAACATATATTTTATGAACATAATGTTTATAGTATTTTATAACATCATGATTTGGTCATTATTATATCATAATCACATTATATGTTTAAATAATATTTAATTTTTACCCAAAAGTTTGAATGTCTCAGAAAATTATGCAAAATTCACCATTGGATAATTTTGACATACTAATTCCAAAAAATATTCATTTTATCTAAATAGTTTTCTAAATATGTGAATTTTTACTTTTAAAATAAAAATCGATATTTATCAAAATTAACGGTTTTTGAAAAAAACTGCTTTCAAACAGTAATAAAAAATACAATTGCATTTATAAAATTAGAAGATAATTTATATTAAAAAGAATTAATTTAAAAATAATAATAACATTTTATTAATATATAATTAAATTCAAAAATCCTTTAATTAATAAAAATTTATTTCATAGTTGAATATTAACTAAAAATACTATTTGTGCTTTAAAAACTATTTACAATGTAATAAAAATAAAAAGAATGTATATTCAATATACGAGAATAATGTACATAATCATAGTTCTAGGGTATTGTTACATAACCCCTTAAAAAACCACATAATACCTTAGGGTAAGGTGCACGATGATGACATACTCTTGGGGTGGCAAGCATAATATTGCTCGAGTGGTAATCTCCCTCAACTTCCTCTTATCTCATATGTGTTTCTGCTCAAGTTTAACATATTCAATATTGGATTGGGTTTGGTCGATATTGAATCCCAATGATGCCACCTCTTTTCCGAGCTCCAACAAATGGGCTTCGTATGGGGGAATTCTACTGGATAAAGCCATCACTTTCTTTGTATAAGTAAATTGGATTTGTTAAATCCCAACATTTATACTAATCATGTAATTACTGTTCAAATGACTATATAATCAAGGGTCACAATTCGTACAAGTATTTTAAAATCCATAACATAAAACCAAATAAGTGAATAATTTTTACATAACCATATGAATACATTTAAATAGACTACAAATAATTTTTATTAATAAATTTTTGGGTCATTATAGATAGGAAATGTTGATGGACATATTTATTAGTTTTAATTGATCCCTAGAAGGTTGTGATGTTAATTGGTTGATCGTGGGCCATTTTAAAAAGTTAAATCACTTTTTATAAATTATGGACTAGGGAGTTATGATTTTTTAAGGATGTTTCTAGGGTCAGTGGTAAGGATTTTTGGGTTATAAAGTCTATTATCACTAATAATGATCTTCATATTACCTATAAGGTTTAGAGAGGTGACTATAATATTTTTTTCTCTCAATCATTCCATAGTAATGAGTTTCTTCCCAAGATAGATAGTTATGTAGAGTGGACTATCTAGACCATGGAAGACATGGTTCTTGTATGCATTCCAAATTTTATATTTGTATCAGTAAGGAACTTTCTCTTTTGTGGAGTTTTCTAATAATAATAGTAATCAATTTACCATTATTATGGCCTCATTAAAATAAATATATGGCCAAACTTTCCAATCTCTATTGTGCTAGATTGAGGTTAGAGAGTCTACTATTCTCAAACTAGAGTTGATATAGAGGATGATATAGAAGATAAAGGTTATTCGGAAAATGGTGAAGGTAGTGTTGAATTGTTAGTTTTCCTAAGAGGATATTAAGAAGAGGCCTATGGGGTTTGAAGTTAGAGATAATTATTTCTTAAGAGTAATTACACATATTGGGTGGTAGAGGTTTTTTATCAGATTATGCTTTATCCCTGATTTTATAATCATTTTGACGTTTTAGAGAATATTAGAGCTACATCATATTGGTTAAAACATTCCCTATAGAGGATATTGATTGATTATGTATTTCATGTGTCATGTATTTTATTGTATACTTAAGATGATTCACATGTCATTGACTAGAATAATATAGAAGTTAACAATGATTTTACCCTCATGGAATGACCTATTGAGATCTAGGACTATCATGGGATGTTATTTCCTAGGTGTTATTCCCTTGGTTTTTATCCTCTGGTGGCACGATGTCATAGAAGAGTATACAAGGGTACTTGAGTCATAGATGTGTGCTCAATATCCAATTCTGTTTTATGTTTAATTATTTTTGAATCATAAGAATGATTGTATTGATTAATGTATGAATTTTGATATTTCATGTTTATGTCCCCAATTCTTCCAATGTGTTGGTTGTGTACATATTATAGGGATATCCCATAGAGGTAACCTGTAGGGTGGTTGTTCTATCTACTTTTTTTTCTTACTATGTCTTGGATTAAATTAGCATATACATTAATTTATTGAGATGTATTTAATGTTAGGGTTTGATTTTTTTCTCAGCCTTTCCTTTATGTTTTTGGGTTGTTGGAGGAGCTCATGAAAGGATGGGTGAACAAGATTATTTTTTTAGATATCATTTATCTTCAAGGAGGAGGTTCTTCCATGAAACGTTTTATTATGGCATCTTATTGTTTTTTAGATAGGTCTTATGATATATCCATCATTCATATGACATGGAGGCTTGAGATGATGGATTTTTTGTTTCTATTGATTTAGAGGTAATTGTGGGATGATGAACAGTTATTCACCATAGAGATGAAGGGTTTGGGCACCTATTTTCTTGTTTAGGGGTTTCTACAGTGTGGGTGTGGGCTGGGATATTGATCCCATGGGATTGAGTTTTATTCTCTCCATCATTCAATGGGTCATTGTAGCATGTGATTTGGGAAACACTATAGTGTTACCCTATATTTATGGGATATAGCGGAGATAAAATAAGGATTTCACCATGGAATTTAACGAGAGGTTGGATAAGAACCTATTTTAGTGCATCTTATATTTCTATACCATTGTTTTGTTGAAAACATTATAGCCTATTTCATAGTACGGGGTGTTGTGTTTTGAGCTTATTAAAAACCTAAACTATATAAATTCAGGACCCTTCTCAGATTACTCATATTTCCTATATCCTCCTTTTAAACCCTAGGTGACCTAAGGTATTTTTTGGGACTTTGATCCCACTTTCGTTGGATTTGGACCCTAGACTGTAGAGATATATCTATTGGTGATCAGAGGATAATTTTCCTCTTCCTGATTTGTTTCATTCTCTCATTTTATTGCTTTTACTAATATGGTTATTTTTTTCTTCTATTTTCATCGGTTATGAATTGATAATTGACAGATAATTCCTCATGGGATGATACAATTAAGCATATTAGGTTCCTCAAAGGAATGATGGATGGAGATATATATTGGTTCTCCTCTTATTTCCCAAAGAACATTGATATTATCATATTTAGGTCATGGATTTTTAACATATCCTTATTTAATATCCAAGTGTGTGATTGATATTATTTAACTTCTTTGGGTAGTGGTGGAGTTTACATAAATGAATATAATAATATAAAATGATAATGAATTAAAATATAGTTGTGATCACATATGGGTTTTTAATGTTGGTTATGCCTCGCGATAATTTTTAGTTAGTGTCGAATTGATTGATGTTACTATTGTTGTTCCTTTGAATGGTTCATATTAATGAAATGGGTTAAATAATATAATTATTATAAGATAATGTAAATGATCAACAATGAATATGAAATATATTATCCTGGTTATTTAGAAATTATTAAATATTAATGTATTTATTGAATTAACATTATTGTTGATTCTTAGTTATGGTTAGTTTATAATGTTAGGTTTCTTATTGTTGAAGCCTATGTATAATATACTAGTCAAAACAATATGGTAATAAAAAGGATTCTTGTTAGAATTATATGTTTGCGGATTATTATAAGATCATTCTTGACTGTTATAGGCTTCTATTCCTTGGGTTTTTTTCTTAGTTTATTCATATTCATGGTATACATAAAATATATTTCTTCCCAATCATGTTATAATTTTTGGAACCATAGAATCCTAAACTATTCATCTGATTCAACCTTCATGACAATAGTTTAATACTCAATTACTTCAAGCCTTCAAGCCCCCTTTTATATTGTATCATGAGGATTTGGGGAAACCTTAAGGCCTTTGGACAACCTCAAGCTCTAAAGACATCCTCAAGGCCTTTGGGGCACATGATGTACAGAAGTGACCACAAACTCTACAAGGAACATGCACCAAATGAGGATTCAGAGCAGCCGCTTTCACTAGAGAAGATCAATATAAATTTTGAAAAATGATAGGGTATGAAATTTTTTATCAGTACCCGAAATATGAATTTCTTAAAGTATAGATAAAATAATAGCCATGTGAGGGTGGAAAGATGTCATCACAATATAGATGTTGGGTAGGGGCAGTTCCAAGTAGTTATAGTTTGTGGTGATTTCATAAGAACTTTAGGTCATGTAATGTGTCACAAAGCCTATGGACCATGTATGGGTTACCCATCAACCCATAAAAGTGGATTTTCAAAAAAATAAAATAAAATAAAAGGCCTTCGAACCATTCAAGATGTTATAGTATACTTATGGTGAATAATTGGGAACCATGGTATGATTAGGATATTTGGTGTGTGAAGGGTTAGTTGCCTTTGTTTTATAGTATTTTTATATAGATGGTGTTGAAATTTGTAGAATAGGTTAAAAGTGGGGCTATCATATTTTCGATATCATTATATTCGGATTTTTGACGGGTTTCATCTTTTGGGATTATGGCGGGGCTTGGATGATGTGTTTTTTGTTTCATGGATGGTTTGTTAGATAATTGGTCATTGTGATTTCCAACAACCAACATCAATTTTACTGTGCATAAAAATTTTATCTCTATTGTGTTATAATGAGTTGATACAAATAATAATCAAATTATGTAATGAAAAATTAATTATAAATTATCTCATGTGCTTGGGTGTTATTGATGATGTTAATAGAAAAAATTAATAAGAACCTTTGGTTTGTTATGTTATTTCTCTAATAGCATGTAAAGTGCAATATGGAAACTAAAATATGAATTATTAAATAATATTCTATTTTTATGGAATGGAATTATTAAACTATAATTTTCAATTGGATTAAAAAATCGATAGTAATTGATAAATTACTAAGTGTGTTGGTTTATGATGGATTTTAAAACGTGTTTTCTGGTATGAAACATAGTTTTCATATACAGTAGTGGTTATTTTAATTTTTCATATAGGGAAATAAATATAATTTGATTATATTTATAGGTAGTTTTTCATAGTTTTATTTTGCATCATCTATTCATTGTATTTTCTAATTTTATATTCTTGACCACCCAAGTCATGCGGGTAGCCAACAGACAAACATTTTGGGTTTTGGGGGGTTTTCCTAATATCTATACTGGTGATAGAATTAATGATTGAATTATTCTTCTTCCCAAACTACCTTTAGTCATATAATGATGTGTAATAAAATCCAGGGTATAATGGAAATGAAGATTTGAGGGTCATGCTATAATCCAGGCTATAATGGATTAAGGTATAGTCTATCTATTTTTATGAGCTATAAAGGATCTCAATTTTACCATAGTTGTGTGTATGGTTTGTAGTGACTATGGTTATAAAAAATACATTTATTATGAAAATGTTAACTACTTGTTCTATTATAATTATTTTATGGGATATGATGGATTGTGATATAATTCATTATAGATGGGTGTTGATGGCTTTCTGACATGTTATTTGGTTCTGAGATGTGATTGGGATTTGTTAGCATGAGGTTCGAGAAGAGATGAGTATATGGATATTATTTGGCTTCTTATACATTATGGAATGGATTGTATCAAATAATTTTCTTCCTTTTGGATTATGAGAAAAAAAGCTAGTGGAGAAGTGTAAGTGATGCACAATTCTTTTCTATATTAATTGATTGTTGGTAACCTATTTCTATATTAGACTTGTTGAGTGGTCCATGGTGACATTGTTTTATAGATTTCCTGATTTAGGTAATGAATTGGTTTCATTTTTTATTCACCATGATTTAGTATGCCTCTTTCACATTTTACCATGAGGTTCCATGAACGATCATACTATGTATATATGTTTTCTCACCCCATTTTTATAACAATTTTTCAGGTTTTTTGGAGATGTATGGTTATTGTATTGGGCATTACTAGTTCATAGTGGTATCATGAGTGATTTTTGTGTTCTTGGTCACTTCCTATTCTAAATTATTTATATTTATCATTATATTCAATTTTAATAACATTAAATTCATGTGTTAGGATAGTTCATTTACCTATATAATGGTTCTGGTTTACTGATATCATATTTTATATTTTCCTTATATTTATATATTGAGTGTAATACCAACCAATTATATGTATTTTATACCAGTGATTCTAGTCTCTAATCCATTGGCTATTAGAGGCAAGCTTTAGGGATCATCACTATATTCACTATCATCCCAAGAAAGGAAACTGAGGAGGGGTGGGGGGGGGGTGTGGTTATGTTGAACAACACTTGGATTGGTAGTTAGTTTTGTGAGTCATTTAGAGTAATGAGTTTTCGTATTGTGATGGTTTTAAATCATGAAGGTTAGTGTAACAACTCTAAGAAAAAGAAGTGTGATTTGTGTTCTTGGTGCATCAATACATTTTAATTGAAATAATTTTGTATTATCAAAGATTCAGTAAACTTAATAATTTTCTTTTTTCCCTCTTTAATTTATATTTTCTCTTCATATAAGTTTTGAGGGAGTGGAGTGTTCCTACCACTATTAGTACAACATCACTAATTATGTTCATTTTTAAAAGATCAATATTACATGATTCCCCCAATTTGTTTATTTACCATTCTTAGGACAAACATGTGGTATTAGAGCCCAAATGTTTTGTTGGATTGTTCTCTCCCCAAGGAATGATCAATGGTTGTCAACTACATGCTGATACCGATCCTTGATGATAATAATTTATAATTATAGAAAAATAACATGTAATAATACTTCCAATCATTAGGAATGGATGTATACAGAGCTTCAATACATGGGATCATTTTATCATGGAGAGAATAACATTTTCATTGAAAGGCTGAAGAGAGCATAATGTGAACACAATGAGAGTCACTACATTTGGAGGTTCATTATACAGTACAATATATATAATGGTTATGTCATTTAGAACAACATATTCCTAATGGGAAAAACATATCAATGCATTTGGAATCTATTTAGAGGTATATACATATGAATTATACATACCGTGGAACATTTATAAGGATTTTTGGATACACTTGAATGAGTATGTTAATGTATTATTTTTTCAGAAGAACATCATTGTGGAAGATATTTATAGACATAGACAAAACCTTTACATTTTCAAAATAATTAAGTGGGTACATAGAATACTACAACTATGTTTTAACATGAAGGTACTAGTGATAAAATAAAAATACCAAAAGGATAGTATGAAAGATAGTATTAACAAAACTCATTATATATGAGATAAGGAGAATTGAAAATGAGTCCTTAACGACTATTAATTCTAAAGAAGTTTCCTTTGTAGAGATGAATGAACCCAAAGTGGAGGATGATATTAATGAATGGGATATTTATGAGGCAGCTGTATTCCATTCCCCAAGATTTATATAAGGAAAATATGGATTCCATGTAATGCTTCCACATGATTTATTGTAGTGTAGTGACATTAAAATATCACAGAAAAATTCCCATATAAATTATAAGATAATGATAATTAAGAAGAGACCTTAAAAATCATATGGGAGTGTAGAAAGAAATAATATTTCACAATAGATTTTTTATAAAGATAAATTTGATTTCCTAGGATGTTGTGTGTGTAAAATAAATAAATATATTTATTAATTTAAGGATCTCAAAGACCACATTGTGGAAGCTCTTGGGGTTATTATAAAAAAACAATCATTAGAGGATAATAATGGTGAAATCACTAAATTGGAAGGGTTCATGGACCTCAAGGTTTTCATAGAAGATTATCTTTATAAAATTGATATAAATAGTGATAAAATGAATAAATTCAACAGGTTCTCACATTATTTGAAACTATATATATGATATCATGAAAAATGAAAAAAGAAGTTAAAGACTGATATTTAACTGATTAAATTTTAGAAATTAGAAAATTAAAAAGACATGGTTGATGACAAGCTTAAAATAGAATAAAATTAAGAAACTATAGTATTTTTAACCAATTAAGTAAAATATCATGTCAAAAGGATTGATGATCTATATGGATAGATGGTGTCCATGTGGAAAATCCTCATTGATCAAAAATAAATTTATACATGAGGAGTGACATATGGATTTTTGAGTGTTTTTCCTATAGAAAAGTTTAAGGAGGATTAAAGGGAGTCAAGGGAAAAGGTAGAAATTTTATAACAAATGTAGTGGTTCAAAAATAAATTTTATTATTTGTAGGGGAATTATTATAATAAAAAATCACAAGAGGCTAATGTGAAACAACAAACAGAAACACCAAAGAAGTTGATTTATTTGGATGATCCAGAAACACCCAGATGACCATAAACATGGAAGTTAAGAGATGAAATAATACACCATGAATATGTTGTTATTATTGTGGAATATGGAGTATAAATAATCTTAGAGTTCTATAGAAAAATTTATTCTAGTGCTCACGAGAAACTTAAATAGATGAACTAAAATTCAAATAATTGATATTTTTAAGATATTATATTTTTTATTTGAAGTTTATGGATATAATTTTAGAAATTTATCGTCCAAGGTAAAAATAATTATGAAGATGGATACAGAACAAACGATATCTTTTTATCCATAAGAATCATCATGCAAGATAAAAACTCATGACTGATTCACATATTTTTAGTTTGATGATGAACCAAAAGGGTAATAGGTGGAACAATTTCATTTTCCACCCAATGAAGGAAAACAATAAATATTTATCACGAAAGTATTATCTGAGAAACATTATTTACATGACATTTATTTGAATGTTATGGATCACCCTAGAGTGTGGATCTATTATAGTCAATTCACTTCCCAAATCAAGAGAGATTAGAATATATTCACAAGATACAAATATAACAAATAGGGTGTCATTTTTTGGAAATAATATTTTTTTTGAAATCATTAGTACTGAGAGTGCTTAAATTTGTGGGAAAGAATTGTAGAACATGGATTTCTTGGTGTTTCAATTCATTAGACACAATTTAATATTTATTGTTAAATTATATTACGAGAGGCATAATGTAAATTGAAATTAAATGGTTTACATCATCAAATAAAGATACAATTTGAAATTAATGCAAGGTAATTGCACAAAAGGTAATCTCAATCCCATTTATGGAGAATATATGGGGATTAATATTCAATGATGATAGGAATAGGGGTTGGAAAATTTATTTTCTATGTAAGAAAAATGTATATAAGAGTATTGGTGAAGAATGAATGAGGTATTTATGTCCCTATGTTATTATGTGATCTAACTCACACATGTAATACATTTCTTGGTGGGAAAATAATGTAGATGATGCACAAGCTGAAGGAAAAAATCAATGATATTTCTTAATTTAGTTCACATTGATATTTGTGTAAAAATATCACTAATGTCCATGGATAAAAAATTTATTATGAGATATTTATTGATGTATATAGTTTTTCGGTATGGATGATGGTAATTTGTTATAAAAATAGTGTTCAAGTATATTACACATTAATATATATTGGTAATGAAGATTCTGTCAAAAAATTCTGATGTTCTTGATAGATAATGGTAGGAAATTCACTAATAATAATGGAGATTAACATATTGGAAAGAATAGTATAAGGTAAAATCTTTTAGTGACATGGACTCCTTGAAAAAATTATGCCATTGAGAGGATGAATTGAACTATTAATAACATGGCTCATACTGTAGTGCCATGGACCCATGCTCCTGAATCCTATGCTATAATCAGACACTTTAAATATTGTCTTTGATAAAAACTATAGATTACAAAAAATAAATATCCAATAATTTAAATAAAAAAGTAAATGTTTCAATACATTCCTTAACAAGACCTTTAGATTTAGATATTTAGAGACATAGAACAAATAAATAATGAAAAAATATCAAATGGACACCCACAGTATTATGAATTTGGTAAAACAAAAAAATCATCAAAATATCCTATATATAATCCACATAATCTATTATATTAGACATATAACGTGTAATAATATTCTTTATAACCTAGGGAAAAGGAAATAAAAGAATGGGTGATGTCAAATGGATAATAGGGGAAACGATACAACTGAGGAAATCATGGGATATGCCTGGAATAAATATTATGGTTAGAATGGGTAATAATCATAATTTCATAATAAACTAAAAATTGTAGCTTAATATATACATGGATAGAAATGAAAATAAATAAATCACATGGACAAAAATAACAAGTTCCTTAGAGATGAAATTGATAATTTCAAAAAGATAATTTTATCATATAAGAAAATATTTACTAATACCAGACATCACAATCTCACCGTCAAGGTAATATTTTTTTTGGGAAAGCATAAACCAAAATACCAAAACTTGTTTGTCTCATGAGACCTACTGATGCATTATGGAAATATATAATTTTGGGCTCCACCCATCACAAGGTTTACTCTAAATACATCATTTTATGATATAATGAGTATAAATAAACATTCATCTTGGCCAATAATTATCAATATTGTAATAACAATATAAAGAACACAAATACTTTCCCCCATTTTAATAAAAGGGATAGCATCATTATAACCCATTTTGGGAAAGAAGGTGGATGGTAAAAAAACAAATAACACACAAGACAATAATCATCCATATTAGAATGACAACCTAATAGACACTAATATTTTCGCCATTTTCAATAAAATAACAATCTTTTTTTGTGAGCATCATCCAATCTGTATATTAATAAATGGTACGTTTACACTTTATAGGGAAATGAGTTTGCTACTATGTTAATTCCTGAATAAAGTTATTATAATCCGTTTAGATAAGGAATTTGAATATTTTCAAAAGAATATAACCCCAGTGTAAATACAAATGCACATAAATATACGGACACAAATGAAAAACATCATTGAAAAAGAAAACTTACACAATACCAACCAATAAGGACATAAGAATTGGATTGTTTTGTACCACTATTTCATTAACCCGAAACATAAATATATATTAGAGAATAAATAGTTAGTAATAGAACCTATTAAGATAACTAATATTTTTAATATAAAGATAAATAAAATTGAATATTAAAAAATCATTTAGAGAAAATTTTCAATATTGATGTAAAAGATGATGTTAAAGAAGGCTTATAGAAGTATTTTTCAAAATGTTATGTGAAAAATCCTTGGAAACCATTACTTTTTCCAAAAATTCTTCCAACATATGGTCTTTAAAGTCCTACAGCTTGTCTTGTAGAAATTCATATAGGGAATAAAAACATGTGAATTTGAATGTAAAAGCTGTTATTAATATGATGAAAAGTACGTTTTCTAAAAAAACTATAAAAAGAGGGAAAAAATTCATGTGTGAAAAAAAATTCCCCAATATATTTATAAAAATTACTATAAAAGAACCTTATTTATTTTATCATATTCAATTAATTAGAAGGAAATAAATTATAAAATATTCATCTGAAAGTGATTCAATAAAACAAAAAACAAATGGAACATAGTTCATAAACTATAGAATGTCCCAAAGAGACCAACAAAACCATTACATATTGAGTAAAATTTTAATCAGAACACCACAAAAGAGAGGTATAGTAATTAAATTTAAAAAAACATGACTAAAATATAATTCATGTTATGATATCTCAAAATGGAAGTATATAGATCACATAAATGAAATTTTTTTTATAATACCAAACATATCTCAAAGAGAGGAACTTGAGACGATAACCCTTACCTTATTACAGAATATTTTTTTGAACATGATTATCTTCATAAATAAAAAAGTTATGTTCATTAGATACCTTCTTATAAACCTTATTATTCTATATTAAATTTACCATGGACCATTTATTATTATTTTCTATATATATAATATATTGTTTCCTATTATGTTTGTGTGAAAATTGTTTCAATTTTGTCTTATATTTTTAATTTTACTGATCAAATAAGATATTTTTATAATATGTTAAATATATACTATAACCATTAAGGATCCAAAAAAATAATGGATTTATTTTTGAATTACTATAATATTTGTATTTAATTTCCCATAGTAATCCAGGATAGAGTTGTATAACTGTCACAAACCAGCCTAGGTACCTTGGTAACTCGAAAACCGAGCCATCCATGACATAGCTCGAATGTCATTACTGCTCCTCATGAGCCGATGACTGGATCCTGAAATCACACTACATGCAAATTGGGAATGATTTTTCCACCAACAATGTGGAAGAAAAGAAACAAGACAATATGCATTACAAAGGAAGCTCCACTGGGAGTAACATACCTTAATCCAACAAGGCATAAACTAGCCCAAAACTACAACCTAGGCACTAAAATGGAAAAATAGACCCAAGGCCCCTAATGACACAACTCACCAAGGCCAAATCTCAACAGCTGGATCCACCTCAATGATATCCCTTCCCATTACTCAAACCTAGATGAAGAAAGTCTGTGAATACCAGAAGGAAAAAAGTAAGGTGTGAGCTTAATCCCAGTGGGATACCACCAATGATTCTATTACAGATGCCAAATATTCATTATCCAAAGAAAATGTTTCAATTTATAAGTAAACATGTTTGGAAATTCAAAAGAATATTTAAACAAAACATGCTATACATTTTCAAAATGATGGAAAAATACTTTATGAAAAGGATTTACAAATGATGTAATATTTATAAAACAATGGATTAAATAAAATAGTAAAATAAAACAATTTAAGTAAAATGAGAGGGAATCTAAGACGTTCCAACATTGGAATAAATTTATATCTCAAATATAAATAAAAAAGCGACAAACATGGTCATCTAGAAAAAAGGTACCATAGTATTAACCAGCTATAGGATTCCACAATCCTTATGAGAACACTGAAAAATGTGTATACACATGTCCCTATAAAACTGGCCAAAGGAGAGTCACCACCAACCTGTCAGGGATGTGACCCACCATAAGTATGTTTTAAAATTTTGTTGTAGCATAGAGTGTAAAAAAATATCTCAATAACAACCAAAATATTTCATGCACTCTTACATGATGTGAAAACTATTTTAAGACATCTTAAAAATATGATCTATCCCATTCTTCCATTTTAAACATGTCAATTTGTTTCCTTTTAAAACCAAAATATATTTTATTCAAAAACATGCCTTTTTCACTTGATAAAACCACTGGGTTTCTATAAAATCAATTTAATTATTTATTTACAGTTTTAAGTCCATTCAAAACCAATTCCATCATTTCAAAATAAATTTTCACAACTAAATTCAACAATTTAATTGAAAACGTTTCCATCAAAACTCTAATTAAAATCAACAATTTAAATCATCCAATTTCCATAAACACATACCTTAATTCAATGGAATTGGGGGTTTTATCGATTCTCATGCCAAAACCAATTCAAATATCCCAATTCAATGGAATTGGATTTTATTACATCAGTTGAAATCGAGGTATATAATTAAATTTAAATTAGCAGTTGAAATCAATCAATCAATACAAGGATAATTAATTTGGATAATAGGAACAGAACCACCTAATACAAGGTCATCGATTTCAACGATAATGATAAACCACAATGTGTGATTCAGCACACCTTTTCAATGCCTTATTATTGTAAGAGTAGACAAACTGAATTTCATTGTTCTTAAAGGTGTCCTAGAACCAAAACATCTTTTTTTTTCATGAGGAAGTAAAATATAACTTGTGATTACATTTTCTCTATCCTAGATATTCTCTAGATTATCATTTTATCTTAACACATTCAATCACAAGAAATATCCATAAAAATAATTATAAACCTCATTTGATAATTATATCCCTATATTTTATATCACAAAAAATAAAATATTACATGAGGTTACTTTTTCTCTATCCTCGATAATTATCAAATTATCATTTTGATTATCACATGCGATAATACTTTCAATATCCTTGATAAAATTATAAATTTTCATTTTATGTCAACACGTATGTTCACAATATTTTCCTTAGAATAATTATAAACCACATTTGATATTATAATATCTTAAGATTTAGATGATAACACATGTGGTAGTCCTTTATAATTATTCATTGATAATTTATATAATTATCCTTTGATAACTTCTTTTAATAATTATCATAAAGAAAACACACAATTTTCTCATGATTATTCATTATAATTATAAGTTGATTAATCATTATAATTATCATTTCAAAAAAAAATTTAATATCATTTGATGGTTCTTTATAATTATTATTTGATAATTAGTCCTAATTATCTTTTGATAATTAGTTTATAAATCACCCCTAATAATTAATGTAATTATCAATTGATAAAACACTACAATTTAGCATGAAAATTTCCCAAATATATTGCTTTTGAGAACCACAAAATTATCATTAATAATACACACCAATTATATTTGAATAATATTATCTTTTTATTATTTTTCTTTTACGGTTTTTTGAATATGAGAAACATAAATAAAATGAAATAAAATGAAACTAACCATTTTTATCTTATGTAGAGCATGTTTATAGAGATATAAGGTCGATTGAAGAACCAAAACAACACCATCAGGTTCACCAATCATGCACAACATAGTCTCGGGGTCATCGGGGCATAAAGAAATCAACCAAAAATCAAAGCAAATAGATTTAGTTTTTTAATAAACCCCAAAATCAGATGAAATAAAACCACCATTTTAACAACCTTGTTTAATCATCCATTTCAACTGAATAGTGATGAATGAGGGTTTTAATTAATCTTATTAGGCTGTTGGTGTTTGAAACTATTTAAAAGGTTTGAAAAAAGGTTTTTAAAACCTTTAGTGTTAAAAATGGTGTTCCAGTGTGTTCTATTGTGGTTTTAGGGAATATTTAATAGTTTTTCATTTTCTTTAATATTTATAGGAATTTAATATAATTATTTATTTATTATACTTATTAATAATGTCAATTAATTAAAGACGTGACCAAACGCTTTTTTTTAATGAATGTTAAGCCCTGCCTAAGGTAAACACCCACATTCCAGATCCAACGGTGGTCTCAGATATCTCAAATGATGCACCATTTAAAAGATAATAATGATTATTATTTAAAAATCTGAATAAGTAATTAATTTAAAAAGGTTTGTTTTTGTGAGCGAGGCATCCAAATTCTCGATGATAACAAATGTTAAACCCCATCTAGGGTAATCCCCTAATTCTAGACCCATTGGTGGTATAATATTTTCCATATGATGTGCCGTTTGGGAGATAGTTAATTATTTCTAATAAATAATATATTAAATATTTTTTAATAACTTTATCTTACAATCAAGGCATACAAAAGTCTGGATCTTTCGAATGTTATACCCCTCCAAGGGAAAACACAATATTTCACTCAAAAAAGTGGCATCAGATTTCTCAAACGACACACAGTTTGGGAGTTATTAAAATATTTTGAATAAAAATTACGCACTAATAAAATTTTATTTAATTTTATTATTCTGTCTTCGTTGAGTATTTTCAGACCTTAGAAACTCATACTTACTAAGTGTTTAATTTATAAATTATTTAATTAAATATTCTAGAAGATTAATTGGGTTTTTTTACCATTCCACGATGTATTTAACAAAAACACAAATTTTTACTGATAAATCGTTTTTTCCCATTAAACATAATAATAATTTAACATAATATGGTTTAGGAATACATGAAAAAATTAAGGGATATTACATTAACATTATTCAAGTAGGTAGTTAAACCAACCTAAACAAGAACATGCTATAAATAAAATAAAATAATGTTACTTTGTGGAGGCAGTAGTCCACACAAGCCTTGATTAATATTATGTTGTCTTTTTGTGTGAATGTAATTAAATAAATTATGGTTAATAAATTAACATAAAAACACTTAAGGATAAAAATTATATTGAGGTTATCATATTAACACGGTTAGGGTAGTTTTAGAATATAAATATTATGAATAAATGGAAAGGAGTAGGTAATACTTACTTTTATTTCTGAAGGGTTTGGGTAAATCCCCTTAATTAAAAAAATATAAATGCAACAGAAACCCTTTTGAAATGGGTAGAGGAAACCCTGTTAAAAACTCAAAGGTCTAGAGGGATTAGAACCAATACATGACCGAGAAAAAAACCCATTACAATCGCCAGAAATCGCAGAAGTATTTTTTAGCTCAAAGGCTCAAAGGCCCTCAAACTAAATTTGAAAGACCCAATGTCCAAAGGTAAAAAGGCCATGATGAAAACCAAAATACACACATGAACAAATTAAATGAGAAAAATCACCACCAATGCATCCACCACCAACCCACCATGAAGAGATGACTCTATCCTCCACTATCTATCACTGCAAATATACTAGCTTCGCCGTGCCGACCTGCCACTGTGCCCACCATCCGAACGAACCAGCATCTCCATTTAAGCACAGATTCATTGAAAAAACAACCGCTATAACTCATTTAGGATCTCCACCATTTGAAAATAACCCACACAGTATCATTACCACCATCCATAGCCCAAACCCAACCATTGCACTCTGATAGCCAATCAACCAAAAAACCCAACTAAATCTCATGACCACATCCATCATCAAATGGGGATATAGGAGAGAACAAAACACCATTTTCACTATTCTCCCCATGTTGGATGCACCAGATCTAATATATAGTGAAGCAATAGTGAACACCCATTCTACAGAACCTCACCTCTACCGGCTCATGACCAACCAGTAATACTTACATTGGAACCATGAAATTTCACTTGATATTATCCTTGAAAATTAAGGGATTAATATGTATAATGGAGACAAGGGGATTATGAAAATTAGAGGAGGATTTATGTGGATAAAATTTTAGAGTTTCATGACGGAAATTAAAGGAATCAGTGCAGCACAAAGGGGAGGGAGTTCCCCTATTTACAAGGGTGGAAAATGGAACATTGGGGAGCCCCCTTTAATTTTCAATGATATCATTGCAGTATTATATGTTTAAAGATTCCAAAATTTTGAAATAATGCAGTTTGGGGTGAGGTTTTTCGATAAGTCCCCAACCAAATATTTATACACATGTTATAAACATGTTGTAATTCATTTATTCTTAGGTTTTTTACATTTACCTTTTTTTAACATGGTAACTAGTCTTTAACTATATAATTTATGTTTTAATAAAAATATAAAATAAACCCTCCAAGAAATTGGTTTTTATGAACCTAAATCTTATCTCCATTAAATCTATTTTAATTTTTAAATAATATTAAATTAACGTTCGAATAATTTTTAATGAAAACCCATTTTTTGTAGAAAAATAGTATTTTAACCATTATGTCTTCTTAATTATTTATTGAATTGGTTACCATTTAAATTTGTAATAATATAATTATATATATATATATTAAATATAATATTATTTCTATTATTTAAAATATAATATTTTAATTTATTTGTTGAAAATTACATAATATAAATAAAATAATTATTTTAAAATAATTGTTTCACCATTACAATGGTCATTAAAATTAATCTTAATAATAATAAAAAATTTATTCCCAAAATTGAAATTGACCTTATTATATAATATTATAATACTGATCTAAAACAATAAACCCATTTTTATAATTTAAATTTCTATAAGTGGTGAAAAATATTTTTTAATATAATAAAATATAATAGTTTTTAAAATAAAATATTACTTACGTTTCAAGAATGATATACATTGGTTTTATAAAAAAATAGTAGTTTTAAATTGTTATTTTTACATATATTTATATTATATTACTATTTTTAAAACATATTTAATTCATTATTTTTTTTATAATTTTATAAGAGTAATAGTTTTTATTAAAATTGGTATTTTCACTGTTCAGCAAATTCCAATTATTTGAAAAAAATTCCATAAATTGATATATAACTATGATTTTTATTTTAAATCTAAATATGATGTTGTATTCTCAAATTTATATTCTAAAATTTTTATGTTCAATTTTTGAATTAAATCATAGAATCTAATGAAAAAACATTTTTCATGGAAAATGACATTTTCAATTATTAACTGTTGTTATTATTTATTACCATTGAACAAATAAATTGTTGTTAAACAATTATAAATATAAAACATAATTTATAATCTTTAATAATTGAATTCATGAAAGTTAAATACATATAACATAAATATCAATTTCTTGAAAAAACATTTCTCTAAACAATAAATGATATTATATGTTATTTTAGGTAAACTAATTGAATTTGATTAATATAGAATTATAATTTATTTTCATAATAGATATATATATATATATATCATAAATTAGTTACTTATACCCATTTTCACTAACTCAATGTCCAGGTTTTAAAAGTGACACTTAAATGTTTATATTTTATCAAAATATATCGTTGTTTCATATATGTTCTATGTTGCATGCGGAATAGGCTATTGACAACATTTGGAGAATTTAAAGGAATCAATATTTTAAAATATTATATTGTTACATAGTCAATTCTCAATGATATGGATATTCTATAGACATATTTGATGCTTTTTGTGCTCACAAAAATTTATATGTCCAACAAGGTTTTATTTTGTCCAAATGAAGAGTGTAAATCCTAAAATATGTTGTATAAGAAGAATAAAACACTAATGTTTTTTTTATTTATTAAAACTAAATTCTATCTCATAAATAATTATAAAAACAAATAAATAATATCGTGGTTATGAAGTTTTTTTTGGAAAATTAATTAAGAAGGAAGACAAAATAATACTAAAAACAATGTCCTAGGAAAATTATTGAAATTTAAAATGCAAGACTTAAGAAAAATTAAGAAAACACACAAACTAGTGACCACTATTTACATAAAAAAATGATGAAATCATAGAGTAATGTGATTATTATGTTATCATCCTTAGGGGAGAACATGGTAAGTATGGAACTCAAAATTTGATACTTGTTATGAGGAAATCATAACATGATTAGCCACAGTAAAGAAGGAAATTAGTGGGTATGATATTAGTGAAAGAAATATCATTGTTTATTAGAAGACCCTATAGAAAATAAATAGGATGATGTATCTATAATAAACATATATATTAATACAAGTTGATACTATGTTTTTTAATAGGCTTCAAAATATATTGACCAGATCAAAGTAATTCATGATGGGATATTACAGATTGAAAAAATTAATATTAGGAAATTTTAGTGAGGATGGAAGATTATATTTCATAAAAACCAAGTGGAATAATCACTATAAATATGTTAAAGTAATATGGAACAATCCATGGATGGTGTATAAGGGGTATACCCAAATTTATTCAACTGACATTGGTTGTACATTAATACACATAAAATTTTCAAAAAATATTTGATGATTTAAGGAAATTTCGAAGTAAAAATAAACGAAGCTAAATCAAATAGATATTAAATCAAAATTCCTCAAATTAATTTTAATGCAATAAATTTATATTTATAAGGAATATGAATTTTATGTAGATAAATATGATAATGATTTTTTTTATTTATGTTGGATTTCTATTAGATTAAGAAAGTAACAATATCTCAGTATTATATACTTTCTAAATACTTGCGTTTTCCACATGTCAAATCACAAAGTAATTTTAACCAAGGAAATCCACTTTCTACAAGTAAAAAAGCAAGAATAATCTCAATATATATTATATATGATGAATATTTAGTGGATAATCAATAACAGACTCACTTAAATTGGATGGATCAATGTAATGATGATGTTAGAGTTGATGTGAAATATCCAGTTATAGTTAGGCATGATTAATCTAGTTTTATTAGTCTTTTTAAAAATCATGTCCAACATTCCAAGGAAAAAAACCATGAGATTATTTATCATTTTATCAAAGATATTTTTTTCAAGGGAAACTAAATTTAGATTTTTTTTCAAACCGGAATCAAATTGTGGATATAATGAAGAATAAACTAACCATGGATGAGATCAATAAGAATAAACTATCTCTTGATGTTGATGAATTTCCATCCCACAATATACTTTTTATAAGTTACCCCCAATACCTAAATTATTTCTTATTTTTTTAAAATATGTGGTGAAACTATTGAATTATTGGATTTTAATTTATAACCATTATTTATAATTTTTTAAATACTTTTTCTATGATTTAATTTACCAAAGAGGAAAACATTTCCAAAAATTAAAATGGAGAAGTTCTCTACGATTTGATAGGTTGTGATTTTTCTTCCTAGATTCAAAAAGGGGGAGAAATCATATGCTGGTGTTTTGGGAAGGGGGAGAGTATTTGAATGCTTATTTATTGGAACCGATATCTTTGAGGGAGTATTAGAATGATAAATTAATGATAAATTGGTTCCTTGAGGATCAATTTAATTAAGCAGATTTCTTTCTAGTAAAGACTGGGCTGATATGGCAGAAGAGGAAGAGATATTGTCTCCTGATGACTCTAATCAATTACTGGATGATAGCAGGGACCAACTAGAGGAACTTGAATTCTCGAATGACATTTTTAGCACTGTTTTAACTCTTCAATATGAGGATCTCACTCTGGATTTGATCAACTCAAGAATCATTGATGTTCTGGACACTTGTCAATCTGAGTTTGAAAATATTCTCCCTTATCAGATTATGGACTCTTCTCTAACAAAAATTGGATCCATTTCAGCTAATGGTATCATTATTTCAGACGATCATACTGAGAGCAAGAGGGGCGGCTCATTTCTTCCTGAGTAGACATCCATACCAGATCTTGATGCTTCTCTTATGTCCAAAATCAATTCCAAGAAGGATGATTCCCAATCCTGTATAGAAATGCTTTTGGAAATCAATCCTGGAGGTGTTTCACATAATACTATAAACAATGCTGAATTTACTCCAGAGAAATATTCTTCTATGGATGTTCCTCAGGACACTACATTAAGAATATCCCATAGAATTAAAGAGTTTCTTAATCAGTAGAAAAAGGGGTTCAACCCCACTCAAAGTCTCTAATGAAGATCCTCTTTTGGAACTGCCAGGGCATAGCCAACTCTAGAACTTTGAGTTCCCTTCAGCTTCTTATGTCCAAACACAATGCTGATGTCATTGGAATTGCTGAACCTAAGACAAAGGATACTCGTTCTTTCTCTATCTCTGACAAATTTGGATACTCTTTTTTTATTTCTGTACATGATGATTATTATGATCGGCTTTGGATCTTGGTGTATAGCAGGTTTGTCAATCTTACTCTTGTTGATGTACATGAGCAAATTATTACTTTTAAATTCAACATCCAAGCTCAAAATTTATACTGCTCAATGGTTTATGCTTCAAACAATTATCTGGCCAAAAGGGATCTTTGGTAGAAAATCTCTAATCTGTCACAAATCATAGATGACTCTTGGCTGATTATCGAAGATTTTAATGCTACTCTCCATGCTGATGAAAGGCTAGGAAATCCTCTTCTTTTTCTGCTATGGATGACTTTCATTTCTGTGTGGAAAATTCTAACCTGATTGAGGTCAATCTGCTTGGGGCCAAGTATACCTGGTATAGAAAGCATCTTAATGGCATGATGGCTAGTAGAATTGATCGTGCTTTTGTTAATGATAAAGTAATTGATTGTTGGAAAACCATATCTTGTGTGAATCTTGCCAAACATAACTCTGATCATCATCCTATCATGTGTTACTTTATTGGAAAAGTTAAGAAGTGACCTCTTCCCTTCTGGTTCAACAATTCTTGGACCACCCTTCCTGAATAGTCCACCTTGGTCAAAGATTCTTTGAGCATTGGGGAAAGAAATCATCCTTTATCTTGTGTTTTCAAACTTCGCTCACTCAAAATTAAGATAAAGCATTGGAGAAAAATCAAATTCAGCCTTATTGACCGGGAAATTGACTCTCTTGAGAACACACTGCATGGACTTCAACAAGCTATGACCTGTACTGATTTTTCTTTCATAGATGGACAGGAAGCTGAGATCTCTTCTAATCTGAAAAATCTACTGAATCTTAGAGAGAATATTCAAAAGGAAATTTATAAGGTTAAGTGGCTTACAGATGGTGATAGAAACTCTAAGTTCATTAATGCCTTACAAATATGTAAAGAGGTTATCAGACCTCTATCTCTCCTCAAGAATGGGGATGTTATTCTTGATGATAATCAAAATATCTCGAATCATATTGTCTCCATTTTTATGAACCGTTTAAATGGACCTAAATGAAATGGTGATCTCCTAGATGGTATTATACCTACTCTTTTTACTAATGAGGATAACTCAATGTTGATAAGAATACCCTCTGATATTGAAATAAGGAATGATGTCCTTGGTCTCAGAAAAGACAGCTCTCCTGGGCCTGATGGATTCACAAATCACTTCTTTCAATTTTATTGGGATATCATTCAAAAGGATGTGTCCAGATTAGTCAACCACTTCTTTACTGATGGCTCAAAAATTCATGGAATCAATGCTCAATTAATTGCCTTAATTCCAAAGTTGGACAATTCTATTGACATCAGTCAATTCAGACTTGTTTCCCTGATCAATACCATACAGAAAATTCTCACAAAAATCTTGGCTAACAGGCTCGCTAGCATCTCTGATAAATTCATATTCTGGAATCAGTTTGGGTATGTCAAAGGCAGAAGAATTGAAGATTGTCTTTTGAATGCATCTGAATGTGTTAATCTTCTTCAAAAACCTACAAGAGGAGGAAGCATTGCTCTAAAATTGGATATTAGAAAAGCTTTTGACACTATTGATTGGGACTTCATTAGTAAGGTTATGAATAAATTTGGGTTTCATTCGATCTTCATATAGTGGTATTATACTTTGATTAGCTCAGCCTATATCTCCATCCTGATAAATGGATCACCCGAAGAATATTTTAAGTGCTCTAGAGGAGTGAGGCAAGGGGATCCCTTGTCTTCCATTATCTTTTCCATCACAGAAGATTACCTTAGCCGATTGATTACTTATAATGTTGACAAAGGACAGTTGAAAGTTATTCAAGCAAACCGAGGCATCTCTGCCCCCTCCCATATTCTATTTGCAGATGATATTATCATTTTTACTCAGGGAGACAAAAGAAACATTCAGCATCTTAAATCCATCCTCCATCACTATGAGCTTGTCTCTGGTCATGAGGTTAGCTGGAATAAATCTTTCATATTCTTTGGGAAAAATATTTCAAATTCCAGGAAGCATTATATGATTCAGAGTCTTGGAATAAGAGAGGATTCTCTCCCCTTCACATATCTTGGGGTTCCAATGTTCTTTGGGAGACCACGCTCTACATACTTTAATGATGTTGTTAGTCAGATTGGAATAACTCTCTCTAATTGGAAGCGTAAAACTCTATCCATTGTTGGAAGAATTTTCTTTGTTAAACATTTGATCATTTCCAAACTTGTTTACTCTTTTATGGTGTACTCTTGGCCTGCTTCTATAATCAAAACTCTCAAATCCCTTATGAGGAATTTTGTTGGAGTGGTAGCATTCTTGAAAGGAAAATTATCGCTGCTCTATTGAAAAAGTGTTTTCTACCCCTCTCTATGGGGGGCTTGGAATTAAATGCATTGAGCTCTTTAATCATTCCCTTCAGGCCCAATTTATTTGGAGGCTCATTAATGGAAAATCAGGATCTCTTCATTTTATTAGGGATAGATTCCTCACCAGATTGGTTGCTGGAAGGTTTGCATATATTCAATCCTCTGTTTGGCCTGGGTTGAGAAAAATATTTCAAAAGATTAATAAACACTCTCGCTGGTTGGTGACTGCCTCCTCCAATCTGAAATTCTGGAGGGATAACTGGACAGGTACTCCATTTATTGATACTATTGATGTTGATTATACTAATGTTGATTTAGATGCCTCTATTCGAGATTAGATTTAGCATAATGGTAACTTTCCTGCCCATATTTCTCAAATTGTTAATTCTTATGATTTCATTAACTCTGAGGACATCATGGTTTGAGAACCAAGTGCAAATGGAATGCTTGAATCTAAAGGATTTTACAATCATTCAATACAGGCCAACACTTTCAATGTTGTTCAGCATTTCAGAAGATGGGTACAACCCTCTCAGTTTACTCTTCTTTGGAGACTTCACCTACAAAAAACTACCAGTGGACAGGAATCTTCAGAAGGTCGGTATCTCTCTTTTCTCTAGACGTGATTTGTGCCATGAACATAGAGACGACTTGGATCACTTGTTCCTCTCATGTGAAACTGTTTCTTCACTCTGGATCATTATATCTGATCTCTTTGGCATCTCAATATCACAAACCAACAGCATTGTAGATTTTCTGCACTTAATTTCAGCAGTACAGTGTTCCAAGAAAATTCATGCTTTATTTCTTGTTGCTTGTGCTGAAACTTTTCACACTATATGGACAAGCAGAAAAAAAAAGTAGGAATGAAAATTCCACATTTAATTACAATATTTCCCTTTAAAATATTCTCTCAGCGACTCGATATTCAAATCAGTTCCACACTGAACAATGTCATAATTCCATCACAGACTTTTCTGTCTTGAGGAGGCTTCATCTGTCAGGTAATTTTCCTAAACCCATGGGTACTCTGGATATTTTCTGGACTCCTCCCTTTGCAGGTTGGATCAAATGTAACCCGGATGGTGCTTCAAAAGGTAATCATGGACCGTCGGGATATGGTATTGTCTTCCGTGATCACAAAAGTGATTTAATTGATGGATTCTATGGTCCTTGTGGTCATTCTACTGCCATTGAAGCTGAAATCATGGCATTAATGAAAGAAGTGGAGATTTCTCATCAAAGAATTTGGAATGATCTATGGTTTCAAAGTGATTCTTCTAATATTGTCCATGCTGTTCGGAAAAATCAGATCCATCTTTCCTAGAAGCTTACATCAAAATGGATCAAATGTCTTGATACTCTTGCTTAAAAGAACTTCATCATCACACATGTTTACCGTGAAGCCAACTCTCCTGCTGATAAACTTGAAAATAAAGGTATTTATGAAGACTTGGGTTTTCATTTGACCACTATTGATGAGGAGATGCTTTATATTCTTACTAGAGACAAATGTAAAATCCCATCATTCAGACCCTTGTAATTTGTTTTGCTTAATTGAAACTTTATTGCTTGCTTTTCTAAAAAAAATTAATTAACTATTGTTTCTTCAAATTATCTTGACTCATGTGGGATTTTATTTTATGATTAATGAATAATTAATGTAGAATCATGAGAAAAATATGTAATATTATAGAGAAGGTAAATTTTAATGTTTTACGATAGACGTATTGTGAATTTTTTTTTGTAAGAGTTGTCAATAAACCAAAATGGGGATATTGTTTTTAAAAATCCCCTATAAACATATTGGGGTTTTTTTTAAATGAAATTAAAGTTACTTCAAAAGGGATTTATAATGTCATGATATAGGATGATGAAATTTTTGATGAATTTTGATGTTCTATATTCAGGATAGATGTGACACTATAAAAACATATGTTACAAAATTAATGGAGGTCTTGGAAAAATTGTAATTATATGGGTTCTATATATATATATGAATCATCAAAAATCAGAAGTGGGGTTTTATAATTTTTATTCGAAGAATAATAAAATTAATACTTTGACTCACCTTGGCACGTTGTGATCCATCTATACTAGAGTCTAATTTTATAATGGTTGGAATTGAAGGGAGTTTGACACCCAATGTCAAGACCACAATATAGTTTGAATTTGGGTTGTTTGGATCCAAATTAGTAGGTGATAACATGGGAACCTTCATATCTCTTTAAGGTGACATATATATGCAAATATAATAAATTAAATCATTATGAAAGGCTATTTATTGTATATGTGTGGATAATGTGTAGTAATATCCTATTTTTTCAAATGGTAAAGTGATCAGTCATGCCATGGAAAATATGTACATTCTGTGAAATGAGTAAAGAGGATTTCACTTTGAATTCTATTCTAGATATGTACACACTACGGTATTTTTGGCCACACCATAGATACTGAATATATATGAGATGGAATTCACATAATATATATTACCAATCCATGATAATGACAATCATTTCATGTTGTTCTAGTCAATAGTGAATTATATATATTTCCCCATGATTTGACTTTTTTAATCTTATACATGAAATAAAAGATTAATATATTCATGCCGCAATAAAGCATTACACACCATTTAGGATCCTATTAATGAAAAAATTCATTGTTTTTTAAAAGTTGTTGAAGGTCATTCTATGATTTTGACAATCCAACTCAAGTCCACCCCATACTTGTCACCAGAGTCAGTCTATAACAAGGAATCAGATTTGTTACCGATCCTCCAGGGATGGAAACTAGAATCTAGCATCAAAGAGACATAAAAGGAATGGTTTAATAGATGAAAAATAAATAAATAAAAATAATTGAATAATTGGTAGCAAAAAATGAAATGAAAATGAAACATACCTCCATGTGAACTCATAGGTCACCTCCCACAAAAGAATTACATTCTCTCCATTAGTGATCTAAAACTGAGAGAACCAGAAGCCGGAAAATGTTGAAGAATGTTTCTATGAGCACCAAGATACTCAACGGGGATTCCGATGATAAAAAATTACATATGAATATCCTTTAAAGTAAAGTCCAATCATGATTATTTAAAAAACATGACATATAAAAATAAGTTCTTCCATTCGTTTAAAAACAATCCTTCTATTTTTAAGGAAAAAAATTCTCTTACATTTCCATAATAGTTTCCAAAACATGAAATGATATTTATATAAATTAATTCTAAAGATAACCGGTGTCGAAATAGGAATATTGTTGTAGAATGAAAAGAAATGGTTTCATCTGATAAAAATACTAGAAAATAGAGGAAAATAATGTATTTTTGAACTTATTCCATGGGATATAAGGTGTTGTCTAAAACTACAATGAATATTTCTATAATTCATATCACATAATAAATATATTCTTGTGTTGGATATCTTCAAACACTTCCCTAACACTCAAAGACACCCTCACTAGCACAACCAAGGGGCACACCCCAAAAGTAGATATGTTTTCTACTCAGGACCACCATCTAGAGAAAAATATCATCTACTGTGGAATGTGTACCTAAACAACCTACCTAACTACCCCTGACTTCCCATGATAATTAAAATGGAGGTTGTTCTTATTAAACTGTCATACACATATAAAGAAATACATTTCATATAAAAGTATGTGATTAACTTACTCACCTCCAGACTCCCTACAAAAGGGTAGTCCCATTTTTAGTCATATAGAAAAAATTTAAATCCCATAACATGGAACACATTTCATATCACACATTTATCACATTTCCATTCCAAAGGGGAATACCATAAGATGGGTTTTCTAATTTCATAGAACAATTTAATGTGAAAACCATCCCTTATCACTTTAAGAAAACATTTTTGGTAATTTCTATCTTCAATGTTATAAATAATTTCAAAAACCAATTAATAATTTAAGATAACATACATTATCAAATAAGGTTGAAAACAAGTTTAAACAAGAGAAACTGATATTGGAATCTTAGGTGAATTATGTAAATCAAATGAAAAAATATTCCCAATGGCCAGAATCAACTTTCATAACATTAATATACTATAAAAAAATAAAAACACAATTTTAAAATAGTCATCCAATTAATTAATTCAAACTATATTCTTGTACATATTGAACTTACACCACAACACTCTACCTTTAGAGATGGAATCTTCACACTTACATGAATGTACAATTCCTCATATATAAATATGTACCCTTTGACCTAATTTACATATTCCCCTCACTATGAGGGAATATTTACAAGTAGGGGATATAAACATATATACATATATATGTAATTACATATGCATACCCCTGTAAGAACCTTGAAAAATGGTATCTTGAAACCACCCCAAATGATCTGAAATGCAGAAGAAAGTTATAAGGAATCCAAAGCTTACAAAATACATAATTAAAATCAATCCAAGTAATTAAAATTTAAGGATATACAATTGTATCTAATGAGGAATACACTTCATTCGATAACCACTAATAGAACATGATTTAATCAGGCATTATGAACTCCAGGAACAAAGGGACAACCAAAACAACACCTGAATAAGGGATAGAGTTCAACCTGGGAACACATTCCACATGGATGATAGAAAAAAAATAGAGGGATGAGAAAAAAGTGTAGGATGAGAGATACTCATCAGGGATCTCAACACCAACAATTAGGGGAATATAGCCCATCAGAGGGAGAGTTAGAGGAGGTGGCACACGGCAGGGAACCCTCAGGGATGTTGGTGTCACGTGTCACATGAAATAAGGCTACGGGAAATCTAGCTGATCTGGTAGGGGGAAGGGTTAGAATATAATAATAATAATAATATAAATAATAATAAGATAAATTATAGTTGTATAATTTAAATAATTAATAACTATAACAATAATAATAATAATAATATTATTAATAAGAAAAATATCATTTCTTCTCTTTTTTTACTTTTTTTAATTTTGGGAAGACTGCATGGTTTGGATACATGGTTTACCAGACCATGTGACATCAATTTTGTTCTTATATCTCAAGGTATAGGGACTGCAGAGGCTCGCACAGAGGGGTGGACACATGTGTGCCTATTTATAAACCCTGAATTGTTTCATTGTACAAGCTACAATGTTTTCACTAGAACAGTTCACATTTTATGCATACTATGAACATTCTTTGTCTTCCAAAAACCATCAATTTTCAGGAAAATAACCTAGAAATCCATAAAAACCACATGACCGAAAATAAAAGTAGTAAAAGAGATGTGTCGGGACAAGGTATGAAAATTATCCCCACCCTTGACACATTCTGAACCTAGAACGTCTTAAAATATCTTTCCAAACCAAATATGAGGCAATGAAAAACACCACCCAAATGAGGACTCAATATAAAAAATTCAAAGAACCATGAAAATTCATCTTCTACCCCTAACTAGAATATATATAAATGGATTCACAACTATAGTCACACTATCAAATCATGGAACACATAAATCCTATAACATAGAAATCACCATAGAAACCCTTCAGGGTTAGGTAGGGTGGAATTAAAGAGTCACAAAGGTAACTAGGGTTCATAATTACCAAGAAGAAAATAATAAGTACTAGAGAGAAAGGCTCACCATAAGCGCACCGAGGGTGATCTCCCCACCATTTTAAAAATATTAATTATACATTGGCTCCCCAAACATGAAAAATAGAAAAATTCAAATTGAAACCAACGTTTCAAGAAACCAGATAAAAAAATTAGTTTATTCCTCAATCAAAAGATTAATAATTCTCCAAAATAAATATCCATTAAAATAATGAATTTCCAAAAAATAGAAAAAAAACATCCCATATTCACAATAATATATGACCCTACCTTGATCAATATCCCAAAATATGAAAACATTTTTAGCAAAAGAAACGTTAAATAGAGTCAACATCAGAACCATGCTTCTCCAAACAGGTTGGAGTCCTTTGAAGGGGTGGGTATGGATCCACTTCACTTCCTAAAAACACACTAAAAAAATAATTATAGATGACCCAATCATCAACATGTAAAATAGGTCTATAGTGCTTTTAGACATGAATAATTCTTGTTCGTCATCACTAAACACCAATTGGACACCCATATTTTACTCCTAGGTGATTATAGAAGGACGAAACATGACAGATGCATCATATCACATCCCAACAGGCTATACATATCTCCCTTCTATTTACCTTCATTAGATCCACCACCAGTACTAATAGGGATTTGCATGACATCAACCATCTTTGGATCTCCAGCTAAAATATCCTCGATCCAAGCAACCCACCTCAATAATTCTTCATAAGTGTCATGAAATGAAGAAACTATTTCAAACAATTTTGGTTGGAGGTTCTTATCAATGAATTGATCCTACAAGGTCTAATAATCATACTTTTAAGGGAGACACAGAACCAACATGTAAAAACTTTTTGAATAATCCAACACTGTCAAATATCCTTTCCAGAGATTGTACAACTCCATCTCCTATGTTACCTTCATGGATTCATAGAAATACCACCAGATAAAAATGGTATTGAAGCTTTCCCTTGAATAGAACATTTTTTATTTGATTGATAAATATACTTATACCACTTAAAACCTGGTCCTTCTAGCATAAAGGTCATGACCGTGAGCTTTAGAATCTCGATGAGCTCAAGATGAATTAAAATATTCTCTACTATTCAAAACTATACAAATCTTGGCATTATATTGAAATTATGTTCTTGGTAACCGTTAGTACAAAATTAAAATATTTTAAATCCGAAACCATCCATGTTGACAATTAATGGTTGTAGTCACCAATGACTAGGGCGGCTATCCTCACAACATTAGTAGCTCTCAGATAAACCTCTCCTCAAGAAATATATAGAAATCTAATTGGTTTCAACATTTGGATAAATATGGTAGCACCAAAAGCTATATCTAACACCCAACGTATATATATTTAAATATTACACTTGATAAAGAACACACCTTTAGGTTCTTATGGCTTCTGGGTGCAGTTTATTTTGTAGTGGCCTAAACTTACACATGAAAAACATACTACCTCCTTTTCCATTCACTACATTTAGATCTTCCTATTCTAATAAGGGTGGTGCATAGGATATGGATATTTATTTGGAGTCCTGGGCCCCTTGGCCTTGTTATTCCTTTTATTGTTCACCATTTAGACTATGGAATTATCACGCCCCATTCCCTTATCAACTTCGAAAATCAAATTATGAATTTCTGAAAGACTCTTCTTATTATTTCTAAAAATTTAATTAAAAATAAAACAAGAGAAGGTCTTAGGAAGTGATAAAAGTATGAGATATTTAGGATACTCCTTTAATAATTCAACCCCTATGATTTATTGGCATTCAATGTAGGAAACTCTTATAAGTATACTTCTCTTGATAGAGATCCTGAAGGCGTGACACCATTATATACACATCAATGTCTTCATGTTACAACAAACTTTCCTCAGACGGGGATGATACCAATAAATATTGATCATATAAAGAATTTTTCAAATGTTTCTCATAGATTTATAAGTACTCATAACATTCCTCAATACTAGGTGCTGTAGAAATAGGTTCTTGTATCACATACAATATCCTTTCATGGTGAAGGATAATAGATAAACACCTTTTCCACTTATTGAAATATGTGTTGTTGATAAAGTTATCCTTTTCATGTATGGATTGTCGTGATTTTTTTAAAGACATTTTAATGTTTTTTCTACTAATAAAATGAGCATAATATTAGTACTTCAATAATTAAAATTTAGACAAATAAATAAATATTATATTTATTAGTCTCCCACTATTTAATTAAAACTCAATATCCCTCACTATTGGCTTCAGAATATCATATTTCATGGAAATTCTTGTGGAAAGAATCCATATTTCCCTTATTATTACCCTAACTGTTGTTTGGTCAAGAAACATGAATGGTTTTAGGTGGGAATTACAAATTCCAACTGTATTAACTCACAATCCCTTGATATGTTGAGTGGGCTCCCAAAGCCTGAAATCCTTAATTTATATTTTCTGACCCCCTGCCTCTTAGTTACACTAATACTTTATTTTGCTGTCAACCCCAAACCACAAGTCATAATTTTTCTATAATTGAAAGCATCCCAACATTTCCTAGTCATGAACTTTGAGCTATGTTTCAGTGTTAACTGATGTAGTGTATAGGTGTACGGACAAAATATATACCATGGACAAAATATTTTTTTTTCGTTTATGCGTAAATTTAAAATTACTATCTTTATCAATTTCTTGTTAATATTAAGTGGATTTATTTAATTGATTTACCATGTATTAGATAATATCCACACATAATCCAATTTATATTACTTCTATCTTGTATACTTTTTAATTTCATTAAATCATGTGATCATGAAAAAGTATTCATAATGAAATAACCATGAAACGTGATTAAAATAAAATATCAAATTGATGTGATCATGATCTTTTACTAATGGTGAGTTTTTCTAGCAGTTGATAAACTAACAATTGACCTAGTTTAATAGAACCTTGAACCAATTAATGTTCGTGTTATAGCCTTCCAGATGTACAACTTTGTATCTCTCTGGGATTGGGTTCCCCTTAACACCAAACTTAAACCAAATCCACTAGCATGGGAGTTCCATCAATTAAATATGCCTTTACTCACACATAGGTTAGGGGGAATGGTTTAGATAAAAGATACGATGAGAAAACATTTCCATACATAATATGATGGAAGAAGGAACACCGACTAAAAATTTAATTTAGTAATAAATTATATTACACAAATCACATATGAAGGCCAAGTATATTCTCATGATCATCCACATGAATGCGATGAATTACAAATTTATCAAAAATATCATTAATTTCTGAATCACTATTATTCAAGATAAATCAGTATCAAATCAATGAGTTATCATCTTTAATTAATAAATTATTTTTCTTAATTCTTATTCGAAATTACATGAGATTTTCATCAGTCAAAATTTTAGATAAATTACATAATTATATTTAAAATTTATTGTGTACATAAATGTAACTTGGAGGAAGCATGCCGAATAACTATCAGATCTACCCAACATCTATTATACACATATACTATTTATTATTTTTGATATTTATCATACATGAATTGTAATGTACTTTCATGATGTTTAGTATAAAATTAATGATTTCATAAATTAAATATTTCTTGTGAAGCTCTTAAAGGGATGTCTGTGATGTATTCACCCACTCCATGACTGTGGTGGCCAATGTGCCAGCCCCACCCCCATCTTCAGGGGAGGGTTCTCTGAAATATTTAGAGGGAGTAGCGCCTAACCATTTCTATCCTCTATCCAACCTCAATCTTATCCCCCCATTTACCAAAATCTCATAATTCCCTAAAGTTATTGATATATTCAATGGTTTCTCAATCCTTTATATTTTTATCATGGAATTCAATGAGGTATCAAACCTTATGAATAAGACCACGATTGTTTGGATCATGTAGAGATGACCTTCAGTTTTCTTTTTGAAAGGTTTGCTTTTGCGTCTTCGAATTTACATGAAATGGAAATGGTGGGATTGATCAACAACAAAAACATTATGGTTTGTTTCTCTTCAGAGGAAGACCTGGGAAAAGCATGGTCTTTCTACCCCATAGGGGGAAAAGAGCTCATTTCAACCTCTCCAGATGGACTTATGATTTTTATATGAAGTGAAACACACTGTTAGTGATGATTTTTGATAGCTTTCCCGAAAATCATTTATTGTTCGAAACCATTAGATTATTATATTTCTAGGGAACCTTATTGGAAGATAATTGTGTTCTAATAGTATAACACATTCTTTTTTTCATCCTGTTAATCCATGTGCCTCTGTGGAAGTTGATGTGTCATGATTTCTTGGTGAGAATGTTTGTACTTATGTGGGAGAAGAGTTTTGTTGCCGATGTCCTATAGTTTATGAATCAGGGTTTGATTTTTGTTTCAAATTTATAATAATTGGAAATTCAAAAACAAACTCTAGGTGGGGGGGGGGGGTCTAAGAACCACTATATGCATAAGGGTGGTGATTTAGGATACAGTGGTAAGACCTCAGGGTGTAGTGTAATTGAGAGTTTGTCCTGAAAGAGAACATTGGGTGCATCTACAAACCTAAATTATGCATAGGGAGTGTAGTGTGGAATAAGGTAGGGTAATCCAATGGTGGTTGGTGTCATTAGTCATTTGATAGAGGATCTGGGTGACCCCAGTACTTCTCTATAATCTCATTAGTGAAGGTTAATGTAGTGGTTTTGATGGTAGTTGATGTTTTCGATCCTCATAACACTCTTAGGGGTCCTGTTGGAGGGGATTCACAATATGATAATAGTAATAATTCTATAGTGGAGTCACTTAAGGGTGATTAGGGATGATTCATGACTATGATGAATATATCATATGGTGAGGTAGTACGACTTGTGAATGGTACCGGTGGTAGAGGTCAAGAAGTATCACTTAATAAACCAAGAGAGGGTGACAATTCAGGTGGAAACGATCTAGATCTTATCATGGGGGGTGATTCCATGATTAGGACAAGACTAAGAAGGTATGTGGAAGGTATTGATATTGTCAATCGATTTGAGGGATTGGCGAATGATGATCCGGCTGAAGAGAATGAAGCTACTGGGGTTTTCCTTCCAAAGATGAGTAGGGGGTCTTCGGGAACGAGTCCATTGATGATTTTTTGATCTTTTTTCATGTGATACAATAGATGATTTATAGGGAGCATGATTACCAGTACGAGGAGGAGTAAAAGATAGAGGGGAAATCAAAAATTGAGAATGGACTACTCATATTTTTCTTTACCCATGGAAACAATATCCTCAAAGAAATAAAAATACAACATGTTGGATAGTGATTTTAATCTCGAAATTTTTCAATTTTGAATGAGACTACAGATTTTAGGGATTTATTTCACAAGAATTCCTTATCTTGTTAGTTGTGCACTTCAGGTGATGCATATGAAAAATATCTCAAGCTTCTGTGGCACTCAGAAGAAAAAATCATTGAAGTTATTCTAGTGATTAATGATTCTAATGAAATAGATTAGAGGATGATGGGAAGACAATAAAGGGTGTATACCAAAGAAGAATAGAGAACATGGATAGAAAAGTAAGATATAATATTGATAATAGGATTCAATGATGGGAATATCATCCAAGAGGAGTACATACAGTCTTAGGAAAAGGAGTAATATTAATTTGAAGAGGTTTTAAAGGACGATATAGATACTCTTTTAAACTCTCTTTATTGGAAATTAATGAAGTAGATTAATTCTAGTAGATTTATGTTTTCATTTAATGGATTTTTAATTTCCTTCAGTGATTGAATCTTGAGGTTTCTCACTTTTTCCTTAAATGTGTTTTGATAATAAAAAGGTAATTTTTTTTCATTTACGCAAATTGCATGATTTTTATATAATGTTTCATACATTAAAACCCATCACATGGTGTGTCCTATCAACATAATGACCTCATGCGGGAACATGTTAATAAGGTTTACAAAGTATAAAAAATAGATTTTAAATCAACATATTTTGGTATAATTACATGAAGTGTACAGGAAAACTACACTATGTGTACATATCTTAGCCTGTATCCATGGCACTGGCCTAGGAACTCAGCAAGTAAATCGTGTGTCAGAAAATAGGAGTACATTGTGTGTGTAAGTGACTACATGGCATGTGGTCTCTGAGATAAGAAGTCACTAGTTAGGTAGGACATGTATGGTAATAAATGTCCCATATGTGACTCAAAGGGACTACATATATGGTACATGGGATACCTATCATGTTCAATGATTTACAGTGGACTAAGATGGTCGGTAAACACTGGGTGTAAGAAATAATCACAATACACGTCATCAATACACATGGTTTGAATGAATTTCATAGTAAATTAAGGATGCATTGAAAATATGTACATGGTGTGTAAGGCATTTTATAGTGATTTGTAAGAGTCCTAGGGGTTTCAAGGTGTATTTGGGGTTTTGGGGTGGTTTGAGTTTTTTGGGGTTTAATGGATTTTTAGAGTTTTTTTATCATTTTTTAACGTTTTTAGGGGTTTAGAGGGTTTTTAGAGATTTTATTGGTGTTAGGATTCTTATTGGTTTTATATTTTTAAGGTTTTTATGGGTTTTATAGTTTTAGGGGTATTTCATGGTTTTTAGTGTTTTTTACATTTTCATGGATTTTTAGGGATTTTAATGATATTTATGGTTATTAGGTTTTTAAGAATTTTAAGTATATTGTTGATTTTGTGGGGTTAGATGGGTTTTTGGGTTTGGATGGGTTTTAGGGTTCCTACAATCCTATTTTATTTTTAGAGTTTTTGAGATTTTTTAGATCTTTTAAGGTTTTTAGAGTTTTTTAACATTTTAGGTATTTTGAGGGATTTTAGGGTTTTTTGTGGGATTAAGGGTTTTTTATTTTCTAAGGATTTTCAGGTTTTATAATTTTTAGTATTTTCATTGTTTTTCCTGAGGTTTTCATGGGTTTTTACATTTTTTGGGAATTTTAGAGATTTTTTTTCTATTTTATGGATTTTGGAATTTTTTGGGATTTTGCTGGTTTTTATGGATTTTCTAGGATTTTAGGGTTTTAAGTTTCTTTCTCACTTTTCATGGACTTTTGGGTTTTAGGGTTATTTTGAGTTTTTAGTGATATTAAGGTATTTTAGAATTGTTAATGTTTTTAACCTTTTTATAGATTTTAATGGGTTTTAGAGTTTTTCTGGGTTTTTTTCCGGGTTTTTAGTGTGTTTAAGGTTTTAGGTGTTTTATGGTTTTTTGATTTTATTCATGTTTCCAAGGGTATTTTATATTTCCATGGATTTTAAAGAAGATTTTAAAATTTTAAAATTTTAATGTTTTTTTGGGGTTTTTTTTGGATTTTGACGTTATTTAAAGGAATTTAGGGGTTTTGGGGTTTTCATGGTTTTAGTGCCATTTGTGGTTTTTGGCTTTTCTTGAGTATTTTAGGGTTTTAAATATTTTTTATATTTTTAAACATTTTTATCATTTTTAGGGCTTTAAGGCTTTTTATAGTTTTTAATTGGGATTTAGGTGTTTTTTGGGGTTTAAGGGGGTTTTATGGTTTATAGTGGTATTTATGGTCATTAGGGGATTTTCAATAATTTTAACAATTTTTACCCTTTTGTGGATTTTAGTGCATATTTACAAATTTTAAGGCTTTTAGGGTTTTTAGGGTTTTTAGGGATTTTAATGGGTTTTAGGTTTTTTCCATGGTTGTAGTTTCTTTTGGGGGTTTCAGATTTTTGTTTTTGTGTTTTTAGTGTTTTATCGGTTTTTATAGTTTTTATGAGGTTTTAAACATTTTTAAGGGATTTAAAATGTTTTGGAGTTTTACAGAGTTTTTGGGTTTTTATGGGTTTTTATGGTTTTTATGGTATTTAGGGTTTTTCCATATTTTGGGGGGGTTTTAGGGTTTTTACGTTTTAGGGATTTTTTATGGATTTTTTTGGTTTTTCTAGTTTTTAGGAATATAATGGTCTTTAGGGAATTTTTTTGGTTTTTAGTGATTTTCAAGGGTTTTTTGGGTTTTTTAGTTTTTTGAATTTTTATGGGAATTAGAGGTTTTTTTTGTTTTTAGGGGTTTTATAGGGTTTTTAAGGTTTTAGGGGGGGTTTATGTTTTTTGGGGTTTTAGGATTTTTTACATTTTCTGGGAAATTTATGGATTTTTTTGTTTTTATGGATTTTAGGGTTTTTATGGTTTTTGGGAATTTCGGGTTTTTTGTGTTCTTTTAGTTTTTTTAGTTTTTATGGTTTTTTAATTTAATATAACATTTTTGGGGTTTTAAGGGTTTTAATAGTTGACAGTTGTTTTTATTGTATTTATGGGGTATTTGGGTTTTATAAGGTCGGTAGGGGTGTTTATTATTTTTATGGTGTTTTCAAGGGATTTAGGAATTTTTACTTTTTAAGGGATATTTCTAGATTTTAAGGAATTTTTTGGTTTTTATGGATTTTTAGGGTTTCATGAATTTTAACAGTTTTTAGTGTTTTAAGGGTTTTAAGGGTTTTGGGGAGTTTTGGGTTTTCAGGGATTTTTTAATTTTAAGGGTTTTAAGGGTTCTTAGTTTTTTTTTAATAATTTCCAACATTTTAGGGGTTTTAAGGGGTTTTTAGTGTTTTTAGTGGTTTGTAGTGTTATTATGGGTTTTTAGTTTTCTTAAGGTTTTATGGTTTTATAATTTTTATGGAGGATTAATGGGTTTTAGGGCCTTTTTAGGGGTTTTATGTTATTTAGGTATTTTTTTAGATTTTATGGACTTTGAGGGTTTTTAGGGGTTTTCAATTCTTTTTAGAGATTTTATGTTGTTTAAGGTATTTTAGTTTTTTTTGGTTTTTAGGGTTTTTTTGATATTTAATGTTTTAAATGTTTTTAGAGTTTTTACTAGTTTTTAAGGTTTTTATGGTTTATGGGGTTGTTTTATTTTAAGCGGTTTTATTTAATTTTTCTAGTTTTTACGGGTTTTAGTGTTTTTAGGATTTTAGGGATTTTTGTGTTTTTTAGGATTATTTATGATTTTTTGGATTTTTTTATTTTTAGGGATTTTATGGTTTTTAAGAGGTTTTTAAGGTTTTTGGAATCTTCTGGGGTTTTAGGGTCTTTTATGTTTTTTGTAGTTTTTCTTTGTTTTTCAGGGTTGTTATGGGTTTTTAGGTTTTTAACAATTTTCATTCACATAATATTATGTGTTGACCAAGTTTTCATGTCCATATGTTACTAATTAATATGATGAAAGACAATACTTAAGGTAAGGGATTCACATATCACTTTTACTTATGTGAAACACAATTCCCATTCACCAATTATTTCTTTTACGTGGTGTAAATAATTATTAGGAATATATTTTATGTTTTTTTCATAAAAAATAATTGGTATTGTAATATCAGTAAACGATTCTCTCTATCAAGAAATTTCGTTTCGAATTTTACCAAACTGGTAAGTGATTTTTGGTTCAATCTCATCTTAATGATGATTTTTTATGCTAAAATCTCCATTAATGGGAATTATATGATATTTTCTCGAAAAATCCCATTCAATTTATTATAGATTTTTTATTTTTGGATAATACATGTTTTCTTTTTTATTTTACCCTCTTTAAGTATTCAAGAGATATAATGAATATTTTTTGAAAATCCCACTTTATTTCTCCCTTCAGTTTAATGTTTTTTTTCATGTCCATGTTTACTAAAATTAATTAAAGAATGTTTTTACTATTATATAATTATTTTTTAATTATTTTATATTTTAAAAAATTATTTAAAAGGATTCTTATTTTCATTTTCCAAGTGAGTTACATTAATTTTTACAAAATATGTGAAAGGAATCATTATTTTAACATATGAGGAATGAACATAATTTCCCTCCATCATGGATGGTTAATTCTATAAAACATAATATAAAATTTTCTATGTTAATTTTTAAAATAATTTTTCACAAATTATATTTGATATTTTTATATTTTAAATAAGTGATTTCAAAAATAATTTTTTATTTTTCTCATGAAATATTATAACAATATTTTAAAAAAAATCAACTATAATTACATCATTTGATGTCACTTATTCTTTACTGATGATATGATCTATTTATTCTATCTTTATTGTTTCTCTAGATAGATGATTCTTATGATTATATTGTATCAATGAAACAAATTTATTTTCCATGGTTTAAGTTAGGATGAATGATTTTGTGATATTATGGAACAAATATGATTGGATTTTTGATTACGCGATAAATTTGTTACGCATGAACCGGATTTCATGAACATGTTATGCATGAAAATATGTTACAAATGAACTTGATTTCTTGTTTAAAATTTTATGGATGGACCTGGTTTTCATCTCTAAAAATATTGTACATGGGCTAATTTTTCATGTCCCTAAGATTATGTCTGGAGATGGTTTTTATGTTCATAATATTATATGTGGACCTGGATTTCATGTCCATAAGATAATGTGTGGACATGGTTTTCATGTAAATAAGATTATGTGTGGACATGAATACGATATCCATAGTTTTACGCATAGACATGTCTTTCATGTTCACAACATTATACATGGACCTAGTTGCATGAATCTATGTTTATATGAATGTCTGATTCCATTTCCTTAACTTTATGAGTAAACCTGTTTCTATTTAACCATATTCAAAATGTTATAAGTTTATATTTTCTCCATTTTACGATGTCAATGTTATGACATCATGGATAATTTTCTTGGATTCCTTTACAATTCATATCTTACAAACTTCTCATATTTATTCCCTAATAAAAGAATATGATCATCAATATATAGAGTATGGGTTTCAAATGATAATCTCATGTTATCGTACACTTATACTCATGTTATTTTTAATTGATCATTGTTATCTCCCTTTTTTACCCTTACAGAGCATCTGAGAACATCTGTTATTATGATTCATTTACCTAAGTTATGAATAATGGTTTTAGCTATTGTATTTCTAATAAGAGTACTATATGGGAATATCATTATGGGAGATGTTTAAGATATTCCAAGAATTAAGAATATTATATATCTAGTACCCCAAGACACTATCCCATTACGGTTTTCAAGAATTTGTTTGTATAACATATTGGATATGCGTCTATTAATATGTACTACTGATGTATTAAAAGATTATGTCATTATATTTTGTATCATATGATAGGTTTAGTCAATATTTTGAGATTAGTATTGGAGATCATTAGTGAAAACGCTTTGGATAAGTCGAAGCATACTATTCCATCATAATGATTTGGTTAGAAAGAGATTATGTGGTTTTCCTAGAAATGCATCCCTATATAGACACTACAAGTGTATATGGTTTTGGAACATATGAATCTAGGGTCAATACCCAAAAAAGTTGGTTGAGTCCATATATGTATCATTATATTACCAAATGAGTGTTATCTTACTGTGCATCTTGTTTGAAATTCACGAGGGATATGCATGGGTTAACTCGCATTTTCCTTATGATCCATTTTGAAGGATTTGAAAAAACTTTTATCCAATGATGGGCTAGTTTAAACCTAATGAGTCATAGATTGAAAATAATTCTTCATAATTTATACATCCTATGAATTCTGTTTCCTGGTTATATTATTTATCACTGTGAATATTTTTTCTCACCATATAGTAAGGGGTTCTAGTCAATGGATGGAACCTAAAGTAATCGTGTGAACAATGAATGTGTGGAAAAATGTAATGATCAGCCTCATGATAAACCAAGTATATTAGGTTATGGGGTGAATTATTTTATGATAATTTTCACTCAAATATCTCATGCTATCTGTAGTAACATGGGTTTTGATGGACTTCCAAATACACAAAGGATGAAGAAGCATTCTACTGAATCATAAATGTGAAATCATCCACCCTCCTTATATAGGTCTACTTATCCATATGTTGTTGAGAAATGGATGGAAATGATGTAAAATATATTTTTCTTTCATTCACTCTGAGACATTGAATTTTTTTTCTTATTTGTTTATCGTTTGGAATGAGAAGCAGATCAATGGTGGAATCTTACTAAGAATATGAGGCAAGAGGAGGAAATTGACTCCCTAGAAGGGGATTAATTTTAAATGATAATTTTCATTAATTACATCCCTCATGTTATATGTAGAAAATATGGATATGGAATTCCTTGATCTTAAGTAGAAGGATGATAAATCCCATGATTCCAATGATGAAAATTTTACAAGACTTTCACGGTATGCATCTAGTTTAATTATCATCCCTGAAAGAAAAATTGGTCGAATCTTTAGTTTTCCGAATCCATGTATTTTAACGGAATTATCCATATGGTAAATTTTTATTAAAAATAGTGATAAGAAAAGGGATATGGAGTTTCATGGACCTCCACTGGTATGTCACATAAAGGGAAGAAACATTTTCAGCCTCTTACTTTATCAAATGCAGGAATGTGGACTCATGTGAATTATTTTAAGGAAAAAAAATATGTTTCAAGTGTGGGATGCCTGGTCCTCGACCAAAATAATGTTGATGTGATATAAAGAATGATACATATCAAAATTAATTAAGAAAGACTTCAATGAAATACACCACTCACACTTTAGTTCTGCAGATGAAAAGAGTTTGGGAATTATGAAAATAAATTCTTTAATCCATGGGATAATGAGGATAAAAGACACAAAAACCTATAATGTACAAGGATAAATGGAAATATTATAAAATCGCAATACCTTAAGTGAATCATGGTGTTTAATTAAAATTTATCCTCTACTCTAGTATTGAGGATTCTATATTGATGTTTTTTTGAATAATCCATATGAAAATATTATCCTTTATTGAAAGATGATTTAATTTTGATCATTTATTATCCAGGTCTATATAGATTCTATATAATTTTTTTAATAAAAAATCATATTTGATATTTTAAATAAATATATGATCATCCACCAATGCGTGGATGAAGCTGAACTTTCAATAGAAATATTTTTAACTATGATATGAGATTATTTAAGGAATAGAGGATGAATTATCTTTTGGAAACATATATGACTATATTGTGAATTTATTTTGGGAAATGATTTTATATTTTAAAGAATATATCAGAAAGGTATATACATTTTGGTATGAGATTTTATGGGTGATTAAACTCATTTCATGATAATTTTTTTTATGTTGAACATGGAAGGATATGAGTTTAAATCACAATAATATTTGCTTTTCAATATTATGAAAAATAATTTTGGAGGATCATTATGTTTATCTATTTATGGAATGTATTAAGTATAACTTGGGAATTCATTATTTAGGTTTAATAGATTAATGTATTAAATTTACCCAAATTGGATAAATTGTTCGAACTATTTTTTAGTTTTGGTAAATATTTAGGGATATGAGGAACGAATTTCCATCATTTTATAGATCTTATGATCCATTAAAAGTTAATTTTAGGGCTCAAGGAATAAAAAATTCGTCTTGATTATTTATTTATTAGAGTAGGAGAATAAGTTTAAATTCATTGAATTGAACCTAGAGGATGAAATTGAATTTATGGAATAGAATTAAATAAAGTATATTTCTCGTGTTCACTATCCTGATAATAAAATAATCCCTAAACTTTTGGATAAGGAACATGGAAAAAAATGTTGTCATATTATATTCATTTAAGATGAATCAATTGTCCTTTTCAAAACAATCAAATTTATGGTTTCTGGTCATTAACATTCTCAATGCCATTTTATATATCACTCTCCATTATTCGTTGGGTATTAGTTTTATCCTATATGAAAATATTTTCAATTTATACTAATTCAAACCTACCTGGAAACCTTCTTTTTTATTCAATATGAACTTCTTATTTCCCATTACTTGTTTTTAAAATGAAGTTTTATTAACCCTTTTTATGATGTGGGTTTTCCACAAAGGAATTTTCAAATGTCAAACCCTTTAATACAGATCACAAGTTAAAATTTTTATGTAAATACTATTAAATTATGGTTGAATGTAACACCACTATATTTGAAAAGAACATTGTGTTTCATAGCATTTATGGTTCACACCACCAATCTTAAATGAACAACAAAATATTATGATTATATTTGACAGTTATAACCTAGCCATTGAATTGGTGGGTATAAATATAAAAAACCACATTATGAAATATATATATATATATATAAAGGTGATAATCAATAATAATTTGGTTATTAATTATTATAAAATAAGAATTCAATTTTTTTAATAATGTCATATTATGCTTCAAAAATACCCCTACTTTTTTAGAAAATATTATATTTAATTTTTTAAACATTTATTAAATTTATTTTATAAAATTAAATTAATTTTGTGAAATCAATATTAAAATATTTTCATAGATTGTATTTATAAATTTTTTCTAAAAATATTGATTTTTCAAAGAATAGTAAAAAATAATTATTTTCATTAAAAAATATATTTTTTGTTTCAAGAATTTAAACAATTTTGCATTATTTTAAAATGTTTTAAATGTAAAAATATTTATATTATATTATGAATAATCTAATTATGTTCATTTGAATAAATATTGTTGTTCAATTTTACATAAAAACTCTATTATACTTAAAAATTCATTTTTATGATAATATGTTTTCTATTAAATTAAATTGTCAACATCTAAAAATTTAATTTTGAAAAATTTATTCCATATATGGAATCATGAGATCTAAATTTGGTAAATATGATCCTTTTATTTTGTGTCATCATGAATAGTAATAATGGTAAATACTTGTGTTCAACCTATTGGAAAGTGCTAGTTTTGTGTATATAACATCGGTAACCTTGGTAAATACTTGTATTCAAAGGTGAAATTTATTTTTTCAAGATAAAAAAAGATTATACAACATGTAACTAGATATACACTATGGGTACTTGAGTTAACTGAATATGTAATTGATTAATAAATTAAATGAAACTGTGTACATTAATGACACATTGAGTATTTATATCTTATATTGCTTATTGTCTGGCATATCCTAGTACATTATAAATTGGATTACACCATGTGTATCCCATGTGCATAGAATGTAGTCACATTTTGTCACAAACAATCTAGATATTATCATACATGACCTACCTGGATAGTGAGTGGGTAACTCGGAGACCACACGCCATGTATTCGCTTACACACATCATGCACTCCAATTTTCCAAGGCACAATTTAAATTCTAAGTCCATAGGTGTGTGACTCAGATACCAAGTTAGGGATGTATATATAGTTTAGCTTACCTATACACATTGTTTACCTATATCAAATTACGTAGATTCAAAATTTATTTGTTATACCGTGTAAACATTATCGAGATGTGCTTGCATGTGGTCATTAAGTTGATAGGACACTCAATGTTATGGGTTTTAATATATATATATATATATAATTAATATATGCATATTGTTAAATATCTTCATATCATGTTTTATTTGTGTTATAGTTGTTACTCTATATGTATTAAATTATTAAACATTAAAAAAATCATGAAATCCATGTTATAATTAAGTTCATACTACACATCATGAAAATACATGATAAGTCATGTATTCTTTACATCATGAAGAATAAATTTTATATATGTATAATACACGTTGGGTAGATATGAATAGGTATTCACCATGTTTTCTCCAAGGTACATTTATGAACAAAATTAAGTTTAAATAAATATATTTAATTTATTTACAGTAATGATGGATGAGAATTTCGAACAAATTTAAATAATAATTAACATCATGGAATTAGTTAAATAAAAATGATAATTAATTGATTCAATAATAATTTATCTTAAATAGAAGTGACTAGGAATTTAATTATTATTTTATTAAATTATTAATTCATTCTAATAATGGGGATAGTCATGATCGTAGACTATATCTTTATATTTGATTGGTTTCATTTAATTTATTATGAAATTAAATTGTTGGAATGGGTGTATTCACTCTTCATATTATCTAAGGGTCTATGTGAAAATGGATTAATTTTTGTAAACCAATTTCCAGTCACCTGTGTGTGATTAAAGAATATGTAGTGGATGGAGCTAGCAAGCTAGTGGAGGAGCATAAGTTTGGAGATGAGGAGAAACCAATCCAAGAGAGGTACATAGGTTGATAAGTGGAAATCTAAAACACCGAAATTAATTAGTTCAAGGTGATTCCCCCAAATTTTAATGTTTAGTTTATCAAATTTCTAGATAAAATAACCATTAATAAAAGAATTTGGTCATACCGATTTATTATTTTATTTCTATCAAGTAAAATGGTTATTTCATTGTGGATGTTTTTTCGTGATCATATGAATTAATGAAATTAGAAATCATGTAAGACATAAGTAAAATAAATTTTTTGATGCATAGATATTATATATGACCTGATTAACCACCAATATAAATCCACTAAATATTAACAACCATGGGATAAAAGTAATAATTTGAAATTTATGCATAAATTTATAAAATACGTCAAAAAATATATATTAAGTTGTTATATACTTACACTACTTCTTTTATAATCCAACCACAATTCATGGTTCTTGACTAACCAAATTTATGGTACATTAAATGAAAAAGTAACTATAACTTGAATTTTTAGATTGACTTAACTTAGTTGACATCAAGGGTTGACTACCAATAATGGACTAGTCATAAATGTGAGTCGAGTTTTGGGATGATTCAATTAATGGATTTCATGATTGGGAAGTCCACTCAAGTGATCAAGGAAGTATGACATAAAATGTTTTCTATTAGGAATTCCTACATAAAACCACTTAAGTTACATTACCACCAAAATTTGTGGTAATGATATGGGGAATATGGATATTTTCCACTAGAATGTTCAAGCAGCAGGATATTATGAAGCCAATGGTATGGGCTATTGGGTTTTGATAAAATAGAGAGAGACTAATAAATATAATATTTATTTATTTTTCTAAATTTTATCATTTCATGTACTTAAATTTTGGGCTTCATTTTTTTGTACAAAAAACAGTAAATGACATCAAACATATCAATATGATCCCTACTTGATTATAATAACCTTCTCCCAATCAAAAATTCCAAACATTTAGAAAGGCACTTACGCATTTTCCTTCAACATGAAAGAAAATTGTATGTAATGGAAGAAACTATCCCCTATACACCTAATGAGGTATGTTATAAAGAGTTATGGCTCTGTCAGAAAAATTTGAATGATTCCACAGATGTTACATGTTTCATGCTATCATCCATGTCCAATGAGATTTTGAAGCTACATGATGACATTTATGCGTATAGAATGTTGTATCACATTAGAGATCTCTATCAAGAGAGGTCAAGACAAGAGATGAATGAGATATCAAATGATTTTTTTACAACCAATATTAGAGTGTATGTGGCATCTGGGCCTCATGTTGTCAATCTTATTGGCTATATTGAACACTTAGACAACTTAGGGATGAAAGTATAAAATGAGTTGTGTACAAATATTATAATTTCTTCACTTACCAATACCTTATAATGTTTTATTGTCAATTAAAATATGATAAATAATGAGAAGTGTATTTTAGAACTTCTTACCTTGATTTTCTAAGTGGATAATGGCATAGGGCATGATAAACCCACAGTATTTATGGTGAACAAGAAAAGGAATAACAAATAAAAGGGAACCAAAACTCAAAACATGTCTAAATATCTGGGGCACCATCCTTCTAATAAGAGAATGATCCAGAGGTAGGGAAATGAAAGGGAGGTAGTTTTTTTTTCATGTTCCAAGACTTGCCAAAGTAAGAGGAACTACACCTAGAAGAAAAATAAAACTAAAGGTGTGTTTCTTTATTGAGTGTAATATTTCAATATTTACACATTGGGTATTAGATATAAATTCTGGTGCTCAAATCTGTATCCAAATAAAATACCAATGTAGATTTCGAAAGATTTATAGAAGATATGTGGTTCTGATAGCTGCTTATAGTGTGAGGATGGATGCCCCAGCCATTGGAGACTGCCACATTTCATTAATAACTAGAATTATTTTGGTTTTAAAATATTGGTATTATGTACTGATGACTACAAAGAACATAATTTATATATAATTCCTAAATGATGATGGGTTTAATTTCAATTTCGAAAATGAAAGTAGTTTTTTATATGGAAAACATATGTTATGATATTGAACATTTTAATAACGATATTTATGTATTAAATTAAGAAACAAATAATTGTAAATTGATAGTGAATCATGTTCACACAACTCATATACCATTGAGTTATTGAATCAATATATTGGTCATGTGAACAATAAGTATTTGAAAATTCTCTATCAAGATGGTTATTTAAAATCATCTAACATAAAACAACATGAATGATTCTATTCTTGATTACTAGGAAAAATGACCAAACCACTATTTGGTGGACCGAAAGAAAGGGACAGAGAGCTTCTATGGTTGGTACACATTTATGTGTGTGGCCCATTTCCTGTATAATATAGAGGTGCTTATTCTTAATTCATAAATTATATTGATGACTTGAATAGATATGGTTAGGTCTACTTCATCAGGTATAAGTCTGATTCCTATGATAAATTCAAGGAATTCAAAATGAAGTATATAATCAAACTGGAAATAAGATAAAGACAATTAAATTGAATCAAGGTGGTGAATATCTTTACTAATAGTTTATCAACTTCTTATGGGATTTTTGGATTTAATCTCAACTAACTCCACCTTATACACTATAGTGGGATGTTGTTTTTCAAAGGACGAATCGTACCTTGTTAGACATGGTAAGGTTGATAATGAATCATATAGATCATACATTATCATTTTGGGATGATTTATTGAAAACTAAAACATACACAATGAACAGAGTACCGACTATAGAGGAAAATGGAATTCCAATCAATATATAGAGTATAAAGAAACTGATTTTTTAATATACATGTGTATGTAGTTTTGAGGTGTTTATTAAGTCCTTCTCAGGAAACAAAATAGTACCCCGAGGCCTAATGTATATCTTTATGGGGTTTCCCAATAAAACAATTGGATACTACCAATGAAACCCTTCAGAAAATAAAGTTACCATCTACAGAAAATCCATCTGTCTTGAGAGGGAGGACATCCAAAAAAAGGATAATTGGAGTATGATTGACTTTAATTAAGTTAACGCCCATGATACACAAGTGTTTGTATATGAACATATTCCATAGGTTCCTATATAAGAATTAGTTCATAAAAACCCTTTACTGTGTTGGATCATAAGATATGTAAGGCAAATAGAGAGACATGGATTTTTAGTCACTAAATATGGTGACTCATTATTTGTTGAAAATTATGAACATCTCTCACAGAAAGAAGAATTAATAAGATTATAAGATGAATGATTGAAACAATACATGAATTCTTAAATGGATTTCATGTATCCAAACCATGTTTGGGATCTGTTTGATGCACGAGTTGATGTAAAGCTCATTCAATGAAAATGTGTATTCAAGATGAAATTGGACATGAAAGGTAAAGAAAAAAATGTATAATGAAAGGCTAATGGATAAAGGGTATTACTAGTATTAAGAAATTGAATAAAATTACACATGTTCACTAGTTTTCAAATTTAAATCCATCAAAATTCTACTTGTAATTGTATCTTACCATGACTATGAGATTTGGAAGACGGATGTCAAAAATCCATTCCTTAATGAGAACCTTCAAGAATATGTCTATATGACACAAATAGATGGGTTTGTGACTCCATGTGATGCCAAATGTATTTTATAGTTTCAGATATCCTTTCATAGATTCAATAAAGCATCCATGTTAAGGTACATTTGATTCTATGAATCCATAAAATAATTTTGATTCATTAATAATGAATAGAAACTGTATGTCTATAAGAGGATTGGTGGAAATTTTGTCATCATCCTAATAGAATATGTAGATGAAATATTAAGTATTGGAAATGGAGTAACAATCTTACAATATGTTATGGACTGGTTAAAAATGTGTTTTTCCATGATGGACATAGGTGAATCAGCATATATTCTAGGGATCAAGATCATTTTTGATATATCTAAAAGGATTCTTGGACCAAGTCAAAGTAAAAAATGTTAACTGGATACAAAATATATTTAGTATAGAAAAATATGATAGATTATTTGTTACAATGTCACATTGTTCATATCTTTCTAAGAATACACATACTTATACACAACATGAGAAAGATAGAATATGTAAGATCCCATACACTTTGGAAATAAGATCAATAATGCATTCCATGTTATGTACTAGACTTGATGTTTCCTATGCATTGAGCATGTTAGCTAGACATGAAGCTGATCTAGGAGAAAAACTTTGGTTTTCTATTTAGCATATCCTTAAGTATGTGAGAATAAATAAGGATATGTTCCAAGAGTATGGAGGAGGTGAGGATATAGTCATCATGGGTAATACTGATTCCAGTTTTATGATAGATCTAAATGATTTGAAGTCATAGTTAGGAAATGTTTATTGTTTCAACGGAGGAGTTGTGAGCTAGAAAAGCTCAAAGAAGCCTGTTTTCACTATTTTTACAATGGATTCCAAGTATATAGAAGCTTCTAAAGAAGCTGAGGATGTATTTTGGATACTGAACATTACGAGGAAGCTTTATAGGGTAACAAGCAGTAATTTTATTGTTATAATAAAACAACAGTGGATCTTGAAAAAGTGTCAAGGTCACACCAACATAAAAATCATATGCTATATAAGTATAACCTATTGAGGTATTTTCATCAAAAGGGTGATGTTTCTAGGAGAATATTTCCCAGGAAATAGAATGTGGTAGAGCTCCTCAATAAAGTCCTATTTTCGGAGATACATCAGTATTATGTGAGAGCTATAAAACTAAAGGTCGTTAGAAATTGGCTCTAGAGAAAGTGGGTTTATCTTGGAGTTGGTACCCAAGAAAAAAATGACGTGTACATTACGATAACATTTATTCATAGTTTTGATAATTAAAAAAATTATTATAACTTCATAATTGTTCCTCTATGTAACATAGTATTTCATAATATCCCAAGATTAGTTGTCACGGTAAAAGGTCATAAAAGCATCCCACTATGATGAGAAACCAGAAGTGCTATGAAACAACTCTCAATTATATGTTATGTAGATGGAAGATATCATTTTAGGGACAAATATTATAGACTCTATCATGAGTGGAGACTAATAAGACTTTGAGGCACATTATCATGGTGTACACCCTTGGTAATATCAAGTGTAGGATATCATGAGAATGACACCAACGAGTACGAAATCTACATTTAAATGTGTCATTGGATGTTCTTATCTATGGATGTGTGAATTGTTACTTATAATTTAAGATTATTAATAAAAATTATTACAAGTTAGGTATTCGGATGTATTAATGTAAATCATGTTGAAAACTTTTCGTTGAGATGTGGGATACATTAGGTGTGTCTTGAGTAATATTTCATTAATGAATGATGTGATAAATTATTTTTTCCTTATATTATTTAATGGAAGATGATTTTTCTATACCTATGATGGAAATGATATAGCCTAAATAAATCCATGGACATGGTGTTCTATATGAAAGTCCATTTTTTGGGATGTTATTAAAAGGTACATCAAGCACATAGGTTGAGGGCACGAGCAAATAACCTGCTTGATTAGAGATATCATGATAAAGGGATTATATTACATAGTAATAATACACATGAGGTTTTATGTTATAACAAAATTAAATTATTTCTCTATGGGTTCCGTGGAGTGCTACTAAATGTTAATCTTGGACCATTGTCAACATCTCCTAATGCCACTGAGAAATATGTCTAGAGGTTCACACAATATGTGTTTCCATAATCTCAGTAAAATAGCGTATTATTATTTATTATATAAAAATTTGAATAAATATTATCCCTCCATGTGATGTAATAATTATTCCTGTTTTCATGATCATGTATATTTCTTCATGAGTTATTCGAGAGAATATATTATGAGTATAATATTTAATAATTGTTAATTTACTATTAATTGAATATTAGATTAATTATTTTTTGATGAATAATTTGGGGAAATTTATTTAATAAATAAATAGTCATTATTCAAGGCCTCATAAATTTTGAGGAGGAATGGTAGACTGATTTGAATTATTCTGTGAGAAATAATAAATATTTAAAATTATTTGATTAAATATTATCTAATTTTTTTCAAAATTTAAGCATATTTCAAGAAATAATAATGATAATAATAATAATATTTGAACTGGGGTTCCATATATACTAAATAAATAATAAAGGGAACTTGGGAAATTATTTTTTTCTAACCCCAAAAATATATAAAAATAAATAAATTATTTTCTCTGAGAGCCAATTCATTTGTTTTGGTTGGGCGCTACATATTTTAAGAATCATCTAACGACCTAGAGAGATACCTTCTCCAAGAACTCTCCCTATAACAGAGAGTGGTCTTCCTCTACCTACCACTCTCAAGTTAATAGATAACTAAGAGAATGTTTAGGAATCAGTTATCAAGGTGATCAAAAGTTGAAAACAAAAGCGATATGATCTGTCATGATAGCCCCCAAAGATTTGAATGACGACATTTGGAGATTTTTGGAACACGTGTGGATCACTGATAGAGGGAATTTACTTTGATATCTACAACGCAACGACCATACAATGCATATCTATTATCATATTCATCAATGGAGCAAAAAATTAATCACGCTAATCCTTTAATTAATTAAATTTATTAAAAGTAACATGTATTGATCCAATCTCTAGTAATGGAATTCTATCCATTTTCTATTTTCATTGATTCAATTCAGTAGATCATGACATTTATTGTTATGTAAATCTCATATTTATCATTGATCATAACAAAATGAAAAACCAAGAATGACCCTCCACACACTTTCTCTATTCCAGGAACCTACACATAGAAGGAGCCTATCAACTTCTAAAAGTGGATAAGTATTAGGGTATATATAGTATGATTTCACTATCAAAAGACATATAAAATACTAAGTACATATTTTTATCAATGTTTCTATAATTTATGAAATTAACTAATAGAAAATATTGTGGTTTCTATGCTTCCAAATTTATAAGAAATATCGTTTACCATAAACAAACTAGAATTCTGAAGATGTATTTTTTTAGATAATTACTATTTAATTTTAAATATTTATTAATCCTTTGTGTATTAATATTTCTATAGTACTTCCATGGCTATCAAAATTGCTCATATTCAAATGATGAAATATATTTGATTATAAATGATTGGAAAAATACACGATGTCACAATTTATAAATATATCATAAAGATGTGACTTTATATTACTTATATTGTTGAAATTATCATCATTTTATCTAACTTATTAGTTAATTTCTTCATCATTTTTTATGTAATACTTATTTTGTAAATTTTCATAGTGATCATCATGAAATTAATTCATCAACAAGGATGATCCAATCATATACTATCATTTTTTATTGTAGGATAATAAGATAGGGTGATATCAACCATACCCCAATCCGATACATGGTGTACCTCGTATTACTCAAATTGTGTGGTTCTAGTTTAAAAATGATATTTTATTAATATGTTATTTTATATTTATGATTATTTTTTATTTAGAGTATTAATAACATGATAATTGTTTTCTTATATAGGTGGATTCATTTTTGGAAGTCATATTTTTTCCTTCAGCAGTAATCACAAATCTAGAAAAGAGATAACATGATTCTTTAGGATGAGGAATTTTAGGAAGAATGGGGTTTCTTTTTCCATCCAAATGGAACAATTGTCTATTTTATGGGTTGGTGTAGACAATTTAATGCAAAACAGAAATCGTAGATTCAATCATCCACACATAAATTTGAAATACAATGTTCCCTATATGACTTGAACTGTATATTTTTAGTTTATAATTTAAATTTTAGTTCAAATCACACTTCACATACTCAAAACTAAGAAAAAACATTCAGATTATTTTGATACTTTAGGACAATGAAATATAAGTCATTTATGACATGTAGTAATCATTCACACATCAATTGGACACACGGTGTGACTGTTATGACTTCAAGGGTGTATTTTTATTTAACATTGGCATTACTTGTCATAAAAATCAAAAGTTACACACTCAAAACTGAGCAAACATTCTAATTTTTTGGATACTTTACGAAAACAATCCATAAGTCATTTTTGACATGAAAAATTTCCATAATTTAAATTCAACACACAATGTGTCTGGTATGACTCCAATTGTGTATTTTTTATTGAAAATTAACATTAATTTTAGTAAATAATATAACTGAAATACTCAAAATTCTATTACCATTTTTTATTATTTCGATACATTAAGAAAATGATACAAAATTCATTTGTGACATGAAGGAATCAACTACACATCAATCAGATGTATGGTGTGACTAGTTTGACCTCAAGTATCCGTTAAGAGTTCAAAATTGTTATTTTAGTTCCAAAAGTGTCACTAAAAAAATCAAGAAACAAACCATGTTATCCTAATAATTTAAAAAAAGATTCATAATTGATTTATGACGTGTAGGAAGCAATCCCACATCAAATCGACATATGATGTGACCGGTATGACCCAAAGCGTGTGTTTTTAGTTTGAAATGACATTTTAGTAAGATTAAAAATTAGCATACTCAAAACAGAGTAAACACATTCATATTGTTTTTATACTTTAGGAAAATAATTCATAAGTCATTCATAACATGTAGGAATCATATGCACTTCAATCTGACGTACGATGTGACTGATATGACCCAAATGTGACATACTCAAAACCAAGAAAACACACTCATATTGTATTTATAGTTTAGGAAAAACATCCAGAAGTCATTTTTTATGTGTATAAATCTACCACTCAACAAATCGATATGCGGTGTGCCCGAAATGACTCAAAGTTTCTGTTATTAGTCTAAATTTGAAATTTTAGTTAAAAATATTTGTCACTCACTAAAAATTGAGAAAATGTGCTTGGATATTCCATGATACTTTTGGAAAATTATTCATAATTAATTTGTGACGTGTGGGAAGAAGTCTCACACTAGTAGAAAATGGGGTTTTAATGTCATTTTTTAAAAAATAAAAGTTTATTTTTCACCTTAGTTTTAGCTATGATTGTAAAAAATTGTACTATTTACACCAGGTTTTATAAAACGATGTCAAAAACTAAAATATTTACCTTACGATGTCGTTTTTTTGAAAAACTCGATGTCAAATTTCTGATTAAATAATTTTTTAATATAGTTTTTTGATATAAACCAATGTTACAAGTCTTTTTTGGTGTTAGTTTTTCAATTAACTGACATAAAATTTGTGTTTTATGTATTAAATAATTTCATATTCTAGGATTCTACTAATAGTAGAGCTAAAATTGTTACAGGTGAAAGGTTATGTCCATTGGATGTTATAAATCTCTATATTTTGATAGATACAACTCATTTCTCAAAAAAAATGAGAAACATTATAATTATTACATTACCATATCAAAAAATAAAATTTATTATTCCATCATATTTTACATCTTTTAGGATATTTTTTCAAAATCGATACATTGTTTAATATTATTTATACTATTTTTATGGTTGAACTCATCTGATAATGAAACTGGTGATCAATGATGAATTTTCCACCTCGGTTGATAAATATCATCTGGGTTGTTTAAATTCAAAACTAGATTTTAAGAATAAATCATCATTATAAGAAAAATTATCATGATGTTTAGAAATGAAGGAAAATAACAAAAAATAAATTAAATGATTAGAATATATATTGTGTTCAAATCCTTGATTAAAGAAACGTTGAATAATTGATTGAATCAAAGATGATAAAAATGATAAATGAAAGAGGATACATACTTATATATCATAAAATAATATATTTTCAATGGATTTGTATTAAAATTTTGGTGTCCTTTTAAAAAATGAAATTTGTGTTGTAAAAAAATGAAAAACATATCCTATATATTTGAAATTTTAATTTTAAAATCTCTTAAATATATCACCAAATTTAAAATTTCCTCTAAAAGTTATTTCAACATAGCTTCTTAGATACTGACTTTAAATGTCTTATAGATGGAATATCAACATCAGTTATTCTGTAAGATATGTTAAGAGGTAACTTTTAATATATGTTTTTTGTAAAAATTGATGTTAAAAGGCTGAATGAATGAATTTTAATGTCAGTATTTTTTCTATAAAAAACAACATTAAAAGGATCATTTGACATTGGTTTATCAAATAAAAAAGGAAAAAATTGTTAATCATGTTGTAGTTAATTTCCGAAAATTCTATATTTCTAGTTGTGGTGATCAAATGGACATACATATCAAAAGTTATGACTTTTGAAATTATGATTTTCCTATGAATTCTCTCAGAAATGTCCAACATCTGACATCCAAAACATTTTATCAATAATTTTGATTTCTCTCTAAGACCAGTAAAATTGAATCTCTGGAAATGGGATAAAAATTGGTTTAAATGTTTTATGTTAGTTATTTTAAAATCTGATTTCAAAAGTTACTTTTAACCTTGGTAACTAAAAAAACATGATGTTAAAAGACTTCTAATGTTCAAATTTTGAAATCCATAACATTTGATCTGTAAGGCCATTTTAGGTAAAGGACCAGTAAAATCAATGATTGGGAAATTATATTTAATTGTATTAACATTTATATCATTGGTTATTTTAAAAATAGATACAAAATGTTTTTTGAAACATTGGTTTCAGAAAAAACTGACAGCAAGTGTCTTCTAATGATAAAATTATAAAATTTATAACTTTTGATCTGTAAGTACATTTTAGCTCCATGAATAGTAAAATCTAAATTTGGGAAATTAGATACAAAATTTTAATCAATTTTTCTTCCATTTATTTGAAAAAAATTCCAAAGGTTACATTGAACATTGGTTCCTAAAAACTATGATGTTAAAATTATTTCATTAGGACTCTTAACAATGATTAATGAATAAAAGAAGGTGAACTTCTTCATGGAATAATTTTGATGTTGGTATCTACAAACCTCTATTATATACCATTTTTATACTATTATCACATCAAACTCTCACACTATGTGACCGATATGACTCAATGTGCAGGTTTCTAGTTTGAAATGACATTTTAGTTATAGACACAAGTGACACAATAAAAATCAGGTAAACATAATAAGATTGTTTTCATACTTTAGTAAAATGAAATATTAGTCATTTTTGATGTTTAGAAATCATCTGAACCATGATATGATGTACTGTGTGACTGATATTCCTCAAAGTTTGTCTTTTTATTTAAAATGTACATTGACATTAGTAAAAAGAAAAAGTGACATTCTCAAAACTAAGAATAAACTTTTGAACTATTTTGATAATTTATGAAAATGATCAATAGGTCATTTGTGATGTGTAGGAATCAACCACACCTCAATCTGATGCACGGTCTGACTGATATGACTCTAATTGTGTCTTTATTTAAGATTGACAATAATTTTAGTAAAAATAAAAAGTGACATAATCAAAATTAAAAAAACAAATTCATATTGTTTTAATAAATTTGTAAAATGATCCATTAGTCCTTCTTAAAATTTTGGTATAAACCCCACCATAATCTGACGCATGGTTTGACTAGCATGACTCCAAATGTGTCTTTTTATTAAAAATTGACATTACTTTTTGTAAAAAGTACAAGTGACACACTCATGAACCAAACAATGCATTAAAATTGATTTTATTGTTTACAAAAATAATCCATAAGTTATTTTTGACATGAAGGAATCATCCAAAACTCAATCTGATACCCTATGTGCCTGGTATGTCTCAAAGTGTTTGTTTTCAGTTTAAAAATGTCATTTTAGTAAAAAAACTAGTGACATATTCCAAACCTAGAAAACAAATTTGATCATTTTTGATACATTAGAACAATGATCCATTAGTAATTTTTGATGTGTAGGAATAATCAACACCTCAATTAAATGCATAGTATGACCGACATGACTCTAAGTATGTATTTTTATAAAAAATTGAAATTTTAGTAAAAAAACATGTCTCATACACAAAACCGATCAAACACATTCATATTGTTTTTATAATTTAAGACAATGATCCGTGATTCAATTGTGACATTTAAGAATCCACCCCACCTCAATCTAATACATGGAGTGCCTAGTATGAATCATTGTGTCCATTATCAATCTAAAATTGGCATTTTAGTTAAAAATGTACATCAATCATTGAAAAAAGAGAAAATTTACTCAAATATTCTTGATACTTTTGGAAAATGATTCATAAGAAATCTGTTATTTTTATGAATCGGTATCATCTCAAATAGGCTCACGGTGTGAGCGGTACGACTCCAAATCCATGTTTATTGTTTAAAATAAAATTTTAGTAAAAACAAAAAATCACAAACTCAAAATAGAGGATATGTATTTGGATTCTTTTGATAAATTAAGACAACGATCTGTAATTCATTTGTGATTTGTAGGAATACACCCTACCTCAATTCAACACATGGTGTGATTGGTATAACTCAATGTGTTTCCTTTTATTTAAAATTTATTTTTTTTAATGAAACCTTTCAGATATAGGTTTAGTATATTTCGTTATAGTTGTACTAACATATGATTTGTTTTCTTATATAGGTGAATTATTTTTCCCGGGTTGGGGTGGTATGTTAGACAACTGATACCCTGGTCATAGTTGTTTGAGAGGGGGATGTAGGTGACAAAGATTATGAACATTAATGTTTTTAAATGTTTGTGTATAATAATTACAAATATAATTATACAAAACATTGTTTGAAATGTATATAGTAGTGTTTTTTATATATGTGATGTAAAATTTATTTCAATTAAATTATGTATTTTCATAGAGGGGTATTTGAGAAAAGGTGTATACAAGTGTATTTCGTGTTATTTAGAAAACACACTGTAACAATAGGGTCATTATTAGTGCTAATGAAAGCGCTAATAAACTGTACCTTTCATCAGCATTTTTTTGCACTAAAAAGGCTCCCCCTTTAACAGTTTTGAAGTCATCAACTCTTCTTTAGTACCGTTAAATACCTTTTTCACACTATTAAAAGGCCAAACATTGGTAGTGTTTCATTCTTATGTGATCCATTTTAGTAAATAATGAGGACCTATAATCAAAAATTATTCTTTTTTAAACCCTTATGGGTAATTTGGTGCCCAACATGTTCTATAAATTTTTACTTAGAACCAATAGGATTGTTATGATTTTAGATAGTTCACAATAATGATGTTTGATTAAAATACCAAAATAACTAACTCTTTGGGATAGAGACAGTCAGATGGATGGTTAACCTAAAACTGGATAAAAAATAACCAAATAGTTATATCAATATATTTTTTTTAGTAAAATATTAATTTTGTTAACAACCAAAAGAATTTTGATTAATTTGATTATTAATTTTATTAACCAAAAACCAAAAAAATAAATGAATTTATATTTTTTAAATTTTTATCAATTAAATATTACCTTATGAGATTATAATCATCCTAAAATTGAATATTTGTTTTATAAACGTATGTTTGTATTCCAAATCCGGAAAACCCAGTACTGATTATTTGATTATTATTTGTGCCTTTTTTGGATTCCATTGTGTCTTCCATTATTAGTGGCATTGTGAATGTTGGCAGTGTCATCTACCGTTCTTCATAGAATGCTAGAAAACCAAATGATGATTTGGTTAATGATACTCCTAAATTATAAGATCTCAGTAGTACGAAATCCAAGAGTCATACAGGCAAGAGTGGTAGATGACACCACTAACACTCCCATAGTCACTGAGAATTGCAGTGTCAATTATGAGAAATACCAAAATAATGGGGAAATAATCTTGAAAATTTAAAAAGAAGAGTATAAAAATATCATAGATTTATTGAGGGAGGATATCAATATATATATATATTCAATTTTTTTGTATAATGGGGAATCAAAAACACTTCCAATATCTTCACCTCAATGAAGAATTATCAATTTCATCGATCTCGTGTTCCATAATCATCTCATTCATTGCATCCATATTTTGCATGGGAGACTCTACAGAAACCAGAAACTGTTGTATCTCCTCCAACTCCATCCCTATTTATCATCTCCCTTACTTCCACATTCCACCAGAGATCCTCCGTCGAAGCTAGGAACTGTTGTAGCTCATCCAACACTATCCCATAAATTGGAGGATCCCACCAACACCCTAACCATTCATCCCCTCTTGAAAATTCCTAGGCATTGTCTCTCACCCATCCTCTACGAGCTCCAATTGTTTCCCTGTCTGGAGTCTCTGGAAGACATGGTGACAAATTTAATAGAGGATGGAGAAGAAGAGACAAAGGTGAAGGGTTTGTCCATGAGATATTGTTTAATGAAGACTTTGAAACCAGGATTAACAAAGGTGAAAAAAATTCTCTAGTGGATGAGATGACTATAGATATTTGAGCAAATAAAATGACGTCGAGGTTTTTAACAATAGAAAAAAAAAGTATACTGATGCTTAGTAAATGTCGCATGCCGGTTCTTGTTACACTAGATATTCTTTATTTTTATCTTCCAGAATTTAGCCATATTATTTTTCTGTGTTTCCTTCCCAACCAGAGACCTGTTAAACATCATATTTGACGTTATCTATACATGGAAGAGCTATGAAACCCACTGATTCAAACAAGAATCATGTGATATCGAAGGATTCAAAAAGAACAAAATAATAATATAATTTTATCACAAATATAGGGCTACCTCATATATATGCTTCACCTTTCCCAAATCAATCCCCTTGTGTGCATGAGGACTAGACCTTAGAAATTGCGAGCACCATGGGTGTTTAGAGATGAGGAACACTGACTCCCCCACCACCTCAAATATATGTGTGCACCGCCTAAAATGAAATCGGTGCACACACCACCCTCCTCTAGCTGGCGCGCTTTGCTACCTACCAATTTCCAGCACGTGGATTGTTTTAGTTTCCATTGTGTAGATTGTTTTCTTTCATAACAATTTCCAACTATTTTTATATATATTTTAAATTGTTTGGAGCTTTTCAAGTGATTTCCTATTTATAATTATATATATTTATAATTATATCTACGTATATATATTTAGAATTTTAAATATATATTTATATAAATAAAATTATAAATATAAATATATATTCATAATGTTATAAATATAAATATATTAATAAATAGAATTATAAATAATATCAAATGTTAAATATATATTTGTAAATATATATATATATATATATCAAAATTAAATTTATAATTATTAGGGGTCTAAATTTGTATTAAAATATATAATTATACATATATTTTAAATGTATATATGAATATACTTAAATAATTATATAATTATAAATATACTTATATTTATATAATTATAAATATTAGTTTATAAAGATATATTTATTATTATATAATTATAAATATACTTATAATTATATAATTATTAATATATTCATTATATATATATTAATACAAATAAATATCGTCATCATTATAAATAAATATAATTATATAAAAATATTTAAAATATATTTATAAATAGTTATTTATAACTATATAAATATAAATATATTTATAATTATATAATTATTAAAATATTTTTACAAATAAATTTAATATATATATAAATATATTTAATTTATATAATTCATAATATAATATGTATTTACAGATATTATTACTATAGTTAAACATTAAAAATAAATAAATCAATAAATATAATTATAAATAAATAGAAAAGTATATAACTATAAATCAATATTTATATAGTTATAAATATATTTAATGAATTGAAAATCTGTATTTATAAATTTAATTACAAATATATATTAATAAATATAATAATTAATAAAAACGTATTTATATAATTATAATTTTATAATTATAAAAATAATATATGTATTTACTAAAATTTTATAACTATATATATATATAATCATATAAATATTTTGTGCCTACGAGCCCGTACCCACGTGGTAAAGGCTCCTACTTGGCATCTCGGAGGTCATGGAATCAAGCCTAGTTGGGCGTATGTACTAATAAGTATTATGCTGGTGGTGATGTAAGACATTGAGAAAGGTGGTTACATAGACGAACACACACAAAATGACGCCTGCTTGGTGACGCATGTACGATGATACATGCATAACGCTACACTAGGCTTCCAGGCTATGTAATGTGATTAATGATCACTCGTCCTACAATCCTTGTACATAATAAATATGTCTTGATGGATGGGATATCCCCTGAGGGGGGGTCTATGGTCTACCTTTTCGTCCTTTGTATGTGGTGTGTATGTGTGTTTTAATGTAATTGTACCCCCAAGTGCCAAATATGTATATCAATATTTCAAAACAATATGTATATTTATTTATAATTATAAATATATAATTATATATTACAATAATAATAACAATAATTATTAATAATAATAACATAATTAAAAACATTTCATAATAATTGAATTTATAAAATAATACTTTATAAGAAATATGCCCATAAATTTTGTAAACATTAAATATATTGTTTTTTAGTCAATAAATATTTTTTCATGTTCAATAATATTTTTACTATATTATTATATTTTCTTTAGGTTTTTCAATAATTTGTTATATTTTTAGTATATGTGACAAATTTCATTTAGATTGTATATATAATTGATTATTTATATACATTCGAAGTCACATACATGAATCATAATAATGATACATGTATGTGACATTGAAACTCTATAAATTATAAAGTATAAAAAAAATAAAATTACATTTTTTTATACATACAAAACATATAATAATTTATTGAAAATTACAAATAATTTTTCAAAACAAAAATTAATGAAAAATAAATTTAATAGAAAAAATTAATGTAGTTTCAAAACATAACCATTGTACAGAATTTTTTTGACCATTCCTTGACAAATCAAAATAATATTTTTAGTAAAATGATAAATCAATGATGAAGGTATAGATCCCATTTCAATTTGTGAAAGGAATTTTAAAAAAATTCAGAAGTACCATTTTTAAGTTATAAGATAACCTATATGATATAAAATATAATTATAATCTAAATGAATTTTTAAACTATTTTGAGTTTGTTTTTATCAATTAATAGTAAATGTGAATATGTTTTTGATAACTATATTTTTGAATATTGTTTTATTTCTCTAAAATAAAAATTAATTATCTCAATAAATAGGTTTTTTAATATATACAATGCGACATCAGAATACATCAATTTCAATGTACCTTGATACCACAACAATGTGTATGAACCTCACACCCACTGCATGTCCGGCATCATTATTACTCTTGTGTCCTAGCTATAGGTGACCGTTCCTCCTCTTCCGGTGTTGTGGTTACCTCACCATGTTATTGCAACATCTTATATCGAGGACTACCCGACATCATATATGGAGAGATAAGGACTCATAGCTCCAAAATATGGAATAAGTGTGATATCAATGAAGTCCTCATCAGTTGGAGTGGGGGCCACCGTAGGTTATGTTACCACACCTAGGTCATAGTCAATATAGTCAGGTGAGATAGAGATGCTATACGTAGAATATATATATCTTCCTACTTTTAAATATCTTCAGTTAGTTGTGCATGATTATCTTTATGCGGGGTAGTAGCATCTGTAGGAGCCGCTCTCAGATGATTATGTGCTTAACTTTTCCCTCTCTGATATTTTCATCTATGTCTTCCAACTAGTGATGGTGGGGGAGGTGCATCATCCTCAGTAGACACAACATGGACATAATCATCATTTGAATCCTTAGATTGAGCATATGGATTGAGATAAAAATTTGGATCATCATCATATAAACTATCATGTCTAAAATGGAATTAATCTATGAGGTCCACCAGATCTGGGTGAGCGGGATCCCTCATAATAAATTACTTCATTTTGAGGATCTGTGATATGTACAAGACGATTAAGGTCACTTGAGTAAAAATGAAATAACATTAAAATTAATAGGAAACATGGGCTAAACAAATATGATAAATCTGAGTAAACAAACAAACGACTAAATTTTTATCCCCTAATGCATAAGGTACATGATAATGTGTCTTATGTACTAATCTACATAATCCCCCTGATCATCTTACCAATAGTTTTCTTTAGGATATTAATGATGAAAGATACCGTATTGGGAACACATGTCCCAATGCTCAATATAATGTGCATGAAACTGTAACTAGTTTGTTTTCTATCTACCTATAAGCATAATGAGATGTAACCCATCAAAATGTCATGGTTCCATGGGGATATTCTATATACTACCAAACTGGTGCATGACTCGGTTTTTCTAGTTACACATAATTATATGGAAGTGGATGAGTGGCACCACTGCACCATGATCTCTAATCAAAGCTATGTAGTATGGTGGAAATGATGCAAAGACAAAACCTGTATTTGGGGTCCATCAAACCCGAAATGTAAACTCAAAAAATAATTCATAAATTAACATTATAATTATAATAAGATAAAATTTTAATAACATAGAAAAGTAATAACTAAATTAATTTTTCTATAGAAAATTTACAGTTTAGAATACATCAGCTGGAAGTAAATGATCAAATATCTATTAAAAGCTATAGACACTACGTATTAGAGTATGTTTACATTGTTGAGCCAAATTTTACCTAGTTAAAAAGATGTAATATACAATGATTTTATATAATACATTAATAAATTTATAAAATATCTCAATTTAATGATATAAACATACCAGCGTCCCCATGGACTATCCAAAAATAGGTCTGGTGGAAGTAGTGTGACATCTCTAGGAGAGATGCATGAAAAATGATCCCAGACACACATTTGTACCAACTAAATACATCCTACAATCTTCTATACTACATCTTTTAATCTAGTACAAAAACCTCTATATAGCTATGATAATACATTGGAACCCAACTGTATCTACCCATCTGGTCAAGATCCTTAAGTAATGGTAGGTACATCATGTGTTCCAAGGTGGTTGAGAAGTCCACACATAAGATGCCTATGATCAATCACATTATTTATACTCATGTGTGCCAAATAAGCATCTTCTCATCTGCATAATAAATAATGGTGTTGAAATGCTCATCAAACCACCCCATGTGTAAGTAGGAATCCAAGAGGAGACGCGGTATGTAGATGATTTCAATGCCAAGTAGATGAAGTATGACCGCACACAAATTGACAATATTGTCAAAAAAAATTTCATATATATGATCTATAAAAATAGGATGATGAAGGTGTATCTTGATGAATGTTATGTGCTCTATGAACAAAAAGATGTCTAACAGGTCCGCACACCAACATGTCATGAGTCACATAAAACTAATGTGCATATAACATTGGATGGTCTATCTGAATGTATGGAGAACATTAATTTTGATAGATATTTAACTCATACTTATTTTATTTATTTTAAATCCTATATGTTTATTTTTATTTATGGTTTTTTCATAAAGATGATGTACGTTCTTTCAAGTGACTGCATATGTACTTTGGGAAAAAGTTATTTTTAAGTACAAGTAAAGCTTATGGATAAAAAGAGATATACGATTACATAGAACTATAATGAAACATACACATGCGACTATAATATGGTTTCAAAAGATTCAAATGGTCTTCACACATGTGTATAACTGATTTCTAATCAAACTATTGTTTTTTTGAAATATCATACTATATTAATCTATAGTTTTTTTAATTATACGTGTGTATAAATTATGAGTTTACATTTTGAAATTATTTTGACAAAAAAATTTATTTTGAAATGAAATTGAAGCCCATCATGACTATTTTAATATAACCAAAAAATAGTGATAATGAAACAAATGATTACTTGTTCAAACATTTATATTAAATGACTGTGTACATGAATAATTTTGAATATTGTATGATTTACCTATATATCTAAGACAACGTGTCCTCATGTGACCTTCTTGGATGCATATGATGCAGCTCAGACTAGGTTCCCATTCACTAGGCCAATCCATCTCATTCCGAATAAGAGTTTACTTTTTCTTCTCTCTTTTTCACAGTCTCGTCATGTTCTTTATAAGTGTGGATGTTCCATCAGAAAGAAATAAATAATGATGTTCCCTGATAGGCATCAAAAATGAATTGTAGGTTAGAAAATAATACACACACTAGTAAAAAATTATATATATATATATATATATATAAATATATATAATTCTAATGTTCAAAACAATTTAAAAAATGACTCAAAATCACTTGAAATTGGCAGGTGTGAAAATAGTATACACACTAGAAACAAAATATAATATGTACCCTGAAAATTGGTAGGTGTGAAAGCGCGCCAGTAATGGGTGGGGGTGCATGGAATGATTTGAGGTGGTGGGGGAGTCAGCACTTCTCATCTATAAACAATGCATGATTCTTGTTTAAATCCATGAGATTGATAGCATTACTAAATACATATACCATGAGATACTGTGTTAAACATGAATCCAGTCGATAATGAAACAATAAAAAAGAAGAAAAAAATATATAAATATAGATATAAAGAAGGATGAGCCTATGAAGAAATGAAGAGTGACATTTACTAATTGTCAGGATACTTTGTTACTATTTCGAGAAGCCTTATTGGCCTCTATGGAGCCCAAATAGACATAGTTTTCTCCCCATAGGAGAAACGTTTTTGACCTTTGGTAACCCCAATGTTGAATCCATCATCGAATGATATCTCTTGGGGTGAATCATCCACCTCTGCATCTTCTTCCTTATCCTCCATTTCCTTTATTTTCTCTTCTTGTAGAAAATCATGTTAGGGAAAAATTAGAGCTGATAGAGGATGTTAGTAAGGGTTGTAGCATGGGAGTTTTCTAGAGGGAAGGAATTGATATGCTGCTGGTTGGACGATCTGATTTAGGGGATGTGTTTTGAGGAGCTACAATAGTTTCTTTCGTCCACAGAAGCTATCAGGAGGACTGTGGATGTAGGGGTGATGATGATTAGGGATGTGGTTGGAAGAGATACAATAGTTTCTATCCTCAAAGGAGGCTCTGAGAGTGATTGTGGATGCATGGTTGATGATGATTAAGGATCACTAGATCAATGGAATCAATAATTGTTTCTTATGGTAAATATATTGAAATTGATTTTGATTTCCCCATTATACACCAAAAATATTGAATATATATATGTGTTTTTGTGTATTCTCCACCTAGATAAATGTATGATATTTTTTATCTCTAATTTTTAAATTTTTAGGATTATTGTTTCTTTTTTTGGGACTTAACAGTGTCAACACTGCCATTCTTAGTGGCATGGGGAGTGTTGGCAGTGTCATCCACCAATATTGCGTGTATGACTCTTGGATTTGGAACTACTGAGATATTCTGATTTATGAGTTGCATTCACCAAATCATCATTTGTTTTTCCAACTTCGGGTGATGATTTAGAATATCTCAAACAAACTCCACCCCTAGCCACCATTTTACATATCCAAAATCCATGGAGTTGAACCCATCTCAATTTTTCCTTTTTATTTTATGCATTCATGACATCAACCTTAAAAGAGGGAATTACCATAAAAAATTCTATTAATCAAAACCTAACATGATTTGTGGTGAAAAATATAAAATATAGACCAGGTTTACAAAGGAATAGAATAATAATAAGTGACCTCATCTTAGACCCTCAGATTTGGGAGCACATGGATGGAATGAATTTAAAACATTCCACCCCACTTTAAACATCCAAACATAGAGTGAAATCCAGATCTCATTTTTGAAACATATGACGTGAAATCAGTAGCGACATGCTTATTAATTAATTAATCAGATAATCATTCAGAATCCATCCATCCATTCAATATCAAAATTACCAGGAACAGTCTAATATTTGAAACATAAGTCTTAGATTTTATTAATGTTTTTTTACTGTAATTAATGAAAAATTATTATGGAACTTTCCACAAATTTTGAATAGAATTTATTTTCTTTAAGTATTTTCAGATTGAATGTCAAAAAGATGTTTTTTATAAATAATTTATCTTACTCGGGAAATTAAGTCAAATTAAAGTTTAACAAACAATATAGGTGACATATGTCACTATTTATTTTCTCAACAATAATATCGTGAGAATAGATACTCAAACGAAGATTCTTTGTACAAGATTCCAAGTTAGCTCTAGCTCAAAAATATGTATATGTGTTCTTGGGGTGATTCAGGTAGTATTATTTCCTCCAAAATGATGCTCAATATTGTTTAACCTTTTCATTTGAATAAATCAGTCAATAGGTTTTGGGTATTTTTTTAACAATGAAAAAAATCCCCTTTATCATTAATTGTACTAAATTTATATGAAATATACTTCTCCCCAAATTTTGGGATTCAACCTATCATACACTTCATAATTTGTTTTAGTTATATTTCATTTCCATTAAGATTCTTTACCTTTTTGAATAATTAATTTTGGGTCTCACAATTTATCCCTTTATATTGAATTATTTTCCCAACCATTTAATATTTTTCCAGCATTTATATTTTATCACTACTCAAGATATACATAATATTTCATTGAAATCGGCTTAAGGTTGTATCAAAAATCCCAAAAGCATTCACTTAATTCACAAAATCATTTAGTTTCTCTCGCAGCCTATATATGGTCTTCAACATGTTGAACACTCTTAGGTTCCAAATGTATATAATTTTATGACCCCTCTCTACATGGTGTATCCATCTTGGGATGTAAAACGGATAAGAGAGATAATGACACCCGAGTCACCCCTAGTAGGTCGCGGGTCGACCACTAGAACTCAGGGTATTGTAAACACAGAGATTGGAGGCATCTCCCTTTACGAGAACACATGCGGAAGAGAGAGATAAGACAATCACTAGTCAACTATTTCTCAGATAGTAATATAAAATAAATCACAAGATCAATTATTTAATGACATTTAATAACTATTATAGCTAAAATAAAACTTTAAGTATTAAAAGAAAGGTAAAGATAATGGAAACAATGAATCCCAAACAGCCCCTGAAAACCCCAAAATATAGAAGTAACCACCGTAATATCCAGACATCTCTTGATGACCTAAAAGAAAATATTTATAGATACATAGGTGAGTATAATTGTATACATAGTAGGATCTTCCTTGAAGCCTCTTGTTCAAAAGGTATAGAAAGCATGATAAAGAACAGTGAACAACAAGTAAAAAAACTCATCACCTAAACATGTATAATAAGTTCCCAACCTCACCATGTATACTCTCACCATGTATAAAAAACAAGATAATATAATATAATAATTAATATTAGTGGTACACCACAACCACTTTCCCCTGGTTTTCTTCTCTTCCCCAAGGCCAAATGTCTGGAGAATCTCTCTCCAAAAGGCTATCCTGGAAACACCTAGGCAAAGCACCACCACATGCACCTCATGAAACACACCTCCACATCCACAAAATAAAAAGTAACTAGGTTGTTTTTAGGATCCACCACTACTCATATAAAATGTAACATACATTGGTTATTACACCTAAAGCCGTCAAAACCCATACATCTAGTAATGATCCTCAATCCATCTCAAGTTATACACATTATACCAATAATAGTCCTTGGGAAACTATATCTAGGATAAATGTGTGTTAAATAACCACAATCCATTACCACACTCTAAAAACATATATGAGGTAAACTATCGACCTTTCATACCTGCACAAGTATCAACTAAGAGGAGAGAGAATGACCAAAGTGTGTAGTCTGTCATCAATCATCCCACCAAGATGTTAGGGAAGACACCCCAAGGCTCCGAATCCCTGGTCGGAGGCCTCCCTTTAAGAAAGAGTGGGTTAGCATATATAAATACAAAAAATATATTGTATAAGATAGCTTACAACCACACTATGGGAAAACCCTAGTCTTAGACTAAACTACATCTAACATCTCATGGACTCCCAATTTCTACAACTAAGACAAGATATCCTATAAGCACAAAACCATTTAAATAAGTTAATTATATTATTTTATTAATTTTCATCCTTTTAAATTTATGTTAATTAATTCATTACACGTTAATTGACCATTATAATTTTTAGAATTACATTACATTAGAACCAAAATAACACTTAATTCCCTCCAAGCATTAGAAAACTGAGTTCACGTCTACACAGAATTATAAACTCATCATTACATTGTAGTAAGATCTAACCCAATGGGGTAAAAATTTATTTATTTATTAACATTATCGCTTTCCATATTATTTGGTACTCTAGGAAAACATCATTATCTATCAAATAAGGTATTCAAGCAATCATATCCATCTGCTTCAAGTAGTGGGAAAATAAAATAAGATGAAAAAACAACTTGGGAGTTAGCTAAACAATATATTCGAACAAGAATTTAAATTTGATATCAACAGGTAAGCCCCTCTTCAACCCATTCCATCATCTCCAATGTCCTCACCGGAACCCATTTTCATATCTCGATGTATCCCACCACCACATTCATCAACTACCACCATAATAAATGGGCGTCCCGGACCACATACCATAACAACCCTCCAGGTTCAGCCATCCCAGGTTCATGTGACATCTAGTCCTCCTAGACTAACATCATAAGAAATAGAAAAAAACATAGAAACCATGCTTTCAACCCTAAAACAAAGCATCCAGCCTTTACACACAACATTCCCTCACGACTCCAAAGCACAAGGACCTCATCCTTCACAATCAAGAAAACAACTTATTCCCTAAAAAGGAAAAGTCTTTTTTCACAAAATGTGTTCTTATTCTATCTTGAATTAACAGATTCATTACTCAAATGTTCCAACTATGGGAAAACCTAATTTTTATGGTATCACAAGGTGTCAAAAATTTAATAAAAACATTAATTTATCATTAATTTATTTATTTTATCAAAAATTAACAAAATGTTTCACATATTTCTTCCATTAATTATCAATTAATTATGTATTTATGTTATTTACCAATTAAACATACTAATCCAATAATAATAGAAAAACAAAGATATTATGATATTTAGAAAAATAAGAGGCAACCTATTATCACGATATAAAACAAGAACATCACCATGTGATCGATATAAATTCATTAATATATTTCGAGTAATTATTAGGTTGATTTCATTGGAATACAAGGAGATATATGATGATCAATTTACAATCACACATAAATAAATAAGAAATAACACATCCCCTATATCAGAAGGGTTTAAACATTCTTCACCTAAGAATGAACCAATGTTGTAGATACCGATCACCTCTCCCACAAGAATTGTATCCACCCAAGGAAGTATAGCCACAACTATACCAACTAACAACCAAAATTATTCCATTAGAAACATAGATATCAAATACCATCTCATGGAAAAGAGGAATGTGGGGAGTCATATCGATGAAATCATATTTCATAGGTAGAAAATACATTGGATTGATGATTGATCGAAGGAGGGAAGATAGAGATATATCCCTGAAAAATGAATCCCTAAATTCTTAAAGAGGGGGATACTGGGTTGCCTAGAATGAGAGGGAGGCTCGACATGCTCTAGGGTTTGGGAAACCATCAGTGCTGCATCACTAAAATCTATACAACATCATGGATTTACATAATGTGTATTTCCATTTCACGTCATGTAATCCTTAGGGAATGTATTATTCCAAATAAAAACCTCCTTTTTATTATTTTAATCCCAAATTTATTACATTTCGTTATCGGAATAGCACAATATCTGAAAGCCACTTTCCTGTCAAAAAAAATTAAATGATGTTAAATCTCATTGCTTCCTACTTTTTGCAGCTGAAGTCCTTTATATTTATTTTTATTATCCTCCAAGAACCATGGTATTCAGAATCATTCAAAATATTAATCTACATAGATCAATGAACTTACATTATATATCTCTAAAAACATTCTCATCCTTTATATTCCAAATCCAACCTAGTGAGGAATCTGAAATGGGTCATCCAAACAGACACCCTGTGAAACACATCTCAAGGCTATTTCCACCATGTGATCTCAACCACATCATCAAAAGAACAATGAAAAACCATGAAAAATTCATAACCAGATCTTAAATACTCTCTTGGGGGAGAGAAATATCAATAGATAGTAAGAAACAACAAGAACCTAGAGAAATCCTTGAATATAAGGAGCTACGACTTGTGAAAAACATTGTGTTTTCAGATCATTTATGGGGCATGAGCTATCTGATAGTCCATGACTCTAACACGAGCTAACACCTCAAATGGAACATAAAAATGGGTAGAAATATTACTCCCACGAACAAACCTTCACTACCCTCAATGGGGAGTAACCTCCAAGAACACATGACCCCCAACGCCGAACACTAGAGGTATCCTCATACGATCGACATAGGATTTACGATGATCCTACACATCTTTCATCCTCCCATGAATCACTAGAATCACCTTTTCTCATATTCTGTACTACTTCTAGCCCATGAATTTCTAACTCTCTGGCCCTAATCTAGAGTAATAGACAACAAAAGTTTCAGTCATACAAGGCTTAAAATGGTACCATACCGATTTTTTAGTGAAAACTATTATTGTAAGAGATATCCACCAAGGACAGTTGTCTCATCCATGAACCTATAATGTATATGACATAAGAGAACAAAATTTCATCAAGACTCTGGAAGATCCAATTTTTATGACCATCTATCTGCTGATGAAAAGTAGTGATAAGGCATAGATGAGAACCAAAATCTTTCTGGAGAACTCCTGACACCGTGGAGGTAAAACAGGGATCTTGATTAGAAATGATCATCCTTGAGTCTCCATTGATCCTCACCACCTCCTCAAGATACTTCCTAGAAAAAAACACCACTGAGCATGACTCATGGATTTCTATAAATTTGGATAATTTCAACAAATAATCCTCTTACACCCACATAAAATCATAGCTTACCTGAGCTCAAGGTAAACTGGTAAAATGGCCAATCGAGGTGTCCTCCCACATTAACTATGGAAAACATAACATCAATATGAAAACCACTAAGATAAAAGTGCATGACCTTCACCTTCTGAAAGACCAAACATAAGACACAAACCCTGCAACAACACACTTCATCCCAGGCCACCAAAACTAAAATCTCAATGCTCAGTAATTATTTTTCACCCTAGGATATACCGCAAACAGATAATAATGGAAGTCTGTGAGAAATATCTCTTATAGTTTAAAGGAAATTAAAAGACTTCCCTAAAATAACAGTTGGTGTTTTCATATTCAGTCCAACCATCAAGAGCCTTTTCGCAGAACACTCGGTATCTCCAGACCTGCACCTCACGATCAGCAAATATGAATTCCTCCACCTGTTTCTTTAGAGATGACTACATCATCATCTAAAAACCACAACCCCTTCCTCCAACTTCTCTCATAACAAGATGCAGTCCTGGATGTTCTTATATCACTTTCCAGGAATCACTACATTTACGAACTGCATCACAACACAATTTCAATCACATCACATTGGGTAAAAAATTCCCCTTCCAAGGTTTATATGAAATATCATAGTCATAATCCTATAAAAAACCTATTCAATTACACCAATACATGTTCAATTCATTTTGGGAGAAAGTATACCTCAGGTGAAATTATCTCCAATTATGTAATGTCTCCATAACATCATGGAAAACACTACCTCTTCCAACGTAAGATCATCGGTGGAATAGTTATGATCACGGGTATGTGACTGTTGAGACCCATAGGAAATTATGGATCTATACTTAATCAAAACACAAACAAATACAATATGAAAAGCCTCATAGAAAACCTCAAACTGAACTCATTCTATTAATAGAAAAAGACATGGAAAACTGAAGAAATTTTTCAGTCAATTACTCAAAAGCTATATGACACTGATCAATCCACAAGAAAACCTGATCCTTTCAGCTCAATGACGTCAGAGAATTCACAACCAGAGAGAAATCGGCTACGAACTTTCTTTAATATCCTATAAAACCAATGAATCTTTTAACCTATGGAATTATATTAAGATATTATCAAGACATAAATGCATTTATATTTTATGGATCACTATCTATTCCCTATTGAAATATAACATTCCCCAAAAAATGGACCTCTCGAGCCCAAATTTCACACTTAGAAAACTTCACAAACAACTTCTCCCAACGAAGAACTCCCAAAACGACATGAATATTCTCTAAATGAACCTCCTTAGATGAATAGTACACATTGGTTTCTTTGATGAAAACCACAATTTTTTTCCATATAATAATTGAACATAGCTAGAGCATTTTTCACAAATAAAGACAACAAAACAATCACATAATTACCCTAAGAACAATGGAAAGAACACTTTAGGATATCCTCATACTTAACATGCATATGATGATATACTTTCCACAAATATATAATTGAGAACCAATATTCACCCTTAATTTGATAAAATAAGTCATAAATTCCTGGAATATGAAAATTTTTACTCACTACAACTTGCTCCAAGTGAAGACAATCAAAACACAAACGCAAACTGCCATTAGACTTCTTTACAAACAAAACTGGTGCACCCCACTATGACATGCTGATACAAAAAAAAACCACACAACAACTGACCATCGATTTGGATACATAGAATTCACAGCCTAGAAGGTTCCATTGTTTATAGATACATCGAGATAGGAGACATTCCTTGATATTGTTCGATCCCAAACATGATCTCTCATTAAGGGGGTAATTCTACAACCTCATCTAGAAATACATCTTAGTAATCGTCAACAAACCTAGGAATCACTGACTGTTGAACCTTTGATAATCTCAATATTATCTCATCCATTAAGGATGATAAGTATGAATCATGACTCCAACCTATCAGATGGTTTCAATCACCAAAAAACACTTTTGGTTCTCCATTATTATTGAAGAACACACCCTGAATGTTGAAGAAATCCACAAAATCTTGAATCGAATACAACCAACCATATGGATGATGATGTCCTATGTTTGTCTCCCTAATCATAGAAAATCTCCCGAAGAGTGTTTCCTTACCTTCAATGGTTCACGCTCTCTACATACATCAAACAATTCATCTCAAACTGTAACTAGCATAGTCAACACCTAAGGAACTAGAATATTCTCTACCTCATGTCCTAAGGCATGGACATGTGTAGGTGATATGAATGAGTGTGTCACTCTTGGATTAAACAATGAATTAACCCAATTATAAAACATGAAATGGGTACCTGAAACCAAAGTTGACTCACCCTACATTGGAAACACTAAAGCATGTCATTGACGACAAACATCTTCATGACCTCTTTGGCTATACTGATGACTACCTCTATGGCCATGCTGTGTAGTCTGAGGATGGGTAGCATCCTAGGGACGTCCTATTCCTACCTCATCTTCTCTCTATTGATCCCTAACTGGAGAAACATGTTACTACATCCTTAGAAGGAACTACCTTAGTGGGGGATCCGGAACTGGAACAACTAGCACACACATAATTTGAGGAAAGGTCAAGAAATCTCACCATTAATGACCTAGAACTCGATAAAAAATGTGTGTCTGATTTCTTGGTATGGAAATGAGAGACACCACCCCAGAAAAATAAGGCATTGGGGGCTAGGACCTACCCCTGACTAATCAGAAGATCTTCTATCCAGACAACTGAGAACCTTCTACCACATCCTTTCTTTGCGAGGTGTCTTGACAACCCCAATATAATGACGATCCAGTTCAGATAATTTCTCCTCAATGAATCTTTCTCTCTCTATCACCCCAAGATACATCTTCATCATAAATAGGGTGACGTGGAACTAGATCTATGGATGAAAAGACTCATCAAAATTCCTCAACCTAGCCTCCTCATTTGGAAATAGGTTTGAAGCATATCGTAGAAGGTTCTTGAGACTAATCCCAAACACTTTCCCACTAGAGTTCCCCTGCCGAATGGTAAGTAGATCCTATCGGCTGGCCACCTTCTCGATCGAAGGAAGAAACACAGTTCTGAACTGGTCTAAAAAATTCCCCCACAAAACTGACGACTCTTCATGATCTGAAAGGATGAATAGCCAACACTGCCTTGCTACCCCCACATAGAAACCTCACAACCAATTATACCCACCCTCCATCCAAAAATGAATCAGACTAAAGGATATCTCAACCTACTCCAACTAGTATTCTATGACTATATCTAAAATGGATCCCTTATAACTTTGTATTATATGGAAATAAAACTATTCGATTTCCTCCTCCAAGTGTTGTTGTCAACCTATATCATCCGACAGTCTACTGGATAAAACTACTAAACATATTCTATCCAATCCTGGCATGGAATTCAACTTGGATTCATGCCTAAAAAAGGAACAAAATTTTAGAGCTCATAATCAAATAATATTGAAGACTATAACATTAATTAATTGTATTCTTTTTTTCATGTTAGGTTATCATATCACATGGTATACCCATTATACACAAACAGAAAGAAAAATGATGAATGATCCTTTCATAGATATCTACCGTCCAACCAGTATCACCTCATTTATGAAAAAATATATGATTAAAAATTCATGCATCAGATCATAGGGGGGCCTAAATACTTGTGTCTAAGCTGATCTCCAATGTTCAAAATTCTTGAAAAAAATATCTGAAACCATTCCCATACCATCCCACACATCCTCAAATGTGCCTAACTCCAAACTCTCTCCCACCCCTTAATCATATATTTGATACCACTTTTTCATGACCCACTCCCCACATGATGTACCCCTCATGGAAAAATTGGATATGAGAGATAGTGACACCCAAGTCCTTACATTAATTGGCCCTTGATTGGTGACTAGCATTGACGGTATAATAAATAAATAGATGAGAGGCATTACCCCCTAATAGAAAACATGGATAAGAGAGAGATAAGGCCATACCCAATAAACACTAACATAGACTTATATTTAAAAATAAAACCCAAGTGATCGTATTTAATGACATGTAATAACTATTTAAACTAATAGAAAACTACATATACCAAAAGAAAGGTGAAGATAATGGAAACCATGAAGCCCATATAGATCCTGCAAAACCAACAATCTTGAAGTAACCAGCCCTGTCTCTAACATACTCTTGTTGAACTAAAAGAAAATATTCATAGATACCTAGGGTGAGTATAGCAGTATACTCAGTATCATCCTCCTTAGATCCTCTTGCACAAAAGGTAAAGAAAGCACTCCAAAGCACAACGAACACCAAGTGAAACTATCTCATTACCTTAACAGGTATACTAAGTCCCAACCTCAATATGATACTCCAACCAAGTATCTCATATAAGAGGATGTAATATAGTAAATAATTTAACGGGCACCCTGCTACCACTTCGCCATTGGTTTTCCTCTCTTCCCCAATATCACACATCTTAAGAAACACTCTCCAAAAAGGATAGCTTGTAGAAACATGAGAGAAGCACCATAGTGTGCACCTTGTGTTACACACCAACACTTCCATATAATAAAATGTAACCAAGTAGTTACCCGGAGTGTCCAAACCTCATATATCATGTATCATACATAGTGAATTATACCTCAAGCCATTACAACCAACACACCTTTTAAGGATCCTCAATCCATCACCGCCTATACATCTTATACCTATAGTAGTCCTCATGAAACTATATCCAGAATACATGTGTGTGAAATAAAAAAAATCTATTACATCCATATACACAAATATATGGTTAAAACTAATCGTTGTATATACTAGTATAAGCAACAACCATGAAAAGAGAGTTGGGAAAAAGGGGGTAGTCAACCATCAATCCTCTCGCCAGGATGTTGGGGAAAACACCCCCAAGGCTCAGAATCCCCAGGCTGTTAGTCTCCCTATCCGATAGGGTGGAGTAGTTTATATAACATCCAAATATAGATTGTATAATATTTCTCACAACCACACTATAGAAATAACCTAGTATTGGACTCAACTGCAACTAACATCTGTTTGACTTCCGACTGCCACTACTAAGACCATATATCCTATAACCATACAACAATTGAAGGATAATTATTAAATCATTCATTAACCATTGAGAAACTATTAAAATCTTCCACATAACATTACATTAGCATCAAAAAAAAATTCCATTCCCTATAGGCATAAGAAAAGAGAGTTCATGTCTTCTCAGAATTATAACCTTGGAATTGTATCCCACCAAGCTCCAACCCCATGGGTTAAAAAAATATTCATTTATTAACATTTCCAATTTCCATATTACTCTATACTCTAGGAAAACAATGTAGGATACCGTATAAGGTAAGAAACCAAGAACATCCTTCTACCTCAAGTAGTGAGTAAACCAAATAAGATAAACAAACAACCTAGCCATCAACCAAAAAATATATTCAAGTAAGAATCCAAAATTTTATATCAATGGATAATCTTGGATTCAACCTGTTATGTCATCGTTGATGTCCTCCCTAACACCAACATGCATATCTTGATATATACCACCACCACAGGTGTCAACTGATACAACAAAAACTGGGCCTCCCCACCCCACATACCATAATAGTCAATCTGGATCAACTATACTAATATAACGTTACATCTGGACCTCCACTCCACACATCCAAATCTGGAGGAAACCAACATAGAAATTGGGATCTCAACCATATTTTAAGGAATCTATACATTACACACAACGATCCCTCGTGACTCCAAAGCACAAGGCACCTGACCGTTACAAGAAAGATAGAAACTCGTTCCCTATAATGACATTATCTTTTATCACAAAACCAGTTCTTATACTAACAATAATTAACCAATTAATTAACCATTGATTCCAACTACTATAAAATAATAATCATGCTATCAAAAGTTTTCAAAAATTAATTAACAATTAATTTAACAATCCTTTAATTCCGTTATCAATAAGATAAACATGCTTAACAGATTTGTTCAATTAATTTTTAGTTAATTTCAGTTTATGTTATTCACCAATTCGACATTCTTATCCAAGAATTAAAATCATAACATAGATATCACACTATCTAGAAAAAAGAGGAAACCCATTTTGATAGTATTAAACAACAACTTCACCATGCGATCGATATCAATTATTTAATATGGATGAAAAAATTATTAGATTAATTTCATTGAAATCAAAGGGGATAAATCATGCTCCATTTACAATCAAACATAAATAAAATAGAAGCAACGAATCACCTAACTCAAATGGATGTCATTGTTCTTTTTATGAGAATGAACCAATAATGCAAATCTCTATCACCTCTCCTCCAAGAACTACATCCACTTGAGGATGTCCTGATGGAATAGAACCAACAAAAAACCAAAAAAACTCTATTTGAAACATAGAATCAAACCCCATTTCTTATAAATGAGGAATGAGTAGAAATAGATATATGGAACCATAATAATATATGTATAACATTCCTTAGATCAAAGTTGATTTATTACACGTAATGATCCGATCAACCCATGTTTTTAAAATAGCTTTCATGTCGTGTAAATTTATATAACATGAAATCTACCTACTTCCAAATTTTAGCATCCAAACTCCTCCACATTTCCTCCAACCAAATCATCTATTGAAAATGTTAAATGATTCGATCCACATAGATTTAGACCCTTACATAGAACATTCAATATGCTTTATAGAGTATCCATTTAAATTTCCCTCAAGATTATCTAAGAGTTTATATACCACTATACACATCCACTCATTCTTTCTCTAATTAAAATGGCTTCAGGCATGGATCATTTCTTTAATAAGTCAATAGTTTTGGACATCCTCACCTCACTAATCCTCACAAACAAAATATGAATCACAATGTACATTGAAACTCATAATCCCAATTGTAACTATTGAAAGCCATCGAATGCTCTAAATTTGAACATGTAATAAAATAAAACAGAGATAATAGTTTTCATTTTCAACTAAAATCCCAAGCTCGAGGTCACCACAAATTATTCTTCTCCAATATTTTAAATTTGGTTGTGCTCATCTTGTAACAAACCTAGATATAGTTGAGTTTCACTATACCTACCCTCATCCCATCTAGTTTCAACATTGGATTACGGTTTCGTTCAGGGCATAACATCATGAAATATCCACTCTTGCTTTATTCATCACATAAATAGGGACTATATTATTTTTTTCAATTGATAAAATCTTCACCATGACATCAGGTTCCAACATTCATAGTCACATCTTATTTCTATTTTGGTCGAACATCAATTTCCACCTTGAATTAGTGGAGATTAAACGAATATTAGACTTGATTATTCTTACTTCGATCTTTGGTTGATGTGTTTCTTCAGCATCTAGAAAATTTGGTTCATAAGGGTGGCTTTGGTCTCATCATCAATTGACTATGGGTACTAGTGAGGTTGACCTTGAGAAAGAGACGGTGAAACATAGTTGAAAAATTCATTAGTGTGTGATGCCGTGTGAGTAAATGAATGATGGCCATGTAAGTAAATGACGCCCACCAAAGGATTAGTGTGTAGTCTTATAAGAATCAAGTCCAATTCATTTTCCCTTCTGTATGATTAAAAAAAACTAAATTTAGGCCCTCTTCTAGTAAAATTAAACTGATATAATCATCTAAATTCCAAATGTAATCCATTGAAATATTATATCTACTAAATTTTGAGATTTTTCCATTTTTTTAATTTTAATTTCAAAAATTATTTAATATTTGAATCTTATAATCATTTTAATTCTAAAATCATGACTTGTTCAATAAAATACAGATATTTTATTTTTTTATAAATTTAATTTTAAGTATTATTTAATATTAGAACAATATCATCATTTTAATTATAAAATGACATACTAATGAATTGAATATAAAAATTTAATAAAATGATTATAATACATGATTTTTTCCATTTTAAAATTTATGTTTCAGTTTTAAAAATGTGATAATGGATGAATAATTTTCTAGGTTATATATAGATCTATGTGAACTTATTATTGAAAAAGAATTAATTTTTTAAAATATTTGCCTCACATATCTACTTTAATAACTTTTATTAGGTCTATGATCATTGATATACCATATATAGACACTCATATACACTATTTTATTCTATATTTGTTTGTAAAGACTCCATATTGATGATCTTAAACAATACCAATTTGATTCTTCTACATGAAATTAAGAACAAATCCCCTCTTGTTAACAGATGGTTACTATTTCATAACATCAATTGATACATTCAAGTGACTATACTCTCTATCTATTGACCATAAATAACAATAAATGTAACAAAAATAATCTATCATGCTAAACAATGAAATATAGACATTACAGGGAGCTAATAATGAAAAGATAATGTCACACAAAATAAAAAAAATGTGGACCAATTATAATGTCATAAAAGGAATACATACAAAACCAAAATTCCTAATGGGTTAATTACCTAGAATATTGTTCAAAAAGTACAAATTAATGAAGATATAAAACAGAAAACTGAGTCTAAGTCTCTTCCAAATAGGATGTCCCAATCCGACTGCCCAACCTACTAAACCATCTACCATTGGTACCTTACATACATTCCATAACAGATTGTTCCTGTGAACACCAAGGTTCACGTGCGAGGTGAAGGAAAATAAAATTCCCAATGAGCCTCCATAAATTTTTATCATAAGGAAATATAGAGTAAATAAAATGTACTCACAATGTGATATGCCTATAAGAACAAAAATAGCCATCTATTGCCTCATCGTTTACTAAACATTCCACCTTATGAGTGACCATTCCAACTTTGTTCTATGCTGGTATTAAGTAATATGTCACCCATAATCCCAAGGGTTGGCATAGTGTCTAACAAAATATCCATAATCAATCTTCACAATGAAAATGGTTTGGATGAAAATAATTCATTACAATTGATCAAGTCAAAACATTCAGTTGGTAGTGTGTCTGACTTTACTAAGCTTTAGGGTTCCAATACATGGATGACATAGCATCAAAACCATTTCCAAAACATAATTAGTCGAAAATATGGCCAACATCATTAAAATAAATCAACTTAAAAAATTTAGTTAGAAGTGATTCCGACATCACATAACTGTAAGTTTCTATTACTTGGTTAACATGGAGTCCAACCCAATTCCAATATCAATAGTGGATGGGCATAACATCCATCCCATTTCCATTATAAACATGTTCTATCTTGTAAATTGTAATGGATATGGTTTTTTTACTTAGAACCATCTCAATAGTAGAAACCACATCTCTCTTAAGTGATAACTATAGAGAATCCATCACTAATTTTTCCCACTAGATGTTAGCTCCCCAAAACCAATAATACAAAAACAACCTCTCGAAGGGACTCTCATAAATTTAAGTGTTCAAGACTATAATGAATTGCCTAACCCCAATCACAACACTGATATTCACATACTCAATCTGGTTAACTTACAGTTATTACCTATATTAAATTCATAATAACGAATCAAAATAATATAGATACAATTTGGATTTACATTGTTTCAAAATTCTTCCAACATCCCTGATAGGAACATTACAATTGTTCATTTAATTATAATTTAAAATTTATTGAAATTATCATGACGTGAATATATAAAATTTGCTAAACATGATGATCATATTACACCAAAACGTGTGGTCTGAACCACCAATTGATAATGGATCTAAACAAGTTAAATGGTTTCCCCAACCCCTTAAATTTGTGGGGTTTTATTCATTAGATCTTAGTAACTACCTCTCACTTATGAATCTCCATGTTATGACACCAAACACTGGTATACGAATTGTGCACCATTACCCAACTTATTTTTAGAAAATCTGTGATGGGAGTGATTCAAATGAAATATATATCATCCTTCCCCTGAAATGAGATGAGAAAATATTCCCTTATATTGAATTCTACCCAATACCGCACACATTAGTCCATAGTAATATGAAATATTATGATCATGTAACTTTTAACCACTGAAGCATTGCTTCCACTTCCTTCACAAGATTGAAGGGAATTTCACTATTCCACCTTCTGGCCCACTGAATATAAACTTAAAGAGGCTTCATAAAGACCTACTATCCCCACTTGAAAATTACATAAAGGGCCCCCATGACATCCTCCAACACATTTGACCCAAAAAATTCATCCTGTATTGTATGAAATTATTCTCGATCACCTTGATTCAGCAAAGTCTGAATGATTCATAGTGTTACCTCAAAATATCTTGGAGTAAGTTGTTAGTGATCATATATAAATTATTTTTCTTTCATAAACCATTTATTACTGTAGTTCACCATCTTATAGAATCTTCATGATAAAGTTATATTTATGTTAGATGTGTTTTGTCTTCACATGGTTAACTAAATTTCTAGTGTAGTTAATTTCAATATGGCTGTCGTAGTAAAATATTACACATTCTTGACTGCATCTATGATACCTAATCAGAAGACTCAATCATACCATTTCATTATATGCTTCTTTTTCCACCACATACTATTCATCCACTATATACAGTGAAATAACCAGTTTCAACTGTGATATCAAGTTGATGGTGGTTTCACCGATCATGAAAACATATCATGTTGTACTCTTCTATGAATTAGAGTCACCCTCAATATTTGCCTCTATGTAATTATGAAACTGAATATCCTATATGATATAAAGAGTAGTATCTTGTAACCCTTTTGGATACTAAATACTCAACATCATGGCTTCCCAATGATACTTTCCTAGATTCACCATGTACCATGTACCATGTGACCCCTTAAACCCAAAAATCCTGATATGGTTCCCATAAACACAAACCTTACAGCTTTGATTTGATACCTACTGTATATTCTCTTATATAAATCACCCATAATTAAATAAATCAAATAAAATATTTTATTATATACATTACTAGGATGTACTAGGTTTATATATTTAAATAATTAGTATTAAAAATAAAATATTTAACCCCATGTCATTCTCAAATAAAAGAAATTTTTTCCTATTATAATAATCTCAATAATCAATGAAAAGACTTCAATATCTCCCATAAAATCATCACATTGTCTACTATATTTGACATATAATTTGTAAATATATTCTTCATAATATAGGGAAATAGAAACATAATAAGGGGTTAGCTAAAATTCTTAATAAATTAAATCATAGAACCGAGGAAATCATGTCATAAACATGGAATAAATATTATGGTAGGATTAGATAATAAAAAATAATGTAATAATAGAATGAAAATGAAATCATAACATTTCCATGGATAATAATGTAAATTAAAGGATCACATAAACACAATTAATTGGTTACTTAGAGAAGAAATACATAATGTTAGATAGAAAATTCCTTACCATAATCCAATACATCATGATCTTATACATCATGATCTTAATATTAAGGTAATATCTTTTTTAGGGTAGTCATACACCAAAATAACCAAAAAAATATCTTCATGAGACCTGATGATGCATCAAGGGGCTATATAATATCATGACCTACCCATTTAATTCATATGCATTCATTATATGAGAATATGTATAAAATAATCATAATCAAATTTTCTAATAATCATTTATTGTGGAATAACAATATACACAATGAAAATACATTCCCAATGTCAATAAAAGGGATAATATAATTTCTAGGTGAGAATTGTCTAATATGAATTGTATAAAATGTGATGTTATTTCCGTATAGATAAATAAATATAAAACTAAATCAATACTGGAATAAAAATAACATATTTTATCTAGATAGAGAATTTGGATGGTTATAAGAGAACATAACCCATGATGTATGTAATATTTGTCAAATGGATTATGCGTTAGGAATGTACATCCCCATAAAACAAGTTGAGAACACCACAAAATATAATAAAAGGGAATAATTTACCTAAAATTTGTGAAATAGGTTCAAAAGGATGATCATAACTAAATGAAGGAATGTTGATTTACAAAAATTCCTTACCACTTGAGAAGTGAATCGACAGTCTATTCCATGAGGGAACATGATTGGGATTGTAAAACCCAAGAAATATAATTTTCTTGGTAAAAATACATCCATTGGTAGTAAACACAACATAAAAATAAAACTTTGTTCATAACATAAACAAGTTTCAAGGATTTAATGTCTGAGACAAAGAATCCTCGTGACAAGAATATATTTTTTATCAAACCCCCATGAAATAGAGGGATTGTAATTAAACGTAACATAATGTTATTAAAATATAATTGATGATATTTTATGTAAAATAGGTTTTATATAATCTAAATAATTGAAATTTAGTGTATAATCCCAAACATGTCTCACAGAGATGAATTTGAGGAAAAAATCCTTATGACATTAGAAATTTTTTAATAAAAATCCCAAAAATGTTAAGATTTTATATGAAACATAAAATTTCATGAATTATGATGGAATCATGATAAAAAATATTAAACTGGAAGTATTTACCTAATTCCAAATTCAATACTGTATCTAATAAGAAGTATGTCTCATAGAGTGAAAATTTGAGACAAAAACAAAAAAATGATATATATTTTTTAGATACCTTGTTAGGAACCATATTCATAATTTAATATACTCAATTTTAAATCTAATTATATTTTTTAATATATCTTTTTATCTTTTATTAGTGTGTAAATTGAATCAGTGTCACTTTATTTTCCTGATTTTAGTAATGAATGATGATGTTTTATTATTAATCGAAATGCCTAATATAACCATTAAATTACCAAATATCATTAATTTAATATTAAATTATAAAAATATTAGTATTTAAGTTCCCATAGTCATCTATGATAGGGTTTTATATTATTATTCATTTTGGTGGTCAAACAGACCCAAACCTGAACGCACTATATCTCGATAGGTGTGTGTGGTTAAAAATTATTATATTGTCAATATAAAATAATAATAATGATATTATATTTAATTATTTATGTTTTGGAATCATATTTGAAGTGTTATATATATATAATTAATATTAAAAATGATAAAAACGTTCCACCACGTAGGAGGCTGTACGTACAACTCACATTTAACGTTATTTTGTTCTTCTATACGGATGGTAATGAATAAAATCAATGTTTTCAATTAATATAATAAAGAATTAGTATAATATGTATATTGAGGATATATGTTTTGCATTTTTATGGTAGGATTACATAAGATACATTAAGAATAAATTGTATGGAGTAGGTGATAATCAATTTGGTTCCTTGAATTTTCTTTTGAAATTATAATTGGGAAATAATCAATTTGGATAACTAATTGAGACCATACAATTATAAAATTGATATTGTATTATAGGAGGATATAAATGATATATTTTTAGGAATTATTTCAATAATATGGGTGTGTCAAAAAGTGGTGGAAATGTACATATTTATGTACAAAGAAAAGGGTTATTTTGAGAACATCGTTTAATTTTCAATGATTAAATTAAACTATTAAAGGGTAAAAAAAGATATAAATAATGGATTTCAGGTTCTCATAGGGTACAAAATTCCTAAAAGAAGTATTTGGAAACATGTTTTAAACATGATGAAATTCGTCTGTTCTTAGGTTTTTGCTTTTATCTTTTTTTTTGTTTTCACCTTAGTAACTAGTTTATTAGTTATTAATTTAAAATAACACCACGTACCAAATTATGGTGTTATGAACCACAATTTTCTCTCCATTTTATTTAATTTAATTTCTAAATATATGGAAATTATTTTTTAAATAAATACATTATATATATAACCCATTTTTTGTTGAAATAATTAATTTTATCCTTTATGTGTTTTTAATCATATTTTAAATAGGTTATGTAACATCTTGGATTTTCCATGTATTATTTTAAATTATTATATAGAATATTTTCGAGGCCATTTGCTAAGATGACATGAGATTCGATGGCCTATTTTGTCTAAAACAAAAGTTGGAAATATATTAAAATATTAAATAGCACGTGCACACCCTCTTACATAGAAAATTGGAATAACTCCTACAAGGGTGCCCATATCTGAAATACGAGGGAATATTTGGGTTCAGAATGGTGTTTTTACCCTAGGAATGACTGAACATTGGTCGATGTGAGTTGTTTGTGAAAAATTTATCAGAGGAATAAAAATAATAAAATAATTAAATGAAATTATTTCATTTTGTTTTGTGGATGTAGTGATAAAAAACTCTTTAAAAGGGTCCTTAGGTTATAATCCTAGTGTTAGCCTTATAACCTTAAAGATTCTAGGGGACCTTGGAGATAAATTTGTATATTTTTCTCATGAAAACAACAACTGATAAGGATCGGATCACAGATTGTTGTGACAATGGAATCCATAGGCCTCTCCAACGATGATAATACAATAATTATGAATCAAAAAACATATCCAACTTGAGGTTTTATTTTCGTTTGGTGTGGATTAGACCCCATTACTCATTTTTGCGAAGAATGAAAATCGATCGATAAACACCTTGATTTTTGGATCAATCGCGTTACGGGGTGGAATTTATTTTTTATGAATTTAAAGGGATAATTTATTTTTGTTAAATTTTTAATGGATCTGATTGTCGTTATAAAATAAATGAAACAAGATCAACATGAAAATTGATCATGGTTCGTTCATCTTGATTGATTTTTCTTTTCACCAACAATTCAGTGATTCACCACATGTGTTCTTCATTTGGCTTGGGGTTCGACTAATCCATACCAATTGATCATTGCACACACATTTCATGGCACAATGATCTGATATAATATATCTTGGATTGAAATGATGCAATTATGATTGCAATAGTGAATAAGGTGATGAATGATTCCTAATTTCATGTTATTTAGAATTATTTGGTATGGAATGAAGTACATTAATTTTAATCCATTTTTGAAAATTATCCAGTGATGGAATTTGTTGATTTGGTGGTGAAATGGAAGAATGAACTTGTATATTGATTTTTACAGAGAGGTTATGCTGGAAACTGAACACAAGAGTTTTAGAGGAAGTGCACGATCACAGATTTACGAATCTGGAAAATCCTATAACACATGACATGTAAACTCGGATTACACGGTCAATGGGGACCCTTTAGTGGTTTCTAGGGTTTTGTGATGAAGATGAAGATCATAGGAAAAGTGACCCCTATCACATGGTGTGTGACCCTACCCAGTTAACTTGGCATGTAATTTATAATTACATAGTCACTGGTTGGAGTACATGGGCACAAACATGTTGTGTACTGCGACACAAACACTAATTGGCATTCATAGATAAGTACAATGACACAACTTCGATACAATAATTGAACCAGGAATCATGGGATAGATACCAAGTGTCATTACATGTTGTTTAATTATTCTACACATAGTGTATATGAATACTACATGCTATGTGAGTCTCTTATGTATGGGTATGACATAAGATAGATGGACACACTGTGTACCCATTAGGACAATCTTTGTAGTCCAATCAAGAGTGGTTGATGCACTTCATTTTCCTAGTTTTGACGAGTATAAGTTGAGTGAATTCTATTTTTTCTTTCCTTGAGGGTACAGTGTGTCATTACATCCACACCACTGGATTGTGATCCCCTCTTGAGGTCATGTCTTTGATAGAATTGTGGTGTCCCTCCACGAGATTGGATTGTGAACCTTTATCATCCGTAGTTGGAGTTTTTGGAATCAGCATGAACTACCTATGTAGGATGTCGATACTCCATCCATATGGTCCTAGCAGTAGGGTTTGTGGCATCATTGGCATACGATATGCTACATATTGGGTTTATCTAGATAGGGTTTGTGGTGTTCCCCAATGGTTCTAGGCATGACCCCCTATTTATGTATCATAGTCTTCTTATACTAGTGCATTATATTTATATGTGGCCTAATGAACAAGACCTCTTCATTGAGTGTCTCCAATGATAGCATGGATTTTAGAGTGAATTATCCTAGGAAAATCATTTCCTCAAGCAGAATCATATGAATGATTGTGGGTTATGACTTCCTGATGGCATGATGTCTTTCCTAAGTATATCTGGGGTTTTCTCTATTTTACATTTTTTATATCATTTATTGTACTAACTGCACTTTTCTATTTTTGTTTAGTGTTTGTGGGGGTATCCTATTGAGTATTTTTATACTCACCCCTTCCTGGGATCTACCTACGCGTGTCATGTCTTGTGACGATGATGACCCTTTTAGTGGTGTCCTAGGAGACATGGATCAGGTGTATCATAGAGAAAGTGTGATAGACTGATGTGTTTACTTGGATCATGATTTTAACAAAGCCCATTTAATACTTTAAACATCATACTCTATTGTGATATCTTATATATATGCATATATTATTTAATTTGTTTCACATTTCATAATTGAGTGCACTTGGATATGTGTGTGTGTGCATGTACTTTAGGATAATGCCTCCCATTTATGGGATAGGCCTACACGGAACTGGTCACCAGTCCCTAACCTATTGGAGGTGGGATTCAGTTAGTCATGGGTCAGATGTTGGTTGGTCTTGTTGTGACATGTTACCAATAGAATATGGGTTAAAATAATTATATATGTCTTTTAAAATAATATAATATTCAAAATTAAAAATATATTCTTTTTTTATTGGATAAAAATTACACTATATTAATAGAAAAATTCCTCAAAAATGACAATTTTACCATTATCATGGTCATTAATTTTATCTTTTGTAATCAAACTTTTTTGAAAAAAATAATAATGGACCTTATTATGGAACATTATCATCTTGATCTAAAATATTAAATCCATTTTTATAGATGTAATTTTTTTGAGGGATGAAATGTGATTTTTAATATAACTGAATAACAACAGTTTTTAGAATAAAATATTACTTATGTTCCCAAAGTGATATACATATGTTTTAAAATAACAGTATAATAAATTTAAATGATTTACTATACTCATTAAAATATTTTCTATATAAAAATTTTATATATCATTTAATTTATTATTTATAATGATTATTCCAAAAAATATACACTTTGTAGAAGAATATGTATTTTTTCACCATTCTCCTAAAAACTTATTTTTCGAAAAAAATACGAAACATTTATCATAAAAAATTATTTTTATTGAAAATCAATTTTTTTTCATCATTTAAAATTCTAATTCTAATATTTATAAATTCAATATATCAATAAAATAATAAAATAATATAAAGTGTCAATTTTATTGGAAAATGTTATTTTAAAAAATCAAGCATTATGATTCTTATTTCAAATAATTTAATTAATAAATTAGTGTTAACCAATTATTAATATCAAATAGTGTTTATAATCATTAATAATAAATTTCTAGAAATAGAAGATAATATTGCATAAAAACAAATATCATAGAAAATAATTTTTAAAACAATAAATGATCTTATGAGTCATTTTAGGAAATCTAATTAAATTTCATTCATATTAAAATTGAAATTCATTTTCTTTATAAAAATATTTCATAAACTGGTTACTCATATTCATTCCATCTAATTAAATTATTCTTAAAGGTTTTTTAAATATATAATGGTGGTATTTATGTTTGTTGTTGCATGTGGATCAAGCCATTGAAGACATTTGGATCATTTAAATGAATTAATCTATTACGATCTCATCACCAATAAGCTTATACCCAAGTGTTATAGGCTTCTGCTTGGCATCCAAAACACCCCAGATCAAATCGTGGCATAGACAAATTTCCGAGTATTGCATCAGTACTGTAGTAGGTCACTGTAGCAGCGGAAAAACTGTAGCAGTGATGACATTATAGAAGTGGAGGCACTGTAACAGGTGATGTAGCGGTGGCCGTATTGTAGTAGGTACTGTAGAACCACGTGAATTAATTGTATCAGTGCTGTTAACTGAGGGGGCCTTCAGGACAAAAAATGGATTTTCAAGACATCTATTCAGGCCACTTGGCCTTGGCCTTCGGGAAACATAATGGGTCCCCCTCTACCAAGTCTTAAAGTGGTGTCTCCTTTAAAATAATAAAATGAGTCTTTGTCCAAAACCTTTTCAAAAAAATATATATATATAAATATGAAGGTTAGAATTTATCCTACTTAAATAAATATCACCCTTATAATTTTAATTATCACTCACAAATGAAATTAGGTGATGGTATTCTTAACATATTCATCATTTGGGGTATAACCTATAATATGACATTTGACTTAATATCTTTTTTTATATCAAGTAACTCATATTTCATCAAAAAATAATATCCATTCACACAATCTTATATGCATGTTTACACATACCCTAGTTATATACTCTCTATAACTTTCTTCCCAAAACCATTTGAGTATCCAATAAATTAAACCATAGTGAAACTATATAGGCTTCTAGAAATTAACAATGTATTTAATACTCAAAAGTTATAAAATCATACAATAATAAATTTATTCTACATTCTAAAATTTGATGAACTTTAACAAAAATACCATGAATCAACTATCAATTTCAAGTCTACCAATACATTAAAAATTAATTTCTCTATGATCATTTAACCCTGTATTATCTCAACATCAAGAATAAATTAAAAAATAGCCATCCATACCACAATCATGTATTATTCAGTAGTTATACCCAAAAATGATACCTTTACATAAAATAACATTTCAAGGTAATTTATGCCATTCAATATATGTTTCCAAAACCTTAAATAAAACATACTAAAGAATGATCATTATATGCTTCACACAATCCTTAAAAATTTTAGAATAGACATGAATTTCACTGTTAAATATCACTCATTAATGAAAATAACTAGGAGTATCATGTATTAATTTATATTAAGATATCAACCTCACTACCTTTTGCAAGACTATAAAAATCATCTTTTCCCTCATAATTGTAATATATAATGATTATAAACCATTTAAATATTTATAACTTGTTTTTTTTATAATGCATAGTGGTTTTCTAGACACATACCTTCCTCATACTCATTTTCTTGTTTTGTTTCAATGAAATACTAAAACCAAAATGGTTATGATAATATATAATAAATTAGTATGAAAACATAAATTTGAAGATGTCCCCCATTTAGACCGTTATATTTAACATATGATACATTCATTTCAACCTATGAATCTCTTTGTTTTATCCTTGGTTATCTATGTTAATTTTATATGAGGTTCTTTAACCTAATTAGTTACCATCATACTCAAATAATTAATAATTGTTCATTATAGTGAATGTGACTGACAAAAGAATATCCCCCAGTAGTGTCAAACATATTGTTTAATTAATATCTTTTCTCATACATTGTGTGGTGATTGAGTTAATAACCAACATGCCCTTTTCAGGGTTATTATGTATAGGTACATTTTCACTAGATACTACATCTGCTTTTAGTATCTAAAAAAGAATCTAATTTCTAGGAGAACCACATAATTTATACTTTTTAAAAACATTGTGTGGTTATCCTATACCTAGAATTCATACATAGACATTCCCTAGGGGATTCACTAATGTTATTTTATCCTCATCCATAAATTATATGTATATTGTTACTATAAAATTAAATCATATACTATTGCAATGGGTAATTTATTATATTTAAAATTATGATATACCCTCACTTATCAACCCTGAAATTAACCTCAACAAACATACAAATATTGAATGTTTTCTAAACAGGAAATTGGTACCAATTACGACACCTTGTAACCACACTTATAGATCATGTGCATATAAAACATACATTACATATTGGTTTTGATACCCAAACTAGATTCATAGACATAAATAACCAAAAATTACATGAATTAAATAAAATATTACATTAAATATATTCACAAAAACTTTTAGGTGTGGATAATTATAAAATTATTAATAAAAATAGACTAAAAAATCCCTTAGCATCCTCAATTAAATGACATTTTTCTACAGTATAAGAAACTACATATTTTATAAAAAATCTTCAACATCTCCTATAAATTCTCCACTCAAAATATCATATTATTCATCTCCTACATAAAAATTTTATTTATAACCGAGGGAAAAAATATAAGTGGGGAGAAAAAGTACTTAGTAAGGAAAAACATACAAATGAGTAAATCATTCTATAAACACGGAATAAATATTATATAATGATAGAATATTACAAAATAATTACATAACAGAATGAAATTAAAATCATAATATATCCATTGGTAAAATTAAGAATAAAAAAACGTTCAAATGGATATCAATTATTAGTTCCTTAATGAAGAAATGAATAATTTCAGATAGCCTATTTCATTCCATATGATTTGACATCATAATATTAGACATCATGAACTTACCATCAAGGAAATAAATTATTCATGTAATTCATACACAGAAATACTCAAACAAATTTATTTTATTAGACATTCTAATTCATCATGTGGCTTTATAATGTTATCTCCTGCCTATCAATAGTTTATGAACAATGAATTCATAATGTGAGAAAACTAATAAAAATTCATAATCCACTTATCTAATAATCGTCCATATTGGAATAATAATATATGGAACACCAATATTTCCCCTTAGTCAATAATGGGATAAAATTATTTCTTTCTAGAAAACATCTAATATAAATTATGTAAAGTATAATGTTCATGCACTATAGAACAATTAATATATTGATGTAAGATCCAAACATTTTAAAGGAATAAATAATGATTGATTTAAAGTAATCTTTTTCCCTGTGTTGAGTACCCTTTGTTTGGTTTTTTTACTTTAGTGTGTGATTGGATGAAGATTTGAGAGAGAATTAAAGGAGGCAGTGCATGGTTGGTGAATGGTTAGGGAAACCCGTGCGTCCTTGCCCAACAAATAATGGAACCTTGTATAGAGGGGAATTGCATAGTGATGGAACATGTTACGAAAATGTGTTCACTATTAAGTGTAACTGTGCTCACCTATAATAGATTTGCACGATTTAGTTGTATGATTAGGGAAATCATATGCCCCTACCCAATGAAATGTGCATTAGAATTAAATGCTCCAAAAAATTATATTATAAATTATATGAACCCCCAAAAAAATACCCCTTTTTACCCTAACTTAGACCAATTCATTTCTTTATGATTACAGAGCCTCTCATAAGAATTACAATATAGTTAGACCTTCTTTCATGGTGATTTTAAGCCTTGATTGATGATCTTCACCGCTTCCGGTAAGAGGATCTCATCCCCACTTGGTTTATTGTTCATTCTCATTTATCTACCATTCATGAAAGGGTTTTCCTTACTGTTTAGATAAGATATAGATCTAGGATTATATATATATATATATCTAGACTTAAGAGATCCTGATTTTTTAAATTATGATTTATGGTTCTTTATTCAAATCTTGTTCTACAAGATAATGTTGCTCAAATGTTTTGTATTTCTATTGGTGGATCACTCTACAACAAATCAAGGTCAGTAGTTTATAATTCAAAATCCCAAATTCTTGATTTATATTATGTGTGTGTAGTTTTAGAATTTCAATTTGATGTTTAGAAATTGATTTCTTCATTGAATTAAATAATTTGGTTAATTAATTAAGTTAATAAATGTGCTATTAGGGATTTTAGGAATTATAGATGAGGTAATTAATTGTAAAATTAATAATGAGATATAAATATAGTTTATTAGAGATAATTAATTATGTATTTAATTATGATGTACAATGATTTTTTATGAGAAATTAATTATTTAATTAATTATTGGATATTTATTTTGTGGATATTAATTAATTAAATAATGAATTAATTAATTTGATTGACATACTTAATTAATTAGGTATTGAATTATGGGAATTTATATCAGAAAATAAATATTGCATTCGTAATGGATTTGATGTGGATAATGAATTATTTAGTTAATTATGTGTTATGAATGGTAACATGGTCATTTAGATATGATGTAAATAATTGGAACATGGTCATTTTAATGTGTGAAGTTTGGAATGATGACATGGTCATTTAGTTGTGAAATAAATAATGGGAATATGGTCAGGCAAATTTGTGAGGTATGAATGGTAACATGGTCAATTAATTGTGAATTAATGAATGGGAACATGGTCATTCTATTGTGTGTTGTGTGGATGGTAGCATGGGAATTCAAGTATGAATTAAGAAATGGTAACAATGAAAATATGAAATATGATATCCCTCAAATATACTTTGAGCTCTATCACATGATTAAGTAGGTTCTGAGGTACATGTGTCAATGGGAACTTCAGTGTTTATGTTGTAAAATAAAGCTAAATTGATAATGTAATAACTATTTACTTATGAATTATAATTACTTATTTAAAGTAACGGAAACACATTCTATTGAATGAATATTATTTTTGATGTCATTGGTGGTGGCCTACTGAGTTGTAATCACACCCAAAACCGATTGCATAATCAGTACCCAAATAGGCTTTGTGTTTTATGGATAGGTTAATGGAAAGTCCCAATATTAGAAGGATGATATGGGATTCAACTTGTATGAGGGGAACAAACATGATCTGGGACCCATGTAGGGGATTCATCAGTATATTTATTTTGGGTTTCATTTTAGGTACATGAATCATATATTGGCCTGACAAATTTTCTGCATTATATTTGATATTTTAATTCCAATTTTGGATGTATTTTGATATTGGTTGTTTTTTGTAATGATTTCATGTTATTTATTTATTATTTTTTATTTTATACAGGTGTATTTACTGTTATAAAAGTGTGTATTGTCTCCCAATTATTAATATATTTTACCCTGTTTCTCGTCGATAGCCTCAATCATATGTTGATGCAAGCTTGGTGTCATGTGAACAACTGGCTCAGGTCACCGGTGTGTGTCACTGCGGTCAGGATGTTAAAAAGTGGTATCTGAGCCTAGTTTCTTTCCATTCCTTTTATATTACTATTTTGGAATTGTAGATAGAATACTATAAAAAGTAGGTCCTTTATTATGGGCACTTTCATGGGAGTAACTAACCCATGTACGGGGGGAACCCATGTACCCAAGTTGGGAATTTTTGTTATTGATCTTTATTTTACTGTTGAATATTATTACATTGTGGGTGATGCACTTGTGTGATGTGGTTATTATTTCTGATATTTGTTGATTATTGAATCATATCCTAGTATGGATCAATAGTTGAGTTATCAGGCATCATTCTAGGAAATCATGATTATTTTGTGACTTAAATCATGCTAGGCACGCACGAGATTCAGGTTTTTGGTATGTTGTTTATGTTGAACTATTTTTACAATCTGGTGATATTGAACAAAAAATGTGCCTATTTTGAAATTGAGAAACATCATAAAATTACCCAAATTAGAATAAATGATTCTCTAATTAAAAACATAAAAAATGACAATGATTTTACCTTTTTGAACCATTACTTAGATGTAGAATAGTTAAGTGTAGTGATCATGCCTCATTTTTAATCAGGTGGAGGAGTTTTGGTAAATGATTTGTTGTTCCTTTTTGTGTTTCCCCTCTTACATAATCATTTTATTGTTGTGAAATTTTTACTATGGTGCATGTTTGTAATTGTAGATATATTCCTCCATGATGATTCTTTTGGAGAGGACGACCACATGTCTTGGGTAGAGATTATCTACCATTAGTGGGACCTGAGGAACTGATTGTGTCACATGATGATTTATGGGATAATTTTTTAGATAAATTTTACCTTTTCATGTAATTCATGGGAAGAGACCCCGGTTGGGTGTTGAAGAGTATGTCTGATCTGACGAGGGGGTTCCAATTATAGCACCCCCTGACTTTTACTAGAGAGGGTGGATCTAAGGGAGTTAAGCTATTAGTTGAGTCAATTAAGACAATACATGAAAATTTAGAGTATCATTCAGAGAGGAGGTTCAATTTGCCTACTTATATGATATGATGATCAGTGAACTTCTTGTGGGAAATTTAGGTTTGGAGAGGATAGGATGATGGTATGTAATGAAAGGACTTTATGGAGAAGTTCCTTGAGAAATTCTATCCAGATATTTTGGGGCAGGGGAGACCAGCTGAGTTCATGAGGATGACTGAAGGTATTATGTCCATTATGGACTATGCTTTATGATTTATAGATTTTCAATTATTTTCTTCCACATTGATATGGGACGATAGGGATACAATGAAGAATTTTTAGGATAAATTAAATGTGAGATTATATCTGAGGTTAACTATTTTTCATTAATGATGTTTGATGAAGTGGTGGATAAGGACCTCATAGATAAGGGGAACTTGAAGGAGGATTTCAATTCATGATAGGTCATTCCTACTTTATGATTATGAGGTACGAATACTAAGAGTAGGAAGTGTCTCTACGATACCATCAGTAAGGATAGTGGGAAACAGAATTCCTGGACAGAGGGATTAGTTGCACAAGACATTACTCAAGTGATCTGTCACTAGTGTGGTTGTTCGGGACACTTACAATGATGGTGAACCCAAACCCTAGTAGAGTGATAGTGTTGTGGTAGGATGGGACATCTACAAGAAGTTCATCAGTACCTAGTGGTAGACAAAAAGTGTGGGTGTAACTATGAAAAATTATCGTGTAGGAAGGGGATCATCTGCACAATATGAGTTTGGAAACTGGTGTTATACTTTTCAAGGAAGTAGAAGTTGTGTATGTTTGGATTTTGGGATATACTTCACCTACTAATAGAGTAGTGAAACACATGAGACTCAAAACATATTGCAGAGAAGAGGGGAAGAAAACTAAAATTCCATTCAGGCTACACTTGTGGATAGTTAGGCCAGACCATTGACAATGAGAGATAGTATTCGTATAGAATCTATGCTAGCTAGTTATTTATTTCATAATGGTTCTTATTATTCCTTTGTATCTTTGATACTTGTTAATGGATTGAGAGTGGTGGTGAAGTTCATGAGTGGGGTTTTGATAATAGACACAACTCTGGGAGTATAGTTGAGAGACATTTTCTTATGAAAGGAGTGTTCTCCCGAGTTCATGGAGTATCACTTTTTTGGAATATTTAAATCCTAATCATGTCACGATTTGATGTAATTGTTTCTATAGAATGTTAAGTATCATAACAATACCACATTTATTTTTACCATATAAGAGTGACATTTACATCTACTAAGGGTGACAACTGTATTCACTATGGAAAGTGAGATATCAAGGTGGGATGAGTAGGACCAATTACTCAGAAACATGGAGAGATCACAACCTAATTTGCTAGTATATTTCTTGATGATGGAGGTGTAATAAAGGAAGTATTTCCACATGTAGTGGACCGGTTTCATGGTATAGTTATTGAATACTTATAAGGTTTTTAACCTTTGAGAGATTTGAAATTCACCATTGAACTCATTTCGTAGGGCTGAGTCAATTTCTCATCCACCATACATAATTGCAATGATAGAGATTCAAGAGCTCAAGAATCTCTTCGAGGATTTGGATGATAAGAGATTCATCCATCCTAGTTCATCAACTTGGGGTTCACTAATAATATTTTCCATGATGGCTGATGGTATTTTGCACTTATGCTTTGATTACCAGAAGATGAACCAGATGACGTCGAAAAACTTGTACCCTCTCCTCTGTATCAATGATTTGTTTGACCAGTTCTGAGGAGCTTGTGTGTTCTCCAATATCAACATTATATTAGGGTATCATTGTATGATATTTCAGAATTCTGATATAACTTATACTTATTTCAAATGCATTAATGATCAATATGATATCACCATTATTTTATTTGAGTTGATGAATGCACCAGTAGTGGTTATGGCCTTGATGATCAAGTTCTTTTATCCGTACCTAGATCAGTTTGGGGTGGTGTTTGTCAATGAAATCTGGGCATACTCCAAGACACATGAGGATCATTCCCAACATCATGATGTTTTCTTGAGTACACTAAGAGTGAACCATCAATATTCCAATATATATGTTCCACTATTGGATCAATTATGTACAGTTCTTGGGTCCCATCGTCTTAGAGGAAGTTGTTATAATAAATTCGGAGAAGGTTCAGGTAGTGGATTCTTGGAACCATCCCAAGAACATGTTCGATATCCGTAGCTTCTAGAGATCAGATAGATATCATAGGAGGTTCATCTAGGAGGTAGCATCACTTTTGGGGTTAATCAAAGGGCGATAAACAATGAAAGGACGAAATATTTTGAGAATGATTTCCAAGATTTGAAGAAAAATTTGACATCAGCACCAACATTGAGCCATACTAAGATATGTGAGGCGTACACAATGTTTTTTTATTCTTCTAGGATTGGACATGGAGCTGTGTTGGTGCAAGGAGATTGAGTTGTGGCATATGTGTCATAGCAGTTGATGCCTTATGAATGGAACTACCATATGCACTAGAGTTGGCTATAGTGGTTTATAATTTAATGTGTTGGTGACATTATATGTTGTGGGAAATTTTTATAGTGTATACTGATGAGAATTGATTAGTATATATCGTTTCCCAATGAGATTTAAATATTTGATATTGTATATGGGTTGAGTATATACATGAATTTGATTTTTAGTTACGGTATATGTTTGAAAAGGGGAACAATTTTTTTGATGATTTGAGTAGGGAAACATAGACTCAAGTAGTTCATGAGTCTGGTGCTGAGTTGAAGATGATGAATTTTCTGGTTGGAATGGACATTGTGGTTCAGAGAGTTTGGAAATGATGACTCTGGTATCAATTGTAGTAGATTCCACACTTTTTAGACAGATTAGGGATCTAATTTATGAGGATCTAGGATGTTTGAACTTGTGGGAAAGACTTGATAGTAGGGATTCACCTTCCAATTAGAGCAAAGATGGAGATGAGACTGTCTAAGTTAAGAATCAGGTTGTTGTACATATAAGATGTAGTGGAAGTTAATGTGTGAGTTTCATGCCTTGAATTGGGTGGTACATCAAGGTGTGAACAAAATGAACTATCACTTATAAAGACAGTTCTGGTGGTCGGTCATGAGAATGGTGATATTAGGGTTACTAACACGATGCTACACCTATCAGCAAGTGAAGGGTGATCATTAATAACCTATAGGTTGGTTGCAACCGTTGACTATTTTTGAATGGAAGTTGGATGACATGATCATGGATTTTATTGTGGGTCTCATAAGGATTCCTTAGTATAATGGCTCTATTTGGGTGGTTGTAGATCATTTTACAAATATAAAATGGGGATAGGCTTGGATAACTGTAAGTTTAAGAGATAATCCACTTGCATGTGGTTCCACATACTATCATTTCATATCATGAATAGCGTTATACTTTGAGTCTATGGAAGGGCTTGTAGAAGGTTCATGGTATATAGGTTTTTTGAGTACATATTTCAACCCACATGTTGATGGGATGTTAGAGCATACTATACAGGTACATGATGATATGTCATGATCTTGTGCACTATAATTGAATTGGTCATGAGAGAGGCACCTCGACCTAGTGGAGTTTTCCTATAACAACAATTATTTATAAACTATATAGATGGAACAAAATAAAGATATTTTTTGTAGTCCATATAGAACCCCTCTATAATAGATGGAGGTAGGTGAGTCTAAGCTGTTTGGAATGAGTCATGTGTAAGATAGATCGGAGCAGGTACAACTGTTTCAAAAATATATGGATACGGGTCTGTGTGGATGGAAGTCATATGTCATTAGACACTAATGAACTCTATATTTTATAGAGGGTGATCATGAATTCCTTCCAGTGTCACCTAGGTTGGGACACCATACGATATATATTTAAGGAAAACTGATACCCAAGTTTATTGTACCATTTGAAGTTGTGGAAAGAATCAGGCTGGTGGCGTACCGATTAAATCTTACATAGAGATACAATGTTATGCATGTTGTTTTCCTTATGTCACAACATCAAAAGTATCACCATGAACCTTATACTATAATAAATGGGGATTATTTTTAGCTTGAGATTGATACATCCTTTGGGTAACATCTGATACATGTGTTGGAAAACAGTGAGAAAGTGTTGTAGAGAATGACCATGTTGATAATTCATGTATTTTGGAAACATTGACATGTGCAGAAAGAAACATGAGAGAAAGAAGAATATATGAGGTCTCAATGGAAGAATATTTTTGACTCAAAATGTTAGATATAATTGGGAGTAATACTCGAGCATGAGTTGTTATAAGGTGGGGAGATTGTAAGATCCCAAACTTTTTTTAGAGCTAAACCAGGCTTCATTTCAAGTACACTTTTTTCTTGTGTTGTGTAATATTTTTTTGTATTTTACATTTTTTTGGGTGAAAATTTGAATTTTTTTAAGAAATTGGGGATTTCAAGGTTGGTGCATGGTTATGGAAATCCGTGCATCCCAGTCCACCAAACCATGAATCCATCGATAAAGGGAAATCAAATGGTTGACACACACTTTGTCAAACTATGTTCCATATAAGGAGTAACTCTACACCCATAAAATAGAGGTAAATGGTTTAGATACATTGTTACCAAAAATTGTGCACCCATTCCCAAAAAATCTTGTTAAAATTTTTTATTCACCTTAAAATTATATTTTAAATAACATGAACCCCAAAACTCACCCAATTTGACCCTAAATCAGACCAACTCATCTCCTCATGATTTCAAAGCCTCCCAGATGGATTTCCAACCATCTCAACCTCTGTTATTGGTGATTTGAAGACCGAATAAAGGATATTCACCCCTCCCAGTATGAATATATCATCCCACATGGTTTCTCATTCCTTATCCATTCTTCTCCCAATCAAGAAATGATTGTTTTACTGTTTTAAATAGATATATTTTTTTTCAATTAGTATTTAGGGTTTTATATTTGGATGACACTCTAAATAATTGTGATACTAAAATTTTGGGTATCTCCATTGTTAGATCACTCATCAATGAATTGAGGATGGGGTTCAATAATTAGAAACCCATATTTTTGATTGATGATTTCTGTATATAATTGTAGAATTTCTATTTGATTTTTATAAATTGTGTTCTTGATTTAATTAATTAATTTAGTGAATTAATTAAGTGAGGTGATGTGAAATTGGGGTTTTTTTTGAATTATTGATTGAGGTAATTAATTGTAGAAATTATTATGAGATATAGAGATTGTAGATTGGAGATTATAAAATGTGTAATTAATTATAAACTACTAATGTTTTGAATTTGATAATAAATTGTGTAATTAATTTAGAGATGTTGAGTTTATGGATATTTATTAATTGATTGATGAATTAATTAATGGTATTGTAATACATAATTATCATGGGAATTAATTAAAGGTATTTATGTGATAAACTAATTATCGAATTAGTATTGGATTTGATGTTGATAATTAATTTTTTAATTAATTATGTGTTATGAATAATAACATGGTAATTTAGTTGTGAAATAAAGAATTAGGATATGGTCATTCTAATGTGTGAATTTATGAATGGTAACAAGGTCATTTAGTTGTGATATAATGAATGGTAACATGTCCATTAAAATGTTGGAGGTATGAATGATAACATGGTCATTTAGTTTTGAATTAAATAATGGGAGCATAGTAATTCTATTGTGTTATGTATGGATGGTAAAATGGAAATTATATTATTAATTAAGTTACAGTATCAATGGAATTATTAAATATGATACCCCTAGACATACAATGGGCTCTGGTATGAGCTGACTTAGGGATTGAGGCACGAGTTTCTATGGGCTCATAATGATTTTATGTGGTTAAATAAGGATAAATAGATAATGTAAAAATTAGTTACATATGTATTGTAATAACATTTTATACAAATAATTACACATTATATTGACATGATATTTTTTAGACACTGTTGGTGGTGGTCTACTAAGTCGTACTAACACCCTACTTTGGTTTCCTGAACAGTACCTAAATATACATTGTTTTTTATGGATAGGTAAATTCTTAAGGCCCAATGTTAGACGACTGATATGGGATAAATCTTGGATAAGGGAACCAGATACGATTTGGGACCCCATTGGGGGAGTCATCAGGGTAATTATTTTGGGTTTCGTTTTAGAAACATTAAATGTACATTGGCATGACATTATTTATTATTTAGATTTGATATTTCATTTCTATTTTTGGCCATCTTGTGATACTATTTATTTCATGAAATGATTACATGTTATATATTTATTGAATATTATTTTCTTATGGTGTATTTACCCCGATAAAATATGATATAGTCTCCCAATGATTTGTATATCAGAACCATACTACCTGTCGGTTTCCCAATCCTACGGGGAGGTGCACCTAAGGTCATGTGAATTAACAGTTTGTGGCACCACTATGTGGAATGTACATCAATAAGTTAAAATGGATATCTCAACACTGGAATATCATGATCATAATCCATCTAGAGAAATAAGGTGTATTAGTGAAAAGAAAAATAACCTAAGAAGTGAGTAATATTTACTGATGGGTCTATCTGGTAGGAATGTGTATCCCCATAAAAAATTATAGAATACTGTATAACATAATACATTGGTATAACATACAAAAATTATATGAAATAATATCAAGGGCATTATCATCACTCAATGAATGAAAGTTGAGTTACCATATATCCTTACTACTGGGGAAAACTCATTTAATAGCCACTTGAATGAGGGAACATGATTGGGCTAGTAAATACCCTGAAATAAATGGATAATGATAAAAATAAATCAATTGGTAGTAAAACATGATAAAATGGAAAAAGTGTTCACAACATAAGCATGACTCAAGGAGTTAATGGTTGAGACAAATAACCTATGTGTCATGAGTACAATCTGAATTGAAACCCATTGAATATGGAAGATTGTAATTTAACTACCAATACAACTATTAAAATAAAATTAATGATATGATATATCATATTGATATTATATACACAACATAAATTAAATTTGGTTCATAATGTTAAATATTTAAAAAATAAAAGAATTTGAGAAAAAAAACGATTGTGATATTTTATAATTTTGAATGAAAACCCATTGAAGGATATGGTTTCAAATGAAAAATAAAATAGCATGAATAATGATAAAATAATAATAAAAAATATTCAAGGGTTTGTATACTCACTAAAAAAATAAAGCATAGTTTATCATAAGAATCATGCCTCATGAAGTGAAATTATGAGATAAGAAACTTATACATTATTAATAATTTATTTTTTACATGAAATTAACATCCTAAATAATAAAATTAAATTTATAAATAACTTCTTAGAAACCTTATTATTCTATAAATAATTTAATATGAACAATTTTTATCATATTTTATTTATTTATTATATATTTTTCACTTTTGTTTGCTTGAAAATTGAACCAATTTTGGTTTATTTTGCAGATTTTATTGATAAAATATGATATTGTAATATTAAGTTTAATACACAATATAATAATTATAGAAAAAAATAACAATAATTAACATACTGTTAAATTATAATAAAATATTTATTTAAGTTCCTATATCCATCCATGATATAGTTTTATAAAATTATTAAAGTAGGTGATCAAACCATTAAAAAAGTTATAATAAAAAATAATTAAATAATTTGTATATTTTTATCTTGGTGATTCATATTTCATGTGGTTTCTATAAAGAAATAAAAAATATGAAAAATGTAAAAAAGTTACATCATAGAGATGATAGTCTGTACACCGTACAATTGTTTTTATTTTCTTAAAAGTGGATAAAATGAATAAATAATGTTTTTAATATTAATATAATAAGACATCACTATAATAATGATACTGAGGTTGTTATATTTCATCGGTTAGGGTAGGTTTGGATTAGAAATATTATGAATAAATGGTAAGCATTATGTAATAATCACTTTGGTGCCTTGGATTTCTTTTGAAAGTATTCTTGGAAATGAAGGGATTTGGATAACTAATTGAGAATAAATACATATGCAAATGATATTGGAATATATAAGGAGGAAAATTTCATAGTTTCAAAAAGTAGTTATATGGAATGGGTGTGACATGAAGGGGTTTACGTCTCCCCTTTTATAAGTAAAAAAAGGGAACATTCAAGAACATCCTCTGATTTTGAATTATATCGTTATGCAATTCATGGGTCAATGAATCAAAAAGATAAAAATAATGAATTTTAGGGTGTTCTTGGGTTGATCATACCTCATCCTGGTATTTCTACCCATATTTTAAACATGTTGGATGTTATTTCCTCAATTATTTTTACTTTTCCCATTTTTTAACCTTAGTAACTAGTTTTTAACTAAAAAATATAAAATAACCCATATTACCATATTTAGGTGTGGTGAAAATAAATTTAATCTCAATATATTCTAATTCATTATCTATGTAATTGAAAATTTTCTTTATATTAAAACATTTTGTATTAAGAAAAATACTTTTTTGAAAATAATGGTGTTTTAACCGTTATGTGTTGTTAATATTTTTTATAATGGGTTAATAATAAAATGCATGTTGATATTAATATATATTTGTTTTAAAAATATATTGGATTCATAATTTAAAATAATTTAACTTCATTAATAAGTTAAAAATTATGCAATATTAATTGTTTTTTGAAAATAATGGTTTTACCATTATCATTGAAATTTACATTAATATTATTAATCATTCATTTCTTCCAAAATTTGGGATTGAACTTTATAAATTACATGATTATATTGATCTAAAATATGAAATAAAATTTTTTATACTTAATTTATAGATGTGGTGATGATTGGTTGTTAATATAAGTGAATGAAAACATTTTTTACAAAAAAATATTAACTATGTTTCCAAACAGATATACATGGGTTTTATAAAAATAACATAGAAATTTTAAATGTTTTATATTAATTATAAATATATAAATGTTATATAAAAATGTTTTAATAGTATTTGAGTGATTCTATTGTTATGATAACATTATAAATTTGAGAGTTTTTTGAAATTTTTTTATTTTTTCACAATTCACCTAAAAAACAATTATTTCATAAAATTACAAAACAAAATCATATTTGGATAATATTGTTATTCTCAATCCAAAAATTATTATAATTTTATAAAATTAATATTATAATATTCATAAATTAAATTTTATAATAAAATCATTAAATATAATTAAAAATCATTTTAATTGGAAAATCAAATTCTCAAATATTAACTATTATTATTCTCATTTATTATAATTTACTAGATAAATTGGAGTTTACTAATTATTAAAATAAAACCTAATTTTTCATAATTAATCATATCTTTCTTGAAATATAAATTTATTTCATATAAAATACTTTTTTTAGATGATAACTTTTTAAACAAAAAATGATCATATTTGTTATTTTAGGAAAACTAATTGATTTTCATTCATATTAAAAATATCCTTTATTTTCATGATACCTATATTTCATAAAATGGTTAAACTGATTTATTTATGATAATGAAATATCTCTTTTGTAATTATTATACTTAAATATTTATATTTTATCTAAAAATATTTCAGTTTCATTCATGTTCAGTGTTGCGTATAGACCATGTAATTGAACATACTTGGCTCATTTAAGAGAATAAATAGCTTAGTATATTAGGGATTTATATACTAGATAACGAATAACACTATGAGAAATATATATAAATGACTTCAAAACATTCAATACATGATAGTTTCTCTCGTTGATGCATATGGCACCCATGCCATGTGCTTCACCTCTTCCTCTATTCACAATGCTTGTTCTATTGAAAGATTAATTTGACAACAAGTGGCGTTGAGACTAAAATAGATCCAATAATGTTGAACCATTCAAAAATATTATGGATTTAGTCCTTTTATAATATAATCAAACTTTTATGATTCATATATCACTCAACATGAATACCTAAAATGTTCATTGATTCACCAAGATCTTTCATTTCAAAATTTTCAGACAAGTTCTTAAGCTCTTTAATCTATTGAATTTTTGGATCCATAGGTAGAAAATCATCAAAATAATTTTTTTTAATTATTTCCAATTACTATTATCCTTCCATTAAAAATAACTATATGAGTTTCTTTACTTAATACCTCACTCCACCATTAATGTATCTAACTTCCAGTTGGACTTCCTTCGTGTTTATTTAAAACTGTAGGGACTTCTCTTGAGTTTTCAAACTATGAACTAGTTTCGATGATACATGAAACCAATAGTTTTCTTCTTATATATTCCTCCCTCAAATCCCCACAAATAATAATAATCATCACATCTATTTATTCCAAATTTATTCGTTTGAATGAAACCATAAATAGAAAATTTCAAATGGTATTGTGTTTTACTAAAAGAGGAATTATTTTTGTGAAATTGATTTCCTATTTCAAATGAAACCTTTTCACCATTAACCATTATTTATACCTTCTCCTTTTTCATATTTTTCATTTAATTGAAAATACCACTTGATTTTATGTTCCGTAATTTTTTGTGGTAGTTTTACTAGCTCTCAGGTGTTGTTCACATGAAGTGAATCCCAATCATCCTTCATTGGAAACTCCAACATATCATAATTTCCAAATGAGTATGCTTATTTTATGATATCTGATTCTCTACCATCCATTAAAATTTTGAAGTACATGTTAGGAAAATTCCTTCATTTACTTCATCTGGCCCTGGTTGACCACTATAACACTTAACTCTCAACTAAGACTCTTTAAAACTAAATCCTCAATAATTTCATCCTTAGGAACATTGAACAAATTATAAATAGTTTTCATGATTTTAGTTATAACATCCAATTTTCAAACTTTTTAACTCTTTGTGATTCCCTATAAAAGGACCCCTAGAATTTAGAATCTTCTCTTAGATTTAGAGGTATTTGGATTTTCTAAAAAATGAGCTTCTCTAGAACCACCATTCAGATCAATTTGGATTGAAGCTAATCCTTTTCATAAAAATTATATATTCACTATGTTTTTATTATTCTAAAGGAATGTTTCATCAAATATAAAATTTCATATTATGATGACCTGTCTTTTATCTTCATCATAATGTCATAATCCTAGATTTTCATATCTATACCATGCAAAGAACTATGTTTGAGAATCTTCCTCAAGATTATCTTTGTCCGTAAAATACAAATATATATAAAAGAATAATTTGTATATCTTAATGGGATATAAATATAATTTCTAACAAGTCCACAATTCTTTTGGAAGCTCATGCTCAATTTCTTCTGAAGAACTCAAGTTGATCAAATTAAAGGAATATTGGGTTGTTGCGGTAGCATGATATATGGTATATTACACTTTTTAGTTACACATTTGTGTTGAAACATTATATCTAGATTTACCCATCCCAAATTGATCAATATATAATGTGAAATTTAATTAGTCATTAATAATTAAAATCCAATATAAATTAAAACCATAACGCTTTTAATTTTGATTGAAATATTGTTTCTCTCATCATCGTCGATCTTCATTCAAACTAACCAAACCTGAATCCTTCTAAATAATCCACACACATTTTGAAAGATTGAGTGATCATTATTATATAAATATTTGGTATTATCATAGAGAATATGAGGTTCTTCAACAGCATCTTGATCATTGCAAGTCAATCTAACAACCCTTTAACACGGATCGGGAAATCCTTGATATTCCCTTCTCTTTTTCTCTCTCGGACTTGAGAGAGATAGGGGAAAAGAGACAGAATTCATTAAATCCTTTCTCACACTCATTTTGGGTTTTAAAAAATTCTTTTATACATATGTTATAACTTAAATAAAATTAATTTTAGTTCAATATATGTTAACCCATTAATCATACAGAAAACGACACAAATGACACATAAATTCATTGAAAAATGTTGGGGATATTTTACCACATACACGAAACACATAAAATATTTTAAATGATAAAATATATATCATTAATTAACCTCAAAAGTTTCATAAATATTTAAAAAATTCTTGAATATTAAATATTAAATATTTTTTCAAATATTTTTTTATTATTTACATTAAATATTTTTTGAATATAAGATGAAAATTATTTAAATCAGTATTATTAGAAGAGAAAATAATATTGAATATATTTTTTTCCTTTATTATTGTATTAAAATATACATTAATTATCCACCATCATTGGCCCCACCATTTCCTAAACTATAATTCACTAGAATTGGCCACACATCTGAATACAATTTATATGTGAACCTCAAGTCGATTATATCGATTGTAGTGAATTCTATTCATTGACCAGGAGGAGAGTATTGTATCCCATGAAGTCACCTATATAGTTTAGGAAAATTCATATCAATAAAAAACATTTCTATAAACACACATCACATAATATAATCTATTTACCCCATAGTGTCTCATAAAGTAGGAAAAAGACTTCATGTCACCATTATTTCTTGCTTTATTATTAATTGACCATACTAGAAATACTTATGTTTAATCATCATGAGCATGGATTTAGTAAATGAACTAATATCCCAGTTAAATAGTCCTGATACATATCATCCATTCTGAAGTGAAAAATCTGTCTTTATCATTCAATCAATGCCATAACACCAACGATGAACCCAATAAAAACAGCCACACCCTGACACAAATTACATGGTTTGTTTCTGGCATGAATATATATAATAAAATTATATACATTGATAACGATCTCACTTATTGAAAAAAATACACATATTCATGTATAGGAACTACCAAGGATACCCAAAACATGTGGTTTTCTTATTGGCGGGTCATTCCACGTGATCTCTTCTACTTGAGATCACCATGTAAAAAATCTCCTATACATTTGATCATAGTATGTTTGTACTAAAAACTCCATGAGGAAATGTGTTTTTTTTCTTAATTTAATATCTACATAGAAGGTAATAAATATATTTTTAATGAATATATATTATATTTATGATATAATTATGATTATATAATAGTAAATAATTATTTATATTTCTTTCATTCAAATAATCAAATAGTGAAAACTACTCATGTCCGTACGTATGGACTATGGTCTCCATGATTTGATATAATTAATTTTTCTTCACTAATTTATATAAATAAATATAAAAGTGTATATAATAAATAAATATTAAAATTATGTCATGATTATTATTATCAGTAGATTGAAGTCATATGTCGTTAGACACTAATGAAGTCTATATTTTATAGAGGGTGATCATTAGTTCCTTCCGGTGTCACCTAGGTTGGGACACCATATGATATATAGTTAAGGAAAGATGGTTTCCAAGTTCATTGTACCATTTGAGGTTGTGGAAAGTATCAGGCTGGTGGTGTAATGATTAAATCTTACATAGAGATATAATGTTATGCAAGTTGTTTTCCTTATGTCACAACATCAAAAGTATCACCATGAACCTTATCCTATCATAAATGCAGATGATGTTTTTCTTGAGATTGATTCCTCTATTGGGGAATATCTGATACATATGTTGGATCACAGTGAGAAAGTGTGGAAGAGAAAGACCATGTTGATAATTCATGTATTCTGGAAACATAGACATGTGTAGAAGGAAACATGGGAAAAAGAAGAATATATGAGGTCTCAATGGAAGAATCTTTTTGACTCAAAATCTTAGATATACTTGTGATTACAACTCTAGGATAAGCTGTGATAATATGGGGAGATATTAAAATCCCAACCTTTTTTGGAGCAGAACCATGCTTCATTTCAGGTACACTTTTTTCTTGTGTTGTGTAATATTTTTTTGTATTTTACGTTGGATTTGTTCAGTGAATTTTTTTTTAATAAAGTGGGGATTTCAAGGATGGCGCATGGTTATGGAAATCCCTGCACCCCAGTCCAACAAACTGTGAAACCCTAGATAAAGGGAAATTGAATGGTTGGCACATAGTTTGTCAAACTGTATGCCATATATGGAGTAATTGTACACCCATAAAATAGAGGTACATGGTTTATATACATTGCTAAAAATTATTATGCACCCTTTCCCAAAAAATCGTGTTGAAAAATTTTATTCACCTTAAAATTAGATTTTATGTAACCTCAACCCCAAAAACCCACACAATTTTACCCTAAATTGGACCAACTCATCTCCTCATGATTTCAGAGCCACCCAGATGGATTTCAAGCCATCTCGACCTCTGTTCTTGGTGATTTGAAGACCGAATCAAGGATCTTCACCCCTCCTAGTATGAATATATCATCCCACTTGGTTTCCCATTCCTTGTCCATTCTTCTACCATTCAAGAAAAGATTTTTCATATTGTTTTAATTAGTTGTAGTTTTTTTTCAATTAGGATTTAGGATTTTAGATTTGGATCACATTCTACGTCACTGTGATACATAAATTTTGTGCAGCTCCCTTGGTAGATCACTCATCAACGAATTGAGGTTGGGGTTCTAGAATTATAATCTCATAGTCTTGATTGAATTTTTTCATATGTAATTGTACAATATCTATTTTATGTTTATAAATAGAGTTCTTGATTTAATTAATTAATTTAGTGAATTAATTAAGTGAGGCGGTTTGAAATTAGGGATTTTAGGAATTATTGATTGAGGTAATTAATTATAGAATTTATTATGAGATATAGAGATTGTATATTGGAGATAATTACATGTGGAATAAATTATAACTTATTGAGATTTTGAATTATATAATTAATTGTGTAATTAATTATGGTATTTGTATTTTGTGGATATTGATTGATTGATTGATGAATTAATTAATGGTATTGTAATACATAATTATCTAGGGAATTAATTAATGTGATATATGTGAAAAACTAATTATCGAATTACTAATGGATTTGATGTGGATGATTAATTTTATAATTAATTATGTGTTATGAAAAATAACATGGTAATTTAGTTGTGAAATAAAGAATTAGAACATGGTCATTCTAATGTTTGATCTTATTAATGGTAACAAGGTCATTTAGTTGTGATATAATGAATGGTAACATGGCCATTATAATGTGTGAGGTATGAATGATAACATGGTCATTTAGTATTGAATAAAATAATGGGAGCATAGCCATTATATTTTGTTATGTATGGATGGTAAAATGGGAATTAATGTAATAATTAAGTTACACTAACCATGGAATTATTAAATATGATATCCCCTGAACATACATTGGGCTCTGGTATGAGCTGAAGAAAGGATTGAGGCTCTAGTTTCTATAGGTACCCAATTGGTTTATGTGGTTAAATAAAGACAAATAGATAATGTAAAAATTAGTTACTTATGAATTTTAATAACTTTTTATACAAATAAATACACATTATATTGACATGATATTGTTTTAGACACTCTTGGTGGCGGTCTACTGAGTTGTACTCACACCCTACATTGGTTTTTTGACCGGTACCTAAATAGACCTTGTGTTTTCTGGATTGGTAAATGATTAAGCCTCTATGTTAGATGACTGATATAGGATGAAGCTTGGATAAGGGAACCAGATACGATTTGGGACCCTTATGGGGGAGTCATTAGTGTAATTATTTTTTGTTTAATTTTAGAAACATTAATTGTACATTGGCATGACAATCTTTTTTATTTAGATTCGATATTTAATTTCAAGATTTAGCCATCTTGTTTTACTAGTTATTTCATGAAATGATTACATGTTATATATTTATTGATTCTTATTTTCTTCCGGTGTCTTTTCCTTGATAAAAGAAGGTATAGTCTCGCAATGATTTAAATATCAGAACCTCGCTACTAGTTGGTTTTTTTATCATACGGGGAGGTGCACCTGAGGTCATGCGACTGATCAGTTTGTGGCACCAATATGTGGAATGTAGATCGATATGTTAAAATGGATATCTCAACACTATAATATCATGATCGTAAGCCATCTACATAAATAAGGTGGATTCATGAAAAGAAAAATAACCTAAGAAGTAAAAAATATTTACCAATGGGTCTATCTGGTAGGAATGTGTGTCCCCATATAAAATTATAGAATACCGTATAACAAATAAAATGGAATGACATACCAAAATTATATGAAATAATTTCAGGGGGATGATTATCACTCAATTGACGATAGTTGAGTTCCCAAATATCCTTACTACTGGGGAAAAACTAAATTAATATCCACATGGATGAGGGAACATGATTGGGCTAGTAAATACCTTGAATTAAAAGAATAATGATAAAAATAAATCAATTTGTAGTAAATAATGATAAAAGGAAAAAACTGTGCACAACATAATCATGACTCATGGATTTAATGGTTTGGACAAATAATCCTTGTGGCATGAGTACAATCTTAATTGAAACCCATTGAAAGTGAATGATTTTAATTTAAATAACAATACAACTTTTAAAATACAATTAATGATATGATATTTTATATAGATATTATATACACAACAAAAATTAAATTTGGTTCATAATATTAAACATTTAAAAATTATAAGAATTTGAGATAAAACCGATTGTGAAATTTAAAAATTCTGAATGAAACCCCCTTGAAGGATATGGTTTCAAATGAAAAATAAAATAGCATTAATAATGATAAAATCAGGATAAGAAATATTCAAGGGTGTGTATAATGATTAAAAAAATAAATCAGAGTTTATCATAAGAATCATGCCCCATGAAGTGAAATTTTGAGATAAGAAACTTATAAATTATTCTAAATTTATTATGTCCATGAAATTAACATCCTAAATATTAAAATTAATTTTATAAATAAATTCTTAAAAACCATATTATTCTATAAATAATTTAATATGAACAATTTATTATCATATTTTATTTATTTATTATATATTTTTCACTTTTTTTCATGAAAATTGAACCAATGTTGGTTTATTTTGGGGATTTTAGCGATAAAATATGATATTGTAATGTTAAGTAAAATACACAATATAATTATTATAGAAAAAATAATAATAATTAACACACTATTAAATTACAATAAAATATTTATTGAAGTTTTCATACCATCCATGATAGAGTTGTATAAAATTAATAAATTTGGTGTTCAAACCAACAAGAAAATTATAATAAAAAAATAATTACATTATTTATATAGTTTTCTTATGGTGATTCATATTTCATGTGGTTTATATAAAGAAATAAAAAACCTGAAAAATGTAAAAAAGTTGCTTCATATAGATGATAGTATGTACAACACAAAATTGTTTTTATTTTCTTAAAAGTGTATAAAATGAAGAAATAATGTTTTTACCATTAATATAATAACACATCACTATACTAATGATACTAAGGTTGTTATATTTCATTAGTTAGAGTAGGGTGTGATGATAAATATTATGAATAAATGGTAAGCATTATGTAATTCTCACTTTGGTGCCTTGGATTTATTTAGAAAGTATTCTTGGAAATAAAGGTCTTTGGATAACTAATTGGGACTACATACATATGAAAATGATACTGGAATCTATATGGAGAAAAATTTCATAGTTTCAGAAAGCAATTATAAGGAATGGGTGTAACATGAAGGGGTGTAATTTTCCCATTTTATTAGTGAAGAAAAGGGAACATTCGAGAACATCCTTTTATTTTCAATTATATCTTTACGCCATTCATAGATCAATGAATCCAAAAGTTAAAAATAATGAATTTTAGGGTGCTCTTGGGTTGATCATACCCCATCCTGGTATTTCTACACATATTTTAAACATGATGGATGTTATTTCTTCAATTATTTTTACTTTTACAATTTTTTAACCATATTAACTATTTTTTAACTAAAAAATATAAAATAAACCATATTACCAAATTTAGGTGTGGTGAAAATAAATTTAATCTCAATTTATTCTAATTCATTTTCTATGTAATAGAAATTTTATTTATATTAAAACATTTAATATTTAGAAAAAATAGTTTTATTGAAAAATTGATGTTTTAACCATTATGTGTTGTTAATATTTTCTATAATGGGTTAATAATAAAATTCATGCTGATATAATGATATATTTTTTTAAAAAATATATTGGATTCATAATTTAAAATATTTTAACTTCATTAATAAGTTAAAAAATATGCAATACTAATTGTTTTTTGGAAGTAATAGATTTACCATTATCATTGACATTTACTTTTATATTATTTATCAAACATTTATTCCAAAACTTGAGATTGAACTTTTTAAATTACATGATCATGTTGATCTAAAATATTAAATCAAATTTTTTATACATAATTTCTAGAAGTGGTGATGATTAGTTGTTAATATATGCAAATGATATCATTTTTTAGAATAAAATATTAATTATGTTTCCAAACAAATATAAATGGGTTTTATAAAAATAACATACAAATTTTAAATGTTTTATATTAATTATAAATATATATATATATATATATTAATTATAAATATATATATATATATATATTATATAATAATGTTTTAACAGTACTTGAGTGATTCTATTGTTAGGAAAACAATAGAAATTTTCGAGTTTTTTGAAAAATTATTTTTTTCACACTTCACCTAAAAACCTATTATTGCATAAAAATAAATAAAAAATTATATTTGGATAATATTTTTATTCTAAATCAGAAAATTATTTTCATCATATAAAATTAATATTATAATGTTCGTAAATTTAATTTTATAATAAAAATTTCAAAATATAATTAAAAATCATTTAAATTGGAAAATGAAATTCTCAATTTGTAACTATTATTATTCTCATTTGATATAATTTACTAGCTAAATTGGAGTTTTCTAATTATTAAAATAAAACCTAATTTATCATAATTAATCATATTTTTCTTGAAATATAAATTTTTTTCACATAAAATACTTTTTGTTCAAAAATAACTTTTTAAACAAAAAATTATTATAATTTTTATTTTAGGAAAACTATATGATTTTCATTGATATTAAATTTATCATTTATTTTAATGATACCTATATTTAAAAAAATGATTAATCCGTCTTATTTATGATAATTAAATATCTTTTTTTTGTAATTATTATACATAAATATTTATATTTTTTCTAAATATATTACAGTTTCATTGATGTTCAGTGTTGCGTATAGACTATGTAATTGAACATACTTGGCTCATTTAAGAGAATAAATAGATTAGTATATTTGGGATTTATATACTAGATAACTAATACCACTATGAGAAATATATCTTTATGACTTAAAAACATTAAACACATGATACTTCCTCTCGTTGATGCATATGGAACCCATGCCATGTGCTTCACCTCTTCCTCCATTCACAATGCTTGTTCCATTGAAAGTTTAAGATGAACAACAAGTGGTGTTGAGACTAAAATAGATCCAATCATGTTAAACCATTCAAAAATATTATGGATTTAGCCCTTATATAATATAATAAAACTTTTATGATTCATATCTCACTCAACATGCATGCCTAAAATTTTCTTTGATTCACCAAGATCTTTCATTTCAAAATTTTTAGACAATTTCTTAAGATCCATAATCTATTGAATTATAGGATACGCAGGTAGAAAAACATCAAACTAATTTTTTTATTTATTTCCCATTACTTTACTCCTTACATTAAAAATAACTATACATGTTTCTTTACTCAATACCTTGCCTTTCCTTGATAGTATCTAACATTTATTTGGACTTACTTGGTGTTTATTTAAAACTGTAGAGACTTCTCTAGAGTTTTCAAACTAGGACCTTGTTTCGATGATCCATGAAACCAATAGGTTTATTCTTATATATTCCTCACTCCAAATCCCAACAAATAATACAAATCATCACATCTATTTATTCCAAATGTATTCATTTGAATGAAACCAGAAATACAAAATTGTGAATGGTATTGTGTTTTACTAAAAGAGGAATTATTTTTGTGAAATCAATTCCCTATTTCAAATGAAACAATTTCACCTCTAACCATTATTTATACCGTCTCATTTTTCATATTCTTCTTTTAACAGAAAATCCCACTTGATTTTATGTTACCTATTTCGATGGGAAGTTCTACTAACACTTAGGTGTTTTTCACATGAAGTGAATCACAATCTTCCTTCATTGAAAACTCCAACATATCATAACTCCAAAGAAAGTATGATTATTTTATTATCTCTTATTCTCTACCATCCATTTAATGTGTGATTTACATGTTACGAAAATTCCTTCATTTACTTTATCTCACCCTGGTTGACCACCATAATAATTAACTCCAAACTAAGCATCTCTAAAAATAAATCCTCAATAATTTCATCCTTAGGAACATTGAACAATGTATCAAAAGTTTTCATGACTTTAGGTATAACTTCTAATTTTCAAACTTTTTAACTCTTCTGGATACCCTCTAAAAGGACCTCTAGAATTTAGAAACTTCTAGTATATTTTTAGCTATTTGGATTCTCTAAAAAATAAATTCTCTAGAACCACCATTCAGATCAATTTGGATTGAAGATAATCCTTTTCATCAAAATTATATATTAAATATGTGTTTATTATTCTAAAGGAATGTTTCATCAAATATCACATTTCATATTATGATGACCTGTCTCTTATCTCCATTATAATGTCCTAATCCTAGATTTTCATATCTATACCACGCAAAGAACCGTGTATGAGAATCTTCTTCAAGATTATCTTTGTCCATAAAATCCAAATGTATATAAAATAACAATTTTGATATCTTAAGGGGATATAAATAGAATTTTTAACAAGTCCACAATGCTTTTGGAAGCTCATGTTCAATTTCATCTTAAGAACTCATGTTGACCAAATTAAAGGAATATTGGGCTGTTGCAGTAGCGTGATATATGATATATTACAATTTTTAGTTACACGTTTGTTTTGAAAGATTATATCTAGATTTAACTATCCCAAATTCAGCCATTTATCATTTGAAATTTAATTAGTCATTAATAATTAAAATCCAAAATAAATTAAAACCATAACTCTTTTAATTTTGGCGGGAATCTTGTTTCTCTCATCATCGTTGATCGTCGTTCAAACTAACCAAACCCAAAGCCATCTAAAAAATCCTCACACATTTTGGAAGCTTGATTGATTATCATTATATACATATTTGGTAGTATCATAGATAATATGAGGTTCTTCAACATCATCTTGATCATTTTAGGTCAATCTAACAACCCTTTAACACAAATCAATAAATCCCAGATATTCCCTTCTCTTTCTCTCTCTTGTACTTGAGAGAGATATGGGAGAAGAGAGGGAATTCATTAAATCCTTTATCACACTCATTTTTGGTGTTAAAAATTCTATTATACATAGTTTATAACTTCATTAAAATTCATTTTAGTTCAATATATATTAACCCATTAAACATACAGAAAAACGACACAAATGACACTAAAATTCTATGGAAAATGTTGGGGATATTTTACCATATACATATATCACATAAAAAAATTAAATGATAAAATATATATCATTAATTAACCTCAAAAGTTCCATAAATATTGATCAAATCCTTTAATATTAAATATTAAATATTCATTTAAAAATATTTTTTTTTTATTTTGACTAATATATTTTTAATATAAGAAGTAAATTAATTAAATCTGTATTATTCTATGATTAAATAATATTGAATATATTTATTTCCTTTTTTATTGTATTAAAATATACATTAATTATCCACCATCATGGGCCCCACCATATCCTAAACTATAATCCACTAGAATTGGCCACGCATCTGAATACTCATTATATGTGACCCTCGAGTCGATTACCTCCATAGTAGTGAATTCTATTCATTGACCAGGAGGAGAGTATTGTAACCCATGAATGCATCTAAAGTGGTTTAGAAATTTCATATTAATGAAAAATATTTATATGAACACAAATAACATAATATAATCTCTTTTTCCCATAGTGTCTCATAAAGTAGGACATAGACTTCATGTCACCATTCTTTCTTGCATTATTATTAGTTGACCTTACTAGAAAGAATTTTGTTTAATCATCATGAGCATGGATTTAGTAAATAAACTAATATCCTAGTTATCTATTCTGGATACATATCATCCATTCTAAAGTGTCAAATCTATCATTATCATTCAATCAATGTCATACCACCAACGATGAAACCAATAAAAATGGCCACAATCTGACACAAATTTCATGGTTTTTTTATTGCATGAATGTAGATAATAAAATGATATACATTGATAATGATCTCACTTATTAAAAAATATACACATATTCATGAATAGGAACTACCAAGGACACCCAAAACATGTGGTTTTCCTATTAGTGGGTCATTCCACATGATCTCTTCTACTTGAGATCACCATGTGAAAAATCTTCTTTACATTAGATCATAGTATGTTTGGACTACCAACTCCATGAGGCAATGTGTTTTTTCTTAATTTAATATCTACATAGAAGGTAATAAGTATATATTTAATGGATATATATTATATTTATGTTATAATTATGAATATATAATAGTAAATAATTATTTATATTTCTTTTATTCAAATAATTGAAAAGTGAAAAAAGCCCATGTCCGCACGTTTGGACTACCGTATCCATGAAGTTATGTAATTAATTTTTCTTAACTTATTTATATAAATAAATATAAAAGTGTATATAATAAATAAATACTAAATTTATGTCATGATTATTATTATCAGTATGATGAAACCCAGAATAAGGTGTAAGTGTTGGAACTATCAAACTAAAACAAGCATTGAAAATAGACAAGTTTTCACCTGATCTACCATTTTAATGAATAAATTACTAATAAAATGGTAATTGAAAATTATAATGGAATGATATATAGTAATTTAATTTTGAATACAATTCAAAAATACTTTTATAATCAATCTATATTTATTTTACTTTATTTTTTAATTTGCATTAAGAAAGACAACACTTGTGGTAAGTGTTTATGTTATAATATCATTTCTTTTCATGATTATCTTGGATAATTTTTATTGAGGGAAATTAAATAAATATTATACATTAATTTTTTTTTAATATTATGGTTATTAATTTCATTTTATTTATCTGTAGAATTTCATCACTTTTTTACATAAAAATCAATATTTTAAAGAAAAACCGACCATATATCTACTTTAGTCAAAAAAAATTATTCCATATCAATGTTGTTTAAAACGTTTTTACGCATTTTAAATTATATAATAAAATGATAATCTGAAAAAAGAAATATTCATATTTGAATTCACATTATTTTTTAAATGTCAATTTTATATTGTTTTTGGATTATGTTATTTATTAATTTTTATTAAAAAAACTGTGAAAGGAATTTTTTTTAAAGTTTAATTCATGGATAGATTTTTATACCATCATGAATATTCCTTGATTTAAAGCCTCATTTATATTCATCCATGGTTATATTCAATGGAAATATTTTACTAATCATTTCCTTTTTTTTAATATACCCAAACGAAAAGTAATGTTTTATCTTAATTTTCAGAGGGTATTTAAAATTCTTTTATAAAAGAGATAATTCATCTAAGACAACATACATTATGGATTTTTATATTTTAATATGGGTATAATCTTATGATTCCATAAAATTTTCTTGATGACTTATGATGATGAACTTTGATTTATTATTGAAACTTGTTTTTTTGCTATGAGTTAATGAGGAGATAATGAATCATAATATGATACTATCCAATTCCATTCTCTATGTGGGTAATGTTTGTGTTTTAATGATATTTTTTTAAATACAAAATTTATTATCCATGGGTTATGATGTGATGATATTATTAATGTTTTATGATCATATGATACACATATGTATGGTTTAATTATGTGATTGGTGGGACAATAATTATACTTCCTTCCAATTAATTATGTAAAGAATGATATTTAATTTTATAATTTAGGCTGGAATGGGGAGTGAACTTAATTCATTAAGGGACTCTATCAAATATTATAGTCTTGGGAGTGAATATTTACCAGGGAAATGATGGAATGGGGAGTGGACCCAATCCATTGTGATAGTATTGGAAGCGATCCTGAACTAAGAAAATGATTTTCTATGATTATCTGAATTCAAAAAAATTATTTCATTGGATTATCTTATTTTATCATGCCTCATGACTAACATGTAATGAATATGAAATATTTTGACTTATGAATTTGTTATGAAAAATATTTATTCCATTAATCATGATTAAATATCATAGAATTATTAGGTAAAAAATTCATATGGTATGATATTGTTATAATACCCTTATGATTATTATATAATCACATATAATTATTCATTGAAATCTTATCTGTTTTCTGTTATTGGGAATATTAGCTCACTCATTCCTATGTTTTGGTTCCCCAAGTTATAAAAGAGTGATTTAAGTAGGCTATGTCTATGATATGTATAATGTGAGATGAGCTTTGTGTTAGATATTGAGGATCTTTCATAAAATAAGATGATTTTGTATTAGTAACAAAAGGCACTGAGAATTTATAGTTTCATGGAATGAATTATTAATAAATGTATTCAATATTCATTTAAAATGATGTAATATTTTTGTATGAAATGATTGGGTTTCCTTAGTTGGAATTAGAGTGGTGTTTAATGATTTTTAAATACTATGATAAGAAGATTTTGGTGAATATTTTTTGGATAATTATATGTATAGGATAAAATCATAATGGTATTGTAAGACATGGAATTTTGGTTTCAATATAAATTAAATATCCTTATTGATACAAAAAGTGGAACATATGTGTCATATATAAACCTAGGCATAACAACTCTGAAAGAGACATATTAGGTACTAACTCAATCACCACTGGTGAAATATAAGTGTCCAAAAACATCACACCAAGATAGACATTATTAGGGATATGTATGGGTCAATTTTAATTACATTTATTAACCATTTTATGGATTTCAGGGAATGAATATACAAAAATCTATGATAATACATAATTATAAGATATGAACATAATGTTTCTTAGGTTTAAATAAGGTTTCATAATTTAGGGCAACATAAGAATTATTTTCATAACCATATGATTGTTTAATCTGATATTGATGTTTGATACTAACAATATGTTTTTTGGTTTCATTCAATGGCTGGAACCAAGAAGATTCATGTGGACAACAAATGTGATAGCCAATGCAACAATTATATTGATGAGTAATAAAATAGTATGGTATATTTTATGTGAATCATTGTTATTATAACTAATTAAATATTATTACTTATGATTAAGAACCTAAATTTTGGAGATTTTATGAATATGAAAAAGAAGAGAAAAATGTAATTTGAAGGATGTTTAGCTGATGAAGTTGCTGGAGGGAAGAATATTAAACTTCTTATATGTCAAGAATATTCAAAGAAGAACACATGTAAATGTATTAAAGGAATCTGAAGATGTTTTATGTGTGGAAAAGATGAATATAAAGAAAATAATAACTGGTAAAAATGGAGAGTTTAATTGAGGTAAATTAATTTTATCCTAGGTTACTACTAATAGTTCAATGTATTATGTGTGGAGAATATGGTTATTTTCTGATTCAGTTCCCTAATCTAAGGGATAAACCTTTGAACAAGGGTGGCCATATGCTATTTAAATCAATGATGTAGATAAGGATTGTTAAGGAACACTTATCCTGCACTCTAAATATGAGGATTCTATGTTTAAATATTGTAATAATATTCTCAATATAAATCTTACTCTTCTTCATTTAGTTAAATTTTATATGAATTTGAGCATTTATTATATCTCTCTACATAGAGTGCATATAAGTTTATCGAATATGTAAATACCATTTTATATCTTGAATCAACCAATGATTATGTTTTGGTGGGGGGATAGATATGAAATTCCAAAAGACATTACATCAGTTTTATTTGTTTTTTTACCTATTAATGGGTAATATTTTTCTCAAATGGTTGGGGATAAACTCAGTAATGAATATTTTCATATTATTAAATATTATACTAATATACTACATGAATATTTTCTTAGTATTCCCCAGAATCATGATTCTATGTTATTAATTTAACTCATACATGGTTCTACACCTATTTCAAATATCCCGTATAGAATGATCCCGATTGAGTTTCAAAAATTGAATAAATAAATCGAAGAGAATCTTGAAAAGGGATTTTAATGACCCAGTAAATCACCATGGTGTGAAAATGTTCTTTTTTATGATAAAACATGGATCAATGTGTCTTTTAATTGGTTATCTAGATATTTACAAGATAATAATTATGAAAAATTATCATATACCCCATATTGATGGATTTTTTGATGAACTACACATATTTTTATAGCTTTCTGAGGACGAATTTTGTTCTATATATCATCAAATAAGGGTAAATAAGGAAGATATACTGAATACAACCTTCCATATGATATATGGCCATTATGAAGCTTTGGTTAATCCATTTAGATATTTTAATGTCTGCAATATCTTCATGGACCAAAAAAAAAATTAGAATACTATGATTATATTGTGTGTAAAACCCATATATTTTAAAAAAGAGAACTATGTTCTATAGAGTATATGAAACATAACACCGAGTTTAAATGAACCATAATATTTTATTATTTAAATACGACAGTTATAACCTATAAATTAAATTGGAAGGTATGTATTAGATTAAATACTTTTGAGATATATATAAATTTCCAAATCAATATAAACGTAGTAATGACTCATTATTAAATAATAAATAAATTTTTAGTAATGTTATTTTATTATTAAATAATACATTTTCATAAAAAATGATTTTAATAAGTTTTTATATGAAAATATTGTAATTATATTCGGAAATTATAGAAATTTGATTTTAAAAAATTAAAACATTATTGAAATAAATATATTAAAAATAACAAATGGTTAAATTTTGATATTTTTATGGAAATATTGATTTTCAATGAATAGTGAAAAATAATGATTTTTTAAAAACTGTATTTTATTTTAATGTATTTACAATGTAAATTTATATTTATTATTAGTTTTAAAATTTAGTTAGTTCCTTTTTTATTTTAAAAAATCTAATTATAATCTTTTGAATGAATTTTATACATGAATTTGGAATAAATATAATATTACAATTAAATGGATTTTTTCTAAAAAACAATTTTTCATTGTGTTTTTCATTTTAATCTAATTTTTTTATTATTATATAAATTTAATCATGAAAAATGGCTTCCATATTTTGAATCCGAAGGACCAAATTTTGAAAATAAAACCCTTCTATTTTTTGTCATTATGAATAGTATCCAAAATAAATAATTACCACCATTGTAAGTGTAAATTGTGTTATTGTGGATAAAAGAACATGATAAGGACTAAAAAATTACAATAACGATTTCCTTTATCCTATTAGATGAGTTCAGTTTGTCCATGTCCAAAAACATCATTATCATTGTTTAATTATCTATAAACTTTTGACATAGGGATAACCAAGGCCTATGTTCTATTATAAAAGATTTATTTATTGATAAGTGATTTCCTTTATGGAAATGAATAAAAAAATTTAGTGATGAAATAATTACTTTAAATTTTTATGTGACAATGACATATTATTTATTCAAATAATGGAAAAACAAAATAATATAATTTTAAAAATTATGAAAGTAATTTAATATAAAGGAATTATTTTTTTATAGGAAATTTTTAGATAAATATAACATTTTATTTATTTTTTATTGTATTATATATGATTTCCTTTTTTGTTGTTTTTTTCAAAGTAAAATTAAATAAATACTATAGAAAATAAATTTTTTTGAGGTATTTTTTGTTAAATAATATTTTATTCAATTACTTAAAAGTAATAAAATTCATGATAAAGGATAATTAGGATGATAAATGGTCTAAAATTTCACTACATTGACATTTATGAGCTAAATTTCCCCTTATAAGAAAAATTTTAACCCTTTAATATTGTAAAACTCATTACAGTGGTTATTGTTAAAATTGGTTAAAGAAGGGGTTAATAACAATTATAATGATAAAAATTATATAAAAACCTATTTAAATTTATTTTATTAATATATTAACACCATATCATAATTATCTTGAAATAAATTTCATCTAGGGACCATTTTTTATCAGTTAAATACATATTATATGATAATATATCATTTATTTCCAAAAATGTCATAAATAAAATTTAATAGTAAAAAATATTTTGTGAAATGATTTAAAATTTATTAAACAAATATATTTATCCAAGTGATTAGTATATGGTTGAAAATAAAAAAATGGTCCATTTTTGGGCTACTTTTCTATTTATAGTGACTATCGTGGCACATAAAGAGTAAAAAAATTTGTTATCATGGTAATTGTAAAAGGATTAATGAAGGGTTAAAACAAAATTGATAAGGGTGAAAACATATAATAATATTTTACAATTTTTATTATATGAGAGTATTTCTACACATTCTAAAATTATATTCTTATTATAATCACTATGATCCTTTTTGTAACGCCCCGACCCCAGCTGCCCAGAGTCGGTGCATTAATTACGTAACATTGGCATGATCACAAGAAAGATCAAATCCCGAAAGACCGATTAGTTTAGTAGCCTTGGAAACACTAGATATATTCATAAGTTTTACATTACATCATAAAATGAAAAACTACTACAACAACATAATGTTTCCAACGTCCACACTATAAACCCATAATATCCCTGCAAGTCAATCATAATTTACTTCTTCACTACCTGGGAAAAATAAAACATAAAAAAGGGGTGAGCTCAAATTCCCAGTAAGAATACCAATATAGCGGAACATTCAAAATAAGCATAAACATTTAAGGAAATGAATTACTAAAACAAAAGCCTTTTAAAAATTGAACTTCAACATAGTATGGCAAAAGTAAAATGAAATAATGCCATTTACTTGTTCACATGGATATTCTACTAATCGAATAATCACATGCAATATCAATAACCACTTTCATAATGTTGGAATGCATAATGCCAAACGTTAATTTCATTGTCTAGGCCTCATCCCAAGACCTAGGGGTTACTTCTAACCGGAACCCAACCCGGAGTGCCTCTAATAACCGGACACCAACCCGGAGTGCCTCTAATAACCGGACACCAACCCGGAGTGCCTCTAATAACCGGACACCAACCCGGAGGGCATACTTTTACCAGTCCCTAACCTGGAGGGCTTACTTTAACCAGTCCCCAACCTGGAGGGCTTACTTTTACCGGTCCCCAACCCGGAACATACTTGTTTAGCACATTCATCTGAAGAAAAGTTTGAAATATAACATAAACATTCAGGTTAAAACTAGCATACGAAATGTCAATAGTTTCACCATAAACTATGAATGGTATAAAATAGAACATCCACATTCAAACATATCACAAAACCTTCAATACAATATAGAAGTTTTGTATTATAATAAATCAACTTCAAATAATCTTAAAATCCATCAAAGGATGTTGACATAGATGAAATCAAAATTCTTTTAAAAGAAGTATCTCCTTTTATTTTGAAATCATTTAAGATCCATATAAAATAAAACATTTTCTTTGAAAATATTCTTATAAGCTTGTAAGGAAAGCTTCGACGATTTTATAACGGCGGAAAATAACCGCACCCGCCGTATAAGTTAAAAAAAACATTCTTACCTCAATTCTGTCGAAAAGGTTAAAAAGGACCTTGTTTTGAAAACGACGGAAAGATTCCTTTATAAACCTCTTATAAAAATTCAAACAAGGGTATAAATGACTTTAACCCATATTCTTGTAAATAGTAAAAATGTTTTGAAATACATTTCGAAGAAACATGGATGTGGATGATAAATAGATCCCAGTAGATTATTACGTATAATACAACCTCGGATAATGAAGAGATTGTGAAATAACCCTTACCTTGTACTTTTCCTTGGTTGGGGTAGGTTAACCTCCTGTATAATGGTGAAATAATTGTTATTAAATTATACAAGAATCATATATATTAATATGATATCATATATGATCTTTTAACATTGATTTGTTAATAATATCTTAGAATTATCGTCGTTTCGGGTGTTAACTTACTCATTTTCTTTTATATGTTTTGTTACATAAGTCATGTTTGTTGTATCTTATTCATATCCAGAATGATATCAAGTCCTTAAACATCATTTTTAAATCATTAAATGATAATTATACTTGAATGGATACGATGGAGAATGAATCTCATCGCGTTCGTGGAGACGGTAGTCCGTACGTACGCACGAACGCTACTTCCATTTAATTTTTATTTTAAAAGAATAGAATCCAAATGATACATAGGTATATTACTATTCCAGTATAATATAATATTTTATATATGTTACTTAAGTTCATTAACAACATCCTTTATACGTTCCAAGTGTGGTATGAACGAGTCATATCATTTTAAGGGGGCGGTAGTCCGCACTTCCTCAAATGAAATTATCGTATGTATATACAACATGAAACGAATAATGGTATAAATAAAATGGAATTACAGAAGATTATATATAAAATATATATCATTAATATCATATTTAATTACAGTTCCATCATAATGGCCACCATGAGAGGTGGTAAGATGTATTTGAACAATCATCGTTTCGTGAGGCGTTAGTTTGCCATCCACAGAAACATTATGTTCATCATCCATTAGATGGAGTTGTGTGTATGTGTAGTTTGAATCCTTCTTATAACAACATCCTAGTATATTGAGGATACTGGTGTTGTTACAAAAGAAAGGAAATAAAAAGATTTATGGGGTTGGAGAAGCAAAATAAATGAAAATAATTTAAGAGAAATCGTTACCTTTAATTTAGGTAACTCACTTTGGTTGGAACCAAAGGACTTCTTGAAATGCTTTCTTCCTAAGGGGAAGCTTCAAGGAGGATGAGAGGGATGTGGGGAGCTTAGTTGGGCAGAGTTTGGACGAGCCAAGTGGCTTGAGAGGTGTGAAGAAATGAGAAGGAGGAGTGCCCTTTTATAAGAGGGGTGAGGGGCACCTTTGGAAAAGCTAGAAATATTAATTTATAATAAATTCATATTCGGTTTCTAATGGCTCCAAAGTTGACTATTCAAAGGTTAAGGTGGGGATAGGTCGAAAACCACTCAACCAATAGAATTTAGACAGGTTTGGGTACTTATATAAAACTTATCTTTAAGTATTAACTCTAAGTTAATTAGTTTCAATTTTACAATGTCTCTTTGTATTTTTATATAATATGGTTAATAAACTTACTATATACATCCAAGAGACCCCCAAGTGGTCCATTAATGAGGAACCTATCATAATATAAGTCTCTTGGCCGAACCTTAGATTTTTAGGAATTTAATATCAATTAATAATATAATATTTGTTTTAAGAACTCTTTTATGTCAATTTTGACACTATTCAATAGTTGATTTTTGTGAAACTCCTAAAAGATTGATTACTTCGAACAGAGTCAATTAAATCAATCCTAATATATCATATTATCATAGAAAATTAGTTTAATTCATTAAAAGTTTCATATTATAATTATTTGGGTATTTATAAGATCAATTATTTTAATTTTTCACTATTTTAGTAATTACTGCATCATCATTGTGTCATAAATAAAATAAATTATTTAATGTCTAAAAATTATAAATAAAATATAATTATGTAGGAAATCTTTTTATCTTTCTAATGAATATTCATAATCGAAAATCCAACATGTATAACCCTATGTAAAAATTGTTCTTCTAAAAGATGTAAGCTTATGCCATTTTTATTTTTATTTTAACTTTATTAATATAATGTGTCATTATCACTTACAAGTGGATCCATGGGGTCCCAAAATAGACCCAAAGATTCCCATGGTCGACCATGTATCAACCAATAGGGTTAAGACACGTTTTAGGGTAATTTAGTATTATTATAATATTATTTTTTTAACCCTTATTTACCGGATTTACCCTTTAACCATGGTAAATAAAATATTTACCACAGTAACTTTTCAAAATGTCTAAAAAAAAAGTTACCTATTTACACAATTTGAACATCCTGATTCCAAATATGGAATCCATTTTCCTAAATTCAAAACACAGAAGTGGCAGAAATTAATTTAAAATTAATTCCCGCTGTCAAAACAAAAAGCGTGTTTTTAAGAGATAATAACTATCAAAAGATTGACACTTGTTTATGTTCGGTTTAATTGTAAAATTATGTCCAATGACCAACATTATATTAAATGCTAAAAATATATTCTAAATATACTTTAAAACCACTAAAATTCATAATTTATCACTATTAATTATTTTGATTAAAAAAGTTGTTTTTAATTAAAATTTAGAAATTTTCACTATTCATCAAAATATGAAAGTTATCCGAAATGTACCAAAATTTCACCCTAGGCTAATTTCGATATTCTGAATCCAAAAATGAAGTCCATTTTGAAATATAAAATATATATGATTTCAAAAATTAGGTATTACTATTCACAACGGCTAGTTTAATCGGTTGTGGTGTGTGTTAAAACTCGAAGTTGCGTATAACACACGCTACTGTATTATTCAAAGGAAAGCGTACCGTGGAAGCTTGGGATGTTTCATTTTAAATTTTTTTTTGATGTCCCCATTTAGTCAATATGTTTAAAATATTGTATTTAAAAAGGGTTCACTATTAAAATTTGATAAAAGTGCAATACTGAAAATGAATTTGTTCTTGCATTATATCAAAGTAACTCATAATATGGATTCTAAAATTATAAGGATTATATAAAGTTTAAAATTTAGATAATACTATTCATAACTGCTTTTGAATGGCTTATTTTTGTAAGTCATGGTGTGATTGAACTCGGTGTTGCGTGTAGTGCAAGTTATTTAATTATTTTGAAGAAATAACACACTATGAAATCTTGGGGTGTTACATTCTCCCCTCCTTCAATAAATTGCGTCCTCGCAATTTGAAATTGTTCTTCAAAAATAAAAGGTTGAAAATAGAAAATATATTTGTGGGAAAACCCACATCGGAAATTGGGTTACTAAAATTTAGTCTTAATATGAGGAAAAGTGAAATGAAAGGGTCACCACCAAATTATGATCTCGATTAGGAGAACATTGGTGGCAATTAGAGACATATAATTGGAGGAAAAACGTAAATATTTATAGGTAGTGATTGAGGTCATCAATCACAAACAAGTGTAAAATTGAGGTCCTTAAACTCATCAATCTATGATGATTTGAAATACCATCGGTTCAACAAAACATAGGGTATTGGGATAACACATTTTTGACGTTTCAAAATATCTTAGTTGAAATCCCACATCGAAAAATGAATTAATGAGGCCTCTATTTAAAATAAAGAGTGGAAAGTATGAAGATTACCGAAAATAACACATACTAGGGTTCCATGTAGGAAAATATGGATATGGAGGAGAAATCTAACCATCAATTATCTGATGGAGAGTGGTAGAGAACATGGCTATGAAAAGGCCAACAATCCTAAAGCCATAAATTAGTGATGATTTAAGGTACCATCTAGGACAACATTTTTGTTCTAAGTTCCTTTTATTAATGTTGAGGAATTTATTTATGAGTTTGTCTAAGATCATAAGGAGATATACTTACTTTATAATTAGAGTTTTATCTAATAATAAATTTCTACCACAAACTCATCTTTCACTCTAAGAGATAATAGAACGTAAAAAAAAATTTATACAGGGTTCCAAAATAAATGAATTTATAATTCATATACAAGATCTTTTAATAAAAACTAAATTATTTAATCCAGGACATCTCGTGGGCCAGTGGTAGGTGATACACCCTTGTCGCCCTTCAGTTGCGGGTTCAAGTCTCGCAGCCTTGCCGGACGCGACGGGTTACCGCCCAACCTCCGGGTTTTCCTTTTATGGTAATCCAAAATAATCCAAACTAGAACAATCCAAAATACTTCTATCCAGACTCACAGTCCAACATTTATAAGTAAGGTAAACATAATGTAGAACCTTTTTACCCCGTAATATCATATGAATACCTTCATCATGTATTCTTTTAATACACTGAAACATCCTGAATTACCATATTCCTTATTGATTACATTCATGCTCCCTTATTCCATATAGAAAGCTGGATATACTTCATTAATCCACAAATGTTTTAAACCCCAAAAATGATGGAATATACAAATCATTAATCAGTTCGAAGGTAGTCAAGAATATCCAATATAATTTATCCAAAACAATCATGTATTATTCCAAAATCACTACTTCGGTATCAGAACTATATTATGGTTTATCATTCTCTCAACCATATATTTTCCAAAAATTTATCCTGCTATTGAGTCACTTTTCTTTGTTCCACATAATCTCAAGTCCTTAATGAAATAGTACTGCAGTACAATCCTTATATACTCCATAATTATTATAACAAGTACATTGTTGATACAACACTCAATTGACATAATCAACATAAGAACTCTAATCATTCCACCTCATCTGTGGTAGTATCATAACTTGATTATTATCCAATAGCATCATTTGCGGCATAGTCTGATGACTGGGACATAGGTTCGCATAGTGTCCAAACTCCTTGCAAATGAAGCATTGTACATTTGAGACCATTTTCTCACCCTTGAAGTCACGTACTTTGTGCCCTTTTCCTCCACACTTATAACAAACTCTCATTCCTTTCAGGCAAGTTCCAGGGTGTTTCATTCCACAGTTACCACATATGGGAAAATTATTCTTTTCCCTCTTCCCTTTATCCATCTTTCTCTCTTCCAGCCTTTTCTTCTCTTGCTTCCCTTCAAAGGCATAGGACTCAGTAAACTCTTTACTTATCTTATCAACACATGATATTATTTCTTCATATGATGATAATACATGGGTGACTATTTCTCTTATAAATTCTAGCTTAAGACCATGAAAGATATGATCCTTCCTTCTCTTTGAATCATGTGTATTTCTGGAGTTCTCATTCCTTCTACTGGGCGCCATTTCTAAACAATGGCATAAACTAGATCAGTTTATGAATCAAAATACATAATCCCATACTTATAAAACACTTGACATAAATTGAACTATTTATGGATATAATCCATAATCATAAGAATGTTTTCTTTGAGGAAGTATATACTCATAATCCCTTCAAAATGATTTGTAAAGAAAATGAGAGTTATCCTAAGCATATCCCCCGGGAGTGTCGTAACCAAGAGTGCAGCAAGGCCCGTTGTCGTGCACCAGTTCCCGTTCGAGTCTAGCTCAAAGCGGTGTTTACGGGTTTTACCCCTAGGTACATCTGTGCCAGAGCCGCCTCTACCTGCTCGTATCCAGACAGGGATGTATTGCTCGGAAAACTCACAAAATCTCTACAATACCAAAATTCTAGGAAGTTCTTCTATAATAATCCTCAAAGTTCATCTTAGGTCTACGTGCTCTAATCAGAGTTTATCTAAATCTAGCTTTCAAGGTTTTTACTAAACTTCCTCTGATACCAACTGTAACGCCCCGACCCCAGCTGCCCAGAGTCGGTGCATTAATTACGTAACATTGGCATGATCACAAGAAAGATCAAATCCCGAAAGACCGATTAGTTTAGTAGCCTTGGAAACACTAGATATATTCATAAGTTTTACATTACATCATAAAATGAAAAACTACTACAACAACATAATGTTTCCAACGTCCACACTATAAACCCATAATATCCCTGCAAGTCAATCATAATTTACTTCTTCACTACCTGGGAAAAATAAAACATAAAAAAGGGGTGAGCTCAAATGCCCAGTAAGGATACCAATATAGCGGAACATTCAAAATAAGCATAAACATTTAAGGCAATGAATTACTAAAACAAAAGCCTTTTAAAAATTGAACTTCAACATAGTATGGCAAAAGTAAAATGAAATAATGCCATTTACTTGTTCACATGGATATTCTACTAATCGAATAATCACATGCAATATCAATAACCACTTTCATAATGTTGGAATGCATAATTCCAAAGGTTAATTTCATTGTCTAGGCCTCATCCCAAGACCTAGGGGTTACTTCTAACCGGAACCCAACCCGGAGTGCCTCTAATAACCGGACACCAACCCGGAGTGCCTCTAATAACCGGACACCAACCCGGAGTGCCTCTAATAACCGGACACCAACCCGGAGGGCATACTTTTACCAGTCCCTAACCTGGAGGGCTTACTTTAACCAGTCCCCAACCTGGAGGGCTTACTTTTACCGGTCCCCAACCCGGAACATACTTGTTTAGCACATTCATCTGAAGAAAAGTTTGAAATATAACATAAACATTCGGGTTAAAACTAGCATACGAAATGTCAGTAGTTTCACCATAAACTATGAATGGTATAAAATAGCACATCCACATTCAAACATATCACAAAACCTTCAATACAATATAGAAGTTTTGTATTATAATAAATCAACTTCAAATAATCTTAAAATCCATCAAAGGATGTTGACATAGATGAAATCAAAATTCTTTTAAAAGAAGTATCTCCTTTTATTTTGAAATCATTTAAGATCCATATAAAATAAAACATTTTCTTTGAAAATATTCTTATAATCTTGTAAGGAAAGCTTCGACGATTTTATAACGGCGGAAAATAACCGCACCCGCCGTATAAGTTAAAAAAAACATTCTTACCTCAATTCTGTCGAAAAGGTTAAAAAGGACCTTGTTTTGAAAACGACGGAAAGATTCCTTTATAAACCTCTTATAAAAAGTCAAACAAGGGTATAAATGACTTTAACCCATATTCTTGTAAATAGTAAAAATGTTTTGAAATACATTTCGAAGAAACATGGATGTGGATGATAAATAGATCCCAGTAGATTATTACGTATAATACAACCTCGGATAATGAAGAGATTGTGAAATAACCCTTACCTTGTACTTTTCCTTGGTTGGGGTAGGTTAACCTCCTGTATAATGGTGAAATAATTGTTATTAAATTATACAAGAATCATATATATTAATATGATATCATATATGATCTTTTAACATTGATTTGTTAATAATATCTTAGAATTATCGTCGTTTCGGGTGTTAACTTACTCATTTTCTTTTATATGTTTTATTACATAAGACATGTTTGTTGTATCTTATTCATATCCAGAATGATATCAAGTCCTTAAACATCATTTTTAAATCATTAAATGATAATTATACTTGAATGGATACGATGGAGAATGAATCTCATCGCGTTCGTGGAGACGGTAGTCCGTACGTACGCACGAACGCTACTTCCATTTAATTTTTATTTTAAAAGAATAGAATCCAAATGATACATAGGTATATTACTATTCCAGTATAATATAATATTTTATATATGTTACTTAAGTTCATTAACACCATCCTTTATACGTTCCAAGTGTGGTATGAACGAGTCATATCATTTTAAGGGGGCGGTAGTCCGCACTTCCTCAAATGAAATTATCGTATGTATATACAACATGAAACGAATAATGGTATGAAATAAAATGGAATTAGAGAAGATTATATATAAAATATATATCATTAATATCATATTTAATTACAGTTCCATCATAATGGCCACCATGAGAGGTGGTAAGATGTATTTGAACAATCATCGTTTCGTGAGGCGTTAGTTTGCCATCCACAGAAACATTATGTTCATCATCCATTAGATGGAGTTGTGTGTATGTGTAGTTTGAATCCTTCTTATAACAACATCCTAGTATATTGAGGATACTGGTGTTGTTACAAAAGAAAGTAAATAAAAAGATTTATGGGGTTGGAGAAGCAAAATAAATGAAAATAATTTAAGAGAAATCGTTACCTTTAATTTAGGTAACTCACTTTGGTTGGAACCAAAGGACTTCTTGAAATGCTTTCTTCCTAAGGGGAAGCTTCAAGGAGGATGAGAGGGATGTGGGGAGCTTAGTTGGGCAGTGTTTGGACGAGCCAAGTGGCTTGAGAGGTGTGAAGAAATGAGAAGGAGGAGTGCCCTTTTATAAGAGGGGTGAGGGGCACCTTTGGAAAAGCTAGAAATATTAATTTATAATAAATTCATATTCGGTTTCTAATGGCTCCAAAGTTGACTATTCAAAGGTTAAGGTGGGGATAGGTCGAAAACCACTCGACCAATAGAATTTAGACAGGTTTGGGTACTTATATTAAACTTATCTTTAAGTATTAACTCTAAGTTAATTAGTTTCACTTTTACAATGTCTCTTTGTATTTTTATATAATATGGTTAATAAACTTACTATATACATCCACGAGACCCCCAAGTGGTCCATTAATGAGGAACCTATCATAATATAAGTCTCTTGGCCGAACCTTAGATTTTTAGGAATTTAATATCAATTAATAATATAATATTTGTTTTAAGAACTCTTTTATGTCAATTTTGACACTATTCAATAGTTGATTTTTGTGAAACTCCTAACAGATTGATTACTTCGAACAAAGTCAATTAAATCAATCCTAATATATCATATTATCATAGAAAATTAGTTTAATTCATTAAAAGTTTCATATTATAATTATTTGGGTATTTATAAGATCAATTATTTTAATTTTTCACTATTTTAGTAATTACTGCATCATCATTGTGTCATAAATAAAATAACTTATTTAATGTCTAAAAATTATAAATAAAATAGCATTATGTAGGAAATCTTTTTATCTTTCTAATGAATATTTATAATCGAAAATCCAACATGTATAACCCTATGTAAAAATTGTTCTTCTAAAGGATGTAAGCTTATGCCATTTTTATTTTTATTTTAACTTTATTAATATAATGTGTCATTATCACTTACAAGTGGATCCATGGGGTCCCAAAATAGACCCAAAGATTCCCATGGTCGACCATGTATCAACCAATAGGGTTAAGACACGTTTTAGGGTAATTTAGTATTATTATAATATTATTTTTTTAACCCTTATTTACCGGATTTACCCTTTAACCATGGTAAATAAAATATTTACCACAGTAACTTTTCAAAATGTCTAAAAATAAAAGTTACCTATTTACACAATTTGAACATCCTGATTCCAAATATGGAATCCATTTTCCTAAATTCAAAACACAGAAGTGGCAGAAATTAATTTAAAATTAATTCCCGCTGTCAAAACAAAAAGCGTGTTTTTAAGAGATAATAACTATCAAAAGATTGACACTTGTTTATGTTCGGTTTAATTGTAAAATTATGTCCAATGACCAACATTATATTAAATGCTAAAAATATATTCTAAATATACTTTAAAACCACTAAAATTCATAATTTATCACTATTAATTATTTTGATTAAAAAAGTTGTTTTTAATTAAAATTTAGAAATTTTCACTATTCATCAAAATATGAAAGTTATCCGAAATGTACCAAAATTTCACCCTAGGCTAATTTCGATATTCTGAATCCAAAAATGAAGTCCATTTTGGAATATAAAATATATATGATTTCAAAAATTAGGTATTACTATTCACAACGGCTAGTTTAATCGGTTGTGGTGTGTGTTAAAACTCGAAGTTGCGTATAACACACGCTACTGTATTATTCAAAGGAAAGCGTACCGTGGAAGCTTGGGATGTTTCATTTTAAATTTTTTTTTGATGTCCCCATTTAGTCAATATGTTTAAAATATTGTATTTAAAAAGGGTTCACTATTAAAAGTTGATAAAAGTGCAATACTGAAAATGAATTTGTTCTTGCATTATATCAAAGAAACTCATAATATGGATTCTAAAATTATAAGGATTATATAAAGTTTAAAATTTAGATAATACTATTCATAACTACTTTTGAATGGCTTATTTTTGTAAGTCATGGTGTGATTGAACTCGGTGTTGCGTGTAGTGCAAGTTATTTAATTATTTTGAAGAAATAACACACTATGAAATCTTGGCGTGTTACACTTTTTAACATGAATGTTAATTTATATTAATTTAATATATTATGAAATTCCAAGAGTTCCCCTCCCCCCACTTATAAGATGTCACCTCTTGTCATCATTTATTCACTCTTAAATAGGCATTTCGTTCATACAATAACATCCTAAATAACTTATTGACACAAAATTAACACATTATAGTTGTCATATTTTGGACATAATTTAAACCTTATAGGGCTTAAGGTGTCAAGAAAAGGTGGTTTTATGAAGCAGAGGTACAACTTTGTACCGATTGTTTTGGTATTATTTATTCTTTTAACACCTTAAAATCTTATTTAAAAATGATGAAATAATAAATTAATTATCTTAAATATAATGATATATATTTTTTGTTAATGTAATAACCTATATCCATACTATATTCCATCAATGGGGAATAAAATTTCCTTCATGTGTACTGGAGACTACCGCCTCACAAGCTGATATATTTTATTTTCCATTACTATTTATCAGGATTGGTTATTATGATTGATTTAATGAACATATATATTATTCATGAAATAATTATCATTTTTTAAAAATAATATATCATATAATTTATTACTTTTCTATCCATTTAAGAACAACATCATTCATGTGGACAAGTGGACTACCACCTATAAGAAATGTCATGATTTTTTTTTCATGACCTGTAACATCCCATTACCGATCTATCAGTTATGTCTTTGATATCTCTATGGATTTTTTGTTGTATTTAATGGGCCAATAATGAATTGTGAGGATGCCTATAATAGTGATGTCATAGATTTGTCGGATTCTCAAATTTAACCATTTGTTCCTAAATCATGATGTTGTTTTAAATGCCATGTAATAAGGATACAAACCGTGTAAATCCTAAAATGAAATAATTCTTTTTTAGAAAGTGGTGACGGGTTTTTCTATAAATATGAAAAGATTACATGATGTGTCATTAGGTTACAAACTATGTAAAACCCTAAGAATTGTTTTTAAATAGCTATACCAATTGAAAATATTATTTCCTCCCCTCAAAAACATCTTTCTATTACCCAAACAAGAATTACCAGGAAACTACATCGCCCTTAAACCCTTTAGGGTCGTTTTGATTAACATTTGTTCATTATTGCAGTTGTTGTGTCACTTACTGGGTAAGCATTATCCTTGTATCTTAGTCTCTTTACCTTTTCCTCCTTGGTAGTTTGATAGATCATCTTGGAATTTATGGGAAAAAACTATATGTTGTAAAATCTTATTCCTAGTTGAAGTACCTAGATCTTTTATTCCTTCATTCTTTGTATTAGGTACTCCATTTGATTTCTATTTCCACGAGAAAAGTTAGGTGGTTGAATATTGATTCTAATTTTATATTAACATAAACATTCCATTGTTTAATTTCAATTATTTGAATTAAATGTAATTTTTTGGTTTTGATTTAAATGGATTTCAATTTATTTGATTGAGAATACTGAATTTCATTGAATTGGGGTTTTTGAAAAGATTTTTTGGGACGAAATTAAAAAAACCCCAATTCTTGTGAATTAGGGTGTCTTTATGGAGATTGGTAAACATTAAGTAGTTTAATTTAAATTGTGAAATTTAGTTGATGGAAAATAGTGAAAAACCCCATTTCTAGTGAATTTTGTGTTTGTTATGTAATTGAATAATTTTATTTGGAAATTAATTTTTTTAATTTAATTGGGAAATTCTATAGTGAAACTACAAGAATTGGTTTCAAATATTTATTTCTGAAAATTTTTCTAAAAATATTTAATTATGGAATCCTTAGGTTTCATATTTGTGAAAATGTTTTTTATCTAAAACCCCATTATGGTTTTATGTATAGAATTTGAATATTTGAAATAAAGAATGAGATTTAATATTATTTTAGTAAGTCTTAAAAAAATTACCCATCATTTTTTTATACATGATAACATGAAAGCCTTAGGAAGTTAATGTGTTATTTGAATTTCACATTACGATATAATATTTTCTAAAAAATCATATCAACACATCGGAACTCTTAGGTGATTGTGATGAGTCTACTTTTGGCCTGAGTTCAAAGGGAATTTTGTATATACTACTATTCACCTTGAGTTTTTGGTCCTTATAGCTTGGAAATTTTTTACATTATTATTTTTATTACTGTTTTTATCACTTTTTTTCATTTCAAATGAGTATTTTACAATTTTGCAAATTGTTTTCCATGACTCCAGATTTATATAAACTATTTATATATAATTATTTATTTAATCCATTTTGTGATAAGTGCCATTTATGTAAATCACCCTTTGATTAAAGTAAAATTCCATATTTTGATATGTATTTTAATAATCTGAAATATGAAGCATGAATTTGTTAAATTACCTCAATTTTTTAATTTGTAAATAATAATTTTTTTAAATATGATTTTGAAATTCCTAGCATGTTTATTTGAAAAATTTAACATTCTTTCTTGGTTAATTTTACGTTGGAGTCTTGTTTGGAATCTTTTGGTGAAATCATACTCACCTTTATATCAAACCCAACTAATGCCTTCAGGTTTTTATAGATTATCTCCCTCTAGGTCCATTCAATGGAAATGGATCACTTGGAGGTTGTTCTAGTCGTTAAATCTTTAGCTAGGGGAGTTGCATCCTTAGGGGCTTGGGATGTTGTTCCTATTTTATGGTTCATGGTTGTAGTACATGGGATTTTTTATTCCTGTCTGACTGTAGACACATTATTCTAGAGGAGTATCTTTTGAGTTGAATACATATTCATTTGCTTTTTTTAATATTTGGTTTTGGAAAAACATTTCCTCTGTCTTTCTATTTGATGTTGGGTTCTAGTCACCGACCAATGGGGATCAGGAACACCCTTAGGTTCGTTAGATGACAAGATCACATGCATTATATATACATGAATACTTAAAAAAATGATAATATATTTATTAAATAATAATAATTCTAAAAAGGTAAAATAACACTTAAATTCCTTTCATCGTGATATTTAAAAAATGGAAATGTTACACATGTATTCGTACAACTTACTATCTCTATTATTGTACCATAGTTCATTTTTCATAACAATATTTCATGGATTGTATTAATTGAATAATTGATTTAAAAAAATGATAATTATGAAATTATTATTATTCTTTATATGATGAAATAATGACCTCTTTGACCATATTTAACCCACCAAATCCATTTTTTACTTATGAGGTATATATCAACCAAACATTCGATAAGAACTTATTTGATTAAGTTATTATATAAAAAATGGAAATAAATAAAATAAAATGAACAATAAACATGAAAAAATGTTCTTAATAAGGTAAATAATTAACATAATTTTATTATTTATGAGGATAAAGAATGTACACGGAGTTTGAGACTCAAGGCGATAGACACATTATTTTTAAAACCCCATTTTAAATATTTTAAATGTTTATTTTAGAAATATTTTTCTTCCATGAAAATATTATAAAATTTTTATTGATATATTTTCATTTTAATTAATGAATTATAAAGTAAATTTTATTTTACTTTTGAATTTAATTAAAAACGGGTTTTGAAATGAATCCTTTTATGTATTTTATATGAAACATTTTGACAACAAGGAAAATGAATGTTTTGTTTTAATGTATACATTGTTAATTATTATTCCTCTCCTTGTAACCATTATTTTATGTTTGTATTACTTTACAATATTTCATATTTAATTAAAATAAAATAACTCTATTAATTTGTACTGATTATTTTTAAAATGGGTTTCAAATGGAATTGGTATTTCAATATCCAGAAATGTTTTCTTATGGGTGAAAATAATATTTTTAAGACTATAATTATTAAAATTACAAATATTTAATGGTTTATAGTTAATTTTAGGTTATTTAAAATTATCCATGATGAAGGGAAGTTCCATTACTTACCATAGATGATTGGTTCTATTATAAACCATGGATAATTTGTTCTATTATAAACCATTGATTGGAAGTTTTTTTATAAATCAAGGATGGGTGGTTTTGGTTATAAACAAAGGATGAGTGGTTGTGATATAAATCTAGGGAGGGTAGTTATGTTATAATCTAAGGATTGTTGGTACTGTTATAATCATCCAATTCATTTGGTAATGATTAAGTCCAAAAAATAATTTTTATTGAATTAAAATGTTGTTACCTATATGATTTAGTTATTATTCAATTTTTTTTAGAAACCTAATGATTTCACAATGTAATATATTGAGATTATGTTTAGTAGAAATTATTTTCAACATTATAATGGTCAAAAAAAATTTTGAAAATGATTTCATGATTATATCATGGTTTCAAATAAACATTTATGTGCTTTATTTTTTCCTTCATGATTTATATTGATAGGTTTTATGAAAATATTTAGGTAGAGAAGTGTATATCACGAGTAAGAAATTGTTTACTATTGGATGGATCTTTATTTTAGAAAATGAAATTCTTTTAATTATTAATTTACTAAAAAAAATTATTTATTTCTTTTTATATGTTCCTTATTAATCTTTTCTTACTCATCCCATGTTTTTGTTCTTTTATCATTGGGATTAAAAGTTGGGTAGGGACAAGGAAGAGGGAATTATGAATTTATTTAATATGTTTCATAAAAATAACACTTTTTTATCCAAAATGTTTTGTTTTTTTTGGAATATATGGATACCTTGTAGAAGTTTACACTTTATAATATAATACTCATTTATGTAAGGTTGATAGACCAATCATCTAAAACTCCAAACCCCAAAGATCCTCAAATGTAAGAAAATGAATTGTTGACTTGACACTCAAGATTTTGTAATGTTTAAGGATTGGACACTATATTATGGTAATCAATATATAAGATATTATTATATAGTTGCATATAAATGAAGATAATGAATATTATCAAAAAATTGTGTTAACGGAACTGAGGAAGTAGAAAAAATCATAAACTTACAATTATCATTAAAAGGGTTTCATTATTGTGCTATATAATATCAGCTGAGGTTATATTAGTTGATCATTCAATGATTGATGTTATTGAACAATGTCCCAGACCAAACATGGTGACAAAGATCCATAGTTTTACTTGAATAAATGGATAATACTAATACATTTTGAGATATTTCTCATGGATATATAATCTAACAACCTTGTTTAAGTAAATGGTATCCATGTTTCTTTGGAAAAATTATCATAAAGAAAATCTCAAGGAGAAGAAGAGAATGTTGGTTAGTGAACATGTTCTATAATTTCCCTATAGTGGAGATGTGTTTATTATCTATTGTAATCGGCTATATAAGTCACTATAAAACATCCTAATTTATAATTACACAATGATAGATTATGCCTTGTGGCAATTGAAAATTCATGAGAAAAAGTAACAGAATCATGATTTGGAGATGAAGGAAGTAGTTTGTTTATTGAAAATATATAGGAATTATCTCTATCAAAAAAGGTGTTATATATATAGATAATATATTCATGAATTAAATATTAACACAAAAAGAGTTCTATATGTGCTAAAAGGGATGGATGAGATTGATTAAATATCATGAATCCTCAACAAACATCCACCTAGGGAATAAAACAAGGAGATAGATACTCTAAATCAGAATTTCCATGAATGTTTTTAAATGATGATGATAGAATGAGATCCAATATTGTTTTATTTTCAACAAAGGATCATTAAATAATGAGTAATCAGAACAAATTAGATATTTCTCAGATGAATGTTCAATTATCCATCCATGTGTGGACTAAAGAGTCACAAAAGGATGATGTTGATCTGTTGAAGGAGTTTTTGAATGTTCCAATGATAAAATATGATTAGGAATGAGTGATAGGGTTTATAAAAGTAGTATGTGTCCAATTAATTTCACAACTAAAGGAGTTTCTAGATGAAGCATAGAGTTCATCATTATCTATACATCCTTGAAATATAAATATATATAGAGATCAGAAAGAGTATTTCTAGTGGGATATCATAAAAATTGATATTTTTGAGTTTATAAATGAACTACTAATGTTTTAGTAAGTTAATGTTGAGAGACATAATTATTTTGTGATGTCATAATCATTACCTATACCAGAATGGAAATAGAAAAACATTTGAAAGTATTTCTTTTTTGGACTCCCCAAAATTTCAAAATGGAATATAGTTATTTAGGATATAATCGAACAACTTACACAATTAGAACATTTTATTACCACAAAAAAATATTTATCTCTTCACAAAACCACCGAGATATAAATTAATAATGCAGAAAGGTACTATGGAATAGCACATTTTATTTTATTTTATCAGGATATGAGGTTTATCTCATGGTTATTAGAAAGTATTTAGTAGGAATTTAAAACATGATTAATCTTTAGTAATACGTATAATCATAACATATATGGTTAGAATAATAGGATTTATCAAACCTAGAATATATATGGAGGGCAGGATATTCAGATTTCAGAGGTGGTTAGAATCAATATTGTCATCCGTTTGAGTTTATTTATAATATTATTTTTCACTCAAGCATTTAGATGACTCATTATAAAACCCTATATCTAAGTGACTGAGGATCCCCATGTTATAAGATAAATTTTGAGAATGAAATCTGTCAGAACATAATATTTTTTATGAAATTATAGAGAATGTATGATACATTCATCAGTACATCCATGTAGAATATAGTCAAATGAAAAGTTATATTGGAAATAATATATGAGATCATGAGGATGAAGTTGGTGAAAAGAAATTCTAATGAATATATCATTGGATACATGTTTTATTATTTGGAAATAATATAGATATTACACCAAGATATATCTATTTATTGAAAATTATTTATCATAAAGAGACAGTTTCTTATCACTTGGATATTCCACTGAATCTCTCAGAAGTTCATGATGTTCTCAACGCATCTTTGTTGAAGATGTTCTTGCCTAGTCTTTCATTTATACCAAACTTATAGGTCATACCAATTGATCATGATCTCCATAATGAGTAATAATAAATATTTATTTTGGGATTGTAGATATATATTAATGTAGAGTAAGAAAACTGACATGGTGAAAGTATTGTTGAAAAATTATAAATTTTTGGAAGCTACATGAGAACTTAGGGATGTTATGTGGTAGAAGTAACCTTAGTTTTTATGAGTTATAGAATTTCATGGGAAACTTTTATATAATAGGGTGGATAATATAGACCCTATAGGTTTTATGAAAAATATAAGATAAAAAAATATTTCTTGGATATGTTTATTTACATGTAACACTTAGTTTAAATGAACCACAATATACTGTTAATATAAAATTAATAAATTTGATAGTTATCACATATCTATTTGATTGGAGGGTATTAATAACAATAAAAAAAATTATGAAAAGTTATTTCCTACACATGTATAAAATAAATTCAGTGTCTATAAATTTATTATTAATTAAAATAATATCATTTTAACGGATGAGGAGATGTTTTTATTGAAAACACTTTTTATATATGTAATGTGTTTTTTAACATAATAAATTAATTTAATAACCATTAATGACTTATTTTAAGAAAATTTATTGTCTCCACATTATAATACTTTTTTTAATATTCATATAATGGTATTTAATAGGAATGGAATAAAATAAATAATCTTTTATGTTTATAAAATATTTTTCAAACAACACACTAAGGAAAAATTTGTTTTCCCATATTCTTGTTTTTTGAATTTTAATGTTGGTTACAGTGATTTTTTTTGAAATTGATGTTGTATTTATATTTTTAACATTGGTTATTTTAAACCAACATGTAAAACTATATTTCACTTTGGGATTTAAAACACTTTCATATAAATTAGTCAAAATATCTAGAATAGAACATGTTTTTCACATTTATTTTTTATAACCATCATGATTACCCTTTATAATATAGTTTATTTAAAATAAATATTTTGAAAAACTATATTTAGTGCTTTTTATACATTAATAAAATCCAGATTTATATATTTAAAATTTTTAATTTCAATAATTATTACTCTTTTAATTAAATATATATGAGATATAGTATAGAAAATTTTATAAACCAAATAAAATAAAGAAATAAAAACATAATGTTTAATATTTAACTCTAATGTAATTTAATTTTCATTCTATTAAATATTTTTTTGTTTATATTTGTTTTTTTTTATGTAATGAACTCATGAGAAAACCAATGATGTGAATGGAGATGAATTTTAAACAACGAGCTATAAATATCAGTTGGAATATCTATATTTTTATGTCTATGAGAAAAAAGGTATTAATAATAGGAAAAAATAAAAAAAGATAATATATTAAGTTAAATAGTCATAAAAAATAAACAATTATAGAATAAATATAAATAATAATAATAAATAATTGTAATGATAACCAATGGAAGGATAATATGGATTGAAACAAAAGGTGAATAAAAATAACAATAGAGGGGGGGGGGATAATTATATAGGTTTTCTAATAATGTTTCCCACATCATTATAAATTTTAGGTTGTATTTTAAATTTTTTATTCTGAGCTATAAAATATTCAAAAAATTAATTACGTGAGATGTGAAATTTTTGTTTTTACACCAATTATTTAAATAACCAACATAAAAACGATCTTCAAGGGTGTTTGTAAAATATATTTTCCCATAACCAAAATTAATAACCCTATTTAATCATCATTTTGAAGATAAATAATGTTATAACCTAGTGGTAAAAGGTATTTAATGTCATAGTTGTAAATTATTGATTTCAAAATGCAGATGTGTGGCCCTAATTTTATACTATTGACGGGTTTCATTGAAATTTTAATCCTTATTTTTAAATGTTTATATGAAACATATTGGAATTGTTTCTAATAAAAATCTTCCCATATTTGAAATCATAATTATCAAATTTTTTAAAAAGTCTGCTTTAATTTTTTTCATTATCAATAATGTACAAGAAAAAATTTGTTATGAGAGTTAGTGTTAAAACAGGTTTACCCGGGGGTAGAATAGGGGATAAATGGGAAATTGAAACTTAAAATGTTATTCAAATATTATTTTATTACAATATTTTAACTTCATATTATATTGAATTATAATTCATTTAAATTTGGTCCCACATTCCCATAAAATGATTGTCTGTTATTTAAATATTTTAAGAAATTCAATGTGTATCCCCCTATACTTATAAAATGAAACCACTTATCCTTTGTTGTTAAAAAAAATTAGAACTCTAGATTGGAAATGAACTACCCAAAAACCATCTCTGATTAGTTGTATTTATTCTTGATCTTCTTTTCTTCCTAAAAAATCTACCCATGAAGACTTATAGTGCACATTAGAGGAGGATATATGAAGATCAGTTATATATTCTTACTGATTTGTTTCAGGTTTCTATTATATTAATACTCATACATGTATTATATAACCATAATAACATTTGGGAATTATTAATTTCACTAAAATTAAATCTTATTATGTTAATTTTTTATCAATTTTCATATACTTTGCATCCATTGGAAAATTATAATGTTGCTCGTGCATATGTGTAAACTACCACCTCCATAAAGCGATGTGATTCATTTTTCTTTTCCAATTCACATGGATTGTAATAATAATAGATTTAATGAATATATATAATATTTATTCTGTTATTATGATTATTTAATGATAAATTATTTTTTACGTTTCTTTCATTCTAACCATAAAAAAGTGAAAACATGACATGTGTGTAAGTTCGAACTACCATCTCCCAAAAGTGATGTAGTTCATTTTTTATCACTGATTAGAATGAATAGTTATAAAAGGGTAAAAAATGAATAAATATTACAATTATTTCAGGATTTATATTCGATATATGACAAAACAATTTCCATAGTGCAAATATTGGAACCATCAAACTAAAACATGCTTGTAAATTATACCGGTTTTCACCAATTGTTAATTTAAATTAAAATAATTATTAATGAATGGATAATTGGAAATTAATAAGGAATGGTACATAGTAATTTTTATTTGAATATGGTTTTCAAATATATTTATAATATATATAAATTTACTATATAGGATGTTTGAATGCATACAAAGAAAGAAGGGACTTGAGGTAAGGGTTTATGTTATAATATCATTTCCTTTTGAGATCGTCTACAAGAAATTTATGTGGAGGGAAATTATATGAATATTATTTTGTAAACCCCATATATTTTCTTTTACATTTATTATTATTGAAACTTTTACATATTATTACCATTTTTATCTAATTTTTACTTATTATTTTAGAGAATTTTTTTTAAGAAAAAGTGACCTTATTTCCACTTTGGTCAATGAAAATTTTCATCCATTACAATATTATTTAAGCTGTTCTTTAGAATTTTATTTTTTATGGCTTAATTGTTAATTTAGTTATTTTTCATTAATATTTTAATTTTCATTAACATTTTTTACTTCATTTTTTTACAGTTTTTTGAATTGGGTTTTTATGAATTTTTTTAAAAAGAATAGAATGAGACTTTTATATAATTTGTACCACACAAATATATTTTCCCACCAAAATGAATACTTTTTAATTTCATGTTTAACTTCCATTATTTCATGGTGATATTCAAAAAAAATATTATCCTCATTATTCTATGAATTTATGTTTTAAAACATATTTAAAATGCTAATTTTTTTTTGATTTTAAGTGATTATTTTAAAAACATTTGTATTAGAGAATTTTTAACTTGGTCAAAATTCATTAGGTTTTTCAAATTTCACTTAGGATATGATCTTATGACTCCATATAATTTTTGGAATGACTTGGTATGATGGTGATCTGATGATGATTACATGAAATCCATTTCTTCTCTAGGGGTAAATTAGACTCTGATGTTAAATTGAATTCTCTTATTATACTATCCACATCCTTTATCTAGGAGGATTATGATTATGTGATGATGAGATGTTTAAAAAACCAATTTATTTTCAATGAGTTATGTTATGATGATACGATGATGATTTCTTGATCTTATGGAACACATATATATGGTTTCCATAATGTGATAGGTGGGAGTAGAGTTATATAGCCCTCTAATGCATTATGTAAAGAATGATATATCATGATATAATATGAACTGAAATAGAGATAGAACCTAGTTCATTATGGTCCTATATCAAATTTGATAGTCTTGAGAGTAAACATTGAATAATGAAATGATGGAATTAAAAGTGAACATAATCCTATGTGATATTCTTAACAGCGATCCTTGGCAACGTAAATGATTTTATATTCCTGTATGTATGAAACAAACCTATGGATAATGATTAAGAAATTTTCCTATGCAATATGATTTATTATTGATGATTCTACACTCTTATGATGTAATGTTTCAGCCTGGGTGCCACACAAAAGTGCCATGTTCCAGTCAGTCACATTACCTCAGGAACACCTCCCCGAACACCATTGGTCGTTAAATAGAAGCGAGCATCTGTTATGTTAGTTGTGGGGAGACTATAACCTCTTTTATCAGAGTAAAACACAATTGGAAATAATAAACAACTGAGGAAGCATACATAATCATAAAAAATTACAATCTCTCAAGTCAAACAAGCCATAATATAAAATATACAACTGAAACAAAAAACATTCCATGTTAAATTATGTGTTATGTGTTGAATATGAAAAATGAAAATACAGACATCAAAGACTCCAAGGTGGGTCCCGAACCATGTCTGGTTCCCTAATTCAATCTCTATTCCCAAATCAGAAATCTAGCCCTGTGTTCGTGCCCTTAACATTTCCTAGATCAATAAAGTCTATTCAGTTACTGATTAAGAAGCCTATGTAGGGTGTTTGTAAAACTATGCAGGCCACCACTAATGATGTATAAGACAAATTAAGTCAAATAATATTGTATGCATTTCTATAAACAAATAATTAAAATGCATAAGTAATTATTTATCACATTATCCATTAATATTTATTTAACTACATAAACCTCCAGGTTCCTATGGACCCTCAAGACTCAATACCTAATTATAACTGTACTAGAGTACGATCCAATCCATATTATCAATTAAAAATTCATTAAATAAACTAGATTTCATTGTCCATTTTATTTTAATTTTTAAAATGGATAATTGGATCCATAGTCCTATGCCAATGATTTGGATATCGATCATCATGTTTATGACCCTATGGTCTTAAGATGAAGTATACGATGATCCCCCACACACACACATACATATATATATATATATATATATCATTTTATGGGCTTCATAAGAAGCATACCATGTCTGGTTCACACACCCACACACCCACAAAAACACACACACACACACAGATATATATATATACACACATATATATATACATCACGATGTGATTCATAAGTACCATTCCATGTACCACTATCATGGGATTTTGGAAGCATCAAACCTTGTCCCACACATATTTATCAAACAATTCATCAACACTGGATTCGGAAGTAGTAGACCATGTGTCAGACATATAGATTACACAATCATACATCTCAAATATGTGATAATTTTACAATATCACATCATGCATAATAAATATGCATTATTCCCATTAACAAAATTAACCATATCAACATCCATTAATTAATTCATAAATTAAATAATTACATGTCTATTAATCAATTAAATAATTAATTAATATTTTCATAATATCAACATCTAATAGTTAATTCACCAATTAATTGTTCCAAAAAACTATTTCAACATGTCATAATTAATTCTTTAATTAATTATTCATTACATGAAATCAATATCCATTAATTTATTCCCCAATTAATTATCTCACATGAAAATATCATACACATAAAATTAATTCTACAATTAATTATCCCACTATTAATTATGTCTTCATTCCACAATTTGAAATTTTAATAATTAATTAATTCCAAAATTCAATTAATTCTATATGGAAAATAGAATTTTTAAAAAATTATAGAAATTAAACAATATGAATATATTTAATCGAGATCACAACTGTGGGATTTAAATATTATACAACTTACTAAGATTCGTTGAAGAAGATTTCCCAACAGAAATCCCCAAATTGAGTAGCACGACGACTAAAATCGGATTACCGCTCTAAAACACTCAATAAATAATAGATACATCAATATATTATTAATCTAGATGTAAATATATAGTACTATATCTATGTCTCACCTAATAGGTTTAGATCTCAAAAAATAGTACACAACTTCCATCAAAAGAATGAGGAAAGAGAGGTGGTTGAATGAGAATACAACAAAATAGGATCAAATTATCGGGAGAGAAGAAGATATTCAATCAGAGATTTGAATCATGACTGAAAATTATATTTTTATATTCCAAACACTTTAAAGGAAAAAGTGAGAAATGATGGGTTCAACCATAGAAAGTGATTATAGAATCATTAAAGTGCAATTTAAGACTACCATAGTTAATCTCCCTTAATAATTTCCAAGAAATATTGTTCACCTGAGTGTTAGGTTCCCCTATAAGAAGATCTTCAACCCGACAAGTCATCATTTCCCAAGATTTGATGTACTCCTCAAGGGTGATCTTCCCATTATTGAAACCCTGAACTAATATTTGGTACTGCTTGTCAGTCCATGTATATTGCTTCTCATTGAGAGTCAACCTTAAGGATCTCCCCACCATTTTAGAAGTTTCTTCTTCAGTGTCATTGATAGACAAGACATGTTCAAATGCTTCTTCACCTGAGCACATGAGTAACTCCAAGGATTTCTCAGTCACATCATCTCACTTTCACTGATTTTCCTTTTTCATGCCTTTTAATTTCTTTGTTGATCGTGTCTCCATCAGAGGAGGAAAATGAGAATAATCATTCCTCTCTTTGTAGATTCCCTTCCCCCCATCCATTTCTGACTCTTGAATTGGATCTTTTATCAACGTAGAAAGTTTTACGTCTTGTTTGAAGCCACTATCTTGTAGCTCAGGTTCACCATCAACATATTCAGTATGAATCTCATTCATCACAACAACAGTTTCCTCAGACCTGTCCCCCTCCTGTCTCGGGACATCAACTTCAAGGCACTCATTAGAGATTTTAATCCTGAATAATGGAGGTTATAAGAACCTTGAATACCTTCCAAAAATCTATAAAATTACAACAAATCCCATTGGTACATGTTTGGGTTTAATGGGGGGCGTTTCGAGTGTTTGAATGGATTTAAAACTAATTTTTAGGAAATTAAAATTAATGTGCACAGTTTCCTATCCAGGGGTGAAAGTTTTTCCCCAACCATGCACTAACTATGAGCAATTTATTTTTGGGATGTGTGGTTTTTATTTTTAGGGAACACAGTTTGGGTAACCGTGCCCCAGTCATGTGATTCCCCATTATATGGAGTCCCATGGTTTTCAAGGATGGGGTTCCCAGTTTTCATTAACCGTGTGACAACCATGAACAACTATATTTTCATCTATTTTTCAGAAAATTACCCAAAAACACCCCAAGTTAAGAATAAAAATAAATGTAATAAAATAGAAATAAAAGAGTACCTTAAAAAGCATGATATAACTCCCTCGAAGGTCGAGATCTTACAATCCCCCCACCTCATAACAACTCGTCCTTGAGTTGTACTCCCAAGCATCTCTATGATTATGAATCGAAAGGATTGAGCCCCTGAGACATCATATATACTTACATTTCTAATGTTTCCTCTCACATACATCCATGTTTCAACAACACAGGAACTATTAATACCATCTTTATCCACAACACTTTCTCACTATAATCCAACACTTGTACCAGACGCTCGTTAAAGGATGCATCTACCAAAAGATCCACATCATCCATAGAAATAAAATTATAAGGGTCATGGTGATACTAAAAATGACACGATTCATGGGAAAATCCTTAATAGTGCTGCTTTTATATGGTAGAGCCAATTGGTACGCCACTGACCAAATTCTCTCCACCACCTCAAAAGCTCCAAAAATCCTCAGTGCTAGTTTTCCCTATTTCCATATCATATAGTGAACCAACCTAGGTGACACTAGAAGGAATACATTATCACGCTATGTAAACTCTATGGGTATCCTATAACTTTCTTCACATGACTTTTTCTTTCTCTATGCTGTATCCATATTATTCCAAATCAACTACACCTGATCCGATGTCTCCTACATGAGACTCGGTCTGAACAATTCTAACTCACTTTCCTCTATCTAGCATATCAATGATCTTCAAGGCCTACCATTAATATCCTCATATGTTTCCATCTATATAGTTTCATGATAACTACTGTTATAGGGGAATTCACTAAATCCATGTGCTTATAACAAGACACGTCGAAGTCAATCACACATTACCATAGCATATCCTCAAGCTCTTCTATTTTATGATTTGACTGCATATATGTATATGTGTGGAAAGATATAATACAAAAAACCTAGGTACCTATAAATTTCTTCAAGACCTTCAATAAGAGTGATGTAAAGAGATAGTTCTAATATTAAACTGTTGTTCGTGGCACCCCATGAGAACAGATTATCTCCAGAACATACAAATATCCTTACAGATCCACCGATAATGACTCTCATACAGGAAAGTAATGGACTACTTTCATCAGTTGATCAACAATAACCCAAATAGAATAATTCATCCCTAGTATATTTGGTAACCAACAAAAAAATCCATTGGAACATCATCCCACTTCAATTCCAGAATGGGAAACGACTACAGCGAACCACTGATTCATTTATATTCTGCCTTCACCTGTTGATAGGTGTAGCATCTTTTCATGAAACATTCTATCTCTTTTTAATTTCCAAACCACCAAAAATATTTTAATATTTCATAGTAAATTTTGGTTACCCATATATTTATTACCCGCTTTGAGGCATGAAATTTCTATATCAGCTTCTCTCGCATACTTGTAGGCACAAAAACCCGATTCCTGAAATAGATGATATCATCCTCATCTATTCTCCAACCAGATGGTGTATCCACAACATTATAGATTTACCTAAATGTATAATACTCAATATCATTTTATATACTATCTCTAAGACATAAAAAAGAGAAGACACCACTGAAACTGATATGACAGTCATCTGCTCCTAACACTCCTGAACCACCACATGCCTCTCAGCCAATGAGTTCATCATCTTCCACCGAAAACGTGACTCTTGAACTACATGAGTCTGTGTTATCCTACTGAAAGAGTCATCCATACCTTTTCATTCCCCGATTGTATATGAAATCTAAAAATCAAAAGAATAAATATAATCAAGCCATCTATAGTGACAAAGATTCTAATCTCATTGTGAGAATATATACATTATGTTATTGTGATCGGTAAACACTGTAAACATCTCAACCAAGAAATAATGCCGCCAAAACATCAAAGCATAAACCACTACAGCTAGCTAAAGGTCATGTGTACAGTAGTTCCATTACTATAGAATCTACTATCGAGAACCATACACCATAACTCAATCTCCCTACATCAACACAACTCTAGGTACCATCCTAGAAGTGCCACAATACACCGTATACTCTAAACATGGCTTAGGTAGGATCAAGATTGGTGATAATGTCATGTTCTTCTAAAACTCCTTGAAATTATTCTCACATAATTCACATGAGTCAAAAATTATCCTTTTTTGGTTAAGATTTAATGTGTTGCTACATAGTAAGAAAATTCTTGGATGACTATTCTATAATATCAAGATAATCCCAGAAATCTATGGATATCAGACACATTCTTGGTCTACACCAAAAAAACCACATCATGGTCTTTCTCTAGGTCCAGTAACACACTTTACTCCGAGATGATGTGCCCCAAGATGTATACCTGATCTATAAAAAATGGGTACACAGATATCTTGGAATATAGTTGATGCTCTATTAATGTACTCATGATGATGCTAAGATGTTTGGCATTATCGTCATGCTTTTTAGAGTAAACGTATACATCATCCACAAACACCACCAAAGGATGATCCGTGTACAGATGAAATATTGTATTCATCACAGCCATAAAAATAGTTGTTGTGTTAGTCAACTCAAATGAAATTATGAATAACTCATATTGTCGTTGCCTTCTCCTAAAATTAGTTCTCGGTATATCATAAGTCTAAACACTCAGTGGATGATACCATGATCTCAAGTAAATATTTGAGAATACCCAATATCCCTTGAACTAGTTAAATAGATCATTGATACATGTAATAGGATATCGGTTTTTTATTATCATCTTGTTCAACTTTTGGTAATTGACACAAAAGTGAAAACTCTCATCATCCATCTTCACAAATAACATGGGTGATCCCTTAGGAGACATGCTCAATCAGATAAAACCCTTATCCACTAACTCCTCTAGCAAAGTCTTGAGTTCATGAAGTTATGTTAGTTAAATTTTTTATGGTGGAATGGATATTGGATCATCTCCCGAATTAAGATCAATAGTGAATTCCACATCTCTCTTAGGTGGAATCTCAGATTTATCTTTAGTAAAGAGATCCAGAAATAGTTCCACTACATGTGGAAGGATATCATTTTTTTACAACTCCTTCATCCATAAATAAAATAGTAACATGTGATTAAATCTCTGCCAAATTATTATTATTTGGACCTGCTTATCCTTCCAAGATATCCCACTCCCCACCACGCATATAATGGTCACCCTTAAGTGACATAAACGTTACTCCCCTTTAGAAACAATTAATGTGGGATTGGTATGAGACAAGCCAATCCATAACCATAATTAGGTAGAAACCTATCAAATCAAGAATATATATACCCCATAGAAAACAATACTACCTAATTTTACATACAACTGTTTCTATACCGCACTCCCAAAAATGTATCTATGGTCATTACCCCACTCAAAAACTGTACCTTTGTGTTCAAATAATTAAAAATCATAGAATATATAAAATAATTATAGACACAAGTATCAAATAAGGCACCAAATAATATAGAAACTACAATAATAGTACATCAAACTATCTATGTCCCAACATTGCTATCCACAAGTATAGGATCCACCACATACAACTATCCTTAACCTCTTCCCTGTGATTCCATATGACTCCCCTGAGTTTCACTACTTTCATGATGTGGTAAATCTTTCCCTAAAGCACTACATCCACCACCTCTACCACCTTGACTAGAATAACTCTATCTTCTAGACTGATATAGTGAAAAATATCCCCGTTTTCACCCTGTTTCTACTTAGATCCTCCTTTTCTAACCATCTTCCATTGGTTCCTGTAGAACCTCTATAGATGACCCATCTTCCACAAGATCAATAGTCTATTGGTGGTCAAATAAAATGTTTTTTGAAGGATCATTTCCAACCACATTGGTGAACAAATCACATTTATAAGGTCTTAAGTAAATAATACCTATGACTGCCCCCTTTGCTTCCCACATTCCTAGCTAAATTTCCCATATTTGCGCTTCCTTCTCTCATAAGTCGCACCTTTTGTTCATCTAAAAAAACCACATGCCTACCATTAGATTCCTCATATAGGTTTCCCTTCTATATGAGAGACTGAGTTTCCATTTATAAAAGCTTATGTAACCAAAATATATTAACATTGCACTTAATCTCATACTTAAGTGCATCTTGAACCCTCTTTTCCATAGTAGCGTCGTCTCCATCCAATGATAGAGAATGCACTAAAAATATGTGAATCTTCTTAAATAATCCTTCCCAAAAATTTTCCCCTCAACCAATATCATGAATTCTGATGCTCTTTCCCATATTAGTGTGCCTACATACAGGTGATCAAAAAATTTATCCTAAAATTGATTCCATTCCATTGATTTCAGCTATCCCTCTTAAGCATGGATGTCCCAAAAAAACTTCTCTTGTCCTCATAGAATATAAGTAGCTAACCTGACCCTCCCCTCAATAGGAGTTTCTTTATAGTTAAGTGTCGTTTTGATGGACTCAATCAATAACTCATCTTCTTCAGGTCCACCCTCTCCTATAAAAAGATGGAGTGTGCTCTAACTAAAACTCCCCCTTCAAATGAGACATGATTTTAAAAACCCTCCCTAGGTCTCTTCCATGAATTTCATAAAGTGAGTGATTCTCTCTCTATACTTCTCCCTATATTCCTCACCCAGCACTATCGGTGACTCAGGTTCTATTATTAGAGGATCTTTCCTAGTCATATCCTCTGGTCATCCTCTCAATAAGTGTTTTCTTTGAGGCAAATCTCTTCAAATAATAAAATTAACCTTATAACATTTATCACAAAAACTTATCTTTTTTACATAAGAGGGAATCACAACAAGCAACAATAAGTCTTTTCCCAAAACCTCATCACATAGTCATAACTGAGGTGCTATTACTACCATTAACCATCCTATGCCAAGGTCTTATTTAACAAGGGTAAAAACATTCTCATCATTTATGTTTTAATTTTATAGACCCATTTATTATCATTTTTCATCAGTTTCCATTCTCAATTTCATATTAGGAATCCTTTTAATTTATATTCACTAGCATGGAAGAAGGTATAAGTATAAAAACATACACATAACCCATTTTACCAAGTGTACCTAACATTATTGATGACACAATAACCCTAAGTTCCTAGAGTGATTCATCCTGACTCAACTCTCATTCCATACTGATCCACGATTCAATTATTAGAAAATATCAAAAAATCGCATCACACAACAAGTGTGTCACCCAGGGTGAAATAATATTCAACTATTAAACAAACATCAATAATGACAATCCCAATAGATGTAATAGGGTTTCACCCCGTACACTGGTTCACAAATCCCATGAACAAGCTCATGTCCATGCCCCAAATCTACTTAGTCTCATATCCACCATTCACAAACATAATAAAAAAAAGAAAAATAAAAGAAAACTTGATCTCTAATACCACTTTGTAATGTCCAGGTCTCAGGCACCAGTGACCAAATCTGGTTTGTCACATGACCATAGGCGCTCCTCCCAAAATGCCAAAGGCTTCCAACTAGAAGTGAGGGTCTGGTAATTCAGTTGTGTGGAGACTATATGCACTTTTATTAGAGTAAAACACTATAATAAATAAAAAAATAGGTGAATCATATATAATAATAAACTATTACAGTATATCAAGTAAACCAAGGAAGGTAATACAATATCCAACTAAAATAAGAAAATATTCCATGTTAAAGTGCATGTCAATTATCTAAAATTAAACCAACAAATAAATGAAATGATGATTCCCTAGTGATTCATGAACCACATCTGGTCTCCTCATCCAAGATTCATCCCCAAATAAAAAATATAACCTATATCCATTTACCTTAACCTATCATGTAATAATAATGTTCGTTCAGTTAACGATCAGGCAAACCATGTAGGGTGTGTGTAATACTCATTTGGTCATCACCAATGGTCACTAAAAAGAAATATAGTCAGATAATAGTATATAAAATTATAAAAAATATTATTAAAATTCATTATTAAACAATTATCAACTTATTACTTAATCTTTATTTAACTACATAAAACCTCAGGTTCCCGTGGACACCCAAAAATCAATACCTACTTTGGCCCCTGTCGAATATTGATCCAATCCATATTATCAATTAACAATTAATTAAATAAATGGCCTTTCATTATCCATCTATTTTAATTATTAAAATATATAATGGGATTCAAATTCCAATGTCAATGATTTTGGTATGGATCGTCATGTCTAGGACCCCATGGGAATGAGAAGCAGCAGACCTTGTACCTCAAGTATGTATAAAAATATACCATGATAGGATTCATAAGCAGCAAACATTTTACCACTCACATATATATATCACGCCGAGTTTGAAGGAACAAGACCATATCATGCACATATGGTATTTTGGAAGAATTCAACAATATCCCACACATATTTGTCAAACAATTTGTCACCACGTTCTTTGGATGTAGGTGACCATGTCTTAAAAATATATATCACACAGTCATATATCTTAGATATGTTACAATTTTACAATATAGCATCATGAACGATTAATCAACATTAATCATCTTATCACAATTAACTATCATAAATTCTTTTAATTAGTTAATAAAATAATTAATTCCATGTCTATTAATAAATTAGATAATTAATTAATCATTTCTCATTTTCAAAATCCAATAATTAATTAACCAACTAATTATTCAAAAAACATTTTTAAAATCTTATAATTAGGTCACCAATTAATTATTAATTATATGGAATAAATATCACATAATTAATTCCCCAATAAATTATCTCAAATCATAATATCAAACCCACATAATTAATTGTACAATAAATTATCCCCCAATTTATGGTATCATTATTCCAAAATTTCATAATTTCATACATAATTAATTCTCCAAATTAATGAATTATATTCATAAAATCCAACTGCTAAAAAATGTAGCAGTAATATAAATTTAATACAGGTAATCATGATCTTGACTATGGGATTCAATATAAATACACCGACCTCGATTTATTGATAAATATTGACCAATGGAAATCCCCAAAATTGTGTAGTATAAAAATGTAGATTGTAATTAAGATCTAAAACCCTAAATCAAGATTAAAGACATCAAGATATTATGAAAATAAATCTAGATGTAATTATCACCAATTTTTTTGATCTCACAAAATAGTGTACAACCTCTATCTAATGAATAAAGAAAGTGATGCGAATGAATAGAATAATAATTTAATAGGATCCACTAACCTGGAAAGGAGAGGATATTCGATGAAGGGAGTGAATCATAAATAATAGAGGTTAGAGGACCCTAAAATCCCTCTTGAAATCTCTAAAAATTATCAAAAATCATAATTGTCTGAGTTTTGGTCAATTAAGATAAGATTCAGGGGTTTTAGTGTATTTATAACTAATTTTGAGGAAATTAAAATTACAACATACAGTTTCCTAGGTATGGGCACAGATTTTTCCATTATCATGTGCCCACCACACTCCATCCATGTGATTCCACACTATCAAGGCTCATTGAGTTTTTTGGGATGGGGTGCACGCTTTTCTCCAACCATGCGCCAACCCTAAACAACAATTTTTTCTTCTATTTTTTCTCAAATTTCACTGAAAAACATCCCATGTTAAGACCCAAAAGAAAATTACTCAAATATGAACAGAAGAATACCTAAAAATAAGCTTGAGATAACTCTATAAAATTTTGGGATCATACATATGACTTTTTTTTTACGGAAAATACTTATGTTATGATTCATCATTAATGATCTTTGGAGGAATAACATTAATATTTTATGATCATGTTATCATACCATTAGGCTTATATTATCATCAAATATGATCATTTAATGATATCTTCTGTGTTTAAAATTAACGATAACCTAAACTCACCATTTTATAAGTTTTCTTTTCCTATATTATGAAGAAATGTTATAAGTAGTGTATATCTACAAAGTTGTACTAAGTGAGATTTATTTTCGGTGATGTTTTAGATCGTTCTTGATATAAGACTATTATGAATATAATCACCAACGATGCTAATCCCTTATGGTAGCGAGGCATACATTTTTATGAGATATATATTATATTAACCTAAATTTTTTATATTTATATATATAATTGTTGGGTCACGCTAATGATGAAGGTGTGAGTACATTAACCATTGAACCAAAACATGAATGGACAATTGAGCAGTTTTTCCCAAATGTTGATTTTAATGAAGAATTAATAATAAATTCATAATTAGAAATTCTTTATGAATTTTATATATTAATATAATTATAAAAATGGTTCTAGTATAAATTTAAGACAAACATAATTTTATTATATTGAAACATAAGAGTACATGTGAAGAAATTAGAGATATAAAGTAAGGGTTTATGTTATAATATTGTTATAAATAGGGTTATTTATGTTTGGATATCCTTTGGAAATAATTACATGATATTTATTTTGTAAAACCCGATATATTTTGTTCTTGTTTATTTATTTCATGTATTTTCATTTTTTTATTTAATTCACCTCTCTTTTGTACTTAAAAGAATTGAGGAAATTCTTTTTATAGATGATTACTATTTTTACTCTATAGTCAATGAACATTTTATTCCATGTCCATGTCCCTTGATGTGTTTTCAACAATTTTATTGTCAATTATTAAATGATTATTTAAATTAATTTTCAACCATATCTTAATTTATTATAAATATTTTATAAGGAATATTCTTATCATTTTCTAAACAATGTACTATTAGAAATTATACCAAAAATTCTGAAGTGAATATTTTTCGAAAAATTTATAGAATGAAATAATTTTCCCACTATTAGAAGCATTATTTTGGTTCAATAATCCTTTATATGTTTCCATTTTTTTAAAAAAATTGTTTATTTATATATTCTAGACTTTTTTTAGTTTATAAAGATACTAAAAGAAAAATATATTTTCCCTAATTTCAAAGAAATATTGAAATGATATTATAAAGATATTTTTACCATGTTTCTACTTTATTTGATATTTATTATGATTCACTAGGTATATAATATAAATATACAACCCATTTCATTTCTCAAGATGTCTTATGATTGTGTGATGTGAAAAAACATTATGAAACTTGTAACTTTTCCATTAGTTATGTTTTAATGGAATTATGAATGTTGTTACGATCTTCTAGAAAACATATATATGGATTTCATTTTGTAATGGGTGGGTGTATTAATGACCACCAATTAATTGGGTGATTAATGATATCTCATGAGATAATATAGAATAGAATGAGGAGTAAACCCAGTTAATAAGGGAGTTTATCCACTATTATAGTCTGGGTAGTGAACCCTGAATAAATAAATAATGGAATGTGGAGTGAACCCAAATAACTATGAATCATTTATTAAAATGATAGTCTTGAATGTGATCCTCAAATAATGTAATTATTTTCTATTCTTATTATTGGATTACAATTCCTATGACATGTTCTTCTACATCTGATATACTTTAATGGCTCATGGTTGATTATTGAAGATTCCTCACTCTTACAACCCATGTCGATTGGAATGTTAAAGTTATTCCATGAATCATGAATTATGATTGATGACTAATTTGTTGTGAAAATCATATGTTATAATCATAATATCTTTCCCATATCTGTATCTTATGATCTTATATAATCATCAATTGATATCTCCCCCTTTTACCATTACTGACAATATGATAGCACCCTTCTTTATATTACCAGTTACATAGGTTATAAAGAATTTGTCTAAGTAGAATATATCTATTGAGTGTAATTTTAGAGAATAAATTTATAGTATATACTTAATATATTTCATGAAATAAGTTTCTTATATATCTTGTCAAAAAATACACTAAATTAGTTTGTTATATAGATGTGTATTTCTTGAAAATATATTGAATATCCATCTACAATAATGTAATATTTGTGTAACAATTCAATGAATCACCTTAATTGGTATCGTAATAGTGTTTAGTTATTTTTGGATATTAGGTTATGAATAATATGGGGGTAGAAATTAAGACAACCAATGATGAACTAAAAGTGATATAGTGTAACCCTAAAAGTGAGGTCTATTGATTAGAAGGTTTCTTAATTTAGTACCTTTCAAAAATATTTTTAATTATTATATGATTTCTTACTCTTATTTTTTTTCTTTATTTGTAAACTATTCTTCACGTTTTAGTTAATGGACTGAACTAGGAGGAATAATGTTAATAATATATGTGGTTGAAAAGAAAATTATTTTCATCATGAGGATCTAAATAACATGGGATTTGTAATGAAAAGTATTTTCCTTATTCTCACAGAACTCCTTCAAGCCATGAATAATGTTGAGATTCCAAATGAGAAAAGGATGAACCAACGCACCACTGAGTCTTTTTTGAGACAATATATAACTTTTTTTGGTGGGTCCTCTGATCCACTAGTTTCTAAGAAATGGATCATCACCAATGATAATATATCATCCATTCTGTATTTCTCGAATAATAAAAAATATGTCCTAAATTTGTATCATTTATAAGGAAAATGATACAGATGGTTATATATAGTTAAGATTAAGAGTCATGAGGAATAAATTTACTCCATGTAATGGGCTTAGTCTAAGAGGATATTTTTTAGTAAGCAATTTCCATGAACACTTCATATGAAAATGGAAGGGGAACAAAATGAGCTTAAATAGATGGATAATGAATATATTGGTCCATATGAGTAAAATTTTACATGACATACTAGGTAAACTTTTGGTTTTATCATCAAGCATAAGAAATTTATTATTTCTTCAATTGACTAAAATCGAGTCTCTAAAAGGAACTAACCATAAAAAATATTAATAGCTATGAAGAAATAATTTTATTTGATCTCATGGTATTAATAGAAAGTGGAAACTCTCATTATTTTAATATTTTTTATAGGATGATAAATACGAGGTTTTTAAAAAATTATATTAATAAAAATCATGGAGCAAAGAAAATAATTATTATTTTATACTAGAAGTGTGGAATGAAGAATGAGGGAAATTTTCCCCGAGGGACTATTAAAATTTTCAAGTATAGATAGTAAGGACATAAAGTAAGTGAATTATGAAAATACATATGTTAGAAATACAATAAAAATAATGGGAATAAATCTTAGTTAAATACCCCACCCACACTCCAATTCTACAACTGTAAGGAGTGTGATAATTCTACTAACCAGTGCATAAATCCAAGGTTTAATGATGACAATCGATGTCAATAACCTCTTAATAAATGAATATATTAATAAATCATAACTTCCAAAGTGGTCTATAAAAAAGAATAGGTGAAAATTGCAATTATCATCCAATATATAAATGGAAATTTCTTACTTGATTCTTGTTTTACCCTATATTTTATATTTATAAAATTTAGAAAGTGTATTATATCACCACCTGAATGATTAGATGTTGAATTATTAGTGAAAAAATCATAAGTTAATTACAATTTTATCTCAACTATAAAGATCCTCATGGATATAGTTTTTTGGTATTAATTTACTATAAATATTGCGATTCAGCCTCAAGTTTATTTGGATTTGATTTTGGGAATTTATTAAATCTCTATAAATGTATCATATATTAATTTACAGTGAAGTGAAGACACGTTTTACATTCTAAATAAAAAATTGATTATGTATGGGTGTGAGAATAAATATAATCTATTAATGAAAACTACATAAATTAAATGAGTTTTACTTCTTATTCCTAAGGGGTATCTATCTCAAATAGTTTGGGAGAAACTAAACATTGAATATCTTCCCATTGTATGAAAATATGCTGATGTTTTTACTAAAGTGTTTCTTAGTCTTATCCAAAATAGTGAATTTGAGTTTTTAATGTTCCCCATATCAGGTGACACACCTATTTTAAGGGATCCTTTTACAATGGAATCAATAGAGTTTCAATAATTAGTGAAGAAACATTTAGGGAATATGGATAAGAGTTTCATTCAGCCAGGTGTATCATCATGGGGTTCACCTATTGATTTTTATGAATAAATATGTGTTTATGTATATTTAATTTTTTTATCATTAACATAACATGGTTACTATCATGTACAAGTACCCTCTACCACATATTAATGATTTAGTTTATCAATTGTTACGATTTCAAGAATTCTCAAATATTGACCTTTGATATTGTTATCATCGGTTGGGGGTCAAAATGGAGGACATATGCAGGAGAACCTTCAATATGTGGTATGGTAATTAGGAATATATAGTGATTGCATTTGTACTTTCTAATTACCTGATTATGTTCATGAATCTAATGGATTTAGTCTTTAGATATTACCTAGATCTATTTATGAGAGTATTTGTTGAAAATATTCAAATATATTCTAATAAAATAGAGGAACCTAAAGATCAATTTTGGATTCTGTTGAAAACCTTGAAAAAGTAGTATCCACATGAAAAATTCAGTAAATATGAATTCTAGTTATATAAAGAATCATTATTGGGACACATAATCACAAGAAATGGGATATAAATTGACCCTTAAAAGAAGGATGTTATTGAATATTTCCCTAGATTAACCATAGTGACCCAAATCCATAATTTTCATTCGTAAAATGGATAATTCTGAAACTTTGTGATAAATTTCTCATGGATACCAAATCTAATTACTAATTTGATGTGGAAGTCATCCATGTTTCTTTGGGATAATGAATACAAATAAAAATTATGGGGACTACAGAGAAGGTTTTTTAGTAAACCCATGATCACACTACCCTATATTTGAGACGTTTCTTCAATATATAGTGATACATCAATGAATATACTGTTAAATCTTATCATGAATAATTGAATGGTAGTATCTTATGCTTCTTCCCAACTAGATTTTCATGAGAACAATTACTCAATTCATGATTTTGAACTGGCAGTGCTGACTTTTTTCTAATATATCAATCCATTTTCTTTATGGTGAATGGCGTGACATCAATACGAACCATAAGTTATTAAAGTATACATTCACATGGAAATATATGAATAAAAATAATAGGATATGTTCAGAAATAATTAAATATTATTAATTTTTAATAAATTACCACTCTAGGGGGTGAAAATGGTGGCATAAGTATTAAAAGATATTAAAAACATGTATATATTTATAGATAATGGAAATTTAAATCATAATAAAATATGAAATATCCCATGTCTCAAAAATTAATTTTTAACCCTGCATTCTCGTGGATATTAAAAAGAATCATATGGAATTTATTGAGATATATAATAAGGTATGGAATGTTATTAAATTTATCCATTATAGTGATTTCATGACATAGTTTCAGAATTAGTATGTGTTCCGTCAATAATATAATTTAAGAATAATCTACTAGTTGAAGCTAAGAGTACAAAATTATTTATTAATACAAGAAATATGATGATGTATATAGATCATAAATATCATTTTATAAGGGATAACATGGAGAGAGATATTGTTGAGTATGTATTTTATTTCATAGTACTATAGAAATTTAAGGATTCCATACATACATCTAAGTTCATGTTAAAACTGTTACCCGCAATAGAGTGGAAGTAAAAAAGAATCACTATGTATTTCATTATGGGAATCCAAACGACTTATAAAGGTAATAAGGGAATATCGTTTATATTTATCCCCTTTAAAAAATCAACATATTTCATTACTATCCTAGAATTTCAATCTCTTTATTATCTCCTTAAATTATACATTAAGGGAGTGCTATGGTTGAAATTAGTTCCACTCACAATCATATATGATCGATATCTAAGGATTACCTTACTGTTCGGGAAAACTATTCCGCAATATGTGAAAATAAAGATGAAATTTACCACTACATATCATTCTAAAAAAATATTGTCATTTTGAGAGTATTTTTTAAACCTTAAAGGACATGTTGAGAGCTTGATACAAGGATTTTGTGATAAATAACTTCCATTGGTCAACTTTTTTTCAACAATAGTTTTCACTCAAACATTAAGATGGAACCTTATGAATCCCTATATTTAAATAAGTGTATATATCCAACATGATGGTATGAAGTTGGGGAAAAAAATCTATTGGGACCTGAGTTAGATTATGAAATTATATATAATGTTAAATATATTCAAAAGAATATTAGGGCATCTCAAAGTATACATTAAATAAATGCATAAAATCATTGATGTGATCTTGAGTGAGAAGTTGGTGATAAATTCTTCATTTGAATGTCTCCTTGGAATAATGTTATGAGATTTATAAGGAAGGGAAAGATAATCCTTTGGTATTCTTATCCCTATGCTATTCTTGATCATATTGGGATAGTATCTTATCACTTGGTTATTCAACCATAAATCCATTAACATTATGATGAGATACATGTATCTATCCCATGTAATTAAATAGTTGATCATTTATAAATACTAAATGTAGAGGCCATACAATTAATTTGTGATATTTATTATGTAAAAAAACATGTATAAATATTATATCATAGAGAAAATGTGTTATAGAATAAGAATAACTTGATTTTTAATTCTATTTGAAGGAATCATAATTTTAAGGAAGCTGTGTGGGAACCTAAGGATTATATGAGGAATAGGTATCCCACATTTTTGGAATTTTTGTAAAATAATTTCAAGGGTTAAATTATTATAATGGGGTAGAATATAACCCCTAATATTTTGGAACACATTTTTCTCCTCAATGAATTCATATGTTCAATAGATTTTGAAGTTTGAAACCATAAACATATATGAATAATTATTATAAATTATAAAATGAGGAAAAATAAATATTATTTTTTTAACAGGATGGGGTGAACCCCATTAAATATTATTGAATTGAAATTTAATTATGGTAAAGAATTTCTAATTTAGTTAGTTAATAATATTGATCCTAACAAACTATTTTGACGTATTTTGTTTATGAGAATTTTTTTATGAGTATTAATTTAAAAATTATTAATGAAATTAAATTTATGAAAAAGTATTTTTTATTCATTTATAAAATTAATTAATTTGTTATAAATTATTTATATATCGAAATAAAATCATTTTAAGGTAAAAAAGATGCTTTCTCTGCAAAAATACTTTAATACCCAATTTGTTTAATTCTTAATAAAATAAATCTCTAACTATTGATGAATGATTTTAATGAAATTTGAGAGAATATATTTTTCAAAAAATTAAATTTCACATAATAGTTTTTATTATTAAATAATTTTAATTAAATTTAGTCATATTGATGGAAGATACATTTTTTCAAAAATGGATTTCGATGCGTTTTTCATGATTTATTTAAAATTAATGTATGATAATATAAATATTGAATTTAATAAAATATTTTAAATATTTATAATGAAAATAAAAATATTTTTGGACGATTTCACTTACATTTTTTGTCACAATACATAGTAATTATCGATAAAACATGTTACCTCAGTTAAGGTAAAAAAAAGTTAAATAAGAGGGGTAAACTAAAAGGCGAGGTTTACATTATCGCATATACTTGTAAAAATTTGATTGGTTGAATTTTTTTTTACCTTAAATTATATTATATTTGAAAATTTGTAAATAATTATCAACTTTCAGTTAAATATGAATTTGTTAAATGTTAATTATTTATGTATTTACATGTTCTCCATTTATCTCACATATAAAAGGAGGAACTATTCCCCTCAATTATTCACTAATTTTGAGCCATATAGTATATATATTACATTCCCAAACATCTTTTTATGTTTCCCTTTTCCTGTTATATAGGTTTTCTTCTTCTTGAAGGACCATCCCAAGGAGCCTTAAAATGAGATGAAAAAGAGGTTTCTCAAATAAGATATAATCATCTTCACTGAATCCTTTAAATATTATTTCTAATTATACCTTTTATAATTTTTCTATAAACCAATTTTGATGAATATATCAGTATAATTAAAATTATAAAATGATATTATGTTAAGGGTATAACCATTTCCTACATCCTTTCCATCCTATGATAAATGATAGCATCATCCATGTGTATATGTGCACTATTGCCTCTACTAAGTGAGGCGATTTTTTTTCTATAGTCCACCATGCATGGCTGGTCCTATAGTTGAATTTAATGGATATATATGATAATATTATTAATATAGAAAGATATATTATTATTAATCTTTCACTATTACCATTCTTTAGAAAATAAAAACATTAGTTGTGTGTATGTATGGACTACCGTCTCTAGGAAGTTATGTCAAAAATTTTTATCAAAAACAATTATATGAATGATTATAAAATTGTATATTATGAAAAATTAGGATAATTTTAGAATTAATAGGATTACAGAGATGATGAAAGCATGAAAAAATTTTAAGGAACGAAACTGTTGAACTGAAACATGCATGGAAAAAAGACCAGTTTTCACCAGATAATTATTTTGATGAACTATTATTACTATATAAGCAATGATAAATTATAATAGAATGTTATATTTTAATAATTGTTTTAATATAGTTTTGTTATTAATTTATAATAAATTTAAATTTATTATATAGGCACTTATGAGTTCATATGAGGAAAGTACGGATCCGAGATTAGGGTTAATGTTGGAATCTCATTTAAATCAGGATTGTTTATGTTTGAAGAAAATTTAAGGGGAGTTAAATAATATTTATTTCATAAACCCCTTATATTTTCTAATATTGTTTTTTATTTTTTGGGATTTCATGTTTTCTTTTCATTCTCCTCTTTTTGGAACTTAAAATACTTAATAAAATATTTTTACGAAATGTTGACTTTATTTCCTATTTGGTCGATAATCTTTTTATTCCATATCAATGTTCTTTAAAAATTCTCCAAAAATATGATTTTTTAATTATCAAATTAATATTAAAATTCATTTTCAACAATATTCATATTTATTTTCAAAATTTTAAATGGAATATTATTATCATTTTCTAAAGAAGGTACTTTTTCAATGTTTACGAAAAAGTGTAAAAAAATCATTTTAACATTTACTAAATGAATGAATTTTCCAAACATCAAGACCATTATTTGTTGTAAATATTAATTTAAAAATTTCCATGTAAATTTTCAAATAATATATTTTTCTAAATATTTTTTATTTTTTCGTTGCTAAAGATACCGAAAGAAAATGATATTTCCACAGTTTTCAAAGAAATGTTCAAATACTATTTTAAAAGTATTTATCTTCTAGTTCATCAACATTTTATGTTTGTTTTGATTCACCGGGGGATATTATATAACTCTAATATCCATTTTACTTCAATATATGACCTATTATTATTTAATGTGATGAAAATTTATGAAACCTACTAATTTTCCATGGGTTATTCTACGATGTAATATAACATGTTATTTATAATCTCGTGAAATACCCATATATATGGATTTTATTATATAGTTGATGTGCCTTATGTTAAATACCCTCCTTTTAATTATGTAATTTTTAATATCTCACTGAATAATAAGGATATTAATTGGGAGTGAAACTAGTTCATTAAGGGAATTTTTACACTATGAGAGTCTTAGAAGTGATCCATAACTAAGGAAATAACGAAATGGGTAGTATACCCAATCCACGACTGGTCTTGTTCTACTATGATATACTTGTAAGTGAATCTTTACTACTGAAAAGATTTCTTATCTTATTATTATTCCAAAATTCTTATGACATGTAATTATTCTTGTGACATACTCTCATGGATTTTGACTAATTAATGAAGATTCCTCAATCTTACAACCCATGTATTTTGAAACAATACATCTTTATTTCATGTCTCATGAATTATGATAAATGAAATATTGGATGTGAAATTCATAAGTTTTGATCATGATATCTTAATTTAATTCCTATCTTATGATTTCATAGGAATATAAATTGATATCTCCCATGTTTACTTATAATGGGCATCTGAGGTCACCCTTATATATGATTAAATTTACGAACGTTATGAAAAGGGTTCTATGTAAAATATGTCTAATAAATGTACTTTTAGAGAAGAAATATGTTGGATATGTGGATCATATTTGACGAAATCCATTTATTATGTATCCAGTGTTGAAATATTCTTGTCCTTTATAGTCCTCCAATATGTATTTTTGGGAAATGTACTGAATATTCATCATAAATAGTGAAATATTTATATAATAAATTCTTTGTTTTCCATAATTTTATTAGATAGTAGAGATACTAGGAAGCCGAATGAAGTGGATGGTTTACTTAAATTTTATGATTTAATGATAGATATGAAAGTGGAGTTGGATTCATTACATGTAAATAAATAATAGAAGATAACATAGTTTCCATAAATTTAGAAATAACATTAAAAAATTGAACTTATAGTAAAAATAATATGCTAGTTGTATAATAAGGTACAAATCTAGGCTGTTTTTCAAAGGATTTCTTCAGAAGGAAGAAATTTGTTTTTTGAATTTTCTCATTGGTAGTTAAGAACAATACTGTCTATATAATACTAAGCATCGTTGACACTAGTATTTTTCTATGGGGGAATATGGATGTAAAGATTACATTAATTAATAGAGACAGATAGTGATATTTCATATAAATAAAATAGATAGTATTAGGGGCAATCAAAATAAAGACATGGTATATAAATAAAACAGAAGTATATATGGCTTTATTCTTATACCAAGACAACGAAACAAGATGTTTTATTCATTCATGATGAATAATAACTTCATATAGAGAAGTTAAAATAAATTTTCTATTAAATATTTTACACAAATGAAATTTTAGTCATCCTAATCTTACGAATAGATAAGGTGCTTCTAGGAGGACAAGGAAATATGACGATTTGGAAATTGATGTATAAGTTTCCAAAATATTCAATATATAAAACCATGGGGATATTATTAAAATATTTGGAAAGAGGATTGCTATATATTGGAACTATATATATTGGTTCTATCTTAAACTGTGTTCACTGGGAAGATAATCAAAGGGTTTTTAATGTCCAGATGTAATCCAGTCTTAATTCCTTTTCTCAAACACATCATATTGTCTAAGAAATAATGTTCTAAAATTGAAGATGAGGTTAATTATATACAGATATATTTATTTATATTAGTGTTATGAATTTTGGTTTATAACATGGTAGGTAATCATTTAGAAATTGTATTTTCATTGTTGATTGTGACATATTATTTTTCCAATCCTTAGAATGAAAACCATGTAGTTGTGTAATGGATCATATAATATCTCAAAGTATTGGAGGATAAAAAATTTTGTTTTGGAATATATGATTTCTTATTGGGGTGTGTAGAAACATAATTTTGGATTGATTTATATACATTTAAGAGATTTTGTGTGTGTGTGTGTGTTCACATATATAAGAAAGACCATTACCTTTATTTTAATGTTGTAGCTGTAATACCCAAAGATTTTATTACGTATATTTGTCTCTAAATTTATACAATGTTATATTGATTTTTTTCCACGTAGAACATCAAACTAAAAATATTTGTGACAAATTATATGATTTTTATTAATAAAATTATGAGGATAAAAAAACATTAAGTAAATAAAAAGATATTATTAAACTAAAATTACTTACATTTAGAGGGAAAGTAATTAATATGATTTAATTTTAAAAAGGATTGTTCTTTCCTATTTTTTTTAGTTTCATACATTTAATAATAATAAATTTTATTAGAAAATTTGAATATATTATTATATATTAACTTATATATTAAAATTAGAAATTTATAGGAAATAATATTAACAACTTTTAAAAATCTATTTTTTCAAAAATATTTTTTCTTTATTATATTTCTTTTTATTAAAAAACTAAATTTATAAATTTTATAATTATAGTTTTATAAAATATAATTATTTCTATTTATTTCATCATTTCACAATTTTCATAGGGTGAATTTTGATATTTTCTTAAAATGGATGAATTTGGGGTGGGTAGTGAAAAATATTGATTTTATAAATACAATCACTTTTATTACATTTTCATAATACAGGAATGATTCTAATGTTAATGAAACCCGTTTAATTTTTAAAATATACATTTATATAGTAAAATAAACAATTTAAAAAGGAAATTATGAATTTATAAAACCCAATTTTAACATTTTGTAAACTGAAGTAATATTTTACTTTAATAAAAAATATTTTTAGTCTATTTCCATTATCTAAGAACTCAAAAGGTGGAAATCTATTTTTCATTACTTTTAAATCCACATAAATCTTATTTGGTATATAATGTACCATAAATTTTATTTATATCAACAAAATTTATAATTTTATCTTAATCCTAATTTTAAAGCATAATAATACACTTTTTTCTGAAATCTGTTTTAACGTGTTATGTACCCTTATATTAAAATTAATTTATATTACCCTTAGATATTTATTTTTTCAAATGGTTTTCATTATTTTATTAATTATTTGGACACATAAATATTTTATATTTATTACATTTTAAATAAACATGAGGTTTTTGGTATCTTGGTTTATAAGAAATCCTCTGTTTAAATGAACCATGATATAATAATCATTTTTAACCTAACCATTAAAATAAAAGTTATGAATTTTAATAAACACATCATGGAAAATATGAATAATGGGTATAAATACTTAATTATTGATTTATTTACAATAAATATGTACTCACTTGTGAATAATGTAATATTACTCTTCAAAAAAATTCATTCTTCAAAAAGGATTTTATTTAATTTTGTGTATATAAATTATTATACATTTTTGATATTATTATAATTTTTTTATTAAATGAATATAAATTTTCAAATAATAATTTAAATTTTATATTATCATGAATTTTTGGGATATTCCTAAAAAGATTTATTTTTCAGTTAGTAATGGATATACTATTTTTTATAAAACTATATTCTCTTTCCATTAATTTAGGTGATTTAAAAGTCCCATAATTTTCTGAATTAACATATATATTTTTTATTAATATTAAATTTAATTAACTATATAAGACTCATAATTATACATTGTTTTGGTATACGTTTATTTCTGTGCATAAAAACACATTTTCTAAAAACTATTTTATGTGTGCAATGAGTTGTTTTCTAAATAAATTAAATTATTCTCAATGTATTTATAATTTTAATAGAATTTTTATATTATAAATCCATTAAAATATTTGAAAATTAATTTATTGGGATTCAAAGGAATGTAATGGATGCTAATTCAGTTTTATAATTAAAATTGAATTTCCTAAAACATGTTCTTGTGGAATTTCACACACTTACTGTAAAATTAATTTCTACCACTTATAAAAATTTATACACTCAAATCAATTCAATAATTTGAATCAGAATAATTATTATAAATTAATTCGTTCAAATTAATTTTTGTCCATAATGGATACTATATAATTTTTTTTTACCGTGGTTGAGGTTAAAATGAGTTTACAGGGGGGTTCAAACTAAGAGATGAGTGTATTAATTCCAATAAACAAGGGAAAATATATTTTTTGGATAATATTTAAACATTATATTATGATAAATTTTAATTAGTTTACATTGTTTATAACTTTATCATGAAAGTTTCTTTATATTATTTAAATCATTTCTGTAATTCTATTTGTGTCCCTCTCGTCACTTATAAAAGGGAACCTCTTATAATCCCTTATTAGTAAAAATTGAGTAATATATCATAGCCAATACATATCCCAAACCCATGCTATATTATTTAAATTCATCCTTGATGTCAGGTTCTTCCCTATAGACCAATCATTCACGGATTAAGGTGTAATCTAATTGAGGTATGCAAAAGAAGTGGTATCAATATTTGAATAGATCATTCAATTTTATCTCTTTATACAGTTTATATAAACCTATTATATACTATGAATACTTTTGGTTCATGTATTATAAAGATAATTATATGTTATTATGATGATTTCACAACCATTTCACATCTCTTTTCCATCAAATGGAAAATGAATGTATCACTCATGTGTAGGTGTGGACTACCACATCCACGTTATGATTTGATTCATTTTCCATCCCCATATTTCATGGTTAGTTATTATGATAAATTTAATGTGTATATATACACATTTTATTTACATTACCATAATTATTTTCAAAGTATAATTATTATTTACCATGCTTTTCTTTCTATCAATTGAGAAGTGGGAAATATCACCCGTGCATAAGGACAGACTAACATTTCTATGATGTGATCAAATTAATTTTTTATCACTAATTTATATGAGTGGTTGTAAAAGTGTATATGATTATTAAATATAACACTTATGGAATTATTATAATATTTTACATCATGTAACCATGATCAAAATGCATGGAATATAATTTTCCAAAAAAACTTTTCATCAAAAATGAAACAATTAAAACATAGAAAAAATAATTTTAATAAATAATTATAAATAAATATGTGTTGAAATAATATACATAGAAAATATATGGTATTATAGGTATAAATATTTTTATTATATATAATTATAATAAATTTTAATTCATTACATATGAGGTTGTAACTCTTACAATTTAATTCATAAATGAGGTAAAGGTTTCATACTCTAATATCACTTTTTACAAGCATTATTTATGCTTAAATTTAAAATAATGAAATTAAATGATATATCTCTATAAAATATTATGTCTATTCTTATAATCTATTTATTTTTAATGATTGTATTTTTCCTATTTATTTTCATCTCTTCATGTACTCAAGATACTGATTGATGTTTTATAGTGAAACATGCCTTATTTGTCTCATTACTATGGAATCTATTCCTTCAATATCCATATATTATTTATATATTTTTTTGATATTGTTTAACCCTTAACCATTGAATATATATAGAAATTTTTATCCACATTTTAAATTCTCTAATATTTTTTAAAAATAATCTTCTTTTAGTTGTATGAATAATGTAATTTTGACTTTTCATTGATTATGTAAAATGAATTTTGTTTTAATGTAAAACATATAAAAAAATTTCCCATCATCATAAAATATCTTTTTGTTGTAGAATCAATTATAAGATTATATTATTTTTTCCCATGAATATATTTTCCTTCATATTTTTTTAATATTTTTATATTTTAAATAAGTGATTTCAAAATGAAAAGTGTGTTTTCCTCAAGATTTGTTCCAGTGATATTTTAAAGTTATTTTAATATAAACCATATTCATTTATGTTGATTATGATTTAGTTGGGATAAAATCCAATGTTTACATATTTATTCAATTTTTGTATGTTCTATTATTAAGATGCAAAAATATTTATTTAAATCATTATTTCTATTGGTTAAGCTATGTTAAAATGATAAATGATTTTATGATCTTTTGGAATATATATGAATATATTATTAGTATGTGATGGGTGGGTCTGTTATATCCCTCTAATTAATTGGTTATGGAATTATTTTTATGAGGTCAAAGGGTGCATGGGAGGTTATCCCATGCTCAAAATATGGTACATGAGTGGTTATCCCAATCTAAAAAAAGGTACACCATAGGTTATCCCATGTAAAATAAAGGTAAACAAGTGGTTATCCTAATCCTACCATTATGGTGAATTTCTTGGAGGGTATCCTTGACATAATATTTCTATGATTATGATTAGTCAACACTTTAAACCACACTTTTATGAAATGATATTATGATAATATTATTATTTCATGGATCATTTTGTTTATCTCATTTATGATTCATGTATTTTAAACTATGAATATCTATTTTATGATTCATGATTATGATCTATGAATTTTTGTGTATGATTTTCAAATGATAAGATATCATATAATTATCATCTTGTTATTCTTACAAATTATTTTTGATTAATATATCTATTTTTTACCCTTAATGAGAATCTAATCTAAACCTTAATTATGTTTTATTTTACATAGGTTATAGAGAAATATTTTAATTATTATATGTCTAAGAAGGATGCTAGTGTATAAGAACATATATGGAAACGATGTAGACCATTTTTACCTATTTTTTTATAATTTCTTTTCCAAAAAAGTGAAACCTTTATGGTTTGAATGTGCATTGTAATGATATATGAATATTTTTCATTTAATAAGATGTAATACTTATGTTTATAATGTTCGGGTTGCCACAATTTGTATTAGAAGAAGGTTTAGGTACATTCAAATACTAAGATGAGAAATATTTAGCGGAAACCCTTAGGATATACCAATGTATAAGATAAAAACCTAAGTTATGGTAAATAAAGGAATTTTTTCCGTGTAAATATATATATATCTCTTGGTTCATGAATGTGGATGCAGATGGGGCATAGATTCACCTAGTGGTAAAAATTTGTAATGGGGCATATTGGGTAGTAACCTGACTTTCACTGGTGAATAATGAGTGGGCCTAAGAATACACACCATTATATAAAACATTGGGGTATATTCTTAGGATACATTTAATTTTAATTAAAATCCATTATAAAATAATAGAACAGATAATGACCACAGATAACCTATGTTAATCCTAATATTTAATAGATTCAAAACAAAGTGTCAAAATTTATCCATCATTAATTTATTTTCATGATTATATTTTCCACAATATGATTATTATTTCCTATAACATGCATTTTGGTTTTATTCAATGGTCAGAAACCGAATAAATTATACTAACATTGAATGCGATAGATTATGAAAGGGTTGTCCTCTTATGAAACTGAATGTTGACAGGTGTGAGAATTATTTTATCTATGATTACATTACTTTCTCAAGTTTTGATTCATGTTTGGGATTCAAATAAGAAAATGAGTAAAAAATATATTGTTGATCCCTTAACATGGTAACATCCCCTATATTTAGTGGGTCAACTGATCCACTAATTTATATAAAAAATGTATTAGTTCCATAAAAAAAATATTTTCTATTAATCAGTGTTTGATGCTTAAAAATGTTATTTTATTTGTTTATCATTTAGAATATGTTACAGATCAAAGGTGGACTCTTATCCAGAATATGAGACAATGGGGAGTAATTGGCACCACTTAGTGGAATAAGTTTAGGATGTTATTTTTTAATATATACTTTACCTATATTACTATTAGGAAAATGGAAAATGAATTATTCAAAATAATGTAAAAGGATTACGAATCCATTAGTACCTATAAGGAAAATTTTACATGACAGGATTAGAACTCTTATAATATTATTATTGATCTAAAATATATGATTGAGCAATGCTTCAGTGGCCTAAAATCATATATATGAAGGAAATTAACCATAATAGAATTCAATAGCTATGAAGAAATTGATTTATGTTCTATCAATGTTGAAATGGATATTGGAGTTACCCATAAAACTAATGGTTTTGAAAGGAAACTGATGATGAAATTCAAAGATAATTATAATACCAAAAACCATATAGGGGAGAAGATGAGTCTTTCTTTATGAATGGTGTGTGAAAATAAATAAAAAGAAAATTTTTTAAGGGGAATAATAAATTCTTAATGTTTGGAAATTGAATTTCATCAGAAAATATAATGATAAATTAATGGAAAGAGGTTATATAATGATATAAATGGTGAAAAATCATTATAAAATGCAGCATCAAAAATCCATTATTTCAAATAAAAATAGTATAGTTATTATTATAACCATCGGAAAAATATGAGGGCTGTGATGATTAATGTAAATAACCACACTAGCCTAGAGAAAAAGGAAAATATCATGGGATCAATAATTTATATATGGGTGTGATAATGAAGTGGTGAAAGGTACACATACCATACACTCTATAAATATTAATTTATTAATTAATTTTTTGTTCAACACATTATTTTATATCTAAAGACTTTGTTCAGGGTATAAAATTACCACCTGAATGATTATATATTGAATTATCAGTAGAAACTTATAATGGTATTATGATATAATCTTAATTATATGATTTTTCTCTTATTGATGTTTTTGGGAATATGCGTCCTTCAAATATCATTACTCTCCCTCGAGTTGAAGTTCATGTTATTTTGGGTATGGATCAACTTTCATTATAGAAATAACACAAATATTTCCAAGGAAGGGAAGTTACATTTGATATTATGAACCAACAAATGAATGTATATATCAAATATAATAAATATGAACTTCAAATTTAAATTATATTAATTTTATGGGCCATGATTACTATTAAAATGTGGTACTCATCTTATCTAGGTATAGAAAAACTCAATATTAAATATATAACTATATAATTGGTGTTCTTTGATGTATTTCAATATGATTTTACTAGTATTATTATAAACCATGAAGTGGAGTTTTCAATTGAACAAATACCCAATAATATGCCTATTTCAAATATATATATAGAATGTACCTGCTTTATATGAAAGAATTGAAGAAGAAAATTCAAGAGAATCTTGATATGGGATTACTTCATCTAAGTGTGTCACTATAGGGTTAACCTATTCTTTCTATTAAGAATAAAGATTGATCAATGAGACTATAAATTTATTATTGGGAACATAACAAGTTCATAATTCAAAATAAGTTTCATATTCCCATTATTGATGATTTATTTTACAAATTTCTTGGACCACAATATTTTTACAAGATTAATTTTCGATCTAGACACTAATATTTGAGGGTCAAAATTGAATACATACATAAGTCAAACTTCCATTAAAGATATAAGAACAATGAATTTATAGTGATTCATAATAGTTATACTAAACCCCCAACTATATTTATGGTTTTAATGAATGGTTTCGTTAGAGATTTCATTTATAAAAAAACTCGGATAAACTGCTAAAATGGTAGTTGAATTACACATGACTTGGACCGAAGGTCATTCCTAATTTCTATAGGCTATAGACTAGTTCCTAGGAATCAAAATAAGAAATGAGGGAATGATTACAACATAATGAGTTAAAATTAGAAAAATGGATACATAAATAGTTTGTATTCCAAAAAACTCGTCAAGAGTAAAATAACATAAGGCAGTCAAGTAAAATTCCCAAAAATAGTACATCAACATGAGATATCACATAACAATCCAATAAATCATTTAAAAATCCTTTTAATAAGATAATCACAAGCTCTACGAGCCACTACTATATCCCAATGTATCTCTCTTAATAAAATGCACTACCCCTAAGGTACTTCTTTCTTTGTCATGGTCATGGAATAAGATATTCTTCAATTGACTTATGAAAATATTAGTGTATATGCAAAACTATCCCAATATTATTCTAGCCAATCATTCATTAATAAATATATATTAAATAAACAAAAAATAGATAATTCTAGATAAAACATGGCATGGTAATCTTTTTACAACTCATAACAAAACACTCTCTTCAAATAATTTCTATGTCAGAGTACAATAAACTTTTCAAATAAATTCTATGAAAAGTATGAAACAGGTATAAAAGTATATTTCCATCAAAATAATCATGGTTATTCATTTCTATAAAACCTTCTTGAATAATTCATTTCAGAAATACTTTCATTTATAAATTATTTTCAATTATAGAACCATGGTTAAGAGACCTAGGGAATGATTTTTACAAGGATTCATATACATATTAGTTATGTATAGCTCTAGGTATGTATAGAACCCTTAGTATCAAACATAAGGGGAATATGTGAATTCCCAAATAATTAAATTCTCAATCCTTATCATAGCTTAATGAGTGATTTAATTTTTCATCCATTGATATGTAAAGATGATGCACACAAAGCATGTGTTCATCCAAACTAACTACTAGAGTACCCATGTGCTTTACGGAAATCAAACCACGGGTGATAAATTTTAAATCAAACAAACTCCAATTAAATTGGCCTAATTAATATGTTTCAAAATATGTCTATTTGTTTCATAATAAACATTAAATTTCTTTTCATAAAAATTGATTCCTTACAAAACACAATTTATTTCAAATTAATAAATCATTTAATGCCTTATTTTCACATGAAATAATCATTATGATTAATATCAATTCAAATCAATTTTCTAAATTCATTAGTTTATTTTCAAAATCCATACCTAATTTTTTAAAAACCCAAACTATATATTTAAAAAAATTATTGACAAATATCAAATCAATATTTGGATATAATTAAGAAATATAATTCAAAAAAATAGGAATTCATAATTTAAATTGATCGGAATTGACATACAAGACCACATACCACAATCATTGTATCATCAAAATCCAAAAAGGGATCCTCAAAAAAATAGAGTTGAAGGGAATGAATCAATCTAGAAGGGATCACGGAAACAAAATTATTAAATAATAATATACAAGTCATTATTTCTAAAACAATAGTAAAGAGAGAAAAAATATACCTTGACAATTCTAAAAGAAATCAAAACGGCTAGTGAAGATCCTAGAAAAAAATCCCAATTCTTTGAAGGATCTATAAGAAATAAAATTAGATAAAGTCACAAACCTTTCATTGTAAATCAAAATACCTAATATAAAGTTCAATTCAAGGAAACTAGAATAGACCATGATGGTAAAGGAATAATCAAAATAAACCATAATATACTTTAAAAAATATATATCGAATACTCAAAGATACATTAAAATAGATTACTATGAGGAAAGGAATATCCAAAATATCCATGATGAGTCTCCATAGTTGAGAGACTATTCCATTGAAGAAGAATGAGAGGAAACAAATGCATTTGTGGTCTTAAAAATTCAGACTAATTAAAATCACATAACATGGATTGACCTCATTGTTTTTCAAACTATGCACCCATTTTTAGGATACTAGGAGAGCCACTCTATTTAGTTACATAGTTGTACAAACCATGGAGAAACCAGTCTCACATTTCATGGCTTGAAGGGTAGGCCCCATGGTTTTGAATAAATTTGTTCCTAATTTAGAATCAAACTCTAGGACATAAACACAAGAAGAAATGTTTCCCAAGGGGACCGTCATTTGTTTACCTAATCATGGGAAAACTGTGCTTAGTCCCAAAACCCACTAAATACTCTTAAACATCACCCATAAAGACCAGAGAAAAGATCTAAAAAGGATAGTAAAAAAAGAATTTAAATACCCAGAATTGGTGTCAATATTTTATAATTGTTCCCCCATAAAAACAATTTCTAACCAGAGAAGGACTCCTTAGGAAGACTATTCACAAAAGATACATAGACACTAATCTCTCATCATAGTGTCATGATCCCATGTCACATGAGAATCAGAGCCACGTTTCAATATAATCTGAACCAAAGGGATGGACTTAACACTAAGAAACATTATATAAGAATTAATAATATGAACTAACATATTTTTCATAGACATATCTAGTTCCACATTAGGGTCCTCCTAACTCAAGACATCATGCAGTCATAACATATATTTTATGAGTTTTTATTGATGAAAATGTCATGTATTAGTGTCATCTAAGAATTAAAATCCCAATGTTAATCCACTTTCACAATCCTATGAAAAATCTCAAATGATCCCACATATCTTAGTTCTATTTTCTCTTGTTTTCTAAGTTTTCAGTGACCCAACTGATGTAATTCTCTTAAAAACACGGTTTCTAATTGACAATTCAAAATAATGTCTATGAAAATTCACAAAAAAATTATATTGGATCTATGGAAAAAATGATCTCTATCAAATCATAATAATATTTATCATCGTATTCTTGACCTAATTAGGCCCCAAAAAGGAAGATTACTAATCTCTAGTCAACAAAGTGATGATTTACAAGTCCATCCAAATAGGGCCTCATATGGTACCATTTTAATTTAAAACTGATATATATTATCACAGTAAATCTAAAAAACCCCCCAAATAAAAATTTCATGCTCCTCCAAAGTTAAGTACACAATAATTAATCATTTAATTTTGAATTTTTGTGATATATTCTGTATGATTATCCATATGAGGATGGTACACCTTTCTCAATATTAATTAAGACTCGATAATCTCTTGGAGGGTTTTAAAAAATGGGTATTTGAAAAAGGTGATAATATCATAAATAATATTATATTGAACACCATAAAATATGAAAACCTTAAGTACATTAAAACATCACGGGTACTAAACTATTTTCCATATCATGAATGGGAATAAAATGATCTAATTTGGTCAATTGGTCAATAATTACCTAAATTTTATTATTTATATGAGGTGTATTTCACAAACTAATTTCAAAATCCTTCACGATCTCATCCCACTTTCTTATTGGAATATTATAGTATAGAAGAAACCCTGAAGGATTATTCCCATTGAATTAGACATGTTGATAGGTATAATAATTGGAAAAACAATTAATTAGGTCCCATATTATACGTGGAAAATATAATTATCCTCTCATATCCTAAAACATCTTCATTATTCTTGGGTGACCTACCTCATTGGGAAACATTTAAATTGGCCAGCATAGCCTTTATTGTAGGTTATGGGATGAAATAATTATTTTAGAAGAAAATGACACCATTTAAAGATAATGACCTTTCGTTGATAGTCCCCCACCATGTAGAGGTTACCTAATTCTGTAGAACTCGTTATCATGATTCCTCTCTCAGGGAATCATATCAAGAAGTGATTAATTTAACTAAATAATATAAAAATAAATATCAATATCATTCTCATAGACTCCCAAAATTCATATAAACTAATATATCCATGACATTACGTTTATCTAATGACTCCTTATTAGAATTGGATGGGTGTTTTCTACTCATTGAATTGATAAAAAATATCCCTTTCTTAGGGTGTTGGAAATTTCAATGTCAAACAAGTGTGGGTACTCCACCCATTACACATGTCAAATATTAAAATAATTATGATAAAAGATATAACTCAAAATATTTTTATCAGAGTAAATGGTAATACATTCCTTAAAATGGGAATGCCACCAATTATTAGGTGAATTCATCGAATATATGAGTTTTAGAACATGAGTGTGTAGTTTTTATTATGAGGCTAAAGTCAACAAGAACCCCAATACACCGCATGATATCCCTACATGGGAATGAATCCCAAATGTTACCCCGACCCATTAAAAAAAACAAGATATCCTTAACCATACTCTAGAAGGGTAAATATTGGAGTGGATTTCAAAATAATCTTTAAATAATCAATGTAAGAATATCAATTCGAATCCCATTTGAACTTTACCCTCTTCCATGTAATATTAATCAATGGAGAATCCAACTTTGAAAAATATTTTACAATCAAATAGAAATACACTGCTAATCCAAAGAAGAAAAGAATATCAATGAAATTTCATGGTTCTTCCTAAGACATAAAAAATTTCACCTTTTAAGGATCAACTATGATACCATGTTATAAGACGTGTGCTCCAATTAATTCACTTATCGAATCCAAAAATTATAAATTAGATAGTTTTACATAATGTAGGTGATTCCTCAAGATTTCAAAAACTGATCTCAAATGATGGACATGATCCTCCCTAGTTTTAGAGTAAACCAAGATTTCATCAATGAAATCCACAATAAAAGAGTCAATAAAATGGTAGAAAATACTATTTATTATTTTCATAAACAAATTATGGGCATTGGTTAAACCAAATTGAATAATGAGATACTCATAATGGGCATACCTTCTCATAAAAGTGATTATAAGGATATCACTATCTTTGATCCTAAGATGGTGATAATGAGACTGATGATCAATCATAGAGAAAATCCTTACCCTTGCAAATTATTGAAAAAATCATCAATTTTTGGAAAAAATACGTTTTCGTTATATTTACTCATATCAGTTTTTTGCAATAAACACATAAGAAAAATGTTTTGTCAATATCTTGGAGAAATTACTTGTCACTGTCCAAGGTGAAACACCAGGTCCAATTAATCTATAGGACATAAATTCATATAACTAATCCTTTAACTCCCTCATTCGAGCTGGTTCCCTATGGAAAAATGTTATATATATGGGATTATTATGTCGCACTAATTCGATAAAAACATTAACCCTCTCTCTGATGGTAGGCTAGAAAAGTATAATAGGAAAACATCTAGAAACTCAATATCTACTAGATGTACATCACTACAAGATGATTCTTACTTTAGTTAAAAATAATATATAGATTTCATCCTACCGAACTCTAGAATAGGTGGTCTAACGTATCTAGTATTCTTCTACCAATTAACTTAAGAAACTTAAAACTCCCCATCAAGGATAGTAAAGAAGACCTACCAAATTTAATAGTGATTTTGAGATTTATGATAAATCAGCTAGTTTATCCCAAGAATGACAACTAGAGGTTTATTATTAGAAACTAAAAATTCACATACATGGTTGATTCTAATAAATAGAAACTACTAGAGTTGAATCAAATACCATTCTCCTCTTCAACCAAAGAGGCATAATAATTTATATCATATATGGATTGTGATTCATATTAATATTTAACAAATACATAGGTGGGATAATATAAAATAATCTAAGGAAATAATATTGAACAATATAGTCACAAATAATGAAGTAATTTTAGTGGTACATATTAATATTACAAACCACCATCAGTTACCATTGGATATTCATCCACTTTGTGAAGTTAATCTGTTCCAGATTCTTGTTCCTAGAACCCCATTATTCATGACGAATCTAACTACACTGAAGATCTAATCAGTGCTAAAAATACCATAACACTCTATGTAGTGGTAAAAAAACCCAAAACACAGTTATAGATTGAAGATCTTATAAAATAGATATCAAATTATAGTGCATTTGTGAAATAACACTTCGAGTGCCCATATTTTCCATATAAGAAATGAGTTTGTGGTCCTTTACCAAATACAAAAAATTGTTTGAAGAATGTATGATGTCCATGTCCACCACTATTATTTCCACCATGATACCAACTTTTATTTAACTTCCCCGTAAAGGATACAGTAAAACTACCACTAGGAGTAGGAGGAACACCTGTCAACCCTAACATACTAGCTAGGTTAACATTAGCCATCAGATCCCTTTCTGGAATATCAACATAAAATGTAAGCTTCAACATAATGAACTAAGGACATATAAAAAATCAAATAACCATGTAAAATAATTATTCCTTAATAAATTCATTTGAAACTACCTAAGGAATGTCAATAGCATTTTCAAAACAAAGATTGGCATACTTAATCACTATAAAGACCCATTTATTAAGGTTGAAAAATTTTATTTATTTTTCCAATACCAACAATTATGGATACAACTTTTCTATAGAAGAATCTTGAATTCATTCCATTCCAATACCTCATTCTTCTTTCCAAAACTATCACATCCCACCACCTTCTACTATTCCATTCATGCATTATGATTTTACATTTTACCATTATGGAATTTGGTGTTTCTAAGAACTCAAAGAGTCATTCAATATTTCTCAAATAATACTATTCCTAGATAAGATCTTTTTTCTTCATAAATATAGTGTAATTTGATGAAGATTCTCATGGGAACATTATTTATTATCATTCATGTTAGGTTCCACCTCTCTCGCATGTAATGTAATAGGTTTGGATATATGAACATGAGACACTATTTTATGTATAACAAATAATATAAGGTTATATACAAATATAGGGTTCTCTTTTTACATTTAATCAATATAGACATACTAAATTATATTTATACATCTTATTGTGGGTGTGGTACTGCACAACATTAAAATATAATATGAAAACATCAGTTAAGAAATATAAAAACATCAACTATATCATTTATAAATCAACTTAAAAGATAAAATCATTATTTAATGTTTTGAGAAAAGACAATATTCAAATCAAAAAAAATCCTCAATGACACTTTTTCCCATCTTCCTATGAAAACATAATGATTTCATCGATGAGATATTTCCAGGAACTCACTCATAACATACACCTTAAGTCTAAAAAATCCAAGATCTTTTCTACCAAGATATCCCAAACTAAGTACTGACATTGAATATGGGACTCAAGTTATGTATGATAACAATTATTCATGAAAAACACTGAATTACCCACCAAACAGAACCTTAATCAAACCAGACATAGCCTAAAGGGTTTTCCCCATCCCCATGCTGTAGATACTAGACCCATGGAATCAAACAAAAAACAAGAGCGAATTATTTCTACATCAAGAATAAAAAATATCATAATGTATACAATAATACTCATCATGGAAAAAATACTAATTAAAAGAAAACCACAAAAATTTCAATAAGAAAAAGTCCAGAAATGTTATATCAACCCAAGTCATCACATTATAATCAATTACATCATTATGAGAACCAATTTTAACAAGCATATCTCATGCGCAATCGATCACTTCCATATCATAAGGTCCGACTATCAAGAATACCCACCACCTCAAAGTAATGATTTTTATTTTTGTAAAAAGGAATAAGAACTTCAATAATTTAATGAAGGAAATATTTGGTTATGTATAAAACTATACTAGTAGGATTAACACCAATATTTCCATAAAGAAATCCATATAAATAAAACATATATTCTTAACTTTATATAAAACATGGTTGGGTATTCATTTCATAGTTAATAAAACAACATGATTTTCAAAAAAAATTATTTGACATGAATGAAAAATGAATAAAAGTGAATTTCTAGTAAAAAATTAATAAAAATTTCTATCAAACAAGAATGAATAAATCATTAAATCGTAATTGGTATTAATAATTCATTTTCAACAATATATCCATGGTTTGATACCCATGTATAGGTTTATACAGAAATTATTATAAATATTAGTGAAGTGCGACTCTACGTGTGAACAGAACCCTAGTTATAAAGCTTATGGTGAAAGGATAATTCCAAAATGAGTGAACTCTCTACCATCATTATTTTTTAGTTAATGTTTTCATCATAATTCCATTTATATTTAGTGAAAATACATTATTAGTGTGTGATTTTCCCACCAAGCTAACCAGACTTTCAAACTCTTAAATGAAACCGAACTTATAAGGCGATATCTTTCCTTTAAATCAATATCCAATAATTTCAATCAGCCTCATGTTTAAGTTACGAAATATTAAATTTAATTTAAAATATAGTTTAATTTTAGTCTTTATAAAATTCATTCCTTTTAAAAAAACTCATTTCAATTCCAATTCATATATCATTTTATGTGTTGTTTTCATAAGAAATCATCATCATTATTAATATTAATTAAAATTGATTTTATAATAATAATATTATTATTTTAAAATCAATATCGAAGAGGTTGAACAAATCCACACCATGACTATTTGAAACCACCAATCAAGAAACTCAAATTAAAAATTAAAATTCATTTATAAATCCAATTAAAAAATAAATAAGCATCAAAGGTTTTAATCGGATATAATTTCCTTTACAAACCATCTACCTCTAACACAATATCATAAACAGCTAGAAATGGATCCTTAATGGATGGATAATGATGTGATAGAATCAATCAGGAAGGTATCTTAGAAAAAAAATTATCAATTAATAATATCCAAATCATCATTTCTAGAACAATGTGAAATAGGGAAAACACTTAACCTGATGATTACTGAATAACTCCCAATGACCAACAAATATCTGGGAACAAAAAAATTACACATATTATCTATAATAAATACAATTAGATAATTTCACCAAAATTAGATATATTTACAACATAGAGAGTATAATGTTTTATTGAATTAAAGAAGAGTAGATCAAGAAATACAATGAAGAATGATAAGAAAAGGGAACATACATTCGAAAATATTGACCCTATAATGAAATATATATAAATATCAATCTATGGTAGGAACTTAATCTCCAAAATATCATATAAGATTATCTTTGTTAAAGATCTTATTCCACTATAAGAATAATGGGAGTAAACTAATGTGTTTTGGGTTTTAAAAAATAAGAATAATTTAACCCAAATCATATTTTTTGGATGAATAGATTTTCCAATAATGTAGAAACCATGATCCCCTTTCTACAATAATTGAAGATACACTTAGTTCAAATGCACAGTTTGTCAAACCATACCCCAACCATGACGAAAAACTCTCTATTGAATCACACTATTTTAAGGGAAGGATTAATGGTTTAGGCTGATAGTTCCCCTAACTATGTAGTATCCACTCAAATTACAACACAAGTAGCACAGTTTTCTTGGTAGACGTACATGGTCTTCCATAAAAATGGAAAATAAAACATAGGCATATAACCCTCTAAAAATCTAAAAGTAATGAGTAATGGCTTAAAAATGATCCATGAAAATGATTTTCAAAACAAAGGAATGTAAATACTTGAATGATGGTTTTGGGATGTAATAACCTTGATTAGTTTGTGGTAGTATTTTTAGACAATATTAATTTATATTACAAGATCATGGAAAATCACAATGATCACATTAATATTATACTAAGGACCAAAATGAAGGAGAAATAGTATGAAAAATTTACAATGTGTTAATTTGGGCTAAAAATTGTTTCCTTTTTTAAGTAATACAATCTCAATTAATGTGAAATTGTTTGATGCATTAAAGACCAATGTTATTAAATAGTGTCTCAGGCCAACCAATATAAGAAATACCCAGGGTTTTCATGGATTGAATGGATATTATTGACACTTTATTGAATGATTTCTCATTGGTATCCAATGTACTCACTAATTTTACTTGGAAGGGAGTCAAGTTCCTTTGGATCAATGAATGTTATGAAAATTTCAATTAATTGAAGATAAGATTGGTTAGTGAACCAATACTCACGCCATCCTATAGTGGAAAAGGGTTTAATATTTTTAGTTATTCATTGAACATGGGTCTGATAAGTGTTTTTATGAAAAAATATATCATTATAGATTATTCCTCATGTAAATTGAATCCACGTGAGAAAGAAAATACTAGAATCATTATTTAGAGTCGGATGTGGTAATTTGTTTATTAAAATATAGATGCATTATAATTAAGGTTAGTGATGTGAAATATATATTGATCATAAATTTTTAAAGTATATATTCACCAAGAATAAGTGGGCTATGTAACTAAGAAGTTGATTGGGGTTGATTAAATATTATGAATGCTCAATACATAATGTCGCGCCCCAAACCCATCATTACGCGACATGAACGTGAGATATAAAACAGTGTGATATGTACACAGTTTAACATTGTATGAGGTCAGATCCGGGTGGCACAGTTCGAGCGCGGTCTACCCAACCGTGCACTCGACCTCACGCAAGACGTGCAGTTGTTAAATTTTATTATTATTATTATTATTATTATTATCATTTGATTAGAATTATTATTATTATTATTATAAGTAAAAGAAAAAAAATAAAACCCTAACCCTAATACCAAGCCTCCCCCTCCCCCCTTTTCTGGTGTGCACCCCCTCCCCCCATTCCCCCCCCCCCCCCCTCTTCGCATTGTGGCCCCGGCGCCACCCCCCAACGCTGCCCGCCCACCGTCCGGATGGCTGTGCCATGCCAAAAATGCCTCGGCACGGCCTCCGCCCTCCTGTATCGCCGGACGACCTGCTACCACCACCTCACACCAGCCCCCACTTGCACGACCCCGTCCAGCTATCCCCGGTCCAGTGATGTCGCGCACCCATCCTCCCCTTTGTCCGCCGGCGCGCACCGAAGCCCCAGTCGACTCCACCTCACCCTGCAGGTTTCCCCCACCCAGCCCCTTAGTCGGGCACCCTCTCAATCAGGTGTGTCCTCCCCCATACGGTGCAAGATCCCTTATCTGTTCATCTTCGGACCGACCTCACCTCACCATGCCCCCACCTATCACCCGATGTCCGGACCCAGCCCCTTTCCCAACGCAATTCTAGTGAACCTGATCCCTACTGATGACCTTCAATCGCAAACATGAATCTCATAGCACAATGCCTCCATGTTGCTCTGGAGTGGTCGTGAATCCCCTCATCGGGTTTGAGAATGGTGTCCCGGGTCATGTCGGACCGCGTCCCATCCACCACCGCCGAAGGCGATGAAATTCAGATCGATTCGGACTGCTCGCTGTTATTCGCAGGGCTTGTTTGGACTCTCCACTTATTTTGGTTTCCACCACCATATAAAGTTAGTTTTAGAATCACGTGCACATTTATTTTATTGTCATTATAGTGTTTTGAATTCATTATATTTTATTTTTTGTACGGAAAATTATTTTGGAGTGCCACCTTGCCTTTCTGTGTTCTCATGATCACTTCCATTGTGCGAGGTGATGTTTTAATCCCTTTCCTTGCCGCACATTTTATTTTTGGGTCATATTTATATCTTTGAGTCCTTGGTTTTTACTGATAGGTACATCGGTCTGTACTGCTTTATTTTGGGTCTCGGAAGTTGTTGCAGGGAGTCGATATCGTTTCCAAGTGTGTGCACTTTTGTCGAAGTGCGTGCGCATGAGCATGTTGTGGTTTGAGTTTGAAATCTTGGTGTGACCATCATTCAATGTAGGAAAATACATTAATTTACATTCTATTCCTTGTCCTTAATTCTTGAGGTTTTCGTTATATTATTATCTTGTTTTGCATCTTCGTGGTACATCTTTACATCTTTTTGTGGAGTTCAAAAATTATTTGGTGTTGTTAAAGATAAGGTTTGCATGAATCGTGGTTTAGGCCTTGTATATGATGCCTTGGGTGTTTGTAAATTTATAGTTGTTCTTTTTGGGTGAAATTGGATGTTTGGGTGCGGTTTTTCCCATAAAAATGTTTTGTTAAATTGTTCTGAAATATGTTTTGGATTTACCATATGAAATGTGGTGTTTTACATGGTTGTGGTTTGGATTTTTTCTAAAAACATTATTTTTTTTATGAGCTTGTGTGGTATTGAATGATGTGGGTGTTTTGGGTTGAAATCATAGGGTGTATTTATAAAATTTGGTTTCAATTTTTTTTGTTGGTTTTGAAGTGTTTCTCTTGGTTTGGCCCGGTTTGCCCTAGAAACATGCCTGGGTGAGTTGTTGGAAAATTAAAGGGGTGTTTGTAAATTTTGGTGTGTGTTTGGGTGAAAGTGGAAGTCAAAGCCTATTTGGCACTTTCTTAGGTGTTGTTTTTTTAACTTGACTTAATGTGAAATTAGGAAGGGTTTTGGTAAATGTTTTATTTAAGGGGACGTTTGGCCATGTTGGTATAAAGATAGTATTTTTGGTTGTTTTTGAAAGGTTTAATAAATGTTTTGATAAAAGGATGAGCATTGTGATGCTAAAGGCCTATTTGGAATCTTTGAAACTGTTTGTTTGGAAAACCCATCTTCGGTTAGTCCCCTTGGCTCGTCTTTCGATCATGTGATAGGAGGGTCCTCGGTATGGGACTCCTTTTGAGAATATTCATTAAAAGGCATGGGACTAACATTGTGGTGGTCGGGGTGGTGCCGAATTGTGTCGCGTGATTAATTATATATATGAGGCTTGTTATTTGAATGTCTGGCACACCTCTTTGTGATCATAGAATAGAAACATAGAATTGAAAGGGGGGTTACTGAGAACGATTGTTGCACTAGTTTAGATTACGCAATGGCTAGTGGCCCCATAACAGGGGAAAATTGAGTTATTAATTCTATGGGGATTTGGACCCTTGGTTAGGCCATGTAGGTCTATGCCGAGTGTTAGGGCGTTATGACATCATCGAGCTAGGGCATGCCTTCAGGATGAGTCACATGTATAGTATGTTCTGGTCTTCCTCCGAGTTCCTAGGTTTTCCGTGATTTTTTGATATGAGCACTATTAGTGTCATTTCCCTTATTGTGTGTGGAATCATACCCTTGAACATGGATTTGGTGTTTCTTGGAAAAGTTTTGTGTACATGGTTGGTTTTAAAAATGAACTTCAATGTAGATTTTTTGAAAAGGTTTGTGTGAACCCCTCTTTTGTTTTCTTTTCCTTGTTTTTTAATTATAAGTGCAATGGATTTGTGATTGTTAGTTTTCAAAATTTCGTGTAATATGAAAACCTTATTTTTATAACTGTAGTTCAAACTAGTATTATTGGACTGTTTTGGAATTGGAAAATGCAAGGATTCTATGGTTCATTCTTGGCATCCCTATTGAGAATCTCGCTGCTCATGCCTATTATATCTTTCCCATTGCATTTTTAGATTCTCATTCAGGTTCTTATTTTAGCTCCTCAATGTTGGAGCAGTGTGGTCTTGAGTTGGTTGGTGACCTAGGAAGTCACAGGGTGGTATGTTTGGTTTTATTCTCTTTCCGCTGCTAGTTTTTATCTTTATCGTCAGTTTTTTTATATGTTGTCATCTGGTCATGGGCCAAATCATACCCAATGTTTTAAATTTTTATGTCTGACACTTGTTGCCATACCGGGGGGATCAGGTATGCCCCTCCGGACTTTCCGCGAGCCAGCTCGGGTGACCGGTTTAGGGTCAACCCATGCGGGTTCGTGACAAAATGGTATCAGAGGAGGCCCTTATTATTTGGGGAGTCTGGTAGAAGGAGATTAAGATTTTTCAGGACTCACGAGGTAGGTTACGGGATGGTGCTTGATAACCACCGCCCGTGACAAGACCGGAGTTACCCAGGATTGTTTGGGTTTTGAGTCTTTTGCCTTTGGTTGTTAAGGTTTTAGGGATGATAATGAAGGTGAACTAGTTCATGTTTTGGCCTCACATGGGGTGCTGACCCATGTGGAGTCCAAGTGTCCAGTTCAAGGTCCTTTTAGTGATATACCTTACTTGGGATATGTCCCACCACCATATCATTGAGTTAGGAAAATGCACTAGTTACACATTTCGGTGGTTTTTTGTTGAAAGTGTTTCGTTTTGATCTCGGTTGATGTGAGTGTGCATTAAAAATGAAAGTGGTTTTAAAAGGAAAAAGTGTTTCTTTATAAATTGTTTCAAAATTGGTGAATTGGATTTTTAAGTATGGAGTGTTTTGATTTGAAATGTTTTATTGCGTGCTTGGATTTGATAAGGGAAAGATGTGTTTGAACCATGGTATTCTTTATGGAGGGTAACATGTGCATCGATATGCGCAGAGACTGCGTGGGAGCACTTGTCCGCGAACGATGTAGCCAGGATTGGGTGAATGCACATGTGACTGTCCATAAGGGGCCATAGGGGAGTTTTAAAATTTAAAAGGAATTTTGGGTTTTGGAAAATAATTTTTTTACATATTTTTGTATATGTTTATCTATGTTTATCGTAGAGTTTTTTTCCCTTGTCTTGGGCTGTTGCTTTGATTGAGTTTTGGCTAGACGTCGATTTCAGTTGTGTTTTTCATGTTGTTCTTATTATGTCGCCCAGAAAGGTTGCTAAGGTTTCTAATGAGTCAAGCCCATATTCCAATTTTTTTATGTTTCCTATCGATCAAAGTAATCATTTCCCTTTAGAGGCAGTTGTGTGGTTGTGAAATAAGAGTGGGTATTCAGGATGTTGGGAACTCTCAGAGTTGTTAGGGTTCGTACCGTCTCATGATTATTTGACGGTCCAGTTCTGGACTAGTAAAGATGGATGTCTCACCAACGTTGAAGATTGGGGTGTGTTTGATGGTAATTGGCTCTAGAGAATGTTTCCCATCTAGTAAGGAGTGCATGCTGGAGGAACCTGTCGCCAAGACACCTTCTTCATCGGTGCTGACTCCCAGTTTTTCTGACCGTCCTCTTGTGTGCCACTAGTATGGCCAGTTTGGGAATTCTAAGCCATTTTATTTTGTTCCTTTGAAAAACATGTCAATGTTGTGGTCTTTTGAATCTTCGATAAGAAGAAGAAGTTGGGGACTGGAGAATGAAAATGCCTGACTATGAGGCAGGGGATGCTTCAGCCATTAGAGGCCCAACCACAAGTCTCGGGGTGAAGCTCGCTCATAGTTAGGAGTTTCAGAGGTTGTGTAGAACCTTGCTTTAGATTATGTTTTCATATTTCTGAAGCTAAATATCCAAATTTTTCCTATTTTATTCTTGTCATCGGTGTAAGCTCATCCTCATAGTGGTCTCATGATGAGATCATTCTACCGCAACCCAAGCAGCCTCATCTACTCTTAGTGTAACTTCTAAATCATTCAAATTCCTTGAAGGGTGTTGTGGCTAGGGATAAACAAAACTATTCTGATATAGAGTATGATCTCATCTTCATACATTAGGGGGGATGTATGGTTCTGTAAAATTAAGGGGTGTTGTTTCTAGGATCTTTATTAGGCCGGACACCTCTCCGTGGGGTTTCATATAGTTTGTTTGAGTTTTTTAGTGGATTCCTCCATCCTAGTGTCTTCGTGTGCCATTTTTTCCCAAAATAGTTTTAATCCTAGTGGCGAAGTTGTTCCATTAGCATTGATAATTTGGGATGAGTTTAGTTTGGGGAGTTCCTGTGTTGCCCCCCCCCACCCCCCCCCCCCTGGGGTGGTGTGTTCGAGTTTCAATGTTTCCTTGTTAGTAAATTTCTGTGGTGGGGAGAACCCTTTGTTTTATCTCCTCAACCTTGGACAATGATTGTACTCGAGTTGGTGGGGTGTGACTTTTGTTGGTAATGGACACCCCGAGCATCTCAGTTTCTTCTATTTATGCCTTGGCATGGACTCGAGTTATGCTAACTGTTGACCTAGTGACATTCTTGGGGCAGAAAGTGTCTGTGGTGGGGAGAATTGTCGCACCTTGACCTAGTAGACATGTGACTTGCGCGTGAGTTACAAAAATGTGCAATAAGTATGCAGCTTAACCTTGTGTGCGGTCAGAGCCAGGTGGCATAGTTCGAGCACGGTCCGCCCTACCGTGCACTTGACGTCACACAAGACGCGCAATTGTTAAATTTTATTATTATTATTATTATTATTATTATTATTATTTCATTATAATAATAATTATTATTATTATAAATAAAAGAAAAATAAAAAAATAAAACCCTAACCGTAATACCTGGCCTCCCCCTTCCCCCTTTTCCCATGTGCCCCTCCCCCATTCCTCCACCCCTCTTCGCCCTGCAGCCCCGGCGTTGCCTCCCAGCACTGCCCGCCCGCCATCCGGCTGGCCGCGCCATGCCGGCCGCGCTTCAGCACAGCCTCTACCCTCCTGCAGTGCCAGACGACCCACTACCACCACCTCACATCAACACCCCATGCACAACATTGTTCAGACGTCCCTGGTCCAGCGAAGCCACGCACCCCTCCTCCCCTTAGTCTGCCGGTGCGCACCGAGGCCCCAGCCGACTCTTCCTCGCCCTTTAGGTTTCCGCTGCCAAACCACTCAGTCGGGCGCCCTCTTGATCTGGTGTGGCCTCCCCTATCTAGTGAGAGGTCCGTTGTCCTGTCAGCTTACGACCGACCTCACCTCACCGTGCCCCCGCCTAGCACCCGTTGTCCGGACCCGAACCCCTTCCCAGTGTGATTCTGGTGAACCCGACCCCTACTGTCTGATGACCTTCCAGCGCAAACCCGAATCTTGTTGCGCATTGCCTCCACATTACTCCGACATGGGCATGAATCCCCTTGCCGGGATTTCGAAAGGTGTCTCGGGACATGTCGGACCGTGTCTCGTCCACCGTTGTCGAAGGCGGAGCGATTGAGATCGTTTCGGACCACTTGCTATTATTCGCGGGGCATTTTTGGCCTCACCACATGTTTTGGTTCACCGCCACCATCTAAAGTGAGTTTTATAATCGCATGCACGTTTATTCTACTGTCATTATAATTTTTTGAATTTCTTATATTTTATTTGTAGTACGGATAATTATTTTGGTGTGCAACCTTTCCTTGTCGTGTTCTCAGGATCACTGCCATGGTCTGAGGTGTTGTTTTAATCCCTTACCTTGTCACACACTTTATTTTGGTCATATTTATATCATTGAGTCCATGGTTTTTACTGAGAGGTACATCAGTCTATGCTGCTTTATTTTGGGACTCAGAAGTTGTTGCAGGGAGTCGAGATCGTTTCCAAGTGCGTGCGCTTTTGTGGAAGTGTGTGCACATGAGCAGGGTGTGGTTTGATTTTGAAATATTGGCGTGACCATCATTAGAGTTAGGAAAATCCATGCATTTACTTTCCATTTCTTGTCTTTAATGCTTGACGTTTTCGTTATATTATTTTCTTTCTATGTATCTTCATGGTGCCTCTTTAAAGCATTTGGTGGTGTTCAAATATTATTATGTGTTGTTAAAGATAGGGATTACATGAATCATGGTTTAGGCTTTGTATATGATGCCTTGGGTGTTTGTAAATTTCCGCTGGTTTTTTTTGGGTGAAATTGGATGGTTGGGTGGGGTTTTTCCCAAAAAATGTTTTGATAAATTGGTATAAAATATGTCATTGATTTCTAATATGAAATGTGGTGTTTTCCCTGGTTGTGGTTTGGTGTTTTTATAAAAATAGGCTTTTGGTTTATGAACCTGTGTGGCATTCAGTGATATGGGTGTTTTTAGGTTTAATGAAAAGGGTGTATTTATAAAATTAGGTTTTAAAATTTTTTTGGATGGTTTTGATGTGTTTCTCTTGGGTAGGCACGGTTGGCCCTGGAAACATGCTAGTGTGAGTTGTTGGAAAATGAAAGGGGTGTTTGTAAATTTTGGGGTGTGTTTGGGTGAAAGTGGAATTCAAAGACCATTTGGCACTATCTTAGGTCTTGTTGTTTTAACTTGACTTATGGCGAAATTAGGAAGGTTTTCGGAAAATGTTTTATTTAAGGGGTCGTTTGGCCACATTGGTATAAAGATAGTATATGTGGTTGTTTTTGAATGGATTAATAAATGTTTTGATAAAATGATGAGTGTTGTGAAGCTAAAGGATCGTTTTGCATCTTTGAAACTATGTGTTTGGAAAACCCCTCTTCGGTTAGTCCCCTTAACTCATCTTTCGATCATGTGACAGGATCATCCTCAGTATTGGCCTCCTGTTGAGAATATTCATTTTAATGAATGGGACTAACCTTGAGGAGGTCAGGGTGGTGCAGAATTGTGTCACATGATTGATTATATATATGTGGATTGTTATTTGAATTTGTGACACACCTCTTTGTGAACATAGCACATAAACATTCCATAGCAAGGGGGTTTACTGAGAATGATTGCTTCACTAGTTTAGATTACACAGTGGCTAGTGGACCCATAGTAGGGGATACTGATTTATTGCTTCTATGGGGATTGGGCCACTTGGTTAGGCCATGTAGGGCTATGCCGAGCATTAGGGTGTTATGACGTCGTCAAGTTATTGCATTCCTTCAGGATGAGTCACATGTATTGTATGTTCTGGTCTTCCTTCGAGTTCCTAGGTTTTCCGTGATCCTTTGATATGAGCACTATTAGTATTATTTCCCTTACTGTGTGTGGAATCATACCCTTGAACTTCGTTTTGGTGTTTCTTGGAAATGTTTTGTGTACATGGTAGTTTTTACAAATGAACTTCAAAGTAGATGTTTTGAAAAGGTTTGTGTGAACCCCTATTTTGTTTTCTTTTCCATGTTTTCGAATTATAAGGGAAATGGAATTGTGATTGTTAGTTTTCAAAATGCAGTATAATATGAAAACCTTATTTTTATAACTGTAGTTCAAAATAGTATTATTGGACTGTTTTGGAATTGGAAAATGAATGGATTCTGTGGTACATTCTTGGAATCCCTACTGAGCTTCTTGGTGCTCATGAATAATATATCTCTCCAGTTGCAGGTTCAGTTTCTCGTGCAGGTTCCGGTTTCTGTTACTCAATATTGGGGCAGTGTGGTCTTGAGTTGGGTGGTGACTTAGGAGGTCATAGGAAGGTATGTTTGGTTTTATTCACTTTTCGCTACCAGTTTTTATCTTTATCATTAGTTTTGTTTATCTGTTATCATCTTCTTCTGGGCCAAATCATTACCAACGTTTCAAATTTTGATGGTCGATAGTTGTTGCCATCCCGGGGGGATCGGGAACGCCCCTCAGGACTTTCCGCGAGCCGGCTCGGGTGATTGGTTCAGGGTCAACCTGAGCTGGTTCATGACACATTACCACCGTATGAAAGAAAATAAGGTAGGTATAATATTTATGGATTTTAAAAGGTTAGAACTTGATATCATGAAATAAGGGGTTAAACCTTATATTTATAAAATGAGTGTTAAACCATCTAACCATGTGAAGATTAAATAGGTGCTAAAATTAAGATGTAGGGATGAGAAGAAGGTTTAAATGTTCCTCAGATCTAAATTAACTATGATGAAATTAAATGGATCAAGATATAAGTATGTTTCTCATCTGTACCATACATGAAGAAGGATCCATTGGAAGAAGCATATATCTCATCATTGATTATACATAACTGGAGTATAATGATGTGTAGAGATTTGAAAGATTATTTCTAGTGGGACATCATGAAGAGATATATTTTATTGTATGTATCTTAGTTTTTTGTATGTCCTCAAGTTAAGGTGACATGATGAAGTAAAAGGGTATGTTACAACCATTACTCATATCCTAATTGAAATTGGAAAACAATTCCAGGGATATTTTTTATTAGGTTCCCACAAACATTTAAAGGCCATAATGCTATTTGGGTTGTAGTGAACCTACTTATGAATTTAGAACAATTAATTTCTATTAGAGAATAAATATATCATTATAATCTTGTTAGGATATATATTATGTAATTTGAATGGTTTTATAAAGCATCATATTCTATTGTATCTGATCGAGGTCAGAGTTTTACCTTAATGTTTTAGTGAATTATTCAAAAATAGTTAAATATAGAGTTATCTTTATGTACTTAAAATCATTCTTAGATATATGGTCTATCTAAGAGGACCAATCCAATCTTGGAGTATATGTTGAGATCTTATTCTCTGGATTCCTTTTGTGTTTTGGATGAACACCTTTCTCTAGTTTATTTTTCATTCAACAATAACTATTACTTGAGAATTTATATGTCTCATCATGAATCCCCCTGTGGAACTGACTATTTAAATATGACAATATATAATGTATATGGAGAAAAAAATCATCCAATACATGAACTTGGTAAAGAAATAAAAGTGAATTTTAGATCAATTTAATAAGAAATCAGGAATATTAGAGTTAATAGAAGAGTTATGATGACCATTATTAGTGAATTCTGGAATTATATGTTAGTGAGAATGAATTCCAATGAATTCCCCATGTAATAATGTTACGAGATTCAGAAATAAGGGAAGACAAAACCATAGGTATAATATTATATTTGATATTCTTTATTGAGTATGGACTATATCGTATTGATTAGAGATTCCATAGAATATCTCCCTTATTCCTGATGTGTTACGAGTATCTTTACAAAATAAGAACATACGTAATATTTAACATATAAAAAACTTGATCCTGGTATATCTTATAAGGAACAACCAATGGAGATTGTAGATCAAATAGAGAATGTTTTTCGAAACAAGACAACTCACATGGTCACTATTTTTTTTTGAAAAACCATAAATTTAAATAATCTATACCGGAGCCTGAGGAGATAACGAGGAAAGGAATCTTAAATTTTTTTTAATAAATTTATATAATTTCAATGTTTAAATTTATTTTAATATCATTATAATTTTACAACCCTAATATTATATATATTTCCATTGAAATATCCTTGTGGTGTTCTATATCTTGGTTTATGTGCAACCCATAGCTTAAATGAACAATGATATATTAATCCTTTATAACCAATCCATTAAATTTAATGGAATGAATAATAATGACCATAATATAAAAATAATTCACTATACTTTTGATTAATTAAAATTTATTGTTTGATGGATAATAAATATGAACTGAGTTTTCTATAAATACATTATATGCATAAATAATATAGGTTCTTTATAAATGGTTTTTTTCATTTTGTGGATGAGCATTTAATTAAATTCTATCATATTAATAAATTATATTTTGTAAAATTAATATCATTTTTGAAATAATCATTCCAATATTTTCTTAGGGTGACATTTTGGTAGTTTTCATAAATATTTATGTTTAATTGAATAGTCAAAGTACCATTTTTTGTAAATCTATAATTAATTTTCATTAAAAAAAGTAATTTTAATGTACAATTATATTTCAAAGTCAGAGAAGTATCATTTAATTACAAATATTGTAATAAATTATATTATAATCATGATAATACTTTATTTTAGTTTTATTTCATTTTTGGGCTTAAACGGAAATGTTTATAAACACCATATTAAGCATGCAATTTGTTTTTATCTTTATAAAATAAATAAATCTATATTAATTAATTGTTTAAATTTTTTTAAAATATTATATATTAAAAAAAATATTTTAATGTAAATTTTAAGAATTTTACATAGAATAGATTAGAAGAAAAGTCAATTTAATACATAAAAATGAATTTGTCAAAAAATAGGTGTTCTTTTCTTTTCACTTGCTTATTATAAAATTAATTTTAGAATATTATTGAAATTAAATATAGTAAAATGGATTCTATATTTTTTATCAACATATTTAATATAATTTAATAGGTTCATCACATTTTTTGTATAGAATGAAGAGTAAAAATGGGAATTTTTTTTACCACGGTTAAGGTTAAAATGGGGTTATCTGGGGGTGGGGGTGGAGTGGTCAAGATAAGATAAAAAGGTAATAATGACACATAAAACAATACCATTTTTACTAGTATATGATATTTCAACCTTATCATATCTTATCATTTAATTATTTTCTATTTTTCCACTTACCCATGAAAAAGAACTTATATTATTGCTTTCTTTTATGTAATTACATTTGTATCCCTACCATCAATTATAAAAGGGAAACTATTTTCCTCCATTAAACAAAAAGTTTTAATATTATATATTATTAAATACCTAATCAAAAACCTTAATATATTCCTTATATTCTTTATTGATCTACTGGCCTTCTATAAACTCCAATCTATCAAGGCATAAGGAGTAAGCCAAAGCTGGTCTCACAAAGAAGAGGTATAAATCTTAAACAAGATATTATATTTTTATTACTTTTTAAACATTTTATAAATCATATGTAACAATAAAAATTATTAGATCATTACAATGAATATACTAATATGTTATTATAATTATCATACCATTATTTACCGTATATTCTCCATCAAAGGAGAAATGAAAGTATCACTAGTGAATACATGTGAACTACCACCTCCAAATAACTATATGATTAATTTTACACCAACATATATCGTGGATGATATTTATATTGGATTTAATATATATATATATTATATTTAATATATAATAATTATTCCATATAGGTTAATTATTATTTATTGTTCATCCATTCCATCCATTGAAAGGTGAAAAACACCACTCGTACATATGTACATACTACCGTCTCCATGAATTGATGCAATTAGATTTTCATCGCAACATTATATGAATGGTTATAAAATTTAATATAATGACTAAATATTATTCTTATGAAACTATTATGATTTTGTACGAGTGAATGGAATATAATTTTTGAACCCAAACTATCATGAAAATCGAAAACGTTAACACATAGAAATAATTATTTTAATAAATAATTATAAATGAATTGGAATTGAAATATTATATGTGGATAATATATTGTTTTATAATTTTTATTATAGTTATTTTTTAGAGTTATACTAAATTTTAATTTATTATATATGTGGTTATATCTCTTCCGAAAAAAGTTACCCTTGAAGTAAGAGTTTTATGTTAAAATCACACTTCTTATATATATGTTTTAAGATTAAATTTATGATTATGAATTTTTATGATATATTTAAAAAAATATAATTTATTTTATTTTGTAATTTTTATTTCTATATATTAAATTTTTTCCTTCTATTTTTTTATTTAACTTCTAAAGTGACTACAAGAATTATATTATAAATAATTGACTCTATTATTCTTTTCATTCTGGAATATTTTTATTATATATCCATATTTTATTTTAAGCTTAATCCAAAAAAAAAATTATCATAAAAAATGAATGTATAAATTCAATTTTACACATGTTGGTCTTTCTATAAATAATTTTAAATGGAAAATTCTTGAGATTTTATGAATGAGGTACTTTAAAATTTTTACCAAAAATGTGAGAAGAGTATTTTTTTAATGTACACCAGATGAAAAAAATTTCCCAATTTCATGAATTATTTTTTATTTGAATATTTATATAAATATTTCCATGGTTTGTTTCAAATAAATTGTTTTCATAATATTTTATAATTTTTCTATTTTGAATAAGTGTTTTTAAATTGAAAATGGAATTTTCCCCAAGAAATGTTCCAGGGTTATTTTAAAGGTATTTTATTCAATAACAATATCCTTGGATGTTTCTTATAATTTACTAGGGATACAATCCAATTTTAATATATTTATTCTTAATCTATATATTTTATTTTTAAGATGATGAAATTTTTATGAAACTAATTTTCTTTTAAATGGGTAAAGCTATGATGAATTGATAATTATTTTTATAATATTATGGAAATCAGTTTGTTTAATTATTATTATGTGATAGGTGGCTCGATTATATACATCTAATGAATTGGTTAATGATTAGTTTTTATGATCTCAAAGGGTACATGAGAAGTTATTCTAACCCCAATAGAGGGTTCAATGGAAGTCAGATCAATCCCAACAATGGTACACATAAGGTTATCACATGACCAATGGAGGTATATGGGTGGTTATCCACAGACTAAAATGTGATTAATATCTTGGTTGGTAGCCTTGACATAGTATTTCAATGACTATAATTATACCATTATTTATTACACTCTTTTATGACATGATATTATGCTAATATTATTCATTCATCTCTTATGTTCTCTGATTCCACTGTGATTCACATGTTAATGATTATAAAGATCTATGGCTTGAAATAGAATTATGATTGTTGAATTTGCGGGTATGAGTTTTAAATGTTAATATCATGTTCTCAAACCATTATTCTTATAAATTATTATTGATTCATATCACTTAGGTTTAACTTTATTGAGCACATAAGGTTACCCTTTATTGTGTTTCCTTTTACTAAGGACATAAAGAAATTTTTTATGTATAATATTTCTATGAAAGATGCTACTCGTGATGATCCTTTTTGGAGATCATCTAAATCATTTATCTATTAGATGTTTATGTATCAACCATTCTAGAAACACTAAACTTTCACGGTTATGGAAAAAAGTGTAATTATATGTAAAACATATTCATCTAATAAGATGAAACTTTGGTGTATGTAATATATTGGTCACCTCAGTTAGGTCTAAATTATTTAATTAGAATCATTTTAAATTCTAGGAAATAAAATAAATTACTTTTGTAAAAAAACTTGTTGTGGTAGAACCAAAAATTGTTAAAGCTAAATATCATTGAGTAAAATACTTAATACATTTAAAAAAATTGATTGAAAATATAAATTGAGTCTTTATAAACCTTAAATATTCACCCACTTTGTTATTTTCCATTGTTGGATCAATTTTTGATTTGAATATTAATTTTACCTTTTATATTATTATAAAAATTCCAAACCTATCCTTTATAAAAGGGTCCATCACAATCCCACATTTCCTTAAACACAATCCTTATGGATTATAATAAAATTTAGAAAAATAAATCACCAAACTCCTATCTAGGTACTCGAGTTTTTGGACCTATAGAATGAACACCATTCAAATCCATAATCCATCTTTTTGAATGAGATATTCTGAGGAGTAAGTTAAAATTATCAATTACATATATTTCATTTATTTTACTTTAGTTTATTATTTTCCTTTATTTATTGTATAACTATCTTTGAACATACTCCCAACCATTCAGAAAACCAAAACATCACTTTTGTTTCAAGCAAAACACCACCTTCATACGCGACATGGTCCATTTTTCATAAAAACCATACGTTGATGGTTAAAAATGGATATTTAATATATTAATATAATATATATAATTTTATGAATATTCTGAAATTATAACGATATTTTATATTCCTCATGTTATATGGGAACAAACGTGCCATCCTAGCATACGTACAAACTACCACCTCCTCGAAAGTGTCATATCCTATTTTTCATATAGAATTTTATTCCATATAAAAATATCTCATAATATTATTAATCACCTCAAAAAATATAAATAATATAAATATATTTTTTTAATAATATTATTATTCTAAAGTAGTCAATTCTTAACTGTACCAACCCATAGATTATTGTAGGTTCTTGTTTATTTCAGTTTAACTACCTACGTGAACAATACTATAAATTTCTATCATAGATAAATATGAAAACATAAATACTAGTGTTAAAATAAAATAATGAATGAATAATAATGGGTTTATGTTTATTGATACTTTATATATATATATTTAACATATCATAATTATTTCATCCATTTGTTTATTAAAATATATAGAAAAAAATCGTCAACAATTTTTTCATCATGAATCATAAATAAAATAGTTACGAAATGAAATTAGAAAATTATAAATCAATACAAAACATGTAATATGATTATTATTATTATTATTCCAAGATGATTAAATTTGAATCTATAAACAAGAACCAACCCAACCATACACTGGTAATAAATGACCAATCAAAGATAGTAACATTTATTAAAAATAATAATATATAGATCACGAATATTTTAATAATAAATGATTATAAATTATATAACCCATCATATCCAAAGTACATTTTAATTTACATGTGTTTTTTCTTTAAATTGCCTTTCATGATTTTGGTCGAATAAGGGTTGAAATTGGATATTTTTAGGGGAGGCAAACTAGACATATTGTCGAAAAATGGTAAGCACTAACTATGATGAAACAGTCTGGAATGGACCTAGGATAAAATAGTAGGTTTTTAATGGTTTTAAGAGTATTAAAAATTACATAGATCTTCTAGAATAAAATAGAAGGGTTTGGATGATTCTAAAAGTGTGTGGAATAATTTTACCAACCTGTGTGTCTTTTCCAAGGAGACCATATGACTTTTCTTTTTAATGAGGTAATCGAAATACATGGTTAGAATACAATTTGTCTAACCGTGTAGCCTAACAATGAACAAAACTCTGACCCTTTAAAAATTTTGGTTTTAATATTTCTACGGTGGTCATTTTTATGCCTGATCACCCCATAAAATAATTAAAGATTGACCAAATCCTTCCTCGTTGATCTATAGAATTCTCCCTTGGGATTTTTGGGTTTTCCCTTTTCCTTGGATGGATTTCCCAAGGTATATTCTTATTTTGAAGTGGTATCCTATTATTTTCATAAGTCCTTATTAGATATCCCCTCCCCTCATCTCATTGAAACTGGTGTGGGATGTGTATTTCATATAAAATGGGTTTTATGTACTTTCTATATTTCTCTTGTCAATCTAGGATTGTGAGGTGCTGATCTACTCTTCCCTGATCTCTATTTTTGAAGGTGTTTAGTTCTATCCCATTCATGAGGTATGTGTCCCTATACAATAGGTTAATTATATTAATATATTTGCTTATCATAAATTTATTTATTTCAATCATTTAATTTAATTGATTTATGATCATAATGGATTTTTTGTAAGTAAATATTATTTGTAAAACTGTTTTTCATTAAAATAGCTTGTACAGACTAAGTGATTGATTAAATTATTAAATGGTGGTTTTGGATTAAAAATGGGGTTTCATGAAATGAAGTGGATTTTTTTTTCTTTGAAAATGTTTTAAAAATTATAATAGTTGATTTTAAAATTATTTTAAAAAACAATAAATCAGGTAACCTAGGTTTCGTCAGGAATATATATTTCATTCATATCATGTGAAATGACACATTGGGTTTTTATTCACATTAGTGTGTGTAATTCCACTATATGTTATGTATATTGGATCTAATACATGATAGGATTTGGGATTTCATTTTATGTATAATACTTATATCCTTTTGTTAGATCCCAAACAGTGTGATTTTTCATTTATGATTACATTATCACATAATTGATTGTGTCACAGTTATCTTCCCACATGCTTTCACATGATGGATTGTGTCACGGTAATATTTATTACATGATTATATTATCATGTACCCCTAGATTTTTCTGATTAAAATTTCATGATTATCACATTTACTTTTCATATTCATTTTGTTGTAAATTTTTATGGATTTTATGAAAAAGAAATGTTGAATTAAATTTTTTTTTAATTTTGAATATTATTTATAAAACAGTATTTTTTTAAATATTGAAATGTTTTATTGTTGATATTATAATTTTTACAGATTCTATGGTGGAATTTTATGGTGTCTAGTTATTACACACAAACTTTTCTATTGGGAAGTTGTAGATGTTTTTTTTCTCAGAAGCCATGTAATGATAAAGGTCTTATGTATCAAGATGGTATCTCTTTTTGTCATTTCCTTTGTAGAGGTTTGTTTTCGATTTGATGCTTAGTAACATGTAGAATTTTTTAGTCCAATCATTTCATACATTCTTTTTTATCTATTTTGGGTTGGATTTTATGGTTCATGGATTCATCTCCCTCTTCCTATTTATGATATAGATGTATGTCTAGTTTTATTTAATACAAGACTTATTTCTATTGTCTGGTTGGAAATAACTATCATAGAGAGAAGATTTTGGTTGATTGTCTAGTAGAGCTAGGTTGTGCCATTATAGAATGGTATCAGAGTTAAATACTAATCATGATGTGTGATAACACAACATGGTTTTGGTTTTGTGTGCTGGGTAGAAAAGAGATAGGACTGTCGGGATTCATGTAGTAATTGTATGAGGGTTCCTGGCCAGCAAAATTATGTGATAAAACATATGTTTCCATGTTTGGTTAGAAATTTTTTACCATGTTTGAGACTTGGACTTTGAGATCATTTTAATGAAATTGTTGTGGAATTTATTTAAATATACCTGTTCATTTTTAAGGGACATATTTTGTTGGTACAGTCCCTATTGATTTAAATTATCATTTTTAAGGCATCAACTTGAAATATTGATGTAGGTATAATGATTTTGGAATCCTGGTCAAAAAGATTATTGGAAATTATCTTTTTTTATTACAATATGCATCCAAGAATATCTCTTCTGAATCTTGGTGAGGTGGTTCTAGGACAAGTTCTACAGGCGAATCCTCTGGTTGACCCTTCTATGGTAAAATCAATAATCCACACTATTTAGATTCCTGTTCAAGATGGTATTGGGATAATAGGATTTGTAGTGGATCATGGCTCATAATTCACTAAGTAGCATCCTCCCATATTTCATAGTTACAGAAAAAACATGAACATGAAGAGTGTATTGAGTGTATTGATAGGATATTCACCTTCATGAAGGCTCCCCAGGACCCTAAGGTTTGTTTTTTCATATACATTATTAGGGGATCATAAGGAATATGGATATACTCTAGTATATAGGATAAGTTTCAGGGGGATATTACCTAGAATTCATTCATTAAAATATTCAATAAATGGTTTCATCCAAATATGTTAAGTGTATAAAAGACCCTAGAGTATCTGACATTGGACTAAGGGGAGCATAATGTTCTATTGTATTCCACCTATTTTGATGAGTTTTTGAATTTGGAACAAGAGATAGTCAATAATGAGTACATTATGGTTCAAATGTTTGAGTTGGTATGAAGGCCTTTTATTCAGTTTATATTGATTATCAATTTTCTTTTGACCTTATCATAGGTAGTTGATAAAATAGATTTTAATAAAGCTGACATAGGTGGTATGAATTGTTTTGGTGGATCATCTGTTATTGCAATTGTCAGCTAGGGTGTATGTGAGGGTGATCAGTTTTCATCAGAATGTGTTTTAGAATATTCATTAGGACGACAATAGTTTGTTTACTACAAATTTGGTAGGTTTGACCATACCAAGACAAACTGTATAGAGACTCATAAGGATTTCCAATGTCGTAGAATATCAAGCCATCAAAGTCATTTTTTGGAAAAGATATCCCAAGGTATTACGAAAAGATCAATTCGTAGCAAGGGTTCAATGGTTTGTACGTATTATTCCAAGGGTGGTGGGTCCAGTGCTCATGAAAATTGGGATGTTCATGTGGCTATGACTGGATGAATTTATATGGTGGAGTTTCAAATAGATAAATCTAATATAGTTCTTCTATTGATAGAGGTATGGTGATTTTTTAATCTTCTATGGTGATAGATTTGTTTTATTCAAGTTATATTCATTATTTTATATCATAAATATTAGTTTACCTTTTAGGATTATATTCAGAACAAATATTATTCTATTTGGATATTTACATGCCTTTCGGAAAGAGGTCTGAACAAGGTTTCATGTTTCCCACGTGTCAAGTAATGTTTTCTAACATTTAGGTGATGTGAGACTTTTTTTGTTTTGGATATTAACACCATCAACCTAATGGTTAGAATGGATTAGATGATCAGACCTGAGGCCCATATAGACGGTTGTTACCATTAGGTGCATTCCTTATCTTCAGATGGGGTCACTCAGGTTTTTCATAGAGAGACGAGATTTAGAATGGGAAGGGATGTGCTTGCTATTACTTATGATAGGTTAGTATCATTCCAATTGTTAGAGATTCTTCTTGATACCTTTGAACCTTGTTTCATATATCTTTCTTATGTAGTGGTGTGTGTGTGACCCAAGGTATTTCCTAGTGATTATTTCAGATTTCTCAAAATAAATAGAGTTCGAGTTTACCATTGGCTTACTCTTCGGTATGATGCTAATTTATATTCCAACATATCAAATTGAACCTATTGAAGTGTTCGATCTTAAATTATATATTGAGGAACTAGAGGGTAAGGGATTTATTCAACCTAGCATGTCAATATGGGATTCAACTGTCCACTTTTCTATTATGTCATATGGGAGTCTCAAAAATTGTATGGGTCATCGAAAGTTGAATCAGGTTTCTCTTAAGAACAAATATCTCCATCCCATGTTTGATGACATCTTTGACCAACATATAAGGGTTCAATTTTATAAAATAATGACCTTAGGTTAGGGTACAACTAGTTGATAGTTTGAAAATATGAAAAACCCGAGAAATCATTTTGGATCCAACAAAGATATTTATAGTTTCTGGTAAAAAAAATTATTATCAGCAATGCTCCTGCGGTATTTAGTGATATGGTAAACTAAAATTTTCATCGGTTCTTGGAATATATATTGTGTGTTCAGAAATGAAATTTTGGTGTACTCTATGTTAGATGAGGAATATATGAACCATTTGAATATCATTACGGAAACATTGAAGGAACATCAACTAAATGGTCTGATTTCCAAATCTAAGTATTGGATCTAGGAAGAGAAATTGATGGTACAAGTCATATATGAGTATAGTTTATTTGTGGACCTTAAGAAAGTATAAGAAGTTGTGTCTTTTGAGTATAATAGAAATGTGTTTGAGATCTAAAGACTTTAGAGTTTTAATGGTTACTATATGTTTTTTCAGGATTTCTCTGAACTCTCATATTCGATGGTAACATTAACCTACAAGGGTGTGGGTTTTTAATGGAATGAAAAATATCTGAGGCCTTTTGTGGATATAAAAGAATGTTTGAATTCAAAAACATTTTATATTCTTCTTTAATTATGTTCTAGTTATGAATTTTGTGTGATTCCTCCGATATCTGTTCAAGATATGAATTAATGTAGGATAAATAGTTTGTTTCCTATGGATCTATCCAAATGAACCATCATGATAGGATCTAACCTACCCATGATCATTAGTTTGAAGAAGTTATGTACGAACTCAAAACATGATCTCACTATCTCTTTAGGTATTGGATTATTGTTTATTATTATCACAGTTGCTCGAAATATATTTTTACTCCATAGGATCTAAAAGCGTGATAGATATTATATGTGAAGTATATAAAAAAATGTATGTTGATATTATATACAATCATGTTAAAGTTAATGTGGTCATCAATGCATTGATAAAAAATCATTGAAACAAAATATGAAGGAATATATTGAGGAGTAGACTTTGAAGATTTTGTTTGATAAGATGAGATTAAGAGTGGAAGAGGTTTGTGGATAGTTGTTGTTAGAGTTGAGTAAAGATTAATCATTTTTTAATGACTGATTTTGGATAAAGCAGGTTACATAAAACAATTGCCAACAGATTGGTAAAAACATTTTATGGTGAGGTGACCTTAGGTGAGTGGTATTAATCTCCCAATAGAGCTCTGTTGTTTGATATCATGTTAGTGAGATCCAATTTCAATAAAGAAGGTGTTGATTGGCACTAGACACCAATCTTGTCGATCAATACACGCCGTGGATATAAATATGTATCATGAAATGATATGTTGGCATTGATGGTTGAGGGTGAGGTGTTTGATTGCATATTTAAAATCACATTATCTCACATTATAGAAATTTAATGTGGAGCACTAGAGATCATTTGGTTTGTTTCAACATTTACTCATTCTGATATAGAAGTGGGATTATATTTCCATGGACTTAATCAACGGTTTTCCACATAATCGTAGTGGGAATGACTCGATATGGGTGATCATTGATCAAATTATAAAGTCATATCATTTCATATAAATCAAGGAGTAGATGAAAGGGGAATATCTCAGAGGCTTGTAAATCCAAGATATTGGGATAATTTATGGGGTTCCATATATAATCATTTCACATAGGGACTTGATATTCACATCTATGTTCTAGATATATTTACAAGAGGTGGTAGGTTCCCTATTGAAATTAGGCATGACTTATCATCAGTTGATGGATGGACAAACATAGATATCTGTCCAGGTTCTTCAAGATATATTTTAGGATTATATGTTTTATTTTCATGGATCTTGGTAAAATCATTTTACTTTGGTTTATTTTTCCTATAAGAATAGTTATTAGGATTTGATAAATATGGATTCATTTAATGTGTTGTATGGGAGGCCATGTAGATCTCCATTATGATGGGAAGAGTTGGGAGATCGGTCCTTGTTTGGGTTGAGCCTCATTTATGAGATGATGTAGAAAGTACTGTTGATTTTAAATCAAGTGGTCATAAGATAGGGCCCTTATAAATATTATGTAGATCATCATCATCATCCTCTTATGGTTGAGTTTGGAAAACTGTTTTTTATTCAAGTCTCACATCCTTTGGGACATCGTCAATTGGATAAGAAGGTTATGTTGGTACTGGGGTTTGATTCCCCCTTCGAGATCATGGAGTTACTTGGAAATTTATAATATTGGTTTTAAATACCATATTTAATGACTTAAATTCATTATGTGTTTTATGAGTCCCATATAAAGATCTATCCACTAGATTCTAATCATATAATTGAATGTGAAGAGATAGATATTGACCCCAATACAGCCATTATTGAGAAACCAGTTCAGATTATGGATTTCCAGGATAATGTACTTCATGTTAAAATGTTTCACATAGTCCAGTTATTATGGAATTGTGGATGGGATAACCATGAGAGGTTTGAGTGGGAATAATTGATAAGGTAGTTCTAGAATTCTATTTTTGTGTTTCCATGTCCTTTATATCTTTCTGTGGATAGAAAGATATTTTGGTTGGGAGAATTTTTAGAACCTGGTTTTCCCTATTAGTTATAGATCTTTTTGCGATTTAATCTATTGTATGGATTTCATTATTGGTTTACTACCTAATGTTGGACCACGGTATGGATTTTTTTTAAGAGAACTGGGTAGGGGGAATTAGTGTGGCTATATGCCAATTAAACACCATGTAATTGTAATATACGATGGGTATCAATTATACAATGTGTAATGTACTGGGAATAACATTTCACCTTTTGTGAAGGGTCTCAACCAATGGAAAGGACCCAAATATTTACAAAAAAATTAAGGAATTTAAATATCGTTTAAATTTCAGAGTAGTTATTTAAAAAAAAGTGGAAGGGGAATACTATTTTCCACTTATTTTCTTACCCACCCCTCTCCCAAGCATAGGAGGCTCCCCTGGAAATCTAAGCGAGGTTCTTATTCCATACCTCTATATGATCATCAATTTCATATCCTTTTGTATAATTATATCCCTACTAGTAAGATACATATACTTCCTTCAACATTATCTATTTTTATTTCTATCGATAGATTTATCACGGTGTATGCTCATATGCCCTATTTTTAGTGTTTTGGTCCATTATTCAAATTTCATTTGGTCTAAGAAAAACTAATTGCTGATACTAGGCAAGTAGATCACTACAAGGCCGAGGTAGTGGTCAATTATTTATCCCCCATGTTTTGGACTTTTGTAATACATGTTTTTATGCATCATGCCAGTTTCACCATGCATTTCCTTAAAATTCATCTACATTGATTTTTTTTGCTTATTAGAACCAAAATCATGTAAAGGTGTAAAACATTGATGTGAGCCATTCCGTTGGGTGTTCTATCCCAATGTTTAATTATCACTAAATATTTTAGACCTAAGACACCTAATGAAGTGTCTGTGGTCTTAAATTAAAATGATGATACCATGTTGATTTGGAATGACAGTAGGTGAATATAATGGGTAGTTTACATAAAAATTAAAATGAATTATTTTGAAGTGAGTGGATATCCCAAGTCACATTCTTAAAATAAATGATGGCTACGCCCTCATCAATATTTAATGTAATGTGTTTTGTATTAAATTTTTGTTATACATGAAGTCTTAAATTATTCTATTAGTGTACAAGTGTGGGAATTAAGACCCCTAATAATTATGGTAATTGGCCATGAATACCCTTATGCATGTTTAATATAAATGGGCATGGCGACCCTTCTGTTTAATACTAAATGGGCATAACTACCATATTTATATCTAAATGGTATTATAGACCCTTATGTAATGTGACTTTATATGGGAATGGTGTCCATTGAGATACTATATGGTAATTTAGTACCATGTGATAATATACAGACATGGGATCCCTTATAATGATATCGGGCATGGTTATCCTATAGGTGATATTGGGCATGATGTCCATATTATTAGATACTAGTCAAGGAATCCTTATTATGTGATACTGGACATGGTGTCCCATATACTACAATGAAACTGGGTATAGATCCCCTTATAAAAGTGAGACCATATATTGTGTCCCTTGATACTTATTCAAAGACATGCCAGTACTTGCCAAATAAGGTAACATCAACCTGGTTTCCTTTTAGGAACCAGAGATGAAGAAGTTATAGCTATTAATCCTACATTACATTATTATATCTTCAAATTTCCATGTTATACACATGGACATGTTATTTATAGTCCCCATTGGTTGTGAAATACTGATATTTATCTCACACCCTATCTGAGCCACCCATTGTACTCAGGAAAACTACACATCTGCATGTGTAGATAAGTATAAGTTTCCTCTTATGGATTACTGAATACTTTCATAAATTAGTATAGAGGGTTGATAGTAGATTATTGGGTAGGAACTTGGGATTCTTGGATAGACTTTTGGCTATTCGGTACCTTTTTTATCTTGTAAAACATGTATTTCCATTTGTGTGTAACCATATTTCCTATTTCTTAAACACATAAAATTTTCATCCATTTTATATGAATCATTTTACTATAATTGTTTATTATTAATTTCTTGGTTATTCATGTCTCTTTCTTTTTTTTATTCACAATTATAATAATTCATCAATTTATCTATTTATTATACTACTCTGTTACTCTAGTAATGAGGGAATTATCTCCCCAAAGACACACCTAAGACCCTCACAACTAGTTGAAAACCTCTGGTGTTTAGGGTGATGCACTAGAGGGAATGTAGCCATGGGGCTCCATGAACCTTTTAGTTGCACCTGGGTCGAGGACATCAGAATGTTGCAGTAATGGTTTCATTTCATTCCTTACTATTTGGAGGTAATAGACATGTGATTAGGAATGAATTGGGATTTTTAAAGAGTTGCGCCCTATAGTAGCTAACCCTTATACAGAGAAAAAAAACCCTTGAATGAATGACACTACATTTAAAACTTTTCTTATTAAAGTTGATATGATTCCACCTATGGGTGATGCAATTTAATTATGATATTTATATTGATGTAATTGAGGTTATTATTTTAGCTTTGGCTTGATGAGATGATTGTAAGGAAGTATTGATCATGCATCATATTATGTAATTTTTAATAAATTCGCATTCCATGCATATGATTATCCATATTAGAGCATTGAGTTGATTGCATTTCTATTGATTTACATGACTTAATTGACTATTATATAGAGAATTTTTAAGGGATAATGATTTTCTCAGGATCGAGACACTATATTTAATACTTATATTACCTGTCAAAAACTAAACCGTGTTTTCATTCTTAGTCTATAGCAGACATGCTAAGCAGTCAACTATGGCATGGTGAGTCATGGTCCATCAGTTACATGGACTTGAACATTTTATACTATAGATTAAATGGATTCCACATTTTGGATCATAAGGTGTATGGGTCCTTATGGATCAAAACCAGTGATCCAATTAGTTCACCCGTTTAAATGAAACTGAAATGTAAATATAAATTTAAAATCACATAAAAATTAAAAAACTCATATCTTGACACTATGACGACGTTGTTAGTGGACTGTAGGTGGCATCTCTGTTGTTCTATATAAATGTTTCTATCACACATACATAAATCTATGATCTGGTATACGGGTGATAATATTACATATAAATTATTTTTATTGATTATATATATATATTTGTGTCTTATGAGATTATAAAATCTTAATATGAGGTGTGAGTTGAGAATTTTATACCTATAAGACCATCATGTCCTCTAGTAGAATGCTCAGAGGGAAGTGACGACCATGCTCTAGATTTGGTGGGTCCTAAACTGGCACTTATACCTGATGTAGTGACTATTATTAAACATATTTCAGTTCCTAATATGAGAGATGATGGTTGGTTTGAAAGAGTGATTATGTGGCTTATGATGAATTTATAGGGATATCCTTTCTCTGTCCCTTATATGAGAGAGTTCACTTGATAATTCTGACAACACCATCCAACAATGTTTTAGGGGATAGAGGAACTCATTCTACATTGTTATAGATTGATACTATTATTTATATATTCAAGCATCTAGACACACCGCCTGAGAGGATGGTAAAACTTGATACATACTTGCTTCTTGGATTCTCCAAAATGATGGTGGGAAATTCAAAATTAGGCTAGTCAGTATCGAGAAGTGAATTAAAAGGACTAACAATCAATATTATTTGACTATTACGTTCTAAAGACCATAATATAGAATATTTCTAAGGAATTAATAAACCCATAGTTTGTTTCAATGATTGTTATGGATTATTCATCTCATTTTATAGAGCTTCAACACTTTTTTCCCATCTATACTGCTGATGAGCCAACCCAAGTGAAACGACTTGAGGATGGTCTAAGACTTCTTATTCATTCTTAGTTATATGTATTTAGATTGGATACTATATATGAAATAGTGAAAAAATCCTTATCATCGAGAAAAACATATGCAAAGAAGATGGTGTGAGCCAGGGTAGTTCAGAACCGAGAGAGAGTAGTGGTTCTAGAAGCGATTAAAACCAACTCTTTGATATAGTGTACATGAGAAGTGACTACTAGATGACTTCCAAAAATAGTTACATGGTATGTCACTAGGGTCGGAAACCTAGGCATGAAAATCCCTAGTGTCCCAAAGACACCATCAAGTGGTGAGGATGCATAAGGTTGGGGAATCATCAATGTTTCTAAATGACCTTTTCTTATGTTCTGAGAGAGAGAGGATATGTTCTATCTCCATCTTCAGACGAAGGTTCAATATTACCTCATAAGGAAGGTAGATGGAGTACCACTGGATGTATAATATTAGGCGTAGGTTATGAATGTCGTATCTAATATTTATATTTACACAACTAGTAGAGTGAAACTGCTCCAGTTAGTCAGGTGGAATTACATGGCCATCGATTTGGATATATTTATTTGGTATAACCTATTCTAGAGGATTGGGAAGTTGGTCCATTTACTAAGTTAGGTAATATTCTATTATCATTTATTATCTTTGTTGCCTTATTCGATTTAAGTGAATCACATTCTCTCATATCTATGCATGTTGTAGAGAGCCATGATCTTCATATTGAGTACTCTTTTGGAGTTATGATTCTTGATGATTAGATAATAAGAACTAGTGAGAAGACTATCCTCTATGGTTAGGAAACCATAGTTTCCTATGGAATATCTTCATCGATGAGACGACAGGTTTCCACACCATTCTTGGGTTGAACTTGTTGGTTCCCTGTCATGTCTATGAGGATAGATATCGCTAGATGGGGTCATTTACATCATTAGATGGTGTTACGTATATTCATAAGAGAGAGTGGGATGTCCATGATGTATGATATGGACCAAAGAATATGGGGCTAGGTTGAGTGACCACCCATATTGTTTCCATTATATAGAGGTTCATGGATGTCATCAGATTTCATTCCCCCTATAACTGATCAATTTAGGTATGTTTCCTAAAAAAATTTTGGACTACCTCCAGGGAGAGAGGTAGATATTACTATTGCGTTTGTACCTAGATCTTCATCTGTATCCATTCCCACGTACATGATGAATACTACTTAGTTGATGGAGATCAATTGGTAGATAGAGGATTTAGGAACCAAGTGTTTTATATGGCACAATACATCCCCCTGGGGGTTTCCTGTCAATTTCAAAAAGAAGGAAGATTAAACCCTCAGCATTTGTGTGGATTTTTGTAACTCGAATATACATATAGTGAAAACAGGTATCATATAACATTCATATATGATATTTTTTACAATATCAAATGAGTAAACATATTCTCAAATACTAACATGATATAATTATATCATCAGGTTAGAGTTAGGCCATAATATATTCTATATAAAAAATTTGTGGTTGATATAGTTTATAAGAGTATCCTGTGATTTATTTTCGTATTATGAATGTTCATACCATCTTTATGGAATTGATGAATATTTTTTTCCATGTATATTTGGATCCCTTCGTTGTTGTCTTTGTAGATGAAATCTTGGTGTATTCTCATAATTGAAATAAACATACCACTCTTCTTAAGATAATTTTAAAAACATTTAGAGAGAACCGGTTGTATTACATGATCAGAAAATATTTTTTCTAGATTAAAAAGGTAAACTTCTGTGGACATGTTATCTCAGAGGTAGATGGTTCAGTTGGTCGAGAGAAAGTGAGAGCTGTGGTTACCTAAGAGAATCCCCAAAAAACCTTTCATATATAAATTTTATTAGGCACATATGGTAACTACAAGAAATTCATTTAGGACTTTTCATACTCAGTAGCACCTCTTATGGGCTTGACTAAGATGATTGTGATGTTTTTATGTGTGAGATATATTTTTAGGAGTTTAAGGTGGGATTGAATTTAGCACTGATCATGATTCTTCCAGATCCAAGAATAGTCAACAATGAATTTTGTGATTCTTTAAGTATTGGTCATGGAGTAGTTATTATGTTGGAATATTTATTCTTGCTTTATGTTTCATGACATATGAGGCCTCATTAGTGGAATTAACCAAGGTACATTTTATATTTATCAGTTATTGTGAACACCTTTAATTGTTGGAGGAATTACTTTCTAATAAAGAATTTTGTGGTGTTTATAGACCACAAGATCCCCAGGTAAATTTTAACATAGTGAGACCTAAATCTTAGGCATTGAATATGGGTTGAATATCTTTAGTCCATTGAATTAGAGATACCCAATACACCTGAGAAAGGTAATGTTGTTTCTAATTCTCTATGTAGGAGGACTCGTCCATATGTAGTTTTGGATGATAGTAGAAAATGGTAACTTATTTATCTATTTTTTGATATGAACATAGAGGTTCAAGACTATCATAGAAATATTATACTTTCATCATTATCAGTATCATCTTCACTTCTAGAGAAAGTGATGATGTGAATGTTTTCAAATCCTTAATGTGTGGTCCTATAGGAGAGTATTCTTGGTGAGGAAATGCCTATGTATTAGATTATAGATGATGAAAACATCCATTATATACATGGGCATAAATAGGTCCTAGTAGTTGTGAGATAGGATCTAAGGAATGATTCACATACTTCATAGCAGACAGTTCAGCTGGGTATTTTCAAGATGTATGGTGACATGCACAAATAGTATTGGTGGATAGTCATTATGTGTCAAATATTTGGTTTTGTCATTTGGTGTTCCACCTATTAGTAGGTGGAGGTGGAGGAAAAGTGACCTATAGTCTTACAACTGTCGTTACTAGTCCTGGAATGGTAATGGGAATATGTTGAAATTTATTTTTTTCGTCAACTTAATGAGGGAACCATGAGGTAGTAATGCAGTTTAGGTAGTTATGGATCAATTGAATAAATTATCCCTATTACTTCCTAGTAAGGAGACATTATCCATTTATAATATGAGAAATATTTCTAGGACATTATATGACAACACAAGGTTCCCTTTAATATTGTTTCTAATAGGGAAATTTTTTTACATCAATGTTATGGAAGGGTATGTAGAAACCTATGGGTAGACATGTGATTATTAAGAAGAACATTCACCGTTGGACTGATGGTCAGTTAGAACAGACTATACCGGTGTAATAGGAAATGATGTGAGAGTGAGTCCCTTGATTTAGGTGGTCCTTTAGAGAAACATATTCCTCTCATTATGTTCTCCTACAATAAAAGATATCAAGAAACTACTCAAATGGCTCCTTATGGGGCCCAATATATTACATCATGTTGTTCAAACCTACGCTGGTTTGAGGTATGGTAGGTCATGTAATTTCATCATTTTCACATTAAGGATACTTTGGATTAGGTTCAAATGATCAGAAAGTGTATGTCTATGTATCAGTCTGGATAGAATTCTTATGCCGATAGCCATCGATGACCTCTAGAGTGTGAAGTTGGGGATCATGTTTTCTTGCAGGTATCACGAAAACATGGGAATGTAGAGATAAGGAGAAATTATAATCTATAACTATGTTCTCTTAGGATATTTGAGATTTTGGAGAGAGTCGTTCTGGTAGCCTATCAGTTTCAATTAACTCAGAGGTTCCATTCCATGCATGATATCTTGCACATTTCATAGCTTCACTGTTACCATAACGACCCATATAATAGTTTTAATCCAAAGGATATTGAGTTAAATTTTGATTCTTCTTTTGAGGAGTATTATATATGCATCATTGAGTGAGGCACGATGTATCTTTGAGGTCGGTATGTCTTTTTGTATGGGTGTTATTTCGGAACAATCTAATAAATTGTGTGATTTGTGATTATGAGGCTGATGCATGTGCTCAGTGACTAGATTTTTTCTCAGATAGTGTTTTCCAAACATTGAAGGTGAACCAAGGGATGATTTCCATTAATGGGGAATAATATAAGATCCAATATTATTTTATCAATTATGGATCATTTATTTATTGAGGCTCTTGTAATGTTCTCTTTTTGGTTTATAACCAATATATGTGTCCGGGGCCAATTGGTTTATTTTCGATAATAAAGGATAATGTGGGATATTGTTTTTTAAGTGAAATTATATGTTGTATAACTGGAATACAAGATGTGTATCGATTAAACAACATTTAATGGGATGGGAGGAACCATTCTTGTTGTGTAATGTTTTTTACCTGGGGGAACATCACCTATATTTAAATGAAGTGTATGTAATTTACAAATCATGTAAATTATCGAGTAGTTTTTAAAAAAGTGGAAGGGGCCTCTTATTTTTTATAGAGGATCAACATCCCCTCTCTCACATATAAGACACTCCCATGGATTCCTAAACTAGTTTCTTCCACCATTCCTTCATCGGATCTCTGATTTAATATATGTTTATCTCATTTGATGCATTCCAATATGTTCCCTATTCAACTCCCACCATTATATATTTTTCATTATCTGAATGAATTTATTGAGTTGTATGATCATATGGCACATTTTAAGGGAGTTGATCGATTCTTCAAATATCTTATAATCTGGGGAAAACTAAAGTCTGATACAGAATGAGGAGAGTACTACACTAATATGGAAGGTGGATTATTAATTATCCCTCACGTTTTAGTGTTTTATAATATATTCTCTTATATTGCATGTCATTTTCCCCATGTGTTTCCTTAAAAATAATATTCCTCGAGTTTTTTGACTTCTTGAAACAAAAATCTGGTCAAGTTCTAAAACCATGGAGTGAGCCATCCCATTGGGTTCTCCCTTCTCATTCTAAATTAGTTCTAAAGATATTAAACTAATGAAACCTACCTATGTGAATGTACTTAAATTAAAAATATGATTCAATGATTATTTGGAATGAGAATAGTGGCATAGCCTTAATAGTTTCCTTGAAAATTATAAGGAATTTAATTGAAGTGAGTGGTGTTCCCACGTCACTTTCTTAAACTAAATGATGGTTATTCAATCATCAATATTGAATTTAATGAGTTTGGTATTAACTGTTGACTCATCCTAAATCCTTGAATGATTCTATTATATTATGAACAAGATTATCAAACCCTTGATAATTATGGTAATTGGGAATTAATACCCTTGTGCATGTTTAATAAAAATTGTCATTGAGACCCTTCTACTTATTACTAAATGGGAATGATGGCCACGGTTATATCAAAATAGGCATAGAGGCCCTTATAAAAATGTGAAAATATATGATCATGGAATCCATTAAGATGATATATGGGTATATAATCCATTTTGATATTATATGACCATGTAATCCCTTACTTTGATACTAGTAATGGAAGCCCTATGCATGATACTGGGCATGACATCCCTATTCTATGTTACTGGGCATGCAAGTTTTATTTTGTGATACTGGGAATTGTGTCCCCTATACTATTGTGATACTAAGCATGCATCCCATATAAATGTGTGATCGAGAAATACGTCCCTTGATACCAATTTTGAGATATATCAGCATAGACCTAGGCATGTAGTGTTAGCTTAGATTCCTTTTAGGAACCTAAGATAACCCATTCATAGTTATTATTAATTTAATTTATTATATCTTCACACTACCATGATAAATACACCGACTGGATATTTATAGGCACTATTTGTGGTGGCCTACTGAGATTTATCTAACACCCTATCCAGCCCCCCTATGGTACCTAGGAGGAATACATGCATACATGTGTAGACAAGGGGAAACATCCTCTTACAGATTCATGAATACATGCATCACTTAGGATGGAGTATCAATAGAAGATGACTCAGAAGGACCCTATGATACTAAAATAGAATTTTTTAATTTTTGTACCATTTTTTATCTTATAGTTCATTGATTGTATGATATGTTTATCCATGGATTTATTTTTTTTGTAAAAACATGAAATTATCATTCATTGTATATGATTAAATTTAGTGCATTTTATTATTATTTAATTCTTGGGTATTCATTTCTATTTCCATTTCTTATTCATTATTATATTACTTACGTATTTATCTATTTATTAAATTATTGTGAAACACTTGTTATGGGGGAATAGTCTCCTCACGAGCAAGATCAAGGACATCACTACTAGTTATAATCGTGTACCATTTCAGGAGATCCACTTGAGGCATGTGGCCACTAGGATCAATCTAAATCAGAGTGGCCCTCATGCCTAGGGTCTGACAGAAATTATAACAACCACTAGATCTGAAGTTTGATTTTATTTTAGCTTGGTTTGTCTTTATAGTTGTTTTATTAGGTTCAGGGGAACATGGGATGAAATTGATATTTTTTAGTATACAGACAATGGATAGGGTTGTTTCATAGTAAGTACTCACCAAGAATAAACCATGCACTATGGGTCCATGTTTCAATAGAGTGGATTTCATGTTTTGAGGATAGTTAAAGAAACTGTGAGAATCTCTAGAGAAAACAGTGTTGGGTCTTGGTATTTATCAAAGAGGGTTACATGGTTTGACCAAACCATATAAAATTTTCCAGACATTTGTGTTGCTTTCCATTTTAAAGAGAGAGTATCCACACACGATTGGTGCACAGCTTTTCAAACTGCAAGGCCTAAACTTGTGTAAGACTCCAAAACATTAAAAAGGTTGGTTTGACCCTTTTCTGTGGGTCCTATTTATGCATAATCACTACTTAGTCTCATTTATGCTTGAACCAATCCCTCTATAGTGATATAAAGGTATATATATTTGGATTCTAGGCGATTTCACTTCATTCTTGGCAGATTTCTCAAGGAGTGTTTAGGATTCGAAGTATTTTCCACTTCCTTTCAAATATCCTTGCTAGTTCTATTATCTCCTTCTCTCATTGGAACCCATGTGGGATGTGGATTTTAGATCTTATGGGTTTATAAGAGTTTTTATGCATTTTTTATGGATATAAGATGATTATGACCTGACAAAATCTTCCCCAGTCATTGTTTTTTTAAGGATTTTACTTCTACCCCATTATTGTGGTAATTGTGTCTATATTAAGGGTTAATTATATTAATTTATTATTTTTATAGAATGTTATTTTTTATTATTCATTTAATTTTATGAATTTGTAATTATAATGGATTTTTTTTAAATAAATCACGACTTTGAAGGGGTTATTATTCAAAAATTATTTGGGCACATTAAGTGTTTGATAAAAAGAAATAATTCTAGGTTCATATTAAAAAATTTGTTTCAATAACTGATGAATAAAGTAATTTCAATTGAAATTATCTGTAAATAATGAGGATGATTTTTAATTTTTTTCAAACATAGCACATTTGATAACCTTGGCTGTGTTGGGAGTAGTCATTTCACTCATAGTGTTTGTAATGTTGTCACAATCCATCCTAAGTCGACCCTGAACCGATCACTCGGGCCGCTTTATGACATGTCTCGAAAGGTATTACTAATGGTGGGGATTTAATTCGCTTTAACCTATTCAATTAAATTCTTATTAACCTAAGACTGCACCATAGTGGCACACCCTAGGGTCGATCACAAGGAGGTCGCTTATATGCACTGTATTTTCAATTGTCACTTTTTAATTTAACTAATATAAAACTAGTTTAAATAATATATATGGGGAATTTTTATTATGAAAATGAAATCAAAATGAAATATTAAATCTACATTATCAATTAAAATACCGTAGAAAATTGAGCTGGAAAGAACAAGCTAAAGGTAGCAGCGGTGGACAAACGTTGATCGTTGGACACTCCCTTTATCATTGTTTATGAATATATTTTAATTAAATTATCCAATGTATACCTTAAGACCTCAAGGTATACACCTAAATTATCTAGATACCATATTTAAACCTCATGCATGGGTGCCGATCTTCTAATGAAAGTGTTCTGATTACCCGAAGACCTCCAAGTAATCGAAACAGGTTGAACTCATCGTGCTCAAAGGCGAGACCTCGCCAATGAAATTTAAACCATGAGTAAAACCACATTAAATTCATTAGACTATAAGAAATCTAGAATAATTTATAAGAAATTTAAAACACGATAGAAAAATACCTCCTTCATTCATGCAATCAAGTTCCGGGATAGTTTAAAAGAAAATATTTTACAATGAAAGCACAAACTCAAAAGGGGAAATGTCTTCAAATCTTCGTTGCCCACCACCACATGGAGTTAGCCCTTCATGGATTTATTAGATCATGGAATAATCCTATCCTATTTCTCTATCAATCCAACCCCCTCTTGGTAGATGTTGTGGTGATGAATGGAATATTTTGAGAGGTAGGAGCTCCTCACCTTTTATAGGCAGATTTCCTCATCAAAAAGTTGTCGCATTTTCCACCCATTAATTGGCCGATTCACGCATGGACCTATCCATAAATATTGTTCATAAATCTGTTTTCCGTCCACCCGCCAATTTTCAGATTAAATGGAAGCGTATTGAAGCAGTTATTATTTTTCTATTGAACATCGCTTTCTCTAGATGAAGCTTCCTGGAAGTTTCCTTCAAACTTCTATCACTCAACGGCCATCAAAAAGGATTCCAAACGGCTTGAAATTCGTTGTGGAGACGCGTTTGGAAGTCCTCTGTCATATCCAGGTGAAATACCATCATTTGTAGGTGTTTAGACCGAAATATGGTTCTATTAATAAAGTGGGGTCCAAGCAGTCCGCCCGACAAAATCTTTCACTTCATTGATTTTTTACGGCCTCTAGAATATCGATTCAACCCATGGTCTTAAAGACAAAGTTGAAGTAAATAAAATAAGGGTTCAAAAAAAATTTAATCCCAAAATTTGGAAATATACTTTATAAGGAATGACCAAAATACCCCTGTGCTAAAAATCTGTTAAAAATACAGAATTAGGCCATTTCTGTATTTAGGCTCAAAATAACACCAAAACCAAATATGTAACAATTTCCAATTAAATAACACTATTTTTGGTTTATAAACATTATATTACAGTATAAAATATGTGAAAATATTGTCTTCATCAATCCCCCACACTTAAGCATTTCACTCCTGAGCAATTATCATATATTCAAATCAAAATTCACACAATAATCAAAAATGAAAAAACATCCATGATATTATAAAAAACCAGATTTCATCATGTCTCTTCTATGAAAAAAAAATTCCTTTTATTTTCATTAAAAAAATTTAAATTTGTTCAACCTCATAAATCCATCCATGGCTCAATCAAAACCTACCTTGCATTGAATTTTATGTCACTCTTCACTGAAGAGAAATAAATTCTGGGGTTATTCTCATACTTGGAAATTGTATGTATCACCATAGGATTGTGACAATTCTCATTTCTCCGCAGCGTGAAACATAGAAATGAATTCAATCATGAGGTATTTCATCAAAGGTTCAAATGACTCTATGGCTTCAGGTTGGTGGTTAAATGATTTAAAATTTCAAGGGTAGAAAGAGAAGGTTTGACTCTTAGCTACAATGCAAGAATAATCAACTGAAAACCCAGTAAATTTCTCACTCAATCCACCTTGAGAATGTGAAACAAAAAAACCACCCAAATTTATTTTACATGGTACATGAGCCAATCAATGATTTCAAGGTATTATATCATCCAAGTTCTCACCTCCTTTTTTTTAAAGCTCTAGAAAGGCACAACTTTATTTTCCTTTTATATATATATTTTTTTTAAGCTCCAGAAAGCCACAGCTTTTATTTTATTTTATTTTTCTGAAGGAGAACTGAATGAAACTAATGAAGCATAATGAGATTATTACTCATTACCAATTATTTTGTTGCCCAAAATGTTGATGCATACCGCACAATACCCATAAATGAAACAAATCCCAATTAACGCACACGAATTCCCCTTCCCCCACACTCAAACATGAAATATCCATGCAACAGTACCAAGAGAATGGGTAGGTAAGGATAAATTAGCTTGTATTATGGCTTAAACCTATAAAGAAATTCATTTCATCTAAGGGATAACTAAGGATAAATGTAAATGTAGGTCTCAGGATAATATGTGGCTAGCCAAAGTAGTGCCTCAATCATATTAAAAACATTCAATGAAATCCAAAGCTTCGAAAGCGAAAAATCAAAAATTCTGGTTCTCACAAAAAATCCATGATTCCCTCAAGAATGTGTGGGTATTACAAAGAATATGTAAAAGTGATTTAGAATACCTCACAGGATGAGAAATATATTTTGAGTCAGTGTTTCAGGGCAATGGATTTCAAAAATCAGTTAAACTCATAAAAATGATTAAAAATCCAATTTAAGGAAAAAAATTCACATCAAAAATCATTTAAGATCCTTTTTTTTCAAAAATCACTTCAATTTTATCAAAATCAATTATTGTGTGAAATGTGATAATAATTATCATTAAAGCTCAAGGTTCCTAAAAATGAAAAAAAAATGAAAGAACACAAAAAAAAATTAAGCAGGCCGACACTCCCCCAACTTAAATTTCACTACCCTTCATTTTAGCTTGAAAAAATATAAATAAAGAAAGAAAAACTAAATAAAATAAAAGACACAACCTGACTTTATTTTTCTAGCAGCACCATTGAGTTAAGCTCCTAGTTGACACCATTTATTCTTATAAATCAATAAATAAATAAATGAATTAGAAAAAAAATATATAGGTGAAAGGGATGGGATAATGCTTGGTTTGGCCCCCAAGCAGGTGCTAGGTTTTTACTGCCCCTAGTCAAGCAGTTGCAGCAGGTTAACCCCAATCCGAAGATGGATGGGGTTTCTTTCTTAGAAACCACCACAAATTATTTGTCTTGGCATCCATATGTGGATGCCAGAAGTGAGAACCCTCGTAAAAACAAAATATATCCCCAACCCCCAAAAGAGATGAAACAATAAATTTGAGTTGTAGAGGGGGAGGGAAATTGATGTAGGGGTGCTCCCTGTTTCTGTCATCTGGTGGAGTGGTGTCTACCAGTGTTGAAAATAAAAGAATAGGAAGTGGCTTATCTTCTGGTTCGAGTTCGTAAATTGGTTCTTTGATTATTTCTTCTTTTGTGCCATCATCCTCAAATGCACCAATGCACATATCGAATGGATCCTCCATTCTCTCCTCATTAAGAGGAACTTCTTCTTCTTATTCGTCCAGATCCAGCAGTAGTGATGCTGAATCTACAAATTCAGAATAAGGGATATTAGATTGAAATTCAGAATTAATGAAATTTGAATGAAATAAATGATTCGAATTTAAAACTCCCTCAGAAATTTCAGCTTTAGAACCCTTTTCCCCAAGCAAGGCAGCTGGGAACTCATTTGTTGGCAAGGGAAGTGGGTCCTCAAGTTTTTTTTCAGCTTCATCAACATATTCATTAAATATAGGTGAAAAACGATTTTCATTCTCCTCATCTTGTCTTTTTTGTTGTTCCATCCATAAGACTTTTACTTCCTCAAATTGGGTGGCCAGCGATGCCACTATCTTGCTTTCATTTTCCAACATTCTTGAATTATCTTGAATTATCAATGAAGTTTCTTGCAATTGTTGTGAATTTTCAGAAATTTGAATTTCAAAAAAATCCCGCTTTCTATACATATCAGTAATAGGCCATGAATATGAAAAATTACTAGAATAATCAATGTCCTAAAGAATAATATGCAATGAAATCTTATATATATATATATATATTTTTTTGAAAAACAATGTGTACAACCTCTTGGAATCAATGGAAACTGCTCCAAATTGATGGTGGGGATTTATGTCACTTTACCTTGTTCAATTAAATACTTATTAACTTAAGACTGCACCATAGTATCACACCCTAGGGTCGATCACAAGGAGGCCGCTTATACGCACTGTATTTTCAATTGTCAATTTTTAATTTAACTAATATAAAACTAGATTATATAATATATATATATATATGGGGTATTTTTATTATGAAAATGAAATCAAAATGAAATTTTAAATCTACATTATCAATTAAAATACCAAAGAAAATTGAGCTGGAAAAAACAAGCTAAAGGTAGCAGCGGTGGACAAACGTTGATCGTTGGACACTCCCTTTATCATTGTTTATGAATATATTTTAATTGAATATTCCAATTTATACCTTAAGACCTCAAGCTATACACCTAAATTATCTAGATACCATATTGAAACCTCATGCATGGGTTCCGATCTTCTAATGAAAGTGTTCTGATTACCCGAAGACCTCCGAGTAATCAAAACAGGTTGAACTCGTCGTGCTCAAAGGCGAGACCTCGCCAAAGAAATTTAAACCATGAGTAAAACCAATTTAAATTCATTAGAATATAAGAAATCTAGAATAATTTATAAGAAATTGAAAACACGAGAGAAAATACCTCCTTCATTCATGCAAACAAGTTCCAGGATAGTTTAAAAGAAAATATTTTACAATTAAAGCACAAACTCAAAAGGGGAAATGTCTTCGGATCTCTGCTACCCACCACTGCATGGAATTATCCCTTAATGGCTTGATTACATCATGGAATACTCGTATCCTGTTTCTCTCTCAATCCAACCACCTTTGTGATAGATGGTGTGGTGATGAATGGAATATTTCGAGAGGTAGGAGCTCCTCTCCTTTTATAGGCAGATTTCCTCATCAAAAAGTTGTCTCATTTTCAACCCATTAATTGGCCGATTCACATGTGGACCTATTCATAAATATTGTTCATAAGTCAGTTCTCTGTGCACGCGCCGAATTTCAGATTAAATGGACCCGTATTGAAGGAGTTATGATTTTTCTATTGAACATTGCTTTCACTGGATGATGCTTCCTGAAAGTTTCCTTCAAACTTCTATCACTAAACGGACATCATAAAGGATTCCAAACGGCTTTAAATTCGTTGTGGAGACGCGTTTGGGAGTCCTCTATCATATCCAGGTTAAATCCCATCATTTGGAGGTGTTTAGGCCGAAATATGGTTCTATTACTAAATTTGTGTCCACACAGTCCGCCCGACAAAAGCTTTCACTTCATTGATTTTTTACGGCCTCTAGAATATCGATTCAACCTCTGGTCCTAATGAAAAAGTTGAAGTAAATAAAATAAGGGTTCAAAAAAATTATAATCCCAAAATTTGTAAATATAATTTATAAGGAATGACCAAAATACCCCTGTGATAAAAATCTGTTAAAAATACAGAATTAGGCCATTTCTGTATTTAGGCTCAAAATAACACCAAAACCTAAATATGTAAAAATTTCCCATTAAATAACACTATTGTGGGTTTATAAACATAATATTATAGTATAAAATTTGTGAAAATATTAGCTTCATCAATCCCCCACACCTAAGCATTGAACTCCTGAGCAATTATCATATATTCAAATCAAAATTCACACAACAATCAAAAATGAGAAAACAACCATGATCTTATCAAAAACCGAATTTCATCATGTCTCTTCTATGAAAAATAATTTACTTTTATTTTCATTCCAAAAACATAAATTTGTTCAGCCTCATAAATCCATCCATGGCTCAATCACAACCTACCTCACATTGAATTTTATGTCACTCTTCACTCAAGAGAAATAAATTCTGGAGTTATGCTCATACTTGGAAATTGCATGTATCACTATAGGCTTGTGACAATTATCATTTCTCCACAGCGTGAAACATAAAAATGAATTCAATCATGAGGGCTTTCATCAAAGGTTCAAATGACTCTCTGGATTTGGTTTTTTGGTTAAATGATTTAAAATTTCAAGGCTAGAAAGAGAAGGTTTGACTCTTAGCTACAATGCATGAATAATCAAATGAAAACCCAGAAAATTCCTCACTCAATCCACCTTGAGAATGTGAAAAAAACACCACCCCAATTTATTTTACATGGTACATGAGCCAATCAATGATTTCAAGGTATTATATCATCCAAGTTCTCACCCCCTTTTTTGTAAAGCTCTAGAAATGCACAACTTTATTTTCCTTTTTTTATATATTTTTTTTAAGCTCCAGAAAGCCACAACTTTTATTTTATTTTATTTTTTCTGATGGAGAACTGAATGAAACTGATGAAACATAATGAGATTATTACTCATTACCAATTATTTTGTTTCCCAAAATGTTCATGCATACCGCACAATACTGATAAATGAAACAAATCCTAATGAACGCACACAAATGGCCCTTCCCCCACACTCGAACTTGAAATATCCATGCAACAATACCAAGGGAATGGGTAGGTAAGGATAAATTAGCTTGTATTTTGGCTTAAACATATAAGGCAATTAATGGCATCTAAGGGCTGACTAAGGATAAATGTAAAGGTATGTATCAGGATAATATATGGCTAGCCAAAGTAGTGTCTCGATCATATTAAAAACATTAAATGAAATCCAATGCTTTGAAAGAGAAAAATCACAAATTCTGGTTCTCACAAAAAATCCAAGTTTCCCTCAAGAAAGTGTGGGTATTAGAAATAATATGTAAAAGTGTTTTAGAATACCTCACAGGATGAGAAAAATATTTTGAGTCAGTGTTTCAGGGCCATGGATTTCAAAAATCAGTTAAACTCATAAAAATGATTGAAAATACAATTCAAGGAAAAAAATTCACATCAACAATCATTTAAGGTCCTGTTTTTTTCAATAATCATTTCAATTTTATCAAAATCAATTATTTTGTGAAATGTGATCATAATTATCATTAAAGCTCAAGGTTCCTAAAAATTGAAAAAAATGAAAGCACACAAAAACAAATAAGCAGGTCGACACTCTCCCACACTTAAATTTCACTACCATTCATTTTAGCTTGAAAAAATATAAATAAAGGAAGAAAAACTAAATAAAAGGAAAGACACAACCTGACTTTATTTTTCTAGAAGCACCATTGAGTTAAGCTCCTAGTTGGCACCATTTCTTCCTATAAAGAAATAAATAAATGAATGAATTAGAAAAAGAATAGAAAGGTGAAAGGGAAGGGATAATGCTTGGTTTCACCCCCAAGTGGGTGCAAGGTTTTTACTGCCCCTAGTCAGGCAGTTGCAGCAGGTTAACCCCAATCCGAAGGTGGATGGGGTTTCTTTCTTAGAAACCACCACAAATTATTTCTCTTGGCATCCATCTATGGATGCCAGAAGTGAGAACCCTCATAAAAAAGAAAAATATCCCCAACCCCCAAAAGAGATGAATGAACAAATTTCATTGTGGAGACGCTTTTGAGAGTCCTTTGTCATATCTAGGTGAAATCCCATCATCTGGAGGTGGTTAGGCCAAAACATGGTTCTATTACTAAAGTGGGGTCCAGGTAGTCCGCCTGACAAAAGCTTTCACTTCATTGATTTTTTACGGCCACTAGAATATCGATTCAACCCCTGGTCCTGATGAAAAAGTTGAAGTAAATAAAATAAGGGTTACAACAAAATTAGAATCACAAAATTTGGAAATATACTTTATAAGGAATGACAAAAAAAACCCTGTGGTAAAAATCTGTTAAAAATACAGAATTAGGCCATTTCTGTATTTAGGCTCAAAATAACACCAAAACCTAAATATGTAACAATTTCCCATTAAATAAGACTATTTTGGGTTTATAAACATTAAATTACAGTATAAAATATGTGAAATTATTAGCATCATCAATTACCGAACCTCTCGGGATGGAAAAATGCACTGTTTTCATCAATAGAATATAAAAGGGAACAATTTCACCCCAAATATAAAGAATAAGGGAAACTTAGGAATTTTGGGACAACCCAATATACATTTATATAAAAATTGGACCGACATAATTTATACTAAAAAATTAAAATTAACACTGAATGATACAACCAAATCGACCAGACCACATAACCATATAACTCCATGTTACCTTTCTGGTCACTCTCCAACACAACCATAACATGTACCTCATGGTGACATAACTCAATCTAAAACCTACACAGGGTTTAAAACAGACTAAAAAAATAGAGGGGAGTAATAGAACTCCGTAGGTTAGCCATATATTCTACTACAAATTAACATACACCTAAGATTAATGAAACATCATTTTCATGTTTGAAATAAAATATATAAAAGCATGTTTTCCAAACAAGGTTCCATTTTATGGATGTTATCAGATAAATGTTTTAAAGTTTTATACATAAGAAGCTAGAAAAATTTCTAAAGATTTTAATGATAAAAATGAAAAACAAATTTCAAGAGGTATGATTTAAATAAAGTAAAATTTTAAATAAAACACACATGCTGATAAATTTTATATCTATATAATATATATTCTGATGATGAATAAAATACTTCCAATGATCACTAGTCACTAGAACATCCCTAGGCACAAGCTGGTTGTGGGCCCCATATACCTCAAATTTCAGTGAAAAATAACCATAATAAATATTTTTTTTCTTGCACGATCCACTAGTAGGGAACAATAACCATAACCTATTAGTCCCCAAAATCATCATCATAGTTTAGTTTGTGTTGTCATCGTCAAACATGAAATGTGAAACAAGGACAAAACCACTAAAAATCACAACAATACTAGTAAAAGTCCTCCCACCAAGATACATGTGGTTCCCTTTAGTTCTCAAACAAGTTCAGCATATTTTAAAATACAATTTCAAGATGAAAATTTCATTCCCAAAACACACACACACAAAAATCCCGCTAACTATCTTCGAATTTATTTCATAGACCAATAAAAAACATAAAATTTTAATTAAACAATTTCAAGAATTATAACAAGGATTTTCACATAAAATCCTTTCAAAAATTTCATTTTAAATAAAAAATACCCACCATTACAATATAAAACTAGATTTGGAATCCATAATTCCATTTAATAAATCAATTTTAGGGACAATAAAATGGCTCCAAGTGATACAACATGAAGTACACATGAAAACCATTTTTTCCAGAAAAATGCCAAACGAGCCTTTAAGAATTCTTTACAAAAACAAAATTTTACAACATAACCAATTACACTATTCTTAAATAGGTGTAAAAAACATTTGAAGAAATAGAATATTTTCTGAAACCCCTCAAAAACGCAGGTCACACATTCAAAACTCTTCAATTTCTATAAATTTTCCAAATGAGCCATTTATCGAGAACACATGAAAAAACTCCCAAAAAACTGATACTCACTGCATTATAAAATCCAAAAGCATATTTGAAACCACATAAGGAACCCAAATAAATTGACTCATGTGCTTACAATATTTTTCATAATCCAAAAGAGACATTTTATATCAGTTTGAGCGCATAAAAGCCAACTAGGCACATTCCTAAAAATGAGGCATGCAACAATTAATAAAACAATCTCTATGTAACACTAAAAAGGTTATACATCAAAATTTTCATGCCAAAAAATAATTTAAATTGCTAAAATAGGTTAAAAAATAGTAATTTAGCTGCTAAAATAAATAGATCATTTAAAAAACACTTAGTGTGCACACATTAACCAAAAAAAACACTTTATAAACTACACTTATTTCACACTAAATAATAATACCAATGGGTGGGATACAATACCTAAAATAAATATAATATTTAAACATCTAAGAAACATATTAATTCTAGACTATAAAGGTTGTTTTGGGGAGAACATACCTCAAAACCACCGTGTAATTGAAACACACACACGAAAACCATCCACAAGGGTTTACAAACCCTATATCTATGAAGACCAACACTAAAATAGTGAAACACACAAAAATTAATGGGATAACATAAACCATTGTCGTTCATGACAAGGGAGGAAGCGAGAGAAACGAAATAATTGGAGGAGGAGGAGGAGGATGGAGAAATGACAAGGGAAATCACATTGAAAACTAGAGAACTCTACATCATCCCTTAGATCAGCATACATAGAGGAGAGGGAATGGATTAAAACTCAAATTAGAGGCTCATTTGGGCTGCAAAAACTAGGGAAATGATACTTTGGAGGAAAATAAAAAAATGAATGATTCATGAATGAAACAAATTACTTTACCCAATCTAGATTATTTGAGAATCCTTGAGAAATTTCTCCCCAATCTGTAACTAAGATGAGATCGAAGGAGGGAAAATGGAACATGGGGGTGATATAATGGTTATTGGGATTGAGTGAGAGGAGGAATCACAAAAAACTATTAAAAATGAATGTGATATAAAGAAAACAAATTATTTTTAATTAACAAAACTAGAAATGGGCTCACTGGATTGCCCAATATATGAATAAATAACCCAAATCCACCATGAATATGTACTCCAAAGGGGTCCAAATGGATATGGTGGTTTTAATATGTCAGGGGTGGACATGTGTTAATTGGATGGAGTGAAAAATATTGGAAAAAGAAGGAGTTATAAAATAATGTTTTTATAAAATCTAGAAATGAGCTCATAGTTTGGCCCAAATGTTGAAGTAACCACCATTTTCTCCAAATACCCCCCAAAAAGATATGGGGAACTCATTTTAGGATTATTAGACTTATATGGAACTTAAAAACACAACATTTAACTCACTGAAGGCCAAATAAATGGTTAATGGTTTCTAACAAACCGGATGAAAACCAAGACATGAAAAACCAGGTGTGATAATTCTCCCCACCATTAAAGCTTTCTTCCCACAGAAAGCCATTGCACTTTCCTGCTGAAACATCAACACCCAAGGATTTATTTTTAACACAGTCTAGCTTCTAAATATATTTACAAATCTTCCACCATTAATGTAACTTTAACGTCTTTCTAAAAAAACTCCAACTCAAAAACACTTCTTAAGAATCAATAGAAAGATCAAGCCACCCCCTCTACAACCAAGATGAGAGCCATATTATTGGGCCTTCTACCAATAATCCCAATGATCACCTAAACCGAATTTCACTCAAGAAAAACAATAAATTTGGGGGGGTGGAATGGTCTCTCCACCATTAAATCAGAACTTCCATATAAAAAATCATTAAAGGAAAGACCTTAGAGATGTGCACTGCGTATCCCCACCATTAGATACAACCTAGATATGAACAAAAAAGAAATCAATGTGAACTTGAATCAGGCCTCTAAAACATAGGCACAACTAAAGTCTCCCACAACAACCAACAAACCAAAGTGAATATGGTTATAATATGAACATTTAAACCACTGACTCCCAAACCGAGGGGACAAGAACTGGGCCAACACTTTCAGCAAGGATCTATAGCCACACCAATCGGGGAAGGTAGGGAAGGGGATGAAATAATCGGTCCACTAAAAACACAAAATAAATAGAGGGAAAACCAAACACTATCCACAAAAAAAATTGTAAAATCAAGACCACACAATATTCATAATGTAGGTACAAAAATGGAAATTTATCAAAAACCCACATCCGAGAATGTTAAACCAAAGACACTGTGTGAGGCATAGGTCCACCATGATCTTTGAAAAATAAAAATAAAATTAATAGTGATGATAAACCATAATAAAAACATAGAAACTTGTTTACCACAATGGTGAAGGTAGGATCTTAGCCGAGCTCCCCACACATCCAGATATTTCATTACTGTGTGGAAAGCTTCACTCTGAGGTTTATTTCTAGATCTCTAATATTTAAAGAATCTGTTGCACCACTACCAACTTCTAAGTATCACAACACCCCACAAAACTCACATTATCAACAAAACACCTTCATCTAAATTTGAACTTATAGATACATACAACCATTCTCTATAACTTTTAAGAAGGAGAAGAATGGACAATCAATACAAAAAAACATATCAACATCACCGAACAAAAAAACTATATCCAAAATAATTATCACAATAGGGAAACAGTTTAAATAAATACCAAATAGATCTATATTCCATAAAATGAGTTAAGTAATCATTCAAAGAGGTGGATTTAACGATTGAAATGAATCCATAGGCTAATCAATTGGAAGTCATAAAAAATAGAACCATCCCTGGACACATCACAAAATCCAACATATCCATAGAAACCCACGGAACACTACTCCAAAATCGATCCACTAGAAAATATTCCATCTCAAGACGCACAAATGAGTATCACCTCTAGATCATGAAGAATCATACTAGTAAAACCATACTTCTAAAACATGAAAAAGAAACCCACATATACATAGGTTTACCAAAAACACAACAAATTTTTAGATTAAAACAATTTTGATAAACAAACTAACATGGTGGATTTTCACATTCACCAATGGTCTTTCATCAAGTCTCACTCACATGAAAATTCTCATTCCACCCCAGGCACCCAACCACTATGCCATACTAGGAATCGATTAACATATCTATAAAAAACCATGCATGTGATCACCCCTAACAACACCAAAGGATAAATAAAACATCCTTATTTTACAAGACAAAATATTCTACCTATTTCAATAATCAAGTGAATTCTATAGGCACACTACCGACCAAGTCAAAATCCATTTTTATATTTCCACACAACAAAAAAAATTACCACGATTTAAAAATAAACCCATAGTTCTCTATCCAAATACACTTCCTTTATTCAAAATATTTTTCAGAATCTCAAAGACCATACCTTTTCATGAACCATTTCATTTAGAACCCATTTAATTTATTTTAAAACAAATTCCAAAACAAGAATTCCATTCAAACATCCCTTTACCATTTTAAAAAATTCAGTAAGGTCTCCTTTCTTAATCTGACAACGACAAAGGCCAAACCCCTTTTTAGAAAACACCCAGTACTAAAAACCAATTACAAAAACAATTAATCAGATTCAAACACTTTTAAACAGCCTAAAACATCACATTGTAAATAAATTTTTAGAATCATCTTAAAATAATTCATTTGTTCCAAACATTTTATTTCAACAAATTAAAAGTTTCAATTAAGAAAATTTGATCCCATTAAATCATTCCACTTCCTCCCCAAAAAATTTGTTTCAAAAAAACCAAAAATTATCAAAAAGATTCCTATATTAGGCATTGAAAACCATCTTCCATAGTTATCACTCATAGATTTTTGAAATAAAATCAGAATATAAGAAAGGTCTAAGAGACGTAAAAAAGGGAGCTACTACTGGTGGGTGACTTTACCATATTGTTGGTTTCTATATGTCAAACACACCACAAACACATATTACTTATCAAGACCATGCCCCAGCTCCACATGGCATGACATGCCCTACGAGATCATAGAGGCCATTAGTCCAAATCCCCTTGTTGTATCCCAATCACCAAATAATTATTAAGAACCAATGAAACGAATAAAACCATACTTCCCATAGTCACCATAGGATCTGAAAAAGAAATATTTTGAGACGCACTTCTTGAACTTACCCCTCATGTTATGAAAATACTACCCCAACTACCATACCATCCCCCAAATAACAATGAAACTCTAAAAACCGAGGTTTTTTAAGAGCCGGCTTACTCTGATACCATTTTATTTGAACTAGCCCGAGTCAACCCAGAACCAGTCACTCAGGCCGCTCCGCGGTAAGTCCTGGAAGGTGATCCTGATCAGCTCAAGATGGAAGCATGCACTGAGGGATTCAACAGATTATACCAGGGAATGATTTTTCCCAAATATAAATAATAATGAAAACAGTAGAAATAATGGACACCCTCATACAAAGGTTTATAAAAATTTAACAGACATCATTTATATGACAAAACTAAAAGTAACACTGAACTATAGAACATAACTGACTAGACTTGATTACCAACTATTTCCATGTGAAATCATTTGTAACTCTCCAAAATATTGATCCCATGTCACTTAAGGAGACCGAACTCAATCTAAAACCTTCCCAAGGGCAAAAAAATAGAAGAAAACTGTAGTTCTAAGTATTAAAAATCAGTATTTTATCCCAATATTCCATTCCCAATGCACTTACACATAATATAATGGGAAAATAAATTTCATGTTTGAAAGAAAATATATAAAATTATGTTAACCAAACAAGGTTCCATGCTATGGAAGTTATCATTTAAAATTTTGAATGTTTTATACATAATAATGCTAGAAAAATTTCATAAGATATGCACCTTCAAAATGAAAATAATTTTCAAGAGGGATTATTTAAAGAAAGTAAAATTTTAAATAAAACACACATGCTAAGTAATTTTCCAGACAAATACACTTTATTCGGTTAATTAATACAATATATCCAATGAGAACTAGTCACATGAACATCCCTCGGGACTAGCTATCCATGGGCCCCAGGTATCTCATAACTCGGTGAAAAGTAACCATAAAAAATATCCATTATCCTTCATGACCCACTGGTAGGAAAAAATACCCATAATATAGTGGTCCCCAGAATTATTATCATAGTTTACATAGTGTTTCAATCATAAAACTTGCTATGTTAGATAGAGATGAAACCACTCCATATCACTAGCATACTAGTACAAGTATGCCCACCTAGATACCCAAGTTTCCCTTTAGTTATCAATCATGTTACAAATATTAGAGAATACACTTTTCACATGAAAATTTCATTCCCAAATCAAACACACAAAAACATCCCACAAACTAGCTACACATTTCTTTCAAAGATCAACAAACCACATAATGTTTTCATAAAACGATTTCAAGAAGTATAACGAGGCTTTTCACATAAAATCCATTCAAAAAATCTCTTTTAAAGAAAAACACCCACCATTACCATATCAAACCATATTTTTCAGGCAAAATACCATTTAATAAATCTATTTGATAGAGAATAAAATAGATTCAAATGGAACAACATGAAAACAATTTTTACTAGAAAAATGCCATACGGCCCTTTAAGGATTCTTCAAAAAAAAACATTTTCTAAAATAACTGATTACAATATTCATAAAGTGGTGTAAAACCCCATTTTTAGAAATTTAACATTTACATAAACACATAAAAAACTCATGTTAGTCATTCAAAACCCATCCATTTCTATAAAGGTTCTAAACGAGCCATTTACCCCGAACACATGCCAAAAAAATCTAAAAACTAATACTCACTGCATTATAAATCCCAAAACTAGACTGTAGACCTCATATGAACCCATAAACATTGATTCATAGGCTGCCAATATTTTCCATAATCCAAAATAAGCATTTTATATCACCTCGAGCACATAGAAGCCGACTGAGCAGTTTCTCGAAAACAACTAATGCAATAATTAAAAAAAAAACTCCATTTAACACAAAAAAGGATATAAAACCGAACATTAATGTCAAAAATTTATTTAAATATGTAAAAAAAGTTCTAAACATTACAATTTAGGTGAGAAAGAAAATATATCAACTAAAAAAATGCTTAGTGTGTACACATTAACCAAAACAATACAAATTTTTCTCAAAATCAGGCATAAAATATAATTCATACGTGCAAAATAATTAAACCAATGAGAAAATAATTCCTAGAAAACATATAATGTGAAACCAGAAATAAAATAATGAATCTTGTATTATAAAGTAAGTGCTTGGGAGAACCTACCTCGAAACCATGGTGGAAAAGAAAGTCACACCCAAAAACCTTCCACGAGGGTTCAAAAACCCTATATCTATGAAGACCATACATAAAATAATTAAACCCACCTAGAAAACCATGAGATAATATAACCCTAGGTCATTCATAAATATGTATGAAGGGATAGCTAAAAAATAATGGATGGAGGAGGAGGAAAGAGGATAAAGAAGAAGGAAACTCACCTAGAAAACTAGATAACTCTTCATCTTTCAATAGATCTGCACCCATAAAGGAGAGGTAAGGGAACTAAATTCAATATAGATTCTACATAGGTATGGAAGAACCAGTTAAAGATGATTTTTGGGGAAAAGATAAAAATTGAATGATTCACGAATGAAATAAATTACCTTACTAAATATGAAGGATTTGAGAATCCTTGAGTAATTTTTCCCTAATTAGTTACCACGATTAGATAGAAAGAGGGCACATGAAGCATGGGGTGCAACAAAGGTATTTGGTATCAATTGAGAGGTGGAATAATCTATAAAATATTAATAAATGAAAAATATTTAAAATAAAAAAATTATGTTTTTCAAACTATAAATGGGCTCATGGGAGAGCCCAATACCTAAATAAATAACCCACATCTACCATGATCATGAACTCTTAAGGGGTCCAAATAGATATGGAGGTTTGAATATGTCAGGGTAGGAAAAGTGGTATGTTGAATGTGTGAAAAATGTTGAAAAATGTAGGAGTTATAAAACAAGAAAAGTTGGTTTTTAAATATAGAAATAGGGTCACAGTTTAGCCAAAATCGTATTGTTACCATCATTTTATCCAAAAACTACCAAACAAGATAAGGGGTACTCATGGTATGATTATTAAAAATAGACATACCTTAGAAAATCAAAATTATTATCACCTGAAACCCACTAAAATTATCAGGATTTCCAAAAAACTGTATCAAAACCAAGACATGAAAATTCAAGTGTGGCAAATTCCAGATGAGGTTTTCTTTCACTTTAGTGTGTGTAATTCCAATAGAGGTTATACAGAATACTTCCATTATTGGATTAAATTGGAGGTTTCTTTTTTACATAGGTTAGATCCCAAAGAATGTTCTTTTTCATTTATGGTTTGACTATCACCTGGTGGATTTTATCATGGTTATGTTCTCACATGATTTCACATGATGGATTGTGTCATGGTTATATTTCTTACATTATTATGGTATGTTATTCCCATGTATTTTATTGATTATGATTTCATTCTTATCAAGTGAAATTTTTTTATTCCTTTCCTTTTGAATATAATCAGTTTTTATAAAAAAAAATCGTGGATGATTAAAAAATGGTTTTTGATTAAAATAATGCATTGTAGAACAGTATTTTATAAACCTATAACTACTACATTCTTTTTATTATACAATGTATAGATTCTATGGTGAAATCCTAATGTGAATAGTTCACAAAAACTAATTTTTCCATTGGGTTGTTGTAGATGTTTATTTACATGACCTAGTTAACGGGAAAGTAATTATGTAGAATGTCACCGTCTCTTTCCATCATAGACATTGTGGTAGAATGGTCTGGAGGTGAATGTTGGTCAGATGAAGACTCATGGGTGTTATCTTGTCTTACATTCTGGTTGAACCAATTTTTCTTGGATTGTATTGATCTTTTACTGTTCTCTATCTTCCGATTTGTTCTCTAGTTATATATCTTGTTTTGTTCTTTATAAGACCTATTTCTATTTTCTAAATGCACCTAACTACCATGGTGGGCTATCTTGGATGGTGTGTCTAGTTGAATTGTGTTAGTTCGTTATATAAATTAACTTCATAAAAGTGTATAAGAGTGAATATTGTTCTCAAATAGGATATTAAAATTGTTATTTTTCATATACATGTTGTAAACTCATGTTCTAATAAGCGGGATTAAAGGTTATACTTTTTGAACTCAATTTTCATTCGTTGAGCTGTGATGATCATTCAGGAAATTTTTTCTTATATACTAGCTATGTTATTCACTATGAAGGTTTTATGGAGAACTTATATGTTATTTTTTTTATATTTAAATTTAAATCACACTATCCATTTTTAAAATGTCACATACATCATGAATTATGATATTCTAAAGATATTATCATCTCAATTTTCATTCTTTGAGACTTTAAAAAGTTATTTAATATTTTATAGTGTTTATAATTCCCTCATATGTATTTTTATCGTGTTATTTATTGAATTTGGGGGATTTATAAATACATATTATGTTAAACCTTTCTAGGATTTATAATTCAAAAGGTAAATAATTTGTAGGAATTTTTTCAACTCATCCCCCTCCATTGAGTTACAATGTTTCATCTTGAACTTATTACTTATATTCACAGTTTCTTCCAACTATTGATTTTATATTGGGAATTCACATTCACTCTAGATAAAATGAATTTTTTTTAAAATATTCCTTGAAAAACATTATCTCCATAAAATATTGGGATTATAAATAATAATTCACATTCTCATGAATAATTATTTCTCTTACATGTGTATATTTTATCTTCCCAGCAGAGCTCTATATAAGGAAAACTAATTTTATTTGACTCATGTAGACATCATATTTGTATTTTTATATTCTCAAAATTATGTTTTATTATTCCATATATGATGTGGGATTTTAAAAAATTAATTTTTAAATGGATTTCCTTCCATAATCATTTGTTTAATCATCAATTACAAACATAATTGATGTAGTCATTATGTATTTTTCAAGTAACTATTATTAAAGTTTACCTTTTTAAAATTTAAAATTTTCCAAAAAATTGTTAACTTAACCTTTTTAAAATAACTTTTTAAATTGACCCATGAATATCTATTTTTCTGAAGAAATTATTTTTTTTTCTAAAATATTTTCAATCAGTTTTACCATGTGAAATGGTTATTTCACTATAACGACCATTAATTTTATTGAATGTTACTTTACTTATTTTAAAAATATTTTCCACATAAACCTAATTTCTAATGAATTTAAAATTAAAAGGGTGATTTATTATTTTTCTCTAAATTTATTTATCCAATGATCTTAAAAATATTTTTCCCATTTATTAAAAATTCCTTAATGTTTCTTTTGTAATAGAGGATATATGTTCTTGTGCAACCATACCCCTTATTTTTCAATATTTATTATGAAACATTATAGAGTTATTTCTAGGAAAACCATATATTTTATGTATCCGAATTAATTAATATTATATAGATGAATTCTCTAATGTTTTAATGCCATGTGTATATATGGATGATTATTTTATGATGGGTGGGTAATATATAAGACTCCAATACATTGGAAAAATCATTACATCTCATGATATAATAATGATTAATAAGTAGTTACTCTTAATAATCAATAAAAAATTGGGTTTTATCCGTAATTTACTATGGGAAATAGGTTGTGATTTGTCACCCACTAGGAGAAATATGGTGTGATACATGATCCAATATGGGGGGAAAAGTAACTTCTAATACAATATGTTATGATATCTATGCTTATTATTGTGCCATATGTTTATGTTAAATTCCATAATTTTTCTCCAAGAATCATTTTTATTATCTCACACTCTCATGACATGGTATATATCAGTTTATTTGACAATTTATGTCCCACTATCATGACTATGTACAACTATTATTATCCATTGTTATTTTCAATATGAAATTTCTCCCACATAATTGTATTATCATATTCTTATTACCTACACCTTGATGAGATTTTATAGTTACTTTCCCCTTTTGAGTGTGTGTCATTGTCACTTTCTTTTGTTTCTATTTCCCAGGTCATGAAGATGATTATAAAAAATGAGTGTTCAAGTAAAGGGCCTAATGTTGTTTGATTATAGATAAATGTCCACAAGTATTGTAAAATAAGTTGCCTATGTATCAAGTCATAAATTAAACCTCTATTCTTGGGAGATTTAGATTGTCATAAGATTTTATGAAAATTAGTTGGAATATATGTATGTTTATATTGGGCTATATCTCATTTTATTCAAGGTAGTATATAATGAAATTGAATCTAGAACCATACCCAAGAGTATGGGTATGTGTTGCCTATGTTAGTATAAGATCAATGATTTATTATGTTTTAGATTTATGTTTTATATTTTTATTGACTTTTTTAGTTTTTTTAGGATTAGGATAATATACATTTAGTGATAACCCTAGAGATAATTCTATATAAATGATATTATATTTATTTATTTATAAATTAGAGATTATGTTGTTTTCATTCAATTATATCCCTTTCTAGATACTCACAAATGGAAGTGGATGTAACAAGTTTTTCCTTTAGGGAATTCAGTTTGAGAAAGTCCATTTGAGCATCAACTCGATCGTCAGTCGATGCACGATGAGTGGGTCTAAGACTGAACACCCGTCTAGACACTCAAGATGAATATTCCATGGTTAATCTAATTATTTTTTGAAGTCATTATGAATGATTTATTATGTTGAGGATTTATGTTAATAAGTACCAGATAACCTAGATTAATTAAATATACAATTGATTGTGAGGGATTTATATTGAACACAATTCTAACATGTTGGTTTTGGAGAGTATAGAATTGTGTGGTTGTGTTTTCCCTGATACTTTTTATGATTGTTCTCTCATTGTTGTAAAATTTCATTGAAAATTTATTCCCATTTAGGTTAAATAATTTCTTCATCATGAATATATTGTGTTAACAATTGGAGAGATGTGAAATGCGATGATCTTCCTAATGAGAAAACATCTTAGACGGGAGTATGAGTACAAAATCTTGTAGGGATTCTCACCCAACTCTCCCAAGATATGAATAATACAAAACCAAGTATAGATCCTAAAACCAAAAATAAAGGAGAATATTGTTATCCATTATTTCATGAGGAAACATCTACCCAACTGAAGTGGCTCTTCCAATCCACTTATTACTTCTAAATGAATCATTGTGATGAAATAGATATTTATTTTCTCTCAGGTTCTTATAACATGAAATAGTGGTTCTAATTATATATCTCTTGTATAGAGGGACTAAAAAATACTGTTATATTATAAAATTTTCAATAAAAAGGGAAAAGTAGATATTATGGAATGATAATAGTTCAATAAAATGTTATTCACTAAATATATTCCCCAAAATTATCATATGAAAATAATGTAAAACTTTCTAGAGCTGAAACGGAAGGAGGATAAATCCATTAGCACTTATGAGGATAAATTCATGACACTCATAAGGTATAAATCTAGTTTTATTACAAATATAAAAATTAATATAGAATTATTATTCAGTTTTCTAAAAATAAGTCTTCAAATGAAATTAAATATAAGAGTCTTCAGTATCTATGAAACAGTTGTTATATGTGAAGATAACATGGAAATTGAAGGGACTTCAAGTGTCTAAGTATTTTATATCAAATTCTTGAGTGTTAAAAGGGAATTATGTCACAAATAAATATAATTGAGGAAAATAAGGTTCTAAATAATTCACCAGACACAATCTAATGCATAAATTTTTAAAGAGTTTAAACAATAAACCAATTAGTGAAATAATCCATGATTTAGTTGAAATAATCAACATCAAAAACCTCCAAATCATATGGAACAATGGAAAACCTATGAAATTAAAACAATGAAATTGGGTCTTGAAAATGATGTAGACCAAGGTAAACTAATCATCCACTAAATAAATCTGATTTTCAAATTTTATTCTTGCACAACTCCATCATTTTAACCTATAATGCTTACTGAGAACACAAAATCACCACCCAGATAAATAGATGTTGAATTAATAATAAAAACTTCTAGTGGTATGGTAATTTCTTCTCAGGATAATGTTTTTGGGATTATGATTCTTATTATCCTTATTTTATATGATTTCGATGTGATTTTTGAAATTCCTTATATATCTACCCATAAGATTCATATTAATCAACATGATAGGGAAATCAAATTTTAAATTTCATGAAAACATTCATAATATATCAGTTCAAGGATGAATATAATCCTTATTTAGAAACTAGTTATATTATATGAGTTATGATACCCAATCAGAAGTGTTTCTAGTTAAAATAATTATAAGAAACACAATACTATTATTGACCTATCATGAGTCAATAAGATATATTTCCATAGTTTTAATGGTTGATATCACTCTAGGAAATATTACATGCGTTAAATATATATTTCAGATAAACAAAGAAATTTTTATTTGTAGGTGAAAATAAAAATTATGAGTACATTATTTATTTAAGGAGAGGGGAAGAATGTACCACCCGGTGATTTTGAAATGTATACTTTTTGCTAAATTAAAACTATACTCAATAACCTATTCCACAGTAACACCAAAATAAAAATAATCATGACATATTAGTTTAATATTATTATGAAAAATATAAGAATAATAAAATCATTAGTAAATAAAAATTTATTACTCAACTAAAATCTCAAACACTTAGATAATTAATAATTAATATTTTTTAATATTAAAAATAATTTTTCCTTCTCAAATAATTATTTATTAAATGTTTCAAATTATTCCATAATAAATTAAATTAAATTAATTCAAAATATTATTATATATGAAATTATATATTTATATTCCTTAAAGAACTCAATGATAATAAATAATAATATTAACACATAAAAACGTAATTTTTTAATAACATTATATGTATTTTATTTTTATCCATTTTCAAAAAAAACATTAAAAATATAATTTTATTAATATAAAATCAACTTAATTTTTGAATTCATTAGGTCAAAATTAGAATTGTTTTATTTTTTTATATTTTTCTTAAATGGTTAAACATGTGGTGAATAGTAAAAAATTACCAATTTTGTAAACAATGTCACATTTATGAAATTGTCATAAAAATTTAATAATTATAAAATTTTCAAATAATTTGGTCAATAAAATAAATTATATATAAAGAAAAAATTCATTTAGAAATAAAATATTGTATTTAGAAAACCTATGTCAAACATTTTGGAAACTGAAGTAATATTTTACTTTACTAAATACTATTTTTGGTTTATTTATTTTAACTACGTATCTGTAAGGTGTAATTAGGTTCAAAATAGTTTTAAAATCAATATAAATCTAATTTTGATACTAATAAACAAACTAATTTCATATTAATCAATAACATAGATAATTTTATTTTAATCATTATTTAAATCATAAAAATACTCTTTTTCTAAAAATAGTTCTTTCACAATATGTGAAATCATATTAAAAATACTTTTTACCACCCATATATATTTTACTGGACCCAATGGATTTCATATTTAGAATTATTAGGTCAAAATTACGTTATATTATCCATTTTAATTTTAGGAATTTAATGAAAATTACAAATGAAAAAATTAGTTACGACTACAAAAAATAAAAAATTAAAGAAGTGAAAAAACTAAGAGTTAAAGAATCAAAAAATATTAAAAACATGTTGCAAAATTATGGTTGTGTATTTTTATTCCATACATATTTATCCATTCCATTTCTATATATTTTTGAATAAATTTGAACATTGAATAGTTAATTTAACTTTTATATTATTAGAAAAATGCTACTCCTCACAATTACAAAAAGATCCATCACTTCCCAACTTCCCCTCACGCTTCATGGCTCATAGATTTTAACAAACACTAGAAAAAATTTTAGCCCCAGATCTATTGAATCAATTAGAGGTGAAAGGGGGTGAATTAGTGATCCCTTTTCTTTTATGAGTTATTCCCCTTTTGATCCAACATATTGAACATCTAAAATATAAATATACACTCAATTATTTAAAATTTCCTTACCTTCGTGTATAGTAAAAGAGAGAGTAGCACACAATATTTTGATGGTTTGGATGGAACACCTAATTCTTTATGTGTTAGCTATTCCCTCAATATGTATTCATCATTAAAATATTTATTTTAATTACAGTGTTTTAGTAATTCTATAAAAGCGTGATTCGATATATCCTCAATATCCATCTCATCGTTTATTAGTTAGAATCCCCAATCATGATCCTCTTCATCAACTTATTATAACCCTTAGTTATAGTCCCTTTGACTTTTTGTTTTAATGATGTAGTATAAAACAATCCTTCTTCATTAGAGTGGTATTCCTCTATAATCCTATAGGATCTTACATGATCACATAAAAATTTATTATCTTCAGTACTATACTAGTCTCGAAAAGTCCCCCATATCATTAATGATCCCATTTTCACTTAACTTCATTGAATACTTAGGTATTTCTAAATTAAGAATTTGTATCTTTTTCTCACCATCTTCTATCTACAATAGAAGATGTTTATTAGGTTCTCAAAATTATTCTCCACTGTTTATAGATATTCCATTCATCTTCCCACCCATTAGTATATTCATCTTTGGTAAGAAACATATATTTATAATCATTTAAATATGTTATGTGTATATTTCATTTTCATTAGAATTTTGATAATATTCAATATTCTGTGTTCATTATGTTATCATTCCAACTTCCTTGTTTTTTTTAATATGCTATATTTTTATTCAATGTAACTTTATTTTTTGTCAAGACTCCTCATTTTAATCTCCCAATGAATAATGTGTTTCCTTATATAAAATCCACTATAAAATTAACATATTCAAAACTCATTAAAAATTTCATCATGGACCTTAATTTTTTGATATAGAATTCATTTTAGTTCATTTCATCATCGTAGGATATTTACTCATGTGAGGGAATAAAAACTTATAGGATATTTCTCAAATATTATATTTCCATATCAGACCTCAATCATCTTTAAATATTGTCCAAATAAGAATTTTTTTGATCTCTCAATTATCATATGCTCAAGTCCACATAAGATAAATTTATGTGTAAAATACATCAAATATCATATGGGAAAGACTGTGTATGTTAATTATCTTATGATTTTTTCAATGCTAGACAAATTCCATTGATAAATATTGAACTTCTTCTCCTGATACAAATATATTATAAACAATTCTCTTTGCACCAAAACAACTGCCAAATCTCCAATAATATTAGAACAACAATTGTCACACTGAACACACATTGAAAATATAAAAAAACTACAATAGTGAAATATGAACAATAATATCCCCTATGTATTTTTTGGAAATACCATAATTTCCCAATGTCAATATGACTATTGGGATAAATTTTTTCATCTCCCACTTGTTTAAAATAAATTATAATTTTTATTTTTGAGGTATTATTATCTATTCTTATAATGATGATGAACTATCATTATTTTCTCCTATTTTAAAATCTGAGATATGGAATATACCACATTATTTTGTTAGTAAAAACCATTGATTATTCTACTTTATGTCTATATGGGATATTCTAGTGTAGATAAAAAAGATATATATAATCAAGGAGGTCCATAGAATTTATACACTAAAATCCATGTGATAACATGCTCAAAATATTCCCATTTATTAAATATTGACATTATAGAATTTATTTACATACCAAAATGTGCATATACAGATAAAAATCATAAAAAACTCATATACATTCAATATAACTACCCCCTTTCTCATGCATTAAATTACCAAAAAACCCCTATAATAAGTGAGTTTAATATAATTACAACAAAGGTGATTAAGTGTCATTATCATACATTAACATTAATGTTTTCAAACCAATCTAGAAATTTCAGATTTATTGAAAACAATTGATTGGTCCCAAAAATCCCAGTTTTGAAGTCCCTAAGTTGATAAACTATTAATCATTGTGTTTTATTTTTTTAGTGGTTCTCATTGTGAATCTCATATTTCTTGATATATAGTGTGCACAGATTCTTGGTTTCTATATTAATTCTCAAAATTTTAGTTAAAAAATATCGAAATAAAAAGAGTCATATTTGTGTCTTTAAGATAATAGTCTGGCTGAGAGCTTCCTCTCAAATGAGTCTATTCATTTCTTCTAATATAAACATGGTAAGATTTATTTAGACTCTCATTTTTATTTTGCATATCATATGTTTAATCACCTTATTTTTCACATGATCTTATTGTTTGTGTGTAATAACCTTTTCCACGCCAATTTTCTGGTTCTTTAAGTATCTAATTGGGGGAAACTTCCCACCATTTTTAATGTCATATTCTAATTCCACTTTCACTCTTTTATCCTCAACATGTATTTTCTATTCCCCTAATTATTTAAAAAAATTAAGTTAATTTGTACAAAAAACTAGGACATATTTTTTAACAATCATAGTCTCCATAGAATCCTCACATGACTTTCCACTATTTTTCTTCTAAAATATCTTAAATTTTGAAGCTTAGTGAATCTACCTTTCCAACATTTTCTTGTATACCTCCTCCTTGTGACATACCAAACTAAATCTTCCTCAAACTTATTCCTAAATCCATAATTTTCTTTGAGTAAGTAGTTATGTTATAGATCTGGTCAGGCTTTGTATCCTATGTGATTCTTCTCTCACATTCCCGTAGAAACAACCTCTTGGTTCTTTCCTCTTTCCTAGTAAGTAAATATTGATTCATCAAGAATTGAATTTATGTCCAGGATTACTAAATCTCCATAAAAAAACTCAAAACACCATTCATCTGGATATGTGTTGTTGCTATCTTATTTCAGATTAAACCTTAATTTTATTATGCATTTATTGGATCCTTGGAATATTATACTTTTCCTTTAATGTAGAATATTTCCTCATAGTTTTCTTAGCCCTAATATATTCATATTTTGTTTTTAGATATGTACCATTATATAAAAATTTTATATTTTAAAATTTATTAATTCCATAATTACAATGTCCATGTGAAATATTCTTCTCATTGATCCTAGAAGACTCTCTATTTACCTTATCATACAAAGTGATGTCTTCTCTAGATGTTTTCTATCCATACTGATAATTGAGACATATAAATTATGACTTAGTATTTTCTTTGTCTTTTAAATATAGATACTCTTTGAGATCTATAATAATATTTTTATGTTTATATTTTTTAACCATGTACTTATTGATTTCATAATTTTCTTCATTCCCTTCTGAACATACTATTCCTTCCCAGTATTCCCCATTTCTTTCTATCTCATGATTCTTCATTTTTATTGAGGTATTGTAGTTGAATTATAAAAAAATATAATTTTTCTTTTATCAACCACTCATGATCTATAATATATTCACCATTATCATCACTTCATGAAAAATTATATATATTATCCATATGAGAAAAGAGGGGAAAAAGTATATGAGTATCTATATGAGTTATATTTTTCTTTAATTCATATAAACTTTCTTCTTTTTCTCGTGAACGACTTATTCTTCTTTTGTTTTTTATGAATTCCTAGTATCAAAATCAAATTTGTATTCTTTAACCTACTTTTTGGAAATAATTTACAACATGAGAAACACTATTATATTTATAAAAAATAGGTAGATTATTTTATTTTCATTTCTATTTACGCTTCATGAATATATTTTATAGAAGAGAAATAATTTGGATGATGTATTATACATTATCAGTATTTGAGTATTCATATTCTTCAACCTCATATTATTTGAAATTTCCTTTTATCATGGATTCAAAATCCAATTTATCATTTACCATTATGTTAAAATAATATGAATTTCTCATCTTATAATCTATGAAAATGTATTATAGATAGTCAATTATCATACATTCACTTTATTTTTGGGTTGATATTTCTAAATCAAACTGATTGGAAAAATCCCTCTTTAGTTTCTTTGGAAAATATTGGAAATCTATACCTTCACATAAAACCAAAAAGACTTTCTCATAATATTATCTACCCATGTGAAATAACTATCAATATATTTGTCATTATCCATTTTAAATTTTTTAAATTGGACGTATAAAATTTGAATTTTAGCTTCATTGATTTTGACATTACTTTTATAGTTTCTTCAAAAAAAATTCCCATATTTCGTTACCAGTTTTGAGACGCCTAACCTTATTATAGAACTTCTATAATAGATTAATCTAGATAGTATTTTTTATCCTTTTATTCTGATAAAATTTCAGTCTTGTCTACTTGAGTGAATGACACACTATTAATAATGGGTTGAAACCCAAAAATTATAGCATCAGTCAATTACAATTCAAGTGATATGAGTTTAGGTATCATTATATTTATCTATATATGATAATTATTCCTCCAAAATAAGATAATATATTGCCTATTAATAGATTAATTATTCTCCATATTGTAAAATGATCCCTTGAATATTTATAGGGATCAAGATCTGATACTAATTTTTCATCTTAGATCCATTGCATAATTGAGAGGGGAGGGGGGTGAATCCATGATCACTTTTATTTTATTATTTATTCCCATTATAAACTACCATTATGAAAATATTAAATTTATTGATCCACTCAATTATTTTGCATAGTCTCACCATGATATACATTAATATGGAAAGAGCGTAGCACATAATATTTATGTGTTTTGGCTCAAAGACCTACTCCTTGCAATATTAGTTATTCAACCCCACATGTAATCTAAAATATAATATTATGGTAAATTATAGTTGTCTACTGTGTAAAAACATTTTTGATCGGTTATACCCCCACCCCAATAAACTTCTATTCCTCAACTAGTCATACTCCCATATCATGAACATTTTCGTCAACTAGTTACACACTCACAATTTCACGCTCATTCACTTTCTTGTGTTGATCTAGTTGTAGAATGTACTTCTTATTTAGATCTATCTTCCTCAATAAGGATATATGTTAAGAATTTTTTGTTTATATATTTAATATCATCAGAATTATGCATCTCTAAAATCATCTTCAATATCTTGAATGATATATTTATCCCTCATCTTGTTCGAATACTCAAGTATTTCACCATTAATGACTCCTTAACTCAACACACACCCTTATATACATCTTAATTGATGTAAAATTGGTTATTAGAACCTTAATTCATAGTTTGTAAAACATCTGTCAATATTTAGATCCTTATGTATCTTATTCTTTCACAACATATATATTTTTATTATAACATAAGTATATTACATCGAAATTTGATTTCCATTCGGATTTGTTAACTCCTCCATCATATTCAAGAATAATATTCTCATTTATGATTCCTTTATTTTGGTAGGTATGATATTTTAAATAAAAATGATATAATTTTTAGTCAAGCAAACTCATTTGAATCATTAAAATAATTGTTCATTTCGTTATTTGAAATCCTCAATAAAATCATCCATTTTCAAACTCATTAGTAATATCCACATGAAATATTAGCTTGAGATTCCAAAATCATTTTATCTTCCTTCCTATTCATATGTTATTTTACCAAGTGTAATATAAATCAGAAATATGATATTTTTATTGTATGATAATTATTTTATGGATATAAATAATCTTATGAGTCAGTCTATATAAGACAATTAACTTATGATATCTCAATTATCTTATGGGTTGGTCTATATAAGATGAATGCCCTTTCCAAATTCCTCAATTATCATATAATCTAGTCCAAATAAGTGAATTAAATTAGGATATGGACAAATTATATAATTTCAATTAAAAAAATATGAAAGCTCATATCCATACACTATATTTTTACGAACAGTTCTCTCCGCATCGAAACACATGTCATACCATCATTAATATCATCACATCAATCATCGGAGTAAAAAAGTATTGAATCTATTGAAAGAAATTCAATGCATATTTTGGAAAAAAATAACACCTCCAAACTTCTAGTTAATTACTACAGCTTTTTTATTCCCAAAATACTACCTCTTAAATTCTTAATATATTTTTCAAAGGCACTTTTCCATGGTGTATGTCAAAACATTCAATTATTCCTTCAATCATTTCCTTTATTTCATATTCATCCTCTAATGAATCTAATATTCCCATGATGACATAATTTTATCATAATCCTAATTATAGTGAAATTTTATTATTTATATTTAATAACCATTTTATACATTCCTCAAAGCCTTTCAGAAAATGAAAATCTCACTTGTGTTACATGCATACAACCAAATCTATAAGAGCAATGCTCTATTATTTATAGTCCCCATACATGGATGGTTAAAAATGTTATTTAAAGTATTAATTTAATATCTATAAAATTATTATGATTTTAAAATTATATACTATTTCCTATTTTTCTCCCATTTTATGGAAACAAATGTGTTATTCATGCATTCGTGTACACTCCATCTTCGCAAAAGTGACATATTTCACATTTCAACTGGATTATTATCTATATTCAACATTTCGAAAATAATATTAAAAAATAACATCAAAATTATATTATAAAACTACTATAATAGTGATATTATTCCTTATAAATTACTATATAAACCGTACTCACTCATAGATTATAGTTGTTTCTTCTTTGGGTTTGTATAACCTTGAGTAAGAAAAACTCTAAATATTTATATCATGGATGACTATAGAAACTAAACTAATCAATTTACTAGATATTAGTTAATAAATATCATTTTTAATGGTTTTTAATGGTTATATTAAGATCTAACTTATTTTTGTTGCATCATCCTTTTATTCATTAAAATTTACTAAAACAATGTCACCACGGACTTCGTTATTAAAAATCATAACTAAAATACATATGAAATGAAATTAGATCATTATAAATAATTATGAAACATCAATTATTTTCCAACAGTGATCTCAAACCGATTACCTTTTAATTTAAAATTATGTATCAACACTGCCATTATGAAACAAGTAGTAAATAAGAAATCATTACATACAACATCCAATGATAAGAATAAAATATTACTAACTGATATATTGTAATAAATTATTATATATAAAGTTTATTAAATATAATTTTTTTGAATAATGTTATCAAATATGTGAATATGATATTTATTTTTGTTATACTTGTGGATAGTGTACATTCATCTATGTGGGATTAATGGTTTCTGTTTTTGTTAACTCAATTTTCATTCATGAAGTTATGATTATACTTATTGAAATTTATTCTTAAATTTTGGGTATGTTATACCCTATAAATTTATCATGTTTAAATTACTATTTATTTCCTATTATTATCTTTTCTATCACCCAAACCCCCTTTTAAATGTTATTAACATTATGAATTGTGATGTTTATAAGAGATTTGTGTATTGATATTTAGTATTTGAGGAATATTGAATATTCACCACCTGTTTAATTTGAAGTGGCATATATGAATCCCATGTATGTATTATTATCATTTTATTCATCAAATATATTTTATTTCTAAATACACCATATGTTATACCTTTCATGGGTTTATGATTCAAATAATAATGAAGTTGTATAGATTTTGGTAACTCAAATCACCCTTATTCGAGTTATACTGATTCATCCTGAACTTCTTACATATATGATTAGTTTCTCCATACTTTTTATATAAATCATTATACTTATATATTGGGTAAATAATATTTTTTATTCCAATATTTCTCCTCGATGAACTCTTTCTTCATAAAAGTATGGCACTGTTAAAAATAATTATCTTTTTATTTAATTATGGGTTTTCTTACATGTGAATATTTTATCATCCCACTAATTTTAGGTTTTTTAACCAAATTTTGTGTGAAATCATTTGACCTCAATATTTCCATTCTCCTATTTTAAAAATTAATTATTATTATCCCTCCTTAGGACATGGATTTTCAAAAAGAGATAATTTATAATATTATAATGATTTCCTTTGAAGATTGTTTTTTGTATTTCACTCCACATTTACATGATATAACATTTATTCCCTTTTCAAGGAATCATTAGGTTGTTTTATAAAAATTAAATGTTTTGAATAGTTTTCACTTCACCTTTTTGATAGGATATTTTTAAATTGACCTATAACATCACCTTTTAAGATATTTTTAAAAAGCAATTCAATTTTTTGAATTTTTTCTTTATTAACATATTATGACACTTTTATTACAATTATATTAAATGAATCTTCCATTCAATGTTATAAAATGGTCTTCTAAATAAACCTTATTTCTAATGATTGTAAAAAGAAATGGGTTTTTGTTCTTATTCATCAAATTGATTTATCTAATAATCTTAATATGGTATTTTTCAAGTTTTTCAAAATCCATAATGGTATATATGTTACACTAGTATATATTTTTATTCCAAAATTTAACTAATTAATTTATATGGATTATATAACAGTCTCATAAAATTTTCTGGGAAAATCACACTTTTCCATGTGTAAATTAAGTAATGTATGATGTATTAATGTTACTATTATTCAAATCCATATATATATATATATGGATGATTATTTTGTGACGTTTGGGTCCTATTTGACTCTCCAATTTAGTTGGTAAGGATTTAAATCTTTGGAAGTTATAAAGAGAAACTATAAGTTTTAATTAATCCACTGTGAGAAATTGGATTTGATTCCTCATCCAGTATGGGAAATATGTTGTGATGAAATATCCACTATGGGAAACAAGTTGTGATGCTAAATTCACTATGGGAAACATGATGTAATGCCTGATGCACTATGTTATGTTTCATATGTCCATTATTGTGATACATTTCTAGGTTATATTCTAATTATTAAGCACAAAAGACGTGTTTATTAACGTACAATCTTATGGCATAGTGAAAATTAGTTGATTTGTGATTCTAAGTACCCCCATAATGACTTATTAAAAAAATTTGTTGTCCCATGTTGTTTTTAATAATATATATTACCCTTATCATATTTTATCATATTATTATGATCTAACCTTGGATGACTTGTTGAAAAATTTCCCCTTACCGAGTGCTTGAGATATATCATTCTTATGTTTTTATTCCACTGTTCAGGAAGATGAGTACATCCTACGATGATTATTCTAGGGGGTGTAGTGTGGTTTGATTTTAGAGAAATGTTCACAAGTAATTTAAAATATGTTTCTTATGTAAACAGTTCTCAATGTAACTAATCTTTCTCATTTTTGGATTGTGATATAATTTTAAGATCTATTTTTTATGTAATGAAAATTATCTGAAATATATGTTTTTTTAACTTTAGTCATATAAGTTTTTATCAAATATAATATTTAGAGAATATTTTTTTAACCCTTATCTCGAGAGTGTGTGTGTAGAGATCATCTATATCTGGTGTTACTACTGAAAAATCAGGGAATGAAACGATATAAATTATGTGTTTATTTTAGGATCTTGGAAGGATTTAATAAACTATATTTCAATACCGTCATAGCAATAGTGAAATATATTTTTTGAACAATATTGTGTTTTATAACCAATTAAAAACCACAGACCTAAAATATCAATTTTTTTCATACAAATATCTTAGTACATTGACATAGAGATATGAATGATAATTAGAAGAGAAAAAATATTACTATCATGTTCAATAAGGTTCATGTTTGTAAAGTCATTATGAAATATTTTTCCTCTGAGGGATATGGGTGAATGGAAGGGGATGGAGTCACCATTTTCTATTGAATTAAAAGAATTGATTTTTCTTAAGTGTTTATGGTTTCTATGGTTCTCCTTGAATAAATATTTTGGAACGATTTTGTTAGGAATTATAATCTTAATTCATGTTCTAAGAAGAATATTTGGAGGAGATGTTCCAAATGATTACTTATACCGAAAATGGTTGTAATAGTGGGAGACTTTAGTGGAGGCATGACGTTTGAATTTTTTATCTTCCAATGGTTGTGTAATAATAAATGGTTTGGAAGACTAATTCAGTGAAACATCAGGGTATCATTCATTATTCATCAGATATTAGTGTTAATGTTTAATCTCTTTAAGGAATTAGAGATTATTGATGTCCAATAGAGGGATTTCCATGAATGATGGAAGAATGTACAACCTGTATGACTGGTTTAGACCAATTTTAAAGGGTTGGGACCATTTTTACATGTGTGATGATAATAATGAGTGATTACTTATAATTCTTGATCATAGTGTGTTTCTTCCTATGTTTTTAAGCATTAATGTCATAAGGTATCTTTCAATCTGGGGATATCTAGTTCTTTTTCGAATTAATAATGGATTATATGGTATATGTTCTAGTAGATTAGTTTTCATATACCTTTAAATGAATTTATATGTCCAACATTTGATAACAAACATGTCCTCACTTACAAAAATTTGCATGTGTGATATTGGTATTTTAGCATAGTACTATGAAATGGTAGAAACATTTTTGTGTGGGAGTCCCCAACACTAAAAATTCCATCATGAGAGGTATGTGAGGGTGAAATAGATAAATATATGATTAATATATAGGATTTATTTGTTATATACTTCATTATTTTATCGTAAATGATGTGTGAGTTTCAGAAGAAACATAATTATTGGATTTCTACCCCATGTTTTGATATGTCAGTGATGTTTGTGAGGAAAAAGTAAGGTAAGAAAATATTAAGATTATGAGAAAACTATATTGGTTTAAGTATAATTCTTTAATTACATAACAAACCTCATGTACTCAAGATGATATATTATATTTTTCGATTGGAAGAGCTTATGTTAAAGATAAATAATGATTTATCAATACATATCATTATTTTTTTGATCATCGAGATTATTTAATACTGTTGGAAAGCATTTAATAAATAGAATGGATAAATCACTTAAATATTAATTTTATAGTTATATTTTTTAACAAGAATAAAAAAAGAAATATATATTTTATCTTCATATGATTTTCTAAAATAATAAATGAAAATTCAACATATAAAATATAATGTATATATTTAAAGTTACAATTACACTTTCATTTCAATATACTATATACTAAGAGGAAGTGCATCAAACAAGAGGATATTTAATATTTATACTATAAGAAAGGCCACATGAACAGATATTTTATTTAATTTGGAATACATAAAATCTTTTATTTTAGATATATTAATTATTTCACGTAATATATTTTGTTTAGTTGTTATGTATTTGATATAATTTTTTACTCCCACATGTGTATCAAGATATAGAAAAAATGATGCTGAGAAATATTTAATGATTAAAAGCTGAGAATAATATTTTTGTTGGAGAATAATGAATAAGACATTATAATATGATTTAAACCACACAATGCCTATTGGATAGGGTATAATATTTTAAAGGTAATAATACTTAATCCATGTAATGAATAAAAAAAATATAATAAAATATACTAATTTTATATCTTTATATTTTTTAGGCACCATTTAATTCCTTTTTTAACCCACAGTCAATTTATAATTCATTACTTACTCCAAGAAATGAATATCAAAAAATGAATTCTTTATTCTGAAAGAATTAAAATTCAATTTGAATTGATTATAAAATCCAAAATAGAGAGATATGTCTTTTGGTATATCTTAAAACTATTTTCTGAAACAAATATAGTTAGCACATGTTATCCAATATAATAATTTTATATATAAATCTCACTAGTAACATTAATGGTTCATCATCTATATTTATTTATCAAATAATTCAACTAAAATTATTTCCATATTAACCCCAACATCACATTGGGAAATGGTGGGAATTACACCCTTATCATCCTTTAATTTTGGGTTTATGCAATGTGGCCTTATCAGACATGATGTGTTCCCACATGACATGTGGGTTGTCATCACTCAAAAAGAACTATAATATAATTCCATTAACATTAAAAAATTTAATAAACCAAAGTTACCTCGACATAAAATATAATATAAACTGTAATGGTTACAGAAAACATTAAAATTATGACGAAAATTAGAATAGAATTATTTCTTACATAAAACATTCATATAATAAATCATTATGTTATATTCCAGTAAATGATATCCTTATTTTTATAACCTCGCATCAAATAAAAACTAAAAATTGGTCTTTAAGACTTTGATCATATGATCATCCTTAAACTAATAACTCATGATGGTATCTATAACTCTTATTTTAATGAATATATATATGCTTCCAAAATTTACACTATTATTAGATGTTTTATGGTTCTTATAACCATAAAAATTTGTAAAAAAACATCAAAAATTTAATTCCCAAAACCCAATACATAAACACATCATCCATTTTATGTCAACATAGGTTCTTACTTTGTCTTGGGTCTAAGTTATAGAATAAGGAGTTGAAATGAATAATTACCTAGTTCTCCATATTTATGATGAAAAATATAAATATATCCCTATCTTGAGATTTATTTCCTTCCATAATACTCAGAATATTTTCTTTAGAAATTCATTTTGTTATTCCATTATATTCCAAACATGAAACATTAACTATTCCATTGATAAATATTCTTCAAGTTCCCCTTCCACAGTTATCACAAGAAGTACATTGAGCCTTCTTTCCTATGTGTTCTCCACCACACGTTCTGTTACAAAACTTCATCTTTATCTTATTTTGTGAGTCTAAGAGTTGGTTAAGGTATTGGGTTTTAATCACATTTCAGTATAAATTACTGGATATATTCATGATAACTTTTAATACTATCATCATCCAACATGATTTATCATAGTCTCTATATTATCCTTCATGTTTAATGTTAACATGATTCCTTCACGTTCCACACATTAACTAAAACGAAAATCATATTGTGAGAAACAATAATCTTATTGGGATAACCATATAATAATTAATAATATATTTAAATCATAACAATTTATTTTTAATTGAATACACCATAAGTTTTACATAGGTCATTCATTGAAATAATCTATTCATTTACTTTATAATGGATTTGTAAAGAAAATTTGAATTATCATAAAAATGTACCACAGGGACTGTCAAACCAGGTTCATTGTGAGGTCCATTTTCATTTACCAGGTGATGATCGGGTCAATCTTAATTCACCCTTTTTGATGTTATTGCACCTAGGTACATTTTTACTAGAATTATGTCCAAATTTAGTATCAACATAGGGATTTATTGATAGAAAAAATCTTTTAATCACTTCCTTATCAATGCTTTAGGACGTTATTCGACATTTATCATGAAATTTCTATAGGGCTAGGATCCATGATCAATATTTTCCTAAATCTATTTCCCAAGAATTATAATTTTTTTATATCAACTATAATGTCCCAGACCCTAGTAGTACAGACTCGATGTCTAATTTATTAAATATTCATTATATATAAGTAATCACATCCTAAATATCAAAATATTTTAGTGGTCTTGGTGAATTAGATACACACATGATTCCAAAAATATAATTGAAACCAAAATTTACTATATAATATTTTTGTAGAACAACATTATTGCCTTCAATATATCCATTAATATCATTGAAAGTACTCTTAATGGATTCATATTAATAGATTAATAATAATGGTGATTTGAAATGATCATTATGTGTTATTTAAATTAGAAACATTCTAGAACCAACATGAACAATCAATAGGAAAATGTAAATAATTGAAAACAGATTCCATTTAAATGACTATTATTTCATGTTATGATGCAACATAATAAATATGTACTATAAAATAAATGAAAACACATTCATTTTAATCATTGAGATGATAATTAAAATCATCCATATATATTTCATTAAAAAATATCATAGATAATAATATAAATCATAATAACCATGGTGAGGTAAATAACTAAAAACACATAACATTTTATCAATATACTGATATTAAAAATAATTAGACGATAATATCAATGTGAAAATATCGTGGATGATAAGATAATATACGATCAATATAGAAATGTAAGTATCTAAGAAAAAATTCAATTTAATCAAAAAACCGTGAATGAATTTCATCCAATGATAATACCATTAATAGAATATTGGGGATATTACTTACTATATTATTTGTGAATGATATTTTCAATAATTTTATGTCATATTCTCAAGAACATGATACCTATACGATCAATACATTTCACAAGAGAGTTTTAAACTATAGATAGAAACATGTTTAGTTCTAGATTACTAAATCACCTCATTAGACCACTGATGCATCGAGGGAGTATATAATTCTAGGCCCCACCCATCTCTACATCTTCAAAGAAATCTTTATATACCAAAAAATATATTTAATTCATGAACAATGTGCCTTATCATCAAATATCCTTATTGAGTAACGAATACATATTTATCAATATATACTCAGCTAAACAAATAACTTTTAACGTATAACACCATATTTATAAATGATATATAGTTTTAGTAATAAATATATTGATGATAAATAATATGTATATTTCGTGGAAATTTTATATCTAATGATCATAGTAATGTGAATATTTAAAGGGAAGTTCAATGAATAAAAAATGAGTTAATTAAGTGATTGATAGTAATTTCTTAGTTCAAAATGATCATAAAACATCCATTTAAAGTGTATGTATGGTATCAATATAACATATCACCAATTTATTATAAGTAAGGTGAAGGGTTATTTTCATTGATGATCAAAAATACCATAAAAATATCTTTAAAAACATTTTTATGGAAAATATACATTTAATTTTGAAAATCAACTTTTAAAAATAAATGTTCAAAAAAATTGAATATAATTTTCTTTGAAAAAAATTATAAAACTAAAAAAAAGATTTAAAACATTGAGTGGTTTTGCTGGAATGAATTTTTTTAAATTTCATAATGAATGAAATAATGTTTCCTTATATATTTTTGGTAAAATATAAAAATTCTTTGTTTTGTAAATGACAAGAGGATTCCATTCATTTTTTATAAATGTCAATTTTTATAAAAAAAATTAATAAAAAACATTTAAATCATAAAAAATTTAATTATTTTTATAAAAATATTGTTTTTATGTAATCAATATTTAGACCAAATATATAAATAATGTTAATATTATTAAAAACCTTTTCTAATCAGTTTTATGTGATAAAGAGTAAAAAATGGTACTATTACCTGAAAAAATATGAAATAAATATTAAAAAATAAAATTAAAGGTGTTTTTTATCCAATTATTAAAAATTTCCTTCTATTAAAATTCAAGAATAATAAATACTGATTAAAATGGGATTCTAAAATAAATACTTACCATGATCATAACATTGAAGATAGAATTTGCCATTAAATAGATTAGGTGTATTAATTTTAATTCCAAATAAAATAAGAGGAAATAAAATAATATTATAAAAAATTAATTAAACATATAATATTATAATATCAAAGATAATGAAGCATTAATATACCATAGTGAAAAGAAATAAAATAATGAAATAATTTACCTCTTCGTAATTTTCATGTCAAATCCCCTTCTCTGAAATGAATTAAATTTCATCATAAAATTGCATGAATTATTAAATAATAATGATATTATATACAAAAGGATAATTATTAACTACATATAAAATAAATTATGTGCATAACATCACAATATACCTCCGTGAAGGGGAATTGATTTGAAGTCCCTTACCTTGAGCCTGACTCATAAAGTATGTTATTTATAATCCTGAATAATAAAAATATTTTAGTTAGTTACATTCTTAATAAACATTTAATGTTTATTATTCCTTTTATTTCACATGTTATCATTTTACATAATGATACATATTCTATTATGTTTATATCATCTGGTTTAATGATATTTTAGTTACGTTTAAAAAATGACTCTGGTGGGTTGACTATTGCCCTAAGAGGCCATTATTTTAACTAATACAGAATAATAATCATGTAATAAATAACATAATTTTCAATAAATTATAATTTTAATACCAATAATTAAATATGTTTTATATAAACAAAACATGTTATGATAATATAGATGCTAGGTTTTACCTATACAAAATTAATGTTTCCATTTTTCAACAATATTTATGTATTGAAGTTAGGTAATATTTTATATTTACATAATGATAATAATCTAATAAATATCATATTATTTATTTAAATATAATTATATATATCATCCACATGGTTTGGGGATGAAATTAAATTCACATCACTTCGTGAATATGATAGACCACATGTATACATATGACATTGTCATCATTCATTGAGTGAAAATGTAAGAACGAAAATGTTATATTTTAATTTAAATGTGATAAATATGTCATTAATATGATAACTATGTCATTTATATCACATATATTCATGAAATGTATACTCATTACATTCAATGTAATGTGTTAGTGAAAAAAAATCACATCACCTAATGAGGCGGTAATCTGCCGTACACACAAGAAATATTATAGTATCCACTACAGAATGGAAAGTAAATTGGAATATATGATAAAATGAATAAATTGGTTTAACTATGTTATAAATATCATATATATATATATATATATATCCATTATAATTCTTATTAATGATAGGTGTTGTTGGAAAACATCTTACATCGATTTGTGAGGCGGTAGTCCGAAGTACACATGAGCGACACAATTATTTCACATTTGTGAGAAGAGGAGATGGATATAAACAATTATTATAACAAAATAAATTATCAGTATGTGGAAGTCGTTTTTGTTATTATATAATAAATAATTTAGAATATTTGAACAATGTGGATGAATAAGTAAGATAGAAATGTATAGTTTGAAATTATACCTCTTCTTAGGAAACCTCAATGGATTATACCTATTGCTTTACTAGAATGGATTTATGAAAAAATAAATTATTATTGGATGAAGATAGAGATGTTGGAAATTAAATTAGGAAGGCATTGGATGAGACTAAACTATTGGAAGGTGTCAATAAAAGATAAGAGTGAGTGACCATTTATAAGTGAGGTGTGAGGAACACTTGAAATTTTTGAAAATAAAAGGTGTATTAATGATTCATACATGAAAAAAAATAATAAGAGAGTATTATCGATAATTAGACATTATAAGGTAGATAATTTTACATTAAAAATAATTTAAACAAGTTGTATGTCATTTCGGCACCTAAATGATTAGTTTAACTCTTTAGTAAACCCATTTTTACCTTAACGATGATAAATAAATTTAACTGTTTTAAACATTCATTTTGGATAAAAAATTATTTATTATTATAAAAGGTTTTAATATAAAAATTCTATATGAAATTATTTCTAATGAAATAAATATTATTTATTAGAATAATTTTTAACTAATTTTACTTTAAAAATAAATTAAAATATATCTTAAATTTTTAAGTAATTTAAATGTAAAGCTATTTTTAAATAATAATTCCTAATATTGATTATTCATCAAAAAATGAATCTTTTTAGAAAAATAACAACAATTTATAGTAATATAAGATTGATAAACATATTTCAAGATTGAATTCATTTTTATAGAAATTTTTTTCAAAAATTATCAAAAGAAATTAATAAAAGTTCTCAAGAAGCAACAAACTAATTTCTTTAAAAATATGTTTTTTAGAAAAAATTTATTTTATTCTTTCAAATGTTTGTAATTTTAATTATAATCAATATATTTCCATTTAATTTATTTAATATAGTTATAAATCTGAAATATTTCCTAATCAAGATAGTAATATTCAAACCCACTATTTTAGTGTCTAATTTATGAAAATATACTATATTATAGTTCATTTTGATTGGTCATTGGATGTTCTACAAGATATCAATGAGACTAAATTTAAAATATATTTTATGGGTTGTATAGGATCAATGTTTTATGTAATGTATTCTATCAAATAAAATCCTATTATTTTGAAATTTCATAGTTTTATAGAAATTGAATACATACAAATCAATATTGGTTATTAAAAATTTATAAAAAGTAAAGATATTGATGTGATAAAACTATCTCAACAATTAAGATTATAAAATAAAATTTTGTTTAAATTTCCTAATTATTTTACCATGGCAATAATAAAAAATATAAAATATCTAATTTATAGATTAATATAGGAATTAAATATTTCGATGATTAGTTTTTGATATCAATACATGGGAGATCCATGGATTTCCAGGTGACATATGATTATAACATATAAAAAATCAATAGTAGTCATATAAATGGTTAATACATAGTTGATCTTATATCTCCTTGAATGAATTCAATTAGAAATATATGTTTTGTTGAAATAAATCTATGGCCTCTAATTTATAGGTTTCCTTATTTATGAAAAATTACATAAATTAAAAATTTTAATAATAATACATGATTGGAAAATTCAATACTGAATTTCCTCCAATGTCACAAGAAATAATTTTTTTAGGTAGATATACTTATGTTGTTTTAAGATATTAAGATGATGAGGAAAATTTCATAGGATTTAGTTATGTGACATATTATATTCTCCAGGCCATGTGTTAAATGTTATATTTCCAATCCTTATAAAATGTTTGTGAAATATAAGAAAATCAAAGAAAAATATAGAGGAGTAATTTAAATTATCAAACAGTTCTTTAGAAATATGAGGGATAACTTCATTGTTCTTGGAGAGGAATGAGATAAATTTGTAGAGGGGAAACAAAGCTATATTTGAAAAGATAAATTTTTTCAAGTGTCATTGTTATGATTTATTTAATAACAAACTCAATATCATTGTTTCTAGTAGTATCCAATTATATAAACAAAATTATATTCTTTCTTTTGATACAAATATAAAAGAATTATAATTAAACAACATGATACAAAATTTTAGTGGTATAAAAATAGTATAGTATTATCAATGTATATATTTTGGTAATATTATAAGGAAGAAATTGGATAAGAAACCTATGTTATGATACAGGATAAAATTATATGTAATTTAGAGATGACATCTCTTGATTTATTTTACTCAAAGTGGTGATTTAATTATTTGGATTGTAGACACTGATAAAAGCAACTAAGCGCTAATGAAAAAAAAATATTTCAAAAAAACGTATTAGATCTAATAAATGTGAATTACTATATGTATGATTTAGTATTATAGGAATTGTTTTTAGGGTAGGGGCCTAGACCCAACTCAAAAAAATAATTTTTTTATTACCACATAATTCCTACAAAATGAAATATATATTATTTATAGTTATAATTATAGTAGAACAATTTTTATATGTACTGTATGTATTACTGACATTAAATTATAGAAAATTTTACATAGAGGTAGTTAATTGACTAAATCAACCTCTATTATAGATAAATTATAGCTCATATCATATAGTTAGTGAAAAAAATATAAATCACAATTGGAAAGTGATAAAATGTAATACTCTTAATTTATGAGATATTTCAAGATAACGATATTATATTATATAGTATCTATTCCAAATATGTTTTAAAATATATAACATATCTGTATATCTTTGAGGGAGTTTTTCTCACTATATACCACCTTTGTTCTATGAGTATAGATTCATACTATTGATATATAGTCCTAGAAGTTCACACACAAATTATATCACAAATTTCTACAAATCTAGATGAATTGGAGTTAATGAAGATGATGAACCAAAAATATTGTATCAATTAACATATGATTTTTCATAATGAAGTCTTCTTCTCCTTCATTTATGACAGTGGCATGTCCCTGGAGAGAATGGATCTTTGGAGGCATATGGATTCCTTTTTCATTGACAACCTTCCTTGGAACATTTGAGGAGACTTCAACACTATTTGTGGATATTTTATAGAAGAGAGGAGGAATGGGTATTTAAAACCCTGGCTTGAAGGATTATAAAAACATTCATACCACTAAGGGACAGAGGAATATTAGATTAATTAGTAAAAAATGCACTTGGTGTAATAATCCCTAGAGAAGAAATTTCATTTGGGTCCATCTTCCAAGATTACTCACTAATATCCAAGGCTTAGAGTCTTTTCTATAGACAACCATTACACAATTGAATAGGTTCTTATCTGATCCATCTCCTTTATTGGGGGATCTGAGAATTGTAAAACCAAAAACTAAATCATTCTTTTATTCCCCAAGGAAGAATCTATTGGAAATTTTTATGAAAATGATGAAAATTTACTAGGAACCTGAGGAAGTTAAGGGATCATGGGTTTTCCTATCAAAACCTATAAGGCACATTATGTAAGACATACACGATTGGATGGTGAATAATCAAAACAAGTATAGTAGAGTGGAGGACATCTAAAAAGACATTAATAAGCCAGAGAAGGATCATCATGATAGATGGGATTATAGAAGCTTCACTATTCATTGTGATTAAAAAATTATTTTAGTCAATAATCTATTATAGATTGAGAAGGCCTACAAGAACAAACCTATAATTTGATCATTGAAAGAAGGATTCCAAAACAGTGCTTTATTCCATGACTACTTTATGGAAAAAGGAAGAAGAAAATTCTTAGACTTGACAATGGGACTATACTTATAATGTGGATGTATTATGTATAATGGAATTAGAACATTTTGAAGGAGTCCTGGTGGGTTTTTTCCTAAATGATAACATTTCCCTAGATGGAAAGATGATGAATAATACTTTATGGGGTGTTTACCAAGACTAGTGGAAATCTTAGATACTTAATCCTTGATAGAAATTCCAAATGAGGAGGAGATCCAAGATACTATTCACATTATGTCTGAGGAGAGTGCTTCGGGCCTTGATGGGTTTTTGGGGCCATTATTTTGCATCATGGGGCATTGTGGATGTTCATGTTTTTGAATCCATATAATACATCTTCAAAGGTTACACTCTCAATAGAAGTGTGTCTGATTATATAGTGGATTTGATACTAAAGGATAATGATCCAATGATCCTTAACCACTATTGACCAATATGCTCATGTATTTTCTCCTATAAAATTCTTCCTAGTCTCATTACCAAGAGATTGAATAGAGTTATCACAAGATTGGTTCAAAAGAGAAAATGGTTTTGTGAAAGGCCGAAACATCTAAGGGGAGATCCGAATTTACAAAAAAAAATATTGGACAATATCAATAAAATAAAAAATGGATCTAATTATATAATTCATGTTGACATGGACACAACTTTTGAAAAATTTGAACGGAGTTTCATTATTAGGGATGTGAAGAAATTCAGCTTCCAAAAATGGTTTTGTGACTTGTCATTTAGGTATTTTTCTTCCCATTGGATCACAATATCTCCAATGGGGAAGTATTTTGTCTTCCTTAAAAGTTTCCATGTATTTTGACAAGGATACCCTTTATCACCATACCTCATAATATTGGTTGAATATACTCTATTAAGAAACATTCATAGAATCATGGAGGGAAGTGGGATGTTACTGACTAACAATAAACAATATTATGGTATCCTTTCCCATATAATTTTTTTCTAATGATGTGCTTATTTTCAATATTGGTAGGTGGAAAAAACTCGAGAACATCATGATGGTTATGTTAATGAATGGTCATTTAAGTGTTCGAAACATTAAATCAAAGAAAATCAACATTTTTAATACTAACAAGTGTTTGGTAGATATAATAGATATTTTCCTGACATCCATACTATTCAATGAAATAATATCCCATGTATTTATTTTGGAACACCAATTTCTAATGGACACATAAAAAATTAATTTTTCTACTTCATTATTAATAGAATAATGGGGGGAATCAACAACCAAAAAAATTCATGTGGAGGAAGATTCACTGTGATCAATAGTCTGTTTACATCTATCTTAATGCACATTCTATCAATTATTAAACCACCCAGATTTATGATTATCAACATGAAAGATATTATGGAAGCATTTCACTAGGGTGAAAATAAAATGGCATACTGTCAATGGGGTTATTGGAAACGTATATTGAAACCTGTAGAGGAGGATGGTGTTTCTATAAGGTACATGGATGAAACCATATAATGTAGAAAACCATGACTTTCATGGGATATTGTAGAATAGTATTCATTATAGGCCTCCTTTATCAGGAATAGAAACTCTGATCATTGGGAGGAATGGGAGATTCGAAGAACCAAGCTCTAAGGCCTATTAAGATATATGCTTAATCACTTGTAGGATATTGTGGATACAACCCTATGAATTATTAAGAGTGGTGATATTAAATCATGTAAATGAAATTAGGATGGTTATAACGGTACTTCTTGCAATGTGATATCCCTAATATGTCATTCAAACAGGTGATAGGCCATCCAACAGTGATGGAGGTGATTCTAAAAAAATAATAAAAGTACATGATTGGTATTATTATCATGAATGGTGAAGTAGATAGGTACCACTTCACTAGTTCAATTTCAGATAAATTTAATGGTTGTGATTTTATAATGATGCACCATGTGTGGGATGTATGTGATTAGTGGGTTACAAAATTATTGTGCATAAAAATCCCAATGAGGATGATCTTTTTTATCTAGAAAGAGATAAGTCACGTGATTCCAACAAATGATAATGTATAGAGGATTGGTATAACCATGGGTTCTTGGTGATTGTGTTTTGATAGACCAAAAAATGAATCATCACTACATATCTTTATTAATGGCGAGTGATAAAAAAATACCTAGACCCCTATATAACATATTCTCAGTTTCAACAATGAAGTGTACTTCGTGAATCATTTTATTTTCTATAGGTTTTATGGATTAGGGAATGAGGAGATTGTAATAAAGATACAAAATGTTATTTTCACATCAATATGATGGAAACATTGGGATGTAAAGGACCAATGAAATATGTGTAACCATCACTCACTTATTTAGTTTAAAATGAGGATTAAGGACCTGTTTGGTGAACTGGGATCAGTTCTTGGAGGATGAAAAAAGTCTCATATGCTTTGAAAATTCCTTAACAGAACCTATGAGACTACGAGATCACATGGTCAATATGGTAGATGGAATAATTCAATAATTTATTTGAAACTAAATGTTGATATCACCTATATGAATGGAAATATATTAGGGGGTGGGTTGATTAGAGAACCAAGAGGGTCGGTACTCGTAGCCTTGAATTCTTTTTATGGTCTGGGTAATTCCATGGGAACATACATCAAATGAAATTTAATCCCCAATGGGATCTCATTGGTCTCATTAGAATCTTATCAATGGATACGAACCAGGGGAATATTTTAAATCACATTTGGAGAGAAGATAACTTTATAGTAGACATGTTATCTCAAATTGTAAAGAAAGGATATACTCTCATCATTTACACTAAATTAGGCACTCTCTTTATAGAATGAAATATTTTTATTCAAGGGGATTACCTTGGTATTCACTACTTTTTTCCTCCTTGAGGCCTTTCATTTTATTTCTTACTAGTGGGTGGGTTAACTCACCGTTCCTAATAAAAAATTAGTTTTCAACAAAGTTATTTATTTATAAGAAATAAATATTGGAAAACAAATTTCAAAAAATATTATTTTTGAGAGGTTCATTTAACATATTTTTATTACCAATAGGTTTTTAGAGGATGAATGTGTACTTGTATTTCTTATTTGATTTTGTAAAGAAGATCCTGAAATGAAGATTTTCCTCTAGAATGTGGTATTAATCTTGAGAATATAGACTAAATAATGATGACGTGGATGTGATATGTATGTAGTTATTTTGTTTCAAAACATATGTAATATTCAAACTCAACTGATATTTGATGATACATTTCAGGATAATTCCACTCCAATATTTTTGGAATGTTTAAAATTTAAATTAAATATTTAATCAGAGTAAGGAAGAAATAATGAAGTGTTTTGGAGTTAAGATAAAAATTGGCCAAGTCTGGAGATATGTATGAGTCATCCTAGAAGATCATATGCATCATTAATTACATGATAATGATTCATTTGACCTACCCATGGGTCATTTCTATATGAATAGGAGTAATTTTATCTTTTGTATAATTCATTTACCTCTTTATAGATGTCAATTCCATTTTTATAGGATCGAATTACTTACTCTTCATAAGAGATATTGATAGGAACATGTGTCAAAGACATAGTGAAAATTTACGAGTCTTGATGAATTAACATAAAAATTTATAAAATTATTTTTTGAAAATTAAATAAATCTATATGATGCTAAAAATATTTCATTTGAATTAAAATTTAACATTGTTTCTGTTTTTATTATAGAATGTAAAGATGAAGGATTGAAAAATAAAGAATAAGGAAAGAAGAGTATTTATTGAGAAACTATTGAGTTCCCCCAAGAACAACTTTATGTTTTGATAATTTAGAAAAATTATTTTTTATATCATTTAAATCCCTTAATAATTTGAATTTTTTATTGATGTCAGTATTCATAAAATTGATCATATCATAAAATTTGATTGATTTTAATGAATGTAGATTTTATGTTGTAATTTTTCATAACATATTCTATGAGTTTCATGAAGTTTTCATAGGCTAAATAAGTAATTTTGACCTTAAAATATAATTTATATCTATTTTTACTATTACCATTTATCCATTTTGTAATCCATGGTGGTATTTTGAAATTCAGCTAGCCAATTTGGGACCCATGTAACAGTTATTTCTAAAATCATTTTACATTCATATGTGGTCCATATCTTGTGTAAAAGAATGGAAAATTGGTTGAATTTTTGAAACATAATAATATTATATACATATAATTACAAATAATAAAATTAAGAATAAATCTATATTAGATTCAAAATTAGTATATAATTTAATTAATCGGTTTAGTATGATTTCTGTAAATTTTCATAATTATTTTTCTTCAATTTTTAATTAATAAAATGAACTATAGAGGTCGTGTTAAGGTGATTCTTAATTTTTTTAAAGATAATGCAATTCTAAAAATATAATTAAACTGGACACAAATATGATTCTTCCATTAGATAGTTTTTTTAGGTCTTAATTATGAACTATAAATATATTAATAGTTTTCCAGAATATAGATACATGTTTCTGTTAAATGAATCTTCTATGTATATTCACTTATTCTAATTTTGTTATGTGAATTTCCAATGATTAATCACCTACATGAATAAGATATGTAGATTTGTTTATGTGATTCACTTATGTGGACTGATTACATTGATTTTAATTCATGACTTGATTACATTAATTAATCTACATGAATCTCATATGTAATTTAATTTAGGAAAAGGGGGAAACCCCCTACCTTGATTTTATAAAATTATTCATTGAACTTATATAGGTCATTCAAAAAATTTAAATGGTCCCTTTTTTCACATTGTTTCCTATTTTTAATTGGTGCATGTTTACTTCAAATATTTAAATTATTCTAATGAATTTATAAATACATATTAATTATGTAGAACCTGTGAGAGCTGTTTTAAATTGTCTTAAAATTGTTTTTGAAAAGAGAAAATCATGAAATATTTTTTAGAATGAAACTCTAACATTGAGACTCAAAGATATGTTTTAATATTTTTATTATATTCAATTTTTTCTAAAATAATATATGTTGAATTAAATCCATTCAATTTTTTTAATATTCTTAATATATTGATATTATGTTTCGAAATTAAATTCTCTTTTTCTTCTATTGTATATATAATTATTTTTAATTCCATATTTCAAATTCAAACTTGTTATTTTTAGGGGATCCTTCATTAACCTTTCGTTATAGAATCTTTCTCAACAATTAAATTGAATGATATCAAGTTGGTTTAAATTTTAAATTATTATTTTTAACACTAGACATGACTTTAGATTTTATTATAAAATTATAATACTTTCTCTCACTCTCTCTATCTATCTTTTAGATATTGCAATATTTTTATTTTTAAATTTTAAATTTTTTTAATCATTTGTAAGAGGTCTATTTAGTTGTTGTATCATTGATGAATTTAAATGTAGATATTAATGTAATTTTAGAAGTGATATATAAGATTAAATTATGATGTGTTCATACAACGTATAGTGATTGAAAGTTTCCATACTAGGAGAACCCTAAAATGATCCTGTATATTATTTTTATTATTTCTTTACGATCTCTTAATGTATGAACAAATTTTTTTTAAACTTACACAACCTTAACAAGAAAACGTGATCAAGAACCCAAGAACCATCACTGGTGGTTTATAATTCTTATTTATATTTCTCTCTTTTTTATTGAGTTGGTAACACTTATTCCTATAGTGAATAGTAAAAATAGTAAAAATTAAATATCGTTGATAAGTTAAAAATTGATTTACTGAGGTGTTAAACGAAAAATATATGGATCAAAATGACCTAAATACTTTTCCAATTCCTATTTTAAGGATACATTTTAAACCAAGATTATCTATGTCGTGATAATGATATATTTTTAAGACTTTTTATATGTGAAAAATATGGGTACAAATTATTTTTTTCAAAAATTCCATTTGTGTGCTCTCCCCCACTTATAAAAGGCCACTCTCACTTATATAATCTTCACAATTCAAATTCAATTTCATTTAGACAAATACTAAAATAATATATTCCTTAATTACATCCCATCATCATAGATTACTTATTTTTTATTTAAATGTATAAAGAGTGTCTCGGGAATAAATACAATGAGGCTCTTCGAAGAGGAGGTAAAATTATTAAAATTTCATTTTGATTTATTTATTCATACACATCCCTTAAATATTACTAAACTATGATAATATAACAACACATGTATCTAATATATAATGAGATTTTATTATACTAATTTAATGAGCTATATCTAAACCACTTTAATCAAATTGTACGTGAAACAGTCGATCAGGTGTACGATGAACTATCACCTCAAAAACTGATGTAATTCCCTTTCAGTCACTAGAATTCAAGATGGAATATAATGATGGATTTAACATATATATATATATATATATATATTATATATGTGAAATTATTATAATTATATTATTTTTATATCACATATATATTATTCCCTTATATTTCATGGGGGATTTGATAATGTCGCTCGTATGTACGAAAAATTAACGCCTCGTGAAGTTATGTGATTCATTTTTCACGTACAATTTACATGGAAGATTGTAGGGAAACTTTTAATGAATATACGATATATTTATTGACCAGAAATAATTGTGGAAATATAATGTCACAACTAAATTCTTAACTTCCAATCTGTTGGAAAATAATAACTTCATTTGTGCATACTAGTGGACTACATCCTCCACGTTACAATGTGAAATTTTTTTCATTTATTTTTACAAGGTTTGGAAACAATGATGGATGTTATTAATATAAATTATGTATATAAATAATATTAAAATTGAATAAAAATTTATTTTAGTTTTGTTCCATCCATTTATAAAAATACTGAAACAATACTCATGTATACGTATAACCTACCATCTCAATTAACCATTTAATCTGTTTCCTTATGGATAAAATTATTACTATGATGTATCCAATCTCAATGTAAAAGGACATAAAAACATCCATGAAAAAATGTAATTGTCCCCCGAAATATTGATTTCAAAAAATAACTTTTAATATATAGGCGATAAAAGACTATGTGTAAATAATATATCGTAATATATATATATATATGAATATGGTTTTAAAATAGAATTATAATAAAATTGTTTTTATTATATTGTAGGTTATAACACGCACAAAGGAATTTAGACATATTGTCATAGATTTGGTTCTCCACTTTTGTTTTTTGAGACATATGTGATGTTGTGCACCTATGTTCCTTTATGAGGTTTATATACGACCCATTTTAAATGTAATATCATGAATTTATTTATTTCCAGGATAATTTTACTTTCATTTAATGTTAATATTTTTCGGCGATAATGATCCAAGGTTACCAATGTTGTAATGGTTTTATAGTACTATCCCATCATTTATCGATATTATTTATGTTTATGCTTCTGATATTGATGTATTATGATCCATATCACAAAAAATAATTAACTGTATTAAAATATACATATTAAATGAACATAAATGTTTTACCTTAATTTACCTCTATTTAGGTACTCATGATTTAAAAATAATATTTTTAATAAAAATACCATCTTTATTTCTCTCTTCGTTCGAAAACATATTTTCTTCCATATGAGTGATTTAAAAAATGTTTTCAATTTTATTAACACCATCCAAAAGATATTTTAAATAAAATTTAACCCATGTTTGAATATTTATAATGTTTTTAATAGGAATGTACATTTCATTTCTCGAATGAGGTAATTATTTACTTTTTCGAAATGTGTAGAATGTTATTTTTTAGCTTGTACAACATGAACATAATTTTATAAATTCAGGAATATCATTTTCAGGGAATACTAATTTATATGTTTCGGTTTTCATTAAAATAAAATTTTTATAATACTTAATTATTTTCCTTATTTTTTAAAAATTTATTCTCAAAGAAATGTTATTTTCCTCATGAAATGTTCCAAATGATCATTTAAAATTATTTCAATGTAAGATGACATACAATAATGTTAATTATTCCTTACTAGAGATATAATCCAATGATTCCATACTTAATATTTCTCTATATGTTTCATTATCAATTTTAATTTGGATATACTATTTTGATATCATTCACCATATTACTTTATGATAATGTTTATTGATTGGGTAATGTATTAACATTTTGTATTCTATTGTTTCCTATATAAATGTTTGTGTTGGTTATGATTAAACCATTTATATGATAAATTCATTAGAATTATTATGTATTGGTGGGGACCTTTATATCCCCTCGATGCATCGATAGGTGTTATGAGACAAAATGTATTTGGATTTCTGCAAAGGATTTACCCATTTTTGTAAGAAGTATTGGCATGATGCCTTGAAGATATGGTTATGATGTATGACAGAATAAATTCTTGGATTTTGAGACTCTCCATTGATGTCTATTTGATTATTATAATAATTATTATATCTATTGAAACATATAAATCTCATGGGATTATGTATATATAATTCTTTCACTTTTATTTTTTCATGCCATATTATGCTCATGTTATTGATTGAATGATATGTGTTTTAATTAATTACCTTTCTTTATTAATTATGATGTTCTTATGCATAGATTATGATGTACGGATTCCCTTATTGATTATTTTACCTCACTGCATTCTTATGATTATTTACTTAGGATACCAAGAGGGGAAATGTGATTAATCTGATGGGTTATTCTAGAGGAAATAATGATAAACTTGAAGAATGTGTTTTGTTGAAATTTGTGGTTTTTAAAATGGAATTCAAGTATGTATCTAGTTACCAAGACTAAAAAACTCTTAAGTCCTTCAATATATGATTCATTTTATCTTATACCATTGTAATTATGTCACAAAAAACCCTGTACTATCTGGGTTAGGGATTTTACAGTTGTTATATGAGTAACATTAGTAGAATCCTTGGGAACTATACTTATGAAAATATAGATAACAGAATATAATCTTAATATAGACCCAATGGATATGTATAATTGAACATACTAATGTTCTGGAGATGAAGCGATTATGTGGGTTTTCAAGAAATACATCCCGATCTGAAAACAAGAGGTGTATATGATTCTAGAATAGATGTACATTGTGGTAATAAACATGAAAAAAAGTGCATCATGCCTGACTCAAGTGTTACTTGGTTCAAAATAATAATCCTTACTTCCCACCAGTATTGACACTCTTAAGGGATATGTTTCATTGTATTCAATTTTTCTTTACCAACCATTATGAAGGGTTTATGATCAATTTTTTAAGAAAACATTCCCATTGAAACCATGTTTATGACTATGATATTATCCATGCCTAATTTTTTCAATTTTTGTTATTTGTTTCACTAGTTTTGGGATTGTACATTATTTTTCATAATTTTATGATCAGATCTAGTGTATTCCATTAATTAAGAATGAAACATAGTTGATGGAATGGGAACTATATCAGTGCATTTACCACATATAGGGATTTCCCTTCTGGGAATGATAATGAAGTTGGAGATAGATCTACTACTAGAACTAGTCAAATTATAATAATATTGGGGTAATTAAACCAGGTTATGAGTAATAAAACTTCTTGTTTATAGAATATTATTAATCCGCCACATTGTGTAGTAATTTGAGGATGCTTCATTCATCAATAACCTCCATCATTCAGTGGGAATACTAATCCATTTTTAGAAGATAAATTGATAAGATGGTAAATGGATATATTTCTCTCTCTGGGAATTAATTAAATGAATAAGGTTTTCATGGTAGATTATGTAAGGATGTTTCCTTAATGATAACTTATTCTAGTGTTTCTGAACTAGAATTATCATTCATTTATATTTTTAGTTTATAGTTTTAGATAATTAAGATAAAATAATACATTTTAGACCCAGACATTACACGTGGAAACTTATATTAAGTATCAAATTTTCAACCAAATAAACTATTAAAAATATGAATTATTTTTAATACATTTATTTAATTCTTTCATCATGACATATTATTTTTTCTTACCAATATTAACACAAATGAAAAACATTTTAAATAATGGGATGAGAACAAAATCATTGTAGGGAACATAAAGAAAGTAAATCATTAGTCTAATGAAAACATGAAAACCCATTAAAAACATTCCTTAAAAACATGTCAGCATGAATAGATAAATCACATAGGTTCCATGGTACATAATTAGTATATCACCCTTACATTGATCCTTACAAATGGAATAACCATATTGTCAAATTCCATCTTTATAGTACATAATGAATATGAGAGATATACTAGGGATCACCTTTCATATAAGCTATATCAAGCTCACTCAACTTTCCTGAGGTATAATGGGGAACAACCAATTTTATAAGCTATACCAGGCTTACCAATGAGAAATAATGGGTCTTAACACTTCATATAAGTTTTATTAAGCTCATCCATAAAATATAAATGTACAATTATATATTCACAGTACATAAAATCATGTAATTTTAAAAATGGCACTCATTGAATTAAATTTTCAATCATAAGAAAATATTTCATGTTATTGAAGTAATTAATCCATTTTTAAAATCTAATTTAAAACATTTTAAAAATTATTTTAGAATCAATATGGCCCTTAAAAATTTGAATAATTTGAGAGATATTTGTAAATTAAAAAAATTACAATATTCATGTTCAAATAAATAAATCCATAAAACCCGTTTTAAAAAAGTGGACATGAATGAGAATGATTCATAAGAATAATTCCTTAAAACATTAAAAATGATGTTTTAGTTAAAGAGTTTTTTACCTTGAGTCTGAATCATCACGTACAATATTTATATTCCTTAATAATAAAAGAAGGTTAGTCATTTACTTATTTATAATCCTTATAACATTTATTATTCCTTTTATATCACTTATTTTCTGATTGTAAATATTACTTAATTATTTAAGTTCAGGTCAGATGTTTTGATGATATTCGTTACTAGAGTCCAAAATGAATATGGTATCATGTCAATAGTCAAAGTGTTCCTAATTTATTAATCTACATAAAAATATTTGTGAAATAATAATCAATTTTATAAATCAATTATACTTTTAAATCAAACAATTTATGTATGTGTATAAAAAATGAATTAATTTCTAATCATGCAGATGGTAGGTCGTATGCATGCATGAGTGACGTTTCAATATTTCAATGCTCGTTATGGAAAGAAGATAAGAATTATTTTATATTTTAATAATAATAAAAATATCATTAATATAATATCATTAATTTAAATATGCACATATATACATATAATTTATGGGATTTGGTGATGAAAAATGAATCACATCACTTTGTGGAGGTGACAGTTCACATGTACCCATTAATGGCTAATTATTATCCCATTTGATGAGAGTGGAGATGGATATAAGAGTTGATATTAATATAATAACATATAAATATTTTTATGATACTAGTGTTTTTATTTAATCATTGTTGTACAAGATTTAATAGAACGTGAAGAAGAAACAAAATTGAAATATAGAATTAAAATAATACCTCTTCTTCAAAAAATCATCCTTGATTAACACCGTAATATGACTATAAAGAGTGTAATTTATAAAGTAAGGCCTATATAATGTGGTTATGAATTATTGTAATGTATTTGGGAATATATTGGTAGTACCAAATAATTTTTTTAGTGTTAATAATATTGAATAATGGGTTCTCTTTTATAAAATAGGGGAGGGGCACTCTTGGAATGGTTCAAAATATTAATTTAATATAAATTAATTTTCTATTAATAAATGTTACAAACTAATTTTTGTAAAATATATGATGATTTTGGGCCGAATAACTTTCATTAATTAAAATTCTATAAGTTTCGACTATTTTCTAATCCTTATATTTTTATTTTAACTCTTATTAATTAATACTGTGATATCATGTAATTTAAATTATATTGTTAATATAATTCATTTAAAATGGAAAAAGACAACTAAATGAGTCATTAATGAATTTTAATGTTTTATTGAAATAATATTCATGAAATTTGGATTTTTATGAATTTTATATCATTTAATAAAATATAATTAAAATTAAAATAACAATAATGTCAATTTTAACATCATTCTACTTTTAAGTTTTTATTAATATCATAGAAAAATGATATCATAGAAAAAAATATTAAATTATATAAAACATGTCAAATTAATTCATAAAATTCTTGTATATAATTAATTATGTCAAATTATATTTAGTTTAATATTTTAATATAATTTATTTGATTATTTCACTAGTGAAGCAATTAATGCATCATCATTGTCTCACCATTTAATTTAATTATTTTTTCTTAAAAAATATAAATAAATTATCATGATGTAGTTAAAAAATTTATAGGTCAAAAAAATATTTATATTCTAACATATCCCATATATATCCCCAAATTAAAAATATTTTACGTGTTGAAAAAAAGAGTGTTACAAAAATGACATTTCTGTGAATAAAATATTATAAAAGGGTTAAATTCTTATATGTGGCTCAAAGTGGTCATAAAATATTATCAAAGAATATTTGGGTCAACAATAACTCATAAAATTAAAATAATACATATTTATGGTAATTTTATAATATCATTTTAACCTTAATTAACAGAATTATGCTTACCCATTGTAAAAAACATAATTACTAAAGTTCATATTAAAAATTTTCAAAAATTATGTTCTTATCATTAGATCAAAAATATCGTACAAATTTTAACCATGTATTTATATTTTAAAAAATTAAAAACCTATAAGTGGTGAAAATTAAATTAAAATTAATAATGTTGATATAGTGAGAAAATAAGTTATTAAAGTAAAAATATTCAAACATTCACAATGTTTTTAAATCCAATTTCATTGTAAAATTTATTTTAGTGAAATAAATTGGATTAAATAATAAAAAATATTTAATTACAATTTAAATCTATTAAAATATATAATTTATAACTATAAAAAAATTTTATGGAAAATTAGTTTTCAATTAAAATAAAGTATTTTTTCACTATTCATCAAAAAATGAATGTGATCAGAAAAATACCAAAAATTAAACAAAAGTAAATTTTGATTCATTGATTTAAAATAATATGTTTATTTTTTCAAATAGAACTTATAAAACTATCAAAAAATATATTTAATATATGTACGTCACTAATAGGCGGATAAATTTTATTTTTTTTAAAATATGTTTTTTTGTGTAAAATTGGATTTGTTCTTATATCATGCATAGAAAAAACATAAAATGAATGGTTAATATTACATTGAATTTATTATATATATATTTCACTAATATAATCCAACAAAAGGGATTTTATTATTTATAAAAGCCACCTTTTCACATTTAAATAGTATTTTTAGAAAAACATTACCTTTTATTCTAAAAAGGGTTTAACATTCATTTGTAATTAATCATTAAATGAATTAAATATTCATGAGTAAACTATATTTTTATAATTTTGTTAAAACTACTAATTCCCACCATTCTAATGGTTAGTTTATAATTTTAACATTTAAATAACAATATTTAGTTGTTATTTTATGCTCAATGTAGCGTATTATATAAGCTATCGAACAAAGTATTTCATTTTGAAAAACTAGAGATGTTACATTATCCCCCTTTTATAAATTTCAACCTCGCAATTTTGAATTTGGGCTCGGTATCTATGGTTTGACTTTTCCAAATACCATTATTTAAATCTCACATTGGAAAAGTATTAATAAAACGCCCACTATAAAAGAATGAAAGCGAAGTAGGAAGGTCACATGTGATAAAAAATACTCAATTTAAATGTAGAAAAAATGGACATGGAAGATAAATATAACTCTAAAAGTCAGATTGAGAGTGATATAGAATATGATCATGGTATGGTTAACCATCACAAGACACAAAATATATTATGGGTCAAAATACCATTGATAAAACTAAATGGGTAACTTTTTTATTTTAACATCTTATTCATAGAGTAAAGGAATTATTTTACTTCCTAGACTATAAAAATTAGGAAATATACTTACTTGACCCGAAGTGTTTCATATTTTAATTAATTTCACCCACAAACACTTCTTTTCCCCCCAATTATAAGTATTCAAGATGAGTTTTTCACACTTTAAGAACAATAATCAAATTCTAGAGAATATCATAATTTAAAAAATATTAACTATATATTTCTATAATCTTTATAAATTAACCAAAATCAAAATGGTTAAGATAATATAATAAAATTCTCCAAAAATATTATACCATTTTTTGATGAAAAATTAATTTTAATCTCAATAATTCAACTTCAATACCCAAAGTTCAACATAAACCAATCAATAAATTAATGTATATAATATTAATTAAAACATTCCAAACTGCGAATAAAACTCAAATTTATCAGGGATTTGATAACATAATCTCCCATAAAAAAATTTATCATTTATCTCCAAAACCTATCATTCAATATTAATGTCGCATACCAAAAATATTATTTTCAAAATAACATAATCTCTATGATATGGTAATTATTTCCATTAAAACTAAAATTAACCGAAGTCCACAATAAAAGCATAGATTCTTCAAAAATATAACTAAATATTTACTTATGAAATAAAATATCATAGAATTATGTTTAACTTGATCATAGAGGTTCCCCAAAAGAGAAAATGTCTCCCAAAATAACATTAATCATTTAATCACAAAATAATTTTTCAATCCAATGGATATATATTCGATAAAATATTTGTTCCAAAAATTGACTTATTCTTAATCCATAAAATCATTTATCTATAAATAATAAGTCATACTAACGAAGACTTCACTTAGGCCGGTGGTAGGTGATTTACCCTTATATCCCTTCTTTTGTGGTTCAAAAACTCACAGCCTTACTAGACATGATGGGTAGTCACCCATCCCATGAGTTTTCCTTTTAATAATACTATATAGTAATTATAACATTCCATAAAATATTATAAAATCCTCAAAAATAACCTTAATAAGTTTTAACCTCAATGTTTATTTCACACCTTTCATTTTGTATCCAAAAGTGTAATAACCCATAATTAATTCAAAAATAAATTTCTCTAAAAATAGTTATAGTCACCTTTAAATTTCATAACATAAATTCTAAAAGGGGGTTTCTGAGACACTGAACATATGATCTACCGAAAAATTACAAACACATGATTATATACATAACACTTCATAAAACATTATAATATCCAATGTGGTGTAAATCATCCTTCCATTCCAATTTTAAGGACCCAACATTAATCATAATTTAGTCTAGTGTTTTTGAACTGGAATTAAAATTCAAGGATATTTTATGTTTATAGTTTCAGTGAATATGGAGAAACTCTTACAATGTAGACTCAAACATTACATATGGACACCTATACTCAGTATCTATTTTTCACACCAAAGGACACCTAAAAAACATAACTACTTTTTTAGACACATCATTAATTCTTTCATCATGACTAGTTCATTTATCATACCAATCTTAAGACCTTTGAAAAACATTGTAAAAAATGGTACGAACACAAAATCTGAGTAAGTGACATAAATAAATTAAATATTATATCCATTGAAAACAAAAAAACCCATTATAAACCATTTCTTTAAAAACAAATTCATTCATAGAAAGATCATATAGGTGCATTGGGACATCATTATCATACCCCTCTAACATTCACCTTTAAAATGGAATAACCATACAGTCGAATTCCATCTCCATGGTACCCAATGAATTAGAGATCCATAATGGGGATCACCCTTCATATGAGCTATATTAGGAAGACCCATCTTCCCTGAGCTATAATGGCTCTCAACCATTTATATAAGTTATATAGGGATCATCCCTGATATATAATGGGGATGTCCCCATCTTATATGCTGGGTTTGGCTCACCTGTAAAATTTCCATGTACCATTATATAATCATAACACCTAAAAGCTATAATTTTTCAACATTTCACTCATAAAATTTCATTTTCACTCATAAGTAGACATTTCAGGTTATTGAAGGAATCAATATATTTTAAAAATCATATTTAAATCATTTAAAAAGATATTTCTAAATCACAGTTTTCCATAAAAATTAGAATCATTTTAGAGAAATTTGAAAATAAACATTTAAAATATTCATGTATATGTAAATAAATCCACAAAACCCATTATAAATGAATGGAAATTAATGAGAATTATTTGGACGAATAAATCCTTAAAACATTAAAAATGATTTTTTAGTTAATGTATCACAAACCATGAGTCTGACTCATTACATACAATTTTTATATACCAAAATAAAATAAGTAGGTTAAATATTTACTTGATTTAGAGCATTTTTCATGTTTATTATTTGTTTTATATCACCTTTTATCATGTTATTAATATTAATTAGTTATTTATGTTCATGTCAGAATTTAAAAAAAATCATTACTTGAGTCCAAAAAATAGTTGGTATGATGTCAATAGTCAACGTGGTCATAAGTATATAATATCTAGATTAATTATAATGAAATAATAATCACTTTTAACATAAATTATACTTTTAAATCAAACCATGTATGTATTGTTATGAAAAATGAATATTGTTATAACCATGGAGATGACATGTCGTACATACAATTGAGTAATGTTTCCATTTTTCACTGATCATTATAGAAAGAAGAAAAGTATTATTTTATCTTTACATAATGAAAATAATGTCATTATTATCATATTAATAGTTTAAATATTCATTTCTATATCATATATATGATTTGGTTAGGAAAACTGAATCACATCGCCTCGTGGAGGTGATAGTTCGCATGTATGCAAGAATGACTAATGTTTTTCCCATTTGAGTGAAGTAGAGATGAATTTAGGTGACGATAAAAATATAATAACATATCATTAAATTGAGTATATTAGATTTTTTGTTTCATAAATATTGGAGAAGATTTTTTATGTGGAAGAATAAATAATATAGAAATACTTGATTACAAAAATACATATTCTTCAGAATATATTCATTGATTAACACCTTAACACCTATAAAGAGAGTGTTATACCAAATATAATTCCTTTAAAAGTTTTTTTATGGATTCTAGGAATGGAGTTTGGAATATATTGGCTGAGAAAATCGGTTTTGATGTATGAAGAATAGTGAATAATGGGTTCCCTTTTATAGGAGAGGTGAGGGGCACTCATTGAATTCTATAAACTATTAATTTAATATAAATTAATTTTCATTTAAAAATGGGTACAAAGTGTTTTTTATATTATATGATTTTTGTTTCAAATAACATTCTTAAAATTAATATTATAAACACTTTGACTATTTTTAATCCTTATCTTTTTGTTTTAACACTTATTAATTCTTATTGTGATATGATTTACTTTACATCTAAGGGTTAATATAATTACTATAAAATTTCAAAAGACAACTAAATGAGTCATGATTTACATTTAATGACTTATAAAAATATTTTTTAGGAAATTTGGATTTTTATAAATTTTATATTGTTTAATAAAATCTTATTTATTTTGAAATATCAATAATGACAATTTTGAAACAATTCAATGCTTGACAATTTAGAAATATCAGAATAATTTTTTATCTTAGAAAAAAACCATTAAATAATCATTAAAATTTCAAATTAAAAAATAAAATTCTTTTATTTCATTAATTATATAAAATTATATTTATTTCAATATTTATAATATCATTTATTTGATTCTTCCACTAATAAAGCAATTAATGCATCATCATTTTGTCACTATTTAATTTCATTAATTTTTTGTTAAAAATTATAAATAAATAACCATTATGTAGGTAGAAATTTTATAATCTATAGAATATTTATAGTCAATCATATCCCTTATAGGACCCCATATTATAAATACTTTACTTGTTAAAATAAACAGTGTGGAAAAATTTTCATTTCTCTAATTAAAATACTATAAAGGTTTGAAAGTCCTCCAAGTGTCTGATTGGAAATAAAATCATTATAATGAATATTATTTTCAAAAATAACTCATCCAATTAAAATAGGACATATTTTTGGGTAATTTCATAATATTATTTTAACCATTGATTACCCTATATACCCATAACTATGGAAGAAAGATTACAAAACTTACTATAAATATTTTCCAAAAGTTAAATTGATATTATTAGATCATAAATATATAAAATATTAAAATAATGTATTTATATTTTTAAAATTTCAAAACATAGAACAATATAAAATTAATTTAAAATAAATCTCGTTGACAGATCGTGAATAAGAGTTTTTAATGTAAAATCGTTCAAAAGTTCACAAATTTCTTATGTCCAATTTCAAGGTGAAATTAATTCTAATGAACTAAATTGGATTAATTGGTAAAAAAATTACTTATAATACTAAACCATTTTAATATAAAATATATAACTATAAATAAGATTTATGAAACATTAGTTTTCAATTAAAATGTAGTATTTTTCACTATTCATATAAACATTATTCTTATTAGTAAAATTCCGAAATTTTATAAAATTAAATTTTGATACCACAATTTCAAATAATTTTGTTTTGTTCCTCATATATAACTTATAAAAGTCTCTAAAAATATATTTCAAATAGGTTCACCACTGAAAGGTGGCCAAACAATCTTTTTTGAAAATTCTTATTTTATGTTAAATATTGGATTTATTCATATATCATGTCTAGAAAACATTAATAATAAATTTTAAACATTATATTGAATATATTACATATTTATTTCGTTAATATAATCCATAAAGGTGTTATTTTGTTTTTTATAAAACACATTTCTGTACATTTACACATATTTTGAGAAAAACATTTTCTTTTATTTTAAAAATGGATTTACATTCATTTATAGAAAATTAATAAAAGATTTAAATATACATGGGTAAAATATATTTTCATAATTCTACTAATAATATTAATTACCACCATTTTCATTTAGGTTATAATGGTAGAATTTAAATAATAATATTTGGTTGTTCGTTTAAAGATGATGTGGCATATCATATAAGATATTATAAATAGTATTTCTTTTTAAAACACTAGGTATGTTATAGTTTATCCTCTATCAAAATATGTTGATCAATGGTGGGTTTTTCATTCAAAAAACAATTTTTTGTGATGAAATATCATACATGTAATAGATGTATAACAAGGTACACTTTTTGGAAAAATATTTTACTCATGAGAAATGAGTGGATATAGAAATAAAATTCTTGAGTCTATGTCTAATGTAACAAGAAAATACTAAGACGTATGAAGTCAACATTACAAGGTTATCAAATTATTTTATAGACTATATACATAATCCAAATAAAAATATGATATATTTCTTTGATGGACATAAGAGTATCTTTTAAAGGGAATCACTCTCCCAAACTTACTCATCAGATAAAGACATAATATCACGTTATATCATGATATCGAAAAATTCTACAGGTCTTAAGGCTGTGAGGAATGAAAATATAATAATAGTTATATTGATCACACTAGAAAATGAAAGCTAGAAAAAAGGGAAAAGTTAGGTGTATAATTTCAATATTTTAATAAATGTGGATGGAAACACTATAGAACATGCTTTCAGAGAATTTATGTTTTCCAAAAGAGTGGATAGTAGTTACATAATGATCATTATTGAATGGGAATGAAATACGCTAAAAATGTAAAAATCACTTACTATAAGTATATGAGACATTAAATTTACCCTGGAAAATCCTATGGGAGAAAGATCAATCTTATGTGATCACAATAGCTGAGGTTGAACTCCTTAATGATGTGGTGGGAGTTTTATTAATCATGCCATAAAATTTAGTTAATTTTTTATTTTATACTGGGTCTTCTCACTCCTTATATATTCCACATATTCAATGAAAATTATTATTTTTCCTAGCACCTGAATAAGAGAGTTGTTAGTAATGAATCATTTTGGATGTATCAACGTTAAAAGGATATGTCAGTTAGTTCCCATTATGATACCGAAATTATGCCTATTTACTAACTTATTTATTATACATTTGGTTAATTTAAATATAATCCTTGGTAATGAGTGAAATTTAAAATATAGTGAAAATTTTATTGCAAAGATAAGGATATTATGATTCACAATAAAGATGTGGAATTTATTATCTTTATAGAGGAGACTTCATCATCCGAGTCATGTTTGGATCCACCCCCAACAGTACTTCTAAATGATATTCTTAGGGAATAAGATAATACAGAATCTACAGATGGAAAAGGTGGTCTTCAAATTGAGGATGTGACTATTTTTCTGAAATACATTATTTTATTTCATGAGCATTGACCTGGATTCATTGTAGAGTATAAATGTGATTTTACCATTGATTTAATAAATAATGCATGAATAATATTGAGGACTCTATATAATATGGACACTATAGATTTACTGTTGTTAAAGAAACAATTAGAGGAGTTGTGTGATAAGGGATTTATAAACCCTAGTTTTTAATATTTTTGATCCCTAGTCGTTTTCATTAAGAATAAATATGAATATATGAGGTTTCCCATTGATCATAGGAAAATCAATGTTATTAGGATAAATAAAATGTATCGTCAACCGCATATTGATGAATTTTTTGATCAACTTCATAGAGAACAATATTTTTCAATGATTAACCTTTGTTCAACATATTGAATATTTTCATTAAAGAATTCATATATTCCAAATACAACATTTCATATGAGGTATAGACATTATGAATTTATTGTAATTATATTTGGTTTGAATAATGAACCATCTATATTCATTGATCTAATGAATATATTATTCAAGAAACCTCTCCATAACATTTTTGTGGAATTTATTAATGATGTCCATGTATACAACAAGAGAAATAAAGACCTTGAGAATCAATTAAATATCATTATTTATAATTTTATATGAAAATAGTTATATGAAAAGAATTAAAATTGTGAATTGTGAATTTATAATATTTATTTTATTTTCTATATTGCCTCTATGAATTGAATCTTAGTTGATCTTATAATGATAAAGTATTTACAATAATTTCCTACAAAAATGATAATAATTGAGGTACATAGTTTTCTTAGTTTGACATGTTAGTATAATAATTTTTTTAAAACGTTTCCCAATAAGATATACCATTAACTCTGATTACTCATAAATGGGTAACATTTATATGGAAAAGGGAATATAATAAATTTTTTAATTAATTAAAGAGGAGATTGGTGAATGATTTAATTTTGAATATACCATCAGGAAAACAGGGGTTCATAATATATATTTATCTATCCAAAAATAGGATTGTTAGTGTCACAATGAAAAATAAAAATGTAATTACCTAAGAATCAAAGAATTAAAATATTTAGGAATAAAACTATTCAAACCATGATCTAGATTTGGTGACCGCAATAGTTTCTTCAATGATATGGATACAATATCTCAATAGAAAATATGTGATATACTCATGGATCATAATATTTTTGAAATACATCATTTTGAATAAATATATCAACATGAGGAAAATAATATGGATTGAGAAACTCAAGGACTATGATTTATCAATACAGATACACCAAGGGAATGAAAATAAGGTTTTAGATGGTTTGAGCTAGAAAGATCTTGTAGTCCTATAAAAAATGTGGATTGAAAAGGATCCTATGTTAATGGATTTAGTAAATACGAATATGTGAATAATTAAGGAAAGAGATAAATGAAACATTTTTTAAATTATTTTTAAACCATCATAGTTGTAAAGGATAAAAATTTCTCAACCTGATGGTGAGTGTTTTTAAAAGAAAATTAAAGATATGAATAAATGAAAATTGAGCGACTTATTTATTGAATATGGTGTTCAAAAATCTGGAAGGATACTATTTTTTCCATCTATATATGATCTAAAATGATAATTTTAATATGATTATCATATCAATAATTTTTCAATACACTCTGTTAGTGTAAATAAATATATAGAAATTAGGGAACACTTCATTTTCGATAACATGATGTGAGAAATTTCTAATTACATTTCAATTTGTCTGGTATTTCAACAAGTGAAGGATAAGATACAAAATCCTAGAGGAGTTTTGTAACCTCTTCCAACTCCTATGTGAAAATGTGATGCAATTACTATGTACATTATCAATGGAATACCAAATAATCTAATGAATGTTGATGAAATATAGATTATTCATCATCATATCCCCAAATAGTTTCATTTACATGCAATAAGAAAATATTTACATCTTAAGATCCTTGTAAAAATCCATATTAATGATGTTATAAGACATCACATAACAATTCTTCCAGTTATATCTGATCATAATCCATGATTTACATCATAATTATAAAAAAAATAGGATGCCATTTATACTAAGCCCCGTTAGAACATCACCCATTACCCTCAAAATTATCGACAGTTCAAAATGACTACTCAAACATTAGGAGAAATTTTGAGGTACTATTCTCATGAAATTCAAGGTATGTTTGGTCAATATTTACCTTTTTTGGAGTTTTCTTACAATAATATCTTCCATTCAAGAATACAAATGACAATGTATTAAGAATTATATAGAATGATATTTCAAAATAAATTTTTTTTTGGATGAGGTTATTCATGTTAATATTATTGGATCATAATTTGAGTAGGAGAAAACACCCATGTTAAAGGCTTCTCAAACCCATATCAGAGAAGCACAGAGTAGACAAATATCTATGTCGATAACCAAAAGAACGATTTTTAAATTCAAGTGTGAGATCACATTTTCTTCGATGTATCTCTATAAAAGGGTGTTATAAAGATTAGTAATAAGGGAAAACTAAAATCTAGGTACATAAGACCCTTTGAAATTTTGAAAAGGGTTAGATCTTTAGATTCTGAAATTATAACACTTCCAAGCCACTCTAAAGTACATAATGTGTTTCATACCTCATGGTTACGTAAGTACATGAAAAACCCAAGGCATGTTCTCACCATTGAATAAATATAATTGGAACCCATTCTATATTACTATGATGTTTCTATCAAGATTTTGGTGACTATTGAACTAATAGTGAAGAGTTAGAAGACCCTTATGGTAAAAGTAATTTAGGGAAATCATATAGGAGAGGAAATGTGGGATTCTGAATATATTATTATAAAGATATATCCAAATCTCTTCACGAGGTAAAATTCCATAAATTTCAAGGAATAATTTTTTATTGTGGGATGAATGTATCACCCTTATACTCTATGATATATTTCATTTTAAATAAATCCATCCACTAATAGATTCTTGAACATGCAACCCCGAGTCTAAATGAATTGTAACATTATATACTATAATAACATAACCATTAATTTAGAGGCTATGAATAGGAATAAATAGATTATTAAAATACTCTATTTTGGAAATGTATAAAACTAATTCCATGGTTCTATATTTTTTATATATTAATATAAAAATCCATTTAAATTAAAAGATATATTTTATGAAAACATATTTATCTAATGAGTGGTTTGGTCACGTAATTGAAATTTTGTTTCAAATTAATATTTAATACATTTTAGAAATTTATTTGATAAAATGATCTTATTTTTTGAAGTTATAATTTTAAAATTCTGTTATAGTGATGTTTTTATAATTTTTGTAAAATATTAAATTTTTAAGGAATACTAAAAAATATTGGGTTTTATTGAGAACGACATTTTCATTTAAATTAGATGAAAACATAAATTTTATTTTAAAGTAGTTATAAAGTAAATATAGATCAATAATATTAAATTTTAAAAAAATTAGGTCATTGGATTAAATATTATATTCTATTTAAATATAAAAACATTACATACCTCTGTGAATGTTTTATTGGAAAAAGTGTTTTTCATCGCACCTACTTGTTTTATTTTAAACTAAATTCTTCCACTTAGATAAATTAGATTTAAAAAATGGATTTTAAATATTTAATTAGAATAATAATTATTATCTAACAATATCAACTTAGTTTTGGTTGTAATGAATTCAAAAATAATAAAAATTAATTGTTATTTTTATGTTAAAGAAATGATTTTGTGGGGGATAAACTAAAAAGATAAGGATAAAAATGATCTCAATAATTATCCAATTAATATTGTATGAAAATAGTTGGACACTATAATATCTAATATTTTATAATGGTCCCTTTCTAAATATTTGGCTAGTTAAATATATGGGTACAAATAAATCTTTTCAAAAACTCCAATTCTGTGCTTTCCCCTCACATATAAAAGGCCACCCACTCTTCTCCCTATTTACAGTCCTATATCCTTTTGGATCTAAAATAAATACTAAAATATATTACATTATTTTATAAAATTATACTATATTAATTAGTTTTATTAGGAAATCTAGATATGAAGTATTTACGTATAAGGCTAAAGAGGATCTACGAAGAGGAGGGAAAATTCTGTAACATACGTTTTGTTTTATTTATTCTTCAACATCCTTTAAATATCATTCAAATATGACAATATAATATCAAAAATATCTCCATTATAATAATTTTATAATTTTTAAATGGAAAATAACATATCAATATCCACATCCATTAAATGGAAAATGAAACAATTGATCGTGTCTAAGGAAGACTACTACCTCATGAACCGTTGTAAATCGTTTTACTTAATAACCATTCAAGGCTAGATATAATGATTGATTTAACATAAATATTTTATATATGACATTTTTATAATAATGAAATTATTATATCAAATATACCTTCTTGAATTGCTCTTTTTGGGAGTATATGATAATGTTCCTCGTGCATACAACGAACTATCTCCTAGCCAAGTGATGTAATTTTTTTAACGTATTATTTACAAGGAAGGTAGTGAGGATAAAGTTATTGAATATATGTGATTTTTATGAACTAAAAATACTTACATCAATATAATATTACATCTAAATTATTATATTCTAATACATAAGAAAATAATAAAGTTAACAACATCAACGAACCAAAACATACATGAAAAAAACCAATTATCATCTGAAAACAAGGATTTTAACAAATAATTGTTAATAAATTGGTGATAAAAGACAATAATTATTTAATATATGGTATTATATATATGTATTTTTTTTAATATATGTATAATATACCAATATTATTAATAATAGTGGTTCGAACAAGAAATTTGAAATTCAGAGATAAGGTAAGGGATTCTTGTCTCAATTTTCCTTCTTTGAGGAATATGACATGTTATGAACCTATCTTCTTTTATGAAGTGTACATACATAAATTTTATATGTCATATAATTTATTTATTTATTCTGATGATATTTTAATTTTATTTTAGTGTAATTATTTTATGGATCTTAGGATTAAATGTCCCCAAAGTGGTAATTGTTTTGTGGTACAATCACTTAATTTATCAAGATTTTTTAAGTTTATGATTAAAATGGTGAAATATTAGGATCAATCTATCATGAAGCTCATAAAATATATTATACTCTATTTATGTCTTGATAATATATGTTTTCTCTCTCATATTCATCTCCTCATGTACTTAAGAGTTCAAAATAATGTTTTTAATAAAAAAATCATCTTTATTTCTATATTTAACTGAAGATATATTTTCCTTCGTATATATATTTTTTTAAATTGTTTTTAAAAACTATATTAAAATTATCCAAAATAAATATTAAATATAATATTAACCATGTTTGAATTTTTACAAAAGGTTTAAAAAAGAATATTCTTTTCATTTTCATAAAGAGGTAATTCTGGAATTTTTACCAAAGTGTGAAAGTAATATTTTCTATTAAATTTTAACAAATTAACATAATTTTGTAATGTCCAAAACATTATTTTACTATAATATTACATTATAAGATTAAACTTTTATTTTAAAAAATATCTATAAAATATTTTATGAATTTTATTGTTTAAACGATTTGATTATTAAGGAGATGATATTTTTCTGACGAAATGTTTTAGGTGATTTTAAAAATCATTTTCTATATAAAATGACTAAAATTGATGTTAAAAAATATTTAATGTTGATATAATCCAATAATACCATCCATATTATTTCTTTAGATGGTTTATGAATGGTTTTATAAAGGATTTCCTGTTTTGATTCCATTCTCTATATTACTCTGAATAGTTTATTAATATGTTTATTGATTGGTGAAACAATTAAAATTTCATATGATAATTTTTAGAATATGTATAATTATTTTTATTATGTTTCACTCCATTATACGAGGAATAAATTTCACATTGTAAGTGATATTTGAGGCATGTAATATCATCTATATGTGTCCTTAGCTCCAATGAGACAAAAAGAATGGTTTTTCGATTGAAGCCTTATCCATTTATGTAAGATATCTTATCATGAGGCATTGAAGTTATGGTTATGTTGTCTGAAATTATGAATCCCCTCATTATGAGATTTATAATTGATTCAACTATGATTATTCGATTAGTTATAGTATCCATGGAAATGATTTAGCTCATGAGCTTATGTATATAGAATTTTTTTATCATTATTTATTCATGTCATATTATTATCAAGTTGTTCATTAAATTTGAGGTGTCTCAGTTATTTACATCTAAAAATTGAATATGTTTTATTTTTTCAAAGCATTCAATGTACTCATACCATTCCTGAGAACTTGAACACCCCATTTCTTGTGTTTCATTCCCCATGATTCCATGATGTATATCATGATTTATATGGAGGGTTAAGCTATAAGAAATAATTATTCTCCTGGAGAGAAAGACTTTGATGTACTCTGAATTTTTATTTTAATAAAGGGATTCAAGTATATATATACATACCTAGACTATTAAATTATTCCATCCTTATAGATTGGATTCCTTCTATATTATGCCAATTTAAAAATGTATCCACCGACACTAGCCTACTGGGATCAAGGTCTTTACATTCACATTCTATTTTTTTTACACAAAAAAGGAATTTTCCATCATTGGGTTGTGAATCATGAATTCCAATGTTAGGAACATTAAATTGGTGACTTCTGGTATCTTATGTTAGGGTTGTAATTCGGTTGTGAATCCATATACAACGTCATGTTTCTTTTGGTTATACATCCACTAGAAAAATTAGGTTGTAATTAGGTTATTATTCCCATTAAAATTAGATTATTTCATGTTTTATCACTCACCAAGTAGAGATACATAAGAGTGTACTAGGTATTGTGTGGAATTAACTATTATAAAAAAACTTCCTTATATTCTTTAATTTATTCTACCTCTAATTTTATTCATTAACCAACCTTGATAAATAGTACTTCTAATTAATATGTTTCTTAAAAATTATAATCTGGTCTATTTACCACCCCTTGACTATCTGTCATATTCCTATCCGACTTATAAATATGTATTAGAGATTATTCCTTTTAGAATTTATCCAATCATTCTATATATTTTATTGTTTATTTTTAATTTTTCTAACATTTTCTTAAACCTGATTTTATATGGAAAAGATCTATAATATGGAAGGAATGATAAATAATGATGGATGGATTCCTTAGAAAGCAACTCACTTTAATGGAAATGACTAAGGTTACTGAAAATCTATAATAGAGGAATACCTAAAACAGTTAAGAAAGAACACTAATTAATGATTAAAAAACTGTACGAACTTCTAAAAGATAAACCAAGTACTCATATTTAAAAAATGATCCTAAATGTGTTTTTAAGTAGAAAGTAGTAAATATTTTATATTATTATATTAATATAATGTTTTCTGGTCATGTTTCTACATGTAAAATGGATCATGAGACATAGAAGATTATACAAGCCACTCACCTTGTATTAGAAAAGCTGATTAGAACCAAACTCAGAATACTATGAGCAGAGTTCCAAGATTTCAATATGGGTGAAGTTTAAAGCCTTAATTAAAATTTCCATTGATTCACATGCATTTTGAACATAATTATCTCCATTAGAGAATATTCGGAGAACCTTTTACCTATTGAAAGATTCCTATTATATATACCAAAAAAATCATGAAAATAAGTTTTTGATCAAGTAAAGTAATCATTTAAAAGAATAAACATTGGATGAAATAAGTGGATCAATACTTCAATACCAACTCATGTTCAAGAATATTGTGGAAAAAGAGACATAAAAGATAAATGGTATTAAATTAAAATATCATATATATGTTTTTCATAACTCTTGAATCTATGTCATAAGAAATATAGAAAGGATAAATTAAAAATATAATAAATGGAATTTATTATTTGATGAAGAGATTTGTTTTTTCAAAAAGAAACCATGTAAGGATCCAAATAATGATTAAAAATAAAGTAATGTTAATATATATGGACTAGATGTAACCTTTTATAAATATAAGAATATGGTACATATCAAATTAAAATTTCCAAATTTTAGATGAGAAAGAAGAGATAAAAAATACAATATGGATTTAAAATTTTTTTATGATGTTGTATATATTTTCATTGAAGAATCTGATTTATGTGATGAATTCAAAACTAAGAAATAGGGGTCTAGTCTATGTTTTACAATGCCAAATATAAATTATATTAGTAATGATTCAAATGATGGTGGTTATTATGATAGTAGTGGTTATATCATTGAGTGGTGATATGAAAAAAAATGATTTTTTTTTAAATTATGATTTAAGACTTACTGAATTCTATAATGAATTAAAATAATAAAATAATAGGCTTATCAAGGAATGAAATAAATTAGATAAGAAGAATGAATATTTCAAAGATGAAGAAAAAATTTCTTTATGTCCTAAAGGTATTATCTAGGATGACTTTGATTCTATTCATAAGGAAAATTGTATTCTTAAGATGAAACCCATATGATAAAAATAAATATTATCTAATTTTTTAAAAAGAAATAAAAAATACTAAAATATGGTAGATATGATGAAAAAATATATAAAACTGGTTATGGTTATAATCCATCTATTACAATGTTACAAAAGACTTCTTTTGTTAAAAGTTCTACTATAAATGTTTTTTACATGATTTTAATATTATATGTAAGTAAATCATGATAAGGAACGTTCTCTTATATATCGTCAATCTATTGGTTATACCAACACATTTATTTAATTATATTTACCATCTATATTACCTTGTAATATATGATTTAAATCATTTGGGGTACTTATGAATTCTATTTCTGTTATAGTTGGACTACAAATTGGATGGGTACTGAAAATGTGAAGTAATTACTTTTTATAGGAAACATTAATTTGATATCTAAATAATGAAACATTGTACATGGATATTGATTTTTTTCTCGAACCTGACTAATGAACAATCAAATTTACTCTCTTATACCAAATGCGGTGGATGATCTATCAATTTTGGAGATAACACTAAAGTAAAGGTTAACATATTTAGTGAAGTATATATTTAAAATGTTTTTAAATTTATAATGTTTTACACATTGAAGGTTTGAATCAAAGATTAATTTATATTGCATTGTTATGTGATTATGGAATATATTCTAAATTTCAAGATAATAAATTTTTATGTAACATCCACAAATTAAAAAGTACAACCATTGTATTGCATATCATATATGGCACATGACACCCAACACATAACAGAAAAGAAAATATCGAGACTCTACTATATATTTACTATTATAAATAAATAAAATAGATGATATATCATGTAATTAATGAAACACTAAGTTATCCTGAATTAAATGCAAGAGTGAACTTCTCCAATATCCTTATTTAGCCATAAGAGCAACATTCCTTGATAGCATTTGTTACTTGCAAGACTGAGTTTCACAAAATAACATTGTATTATTAAAATATTATTATTTTATATAATATGATATAGAATAGCCCTTATGTTGGCGGTAATGAATATTATTAACTAACATATGAAAATTTGTTGTTTACATGAATTCATTATTTTCCAATTAATTAAAAATTAAAATAGGAACAAGTTGGATATAAAGAGAAATATTATTCTTTTTATGCATTCAATCAGGTTTTGTCTGAACAAACACAATTAATTGTAATTAGTTAATTATTTTAATGAATTTTTTTATATATTTAATCAAATATTTTAGGTATTTATCAATTAGGTTTTATATGAATAAGATAATAAAACCCCTATTTCGAAATAAAAAAAATATATTTTTGTAAATGAAATTTTACTACCATTTAATAGGGAACCTATTTTAAATAATAATTCTAAAACAATTATAAATTAAATTTTATAAAATATAATTCATTATTTAATTCGTAATGTAAAAATTAACCTAGGTTTATTTTTTTGTATTTTTATGAGAAACAACATTTTTTTGATGAATAGTTTAAAAATGCTACATTTTAACCAAAAACTGCATTTTTTCATTTAAATAATTATGAATGATAAATTATATTTCAAATTTTTTATAAAGTAAAATAAGTTCAGTAATACATATATTAATAGAATTTAGTTTATCATAATAAATTTCACATTGAAATTTAATATAAAAACTCAATCATCTTTTGAAAATTTTTAAACTAAATCAAGTTAATTCGTTTGTCTGTGAGATTAGCATTAATATTAATTTTTACTATTATGTGAATTTAATTTCAAAAAATGGTCATAAATTATTTTATTCTTGATTATATTTTTATTCTAAATATATAAACATAATTTTTAGCCTAAATATATAAACTTAATTTTTGACCTAAAAACTTATTAAACACCCATATTATGTCAATATTTCATCCATTGACTATAAATTTGTGATTTTTGTTGGTTTTTTATGACTTTTTTAGGTATGAACAGGTTTCTACCTAACATGTTTTCAAAAATTCCAAGTGAATCCTTTTACTTCCTTATAAAAGGGTACCTCCCCCCCCACTTATTCACACATCTAAAACCACTTTGGTTAGGCAGATATCTAGCCAAATATTATTCCAAAATCCATACCCTCAATCTAGAAGCCTCACCTTTGTAATAAGTTCTTCCAAATAAGCCTTTTGGTATAAACAAAAAAGATACCCGATTAAGAGGTAACCTCTTATCTCAAATTTTTAATGTTTTTCCATTATCCAACACCTTTACTCTTTATATTATATTATTAAACAATAAAAAGAGTATAATAAATATACTATTATGTTTTTATGATAATATTTCTACCTACACTTACACACACCTTCGTCTAATGGGTAAAAAACATAATGTTTCTTTGTACAGTGAACTTATGCCTCACAAAATGACGATTGTTCAATTTTCCATTACCACCCATAATGGAGTCCATTATGATAGAAAATATTTTTATATATGATATATATGTTATTTATAATTTCTTTATTATTATTTAATTTGTATTTATAACATACCTTTATTCTTTCCATCATGTGTAAATATGATAATTTCGGTTAAGGAAGTGTGAACTACTGGCTCGTCCAAGTGATATGACTCATTCATTCCATACATAGAAATAATAAAGGATGGGATTAATAATTCTATGTAACATATATTAAACATATATTCTACATGAATTATAATATAAATATTTATTGTTTATCTTTTATTATTTTAATATGATTATGAAATGAAAGTAGTGTTCATGCGTACGTACGGCCCACCCTCTCCAGGAATGATGCACATTAATTCTAATATAAAAATATTATTTATTAATAGAAATAAATATATACTGGAAGTATATTATATTAAAATCATGATTTACATTCTAGATATTATGATATAGTGATAAATGTTATAAGAACAACAAATAACAGGTCTAAACAAACATGACGAACAATGAAATTAACACCCGAAACAGTAAAAATAATGAATGAGTGTTATCAAATGGGTCATTAAATATTGTATGATGTAAATATATAATATAATAAACATGATTATGGATATGTTATAAGTTTTTAACATATTTTAAAACACTATAAAATATCATAAATACCACACAATAAAAAAGAAGGTTAACGTAATGTATTCTTGTCTCACATTTCTTTCCATGACACAAACTTTATTATTATGCACGTAATTTTTTATATATGAAGTAATTTCTTCCACATTGACATTTAATATCATGAATTGTTTTATCTTCATGGTATTTATATTTTTCAAATGATGATTATTAGTTTTGGGTCTTTTGATTCCTATATAAGAGATTCTCCTCTCACTTTTTTACATCCGTGAGATAAATGTGAGGTTCACTAACATTATATTTTGTGTGGTGTATCTACTGCCCCTATTGTTATATATTATAATTAATACTCTTACATTCGTGGAATATAATTTTTTATTTAATATTATTCCTTCATAAGGTTTATGATTTAAAATGCTTCAAGGTGGTATGAGACAGTTTAGAATTTTAAATATTATTTTAGTCAACTATATTATTAAGGATATTTTAATGGAATTTCAATATAAATAATTTATATAACCATTGTTCAATAAACCATTCCATTAATCTTTGGTTATTCCTAAAATGTTTTTACATTATCTACAATATTTAATTCTTTAATACTCAATATGTTTTATAAAATGCATTTCAGAAATCCTGAATTTATTTCCATCTTTAGTCGGAGAATGAGATTTCATTTAAAATCCATGTTTCATTAAAAGAAATTAAAAAATGTTTTTAAAATAATTTGGTGAATAAATTTTTTCCCATTTTTTATTTTACCAATTTTGTCAAAGTAATCTTCTTATCCCTTTACGAATGAAGAATTTTTTAAATTTTTTCCATAAAAAGTAATGTACATTTTACCTCGTTTGACTTGTTTTGATTTAACCACTTTAATTTATTTTAATAAACATTTTCATGTTTAAAAGGTTTAATATTAATGATTTTTTGAAAATGGTTTTTCAATGAAAGATATTTTCAAAAGGTTTTACAAAAAAAGATATTTTCATCATGAATATTTCAAAATGTTATTAACTTATTTCATCAACGATGAAAACCATATATTTTTAATTCACATGGGATTTTTTATTGTATTTTTCCATACTTATTCATCAATTGGATGGTTTATGATTGATTTGGACATATATTGTATTTACATTCACTTCCCTGATTTTTTTTTGTTATTCCCCATTAACTATCAAATTTTATATGATCATTGAGCATTAAATTTCTTATAATTATCCATACCATTTATCATGGTTATTAATATTTACTAATCTATATACCATTTTACATAGAGTGTATAATTGGGGAATTAGTAATAAATTTGTATTTCTTATACAATATGGTTATTTGATAAGGAATATTATCTATTTTGATACTTCAATATGAGGACTGTTTTGGACTGGAAATTTTGGGTGGAGGCCAAACATTATACAACTCCTCAATGAATCTACATGTTATCACGAGACAAATGGTTGTGTAAATGGGTTTTCACCCTTAGTTTTAAACTGTCCCATAAATGGTCTTGACGATAATCGGTTTTCATATACCTCAGACATGACATCCAACAATTAAGCATCTCCCTCACACTAGTTTTAGTTATTATTAATCTATGAGATGTTTTATCGATATATCTATGGTTATAATTCATTTAAATTCATTGATTTAACATCATGTTTTTTAGTTTCATACATTTCCACATTGATTTCACCTTATCTAGTAATTTGAATGGAATTCAATTTTAGTCATTACCTTTTCAAATTTTTTACGTACTTCCATTCAGTTTATTTATTACATGGCATATGTGTTCAGTTACTTACCTTCCCATTTTACTATTAATACTTATTTATTATTTCTTACCCTATATTTTTATCTTACTAAGAATTTGATCTCATCCTTATTATGTTTCATTCCCTAGGTGTCCAAGAAGTATAAAATAGAATAAATTATTAGATTTACTAAATTGATTATAGTTTTCATCGAAGTTATTTATCTATATGATAGATAGAACAAAACAATATGTTGTAAATTGTGTAGTCATTTATAATACATAACTCGTTTATATATCTGTTTTAACAAGAATAATAAATTGATTGGTCCATCGAGTCTTGATTCCTTGTAATCACATCAATGTAATTGATAGCTAACATTAGCACTAGGATATATGAGGTTGGGTTGCTAGAATTGGTATCAAAGGATGTTTAATATCAACAGTGAGCCTTACTATGAACATGGTGTTCCAGGCCAAACTCGGGGTAACTTGGTACACAACAATGAGCCTTACTATGAACATGGTTTGGCACTCCCTAGTGGTACATTATGAAAATTCATTTCTTCTTTACAAACTATAGTGATGGTTTTTGACAATGAATAACCGAGGATAAACCAATGTTTTTTAGATTGAAAATAAGGTTTAATGATTATGAAATCCTAGAAATGATATTGTGGATAAATCTTACACCAAGGAAGGACTTGTCTAGAAATAAATGGATGAAGTAATTATCTATTGGGGTTGTATTGAAACGCTTAACTAAAAGGACATTTAGTGATAGACCTTATTCCAAGGATGTACTTTATATTCATTATGGAAATTATATTAAATTTGTTTTAGAAAAGAAAAACCTATATTCCGGGTGAAAACCAATCCAATTCGGCAAGGAAATGGGTCTTAAACACATAACTGGAGAATGATATGGGTTTCATGCCAACTACAGTCCAACACAATTTCCTTTCTCATTCATTCATTATTTTTAGTTATACAATTTAACAAAACTATTTAATGATGAACAAGTAGTCTCACTTTTTAGAAATAGATATTAATATTTTAACCATATTTGTTTTGGAATATTGTAAGAGACAAATTGTTTGACTGCACACTCTTTTATAGGCCTTATGATCCTTTAAAAGTTTCTTATACTGTTTCATGTATTAAAAAATCATTATTAGTAATAAATTTCTAGGATTAAAGGGATGAATTAGAATTTGATCAAAGTACAACCAAAAGATAAGATTATTCATATAAAATTTAAAACTATTAGGTAAGAATATTTCCTTATATTCTTTGTTAGTAAAATAATTACCCAACATTATGAAATGACTTGGAAATAAAATATTTTCCTAATACCATCATTTTTATTTAATCTATGACCTTTTAAATCATTTTATATTTATGGCTTGGAGGACCTAAACATTATATCTATCACTCCATTATTTGTGATTGAAGACCTCATTCCCTCCTTATAAATATTTATGATTTCAATCCAAGTATGTATCTCTACATTACACTAATGATATCATAAATAGAAACCTAGTAACATGGTAGTCCATGTTACCTTTGTACTTCCCATTATATCTTTTATAGAGGATGTTTTACACACCATTCTCATGATGTGGAATTTCAATGTAGAAAATATCGAAAAATATATTACCAAGATCAATTATAAATTGTGAGGACATAAATTAGTTAAGGTGGAGAGAATGTAACACTCCCAAATTCTAAAGTAAGAACTATGTATTTGATAGTGTTTATAGCATGTGACACCAAGCACGTAAGGTTAAATAATATCCTGATACTCTACTATATATTTAATAGTTTAATAATATCAATACATGATATAAATTTTAATTTATGAAACATAGAGTTATATTATGTTACCCTCAAGAGTGGCCTTACTTGATTTCTTGCGTTACATAGAAGAGAGACATTCCATGATTGCTTGAATTACACAAAAGATCGAGTTTCACAAAATAATGTTGTATTATAAATATATTATTTTTAATATAATATGATATAACCCAAAATTTATGTTAGTTTTTATTTATATTATTAACTAAAATCTTTAAATTTATGTTTTACATGAATTTATTGGTTACCAGTTAATTAGAAACATAAATAAGAACCAATTTGATATAAAAACAATTATTTTTATTTTTATGCTTACAAAAACGTTTTGTCTTAATTAACATAATTAATTACAATTTTTTAATTATTTGAATGAAACATATATTTTATAAATTAAATCAAATATTTTTTATATTTATCTATTATTTTTTGTATGCATAAGATAAGAACAAACCCTATTTCACACATAAAAACATATATTTTTAGAAAGTCAATTTTTCCGCCATTTAATGGAGATCTTAATTTAAATATTTATGTTGTCACTGTTATAAATTTAATTTGGTAAAATAATATTATTTATTTAATTAATAATTTCAAAATTATCCTTGGGTGATTTTTGGGTATTTTTCTGAGTTACTTCATTTTATTGATGAATAGTGAAAATACTACATTTTAGGTACAAACATCCTTTTCGTTTAAATAATTTTTAATATTAAGTATTATTTTAATTTTTTTATAAAGTCACATTTTATCGTAATAAATACATAAACACAATTTATTTCATTATTATCAATTTTACACTGAAATGGAATATAAATACATAGTGATTTTTTTTGTACATTTTTCAACTAAAACTAGTCAATTCATAAACCTTGGATATTATCATTAATCTTAATTTTGCAGCTTATAAAAATTTAATTTTGAGAAATGGACCTACACCATTTTAATCAGGTTTATATTTTTATTCTAATAATATGAAGTTAGTATTAACCAAAATGATGTGTGAAAGTGATTAAAATTGATTACATTGATTAAAGGAGTTATTAGTGTAAAAAATGGGATAAGCCATATATTTATGAGGCCAAATGGCCTAGAATTTTTTTTGAAACCCATTGAATATCCGTAATTAGGCCACTAATCTTCCATTATTGTGATTTTTTTTGTTTGGATTGAATTTATTTACGTAATAACATGTGTCCACCTAACTTGTTTTAAAAAAATTCATGTGAGTCATTCGCCATCCCAATAAAAATCCATCACCGCTCCCACGTATTCAAACCTCTCAAACTACTTTATATAGGCCAACAGTTTCCCAAATATTCACCCCAAATACACCCTTATAACTAGAATACTCCTTTTTTTCATAAATTATTCCCAAGAATCCTTTTATTAAAAACCATGAAAAGTTACCTGACAAAGAAGTAATGTCTTCTCTCCATATTTTTAGCTCCATTCCCAATATACATCCAATATGCTATTCTTATTATAATAAAAAAACTAGTATCTTCAATATAATAGTATTTTTATATCAAAATATATACCTACACTTACTCACACTTCCATCTAATGGGTAACAAACATACTATTTCTCTGTCGGTGAACTAATGTCTCACAAAATGATTATTTTTTATATTTTACTTTACATCCTCTCGTGGTGGATATTATGATGGAAAATATTTTTATATTATATATATATATATATATCTGTGTGTTATTTTAAATGTCTTTATGATTCTATAATTTTTATTTAGAACGTACCTTTATTCATTCCATCATGTGTAAATATGATAATTTCATTTTAGGATGTTTGGAATACCTCCCCCTCATAGAAATATAACCCATTCAGGCCGTACATAGAACTTATAATGTTTGTATTTAATAAATATTTGTAACATATATAAGACAGATATAATATAGTAATTATAATATGTATATATTTTATTTATCTTTCATTATTTTACTTTTACAATGAAATTAAAGTAACATTCATGCATACGTTTGACCAACCTTTGTTATGAATGTTGCACATCATTTATTATCTAAAAATACTACAGAATATAATAAATACATATATAATGGATATATATGATTTTAAATAAAATTTTAAATTCGGTATATGATGAAACCATGATAAATTTTATAAGAAAAATTGAAAGCGTTACCAATTTCCACCTATCAGCCAGTCAAGGTTCTGGTTATCTACTAATGTGTATAGAAGCACTCTGGTCAAGTCCTCGACGATAATACATTTTAATAGTCGATTATTTTTATTAATTTTATTCTGATTGGGGGGGGTTGTTTTCTAAAATTATGAAATGATTTATTTATTAATATTGGTTTAACAAATTGATAAATATTGGGGTTAGATCATCATTAGGTAGTTAATCTAGTGATATCCTTGAGCTTTTCTTCATATTGCATTAAATTTACACCCATGTTACAAGTTGACGTTGATTGGAATTACTATGTGTTAAGGCTTTAATCCAAGCATTAACATAACCTAAGGTTCTAATATTAACCATGACTTGTTTATGGTAGGGTATTTATGGTTCCAATAATCAATGGAACCCACTCATTAAACAAAACAAGTCATTAATCCCTAACTTTTTAAGTCCAAAATATACAATGTTAATTCAAAAAAATAGTTATCGATAAAATGTTCTGAATCACTTATCATAACTAAATTATTACTCATCCAAATGAGAGATTTACTCATCCATTGTGGTGGTTAATAATATGGTTAAAATTTTATGATGATGAATTTATAATTGAAGAAAAATAAAGGGATACGAAAAGAGTCATGTGTCGAACACACACACATGAACGATGATGAGAATTAAAAATGATCATTAAATGGAATTAGAAAGTAAAATAAGAGAAGGATATTCAACTATATTTAAATTATTTTAAGAACAATAATATTAAACTATATAATGTGGATGATAATAAGAGGTATTGAAGATGAAACATTCATTAAAATAGAATTACTAAAAAATAATTACAAGATTACAACAATAAGGAACACAAAAGTAAATGAAACCAATGAGAGGAGAAATAGTCTCTCAAGTGAAACCCTGAGTATGGCAGGTTCTCTGAATCCTTTGTCAAGTCTTTGGTCATGTTAATATATTCTCCTCTATTCATAAATTCCAACACATGCATGGAGAAGAGAGGGTTATATTTATTTCCCAACGAGGTGTACTGTTTGCATTCCAAATCTTCTCCTCCACTTCCATAACCAATTAGTCTATTTTGACAGTTGAATCACGTGATAATATCTTCTTCCAAGTTGCAGATATTTATATTTATTGAAATCCCTCATCATTTTGTGTCTATGGGACTTCTGTAGCCAATGTTATGGATATTTTAGTAAACAATTGTAATCTTTCCATTTCAATCCAGACATTATAGAAGTAAAAAATATAAATCGGTTTATCAATAGGAATATGCATTAAAATACACACAATTTATTAACAAAATTTGTCCGCCCATATCTTGGATTTCGTACATAAAAAACTTATCTTAATTGGATGTCTAGATTAAGAGATCTGTCATTAATAATAAACTAATTTTAATTCCTGGCCAGAATGGTTGGCTGGACATCAAACATTAACTTGGCCCCCTTCATTTTGTAGTTAGGCCTAGAAACTTTTATCTGTGACTCCATGAATTGTCCCAAGAATGTTTGACGAGAATAATGAAATTTGGACTTCCTAGATGAGACTAGAAATTCAATCTTCATGGGTAGTCTAGTTTCATCACAGATTCTATAAGCCTTGTTGTGTAGACCATATGGCCCTCTAAATGGACGACTTGGACAAAGGTTCTTTCTAAAAAATGTTTTAAATTTCATAAATAACCCTAAAAATCTAGAATTATGCAATTTTTATAATAACGGTGAGAGTTATTATTAAAAAATTAAACATAATTGAATCTGGATGAATTTAAATAGTGATCTAAAATTATATTTAATATTTAAACATTAATTTTTCCCACAAATTTTTCACATTTCATATAAAATAAGTAAATGAAGTATATAAAAAGTTATGAAAATATTAATAACATCAACAAAAAAATAAAAAGTTAAAATAAACCTGAAGAACTACAAAATTAACACCCAAAATATTTAAAATAATGAAAGAGTGTTATCAAAGGAGAAATAATATATTGTAAGAAGTTAATACATGATATTATAAACATGATTATGGTTCTATTATACTTATTTAACATATTTTAAAAAACTATTCTAGAGTATAAATACAACACAATAAAAAATAATGTTAATGTAATAGACTCTTATCTCACTTTTCTTTCCGTGAGTCATACATTATTGTTGTAAACATAACTTCTTATATATGGTGTGAATAATGCCACATGGACATGTAATATAATGAATTATTTTAACTTCTAGGAATTTATATGTTTCAATTTATGATTAATAATTTTGGTTCTTTTGATTCATATGTAAGGGATTCTCCTCTCAATTTTTATATTTGTTTGATAAATGTCTTGTTTTCCCATTATATCTTTTGTGTTGGGTATCCACTACCAATGTGGTTATATTTTAACATCAATTATATTATATTTTTAGTTTTTAAGTCTTCAATTTAATATTATTCCTTCATGAATTTTATGATTTAAAATTTTTCAAGGGGGTATGGGACACATAGAAATGTTGAATGATTATTTTCCCAAACTATAAAATTAATGATTATTATTTAGAATATCAATTTTAGGAAATTATATAACCATTTTTCAACAAAACCTTTCATTCATATCTATTTATTCATTACTGTTATCAATATCAGTACCAATCTACAATTATTTGGTACTCAAAATGTTTTAGAAAATGTTTTTCAGGGAACCCGACATTATTTCTCTCTAGTCGGAGAACATGTTTTATTATAAAAACCTCGTTTTATTGGAATGGTTTTCAATTTTTTTTAAATATTATTTTTTAATGAAATTTTTACCCCTCTCTACCTTTTACCAATGATTTGAAGGGAATCATCTTTCGAGTTCTGAACAAGGAATTTTCTACCCTTTTTTATATAAAAGAAATATTCTTTTCACCTCATACAACATGTACAAATTATCCACCCTCCTATAATTGAATCTTCATTTTCATGTTCAAAAGGTTAATTTTAAAATGAAATGTTTTCACAATTGATTTTAAAATAATAAATATTTCCCAATGGTTTTTCATAATAAATGGATATTTTCATGAAGAATATTTTTAATGTCTTTCTTTTATTTCATCAACGACAACAACACCTTATTTTTACTCCACATGTGATTTGTTATATTGATACCATAATTATTATTCCTCTGGATGGTATATGATTTAATTGTCCTAGGATATTTTTCACATTCACCTTCTTGATTTTTTAGTACCCTTGAAATATACAATTTCATATGATCATTGAGCATTTAAGTTCTTCTAATTATCCATACCATTTATCATGGATATTACTATTTCCTAAACAATATACCATTTTAAATATGGAATTTATATGAAAAATTATAGGTAAATCCATATTTATTATTCAATAAGGATATTTGATAAGGCATATTAGTAATTTTTATTATTCAATATGAAGAATGTTTTGGACTAGAAATCACGGGGGAGCATGGACTTTATATAGCTTCTTAATGCATCCAATGGTTCTAATGAGGGAAATAGTTCCTCAAATGGGTCTCTACCCATAGTTATAAACAATCTTGTGAAAGGTATTAATTTCAATAGGTTTTCATGTAATTTAGACATGACATCCACCGATGAAGAATTTCCCTAATACTAGTTTCAGTTATTATTCATCCATTAGATTTTGCGTCAACATATATTTGGATATAGTTCATTTCAGTTCAATGATTAAATGGAATGTGTTTTAACTGTGAAACATACTCTAGTTATTTTTTGTAATATTGTTATTTGAATAGAATTTATTTTTAGTTATTACCTTTCCATATTGTTTACATACTTTCATTTAGTTTATTGATTACATGGCCTGCAAGTTAAGTTATGGACAATGCCATTTTACTATTCTTATTAAATCATTATTGCTTACTCTATAGTTTTCTTTTACTCAGTATTTGAGATGACCGATATTATGTTTCATTATAAAGTTATACAAAAATAATACTCTAAATAATATGCATAGATTTACTAAATAGATTATAGTTACCCATGATTTTATTTATTTATATATTATAAAGAAGAAAAAAAATTATGTTGTAATTAGTGTAGTAATTTGTAATACAGGAATCATTTATGTATCTATTTTACCAATACTACTAAACTTAATGTTCCTTTGGGGATTGATTCTTTTTAATTATGACAAAGTAATTGATAAAAGACACTGACTCTAAGCTATCTGGTGTAGGGTCACTAAAGTTTACTTTTTAATGTTAATTTTTTATGATAACATAAATGATAATATTTATTATATTAATTTGTATGATATATATAATAAAAAAAATTAGTTTCTCAATAGTACAAAAAAAAGTATGTTATATTCTATAGAATTCTTGGACATGATTATTTATAAATGATACCCAATTTGGCCATACATGGAATTTTTATAGATTTACCCAAGATAAAGTCATGTAAAGATATTGATTGTGATTCATGCATAAAATGTAAAAATCATAAGGAAACATTAAAATCTCTCAATTGTGTTTCTACTTACATGGCACTTGAATTTTTTCACCCTGATTTTTTTTACAATGAAAACTACTAGTTTAGGTCAAAAAAAAATTTTTTTGTTATTTTTCATGTTTCCAATAGATTTACATGTGTTTATTTTAGGTCTCATAGGAATTAATCCTTTGAAATATTTATTTATTTTTGTAAGATAGTTTAAAATATTAATATTTTTTTAATTGTTACCATTACAAGTGATACTGTAAGTGAATATTTTAAATTATAATTTTATTTTATTTTAAAAATTGTTATTTTTTTTAATTTTTATGGTCGTAGAACATTACAATAAAATGGTGTTGTATAATATAAAATCTGAACTATTAATCATATGTATCAAACAGTTCTTAATTAATATAGTTTAACAAAACTATTTTTGGGTTAAATATGTAAATATTTCTTTATATTTTTTTTAATAAAGATTATGTATGTGATTTTTTTTGTAAAACCCTTATTAATTGTTTAAAGGTAGAAACCCAAATGGTTAGTTATTTTAATGCTTTTGGTTGTGATGTTTTTATCATAAATAAAAATGAAAATTTAATTAAGTTTGATGATATATGTGTTTAAGCTATATTTATATATTATTATTGTAATATTAAAGAATTTATTGATTATAATAATCAAATTATGTGTTTTTTTATAATTTATACATATAAATTTAGATTAATCTTGGGATGTTTATAAATATTTTTTGGAAAATATTGAAAATTATTTTAGGGATTTAAATTATTGTGATGAAAAAATCAATATAGTTTATTTGTTAATAGGGTAAAAAATTCTTCTCAATCATATTTGAGATAGTGAAGGATTTATAATGATCATCCCATTGATAATGTTATTCACAATGGTGGTTCTGGTATGAAAACTAGACTGTCTACATTAAAATTAATTAATTATTCTTTCATGGTTTGGGATTGTCTTCCAACTAATATTTTAAATTCATTAAATGATTAAAATAGGATTATGTGAGAGAGGAGGAATGGCAGAATGTGGGGATACCTAGGAAAAACTAGGATTCATGTGGGGTGGTCCTAGAAATGATCTATTGAATTAGGAATAAGTTCTAGCTTTGAATCAGAATAATATTATTGGGAATACGGAATGATTCTATCTATGTGTTCCATAGAAGGGAACATATCTGAATCATGTGGAGACATATGAGAGCTACAGATTGAAGAAAAATTTTAAATATGTTTTAGATCTACAATTTTTTTTATTTTCTGATTTTGATTATCCCTCTACATGAAGGGTTATCAAGAAGAGTGGGGTCTCTCATTTCATCACCAACCAAGATGTTGTTGAAGAGAGGGAAAGACTGTGCAAATTACCTATAATTTTCCATGTTATAAACCCAAAATAAGAGTATTTGGACGTTTTAGGACCTCAATAGATTGATTTTAGTAGATTGGGGTTTTAAATACTTGAGAATGATATCCAAGGGAAGAATTTATTTTAACATTTTTTTCTATGTGACGAATTTAAAAAGCCTAGTGCTAAAATATTGTTCCCCTGAATCCATACATTTTTCAGATTCATGAATGGTATATAAACTTTAATCTATTTAATTTAAGAAATTGGCATGCATAAGTTTGGATTTCCATCTATAAACTACATTTGTTATACTTGGATCCTCATATTCTCTGATACATTTCATCCTTTATTGTAAATCCAATAATAATGGATAAACTAACCAAAATTCTAGGATTTGGAGATTTTTAGGGTCTTACTTGATGTTGATATGGAAATAAAATTGTTTTAGGAAGTTATTATCACAATTAAGGATGATATAACCTCTCTGGAGATATTCTATGATAGAAATATGATGTTCTGGAATGATAGAATTTTATCTTACCACCTTTTTGAGGAATGAAAAAGATCTTATTTTTTCATTGGAATGGCCTTGGGGTATGATCAATATCTACAAAAAATGGGTAATGACAAAGGGAAAATGAATTCCACACCCACTTTATAATACCCCATAGGCCGACTCAATGATTTGGTGGAAACTATTAGGATTCTCTTTGCATATGTTAATGCCATGCATCACCCACAAGATTCTAGAACTAGTGAACATGATGGCTCATAAAAGAAATTAAGGGCAGGGAATTGGCTTTGATTTGGATTATATTTCTCTTGAAAGAGTTTTGGAGGTGGAAGTGGAGTTTATGGCTATGCATTTTTGGAATCTGTGTAATCCTGGAGGGTTTAATATGACCTATATATTCCTGGAGGATACATTGTAGAATTGTTTTGTTCAAGGTTCCTGTCTTGAATGATCCAGAAATGATGAAATCCCAAGATTTATTCTTGATCTGAGGTAGGACACAAGAGAACATTCACATCATAATCTCTAAGGATATGATCTCTTTTTAAACACATATGTTTTTGAAGACTCTAGGATTATTACCGATTGTATATAATTCCCAGGAAATTATCTATGCGACGTGGTTGGTTCTTATTATTTCCTTAATCCTAATAAATGTTATAAGGACAACCCAAAAGTTCATCACCTAAAATCTGATAACACTATTTAGGATTACTAATGTCTGGATCCTAGTGACATATATTCTTTAGAGGCTGCTGATGTAGAACAAAAGACTCAGTAACACGATGTTCCTCTTGAAGGCTCTCAGGCTACTGCACATCCATATCTAGGGATGACTTCCCCTCCGAGTAAAAATATTCTCTCATATAAGAGGATTGATACACATGTTTTCCACCCAAAAGAAACCCAATCTGATTCACCAACTTCTCTAGATATGGATTTGGTGCAAGAATTGTAAGTTTTTACAAAACAACATATCCAAGCACCTGAATTCCCACCATAAATCTTCCAGGAAGAAAACTTGAATCGTCCACAGGAATGGGATGCTTTATTCACTCAATTAATCTAATGTAAGACTCCAAAGAGAAGGCAGTTGGATGACAATTCAATGGGGATAAATTAGTCCCCCAACATGTTTAGTCCTCTTGGTTGAATATTTTTTGTTTATGGCACTGAGAATGCCCATCCCAATGATGATTCAGATGATGTGGGTAAGAAATCTAAACCAGAAATCCAAGGGGGAAAATTAAAAAAGGAAACATAATGGGAAGTGAAGGAATTTAAAACAATGATACACATAAGAAGGGAATCAATTCCCTTAAATAATGAATATACTCTTCTGACATAGTTAGGGGTTTGGTAATACTCCCTTTTTTCTAGCCCTTATACATTTTATTATGACCAATAAGTCCATGATTATTGGTCTTTTGTGATCCAATGATTAATTTTATAAATTTAAAGTTATTTAAATAGGATTCCCTTTGTTACTTTCTTATTTCACACAATCTCAATGAGAATGGTGTGGAGAGTCTCTGGGTGCTTTAGCATAATAATCTTGATCTCAAATCTTGAAAAAAATATATCACATTTTCTCTCTCTCTCTATGGACATATCTAATTCTCCTATTTCAATTTCCTTTATCTATACCTCAGATTTTTTATTAAAATATGGGATCTATAGAGTGAATTGGATTTTATATCTAATAAAATGTATTAGAATTAGATTATATTTTGTGATACCAAAAATTTTCATCGGCCCGAGGAAAACAAAGGATCCCATTTCATGAGTTTAAGAGCTAAGGATATTTAATAAAATATTGATAAATGTATCCTATTTGAAGTACCCTATATTGGAACTTATTTTACATGGTTAAGATACACTCTTAATATAAGAGGATCCATCATATCTAATAGGATTTTTTTCAAGTTGATGATATGAATAATATGATAATCCCTATGGTATAAATCATCCAAAAACTCATTCTAATCAAAATACTTTAATGTTTGGCATCCGCCCTGGTAGAGTAAGATAATCACCTCTTCCCTTAAAATTCAATAATTCTTGGTTAACTATCCCTAGATGTATATAAATTATCTTATATTCTTAGAAAATTGTAACCCCTAGAATCCCTCTTCATATTTTAGCCTCCAAAATAAGGAACAAGAAAAAAAGATTCCAAATGAATGGAGAAAAACATCTTTCTACCTCATTTATGAGGACATCAAGGCTATTGAAAATCATATGATGCACTATCAAAATATTAATCAACTTCTCTGTATTCCCTCCAATATGAAATACAACCTATATAAACTATATAACTTTTATAATCTTAAATAATAATTGGCAATGTTCAAATTCAATGTAAGATGACCAAATGAAGGGTACATAAACTCCATGCTCTTTTAATTACATCAAAGAGAAATGAAGACCAGTATGGGGTCACTACCCTCAACATTGATGGATTCTTTCTTACTTTATGAAACTGAGATTTCAAATTTTATGACTATATATTTTCAATACATGTACCTAGAGAATGGAGATAACAATACTCATATGAAAATTGATAACATTACTCCCAATATTGATTATTTCAAAAAAATGAAATTTTTTGAGGCACCTAGGAAGAAATAGATCTTGATAGGCTTGTTTTCCCTAAATATTGATAGTTTTATAGGAATGTATGTATTTAACAATAATCCAATCATGTTCAATTGAGAAATTGTGCATGGTAAAGGAAAAAATATGGTGAGATAATTTTGAATCCATTCCTCCATTCCAAATAGGGTTAATTTTAGAATCATTTCTCTAATCCAAAAAATCAAAATGATGTGGAAATAAAGGATTTCATACCAATTTCAATTGGAATGACCATTCAAAAAGTCATTAGTAAAATTATTTCTATAAGGATGGGAAATATTTCTACAAAAATTGTAACCCTGAATTAGATAGGATTTTTTCCTAGAAAGAATATTCAGAATTATATTTTCACCCCCTCTAAATGCATCAATTTAATGAGTAAAAAGTTTAATAATGGAAATATTTCTCAAAAATTTGACATCAATATGGAATTTTTTTAAAAAAAATGGTGCATTATTTTCAAAATTCCCAAAAATCATGGATTCTCTAACAACTTTGTCAAATTAATCCACAAAATTCCTAACTGTTCAAGTTTTACAATTCTTATAATTGGATATCAAAGGGTATTTTTTCAATGTTTCAGGGGTGTCAAGAATGTGGATCCTCTATGTGGCCTCCTTTTTTCCCTGGATAAAGACTTTTTTATTTTATACCTCTATGATCTTTTCCATGATTGTTTAAATAAACAGATTAATGTTATGAGGGGGATTTATACTTTGTTGAATCGATTATATGAATACAACATCCTTATATCTGGGAAATCTATTAGTGGAACATTTTCATTTGTCAAATCTGTCTTTGGGCACTATGAGGATATGGTCATCCAATTCATTAGTTAGAAAAAATAATTCGGGGTATTTGGGGATGGGTTCCCCATCAATAAGAAAAATAGAGTTTTTAGATCTCTTGGGGTGAAGATAGGTTATATAAATTTCAAAAACCTAGGGGTTCCAAAATTTTAAGATAAATATAAAAAGGTGTTATCTTTAAAATATGTATTCTAGAATTATTAAACACCTGGTGACATGAAAGGGAAAATCTATGCCTCAATATGGAATAATTTTCCTTGTCAAATCTGTGGTCACATCTATGTTTAACTATGCTTTCTATCAGTATAGATGGAATAAGGACCTCATCAAAGATCTCCAAGTACTGATCCTAAATTTTGTATAGACTGAGTTCATTCTTGATAAAAATATGGTTACTATGTCTTTGAATGAGTGTTGTAGGCCCATTAACTCGGGAGTATTGGTTATTAAGTATATAAATAATTTTAATGAGCCCCTACTCAGTAAATTTACATTGAATCCAATTACATCCCATAAAAACTCAATAGAGATCAGTTCAAATATATTTACTTCAAAAATTAATTATGGATATTCTATCTAATTATCATCTTCTATTTGGACATACATTGAATCTTCTTATAATTTTCTTATGAAATATTATTAATAGAAGGTATGTAGGATGCATGACTTGAATTCTTGGAGTACATCTTAGTTGACCAGGTCCATACAAGAGGATGTGGCAATAATATAGTCTATGATGCATGTATCCATAACAGATCTATAGTATAACGACACTAATACTTATGGATTTATTCCTTTCCTACGTTTTCTTGAAATTTAGAGTTATGATTTTATTAAAAGGGATACCATCATCTTGATGGAAAACTCCACTGGCCATCTCAGTACCAAATAATGGTTCGATAAAAAATGTGATTGGCATACCCCTATCCCTAAATGGATTCTAATCTATAGGAAATCTTTCATTCACCCATCATCCATTCTACTTATGTGGATGATCTGGAGTAGGCGGTTGTATATGCATATCTTACTAAAAAATCGATGTTGTAGACCATACCAGCCTATCATCTATTTTTGAAATTTAAGGAAAAATTTTACCCTATTTTTAATTCATGCACATTCACATTAATGTTATGGGATTACATGTGGGATGTGATTGGTTGTATTCTACACATGGATAGTTTGGATGGCTTGTTGGAATCCTTTATTGTTACTAGTAAATGTGACCTGGTAAAATGCATGATGATTTTTGTAGCTAATACCATTATTGATCATGTTTGGAGAGAAAAATGTGGGATTAAATTTTAGACCGAAAACTAATCTTAATGTAGTAATAATGGATATTCATGAAGCTATTAATACTACTCAATGATCTAGATAGATTGAATTAAAAATTATGTTCTTGATGTTTTTTTTAAGAAACTTTGGTATTCCCACCGGGTTTAGAAAAGTACTGGTGATGAGGACGATCTGGTTGGTCCCTTCAATCCCCTCTTGGATAAAGGTTATTGAGGATTGGAAGACCTTAAGTACACACATAACTTCAGGTTTTGGTGGTATCTTCCGTACCTATGTGGGATTCATTAAAGCATAATTTTTTCAGTTCATTAGAAATGGATGTTCCATTAAATCTTAGTTATGGGCCTTGATTAAGGACATAGATCATGTTTCCCATTATTTTTGTAATTTATTATTGATATAATACAATTCAACTGTGATAGTTGATAACTTAAATAACTAGTATAGAAATTTCCAATGGAGAATTTTTCTCCCAATAATGAATCACATCATCTTATCAATGTTACTACTACTGATGTGACACAAGTATAAATAAAATCTAATCAGGTTGTTGATGCTTTTTCCGAAAATGCCATTGTAGATGAAATCTAAAGATATAACTTCCTGAAACCAGACTTCTGCGAACAATAATTTGCGGCATATTTGTGTCGTTTCATTTATAATTTTCTTTATAAATCCATGTTGGGATGTCATGACTTTTATTTTATTTGATAATATTTGGTATGAGTGGGTCCACGAGGCTCCTTGACTTTTAGGGTTCAAAGAGGAGTATTTACAGGAAATATGATACTAATAAATTGTTAAAAATATTTTTTATTATTTTGTTGAATTAAATAAGGCCAATTAGACAAGAAAATTTAATGGTTCTTTATAAAAAATTTGATATATTGCCACAAATTTTCAAAATTAAAGCTAGAATATTTTCCCAATTATACTCTCAAGAAGAAGTTATATACTTTGTAAATTTATATTAACATGTTTCCAAGTTATAGGATATTATAATCTTATTAGATTTTTCTTATTTGAAAGGATTTACATTAGATAAAATGGTTATTAAAAATGGTTTATTAATTGGTTTTATATTTAATGATGTGAATTTTTATAAACTCTTGTATTTGGATGTGTTTTTCCTAATCATGTTTTTAAATTATATAACAATTTTTATGATCTCAAATAAGCAGTTCATTCTTTGTGTGAGGGGATTTATTTATTTCTGTTGAATATTTTTTTTCAAAATAGAAAATGTTTATCTTGATATTTTTATTCAAATTATTAATAATAAATTTATTAATAGTTATAATTTATGTTGATGATATATTATTTGGTTCCTCTAATGAATTTCTTGGTAATTGTTTTTCTAAATTAATGTAATATGAGATTGACATGATCTTAATGGGAATATTAAAACTATTTCAGAGACTTAAAATTTTTCAAGGATTGATGATTTCCTTATTAATAAATCTATAAATTATAAAGAGGTGGGTAAAAGTTTTGTTATATATTATTTTATGTCTATAAAAACGTCTTTGAGTACAATTTGTAAATTTGATGTTGATATATCTACTAAATATATTGATATTAAATTTTATAGAGGTACCATAGGTGTCTTTCTTTATTAAACTATATATATACTTGATATCATTTTTAGAGATTCTTACATGTATGGTTTCATGATAATCCTAAATAAAGTCATATAAATTTTGGGAAAATAATAGTTAGATGTTTTAAAGGAACTATTAACTAAGGTTTTTATTACTCTAAATATTTTTTGATTTGATTTTTTATAATGAGTTTGATTTTGGTGGATGAAAAAATCATTGAAAACAATATTAGATATGTGTCATTTTCAGTGAAAAAAATTAACTTCTTGATCTTTTTAGAAAAATTATATGATAATCTATTTACTACCAAAGCTGAGAATATATCTACTTCTTGTTGTTGTGACCAAATATTATGTACTAAGAAAAAAATTATTTGATCTTGGAATTTATCTTGATAAATTGCTTATTTATTGTGATAATAGATCTAAATTTATATTTTAAATATTGTATTACAACATTCTATAATAAATAATATCGATGTTATATTTCTTTATATATAGATCATGTGAATATGGGATATATTTTTCAAGATTTTATACCAACTAAAAATCAACTTATAGATATATATTCAAGGCCTCTAAATTTTAATCAGATTAAAAATATAAAATATGTGCTTGGAATGTTTTAATCTTAATTGTTATAGGTTATCTTATATGGTGTTTGAAAGTACTTATATATTGAAATTTCTATATTTTCTTGAAATATATAAAATATATATTCTATTGTCCAGATTAGTATTTATTAATTTATATACCTAAATTTTTATTATATAACTATTTCCAAATATCTCTTACATACAAAATTATTCTAACATAATTTTTAAAAATTTACATTTCATAACATTTTATATTTTAAAAAACCTCTCATTATTATTATTAAAAAACATTTAAAAATTATCTTTATTATATATAATTATATATTTCAATAGTAGATTAATTTATTCTGTCACATTTATATATGTTTTAAAACATTGAATGTTTAAAAAAATTATACAAAATATATAGTTTCCTTTATGTCATTACCTTATAAAATAAAATACATTTTGATTATTATATATTTTAAACCTTATCTTTTTGATAATTTCAAATGGGGTAAGAGGATTTTTAAATTATAATTGGTTTTGTAGTTATCTAAATGTTGGATAATATTGAGAGTATCATTGAACTACTTTATGTTTTTATAATAAAAAATATTTACTACTTTCATTTACATTAAATGTATTAATACTTTGAATCATTTTTTGATTAATGTTTTCCTTATCCTGACAACATAATAAAATTTAATATATTAAAATGTATTTATATTCTATGTTCTGATTGTTAAAAACATTTTATAAAACTTTCATAGAGTGTTCATATGCTAAATTAGTCATTTGTACATTAAAATATCATAAAGATATGTTCTTTATTTTTCCAATGTATTATTTTTATCGAAACCCATTTAGCCATTTTGTTATCTACATAGTAATTTTAAAATTCATGTACCTAATTTTGGAACCACATAGTCATTTTTCTAGATTTAGTTTTCTTTAGTATCCCAACCATATCATGGGATATAGAATTATAAATAGAGTTATTATTTTTTTTTGAAATATAAGAAGATTATTAATATTTAATTTGATAAAATAAAATATTGAATCAATCACCATCATGTTATAAATTAAGTTATAAGTCACTGTAAAATTTTATCATGATATTTACAGATTGTGAAAATAATTTTTTTTGTTTTCTAATCATGACATGAGATATGTTGGTATGATTAAGGAGATTATTAATTTTTTGAAGGATATTGATATTTTAAAAATATAAATAAAATGGAATTATATCTGAATCCCTATTTAGATTCTGTTTTTTAGGTTTGAATTTTGAAAAGACAATCAGTTTACAATTTTTAAGAATTAAGATACATGATTCCATTACATGAATTTATAACATAGATTCTCTTATATAGTTTTTATTATATATATTTTCTTATGTGAATCTCTAATTCTGAATCAACCATGTAAATACCTTAAGTATATTTTATTATGTCAAATTTCTTATTTGAATCGCCTATGATTATTCACCTACATAAATAACTTGCATGGATTCTATAATGTGCCTCTTAAACGTAATTTTTATTATATGAAGATTGAGAAACTTGAATATGTATTTTCCTGTATAGTGACATGAAACTAAATTGGTTATTTTAAAATTTAAAAAAAATCTATGTTGTATTTATAATTTTATATTTTGATTTTCTTCGTGATTACTTCAAATATCTAAATTCTTCTTCTTTTCTTTATAAATTCATATTATTTATGTAGAAACTTTTGAAATATTTATTAACATGTTTTTATGAAGATAAAATAGTGTTCTATTTTAACACTAGAAACATATAACTTTAAACACACAATTAGATTAAATTATTTTAGATTTTTAGCTTCGATTATATTGTTTCTAAATTAATATTAGACTCCATTATACTAAATCCAAATTGTTTTAATATTTTTAATGATGTGATATAATTTTTTCAAATTATACCAATGTTTACTACTTGTTTTAAATGTAATAATTATTAATTTTTTATTGAAAATACAAACTTATTTTTTCATGTGATTTTTTTGAAGAACTATTGTAGTAATTTTTTGAACTATTCAATTGAATGATTTTAAATTGGGTTGAATTAGAAATTATTATTTTGAATAATGGACATGTTTTGAGAGATTATCTATTATAATTACACTATAAAAAAGTAGTTTGTAATTGGGTTATGATTCCCCTTAAAATATTAGATTAGATAATAATGTATCTCATAATAGGTAGGGAGGTATATGAGTATACTAGGTCAATATTGGCCAAACTACTAGAGAAAAATTTATTTTTCATTCATTATTTTGCTACAAATTTCCTTTATTATATAACATTTATTATTAATTAAGGTAATTAATATATATCTTACATTTTTAATGTAGTCTATTAACCCCCTCAAGACCATTTATCATCTTCCAATAAAACCTACTAGTTATGACCCACTAACATTGTAGGTATGGATGCTTCATTATAGGGATTCAGACTAGAGTTTGAAAATAATAAGAAGGAAGTGATAACATAGAGAAGAAGATAAAAAATAGTCATATGAAGTTATTTTTTTCAATTTCCAAGTTTAATACAAATTCAAATGAATTTTTCTTATTATATACTCAATGATAAAATAAATAAAATAAAAATAAATATAGAATCATGCATATAAGAAGGAGAGGAAGAGGAACTGAAGTATGAGTTATCATGGAGATTCTATAAATAATTTTCATGTATGTTTTTAAGAGAGTAAGAAGAAGAGGAGGAGGTTTTGTAGTAGACAACTAAAGAAGAAATCAAACCTAAGATAATATAGTTTAATGAATATTATGTAGAAGAAAAATTGTATAATATGTTAATAGATGTCTGCTTCTGTTAAAAGATTTACTATTTTTAATTTTCTTTATCATTTTAATAATAATGGAATCACTCAAATATTATAATGTGAATTTTATAAATAGTTCATTGATATGACACTCTTTTTTGTACCACTATCTTGATACTAGTTAGTCATATAATCAAGGTAAAATCCCGATAATGTCTAGGGATCTTTTTTTTAATGGGAATCTTCGTATACTTATATTTCTCTTTGGTTTATATTCTGGGATGTGTTGATAATTACAATATGTACTGTCATAAATGGCTGTTAAGGTTCATTTAAGAAGAAATATATGAAGGATTATATACTATATGATTCACTCCCACTACCTTAGTGATTTCACTAATATTTCGGTATTTTAAATTTGTAAATGGGAATGATTCCCATTATTTTCCATAAATTGTATAGAGTTCTTCTTTGGATGAACTTCTGGCCACTTATTTTTTTATCTATAACAGATTATTTAAATTCAGTGAAAAATAATTGGATTCTTTTGTTTCATGAGTGGGGTTATCATATATGGAAGAAAATAATTTTACCAGATATATGATCATATAGTTATCCATTCTTGGGAGTAATAACTATTAGATTTATTTCACATGTATAAGGTAATTACCTGATCTTGAAAAATAAGAAGAATATTGAATATGGTAAAAATAATAAAGATTTTATGTAATCATTTATTTTAGAGAGTGAATATTAAAAAATTAATGGAATAAATATTTGAAAATATATATGAACAAAAATTTAGAACATTTATTATGGGAATACTAAAGTTAAGAAATAAAAGTTACAGTTTTGTATATTGAGTAATAAATACCTTAATATACATCATGATGAATCTGTAAGTGTATTTTTCAAAATGTAAAATGTGATTGTGATCACAATAAGAGGATTTGGTGAGAGGTTATAAGATAAAATAGAGGTTAAGATGGTACTTGTATCATACCATATTAGTTAGATGCTAATGTTTCATATTTTCAAGATTAATATCCACTAACATTCTATATTGATGACTTATAAAACATAATAACATCCTATAATGTTGAAAAATATTATCTTCTCATGAAAAAAGTGTAATGATAAAAGTTAAAGTTAGTTTAAATCCTCAAATCCTATGAAGTATAATAATAATATTAAAAATTTTCAAGATTGATGCTCATATTTATAATCAGATTTGGATATGAAGTTTTGTAGAATGATATCTCTTCTTTGTAGATAATTGATAGTAGAAAATAGAAAGTTCATGTGATATATTCAAAAAAAATTCAAGAGTGGATCCACTACACATTATTCTATAAACTTTTCAATATTGAATGGGAAAAAACCCAGTGAAGATGGAGATGAAAGATCGAAAACCAATTCCAAGAAGAAATAATCAAAGACTAATATGTTCAATATTTATTATAAAAATAATGTAAAAAAATAATCTAAATATAATATGAGAGACTTATTAATGAATTAAGAACATTTTGAAATCAATGATAAATGAAATAATATTGAAACTTTTAGTGACATTCAATAGAAGCATAAAATTACTAATGTAAATGAATAAAATTTCATTAATGATGAAATTAATAATTCTATAATTGAAGAAGAATAAATTTATAGGTGATTTTTATTGGATGGTGATTTGAAATATTATCTTTTAAATATTTCATTGTTTAGAAATTATATCAGCATTTAGTATAAAGATAAACAATATTCTAAATATAAGTAATCTATCCATGCTGATGAAAAATAATAGTTTCTAAAATAAATTTTTATTAAAGAAATATTTTGATGATAAGAATAATTTTAGAGCTAAGAAAAAATCAAGAGTTAAAAATAATGGGAATGTGGTAAATATCGTTCAAAAATTTTAATTTAGGATGAAATGGATGTGATGAATTTCATATTAATCTTTGAAAATACTATGTTATAAGATGAAGGAAGATCTCAAATAAAAAGTGACTATATAATATTCAAATAATTTTGAATAGCATTTCGAACAACTAAAATATAATACACATGGTTTAAATTATTTTAAAAAATTCAGGGGAGATTTTTAGAAGAAAAACAAAGTAAATATGATAATGTTTGTGGAAAAATAATGATAATATCATAAACCTATATAATTTAACAATATTAACCTCCCGTCAAAAAATGTTATAATTGGTGAATCTAAAAATAATAAAATTTATTCTAGATTGATGAACAATATTTTGGGATCGCATAATAATTTTAGTCTTTAAAAAAAATATTGAAGAATCAATTACGGAAGAAAGACATCTATTAACAGCTTGACAGTTTTCTGTATACAGAGAAAAATAATAGTTTTTAGCAGCTTTTTTATATCATGGTGTCTTTTAGAATTTGGGAATAAATTTTGGTTCAATTATCAACTCTATTGTAATCCAAATAGCATTAGAATATATGTTTTGAGTGGGTTTATACGCTTTCGGAAGAATAATATTTGTAAATAGTTTATAATATCTTGATGGAAATAATAGAATATATTTGATGTTATAAAGATAACTATGTATGTGGTGACCATCATAGTCCCCAAGAAAATAAATTCCTCATATTTTTACTATACTAGAAAAATATAAGTTTCAACAATAAATGGATTCTGAACTATAAGGGAATTGAAAATTAGAAATATTTTGTCAAGAAAGTGTCACATAAAGCCTCAAAAGAGGAAAATTTTGATATAATGGATAGTATATTTTCATCTCGCAAGAAAATACATTCAAATCTCTTAAACTAAAACTAAAAGTTAAAGGAAGCCTCAATGGAATTTTTAGACACAATTTCCTCCAAAATCAATGTTGTTGTGTCATATGTGGTTGGGAAAGATCAACAAAAATCTAAAAACACTTTGTTGAATGACTAAAACAAAATAATCTTATTGTGTCTCAATTATGGGATAAAGTATAAAATGTTATTTTTCAAAATGATATATTTTTGGTATAGATATGGAATGATGGATTTATTTTGACAAGAGGATTGTGGAAAAAATGGAATTTATTTTAGGTTTATAATGCTGAAAATAATTATTATTTATGTATAAAAGAAGAAAATATTTTGTGGAATAAAATAATTAATCATAAAAGATCAAATAATATGTTTAATATTACTAGAGTAGATAATTTTTGGAAGTTTAAATGTTTAAAATAGAAAGGAATTAAATTTGGTCATCATACCAAGTGGGAAAATTTGTTTACTCTTTACATATGAAGGAGGATGTTCAATCTATCAAACCACTAAATCTCATTAATTACAATATTTATGATAATATTATGAATAAGATATTAATTTAAGATATGTAATTTATTTCTAGTATAGATTAATTTACTCAAATTATATATATTTTGTTTATCAAACCCAAAATAGAGGCTCTAAATTAATTTACATGTATTGAAAGAAGGGTAGGGTAGGAGTATCAAATAACATTAAATAAGATTTAGGTAGAAATGGTGTTTAACATACAAAATTAAAACTTTATTATTATCTTAAAGGGACAATAAATTAACAATGATATCATTACGTCATATACGCCACCACAAAATGGTATTTTTGAACAAAAGAAAATATGCTTAGTAGATATGTCTTGAACAATGCAAATAGAACATGATATCTCTTAGTATATTTTGAGAAAATGTATTGGTGAAACTGTTCAAATTCAAAATCATTAATTTTACCTTCCAAACAATAATATTTCCCTGTACAATATGAATTACAAATAATCTATATGTTCTAAGTATCTTGGGGTGTTTTGAATCCCCCATGTGATCAAGGATAAAAGAGAAAATATTGGGAAGTTTGTACAGAATATTTTGATGGGATATTTATTTGTTATCATCCAAATAGAAGAGTATAAAATTGGTAAAATTGAGTAATAGTTATGGTTTTTGGTATTATTTCAGTGATGGGGTGGTTTTATAATACCCATGAAATAGAACAAAATGAATATTCTAGAAAGATCGATATGAAGCAATTTTTTTCTAATAACATGAAGAAATATTATTTTTAAATGTGTAGAATATGTATATGATATAAAATTTTATTCAACCATTTAAATTCATGAGTAAAAACTTCATTTTTATCATCCAAGGAAGATATAGTTGGTTCTATTATATAATATTATAGGAGAACATGTACAACAGGTTCAAACAAAAACATTCAAGACAAGATCACATACATAACTATTTTCTCAAGTCGAACCAGGAGATAGAAATGAAGTTTTAAACTATAAAAAGTTGGTTTATACTAACCCAATTATTTAACACATATTATTACATGATTTTTGAACATAATTATGAAATATATACAACCCAAAGATCATGAGGCCTAGTGTATTTAGAAGACAAGATTCATTATAAATAGAAGGGAAACAAAAACATGAAATCTTTATTTTATTCTCCATAAAGATCTCATAAATCCATTTGATATCTAAAACCTACAATGGATAACCTGAGGACTACATAAATTGAAAGGGTGAGAAAAAAAATCCTAGTAAGGGAATAATCACGATAAGGATATGTAACACATTAGTTGAACATAAAACATGATATTATATTGACAAGGCTCATGAGTAATCCCATGAAGTAATAACATAATTAACATGGTATAATAAGATCACAACAACATAAGAAATGTTTTATTACCACATAATAAGAAAAAATCATGAGTCAAGGCTAACTGCATAGAAAATATCACATGGTGGAAAACACCTAAAATGGATTAGTTTAAGTCCATAATACCATGAAAGACAACTCATTAGGAAAAATAATTAACCAATTATTGGATATCTATCTAGTAACACCCATTATAACTTGTATATGATTATGCGTCACATAAAAGGAAATCAATCTTACGTTGTAAGCATAAAAATTACCCATTCAGAGAAATGTGTTGCATTTTAGAAAAGATGTTATGGAATGTATTAACACATCAATGGAAGGTAGAATAAAGAAGGCATATATGTGAGAGACATATATACATAATTTATAGTAAGTATATAAAATTATATGGATAGATAGAGGGTATGTGACTTTGATAGTGAATGGTCATAACCTGAAGAATAGGGTGGTTTAGAGTGATCCCTTAACTTGAGTCTAAATAATGACACACGTTATTCATCTTAGAAAATAATAATATTAACTTAACTGTTTGCTTTTTTAGGAAAACTTTTCAAGTTTATTTATTGTTTATTTTAATAATTTTCATTTTATATTGAATTATTTTAAAATTTTGGTTCATGTGAGACAATTTGATGATATTCAACACATATGTATAAAGTCACTTTAGTAAGTTGACTAAGGTCAAAGATATTTTAATTTAACCATCTGTAGAATAATAATCATGAAATAATTATAATTTATTTAAATAATTAATACTTTTATAACCACCAATGAAATATGTTTATGAAAAATTATATATGTTTAAATCATGGAGATGGTATATCGTACAAACTGATAAGTAATATTTACATTTTTGAACAATCTTGATGGAAATAAGATAGGTGTTATTTTATTTATACATAGTTATATTTATATAATTAATAACATATTATTTATTTAAATACAATTATTCATACCATCAATGTGGTATCGTAATGAAAAACAAATAATATCTCTTCTTAGAGGTGGTAATCTACACGTACACATGAATAATATCATTACCTTTCAACGAATTGAATGGTATAAAAATATATGAAATATTAATCTTTACATATGATAAATATGACCTTATTTTAGTATAATTTATATATATTTATATATATATTAAATCCATTATTTCAAATATCCATATGAGGCAATGATGAAAAATTAATCACTCTGGTTCCTGAGGTGATAGGTCACTATACACCTGAATGATGGTTTTTTTTCTCAGTTGATGGATGATGAGATGGACATAGATTATTAAAATCATATAAAAAATAAAAAAATAGGACATATTAATTTTATTATATTTTAATGGATTAATAATATTTTATTGATGTGTAAAAGAAATAAAACCAATTGATCGATTTAGAATGAGGCCTCTACTTCAAACAACCTCTTTTTATAGGCACCAAAGTCCTTCTAAGAAGGGTTTTATAATAAAAAAGGCATATAGAACATGTTAAGGTAATTAATAATTTTATATGGTTTGGTATTATATAAAATAAAAAGATTTTAATTTTTGAATGAAATTGAAGTGTAAGTTCCCTTTTATAAGTGATCTGGAGTTGTAATTTTCTAAATACACAAAACTATTCAATAATGGGATGCCACACGCAAGGAAAGATCATTTTTTAAATTATTTATTTAATTGGATTCAGTTTTTTTCCATAACTACACCATTAAAAAATTAAAACTTTTCTAAATATTTTATTCATCATACATTTATGGATATTCACTATTACAATTTTAGTTTTCACCACTGTAACTAGTTTTAACATGGAAATATATCCTTTAAGAGAAATAATAAAATTATATGTATTTAATAATTTGGAATCAATTTATATAAAACTGAAATATAATTTATAAAATAAAATTATATTGTGTTTGGAAAATTATTTTTATCACGTGTTCATGTAACACACAAAACCCTAGTTTTTTCTTAACTATGATAATTAATTACTACTATTTTACTATTAATTTTGAAAAACATAAAGGAAAACATTCTAAATAATATTATTTATTATTATTAAAAATATTAAATTGATTTTATAAAAATCAATTCATATAATTTTAATAATATAATTTAAAAATAAACACAAAAAACATGTCTAAAAACAGTTTTTCAAGAAACACATTTTTGATGAATTAGATGATCTTACATTTACTATATGACTATAAAGAATAATTATATGAATTTAAATTCATATAAATAGTTATATAATTTATAAATTTAATTTAAATATTTCCTTATTTTGTTTTATTTTATTTTATTAAAATGTATAAACATTATGCACTTCAAAAAATAGTTTAAAAGAATTGATTTTTTAAGGATAATAACAGACTCATACTATAATCCTAGAAAATAATTATTAATGTGAAAATAATTATAAATAAAAATTTTCACATTTTACATTAATACGAAATCAAAAATACAATTGGACTTTTAAAATACTTTATCTATTGAAAAGAGACGGAAGTATTTGAAAACTAGGTAATTTTCACTATCCATTGAAAAATAAATCATTCCATATTATTCCAAAAAAATCACCTATTTTAATTTTTATATTATAATTTAAAAAATATAATTATATTTTATCAAATAATATATTATTAATGTTCTATAAATTAATTATAATATTTTCTCACAAAAACCCTTAAAATAATTTTTGAAGAAAACATGTTTTCCGAAATAATGGAATGAATTTGTTGTAGAGTATGTGATTATTTAATAATTAATTATAAAATAATTTAATAATTAATTTATATATATTTCATAATTCAGTTAATATTATTAATGTGTAACAATATAATGGCTACGTAATAAAAGTCAAATATAAATAATAACGGTTAGTTTAGTGTTAGTGTTGTGTGTCTTATATGCTATCGAACGTAGTTGCTTTTTAAATCATGGGATGTGAAATTATTATCTTATTTAATAAATTTATTCCTCATAATTTTAACATGAACTCAATAATAAAATTATTTGAATTTGAAAAAAAAACATTTTTTAAAATCCCACATCATAAAAAGTGTTACTAAAACATCCTCTCTAAAAGAGATAAATGGATGTATGATGGTTATCTCTAGTGACACATATTATCATTCCAAATAAGTAAATATTAATGGGAAGTGAAAATATGAACATGTAGAAAAATTAATTCCAAAATCAATGATGGAGAGAAATAAGGAACATTGATCGCAAGAAAGTGAATGATAATAATAAAGTCAGAAACCCCAAAACCATAAAACATCGATCTTTGAAGGAGACCATAAAATCACAAAAAAATAAAGGTAATAATATATTGTTTTGTGTCAATATCATTTTTCTAGGGTTTAGGAATTATTTTGCAACTATAATAAGAACATAATAATATATACTTACTTAAAAAGTAAAATTCCATACTTAAATTAGTTTTCACTATAATCTCACCTTTTTCTTTAAATGATGATTATAAAAGATAAATTTGTATACATGAAGCAATAAAATAATCCTCTATTAGATCACATAATCCATAAATAAATTAAAAACAATTATTCCTACCTTTAAACATCAACCAAAAACAAAACGGTTATAGGAAGGAAATATAATTTTCAAAATGAATAAACCTTTATATAATGAAATATAACATTAATCTCCAAAACCTCAAAAATAAATCCAATTGCTCAACATGGATCATTTGATGAAAAAATAACCTTACATTTTCAAAATATTCCTAAAAAAAGTTTCAAACCAAATATTTGAATGATTTGAATACTTATTCATCAAATAAAAATTTAACATTTATCCCCAAATAAATTCACTCACTCTTAATGTCTCAAAATGATATAATTATTCCCATATAATATATGATAATAATTTATATAAATAACCTAAATCACCATAAAGCCATAGTAAAATCATATATGTTTGAAAAAACTAACAAAAATTATATGATTTATAATTCTTATAACCAAAACACCATTGATAAAAATTATTCTACAAGATAATTATCAAATCCAGATATATAAATACATTAACCTTAATGATTGGTATTACATAGGTCCTTAATTGGTTTAGGAGTTGACCTTTAGAATATGGAATTGATATAGATAATTACTAGGTCCCCATATTTATGAGACCAAACTTTAAATAGATCTATATGATGAAATTTATTTCTCTACAATGATATCATTAATTTCCCTCATTAATACGTTCCACTATTCCCTTTTTTATTTTCATAAAGTATTTTCTTGTTCCATTGAGATATTCTCCTAGGTGTCTCCAGGAACATTTCTCACATGATGGAAATTTACCCTTAGTTTCTCCAAGGTCTCCTCCACCTCAGATATATTAAGACTTCATCATTATCTACATCAGTGATTTTGAGAGTTGGTTACATTATAGGATGTTAATCATATATCATTATAACCAATTAGGCATAACCACAATATCATTCACTTCACTCATCATCCAATTTGGTTTCTCAGAATCACTACATTATCTATCAAATTTAGTGTTAACATAATTTCTCCTAGCTCCATACATTAACTAAAACAAAAATCAAAGTTTGAGAAACTATAATCTTGAAAACCAATTTATAAAATCTATAAATCAAGAACCCTTAATTTTAATGAATGTACTGTTAGATTTAACCTCGGTCACCCATGATCATCATAAATTCAAATAATTCCCCTGTGACTGTCAAAAAAGGTTCCCAGTAAGTGAACAGAAACCATGAACTAGAATTATGGTTTTTATATATGTAATAAACTATTTTTTGGTAATTACCCTTAAATTAGTTTGTGCTAAAATCATGTCCACGTATAATATCTATACAGGTATGTATTCCATGGAAAACCAAATAATCACTTCTATACCAAAACATTATGATATTATCTTATACATAAGCATATCCATAGTTTTTTACTAAACGTATATAATCGTGACACAAAAAATAACTAGACCTTGTTATTAAGCCAACTATAGAGACTGAATCCTTTTATATATATCATCAAAATATATTTAAAAATAAATATTTGATAATTAGAATCCAAAGATCATGATACCCAGTGTATTTTGAGGACATGTTCATAATAATTCAAAAGAAAACTTAAACATGGAAACCCAATTTTAATCTATATAATGAGATCCTAAATAAATTTTAGCTCCTAAAATAGCATTGGATGACTTGAGAATACATAAAAGAAATCGATGATCTAGAATACTACTACGAGAATAAATACGATAAAGAAATATAAGATGTGAGTCAAAGGTATCACATAATATCATAAATGATTATGTGAATGAGTAATTAAATAAAATCATTACATAAATTACATTTTATTCAAATATAATAGAAATATAGATAATATGTAAGAAACATATAAAATGACATAAACATGAGTTAATGCTAAATTCCAAGACAATATTACATGGTAGAAAAAGTCCCTTAATTTATTAGGTTTAGTCTCTAGTCCAACAAATAATGTGTCATGAGAAGAAAAAATACCAAATATATTGGAGTGTTGTATGGGTTAACCCATTATATCATCCACCTGATTACATGTGTTATAGGAGGAAATCAATCTTAAATTATAAATATTAAAATTACTCATGGAATGAAATGGAATTATTTTTAGAAAATAACATATGGTATGTATTACCCATTAAAAGAAAGGTATAATAATCTAGGTACATACTTTGGAGAAATATATATATATATATATATATATAATTTATATGCTTTCCATAACATTATATATAAATATAGTACGTGAGTTTGAGAGAAAATGGTCTAAAACATAAAAAAAATGTTTGTTTAGGGAGAACCCTTACCATGAGTCTGATTCATCACATACGTTTTGTCTCCATGAATAAAACAATTATGTTAATTATTTATATTCTTAAGAACCTTTTCATGTTTATTAAACTTTTTATTTTATTTATTATCAGTTTATATTCAATTACTTGATCATTTAGGTTCTAGTTAGATGTTTTGTCGATATTCAGCTCATAAGTCCAAAAATCAAGTTGGTATGTTGACCATGGTAAAAATAATTATTATTTAACCAAATATATAATAATAATAATAATAATAATGAAATAATTATAATTTATATACATAAACTATAATTTTTAAACCCACCATGAGATATGGTTATGAAAATTGAATTATGTTAAAATCATGGAGACAGTAGGCCATAAATTTTCATTATTATCATTTCCAATTTTCAACGATCATGATGGAAATATGTTAAGTGATATTTTATTTAAATAATAATAATTATATCATAAATACCATATTATTTCTTTAAATACATATATATATATATATATATATGTTGGCCTTAGTCAGATAAGAAGCATTCTATGGTGCGTGATATATTAAAATTTCATTTAATATTGAGTTCCCGGAATACTGAGTGAGGATATTTCACATAAAATTTATAATTAATTTATTTATTATTGGAAGAAAAAAATACATGATATTAACATCTTTATTTGATGTGAATTTTTATCATTTTAAAATAACTATTGGAATTTCCTACATTATGTTTTGTGGATTCATGTATAGAATCCATCTAACAGTAATCCAGACATGCTCATTTGATCTCTATCAAATGTCAATCAATAATTGGGTAATAGAGTGGTGAATTAATTGAATTGTGTTTTTTGTGTTTATTACACTTCATTCAATCATAAATTAATATCTCTACTATTTCTCGTTCTCGAGATGGTGGGATAAGGGGGGTTTGAAGAGAAATCATTGTATGCAAACATTATACATTATTGGCTACACACACATCATAATAAACATAACTATATATTTATAAATATTGAGTTTAGGTTAAAATAATTTCTTACTTTCTTGATATCCCTTGAATAGTATTATATCCTTTATTAAAACCCATTATTTTTATTTTTATTATTATTATTATTATTATTATTTTGTGGTGTGTGACAACTTTTAGAGTAACAGAAGTTATCTAACCATCTTGTGAATTAATATTTGTCACCAGAAATGTTCTTGGTTTGTCCAAAATCATCAAGAATTTGTTGGCTGCCTTCATAATTTTTTAATTCAAATATTTCATTTATCAGTAAAAATTTTGATCAAAAAATGTAATTAAAATAATCCATTCAACTCTATAATAGTATTTATTCATTTAATTACATTTAAAAATAGTTTAATCCAGATGGGTGTAAAACAAAGTGTGTGGCTTTCTATAGTCATTTCTCATTAGAGTTAGGTGGGTTTTTCTAATGTCCAAGATTACTATACAGAAATGGGTTAAGGAACCCTAGAGAAATATATTAATGTTTCAATGACAAAAAGAACATATGAATTCTCACATTGTTATATAATCTCTTTGTTGCAATGTTCCATAAATTAGGTTTCACATCTATGCCACCAAAATCTATTCTCGATAAATCTTTCATTAAATACCAAAAATAAACTCGTCGTTACACCATGCCTATGGAATTTAAGAAAATGATTCTATTAAAATTAAAGGGTCAGAATATCATCTCCTATACCAATGGAAGTGAATAAATCCTTCCTTTATTTTTCTATTAATGACATGTCAATCATGATGCACCCAATTTACCCTACCAAGCTACAAACATATATTATCATGGTTTTTTTAAGAAAATATTTGTGAAAATGTCTTTAAATAAATTAATTATGATCATAATTTCTATGGAACATTACACCAGCTCACAGATAAGAATATCTAATGACCCAAAAACAAATTGAATTCAAACTGCTGGCTGTGTTCTCATAATCTCTAATTTTGGAGATTTCCATGTGCATACCTCTTGAGTAGAGGCCTCATCTTCTTATGAGTACTCACACCTGATAGTATATGTACAATGTATCCCACCATTGTAAATTTTCCAACCACAAAATTTTTCTAAAAATATATTCCTAGAACTTTAAGGTTCTCAATCTAGTAGAGATGAAATATGACCTTACCAATGTAACATATAGTCTTGGACAATATTACTTCAGAGTAATGAGGAAAAATGAACGATATGTAATAATATGTTTTATTGATATGTAGTATATCAAATTTAAAACCAATAAAAGTAAAAAACAATTAGTCATAGGACACCAACTCCAAAAATCTCCCACATGGAATGGGGACAACTACATATTAATTTTATCCTTCTAGAAGTCAAATTATATTCATGTTTTTTTCGACCCAAGAATTTATTCAAGGGTTATTCTATGTTGTATTATATGGAAGTATTTATCGCTAAAACCTCACCAATTTTAGAAAAAAACCCTCAAGATACAATACTTCTAAAGTAGGATCTTAATTTGGTAATGTGACCATAGATATTTTTCAAGAGAAATATTTATTGTATTGTCACAGTAGAATGTGATATGATCTCTACTATTAGAAACCGTATAAACCTCATGGATGATTTTTCAAATCTATAAACGTTATTTAACTACTTATGATGCCACAATATACTTAGAATATTCTATAGAATATGTGATGATAACTTGCATTGAAAAGTTACAGTCAATATCCTTGGTGGCTAGAAAACCATAAAATTATCGCTCTCTAACCAATATTGTACTGCTATGTGGCACGTGTGCCTCTAGAACAGTTTCTTATTAAATGGACATTTTCAGAATCTATTCCTCTCCAACTCCTCTGTACCATGGCCTCAACTTTATCAAAGTCTATCTTGCTCCCACCATCTATTCTAGATATATGCTCCCTCCCAAAAAAATATGGCATGTCTTTCCACTATTATGTTTTTTCATGAGGGTTCATATAGGTTATTTCCCCTTATATCTTTGAGATATCCTATAATGTAAAACATTTTTCATTTGGGTACATGTTTTTTACCCAAATAGGCCTTAACAAATTCTTCACATCCCCACACAAGTATGTATGAAAATATAAAATTCAATTTATACCATAAAATGAATTTTATACCTTAATCCTCTTTAGTTGGAACCTGATTTCGTATTTGTGCTACTATTTTTAATGAGTATCCCCAAATGGATAATTGAGGACTCATATAACTCATAATTTATCACACCATCTCCAAGAAGGTGAGGTTTCATATTTCACTTACATTATTCCACTATGGTGTATAAGGTGGAGTGAGTTGAGTTAGGGTCCCAAACTCCTACAAGTTAATAATGAAGTCTTAATTAATATATTCCTCATGATTTATAGATAATAGATTCATAATATTCATACCAATATTTTTCTAAAATTCATTATTATATTCCATGAATTTACTAAATAATATGACTTATACCTCTTTAATTAGATATATACATATCTACTAAAATAATATATAAAATTTATGAAGTATGAGTACCCACCCCTTTCCTTAATAGGAAATTGTTTACAAAAAAATATAAACCTAATTATTATTCTAATTTTCCCACTCACCTTTTTCGATAAATGGGGATTTGTTCATTTTACCTTCCAAAATTTCAGGACATAGAACTAGTTGTTTTAGTTCAAAAGAATCTAAATATCCAACTTGTTATAACTTAGTCAAGCACTTTTCATTTACATTACCTAGCTGGTGACATCATTGTTTGGTGTTGTATGAGTCACGTAAAGTAGTTTAGTAATCGATTTCCATTACTTAATTTGTGTAATCTAACACATAATGACCATTATTTAAATACACCATACCATAATAAATTAAATATTTAGAAAATTATGAACATTAATTTCAAAAAATTGAAAATAAATTTATCTATATCATGTATGGATATAGATACAATATTTTTGGTAACCTAAAGAACATAATTAAGACCCCATTAAAACCATGATCATTCTATCCAACAACATCTGGTGGTAACCCTCGATAGCTACATCAGTATGTTTTCTCTGTCAGCTGCTCACAAATCTACCTCTAATCGATCAATTATTCTGAATCTACTTGGTTTCTATATTTGAATATATATATATATATGTGTATATATATATATATGTGTGTGTGTGTGTGTGTGTGTGTGTGTTTGTGTGTGTGTGTGTGAAATCCAAAAGCTGTGTTTAATATCCAATTTATAGAAACATACACTTTTTCACTCAATCACAAATGAACATGAAGCTTCCCCTTGTTATGTTCATTGGGTATAATTTTTCTTCCAGTGGACCTTATTTCCACATGTGAAAAAAACAACATATTGGTTACTACTCCCCACTTGATGTCACTCATGTTGGAAAGGGGTAAATAATCTTTGTATTTAACATTATTTTATTGATCTTTACATTTTTTTCACTACAAGGACAGAATTAATTTTTCACTCCATCTCCTTATCTTCATGGTGAAGAATTGTTAGAAGATCAGGAAGAGACTTATGAATATTGGTTACATCATAATTTACAATGAATCCAGTGATATTTAAGGGAGTGATTCCATAATGAGATCAGCAACCAGTTCTTTTGGGATTTTAAACCCTAAAACTTCTAGGAACTCAATTTATCCAATGGGATTGAATAAATGAGGCCCTACTAAGAACCATATCTAAGAATAATTAAAATGAGTGTCATGGAAATATCAAACTATTCTTGTATGTCTCTCTCATTGAGAAGAACATAGAGGTTCATAAGAATGCAATATTTGTCCATGTTTTCATGAGACTTCATGAGTTCACTATATATAGATGAAAGCATCAAAAATTTAGTTTTTTAAATGATGCTAAATTTTTTTCATATAAATGTAACTCTTCATCACCCACCTCCTTTGTTGGTGGATCACGCATTGAGGATTATAGCATGTAAGATTTTTGATAATGGAATAGCATAACTAAAAGGCATCTAAAGAACTCTTGGAAGTCACTTGCAGTGAAGAGGTTTCATTTCACCGATATTGATCGTAGGGATAATGTGGATGATGAGTATGAAATTTAATTCTATAATTATATAGCATGTTATATATACATTTTATTGATTGAAAATTGTGTGAGAAGTAATAAATTATTTTATTTTATTAAATCTCCTACTATTTTATCAATTTCCAATACCCCTAACCATTGAAAATGGAATTCCTATTTGTTAGGGACATTCTAGTTGAAAGGATCCATATTCCCCTTATCATAACCCTAATGAGGGTTGTTCAAGATAATTGAATGTATTTAGGTATGACGGTATTCACTAAGTATGGGCTTGTAGCTCCTTGATCCATTGAGTAGACCCCCTATCCAGAAATTGATACTTACATTTCCCACAACACTTGGCTCCAAGCTACGTAAACTCTATAGAGGGATACTTATCTTAATATAAGATAGATAAGTCAACCCATAAAATTTATTAGAATAACATTTTATCAGTAATTGTCTCGATGAGGGTTGGTCAAATATATAGTTCTAAGGCTTTTATTCTTACTCAATTTGTGGAAGTTGAAGTATAACATATCAAATAATTGAGGTATTACAATTTAATATGCTTATATTTTACCTTATTGACCTTTACATGCCTTGTTAATTTTAAGTAGATGTTACCTAATTAATTAACCATGGTGAATAAAACATTTATATATAATAAATTTATTAAATTTTAATATTTTTAAATTAATTAATTAATCTATGTGACACCAGTATTTCATCCATAAAATAAATAATTTCATAGAAATAAATAAATAAATACTTAAATGTTCTAATCATGAGATTATCTAACTGTCAATTTAATGAGAATACATTCAATCAACCATTCACCTAAGATAAATAACACATATTGTCAGTCTTGTAATGATTTGTAACATTCCAACTATCCACATGTGTATCTCCTTGGTTGGAATCATTATTGTTCCATCTGGAACTCTATCCACTTTCCTTGTAAAAATCTATAAATTACATGTATTTGAAACATACACACATGTGAGGGGAACCAAAGGATTGGTTAAAGGGGGAATATATAAATATCCTTGGACATGTAGGTCATATATAATATAGTTGGGATGGTTGAATCACATGCCATCAAATTTAATTGACTGACTGAAAATTAAATTGATAAAATTTATATATTTATATATTCATTATTTTTATGATAACCGATCTTTCATTAATTAATTAATTTCCTTTCATCTTAATGACCATCTAAATCCATTTGGAGATGACCATCATAAATTAATTAATAAAAAATAAATAGCACAGCCAATAGTATTGATTTATTATAATAAAATAATTGATTATCTAAAATGATTTAAAACCCTTATTAAATTTATCAACACATAATGAGTAATTTATAGAAATAAGTTTGTAATGATGAAATATTTAATTTAATTTAATTTAATTATTATAGTAATTTGGAGACAACTTGGTATGTACCATACAAATACATGTTGTGTACCTCTGTTTACCTATATTTGGGTCACACACCTTGAAATTTTTCATGTTAACTTAGATAGACTACAAGGAGTGTTAACTCATCCAAACTACATGACATGTACATTCCAACTATAGGAACCATATCATTTTTTCATGTTCATAAGATACTTTCTAGGGTATTAGTTGTGTATCTAGGTTTTATGAAATGGTGTGTATTGGACAAAAAAATGCTATTTTGTTCGAATACTGTATGCTTGTCCTACTGACTGAAAGACTCATCATGTTCATGGGTGAGAGACTACACAAAATGTGACTCCAGATAGAAGCCATGTATCACTAATTTAGTTTTTCCAGTTAAAGTAGTGTGTATCTTTGATGTCGAAATTTATGAAATAAATGTGGTGTACACCATATTCATGACATGTATATTATAAATTCTCTAGGTTGTCTACATCATTCTATTTGACCAGCTATTATGACCAAACAAATTGTGTGATTTACATCGTTAACCCATGAAAACTACACAGCATGTCCACTGTATAGACACAATGCAATCTAATAACTATGTTCCAGGTTGGTGAACTAACACGCAATATACACCACCTATAATAACTACATATAATTATGTGAATCCCAAATCATGTCTAGGTGAATCATACTAGAGTACACAAAGTGTACTCTGACTACACATCGTGTAACCCTGTCTTACCAGCAAAAAATTGGAAGTTCATGATGGAATATCATGTCCTTATTCATCTACTCTTATACCATTAAGAAAATGAATCACTAAACTAATATGAATAACATGTTGATAACATTTTAATTCAAAACATATTAAATAATGAATTATAATAAATAAAAAATAAACCATAATTTCATATGGATCAACTGTCAAATAAAAAATTATAAATTTTAATGTGACCACTCTGATCCCACTTGTCGGTTTTGGGTTCAACAAAAGCATGATATAGTGGGTGATATATTAAAATTTCTTCAATAATTGAGTTTATCAAAACTTATTGCAAGGATCATTCACATAAAAATAATAATTTGTTGATTTAGTTTGTGAATAAAAGAATATATGTGCTTAAGATGTTTCCAGTATATGAATGATGATCATTTGAAATTAGCCTTTCAAATTTCATTCATTGTGTTGTGCGCATACTTGGATAAAATCCCTTTGGCGGTTATCCACATATGATCATCTGATCTCCAAGAAATACCAATAAATATATAGGTTCTAATATGATGAATCGATTATCATGAATTTTTTTTATTGATTAACCATATTTTTATCTGGAAGAAATATCTGCATCACTTATCATTCTTGAGAGGGAGAGAATACGATGATTCGAGAAATAATTAGTTATATGAAAAAAAAAATCTCTATTTTTTATTACAAACCCAAAAAAAAGATATAACTGTATAATAATAGAGCTTGGTGTATGTTAAGATAATTATTTAATTTCATTTCAACCCTTAAATAATATTATAACCTTTAATAAACCCAATTCCTCCAAATAATAATAATCATAATAACAATAATGAGAATAATAATAGTATTATAACAATAACAATACTAATTATTATTATTATTATTATTATTATTATTTGGGGTGTTCCAAATTGTGAAATAACAAATATTATTTTAATTGTATTTTAATTTAATTTTTTAAATTGGACACTGTCATGATCCATCTAAACTTCTCTATCATTAATTAAGCACTTGAATAAACATTCAATTAAAATATTTCTTTCATCAATTATTATTTATAGTCTATAAAGCATGAATAAAAATTATTACTTGATCAAGGGAATAATATTTATTCAATTAATTAAATTTCAATTTAATTTAATAATTATCATAAGAAACCCTTTGTGTTTAACCTTTTATTATTATTTCTTGTTGACATTAGACAGACATTCATAAATCCCATAATCACATTATATCAATGGGTCAAGGCACCCAAGAGAAGGAAAATGATTTCATAATGATTAAAACCATATATTATTGATAAATGTGTAATATAATCTCTTTATTGCAAACTCTCTTCAAGTAGGTTTCACATCTGTGTCACCAACGTATATGATCGATAAATCTTTATTTGACTTTATAAGATAAACACATCATTACATCATGATGATAGAATTTAAGGTGATGATTCGATTCCAATCAAAGGGAAAATATACAAGGTTCTATAATGATGGAAGGGAAATATCCTTCCATGGATTATCCATTAATGAAATGTCAATCATGATGCATCCAGCACACCCTTCCCCACCGTGAATATATTCCATCATAGTTACCTTCACAAAATATAATGGTGTGAACCATGACCTGAATTAATGGTAATATTAAAGCCTATAGACCATTACACACACTCATTGATTGAAATATCTAATAAAACCAAAATATTAAAAATTCATGCTGGCATGTTTTTTCTCATATTCTCCAATTTTGGAGAATACAGAGTGAAACATTCATGAGAAGAATCCATATCTGTTTACTAGTAATGACAAATGATTTTCAATGTACTATTTTTCATATAATAGAATGTTATCAAACTACAAAACAGTATTTATTAATATCATCATAACACTTCAATATTCTTATCATAGTGTGTAATTTCTATGTCCTAATCAATGTGATATATACTCTAGGGAATTATTAAATCATAGTCAAGATTAAAAATGTTCCATATGTGATATAATTTTTTATTCATATTTAAGAAATCGAATATACATATAATAAATGTACAAAAATATTTTAATATTACACCAAATCCAACAATATATACCATCAATGGGACACAATAATGAAAAATTAATTCGATCACTTTGTAGTGTTGGTAATACACACATACGTATGAATGATGTTATAATCATTAAGTGAATGGAAATGTAATAAAATATATGGTATATTAATTTTATATCATAATAAATATGTCATGAATATCATATATACAAACTAATCACATCATCAAACACCACCATGAAAGGAAATTATGGAAAACAAATTACATTGGATTAGAAGATAGTAGTGAATCATACACATGGATGACAGTTTCATTTTCCATTTGTTGGAAGAGGATATGGATGTATGTTATGTCACTAACATAATCACATATTATTATCTACGATATATATTCATTAGGGTTGACGAATATTTAAAGGAGGTGGAAGAATAAATTAAAAAAAATATTCATTAAGAATGATGCCTCTTCTTCAAAGAACCAATTTATGTGCCACAAAAATTCTTCTGTTAAACGATTTATAATCAACAAGAAGTATTATATGATGTGGGAAGGGAACTAAGGAAAATATTTTTTAGTTCTTCTTTGAACCAAAATTATTTTTAATTGTAACGAAAAGAGAAGTGGAGGTTTCCTTTTTATATGTGAGAAGAAATTTCGTTTTTGTAAATAACGATAAACTATTAAATAATAGGAATTCAATCATTGTATAAGGGTAACATCCCGACCCAACTCACCCCTAAGGCAGTGGACATATAATTTCCCAGAGGTCCTCAAGCGTGTCTCCCCATACTCCAGAGGCTTCTGACTAACAGCGAGGGTCAATGGATAGTCAGTGGGGAGAATATACCCTTGTATCAGAGTTCAATAGTAGAAAATGAAAATAAATAGCTTGATTAGTCTAAGAAATGATAAAGTAGTGAATGGAAGATTATTATAAAACTTAAAAAAATGGGAAAACTCCAATATATATAGAAGATGTATTAATGGAATGTTAATGATACAAAATGGAACAAGTAAACAATACAACATTATTTAAAATACAATACACTAAAAAATAACTAAACCCTACAAGCTATCTCCATGAGAATCTCGAGCTTCATCCATGTACTTTTATTCTAGATCTAGGTAATCCAACAACAAAAATAATGATCCAAGGCCTTGTGAACATGTAAGATATACTTGGTTACCACATTGTAATGGTGGACCGAGTGTGGGGTGATATATAAATCTCAGTAGGCTAGCACCACCGATGTCTAGCTCAATCTTGACAATGCAATTTAAATAAACTGTTCACAAGTATAATGAAGTGACTACCAAATTGAATAAATAAACTACAACTCATACAGGTTCTTAAGGGACACATGACATAGATACCTTCTTCTCCTTGTAGCTATAAATAAGATTCTAAATAGTAGCTATATATATTGCATAAATATACTGCTTGTCACATTAATTGATTTTTTTTATTTAACCGCCTTAATCCATGGGTTCCCCTGGACACCTGTATCTCAATAACAAACTCATCCATGCCGGAGTCTGAACCATTTCTCATATTCAGATCACAAATCATCATATCAAATTGGCATTCATTATCCATTAAATTTAATTCACGTACGACCAATTGGAACCACAATCCAATGTCAATTTACTCGTATATAATGTCATATCTAGAAACCTAGAGGGTATTAGGAGAATCAGTTCTAGTCTCACAACGCAAGGATATTTGGAGCATCAGTTCATGTCCCATTAAAGAATATTTTCATTCCTCCTAGGTGTAGAATGCCATGTCTAGCCCTCTATGAGTATTTGGAGCATCAGTCCTTGTCTCACAACCCATTCATGAATCCTATATATATATATATAGATAAATCATCGTTGTAATATTTTATTTCTATCACCACGTGATTGTTTGGAGAATCAGTCCCTGTCTCACAACCTATTTATCAATCATATATATATATATATATATATATCATGGGTGTAAGATGTCATTTATAGCACCCTCTGAGTGTTTTAAGCATGAATTCCTATATCACAACATGTTTATCAAACATACATACACACAGACACATAGAAACACACACACACACTCAAATATATATATATATATCATATGTAGAATGTCATGTCTAGAACCTAATATCACCAGTGAAGAACGCCATGTCTAACACCAAAAATCAAATTCATTAATTAATTCATAAATTGATTAATCAAGTCCATTAATTATTTCAATTAATAATTAACAACATTATTTTCCTACAATTTAATTCCCCAATCAATTAACCCTTTAAAATATCAATATTAAATACTTAATTGACCAATGAATTATTCTATTTCACCAAAGTACTACTTGATAATTAACTCAACATTTAATTATCCCAACTTCTCATTCATATAAATTGTTTGTTAATTTACCAATTTCTTATACTTATATATCATTAAAACTTACAACTTGACCAAACATAAGTATTTCTCACAGTGAATTGCCTTTTTCATTCTCCAAAGATCACAATCATTCAGTTATTTCATAAAATTGATTAATGCATTCCAATTAATTAATTAATTAATTAATTAATTTAATCACATCACATAAACCACTTCTGAAATTGATTTACCCTTATCAAATCTAATGATTAATAATTAATCTACCCATTAATTTTTTTCAAATTAAAATTCATTTTTTTATAATTATCATGAAATTTAATTATCCCATATGAAAAATTTCCAACATTCTGTCAAAGCCACTATTTCCAAATTCATATCTTAATAATTAATACATCCCTTAATTATGCATATTAATTAATTAATACACAAAAAATTTAGCACATTAGATCCATTCCAGAAATATAATAAGTATATCCACTCATTATCTGTACCTTAGGTGGATGGGTTTTATTATAGAAACATTACTTTATAATTTAATGAATCATTTAGTGCCAATAAAAATTAAATCCTTCCTTCTAGTCAAATTTATAAAATGAAGTAAATAAAAAACTATTACATTTTTTAATTTAATGCAATGTTGAGAAACCTACCTCATGAAATTGGAAGATCCAATGCTTTTTAGATCGAACCGCAACCTGCTCGTGCATACACACTTCCACAATAATGTGCACACATTAATGGAATTTATTTTATCACTCTATAACAAAACCGAAACTTATGATTAGTACATAATGGAGCAATGCAAACCCAAAAATTTACTCAGAACTCAAAAAAACAAAGAAATCCTAAAATAAGGGTTGTGAAACCCATTAACATATATATGAAACTTACATAAACATGAAAGCGTCAAACCAACCCAAGTCGAACCACTTTTCCTTTGCTAAAATCATTAGAACATGGAGCTACAGGTCCCGAGACACCTTCCCCACCATCCTAGAACGAGGGAGTGAAGAAGACAAATCAAACCCGATGCTAGGATTTTGTCCTAATGGAACTCCGGCGAAGGAGAGCCAAAACAACCTATGTGAAGAATGATAAATATAGAAATGTACCTACCTCAATAAGATAGACAACTTCTGTAAAGGAACCATTATGATCTGGTGTGTAGATAGGGATCTAAGAGGATTGGGTGGTGTGCCACCCATGGGTGGATATGTGGGGGTGTGTCTGGCCTATTATGCACCTCTCCCTCTCTTTCTCTGTTAAATATATTTTAATTTTAATATAAAATGAAACAAAATAATATGATAATGATAGAAGTTATTATTATTATAATCCATCTTACTAAATTATTATTATTAATTTATTTACACACCAGTTAGATAAACCCCAACTCTGAATTAAAGTCCTTATAATTAAATTATCCTCTAATGAAATTAATTAAATAAAATATCTATATTACCTCAATTAATTAAATTATATTCAATGAATTTAATTAATAAAACTCCAACTCATCATTATTTAATTAAATTCTCTTAACAAAAATAAATTAAATAAAATCCTTGTTTCACATTATTTAATTAAATTCATCATGACCATGAATTGAATTAAGAAAAAATCTCTATCTCACCTCATTTATTTTAATTTCTCAACAAAAATTTATTTTAAAAGAAAATATCCAAATAATAACCATTATTATGATTATATAAAATGATTCTTTAATAAAACACAGAACTCCCCAAACATATTATGATGATGATTATTATTATTATTATTAATCATAAAACAACCATAATATTAATAATTACCTCATCAATATTATTAATATTCAAACTTTCATTTATTAAAAACCTAACTCCAAATTTAAGATATTTTTTTGAGAAACCAGAATGTCCCTTTTTTTTATTTTAATCAAACAAATCATTTCTTTTTAAAACCACTACTCAACAATTATAACTATTTGGTTAATTTTTAAAAACTGATCCTTTGTTAAACCCCAACACCTCATTTAAACATTATTTTAATTAAATCCTATTTCACTTATTTTTGTTAAAATATAGACCCCATTATTTAATTAAAATCCAGAAGCTCAATTTAATTAAATAATTCTATAACCAAGATTATTTAAATAAAATATTTAATAACACTAAATAAATAATTTATCCATTTTAATATTATTTAATTAAATATTTTTACCTCTATTTAATTAAATAAATACTCAAATCAAATCAACCCTTAAAAAATCGCTGCCAATAATTAATTCACTCAATTAATTATACATGACTCAACAAGCAATTTTACAATCAACCATCATTTAAGTCGATGTTTCAACATTACATAATTAAATTAGTTTTTAACCTTGAATGTACTTAATTAAACCCAATAATAAAAATAATAACATCCACATTATTATTATCAACACATTTATTTGTTAAAAATTCTTTGAGAAGCCCCAAATCTCTCCAATTAAATTCACCTAAGTGTTACAACTCATTAATCATACAATTAAAATATTTTAACATCCAAAAAATTTATGAATCCTTAATAATAGCAGTATTATTATTATTAATACAATCTTTTATTTATAAAAAAATCTCCCATATATTATTATATAATAAAAATAAATAAAATTTAAAAGTGGGAAAGCGGCATGGGTTCGAGAGCAACCGTACGTGGCCTATGAATATCCATTAATGTTGACTTTTCCAGATGTTGTGCTCCCATGACTCTTTAGAACATCCGTGAAAATTATTAAGAATTTAGCCATGTCCATAAAAATAAACTTTTATGTGTTACCAAACACCAGATTACGTTCTAAAGATCAGTTTCAAATCTGACCCATTGATAAACTGAAAATGTTTGGAATCCTTCGTAATTTAAACCTGGTTCAAAAAACACAAGACTTTATAGTCTACCCACGTTAAAAACTTCTTGTACCTACGAAGTCCTTAGGAACTACTCCAACATATTTTAACCCACCATGGTCAGGAATTTTGGTTTGAACAACGATGTTACGTTTCCACATTCAAAACACACTACTAACCAAAACGTAAGTCCAACCTTTAATTATTTAAAACTCGAGACGAAGCTCACCAAACATAACTTACCTCTGTGGCCATTAGAAGGACCTTGTTAAAGAAGAAAAATCGAATCTTGATCAACCAACCTAAACTGGTTGCACATGATTTTTCAGAAAGATATTACGGTCCCAAAATGCACAGCCATTGTAAAACTATTGACACACTATTTAAAATTATTACATCACCTACAGCATGTACACTTAAGTCCATACCCGACCTCTTGTTAAATTCATAAGTTATGACATGAAAAGGTTATAAAAAACTACTGTTACCCTACATGAATGAAGGTATATCCCTAAGAAACCATACATCCCATGTAAAACCCAGATAACAACCACTCATCAAGCCCAACAACATTTAACACCATACCCCGACATAAGACCAACAATATCTTAGTGTCTCCTATGAAGAAGTCATCATTGGGGACATGGTTGTCTCATATAAAAGTGTGACCTTAGAGAAAACCCATGTCACTAAAAAGATCAGTCGAGCAACTACCTGATGAGTCTGTTAAAAAATATCAGTGTCACCTGCCAACACAGTTACCAAAATTAATATGATAGTACCCACCTTGGGATTTTCCATGACGTCAAAATAATAGATCAACCACTCACATGATTGCTATTTTTTGACACTTAACACATGTGTGTGATGTTCCTCAAACCACAATCTCCACATAAAACATTGATCATAAAATCCATAACATAAACCAATCAGTGTGTCAAAACACTCCATTCCAAAAAAGACACCCTTAGTAGTGGGAAGAACTTACCATAATGCCCAAAAAATTATATGGGTACTCCCTACCACAGGTTATCCCCTTAAAAACATATACATTGACCCTCTGTATTGGTCTCACAAAACAAAAATCACAAGTTTCAAAAGTCTCATTTTCATTATATCCTTCTTAATTAATTGATTTCAACCTTTTAACATTTGAATGGATTTCAACAATCAGAATAGAACTCTTTCTTAACAAGTCACTTGGTTTTCAAGAAAACAATGTACGAAAAAATAAGAATGCTATCACAAAAATTTTATTTAATCATTTAATATTCTGTTTTAGTCAAATATAAAAAGGACATTTTGCATCTAATTTTATTTTAACAAAAATCCAACCTCCTAGGGTCCCATTAATTCAATCTGGGTTCTTCAAAAAGAAACCCAACAATATTTCAATTAAACAAAACTCAACATTTTCACAATTTTAACCATTTTCTTCTATACTATAGTTATATAAGGTTCAATCATGTGGGTGGCCATCTACCAATCGATAAGGTTCCCTTACACCTTATCCATAGCATTTGGCTTCAAATTATCACAATCAACATTCATTTTACATTTTAACTTTTGCATCCCTTTTTACAGATCAATTTTTTTTGCATTTTATCACGCGTAGTAACACAAGAACATGATATAACAAAGAAGCATGGAACAATTATAAAACATTCTAATCACAGAGGAATCATGGCATAAAATACCCAAAAGATTAAATCTTTCACAAAAACATGCTATCTAAAAAGGAATGAAAATTAAGTACAAGGCATGGCACATATTCAAGTCACACAGTATTTATTATCATGGATCCTACAAATGAAATTATATGGAATAGAATTTATTAATGGAATATGAATTTATATGTTCCTAAGATGATGTATGTATGAAAATTTATTTCCTTATTAGGCCAAGTAAATTATTTTTTCAAAATTATCAAAATCAATAAGGAGAAGAAAATAAACTAGTTTCTCAAGGTGAAATGATATCAATTGTATCCTCAAATACTATAAACAGTAATTCCCATCCCTCAACACATAGTCATTTCTTGTATTTGGGTTGATAAGTCCCAGCACGACTATTATTCCAATTGCTGATATAATCAAAGTATATTATCTACCAACTCTAAAAATGAAATAAAAAAGGAAAATAAAGAACAACTTGAATCCTTTGATACAACTTTGTAACGTCCCGGCCCGGCTCACCTCAGAACATGTGGCCAGATCAATCTCCACATGACCTAAGTTATATCTCCCCATACCCATACGTCGTCGACTAGGAGTGAGGGTATATGGATAGTCAGTTGGGAGAGTGTACCCTCATATTAGAGTTTAATAATATAAAATGGAAATATATAGCACAAAAAGTCTAATAAATGATAATGCAGAGGAAGACAGATTTTTATAAAACATGAACCATAGTGTAAAACATCAATTTATAGAGTAGATGCATGCATGACATGATAATGATAAACAATGGAAATTATCAAAAAAAAAATACAACATTATTTACAATACTATACACAAAATAGGAAAAACATATAAGGCCTACAGACTATCCCCAAGAGCATCCCGAGCTCCATCTCTGCCCTTTTCTCTAAGATCCAGGTAATCTGACAACAAAAAAAGCAAGGTCTAAGACCCTGCAAACCAGTTAGATCAACTCAGGTACCCCATCACAATTAAGTCCCAAGTAGGGTGTGAGAAATAAATCTTAGTAGGCCAGCACCATCAGTATCAAGCTCAATCTCATTAATGAATTATAAATAAAGAGTGCAAAGGAATAACAATGTAAGAACAAAATTGAATAAATACACTAGAACACATCGAGACTCCTAAGGGACACCTAACAAAGATACCAGCTTTGTCTTGTAGCTAGAAATAAGAATTTAAACATCGAATATATATATATAATTAATAAATAAACTTTTTAACTCATTATTTGATATTTTCTATTTAACCACATAAATCCTCATGTTTCCATGGATACCCGTATCTCAACAACTATCTCTTTCGTGTTGGAGTCTAAACCATTTCTCATATTCAATTCAAAAATCCTTATATCACATCCACTTTCATTATCTATTTAATTAATTCATGTACGAACAATTGGACTATAGTCCAATATCAATTAATGGGTTTAGAAAGTCATTTCTAGCAACCACGTGAGTATTTAGAGCACAAGTCCCTCTCTAACAACCCATGTGTATTTGGAGTATTAATCCTCATCCCATAAAAGATTAATTTCATGCATGATAGTTATAGAATGAAATTTATAACACCACGTGGCTATATCGAGCATCATTCCCCCTCTCATGACATGTTTATCAATCATATATATATATATATATCATGGGTTTACGATGTCATTTATAGAACCCTATGAGTGTTTAAAGCATTAGTCCTTATCTCACAACCCTTTTATCTGTCATATATATATATATATCATGGGTGTAGGATGTTATTTATAGAACCCTATGAGTGTTTGGGGCATTAGTCCATGTCTCACAACCCATTTATCAAACACACTCACACACACATATATATATCATGTATAGAACATCATTTCTAGAACATAATTTCAAGGGTGAATAACACCATGTCTAACACCCCAAATCCCATTCATTAATTAATTCATAAATAGATTAATCAAGTCTTTTAATTAGTTCAATAACTAATTAACAACATAAATTTACCATAATTAAATTCCCCAATCAGTTAACCCTTTAAAATATGATGATTCTATATTTATTTAACTAATTAATTATTCTAGTTCACAAAAGAAAAACATGATAATTAACTCAACATTTAATTATCCCAACATCTAATTTATTTACATTGGTAATTAATTTACCAATAAATTATCCTTAACTCTCATTAAAATTTACAACATGACCAAACATAATTAATTATCACAATTAATTATCTTATTTAATCTCCAAGAATCACAATCATTTAATTAATTCACAAATTTGATTAATGCATGCCAATTAATTATTTCAACAATTAATTAATTTAATCATGTCGCATTAACAAATTCATAAAATTATTAAGAATTGTCAAATTAATGTGTAATAATTAATCTACCCATTAATTATGACAAATTACAATTTATCTATTGATATTCATCATGACAAGTAATTATCCCATATTCAAAAATTTTAATATTCAATCAAAGTCACTATTTCCAAATTCATATCTTAATAAATAATCCATCCCTCAATTATCCACACTCATTAATTAATTAAAAATAAATTTAATCCCATTCAATCCATTCAAGACATATAATGAGTATACACACACATTATTCGTACCTTAGGTGGAGGGGTTTTATTAAAAAAATGTAACATTTTAATTTAATGAAGCATTTAATGCAATTTAAATTCAATCCGGCCTTTCTATCAAATTTATCAAAATAAGTAAATAAAAAAATGTTGCATTTTATTTATTTAAAGAATGGTTGAGAACCCTATCTCATTAAATTTGTTGAGCCAATGCTTTCTATCTCAAATAATAACTTTCTCATGCATATGCACTTCCACAATAATGCGCTCTCATACACTGAATTGATCACATTACCCTACAATGAAACTCAAACACAATATTAGTGCAGAAGGAAAAAAATCACACCAAAAAATTTACTCAGAACTCATAACAACAAAGAGAACCTAAAATAAGTGGTGTGAAACCTATAAACAGATATATGACACTTACCCAGACATGATACCAGTGAACCAACCCAAGCCGAACCACTTCACCTTTAGCAGAAGTTGTCAGAACATGGACCAACATGATCCAAGACACCTTACACATCATCTATGAATTAATAGAGTGAAGAAAATAGATCAAAAACGATGCTAGGGTATCAGCCTAACAAAACGCGGGTGAAGGAGAACCGAGATGATCAATGCGAAGAACGAAGCATACGGAGAAGGATGTACCTTAATGAGATGGTCAACTTCTGTGAAGGAACCATCATGATCTCGAATATAGAGAGGGATCTGGGGGGAGTTGGTGGTGCTCCACCCATGGGAGGAGAAGTGGGGGTGCGCACGGCCTACTGTTCACATCTTCCTCTATTTCTCCCATAAATAAATTTACATTTTAATTTAAAATGATAAGAATTAATATCATAATAATAATAATTGTTATGATAATAATCCCCATTACATTATTATTATCAATTTATTTATACGAAGCTTAGATAAACCCCAACTCCAAATTAAATAAAATTAAATTAAATGTTCTTCCAACAATTTTAATTAGATACAATCTGTATATTACTTCATTTAAATAAATTCCATTCAACAAATTTAATTAAGAAAACTCAAACTTATGATTTTTTAATTAAATTTTTTCAAAAAAAATTCATTAAATAAATTCCCTATTTCACATCAACATATTAAATTCCTCTTTTCCATGATTTTAATTAAGAAAAAATCTCTATCTCACCTCATTTAGATAAATTTATCAACCTAAATTGAATCAAATCAAATCATCCAAACAATAACCATTATTTTCATTTAATAAAACGCTTTTTGATAAAACCCAAAAATCCCCAAATATTTTATTATTGTTATTATTATTAATCATAAAGAAACCATAATAATAATATCAATCTCATAATTATTATTAATATTCAAACATTCATTTATTAAACCACAACTCCCAATTTAGGACGTTTCTTTAAGAAACCCCAAAGTCCTTATTTATGATTTTCATCGAACAAACAGTTTCATTTCCAACTTCTACCCCCCAATTAACTCCATTTAGACAACATTTAAAAAAACCTTTTATAAACCCCAAAAACACCATATAAACATTATTTTAGTTAAATTATTATTCTCTTATTTTAGTAATAATATAAACCCCAATATTTAATTACAACCCTGAAACTCAATTAAATTAAATAATTCCCCATCCATTAATATTTAAATAAATTATTTTTTCATTTTAAAAAAAATTATCCATTTAAATATTATTTAAATAAATATTCTTCCACTACATTTATTTAGATAAATGAAAATATCAAAATTACCCTTCAAAAATAATAGTCAATAATTAATTCACCCAAAAAATTATTCTTCACTCAATGCGCAATTTGACAATAAACCATCATTTAATTCAATGTTTCAATATTACTTAATTAAATTCATTGTTAAACATGAAATTAATATATTAAATAGATTAATAATAATAATAATATCCAAATTATTATTATCAACACTTTAATTTATTAAAAATTATTTGAGAATCCACAAGGCTCCCTAGTTAAATTCACATAAGTGTTACACCCCATTAATCATGAAACTAAAATCTTTTAACATCCATAAATTGTATGACACCATAATAATAATAACATTATTATTATTAAAAAATTATTTTATTTAAACACATATCTCACTTTTAATATTAGTTAATTCAAATAAATAAAATATTAAACTGGGTAAGACACATGTGTTGGACCGCAACCATGTGAAAACCCTGTAGATCTATTAAAGTGAAATTTTCTAAATATTTTTCTCCTGAGACTCTTTGAGAAATTCATGAAAATTTTCATGTATTATCCCAAGTCCTAAAATGAAATTTTATGTATTCCAACACTCAATATTAAGTTCTGCAACTTGATTTAAGAACCAATCTGTCGATAAATTGAAAAAGAATGAAACCCATAGTAATTTTAACCTAGTTCAAAAACATGGGACATTACAATAACTTCCACCAAAATTTATAAATTATGTTTTTTATAGAATATTAGGTTGATCCACAGCACCAATTGTTAAAAGCATATTTGTTTTATTCATTTTATTTTGTTAAGATTTATGGCTTCTTTTACCATTTTAGTTTTCTCCCAGGTAATTAGTATTTACCTTTGTAATTTATCATTTATGAATAAAAATAAAATAATATTTATTAACTATTTTTTAACACATAATTATAAATATAAAATAAATTTTATCAAAATAAATATTCTCTGTTTTTGGAAAATTAATTTGCACACATGCACATGTAATGAGAAAACCCTCATTTTAACCTTAACTCAGGTAATTATGTTCTCTTATTTTTACATTTCACTATGAAAAAAAAATTATGTTAGAAGTATTAAAAAAGAATATTTATTATTTATTTAAATATGTATTCCATTTCACCAAATTCAATTCACAAAATTGGTATAATTTAATTTCAAAATAAAATCATACAACGTGTCATAAATATTGTCATAAGAAATGAATTTTTAAATACTAAGAAGATATTATGTCAATAATGGGACTAGAAGTCATTATTATTTGAATTTAAAGAATAAGAAAAAAAATTGTATTCCAGAACCCGTGATTTTAACAATAAGATTTATATTTTATAAAAATCATGAAAATTGTTGATTAAAATGAAATTAACTAAATTATTATAAATAAAATGGACAGTATATAAACTTATGAATAAATTGAAAAAATAATTAGACTTTTCAATTAATTTATTTAGTGAATAGAAATGATATGATTTAACAAATTGGTAATTTTCATTATTCACAAAAAAATAAATCATTTTAGGAAAATAACAAAAAAATAAGCTAAAGATAAATTTTATTTGATGGTTTCAAAAATTATTTTCATTTCATCAAATATATTTTTTAAAATTTATATAAATTTATTATAATATTTAATCAAAATATGTTATTAAAATTATTTTTTAAGAAAACATATTTTATGAATGAAAAAATACATTTTTTTAAACAAGCTCATGTTTTTTTATTAATTTATAAATTCATTGAGTCATATATATATATATATCAATAATTTTTAAATATGATTCATAACCACTAATTTAAGGACTATTGTATAAAAGTTATATTTAAATATTCATGGTCTGTTTAATCTTGATATTGTGTGTTGTAAGTGATATAGTGTGTAATTTTCTTTATTAAAATATCATAGTGATACATGGATGATTATAAAAAAGAAAAAAAGGGATAAAATAATGAAAAATTATACTTTGGTTTCCATACTTATGATGTAAATTAAAATTTTCATTTGAACTATATGGATACTCTGGAAAACATTGAATGAAAGGGGGTAAATTATGATAAACAATGTAATTTTTTGTGTATGGACTATTCTCATGTTGAACAAGTGAACATTGATGATATATTTTCAGTAGTTTTAGGGAATAATAACCTATGAATATTTTTTTATATTACTTCTATAATTCAACATAATATTTTCAATTGGTTTTCATGTCTTCCTTCATCAATGTTACGTTGGATGAGGAGGTATATATTGAGAAACCATATGGTTTATTGAAGGAAAATACATGAATAATATTTTTTGGTAAAATATGTATTTAAATGGGTTGAAAAAATCCCCAATATCTTGGTATTCTATGTTGTAAACATTCTTAATGAAGTAAATATTCCGAATATGAAGAGTATAAAACACTCTCTATAATAAATATGATAAAGAGACATCTCTAATTGTGTTTGTCTTTATGGGTGATATTACTTTTTCTATAAATTATGTGGAACTTATTGAAGATTTCTAAAAGGACATAAATATTCTTAATGAAGTGTATTCTTATAGAAATATTATATACATCCTTCACATACAAAATTTTCAAAATAGAGATCACAATTTTCTTCCCCAATGGATGTATGGTAGGAAGGTTTTAAAAATGGATTAAAATAAGGGATTCAATATCATTTTCCACCCAAATTATTATGGGTACCATTTATTCTAGATTTGATCAATGAAAATAAGTGGATTGAATGTAATTTAAAAATAATAATTATATGTATTTTTAATTCATATAGTCATGGTTGGAAATATTTTATATTGTTAATATTTATCCATGTATCAAAGTGCGGGAATAGTTCTAAATTTTTGTGTTTGAAAAAATATTATTAAGTACTTAAAATTTATAATATGTTTCATTCAGAATTATGATATCCAAGAGATACTCAATATATTTTGTTACACAAAGAAATATTATGCATTTTCTTGATGATAGGAGTTGTACATAAGGTGGATTGTTTTCTACAAATGACGGTGTATCTTTTGAAACGAAAATAACCAATTTATCATGATCCTAACCACATCTAATATAGATTATGTGTCTACCACTGAATCCAAAACAAAATTATTGTGGATGAAAACCTATTTTGAAGATATCAAGGTCAAAGTGATATTTTAACTACTTCATAAATGGGATCATTAAAGTGTTATCAATATTTCAAGCAATTTGGATCAAAATTCATTGTCAAATAACATTAATATAAAGAATTAATTCATCAAATTGATTTTGTAAATGAATTTAGGGAAGCTATAATTTGTTCCAACAATTTTCATGTGGTTTATATTTTTCATAAATAATTTTCAAATGGTAATTTTCATAGATTTAGGATGATTATTATATTTCAACCTCAATCTTCCCAACGATAAGTTAGAGTGTTTCCATCTATTTTCTCAAATTTTTATTTGGATTATTATTTATAAACATTGTGAAATTTTGGTAACAAAAATATAGTTATGGTTACTCACTTAATTTACACATTGTGGGGATAAAAAACATATAGTGGGAGTAACCCATAGATATATGTATTATTATAATTTTTATATGATTCATCATGGTAATAGGATTTAGTTTAAAAGTGATTTAGTTTATGTAGTTTCCAAAAAAATCCAAAGTGCAGAGACTGATGATCCCAAGTTATTTTTGTAAGATGATTGAATAAACTGGGTATTTTTTTCTTCCATAAAGTAGAATTTGAAATGAATAGCTTCATATTTAATTTCATATTCATATAGTGAATAAATATTAGAGAAATATAATGTGAATGTGATTTATTTTTTCTAATTTATTGTTAAATTTCAAATTATGTTAGATATCAAATGATATTATATGATTCATTTGAAATGAATAAATTCCTTATGTATAAAATTATTTATGTTCATTAGAATTGTTTGTATTATCTTATAAGATGTTGGGAAATGTTTTGGGGATAATATAAAAATTTCATATGTTTGTAGGTGTATATGAGTAATCATGGTAGATCATATGAGTCCTTATTGACTCATGTATGAGTTATTATACCAATGTAAAAGTCATTATGCAATACATATTAGTTATTTAATCTAGTGAATGTGTTATTTCCCTCTATGTATGAATCAATTCATTCAACCTATGAATAATATTTCAACATTATATGTGTGATCCAAACTTTTCTCTATGTTTAAGTCTTAGGGTAAATTCAAGTGTTTCTAGAAATAAAATAAAAGAATATATAATAGTTTTTAGAAAATATAATTAATTTTGATGATGATAATCGGGGATTTTATGGATTAAAACATTAGAAATTTATTTTTATGATACAATTGAAGTAGAATAATTATTACATAATGAAGGAGAAAATATGTTATGGAGTAATTTTCTTGTCACACTGAAGCAATTTCTAATTCTCCATAGTGATCTTGAAATTAGAATGAATAGTATGAGAATGAAGTGGGACGAATAATAAAAAATTGAAAAATAGTTGTATAAAGTTATTCAATTGAATTTTCAAATTACATTCAAATTCATATGACTTTTCATGATGTATGTCGTGTGATAATGTAACTAAATAAAAAATACAACATCATGCATATTAGAAGAATAAGATAAATTAGAGAAATAAAAATGTTATTGGTCAGTTAATATATTTTTTTAGTGATTAGGTAAAATAATAATATATTGGGTTTTTCACATAGGGAGAAGAAAATAAACCTATAAAAATATAGGTATAATATATAGAACGAGAAATAGAATCACAATAGCTCAACTGAATATATTTCTTTTAATTGATTTTTTTAATGAATTTTTTACCACTATAGTAGTGTAGAAATCCTTTAATCATAATTAGTAGATTTTTATCATGATAAAAAATAATATTTCCTACTCCATTTTACTAGTAAGTTAATAATAGTGGGTCATATAGTCTTGGTGAAATATTGACCATGACAATAATTAGCCTTTAATTTTTAATGGTAAACCATGTAGCTATTATATTTCCTTTTCTGTGTGTGTTTGTATATGTCTACATACACTAAGAATAACATCCTAATAGGTGGAAAAGTATTCATTGCATATAAAAATAAAAATTAATATATAATCATTGACCAACCCAAATGTTTTCACAAATCTTGTTGGTCCCTTAAATTTTTTTGGAGGGATTACATGATTTAGTTTTATTTATTTCTTCATGAGATAATTTAAAGTGTTATATGTGGATGGATAAATTCATATGACAATTATTTCAGGTTAATTAGGTTTTAAATAACATTTTTGTCTAGTTTTTGTATATATATTACATAAAAATGTGTAAATAATGAAAATAATAAAAAACAATAAAACATTATTTTTGAAAAAATATTAAATATATTTATACTTTTAATTATTTATCTCTGAATTATTAATTTTCTCAAATCCATGAAAATGAATACATGAGAAAGGAAATTAATGATTTGATTCATTCTTCTATGATTTTTCTCAACTAATTCCACTGATCATATATGCAACACAAATTACTCAATACACTTATTCTTATAAAAGAAGATAATATAATAAGGAAAAATAAATTTGATGTATGTTTAGATGATATATAGGTGTTCAGTATAAGATCACTTGAGCTACAAGGATTGGGGCAAGATTGAAGCATGTGGAGATCACATCATACCATCGAGGATTAATTTTTTCTTATTTTTATTATCATTTTATCTAAATTCAACCATAAAATATCTCTATTAAAATTCAAGGATAGATATTCTAAATCAAGTTTGATCAAAAAAAATTTGATAGTTTTGTTTAAAATATATGGGTATAAAAGCCCCTAATAATATCTTTTTTCCTTCAACAATGTCAAGGTTTGTTATTAAAGATAATTAATAGAGTATTTTATCTAATGAAAATGGAAAATATACTCTATGTTTTAAATATGATGTTGTTCATAAAAAAAATATTTCCTGGAAAGGAAATTGATAATATGTGTATAAAATTAAAAGATTCACAGTTCATTGAAAGGATTTTGTAACACATAATCCATAATAAATAATAAAATATAACATGATTTTGACTATAACATCATAGTTCATAAAAAATGGTTTTATATATTAAATACGATATTATGTAATGAAGAGACATATTATTTACTATGAGAATGAAAATTGGGAGGTAATTTCATCAACCACATAGTGTTTAAGTAAAAAAAATCATGATTCATTATCAGGGTTTGATTGTCATGTTTCATAATCGATAGGATTATGTTCTCTACATAAACATAAGTATGGTTTCATGAACAATAACACAAATTTGGGAGATAATTGTAATAAATGTTTTTAATAATAGTTAAAAATGCTCCAATGAAGTAATTATCCACCACATTTATAAAAATAGACATTATTTTCTATATGATGTTATAATAAAGGGATATAATCTTTGTAATTGAATTGATACTATCAATAGAAAATTTTATGAAGTGAATTTTTGGATACCACAGTGTCTTTTATTATAAAGTCCATCAAGGTTTTTGTAAACACAATTGAAGGAACAAAATAAAATAAATTTCAAATTAAATTTATTTTTATGATTTTATAAGGGGTTAAAAATATTCAATTTAAAAAAGAAATTATGTTACATTTAGATTGATTACACAATGATTTTTTAACATATTGTAGTGTATATAGTTGAATGTAAAATTTATTTGAAATGGATTTAGGTATTTTAGGGAAATATTTTTATATATTTCTAGTCATTCTTCACTTGGGAAAATATATCCTTTTGGTAGGAACTAAAAATTGCCATCTCAGATTTAAGGATCCATCACAGCCTCTAATGAACAAATAGATATGCGATATATATTTCAGAATATATGGTTATATATTTATTAGGGAATACTACTGATGAAAACAAAACATACAATAACTAAATATTAATTTACTTGAGAGAAATATATTTTATATATCATTTATGTGTTAGAGGGACCTAAGGCTGGAAAAATATGAACATTAATTCTTTATATAACTATTTACGGATCATATTTACTTGAATCCCATCTTCAATAATTTATGGTGACCTGAACTATCTTCCAAATCGATAAACATGTTCTATGTTGATAATAAAATAATAATATGTTACATGGTACCCAAACTAATGAACACCATGCATAAATCCCATCGATAACATGAGTTTTTTGAATTTATTAATTAATTCTATCCAGGATCCTTTCACAATAAATCACTCATCAATATCATCATTTTCCCTTTAGTGTAATATGATAATTTCACAAACCACCATCAAATGAAAAATTATTTGGGAAAGGGAGAAAATTTAGATTTTGGTGGATTAAAACTAACTAACACCAATTAGTTATCACATATCTCCTCCAGGATCATTTAATTGAAGAATCTATTTAAGTAATATTATTTATAAAAATATTCTATTATAGGGTAAAAAAAATTGGTGCATTTATTCACCCATGTTAGTTCACATCAATTCATATATGGGATTATAAATTTTAATCAATGACATAGTTCACTCATAATTATCGTATCTATGCATTTATTGTAATTTTTTTGATAAATTTGTGTTTATAATCGAGTATATGATTATTTAAATAACATATACATTTTGATATTTGATGGTTATGTATTTTACTAATATTGGGGGTGAATTATCTGATTAGTTTTTATATAATTTGATACACTTGATATCATCCATAAAGGACCAAATCCATCTTAATAAAATAAATCTTATCTAATTTTTACCAAACAAATATTCCAGATAGTGGAATAACTGGTAATTTAATTCTATTATCTTCTCTGGAGATTTTTTTTGTTAATTTTATATGTTAAAAGTTTACCATATCAGTAATGCATTCTTAAAAATATTTTCTTACATTGAAAATGGAAAAAAAATTCTGAATTATTGCATTCATATTTTATGGATTTTAAAATTGTCTAGGATGAATCAATAGAAGATTTTTCCACAAGGACCAAATTGATTTTTGCATAATCAATGGATATAAATAAAAACATAGGGACTCAATTGTTGTGATCACCAATTAGAAATACTTAATTATTAATGGTAAACATAGTTTTAGATTTATATTAACCCAAAATAACACTAACTATAATGATATAGTAGAGAAAAAGTATAATTTTTCCCTTAAGTACCCACAAGCCATATATATGACACGAAAATGATTTTTCAAATACATAATTTTTCTCAATATCACTAATTCTAATCTAAAAAATAATGATTTAATTTGAAATAATTAAAAATATATAAAGTGTGTTAATGTCCCTTGATGGTTTTCCTTTAATTAAACTTTATCAAACTCACTCATGAATTAAATAATAATAATCCTGATATTTTAATTATAATTAATATATATATTTATACTAAAAAAATTAATATCTCAACTCTTAATGTTGAAAAAATAATGATAATTAATGTAAAATTATTTTAAATATATATTAAAAATAATAAATCTAAAAACTCTAATGAATTTATTATATTTTCTATTTTGGGTGTCATTTATTAACAAATACGTCAATCAATAACATAATAATAATTTAAATAATATTGTTCTATCGGAACATGTTACAATTTAATTATGTTATTTTATTGGTGAAGTATAATTAATAAATATTGTACACATCATTTTAAATTGATCTCACTCTTTTCTAGGAGTTTATCCACAAATACTATTTGTTCATATAAAATGATTAAACCACATCTCCTAGAAAAGAAGAAAATAAAATAATAATTGAATAGCAATGAAACCCATAATTGAAGTAAAAAAATCCATCCAATGTTATAAAATCTAATCGCATAATTAAAAAAATTCCAAATACGACATAATAAATCATATTTTGGATCTCTAGTTCTTGGTATTATCCCACAATTTATCAAAACAGAGTCATTAAGAATTTCTTTTTGAGAAGATCCATAACAAATCATGACTAGGGTTCTTTTAACATCCGTATTATAAAACAATCTCTCTATATGATAAAATTTCTTAACAAAATATCTAATATATTTAATTAACTGATAACAGATTTTATTAAACTTATTTACAATAAATGTTTTACATAGATATGAGTTTGTTGACAATATATTTCTTAGAAGGATTAGTACTAGTTAATTCCTGGATATAAAATATATATTTATTTTAGATGGCATCTGGATAAGTATTGAGTATCACGGTAATAAAAAAAGTATTTAACCCCTCAAGTCCAGAACATATGCATTTTTTCAGTAATACTGGTGGATGATATCAAAGGTGTCAATAGAGAGAGACATTTTGAAGTTGACTACTCATAAGGTAAGAACAGACATATGGAAAAGTCTGGTTTTCATCACTATGGAGGGGGGAACGGTGACCCATTGGGTACGATGGGACCTAATGGATTTTTTTCTGTATTTTATCATGTATTGTTAATAAAAAAATCAGAACTACAACTGATGCATCATTATGGGATAATGGATTGTGGAACTGTTCAATTCCAAATGAATCATGGATATTTTTTATGGATGTTGGAGTCAACTACATACTAGAGTAGATGGACCATGTAATGGTGAATTAAATAATGGAATGCATATATTCACCGTGTTTTATATCGCAAAATATCACTATTGAGAAGGCATGTTGTAAAAACCATGAGGATCAAGTCATGGTGGTTGATGTTATAGTGTAATTAGAGTAGGAAAAAACACCTAAAATAGGGAGATGTGGAAACGATGAAAAAATCATTTTACATGTAGTTTTGAATACAGTTGTGAAGAATCCTAAAGTAAATCATGGAATATATGGTCGCCATGCTATAGTAAAAGACATTACGAATTGATTTTTAACATGATTAAAAATAGATACAACTCTATGGAAAATTTTATAGGTTGTGATCATATGTGATTTAAACATTAGTATTTATGGTGATGGTCCTACAATATTAGGTGAGTGTGATGGTAGTTAAGACAGATAACTTTTCCCTAGAAGAATTGTGTATCATGTTTTTTATAGATATGAATGTTTATATTTTAATAGAATATCAGGGATATGTATTTGATGAGATTATTCAACAGTGTTTGAAATAAATTGATAGACTAGAACCCTGAAACATGAATTCTTAGTGTCCCAGTACAATGGTAGAAAAATATATATAGAAAAAATGAATATATTTTTCTTCTAACAGTGTTTATCATTGATCCAAATAAAGAGATATCATTTTAATTAATATGAATGTTTGACAATACTAAATTCATGTATTACACCTATCAAGATCATAAATAGAATAATAACTAGGTAAAATACACTATATTTATGGAACAAGTGTGGTAGTTAGAAGTTCAAATAATGTTTCTTGAATAATTCCAAGATAACAAATAGATGGAGGATAATGAATATATAATATTTTGATAGAGTAAGTACCTAAACGGATAAATGATTTTATTTATTAAAGACCTACACATTGAAGAATAAGGATAGGAAATTTCACAATCTTAAAAACATGATTTCTAAACTTATGGAGATTGATACAATGTAATAAATAAATACATTTTAGTCGCAAAATAAGAATGTATAATTCTAGAATCATGTTGTATGGAAGCAGGAAATCACTTATTGTGAAAGAAAGAGTATAAGTTTCTATCAAAAGTAAATATATCTAGATGATAGGATGCACACAACACCATCATTATTTCTAATGAAAGAGACACCAATATTTATGTAAAATATTGGTACTATTCTCCAGAGTAGTGAATAAGGGTTGAGGATTGGTAGTGATACTTTGGTGATAGTGATATCCCCCCAAAAAGTTATACAGGAAGTTATTCTAGCTGTGGGGTGACTATGTCCTATTATATCAATTGAACTAGTGAATTAGTTGATTTTCATGAATTGGTACATGGTTGATTTCACACTCCATATAGGTAGTTCATTATCGATAAACCAATTAAAATACTCAGATGTCTTATATATATAATTTACATTATTCTCTTGATGGAGTTTAGTGAGATTATGAATAAAAGACATGAGATATTGGTTTAAAATAGTTTTGGCCTTTGTGGAAACAATATCCAAATAGATAAGTGAGTAACAATATCAAAAATAGTTTAAAATGTTTCACATTGATTAAGCTACCCCCACCCCCACTATTAGGATTTATTTGGGATCTATCAAGTGGTACCAAAGTCTTATGATTCATATTTTTTTCATTCATTGAGTATTTTTTAAATTTATTTTTCATATAAAGTATGTTTTTAAGCCTCTATTTTCTATGGAAATAAATTCCATTAGTGTAAAATAGAGTTTAAAGCATACATGGATATATGTATGGATCTCCCCCATTATTTTTTATAGGATAGAGTTGTATTTATGAGTTTTCATGGAATTATATTTGATTTTGATCAATTAAATATGGTGATTGATGCTTCCATTAAGAAAGAATTAAAGATTTATTTAATAAAATAAATTTTCAAGAATGTTTCTCAGAAACAATTATCAAATGATATATATAAATCCTAGGTTATTTTTTAGAAAAAATTATTTAGTTGAATGAATATTTCAATATTGACTAAGATTAAAATATTGTAAGAAGGGTTGATGATTATTTCTAATAGAAAGTAGAAGGATGAAAATAACATGTTCCTTGAGAAGAAAGACACTACAGCTAAGGTGGAAAAATAAAATTCTATTTATTAATAATATTTAAACCATGTATTTGATTGATATTTATCAATTTGTAAATTAATATTCATCTTTATATATTAGTGGATTTAGAGATCCCAATGAGGACATGAAATTTACATCAAGTTACCCATCTAAAAGTTTTACATGTTGTTTTCAATGAGGGAATGAAACCTCATTGAAGGCGGTGGATCAATAAAAATTTACGTGTGTTATATAATGAATTCATATAATATTTTTACATAGGAATGAAATTTAAAAGTGTATAGGGAAATTTGATGTTCAGAAGAATAAATATGGTCAAAAAATCAAAGAGAAAAGTAATTTCCATGAAGAATTGTGCACTAAAATCAGAAATAAAATGGCTACTAATAAAATTAAATAAAATAATTATCCTCATTAAAACTAAATTGGAGGAGATTAAATGGGTTTTCAAGGAATTTTTTTGAATATTTATAGAGTTTTCTATCAAGATAGTGGAGAAGGATGAGAAAATTTGGGGACTTATAAAGAAGATGAAAACCTATAATAAACAATAGGTCTCATATCATAAATTCACAACATTTGAAAAGACAAAAAATTGAATTAAAAAATATGTGAGAAAGAATAATTAATTTTATTTATCCATAATTAAGATTAAATTCATTGATCAATGTGTAGATAATTTCTCTCATAATAAGGTTTCAAAATTTCAACAATCGTGGATGGTTTGGACACACCGTTACTATTGATCAATAATCATAATGGATTAATTGAATAATAAAAACTACTATATCAATATCTAAACAAAAATGAGACAACATGAGGTATGATTTCCATTAGTGATTATTTATATGTTTCTATCCCATTCATTTGGAATGATATTTTATACAAAATAATGTAAAAGAATCCACTATGAATTCATTCTTTCTTTTAATATACAAGGAATGAGTTTAACCTATAATGAAGCCTATTATATTTTAAAATATTATCAATTATTTTTAGATTATGTTTGGATGATATAAAAGGGTTCATTAGACTTTGAAGTCATCATTTTGAAAAAATATATCCATGAAAGAAATAAAAAATCCATAAATAATGGATTGAATTTGGATCAGTTATCATAAATAATGGATATTATGATCCAATAATGAAACAATATATCTATTTTTGAATTTATGGTCATCAAGGAAAAATAATTCCTAAGTGGTTTCACAAAATCAACTATAAGTAAAGAAAATAGAACCGGTGGAAGTGTACTCATAAGGAAAAGGAATTGTGATTAATGAAGCATTGGTAAGGAATTAAAATAAAAAATTTTAAAAGTGTGATTAGATTCACAATGTATATGATCCCTAGGAAAATAATGGATGGCCCAATGAAATGTATACAAGATAAATGGTGTGTAATTGTAACTGAAAAAAGAAGATCTACATTCATTAGGTTGTAGATGACCACTCATAGGGATGATCAAGAAAAAGATGTGGTTGTTAAGGTTCTGGAATTCCTTTACTTTAATATAAAAAAGGGTAAAAGAATGTTTGAAGATGATGATTTAGTCCATGAATATAGACCACATTCCTCAACTTGAGAAATTTTTTTGATACCCTCCTCCCCAGACACATTAAATATTCGTAGATTTTAAAAATATGTATAGAATTTATGTGATAGTTACAATACATAGGGTAAGTTTTCTTATAAATAACATTAAATATATATGAAAACATACATTGTTTAATTTTGTAATGTTTATATAAAAAGTGTTAGTTAAGTAATATAATATCAAATATGGTGTCTATTTTGAATGAACCTTTGTGATTTTTGGGCGATGAGGAAGTTAAGTGGCATTACCTATTTCATGTTAATAAATGGTATAAATTGATGTTATATATTATATGACCCAAACCATTTTTCTTTAATCTCAAAATCCTAACAGTTTTGTTTCACATTAGTTTAGATCGTAGGATTTATTGATAAACTAGATGTGTAATGACGTTAGAGATTTAATGAATCATGTGGGTGACATGGGAAGTATTTTTTGACTTATCCTATATACTTATTTTCATTACATAGCTTTGTATTAGTTTGACTACAGGGTATGTTGACCCCACAATCGAAAATTAGCAATTTCACTAACTATATTTCAAGGAGATAATGAACATATTAAACAAATATTATCCTGTGATCCTACAGGGTGGTGATTTTTCAATGTAGATACTCCAACTAGAATGTTATGGATATTATTTCTATGATCCAATGAAAAACACAAACTGTTGTGGGGGGGTAAAAATCACAAATTAATCATTCCCAAAGAAAACCATAATTTTAGGTTTTGTGGAGTAGAAGCTCATGGAAAATGAATTTTTTATTTTATTGAAAAGGGGTGAAAGAATATGGATATTTCACCCCATGAAATTAAACAAATAAAGGGGTGGAAAATTTTGATATAGCATTTGGATGGAGTAACCCTTTTATTTTATTTCCTATAAGGGGGAGAGAGAGGTATCCTTAAATCCATATTTTTTCATGTAAGTATAAAAATCATTTTATTTGGAAATAAATTCTTTGTTTTGTATTATGTGAAAATTTTCAATAAAATATGAAGGTAGAGATTATAGAAATCCTAAGGGTTTTCATTGGATTTTATGACAATACGTGTTGGTTAGAGCTATGGTTTTATTGAAACTATATTTTTAACAAGTATTCGTAATGGTTACTGAATAAATAATAATTATATATTTATGTCATGTTCAATCTATAAATTATTTGACTAATTAGATAATAGAAGGGTCTCAACCCCCTCAAGTCCAATGTCTACGCATATTAATAGTGATTTTATTTAGATAATATCAAAGCATCCTTATAATAGAGAGGCAATATGAAAGTGATTTCTAATGAATTTTATCACTAGGGAGTGGGTTAAAATGGATTTCATAATAGTATAGGACATCACGATGACCCATCAAATAGGATGGTTCCTATAGTATATGTTCGGTGCTGTAGTAGTGGATCTAGGCTAATAAAACCCTCATAATTAAAACTAAACCATCGATATAGGGAAAATGAGTATATAATTTTTCAATGTAAACTAAACAATGAATAATTATTAAGAATCTTCAGTAGACAATAAATTCAAGAAGTTGAATCATGTCAAAGTGAAAACAAAATGAAGATAATAATTTCACTATACCATGTAGCTCATAGGTTTTCCCTTTAGTAGTGTATTTATTAAAAATAAATATGAGGAAATGGCCATTTTGATTTATTTTTAATTTAATTATAATAAAAAACACCGTAGAAGACCTTCAGATGCAAAAAAGGACATGAAAATCATTTCACTTGGTGTTTGGAAGACAGTGGATTAATTGTTAAAAGTGAAACATCGAAGAGATGGTGGAAACAACATATTAATGGTTTTTTTAAATAATTTAATCTATTTATTTAAAATGGAATACTACTCCATAGGTTTATTGGAGACTGTGGTCATAGGAGACTCACATGATATGATTTTTTGGAGTTAGTGTAACATGGAATGTGATTTAGATGGTAGTCATATCGAAGAAATTATTTTTTGATAAGAACTCTATGTTGTGGTTAGTTATGGGTAAAAAAATGTTTTAAGATAACCACAAGACTTTTTATTTGAGGATATTATTCCATGGAATTCAGAACATATTGCAAAACTAGACCCTTGAAAAGGGTATTTAGGATGTCACCATGTTGTTTCAAACCAAAACAGTGAAAAAAATGAAGGATTTGTTTTTATTCCAAATTTAAGTATCATGGATCAAAATATAAAGTATCTACTCATGTTATGATGAATATTTTAACTCCAATAATTAATATATGACACATAGAAAGGCTATAGAGCTAATAATAACAAGGTGTGGTCCACTGTATTCATGGAATGGGTGCGCACGATAGATTTTTCTGTGACACATATTAAAGTGTTCATAAATGAATGATAGATGAACAATATTTAATTTATGATATTGTTAGGGAAGAATCCTAATCGTGATAAAGGATTTTATTCTTTAAAAACTTGTAAATCGAAGAATGAGAAAAAGAAAAATTCAATATCTTGTAGAATTTGTTCTAAAATATTTATGATTTTTATTCCGTAGTATGTCAATAAATTCAAATTATATCACAATAATGAAGAGTTATATACACATTATGGGAGTAATAAAGAGATTATAGTGTGTATATGAATTATGTTTTATGAAAATAACCATTTTATCAATCTTGATATAAGGATGAACGAAGCCATATCACTGTCATTGATGAAACAAGGACCTATAGGTCTCTAAGTAGTGGGTGTTCTTCCTTGTAGTAGTAAAAAAAGTAGGAAAATGGAATTGATATATGGGCTATAGTGATCCATTCAGAAAATATTTTATTGTTAGAATTCCAAGGTATGTGATGACTATGAACCTTTATATACTCCAAATTAATGATTTAGTGGATTTTTATGAGTCATAACATTAATAATTTTATGCTCCTTGTATATTTATAAATGTGGGTGAACCAAGTAAATGTTTCACACTATATACATATTTTCATTAAAAATTCAACTTGTGGGATTAATAAGGTGTTATGAGAAAAATAATTAAGAAATTTGTTCAACACAATTACTTCCAATTTGGTAATAACATTCAAACAGAAATATCAATAAAAAGTTAAAAAATAGTGTAATATAGATTTACTTTCACTCTTCCCCCAATCAGGTCTCCATGGTGATAAAATAAAATTCCATCCACTTTTAGACCTTAAATAGAGTTGAAATCCCATTTTACTTTACCTGATATTCCCTTATTAGTAAACACTCTTCAGAATGTAGTGAATGTGTGGGTGACACCTGAAGCCATTAAAAAAAATTAATGATTTAGTAACTAGAACATTGGAAAGAAAACCATAAATGGGAGACGATTTACTCATAACCAATGAAATTGGAAAATGAAAAAACTAATCATCTCTTAATAGTTTTCATTCCATAAATAAATCCCCACAACCTTAATATAAAATTAAAATCAAATACAAAATCACCAAAAATTCCATGAAAGAGAAAACTCATAAATATCCAAATCATCTAACAAATCCATTCCATTTACGAAAAAATCTCTTAATTATCTTATAATATCCTAAACATACATTGTAAAATATATATGGGTGAGCTCATTAAAGTACACATTAGGATTATCCTTCTAAACAAATTTGTATCCAAGTGAAATAAATATGAAATGTTATATAAAAAATTTTCAATAAATATATATTTATAAACAAAATAATAAAATGAAATATATACTTCGAGATCCATGTTCCACTATAATTGACATCATTTTCCCTATTCCCTACATCATTATCAACCATTTCTAAACCAGGACTACAAACCCATTCCCAGTCCATCCAAGGACATTAATGTCACAATAGTAATCAAATTAATGAGATATATCATTATATCTATAAAAAATCAAAATCATCCAAAGAAAATGGTTTTGAAATTTAAACATCACTATCATAATAGTTGAGATCTATTCCAAAGAAAAACTATAAATATCTAATAGGAAGACCCCTCTCCAACTTAATTTCGACATGATAATATAACAGTAACACCACCACATCCTCATCCATCTATTCATAACAATAAAAAATCACCATACGACACATCCATATATTACAATGTCCTGGACATAGTTTCCATTTCAGTTCTACATACCATAACACCACTTATCCACACAATAATTCAACATATGAACTTATCATGACCATAAATTGGTAATGTAACATAACCATGAATGAAATTAACCAAATAAATGTCTCCTTATATTCACATTATGTGACCATTTCTTATCATAATCAATCCCTAATCATTATGTAATACAGACATGAGACATTATAGACCATGGATAAATCAATGATCCATCAGAAGCCAAGTAATTTATTGGATCACACTCCATTACCATGTCGTATTCACAAATAAGATTCCATAATATCAAAATAAAAACATTTCCACAAAATATAAAATTGAAACATACCATTATAAATAATTACCAAAAGTTTAATTTAATCTATAGAAAAAAGGAACCCACACAGTCAATAACATCACATTTTCCACAACATTTCCAATCCCAACATTTTTCATTTAAAAACATTATTATGTTCAATTTTTCATCATTTTACCCTTATTTATTGTCAAAATATTCATTCGAAACTTATTATTCTAATCCATTCATCTATCATCAATCACATTTATTTTATCGACGTTCATCTCACATAACCCTTCTTATTACATAATTTCATTTCAGTTTACTTATCTTATCAATCATTTTGTCGTGAAAATATTCATTTAGTTTAGAGATTAATATTTGACACACCAATGTTATATTTAATGTAATGAACCATCATTTTTATTAATTTAATTTCCATTATAATTATATAATTATTTCATATTTAATAATTTAATTTTATATAAATGATATGAAACACATAATGATAACTAAAAAAAATTATTATATTAATTTGAAAACTAAAATTAGAGAATAAATATGTCCATATATATTGAATGAATTAAAATGGAATAAAAATAGAAAAAAGATAACTATAATATGAAAATTTTGATATGCTCGATCAATCTAAATTACTGCGATCACAAAAAACAATATTGAAATGAAACAAAATATTATTAATAATATATTATTCTTTAAAATGAATATATGTATAATCATTATAGTATATATAAGAAAATGAATAATTAAATAAATATTAATTAATTATAGAATATTGGAAACTCGTATGATAATTACAAATACGACCATTGGAATTGTAATCTAACCGTTGAAATAGTAATCTGGCCATTAAGAATAGTAACTTGAATGTTAGAATAGTTTTCTAACTTATCGTAGTGTAAACTAAAATATATAAATATTATTAAATGTAATTTTTATATATTTATAAGATGAAATAAGAAAATAAATGTTTTTAAAGTGTTTTAATAATGGTAAAATAAGTGTTTATCGTTTTGTAAAAAATATGTGTTTTATTTTCATTTTCATAATAAAAATAAAGATTTGAAATAAATTTTATTTTAACGGAACATGTTGAGAAATTAATTTTTAGTTTTATTATAATGATAATTTAATTTTAAGAGACTATGTAATTTTTCAAAGGGTCTTAAAATTGATCATAAATTGAAAATTGGAATTTTTCAAATCTATAAAGAATTTATTTAAAAATTAATTTTACCAATATTGGAAATTTCATATCAAAAATGGATTTAATGTTTGAAATTTTTTGTTAAAATAATTTAAGGGTTACATTTTTGTATATTCTAAAATAATTCAGTAATTTACGAGTAGTGAAATACGACAAAGAATGATATATAAGATTATAAGTTCAATACATGATTTATTGTAAGTGGGACGATGAAATAACCTGTAATTTTTAAATGACATTAACCATTTAATAAATTTTGTCATAATATTTATTACTATTGGTGGTCTTATGTCCAATAATAAACTAATGAATATAATATTAAAAAACAGCCCTTTCGTCCCTTTATAAATGCCATCGCTCACCACCCCTTCACCCTAACACATTATAAGCCTTTGAGATTTCCAAATATCTACCCTAAACATACATCACACCTCGAAATATGTATATAAAATAATTTTTATTATTAAAATAAAAAACCAAGGTTCCTTAAGTGGAATTACAAGAGGATACATCCAAAGGATAATATAATTCCCTCAAATGAGAATTTTATTTATTCTTTCTCCTCATCCTCTAAAAATAATTCCATAAAAAATACATAATCAATCTCATATCATATATATATATATATTATAATTTTATTTTTAATGTTATATTTACAATCCTTCCTCTTACCTTCCCCTCAATTGATTCTAAAATTAAAATAGTGTTCATATTTTAGTGGATTCACTACCTCTATGAACAACAGACAATAATTATTTCGACCACCCTAATTGATGGATATAGAAATAATATTATGATTAAATATGACTACAATACATATATTATATCTTATTTGAATATTTTTAAAGTATTTTAAATTATGAAATTAAATAAAATGAGTCTCATTTGCGATGGTCAGTTAAAACACCGAAATGAACTAACCATATAATGTTAACTTTTTCACTAAATGAATCATTCCAATGTCTAAATACATATAGATATTTCAGAACATTTTAATTTCTAGAATATCATGATATCATTTTTACATGATTGTTATGTTTTTATTCTTTATGATTTTTCATTAACCTTGTATTTTATGATTTCATATAATGACTTTTGGCTCATATTCATTACATCTTTGCCATGTTTATTTCCTTACTCGAATTATTAGCTCACCCAATTTGTTAATATATTCCCCAAGTAATCCTATGCAGTTTTAGGAGATAAGAGTGGGTTGCAAGATAATTACACATTTTAAAATAAATACCTTTTATTTGTATGTTATATATACCTAGTATCCAAAAGAAACAATACATCTTGAACCTTCGGATGTATTTGTTGAATATTTGTGTTAAAATTTTTATAGAAATATGTGTAAAAGAAATGGGTTACTATAATTGATATCAGTGCAAGGTGTAGTTATTTTTTTATTAGTACTATAATATTTTACGGATTACCCTAGGGATCAATCTATATATAAGAAAATATCATGTAATTTTGATAAATTATATAGAAATTGGTTTGCAAGAAATTTCATCACTATCTGCATACTAGAATTGAACATGGCTCTCAAATAGTTTTACTTAGGGGTAATTAACCTGAATATTAAAACCAAGTTCATGAAAAATATGCTATACAAAACTAATGGTTTTTAACACTTGCGGGATATGCTTTGGAAAATTTACAAACTCTTTAAAACCCAATATAAAGGAATTGAATTGACTGTTATGTTAGAAAACATAATTGAAAATTTATAATGGATAACCAAGATTAAAACCTAGAGACACATAAGTATGTAGATAAATGTCATTTATATGTTATTACTCATATTTTCAGATTTACCATGTTTATATGTATATTAGATTACATATTCCCATCCTGAATTTTTCATTTTTTAGTTAATAGACAGAAATAGATGGAACCTTCACAATCACCAATTCAATAAGTAATATGATGATTTCCTAAATGAGATGCCTAACCATGTGTAAGCCTGATCTAAGAACTTCATATAATTATAGAATCAAATGACACAAGTTGTGAAAAATAACATAGATCATGTGGAACATTGTATTTCTCATATGAAATTTAATGTCATGGACAAGTACTTTAATTGAATAATTCCACCTACTTTTAGAAGATCTCGTGATCCCTTTACTATATAATAATGGATTAACTCTATTTAGATGACATTTTATATCCATTAATTATTGGATCAATATGAAGTAATATTGGTTGCTTATTGCATGGACGGGGAAGCTGGTAAGTGGTTGACACTAAGAAGTAATATCATGTCCAAAGTTGAAATTGATTCTATGGAATTGGATAGATTCAATAGATTAATTTTTAATAAATACTTTATTTGAAATGTCTATTTTAAAATGGGGAGGGAGTTCTTTTGACTAAAAAATGAAGATGATTTTACCATGTTTTCTGATTAATACTTTACAAGGCCTGCATCATATACCTCAAGATTTTTTATCAACACCAAAATTAAGCAAGAATAGTTTTTTAATGGGTATAATTTGATTCAATGAAAATATTTAGAAATTTGAGAATTGGGAATAATGAATCAATTTCTGCCTATTCCATTAAAGTGTGGATGGATATTTATGATGTTCAATGGTCTTGTGGGGCTTGAAATAAAATTTAGATTATATAGTTTAATTTAAGAGAATGAATGAATTATTCTTATGGAGGAGTGAAAAATAAGATTTTACTGTTTTAAATGTGTAAGAAGACGCATCTTGTAATTTATCTCGAGGAATCTAGGAGATTCTTTAAATTAGGAAAATAGGTTAATTGGGCTAGTCATTTTTTGAGGGTAATGAGGAATCCCACAAATGCATTAGAAGAAAAGAAGGTTACAGTTAATGATTAGCATATATTCTAGTGTTTCAACTTCATGGAAAATGGTAATTATGAAATCCAATAACCTAATCCAAGTATTTCCATAAATAATCAAATAAAAACATCTTTAAAGGAACAGAGAGTATAGAAGTGCATATTCTATCGCTACTATTGAGGTGGATCCCTAAAAGTATATGGTGACATGTCCAAAAGTTATTTATTTAAGAATAGTGAATGCACCTTTTTATTATTGTTCCACACATTCTTTCATATCTTGTAATTTTTTTGAACTATATAAACACCACCTTAGAACATGGGGGTTGATCATTCTATGAGAATAAGAAATGGATAATTTATTATCTCCCAAGTATATAACTTATCATTAGTCAATTTTTATGGATAAAATCTATAATAAAATGGTATTATAAATAATTTATTGAAATTTGTCACAATTTTAGGTATGGATTGGTTTCCCTTATATAAATCCATCATTAACTATCTATAGAGGAAGATCACTCATCACATATCGATTCATCCTCTGATTATGTTCATTTATAAGGAGGATAAATCAACTATAGAATCTTGTTCTCAAGAATGGATATTATCCCCTTATAAGAAATGATGTATAACACAGATTATAGAGATAATAGATATAATAATTTAGGAAGACATTACCATTATGAAGTAATATACAAATGTATTCCCTAAAGTGTTTTCTGGTCTTCCTTCTGACTAAGAGGTTGAGTTTTAAATTGAGATTATACATGATTCTTTGATTCCATCCAAGAATCCACACATAATGGGCGATTTAGATTTAGAATAAATGATTATATAATTAAAATAGAATTCATAAAATGGTTTTATATTCCCTAGTTTTTCACTAAGGTGTGAACCGATCCTCTAAATTAAAAATAAACATGGGCCAGTGTTCCCCTATATTGTTTATCATGATCAAAAAAATAAAAATAATTGAAAAATATTCCCCTCCATTGATTTATGACTTATTTGATCAACAATATTTGGATTAATATTTATATATAATTGAACATCATTGGGGGTGTCACAAACCAATGATGAAAAAGTATGATATTTCAAATACAACCTTTTGAATGAGGTATTAACACTAAGAGTTCATAATGATTCCCTTAAGACTCACTATTTCTATAAAAATATTCATGGGAAAAATGAATAGTGTCAATAGAGATTATCATGAAACTTTTATGGTAGTAATCATATATGATATTATGATATACTAAAAAATATGGAGGTGTGTGAGAATCAATTGAATACATTGAATAATACATCAAAAAGGTAGGTTTTATATGAAAAGTGTAATAAATATGACTTCTACATGAAGGTAGTATACTTATTGGGGAATGTTGTTTTAGTATATGGATATTTGTGGACCCCTTTAATAAAAGGGAATATTAGAAATGGCCTCGACCAATATATTTAATAGAGATCCATAATTTCATTAGACTATCTATGTGTTATAGAAGATTTATGAGAATCTTCTCATGATTTTAAAACCTTATAACTAATTTGGCATGGAAGTGAGTAAATGTTTTCTGTGCTAATTAATGTGAAGAGAGCCAAATGGAATTGATAAAGGGGCTTATCACTACACTATTACTTATAATAGACACAAGTGGGATAATTTCCTTGGTATATAGTGATTCCTAAAGTAAGAGCATTGTATTTTAATAGATGGAAAATAAAAACATGATAACCTATGATTCAAGGTAGTTGAAATTTTTGGAGAAGAACTATCCAATACATGATCTGGAGTTTGATAATGTTATCTTTTCATTTAAGATTTATAAAATTATCTCTATGTGGAGAAGTCTGAATAATATATAGATAATAATAGTGAAAAATATATAATCACATAGAAAAAGATTAATATGAACTAGTGAAGATGGTGAGATATAGTTCAGGATTTATGACTTCTCAATCCATTACCTTCTAGGGAAGGAAAATAAAGAGGTATATGATCAATGTTGAAAATATCCAATAACCATATCGGAGATGATAATTTAGAAAGATCTAATATTCATAGAATTTGTGTAGACTAACATGGAAGTTATAAAGGAAGAAAAATCATCATTCCATTCAAAAATTATTTCTCAACCATAAATTAAAGTTATATTAATGGATGCTCCAAGTGATGACGTGGGAATTCAAAAAAGGTATAAGATATAAGAAAAGGGAAACCCCCATTGTTCAAAATTTATGAACATATTATACAATTTGGGTAATGGTAATGAGTACCATAAAATCCTGAGATAAAGAAAGAGTTATTTATTGATGGACATAGGTCGACCTACTACATCCACAAATAGATCACGATGATCTCTTAAAGAACTGTTGGTGGGAAAATATAAAAAATGAGATCAAAAAATATAAGTAAAAGTTCCTATTATGTTAATGGGAGAATGATGAAAAACAAAATTACAAGGGGATGAAATAACTGTTACCCATAACCACATGTAAATGAGTGAACTTACCTCTGGAATTTTATATAGGAATTTAAAATACATCCAAAGGGTATAATTTTATATTTGATATAGTGGATATTCTTTGAAATACTTCTAATTTTATTACTTTTCATGTGGAATTACCACTCTTTAAACAGGAATGATATACATTAGAGAAGTGATGAGAATGTATGGAACACCACTATTGATTATATCTGATTTAGATATGTAATTTAACTCCATGATTTGGAAAATTATCCATAATTCTCTAAACAATGAGTTTAACTTAAGTATTCCTTATCACCCCAAACTAATTTCTAATCTGAGTGGACTTCCAAAAAACATAAGTATATATTGGGAGAAAGCTTTATGGAATTAAAAGGTTGGTGGGTTTGAAATCCTATTCTAGTAAAGTTCTCATTAAATAATGTATCTCACTCAACCATCAAAATGGTTCCATAGGATTATCTATATAGTAAGAGATGTAGAATACATATGTGTTGGGATGAGGTTGGTGAACTAAAGCTGCTGGGATGTGAAATGGTTTTGAAATGGTAGAAATTATTATGAATATTCAGTAGCACATTAGAGCTTCCCAAATTTGATAGAATAGTCATAATTAAAATTAATAATGAGATCTAGATATTCAGGTTAGATATAAGATATTATAATACATATCTACATGGAAGAGTTTTATAAAATTTGGGAAGAATGGAATATTATATCATAGGTACATCAACCCCTTTTCAATTCTTGATCACATCAGAGTTGTATCCAATCGAATAGAACTCATAAAAACCCAATCTATAATATAATAAATGTTCAATGTTTCCATATTGAGAAGGTACATAAAATATCCATCACATGTATTAAATTAATAAGTATTAAAAATGATAAAATGAAACCTCTTATAGGGATTAGTTAGTGAATATCTTCAACTGTAGAGACAATGTACTCTAAAATTAGACAACTCCCCTAGTCAAAGTACTATAGAGGAACCATAAGTATGAGAAGGAGACATGGGAACTAGAGGAAGAAATAAAGATCAATTACACTAAATTATATTTACCTTTTTATTTAAGAAGAAAATTTTCAGGTGAAATTTCTTATGTGGGTAGTAATGTAATGACAATGAATTTTTATCAATGGACTTTTCTTAAAAATTATGTTATTGTGTCATATTTAGTATTGTAGTGTTCCTTAAACCACATGAAACCCATAATGAAAACTATGTGATTTTTATGATAATAATTGGAACGTTACATTTACAGAATAAATATTTCCATAATAATTGAAAATATAAAAACGGGAAAAAATAAAAGGATAACTATAATATGAAAAATTTGATTGCTTGATCCACTATAATAACTTCACATAATAAAAACTCAATAAAAATGAAAAAAAATTAATAAATTATTAATCTTATAAATGAAAATATATATATACTTGAGAATAAATATAAGTTAATGAATAATTAATACAATAAGGGTACTTAGTGAATTCTTGAAACCCAAATGATCATTGCAAATCTGACTGCTGGAATAGTAAATTGAGCATTTAGAATAGTGACCTAATGATTAGAATAGTATCTGCACATATAGAAGTGTGAAATAAAATTTAGGTATATTATAAAATTTAATTATTATTTTATATCAATATTCATGTAAATAAATGTATGAAAATTTATAAAATTGGTGTTGGTATATTTAAATAACAAATATGATTTATTTAAATTTTTATAATAAATATATTGTTTCAAAATAATAATTATTTTAATAAAATATTTTTATAAATTAATATTAATTTTTATTATAATGAAAATATAATTGTATGATACCATAATCAATTTTTCATACGGTTATAAAATCTATCATAATATTGAGATTCGGAATTTTCAAGTAAATAAGGTTATTATTTAAAAGTAATCTTTATCAAAATTATCATTTTATTTTTGGAAATCTATTTTATTTTTAAAATATATTGTTCTAAAAAATATTTATGGTGATATTTTGGTATTTTTCTATATTATTTTTATTTTTAGTGAATAGTGAAAATTTTCAAAATACGATATTTATCATTATATGTTAAAAAAATAATTATTTCATATGGGATGATGAAAAAACCCCATTATTTAAATAAATAATTATCCATTTAAAAAATATATTAACATGATTCATCACTATTGGTATAATTAAGAAAAAAAATAGAATACTAATGAATATTTTTTAAAAACAACTCGCTCATCACCTTATAAATATTACCCGAACCTCTTGATTTCGACACACATTACAGGGCCTTGAACATGTAAAATATCAAAGGAATATCCCTCATAAATCTATCAATATCTATTTTATTATTTGTCTTATCAAAATACCAATACATGGTTCTTTAAGTGGAATCCTAGGAGGAGACATCTAAAGGAGACGGTAATTCCATCAGTAAGGCCCTTTAATTTCTCCTCCTAATACTCCAAACAAAATTTCATACAACATAGAATAATAATTAAATAATAAGTATATATATATATATGGAAAGATAATTATAATAGTTTAATATCTACCAACCACCATCTTCTCTTCCATGTAACTTATTTTGAAACTAAAATGTTTTCTATATTATGGTGGATTCATTACCTCTATGAACAACAGACATTGTTTTTCTCCACCACCATCATATTTGGTTATAGAAAAACTATTATGTTTAAATATATATATATATAATAAATATATTCTTACATATATAATGATAAATAATGTTTTGATATCCATTTAATTAAATAAAATGAAAATATTTCATGATGGTCGGTAAAATCTCCAAAATTGACTAACCATAAAATGTTAAAATTTTTCAAAAATGAATCATATCCATTTAAAAACACCTATGAATATTTGGGATCATTTAATTTTATGTAAGGATAAGAATATGATTTCATTTCACATCTAGGGTTATATTCCCATTTAAATTGAACTCCAATAATTTTCCAAAGGTTATTCGACCATTTAACCATAAAACAAACCCCCTCAGAACTAAAAAATGAAACATTTTATGCCATTAATGTTTTTCAATGAAAAAAATATAATTTTTTGAAATAAAATGTTGATTTAAAAAGATAAAAATTAAGTAATTAACTATTATAATTTAGTTTTACATGATTTCATGTGACAGTGGAGAACAATTTTGTAAATATGGTAAGAGATTTATCAAAACCACCCAATTCCCATTGGGGTTTGAACTATATCTCTATAAATTGATTTATCTCTATATTTAATGATAAATAATTGATCTAAATTATTTATTTATCTATATTAAATATTTAACTATTTTATTTTACCATTATTTTGTGGTTTTATATATTCCTTAAGTTCATTTATGAAATGTCTTCATAAAAATGAAACCATATTTGGGGAATCTATTCAATCCGTTTATCTTTTTAAGTAAACATATTTTAATATAATTATTACCTTTCATGATTTAATTATTTAAACTGTTATTTTAGGGATAAACATTCAAGTTTACATTTGGGTTTCAATCAAAACTCCTTGTTAATTATTTCTTTAAAAGACCTTAACTTTTTCATTACAACACCATTTTAATGTTCATTTCTATCCCCAACTCTCAACCATTTCACATGGTGTTTTTTAAAATTAGTTTTTTCTCGAGATATTTTTTTTATAGTATGATATTAATTTCTCAATTAGTTAATTCATTATTCAGATTATAATATTTATGAAATATTAGTTGATTATGATATGAGGCAACATTATGCAACTAATTTATTCCCATGGGGTATTCTAATATTTATCTACTAAGTTTCATTTTTATTTGTGGGAAACATAATCATGTACATGTTATTATGGCTGAACCCAGGTAGATTTCCAATTAATTTGGTGGTGTTTATGTCCTATTAAATGATATGTATGGAGTAGTTCTTAATCATAATCCATGAAGTGTCACTATATACCATGTGATTCTGTCTTGGCAGTAAGCCTTGACATTTGATTATTTCATGTTGTTTCCACATTCTTATGTTTCCATGATATAGTGATTCCATGTTCATTATGTTATTATACCTTATGATTATTCATGTTAATTCCCTTTCATGGTACTTTATAATCAATTTTCACCTATATTATATGCTTCATTGTAATGATTGTTCTATTACTTGGATTTTTATCTCACCCCTTTTGTTTATGTATTCCTCGGTTAGTCTTGACCAATTTTAGGATATCAAAGGGATTTAGGGTATTATTGAGGATGTTAATGTGCATATGATTATGATATTTTATTTACCTATTATCAAATATACATTAGGAATATCAATCCTTTTGATGTATTTATTAGATAATTATGTAAAAAATAATTTACTAACATGTGTAGAAGACATGAGTCTGCATATTTAGTACCAACCCATACCCAACACAAAAATACGCTTATCTTTATTAATTTTGGCCTTATTCCTACAAAAAATAACCCTCAAATACTTCAAAAAATCCAATAATCAAAAAATAATACAAACATCATTTAAAAAATACACCCAATTCATACTGGTCATAAAAATTCAATAGGATAACATCACAACCCAAGTAAATTGATAACCCCAAAATAAACAAAACTAATTTTTATGATATATTTATTATATCACATTTATAAAAACCTAACATAGAATTCCACATTCAATTCAAATTATAACTATCATCTTTAACATAGTGACTAGTTTCTTAACATGTAAGAGGGGACTTGATAAAAAAAATAAACCACCCCTGCATACCACAATGAACCAACAAAACTATGATTACCCGAATCATTATAAAACTTAATAGTAAAAAAGACATCATAAAACTAAAATTAAATAAAAATTCTACATCCTTTGATTCCATGTTTCAAAAATCGCCATTTCATTACAATCTTTAGGTAATTATACAATAATGATGGTGATGAGGTTTAACTGTGTTATTAAAGCTTATGAAAATAATATAAATCCATTCAATTATGTTATTATAGGTTTTAAAAGAAGCATTAATAAATACCATACTTTATTATAGATAAATATAATCCCATAAATAGATTATAAGGAGCTTCCTCCAACCAATAATACCTCACCACAACTCAAATCAGCCAGTCAGTACACATTAAAAATGAGCACACCTGCATCTATAGCCTTTCCAAAAGATAAACTAGTAATTGAAGAATTATATAGAAGACTGGATCACCTTGTATGAATATATAATCAACCAAATTAATCCAGTGAATAAGGATCGAACTCAAACAATTAAATTCATCGAGAATATCACTCAAGATTATTTAACATTCATGATAGTCCTATGAAATTGAATGATATCTGAAAACAATCATTTATTAGTAATTTAATAGTTAAACGTAATAATCATGAATTAAAAAAAATAGCCTACAAATCCCTGTAAGTCCTTTTATAATCTACATCATCTTTCCCCTCTTTAAAACCCGTCAACATAAATAATTTTGATATGGTTAAAGAATGTAATAGTGTAATGGTTGTCACTATTTCGAAACTTTTGCAATACCAAAAATCATGATACAGACATTATGGATATCTCATATGTATTAATTTTTTTTTGAAATCTATCGAATATTATGAATAATAACCCTAAATAGAAAAAATTAGACCAAAAGAAAATATTTTCACGACTTCAAAATTGATATTTACTTTTATGTTTGATTATATTAATTCTATATATGAGAAAATTTAACTTGGTAATTATGAAATTACTCTAACCTACAAATATTTTTCACTTATGTAATATACATTTTACCCTAATATTTTTAATATTTTACTTTTAAATATTATCTTTTTACATTTATGTATTATATTGAAGGCTCTTATATAATGAATATCTCTTAAAAGTATAGACTTTTATTTTTCTCTTTTTAAGGAATATGAAACATATTTTTCCAAATCAGTGAATATGAAAATTTAAGGTTCACACTATGATGAATAATATCCTCCTTGAGGATATATAATATTTTAAATTCATAAAAATAATATTTATCTTATAAAAATTAAATATATAGGATTATGACCTTTATAGAAAATTAATATGTATGAAATTTAATAAATATGTAACTTTAATTCCATTTCCATATAAATGAAATGCAAGGGTACATTACTACTCTAGACATAATGTATGACTAATAATTCCTCTATCAGTTATATGATATAATATTTTCAATCACCTATTTATACATTCAATAAATACACCACATCTCATTGAATCTTCATGGTGAAATATTTATATCTATACTATAAACAAATTCACAATGTTGAAATTCATTCACTAGACTACTAATCACACCATAACAAAACACATCACATGGAAATGAAACAATACCAACTATATAGAGTAACTCTTAACTATCGCAACATTAAACACATGCTACAATAAAACCCTCATTCAATATCCCAATATTCACAATTTGATATAAATTTATAGCTAGAATATCTACCTGAACATAACCCTTCACCCTTTAAACCGCCACTAACACTGTTGAATTTTTATAATGAATGAAAAAGTAAAATCAACCTTATAAATTTTACTTCATCAGAAAAAAAAATATCCCAAGATATTTTTTAGTTTATGTCTATTTACATAGCTATTGGAGGGAACACCAAAAAAGATTATATGGTTAGGATTTATACTGGAAAAAATTATGAAAGAATATTGAAGTTGTTTTTACAATATAATTGAATATAGTCTATGAAAATAATGGTACACTATGAAAAATGTTTTTAGGAAATTAAAAATCAATGGATTATATGTTTACATAATAATAATCTAAAATTATATGAGTTATTTTATACAATTTTATGGGAGAATAAATAATGTAATTCAATGACAAATCTACTCATGTCATGAAAAATATATAACAAGGTAAAATGTTAAAATCATTGGAATTATAGGGAGTGGAACATACTCTGTGAATTACATTTTAGAAGATTCAAAAGTCTATTTCATTGGTGGAGATTAGAGTACATCTAAAGATTAAAATATGTTATATTTATAAACACCTACAATTTTAGGCCCACTCCTAATTTTTTTAATATTAGGGAAACACATAAGGGATATGTTTTCTTGAACCCTTACTTTTTATTTTTGGGTGTTTGATGGTTATTCATAAAATTGGGTGATCATTAGTTTGGTCTGAGATTATTTTTAGATGGAATAAGAAGGATTCATAATGTTAGATTACACTTTGTCCTTGTGTAGTTTTTGGATATGAAAATTATGATATAGCCATTGTCTTTATTGAATTGACACTCAAGATAATGGTGCTGGTGGTTCATTCAATTTGGAGGTAGCCATAGAGTGGTGATAAAGGATACACTGTAGATATTGGGAGTCTTAGCTACTGATTATCTCAAAATGGGTCCATGTTGTGTGGTGTTGGTTTCACCATGGGACCTCAGGGATCATATTTTCTACTCATTTCCATATGAACGGTCATCGGAACATGGGCATTAGGATAAACCAACTTTTTACTCAAAAATTATATGATATGGGAGAAATATAGGGGGTATTGTTTCATGGATTATAGAGGGAGTATAGGTATATACCCACTACGGTGTAGCCACCTTTGATGAACGATAGTTTTATTTATAATCATATGGGTTGTAGTGTGATCAGGTGTATTTCAATGTAGTGTTATTCAAAATAGATCCATTATAAATCCTAAAACCCCTTTAGATTTATGAAATTTTTCCTTATTATATTATTCACAATGTAACCCTCTTAGATTTATTGTGATAACTCGTTTTTATTTCTCTGAAAAGTCTAATTTTGGGTGTGTAATGAATAATGTTGATTTTTTTTAAAAACATTCACTTTTATACATTTTATAAAATTGATTTCAATGTTAAATTTGGTTTTGGGTTTTTTTAAAGTCACAACAGTTTGTTATTATGAAATATTATTCAATTGGATTCAACGACATTTATTATTTTTTTATGCTTAAAATGGATATTTTAAAAAAAATCATTCATTTAAAAAAATATATTTAAAGTATCTAATTAATCTTTTGGAAATTGAATATTAAAAAATGATTTCATGTTTCTTAATTAGAATGTTAAAATTTATTAATGAGGTTATTTTGTTTAGTCCCAACAAATAGTAACCATGAAAAAAAATTCACCATGGAAGAGTAAAACAAGTTAATTAAGGTGAAAAATTTTGATATCAATTATTATTGGATGAGATTTTATAGAAAAATATCACCATTTTAAAAAAATATATAGATATTTTATTTCACTTTTGTTTTATTATGACATTTATCTTATGTTAAATGATGAATATTTAGAATCTTTCACTCCCTTAATTTTAATACCTATAATATATTATCATTTCTGAAAAAGAAGAATATATTAGTGTTTATAAGTAGTTTTTTTAATACGAATAATTTATTTTTATGATATTCATTTTTATCTGAATTTTAGCATTTATATAATTACCTTTAGTGGTTATGGAATGACAATATAGTGCTTCTACATGGAGTAAAAAATCAAGAAGATTATTTCAAAAAAATTAAAAGTAATATATTTTAGATGAATTATGATATTATAAGAATTCTATGGGTAATTATATTTTATTAGTTTTGTTTAATTCATTTATATTCTAATTCCATTTTTATCTTTATTCCTTTAAACTCAATATATATGAATAGTCTGAAAAATTTCTTTAAATGATATTTAATATTTACAAATTATATTTAAATTATCAAAAATAATAACAATATTATCCTAACACTTGTCAATGGGAGATTATATAAACTATAATTCTTGTTCCATTTATATTCCACTTTTAATTTTTAAAATTACATTCACCACCCTTAAAGATTGAAAAATTTCAAAAGTATCACTGATTTATTCCTATAAAAGAAATCACTTCAACATTTCAAAATAGATCTAAAGTTAGAATTTATCTCAAAATTATTAAAAAATTCCTCTTTAAAATTACATTAAAAATTTCCCAATACCTGAGAGTTAACATAAACATCTCTTTATAATACCTTAATCATAATTGAAATGAAGATATAAAAATAGGAGGTATAATTCTTAATCGAATACTATAAAGTTTATTAATTCTACTACATCCTTAAAACTACCATAATAAATAATTTATACTAACATAATTATATAAAATTCAGTTAAATTAAATTATGTTTATTTTATAACCTACTTTAATCTCATTTTCTATATAATGATAATTTAAAGCATCGCTCCTATGTGTGGGTTGATTGCCATCTCCATGACGCGATATATATTGTTTTTCATCACTGCCTTACATGGTTGGGTATAAAGATATAATTAATAAATATATAATATATTTATGAAATTATAATTACTATAGAGAGATAGTAGAATACTCACCTTATTACCCTTCCATCAATTTGAAAATGATAATATCACAAGTACGTGCATTTGGACTACCACCCCTATATTGCGATGTGATTCATTTTTCACTACTGTCTCACATTTATGGTCATATTGATGGAAAGAATAAATAAATTTTAAATGAATAACATATTTATTATTCTTTAAAATATAAATATTTCCTAATTTTTTTAGTAAGTAAAAAATTGGAAATGGGGTTCGTAAATATGTAAATACGGTCATATTCATGAAATGATGTGATTAATTTTTCAATTCCTCCTTACATAGAATATAATTAAAGTGTATTTATTCTATAAATATAAAAATTAATAAATTTTAGTACTATTAAAATGATTTATTAATTACCCTTTGACCTTATTCAACATATAAAAGTAGTTTATAGATTGTGGACAAAATTTACTCAGAACATCAAATGTAAAAATAGATAATGTAATACCTAAATAAGCCATGAAAATAAATGAAATAAATGGGAAAATGATATTTTAATTAAAATGAGTTATTTATTTAAAAAACTATACACTCTATACAATATTATTGTCAACTAATCTAAAATACGTATGATTAAAGTTTTGACTAATTGGATGAGATTTCACGTATCAACTTCATTTCATTTTTACTTATGCAATTTCATCACATGTTTTCTTTTTATGGTGTATAAAATTACATATGGATGTGTTTTAAAATTAATTTAATTACATTAATGTTGTTTAAATATCCTTTTCATGTTATCTCCTTTATTTCACTTTAGATTCAAAAATTACTAAGTCATAAGAGGTCATTCACTGAAGCATTATTTTAAAGTATTCCTTTCAAATAATATTACTCCATGTTAATTTTATTTAAATATTTTCAATAATTTTTTCCATTTATGATACAAATATTGTTAAATTTTCCTTTTGATTTTTTTAAATTTATTTAAACATAATTAAATTTAAATATATTTATGTATTCCCCTGTGGGTTACTTTTTACACTATTTTACCTAAGATTAAAAAATAATCTTTTTAACATATACGAAATGGGTTGAATTTTCCACCATTAGGAAAGCTATAAATTAAGAATATCCATATAATGTTTTTCGTTGTTTTTCAGAAATAATCTTATTTACCAATCACTTTTTAAATTTTAAATTTAATATTATCCAATGGAAAAGTATTTTTATCCATATTTTTACATTAATCCCAAAAGTTCTTTTGTATAGCTGTTAAAAATTATATTATATTAGTTTATATGATTAAAATGAATGATTATATGTGTTTTATGTATTTTGTAGTACATGATTATTGTTAGTAATGAAATGTGAGCCTTATATCTCTATATAAAGCACCATGTAAGGATGTTTTCTCCAGAGAATCATGTTGGAATTAAATGAGCATGTTATTCCATTTTAAATGTTTTTCAAGAGTTTTATGAAGATGATTTTCCAAGGAAACTACATGAATTTTATATGTATTAAAATTGGTTTTTATATTAGTATTTTTATTTAATATGGTATGATAATAATATTATGTTTATAGGAGATTTTATAGTCTTTTTAATTTTGATATGTATATACTTAAAGAAAATATTTTTATAGTGACTCTTTTTTTACAAGAATCCATAATGATTGTCATTTTACATTTATAATTTCATATAAAAAATATTATATAGTGCACTGGTAAATTATTTTGATTTCTTAATTAATCAAATTCATATTTTGAGCACATGGTTGTAATGGAAGTCATTCGATGGGATAACATTATTTTCAAAATAGATGAATTTTTTATATAATTTCATAACCCTTACTATGATTTTTGTAATAATCACATGTTCTAAAATATTTTTTATTGGCCTTAAGGAAGAATATTAATTATATCAAGGTATATCTTTCCACTTTGAGAATTACTTTTAAAATATGTGAACACGTTTTTAAGTAAACAAGAGTATAAATTTTATAATCATATTTATATAGAAAAATTTGGTATTGAGTTAATGTTTCCACTTTGTATTATATGGTTTTTGTATGTAATATTTCATCTGAGTTATCTAATTCTATAAAACTGAAAGAAAATGAAAATTTTAAAAAATTAATTAATTTATATAAAATTCATAATTACAGGTTGAATAAGGTGTGAGATAATATAACTATTATTAGGGAAAGAGTTTGAATAAATTTAGAGGTTAATAGTTGAGAAAATAAAAGTATTTATTCTAATTATACGATGGTTTATTATCATTTGATATAATAACACTAACTATTTGGTTCTAGTAAATGGTTGGAATGGGGAGGAATCCAGTTTGAAATTAGTGTTAAGGTCCCTATGATGGTTGTCTAAATGGGAATCCAATTTGAATTTAAATTGGCTTGGAAATTATATGATTATTCCAAATAAGGTATATTGAGTGATGATTAATAACCTAAACCATTACAAGGTTTCATAATGCTCCAAATATGTTAGAAATGGAGATTGGTGGATTTTTAGGTGTAAAATATCAGGAAGATACAAAAATTCAACGTTTTGTACATCAATAATGGGGGAAGAAACACATAAGGGAATATCTCAACATAACATGAATATGTTTCAAATTTAGAAAATTTAGGAATTATGAAAATAAATATCCTAGGAGGAAATATTGTAAGGAAAATGAGAATTATATTATGAAAAATGGAGTATATGTATTATTTAATATGATAAAGTAATTTCAAATACCATATAAATGGCATGTGATATTTTAATAATTTGGATTATTTTTAAATTAGGAACCAAAATTAACATGATATTAATTAATATTTTTACATGATTAACATTGTAGGAAGGAATTTGTGAGGAACCAGACATCAATTATTAGATAAATAACAATATGGAATTTTTAATAATTAAAGTGTCCATTTATAGGGCTTCTAGTGTAATGATGTAGTGTTATTTCTTCATTATGTTTAAAGATGGTAATAAGATTGACGCAATTAATAATACAATGAGGTTTTATGCTATGAGAGTACCTTGATGATATTTATTGAGCTTTAATAGATTCTTGACGTATAAATACCCCTTCAATTTAACATGTTAAAATTTAATTTGAGGAAGAATGGATTTATATATTTTGGACATAATATTAAAGTTATTGATAACATTAATGGTTAATATTATCATTTCTGTTGAGGAAATTATGGTTAGTTTAGAATAAATGGTGATATAATTTTGTACGTATATATTTTATTAGGAATATAACCATTGGATTCAAAAGTGAATTAATTGCTATTTGATTAATGTAATTTTTGAATGATTTGATTACATTGGGAACGTTAAATGATTATGGTAAAAGAAAATAACAATTCTATTTTGGAAATAAATGTTTATTTATCTTTTAGAATCATATTTGATTTTATTATGGATTTAGAGAGATTCAAGTTATTTATAGAATATAATAACATGTTACAGAGATTAATATGATTTGAGAATATATATTCTTTTTAAGTGACTTTATGAGTAATTGATTTTGTTTGGATATAAATGCGGGGTTTATCTTGGAATAATATTTAATAAAATTTTAAATCTTATTATGTTTCAATTATGGATAATAATTTTTTAAGATATTTATGGTTATTTATTTATAGAGTGATTTAATTTCTAATTTGGGTGTTATTTTTTAGGCTATAAATATTAGGGTTGTATTTAATCATTTGGATATTATTATAACATTTCTTATCCATTTTTCTTTTCATTATCTTCTAAAGATAATAGGAGTATATTCTTATCCAAATTTGGATATTTTGATCCATTCAATTATAACATTAGATCTCTATAAATGAATGATTAATACTGAATATTTATTTTTTGGTGTAACATATGAGATATAAGTGAAAACTGATTGAAAAAAAATGAAGGATGAAGTTCCTCTTATGAAATGAAATGAAATAATTTATACATATTTTCTTTCAATATATATCTAGATAGTAAAATAATATATCAAATATGTCAAATATTATGAGGATTATAACATTTAAATTCCTAGGTATGATTTTAAAACACTGATCATCATGTATAAGCCTTATAGAGAGGCATAAATTTATAAAATAATAAGTTTCATGGTCTTTAACTATAAATTAATGTTCCTGATAAAATATATATCAGATTTCATTACTATGTTATAAAAAATTTATTTTGGGTGATTTAAATTAAAATTGAGAGGCTTAAATTTATTTGTGGGGGAAAACGAAACAACCGTAGAATTTAGTGTAATAATAATATTATGATTGACTATGTATACCACACTCAATACTGAGTTTAAAAAACGTGATACACTAAAAAAATATTATTATTTAAATATTTGTGTCAAAACATTGTCGTGGGATTGTTGAGTATGATCATGAGTAATCAAATTTTGAAATATGTTTACAGAATATTTCCATAATGAAAATATACTGATTACTTCTTAGTAAATTCGAATAAGATTTTTAAATAAAGGATTAAAGGAGAAATTTTTTAGGAAAATGATTTTTTTTTGTAATGTATTTTTATCAAAAGAAATTATGTTAATCAATATAGATTTAAAATTTTAATGATATTTATATTTCATATATTTCATAAAATAAATTAATATTCATCTAGTGTTTATTAGTTTATAAAGAATAATTCTAACTTCATTTTATACTTCGAAAATTAATTTTTATTAAAATTAGTTTTGATATATTTTTTGTATTGATATTGTGATTAATTTATTCCACTTATTGAAAATTTATCTAATAAAATGGTTGTAGTTTTTAAAATAATCATGTTATAATTATCTTAAGATAATTTTTTTATTTTTCTAAAAAAAAGATTTTGGAGTGAATAATGAAAAATATTGATTTAATAAAAAAACTATTATTTTTTATTATATAATAAAAATATTTTTTTATTTTTTTTTCAAATCCACATAATACTAATATTATTAAATATAATTTATCTAATTCTAGAGGAATCAACCATATGCATGATTTTGGTATTATAATATTTGAATTTTTAATACATGTATTTTTCTAAAAATAATTTTTCATTACGTTATGCAAAGAAATATTAAATGAAATTTGTGGCACTTCATTAAATTGAATTATGAAAAATGGGTTTCATCTTATGAATTATTGGGTGAAAATTTATTAATATGGTTACTTTCATATTTGGTTACAATGAATTGTAACTAAGAGAAAAGGTTGTCACCATGGTAAAGGGTAAAACTTGTTAATTAAGGATAAAACATTATGAAAAGGTATCCAAAACAGATCTTAATTATTATTTTATGATATTATTTCAAACCTTATCACATTATATTTTAAAATATTTCAATTTATATCCACTTTTCTTTGATTATTATGTTTTTATGATTTTAATTAAAGAATATAAAAATTCCACTCCCTTTCTTTTAATATCTCTAATTTAATATCATAGAGGAGAAAAATGGAAAAAAACAATATTTATAAGTGTTCATTTTTCATAAGAATAAATTATTTGTATGATAATAATTTATTTCAAATGTCTTTTTATGGTATAATTACCTATATTTCTTAAGAAAATCCGATGTGACACCTGTTAATGTAGTAGAAAAATCAGGTAAATAGTTTTAAAAAAATTAAATTTGATATGTTTTGGATGAATTATTTTGATCCATGAATTTCAAGGATACTTTTATGGAATTATTGGTTGTTATAGTATTTAAATTAAAATTTTAAAGTTATATTAATGCATTTAAAATCCATGTATTCGAATATTTATGAAAATATATTTAAATGAAATTTAATGTTTAACAATTATTTACAAACCATTAGAAATATATAAAAGACATATTGACTAATTTGTAATAAATTATTGATAATATCAATAATTTTTCATTTATGTTCCAATATTCATTTTTAATATTTCATTCATGACCATTAACTAATGAAATAATCAAAATTCAATTGATTTGTTCATATAATTGTGTCTCGCATCAACCTCTTCCAAACACAAGTCAATTTTAGTTTTATATCATAACTCTACCCAAATCGATCAATAAAAATATATTCCCACGTTTTGAAGACCATGTTGTGACCTTAAAAATATTCTTCTTAGGCCTCAATCTCAATCTAAAGGAGTATATTAAAAGAGGAGGTATAAGTCTTAAATAATTTATTTTTAGTTTATTTATCCTTCTACGTCTTTAAAACCTATCATAACCATTAATATATTATATCTTAAGTATCTATCATATACTAAAATTTTATTATGTTTATTATATAATCCTTTTCATCTCCTATTGTATCCATTGAGAAATTATGTTGTCAGTCATGTATACGTACAGATTATACTCACCATGAAGTGATGTATTTCTTTATTTATTACGGCATCACATGACTAGTTATAGATATGAGATTAATGAATAAAAATATGTCTATGACATTAATATGACACTATGATTATAATATATTATTTACCATGTTATGCTTCTATTTTTTGTAAAATAATGATGTCGATCATGTGTACATGTAGACTAACAGCTCCATGAAGCGATGCGATTCATTTTTCATTATGACCTCACATGTATAATCATAAGGATGGAACCATTGAATAATTATTAAATGTATAAAATAATTATGAATTTGAAAAAATATTATTAAATCCCATGTAAAATTAATAATAAATCGATTTCATATATTATTATGTTTCATAAATTTATATTATGGATTCCTACTGAATAGTATAATTTTATATGATTTTTCAGTCAGAAAAAGATTTTATTATTTCAAGCTAAAATAATTTTCATGAGAAATACTTTTTAGTTTATAAATCAAATTTCTTAATATTAAATTCTTATATTGATAAATTGAACTTTATTTTTGGATTTATAATATGAAAATTATCTTTGGGTGAATTCTTTGTCTTTTCCAAGAGGATTAATTTTTATGTCAGTAATAAAAAATACCATTTTATGTTGACTATCATTTTATTTTAACTAAATTCACACATTTTTTGGACATTTTTAAAGTAGCATTAGTACCCTTTGAATAAATATAATCTAATTAATTTATGTACCATCATAACTAAACATTATTTCGGTATAAATTCATTTGTAGGCTTAAAATTCATTTTTAAAAACTATTCTTAGTTTTTTATTGCACACTTATATTAAAAATGATTTATTCCACATATACTAAAATAATATTAAAATTTTATTTCATATTTTTAATCAATATATTAAAATTTTTAAATTATTTCAATTTCATTTTTCATAATTATTGTTTACTAGGGTAAAACATTGTCACCTTGTTAAGGTTTAAAATGCTTAATAGGGGGTTAATCATAGAGATTAGCAATCAAATATCACCAAAAGCATTCAAAATGTAATTTTTTGACTGTATTATGACCTTAAAATATATTGTCTTGTAATTTTGACAATATGGGATCAAATTTCATTCAGAAATACATTTGTATTAATTTAATGTTTTAAGTATTTAGAAGTACCACTCCACTCACTTATATAATGGAACCTCCAATCCTCAAATATTTATAAATTTTGATTAAATTATCTAAGACATTCCCTCACCAAATAAAATAAAAAATATATAAACCTCAACATCCAAGATATCCTACTCTTATCAGAAAATATTTCCTATAATGCTTAAGTTGTAATCCAATGGAAGATATTCGTGGATGAGGTATATCTTATGACCAACCTATTTTATGTTTACCTCATATTCTAACTATTTTAAATTTAATATAACTATTATAAAATAAATCATCATATTATTATCAATATATAAATATTCTTATTTCAATGGAAGAACTCTTTTGTATCTCCCTTCCAATCCATGGGAAATAAAAACATAACTTGTGCATGCACATGGAATATCATCTCTAAGGAGTAATTTATTTCATTTCCATCACCATCAATCAATAATGGATATGGATATATAATTATTTAATATATATAATTTTTGTGAAATTATTTCAATTTATTAAATATAATATATTTCTTACCTCCTAAATATATCATTCTGTTGGAAAATGATAATGCATATCATTCGTACGTGCAGACTACCACCTCAACGAAGTGATGTGATCCATTTTTCATTTCCACCATACATTTATCATAATAATAATGGAACTGATTAGTAAATATTACATCTACAACATATTTATGATAAAAAAATATAAAAATATAATTTACTTGATTTCTTTCCCACATAATTATAAAAAGGGAAATTCTATCAATATGTACATAGAGACTTACATCCCTATGAAAGAGTGTGATTAATTTTTCAAGACAATAATACATTGGTGGATGAGAATGTATATTAAATTTATTAAAATTGTAATTATAATGTTTTTAATATTTTGGATATGATGGAAGAATGGATATTTTACCATGGTCAATGCATCAAATTTATTTTAGAGATAATGAACCAAATGACCTTAAAAAACCTGATGTAAACATAACAATTTTATTTATAAATAAATTAAAAGGAATAATAAAAATATAATAATGTAAATATATTTATTAATAAATTAAAATATTGACATTATTTCATTACTTAGGAGGGTAGATGTATGAACTAAATGGGTTGGGACCTGAGGTAAGTGAATATCTTTTAAAAATATGTATTCTTAAATTTTCATTTCAACATTTTTTTCCTTATTAAGGCTCCATAAAATTCATTGAGAATGTAATTATATATGCTCTAATGGTTTATCAAGGTCATTTTTACTATTATAAACATTCCCTAAATTGTATTCAAATGAAATTATTTCCACATTTTCTGTATGGGTTATTTTTTAATTCTTTTGAAAAAGTATAATGATAATGTTTTTAACATTTATAGATGGACCACCATCTCAAAATTTCATAGCCTTTATTTATTTCAAATATTTATATACAATTTGAGATGGTTCAAAAATAAAATTCTATAAAAACTATTCAATAAATATGTTATCTTTAAATGGTTTTTCTATTTATTTTTTTGTTGAAAACCATTTCAAATGAGTTTTATAGTTAAAGTGAAATATATTTTTAGTTTTATCATTATTTGGTTCATTGAAATTTTATATAAATTATGGGTGATGCTAATATAGAACTAGTTATCAGTGATCTTAATACATCTCTCCAATGTATTGAGTAAATTGATGGATTTTACCAGTGATAGGTTACTTTTTAAATATATGGGAGTTATTCTGTTAAGTAGTTCTATATTAAAGATTATTATAAGGTTGAATGAAAGTATAATGTCTTAAAGTTCTTCTGTGATATTTTGGAAATGATTTTTAAGTGAAATATATGATTTTTTAAAATTCATATTTTGAGATTATGTCTTTATGGAATGTTTATAACCCTTAAAAAAGGTAACAAAATTGTTTTTATATGGATGTTTATTCAAGAGATTTAACATTTTTTTAGAATCCCTTATGATTAGTATTTTCTCACTATGAATTATTTTGATATTTTAGTAAAGTAGATGATAAAATAAATCATTGTTTTCAGGAATAATTAAATTGATATTTCAGCTCAATGTTCATTATATGAAAGGAAATATTTCTTTTGAATTTTTTAGTTAACAAATGTACTAGTGGGTTATTTTTTTTTACGTCACTTTTGGTTATTTTATTCACATCCCATGATTTTAAATTATTTTCATAATCCTTAAGGTTGATTGGGAATGAAAATAAATGTACATATATAGTTATGTTATTTATCTTTAATGTAGAATGTGTGTCATTATAATGAAATTATTTTATAGGAAAAATAGACAATGTGTAGACATTTACACCTTTTAATGTAATGTATTCCAAAATTATTTAAATACTCAGAAAAATAAGTTATTTGGTATGTATGTAATGAAATATATTATATAGATATTTTTTTATGGTAATGTTATATGCATGTTTTTATAGTTTGTTACAGAGTAGGATTATAGATAACGTAGAGGTTAGGATGATTTTACAAAAATACTCTTAAGAGATTAAAATTTATAATTATATTATAGTGAGTTAGATTTGTTGTATTTACATGTTTCTTTATCTAATATATGTTTGTTTATAAGTTTTTTCCATATTTGGATCAAGGAAATTGATATAAAAAGGCCTCAAGTGAATAATAACCTTCAGAACCAAAAAACCATAAATATTTAGAATTTGAACAAAGTTGTTTTTAGTCTTGTTAACTCATTTGATGATAGTTATTAATGTAGGTAACAATAGAAGGGAGTAACTAGATTCTACATAGAAGAATTTATCAATAGTATATCATTTAATGAAACAAAACCCTTTTTATTTTTGTTTATCCTTATATCTAGTGAAAGCAAATGGATTTATTAAAACTTTAGAGCATATATTTGAATTTTTGGGATGTTTGGAAGATAATATAGTAACCCTTTTTATTTAAAATTGAGGTAATGTAGATCCATTGTGGTATATGATTTGGAACCCCATGGAAATGAAGAAATGGATTCCATGGAATGAAAAATATCGATATATATTTTGACACACCACATGTTTTTGAAAATAAATTTAACATTAATGCATGAAACAACTAGTCTTAAAAAAATTCGTTATGACATAGCCATGAAACATAAATTTTCCTCCTTTTGATTTCAAAATCGAAAAAAGTCATACACAGTTGCATTCAGTAAGATATTTAGAGTCTGATAAGACAAACTTAAGTGTCGGTGAATAGTAACATACCATTATTAATAGTAATATGAATAGTAATATGACCTTATGAATAGTAAATCAATTATTATTTTATATTCTTAAGGTTATATTATTATGAGATCATGATTGATTTTTCAATGTGATATAATACAAAATATAGACTAGAAATTATTATTTTTCGAATAAATTATGATTTAATTTAATAATTAAATTAATAATATTTATAAAATAATTTTTTAAAAATAATATTAATATTTTAATTATACACTTCAAAAAATGGTTACGGTGAATTTTTGGTATTTCTCTAAAATACTTTAATTTTTTATAAATAGTAAAATACGATAATTTACTGTATATATAAATTATATGTTACGTAAACTATTCCAAGAATAATGGATTATATAAGCACCCTTGGTTATAACTAACATGAAAATTTTAATATTCTTGGTCACAAGAATCAGTACTAGTGGTTTTCATTGGAAAAATAATAAAATAATTAGTAAAATAATGCGAAAACCCTCCTCTCCTCCGGTATAGACTCCCCAACTACCTTTTCTCTTCACTACTCTAAGACATTATGATCTTAAATGTTCTAAATAAATATGTTTCCTTAGTCACTCCCCTCATCCATTTTCTCATGATCTTTACAAAAGGAAAAAACCCCTTCCCTTAAAGAGATTCCAAAGAAGGTGGATTCAAGAGGTAAATTCAAATTTTATTTCTTTCAGTTTCATTTCAAGTTCCTTTCTATTGTTCTCCTCTCCTCACCTACCCATTCCAAATGTCCATTATAACTCCAGTATCATCAATATACTATAATTATATCATGTTAATGGGAGAAAGATCATCCATATCGTTACTCTCTCTCATTTATTTTATAAACGAAATCATCATTCGTGAGGTTCCATTTTGCAACCTTTATAGAAGACGAAGTCTCATTGATAAATTTCCCCTTCAATACTAGTCAAGAAACCATTTTAGTGGTTCAAACAGGCTATAATATATGTATTATAACCAATTTTATAATCCATAACCAGTATATGTACATAATATTAAACCATATGACCAAACTAGATCATAATAATCTAAATGCAACTAAAATAATCTCAGTGATTGTCATTAATATTTCATCTAATGATTCATCATCATTACAAGTAACAAAATTAAATAAATGACCATTAACATCTATTTATATTTATAAAAAATATTTAAATTCAATTTTTTGGATTTAAATCCATTCCACATGAACTCCAATACTTAAAAACAAGTGAACCTATTAGGAAATTCAAGAAAACAAACACACCAGAACGACATAATTTAATATCATTAGAGACATAAATGAACTAAATTAATTATTATAAACTAGATAAATTACTAATAAGTTTTTAATTAAGTTATTAATTAGTCTAATTACATAATCTAGGTCTATACGGTCAATATTGGAACATTTGGACTTAATGTAAGGGTTTTCTACAAGAATCTCCACTTTCATTTGGGTTACTCTTATTCACTACTTACCTACATTGAATAATTATTTATTCATATTTACTCGTCATATATTCTATTATAATGTTCTATATATGTTTAAAACCCATAATTTTACTTTTATTTATGGGGTGTTATGTTTTTTAAAATTATATTTCAAAAATTATTCATGTAATACAAGCTAGATTAAAGGGAATTTCTAAAATTCCTAACAATTTACAAGGGAACTCTATAACATGTTTTTCAAAACCATTATTTTTAATAAATATTTCATTTTATTATTAAAAAAAATATCTTATATCTCTTCTATATTTATACGGAATTTCTTCCAAAATAACTCTTCTTTTCAAAGAAAAATATTATTTATATTAAGAATTAATCGATGATTTTATAAGAGTATATTCATCTATTTAAAAACACTTTTTGATTTTTATGAATTATTGGTATTAATATTTTATGATATCATCTACCATATATAATTTAATGGTTTATCTTTATTTTTATTGTGGTTGTGCTATTATAAAATCATTCACCAATTTACTTTGAATGGTTATTATTTATGATTAATGTTCAGGGAAAGTTATTTACATTTCATATATTAGTTTCAATATGAATTTATGTTTTTTATGTTTATCCTTTTACATTTTATAAATTCATTTAACTTATTAAGTGTTGGGTGCGGACCTATATAGCCCCTTGGTGCATCAGTAGTGCTCATGAGACAAACTACGGTCATGGTAGAAGGCCGTAAAATGATTATTTATTACATTGGTAAAAGGATTTGAAGGTATGGTTTTGATGTCCCAAATTATGCATTACCTCATTATAAAAATAGTATTCATGGTACATGTGGTTATTTCACTAGTATAATACTCAGGATTATGTTTTACTATGAAATTATTTATTCATCTCTTATTCTAGCCATAATGTGTTCATGTTTACTATTAAATGCATGTGTTTTTCGTTATTCAACATTAATAATGTCTCTGTTAATGATATATTCAACTGTATTTATTACCCTTACTGAAATTTTGAGATCACACCTTTCTTCTATTTCATTTTATCCTGACATGAATATTTTCATTATTAATAAAATTCAGAATAAACCAAGTAGTTATGGATGTTGTTAAAGGAATTTCTACGTTGTTTTTTATTTCAAGTTGTAATAAAGAAATTGTGTATATATATTGTTTTTAATATTAATAAAATACTATTTACTTTGGGATTCATATTACTTTTTTATATTCCAATGTAATAAAATAAGGCACCGACTCCAGGAAACTAGGGTCTTCTCTTTACAGTAGGTATCAGAGGATGTTTAGTAGAAAACATGGAAACTAAATTCATAAATTGTAGATTTGGGAACGATACCCTAACATAGTCATTGAGGATAAAAATAAAATATAATCTTGGTATATTTGGTGAGGAATTGATTATATCGATCATTATATCAAATATAACCCTTTCCGGATACAACAAGTGGATGTGGTTCTCACACAGATGTGCCATGAGTGAGGACAATGACAAGGAGATTTGGGCTTGACCTGGGGAAACCTGGTACATTATAGTAGGCCTTACTACACACCTATTTCCACACTACATGAGGATATGTTTAGGTTAATTCACATTTTCTTTAAAATCCATTATGAAGGATTAAAATTTAATTTTTTTTTAAATGGAATAATGTTTATGATTATGATATTAGCTATTTATAGAATTTCGATTTATGTTATGTGTTGAGCAATGTATTGTTTTCAAACAATTCAAAATAATGTTTTTTAAAGGGGGAGATTATTTTAAATAATACTCTGTCTCTTTATGATGATTTTGATGCTCACAAATACCCTTAATTATTTACTAATTATTTCGTTGAGTATTTTGCAGGAATTTATTTTATTTATTTATTTCATACAACGAGATTTCATACTTCATTTATTCCAAGATCAATTTTAGCACGTTCTGGAATCACTGTAGCGCAAGATCAATTTTAGCGTGTTCTGGAATCACTGTAGCGCAAGATCAATTTTAGCGTGTTCTGGAATCACTGTAGCGCAAGATCAATTTTAGCGCGTACTGGAATCACTGTTCATACCCTACGCTGATGAACGTAACGTATGGATGAAAAGTTTACTTTTTATGATAAAAGAAACGTATGGTTAAGGAACCTTACGTTATTTTGAAACGTATGGTTAATGAACCTTATGTTGTTGAAAAGTATTGAAGAAGAACATTACGTTTGGAAGGAACCTTACGTTTTCGTTGTTGAAAAGTATGGAAAAGAAACCGTACGTTAGTTTTCAGTGTTGAGTTTGTTTCTTAAGAGTATGGATCATCAACCTTACTTTTATAATCAACCGTACGTTCTTTGAAGAGTTGAAGCGAGACAAAGTATGGATGATCAACCCTACGTTTGAATGCTGAAGAGAAAGTATGTATGTTCAACCTTACGTTTGTGAACCTTACGTTTGTGAACCCTACGTTTGAAGCCACGTCATCAACCCTACGTTTGGCGTCGGGATATTTTTGACAGACGATATTTCCTTTTGCATTGGTCAAACAAGCGGATTATTAGGCGGATTTCGAGCCGATTCTTAAGTACGACTTTGACTGAATCAAAGACGATTTTCAACGGATTACTGATTGATTTAAACGGATCTTTTTATGCCGATTCCTCAGGGGAGTTACAACGGCTCTGATTATTTCATTTAATATCGCGAATCTAAAGGAGATTTTCATGGATCTATTTATGCGGAAGATTTTCTCAGATTTGAATATATATGTTCTATCATGGAAACATCGGATATACATATATACACAGGAAAGTGTGTGAAATATATAGATTGATCTTTTAACGAGCAAGAAACAGAGACTGTGTAAAGGCGTTCTTTTCTGGTGATTGAGAAGAAGTGTAAAACCTTTATTACCGAAGGAAGATCTTGATAGCAGATTCACGTGTTCTACATCGACTATCTGTTGTGAATCTATTGCTGCTGAAGTTGTGAAGTTTCTGGTAATATCTATTGCAACTGGATCGACTCAGAACTGTTTTGATTACAGATCTTTATTTTCTGAAGACAACGATCTATCTACTGTCAATTGCATTCTGTTGCAATTGTGAAGAACAACTGGAGAAGTGTTTTCTTTATCGAAACTCTTTTTATTTTTGAGTGATCAGCTTCTCGTTCTAAGCTGTGTGGGTTCGTGTTTGAACCAGGAAGGCTGTGTTTGCCTGAATCTTGTAAAGGTGTCAACTGCCTGTACTCAGTTGTGGACAGGTCTGTGGAAACGAGGACCAGATAGTGAAAATCGCCAAGCTCGTGGATTTGAGCGTTGGTGGAGCGGACTAGGGGCCTTCTGTTCCCCGAACCACTATACATCCGTGTGTTCATGCTTTTACTTTTTCCGCTGCATATTTAACTGAGCAAAAGCATAGTGGACCGAATTTGTCTAAATTGAAGAGATTGTAATAATTTTGAAAAGACACAATTCACCCCCCCCCCCCCCCTCTTGTGTGTAATCCGTAGATTCAGATCCAACAATTGGTATCAGAGGAGGAGCTTCTTATTTTTAAAGTCTTATCAAGCTAGAAGTATTTAAAGATTATACATAGTGTATCATGGCTGATATGAAAGTGGGAATGTCAATGGTCAGAGCACCTTACTTTAATGGAGATAATTATGGCTGCTGGAAATCACGTATGATTATTTATCTGAAAAATCTTGGTTACAATGTCTATTCAAAGATTCTGACTCCCTATGAAATTCCTGAAAATCCCGATACATGGAGTGCTGCTACAGAGGCTGAGTATGACATAAATTCAAAAGCTATGAATGCAATCATCTGTGGTCTAGGACCAGATGAATTTAACAGAGTATCTCAATGCCCGACTGCATATGAAATGTGGCAAACAATAGTTGTTGCTTATGAAGGAACAGATAATGTAAGACAGATGAGATATGCAACTGCTAAGTTAAAATTCGATACTTTCAGAATGATTGAAGGAGAGATCATTACTCAGATGAATGGAAGATTGACAGAAATTGTCAATAATATAACAGCTCTAGGAGAACCAATCAAGCAGGCTGATCAAGCGTTGAAGGTACTGAGAGTACTTCCTACTCGATGGAATGGAATCTCTGCAGCAATCAGACAATCAACTTCTGTTAAAGATCTAACTATGAGAGAACTGATTGGTACATTGATGATGTACGAGGCTGAAATGCAAGATGAGGTAAATGAGCATAAAGTCTACATAAAAAGGGAAAACACTGCATTGAAAGTGACTTCTCAACAAAAGGATAGAAAGATGAAGAACAGAGAAGTAAGTGCTAAATCAGAAAGCTCTGATTCTTCAAATTCGGATGAAGAACTGGCTCAGCTAGCCAGAAAATTCAGAAAGTTCTATAGTAAGAAGAAAGACTTCAAGAAATCCTTCAAAAAGGATAGCAAGGAAGTGAGATGTTATGAATGCAAAAAGATGGGACATATCAGACCGGATTGCCCAAAATTGAAAGATGCAAAGAAGAAGAAATTCTTCAAAAGAGATGATTATGAGCAGAAAGACAAGAAAGCTATGAAAGCTACTTGGAGTGTTTCTGAAGACTCAAGTAATTCTTCTGAATCAAGCTCAGAGAAGGAGGAAGCCAATTTAAAAGCAAATATGTGTTTCATGGCTGAAACTGATGAGGTACACTCATACTACTCCTCTGACTCAAATAATGAATCAAACTCTGAAACAAGCTTCTCAAATAAAAAACTTGCAGCTTACTGCAATATGCTTGAAGAAAGGTATGACTCATTATTTAAAAAATATAAATCTATAAAGAACTTGCACAAAGCTATTTCAGATTAGAGAAATACTTTGCTAAAACAACATAAGGAATTAATTGACAGATACAACTCTGCTGACTCAAATAAAATTAATTTTGAATCAAAATTAAAAACTCTACAGGATGAAGTAGAATCTTATAAAAAGGCTGCATTAGTTTTTACAAAAGGAGAAAACACCCTAAATGAGATACTTGGAAAAACTGTAATTAAAAGGGAAAGGTTTGGAATTGGAAGTAAAGGAGAAAAACCTAAGTTATACAAAAATTATTTTGTTCCTAGCAATAAACAGGTTATTTGTAACTTCTGTGGAACAAAAGGTCATATAGCTAAAAACTGTTTTCTAAGACAACCTCAAATATGTGGAATTAAGAAAGCTTATATTTCCAACGATCTATATGATTCAATCAATTTTAAGAAAACAAAGCAAATCTGGATACCCAGATCACTGCTTGATAACACTCCTGGACCCAACAAAATATGGGTACCAAAGTAATTTGTTTGAATATCTTTGCAGGTAGCAGGTCACCAAAGAAAGAAAGAAATATGGTATATGGACAGTGGCTGCTCAAGACACATGAGTGGAACTTCAGCTAATTTCTCTTCTCTTACTCGAAAGGAAGGAGGACTTGTCACCTTTGGTGACAATGCCAAAGGAAAGATTATTGGTATTGGAACAGTTGGAGATCCAGAGACAGTCTCAATCAACAAAGTACTTTATGTACAAGGGTTAAAACACAATCTGATAAGTATCTCTCAACTCTGTGATGATGGATACACTGTTGATTTTACTAACAATAGTTGTACTGTTTCTAAAGATAAACTGTTTAAGTTTAGAGCACCCAGAACTGATAATGTTTATACTTTGGATTTGTATTCCTTGTGTAAACAACAAGTAAACTGCTTAACTGCTAATATAAGTGAATCCTGGATCTGGCATAGAATACTTGGTCATTGCAATATATATGCTTTACATAAATTATCTAAGAAACATCTAGTTTCTGATTTGCCTAGTCTCAAATTTGAAAATGACAGATTCTGTGATGCATGTCATCTTGGCAAGCAACACAAATCATCATTCAAATTTGTTAATAAAGCTGCTACAACTAAACCTCTAGAACTTATCCATATGGATTTGTTTGGACCTTCAAGAGTAGCAAGTTTAGCTGGTAAATTATATGTTTATGTATTAGTTGATGATTATTCTAGATTTACTTGGATTTTCTTTTTGAAATTTAAAAGTGAAGCTTTTAGTTTATTTGAAGGTTTTTGTAAAACTATTCAAAATGAAAAAGGTTTTAATATAATCTCATTGAGAAGTGATCATGGTGGAGAATTTGAGAACCATGAATTTAATTCCTTTTGCTCAAACATGGGTATTAAACACACCTTCTCTGCTCCAAGAACACCTCAACAGAATGGGATTGTAGAAAGAAGAAATAGAACTATTCAAGAAATGGCTAGAACTATGTTAAATGAATATAGCCTACCTATATATTTCTGGGCAGAAGCTGTTAATACAGCTTGTTATATAATGAATAGAATTTTAATAAGACCTATTTTGAAAAAGACACCCTATGAACTATGGAATAACAGAAAACCTAAAGTAAATTACTTTAAAGTTTTTGGATGCAAGGTTTACATCTTGAATACCAAAGATAATCTTGGTAAATTTGATCCAAAATCTGATAAAGGTATTTTCTTAGGATATTCTGCAACCTCCAAAGCTTATAGAGTCTATAATAAAAAGTCAAGGATTGTTGAAGAATCAGTTCATGTGAAATTTGATGAATCTGATCCTTTTGAGAAAAGGATAGAACAAATAGATGAACCTGATTCTAATGAAAACATGAGACTTGAGAATTTAAAGAATGATTTTGAAAATGATATAAAAGAAATTCAGTCCAGTTCAGAAGAACATGATACTGAAGAACCTTTGAATATAATGCCTAGACAGTCTAGAACCTTAAAGAATCACCCTTTAGAATCTGTGATAGGTGACTTAGAGACTGGTATTCAAACTAGAAGAAACTTTGGAAACATAGTTGAATTCTCTGCTTTCCTATCCCAACAAGAACCTAAGACCATAGAAGAAGCCTTAGATGATGAGAGCTGGGTAATAGCAATGCAGTATGAATTGAACCAGTTCAAGAGAAATAAGGTTTGGGAATTAGTTGAAAGACCACATGATTATCCAGTAATAGGAACTAAATGGGTCTTTAGGAATAAACAGGATGATCAAGGGATAATAACTAGAAATAAAGCAAGATTAGTAGCTAAAGGATATAATCAAGAAGAAGGAATAGATTATGATGAAACCTTTGCACCTGTAGCCAGGTTAGAAGCCATTAGAATCCTTTTAGCCTATGCATCTTATATGAATTTTAAATTATTTCAGATGGATGTTAAATCTGCCTTTTTAAATGGTTATTTAATGGAGGAAGTTTATATTGAGCAACCTCCTGGTTTTGAAAATTCTCAAAAACCAGATTCTGTTTTCAAACTTACTAAAGCTCTTTATGGCCTTAAACAAGCACCTAGAGCTTGGTAAGAAAGACTAAGTTCTTTTCTTTTGAAAAATGATTTTACTGTTGGACTAGCAGATCCAACACTCTTTAAGAAAATTGTGAAAAATAATGTTTTGTTGGTTCAAATTTATGTTGATGATGTAATTTTTGGATCAACCAATAAAATTCTTTGTCATGAATTTTCAGAATTAATGCAAAAAGAATTTGAAATTAGTATGATGGGAGAATTAAATTTCTTTTTGGGTCTTCAAATATTTCAAAAAGATTTTGGAAATGTTTTAAATCAATGCAAATACATTACTGATTTACTTAAGAAATTTGGACTTGAAAACAGCAAGACATTTACAACTCCTATGTGTACTAATATAAAACTTGATTTGGATGAAACTGGAAAATCAGTGGACAACAAGTTATATAGAGGTATGATTGGTAGTTTGTTATATCTTACTGCTAGTAGACCAGATATAATGTATTCAGTATGTCTTTGTGCTCGATTTCAATCAAATCCCAAAGAATCCCACTTAACTGCTGTTAAACGAATTTTTAGATATTTAAAAGGTACTATTTATCAATCTCTGCTTTATCCAAAAACCTCTGATTTTAATTTAATTTCATATTCAAATGCTGACTTTGGAAGCTGTAGATTAGATAGGAAGATTACTTCAGGAACATGTCACTTTTTAGGAAAGTCTTTAGTATCATGGTCTAGTAAGAAACAACACTCAGTTGCCCTGTCAACAGCCGAGGCAGAATATGTGTCTGCAGGTAGTTGCTGTGCACAGGTGTTGTGGATGAAAAACACTCTTATGGACTTTGGATTAAATTTCAATAATACGCCTATTTTATGTGATAATACTAGTGCAATTAATATTTCAAAAAATCCTATTAGTCATTCTAGAACTAAGCACATTGATATAAGACATCATTTTTTAAGAGATCATGTGTTTAAAAAGGATATATTTTTAGAATTTATAAATACAGAAAATCAATTAGCAGATATTTTTACTAAACCACTTCCCACGGCAAGGTTTGAATTTATTAAGGGGGAGTTAGGTTTATTTAATTTTAAATAGTTTATTTTTTTCTTATTCTGTTTTCGAATTCTGTTTATTTTTTTTGTTTCCCGCTATAAGTAATTTTATTTTGTTTTAAATAAAAGTAATGATTAGTGATTACACGGGAATCAAGGCTGTCGAAACCGTTTCACCTTCTAAACTGTTTCACCTTTTTCGGAAACCCTTTCGAAAACCTAAAACCGCACATCTGCTCCAAAACCCTTTCTGAATCTTCAAACCCTAAACTTATGAACCTTCAGAAATCGTTGTTGAAATGGCAAAGACTAAGCGTCCAGATGAAGCTGAGAGCAGTGCTGCAAAGAAACCTAAAGTAGTTGGTCGGAAAATACTGCAAGGTAAAGTCATAGATTTAGAATGGCTGTTTGAAACTAATTTACTGTTGAAGCAAGCGTTGTCGTTTCAAAGCCTTGAGCAAGCTTTTAATAGTGAAAATTCTGAGTTTCTATATGAGGCAGAAATGAGACATTTCTTTAGAACTGTTCAGTTTAGCCTTGGAGATACGGAGGATAGTTTATTGGCTCAAATAGAGGATAAGGACTTTTCCATATCATCTGTAGAGATAAGTCAAATTCTTAACTACCCTCATGAAGGAGTTCTTCATTTCGATTTACGGAATATTGGAGATTCTGTACATAAGTCTGAAGACATTATGTCTTTTCTGTTTGGAACCAGAGTGATAAAGAAAATGTTTATTAAAGATTTGGAGCCCGATCAGAAAATCTTGGTAAAATTTGTTCAGACTGGTTTAGCACCAAGGATGGCTGAGATGGAGAAAATCCTATACCCTGACATGTACATAATGTATCTTCTGATGTGTGATATTAAGTTTAATTTTCCTCGGTTTATGATAAGATATCTAAGATACTGCTGTCAGAGTGAAGCAAGAATGACCTTTTTCCCTTATGGAAGGTTCATTTCTTTGTTTTTGAATAAAAGAGGAATGATCAGATTGGTAGATGCTGGGGTGAAATGTCACCACAGTAATGTTTTTAATGCTGGAACTTTGAGGAAAGTAGGATACTTCTGGAGCACAATTAAAGGAAAACTCTTACCTGTTGGAGCTGAGGAAGACTCGGAGAGTGCTCAGGCTCAACCAGCTAAGTCCAAGGAGGGACAATCAGAATCAAGGGTTAGTACAGTGGCAAGGAGAATTCGCTTTGATATGGAGGAAGTTGAGGAAGAGAGAAGTCAAGAAGGACTTCAATCTAGAAGGAAGAGATCAATTGATGAAGAAATTATCTCTCCTGCCTTGAAATCTTCTGAACCGGTAATTTCTTATTCATTTGTGAGAGAAGCTGTTGTGGAGCAGACTGCACCGATAGAGGAACCAGCAGCTCAACCGGAAATCCAAAAAGAACCTCAATCTGCTGCTGTGGCTGTTGAAAATGTAATACAACAAGAACAACCTATGGAGGCAGTGCCTGGTGAAGAAGTGGCCCGACCTCAAGATTTACATGAAAATATTGTTCTTGACCATTCAGTAGGAGTCAGAGAGACTACTGTTCGTGATGAACATACTTCTGAAGCTCATACAGAGGTACTTTAGGAAGATTTTTCAGTGGAAGAGTTTCAGGCTTCAAAAGCTAGTTCAGTGAATCAACCTTGTCAGGACAAGGACAAAGAACAGTCAGATGCAGATTCTTTACCACTTGTCCTGCCCCATCAACCTTTTTCTGGACATGAGAATAGAGCACAGGGTGCCCCTGATTCGAGAAAAGAAGAAGTTGTTGAGTTGTACAAGCGTATCTCTCAATTAGAATCTGAGAATGTTAGTCTCATAAATTCTTTGAACTTAGAGCAGTTGAAGTTTCAGAAGCTGAAAGAATGTACTGTTTCAAGACAGGAAGTAGATTTGTTTAAGACTGATATGTTGCATGCTGTTGATCAGTTAAAATCAGAGATGGTAAAGAAAGATGATTTGTCTGAGATGAAGATTTACATGGAGAATAAATTTGAGTCTGTTGCAAACAGTGCTGTGAGTGGATCAGGCTCTTCACCTGATTTGATTCGGAGATTTCAAGCAATTACAGGAGCACTAAGCAATATGAGTGACAGATTACACGATCTTCAGTGTAATAGTGCCCCTTTGTCAGTATTGCTAGATAATCAGAAATTTTTAGTGGATCAGTTGACATCTGGAGAGCAACCGATTAGGATTATTTTGAATCAGTTATCAGAGAAGATGGCTCTTTTTGTTGAAAAAGAAGAAAGAATGCATGAGTTTTTCAGAGTCAATTTGATTGAAGATATTCATATGACTCAAGAGAACAGAGATCTTATCATCAAGTTAGGAGATGGGATGATGAAGAGGCTCAGAGAACAGTTTACAGAGATCAAGACCGCGATTCAAAGGAGATAGACACCTTTTTCCCTGTCTTATCCATGAACCTTGATTCCTCTGTATATCACAATCCTTTATATATATAACAGCTTATGAAGGAAAATTCTCTTCTTTTGTTTTTGTTTTTTTGTTATTTATTGATTTATTATTAAGTTAGCCAGTATAACAAATTCACTTATTCATACACAGTTAATTATAGCATTTACTTATAGTTCAGTGCAATATTGAATGTGTTCAAATCCGTAATTTTTCATTCTTTTTGATATCACAAAAAGGGGGAGAATTTGGATAAACACAACATTTAAATTCATTTGTTTCCTATGAAGAAATTTGGATATATGGGAGAAGACATTTATCTTTTATTTATTTTTTAGCTGAAAATTTATTTTTATGGGGGAGAAATTTTATTATAATTAAATATTGTTTTAATCCTTTCAGAATTCTAAAATTTTATAAAACTAATTTTTCAATAAAGATTGCAATTAAATTAGTTCTATTATTTTATGGGTTTTGTGATCATCAAAAAGGGGGAGATTGTTGAGCAATGTATTGTTTTCAAACAATTCAAAATAATGTTTTTTAAAGGGGGAGATTATTTTAAATAATACTCTGTCTCTTTATGATGATTTTGATGCTCACAAATACCCTTAATTATTTACTAATTATTTCGTTGAGTATTTTGCAGGAATTTATTTTATTTATTTATTTCATACAACGAGATTTCATACTTCATTTATTCCAAGATCAATTTTAGCGCGTTCTGGAATCACTGTAGCGCAAGATCATTTTTAGCGTGTTCTGGAATCACTGTAGCGCAAGATCAATTTTAGCGTGTTCTGGAATCACTGTAGGGAAAGATCAATTTTAGCGCGTACTGGAATCACTGTTCATACCCTACGCTGATGAACGTAACGTATGGATGAAAAGTTTACTTTTTATGTTAAAAGAAACGTATGGTTAAGGAACCTTACGTTATTTTGAAACGTATGGTTAATGAACCTTACGTTGTTGAAAAGTATTGAAGAAGAACATTACGTTTGGAAGGAACCTTACGTTTTCGTTGTTGAAAAGTATGGAAAAGAAACCGTACGTTAGTTTTCAGTGTTGAGTTTGTTTCTTAAGAGTATGGATCATCAACCTTACTTTTATAATCAACCGTACGTTCTTTGAAGAGTTGAAGCGAGACAAAGTATGGATGATCAACCCTACGTTTGAATGCTGAAGAGAAAGTATGTATGTTCAACCTTACGTTTGTGAACCTTACGTTTGTGAACCCTACGTTTGAAGCCACGTCATCAACCCTACGTTTGGCGTCGGGATATTTTTGACAGACGATATTTCCTTTTGCATTGGTCAAACAAGCGGATTATTAGGCGGATTTCGAGCCGATTCTTAAGTACGACTTTGACTGAATCAAAGACGATTTTCAACGGATTACTGATTGATTTAAACGGAGCTTTTTATGCCGATTCCTCAGGGGAGTTACAACGGCTCTGATTATTTCATTTAATATCGCGAATCTAAAGGAGATTTTCATGGATCTATTTGTGCGGAAGATTTTCTCAGATTTGAATATATATGTTCTATCTTGGAAACTTCGGATATACATATATACACAGGAAAGTGTGTGAAATATATAGATTGATCTTTTAACGAGCAAGAAACAGAGACTGTGTAAAGGCGTTCTTTTCTGGTGATTGAGAAGAAGTGTAAAACCTTTATTACCGAAGGAAGATCTTGATAGCAGATTCACGTGTTCTACATCGACTATCTGTTGTGAATCTATTGCTGCTGAAGTTGTGAAGTTTCTGGTAATATCTACTGCAACTGGATCGACTCAGAACTGTTTTGATTACAGATCTTTATTTTCTGAAGACAACGATCTATCTACTGTCAATTGCATTCTGTTGCAATTGTGAAGAACAACTGGAGAAGTGTTTTCTTTATCGAAACTCTTTTTATTTTTGAGTGATCAGTTTCTCGTTCTAAGCTGTGTGGGTTCGTGTTTGAACCAGGAAGGCTGTGTTTGCCTGAATCTTGTAAAGGTGTCAACTGCCTGTACTCAGTTGTGGACAGGTCTGTGGAAACGAGGACCAGATAGTGAAAATCGCCAAGCTCGTGGATTTGAGCGTTGGTGGAGTGGACTAGGGGCCTTCTGTTCCCCGAACCACTATACATCCGTGTGTTCATGCTTTTACTTTTTCCGCTGCATATTTAACTGAGCAAAAGCATAGTGGACAGAATTTGTCTAAATTGAAGAGATTGTAATAATTTTGAAAAGACACAATTCACCCCCCCTCTTGTGTGTAATCCGTAGATTCAGATCCAACACTATGTATTTGGTAATTTTGAGATTATACATTATGATTCATAGCCTAATCTAGTGTATGAAAATATTTATAAATGGAACATAATGGAAGACATAGAAAACTAATGAATACACTTGCCCATTGTAGGTATTTCCCTCTGATGCAAGATAATGATGTTGTCTCTTGAGCTATGAATGTTGTTGAGAAACTTATAACTACATTGGAAAAAATAACTCAATATAATGATGTTTAATATCCCAAGCATAATGGAAACATTCCCCAAATATGGACAAGGGGGAAAGGCCAAGCTTATGTGGTCAAAAATACAGAGGTTGAACTTCCTAAAAATGTGGTGGCAGGTACTTTAATCATTTCCACTACATAAAAATGGTTTATTTTATAATGGATCATTTAATTCTTTATTATATTCTTATTTTTCAAAGAAATTTAGATATTTATAATTTGATTTAATAACGGAGTTTCATGTCAAAAAAACTAAGTGAAGTATCATTGAAACAAAGATGTGTCAAGTAGTTCCCATTATGCCATATAAAGGGGCTTTGTCTTCTATTATTTGTTTTCCTACAAATTATTGACTTTGGCATAATCCTCATTAAGGATTGGCTTTCAAACCACTATGTAAAAATTTATTTCAAGACGTTGGAGGTTACAATTTTTTATGGCGATGTGGAATCCCTTATCTTTAGTGCAGAACATCACCTTCCAATTCTCATCTCTAACTACCCCCAGTAGCTTTACTAAATTCAATTTTTGGGGATGAAGGGAATGCAATGACTATGGGTGAGGATAAGAATTTTTAAATAGAGAACATACCTATTTTTCAATAATATGATGATGTATTTCGAGAGTTTTTTTCTAGACTTCCTCCAAAGAAGAAAATTGAGTTTATTCATTAACTTAATTCTTGATTCAAGGCTAATATCATAGACCCCTTATAGAATAGACACAGAAGAATTAGTGGAACTGAATAAAAAACTAGTGTAATTGAGTGATAAAATATTTATTCTCCCAAGTGTTTCTCCATGCAGATCCAATGTTCTTTTCATTACAAAAAAAATAGACCTATGAGGTTTTTCATTGACTAGAGGGAGATAAATTCTATACCAATAATGAACAAGTACCCCCACCTCCCATTAATGATTTATTTGATGAAATACATGGAACTAAATAATTTTTGAATATTTACCTTTGATATGGATATCATCAGTTTCTTATGATGAAGTCAGGAATTCCAAAATTAGCATTTTTAACCAGTTATGGGAATTAAAAGTTATTAATAATTCCTTTCGGACTGACTAATGCACCCTCTTTATTGATGTATCTAATGGATAAAATTTTCAATGAATATATTGATTAAATTGTGGTGGTATTTATTTATGATATCTTAGTATAATCTAAAAGCATTTAAGATTATTAAAATCACATGCGCACTATTCTAAAGACTCTGGGAAGAAATGAATTATATGGGATGTTTAGCAAGTGGGAATTTTGGATTCAATCAATTTCCTTTCTCAGCCACATTATCACTAAAGATGAAATATATGTTGATCCTACAAGGACAAAGTATGTAAAAGAATGGCCTTGTGTAATGAACATAACTGAGGTACATATTTTTATATGTTTAACACGTTATTATCAACATTACATTTAGAACATCGCCTGTTTGGCCAAACAATTGTCCAAGAATACACATAAATGGGATATGTTCTTATGGAATAAATAATGTGAGGAATTTTTTTGAATAATTGAAGAGGAGATTCGTGAAGGCTCTTATCCTAACCCTACCATTGGGGAATTATGGGTTTGTGATCTATAGTGATGTATCAAAGAAATGACTTGGTTGTGTCCTAATACAAAATGATACAGTTGTTAACTATGCATCAAGGTAGTTAAAAAATCATGAAAAAAACTATACATCTCATGATCTTGAGTTATATACTATGATATTTTCTCAAAAAATGAATAAACTATCTCTATGGTGAGAGATGTGAGATATATATAGATCACAAGAGTCTGAAGTATATATTATCATAGAAAGAACTCAACATGATGTAATGTAAATGGGTTAAACTACTCAATCATTATGATTGTACAATACAACACCACCATCGAAAGGAAAATAAGGTTATTGATGCATTGAGAAGTAAGGATCTTGGAGTTTTCAACAAAATGTGGATTGAAAATTATCATTTTCACATGGTTCTAATGAGTATGGATAAGGGAGTTATCAATAAAGGTTAAACATCGCTAATTTTTCATTTGTTTGCCCAACCATATTTATTATAAATGATTAAAATATCTTATCCTGATGATGGGAACTTGAAAACGAAAATTAATGATGTGAAATAGGGAATGTTGACTAACTTTGCATAAAAAGATGGAATTCTAACATTTGGGAAGAGGCTATGTGTTCCCTCTATACTAGAGATAAAAAGGTTGTTATTGTATGAATCCCATATCTCAAATTTCTCTATACACCCAGGTTGCACTAAAATGTATATATATTTGAACGAACATTTATGGTGAGACAACATGAAGTGGGAAATTGCTAATTATGTTCCAAGATATCTAGACATTCAACAAGTGTATTTCTAACAACAAGATCCCAGAAGAGTCAAGAAATCTATAACTATTTTTACATTTAAGTGGGATGACATAACCATGGATTTTTTCATTGGATTACACAAAACACCATTAATGAATGATGTAATATGGATAATTTTGGATAAACATACAAAATATACACATTTCCTCACTATAAGGGAGAATTTTCCACTGGAGAACCTTGCATGATCTAAATCAATGAACTTGTAAGACTTCATGGAGCGTCTCTTTAAATAGTGTATAATCATGATCCTTGATTTAAATCAAAATTCTGGAAAAGGTCTTCAGAAATATTTGGATATTCTGTTTCGTTTGAGTACTCCATATCATCCTCAAACTGATGTGAAATTAGAATGGACTATCCAAACATTAGAAAAAATGTTTAGACCAATCTCGATTGACTTTCAAGTTATGTGGGATCTGTCTTTACCCTTGGTGGAGTTTTAATACATTAATAGTTTTCGTTACAGTATTCAAATAGAACCATAAGAAGCATTATATCGAAATAGATATCTTACATCAATATTTTTGGGATGAATTTAGGGAAAGGATGCTAATGGGCCCAGAGCTTGTGGAAGAAAATATCTAAGGTAATGAATATTCGAGGTCATGTCAAAGAAGCTAAAAATAGACAAAATCCTATGTTGATAATCTAAGGAAGGATTTGGAGTTTCAAGTGGGAGATAATGTTTTATTTAATTTATCTGTATGGAAGGGTGTTATATGATTTGAGAAGAAAGGGAACCTGAGCCATAGGTACATTAGAACTTTTGAAATTCTAGAGATAATTGGAACTATTGCATATCATTAGGCTATGACACATAGCTTTTCTAAAGTACACAATGTGTTCCATGTCTCATTTCTGAGAAAGTACATTCCCGAACCTATGGATTTCCTCACACTTGAAGGTATAGAATTAAAACCTGGCATATCATACTATGAAGATCCTATCCATATTCTAGAAACTAAAGAACAAGTGTTAAGGAATCAGAAAAATTTACTAGGAATGATACTTTGGAAAAGTCATAAAATCAAGGAGGAAATAGGGGATACTAAGGAGATTATGATGAAGAACTACCCAAATATTTTTGTGAGGTAACATTCTTGTAATTTTTAGGATGTAATTTTTTAAAGGAGTGGATAACGTTACACCACATGTTTTTTCAAATAAATATAATATTAATGCATGAAACATTATGTCACTAAAAAACACCACTTTTTTGAAACATAGACACTAAAAATAATTTTTTGTCCCCTATAATTTGAATTTTGAAAAACTGACAGACACAGTTGTGTTCAGTAAGATACATAGATCTAGATAAGAAAAAATTAATTTTTGGTGAATAGTAACATAACATTATTAATAGTAATATGACTGTTTATGAATAGTAAGTAAATTATTATTTTATTTTATTTATGTTATAAGATAATGGGATCTTGAATAGTTTTTCAATGTGAAATAAAACAAAATATAGATTTAAAATTATTATTTTCTGAATAAATTGTGATTTTATTTAAAAATAAAATTAATAATAATTATAAAATTATTTCCAAAAAAAATGAAGTTTATTATTGAATTATAAATGATGATAAATTTTTAGGGTGAATTTTTGGGATTTTTCGATAATACTCAAATTTTTTATGAATAGTAAAATACTGCAATTTACCATATATACATACATTATAATATGAAGTCACTATTCCTTGAATCATGGTTGATATAATCACCCTTGGTTTAAACTCACATGAACATATTAATATTCTTCTTCAAAAGAATCAATACTATTTATTTTCTTTGGAAAAATAATAAAATAATGAGTAAAATAATGGGAAAACCCTCTTCCCCTCCACTATACCCCCCCCCCACCTCCCTCTTCTCTTCACTCCTAAAAGACTTTATTATCCATAATGTTCATCCCAAATACCATTACTTAGTCACTACCCACATCCAAGAGCTCTTGGTCTTTCCAAAAGTCCAAAACCCATTCTCGTAAAGAGATTCTCAAGGAGGTGGATTGCAGAGGAAAATTTAGATTTTATTTCTATCAATTTCATTTCAAGTTTCTTTCTATTGTTAGACTCTCCTAACGTACTATATCCAACTTACCATGATAAATCAAGTAACATATATACATGAATAATATCATGTTAATGGAAGAACTGTCGTCAATATCCTTACTCTATCTCTTTTATATTGTAAACAAAATCATTGTTCGTAAGGTGCCAATTTGAAACGTTCATGGACGATGATGTTTCGTTCATCAATAACCCATTCAGAAATTGTCATGAAACCATTTTTATGGTTTATCTAGGACATAATATATGTATTATAACCTATTTAATACTCATTAACAAGTATGTGTACATAGAATTAACTCGTATGACCAAACTAGATCATAATAATCAAAATACTAGTAAAATAATCTCAATGATTATCATTAAAATTTATTCTAATGATTCGTCCTCATTACATAAATAAATGATATAAATTAACATTAACACCTATTTATTTTCATAAATAATATGTAAATTATATTTTCTAGATTTACATCCATTCCACATGAACTCCATTACTTAAAAACAAGTGAATGAACTATGAAAATCAATAAAACAAACACTCTAGAACAATGAAATTTAATATCAATAAGTACATTAATGAACTAAAACAAATTATGATAAAAAATATACATATAAAATAGGTTCTTAATTAAGCTATTAATGAGTATAATTTCACATTCCACAACTATATGGTAAAGAGAGAAACATTCGAACTTATGGTAAGGGTTTTCAACTTAAACCTCCACTTTCATTCGAGTTACTCTTATTCTCTACTTACCTAAATTAAATTGTTATTTATTCATATATAATCCTCATATATTCTGTGATAATTCTCTATATATGTTTAAAAAACATAATCCTAATTTTATTAAAGGGTTTTAATATGTTTAAAAAGGATCTTTCAAAAATACTTCTCATAATACAATCTCGATTCAAGGGAATTTCTAAAATTCTTACCAATTTTCTAAGGAAATCAATATTATGTTTTTGGAAACCATTGTCTTTATAAAATATAAAATTTTATTATGAAAATACTATCTTAATTAACTTCATGTTTTATACAATTATTTTTCCAAAAGAACACTTCTTTTCAATGTAAAAAGAGTATTTAGCTTAAGAATTACATGATGATTTTATAAGAGTTTCTTAATCTATTTAAATACACATTTTTATTATTATGTATTGTTGGGATTAAAAATTTATGATATCATCTACCATATTTAATTGACTGGTTTATGATTATTTTGATTGTGGATGTTTATCGTAAAATCATTCACCAATTTACTCTTAATGGTTAGTGTTTATGCTAAATGTTCGGGAAATATTATTTACATTTGATATATTAGTTTCAATATGAATGTATATGTTGTTTATGTTTATTCCCATTCATATGAGTAATGAATTGGACTTATTATGTTTCGGGTGGGGCCTGCTATAGCACATCTGTGCATCGGCGGGTCTCATGATACCAACTACAATCATGGCAAAAGAACTTCACAAAATGATTATTTGTAGTCTTGGAAAAAGGACTTAATGGTATGGATATGATGTCCCTCATTATGTATTTTCTCATTATGAAAATTGAATTTATGGTTCATGTGGTTATTTGACTAGACGAGTACACATGATTAGTATTTAATATGGCAGTATTTATTCATCCGTTATTCCTTCAATTGTCTGTTAATTTTTATTATTAAAGGCATGTGTTTTTTGTTATTCATTATGACTAATGTTAATTTTTATGAAATATTATGATTTATTTCTTACCATTACTCAGTTTTTGTGGACACCCCATTCTTATGTTTTATATTCTCAATACATGGGGTTTTTTATTATGAATTACATGTAAAAAAACTAGGAGTTATGGATTTTGTCAATGGAATCTCTATGTTATTTGTTATTTCAAGTTATAATGCTTAACTTTTGTATGTATGTTGTTTAAAATTCTACTAAATTACTAAGTCTTTTAGGATGCATATTTCATGTTTATATACTAACAAAATAACATAATGCACTGACTCTAAGCAACTAGGGTCGAGTCCTAGCTGTTGGTATTAGAGAAATTCTAGTAGAAAACATGGAAATTAGATTTAGAAAATGTAGATTATGGAATAACCCACTAAGATAGTCCTTGAGGATAAACATAAAAGAACATCCTAGTATTTTTGGAATGTATTAGATTATGCAGATCCTTATTTCAAATACATCTCTATATGGATACTACAAGTGGACATGGTTCTACAACAAATGTACCTAGGAGTGAAAAATTAGAAATGGAGTTTTGGGATTGACCTAGGGTATCTTGGTACAAAACTATGGGCCTTACAACACACCAGGTTTGATACTTAGGGATATATTCTTAGGACAATTCACATTTTCTTTATATCCCATTATGAAGGATTAAAATCTAAATTTCTTCTCAAAGAAACCATGTTTATGATTATGATATTAGCTATGTATAGAATTTCAATTTATGACAATCATTTTGAAAATTTGAGATTATACATTATGATTCATAGCCTAATTAAGGGTATGTAATTATTTATAAATGGTGCCTACTTGAAGAAATGGAACCTGTATGAATGTGTGTGTCCCATGTAGTGATTTCCATCTAATGCAAGATAAGGATGTTGGATATGGAGCTATGACTAGTTCTGAGCAACTTATTACTATACTGGGGAAATTGACTCAGATTATGAACGATAAAATCACCCATATGGAGCATCCTGATCCACAACATGGAGGAACTATGATGGATCACTTTATACGACAACAACCTCCAACATTAAACGGGTATACAAACCCATTTGTAGCTGAGTAGTGGATTTGTTCCCTACAAAAGATATTTATTACTTTGGGGTGAAATGAAAAGGAGAAGTTTTTCATAGTAGTTTGTGGTCTATCAGGAGATGTGGATCAGTGGTGGTCGTTAATCCAAAATACAAAGGAAGAAGAAATGGATGATATTGAATGAAAGGATTTAAAGGAAATCCTCCTAGAAAAAAAATTCCACCAGAAGGATGAGAAGATATGGAAAGGAAATTTTTGATTCTTATGAAGAAGGAGGATGTAATTTTTTCAATTTATAAAGCTAATCACATGGTTAGAAAGACATTCTACAGACTATATACACAATCGAATTAGTAAGATTGATGGATTTTTAGAGTGTTTAAAACCATCCCTCCATAGTGCACCAGTCTCCCACAATTTCTTATCAAATGAACATAGATCCTCATGTTCTTTAATGAAAAATAATAATTTTATATGTATTATTACTTTAAATCAAAACAAGGGAAGAAAAGGCCTACTGATAACTCTAGAAAAGGAAAAAATGAAATGGGGAAGAAATGAAGAGTTGACCATCAATCCTCCGGTAATTATGGGAAGAAACACTGAAACAACCCATACATTACATACACTGATATTGCATCTGAATTTAGGTAAATTCATTAAAATATATAACAAAACCATGATAGGACCATATAGGTATAGTGTCTTTAGAATCTGAGAAACATAAACAACTTTTTCATGAAACATCTACATTTTCTCCCATCTATTTCTTCATAACTAGAATCTATTTTGGAATATCTTACTTAATACCATTTTCATGATATGGGGAAAAGAAACATATTAAAGGGTGAGCTCAAATTCTCAGTAAGGGTAAAAAAAATATATATCAATCATACCATATTCAAAAGAACATAACATTTGAAAATCATATCATGCTTATAAAATATCATAATATCATGTCATGGGATAAATAATAAATGTGAAATGTATTACCAATAGTTAAAACAAAATACATGAAATTTTATGGGATACCCACATAATCATATAATATCATTTCATATTAGTCAAGGCTCATTTCCAAGACCATCACAGTGGACAAAGTCTATTACTGAACCGAGTTCACTCCTCGTTGCAGCCATGTATTACTGAACCAGATTTATTTTCCATTACATACATGTATATCTCATGACATATAATCTTTACCCAATTCATTACAGGTAGATATTGGTCCCACCCATCTACCAATGAAACCATTCTTACATGTACCAAAAAAACATAAAAACATTCACTATAGCATAACCAATGAAATAAAATGGGTTTCTTAAACATCATTCCATAATAGCATAATCCATATAAAATATCATTCCATAATTAACACAATAAAATGATATTAATAATTGGTATATAAACATAATCGTATTTAAAGTGCATCATCTTAGATGGGAAATAATTTTGTTAAAACACTTGAAATTAATTCTTGAGGAAAATATCCTTTCTTCTTCAAAAACATTTTTTTTCTCATAATTCCATGAAATATTAAAAGATAAAAATATAGTGGAAAATAATATTTTATTCATGTAGTGTAATATTAATGGAAATAAGGAATCATGAAACTGTAAAAATATATTCATTCTGTATATGTCAAAAAAACATTCTCCTCGTACTTTTGGTGGAAAAGACAAAAAGTACCTCAAATCGAATAACAACAAAAGATTCCTTTCATACCATTTAAAAAATTTTCAAAGGGTAAATTTAAATTTAAAAAATTTTAGAATAATATAAATAATATCATATAATAATAATACATGGATGTGCATGATAAATACACCCCAATAAATATCAACGTATAAACAATCTTGAATAAAAATGAGATTGTAACATTATCCCTTATCATAGGTCTGACATGCTTCATATGTATCTGATCCTCATGTATGATGATTTAAATAATGTTAGTGACTTATTACAGAATAATAATAATTTTTATGATAAAATTTATGAGTATATTTTCATCAGTTTTTTACTAACATTTCACTATTACTCGTTATTTGAGTATTACCAGTTTTATGTTCTTATGTATGTTTTGTCGGATAAGTTCATATTACTCTTTTAATGTTATAGATATATCATTTGAAACATGGTACTAGTATAATATATATCATATTTATTCATTAAATTAATTTATATAATCACTGTTTAGTGAAGATTATGTCGAACGAATCGCATCGCACCGTTGAGACCGTAAGCTGTACATATGCACGGGCGATTATATTGTTCCCATGATTTTTGAATGTTATTAATGTGTATGGTGTATAGTATCTCATAATTAGAATCATTTTATATTAGTCAAATATAGTTATTATTTCCACCATTATACCCATCCAAGAAAGGTGATGGTAAAAACAGATTAATTCACAGTGTGGAGACGGTAAGTCGTTCTTATGTGTGCGCGGTGATTTTGTTTTTAGTAGGATTGATAGAAGGTGAAATAGGGTTGTTTCAAATTTATTATAACAAATAGGTATATAATTCATATTGTTGATATTAATTTATAAAGAAATAACTAATGAAGAATAATTTTAATATAAATAATTTTGAATGAATCGGTAGAAGAGATTACCTCTTCCTCGATGTGCCTACTTTAAATTTTCCCTTAGGGCGCTAGATTTGGTCTTCTGAAAAGACCAGAACCTCTAGAATGTAAATATAGAATTTGAGAAGATAAATTGGTAGGGGTTGGAAGATTTTTAATGCTCAAAATAGAGTGAATATGAGAGGGAGGAGGTGACCTTTTATAAGAGAGTAAAGGGGCACGTTAGGAAATTGTCAAAAATATTAATTTATAATAAAATTAATCCATACCCAAAAACCTCAAAATTGTCCCAAATTATAGGATTAAATGCAATAGGGATGTAATATCATCAACCAATAAACATTTTGACAACTTATTTTTTCAATTTAAACCTTATCCTTTTAATCGTCACATAGTTATTCTATTAAATTTTTATTTTGGTAATAACATTCTAGATATTTAATGGTAATGAATATTTACTTATGTGGTGTTAATTTCCAGTAAGTGGATACTTTATGCCATTTTAAACATTATAATAATCACTTTTAAATTTTTATATATTTTTATTATTTTTAAATAATTTAATATTATGTTATGTTTATAAAATATCAATAGTATCAATTTGGACACTATTCAATTATTAGACTTTAAATAAAATTTACACAGAAGATAAATTCAAAAAATAATTATTTAATACAATTATAAAATTTCATTTTAGATTTTAAAATTTATGGAGAACATTAATTAGTACATACAATATTTTGTTTAATATTTTTAACACCATTTATTGGATATTTCTATTAATAAAAAAAATTACATCACTATTGTGTCATCATTAATGGTAATTATTTAATCTCTAAAAACTATAAATAATCTTCTATGATTTGGGAATTTATTTATAAATTTATAGACAATATATAATCAATTGTTTCTCCCTTTTATCTATATATTAAAATTAATATAGTTGTATAAAATGAGATTGTGAAATTTTGTCCATTTCATTAGTTTTTTTTTACATTCATGTCATTTTCACATGTAGGTGTCCATAAAATGATTTTATTTCAAACCAATAGATGATAAGGGTCATATTTAGTCATCCAATATGATTTTTTAGGTGTTATGGTAATTTTACAATATTGTTTTTCCCTTAATTGCTCGATTTACCTTTAACCATGGTAATAAAAATAATTAACAATGTTACTATTCATAATGCCCAAAAATAAAAGTAGCATATTAACATAATTTGGACATACTAATTCTAAATATGGAATCCATTTTTCAAAATTCGAAACATAGAAGTTGCAGTAATTAATTTAAAATTAATACTGTTGTTGAGAAAATGGGTTTTAAATGTTAAAACATTTCAAAATATTGAAATGTTTTTACCTATGAATTAAATTTAAAATTAATTATAATGAAATATATTATATTCAATGGTAGAAATATATTATATTGAAAATTTAAAACCATTCAATATTATAAATTTACCATTAAAATTATCTCGAGGAAAAATGATGTTTTTAATTAAAATATTGCGTATTTTTATTATTCGTCAAAATATGAAAGTTATCAGAAAAATATAAAAAATTTATCCAAAATAAATATTTATATCCCACTTAAAAATAACATTTTTATGTTTTCATATATAAATTATTAAATTTTCAAAATCATAATTTAAATTGGGTTCGCCATTCAAAGGTGTAAAATTCAACTTTAAAAAAACATTGAATAGTGTTTTATTCATAACCTATGTCAAAAATATCCATTTTATGAATATAAATTTTTTTTATTAAGAATATAACACACACATATATATATCTCATTAATATAATTACGAAAATTAATTCACAATAAAATAAAAATATCTAATTGTTTTATATTTTTCATAAGTAATTGATATCCAATGAATTCATAATGCATTTTCATAAGTTAGATGTAATTATTCCCACTAACCTAACGGCTAGGCTAAACCGGTAATTTTATAGTAAGGGAATCTCGTGGTTCATTTAAACTTAAAATTTCATGACAAGAATGATAATGAATAATAAAAATTATTTAATGAAAATATTTCAAAAAAACATCTGGGTGTTACATTCTACCCCCCATAAACTAAATTTCTCCCTCAAAATTAGTCACTTTGATAAAACAAAGATGAGGATACCTATCCCTCATTACATCCAAAAGTTCCCATATAGCTCATAAAATTGGTGGTTCCTCTTTAAAACATTAACCATGCGAGTGGTCTTCTTTCATAGAACTTTTTCTCTATGATTCATAATCTCTAATGGTTGTTCTTCATAAGAATGGCCTTTCTCCAATGGTACAACTTCTGAGTTTTGTACATGTTAAGGATCAAGTATGTAAATTCTCAAGATAGATATATGGAACACATCAGGAACTTGAGAGAGATTCAATGGAAGCTCTAATAAGTATGATACCTTCCCAACAAGATCTGGAATTTCAAAAGGACAAATATAACAAGGGTTCATCGTGCCCTTCTTTACAAATTTTGTTACTCTCTTGCATGGAGATATTCATAAGAACACGTTATCAAACATTTGAAACTCTAGGTATTTTCTTCGGTTGTCTCCATAACTCTTTTTTTGACTCTAAGGTGCTATTATGTGTTTTTGAATAGATCTATCCATTTCTTCTATTCCATCAACAAGATCATGTCCAAATAGCTTTTCTCTCCCGAATTCATCCTAACAAGTTATAGTTCTGCACATATTTCCATAGAGGGATTCATAATTATATATCTAATAGTGGAGTGAAAGTTATTATTATATAAATATTCCACCAATTTTAGGAGTTGAACCCAACCACCTTTTAAATCCATAGAGCAAGATCTCAACATGTATTCTATAGTTTTAATTATCCTCTCAGACTGACTATCTGTCTGAGGATGATAAGAAATGCCGAATCGTTACATTATATCCAGAGCATACTGAAGACACTTCCAGAACATCGAGGAAAACTTCAGATCCTGGTCATATATAATGGAATGTGGTAATCCATTAAATCTAACCAATTTATTTATATATGTCATGGAATGTTGATCCAGTGGGAAATCATCACTAATAGAAATGACGTGTTCCAACTTCTTAAGATGATAAACTATAACCCATATAGCATTATTGACATTAGATGTTCTAGGATGTCTGATGAAAATTTATATAGTGATGTTTTCCCATTTACATTCTAGTATGGGTAATGGCTGTAACATCCCCATAGACTTCTATATTTCATTATAAACTTACTAAAAAACCAAGCATCAAGAGACATATTCAACGCCATCTCTTTTCATTCGATACCACCAGAAGTACTATTTCCATTCCCTATAAATTTTTGTGCTTGCATGGTGAATTTATAATGCATAACTATGAGCCTCATCCAATAGTTACTTATTTAATTATAGAATGGGAAAAATACAAACCTAGTTCTGGAACCTGATTATTTCATCACATTCAAGGTTGAATTCAGGAAAATTTCCCACCTTATTTTGTATCTCTATATCTTCCTTCTGTGCCTCTTTAATATTCACTTGTATATATGGTTGAACATTCATTTGATAAAGATGAGATATCTACCATTATATTAAAATTTTAAGATCCACCCATTGAAAATACATAAATATTGGATCTTTCGTGATTCTCATCATGGATAATCTTACAAGGTCGTTTTTACTCAAAGAATCTTGAACCTTATTCAATTTCCTAGGGGTGGTATTTTATTGAGTAGTAATAATCTTTAATCAACTCCAACCATCTTCTTTGGTTCATATTGGTCTCCTTTTGTGTGAAAATATACATTATACACTTCTAATCAGTATAAAAATCATACCTTTCACCATAAATATATTACCTCAAATTATTTAATGCAATTATTACCTCATCTAACTCCAAATCATGAGTTGGGTAATTCATCTTATGGATTTTAAACTTTCGTGAGGCATAATATATCACCATATCATTTTTCATGAGAATAGACCCTAGTCCCTTCTTGGATGAAAAAATATTGATCACAAACCTTTCTCCACTACAAGGTAGTGTGAGCACAGGGGCACTGGCTAACCTTCTTTTTATCTCTCTGAAATTCTCTTCACATTCCTCCATTAAAAGTGACTTAACTCCTTTCTAAGTCAACGTGGTGAGTGGAATAGAGAATCAAGAAAAATTTTTAAAAAACATCGATAACATCCAACCAAACCAAAAAATTACAGATATCATTTACCGTTGATGGTCTCGACCATCGTTCAATAGCCTATGTTTTTTATGGATCTAAATATATCCCCTCTCTTTAGATTATGTGACCCAAAAATGAATCTTTATGAAGCCAAAATCCACAATTTGTAAATTTGGAAAAAATCATATCCTTTATTAGGGTATTTAATAAAATTATCATGTGATATTTATGTTCTTCCTTACTCTTTGAATAGACAAGAATAACATCTATAAAGATTACTAAAAACTAATCAACAGAGCCTCTAAAGACTCTATTAATTAGATCAATGAGGATAGTAGGGGTATTAGTAAAACAAAAAGGAATCACTATAAATTCATAGTGTCCCTTCCTTTTACGGAATGTCGTCTTTGGTATATCATCATTTTTTACCCTTAATTGATGACATCCTAAATGATGAAAAATATTGGAAAATTATTGATCTCTGTATATTTGGTCAAATAAATCATCAATGTGGGGAAGATGATATTTTTTCCTGATAGTGATCTTGTTATGTTCTCGATAATCAAAGCAAAGTCTCATTGATTTATCATTCTTCTTAAAAAACAGAACAGGTTCTCCCTATTGTGATGTACTAGAGAGTATAAATTCATTATCAAGATTCACATGGAGGGTTTTCTTTAATTATTTCAACTCAATTGGGTCCATTCTATAAGGTGTCTTTGAAATAATCATAGCACCCGATATGATTTTTATTGATAACTCAACAACAATATTTGGTGGAAGACCTAGAAAATACTATAGTAATACATAATCAAACTCCCATTCAATGGGATTATTCTTAATCATTAGTTTCTCCCCAACCATTTGAGATAAATATCTTTCGTTTATTTGAATCAATACCCATAGGATGGAAGATATTTACACCCGAAGGTTATATTCATCCTTTCACCAATATATTATCATAGATTAATGTGGAATATGAAATGTGACTTACCTTATTTAGAAAGTGATATGAGATACATATATATAAATCCTATACATACCATGAATAACATCAAATTAAACTATAAGAATGATCATTAGATTTTTTTGGAAGTGCTTTCCCACAAACATCAACCGGAGATGAATTATAAACATTTGATGTGTCTTTTGTGCCATTATGAGTTTTCATAGCTAACTCAACATCTAAATGATGAGGTAATAAAAAGATTCCCTAAAAAAATTCTTCAAAAATAAAATTGTGGGTGGATCCAAAAACAAATAAATTATTTTCTATTTTAGAGTGGATGGTAAGTTTGCCTTTCACCACTTCATTATCATACTCCACGTCACTGATAGTGATTTCATGTGACTTTCCTTTGTCTTTGGACTTAATAGTTTTTAACATAAATCATGATCAATAACCATAGGATTAGAGAATTGAGTGGCATAATTCCCAATTTCCTTGCACTTATAACATTCATGTGTAGGTGGCGCATTCTGCGTAGTCTTTTCTTTGTTCGCATTAAAAGAAAACAATTTCCCATCACATCGTCATTCAATTTTCCAATGAACTTATTTTCCACACATAAAACTTTTACTTTTCCCTTTAAGGAAATTCCGTTAATGTTTCTTTCTAAAAATTGAGAATAAGGGAAAACTAATCTTCTTTTTAGTGTGGTCATTACATTTTCCTTTGAATTCATTTTTCCTATTCTTCTCAAACCCATATGACAGGTGGGTTACTCGAATTTCTATCTCAACATCAAGAGAACATCCAAAAATTTTCATGTAGATATCGAAGTCCCTTATGGAAAATTCCCTTCAGAGACTTCATTTTAATCCACTAAATAATCAATCAATCTTACTCTCAGGTTGGATAATAATTCAAAAAGTTTACCTTGAATGTCTTGTAAAATTTTATTCGTAGGTACCAATGGAGTCATCATTCTTTTGATTAATTTCAAGGATATACTTATCCATATTTCTTTAAGGAATACTAATGTGCTTATTGAAAAATAATTTCTTGAACTCATCCAATTATATAGACTCAATTTATTCTATTTTCCATATATTCTTGATATGATTCCCCCATTGATAGACTTCACCTTCCAAATGGTATAATGCAAAGATGATTATATCATGCTTAGAACACTGTAGAACTAAAAGTATCTTTTCAGTGGTACTAATCCATTGTTCATCCACTAATGGATCAGAAGACCCCCTTAATGAAGGTGGATGTTGTCTCGTGAAGGACTCAACAGAATGTTGCTCCCTCCTTAGCTCGTTTGGATGTCCTTCATGATTAAAATCTTGAAAAATTTGTGTCAGTATGGAAAAAAGATTTTGTATTCTAGTTCCCATAACATTTTTTTTCTCAGGGGGGTAAGTCATTGCATAATAATTAGTTTATGGTCAAATTTTTATATTTTTCAGAAGCATATCATTTTTTAATGAATAGTTGAAAATACTCCATTTTAGAAAAAAACTTCCTTTTCATTTTGTTTATTTAAAGGGTTAAATTATGTTTAATATTTTTTTTAGTTTTATTAGATAAATTTTTATCAATTAATCCAATTTAGTTATTTATAATCAATTTCACTTTGAAAATAACTATAAAAACAAAGCAATCTTTTGTACACTTTTACTTTAAAAACCTTCATTGTCATCCTACTTACGGGATGAATTTTAAAATAATTTTTGCCCCTTATGTCATTGGAATTTTGAAAAATTGGTTTTATATTTTTAATAATCAAAATTTATAAAGTCATATATGGTATAATTTTTTTTGACCAAAACTATTAGTGAAAGTAGTTAAAATTAATTACAATTATTAAGAAAACATTAAGTTTAACAAAGGACTAAACCTTTATCTTAAGTGCCCAAATGACCTAGTCCCTTGTCTAGAAAACATTTTATGGAAATATCATGGCTATAAAACATCAATTATTTAGTTATGTTGGTTTTTATGAATTTTTAGAGGTAAAAACATGTGTACACATAACTTGTATCCAAATATTTCAGGTGAGTCCTTTTCCTTCCCCCTAAAAGGGAACCACATATCCCACTTGTTAACACCTCAAAAACGTCATTAATTTAGCCAAGAACAACTCCATTAGATTATAAACATCCCTACCTTAGACCTTGAATCCTCTGTTTGGCTAGTAACCCTTATGAGTAAGTTTTTGGGTACAACCTAGAATAAGTTACCCAATTAGGAGATAACATCTCCTCTCAAGATCTCTGATTTCATTTCCATTTTCCACCCACCAAAATATTGTTACACCATTTGTGTATTAAAAAATATTATAATAAATATACTATTATGTTTTTATGGAATGATTTTTACCAACACTAACATACAACTCCATCTAATGGGAAACGTACATATTGTTTCTGTGTATGGAGAACTATTGCCTCAACAAACGATGATTGTTCAATTTTCCTTTACCACCTATCATGGTGGACATTATGATTGAAACTCTGTTCATATATGATAAATATAATATTTATTACGTATCTATACTTCTAGAATCACTTTATAAAACATAAATGTATTAATTTTCATTTTTCATTAATACGATAACATTGTTTGAGTAAGTGTGGACTGCCACCCCCTTGAAGTGACTTGATTCATTCACCCCGTAAATGGAATGAAAGTAGCATTCATGCGTATGTATGTCCCACCGTCTCCCTGAACGGTAAAATTCATTTCTAATCTCCAAATAAAATTGTCTAAAATCAATACATTTACCCTGATTATATATGAAAATTATTTCATGGTTTAAATTATTGAGGTTAAAAAACCATGATCTTATTAATGATAATGAATAAAAAACATGTTAAAACATACTCAAGAAAAAATGGAGATTTACACCTGAAATATTGAAATTAATTATAGTTGTTAACAAACAGGTAATGGTATATTATAAGAAGTTAATATATGGCATTATTAACATTATTATAGTTCTGTTATAAGTTGGTTGTAAGACCCAAGCCTTTTATGAGAAATATTTTGTTTTTATGTTATATAAATCATCAAAGGAATCTTTCACTACACACATCACTTGCTTAGATTTCTTTACACGCAATCGCGACCTTCCTCGATAGCTTGCGTCGTACGCAATACCGAGTTTCACTAAACAACGATATTCTATTAAAATATTTTTAAAACTAGCTGTTATGAATAGTAATAACCACTTTTTGAAATTTTATAAATTTTATTTTCCAAATTGGACTTCATTTTTGGATTCAGAATATCGAAATTAGCCTAGGGTGAAATTTTGGTATTTTTCTGAAAACCTTCAATTTTTGATGAATAGTGAAACCACTAAGTGGGAGATAAAAAACTGAATTTTTCATGAAACATAATTTTACCACTTCTGTGAGTGGAATTTCAAAAATACGAGAGACACGGTTGATGTCAGTAAGTAAAATGTGGTACAATGTGATGAAAATAATTTTTGGTGAATAGTAACTTTTTACTTTTTTTTACCACGGTTAAAAGTAAATAGGGTGATTAAGGGTAAAAATGATATTATTATTACCCTAACACAAGTCCTAATTCTATTTAATAACTGTAATTTGACAAAAAACAACCTTAGGAATAAAATATTACCATTTAGGTCCACTTGTATTAGATTAGGACATTTATTATTATTTAATTCAAAGAAGGGTTAAAAGAGTTAAAATCAAAGTTTATTTACTGAAACATTTTTAATATAGGGTTATACATAAGATAAATTAGATTGTAAATATTCATTAGAAAGATAATAATATTTCATACATAATTATATTTGATTTATAATTTTTATACATTAAATAATTTAATTTATTTATGACACAATGATGATGCAGTAATTACCATAATAGTGAAAAATTAGAATAATTGATATTATAAATACCCAAATAAATATAATTTGATACTTTTTATGAATTACACTAATTTTATAGGTTAATATGACATGTTAGGATTTATTTAATTAACTTTGGTCGAAGTAATCATTCTGTTATGAGTTTCACAAAAATCAACTATTGAATAGTGTCAAAATTGACATAAAATAGTGTTTTAAAACAAATATTATATTATTGATTGTTATTTTATTCATAAAAATATAAGGTTCGGCCAAGATAATTATATCAAGATAGGTGTATTATTAATGGAACACTTGGGGGTCTCTTGGATGTATATGGTAAGTTTATTAACTATATAATATAAAAATACAAAGTGACATGGAAAATGTCAATCAAATTAACTATGAGTTAAAACTAAAAGATAAGGTTATTATGATGACCTAAACTTGTCTAAATTCTATTGGATGATAGTATTTCTACCCATCCCTACCTTATCTTCGAACTAAATCAATTTGCATCTACTTGAAACCGAATTTCACTTTATGATAAAATAATATTTTTAGTTATTCCAAAGGTGCACCTCTCCTCCCTTATAAAAGGGAACCTCCTCCCCCTCTTTCTCACACCACTTTGAGCCTTCAAGCTCGGCCAACACCTACCTATTTGTCCTCTCCAATTCCCTAGAAACATCCTAGAGGTCCTATTCTTCTTTAAAGACCAATTTTAGTGCCCTAAAAGGAAGTCTCAAAGAAGCACTTCAAAGAAGAGGTAATGTCCGTTACCGATTCTTTCATCTTTATTTCTTCTTCCACTTATTCTTCTTTAGTTATTTCATTATGAAGTAATAACATTAGTATCACTCATATAATTATATGTTATTATATGTATTAAACAACCCTATTTCACCATCTATCCATCCTACGGAAAAAGAAATCACCGCGCGTGCATACATACGGAATACCATCTCCACGTCGTGGTGTAATCTATTTTCCCCCACCACCTTACTTGGATGGGAATAATGGTGTAAATAATAACTATATATGATTATTTTAAAGTGATATTGATTCTAAAATAGTATACATACACTCCAATACAATTCCACGATCATGGGAACGATATCCTCACTCGTGCGTAAGTACAGAATACCGTCTCCACGATGTGATGTGACTCGTTCTACATGATCTTCATTGCATAATGATTATATAAATGAATTGAATGAATTAATATGATATATATTACACTAATACCATTCTGGAAATGAGGTATCTATTACCTAAAAAGAAGAATAAGAATTTATTTTACAAAACATGCATAAGAACAAAAAGTAATAAACACCCGAACAACAAGTAGTAATGAAATATTACTAATAAGAAGATAAGAATATGACCATATATGATATAATAACAATAAGTATGATTCTGGAATAAGTCAATAACATTATATAAATCATTATACAGGAGGTTCAGACACTTACGATGCAAATCGGACCTAAGGTAAGGGAAAATATCACAATCTCATTTTATCCGAGATTGTTTATACTTTGGTATTTACTGGGGTGTATTTTATTATCCAAATCCATGTTTCCTCAATATGTAATATTGTTTCCATCCACCTACATTTTATTAAATCCAATTTTACCCTTAGGTGAGTTTTTAGTAAAAGATATAAAAGGAATCTTTTATTGTTTTTTGTACGAGGTACTTTTTGACTTTTCCGACAAAAGTACGAGAAGAATGTTTTTTTTAACTTATACGGAATAAATGGATTTTTAAAAAATTATTTCCAAGAAGCTTCCTTTACAAGTTTTCAAGTATATTTTTAATCAACTTATTTTAGTTTAAAATTGTATGACATGTTAAGAAAGGAAAATTGTTTTTGAAGTAGAAAGGATATTTTCCTCAATAATGGAGTTCAAGTGTTTTATCAAAATTATTTTCCATCTAAGATAATATGGGGTTATGTTTATATCCCTATTTTTACATTGATTTGATTATGTTATGGTGGAATTATTTTTATGATTTCCTTTTATCTTATATGGATTATGTTATGATGGCATGATGTTTAAGATTCCCATTTTTATTACATGTGTTATGCTATGATGTATGGTTTATGATTTTGTGGCACACATAAGAATGGTATCATTATAGGATGGGTGGGACCTATATCTCCCTCCAATGCATTGGGTAAAGATTTTGTATCACATGAGATAGACATGGCTGGAACGGCAGGTTAAACTGGTTCAGTGAAACAGGACTGAAACGAGGAGTGAACTCAGTTCAGAAATGGACTATGTCCAATAAGATAGTCTTGGCAATGAGTCTTGACGAATAAGAAATGATTCTCTATGAATATGTGTGTATGCCAAAAAGTTTCATGTTTTAAGTTATGATTATTGGGATTACATTTCACTACTATGATTTATCCCATGTTATGAAATTATGATCTCTTTTTCAGGTTAAGATTTACAAAAGTTATGTTCTTATGTATATGATGTGATTGATATTTATTTTATTTACCCTTAATGAGAAGTTGAGCTCACCCTTTTGTATGTTTTATTTCCCCAGTTCAGGAAGAAGATTATTAAGTAGGATATTCCAAAAAGGGACTCTATATATGATGAAATAAATGGGAGGCAAAGTAGATGCTTTATGAACCAGTTGTTTATTTTTCCCAGTTTCTAAAGACTCTATACCTATACGGACCTTTCCTGGTTTTGTTATATGTTGTAGTACGTGTGCTTCAATTTTGAAGTACTAACAATGTATATAAAGTATGTGTCATTATATTGGTAATACATTTTAAAAAACAATAAAAAAGTATAAAGGTAACACAACAAAAGGAAGGTTATGGTAAGAGATTTTCGTGTCACTATTTCAATCAGTGAGATAAATTCCATGTACTCCACTTACTTAATTTGTGTAGTCCACTTATTCTAAATTTTTATATAATATACCATGAATTATTTTATAGTCATTATATTTAAATTTTTTATTTTAGGATAATTTCTTTTTTGTGTTCCAAATCATATGTTACAACAATGGTGATGGAATTTCATCTTAATTTACATTCTATTGAGACTAGCAGAATGGCATGAAGGCCTTTTTTTATTATTTTTGATAATCCACTTTTCCAGGGGTGAGGTGGAACCCTTAAAAGGACTGAAGGATTAGAGATAATTACATGACCCATAGGTCCTATAGGAAATCACCAGTACAAGACAACTTGTAGATTCTCTCCACCAACATATGTTAGGATATCAACAGTATCCCTTCGCAAGGATGCTTGGATAGATATCATATGTGGTGCTTCACATTCCTAGTACCGATGGAAGTGACACACCCTCGCATTTATCATATTTCTGTTAGCTCTGAACTGGTGAATGTCTCTGCTCTGATCCTCATTTGGAGACTTGTCTCTTGTAGTCTGACTGGTACATCTTCATATTCATGTGGCCTGAAGGCCATGGGGTGGACCAAGGGCCTTGAGGTGGCTCAAAGACATTTATAGATAACTGAACTGAAGGACATGGGTGGACCAAAATCCTTGCAAGACCCAAGGACCAAACCAGTGGCCGAAAAGTCCATATGGAAGAATAGTTCTAGTTTCCACAGTACCGAGTAGTGCCTACTACAGTTCCCACTACAGTCCTTCTATAGTAACCCCAGAAATATTTTTCCACCCAGATTTGATCTTCAGTCTCTTGGATACACTTTTTGAGTCCCCACTAATGGGGCTGAGGCTCATGTTCTTCTATTGAGACTTATTTTTTAATATGCACCAATTAACTTTTATTTGGTGTATATACTTCTATTTTCATATTATACAATGGATCCCATTATTCTCAAGATATTTTATGTTTCATTTAATTTCAAACCTTTCCGGGAATTATGATTTAATAGTTTCAATGTGGAATAGGAAACTTCAATATTTTTAATGATGATTTATCCTCTATAATGTTTTAATGTTAACAACCCTTGTCGATACTTATCATCATTTGAGGTATTATTTATAAATCCATAAAATTTAATCAATATGGATATTTAATAAGGTGAATTTATATTCAATATATGAGGAATGATTTTGAAATTAAATAAACTATTTGAGGTCCATCTAAGGAAAGCCCTACGGGTTAGGGACCAGTTAATGAAAGCTCCTCAATGCATAAGTAGTATGGTGATACTAATTAGTTGTCCAAATAGTTTGAACTACCTATTCATGGTAAAGGTATCATGTTCCTAGGAATCATGACATCCAATAATTAAGCATTTCCTTTTTTTGAATTTCATAATTATTATTTATCCATGAAATTTGTCATCAACATATATATGTTTGCATTTCATTTGTAGTTTATTTATCAAATGACATGTTTTTTCAAATTCTTACCTTTCCATATTGATATTTAATTATATAGTTATTTGAATGGAATGTGTTATCAATTATTTACCATACCATGATAATTTGTTCATATTGATTCATTATTGATTATTCCTTACAGACCCTTACATTTCATTTGAGCTCGCCCTTATTATGATTCATTTCCTTAGGTTATAAAGAAGCTCTCATTGAATAAGTATTCAATGATGTAGTTTATTTTCTTTTAATGTATATTTATTCTATTTACTATTTCCCAATGTATTATGGGTATCACGTATGTAATTTATCTTTCCAAGAATTCTAAACTGACCAGTCTTTGAGATTTGATTTCATATAATCATTCCAATGTATTAAAGTAATGCACCGACTCTGGGATTCTAGGTTCGGGGCATAACGCTGGTATTGCAGGATGTTTATAAGAATCCAGGGATAATTGATTTAGAAAACATAGATTACAGAGGAAAACCGTAAGATATACATTGATGATTAGTATACAAGAACATCATATAATTTTTCTAAGGTTGTGATTATGTGGGTATTCCTATCAATACATCCCTGTGTGAATACTCTAAGTGGATGTGGTTCAATCCCAGATGAATCTATGAGTAATAACTCTGGAAAGGTGTTGTGGGCATGACTTAGGGAAACCTGGTACATGATAACGAGCATTACTACACACCTGGTTTGACACTCTAAGGGGTTATGATTAGGATAGTTTAAATTTTCCTTACCAACCATTATGAAGGATTTTATATTAATGATTACCCTAATGTAATAAATGTTTATTATTATAGGATTCATTATGTATAAATTTATGTTATGTGTCATAATTTATTTATAGTTATACAACGTTGACAACATTATGATATAATCTAGTGTATTCCACTATTTATAAATGGAACATGGAAGGAATATTACTATCAGTACTCCTAGAAAATATAGATATTTCCATACTAAGGAAATAAATAAAATCGGTATTAGATCTGACCTTGTTGTAGATATATAAGGGTAGCTTAGTTAGGTTATGAAAAATAACCATTCTTGAGTGGAAAAACCTATTCCATGGAGAGATTATCCTATGATATACCTCTTTATATGGAAGAATCCCCATCATTTAGTGGGACTACTATTACAATTTTAGTTGAGCTTTGGATTAAGTATCTAGAGAAGATATTTGTGGCATTGGAATGACGTAAAAAGGTAGAGGTTATAATTTTGGTCTATTGTCTCCAACGTGATGCTAACTAGTGGTGTCATCTTATCTAGAATGAAAGGGAGGAAGAAGAAATTGAACTCACTAAATATAGAACTGTTAAAAATACATTCAATGATATATACATCCCTCTTGATCAAAAAATTTGAGTTGAAGAGGATTTTTTTTTTGCATAATGTGAAAGGTAGAAGAGAGTGTTTCATATTACGAAGCAACCTTTACATGGTTAGCCAGATATTTTATGGATTATATATGAAATAGGGAGTAAAATATCAACCACTTATTTGAAATACATAATCCATGTCTCCCAAGGGTGCTAGTTTCTCAAAAATATTCTTCATACGATGAAATAGTTTTTTGTGATATCAAGAAAGTGAAATTATTATCTATGTATTGAAGCTTTAAGGAAAACCAATATAAGTAGATGTCTTATGAACACCATGAAAAGGGAAATGAGTAAATAAATATAAAGGGAATGAATAATTTTCTGACATGTGATAACTGTGGAAAGAATCACATTGGTAAATTCTTGAAGGTATTAGGAGATTGTTTTAAGTGCCAAGAAAAAGGTAAACTAACCAAATAATTTAATGGAACGAAGGAAAACACTTCTATTAAATGTTACAATTGAAAGGATATGGGGAACTACACAAACTAGTTCCCCAACCATCAGGGATATATACCTCAAAGTAAGATGAGGGGTCCAGGCTAAGCATATGGTATTGGAATTACAAAAGTATAATTATTAATTTAATATTGTATTTACACCCATGAAATATGTTTAATAGTATTACGTTTATGATATTCTCATAATATTATCTATGATATACTTATGGACTATAATTCAGTACTTTTTCATTCATGATTTGAGATTATATTTTGACTGGTACCAAGAAAACATAATAATTAGAATGATAACCCTTTCAGAAAACACATTATTGATGGGAATACAACACTTGATATGATCCTAATGTTCAAATAATGTTGAATAAACAATTGATTTGGATATGTTATGACTACCTTAATTTCATGTCAATAAGAGGTATATGATATCATTTATGTAGTTTACAACACTTTTTGATTTAAGTAATATATCCAATAACCAATTTATTACTTAATTTATAAGGAAGAATGCATGTTTGTAATAAGTATTCATAGAGATTAGAGTTTTTAAAATATATTAAGAGGATAAGTGCAGAATTTATCCCCATGTTTGGAATGTGAAAATTTAGAGCTACTTAAAGTTGATGAATTTATAATGATAATTTCAATTTTTGAATTTTGGGACTGTCCTTCAGAATTGATTGGATCATAATTTTTTGGACAATTTAACCATTTATAAAATGGATTAAGATGATCATTGCATGATATTTTTTAGTTAAATGAATTATTTCACCATATAATACATAATTTTCCAAGAGATTAAGTAGAAATAGTTCAAGGAATAACAAGAGGAAAATATTATGTATATAGAAACATATTTTTACTTATATTCTTATAGAGTGAAATAATTCCTAAAATATAGAAATAATTTGGTTTGAAATATAAATGTCGTCCAATTATCATCATTTTTTATGATATCAGAGACCTTTATTCACCCCTATGGTTTATAGTTTTTTGGTCAAAATATTTCATATGAATATTGTATTTAGAAACCTCCATCAAAACTTTAACGTTTAGATTTTTCTTCAATAAACATGTTTCCAATTACCACATGTGTTCTCCTATGATGGAACCTAGTTATGTGACCATTGTACTTTCCATTATCTCTTATTAAAAAGTTTTGATATTAATAATTTTTAAAAAGTGGGACATTTGAAAATAGTTTATTTTCAATACCTAGATTTCTTAGGTCAGATCTACATTGTGAGGGCATAATTTATTTAATGTGGGGCGAATGTAACACCCTAAAATTCTAATGCACATCATTGTATTCGATCGCGTGCTTGACATGTATCACAAAGAACATAAGGGAATATAATATCTTAATACACTAAAATATATATCTATATTATATATATTAAATACTTGATATTGATTCTAATTAATGAAACATTGAGTTATCTTGCATTGCATGATTTGACAACCTTCCTCGATATCTTGCATTACAAGCAAGACCAAGTTTCACCAACAGAAAAATGTATTATAAAGACATTATCATTTAATATAATATAATATAACCTACCCAATTTGTTAAAGGTTAATAATAATATTAAATTACTTATAAAAATTTATTATTTATATAAATATAATATTATTTCATTTGATACCAAGTAATGATAAATGAAAATGAGAAGCAATTGGATATAAAAATAAATATTATTATTTATATGCTTCCAAAAAGGTTTTGTCAAATTTAACATTGTTAATTGCCATTTTTTAATGATTTTAATGAAATATATATATTATATATTCAATAAAATAATTTTTACACTCATACATTATTTTTGTATGTATAAAGTAACAAGTAACTCTATTTTACACAAAACAAAATCAATATTTTTTTATAAACGCAATTTTACTACATTTTAATGGTGAACCGAATTTAAATATTAATTTTGAAATTGTTACTGATTTAATATGTAAAAATAAACTTCAAATTTTATATATAAATATAATAATTCTTTTATGGTTAATGTTTCATATTTTGGAGTAATATGTTAATTTTTTAATGCATATTTAAAAATACACCATTTTAGTTCAAAACTGCTTTTTCATCTAATTTAATCATAAAGTTAAATTATGTTTAATATTTGTTTTATAGTTTAATTATATAATATTTTTATGAAATAATACAATTTAGATTTTTATAATCAATTAAATTTTAAATTGACTTCAAAAACATAGCAATCTTTTGGATGCTTTTACTTTAAAACCATGCATTGTCTTCACACTTCAAAGATAAATTTTAAACTTATATATACCACTTATGTGATTAGAATTTATAAAAATGGATTCCATTTTTTAAATAATAACAATTTATAATGTTTAATAAGTTAAATATAGTTATTGACAAAAAATATTAGTCAATGTAATTAAATGTAATAATAATTAGTAAAAGAAATTAATCTTAATAAAGGACTAAATGTTTATCTTAAGAGACCTAATAATATAAGATCTTATCCAACAACCATTTTATGTCCATATCATGGACATAAAACATCAATTATTTAGTTTTTATTATTTTTTATGTCATTTTTAGGTAATAACATGTGTACACATAACTAGTTTCCAAACATTCCAAGTGAGTCCTTTTCCTTTCCTATAAAATTCCACCACATCCCCAACTTCATCACACCATTATAACCTCTTATTATTTGACGTGATCTTCACCGATAGATTCCAAAAATACATCCTCTCAACATTTTAACATCATCTTGGGATAAAAGCCTTCAAAGTAAGCCTTTGTGTACAAACCAAAAGAAGTTACTCGATTAAGTGGTAACGTCTTCTCTCAAGCTCTCTAGTTTCATTTCCATTTTCCACCAACATAAATCACTTCATTACATTCATATTTAACATAAATAGTATCATAAATATACTATTATGTTTTTATGTGATGTGTTTTACCACCACTCTCAATCAAATCCATCTAATGGGTAACGAACATACTATTTCTATGTGCGACAAACTACTGCCTCACAAAACAATGACTGTTCAATTTCACTTTCCCACCAATCATGGATGACATTTTGATGGAAAATATGTTATATATGATATAAATGATATTTATTATCTATATATACTTATTTAATCAATTTATAACACATACCTTTAATACTTTACATTTTGGGTTAATATGATAACAAGTTTTGAGGAAGTGTGGACTATTTCCCCTCGAAGTGACGTGATTCGTTTACACCATATATGAAATGTTTAAAGGATGGTTTTATTAAACATATTGAACATATATAACATATAAATGACACATGAATTATAATATATATATTTATTTTTTTTATTTTTTATTCTTTTAATAAAACAATGAAATTAAATTAGCGTTTATGCGTATGTACGACCAATAATATCCATGAGCAATGCTCTTCATTTTTAATATCCAAATATATTGGAATACTATAAATATAGTTATAATGATTATATATATTAATTAATTAACGTTTTACATTCTTGAGATGATTAAACCATGATCTAAATAATGATAACAAACAAATAACATTTCAAACTATACTCAAGAAAACTAGGCAATTAAGACCCGAAATAGTGAAATCAATGAATCTTGTTAACAAACGCGTAAGGTTGTATTATAAGAATTTAATATATTGTATTATAAATATTAGTATGGTTTTGGAACAAGGTAGTATCAAATTTTAAACCACTATATAGGATGATAAATACCACACAACAAAAGTATGGTTAAGGTAAGATATTTTCATCTCACTCTTTTTATCAGTGAGATAAATTTCATAGACACAACTTGCTTATTTTGTGTAGTGTACCTACTTACCATTTTAAAATAATATGTCATGAATTATTTTATCATCATGTTATTTAAATTTTTCATTTGATGATAATTAAATTTTGGTTTTTGAATTCATATGTTACCACAATGGTAAGGGAACTTCATATAAAGTTATATTCCATTGAGACTTATTTGGAAATATAAGATAATTCACTTTTATTTTGTGTATATACTACCTTTTTCTGGTTATATCATGAATCCCATTATATTCAAGATATTTTATGTTTCATTTAACTTCATAACTTTCTGTGAATTATGATTTAAATGTTTCAAAGTGGTTTGGGCACTTTGGAATGTTAAAATATTATTTATCCTCAAGAATGTTTTAGTGTAAAAAACTATTGTTGTTACTTATCCTCATTTGAGCTATTAATTCTAAATTCATATTATTTATTAAATATGGATATTTGATAATCCAAATTTTTTTTTCAATATATGTTAAATACTTTGGACATGCAATACACAGGTTGGGGACGATTTAAGGAAAGCACTATAGGTTGGGTACCAATTAATGAAATCTCCTCGATGCATCACTAGTCTCATAAGACAAATTAGTTGGCCAAATAGGTTAAACTATCTTTTTAAGATAATGCTATAATGTTCCTAGGAAACCAGACTCCTTGTAATTAAGTATTACTTTATTGATAATATTATTTTTTTTATCCACTGTATTTTTCATCGATATATCAATGGATGCATTTCATTTTTAGTTCATTAATTAAATGGATTGTGTTTTTAGCTTCTTACCTTTCCATGTTTATATTTCCATATACAGTTATTTAAAGGGAATATGTTATTAGTTATCTACATTTTGAATGATAATTTATTCTTATTGATTCATTATTTCTTCCTCTGTACGCACCCTAAAAAATCTTTTGAGATCACCCATGTCATATTTCCTTTCCCCAGGTTATGAAGAAGAAATCTTTTGAATATTCATTCATGGGAATATTGTATTTTAATTTTATGTATAATTATTATATTTCATATTTTCCCATTTATTATGGTTATAATGTGTGTAATATGGATTTCCAAGACTACTAAACTGATCGGTCCTTCAGGATTTGATTCACTGTAACCATGCCAATGTAATAAACCAATGCACTAGCTTTGGGTTTTTGGGGTTAGGGAATTACAATTTTAAAATGGTTTCAAAGTATAAATAATTATATTATATTATAAATAATTTAATTATGATCATTTTAATACTTTTTTTTGAATCTGATGTTAAATAATTTTTATAGTTTAAAATGTATTTTTATTAACAATTGTTTTGTCTTTTCATTTTACGATTTTCTCTTAAATTAATTTTTGATGCTTATACAAATTCAATATTGGGAAATTGATTCCATATTTGGAATCATGATATCTAAATTTGGTAAATTCGCCCCTCTTATATTGTGTCACTATATACAGTAACCGTGGTAAATATTTGTGTTCAATCTGTTTGGAAGTGTGAGTTTAGTGCATGAGACCTTGGTAACCTTTGTAAATACTTGTATCTAGAGGTTCCAACGATTTTTTCCAGATAAAATAAGACCACCTCCCATGTAACCATAGTTTCACACCATAAACATGTGTTCAATGCATCGGTAATTAATTCAAAAATTAATTCAAAACGTGTGCATTGATGAAATGTGTTGTATTTATTTATTATACTATATATTGACTGGGCCATCCAGGTTCACAATCAATCAGAGTACATATTGTGAATCCCATGTACACAACACGTAGTCAATTTGAGTTACATACTGGCCAAGTATTAATAAACATGACCTAGCTAATAGGTGACCATGTAACTCGGAGAGCACACACCATATAGTCACTTATACATGCCATGTACTCCAATTTTCTGTGGAACAATTTAAACAGTGAGTCCCTAAAAAATATACCTCAAATACATGGTAATAGATGTACATACCATGTAGCTTTCCTATACACACTGTGTACTTATACAAAATTACATTGATTTAAAATTTATTTATTATACTGTGTAAAACTTATCGACATGTGCTTTCATGTGGTCATTAAGTTGACAGGACGCAACATGTTATAGGTATTAATTTATATATATATATATATATATATATATATATTATTTATTTTTATGTAATGTTCAAGATCTACATATCATGTACGAGTTTCATTACAATTGTTACTCTAGGTGTATTAATGTAGGACATGGTACCGAAAAATAAGGTAATTCATCTAATAGTTTAGATGATACAACATGTCATGAATATACATGATATGTCATGTATATTATATGTCACAAAATATAATTTTTATTATTATTGTTATATATTGTCATGACCCGCCTTCACCAAAAGAAGGGGAGGGTCAGCAGATTGTCTGGCCCTTCCTTATTTAAGTTGAAAGACAGAAAATGTCCCCTAAAACTCGCCTTTAATAGGTCCCAGAGTGGCGACCAGCGCCAAGGGCATAAGATCACACACTAAATGGAAGGCATTGCCCTTTTTTTCTTTTAATAGGATCGGGAAATAAGATAGTGAATCCCACAACACCAAGACTTAATGTAAAAAATGTAAATCCAAGAACCATTCCCAATGCATGTTACAAAAGTAAAATCCACAATGTTTAAGGATACTATATAGCAAGGTAACAAAAGAAAGAACAATAGAAACTACAATGATCTGTCACAAGGTATGAGCTAGTACGGCCCATCACGATCCCTAATGTCCTCCTGGAAACCTGAAAGCAGTTTTATATACGTAGGGTGAGCATACAAGTATACTCAGTAGGGAAAAACAAAAGGCTCTTGTGCACTAGTGGGGAGCCATACTAATGCCCTATGAGAAAAGAGATAACCAAGCACTTAGCAAGGAAACTAACCACCCAAGCCTCACCAAGGCACACTCCCCAAATAATGCAAGTCAAGTAATGTATAGTAACAACACATCGATGTTTGCGTGCCCCGCGCCTCTTTCCCACTGGTTATTGAAGACATCCTACGCATCAGACCAATCCCGCCATTCTCATCGCATTCCCACTGCCATACCCCACCTGCACACACCTGGGCCACAACCACTAGCCCGCCTGCAGACACCTGGGCCATAACTGTCACACGTAACCACGCCTGTAAACACCTAGGCCAGAACAACCACTGCCATGCCTGAAGACACCTGGGCTAGATGAACTACTACCATGCCTGAAGACCCGTGGGCCTCATCCCGAAGACACCTGGGAAACCACCTGCCCGCACACACCTGGGCCAACCACCACACTACCCTACCCGAAGATTCTAGGGCTAATAATGGACATCAAGCCATCATAGATTGCCCGAAGATACTTGGGCTATCTGGGAAAGGGAGAATAAAGGAGCTAAAAACCAGCCACTCATAGAAGTGTTGGGAAAAACACCCCCTCCCACCATGAAATGGGGGTGTTTGGCACTAATTTCTCAAATTGGGTGGGGCGGGAATTAGAAACAGAAAAACTACAAGTATGTATAGGTAACAAGCACTCACCCAAATCTAGGATTTTCTTCAGCCATCCTAAATAACACACTCAGAACCTGTGTCCAAGTCACAACTCGCACCAAACCAAAATGCATTTGTCCCATCCTTGTTTTCATGTTCATCAATATTGTTAAAATGAGTTTCTCCACCTACTTGGTAAACTAGTAACCATAATCACAAGCCAGGGAAAGAATACACCCAACAACAATTTAAGCATTCACACCCAGTTCTCTTGTAAAGTCACCACAAAATAGGGATAAGTGAGATCCCTCGAATTACTGGAACCAAAGAAAACCACAATATACTACCCCATGTTCCCAAATCCCAAGAGCCAATGGTTCCTCAACAACAGAGGATTCCACCCCAAATCATGATATAAACGATTAAACAAACGGCCTTAAAATCATAACCAGTGAATCCATAACAACAGGGGATCCCACCCCCACCCACATCACCCAGTAATCGGCCTGTGAAAGAAAACAACCAAACCACAACCACAAACACAAAGTAGGCCCATACAGGTATTTTCAGATTTAAAAGATTTGACACACTCCATGATTCCAATTCCACTATACTTTAACAGGGGTTATCACGGAAAAGGATTGATCCTTGTGCTTTCAATTTATTTACCCAAATATACGTAATTAACTAATTTCTTTTATCAAATTAACCAATTTCCTTTTCATGACCAACATAGGAGATACGGGTTTATTAGTGCATAGAGAAAGACCACCAACGACCATGATTTTCAGTACGCGTAAGCCCATACAAATCAGAAATCATTAATCATGAAAGAGGAGAAAAAAAATAGAGCAGATTCAGTGGTCACACCCCTCCCATTCTTTATTTAGAATCTATTTATTATCTTCATTAATGTGTGGTTCATCCAATTCTACATAAGCAGTAGCGTACCCACCCCGCAAGATACACAGAAAGGAGAGACGAAGGTGAAACCCTACCTCATTGATCAACGATCAAAGCTTCTCTTCACGCGCGAGGAACAGCGGATGTGGAAATTGTAGGGGCGGGACCTCGGGAACTCAAGGACGAGTAGACGAATTGATGCAGGGTGGCTGAGAAAAAGAAACCCAGGGAGAACCCTTTAGTTTATAAGGGTCGGGGATGGTTGAGATACTAAGATAAGAATGCTAAACCGCATAAGGAGCGGCGTCGTGGGTTGACCATGCGGCCCCACATGTCATTAAAGGGTCCCCGACTTTTGGGGCGGTTTAAACCGACGCACACCAGGGTACCTCATCAATCACTTAATTAAAATCCATTAATGAGTGTTAATGGGATTCTTAATGGGGGTCAAAACAGGGTTTAAAATCCAATTTGCGCCAAAGGAGCTGCTACTGGATAACTCGTGGGGGTTAGGCTAGGTCCACCGGTTTGCCAAGCTACGGTGAGGCTGTGGCTAGAGGTAGACCAAGCTACCGGTAGGCTGTGGCTACCGGTGGACCGAGCTACCGGTAGGACGAGCTACTGGTAGGCTGCGGCTACTGGTAGACCGAGCTACGGGTAGGCCGAGCTACCGGTAGGCTGCAGTTACCAGTAGGCGGAGCTACCGGTAGGCTGCGGCTACCGGTAGACCGATCTACCGGTAGGCTGCAGCTACAGGTAGACTGAGCTACCGGTAGGCCTGCTACCGGTAGACCGAGCTACCAGTAGGCCTGCTACCTGTAGGCTAAGGCTACCGTTAGGCCTACCGTTAGGGGTCAAACTTCATTGAGAAGCCTCGATAACATTCCTAGACTACCCAGAACACCCAACATCAGATTTTCACTATGTAATGGACCTCCAAGAACCTGGCCCATTACATCAGATACCTCTCAAACTATTCTCGCCCTCGAGAATCAAAACATCCCAAGGAAAGAGAGGCTCCGAACATCCACCTCGAAAGATACCTCTCAGGAGTGAACCCCACTGTTAACTAAAAACACCTCCCTCTAAAGAACCAAGTAACACACCATGTCAAACTGCACAGTCATGTGGGTTGGGGAGTCTCTTCCCCCATGTCAAGATATTTTCCACTTTGGGCGACACTGACTCACTCGCACGGGTTTAATCGCATCCACCTTAATGCGTCTAGATTAGCGGCCAGGACCTCCCCTCCCCATATCCAAGACTTTTGACACACATTCAGAGGAAGGAAAAACCATATATTTCATATCCAACAAGGTAAAATGCTCCACCACAACAAGTATAAATAGAACTATACAAAACTCAAAACAACTCTGGGTACTGGGAACGCATCTTTACTTCCCTCTCCCATGTACTCTAATCAAGCCCACCATGTCTCCATAACACACGAACCAAGGGAATGGTTCACCCACAGAGCACCTTATCCTCACGATCCTCGATCATCACTGGTCTTTCAAGAAAGGTCATGTCGTCCTCGTTGTCTATCTCTCCCCAGTCGAGGACGTGTGAATCGTCGTACAGATACCGACAGAGTTAGGACACATGGAAGACGTCATTTATCCTCATTAGCGGCAGTGGTAACGCTAGCTGATAAGCCACTTCGCCGACCCGCCGCAACACTTCAAAGGGTCCGATGAACCTGGGAGAAAGATTACTCCCCTTGTCTAACCTCTGTTTTCTACGCTGATGGGATACATTCAAGAACATGTGGTCTCCAACCTCAAACTCCAAGGGACTTCTCCTGGTATCAGCATACGACTTATGTCGGTCATGTGCCACCTTCATCCTTTCCCGTATAAGATGAACCTTCTCTGTCGTGCTCTGCACCACCTCCGAGCCAAGGATGCCTGCCTCTCTGACTTTGGTACAACACACAAGTGAGTGGCATGGCCTCCCGTACAAGGCTTCAAACGGGGCCATACCAATGGTGGAGTGATAGATATTATTTTAAGCAAACTCTATCAATGGTAAGTGTTTCACCCACGATCCTTTTGAGTCCAGAACACATGCCCGCAACATATCTGCCAAGATCTGGATGGTGTGATCTGTATGTCCATCTCTCTGGTGATGGAAAGCAGTGCTAAGATGTAGCTGGGTGCTGAAAGCATACTGCAATCCTCTCTACACTTGTGAGGTAAACCGTGCATCCCTATCTGAGACTATGGACCTCGGAACTCCATGAAAATGCACCACCTCATCCACGTACCTTCATGACAAAGTATCAACTGCACTCAACTCCTTAATCGCCAAAAAGTGAACCGATTTCTTCAACCGGTACACTACTACCCAGATGGCTTCGTATCCCCCATGTACCTTGGGTAGTCCCGTGGCAAAATCCATCGAGATTTTCTCCCACTTCCAATTAGGGACATCTAGAGACTACTGCAGGCCGTATGGAACTCAGTGTTCAACCTTCACCTACTGACACACTAGGCACTTGGCCACAAACTCTTCCACTTCTCTCTTTACTCCGAGCCACCAGAACTGTCTCTTCAGACCCTGGAACATCTTGGAAACTCCTGGGTGCACCACTAGGGGTGAGTTGTGGAACTCACTAAGAACATGGTCATGCATCGCCTCTAGAAAAAACACCTTTTCTCAGAAAAGCATCTGGTTCTGACCATCCTCTGTCCACCCTTTGAGAGCATTTCCCTAGTCAACTCGGTCACACATCACTTTGCACTCTTAGTCTCCCCACTGAGACTCCTCCACTTTCTGAAACAGAGACGACTGCACTATCATCTGATACAGGAAACCACTACCGTTATCCATCCTCGCATCCAGGTGCAAGGCATCCAACTCCTCCATTTCCTTCCAGGTGTCTACTGACTCTCGGACCGCATCCTTATGAGACATCATGCTCAAGGCATTGGCCACTACATTCCCTTTTCCTGAATTGTAGGAAATATCAAAGTCGTAATCCTGGAAGAACTCCATCCACCTTCGCTGCCGCAAGTTTAGGTCCCACTGGGAGAAAATATACCTCAAACTTTTGTGATCTTTGAAGACCCCAAAGTAATATCCGATGAGGAAATTCCTCCATAACATTAGTGCAAAAAAGACCGATGCAAGCTCCAGGTATTCGGTGGAATAATTACGCTCCTGAGGGCGTAGCTGCCAAGACCCATAAGTGATGGCCACATGTCGCTGCATCAACACACATTTGAGGCCTTGTCCTAAAGCATCACAGAACACCTCATACACCGCCCCTTCTTCTAGTAGTCTCAGTACTGGGGCACTAACCAATTTCTCCTTCAGATAGCTGAAGGCCTCCTTGCACTGCTCGCCCCATACGAAAACCTGGTTCTTCTTGGTCAATGATGTAAAAGGTGATGAAACTTGAGAGAAGTTGGGTATAAACCTCCGATAGTAACCTGCTAGCCCGAGGAAACTATGGACCTCTGCCACGTTCTAGGGTGCTGCCTAAGAAACAACAGCCTCAACCTTTAATGGGTCTCCCGCAACTCCCTCTTCGGACACTACGTGCCAAAGGAAGTGTACCTCTCGTCTCCAGAACTTTAATTTCGACAACTTCCCATAGAGCTGGTGCTATCGGAGGACCTCCAAAACCATTCTCAGGTGCTCTACATGGTCCTCCTCTGATCTTGAATAGATTAGGATGTCTTTTATGAACACAATTATGAACTGATCCAGGTACTCCTAGAAGATGGAGTTTATAAGCCCCATGAACATAGTTGGGGCTTTCGTAACACCGAAAGGCGTGACTACAAACTCGAAGTGCCCATATCTGCACCTAAAGGCCGTCTTTGAGATTTCTCCCTCCTTCACACTCAACTTGTGATATCCAAACCGTAGGTCAATATTCGAGAACCATCCTTCCCCTTTCAGCTGGTCAAAAGATCGTCTATCCTCGGAAGAGAGTAGCGATTCTTGATCGTCCCCTAATTCAGCCTCCTTTAGTCTATGCACAACCTGAGACCACTATCTGCCTTCTTTGAGAAGAAGACTAGAGCACCCCACGGTGACGCACTTGGTTGAACATAACCCCTCTTCATTAGATCGTCAATCTGAAACCGTAACTCCCGTAACTCCAAAGGAGCCATCCGGTAAGGAGCCATCGAAATCGGACGAGAACCAGGTTGCAAGTCTATCCCAAACATGATATCACATCAAGGGGGTAGAGTTGTTATCTCCTCAGGAAAGATGTCCATAAACTCGCTGGCGATTCCCGGCACCTCTACCATCTCAGCATCTACTGACTCTACTTACATCTCGGCTAACAAGGAGAGGAGGGGTTCCTCTCGCCTGCTGCCCTTCTGACTTCTCCGCTTGTCGGTGAAAGTAACATGTCGGCCACCCAAGTCTGAGAACACAACCCTTCCTCGGAAGCAGTCGATGATGGAACACACAGAGAACAGTCAGTCGATGCCTAGGATGACATCGTATGGTTTTATATCTAGCAGTAGTAGATCCCTAACTGACTAATGTGGCCCTATCATCAGTCAACATCCTCTACAAACATATAACAAGTCGGTCTGACCTCTGACTGGTGTGCTCAGAACAAGGGGCACTGGAAGTATCTCAGCATCTAGACCCAGAGCATGGTCTATACTGGGTGCAATGAAGGAGTAAGAAGCCCCGGTATCGAACAAGGCGTAAGAAAGGGTACTAAAAAAATTGATCGTACCTCAAACGACCTCCGATCCTGCTATAACTGATGCCTTCTCAGCATGCAACTTCCCATGCCCAGCTCCTCTACCCCTCGGCTGTCAGACACCTCCCCGACCATGCCATGGTCGAGGTCCCTAAGGAGTGCCCTGAGGTCAGCCTCCCCCTGCAACATCTGTCCTCAGAGGAGTCGGAGATCGCTGCCCATGCTGCTGCTGCTGGAAGGGCCTAGCTAGAAGCTGCTGCTGAGGCGGGTGTTGAGCATGTCATCTACTACCATACTGAACTCGGTCCAGGAAATGATTCCAGATATGTCCATCGCTCCCATAGAGGAAGCACCTTGGTCTTAAGCCTGAATGAAAAGGGCGAGGACCGGGGGACCGGAACCGGGACTGTTGTGGCTTGCTCCCTACTGATCGGAACTGAGAGGGTCCTGATACTGGTCATCAGGTGCTGACAGTATTTGCCTTTGACGGGCCTATCTGAATCCCCTCTCGTGACACACCACCCAGCGTGTGCATCCTCTCCACCACTTATGCCTTCTTCTGGACCTCCATGTATGTCGGCAAGGTGAAGGGAGTAACAGTGTACTGGAGGGAGGGTCGGAGCGCCTCCTCTAAACATCTCACCCGAGACTCCTCATCTGGAAAGAGGTCTGGAGAAAAATGTAGGAGGTCCTTGAACTTGATTCCCAGCTCCCTTACTAACAGACTTTCCTGCTGGAGGGAGAGTAGCTCCTATATCTTCTCCGCCTTCATCATAGAAGAGAGGAATTCCGCCCGGAACTCCTTATTGAAATCAGCCCATGCCACCTCAGCCTCTCTCCTCTCCCCCAGGTAAATCATCCACCACTGACGCACTGCTCCCAGCATCGGGCTGACGGCCAGAGGAACCCAGTACTCAAGCGGAGCCCGAATCAGGCCGAAAGCTATCACCAGCTCTTCTAGCCAGCCTTCCGTCTCCATGTCAGAGGTGATGCCCTCATACTTCTCGAGGGTCTGTCGCAGGAAGGCTCGAAGAGTCTTCTTCCACTAGTCATCCTCCTCCTCTCGATCAGCCCTCTGCCGATCAGCCAAGTCAACCTCATGGGCCTCGATCCCCCATAACACCCGTGGTCGACTCCCAGGTGCCATAGCTACAAGGTAAATAAGGAATGCATAATCCCAAGTAGTGCAGAATATTTGTTCTTAAAACTTCTTAAACTTATTATTTATTTCAAATTCCGAAAACACCCTAGAAATATGAGAACACAAGTCATTACGATGCATGTACCTTTCCTACGGTCTCTACCCTGCAATCAGTGTGGCATCACTTGGTCGTTAGGTAGGTCCAGAGTCCTTGCATCGGATCACGGGGGGGCCTAAAATCTCATGTCCTAGCTGGTATTCCCTGGTCTAATTCATGCACCAAGGTCACCCAACATTTTCGCCCAAATATCCAATGCAATCATCATTGTGCCTAACTCCAGACTCCATATTATCTCTCAACCTAGATCTGATACCATTCTGTCATGACCCGCCTTCACCAAAAGGAGGGAAGGGTCAGTAGATTTCCAGGCCCTTCCTTCTTTAAGTTGAAGGAGAGATAATGACCCCGGAAACCTGCCTTCAATAGGTCCCAGAGTGGTGACCAGAGCCAAAGGCATAAGATCACACACTAAATGGAAGTAATTACCCTTTTTTTCTTTTAATAGGATCGGGAGATAAGATGGTGAATCCCATAACACCAATACTAAATGTAAAAAAGTAAATCCAAGAAACATTCCCAATGCATGTTACAAAAGTAAAATCCACAATGTATAAGGAGACTACAAGGCAAGGTACCAAAAGAAAGAACAATAGCAACTGCAATGATCTGTCACAGGGTCTGAGCTAGTACATCCCAACACAATCCCTAAAGTCCTCCTGGAAACCTGAAAGCAGTTTTATATACGTAGGGTGAGCATACAAGTATACTCAGTAGGGAAAAACCAAAACCTCTCGTGCACAAGTGGGGAGACATACTAATGCACTATGAGAAAAGATATAACCAGGCACCTAGCAAGGAAACTAACCACCCAAGCCTCACCAAGGAACACTCCCCAAATAACGCAAGTCAAGTAATATATAGTAATATCACATCGATGTTTGGGTACCCCGCGCCACTTTCCCACCAGTTATTGAAGACATCCTACGCATCGGACCAATCCCACCATTCTAATCGCAGTCCCACTGCCATACCCCGCCCGCACACACCTGGGCCAAAACCACACATCCCACCCACAAACACCTAGGCCACAACCACTAACTCGCCTGCAGACACGTGGGCCACAACTATCACACGTAACCACACCTGAAAACACCTAGCCCAGAACAACCACTTCCATGCCCGAAAAAAACTGGGCTAGAAGAAATACTGCCACTCCCGAAGACACGTGTGCCTCATCCCAAAGACACCTGGGAAACCACCTGCCCGAACAGACCAGGGCCAACCACCACACTAACCTTCCCAAAGATTCTTGGGCTAATAATGGACTTCAGCCCATCACATCGTATCCAAAAACACTTGGGCTATCCAGGAAAGGGAGAATAAAGGAGTTAATAACCAGTCACTCATAGCAGTGTGGAAAAAACACCCTCCCCCATGAAATGGGGGTGTTCGGAACTAAGTTCTCAACTTGGGTGGGGCGCGAATTAGAAACACAAAAACTACAATTATTTATAGGTAACAAGAACTCACCCAAATATAGGTTTTTCTTCAGCCAGCCTAAAGAACACACTCAGCACCTGTGTCCATGTCCCAACTTGCAGCAAACCAAAACCCATTTGTCTCATCCTTGTTTTCATGTTCAAAAATAATGTTTAAATGAGTTTCTTCACCTACTTGAGAAACTAGTAAGCATAATCACATGCCAAGGAAAGAATACACCCAACAACAATTTAATCATTCACACCCGGTCCTCTTCTAAAGTCACAACCACAGAGGGATAAGTGAGATCCCTCGAAGTATTGGAACCAAAGAAAACCCCAATATACTACCCCATGTTCCCAAAACCCATGAGACAACGGTTCCTAAACAACAAAGGATTCCACCCCAAATCGTGATATAAACAAGTAACCACACAGCCTTAAACTCATAAATAGTGAATCCATAACAATAGGGGATCCCATGCCCACCCACATCCCCCAGAAATCGGCCCGGAAAGAAAACAACCAAACCACTACCACCAACACAAAGCAGGCCCATGCGGTTATTTTCAGATTTAAAAGATTTAACACACTCCATGATTCCAGTTCTGATGTACTTTAACCGGGGTTATCACGGAAAAGGATTGATCCTGGTGCTTTCAATTTATTTAGCCGAATATACGTAAATAACCAATTTCCTTTAACCAATTAACCAATTTCCTTTTCACGACCAACACAAGAGATAAGGGTTTTTTAGTGCACAGAGAATGACCACCAACAGCCATTATTTTCAGTAGGCATAAGCCCGTACAAATCAAAAATCATTTATCATGAAAGAGGAGAAAAAAACAGAGCAGCATCAGCGGTCACACCCCTCCCCTTCATTATTTAAAATCCATTTATTATCTTCATTAAATTTTGTTCATCCAATTATACAGAAGAAGTAGCATACCCACCCCACAAGATACACAGAAAGGAGAGACAAAGGTGAAACCCTACCAGATTGATCAAAGATTGAAGCTTATTTTCACGCGTGAGGAACAGCGGATGCGGAAATTGTAGGGGAGGGACCTCGGGAACTCAAAGACGAGCAGACGAATCGATGCAGGGTGGCTGAGAAAAAGAAAACCAGGGAGAACCCTTTAGTTTATAAGGGTTGGGGAAGGATGAGATACTTAGACATGAACACTAAGCCACATAAGGAGCGGGGTCATGGGTTGACCACATGGACCCACACGTTATTAAAGGTTACCCGCCTTTTAAGGAAGTTTAAACCGACGCACACCAGGGTACCTCATCAAACGCTTAATTAAACACCATTAATGGGCGTTATTGGGCTTCTTAAAGGGGTCAAAATAGCATTTAAAACCCAATTTGCACCAAAGGAGGTGCTACTGGAAAACCCATGGGGGTTAGGCTAGGTCCACCGGTTAGACGAGCTACCGATAGGTTGTGGCTACCAGTAGACCGAGCTACCGGTAGGCCGAGCTACCGGTAGGCTATGGCTACCGGTAGACCGAGATACTGGTAGACCGAGCTACCGGTAGGCTGCGGCTACCGGTAGGCCAAGCTACCGATAAGATGTGGATACTTGTAGACCGAGCTACCGGTAGTCCAAACTACCAGTAGACCGAGCTACCGTTAGGATGCGGCTACAGATAGAACGAGCTACCGGCAGGCTGTCGCTACCTGTAGACCGAGCTACTGGTAGGCCTACTACCGGTAGACCAAGCTACCAATATGCCTATTACCGATAGGCTAAGGCTAAAAGTAGGCCTACCATTAGGGGTCAAACTTCACCGAGAAGCCTCGATAACTTTCCCAGACTACCTAGAACACTCAACATCAGATTTTCTCTATGTAATGGACCTCCAAGAATCTGGGCCATTACAAATATGTTGGTTAGATCCAGACAGGTATTAACCATGTTCCCTCTAAGGTACATGTATGTACATAATTACATTTAAATAATTTAGTTAAATTTATTTAAAATTATGAGTAACTAGAATAACAATGAAATTTCCATAAGAAATAATATAAAATATTTGATAAATTAAAGATGATAATTAATTTACTTGAGTGTGATTTATATTTCATAATACATATTAATAATGGAATTCATGTTTTATTAAATTCATAATTCAATTCAATCATGTGGATAGTCAAGAGAATAGACCAGACCTTTATATGTGATTGGTTTCATATAATATATTATTAAATTAAATTATTGAAATGCATGCCTTCTCTCCTATTATTGTGTAAGGGATTACGTGCCCATGGCTTCATTTCTATAAACCATTTTCCCCCTTGATTGTTTGATTAATGGAATTTGAATGGAGATCCCCAGCTAGTAGAGGCAGTTCTAGTTTGGAACTGATGTAAAACCAGTCTAAGAGAGATATATAGGTGGACATGTGGAATGATATAACAAGAACCTATATTTTTTTATGGTGTTATCCAACAATCTCAATAGTTAATTTATCAATCTCTAGATAAACTAACCACTAGTAAAATATAATGATCACACAAATTTATAATTTTATTTCTATCAAGATTCATGGTTATTTCGTTAAAAATGTTTTACCATGATCACATGAATTAATGAAATTAGCAAGCATAAAAGATAGAACTAGAATAAATTATCTTATGCCTATATATTATCTAAGATGTGATTAACTACTTAGGTAAATCCAATTAACATTAAAATTATTTTTATAAAGAGAATAATTTGAAGTTTATTGATAAAATTATAAAATACATCAATAAAATATATTAAGTCGATATAGCCTTCCACTACATTAGTTAAAATCAGACAACAATTCAAAGTGCTTGACCAACCAATGTTGGGGTGATTTCAATTATAGGGGACTTCAAACATGATGTTTTGGGTTGACCTAACTTAATTCACATAATAGTTGACTACTAAAGAAATATTGATGTAACTAAGAGGCATGGGTTGAGGAAATCTAATTTAAGGATTTTAGGATTGGGGATTCCAATCCCCAAATCAATGAATTGTGAGTAAATGTAGTTGTAATTTTTAATTCCAAACTAAAACTATTGATGTTTCTTGAAAAACAATTGTTTCATTGGTGGGAAGAATAATATGGATCCATTCTATTAGAATGTTCAAGAAATAAGATATTTTGAAGAGAATGGTGAGGGATATTGGGCATCGATAATATAGTATGAGACTAATAAATTATATATTTAATTATCTGACTCAATTTTATATGTTAATGCACTAAACTTTTTCTGATCTTATTTATAGAAATAACATTAAAATGAATTAAAACATTTTGTTATAATCAATACTTGAGAAGGATAACCTTCTCACTAGAAAAAAATTTTCCAATAGTGGAAATGGTTCTTAAACATTATCCTTCACCATGAATGGAAATGTTTTGTCATAGAACAACCTATTCCAAATTCACCAGATAATGAGGCTAGTGATGAAGAGTTATCACTCTATCCAAAACATTTGAATGATTCCACATAGGTTTAATGCATCATTTTGTCTTCCATCTCCAATGAGATTTTATAAAAACCTTAATACATGGATTCATATAGAATGTTGTGTCAACATTAGGTCTCTAGTAAGAGAAGGAGAGACAAGAGAGGTACGATATCTCTAATGCATTTTCTAAAAAAATCATGGATATTTGTTCCAGTTAAGCCACATGTAGTAAATCTTATTGGAAACCATTGATGCTTAGGAATATTAGGGATTAAATTACAATATTATTTACATACATATCTCATAAATTCATCTATTCTCATGAAATTATCTATTTTTATTGTTAATTAAAATTTGAGAAATTATGAGAAGATACATTATGAACTTGATAGTTTGATTCTCCATGTGGATAAGGACATGGGGTATCATAAAACTGTGTTCCTTATGGTGGAAAATAAATGGAAGAAAAATATAAAGGTTACCAAGACACCTAATAGGTCTAAATCTCTCATGCACATCCTTCTAGGAAGATAATGAACCCAAGGAAGTGAAAAGAAAAAGAGGAAGTATGTTTTGGAAATGGAATTCCAAACCACTAGAAGATGAACTGCACAATGAAGTAAGGGGACGCTAAAGGTGCCTTCTTTATCCAGTGTAATATTTTAATATCTACAAATTTGGTACTAGATACATCTTTTGGTGCTCATATATGTCTCCAAATGTAGGAACCAAGTTTATTTTGGAATATTTCTTGTGGAGAGGTGGATCTAAGAGTAGCTAATGTCGTGAGGCTGGTTATTGTAGCCATCGGTGACTACACCCTTTAATTTCCAACATGAATGATTTAGGTTTTAAAATATTTTTATCATGTACCAAAAGTTACGAGGAACATAATTTTTGTATCATGCCGTGATGCTGATGGTTTATTTTCTTATTTGGAAATAGAATATTTTTATTTTATAAGGTAAATATATGTTATGGTGTGGAACATTTAAATAGAAATATTTATGTATTAAATTAATAAAACCAAGTATTGGAAATTTATAACAACTCTTTTTCACACAAATCATATAAAAACTAGCTATGGAATCCCCATATTAGTCAGAATGGCCCCAATGCCTTCATTTTTTATTATTATTGATAATCCACCTTTCAAGGTGTGAGGTGGAACTCTTACCAGGCTTGAAGGCTTAGAGAAAATTTCAAGACCCGTAGGTCTTATAAGTAATTAGCAAGGTAAGAAAACTTGGAACTCCTCCTCCCCATCATATATCATGATATCAGTACTCCACCTTTACAAGGCTAGTCGACTAGCTGTTCTATACAATATTGCATAGGCCCAACACTGATGGAAATGGCATACTCATGGGCGAAGATGTGTTTTTATACTAATCTGGTATAAAACGACTTGAATGATGTCATGCTTGTTTACAAGTAAAAATTTCCAAACCCCCATTTATTGGACCAGGAGAAAGTTCCAAAGAGCATCAAGTATTGGATCACACTGATGTGTGTGTACCATTTCCAATAGAATCAATAGGTGGGTATTATTACATCATATATTTTGCTGATTACTTGAGTAGATATGGTTATGTCCACTAGATGAGGTATAATTCTAATTCCATGGAGAAATTCAAGGAATTCAAGAATTATGTATGGAATCAACATGGATAGATGATAAAGAATCATCAATTTGAATTAGGTGGTGAATATCTTAATAATGAGTTCATTGACTTCATAAGAGAGTTTATGATTCTACCTAAATTCACACAACATTATACAACACAGTAGAATGGTTCTCTTAAAAGGAGGAATTTTACATTACATGAAATGGTTCGGTGGATAATTATATATTTAGATCTTCTAATATCATTTTTGGGATATAAATTACAAACTATTGTATACACAATAAACTGAGTTCCATCTAAAGTGTAAAATGGTATTTCCTTTGACCTATAAAGTGAAAATAATTATTCTTTATCACAAACACATGTATGGGGTTCTCATGAATTTTTTAAGGCCTTATCAAGAAACAATATAGCACCCCAAGTTACAAAGTTTATCTTTATAGGGTATCCCTAGAAAAAAATGGATACTAACTATAAAAACCCGCTGACAAGAAAGAAACTATCTATAAATGTTCTGTGTTTGTTGATAGAGAGCACCTAATCTAAAAGGATAGTGGAAGAAAGATTGAATTAAATGAATTTATGCTCAATAAATATAAGAGTTATTATAGGAACAGATTCCATAGGTCCCCATTGAAAAATTAGTTTCTGAAACATAAGTTCTCCATATGAGAATAAAAGAGTTTAGAGAAGAAGAGAGATGTGGTTTTCTAGTAACTAAAGATGGTGACTCATTATTTATTGACACAAATGAACCTGTCTCCAAAAAATAGGATGTATAGAGATAAGAAGTTGTATGATTGAAAGAATCCATGAATTCTGAAATTTATTCTCTGTATCAGAACCAAGAATTGGTTTTAGTCGATGCGATAGTTGAGGTAAATCTTGTTGGATGTGAAATGGAATTCAAGAGGAAACTAGAAATGGAAGGTAAAATATATACTCATAAATAATGGAGAGTGGATAAAAAAATTTAAAAAGACATGGAATTGAATACAATGAATCATTTTCATCAATTTCCATAATTAAATCCATTAAAATTCTACATGCCATAGCAGCTTACCAAGATTACGAGATTTGAAAGATGTATATCCAAAATGCATTACTTAATTGTAACCATTATGAAGATGTCAATATTACACTAATAGATGGATTGGTTACTCGATGTGATTCCAAAAGGATTTACGAGTTTCATATATCCATTCATGGATTGAATAAACCATCCATGTAATGGAAAAATAGATTTGATGAATCCTAAAAATAATTTGTTTTCATTATGAACGAATGTGGCTTACTCAATCCTGATGAAAATGCATTTTTATTGTTTTGAAACATTATTACAATGATCCCTAATCCATTTTTAATGTATAGGAATCATATACACCTAAATATGAAAAACTGTGTGATCAATATGACTCCAAATGTGACATACTCAAAACCATGAAAACCAAATCATATTTTTTTGATACTTTAGGGAAATGATCCATAAGTCATTTTTGACATGTAATAATTTTCCACACATATATCAGATTCATGGTGTACTTGGTGATTATCCACTAAATGAGGATAATATTCATTGTTAATATATATAATATTCATGTTCTTTATTATTAATAAACACCATTTTAGTGCATTTTACACTTTGAACATCATTTCACATTATGATTGTAATACCTTCTTAAAATGCACTATTATGTGGTAAATTTTTGAACATCATTTAAATTACCCAATGAGTCATCTGACATTAAGGAATATAATTATACATATTTTAATTTCATATTTTGGGAAATTTATCTGCACTTAAATATGAACATGTTTGATTCAGGGATCAATAGAGAATTCATGGAAGAATATGGGGATATTTTGTGAAGAAAGGAAACAATTCTGGAGAAGTCAGACTGGACACCAGCCACTGATGAGAATGTGGGTCCCAACCTACAAACCCAATGAATCTCAAATTTTGTGGGATGCTATACGACATATATAGAAACAAATAATTCTTCATTAGCCAATTCTAATTCGGCATCCATTGTGGTCATTTAGGCAGTCCAAGTTAGGGATAAAATTGTGGGCCAGATTCTACGGCCCAGAAAAACGTCCCACTAATCTAACCATATCTCAAAAACCACAACTCCGTTTGGCCTGGGATGTTAGAGGATGTTAGGGGACATCGGGGGATTAATGTAATTATTGTATGGCCCACCCAAATTCTTCCATCTAGAAGGTGTTTCATGCGCCTCTGTTTGTTGTATGCAAGCTTGATGCCTTTTCGGGTCAAGGGTGGAAAGTATTATTTCCACAAACTTTCCACCACCCTACACCAACCATACTCAAGTAGGATGACTTGTACTGTTGGAGGCTCGACCCAAGGGCACAAAATACCTATTTAAGGCAGTGGTGGTGGAGGAGTTGATCATCTTGAATGCTTTGTTCAATTGTAATGTTATGCTGCGATTTTGTTGTCTCAAGTTTGTCTTTCACATGTAAGTTGTTCAATTAACTTTAGTTTCTTAATAAAATTTCTTCTTACCCTCTTATTCCGTTGTTCTTCATACCACATTGATACCGTTGGATCAAGGTGTGAATTTATTCACACCAAACCTTGTGAAATTATCACACAACGGTGGAGTGATCGTTATTTTATTGTGTTTTTTTACTTCTCCATTTCTTCCCCCATGAGTCTACTTTCTGCTTTCATTGAAACCATAGAATCAATGGAGGGCTAACCCAGTTATGGGTTGATCCAAGGTAGTATCAAGGGGATGTATTGGTTGTTATTTATCACCCCATTAATGTCTAATCACTTCTTTAATTGAGATTTTTATTTTCTGATTTTCAAATTCCATCGTCCTTGTTGAATTTAAGGCCACACAATTCAAGTGGTAATATGAACTTTTACCTTGAAGTTCGTAAAAAATTGATCCTTCAAGTGTATAGGTGATTAGTATTATGGTGTGTTGGTATTAAATCAGTAAGTTATGAAGTTTTTTTATCTCCTCAAATAAACTCAACTCAAATATAAAAAATTGAAATAATTGAAAAGGGAATACGTCCAATCCACCCCAAGTGATAACCATGGAACAAATCAATATTTTAAATTGAATTAATTTAAGTCTCTTATAGTTCCTTTAAAACCATCTAAGACCAACCCAATTTGACCACTTCATAGCCAAACACAGTCTATAGAATGTACGTGTCTATAGGTTTCTTCTTAGGTCTCTGAGGATTCGACAACCCATGCTAAACTACAAGGACTGTCCTACCTTCTTCTCTTGGGTAAATTTGAGCGTGAATAAAATTTTGGCCCCATTTATGGGGACCTAAGTAAGTTATTTTATACACCATCATCCTTTTTTTCATCCCTCTTCTCTATTCTCCCCCATCACTCCCATGGAAGCCAATTTTGAACAAGTCCAAACATGGGAATCACATCCCTAGTTTGATCACCAAACCTCATGTGTGATGTACAATGACCATACTAATTTTTACATGTGGGATCATCAACAACCTAATGAAACAAAAAAAATTTACTCCTATGATCCAAAAAATATCCCAACATATAACTAGTTTCAATCCCCACAAGACCAATATAAACACCCTCCTGTGCAATTCCAACAACTTAATTATCCACCTGGAATATACCCTCTTTCTCAACCCCTTTCCCATCATGATCCACAACCATTACTTGAAAAATTGTGTCAACAAATGGAGAAAATGATTTTGAGGTTTCATATTTTAGATTAGAATTACAAAACTTTGAGACGGTTATGGAACCCATTCCCACTCATGATATCCATTCCTCATCATTGATAGAAGACAATTTTCTCCCACAAGCCTCTCATAAATTAATTGAAGAATAGGTCTTTGGATTTGGGATAGATGAATTTGATCAAGTAACTGCTTAAGGGTCTTTAAATCAAGAGGAAATTGACTTTTTGGATTCAAAAGAGTAGAATTTGACATCATGGATTGAGTCTCCTAAGTATAACTCCATTGATAAATTTTCAAAAACACCAACCATTGAACCATTGAGAGAATTAACGAACATTGAGTACATACCGATTCCTAAAATTGATCTTTCAAATTTTGTGGTTGAATAATTTATTCAAAAGGATCCAATTCTGTTGAGAATTTTTGAAAATGAAATAGAGGTTGATTCAAAGTCCCAACCTGTGTCTGAAAGTATTAGCCTACCAGAACTTAAATGAAAGTACTTTCCATCCACCCTCAAGTTTCCATTCATTAGGGATAGGCAAAAAGTTCCAATTTTCACAATTTATTATCTTGAAATCAAAAAAGTTGGAATGATCATTGATGACTTAGGAAAGACGATAGAGGAAACTAGATCAACCATTTCTGATATTCATTGGATTTTACCACTCTTTTTAGAACATAGGTTTGTGCATGAAACAAATTATAAAAATATAATCAATCTCAACCTTGTAGAATTTTTGAACCACGTGGTCCTTAAAATATTGAAAGTAGGTATTGGTTATGTTGTGGGGTTTAAGTCGAGCTAGCGACATTAAACCAAAGCGCTGCCCGGGAGGCAACCCGTGGTTTTTATCTTTGCGAATCATTTTTTTTTCTTCAAATAGGATTAATTAATATTTTTGATATTTAAAAATAAGAAATATATATTATTGATCTATTCTTATATTATGATTATAGATGGGTATTAAAGGGGAGCACCATATTCATCTGTGTCACGTGGTGTGATCATTGAGTAATGCCTTACCTAGAAATTTAAAAAGAAGCCAATGTGTCATCAGTTTATTTTATTTTAATATTTTTGTAGGTTAAAATAAAAATACAAAAAAAATAAATAAAAATATAATACTAATAACAAAAAGGGACACATTGTGGTTCGTGGGTCAAACCCTTTCACAACTGGCGAAGCCACAGGGATTCAGAACCCGAGACCAAAGGGAGACAGGGGCGCGTTCTTACCACTGACCTACGACTTTTTGTGCTTCCTTATTGAATAATTTTTATACATATACTTATATTTGACTTTATAAATATATATATATATATATATATATTGTTTTTTTTTCTTTTTTCCTTTTTCTACGGGGGAACTCTGCAAGTGACATGGATATCAAAGGATTAAAAGGGAGTAGTAAGAATTTCAACTTCAACCACAAGGTGACTTTATTCCATGATCCTCATTTTCAATTTCCTTTTTAAAAATTCATTCTCTAAATATATCTCCTTATAAATTTTAATTTCCTCAAACACTAGGGACAGTGTTGTTTTAAGTTGGGGGAGATGAAAAAAAATTAATTTTGTGAATAAAAAATGATTTGAAAAAAAAATGTAAATGGAAGGAAAAATTCCTTTAACATTGAACATGGTAATACACATTGCACTCTTTGAAACTGAATATAAAATAATTTAGCATGCCATGATTCTGATTTTAATCCTTTTATAATTTCATGATCATAGATTTTGTAATGTGTGGTTGTCCAATGTAATATTTCATCGTTTATATTTTCATCCAAATAAAAAAAGGACACAATGCACGTCCTTTGGATAGTGGGGTATTAGCTTCAGTTAATGGGGTCCCCCAAATAAATAGCATAGGTTTGGTGATCATTTTATTTTTAATATGATTATTAAAAAAATGATAATAATAAATTTGCATGTAGAGCAATAAAATGACCTAATGAGTGGCTTTCGGCACTTGGGGATCGTGACTCCATAGTTGTCTAGCCCAGAGTTAGTAATTTTATCTATATTTTTGTTAATTTGAATTTGTTTTTGACTGAGTTAACTCAAGATGATTCCTGAGTATGTTGGATTCACTTGGTTCCCTGTGGTATTTGAGCCTTCGATTCATTGGTAAAGTCTCGCTACAGGGGTTGACTCTTTTGAGTGCAATTTCAATTACCATGGAAAAATTGCAAAAAAAACTAAAAAAACTAAAAATATATATAATAAAAAAAATGAATACTCATCTTAATATTGAAATTTGATTCCACCTAGTGCTTCCATCATTTCCTCCTTGAATAAAGATGAACCCCCCATATCTATTGTGATACACAACACATCCTCATACTTAATTGATATTGGATGAAATATGGCAATGAATTTGAACAAAGTAATGGGCTCTGGATTGGGATATGCTTATGAAACTATCATGTATTAAAATATTTTTATGGGTTTCATTATTTTCTGTTATAAGGGTTTTTTGTGATCATTGTGTATTAAAATGTTTTTGGAAAAGGGAATTTGAATTTCATTTTTGATTAGATATATTTTTCTCGGTATTAGAAAAACTCAAGTTGGGGGGTGTGATTAGCCACTAAATGTGGCTAATATTCTTTGCTAATATATATAATATTCATGTTCTTTATTATTCATAATAACCATTTTAGTTAATTTTACACTTTGAACATCATTTCACATTATGATTATAATACCTTCTTAAAATGCACTATTATGTGGTACATTTTTTAACATCATTTAAAGTACCCAATAATTCATCTGACATTAAAGAATGTAATTATAAATATTTTAATTTTATATTTTTGGAAATTTATATACACTTAAATATGAACAAGTTTGATTCATGGATCAATGTATAATTCATGGAAGAAGATGGGGATATTTTGTGATGAAAAGAAACAATTCTGGAGAAGTGAGATTAGGCACCATCCCACTGATGAGAATGTGGGGCCCAACATAAAAACCCAATGAATCCCAAATATCATGGGATGATAGAATAAATATGTATAAACAAATACTTATTCATTATCCAGTGCTAATTCGTCCCCCCATTATGGTCATTTAGGCGTCCCAAAATAGAGATAAAATTCTGGGCCAGATTCTGCGGCCCAGAAAAACATCCCACTAATCTTACCAGATCTAGAAAACCATAACACTTTTTGGGATGATATTTTGCAGGCTATTACGGGACATCCTAATATTAATTTAAGTATCCTATGGATGATCCAAATTATTCCATATAGAATGTGTTTTATGCGCCTCTGTTTGGTGAATGTAAGTTGGATGCCTTTTCGGGTCAAGGGTGGAAAGTCTTCTTTCCAAAAACTTTCCATCCACCCTAGACCTACCATACTCAAGAGGGATTACTTTTAATGTTGGATTCTCGACCCAAGGGATCAAAAATGCCTATTTAAGGCAGTGTTGGTGGAGGAGTTTATCATCTTGGATGCTTTGTTCAATTGTAATGTTTAGCTGTGATTTTGTTGTCTCAAGTTTGTCTTTCACATGTAAGTTGTTCACATCACTTTAGTTTCTTAATAAAAGTTCTACTTATCCTCTTATTCTGTTATTATTCATATAAATTTGATACCTCTGGATCGAGTTGTGAATTTATTCACACCAAACCTTGTGAAATTATCACACAACGGTGGAGTGATCGTTATTTTATTGTGTTTTTTTTACTTCTCAATTTCTTCCCTCATGAGTCTACTTTCCGCTTCCATTGAAACCATAGAATCAATGGAGGGCTGACCAACTTATGGGTTGATCCAAAGGAGTATCAAGTGGCTGGATTGGATGTTATTTATCACCCCATTAATGTTTAGTAACTTCTTTAATTGAGATTTTTATTTGATGATTTTTAAACTCCATCATCCTTGTTGAATTTAAGTTCACACAATTCATGTGCTAATATGAACCTTTACCTTGAAGTGCTCAAAACATTGATCCTTCATGTCTATAGGTGATTAGTATTATGGTGTGTTGGTATTAAATCATTAAGTGATGAAGTTGTTTAATCTCCATAAATAAACTCAACTCAAATATAAGAAATTAAAATAATTGAAAAGGGAATATGACCAATCCACCCCAAGTGATAACCGAGGATCAACTCATTCTTTTAAATTGAATTAACTTAAGTCTCTTAGAGTTCCTTTAAACCCATATAAAACCAACCCAATTTGGCCTCTTCATATCCAAAAACAGTCCATAAAAGGTACGTGTCTATAGGTTTCCTCTTAGGTCTCTGAGGATTCGAAAACCAAAGCTAAACTACAAGGACCGTCTTACCTTCTTCTCTTAGGTAAATTTGAGCATGAATCACTTGGTATAAATCAAATATTCCAATATCAATCTAAAATTTACATTTAAGGCCAAAACGTGTGTCACTCACAGAAAACTGAGAAAATGTGCTCAGATTATCTTGATACATTAAGTCAATTATTCATAAGTCATTTTCTACATGTAGGAATAACTCTCATTTCTAACCAAAACATTATGTGATATTTGTGATTGAAATTGCATGTTTTCTATTTGAAATGACAATTTATTAAAAAAATATTTCATATCAAAACCAATAAAACATATTCATATTTTTTTAGATACCTTAGGGAAAAAAATTCATTAGTAATTTATGATGTGTATAAATCAATCACACCTCAATTTGACGTACGGTGTCACCGATATGACTCCAAATGTGTATTTTTATTTAAAATGTACATTAATTTTAGTAAAAAGTACAAATGACATACTTGAAACTGAGAAAACACATTCAATATGTTTTTATACATTAAAAAGAATCAACCATAAGTCATTTTTGATGTGAAGGAATAAACCACTTCTAAATATGATGCATAATATGGATGATATTACTCCAGGTGTGTTTTTTTATTTAAAATTGACATTAATTTTAGTAAAAATAACAAGTTTCATACTCAAAAAATGAACAAACACATTAATATTGTTTTTATACTATATGAAAATTATACATAAGTCATTGTTAATGTATAGGAATCAACCACACCTCAATCTGACACACGGTGTGACCGGTATGACTCCAAATGTGTCTTTTTATTTAAACTTGACATTAATTTTTGTAAAATGGATAGGCAACATACTGAAGACTGAGAAAAGTCGTTAATATTGTTTTGATCCATTAATAAAATGATCCATAAGTTATTTGTGACATTAAAGAATCTTTCACAAAATAATTTCATACACCATGTTCCAAGTTTGGCTCAAAGTGACCGTTGTTACTTTAAATTGAAATTTTATTAAAAATAACAAGTTACATACTCAAATCCAATAAAATGCATTCATATGATTTGGATACATTTTTACAGTGATCCGTAAGTAATTTCAGACATGTTGGAATCAATTACACCTCAATTTGACTATAAAAATAAAAAAATAAATGGTTAAGGAAATTTTATAACTGAAACTAGAAAATAAAACATGTAATTGGATTTGATTATTAAAATGATAATGGAGAAACCATATGATTATTGTTATTTTTATATTTGAAACTAATATTCTCACATCACTAGTTGATGAATTGATATAAAGAATAATTTAATCTAATACGACTTTCAAAATAATGATTTTAATTTTAATTAATATAATCTAGTCTGAATTCCATTTTATCTAACCACTGGTATTCCATATATAACATGGGAGATCGAGATTAATTTTATACATGGATTACAAACACTCAAATTAGTTTTTCCGATATTTTTTATTTCATGGTTTTTTTACTTCCGAGTATTTATATTAATACCTACTTCCTGTAGTCTATGTATCGCGTTCAAGGCTTTTTGTGTAGTGGTTCTGCCTCTTGAATCTTCATATTCATCCTCTATGTGATTCTTTGACCTTGTATTTATGATATTACATTACTTTTATTGTTTGGATATGGTTCCAAGGTATTCACATTCATAGGTTGTGGTGTTTTTGGCTTTGGTTTTTATTAACATTGTTTTAGTATCTATGCTTATGATGCCTTGTTATATCTTCATATTACAGTGATTGTTTTGGTATCATGGAATTTATATAATGGGTGTATCTGGTTGTTTCTTCATATAATGCAGTGTTCATTTTAAAGGATGTTGGTAGCGCTCAACAGGTTTTAATCAACAATATTGGGTGTAGACAGTGGCCACAAGGTCCCCATGGTTATACTACTTCAAATCTAACATGGTTCATCATGATGATTCTACCGCAATCACTATCATTTATTTAAGATAATTCTTATTTGGAAATGGTATGAACCATTTTTTAGAAATCCTTTTATAATTCTCCATCATGTGGTCATCAAATCCAATCATTTAAAGAACTATATCAATAACTTATTATTATTTTACATGTCATATATGATTAATTTTATTTTCTCCCCCATAATAACATTTTAAATATGTATATGGATTATTTTCTTAATATTTTTTCATAATGAAAATATGAGATTCTATAGAACAATGATGACTCACAAGTATCAATTTCCACTCTATTACCTAAAGTGTATGTGATGAGTTACTATCAGAATTGCGTTAATAATCAATTTATGTAATTTGGATACAATTATCATTCATCAAATGAAAACTGGGAATTCCTACACTATAATTCATCGAATCTGGGATATCGTGTACGTTTCCAATGTTGAAATGAACATCAAGAATCCTGCCATGAACCATGATGATGGCATAATAAAATTTTATAGCTCCTATTTTTTAGAGTTTCTTCCTTAGAACAAAATTATATGAACTTATATTACCTGAATGTATTAAAATATGAGAATATTAATAAATGTCGTATCCAATATTGATTTTACTTATGTAAAAAACGAATGTGATAATGTCCTAAAGTGTCTACCTTGTTTAAAAAATCGTAACAATTACCCATGTGGTGATAATTATCAAAGGACGGGATGATATTCTTAAAATAATATCTTAGAGTTGGATGGGATCATTTTATGGGACATAGACGATGCACTTAATCATGTTCTAGTACTCATAAGAGGATGAGACTGTCTCACAACACACAATGGGGTCATGGGGAGAAACATTCGTTAACCGATAGTTGATTAGAGAAGATTGGGTTCTTCTTAATCACTCATATTGGGTGCACCGTTTTTCCTCAAAACACCCAACAGTTCCATATCCAGCAATGCGTGGACCTAATTTCCAAAGGCAGGCGTTCGCTGGGTGGTTTGACCTGCGATGCTTATGAACTCACATTGGCTGAGAGGATGGGAAGTCGGGCTCATCGCACATTTTTGGGGTGAATTATTTCCTGTTCCGGGACTATCTTATAGATTTAAGACGTATTCATATGTTCGCGAACCATTGTTTTATACCAAATCATAGTATACAAGTATTTCTCCTGGTTGGTAATGGTTAACTGGGTGCAAGGGTTCGGAATCATTTATGCCCGAGGTTTACCATCCCTCATTGGATTTATGACCCCGAAGAGTATAGAATCATTAATACGACACTGGTTTAAAGCCTCACAATCAGGAACTCTGGAGATTATTTTCATCTAGGGGGGACAGATAATGACTTCAGTGTTTGGATCGCACCTGTGGTACGGGCTTCCTACGTATCCTCGTGAGAGGAATCAGAATCCACGTAGTTCGGTTTGGTATGGGGCTTACACTCAAGGATGCCCAAGGTTGGTGCAGTGAACCGACGTGAAGCTAGTCGGATCGACCGGTTTTTGGGCTTGAACCTCAGAAAGTCTCCCTACGTATACCTATTGTGGGGAATCAAAGTCCACGTAGTTCGAATTAGAGGGTGTCAGAGAATCGACGTAAGGATGGACTAGGTGTCTGATGGGTAGAGGGATTGAACCTCATGGAGGCCTACTACGTACCATGCCTTGACACTTATCAATGTCCTCATAGTTATCATTGGGCTGGGGCTTACGCTCTGAGGCAGCCCAGGGTAATGGATTGGGGCTTACACTCTAAGGAGGACCAGGGTAATGTATTGGGGCTTACACTCTGAGGAGGACCATGGTAATGGATTGGGGCTTACACTCTGAGGAGGCCCATAAGAGGATGTCATGGTTGATGCTTACTCTTAGCCCACGTGATTCATGCTCAGTGTGAGAAATAAGAGGCAGCAGGGACCAGACGATCACATCGCGAAAGGTGAATCCATGGGAAGTGCACTGGGACTTACGCATGGGGGTGGCCCCAAAAGGTGGGGCTTACTCCGAGTTGGATTCCCATGTCGACAAAGCGGAGCGGGAGAGGGACTTGGCCCCAAAGAAGAACGAAGAAGTACCCTTCCACATTACGTCCTTTCTTGGCCATGGTCGTGGGGAAGTACAAAGGTGCATTGGGGTTCCTTCTGATGGGTAGTCTGCCACTCCCTGAGGATGGGAGAAGTGCCCCAGTCCTAACAAGTGGAGGGGTGGAAAGGTGACTCCTGGGCTCGGACTCCGCATTACCGTGGGAATGTGAACCCAGAAATGCTTCGGAAATTTTCTAAAGGGCCTGACCAACCCCTTCTCCCTCACTTACCATGGGTATGTGTACTCAAAACTGTGCGCCGATGCACCTAATGGTTACATCACATGGGTCCGGGGGATCTGGTGGAGGCCTCGGCTTGGGGCCGATGAATGGGCCAATGAGGGTTTTGCAGAGGATCAGGCCGGATTGGAAAGATTTTATCTTGCTTGGGGAATGGGATCTCCGAAAGAACTGGTGGCCCACACTTGTGTAAGAGTGGTGGCACCCTTCGCGTAGGGTGGTGATACGCGGCTGGAGAGGCCATCCGTGAACCAGGGTGGTCCGCGGACTGATGGGCATTCCGCGAACCAGGGTGGTTCGCGGACTGAGGGGAATCCTGTGAACCAGGGTGGTTCGTGGCTTCAGGTTTGGCTCATGTTCTAGGTTGGAATGCGTAGGGGTCCATACGAGTAGCGGTGGCCGAGGGCGACGTCGGTCGGGGGTTTTTAGGTCAGGGATTCTCCCACGTAGGAGGCGGCTACGTGGTGTGACGGATCAGAAAAGAGGCATAAACACCCTGGTCTGCGGGGAGTGCATCCACAGAGGGGCCATAGTTCTTGGTCTTCTTTTCATATTTATTTTAAGTTCATGGTTCACCAAGTTGTTATGCGTTTTTGGTTCCTTATTAATTCACTTCCAACTTCATACAAGTTCTGGTTCACGAACTGGAGCTTCGCTATTTGCGAAATTCTATGCCCCTTCCTTCGAAATCCTTCCACCCGAATCTGATCGATCTCCTCCTTTCCTTCCTCTCTTATTCTTTTCCTTTCCTTATCCTTTTACAGAGTGGGGAAAGGGATGTATATGTGGTCATGTGACACCTTTTGCGGATTCCCATGACTAGAAACCCGGTTTACGGATGACTTGGTCAATCTGCAACTCGCGGGGGTATTGAACGCATCTCCCCCGTGAACCAATCTATCTCAGGGATTACTAAGCGGTCGAGCAGGGTTCCGCCTCCATTCTACATGACACGACCCGACCCTACCTGGGCTCAAGCCGCAACTACCCAAAGCCCGCCTCCATAGGCCAAGGGCTGGCGACAAGCGCCGAAGGCTAAACAATCCATGGAGGCCTTTTCCTGAGTACCTGTACACACACACGCATCACACTCAATGAAAAAGTGCAGAGTAAAAGAAAAGACAAGCAAAGTAAAGTGAAACTGCTATAAATAAATCACCAAGTGCATCGACCTCTAATAGTACCAAGAAAATGTTGAAGGTAAACTGAAAAAAGGAAAGGGGCAACCACGCGCCCAACTAGAAAAGGTGCCACAACCCGGAAACAGGTAAACAAAAGAAAAACAGTTGTAAGGTTCCCCCACCTAGAACCCAACTACGACCACTGCACGTGGTCTAAGCTCCCGAACTCCTAATCTCCTCTGACATCAAGACTAACATGTATGTCATCTGCAAGGGTACACCAAGTTTGGGAAAATCCCAAGCAGGGGTGAGTATAAAAATACTCAGTAGGATACCCCGAAGGCTCGAGAGAGAAACAAAGAAGGTACCGAAGGGTGAGCAGTAGATCAAATAGGAAAAAGTAAAGGAGTAAAATCGAGAGTGTAGTAAAGAGTAATAGTAGAGAGTTCATCTCTACCCAACAAGAGAAAGGAGGTAGACTTTTCCAGACACAAGGAGCTAGGAACAGTGATAAGATGAACTTCTTGTCGACTCTTCGCCACCTATAGCAGGATAGTACACTCATCCAACCATGAGAAGCTAGACACATAAATCATGTGGCATACCTCGCGCGTCTTCGCCTCTCCTAGAAGAAGATTAACCAAACCCAAGAAGTGGGTACTGGAACAAGGTATACATATATATATGCTCTAACAAAAAACCCGAACATGATCGTAAGGGGATCTTCGTCCCATATCTCAGTCAAAGAAAGTGAGTAGCCAACAGTCCTAGAAGTAAACACCTTTGATTCCCAGCATCCCGCACATCTGCCCCGAACTGCAAGTCAAGGGTCTCAAATACCCGCACCTTTACATTATCCTCTTTGGGCAGAACTGACTCACCCACATAGTTTTTGGTCGCATCATAAGGATGCGTCTTGGTGGGTAAAGTGCCCCTTGTACTTGAGAGTTCTGGGTGAACTTCAAACCACACCTCATCACTGCCCTGCAGTCGATAGGTCTCCTCAAAGTCGACAGGCGACCCCCTGCCCAGCCCTGCTGGAGGGTAATCCCTGGAAGTCGACGGGTTCCCAATGGAGGGAGACCCGGCAAGAGTTGACGGGTGCCACACTGCCCAGTCCCGTAAATGGGTAATCCACTGGAGGAAGACCTGGAAAGTCGTTGACGAGATCCAATTCCTAGTCCCGTAAAAGGGTAATCCACTGGAGGGAGGCTCTGAACCATCATCGGGGACCACTTCCCAGCCCAGCTGGAGGTAAACCCGGCATTGGGGACCACATCCCAGCCCAGCTGGAGGTAAACCCAGCATCGGGGACCACTTCCCAGCCCCGTTGTAGGTAAAAATGGAACCGCTCTGGCCATCCCTGCTGGATGGTACTGCTCGGTGAACACCGTTGTACTGGACATCCCTGCTAGATGGTAACCCACTGGCCATCCCTGCTGGATGGTACTGCTCCGGCCATCCCTACTGAATGGTACAACTGGTCAGCCCTGCTGGAAATAACCTCCTTGCCAGCCCTGCTAGAAACAACCTCCCGGTTAGAGTATCGATGCTCGCGTAATGTGTTAGTCACACCGAATCCACAAGAACTCTACCAGGGAACACGAAGTAACTCTGCCGGCCAAACCATCGATAACAGAATGTGGGGAAAACCACTCACCCTGCTGGTCGAAACCATCATGAACAGGACCAGGTGGAAACCCACTCAACCCTTCTGGTCGAAACCATAGTGAACAGGACTAGGGGAAAACTCAACCCAGCTGGTCAACAAACCATTGTGAACACGACCAGGGGGAAACTCAACCCTGCTGGTCAACAAATGAGAACAGAACAAGGAGAAAACTCAACCCTGTAGGTCGAAACCATCGTGAAGAGGACCAGGGGGAAACTCAACCCTGCTGGTCAACAATCGAGACCCTCTATGTCATGAGAGGTCAAAGGTACGCAAAGCAGAACACTGTACGCATATGGGGCCCACACGACGTGTGGCCCTAAGTCAACTCCAGCCAAGCACACAAACGTTCTCATGTAAAAACAACCACATATACCTCCAAGTGTTTCCGTATACTCCCAGAGTATACCACGTTCCATCCCAAAGGCTATCGTGCACATGGAACCCAACGTCAACGCGAAGGGAGTAAATGTAACAACTCCAACTTTCCACCTCAACGGCTGAGGCACGGCCAACCACATCTCTTCAAGCATTACTTCACTCACACGGGAGTGCATGCGATCACACACCAAGGGTCCGCTACAAATACAGTAGGATGACCCACGACCGGAGCACCTCACTTGATTCCACATTTGAAGAGATATCAAAAGAGACTCTGCACATCCAAACGGATCGCGCCATTTTAATCCTCGCAATAAAAACATGCAAGATCGAAAACTTACTCGCCTCCAACGGATATCAAACGGAAAAGATGTCTGACACCGCTTTACGCCCGAACGACGTCCCATGGTCCCAAGCCTCGGCCCCGAAAACAGTTGGGCGCATCACACCATTGCGATCCCATCGGGAAAACACGTCAAAAGGACTTCTCACATGAGTGGAACAGATATCTAGAGAAAAAGATGTGTTCCGACATACCGAACATGGGCGCTGCTACGTGGGACTCGCATCCTGGTCCCAAAGCACTACCAACGGATCATACCATTGCGATCCTTTCAGAAAAGTACACAAGAAGGACTATTCACTTGTCCAAGATAGAAACCCAGTGATAAAGCTGGAAATCACCGCCAACTACCAAAACGGCCCTCGTAGGGCCCGCACCACCGTGCAGAATTAGAGCGGGAAGATTACGCCAATGAAATGCCCACAAAAGCGACGACTCTTCAAGAAACTGAGTCACCAGACTCCACCAACGCCAAGCTACTCCGCGGAAAAGGTTGGCGGCCAAATCCACCCTAAGATCTACCAGCGTCTGCACAAGCCGTAAAAGGAGAACCACCATCCCAAGACAAACCTATGCTGCCTGAAGGTATGGCATACCACTGAACCTCAGCGGTCTCTATCACTGGAACTCATAGAGCGCGATCATCATATGCTCAAGCTCAGCCTGCTCTACTGAAACTGTCTATTGCTCACCAGGTGGGGGTGTTGCTACCCACCCACCCAGAGAAAGGGGCTCGCATGATGGGTCCTGGACTGAGGCCTCGTAGCTCACAGGGTCGTCATCACGAACCAAAGCCGGTATCCTAGATGGCTGTCTTCGTGGAGACATCCTGAATATTATCAAGGAGTGTCGTGATCCGATGAGAAAATATGTATATACCAGTAACAACAATGGAGAGATGACTCAAGAAGGACAGTCAAAGACTCAATCCTATGTGATGCACAAACCAATTTTCCCTGCAACAAGTATCTCAGCATGCAGAGTCGAAATGTAATACCCCAAGCTTCCACGGTACGCTTCTCTTTGAATAATACAGTAGTGTGTGTTGTACGCAACTTCGAGTTATAACACACACCACAACCAATCAAACTAGCCGTTATGCATAGTAATACCCACTTTTTGAAATTTTATTCATTTTATTATTCATAATGGACAACATTTTTTGATTTGTAATATTGAAATTAGCTTAGGGTGATTTTTTGGTACTTTTTTGATAACTTTCATATTTTGATGAATAGTGAAAATTACTAAATTTTAATTAAAAACAACATTATTAATCAAAATAATTAATTGTGATAAATTATGAATTTGAGTGGTATTAATTTATATTTAGAATATATTTTTACAATTTAATTCATTGTTGGTCATTGGACATAATTTCACATTTATACCGGACATAAATAAGTGTCAATCTTTTGATAGTTATTATTTCTTAAAAACAAGATTTTTGTTTTGATAACGTGAATTAATTTTAAATTAATAAATTAAACCTCTATGTTTTTAATTTGGTAAAATAGACTTCATTATTTAATTCGGAATATCAAAATTATCTTAGGGTAAATTTTTGGTATTTTTCTGAAAACTTTTAATTTTTGATGAATAGTGGAAAACACTGAGTCATAGTTTTAAAACCAAATTTTTATTTAAATAATTATTTGTTTTATTTAAATTATTTAATTTCAAAACAGATACATAATACCTATATAATTTCAATGTAATTAATTGGTGTCAGTTTATAATAATTTTAGACATATAAAAATTTTATTGAACTTTTCACCATCTTTTACCCACCCCCTAGGAGCTTTTGCAAATTCACATAAAACATAATTTTACTACTTCTGTGAGCTAAATTTTGAAAATCCGAGAGACATGGTTAATGTAAAGGGGTAAAATGTTGTTCAATGAGATGATAATAATTTTTGGTGAATAGTAACTTTTAACTTTTATTTACCACGGTTAAAAGTAAATAGGGTAATTAAGGGTACAATTGATATTAATATTACCCTCACACGTGTCCTAATTCAATTGGACAAGTTTATCTGGACCGAAAACAATCTTATGAATAAAATATTATCATTTAGGTCCACTTGTATTAGATTAGGACATTTATTATTATTTAATTCAAAGAAGAGTTAAAAGAGTAAAAATTAAAGTTTATTAACTAAAACATTATTAATATAGGGTTTTGCAAAAGATAAATTCGATTATAAATATTCATTAGAAATATAAAACGATTTCCTACATCATGGTATTTTATTTATAATTTTTTGACATCATATAAATTTATTTATTTATGACACAATGATGATGCAGTAATTACCTTTTTCATGAAAGAATCAAATAAATGGTATTATAAATATTAAAATAAATATAATTTCAAAGTTTTTATGACATACACGAATTTTCTAGGTTAATATGACATGTTAGTATTCCTTAATTGTATTTTTTAGAAGTAATCATATTGTTATTATTTAAAAAAACAAATACCAAATAGTGTTAAAAATGACATAAAATAGTTTTCAAAACAAATATTATAATATTAATTGATATAGTGGTCCTAAAAATCTAAGGTTCAGCCAAAATACTTATATAATAATATATATGAAATTAATGAACCAATTGGGGTTCGATTGGAAGTATATAGTAAGTTTATTAACCATATAGTGTAAGAATACAAGAAGACATGGTAAAAGTTACATTATTTCACTTAGAGTTAAATCTAAATGATAAGGTTAAAATGGTAACCTAAACATGTCTAAAACCTATTGGTTGAGTTGTTTTCGACCTATCACCACCTTAGAATTTAAATAATCAACTTTGGAGCCTTTATAAACCGAATATTAATTTATTATAAAATAATATTTTATGTTTTTTCTAAGGTGCCCCTCACCCCTCTTATAAAAGGGCACTCCCCCTTCTCTCTAATTCACACCTTCTAAGCCATTTGGATCGGCCAACCCCTGCCCAAATACCCTATAAAATATCCTCCCTTCATCATAGAGGACATAATTTGATCATAATTCCAACCTAAGGAGCCCTTTTGATCAAATCAAAAGGAAGAACCCAAAGAAGAGTTAATGATTTCACCACCCTCTTTCAAGTTCCTTTCTTCTTCCACTTCCTTTTTCTTTGTCGTTTTCATTCGAAAATAATAACTCCATTATATTATATATACTGTAATATTATTATAATTATGGTAGAACCAAATTCATTATTCTATCCACCCTTTTAATGACATGTCACCATACGTTCCTACGTACGGCTTACCGTCTCCATGTCGTGGTGTAATTGTTATTCAATACATTATTATTTCGATGGGTATAATAATGATGTGTATTTGATGTAAATAATAAATATAACATGATAATTATTCTGTATATATTATATACCATCCAATTATATATTATATTAATAACAAATAGAATTATATTTTCGCTCATGCGTACGTACAGATTACCGTCTCCACGATGCAATGAGATTCATTTCCAAGTTCAACATTAATCGATGATTATAAAAATATATATTACTAATAATTATGTAATATATGACATAATAATTATACTGGAGATATATATATATTTATATATATAAGTATTTATGTACTTACATATATCTTATTCACTTACTTCCGTTCAATACTATATAAAAACGGAAACAACGTTTATGCATACGTACGGACTACCGTCTCCATAAATGGTGTTTTCCATTTCATATATACGTCTATTATAAATTTTTTATATTATAAATATATATGATAAATAAATCATGTTTTATATTCTGGAAGTATTTAAATCATGATCTATGTGATACAATCAAGAGTAACAAGTTAAAACACGCACGATAAAGAAAGAAATTATTACCCAAAATATTATTATAACATGGAAATTATTATTAAATGGGTAGTATGAAGTCATAAATGAATAATTTATGATATCATAAATATTAATATTGTTCTGGTATAATTTAATAACATACTATAGTCTTCATACAAGAGGATAAATGTACCCTATACTAACGGAAAGTGCAAGGTAAGGGGTTTTCATCTCACTCCTTATTCTCGTGAGATTCATGTCATATTTCCACTATTACCTTTTGTGTGGTGTATGTACTACCCATAATTTTATTCTATCTATAATACACATTAATTTATGTGTATTTACATATTCATTGTATGATACCTCTTTCGTGGGGTTTATGTTTCGTAAGTTACCAAATTGGTAAGGATTTATTTCACAATCTCTTCATTATCCGAGGTTGTTTATACGTAATTATCTACTGGGACCTCTTTATCATCCACGTCCATGTTTCTTAAATATTTATTTCAAAACATTTTTACTATTTAATAGACAATGTATTAGATTAATATATACCATTATTTTACTTTATATTTTTTTAAAGCAATCTTTCCGTCATTTTCGAAACAAGATACTTTTTAACCTTTTCGACAAAATTAAGGTAAGAATGCCTTTTTTAACTTATAGGATGGGTATGGTTATTCACCACCGTTATTACTCCTTTGAAGCATCCCTCACAAGCTTATAAAGATATTTTCAAAATAAAGGTTTTCTCTATAATTATTTGACTTTTAAATTTTTTCAAGAAAATAGATATTTCTCTCAAATAGTTTTGATTTCATCTATGTCAACATCCTTTGATAAATTTTACACTTGTTTCAAGTTGATTTATTATGATACAAATAATCCATATTGTATTTAAGGTTTTGTGATATGTTTGACTATGGATGAGTTATTTTTATTCCATTAATGGTTTGTGATTAAAGTTTTGACATTTCGTATGGTAGTTTTAATATGAATGTTTATGTTATATTTCATCCTCTTCTTAAGATGAATCTGTTGGACTAGTTTGTTCCAGGATGGGGACTGGTAAAAGTAAGCCCTCCGGGTTGGGGTCCGTTTACAGAAGACCCTCCGGGTTGGTGTCCGGTTATTAGAGGCACTCCGAGTTGTTGTTCGGTTATTAGAGGCACTTCGAGATGGTGTCCGTTTATTAGAGGCACTCCGGGTTGGTGTCCAGTTATTAGAGGCACTACGGGTTGGAGTCTGGTTACAGAGGCTCTCTGGGTTGGGTTCCGGTTACAGTTATCCCCTAGGTCTTGGCACGAGGCCTCGACAAAGAAATTAAGGTTCAACATTATGCATTCCATCGTTATGAAGGTGGTTATTGAAATTTCATGTGATTATTCGATTAGTAGAATATCTATGTGAATAAGTAAATGGTATTATTTGATTTTATTTCTACCATATTATACTGATGTTAAAGTTTAAAAGGCTTTTGTTTTAGTTTTATACATTGCCTTAAATGTTTATGCTTATTTTTGAAAGTTTCCGCTATATTGTTTACCCTTACTGAGCGTTTGAGCTCACCCCTTTCTATATTTTATTTTCACATGATTCCAAGAAGTGTATTGTGATTGATATGTAGGGTTAAGATAGGGGAATAATAGTGTTCATAAAGGATTATTTATGTTGTTTTTTATGTTAAAAAGGGTAATGTCACATTCATGTATGCAATCTATTTTCCAAGACTGCTAAACTGGTCGGTCCTTCGGGACTTGATTCCTTGTAATCATGCCAATGTATTAAAATAATGCACCGACTCTAGGTAACTGGGGTTGGGGAATTACAGTTGGTATCAGAGAAAGTTTAGCAATAACCCTAGAAACAAGATTTAGATAAACTCTTATTAAATCACATCGCCCTTAGATAGACTTTGAGGATTAGTATAGAAGATCATCCTAGAATTTTGTTATTGTTGAGATTTTGTGAGTTTTCCTAGAAATACATCCTTGTCTGGATACAAGTAGGTAGAGGTGGCTCTAGCACAGATGTACCTAGGGGTAAAACCTGAAAACACCGCTTTGATCTAGACACGAACGTGAACTGGTGCACGACAACGGGTCTTGCTGCACTCTTGGTTACAACACTCCCGGGGGATATGCATAGGATAATTTTCATTTTATTTACAAACCATGATGAAGGGCTTATGATTTTATACTTACTCAATGAAAAAAAATATTATTATGGATTATATCCATAAACTGTTTAATTTATGTTAAGTGTTTTACAAAGTTCGGGATTAGGTATTTCTATTCATAAACTAATCTAACGTATGGCATTGTTTAGAAATGGTTCCCAGCAGAAGGAATGAGAACTCCAGCAATACACATGATCCAAAGAGTAAGAAGGATCATATCTTTCATGGTCCTAAGCCAGAATTTAGAAATGAAATAGTCTCACACGTATTATCATCATATGAAGAAATATTATCATTTGTTGATAAGATAAGTAAGGAATTCTCGCAGTCCTATGGCTTTGAAGGGATGCAAGAGAAGAAAAGGATGGTAGAGAGAAGGGAAGATAAAGGAAAGAAGGTAAAGAAGGATTTTCCCATAATTGATAACTTTGGAAAGAATCACATTGGAAAATGCTTGAAGGGAATGGGAGTATGTTATATGTGTGGCGAAAAAGGACACCAAGTATGTGACTACAAGTGTAAGAAAAAGTTTTCAAATGTACAATGATTCATCTGCAAGGAGTTGGGACACTACGTGAACCAATGTCCCAGTAATCAGACTATTCCGCAAATGATGCTATTGGATAATAATCATGTTATGATACTACCACAAATGAAGAGGAATGGCTAGTGTTATTAGGTTGTTATTTTTGAATTATTTCATTTAAGTGTTGTATAAATGATGTTCTAGAAATAAATAAGTATTGTACTGTAGTTTTATTTCATTGAGGATTTGATATTTTATGGTACTAAGAAAAGTTACTCTATAGTGAGTAAAACATTTTGGAAATTACATGGTTGAAGGAAAGATATACCTTAACATGGTCCTAATATTGAGGTACTGATTTTGAAATAAGATATGGTTGATTTGGGTAAATTATATTGGATATTGTTGAATACCTTGAAACTGATTAATGATTTTTCATTGTTGGAGTTTACAAAATTTTTGTATAGAAGGTATATATCTAGTATTCTATAAACAATAAAGGAGCATGAATGTAATCAATAAGGTTTTATGGTAATTCAGGATGTTACCATGTTTTAAAATAATACATGGTGAAGGTGTTCACAAGTTATTACATGACAAAAAGGATCTTCATTGTATTTAACACCCTTATAAATTTTGGACTGTGAGTATGGATAGTAGTATTTTGGAAAATTCTAAATGTTGGAATGGATTAAGTTTGAAAGGTTATTTTTGGATTTTTATAAAAGGATAACACGCAGACCGTGTGACAACCCACCACATCGGACAAAGCTGCGGGAATCGTACCCACAACCATAGTGTGATTGGGACTTATCATATACCACTGGACTATGTGAAGTTACTAGATGGTATAATGTAGTTTCTTTTTTTAATGTTTTTGATATGTGAATTATAAATTCATTATATTTGGAACTCTATATGATTAGGATAAATAGAGTATTTTTGAGTTGTATTATGTTTTTGGGTTTAAGATGAGTTTGTGGTAGAAATTTATCAATGAATAAAACTCTAATTATAAAGTAAGTATATCTCCTTATGATCTTATCCAATCTCATAAATAAATTCCTCAACATTAATAAAAGGAACTTAGAACAAAAACGTTGTCCTAGATGGTACCATAGATCATCACAAATTTATGGCTTTGTGATTGTTGGCATTTTCATAGTCATGTTATCTACCACTATCCATCATATATTGATGGTTAAATTTCTCATCCATATCCGTATTTTCTTACATGGAACCCTAGTATGAGTTATTCTCGGTAACCTTCATACTTAACACTCTTTATTTTAAATAGAGGCCTCATTAATCCATTTTTTGATGTGGGATTTCAACTAAGATATTTTGAAATTTCAACCCCATGTTTTGAATACTGAGCATAAATTTCAAGGATGCAATTTATTAAAGGAGGGGAGAATGTAACACCCCAAGCTTCTATGGAACGCTTCTCTTTGAATAATACAGTAGTGTGTGTTGTACGCAACTTCGAGTTCTAACACACACCACAACCAATCAAACAAGTCATTATGAATAGTAATTCCTACTTTCTGAAATTTTATACATTTTATCTTTCAAAATGGACTTCATTTTTGGATTCGGAATATCGAAATTAGCTTAGGGTGAGTTTTTGGTACTTTTCTGATAACTTTCATATTTTGATGAATAGTGAAAATAACTAAATTTTAATTACAAACAACTTTATTAATCGAAATAATTAACAGTGATAAATTATGAATTTGAGTGGTTTTAAATTATATTTAGAATATATATTTACAATTTAATCCAATGTTGGTCATTGGACATAATTTCACATTTAAACAGTACATAAACAAGTGTCAATCTTTTGATAGTTACTGTATCTTAAAAACACGCTTTTTGTTTTGACTACAGGAATTAATTTTAAATTAATAAATGCAACTTCTATGTTTTTAATTTGGTAAAATATACATCACTATTGAATTCGGAAAATTAAAATTAGCTTAGGGAAAATTTTTGGTATTTTTCATAAAACATTTAATTTTTGATAAATAGTAAAAAAACACTGAGTTAGAGTTTAAAATCGAATTTTTATTTAAATAATTATTTGTTTTATTTAAATTTATTAATGTAAAAATAGATACATAATACCTATAAAAGTTCAATTTAATTAATTGGAGTCAGTTTATAATAATTTTATATATATAAAAAGGTTATTGGACTTTTCACCGTCTTTTACCCACCTCCTAAGAGCTTTTGCAAATTCACATAAAATGTAATTTTACCGCTTCTGTGAGCTAAATTTCGAAAATCCGAGAGACACGGTTAATATTAAGGAGTATAATGTTGTTCAATGAGATGAAAATAATTTTTGGTGAATAGTAATTGTTTACTTTTATTTACCACTGTTAAAAGTAAATATGGTAATTAAGGGTTAAAATTATATTAATATTACCCTCACTCATGTCCTAATTCTATTGGACAAGTTTATCTCGACCAAAAACAACCTTATGAATAAAATATTATCATTTAGGTCCACTTTTATTAGATTAGGACATTTATTATTATTTAATTCAAAGAAGAGTTAAAAGAGTTAAAAACAAAGTTTAATAACTAAAACATTTTTAATATAGGGTTTTTTATAAGATAAATTCGATTATAAATATTCATTAGAAATATAAAACTATTTCCTACATCATGGTATTTTATTTATAATTTTTAGACATTATATAAATAAATTTATTAACGACACAATGATGATGTTGTAATTACCTTATTCATGAAAGAATCAAATAAATGGTATTATAAATATTAAAATAAATATAATTTCAATGTTTTTATGACATCCACGAATTTTCTAGGTTAATATGAGATGTTAGTATTGATTCAATGTATTTTTTGTAGTAATAATGTTTTTATTATTTTAACAAAAAAACAAATACCAAATAGTGTCAAAATTGACATAAAATAGTTTTTAAAAGAAATTTTATATTATTAATTGATATAATGGTCCTGAAAATATAAGGTTCTGAGAAAATACTTATATAATAATATATATGAAATTAATTAACCAATTGGGGTACTATTGGAAATATATAGTAAGTTTATTAACCATATAGTGTAAGAATACAAGAAGACACGGTAAAAGTTAAATTATTTAACTTAGAGTTAAATCTAAATGATAAGGTTAAAATGGTAACCTAAACTTATCTAAAACATATTGGATGAGTTTTTTTAGACCTATCCCAACCGTAGACTTTAAATGATCAACTTTGGAGCCATTAGAAACTGAATATGAATTTTTTATAAAATAATATTTTAATTTTTTCCTAAGGTACCCCTCACCCCTCTTATAAAAGGGCACTCACCCTTATCTCTAATTCTCACCTTCTAAGCCATTTGGCTCGGCCAACCCCTGCCCAAATACCCTCTCAAATATCCTCCCTTCATCCTAGAGGACATAGTTGGATCAGAAATCCAACCTAAGTATCCCTTTTGATCAAATAAAAAGGAAGAACCCGAAGAAGATATAATGATTTCACCACCCTCTTTCAAGTTCCTTTCTTCTTCCACTTCCTTTTTCTTTGTTGATTCCATTAAAAAATAATAAATCCAGTCTATTATATATACTGTGATGTTATTATAATTATGGTACAACCAAATTCATTATTCTATCCACCCTTTGAATGACATGTCACCATACATGTGTACGTACGGCTTATCGTCTCCACGTCGTGGTGTAATTGTTATTCAATACATTATTATTTGGATGGGTATAATAATGATGTGTATTTGATGTAAATAATAAATATAACATGATAAGGATTAGGTATATATTATATACCATCCAATTATATATTATATTAATATCAAAAGAATGATATTTTCGCTTGTGCGTACGTACGAATTACCGTCTCCACGATGCGATGAGATTCATTTCCAAGTCCACCATTCATCGACGATTATAAAAATATATATTACTAATAAGTATCTAATATGTGACATAATAATGCTACTATAGATATGTATATTTATATATATAAGTATTTATATACTTACAAATATCTTATTCACTTACTTCCATTCAATACTATATGAAAATGGAAACAGTGTTTATGCATATGTACGGACTACCGTCTCCATAAACGTTGTTTTCCATTTCATATATACGTCTATTATAAATTTTTTATATTCTAAATATATATGATAAATAATTCATATTTTATATTCTAGAAGTATTTAAGTCACGATCTAAGTGATACAATAAAGAGTAACAAGTTAAAACACGTACGATAAAGAAAGCAATTATTACCCGAAATATTAATATAACATGTAAATTATTATTAAATGGGTAGTATAAAGTCATAAATGAATAATGTATGATATCATAAATATTAATATGTTTATGGTATAATTTAATAACATACTATTGTCTTCATACAGTAGGCTAAACATACCCTCAACTAAAGTAAAGTGCAAGGTAAGGGGTTTTCATCTCACTCCTTATTTTCATGAGATTCATGCCATATTGCCACTATTACCTTTTGTGTGGTGTTTTTACTGCCTATGACTGTATTATTTGTGTAATACACTTTAATTTAAGTGTATTTACATATTTATTATATTATACCTCTTTCATGGGGTGTATGTTTCGTAAGTTACCAAATTGGTAAGGGTTTATTTCACAATCTCTTCATTATCCGAGGTTGTTTATACGTAATTATATACTCGGACCTCTTTATCATCCACATACATGTTTCCTAAAGATGTCTTTCAAAACATTTTGACTATTTAATATAAAATGGGTTAAATTCATTTATACCCTTATTTGACATTATATGTCTTGAAAAGATTCCTTCCACCGTTTTAGAAACATGTTACTTTTTATCCTTTTCGAAAAAAATTAAGGTAAGAATGTCTTTTTTTTAACTTTTACGGCGGGTGCAGTTATTCTCCGCTGTTATTATACCTTTTAAGCTTCCCTCACAAGATTATAAATATATTTTCAAAATAAAGGTTTTCCTTATAATTATGTGACCATTAAATTATTTCAAAAAAAGAGATATTTCTCTCAAATATTTTGATTTCATCTACGTCAACATCATTTGATAAATTTTACACTTGTTTCAAGTTGATTTATTATGATACTAATCATCAATATTTTATTTAAGGTTATGTGATATGTTTGACTATGGATGAGTTATTTTTATTCCATTAATGGTTTATGATTAATGTTTTTGCATTTTGTATGTTACTTTTAATACGAATGTTTATGTTATATTTCATCCTCTTCTTATGATGAATGTGTTGGACTAGTATGTTCTGGGTTAGGGACCGGTAAAAGTAAGCCCTCCAGGTTGGGTTCCGGTTACATTAGACCCTCCGGGTTGGTGACTGGTTATTAGAGGCACTCCAGGTTGGTGTCCAGTTATTAGAGGCGCTCCGGGTTGTTGTCCAGTTATTAGAGGCACTCTTAGTTGGTGTCCAGTTATTAGAGGCACTCTGGGTTAGAGTTCGGTTACAGAGGCTCTTCGGGTTGTGTTCCAGTTACAGTTAGCCCCTAGGTCTTGGAACTAGGCCTTGACAAAGAAATTAAAGTTTAGCATTATGCATTCCATCATTATGAAGGTGGTTTTTGATATTTCATGTGATTATTCGATTAGTAGATATCCATGTGAATAAGTAAATGGAATTATTTAATTTTATTTCTATCATATTATTCTGAATTTCATGTTTAAATGGCTTTTGTTTTAGTTTTATACATTGCCTTAAATGTTTATCCTTATTTTTGAAAGTTTCTCCTGCATTGCTTACCCTTAATGAGCGTTTGAGCTCACCCCTTTCTATGTTTTATTTTCCCAGGATTCCAAAAAGTGTACTGTGATTCATATAAAGGGTTAATCCAGGGGAATAATGGTGTTAATAAAGGATTATTTATGTTGTTTTGTATGTTATAAAGTGTAATGTAACATTCATGTATGTAATCTATTTTCAAAGACTACTAAACCGATCGATCCTTCGAGACATGATTCCTTGTAATCATGCCAATGTATTAAAATAATGCACCGGCTCTGGGTAACTGGGGTTGGGGCGTTACAGTTGGTATCAGAGGAATTTTATCAATAACCATGGAAAATAGATTTAGATAAACTCTGATTAAAGCACATCGCCCTAAGATATACATTGAGGATTAGTATAGAAGAACTTCACAGAATTTTGGTATTGTATAGATTTTGTGATTTTTCCATGGAATACATCCCTTTCTGGATACGAGAAGGTAGAGGCGGCTCTGGCACAGATGTACCTAGGGGTAAAACCCGAAAACACCGCTTTGAGTTATACTCGAACGGAAACTGGTGCATGACAATTGGCCTTGCTGCACTCTTGGTTACGACACTCCCAGGGGATATACTTATGACAATTATCATTTTTTACAAACCATTTTGAAGGGATTATGAGAATATACTTGTAACGCCCCGACCCCAGCTACCCAGGGTCGGTGCATTACTTCGTAACATTGGCATGATCCCAAAAGATCAAGTCTCGAAAGACCGATTAGTTTAGTAGCCTTGGAAACACTAGATACATTCATAAGTCTTTCATTACATCAAAATTAAACAAACTACAAAAAAACATGGTCTTCATAGTCCACACTCATATCTTCACTGATTATTCTTGCAAGTCAGTCATAAAATACTTCTTCACAACCTGGAAAATTTTTAAACATTGAAAGGGGTGAGCTCAAATGCTCAGTAAGGATAACAATAATGCGGAAGCTTTCATAAATAAACATTAACATTTAAGGCAATGTATAACTAAAACAAAAGCCTCTTAAACATGAACTTCAACATAATATGGCAAAAGTAAAATGAGATAATGCCATTTACTTCTTCACATGGATATTCTACTGGTCGAATAATCACATGTAATATCAATAACCACTTTCATAATGAGGGAATGTATAATGCCGGACATTCTGAAACATTTTGTCAAGGCCTCGGCCAAGACATCTAAAATGATTAAGGCCTCGGCCAAAACCATAAATCAAATTGGGAAGGGCCTCGGCCAATTCCACGTCTAGTTGTCTCATGAGACCTACCGATGCATCGAGGAGCTATGGCGGGCTCCACCCGTCACTTATTAAGTCCAATACATTCCTCATATGAATAGGTTTAAACATATCATAAACCATAACATAATCTTATCACATAAAACATGGATAAAGGAAACATAACATTTCCACATTTCAATCACAAGATATCAATACAACACATTGATATAATAAAAAAGCTTTCAAAACCATTTTCAATACCAAAATAAATGAAAGTTAAAACTTTGTATTTATTTTTCATTAAAAAAAATGATGTCTTCTAGAGGAAGCCGAAACTCAAATAATAGTCACGGCGGCGGAGAAGTCGTTGTCTCCTCATAAGTACAGAAAGAAAAACATTCCCTTTTGTCGTTTAGCAAAACACTTCGTATAAAAAAGATTCCTTTTGAATAAACGTAAAAGTCAAAGGGGTTTATACACCGTATAAAAGAAAGTTGTGTATAAAACCAAATATGTCTTAGTGGATGGTGATTGAGATGAAGTCCTTAAAAAGATCATTTTTAGAATAAAATAGATCTATTATGTGTATTCACTATAGGTACACATAAAGAAAGTAAAAATACAAAATAATACATAATAATATCATGACATAATTTGAAAGTAGGAGATTAACCCAAAGAATGGAAGTTGGGTTAAGAAGTTCCCTTACAAGATCATTTATAAATAAAATAGATCTATTATGTGTATTAACTATAAGTACACATAAAGAAAGTACAAATACAAGATAATACATAACAATATCATGACAGAATTTGAAAGTAGGAGATTAACCCAAAGAACAGAAATTGGGTTAAGAATTTCCCTTACAAAGATAATTTATAAATAAAATAGAACTATTATGTGTATTAACTATAAGTACACATAAAGAAAGTAAAAATACAAGATATGACATAATAATATCATGACTTAATTTGAAAGTAGGAGATTAACCCAAAGAATGGAAGTTGGGTTAAGAAATTCCCTTACCTCGTGTCTGACTTGACTCAACCGTTCTTTAACCCCCTGAATAATAAACTAGAGTTAATTACTATTTACTTAAGAACCTTTTTCATGTTCATTATTCCTTTTATATCCCTTATTACCATTTTATGAACATTATGTAATTATTTAAGTTAATAACGATCGTTTTGTCGATCTTAGGTACTTGAGTCAACAATAAACTTCTTATAATTACAAGTTGTCCATGTGGTGAAATGTCCATTATATCCAGAATTATATTCATGATTTAGATATCAAATATATCATATATATCCAGTATATACATTCATTCATAATATTACGTAACATTTAGAGGTAAGAAATGAAATGCACCGTTCATGGAGACGGTAAGCCGTACGTACGCATGAACGCTACTTTCATTTCTATTTCGTATTAAATGTAATGAAATCATAATTATATAAAGGTATAATATAGTTCCAGTATAATATCATATATAATATCATTTACTCCATCCTTTATACATCCCACATATGGCATTAACGATTCACATCACTTTGAGGGGGCGGTAGTCCGCGCTTCCTAAAATGAAGATATCGTGTTTTACCCATAATGGAAACCATAAAGGTATGCCCAAAATGAAAAAAACAGAAGCTTAAGGAAAACATAAACATATTATATATCATATATAAAAATAGTGACATCATAATGGCCACCTTTGAAGGTGTTAAATGAGTGTTGAACAATCATCGTTTCGGGAGGCAGAATTTCGCCATCCACGGAAACCTTATGTTCTTTAACCATTTGATGTAGTTGTGTGGAAGTGTAGCTCAAATAAATCTTATAACAACATCCTAGTATATTTAAGATACTGGTGTTGTTACAAAAGAAGTAAATAAAAAGAGTTTAGGGGGTTGGAGAAGCAAAATAAAACAAAAGAACATGAGAGAATGAATTACCTTAAAAAGTGTAACTCCTTTTGAGTTGAGCCTAAAGGCTTCCTTTGAAAGGATTCTGCCCAAAGGGAATCCTCTAGGATGAGGAGAGGGATGTGGAGAGAGCAAATGGGCAGGGGTTGGCCGAGCCAATGGCTTGAAGAGTGTGTGAAATGAGGTAGAGGTGGGGGCCTTTTATAAGAGGAGAGGAGGGGCACTTTTGGAAAGTAAAGGAACATTACATTATTTGAAAATGTGTTTCGGTTTTAAAAGGTCCCACATTGATAGAATTCGTGGATAAGGTGATAAGGCATCGAAATCCACTCATCCAATTGGTTTTGGCCATGTGTAGTTCATAGATTTTATATTATCTTTCCATTTTATTTAAATCGTCAAATAATGATGTCATCGCTGCATCATTATTATGTCATAAATAAATAAATTTATTTAATGTCTAAAAATTATAAAAAAAATACTATGATATAGGAAATCTTTTTATCTTTCCAATGACTATTTATAATCAAAAGTTGGACTTGTGTAACCCTACTTAAAAATTGTTTTAGTAAAACACTTTATGTTAGTGTCATTTTCACTTTAACATTAAATAAAAAGTAATTTATGTTATTTCCCAACAAAAGTGGATCCATGGGGTCCCCAAGTTAGGCCATGGCTTGTCTTGGTCGGCCATGACTCAACCAATGAGGTTGGGACATGTTTCTAGGTCATTTCATATTATTAATGTATTATTTATACCTTAAACTACACTAATTACCACTAATCGCGATTAAGAACTTAAAAGTTACTATTCACCAAAAAATTATTTTGATCTCATTGAACCACATTTTACTTCTTAATGACAACCATGTATGTCGGATTTTTGAAAATCAAATCACAGAAGTTGTAATATTTCATTTAAACGAAAAATCAGTTATTTAACTACCACTTAGTGGTTTCACTATTCATCAAAAATTGAAGTTTTTCAGAATAAGGCCAAAATTTCACCCTAAGCTATAATTGATATTCCGAATTCAAAAATGATGTCTATTTTACAAAATTCCAAACATATTAGTTGCATTAATTAATTTTATAATTAATTCCCGCTGTCACAACAAATAGCGTGTTTTTTAGAAACAATTTATATCAAAAGATTGGCAATTGTTTATGTCCAATTTCAATGTTAAATTAATTCTAATGACCACCATTGGATAAAATGGTAAAAATATATTCTAATTATACTTTAAAACCACCAAATATTATAATTTATCACTATAAATTATTTTTATTAAAAAAGTTGTTTTAAGTATTTTTCACTATTCATAAAAATTTTGAAGTTCTCAGAAAATTACAAAAAATTCAACATAGGCTAATTTCAATATTAGGAATACAAAAATGAAGTCCATTTTGAAATATAAAATCTCTATAATTTTAAAAAGTGGTTATTACTATTCATAACGGCTACTTTGATTTGTCGCGATGTTTTAGAACTCGAAGTTGCGTACAATGCAAGCTATTGCATTATTGAATGAGAAGCGTATCGTGGAAGCTCGGGGTGTTACATTCTCCCCTCCTTCAATAAATTGCGTCCTCGCAATTTGAAATTTTTCTTGGAAAATAAAAGGTTGAAAATAGAAAATACCTTTGTGGAAAACCCACATCGGAAATAAGGTTAATAGAATTTAGTCTTAATAAGAGGGAAATGGAAATAAGAAAGCCACCACCAAATCATGATCTCGATAAGGAGAACATTGGTGGCAATTAGAGACATATAATTTGAGGAAAAACGTAAATATTTGTAGGGATTGATTGAGGTCATCAATCACAATCAACTGTCAAATTGAGGGCCTCAAAGCCTTCAATCTATGTTGATTTAAAATATCATCAGTTCAACAAAACATAAGTTATTAGGATAACACATTTTTTTTGTTTTAATATCCCTTTACTAAAGTTTAAGAATTAATTTATTCATTGAATAAGAGATAGGTATATATATATATATGTGTTTGACATTAGAGTTTCAACCTTCAACTCATCTTTCACTCAAAAGATAATGGAACTCAAAAATATTATACTTATCCTAATTGTATAAGGTTCCAAATGTTAACACATACCATTTAGATTAGTAAAATTATTTTGTAATAACCGGGGACTTCCTGTAGGCTAGTGGTAGGAAATAAAGGCTTGTCGCACTATGGTTGTGGGTTCGATTCCTGCAGCTGTGTCCGACGCGACGGGTTATTCCCCACCCTGCAGGTTGTCCTTTTTCTAAAAATATAGTATTATAGTATTCCAGAAATAATCTTCAGAAAAGTTTTAACCTTAAACAATACTATTCAAAGTTCAACTTAATCCATCCCAACATTTATAGTTATCCAAAATACCTCTGTCCAAACTTTCTCTAAAAGGTCTCTTAATTCCAAAATCAATTGTAACATCAGATTCCCCAAACAAAGAAAAGTTTCTCTTATTGTCACATACTAAAAATATGATTACCTTAATCATATTAAAACCTTACTGAAACCAACAAGTACTGCAGTACAATCCTTATATAGATCACATTATTCTAATAACCAGGATATAATCCATGAGTCCGAAAGCATCAATACATTAGTTATTCTGCTTCAACTGTAGTAATAGCATAAGATTGTCCTTGATCCCTTGGCCTTTTCTGAGGTAAGTTTTCTTGACGCTTAGGACATTCATTTGCATAATGACCCATTTCTCTACAATTGTAGCATTCAACTTTGACAGCCTCTTTCTTTCCCTTGCAATCACGTGCCTGGTGACCTTTTTCTCCACATTTATAACAGACTCCCATTCCTTTTAGGCAAGTACCAGGGTGATTCTTCCCACAATTATCACATAATGGAAAATCCTTCTTTCCCTTTTTCCCTTTATCTGTCTCTTGTTCCACCGTTCTCTTCTTCTCTTGCTTTACTTTGTTGTCATAAGACTTAGAGAATTCCTTTTCTGTCTTGATAGCACATGAGACTATATCTTCGTATGTTGAGAAAGATTGTGACACTAGAGCTCGACGGAGAAATGGTTTTAACCCATCAAAGAAACGATCAATCTTACTTCTGGGGTTACGTATATAATCTGCAGCATGCCTCGCTAACCTTGTAAAGTTAGCCTCATACTTTGCGACATTCTCATCCTCCTTTTGTCTCAGACTCAAAAATTGCCTTTCCATATCCGCTCGATGGTCACGAGGAAAGTATTTTTCTAAGAAAAGCTCTTTGAACTCCCTCCATTCCATATTCGATATGTCATCATCTTCCTTTGTGTTTTGAATCAGCGACCACCACTGATCGGCATCTCCAGTGAGGCGGTAAATTGCCATGACAACCTTCTCCCTTTCACTACTCCCCAAGGCATGGAATATTTTCTCTAAGGAATTTATCCATTGCTCAGCTACTATAGGATTTGTACTCCCATTAAAGGTTGGTGGTTGTTGCCTCATGAAACGATCTAGCATTGATCCTCCACGTTGCGGATCAGGGTGCTCCATACGAGTAAGGTTGTTATTCATAACCTGCGTGAGTTGTCCCAGTATGGTAATAAGTTGATCAGCACCAGTTGTATCTCCAGGTCCACAATAATTATCTTGAGCAGGAGGGCAATCCCTACACGGAGTTCGTGCATTGATACAGTTTCCATTCCTTCTACTAGGCGCCATTTCTAAACAATGGCATAAACTAGATTAGTTTATGAATCAAAATACATAATTCCATACTTGTAAAATACTTAACATAAATTGAACTATTTATGGATATAATCCATAATCATAAAAAGGTTTTATTTGAGGAAGTATATACTCATAACCGTTCATAGTGGTTTGTAAAGAAAATGAGAATTATCCTAAGCGTATCCCCCGGGAGTGTCGTAACCAAGAGTGCAGCAAGGCCCGTTGTCGTGCACCAGTTCCCGTTCGAGTCTAGCTCAAAGCGGTGTTTTCGGGTTTTACCCCTAGGTACATCTGTGCCAGAGCCGCCTCTACCTGCTCGTATCCAGACAGGGATGTATTGCTCGGAAAACTCATATCATCTCTATAATACCAAAATTCTAGGAAGTTCTTCTATACTAATCCTCAAAGTCTATCTTTGGGCTATGTGCTCTAATCAGAGTTTATCTAAATCTAGCTTCCAAGGTTAGTACTAAACTGCCTCTGATACCAACTGTAACGCCCCGACCCCAGCTACCCAGAGTCGGTGCATTACTTCGTAACATTGGCATGATCCCAAAAGATCAAGTCTCGAAAGACCGATTAGTTTAGTAGCCTTGGAAACACTAGATACATTCATAAGTCTTTCATTACATCAAAATTAAACAAACTACAAAAAAACATGGTCTTCATAGTCCACACTCATATCTTCACTGATTATTCTTGCAAGTCAGTCATAAAATACTTCTTCACAACCTGGAAAATTTTTAAACATTGAAAGGGGTGAGCTCAAATGCTCAGTAAGGATAACAATAATGCGGAAGCTTTCATAAATAAACATTAACATTTAAGGCAATGTATAACTAAAACAAAAGCCTCTTAAACATGAACTTCAACATAATATGGCAAAAGTAAAATGAGATAATGCCATTTACTTCTTCACATGGATATTCTACTGGTCGAATAATCACATGTAATATCAATAACCACTTTCATAATGAGGGAATGTATAATGCCGGACATTCTGAAACATTTTGTCAAGGCCTCGGCCAAGACATCTAAAATGATTAAGGCCTCGGCCAAAACCATAAATCAAATTGGGAAGGGCCTCGGCCAATTCCACGTCTAGTTGTCTCATGAGACCTACCGATGCATCGAGGAGCTATGGAGGGCTCCACCCGTCACTTATTAAGTCCAATACATTCCTCATATGAATAGGTTTAAACATATCATAAACCATAACATAATCTTATCACATAAAACATGGATAAAGGAAACATAACATTTCCACATTTCAATCACAAGATATCAATACAACACATTGATATAATAAAAAAGCTTTCAAAACCATTTTCAATACCAAAATAAATGAAAGTTAAAACTTTGTATTTATTTTTCATTAAAAAAAATGATGTCTTGTAGAGGAAGCCGAAACTCAAATAATAGTCACGGCGGCGGAGAAGTCGTTGTCTCCGCATAAGTACGGAAAGAAAAACATTCCCTTTTGTCGTTTAGCAAAACACTTCGTATAAAAAAGATTCCTTTTGAATAAACGTAAAAGTCAAAGGGGTTTATACACCGTATAAAAGAAAGTTGTGTATAAAACCAAATATGTCTTAGTGGATGGTGATTGAGACGAAGTCCTTAAAAAGATCATTTTTAGAATAAAATAGATCTATTATGTGTATTCACTATAGGTACACATAAAGAAAGTAAAAATACAAAATAATACATAATAATATCATGACATAATTTGAAAGTAGGAGATTAACCCAAAGAATGGAAGTTGGGTTAAGAAGTTCCCTTACAAGATCATTTATAAATAAAATAGATCTATTATGTGTATTAACTATAAGTACACATAAAGAAAGTACAAATACAAGATAATACATAACAATATCATGACAGAATTTGAAAGTAGGAGATTAACCCAAAGAACAGAAATTGGGTTAAGAATTTCCCTTACAAAGATAATTTATAAATAAAATAGAACTATTATGTGTATTAACTATAAGTACACATAAAGAAAGTAAAAATACAAGATATGACATAATAATATCATGACTTAATTTGAAAGTAGGAGATTAACCCAAAGAATGGAAGTTGGGTTAAGAAATTCCCTTACCTCGTGTCTGACTTGACTCAACCGTTCTTTAACCCCCTGAATAATAAACTAGAGTTAATTACTATTTACTTAAGAACCTTTTTCATGTTCATTATTCCTTTTATATCCCTTATTACCATTTTATGAACATTATTTAATTATTTAAGTTAATAACGATCGTTTTGTCGATCTTAGGTACTTGAGTCAACAATAAACTTCTTATAATTACAAGTTGTCCATGTGGTGAAATGTCCATTATATCCAGAATTATATTCATGATTTAGATATCAAATATATCATATATATCCAGTATATACATTCATTCATAATATTACGTAACATTCAGAGGTAAGAAATGAAATGCACCGTTCATGGAGACGGTAAGCCGTACGTACGCATGAACGCTACTTTCATTTCTATTTCGTATTAAATGTAATGAAATCATAATTATATAAAGGTATAATATAGTTCCAGTATAATATCATATATAATATCATTTACTCCATCCTTTATACATCCCACATATGGCATTAACGATTCACATCACTTTGAGGGGGCGGTAGTCCGCGCTTCCTAAAATGAAGATATCGTGTTTTACCCATAATGGAAACCATAAAGGTATGCCCAAAATGAAAAAAACAGAAGCTTAAGGAAAACATAAACATATTATATATCATATATAAAAATAGTGACATCATAATGGCCACCTTTGAAGGTGTTAAATGAGTGTTGAACAATCATCGTTTCGGGAGGCAGAATTTCGCCATCCACGGAAACCTTATGTTCTTTAACCATTTGATGTAGTTGTGTGGAAGTGTAGCTCAAATAAATCTTATAACAACATCCTAGTATATTTAAGATACTGGTGTTGTTACAAAAGAAGTAAATAAAAAGAGTTTAGGGGGTTGGAGAAGCAAAATAAAACAAAAGAACATGAGAGAATGAATTACCTTAAAAAGTGTAACTCCTTTTGAGTTGAGCCTAAAGGCTTCCTTTGAAAGGATTCTGCCCAAAGGGAATCCTCTAGGATGAGGAGACGGATGTGGAGAGAGCAAATGGGCAGGGGTTGGCCGAGCCAATGGCTTGAAGAGTGTGTGAAATGAGGTAGAGGTGGGGGCCTTTTATAAGAGGAGAGGAGGGGCACTTTTGGAAAGTAAAGGAACATTACATTATTTGAAAATGTGTTTCGGTTTTAAAAGGTCCCACATTGATAGAATTCGTGGATAAGGTGATAAGGCATCGAAATCCACTCATCCAATTGGTTTTGGCCATGTGTAGTTCATAGATTTTATATTATCTTTCCATTTTATTTAAATCGTCAAATAATGATGTCATCGCTGCATCATTATTATGTCATAAATAAATAAATTTATTTAATGTCTAAAAATTATAAAAAAAATACTATGATATAGGAAATCTTTTTATCTTTCCAATGACTATTTATAATCAAAAGTTGGACTTGTGTAACCCTACTTAAAAATTGTTTTAGTAAAACACTTTATGTTAGTGTCATTTTCACTTTAACATTAAATAAAAAGTAATTTATGTTATTTCCCAACAAAAGTGGATCCATGGGGTCCCCAAGTTAGGCCATGGCTTGTCTTGGTCGGCCATGACTCAACCAATGAGGTTGGGACATGTGTCTAGGTCATTTCATATTATTAATGTATTATTTATACCTTAAACTACACTAATTACCACTAATCGCGATTAAGAACTTAAAAGTTACTATTCACCAAAAAATTATTTTGATCTCATTGAACCACATTTTACTTCTTAATGACAACCATGTATGTCGGATTTTTGAAAATCAAATCACAGAAGTTGTAATATTTCATTTAAACGAAAAATCAGTTATTTAACTACCACTTAGTGGTTTCACTATTCATCAAAAATTGAAGTTTTTCAGAATAAGGCCAAAATTTCACCCTAAGCTATAATTGATATTCCGAATTCAAAAATGATGTCTATTTTACAAAATTCCAAACATATTAGTTGCATTAATTAATTTTATAATTAATTCCCGCTGTCACAACAAATAGCGTGTTTTTTAGAAACAATTTATATCAAAAGATTGGCAATTGTTTATGTCCAATTTCAATGTTAAATTAATTCTAATGACCACCATTGGATAAAATGGTAAAAATATATTCTAATTATACTTTAAAACCACCAAATATTATAATTTATCACTATAAATTATTTTTATTAAAAAAGTTGTTTTAAGTATTTTTCACTATTCATAAAAATTTTGAAGTTCTCAGAAAATTACAAAAAATTCAACATAGGCTAATTTCAATATTAGGAATACAAAAATGAAGTCCATTTTGAAATATAAAATCTCTATAATTTTAAAAAGTGGTTATTACTATTCATAACGGCTACTTTGATTTGTCGCGATGTTTTAGAACTCGAAGTTGCGTACAATGCAAGCTATTGCATTATTGAATGAGAAGCGTATCGTGGAAGCTCGGGGTGTTACAATACTTATTCAAAGAAAACATTTTTATGATTGTGGATTATATCCACAAACTTTTGAATTTATGTTAAGTGTTTTACAAGTTCAGGATTAGGTATTTAGATTCATAAACTAATCTATTGTATGCCATTTTTTAGAAATGGTTCCCAGTAGAAGGGATGAGAACTCCAGCAATACACATGATCCAAAGAGTAAGAAGGATCATATAATTTATCGTCCTAAGATAGAATTTAAAAAGAAAATTATCTCCCACATATTATCACCATATGAAGAAATAGTATCATGTGTTGATAATATATGTAAAGAATTATCAGAGTCTTATGTCTTTAAAGGGAATCCAGAGAAGAAAAGGATGGAAGAGAGAAGGATAGATAAAGGGAAGAAGGTAAAGAAGGATTTTTCTATATGTGATAATTGTGGAAAGAATCACCTTGGAAAATTCTTGAAGGGAATGGTAGTATGTTATAATTGTGGAGAAAAAGGACACCAAGTACGTGACTGCATGTGTAAGAAAAAGGTTTCAAATGTACAATGCTGCATCAGCAAGGAGTTGGAACACTAGGCAAACCAATGTCCCAGTCATCAGACTATGCCGCAAATGATGCTATTAGATAATAATCAAGTTATGATACTACCATAAATGAAGAGGAATTACTAGTGTTCTTATGTTATTATTTTGTAATTATTTCATTTAAGTGTTGTATAAATGATGTTCTGGAAATAAATAAGGATTGTACTGCAGTTTTATTTCATTGAGGATTTGAGATTTTATGGTGCTAAGAAAAGTGACTGTACAGATAGTAAAACTTTTTGTAAATTACATGGTTGAAGGAAAGATAAACATTAATATGGTCCTAATATTGAGGTACTGATTTTGGAATAAGATATGGTTGCTTTGGGTAAATTATATTGGATATTCTTGAATACCTTGAAACATATTAATGATTTTTCATCATGGGGGTTTACAACATTTTTGGATAGAAGGAATATATCTAGTACTCTATAAAGAATAATGGAGCATGAATATAATCAATAAGGTTTTATGGTAATTCATGATGTTAACATGTTTTAAAATAATACAAGGTAAAGGTCTTCACATGTTATTACATGAAAAAAAGGATCCTCATTGTGTGAAACTTCCTTATAAATTTTGGACTGTGAGTTTGGATAGTAGTATTTTGTAAAATTCTAAAGGTTGTAATGGATAAAGTTTGAATGGTTATTTTTGAATTTTTATAAAAGGACAACACGTAGACCGTGTGACAAACCGTCACGTTAGACAAAGTTGTGGGAATCGAACCCACAACCATAGTGCAATTGAGATTTATCGCCTAGAACTGGACTACGTGAAGTTCCTGGATTGTATAATGTAGTTTCTTTTCTTAAATGGTTTGATATGTGAATTATAAATTCATTATATTTGGAACCCTATACGATTAGGATTAATAGAGTATTTTTGAGTTTTATTATGTTTTGGGGTGAAAGATGAGTTTGTGGTAGAAATTTGTTAGTGGAAAAAACTCTAATTATAAAGTAAGTATATCTCCATATGATCTTATCCAATCTCATAAATAAATTCCTCAACATTAATAAAAGTAACCTAGAAAAAAAATTATGTCCTTGATGGTACCTTAGATCATCACAAATTTATGGCTTTGTGATTGTTGGCCTTTTCATAGCCATGTTCTCTACCACTATCTATAAGATATTGATGGTTAAATTTCTCTTCCATATCAATATTTTCCAACATGGAACCCTAGTATGTGTTATTTTCCGTAACCTTCATACTTACCACTCTTTCTTTTAAATAGCGGCCTCATTAATCCATTTTTCGATGTGGGATTTCAAATAAGATATTTTGAAATGTCAACCCCAAGTTTAAAATACCAAGAATAAATTGCGAGGACGCAATTTATTGAAGGAGGGGAGGATGTAACACCCTAAGCTTCCATGGTACGCTTCTCTTTGAATAATACAGTAGCATGTGTTGTACACAAATTCGAGTTCTAACACACACCACAACCAATCAAACTAGCCATTATGAATAGTAATACCCACATTTTGAAATTTTATACATTTTATCTTTCAAAATGGACTTCAATATTGGATTCAGAATATTGAAATTATCTTAGGGTGAATTTTTGGAACTTTTCTGATAACTTTCATATTTTGATGAATAGTGAAAATTACTAAATTTTAATTAAAAACAACATTATTAATCGAAATAATTAAAAGTTATAAATTATGAAGTTGAGTGGTTCTAAATTATATTTAGAATATATTTTTACAATTTAATCCAATTTTGGTCATTGGAAATAATTTCACATTTAAAATGAACATAAACAAGTGTCAATCTTTTGATAGTTATTGTTTCTTAAAAACACGCTTTTTGTTTTGACAACGAGACTTAATTTTAAATTAATAAATCAAACTTCTATGTTTTGAATTTGGTAAAATATACTTCATTATTGAATTCATAATATCAAAATTATCTTAGGGTAAATTTTTTGTATTTTTCTGAAAACTTTTAATCTTTGATGAATAGTGAAAAACACTAAGTTATAGTTTAAAACCGAATTTTTATTTAAATTATTATTTATTTTATTTAAATTATTTAATGTCAAAATAGATATATAATACCAATATAAGTTCAATTTAATTAATTGGAGTCAGTTTATAATAATTTTAGACATATATAAATTTTATTGAACTTTTCACCGTCTTTTACGCACTTCCTATGAGCTTTTGCAAATTCACATAAAACAAAATTTTACCGCTTCTATGAGCTGAATTTAGAAAATCCGAGAGACACGGTTAATATCATGGAGTAAAATGTTGTTCAATGAGATGAAAATAATTTTTGGTGAATAGTAAATTTTTACTTTTATTTACCACGGTTAAAAGTAAATAGGGAAATTAAGGGTAAAAATGATATTAATATTACCCTCACACATGTCCTAATTCTATTGGGAAAGTTTATCTCGGCCAAAAATAACCGTAGGAATAAAATATTATCATTTAGGTCCACTTGGATTAGATTAGGACATTTATTTTTATTTAATTCAAAGAAGAGTTAAAAGAGATAAAATCAAAGTTTAATAACTAAAACATTTTTAATATAGGGTTTTGCATAAGATAAATTCGATTATAAGTATTAATTAGAAAGATAAAATGATTTAATACATCATGGTATTTTATTTATAATTTTTCGGCATTATATAAATAAATTTATATATGACACAATGATGATGCAGTAATTACCTTATTCATGAAAGAATCAAATAAATGGTATTATAAATATTAAAATAAATATAATTTCGAAGTTTTTATGACATCCAAGAATTTTCTAGGATAATATGACATGTTATTATTGATTCAATCTATATTTTTAAGTAATAATTTTGTTATTATTTTAACAAAAAAATACAAAATAGTGTCAAAATTGACATAAAGTAGTTTTTAAAACAAATATTATATTATTAATTGATATAATGATCCTAAAAGTATAAGGTTCGGTAAAAATATTTATATATTAATATCTATTACATTAATGAACCAATTGGGGTTCTATTGGTAGTATATAGTAGCTTTATTAACCATATAGTGTAAGAATACAAGAAGACACAGTAAAAGTTAAATTATTTAACTTAGATTTAAATCTAAATGATAAGGTTAAAATGGTAAGCTAAACATGTATAAAACCTATTGGTTGAGTTTTTTTCTACCTATACCCAACATAGAATTTAAATAATAAACTTTGGATCCATTAGAAACCAAATATGAATTTATTATAAAATAATATTTTAAGTTTTTCCTAAGGTGCCCCTCACCACTCTTATAAAAGGGCACTCCCCCTTCTCTCTAATTCACACCTTCTAAGACATTTTTCTCAGCCAACCCCTACCCAAATAACATCTAAAATATCCTCCCTTAATCCTAGATGACATATTTTGATCATAAAGCCAACCTACAGAGCCCTTTTGATCAAATCAAAAGGAAGAACCCGAAGAAGTGCTAATGATTTCACCACCCTCTTTCATGTTCCTTTCTTCATTCACTTACTTTTTCTTTGTTTTTTCCATTATAAGATAATAAATCCAGTATATTATATATAATATGATGTTATTATAATTATGGTACAACCAAATTCATTATTCTATCCACCCTTTGATTGATATGTCACCATACGTGCGTACGTACGGCTTACCGTCTTCACGTCGTAGTGTAATTGTTATTCAATACATTATTATTTGGATCGGTATAATAATTATGTGTATTTGATGTAAATAATAAATATAACATGATAAGGATTCTGTATATATTATATACCATCCAATTATATATTATAATAATATCAAAAAAATGATATTTTCTCTTGTGCGTATGTATGGATTATCGTCTCCACGGTGCGATGAGATTCATTTCCAAGTTCACCATTCATCGACGATTATAAAAATATATATTACTAATAAGTATGTAATATATGAAATAATAATTCTACTGGATATATATATATATAAGTATTTATGTACGAACATATATCTTATTCACTTACTTCTGTTCAATACTATATTAAAACGGAAACAGTGTTTATGCATATGTACGGACTTCCATCTCCATAAATGGTGTTTTCCATTTCATATATAAGTCTATTGTAAATTTTTAATATTCTAAATATGTATGATAATAAATCATGTTTTATATTCTGGAAGTATTTATATCATGATCTATGAGATACAATCAAGATTAACAAGTTAAAATACGTACGATAAAGAAAACAATTATTACCCGAAATATTAATATAACATGGAAATTATTATTAAATGGGTAGTATAAAGTCATAAATTAATAATGTATGATATCATAAATATTAATATGGTTCTGGTATAATTTAGTAACATACTATAGTCTTCATACAGGAGGCTAAACGTACACTCGACTAAAGGAAAGCGTAAGGTAAGGTGTTTTTATCTCACTCCTTATTCTCGTGAGATTCATGCCATATTGCAACTATTACCTTTTGTGTGGTGTAAGTACTACCCATAATTATATTATTTGTGTAATACACTTTAATATATGTGTATTTACATATTCATTGTATGATACCTCTTTCATGGGGTGTATGTTTTTTATGTTACGAAATTAGTAATGGTTTATTTCACAATCTCTACATTATCTGAGGTTGTTTATGCATAATTATCTACTGGAACCTCTTTATCATCCACATCATTGTTTCATAAAGATGTCTTTCAAAACATTTTTACTATTTAATAGACAATGGGTTAAAGTCATTTATACCCTTATTTGACTTTATATGTTTTGAAAGGAATCTTTCCGTCAGTTTTGAAACAAGTTACTTTTTAACCATTTCGACAAAATTATGGTAAGAATGTATTTTTTTAACTTATACGGCGAGTGAGATTATTCTCCGCCATTATTACACCTTTGAAGCTTCCCTCACAAGCTTATAAATATATTTTAAAAATTATTTTTTTCTCTATAATTATGTGAATTTTAAATGATTTCAAAAAAAGATATATTTCTCTCAAATTATTTTGATTTCATCTATGTCAACATCCTTTGATGAATTTTACACTTGTTTCAAGTTGATTTATTATGATAAAAACCATCCATATTGTATTTAATGTTTTGTGATATGTTTGACTATGGATGAGTTATTTTTATTCCATTAATGGTTTATGATTAATGTTTTGACATTTCGTATGTTAGTTTTAATACGAATGTTTATGTTATATTTCATCCTCTTCTTAAGATGAATGTGTTGGACTAGTATGTTCCGGGTTGGAGACTGGTAAAAGTAAGCCCTCGGGGTTGTGGTCCGGTTACAGCAGACCCTCCAGGTTGGTGTTCAGTTATTAGAGGCACTCTGGGTTGGTGTCTGGTTATTAGAGGCACTCCGGGTTGGTGTGCGGGTATTAGAGTCACTTAGGGTTGGTGTCCGATTATTAGAGGCACTCCGGGTTGGAGTCCGGTTACATAGGCTCACCGGGATGGGTTCCAGTTACAGTTATCCCCTAGATCTTGGCACGAGGTCTTGAAAAAGAAATTAAAGTTCAGCATTATGGATTCCATCATTATAAAGGTGGTTATAGATATTTCATGTGATTATTCGATTAGTAGAATAACCTTGTGAATAAGTAAATGGAATTATTTCATTTTATTTATGCCATATTATGCTGAACTTCAAGTTTAAAAGGCTTTTGTTTTAGTTTTATACATTGCCTTAAATGTTTATGCTTATTTTTGAAAGTTTCAGCTGCATTGCTTACGCTTACTGAGCGTTTGAGCTCACCCCTTTCTATGTTTTATTTTCCCTAGATTCAAAGAAGTGTATTGTGATTGATATGCAGGGTTAAGCCAGGGGAATATCGGTGTTAATAAAGGATTATTTATGTTATTTTTTATGTTACAAAGTTTAATGTAACATTCATGTATGTAATCTATTTTCCAAGACTGCTAAACTGATCGATCCTTCGGGAATTGATTCCTCGTAATCATGCCAATGTATTAAAATAATGCACCGACATTGGGTAACTGGGGTTGGGGTGTTACATGACAAGTGGGTTATCAGGGTCCTGGTGAATGGATACGTCAGCCGTCGTACCATCACTGGACTCCCTGGCCTGAGAGCCGCTCTCAAGACACGTTAACAATGTTTCCCTAAATCCAAACCAATTCCTTTTTAGGGACATCTGAACAACATCCCAAGGAACGAACCACCTTTGATACCACTTTTTCATGACCCGACCATACCCAGGCTCGAGCCACAACTACCCCAAGCCCGCCTCCATAGTCCAGGGGCTGGCGACAAGCACCGAAGGCTAAACAACTTGGGGAGGCCTTTGCCTGTGTACCTGTACACACACACGCAGCACAATCAATGCAAAAGTGTAGAGTAAAATAAAATACAAGCAATGTAAAGTGAAACTGCTACAAATAAACCACCATGTGCATTGACCTCTAGTAATAGAAATCAAGTGCTGAAGGTAAACTGAAAAAAGGAAAGGGGAAAACACACGCCCAACCAGAAAAAGGTGCAACAACCCAGCAACAGGTAAACAAAAGAAAAACAGCTGGAAGGGTCCACCACCTGGAACCTGACTACGACCACTGCACACGGTCCAAGCTCCCAAACTCCTAAACTCCTATGACTTCATGACCAACATGTCCGTCGTCTGTAAGGGAACACCAAGTGCGGGAAAATACCAAGCAGGGGTGAGTATAAAAATACTCACTAGGATAACCCGAAGCCTCGAGAGAGAAGAAAAGGAGGTACCGAAGGGTGAGCAGTAGATCGAATAGGAAAAAGTAAAGCAGTACAACCGAGAGTGCAGGAAAGAGTAACAGTAGAGAGTCCATCTCAACCCAACAAGAGAATGGAGGTAGACTCGTCCAGACACAAGGAGCTACAAACAGTGAGAATATGAACTTCTCATCGAGTCTTCTCTACATATAGCAGGAGAGTAGACTCGTCCAACCAAGAGAAGCTAGACACGGAAATCATGTGGCATACCCCACATGTCTTCCCCTCTCCTGGAAAGAGAGTAACCAAACCCAAGAAGTGGGTACTGGAACAAGGTATACATATATATATGATCTGACAAAAAACCCTAACAAGATCGTAAGGGGATCTCTGTCCCATATCTCCGCCCAAAAATGTGAGAATCCAACAGTCCCAGAAGTAAACAACATCGATTTCTAGCATCCCACACGTCTTCCCTTAACTGCATGTCAAGGGGCTCAAATCACTGCACCATTACACTATCTGCTTTGGGTGGCACTGACTCCCCCGCACGGTTTTAGGTCATTTCCCAAGGACGCGTCTCGGTGGTTAAAGCGCCCCTCATACTTGAGAGTTTTGGGGGGAACGTCAAACCACCCCTCGTCATTCCCCGTAGTCGAGAGGTCTCCTCAAAGTCAAAAGGCAACCCCCTGCCCAGCCCCGCTGGAGGGTAATCCCTGGAAGTCAACGGGTTCCCACTGGAGGGAGACCCAGAAAGAGTCGACGGGTGCCACACTGCCCAGTCCCGTAAAAGGGTAATCCTGTAAAGGGATACCTGGCTAAAGTCGTCGACGAGTCCCAATGCCCAGTCTCGTAAAAGGGTACTCCATTGGAGGGAGGCTCAGAACCGTCATCGGGGACCACTTCCAAGCCAAGCTGAAGGCAAACCTGGCATCGGGGACCACTTCCCATGCCATATGGAGGTAATCCCGGCATCGGGGACCACTTCCCAGCCCCACAAGAGGTAAACCTGACACCGCTCTGGCCATCATTACCGGATGGTACTGCTCGGTGAACACTGCTGTACTGGTCATCCCTTCTGGATAGTAACCCACTGGCCATCCCTGCTGGATGATACCGCTCTGGCCATCCTTGCTGAATGGTACAACTGGACAGCCCTGCTGGAAACAACCTCCTGGCTAGCCCTGTTGGAAACAACCTTCTGGGTAGAGGATCGCTGCCCGTGTAATGTGTTGGTCACACCGAATCCACAAGAACTCTACCAGGGAAAATGTAGTAACTCCGCCGACCATACCATCGAGAATAAAACCAAGGGAAAAACACTCACTCATCTGGTCGAAACCATCGTGAACCGGACCAGGGGGAAACCCACCCAACCCTGCTGGTGGAAACCATTGTGAACCGGACCAGGGGGAAACTCAACACTGCTGGTCAACAAACAAGAATAGAACCAGGGGAAAACTCAACCCTGCTGGTCGAAACCATCGTGAACAGGACCAGGGGGAAACGCAACCCTGCTGGACAACAATTGAGAACAGAGTGACCCTCTATGTCACGAGAGGTCAGTGGTATGCAAAGCAGAACACTCTACGCACATGGGGTCCACACGACGTGTGGCCCCAAGTCAACTCCAACCAAGCGCACAAATGTTCTCATGTACAAACAACAACATGTACCTCCAAGTGTTCCCATATACTCCAAGAGTATAACACGTTCCAGGCCAAAGGCTATCATGCACACGGCACCCAACGTCAACGTGAAGGGCATGAACGTAACAACTCCAACATTCCACCACAACGACTGAGGCACGTCCAACCACATCTCTTAAAGCATTACTTCACTAACACAGGAATGCATGTGATCACACGCCAAGGGTCTTCTACAAACACAATAGGACAAACCACTACCAGAGCACCTTACTTGCTTTCGCATTTGAAGAGATCTCTAAAGAGACTCTGAACATCTAAACGGATCCCATCGTTGTAATCCTCGTGAAAAAACATGTGAGATCGACTACTTACTCGCCTCTAACGGATATCCAATGGAAAATTCATCCAACACCGCTTTACACCCCAAACGGCATCCCATGGTCCCAAGCCTTGGCCCCGAAAATAGTCAGGCGCATCACACCATTGTCATCCCCTTGAGAAAACATGTCAAAAGGACTGCTCACTTGAGTGGAATGGATATTCGGAGAAAAAGATGTGTTCCGACATACCGAACATGAGCGTTGTTGTGTGGGACCCATATCCTGGTCCCAAAGCACTTCTAATGGATCACACCGTTGATATCCTTTTGGAAAAGTACACAAGATGGATTATTCAGTTGTCCAAAACGGACACCCGGTGATATAGCTGGAAATCCCAGTCAACTCCCAAAATGAACCTCATGGGGCCTGCACCACCGGGCTGAATTAGAGCGGGCATATTGTGCCAATGCAATTCCCTCGGGATAAACATTTAGAAATGACTGCTCACACACCCCGAACGGATGCCCGATGAAAAAAGTTACAAAAAGATGTGTGCAGCTTGAAAGACAGACCGTGGGTCCCACACCTCAACTCCCACTTCAACGCCTGAAACCACATTGGAAAACTCTTCCTCGGCACCAGGGTCCCAATGCCGCTGATGGTGCTCAAAACCGACAACGGATGTGTCTGCGTCGCCCAAAAGAAAAACCCCCAGAAATAACGCAAATACCCTTAAAGGTGTGACACGCCACTGAGGTCCTCATATGGCTATTTAAAAATTCCAGAGGCCATATCAAAATTCTTTCCTCGAAATCTGGAGTACACTATCGCAGACAACATGCAAATAGGACACCCGTGGTGGAAATTAGGGGCTTCCGAGTCAAGGGGGCCATGCCCCTTGGGTTGGACCAGCCTGGGCCGGCCGGTCTGCCTGTTCTAGGCCGGCTCAATGTGCGGGCTTGCGGCTTAGACATGCGGGCCGGCTGTGGACCCACGGTCCACTCACAGACCAACCACAAGGCCGGTCGTCCTTTCCATGGGAAGACCCGCGAGATGTGGGTCTTTGTTCCTCGTGGGGTCATGCGCCGCGACCCCCTGTTCTCTGACGCGCCCGGCGAGCTCGCCCGCCTTGCTGGAAGTGTCCCGCACCCCAGCTCACTGCACTGACCTAGAGAGCCTGCTAGAGCTGAGCCTCCGCCGAGGCCTCCCGCTGAGAAGCCACCCGTGTCGTCGCCCAGCTCCGAGCCGCCACCGCCTGAGCCGAAGCCGCCCGCCGGAAAACCTCCAAAACCAGCAAACTTCACCGGATGTTTGCGAGCATGTCGGGACTCAAATTTTAAATCCTAAAAGTGCATTGGGGAGCTCGGAACAAAGGATATTCAGTTATGGGATTCTCTTGAAGATCATTTAGAAATTCAATGCAAATATATCAATTCAAAGACGGTGCAGAAGTTTAAAACGAAACAAAATGACGCCTACCTGTTGGGTGTAGCTTGGAGCTTCACCGACGGTCCTCCAGAGTTGTCGCGCCTCGCCGCTGTTTATTCAACCTTGATCAAAGGAAGGGGAAGAGGTAGAGGGGTTGAGGGATGTTTTTTCCCGGAGATGCAAATGAGTGGAGAGGGAGAAGGGTATTTACTTAAATAAGATATAAGCATTAATTAAGAAACCCCTCCCAAAATAAGTCTGCATCTGAAACCTCTTGCACAGTCAAGGTTAAGCCTCCCCTAGGGTAAGAATCACCTCCATACCACAACGTCGGTCTCAGAATTGTAATCTGAGGCACCATTCAAAAGTTATAAAACTAAACACCCGAGGCCGCCAAATTACAAAAACGCCCACGGGGCCAATTTTCACTAACTGCCCACGACCGCGAAAAATTCACCCCTCCTAGGGTAAACGGCACGTTCCGGACTCAAAGGTGTTTTCAGTTTTTCAATCCAAGCCACTGTTTAAGATATACTTGAGTTAAGCCATTAAATGAATAAATTAATTAATTTAATTATCCTTTTAACATTCGATTAACGGGTGAGGGGTCAAAACGTCCCACGCCGACATTCTTTATGTCTTTCCTAGGGTAAGCACCCCATTATGGACCCCTCCATGCACTCATATTTAGTAACTGAATCACCATTTAGTATTTATCCCATTTATTTGGCTTGTCTAGTGTGAACGCACTGAAAATTTAATTTCGGCCACACCGGGACTCAGAATCGCACGCCGTCTAAAGGCACTACTTTGGAAAAATATCAAAAATATTCCGAAGTCTTTCACAAAAAAAACCAGGTTCTTACACCGTGAACGATAGTGGATGCGGTCCAGGCCGGTTGATGTGGTTCGCGGCTTGGGTGGTTCGTGACAGTGGACCGGCTCGGTGCCCGTCGTGCTTCGCGCCTGCAGAGGATCCCCGCCTCCATTCCAAGAATGACAGTGATCTGCGGGGGGGGGGGGGGGGGGGTGCTTCACGGAACCGGCCGTGTACCATTATCATTGGACCGGTCTGTGGACCGGTTCGGCTTGTGCCATCCTATGAGTATTCTCCACACTTTCCCACATTCCTTTGGTGGAAATTGGGTAAAATATATCTTGGATTAAAAGAGATTCTCATTCTCAATTGCGGATTTTTCATGACCCTACAAATACACCCCATCAGAATGGGGTACGATCGGAACAAATAGGAGGCCATTCTGATATAGAGTGGTCCTGAAACTTGGATGGTTTGTGGTAGACGGGTGGACCCGGTAGGGAACCATGCCTATAAATACGGTGGCTCTTCCTTTATCTTTTACTATATTCTTCGTGAAACGAGAGAGCTCTTGCTTTTTTTCTCTGTGTGCTCGTTCCTTCACGAAACACCTCGTCTGCGAACTAGCTGCCACTTCTGTGAACCATTCCACGTCCGTGCCTTACTTCACCCACAGACCAATCTCCCAGACATCAACTAATACCTTTAATTAATTAAAAATTAAGTCATGAAGGGCCGCGTAGGAACTCACTCCATGGTTTTGATGGTAAGTGGACTGAAATATTCCAGAATCTGAAAATTTCTTAAGTCTTCCGAACCTAACTATTTAAATCTAGGATTAAGATTCCGCGGAGCAACCTGGTTAGTGGTTTTCTGGACAAAGATCTGCGGGATAGAGTACCGCGGACCTTTTCCGCGTAGTCTTGGTTCATGGGATGTAGTCATCACGAACCACATTTTGAGTCCTGCTCGTGAACCTCGTCATGAAGGCTTCATGACTCCATTGGCCATATGCTTGGTATTTTTTTCCAGATGTTATTACTCCAGACTAACCATTTTCTAGTTTTTATAATGCTGGGAGAAAACATGGTCCCCCTCACCCTACACCCAGTCCTAATACCAAGACTATCCCAATTGGTTCTGAGAGACGTCTAGATATGATTCGTAGAGCGGAGAGAATCAAAGAGGACCCTAGTCAGTCCATCATTCCCGACGATGGTGTCTTGAAGGACTTTCTCTCTCCTGAGCTCCTGGGTTTTCTGCAATCAAATCAACTTCTGACTTATGGCTTCAGTCTTCAAGACGATGTCCCTATCCCCCCTACATTCTCAGGTCTTCTGTCTCCTTTCTCGTAAACATCACCAAAGTGCATTCAGGAGAACCTTACCTCATTGGGGGAGATGATCGGTGATTCTGATCTGAAAGATACTTTCATTTTGAGAGGCTCTTTTAGGACCTAAAGTGACCAGTGCACTCAAGACTTCTCCCAAGAAGATGTCTTCAAGAATTACCCCTCTATTATCAACCTTGCTTGAGTGGATCCTGACGCGGGGTGGATTCCTAGATGGGATCTTTGGTCTGGTAGTATTTTCTCAAATGACTGGGCATGGGCCTTCTAGGTCCATCATCATTTTCAGGAGTCCCCCGAGTCACTGGAAGCAGTCAATCTGTACTATGTAGTGTGGGCTTCCTAGTTCGTTGTTTACCCGCCATCTTGGATCCTCCCTGACCTGCTCAGTCGCTGGTGTTCAAGCACTAATACTTTCCACCTTTCCCATGGTGAAGTTGGCATTAGTTTATGGGACATCTACCAATTGGGAGGGCTTCAGGTTATTGGTGATATGTATGACGAGTTTCTGCCCATTCCTGATGCATGCGAAAACCGCGAACAAGTGCCTTTGTTGGCGAGGGATCTGCTAGTAATTGTAGAGTGGTCACTGGGTCAGGCTTTGCGTGCCCGCTCTCTTATTCCCTATAGCGCCCAGATAGGGATATTTCTAAACACCACTGGTCCTATGCCGAAGATCAAGCTCCCCATGACTCATCCTTCTCAATAGTCACGAACCATCCCAGGTTCCTATTGGGTGGTTCTGGAGGCGGGTTACTACCTTTCATGGGGTTATGAGGTGTGCACCGGCACACCATCTATTCTCATGCTGGAAGGTCTGTTTGCTATGTTTTTTAGTGGGTGTCTATTCCTTTCTCGGTATATCAACCCAGGCATCAGGGCTTGCACCTTAATAATGGCAGTTGAGTTAGCGGAGGGCTTCCCGGTGAACTTGGTCATGCCCACATTGGCTCATATTTATGAACTACTGAGCCACATACAGAAGGGCGGGTCACCCTACCATCTAAGTGGGCCATTTCAATTCTTATACGGATGGATAGAGAATCATTGCCACTGTTACGAATATTGTCATAACACAATCATCTTGCTTCCTACCATTCGGCCTACCCTGCTTGATATAGCTGGGGTTCTCTTGAAGTCCCTCAGTTCTGACGAAGTCATCAATCTTCTGAGTGACATCTCATAGTTTTCTTTCACTCCCTACCTTAGCCCTTCTGGCATCATGGTTGACAACCGCAGGGGGGAGTCTATAGGAGCGTTCTTATGTGATTTCAGTACGGGATGGGTTCCTGTCCGTGTGGATTGATGGGGTTTCTCTGTACGAGTTGTATGCCCCCCATTGTTTTTCCCGCTAGTTTGGGTGTATGAAACTGCAAGTTTCCCTTCCCCCTCCTCAGGCTTGAGGACTGCACCCGGAAACTCTCCGTCAATGGGGGTTGATGCTGATGCGGGAGGGATCTGACACAAGCATTCCATTTACTGGCATGGGAGAGGCTTCCAGCCTATCCTTGGAGTATGCAAGAATGTGGGTAAAACATTATCCCGATAGGACCTTGGGGAAGGTTGTACAGTAGGATCCCAACTCAGGAGTCATTGTAGTTGTTGTGCCTACTACACCTTCCTCATCGGCTCTGATGGAGGACCGACTAAAGGCTCATCAGTCAATGCGACTCAGGGGATTTTCCTCTCTCAGCCCCTCTGTGGCCGAAGTTTAGATGGACCCAACCTTCCTGAACATGGATGAGGATGGAAATGTGGCTTCGGGTCCAAGCGAAAAAATTCCTGAAGTTTTATCGGCCGATACCAGACTAAGCAACTTGGTTCCCAAGCCCAAACCTGGGTTAGAAGCTTCAGACCTTCCAACTTCATAACCACCTTCTAGCGTGCATATGTCTGCGCTGATTGGAATTCCATACTTTGTCCTCGTGCCACATAGTGAGGATACCAAAGATCGTCATGTCATGGAGGACCACCGAGCAGTGCGCAGGTGGGCCTAGCCCTAGATTTGTGAGATTGTTGCCGAAACTCCTATGGCTGAGATGGCAACTAAAACTGAAGCTCTCCAACAACTTTTCCTGGGTTTGGGGTTAGGTGGCTTTGACTATCGGAAATTTAATTTTCTCACTTTCCAGGTTGTCACTGTCCGTGGGGAAATTGTCACTAGTGAACACAATCTTGCTCACCTCGCCGCCTCTCATTGCGGGACCTGAGACCTTGAGGAGGCCATAATGAAGCTCCATCAGTTGATAGCATAAGAGGTATGCTCTCAAGATCAGACCACCGCCCTATCTATTGAGTTGCACGAATGCGAAGCTCAAGCACCGATGTTGAGGGATCAGTTGTCAAATCTGACTGGAAACCTTGAATCCACCAGAAAAAGGATCAATGACCTCCAAATGACAGTAAAGCATACTCATTCGGTGGCCGACATTGAGGCTAGGGAGTAGGCCATGCTAAAGAAGACTGGAAAAAAACATCATCGTACGGTTGTCAACTTGATGGAGAGAGCAAGATAGGATCCTTTATGACTGTCAGATCCATTCCTGTACACTCTGTTTTTCTCACCCCCCCCCCCTTTTTGTTGTTGGGATGGAGAGGCCCCAGCTTGTGGACGTCCTCCCTTTTTATTCAAATAGAATACAATCTATGTCAATCATACCTTGCTGTAAAATTTAATTGTTACTAGAACAATTGTTGCATAAATAACAACTCACTAAATCAGAATTAATCATAACTCAGGAAAATAAAAACAAACTCTACTTTTGCCTGGACCATGGGATCCAGCGAGCCTAGTTTGACTATTTCTAGGGTTTTGTAGAAAAACCCCAAAAAAAATTCATCTTTTATTTCAATACCCTAATTTTTCATGGGCCCATTTTGTGTGGACCCAGCGGGTATGGCTCGGCCTTTTCTTAGGACGGCCTTTTCGTGTTTTCGGCGTAACAGGCTTTATGCCTCTTTCGGTGAGTGGTTTAAAGTCCCGCCAACAAGACTATCATTACTAATGTTTTAGGTCGAACAACTTTGACCAGATATGGTGGGGCGAGGGTCCTAATGAGTATTGGTTGATTAAAAGGTGTATCAATATCCTTCATATGCATGTGGGGAAGTATGTTTAGATTTAAAAGACATGTTGGGCATGTCTCAAGGCATGGGAGCATTATCGGCGTGCAAAGGTAGGAAGATAATCACCTAAGAAAATATTTCCTTTGGTAGACGGTCCAGGGGTGATTAATAATCAGAGCCGTTGAGGTCATGGTATGAATAGTCGTGAAAAGGTGTCCTTATGGCATTGACTCTCATTTCTGATGGCCTGAGGACTTCATGGAAGTCCGGGTTATGGAAAGCACCATGGGTGGCTTGGAGAATAATGAAAACCACCAGGGGTGGATCGGAAAGGGTGTGTGACATCTGAAAGGGTTTGAGAACATCTGTATTAATCAAGGGTGTGGACACAGGGTCCCTATCCAATGCATTTAGTTAGCGTGAAGGACGGTTGGATATTGGCGTAGTTTTACGACGTGTAGGTTGGACATTCTTCAAAGTGGAATGGCTTCTCCTGGTTCTCGGTAATCTTGTTAGAGACGTTCCACTATATTCAGGAAGGGTTATGAAAGAGGTTGGTAAACTATTGCTCAGAGGGATTCTGAATCCCAGGATGGATATGGGGGCTCAAAGGCCAAGAGGCGTATGAAGAGAAGCATTGCCTAAGGAAATCATTCCTTTGGTAGATGGTCCAGGGGTGATCAATATGCAGAGCCACTAAGGGCATGGTATGCATAGTCATGTAAAGGTGTACTTAGGTCAATGATTTCTTTCTCTCGATAGCTGGGAAACATCAAGGAAGTTTTTGATTCGGGACCACCAGGGGTGGTTTATAAGGGTTCAACTTTTTATAAGTACCGAGTATGTTTTATGAGGAGAGGGTGCCCAGATATGGGAGAAACATCTAGGATAAATTTCTCAAGAATGGGAGAATTTATTCCTTCTCACACTGGTGTGAGATAATGGTTTGTGCAGGTCTGACCCGAGCACTGAGGGACATAGAAAAGCCTTTGTTCCTTACTGAACCCATGACAGGTTTGACTGTTTAGTTTAACAACATACGGCAAGGATGACTTTCGTGTAGTTTAACGTCATGTGGTAAAGACTAGGAGCATTATTAAAGGATGTTGTGTAGTTTAATGTAATGCATTGAGGATGGGGGGCATTTTCAACTAGTGAAAATGCTTGTATTTGGAGGCATTTCCCTGGATGTTTAACGCTTGGTCTTTGAAGTTTTATGCCACGCAGCCATGGTGTTCTGCGCAGTTTAACATTATGCGGTAAGGATGTAGTTGCAAAGGCCTCTATTTACCAGAATATAACTGGGCTTGAATACCTCGGCATGCCCAAGACATGGATAGGGGTCGATTGGCATAAATCATAGTTCCAGGGATTCTTGGATTAGGAGAATCTGAGGCCAGTAAGTGTACAGAGCTATGAAGAGTATCGCCTAAGGAAATCTTGAATTTGGTAGATGGGCCAGAGGCTATCAATATGTAGAGCCACTCAGGGAATGGTATGGATAGTCATGAAAAGGTGTACACAGGTCGATAACTTTCCACTTCTGATGGCCATGAGTGATTATGAGGATCTGTGATTGACCGGGCCACGTAGTCTGTAGTTTGGTAAGGAAATGTGTGGACATGTCAGGCATATTCGGCCTTGGTTGCTTTTAAAGCTTAAAGAGATCCATGTGTGGATTTATATTGCGCGCGGGGGTGTACCTTCACTCCCTGCAGTTTAACGTCATGCGTTAAGGAAGAGGTACTCCTAGTTTAGCGGTCATAGAGCTCAGACCATTGGGTGACAATTTCTGCAGTCACTCAAAGGATAATTGAGTTACCATGCTATGATATACTCTAAACAGGGTGGGGGATGAAGTTTGTGAACTGTAACTCTGAGGTTTCTCGGATCAAGAGATGTGGTGTGGGGGATCTGAGGTAGGTAAGCGTATGGAGCTAGGAAGAGTACCACCCGAGGAAATCTTGCCTTTGGTAGATGAGAAAGGGGCTATCAATATGCAGAGCTGGTAAGGGAATTGTATGTATAATCATGCAAAGGTGTCCCCGGGTCAATGACTTTCCACTTTCGATGGCCATGAATGATTACGAGGATCCGTGATTGCTTACAGTATAGAGTTCGGCATGTGGGGATAATGATGTCCGAGCATACAAGATACATCTTCACTGCAATTGTTTATTGAGTCCAAGTATACTAGCCCTGACATGATGTTCGTAGATGCAGGTCGTCATGTGAACCATGGGTGGATACATAGGCTAACCGGGTGGGGATAACCTGGCAATGTTTGGATGTAAAAAGGGGGACAAACTTGTAAACCACTACACCATAAACTTCTGGATCGGGAGATATGATATGGGGGTTATGAGGCCGGTAAGCGTACGAATCTAGGAAGAGTATCACCTGAGGAAATATTGCCTTTGGTAGACAGGCTAGGGGTTATAAATATGTAGATCTACTGAGGGTATGGTATGCATAGTCATGAAAAGGTGTCCATGGGTCGATAACTTTCCACTTCCGATTTCCATGAATGGTTATGAAGATCCATAATTGTCCTGGTCATGGAGTCTGATGTATGGAGAAGATGTATCCAAATGTGCAAGGAGTATTTCCATCTCATTTCACCATGTATCTTGGGTGGTTCGCGATGAAGTCCGTGCAGTTTTAATGTCGTGCGGTGAGGACGATGTCCGTGCAGTTTTAACGTCGTGCGGTGAGGATGAGGAATACACCATGTGCAGATCTAGTCCGTACACAGGGGAAGAGGGAATTTTTTTAAAATCTCCAATCAGCAATGGTTGGGCAAGTATGGAAAACCCAGACGTCACTATGTATCCTGCGAGGGCAGGAATCAAGCCATGTGTAGTTCCCTGAAGGAGGTACACCCCGTGCAGGGTTAGTCCGCACAGAGGGGAAAAGGGTATTTTTGACATTCATTTGGGGATGGTTGAGCCAGGGTGAGGGACCCTGGCCTCACAAATTATCCTGCGAGGTCAGGAATCAAGCCTCACATGGTTTTCTGAGGACCATGCATTTTTACATCGTGCGATGAGGATGAAAAATACACCCCATGTAGGTCTGGTCCGTACACGAGGGGAGAGATCATTTTTTTGAATGGTTGGGCCACTATGGGGAACCCTGGTGTTTCAACGTATCCCACGAGGGTAGGAATCAAGCCTTACATAATTCTTTTGGGGAATACACCCTGTGCGGGTCTGGTCCGTACGGTGGAAGGGGTTTTTTTTTGATTCATTTGAGGTTGCTGGGCCAGGGTGTGGAATTCTGGCATCACTACGTATACCGCTAGGGCAGAAATCAAGACTCACGTAGTTCTCTGAAAAACAATACACCTCGTGTAGGTTTAGTCCATTCATGGGGGAGAAGGGAAATTTTTTTCTATTTGTATCCTTATCCGTGCAGTTTAACGTCGTGTGGTAAGGACGAGGAATACACCCCGTGTAGGACCGGTCTGTACACGGGGGGAGAGGGTATTATTAACTTTTATTTGGGGGTGGGTGAGCCAGGATGGGGAACCCTAGCGTCGGTACGTGTCCCGCGAAGGCAGGAATCAAGCCGTATGTAGTTCTCTAAAGGAAGTACACTCCGTGCAGGTCTGGTCCATACACGGGGGGAGGGGACATTTTTTAATTTTACTCCATTTGGGGGTGGCTAGGCTAGGACAGGTGATCCCAGCGTCGCTACATATCCTGCGATGGCAGGAATCAAGCCTCATGTAGTTCTCTTTGGAGTACACCCCGTGTAGGTCTGGTCCATACATGGGGGAATGGGGCATTTTTAAATCATCTTATCCATGCAGTTTAACTTCGTGTGGTAAGGACGAGGGATAAACCTCGTGCAGGTCTAGTTCGTACATGGGGGGGGAAGGCATTTTTATCTTTTATTCGGGGGTGGCTGGGCCAGGATGGGAAACCCTGGTGTCGCTATGTATCCTGCGAGGGCATGAATCAAGCCGTATGTAGTTCTTCAGAAGATAATACACCCCATGCAGGTCTGGTCCGTACATGGGGGAAGAGGGCATTTTTTTAAATCCTTTTTATCCATGCAGTTTAATGTCATGTGGTAAGGACGATGAATGCACCTCATGCAGGGTTGTTCCGTACACGGGGGAAAAGGGAATTTTTAAATCTATTCGGGGATGGCTGGGCCAGGATTGGGGACCCTGGTGTCACTACGTATCCTCCAAAGGGAAGGAATCAAGTTGTACATAGTTCTCTGAGATCTGTGCAGTTTAACATCATGCTGTAAGGATGAAGTACTCTAAGTTTAGGGTCATGGAGTTTGGACCATTGGGTGCTTGGCAGTTTAACGTCTAGTAGCTCTGACGATAACTACTTTTAGTTATGCCGGTGAGGACGAAACAGTCTTAGTTTAGGGTCATAGAGTTTGGACCGTTGAGTTCTTGGTAGTTTAACGTCTTGAAGCTTGAACGATAACTGATTTTAGTTATTCCGGTGAGGACGAAATACTCTTAGTTTAGTGTTATAGAGTTTAGACCATTGAGTTCTTGTAATTTTAACGTCTTGAAGCTCGGATGATTACTGCCTTTGATTTCTAAGTGAAATACTTCTTCAGGAATCTCGCATTTGTAGGAGCAGTGGTGAATTTCCTATCCATGGAGATCAAGGAATATTCTCCATTGGAGTAGACCTTGTGTATAACATATGGTCCCTCCCACTTGGGCTCTAACTTTGGAGGTTTCTTTCTAGGTATCATTGGGGTCCGGAGGACCAACACCAATTCTACATCAAAGAAAGACCGAAGACGAACCTTTTTATTGATGGATCACGCAATCCGATTCTGATAGACATCCAGATTGTTCATGGTGTGCAAACACTTCTCGTCTAACAGCTCCAATTCACCTAGATGCTTTTTTTATTGCTCATCTTCAGATAACTGATGAAAAATCGAAATATGGAGCGAGGGAAATTGGAGCTCAATGGGTAGAACCGCTTCTATTCCGTATACTAATGGGTATAGAGTAGCCCTAGTAGCGGTGTAGATCATGGTTTGATAAGCCCACAGTGCATGGAAGAGTTTATCCATCCATGACTTCTTGTCTTTGTCCACCATTTTCTGGAGAATATTGGATAGGGTCTTGTTGAAATCCTCTATTTGTTTGTTGGTCGATGTGTGGTCGTGGGATGAGTGGTTAGCCTTGACACCATATTCTTGGTATAGTTTCTCCAATTCAGAAGAGTATAAGTTGGTGTCGTTATCTGTTAGTATGGTATGAGGGACACCAAATCTGGTGATGATATTGGTTTTCACAAAGCTGACAATGTTTCTTGCCCCGACTTCCTTAAGGGGTACAACTTCTGCCCATTTGAAAAAGAAGTAAAATTCTGTGAGGATATACCTCAGTTGTTTGGCTGTGGCGGGAGGATATGGTCCCACGACATCCATTCCTCAGATGGAAAATGCCAGGATTACTTGTCCTGATGAAGTAACCCCGGGGGTTGGTGTATGAAGTTGGCATGAATTTTGCATGAGTGGCATTTTGCGGTAAAGTTCTCAAAATCTCATGACACTGTGGGCTAATAGTACCCAAGTCTTCGAACCTGATGGGAATGTTTGGACCCCTCCTGATGTTCCCCACATACTTCGGCATGTACATCAGTCATGACAACATCGTTTTCTTCTCCATCAGTTCATCTAAGGAGGATTTCGTCGATGCCTCGTTTTTAGAGGACCTCTTACTGACCCGCACTGCCATATAGGACAAAGTTAATTTCCCTTCTTCATATTTTATCTCGTTCAGCCCTATCTGATGGAAGGTATCCCCGTTTATGGTAGTTTACAATCGGGCTCATCTAGCCAGTGGTGGGAGCATATGGCTTGGGGACAAGACTGATTTCGTTGATTTTTTCCATCTTAGTCTAGACAAATGGCAAGACCATTCGACGATGATCAATGCTCATAACTGTTTTATCTTGGTCTGGGTCATATAGGGTTGTGGCCAGATTAGCTAATGTGTCGGCCTGGCCATTCTGAGACCGGGGAATATAGGTCAATCTTGGTTTTATGGAGAATTCCGCCATTAACCCTCCGACATGGTCGAACAGGGGAATTCGCTCCTCTTTTTTAATATCATAGTCACCATTGACTTTCTAGATAACCAATTACGAGTCACCATTTAAATTAAGGTGTTATACTTGTGCCTGGAGTGCAAGCTCCAGGCCTACAATGATGGATTGATACTCTGCTTCATGGTTCGTACATTCTTCTGATTAGAGGAAGGAATATGGAAAGACTGCCTTTTTCTGGGACAAGAGTATTATCCCCAAACCCACCTTGTTAAATTTGGGATATTCCATCCTTTTCCCTATCGGGATTCGTGATGCGCCATCGAAAAACATTTCGCATGTTGGGAACTTCTCTTGAACCCAGAAGATGTCTTCATCAGGTAGCTCGGTGTCCAGTGTGGTAGTCCCTGTTGAATGGTGCTCCACCAGAAATTCTGCTAATGTTAGGCCTTTGATGGAATTTTGAGGCACAAACCGGATATCAAACTATTGTAGGATGATTTCCCATCAGGATAGGTTCCCGGTCAGCATTGGGCGGCTGAGGGTGTACTTGAGCAGGTTATTACGTGAGACCAAATGGACTTCATGATGCTGCAGATAATTTCGCAATTTTTGAACTGTGAAGACCAAGTCCAAACAACTCTTCTCGATTTTTGAATATCGAGTCTCAGCATCAATCATGGTTCGGCTGAGGTAATAGAGATTATTTTCACTGTCGGCGTCATTCTGTTGTGCGAGGAAGGCTCCTAGTGACCGTTCTAGGGCCATCACGTATATGATGAGAGGTATTCCTTTAACTGAGGGCATGAGCACCAGTGGGCTTAAAAGGTACCTCTTTAGGCATTTGAATGCCTCTTGGAAATCATCTGTCCATTGGTAGGTAACCCACTTCTTCATTAACCAGGTAAAGAGAAAACATTTTCCTGCCAGGTTGGCTATGAACTGCCTGATATAGGCCAGGTTCCCTTGGAATCCCCTCAAATCGGTGATATTGCAGGGAGGTTTGTCTTTTCTTGGTCGACTTTGATGCCATGATGGCATATGAAAAAGACATGGAATTTCACTGAGGTAACCTCAGAGGCGCATTTCAATGGGTTCATCTTCAGGCTATGTTTTCGATGATTGTTGAAGACGGTCTCAAGGTCTAACAGGTGATCTGTTCGTTGCTTGTACTTAACCACAAAGTCATCTATGTAACATTCGATGAATCTCCCGAGGAATGGTTTAAAGATACGATGCATGTCGCGTTGATATGTGGTGCCAGCATTCTTGAGACCGAAGGGCATGACCCTGTAATAGAATATTCCTTGAGGTGCTATGAAGGTCATGGCTTCTTCGACTTCTCAGGCCATTTGGATCTGATTATACCCATAATAACCTTCCATGAAGGAGAGAGCCCCATACCCGGCCGTTGCATCGATTAATAACTCGGTGATAGGGACCAGGAAGTTATCTTTCAGACAACGCTAATTGAGATCTCTGAAATCGATGCAGACGCAGATTTGTCCATTCTTTTTCTTGACGGGGACAATTTTGGCCAACCAGATGGGGTACTGGACCTCCCGAATAAAGACTTATTTAATAATATTATCAACTTCAGCCTCTATTTTGGCATTGTGTGAGGGGTGTGTCCTTCTAGTGGCCTATTTATAGCCCCGGTGGTCTTTTGGAAGGCCTAGGTGATTCGTCGCCACTTCGGGATCGAGTTCCAACATTTCTGTGTAATTCCAGTCAAACACATCCCGGTGTTGCCTCAAGAAGGATGTATATACCTCATGCTCCTTGAGGGACATAGCTGCACTAATGAGAGTGGGCCTCGGGTCTTCCTTGGTACCCAGCTTTATTTCTCTGAGCTCATCCACAATGGTGGAGATGCCTTACTCAAATGCAGGAGGTGCATCCCTGAGATCCTCCTCCTCTTCTTCTCCCAAATCCTCATCTTCTTGATCTGACAGGGGGAGTGCTCTTGACTCGGGCTCCTGAGAGTTCGGAGGCGTGGCATTGTGGGTGTCCTGAATCAAGTATTTGCCCCCAAATTGAGGTTTGGCGGACATTCCTGCATTGTCACGCTCGTCTGTTATGGCTGAAGTCAAGAGGACAGCTAAGTGTGTGTCCAAACTTGAAACCCTGCTCTCAATATGGTTGATGGGAAGTACGTAGTCTCTGCCAAGCTGCCTGAGGGGGTCATCAGGAACCATTTCCTAGCCATTTGGAGCAGGGATCCAGTCGACACCATCGATCTAAGGAATATTGTTCTTTTGCTCATAAAACCCGGTGTCAAAGTAATGTGACTCGGAGAGCTCGAAAGGGGCCTTGTCGGTGTGCAATGTCCCACTTTTTCCATTGATGCAATACATGATACACTGGTTTTAGGATGAAGGAACGACCATGTGCTTATGGAGCCACGACTTCCCAAGCAGGGCATTGAATGTTGTGTTCTGCCGGACCACCAGGAATTCCGAGTGGGCCACATGGTCACCAAAATGGGTCTTTAGCTTAATTTGTCCCATTGGATTCTGTTCACTCTTGTCGTAACATAACATAGTTGTGGTTGAGGGTACTAGGTCATTCTCATTGTAGCCCACCTTATGGAGTGTCCACAGGGGAAGGAGGTTAACTCCAGAGTCATTGTCAATAAATACTTTATGGATATCAACACCATTTAGTGTGCCGAACGCATATTGTGGTTTGATGTGTCCTTGCATAACGGCATCTTCATCCTGATTGGTGAAGGAGATCACCGCATTGCATTCAGTCGAGCCAGTCTCTATCCGGTAAATCTCGGCGGTAGCTACCTCGGCTTGAAACTCATGGGGGATGAGAAAGGCTTCTATAAGTGCCTCCTTGAGGTCTGCTGACAAACTCAAGGCATCCGGGATCAAAAGTTTGGCTAGTACCAATTCCAACTGCTTAAGGATATCGTATTTCTGATCTAGTGGCCGACGCTTCTCCGTTGGTGGGAGAGTTCTAGCCGGCTTCTTGGGAGTTGGAATACGTGACGAGGAGGGACCAGCTGTGGGGTCGGATGTCAACGGTGTTCCCACGTTCTGGGGACTCGGCCCGACCGGTCTGTTTGTGCGCACTAGGCGGCTAGATGCTTGTTCCTCCTCTGATGGCTACCGCAGAATAACGGGGCCAGAGTGGGCACTTATGGAGGTGGAAGTATATTATTTCTCCTACTGAGTCCATTGAAGGTCTCTCCCACGGTTTTCCGTGATATTGACAGTTTGGGATGAGTTCCAACCGTATGGTTGGTTTCGACCGCGACTGCACCACCCCTAGTATCCCCTTCCTCTATGATTCCAAGTCCCACCTCCTTGTGTCGGGAACTCAGGATCATAACCATACCCTTCATCAAGGAATGATTCCATAAAATGTATGACAATGATGGAACCAAATATTGGCTCCTCACCTCTGACCAGTCAATCCGGTCGGTTGCCCTTGATAGTGCCATTTGGTGGGTCAGTTCCCGTGGCGCCAAGTTTGGGGGCATAAAATCCGACAGTTTCGGGGATAGCTTCAACCTCGTTGCATACTGCTCCTCTTGCGCTTGTCTCCTCGCATCTCAATTACGTCTAGATGACTGGCTCGTGGAGGGTTGTGAGGGCGATATTGTCGGTTGTGTAGTATCAAGGGTTGTTGGCATCAGCACTAGCTGCTGTAGTTGAGCTCGGAGTATGCCCTGGGATCGATTGATAGTCATTCAAGACATCCAGTTATCAAATTTCTACCCCTTCATTCTCGTGACTTCCTGCCACCCCTCCCCTTTGTGGGAGTCGGTGGTAGAAATATAGGCCACATGTGTTGGGGGTGGTCCCAGCTCAACCTGCTCGGAGTCTACAATCCTTTGTAGGAGGTATTTGAAGACAAAGCATTCCCAGATATTGCGCCCCAACATTCGATGGTAGGGACAATAATCTGGCCTGTCATCATGGCCGACTTCATCAAGTTTCCTCGGCTCTGGGAGGTGTAGCAAGTTGCATTTCATGGCGGCGATGAAGTAGTCTCGGACATGGTCCTCTCTAAATGAGTATACATTGTCTGTTCATTCCTCAAACTGGTTCCACTTCGATCCTCTCTGATCGTCCCGCATAGGCGGAGGCGTCTGCTGATATATAGGGGGCCCTTGATGATTTGGTGGAGGCCTGAGCAGTAGAGCAGGCGCAGGGGATGGATTGAGTGTGATAGAGGATGCTTTAGCTCTGGCTGATCTCTTTTCAGGAGAATTCAAGGCTATTCGGGACTTTAGATTAGTCCGCTGTAGGGAGTCCTCAATTATTTGGGCAATGACCGAGAGATGGTGGAAGCCGGTGGTGCACTCCACTGGTATGAGCGGTGTTGACAGCTCAACTCGAATATTATAGATGCATATGGAAAGAAACTCATCTTGAGGCATTGGACTATTCAGAGAGTAGGTCATACCTTTCCTTCTAGTGATGAAATTTGAGACCCTCTTATTCTCCCTCTCCATGCAGTTCATGAGGTCACTGACCGTTGTCTTAGGCAACGTTGGGAAGAAGTGGAACAGGAGCTACTACCGAAGGTCTTCCCAGCTTTTTATTGACTGGGTTGGTAGACTCATATACCAGATGAAGGCAAGTCCTCACAAGGTCCGTACGAAGCATCTGTGTTTCACTGCTTCTTGTTCTTTCAGAGTTCCCATCATAGGGTCACAATACGAGGCGTAGTGCATCAAGTGCTATTCCAGATCACCTGATGCATTGAAGATCGGGAATACAGGGCTCCCAAAATTGGGTGGAGGAGGCGTTTTTCTCACACAATCCGGGTAGGATTTCCGCTCCGGCTGTATCAGAGCGCATCGACCTTCCATCACTTCTAATCGAGCTGTTAGTGCCTCGATGGTGTTGGTGAGACCATGGTTTATAGCCTGTTGGGCTTGATCCTGGGTGGGTGTAGACTAGGGCATTGCTTGAGGATCCAGCTCGGTTGGCACCAGGGTGCATGTGCCATTTGGGTCACCTTCGGAGGGTTCAGACGTACTCTCTTCGGTTGCTTCCTGAGTGGAGGGAAGACTTGGTATTCATCTATATCCACATTTAGGTAGTTGTATGGGCCAGGCGCCTCGTTGGGTAGGAGCCCTTACCGTGCTTTGTTCACTAGGGAAAACCTTGACCTTTTAGGTTCACTTACTAGGAGTGCATGATGTGGCTCCTCTTGGGACACGCTTTCAATAAAGCGGTTCCTCTGGAGTAGTTTGGCGTTAATCCACCTCAATTCTTTCATTTCCTCTTCATGTCGAGCGAATCTCTATTCGAGCATGAGAGGCTTGTTTTTATCGAGAGAAGGAGGTGGGTTGAGGGTAACCGGTCCTTTGTTCTTATCCTTGTTGGAAGCTCACAGGGAAGGTGGAGGAAGGTTTGATGAAGGGGCGGCCATATTTAGGGTGGCCCTCTTGTCCCAGGTGTGCACACCGGTGGTTCGTTGTGAGTCACAGCCTGGCCGAAACCATCATCTCCTGATCCATCCGGATTTGCACCATTTTCGGTGTCACCAGTGGGGTTAACCTTTATGGCGTTGATGGATGCATATCGCGGGGCGGAGAAGATTTCATCTTCCAAATAGGAAGAGGATATCCTGTGTCTTTTACTGGTCTTCCCCCTTCTGTCCCCGTATTTTTTTTAGGATCCTTGACGAAAGGTGACACGGAGAGTTCTTTTATTTGACCTTACAGTACGCCTCCCTCTTGAAGGGGATGATTATTCAAACGAAGGGATATAGCAAGAACCCCCACTTATGACTGTCCTCCCTAGATGAGAGAATACTGATTCCTGTGGGGGAGGTTGTTGTTGAGGAGGTAAAAATGCCCCCAGCCCTGAGGGCTGGGGTTTGCTCTGTTCCTTGGAAGTTGAGTCTCTTCCCGTTTTTATTGGTCTTACGGGGGCATTTGTTGTTAAAAATTCCCCCAGCCCTGCAGGCTGGGGTTGTCCCAGGATTGCGGCAGTGGCTGCTGCTATCGCTACCTGCCTGATCTCGAGTTTCCCAATTCGAGGGTGAACTGGGTTTGGTACCAAGTTCTTCTATGAATCAATCCCTTCTGTGGAGGAAGGCAATGTCCACTTCATGGACTCTCTTAAGAGAGAGGCCTATTGTATACACTCAGTGGCCTGATTTAGGAGCTCTTGGATGGCTTGTTCCCATTAAGCCTGACGCTTCTGGGACTTACTCACGGCCTGTCTCTGTTGGGTGTGTTGTCTCCCCTGAACAGGGACCCCACTCGATTTCTTTCTTGATGTGATGGCGTTGCAAGATACCATACCATATGGGTTCTTATGGGCGGGGAGCGGAGTGAAATGAAGAGCTCAATGTTCTCCCCATCCTCTGATATGGACTCCCATTGGGGTGTCACCAATAAGGAAACACAACTAGTGCAGTTCATGGAGGCAGGCTAACTCAGGGGTCCCTTTACGCCTCTTAGGTCGCGGTTGTCGCGCCGAAGGAAGAGATTCCAGGTCGATGCGATGTAGGAGGTCTCCTATTGTATTAACATGGTATACATACTCGTCATAGGTCAGGAAGCTTGATTTCAACCGGCGGAGGGTTGTCCATATATTATAGCAGATGTCATGCATGCATTATTCTGACAACTTTCTGGGTATGTCGAATTGAGAGGTGGTTGTGGGCCAAAACATGATTGGTATATCATCCCTGGCTAGTCGTTTCTTCAGGTGCAATATGTCAGCATACTCCTCCGCTAGTGACTCATCTACCTGGTCAGCCCAACTGAAGCGCTCACTGATAGTGTGGTCGAAAAAAGTGGGACTGGTAGGTATTGAATTGTCATGTGGGAAATTCTGAGGTGGTTCGGAAGATGAACATGGCCTCGGAACATCTCATGATTGATGAAGGGTGTCGTTGGCGACTAGCTGGGAATCTGACATGCTTGATCTTGTCCTTCTGAGCGCCTCGACATACGTGGGCTTTTATATGCTTGATTTGGCATAGGGAGGACCTTCCTGTCGATATGATATGTCATTGTGGGGAGGACATTCGCAATGGCGGCTGCAATTGAGAGGGATACCATTACTTCTTGAAGCCTCACCGCATAGAAGACTTTTGTACTGCATACCCTTGGTAGGACCTCTAAGGTGTGTCGCAACACGGGGGGGACCTTATGGTTGCATAGCACTATTATGGGGAGGGCTTACACAACAAATTCCATCATGGTGAGGATGAACATCATGGTTTGATGTTCGGTGTGCATCCTGGGGATGACCTTCAAGACACACTACGACAATGGGAGGGCCTCCTTGTTGCTTGGGGCCACTACGGGGAGGACCTTCGCAATGTCGGTCGTGGTCGCGAGGGCTACCATCATAGCTGTTGCAATGGTGAGGACTACCATTATATATTCCAAAGGGAGAATATATGTGGGTTACACCCTGGGGAGGGCCTTTAGAGTGCACTGTAATGAGGGGAGGACATTCTCATTTCTTGGCATCTCTACGGGGAGGACCTCCGTTATTACGGTGTCGAGGACTACCATCGTGATCAGATGCCCGGTTACACGGGGTGTCGTTGCAACGTAATCCCTGGGGAGGACCTTTAGGGAAGGCCATGAAAAGGGGAGGGCCTTCTTGTCATGATGAGATTCATTGCGGGGAGGGCCTCCGTAGTTGCGACTATGACAGCGAGGACTACTATCATAATCCGTGGTCCCACTGCATGGGGAGTGCTTGCAGTGTATACCTTGGGGAGGACCTTTAGGGTGGACCGCAGCAAGTGGAGGGACTTCTTACTTCTCAATATTCTGGTCACATGGAGGGTTTCCATGACTCGCATCAAAAGAGGAGCTCTTGTGATCGATCGTTATATGCCCCGTGGGGGAGGCCCCCGCGGGAGCTCTGGGGAGGTGCTTCAGAGCTACTGGTAGAGACATTACGGGGAGGACCTTCATAACTACTACTACTACTCCCATAATACAGTAATGGGTGGGCAGGGTTCAGATACTTCAATATGCGCTTAGCAGCTTTGGGAACCCCAGCTTCTAGTAGAGCGGAGTCATGAACCCGCTCTTTATTTTCCGGCTACCTTCGGCGCATTCGGGGCACTTTCTTGCAGGAAGTGGGGACCGTCTTATGTTGAAAACGACGTTCACCTTTGGGTCCCTATCTAATTGCGTCTCGTGATGATACTGGGATACGCCGATGAAGATCTTGACTTTTACCAGGAATATATGCCTGCTTTGGAGCATCCACCATTATGGAAGGGTGTCCCCCAGTTGGAACGAGTGAAGCTACTTTATCCGGTTGCCCTTGTGTCGTGGAATATAGTCGGTGATCCTCCTGGGTGGGATCATGGATGCAAATATACTCCGAGGCGGCTATCTTATCTCTTAGATGAGTCGCCTCAATTGGGGAGACGGGCTCACGGGCCAGAGTCCTTGTTGTTTCCGCTGATGCAATCAGATTATGGAAAGTCTGCAAGATATGATCTGGGATCGGTACCTGCTCGTCCATCATTTCTAGGATATGCAGAGAGACATCTTTGGCTGGAACAGGTATGAAGTCCAATTCTGGTATCGGAGTAGGAATATCCTGCTCCGGTCCTCCGGTGGTTAGTGGGTACTGACAATTATCCTGTGTCAGGGTAGGTGAACGAATCTTCCCCTGGGCTAGGATATGCCGGTTTATCTCTCTGTTTTCTACTGCATCGTGATGGAGGACTTTACTTGCATCCGTAGAGAGCTGGCCTTGCATGTGTTGGTTTCCCACCGTATCGAGTCGGTGGCCTTTGTGGGCAGGGAGACATGTCCGCCTATTAATTTCCACCACATCTAGATGACAGGATTTGTTGATCGCCACCATGTCAGGTTGGTAGGCATCAAGAGCATCTACTAGGATCTGGTCTTGCAGGCGCTGGGTCGCCACTACGTTGGGTTGGTGGGCATCACGACCCAGGGTAGGGAGTGGTGCCTGCCGGGTAGGTGCCTTCCGGTGTGAGTGATGGGCTTGATGGAGCCTGGAAAGGATGCATGCCTGCTCATATGATGGCGCCATGTCTGGATGGAAGACTCTGGAGGATCTAACAGTTGTATGTGCATGTTCATGATACCTCTTTGTAACTGGGAAGCAGAGCTCCTCCTCATGGAAAAGGGTGATGACCGGTCCCTGGTTGTATGTTTGTCTCCCTAGTTGGGCAGTCCAAGGGCCCGGATCTTGGGGAGCATGGGCCTGGATCCTTGGGATGACATCCTCCTTATCGTGAGGATGTTGAGTCATGGCATGACCATGATGACGTCTTCCGGCGAGGGCCTTGGAATGGAACCCCCGTTCAGTGAAGATGAAGTCCTCAGCGTCAACCTCATCTGCCTACCTTAGATAAGGGAGGTACGTGTTGTCTCATTCTGGGGATAGACTCCTAAAATGGTTTGAGACGACAACATGGGTCGTCTGGATCTGCTTTTGTGGATGATGTTGGGCAGGCGATCGGTGAGTCCTGGAAAATTGGAGGGTGTGCATGGCCGCCTCCACCGTCGGGAGAGTACCGTTCACATGGTACTCTTAAATCAACGCATCTGAGACCCAGTGTTGAAGACATTGGGTAGGTGACAGGGTCCTCCGTTGTTGAGGAAGTCTGTTCATTGCATTGTCGGAATCATGCGCCTATGAGTTCCATCGTGACACCATTGGATTTAAGGGAGTTCTAAGTGGTACCTGTAAAATATTTTAACAAATACAAATAGCAAACCCGTCAATGCAGCATCTCATGACCCCATGCATAATTAATGACCTTTCTTGGCCCTCCTTGTAAGTATAAAGGGGGAACATGGTGGGATTAGGTTAAATCCATCATGTTTGGTTAATGATTCACGTCAGGTTCACCATTATTTGTCTCGCGGCGCACAATGGGGTCTTGGGGAGAAACGTGTGCTACCCAATGTTTTATTAGAGAAGATTGGGTTCTGCTTAATCACTCATATCAGGTGCACTGTTTTCACCTCAAAACGCCCAATGGTTCCATATCCAGTAATGTGTGGACCTGCTTTTCAAAGGCAGGCATTCGTTAGGTGGGTTGACCAGCGATGCTTAAGAACTCACATTGGTCAAGAGGATGGGAATTCGGGATCATCGAACCCTTTTGGGGGGAATTATTGCCTGTTCCGAGACTCTCTTATAGATTTAAGACGTATTCATATGTTTTTGAACCTTTGGTTTATACCCAAGCATAGTATCCACAGATTTCTCGTGGTTGGAAATGGTCAACTGGACGCAGGGGTTCGGAATCATTTATGCCCGATGTTTACCATCCCTCATTGGATTAATGTCCCCGAAGAGTCTGGACTCATTGAGACGACACTGGTTTAACGCCTCATAATCAGGCACTCTGGAGTTTATTGTCATCCAGGGGGGATAGATAAAAACTTGAGAATTTGGATCGAACCCATGGTATGAGCATCCTATGTATCCTTATGAGAGGAATCAGAATCCACGTAGTTCAGTTTGGTGTGGGGCTTACACTCTAGGCTTCCCAGTGTTGGTTCGGTGAACCGACGCGATGCTAGTCAGATCGACCAGTTTTTGGGATTGAACCTCAGAAAGGCTCCCTACATATCCCTGTGGTGGGGAATCAAAGTCTATTTAGATCTAATTAGAGGTTGTCAGAGAACCGACGTAAGGATAGACCGGGGTCCGATCGGTAGTGTGATTGAACCTCATGTAAGCTTCTTACGTACCATGCCTTGACACGGATCAAAGTCCTCAAAGTTCACATTGGGGTGGGGCTTACACTCTGAGGCAGAAAAGGGTAATGGATTGGGGCTTACACTCTAAGGAGGCCCAGGGTAATGGATTGGGGCTTACACACTGAGGTTTTCCATGGTAATGGATTAAGGCTTAATCTCTGAGGAGGCCCATAAGAGGATGTCGTGGTCGATTCTTACTCTAATCCCACGTGATTCATGCTTGGTGTGGGAAACAAGAGGCAGTCGGGACCAGATGATCACGTCACGAAAGGTGCGTCCATGGGAAGTGTGATGGGGCTTACCTATGGGGGAGGCCCAAAAAGTCGGGTCTTGCTCCAATATGGATGCCCATGGCGACAAAGCACAGTGGGTAAGGGACTTTTCCCTAAAGAAGAACAGAGCAGCACCCTTCCCCATTACATCCTTCCTTGGCCATGGTCGTGGGGAAGTACAGAGGTTCATGGGGACTTCCTTCGGATGGGTAGTCTGCCACTCCCTGAGGAGGGGAGAAGTTCCCCGGCCCTAACAAGTGGAGGGGTATAAAGGGGACTCCCGGGATCGGACTCCGCATTACCGTGGGAATGTAAACCCAGGAATGCTTCGGAAATTCTATCAAGGGCCAGATCAACCCCTTCGACCTTTCTTACTGTGGGTACTTGAAATCAAAATGGCACGCTGATGCACCTAAAAGTTACATAACATGGGCCTGGGGGCTCTGGTGGAGGCCTCGGCTCGGGGCCGATGAAAGGGCCAATGAGGGGGTTGTGGAGGATCAGGCCGGATTGGAAGGATTTTATCTAGATCAGGGAATGGGAACTCTGATGGATCTGGCGGGCCACACGGGTGTATGAGTGGTGGAACCCTTCGCATAGGGAGGTGCTATGTGGCTGGAGTGGCCGTCCGCGAACTAGGGTGGTCCGCAGACTGATGGGCATTCCGCGAACCAGGGTGGTTCGCTGACTGATGGGCATCCCACGAACCAGGGTGGATCATGGCTTCGAGTTCGGCCTGTGTACCAGGTTGGTACATGGAGGGGTCTATGCGAGTAGCGGTGTACAAGGGCGATGTCGGTCGGGGGTTCATTGGTCAGCGATTTTCCCACGTAAGAGGGTGCAACGTGGTGCGATGGATCGGAAAAGAGGCATAAACTCCCTGGTCCGCGGTGAGTGCATCCGCGGAGGGGCCATGGTTTGTGGACTTCTTTTCTTAGTTTTTTTACGTTCATGGTTCATGAAGTTGTTATGCATTTTTGGTTCCTTATTAATTCACTTCCAACTTCATACATGTTCTGGTTCGCGAACTGGAACTTCACTATTTGTGAAATCCTAAGCTCCTTCCTTTAAAATCCTTCCTCCTGAATCCAATCGATCTCCTCCTTACCTTATTCTCCTCTTATTTTCCTTTCCTTATCCATTTATAGAGTGTGTAAAGGGATGTATCTGTGGTCATGTGGCACCTTTTTTGGAGGCCCATAACCGGAAACCTGGTTTACGGATGACTTCGTTAATCCGCAACTCGTGGGGGGTATTGAACGCATCTCCCCTGCGAACCAAACTATATCGGGGACTGATTCGCGGCCGGGAAAGGTTCTACCTCCATTACGCGAATGACATCGGATGCGTTCCAGGCCGGTTGATGTGTTTGGCGGTTGGGGCGGTTCGTGACGGTGGACCGGCTCGACACACGTCCTGCTTTGCACCCGGGGAGGATCCCCGCCTCCGTTCCGCAAACGACAATGGTCCACTGAGGGGGTGCTTCACAGAATCGGCCACATACCATTATCATTAGACCAGTCTGTGGACTGGTTCGGCTTGTGACATCCTTTGAGTATTATCCACACTTTTCCCCAATTCTTTAGGGGAAATTGGGTAGAATCTCTCTTAGATTAAAGGGGATTCTCATTCTCCTTCGCGGATTTTTCAGGACCCTATATAGACTCTATATCATGTAGTTAGAATGAGGTAATCTCTTTGAGAATTCTTTATAGGTTCAAATCTCTCAGTAGAAATTCGACATGTTTTTATGTCATTATACATTCCTATCTGTTAACATGTGAAATGTTCTTTAGAATTTTATACTGTTATTAATTCATATAAAAAGTCATAGACTTAGAAGTATTATTGTAACCTATGTCGACGTATGTTCATGGTGAATTTGGGTACGTAGTGTGCATTAGGATAGATATGTTATTAATGAATAAGTCAGAGGAAGGATTCATCCCATCCTTCTTTATAAAAGTTGATATTTCATCCGTTTGACTGAAATGGAAATGTTGAATTAAATATTTTGGCCACGGTGAACAGACTATTTCATTTCTAATAGTCAAATAAAGAGATAAATTATATAGGTAGATGACCAAAGTCTACAAATTTCTTGATGAGATTTCAAGACAAATGGAGTATATTACACAGTTAGAATCATATGTGGTTTTTTTGTCACGAAATTAACTTCTTCCTCTGTTAGTGTCTTGACCTATTAGGAATGTCTGTCTAATGCCACTAAGTAAGTGACCTTGAGGGTCACACTAGGTGTTTCTACCAATCTAAATTAAATTATATTTGAATATATTTATTTGAAGATGTACTATCATCCACACTGAGAAATAATATTCATTAATTATTTATGTGATCATTATTATTCAATCACCATTTATATATATTCAATAAAGAATATATTCATTAGTTGAATATTAAATAATTATTTATTCACTATCTAAAGAAATAAAATATTTAAATATCACCATATTTATTCTTAAGTTAATATTATTATTTATTTATTAATTAAAACATTTACTTAGAAAAATAAATATTTATTCTATGGACTGAATATAGTATTTATTCAATAATACAATAAATATTGAGGATAAAATGAAACAACTTTTTATTTTTTGAAAAATATTTATTTATTAGACTATAAATAATAATAATTCATGCATGCGTTAGCACACACTTCGAGATAAAATAATAATATTGTTATTTTAAATGAAATGGGGTATATTATGGTTTTAATATATAGTTAGGTAACTTTGTGTAATTAATTAACATTAAATCATTAAATTATATCTTTATATACACATTTAAGTCATTTTGGGAGGGTTGATATTTTGTGAGGAACACCTGTCTTCCTTATAGATTTCCCCCCACAAAGAACATTTCTAGGGATTCACTGAAGAATTAGATAATTGAAACCCCACCTTATTATTCTCAATATAGAGAGATTTAGAGATGATATTTCTAGACTAAAGGGGTTGTGGTTTCAAGAAACTGAGTGATGCAGGATGACCAGTAATGTTGCGCTAGCACCCAGAGTATCATCAATGACACTTTGAGATCAAAGGATCTCATTTAGATTACCATTAGAAGGATTATATTCTGGGATTTCATTGGCATAATGTTGGTACAACTGAATGAGATTTTAATGATCAAATAATTCATTGAAGAAAGACATCAAGACTGAGGTAATTTATTATTATTAAATTAAATATAAATTTATTATAAAAGATCCTCTCTTGGTTCCAAGATTTTTTCTTCTAGCTGCATTAGATATATTCCAGAGCTCTGGTTATTATTTTTCATATTCCAACATATAATTCATTAGGATTGATGAAAATAAATTATTGGGCATAGTATCAACTAACTTCTTCTACAACCAGAACCTTCATACTATATCAATGTGTTCCTGTCCAAATTTTTAATTATTTATTAATTATTAAAAAAATTAAAAAAATGAAATTATATTTTATTTCCATTTTATACATTATTTGAATCTAAATTTCTATATATCTCCTTATTCCTATTAATTCCAACTCATTTAACAAAAAATATGATTATTATACATGACGAAATTTCAAATAACCCTTCCTTAGGATCTGATGGTTTTTACCAGATATCATGGGATTATACAACGTAAAGCTAGAGTGTAGACCATGTATTTAGATTCACTACAATACAAAATAACAAAAATTAATTTCACCATGTCATGTAATGTATGAAACATTTTGTATTTATACACAACATGTTTCTTGAGTTTGGTTGACACACAGTTTTCAGGACTACACACTATGTAAATTGCATAAACTTCATATAACTCACATAATTTTGTGTATTAGATACATTTTAACATTGGAAAATGAGTCATAAATACATGTTGCATATTTATTACATGAAGGGTAGGGACTATCATGTATGTAAAATGAATGTTATAGAGTGGAATATTGGATTTAAATACCATTTACATTATAAATATCCATGATAAATACACATTATCTCACTCTTCCTGTATTTCAGTCCAATAAGGGCCCCCTCCCTAACACCCATACTAGCCAAATCTTCTGAAATTATTCCACATTAAATATAAATATGAGTCATAAGAAGGATTATTTTCTTACATAATTCAATGAATTCCCCCTAAGACATTTTTATCCTCTAAGAGGGAGAGAAAATATGGAATTTGATGGAATGAACAAAAAAAGATGAGTTAATCAAGAAGGAACAACTATAGCCACCTTGATAACAGAGATGATGCTTCTCACTAAAATTAATCAGGATACTATAATGTTCGTCATTCCTATTGGTGTTCATGTTCTACAAAATTAAGTAGCATGAGTAAACTAAAATAACCCTTACCATGTTCATGAAATCCAGAGAGGAATCCAAGTTGATGCAGTAAGTAAAAAGAGCTGGGAATCCCAAACAGTAAAGGTGGAAATTTCAAATAAATTTGATACAATACTCCAAAAAACCTTAACATAAGGAAAATAAGAGAAAAGGTGATTATTAGTGTCAATATAATAGTTACAGGTGATACACATAGAAAATATATGAATCCTAGATTTCATGAAACTATTATCAATAGTTATCTTATTAAGCACCTCTCTCCAAATAATAACATACTTGGTGGGAACACTCCAAGGATTATTAAATTGAATCGACCAATTTTATAAAACAAATGGCCTCGTAGGTAGAAATTGTATTACAACATGGATGTAAGAGAACCATGCCTAGACATTTCCTAAACAAACAAGTCTCTATTATGTATAAAAATATTTGAGGATATAATCTTGAGAGGAATGGTAAAATAATTCATATTAGAAATAATTTTTTCTTTTATTTTACCTTATGGTTTATCATCCACCTTTTCATAGTGGTCAAGAATGGGAGAGATTGTCCAATTATCTGTCTAGAATCTCAAATTATAATTTTGAGTAGGAATCAATCAACTATCACCACAAGATGCATATTTTATAATTAATGTACAACTGTAAGAGAATATTAAGTATTTTTCTTAAATTTATTCCTACTAATGAATCAAATCTTTTAGAAGAATCCATAGTCTATGTTATCTTTTATAATCTCTATAAAAACTGGGCCTACAAGGCATCATTAAAAAGGGGAAAGTTTTTAGTTCCCATTCCATGTTAATTAATAGGGTCACAACATGTGATATTCTAGATAGTAAAAAATAACCAATCATATATAACTCCACTCAAAATAAAATTCGTAATTCACTTATTCGGTGTTTTAATAAAAGAAATATTCATTTTATAATACCTCAAGGAATGTATGAATTTTGGAATTATGATGTCATTAAGAGGAATTATTTTTCTAGTATGTGATAGATACTTCCATTTCCATAAGATAAGTTTAACTATGATAACAATGGAAATTTCTCAAAGATAAATATCGTTTAGTATACCCTATAATTGTGGTATACCCAGATAAAGGAATGGAACCATGAAGCCACCTAATGAAAATCTTGGATTTTCCTAATTTATATATTTTTTATTTATTGAACTATAGTGTTATAAAATATATTTAACAGTTTCAATATTATTCAAACATCCCTATGAAAACATGATAATATGATCAACATATAAGAGATAAGATGGTGTATGGAGTCAAAACCCAGATTGAACGGACTTGATTTTACCCTTATTCACCATATCAGTTATAAATTTGATATGTAAATCCATAGCAATGTTGAACATGATTATAGATAAGGGGTCACCATGTTTAATTCCAAAAAACCAAGAAATTAATCCTTTAAAGGTTCCATTAATTAGAATATAATGCCTAACTGAATTGAAGAAAAAAAGGATCTTATTAGAGAATAATTCACTCAAACCAAACCTATGAAGTACCTCAATCATGAACTCTTAGTTAATGGTATAAAAATATTTACTTACATATAGGATTATGAAAATTTTCTCCATATTGTAAGATTCCTTTAATAGGTTCTTACATTATAAGGTGGTTGAGAGATAATAATGTACTCTCCTTACATTAATTTATCCACATTGGTTACAAAATACATCTTTGTTCATGATACTATAGAGTCTCATATCCAAGATCATACTTAAAGTCATATTAATTGTGCTCGCTAAATCCACCAACCTAAAAATTGAGGGAGCCAACAATATCATTTTTGGGAAAATTAATGAAGAACTAATAATTTGAGCCCTTTGTAAAAATTCCATTACTCAAGAAGATGGTGATAATATTAATGAAGTCACTACGTACACCATCTTCATATTCATAAAAGATTTGGTTAGTGAAATCATCATGCCTCGAATCACTCCTTAGAGGTTAACATAGAAGACTACAATTTTTTCACTTCCACATGGTCCAGAATAATTGTGAGCATAATATTATTTGTATCATTAATGACTCTAAGAATAAAATTTTCAATTCAATTGAGTCTTTCATTGGGGCTTCTATTAAAGTTATCTTGAATATATTTGACAATATTCTCCTTAATTTCCATCTTGGTAGAAATGTATTCAGTTCCATTATTTAAATAAGTAATGGATTTCAATGATTTAGTGAGATGTTGATTATTATTATAGAACAAAATATTTATACACCTTCCTCTACCCATTTTTCCCTAAAATTATCTTTCAAAATATATTCCTTAAGGTTGATCTTCTCATTTATCTTTTAAGGGAGCGTGGATTCACTATTAAAGAGATATATGTCAAAATACTCTCCATTAATGTTATGAGGGTCTTTATTTTCCATTAAAAAATCAATAATTTCATTATAAAAGTTAGAGAAGAACCCTTTACTCCATACATTTAAACTGGATTTCAGATTCATGAGCTTAAGAATATGGGTATAAAGATAATGAAAACATTTATTATTTTCCCAAGCCTCGAGAAAAATTATTCTACAATCCAAATTCATTAACCATTATTTGTTAATTTAACTGTTAAGGGACCCTTTTCATATTTAAAAATCATATTATAAAGTATTTTATGATTATTAGGGCGGATATTTATTATGATATTGGATTTTACATCCTCCCACTACCCCAAAGAACATATGTTGACAAAGTTTCTATCCAGAATATTATTAGAAACCATTCTGGTTCTTAATTTTCTATACCATGTAAATATATCCCTATGGAGAGATACTTATACCATTTCATTATTATGAAATAATTATTTAAATTCTCTACTATGAATGGAAAGGGTATGTTTTACCCTTCTTTCATGCATTCCTAAATTATCATTAAAGTCCCCTTTGATTAGACAAGGCCCTTGAATACTCCACATGAGATTAAAAATATCAGCCTAAATAATTTACCTTCACAAATAACTATTTTAGAAATAAATGAAAGATTACTAATATTAAAATTATGTTTATAAATACCAATCGTAATGTATAATGATTTAAGATGAAATTTTTTAGGGTATTAAATTATAGAGATTTGGATAATCCCTTGTAGTTCCAAACTAGAATGATCATTTATAGCCATTTTTTTATTTTAATTCCATTACATTGGAGGGTGACATATTCCTCCCAAATGATCCCGATAGATTTCCTTTTTTGTAGTTTTTTTCTTTATTTGTGATGGAATTAGTTCTTTAACATCTTGTTTGTGAAGAATAAAGGAACATCCACTCCTTTATTTGAATTATTTGGTTGATTAGCTTGTTCATCTTGATCTAAAATTCTAGTATGACTAGTACGACATTTTTCACATGGATTTTTCACCCCAAGATCCTTCTATTATAGATTCACATTCATTCAGGTGTCCAAAATAAATATGTAACATATGTAGAGACTCCATGTGATCCCCTTTCTTTTCTGGTAGTGACCTATTTGAGTATGTTCCCATCTATATCGTTAATTTCTAGAACCTCATCTAATTCACCAATATTAAATATATACACTTATAATGATTTTGGAGACCCCTTTTCAGGTTGCTTACTTCCCTCATTATATATTTTTTTATCAGGTTTATTATATATATGCTTCAAGGAAGCATCCTAGGATTCTTGTTCAATAATAATATAGTGGTCTCACTCTTCCTCAATAATTTCTCCAGACTCCCTACAAGGAAGATCCTCATCCCTTAAAAGGATATCGACATTAGTGGGATTCCCTTTTTCTAAATTAAATGTCAATTTTAAGTCTCCTAATTATCTATAGCCACATAAATCACATTATAGGTTTTATATTTATAAAAAAATCCAACACTTCCTTTTAATATAGTGTTTCCTACCCAATCCAACTAAGAATGATCATTTAGGTTTGATGATAAGATGATCCTTTCCTTATATGGATAAAGTATTATAACATTCCTAACATCCCTAAGGGAACGTGGATTTTTAGACTAAACATTCTTAACAAGTCTATAGTTATAATAATCATGGACTACCAATTATTAATGGGTTTTGAAGGTAGGAAAAGACTTATATTCTAACCCAATATCGATTATCAACCATTTACAATCAAAGATACAATATCTAGTCAAGAATTCAGAAGATATGAATTCATCAAGAAGATCTAAATCAATCAAGAATATCTGAAAATTAATGGATATAGGTTTTATAAGCAATAATAATAGAGGAATGATATCTAAATTTAAAATTGGAAGACTAAATGATAGTACTTGTTTCTTATGGGGATAATATTCCAATTTTTGATACTCTAGATGCATATGAGTTTTAGATTTATCTCCTCCACCATCATAGGTTTGTCTCCTTTCATGAGAATTATTCTTCCAATGAGTGAAAATATTTATAAATATAGTATTTCCTTGAGGTAACCTTGATTAACAGTGATGTAGATATTTCTATACATTGACCTTGAGATACAAGACTCATGTAAATACTGATTTGATGGTTATAATTCCTGTATAAAATTCTTATTCAGGATCTAAAAAGAGGTAAAAAAATTTCATAGAGGGATAAAAACATTCCTTTGATCCTCCACTAGGATCATGTTCCACTAATCTATTTTAAAACTTATTAGAACCTAAAAGATCATGTAATTAAATTTGAATCATTATATAATTAAAATTTCCACATGCTCCATGAAACCCCATCCTCCTCATGGAATATTAAAATAATTTCATAATTCTATTAAACCTTATCAACGCATAATTTATTGATATTAAATTCTATTATATTAAATTAAATTATTAATTATTTTCCACATTATATTTGGAACTACACAATTTTTATGGTTGTTTCATTCCATATACTCTTCATATAGTAAATATAATACACAATGCATAATTTAAAAATATCATTTTGGTTTTTTTTATATGGAATATTTTATTTTTTGTCAATATTTTTTTTTTGAATGTTTTTTTTGTCTCCAGATTAAATGAATTTTAGAAATTATTTAAGAAATTATTGTTAGAATGTATAATAAAATTTCCTTGACACATATGATGTTATTTTTTTCTTCAGTTCCATACATCATGAAGATTTTTATAATTCAATATTAGTTTCTATGCATTTTTTAGAGAGAGAGAAGTGAAAACACAGAGAAGTACGAAGTGAGGGAAGATAATTATTAGTCAACAAAGCTTGTGTTGTGGTTTTACAATGTTTAAACTATGATGTGGTGAAGATTGAAACAATGATCAGATAAAACAGTTTGAAGGAAAATAACTAAATTATACCAGAAAGAGGCAATAAAAGATACTGGATAGATATGGTTTAATGTGTTGATGTTTAAGTTTCATGTCGTGTGATGTTAAAATTCATATATTCTTAGAGGATACTATATTATGAAGGAAATAGATTAATGTTCCATGTGACTGAGTTTCATTGGTTAGAGTTTTTTCACTTTAGTAGAAGAAAAGTTCATTGGTACATTAGATGGATATAAATAAAGGTGATCAGATAAATGAGAATAAAATAAAGTAATATGATGTTTCTAGATAGATTATTATACTAAGAGAGAGATATTGGATGAATGATTTTCTCTAGTAAAAAAAGTGATGTTCAACTAAGTGAATTTTATGAAGGTGGTCAGATGAAGGTTTTCAATGTCATCATACAACATTTTTCAAAGTCACTAGTTATAGGGATACGATTTGATCAGTTAAAACAATACAAGTACCATTATGAAGTTGAGTTATAACATATAAATTGGTTTCATGTTTTATAAAATGAAGAGTTATGTGATGTGCTTCATATAATCCATTGTGAATTCATAAAATAGGGATAAATGTTCAAAGTTCATTGAATGAATCTTTAACAAGTTCATCGACAAATGAAATGTTATTAATCTCATCCGAAAAACCATTGTGAAACCACTGGATGGAGGAATTCTTATAGAGTCCACCAGATAGAGGATGCACATAAAGCGCACTATATGGAGTGAGTATGAGTCTATCATGATGTGTTAATCAATTGATGTTGAGCATGGAGAAGTTAAGAACAACCCCCAAGAAAATAAGTTCATTTGAATTCATTGGAGAGAGGAACGATACACCAGATGGATATAGTTTTTAATATAGTCCTCATAGAAAAATTTACCTAATGATGTTACGAAGATATTGATATTAAAATTCTTATTTCCTCAATAATAATGATGTTATGGTGTTTGTTTAACTTTTTATTTGAGATTAAGGATGTTTGAAGAAAGGTGAAAATTATATGTTTTTAAGTATGTTTATAAATTTTCTAGAATATTTGATTAGTGTACAATGAATTTGAAATGAGTGGGATGTTTGAAATTAAAATTTCAGTTGATCAGGAAAATATATTTTTGTTTTCACACTTTCTCATGAAGGAATATTTATATAAATGGGTGAAGGAAACATAAAAAAAACAATATTCCTACTTGCATGAGAGAAGTGAAGTGATGATGATTTCATAGAATCATGAGTTACCAACAAACATATCATTTGGATGAAGAAGAGGATCTAGACAAAGGTCCTGGAAATGGGAATCATAAATAGGATGTCTAATCATAGGTAGAATATATAAAGGTCTATTTCTTAGATGCATCATATTGAGCACTAGTCAGAGGTGTTGCGTTTTATTCATCACATAGAGAACTGATCGTAGGTGAATTATTTTATGGGAAACTAGAAAAAGTTATACCATATGAAGCTAGAGCATACCGAACTGGGTCTTACCAGATAGAGGGCAGCATGTAGATATTTTTTGGGCCACATTTCGTAATGAAATTTATTGATTTATGTTGTCTTGGATCAGAAGGATATGAAAATTAATGTCAATGGTGGAATAAATTATAATTACATATAAATATATAGAAGTAATCTAATGAGACTCAGCTCAGTTGTTTTCATTTTATAGTATTTTGAATTTCCCTGGACAGGTTGGAGTCTCCCTAGTAAGGAAGTAGTTACCCACAATGGGGCCCAACTATTTAAATCTTATGTTCTTTACATTAACATCCTATATTTTTACATAAGTAAGGTTGGGATATAATTTTAAAAAAGGATAGAAACAATAATAAATTATAGGGATTTATTTCAATAGTAAATAGATTGTAAGAAATAACTTCTTATTCATCTCCCCTCCATAGTGGTTCTCAGAATACTAGGAACATTATTGGTATCATTGCATCTGGGTTACCTCTATCGTACCCTTAATTTTTTTTATCATGGATAGTCTCAACATAATAAATAGTAGAGGTATACCGTGAAGTTTCCAAGGATAATTTGGGTACCAATGAGAGGGGGGTGAATTAGTGGTACACTATTTTACAAATTCATTCTTTTTAATTCAACCTCTATGACTGATTAAAGTCTTAATCCCTTGCCTTAAAATATTAGCTTCTCCCAAAAATAAAATCCATGATTCAATCTTCAATTAATGATGAAAATTAATTTTCCTCAAATTTTGATCTTCCTTAGATATAAAAAACAATGAAATAATGATGGGAGCACTTGGATCATGATTTAGACGATGTATCCATGCAGATCTGGCTGTATAGAAGCATCCTAGTGGCTTGCTAGAGAAGGAAATATCAGAAGGGATCCAATGTTATTGAGATGATCACTGACATATCAAACAACCAAGAATTTAAGATCAAGAAGTAAGATCAATTGAATATCATGAATGATGATTTTGTTGAATTGGACAACCTATGTTCATTTGGAGCAACATAAACATGAAAAAATAATTTTCGACATGAAAACACTCCATGATTTTCCTCTCCCAAATAATAAAATCCATGTGAACATTGGACTATAATTGGTTACTAGTTCTCTCCCATCTCTCCATGTAAATGCGAAGTGCTAGATTATGCTCTTCCACCACACCACCCCACATAGGGGTGATACGCCCCACCTCTTCCTCACATAGGCATTCCCCTTATGCAATATTTCCTTGGCCATGACCAACTCATGCTGGAAGACTTTGGGATGAGCTTGGCTACCCACAGCGGTGCTACTACACTAATCTAGCAGGAATGGTTTCTTATTTGTTAATGTATAATACATTAATAAACTTAACTAATATCCACATAAATCCAAATCCAATAAAATAAAACTTGAATCAAAAATATAAATTATCCTCATGCATGGACTCTTCTAAAAACAATAAATCCACCTCATGAAAACATTATTCTTATTTTTACTTCATTGTATGTTGTAAACATTGTTTCAACTCAAATAATCAATGAAACATGTTCTTATAAACTACAACATAACTTTGAAATCATAAAATTTAAAGGATGTAGATATTCTCATAACCATCCTCGTCATTCCTCAATTTAATCTGACATATTAACATCAACATCATATCAAATCCAATCATTATTTCTTATAAAAAATTCGTTTCAACTAAAATTCTACTTCAATTTCCCCTTTGAATTTGTTTTCAATACCACCAAATAATGATAAGAACAATAATTTTTTTTAACTTCCCCCACCCCTTATTGAAAATGAATACAAAGATCATAATGATTCTATTAGTTTTCATCAGACATCTTAATATCTATTAGAAATGATACCACATATTTTATTTTACAAGGTACCTTTAGCCGGAAAACTCTAACTCTACCTGGGAAAACCCAATGTAGAAAACAAGAGTGTATAACCATGGTGATCAATGTAGTCTATCAAAAAATATATATGTTTTACCATTCATGGATAAATATATCTTTATACATTGAAGCTTCCTTGAAAACCAATTTAGGAAATAGTATTTATCCTACACCCATCTGCGTAACAACGGATGCAATTTTCATGTGAAGAAACATATAGCTCTTCATTTTTTAGCTTAAATAAAATCATCCTTTCTCCTCCTCAAGGGACGAATCCACCTCTTAAAATTCAATTCATGTTAGTTCAAACATATTTATATAATGGAATAAGTAAGAACCTATTTTCATATCATAAATATAACTCTGTATGAGAGTTTTCTCTTTATACATTGGAGCTACTTAGAAAACCAATTCATGAAATAATATTTATCTTTCACACATCTAAGTTACCAGGATAGAAAATTTGAATTGAAAAAACACATACCAATTCCTTTTTAATCTTAACAAAATAATCTTTTATCGCCTAATGGTATGAACCCATATCTTTTAATTCCCATCATGTTAGTACAAAAAAAATTATATAATATAATAAGGAAGAATGTATTTTCTTTTTAGAAATAGCACTCAGGATGAGTGTTTTCTCTTAACCTAGTCTTTCCCTACCTTTTGATCTCATATTTTGATGAATTTTCTTTTTCATAAACTATTTATCTTGGTGAAGTTGTTTTCTACACCTTTTTATGTGAATATAAATTATTTTATTTTTATTAAATATTATTATTTATGTCCCAATCAAATAGTTCAGACTAAATATTTTGGTTTTCCATTTCATAAATTTTTTTAACTTATAATGAAATTTAGAATCTTATTCTGAGATAACCTTCTTACCTTCAACTATAAAATCAATCTGATTTTTCTCTTTTTTTATCCAATTTCAGTTGATCATGACTAATATCTAGACATTCCTTCTTTGTATGCCTAGTCCTTTTGGGTGTTACAAACTGATTTGATAATATACATAACTTTTTCTCTTTTTCCTAATGTATTTTATCATTATTTATATCATAAAGAACCTCTCTAGATTGTTTAGTCTTGTATACCCCAGATCATTAACCTTCTAACACAAATATTCCATATATTTCTTTTATGAAATCACATATATTTTTTTATTGACACCTTTGATGTATTTCTTTGATAATATTTTCTCATTAGTTCATTCAAAATCCTTCTAGACTCTTTCCAAATTCGTGGAAATGACATGTTGTACCAGAAAGTATAGGATTTATGTCTATATTTTCCACAACACCAGAAAAAACCATTGAAATGTGATATTCTATTCAATTTATTAATTTTTTCAATAAATTCATAATTTTGTCTTTCTTTAAGTCATTCTTTCCTTTTATTAGAGGTTGATTGTATTCCATGAATACTTTTTTCATCATTTATTGTAGTAAAATTCACTTCTCTTGACTTCTTGGTCCTCACAGATTAATCTATAATATTAGTGGTATCATACCTATTTGAAATTGTGTAGGAATAGGTGTAACATGTCTCTTGGATCCTTTTATTTCACTAGCATGAAATGACTCAGCTTTAATATCAATAGTTTTTTTGGAATTATTATCTACTCTTCTTCAATTCATGTTGGACTGTAAAATACATGGATTTCATCTCAGGCAATTTTTCCTCCTTGTGAGCTGACTTTTATTCAAGATCACTAAACAACATCTCATGCTCAACTACCTCCTATATGAATTTGTTATTTTCACTAAAAATAGATATTTCACCTATATTATAATATTTATTTCCATCAACTAATTTTATATATCAATTTCATGTTTCCGATACACTTTATTGAGATGTTTATTTTGATCAAGAGAAGATTCCAACTCTTCTTTCATACACTATTCTAGGTAATTTATGAAATCACCATCATCATCACTGCTTGAAGAACTTGATTCTTGTTCTATAGAAGAAATTATATTAAACTCATTATCTGAAGAACAACTTTATGGACAATAATCTTGTGTATGTTTTCTAATTAAATTTATCTTTTTGTAATTGGAATAATTTTTCTTCTTCTTATCCTTTTTTTGTTTATGAGGTTTCTCACTTTCATCATCATATTCTAATTCATCCATTTTCCTAGGAAAATTTATAGCAAAATATCCAATTCTGTTACATCTGATGAACATGAGCAGTTTCATAAAATTAATTTTCTATTTAATCTTTTTGAAACCTCTTGTTATAAGAGAAACAATTTCACTAAGATACTCATCAACTTCATCAATATTATTATAACTTGATTCCTCAGCTTCTACTTCTTTAAACATACATTTTTTATAGCCTTAAAATCCATTTCTTCTCTTACCTTTTTCTTAAGTTCTAGAACGTTTCTCATTTAATATGATATGAGAGTATTATGAAATAAATGCAATGATATATCTTATATATCTTCTAGTGCAGAAATCGTTGAGTTGAATCTATCTGGGAAATGTCTCATAAGATTCTTCACTACAGTAGAACCATCCATCTTATCTACAAAATCTCTTATATTATTGACAATTTCATTTACTCTTGTAATGTAATCATCAATACCTTTATCATTATCAATTTTTATATCATCAAATTTTCTTCTCCATATTTGAATCTTAGAATATCTAACATTAATATTTCCATCATAACTACATCTCATTTTTTTCCAAATATCCTTGGTTGTTTCGAGACCCACCACTTTAATTTAAAGTGATTTTGATAAATCCATCAAGATTTTATTCTAAGCCTTTCTATTGACATCCAGATTTTTCATTTTACCTTGAGTCATAGAAACATATTCTTTCATAGAAGGAAATTACTCATCTTATATATCTCTCACTTATAGGCCAAGAGATAGATGTTAGTGAAGCATATTATACCTCCAACTATTATAGATCATTCCATAAAAAGTAGAAACTCTTCAGTTGTTCAATGAATTCAAATTATACATTTCCCAAAAAGTATTCTGGATATACATAGGGTACGTTGTTATTTATATCCAATTGAATGTCCAAGGATCAGTTGGTTACCAATTAGGGGGTAACTAAATGGTACACAAGTTCACACATTATTTTTTGTTTAATCAAACCTCTTTAACTGATTTATTTTTTGATCCCTCATATTTAAATATCATCTTCTCCCTAAAATTAAATCCATGGTTCAATATTTGATTAATTATGGAAACAAAGTTTCATCACATTTTGATCGTCCTTGGATATTCATAACTATGAAATGAGGATGGGAGAACATGGATCGAGGTTTGGATGATGTTTCCCTGGAGTTCCCGCTGTCCAAAAGCTTCTTAGTGGATTGTAGGAGAAGAAAATATCTGAAGGGATCCAATTCCACTGACATGATCCCTGAAAAATCAAACATCTAGGAATTTAATGTCAAGTAGTAATGATGAGTTCAGAGAATCGTACATCCTGTGTTTTTTCGGAGCATTATTAACACACAAAAATGTGTTCCCACATCAAAATGCCATTATGATTTTCTTCTCCCTATAATGAGGTTACTGGACCAGAATGGGTTACTGGTCTACTCACATTACTCCCTAGAACCACCCTTTGTTGTTTATTGATCTTCCACCATGCTACCCTGCACAGTGGTGCTCCACCCCACCTAAACAATACGTAGGTGTTTCCCTTGCACTATCATTCCTTGAATACAGACTACTCATACTAGCTGACTTGCGGTTGATCTTGGTTACCCAAAATGGTGGTTCTCCCCTCATCTGGCTAGAAAGGGAGATTATCTTTTTAATATACAAAACATTAAAAAACATAACCAATATCCATATAAATTCAAAGAAAAAAACACAAACATGAATAAAAAATATAAATCCCCTAATTCATAGGCACTTCTAGAAATACCAAATCATCCTTATGCATAGCCTATTATTATTTTCACTGAATTCAATGTTATAAACTTTGTGTCAATGCAAATGATCAATGAAACATGTTCTTATAAACTACAAACCAGATTCAAAATCATCACATTTATAGGTTAAGGATATTTCCATTATTATCCTCATCATTCCACAATTTCAACTAACATATTAACATTGACTCTATATCAAATCCAATCATCATTGTTGAAAAAATCCAATTCAATTAAAATACTACTTCAATATCCCACTTTGAATTTGTTTTAAATGACTCCAAAGAATTAAATGCCAATATGTTTGTCTTAAATACTCTCCCTTATTGACAATGAATACAAATATCATAAAGAGAGTATCAATTTTTATCAAACATTAACAACTCTCTTAAAAATGATGTCACAAATTATTTTTATCTATGAAACATTATCTAGGAAAATTTAAGTCTATGTGCGAAAACCCATCGTAGAAAACAAGATTGTATAACCAATGATATCAATTCAGTCCACGAAGAATCATACATGTGATACCATTCATAGATAATTATATATTCTTACATTAGAGCTGATTAGAGAACCAATTCATGAAATAATATTTATCATGAACATGTACGAATAAACACATCATAAAATTTCATGTGTAAAAACATATATCTACCCAATTTTTAGATTAAAAAAATCATCTATGTTCCCCATCATAGGATGAATCCATCTCCTTAAATTCACTACATGTTAGTAAAAAACATTTATTTATGGTAATAAGGAGAAACTTATTTTCTTTTTAGAAATAGCAATCAGGTTGAGAGTTTTCTGTCAACCTTGTATTTACCTTCTTCCTTTTTACCTCAGATTTTGAATATTTTAGCTTTTTGTTAACTATTTCATTTGGTGAAGTTTTTATCTCTATCTTTGTGAGTAATTAATATTTCCTTTATTATGATTGCATAGAATTATTCATGTCACAACCTCCTATTTCAGAATTCATATTTGAGTTCTCCAGTTTATTAAAATCTATTGAATTCTTTTGAAATTCGGTATCTTTTTCTAATATAACATGCATACCTTAAAATGTTACATCTATATGATTTTCTCTATTTTTTTAGAAAATTTCATTTAATCTGGTCAAATAACAAAACATTTCTTCATTGTATATTCATTATTTTTCAGTGCCACGCCCTAATTCTCTGATATACATATCTTCCTTTTTTTCACTATCATTTGTTCATATTTTGTTCATAAGTAACCTCTCAAGGTTTTTTGGTCATGTATACCTTAGCTTTATGAAAATCTAATCCACATCTGCTGCATATTTTTTTATTCAATCGTGTATATTTTTTATTGAAACCTTTTATGGATTTTTTTATCTTTAGTTCATTTAAAATCCCCCTAGAATCATGCTAGGTTACTGAAAATGAAATGTCACACCAGCATGAATTGGATTTTGGGACATTTTTTCCACAACACCATCAAAAACCATTGAACTATAACTTTATATTCTATTAGTAAATCTAATTTTGAAATTCATAATTTTGCCCTTCTTTAAGCCTTGTTTTCCTTTTATTAAACATACATTTTCCTCTAAGAATCTTATTTTCCTCAATTAATGTAGCTAAACTCAATTCTCTTGATTTCATGGCCATAAAAAAAATTAAATTTCACTATTAGTAACATCATATCTATTTTGAAGCTATGTAGGAACATGTGTACCTTATCTGTTAGAACCTTTCATTTCACCATCTTGATATGAATCAACTTTTACCTCAATTGATACAATGAAATCTTATCTATTATTCTTCAATTCTCACTAGACTTTAAGATACATGGATTGTGTCTCAGAAAATTTTTATCCCTTATAAGCTAACTTCTCTTCAGGATCACTAACCATCTTCTCTGGCTCAACTACCTACAATATAAATTTATTATTTTCTCTATGAAAATCTATTCCACTTATATTATAAAATTCCTTTCCACTGACATTTTGTTTATTTCCATTTTAAATTTTCACCTTTTTTTCTTAAGTTGCAAAATTTTCTCAAGAGGAGAATCCAACTCTTAATTAAGCCTCTATTAAAGATCAATTATAAAATCACTGTCAATATCAATAATTGAATCACATTATTCATCATCAACATGAGTAATGTGATTAAACTTATCATCGTAAGAACAACTATATGAAGAATCTCCATGTGTATGTTTTCTCATCAAATTATCTTTTTTGTAATTAGAATACATTTTATTCTTCTTATACATTTTATATTTATGAGTTTACTCTCTTTCATCACCAGATTATGATTCATCCAGGTTCATTGGAAAATTTATATCAAAATTCCTAGTTCCATTACATCTTAAGAACATGAGTAGTATCTTTCCATTTCCTGTCCATTTTATCCTTTTGAGACCTCTTTTCATAAGAGAATCAATTTCACTTAGATACTCATCAATTTAATCTTCATTAGTATCACTAGATTCCTCAACATCTACTTTTTTGAACATTCAATTTCTTATAGATTCAAAGGCTATTTCTTCCCTTTACTTTTTCATGAATGTTGGATCTTTTCTCATTTTGGAAGATATTAGAGTAATATATTTTTTTTTACAATTATAGATCTTTTATCTTATCTATTTCTAATATCATTGAGTCAAATCTAACTAGGAAATCATATAAGATTTTTCAAAATACTAGAATCATATATCTTCCCTCCAAAACCACTGATGCTACTAAAAATTTCATTTAATCTTATAATGTAATTTCCAACACATTGTTTTCATCCATTTTTATATCTTCATATTTTCTTCTCTATATTTACAACATGGATTATTTAGCTTTAATATTTCCTTCATAACTACTTTTTAGTTTATCCCTGATCTCCTTAGTTGTTTGGAGACTCATCACTTTAGTATATAATATTTCTGATAAAGACATCAAGATTTAATTGTGATACTTTCCAGCAACTTCTAAATTTTTCATCTCACCTTGAGTCATAGAAACAACTTCTTTTAAAGGAGGAAATCCCTCTATTGCTACATCTATCACTTCCATTCTAGGTTATATATGGTAAGGAAGCAACATATTCCTCCAAAAATGATTTTTCATACCATCAAAAGTAGAAACTCCTCAGATGATAAATTAATTGAAATCCTCAATTTCTCAGAATGTATTCTTGATCTATATAGGGTACATTCTTCTCTGATACCCATTGAAGTGTTCAATGATCATTTGGGTACCACCTAGGGAGGGTTAATTAGTGGTACACATTTTTACAAATTCTTTCCTTTTAATTCATCATTAGTGATTGATTTAAGTCTGGATCGCTCATATTTAAATCTCTACTGCTCTCTACAAGAAAATCCATGGTCTATTCTTGTTTTAATTATTGAAATAGAGTTTCATCACATTTATCTCATCCTCAGATCATCAAAAATTTAAAAAATGATGGGAGAACATTGAAAAAACATTGGACGACATGGACATATATTTCCCTCAGTAAAAAACCATCAATGTGGTTTTCTAGAGAAGGAAGTCATGGCTGGGATCCAATCTCACTGAGATGATCACCAATAGGTAGAATGGAAATGAATTTAACAATAAGAAGTAAGATCCATTGAATGAACCAGATGATGAGATCGACGAGTTAGATATATTGGGTTTGCTCATGGAAACAATAATGTGAAAAAACATGTTCCCACATAGAAACACCGTAAGATTTTCTTCTCCCTTATAACACAATTCATGTAGAAACCGGACCAAAATTGGTTCTCAGTCCACTCCCATCACTCCATATAACTACCCTGTGTTGGTTCTTGCTCTTCCATTATACCGCCTCACATGGTGGTGATCTTCCCTACAACTCTTTCACCCTTGAATTACCCTTACGTTAGATTTACATGTCCATGGAAAAATCATAGAGGTCAACATGGGGTTGAGCTTGGCTTCCCACATTGGTGCAACTCCCCTAATCTAACTGGAAAGGGAGGTCATTTTTAATATAAAATTCATTAAAAAATATAAATAATATCCACATAAATTCAAATAAAAAAACTCAAACATGAATAAAAAATATAAATCCCATGATGTGTGAAATCTTTTAGAAATATCATATCCTCTTCATGCATAGCCTCTTCATATTTTTAAACTATTCATTTCTGTAAACATTTTGTGATCTTAAATGACCATGAAACTTGTTCTTCTGAACTATGAAGTAGCTCATCAATAATCAAATTTATAGGTTGAGGATATTTTCATAACCATCCTCATCATTCAATAATTTTATCAAAAATATTGACATTAACATTATATCAAATTGAATCATTATTTTTGGAAAAAATAAAATTAAACTCAAATGAAACCTCCTTCTTACCATTGATGTTAAAAAATAACTTGAATTTAAAATAAAAATGATATTCTATCTGCTGTCACTTGGCCTAGAGTGTTTTAATAAAATTCCATGAGTCAGAATAACATAAATAAGTTTGTCGATGAAGAAAAATGTAGAAGAAATAATACCACATGATAGAATGATTTACATGGTTTGGTAAATGATCTCCACATCCATGGATCAGGATACACCAATCCAAAAAATCTCCCACTTGGAACCTAATCTTCTACGTAGGTCTTCTTCGACGCCACTGACTATGAAAACTTACTTAATATGAGATCCTTTTCTTTTTCACTCACTAGTGACATTTTTCCATTCATAACATCAATTTCAAGCTAACAATTCATGAAATACCACTTGTTTTTGTTTTTTGCATCCATAGTTCCCTCCCATATTCTTCATCTAATTATTCATTCATTAGTGGAGACTAGTAGAGGCTCAACAGTAACTCAGCACCTATATTACCATCAGCTTAGTTGAAATATCTACCAGATTATTTATTCATCAAATTTTCTACAATTTTAGCAAAACATCAAGTGTCAAACCTCTGATAAAATGGTACTTTAACTGAATGTTCTTCATCTGTGCATCAAACATTGAGTTATTTTCAATATGTATTACACTCTGACTATTATAGTGCAATAAATTTTTCTATTTATTTCCACCCAGTTCATCCAAAATGTTCTTCATCTAAACCATATACTTCCCATATTATGTTACAATATTGTATAATGCCTATGAGGTTGATAGAGAACCCGCATTTTGTAGTTCATATATCCATCTCATCACAGTTCCTCCACAGGTAAACACATAACCTATGGTTCTCCTCATACTATTGACATCACCTCAATAGTCTGCATCCACCTATCCCTATAATGAACTTCCTTTACCAAATAATAGAGACACTTCCTTGCTTTTTTTAAGATACCTCAGTATATTCTTTTAAATAAATCTAAACTAAATATTTTAATAATATCCTTATCATATATTGGATCGGTATCTATGTTAACTTCTCTCATTATTCTAGTTTGAATTTAAATTTATAATCTCCAATCATGGAATTATGGTCTATTATCTCCCACCTATTCTCATCGGTATCAATTCTTCAGAAGTTGGAATCTAGCATAGTCTCCACCATTGACTTTATTTCCTTGGTCTCAATATTAGAATTTGAACTCTAGTTTCTGGTCACTGTTTGTGATATAAGACACAGTTATCTTCCAAAAGATGATCAGGTTTACTAATGTGATTCATGTATTAAAATAAAAGTGGTTAAGAAGAAATAAAGGGGTAGAGAAAGATATAGAAAGATGTAACTAGGTTACTATTAATTTATAGAAATGAAAATGATTTAGAATATGTTGGTCCCATGAACATGAAAAAAATTTCACCCAAAATCATCTATTATGCAAAAACATCAAAGTTAAAATAAAGGCAAGAAAAAAGCATGGGGAACTAGAAAAGATATCCTAGTATGATTTCTTTCTTATCCAAAGAGCCAGTGGTCAACCCATGATATTAGAAAATAATTTAGAGCTTGCCAAAATCTCCCACACACAACGGAGATGTGGAAGACAATGGATATAAAACATAGAACTAAAGAATAAATTATAAACATGCTTACAATCCTTGACCCAAAACCCATATGAAACTAGAAAACAATGATTGGAACTGTCAACATAGATTCCAATAAAGGTGATTATTTTCTTACATAGAGATCGAATGGAGCAAGCACTCCATCAAAACTAATATGCAGATCAAATATGCATGAGTACATGACCTAATGATCGCCAAATCAAATATTCTTGATTGGAATAACTCATGATCAACTCCTCTTTATATTTGATCGGTGGTCACCAATATCTAATATATGATCTCCATATTTACACTATTTTCTTCATCTTTATTCCTTGGTTTACCTCACAATCTTCATTTTTAACTTATCTTTGATCTCAATATTTGGTATTCCATCATTGGTTTTTTTCTTGACTTTCTCCAATTTAGTAACACTATTGTGTGAGGGTGGTCTCACCATTACAAATGGTTGAACCTATTCCTTCATGTTTCCATTTCTCATTGACTCAATAGACCTTATGTCTTGATTTACACATTATATAACCCATCATTTCATATCGATTCATATACCCTTGGTGTTATGCAGTTGTGCATCATACTCATTTTCAATGAAATATAATGACACTATATTCTTGAAACCTTTCATATCTACGATTCATTTTCTATAAATAGAAAAAAATTCCCATGTCCTTGGATACTCTTCCTAGAAGTCCAAATTACTTGAGTTCAGATGCTCTTCTTGGTAACCCCAATGCCTTGAGAGTTGAGATCCTCCTAGTATATTTATTTTAGGCTCATAGTCCTCATCATATAATTATAAACTATATGAAATATGGTTGAAAACTATGACCATAATTTTGATGTACCTTTCCATGAGATCACCCATTACATCATATGACTATCCATTCATGTTAGGTTTCCTTTTCCCTAACTATTTGAACTATCTCATCTTTAGGGAGAGTCTGACCCAAAAAAAATTGGCCAATGTTGTTGGACTTTAAACATTATCCTTCAGTAACACTTATTGCATGTCTTAAAACTGTAAGAATGATGGTCCATCTTACATGACCATGAAACTACTAAAAGTGTCCTTATACTGTATGGACTCACCTTCTTACTTGAGATACAAAACAATGCCACAATATTTCTTTATTATATCTAGTATTCCATCTTTAATTATTAATTATTTTAATTATATAAATTAAATCAAATTTTTATAAATAAAATTTATATTTTAAATTTATTTGTAAATATATATTAATAATTATATAATTAAAAATATATTTATATTTATATTGTTATAAATATTTATTTATAAAAAATTAAAATATATTGGTATAATAATATTTATTTATTTATAACGACAATTTTGTATATTTATATAAATATATATTAAGTATTAACATATTAATAATTATATAATTATAAATGAATTTATTATTATAATCATAAATCTATATTTATAAATAAATATTTCTAAATATATAAATATATTTAAATTTATAATTACATAAATAAAAATATATTTATAATTATATATTTATTAATATATATTTATATATAAATTTAAAAAAAATATATATACTTATAAAAATTAATATACATTTACACACCAAATAATTTAAATTCAATTTGTTATAAGTATATATATATATATATATTTATTTATTTATTTATATATTTATTTATTTTATAGATATATATTTAAAATGTAAAATTATTTATAAAAATATTTATATTTTTATTTATATTTATATAGTTATAAATATATATTTATATATTTATAAATACGTATTTTTATAGTTATAAATAAGTATTTTTATAGTTTGAAATATATATTTATATAGTTAAATATATATAATTATTTGTAAATATAACTATAAATATATATTTTTAATTATAAATATATTTATATAAATATATATTTACAATTTTAAATAAATATATATATATACAAAAAGTAAAAAATATATATATATAAACTACTAAATAGAAAAATGAATCAGAGGAACCAGATAATTTAAGAAATATTTAAAAAGGGATGGAAATTGGTTGGTGTGAAAACAATCTGCAAGTTGAAAACTAAAAAAATCTGTTTTCTGAAAACTGTTAGGCGGGAATGTGCATCTGCTGTGAGGGGGTGGTGCAAGCACAAATTTGATTTGAGAAAGTGCATGCACAGATTTGAGGGGGTTGTGGAGTCAATGATGCTCATCTATAAAAACCCATAGTGCTTTCCATTTGAATGGTTTTATCCTCATGTGTATGAGAATATAGATTTGAAAGAGTTAAAATAGAGACTCAAGGTAGCTCTGTATTCGAGATAAAATTCTATCATTGTGTAGTGTGTTTTAAATCCTTCCTGAATACATGATTCGTGTTTGAATATACATGTTTCATAGTTTCGTGAACTACGGATTCAATTAGATATCATGTTTAGCATGACTCCAATTAGGATGAAAACATGATAATATAATACGGTTTGAGTCAAGAAGATAGAAATAAAGAAGTTAGAGTGCAAGAATAATCGATGGGTAAAATTTAGTAAGCATTGAGATACTATGTTTTCTAATTATAGACACCATAGTGACCTATATGGTGATCAAATAGTCCTAGTTATATCATCCACTAGAGGAAAAAATTTCACCTTTGGTGAACCCAACGTTGAATCTGTCATCGAACGATATCTCAAAGGAGAATCTTCTGCCACCACGTCTTCTCCATCCTCTGTAACCTCTATCGTCGTGTATTCTAGTTACTCATTTCAGGGATACTATGTGATTTGGAAGATGTTTGGAAGAAGGGATGCAACGTGAGAGTTTCCAAGAGGTAAGGATTGATAAGGATGCTGGTGGGACTCTCCGACTGAGGAGATGGGGTAGGGGGATCTACAATAGTTTCTAGCATTGGTGGAGGATCTCATAAGTAATGTGGAAATAATGGAAATAATGAGTAGGGATGAGGTTAGAGGAGATACAACATATTTTGGCTTTGGTGGAGGCTCTCAGGCATAATTTGGATACAATGTAGATGATGATTAGGGAACATGAGATGGATAAAATCTATCATTCTTCCTTTAGGTGTGGATATTGAAAGTGTTTTGTATTTCCCATTATTCAAAAAAATGGATATATATATATATATATATATATTTGTATATGGATTCTATCTCTTGATAAATGTAGGATATTTTTAGATATACTTTTTAAATGTTCATGATTATTTTGTCTTTTTTTCTCTGATTTCGCAATGTCTACCATTCTCTTTGGACTTGTAAGTGTCGTCGTTATCATCCACCACTCTTTACGAAAATCTAGAAAACCAAATGATGATTTGGAAAATAAATATTATTAATCAGAAGATTCCAGTAATGTGGAATCTGGTAGTCATAGGGGAAATAGATGTGGATGACACCACCGACACTCCCAAGCCCACTAAGAATGGAAGTTCCTACAATGAAAAAAATACAAACTATGCTTGAAAATTTGAAATGATGTGCTAAAAAATATCCTACATTTATCCATGGAGAGATACGATATATATATATATATATGTGTGTGTGTGTGTGTTAAATTCTTTTGACGTATAATGGGTAATCAAAAACACTTCCAATATCATAACCTCAAATAATATTGATTGATTTCATCGGTCTCATGTTCCCTAATCATCGGTGCTCCTGTATCCACATTCTTCCATAGAGCCTCTTCTGAAGCCAGAAATTGTTGTAGCTTCCCCAACCCCATACCTAGTCTTCATCACCCTTTCTCCCACATTCCACCGGAGAACATGTGTAAAATCCAGAAACTGTTGAACCTCCTCCAACCCCATCACCACAATGTGAGAGTCCCACTAGAACTCGGTCCATTCAATCCTTATTGAAAATTCCCAGGCCATGTCCCTCCCTCTCGGCATCCGACTCCTCTCATTGTTTCCCAAACTGGAGTTGGAGGAAGACACGATGATAGGGGTAATAGAGGATGAACAAGAAGACATAGAGGTGTATGATTCTCCCATGAGAAATCATTCAATGACGAATTTGATGTTGGGTTACTAAAGGTGAAAAAATTTCCACCCATGGATGAGATAGTTGTAGCCATTTGAGAACAACAATGGTCACTGAGGTTTTTAGCATTAGCAAACATAGTATCCCAATGCTTAGTAAATGTCACTCGTCATTGCTTCTTACACTTGATCTTCTGTATTTCTATCTTCCAGAGTTCATTCACCTTATTTTTCCTTGTTTCCTTCCCAACCAGAGTCGTGTTATGCCTGATATCTGATTGTATTTGTTCTTGGTGTAGCTATGAAACTCACAGATTCAAACAAGATTCAAGCGGTCTCAAATGATTTAAAAGGAACAACATAATAGTAGAATTTTCTCACAAATTGAGGGCTACCACTTGTCTCTATTTTTCCTATCTCAAATATATCTCTTAATGCGCTCAAAGTTCACACCATTCACATGGAGAGCATTGTGTGTAATTATAGATAAGTTTCCCTGACTCACTAACCACCTCAAATCTCTATGCATAGTGCCTCAAATCAAAATTGTGCGTGTACTACCCTCATCATAGATGTCACAGTTTACGGCCTACCTATTTTCCTTGTCCCGATTGTTTTATTTTCCATTGTGTGGTTTTTTTGACGCCTTACATTTTCCAATCCCTTTTTATATATTTTTTATGTTTTCTATAAATTTTGAGGCATTTTCTTATTTATAATTATCTATATTTATAATTTTATTTATAAATATATTCACAATTTTAAATTTATATTTAGAATTATATTTAGAAAAAAATATATATTTATAACTATATAAAAATAAATATATTTATAAATAGAATTATAATTAATTTCACATTTTAAATATATATTTATACGAATGTATATATATATATATCAAAATTAAATTTATAATATCTAGGTGTTTAAATGTAAATTAAATTATATATTATAAATATATATTTATAAAGATAAATTTATTATTTTATAATTATTAATGTATTTATAATTATATACTTATTAATATATACATTATTCATATATATTGATATAACTAAATATAATTATCGTTAACAATAAATATTATTATGCAAATATATTTTAAATTTAATTATGTGTAAATATTTATAACATTATAAATACAAATATATATAATTATATAATTTGAAAAATATATTTTCAAATAAATTTAATATTTAAATATTTATATCTAAAAATGTATTTTAATTTATATTATTTATAATATAATAAGTATTTACAAATATAATTACAGTAATTAAATTTTTTTAAATAAATATATATATATATATAATTATAAATAAATACAAATTCATATAATTATAAACCAATATTTATATAATTATAACTATATTGAAAGTATTGGAAATATGTATTCATGAATTTGATTAAAAATAAAAATAAATTCTTATAATTATAAATAAATACATATTAATATAATTATAAATATCTAATTATTAATTTAATAAATATATTAGTTACTTAAATATATGAATTATAATGTCATAATTATGTAATTATATATTTTTTATTTATAATCATGTAAATATTTTGGAAAAAATATGAATATTTATTTATAATTTTAAACTTATAATTATATATATATAAAAAATAGCATTCAATAATAATAACATAATAGATAATATATCAAAATAATTGAATTAATATCATAATACATAATAAGAAATATGCCCATAAATTATGAAAATTGTAAATGTAATTTTTTTAATAAATAAAGATTGTGTCATGTCAAATAATTTTTCTTTACTATATTTTTATGTTTATTTTTATTTTTCAAAAATTCATTATATGTTTAGTCAGTGTGACTTATTTCATTTAAATTGTACATATACTTTATAATTTATATGCTTTAAATGTCACATACAAGAAACATAGTATTTTTACAAGTATGTGACATTGAATTTCAATAAATTATAAATTATAAATACAATGTAAATGAAATTTGGAATTCTTTCTGCCTGAAGTGTGTGTGTGGGAGAGAACAAAATGGTCCAACAAATATTAGTTGATTGCATATTGTTATAGAGTTTCACATCAGGTTCACCATTTTTGTTTTTGTTTAAGTCGCATCATGACCCTTTTTGGTGGGCAAGATGGTCACCTCCAGAGTGGGTAGTATATCCATCATGTGTTATGAAGGAAGTTCCATAGTTGAATGGTCTCAGTGGGTGATTGTATGGGGGTCAGTGATTTTTCAATCAACCCATGTCGTGTACGATGTTCTCAGATGGTCTCCAATGAGTTTATTCGTTGAGCCTGAAACACCCAACAACCCATTTATCCATGATTCATGGACCTGATTAACAAAGGCAGGTTCTCTTTGCATGATTTGGCCAATGAAACTAAGGACTTCATTAGACAAGAGGATGGGAATTTGGGTTCGTGACGCCCCTTTGGGGGGAATTATTGCATTAACCGGGACTCTCTTATATATTTAAGCAATGTTCATATGATTGTGAATCCATGGTTCATTCCCAAGCATGTGTCCATAGATTACCCCTTGGACATAAGATCAATCAAGGATATACATGGGTTTAGAATCATTAGTATGTATCTAAGGTTCTCTATGGACGAGGAAATCTGTATGTATCTAGGGTTCTACATCAATGTCACCTTTTAGGGACACAATATTGACCACATGGTCATTTTCCATGAAAATGAAGATTTAATTCATACGATGAGGAAATCTTGATTTTATCGTCATCCAGGGTGATAAAGGATTCTTTGTTGTCGAGACTAAACCCATATGATGGGCTTCTTAAGTATCCTTGTGAGAGAAATCACATTCCATGTAGTTCTATGTATTATTACAGGACACATAATATTTTAAGGTTGGGTGAAAAGTACACATCCATGTAGTTTAACATCACGCATCTAGGATGTCTAGGTAGAAGATTCCAAGTAAAAATATCGTGTAGGACATACACCAATGTGGCTAAAAATGCTCCAATGAGATATGGTATTCTGGGATGATTTGGTTGTACTAGGGATATGGCCTTGGAAACATTAAGAAAAAGAGATATGGTCTCCTAGGTGGAAATGACCATACCAATGATATGGTCTAGAGAACAATAGGGTGATTTGGGAGTTAGTTTTGGACCTCAGAGAGGCTCCCTACGTATCCCAGTTAGTTGGGAATCAAAACCCTCATAGTTTAGATTGTGTTGGGACACACACCCTAGGGAGTCCCAATTGTGGGGGAATTATTGGAGCTTACACATGGGAGCTTCCCATTTGGGAGAAACATGTTGGGGCTAATTCATGGAGATGATTCCCTAGAGAGTTTTGGGGAATTTTATTGGGACTAAGATCTAATGAGAATTCCCCTTGAGGTCGGGCCTTAGGCCAGTGAACTAAAGAGGGAGATAGAGATGAGTAAAACATATTTCCATCACTTAAATTTCCTTCTCACGTCGTTGATAGTCATATTAACCTATCTAGGTATTCCCAGGGCAGAGGCATAGAGGATCACTCATGCATCATCCATCAAGAAAAGACAGTGAATTACCTTAGTGGGATTTCCCTAAAAATTAGTTGGGGAGAGGAATATTGCTTCTTGTTTAAATGAAAAGAAAGCATGATTTTCACTATGTATCACATAACCTCATATAATAGAAATTACAGGGACTACCCTTGACCCCTATAATAGGGAGGTTCATGTTAGTATCCCAATGTTGGACCTTGGGATACCAAGGGAATGTAATCTTATGGACATTCCGAGGGTCTACATCATGGTGGGGATTATATACATGACTCTTCTTACCATTGGAATGTAAACGCAAACAGGCATGCTGATGTGGCTTGTTATTTTACCATACAGGTCTAGTGGATTTGGAAGATGCTTACACCTGATGTCGATGTACTGGTTCGCAGACGGGATACAGACGAGGTGACAACAATGGAAGGAGATGATCAAAGCTAGGATGTGGAACATCCGAGGGTACACCATTCCACATACTATTCCTTTTTGAAATAAGGGGGCCTACCCACATATCATTTCTCTGCATAGGTGGAGAGATCATCCATGTACCCTGATGGTATGACAACCTATATGCAGTTAGCGTAGAGATTCACTACATAGAGAAAGGTTCTAGCCATGTAGCAAGGTGTTACGTGGTGTAATGTTCCATCCACAAAGTGTGGCGCTACACAGAGCAGGGTTCCAGCCTCATAGCAAGGTGATAAGTGGGGTTCCATATTGAAGTAGGGTCATTGGTTTTAGTGATTTTTGGGAATTTCATTCATGAAGGGGGCATGGTTAGCGGTAGGCCAATTAAGTTCCTGGTCTTCCCATTATTATGTTACCTGGTTTAATTTTCCCCTATTTGAAGATTTTATACCTATGGGAATTATTCAGAATAGGCTTATACCTCAATGATCAACCTCTTTAGAAATTCCTAAAAATTCCATTCAATCCTTAGAAATATGGTCCTTTTCCTGGATCCCCTCATGGTCCTTTTATGGTGTGTTGGAAAAGCCAAATCTATGGATATCATGAAACCTTTTAAGGAATCCCCTAGGGAGATAATGCATCTAACACACGACTCAGTCAAAATAGGCCCATGGGGCTGCTATTTACGGTAGAAAAGATGACCACCTCAATTCCATGAATTAATTTTTCTTGTTCACAATGCACTGCTTGTTTTTCCTCATCCAGGAACTATAGAGTTTGCAGGGGTGGAATTCTTCACCTCTATTTTTCCAATGATGTGGTTCACGGTGGGCGTCATATGAGGGGGAGAAATTCTCTTTGTTTGTTCTACCAATAAAATGTTTTGCGACTTAAGACATTTTTTCCATGTTTCATGTACTACTCGGTTCGGGGGTGATGCCTTCCAAAAACCATTACACGGATTCTGTGTTGAAATAGTGGGTTCCCTAGACCAAACTATACAGTATATTTGATTACTATATCTTGTGTAAAGTTTGATATTCTTGATGATATCTTTCCATTATAGTGGATACTTTTCTGTGTCCACTATAATAATGGTAATGTCTAAAGGTCAATTGTCGTGTCAAGAGGTTATAGCAGATCCCAAGCTATAATGAGAACCTCGAGATACAATGAAATTGATATTAAATATATGTTTTATAGTTTAGATACATCTTACTGGCTGGTCATAGTATATGTCTTACTATCAGGTGATGGGGGCTCATAAGCATTGAGACTTCTTCTCATGAAGTTCGTACTTGGTGATCTCTAGTAGTGAGATCATGAGGACAGACCCGCCAATAGGAACACCACATGTTTTGGGTGTCATTAGATGTTCGTATCTACAGACATGTGTATTGGTATCCTTACTGGAGACCATTACCAATGTATATAATTTAATTACGTACGTTAATGCAATGCGAAAACCATGGCAGTAATGTCGTGGTGTGGTAGTTTGTGTTGGGTGCGTCGTTGTTGGTATGACGTTGATTGAATGGTCAAGAAAGAATTTTTTGATTCCACGTTAAGGAAGTTGTATATCTCAGGCCTGGTAGATCAGGATGGTGCCGCCTTCATAAGTCTTTGGCCAAAGGAGTAAAAAAGAGAATCCATCCGGATAGATCAAAAAATAATAAACCAAGATAAGGACGATGACACAAGAGTGCATCCTGCTTTATGACATATTTAATGACAGAGAGACTATAATACACAGTCAGTGTTCATAGGATGGTAGTCATTGTTATGACTATCCTTATCTATTTAGGGGCCATGATGAGTTGCTTGTCTCCACTATTGGTCTGTGGATTTTATTCACTTCTATCGAGATAAGGGCCTCGAGGGTCACACACAACCGCGTATTCAAGAATCTGCACCTATTCAGTTGAATAGGTATATGGACATAGTGGGCACCGTCACGGGGTCCAAGTGTTGTCCAAGTTGTCGATCACCATAAGAATTAAATAAATTCATTAATATTCATGTTATGAATATTTGGGATTTAATTTATTTAATATATTTATGAGGTCGATAAATACGAGAAAATATTAATCTAACGAATATTATTTTAATATTCAAGGTTCGTTTAATATTAAGCGAGACAGTGAGTCAAGTTAAATTGCTCGGTTTTATCATGTAATATATTATATATACATTACAATTATTTGATAAAATATTAAATAATATTGGCGCAGATTGTTGTACCTCTCGTTCCCCTCGTTGTTTGATTTTCATGATCACAATCACCTTATTATTTGTCTAATTGTGTTTGAAGTGTTTTTGAATGATAGGCACAAGGTTGCCAAGAAAATGGCCCAAGAATGGACAAGAAATGGACTGAAATTCAGTCCACCGGCCAACCGGTGTGATAGCACCGGCCAGCCGGTGGAACTGGCAGAGGGATTGCCCACTGCCAGGTTCCACCGGTCGACCGGTGGCTCTGTCACCGGTCGACCTGTGGCACCCAGCCCAAATAGTATTTGCTACTGTCTTGCCACCGGCCAGCCGGTGGCTCCTCACCGGTCGACCTGTGGCACCCAGCCCAAATAGTGTTTGCTACTGTCTTGCCACCGGCCAGCCGGTGGCTCCTCCACCGGTCGACCGGTGGAGCCTGGATCAAGACTCTTCTTCTCTACCAAGGCACCGGCCAGCCGGTGGAGCTGTACCGGCCAACCGGTAGCCCAGTCAAACTAGCCGTTGGCTTTGACCAGTCAACCTTCTTTTGGCCTCTAACGGCTCTTTTAGCCTCTCCAACGGCTCCGAAGCCTCCCCAAGGGTTCCATGCCTATAAATAAAGGCCAAGGAAGCCCCGGACACCAACCGGAACATATACGAAGCCAACGGACATATTTTGGATCAATTGGCCAACCTCCGGCGACTTCCTTCAAAGGAACCTCAAGTGCTCCAACAACTTCCACATCCAAGGAGCTCCACCCAAGAAGCTTGGAAGCGGCCTTCAAACATCTCCAATCAATCAAAGGCGCCCAAGACTTCCTCAATTACGGTTTTTCTTTGTTTTATTCATTTTGAGCTTAAAATTGGGTTTGTACCTACAAACCCCAAACCCTTTTCTCAACCCCCTTTCTATTGGGTTTCACACCACCATTAAGGTGTGAAGAGGTTTCTTCAAGCCTTTCCTTTTAAAAGGCTTGAGTTTTCAGTGAGCTAGCCTTCACCCGTTAAAAAGGCTAGTGGGTTCTTGCTAAACCATCAAAAGCAAGTGGGTTCTTGCTAAACCACAAAAAAGCAAGCTGTAATAGGTCCTAGTGCTACCTCAAAGCCTAGTGGGTTTCTTGCTAAAACCATTGAAAAGCAAGCGGTAGGAATCTCTCAACGGTTGAGTTGGGAGCGGAGATGTAGGCCGGGTTTTGGCCGAACTCCGTTATCAATTTTGTGTGTCTTGCCTCTTTATTTCCGCTGCACTTTACTTTGATTTTTAATTTGTTAATCAATTTTTTTAAAAGGCAATTCACCCCCCCTCTTGCCATCATTCCTCGTTTTCTTCCGACCCAACAATTGGTATCAGAGGGAACTTTGAATAATTCCCTAACCGGTTTCAAATTAAAGATCCTACTTTTTTTTGATGGCTTCTACCGCTTCTTCCTCTCAATCCCCCGAAGGACATTCTTTGGATCGTGCTCCATTCTTTGATGGAGCCGATTATACTTTTTGGAAAACCCGCATGTCAACCTTTTTAAAAAGCACTGGCTATCCAATTTTTAAAATTGTTATGCAAGGATTTTCCCTCTCCTCTCCCGATGAGTCTAAATGGACCCCCGTAGACATTGCAAACTTCGAGCTTGATGGAAAAGCCATGAATGCTCTACATTGTGGGTTAGATCGTTATGTTTTTGATCATATTTCTTCTTGCACATCTTCTCATGATATTTGGAAGCTTTTAGAACTAACCTATGAAGGTACTAGCGAGGCTCCAAAGCAAGAACCCGCTCAAAAGCAAGAACCCGACGAAAAAATCAAGCCCGTTTGCCCACTTCACAAGAAAAGGGACAAGAAGAAGGGAAAGAAGAAGGCTTCAAAGGCATCTCGGAGTGATAGCTCCTCCTTCTCCTCCTTCTCCTCGAGCGACCAAGGTAAAAAATGCCTAATGGCAAAACATGAGGTATCATCTTCCGACTCCTCTTCCTCGTCTTCTAGTTCTTCAAATTCTTTCAATCATTTGTCATATGAAGAACTCCAACACGTTAGAGATCAATTAGAAAATGGATTTCATGAGCTTTCATCAAAATTTGTCGCTTTGAAAAAGAATTTCAAAAAACTCTCTTCCGAAAAAGAACAACTTCTCAAAGAGAAGGAGGAACTCTCCCTAAAAATCCAAAATTTCCCAAATGTTGATTCTATGGAATCAACCATCAAAGACCTTAGAGAGACCCTAGCCAAGTTCACCCAAGGTGAACAAAATTTGAACAATCTCCTTGGTTCTCAACGTGTTTCTAGAACCACCAATGGACTTGGCTACACCAATATAGCTTCCTCCTCCCATGCACCCACTGTTTTTGTAAGGGGGAGCTCTAGTTTTAAATTTTGTAACTATTGAAAAAAAGCCCGGGCATCTCATTTATTAGTGTAATTGCAAAAATGCCCGGTACGGCCAACCCAAATCGATTTTTTATTCAGACGAATTTTATAGGAGAAGACCCGCTATGAGACAAGTTTGGATTGAAAAATCCCTTCTAGCGAGTCTCTCCGGGCCTAAAATCATCTCTTTTCAAAATCCCTCTCCCCGGTGATTTATTGTTCTTATTTAGGGGGAGTTAGGTTCTTTTAAGCCTTTTTGTGAATTAAAAAATTTCATTCAAAATTCTCATTTCAAATTTTTTATTCAAAACTTTCGATTCAATCTTTCATTTTCAACTCTTGGTTTCAATTGGTTTTTGATTCAAAACTTTCAATTCAAACTGTTATTCATATTTTCATTTCAATTTCAAAAATCTCAATTGATTTTTCAATTCTCATATCTAGTTTTTCAAACCCTTTCCCTCAATCAAGTTTTATGCCCCGTGCTATTTTGATAATCACAAAGGGGGAGAATTTCTTGATTGATTGGGGGAGAAACCTTTTGATCATGCTTAGCATTTACTTTCTTTATCCTTTAAGCATGTATTTCTTTTATGTATTTTACATTTATTGTTTTGGTGATTGTGATCATCAAAATAGGGGGAGATTGTTGTACCTCTCGTTCCCCTCGTTGTTTGATTTTCATGATCACAATCACCTTATTATTTGTCTAATTGTGTTTGAAGTGTTTTTGAATGATAGGCACAAGGTTGCCAAGAAAATGGCCCAAGAATGGACAAGAAATGGACTGAAATTCAGTCCACCGGCCAACCGGTGTGATAGCACCGGCCAGCCGGTGGAACTGGCAGAGGGATTGCCCACTGCCAGGTTCCACCGGTCGACCGGTGGCTCTGTCACCAGTCGACCTGTGGCACCCAGCCCAAATAGTATTTGTTACTGTCTTGCCACCGGCCAGCCGGTGGCTCCTCACCGGTCGACCTGTGGCACCCAGCCCAAATAGTGTTTGCTACTGTCTTGCCACCGGCCAGCCGGTGGCTCCTCCACCGGTCGACCGGTGGAGCCTGGATCAAGACTCTTCTTCTCTACCAAGGCACCGGCCAGCCGGTGGAGCTGTACCGGCCAGCCGGTAGCCCAGTCAAACTAGCCGTTGGCTTTGACCAGTCAACCTTCTTTTGGCCTCCAACGGCTCTTTTAGCCTCTCCAACGGCTCCGAAGCCTCCCCAAGGGTTCCATGCCTATAAATAAAGGCCAAGGAAGCCCCGGACACCAACCGGAACATATACGAAGCCAACGGACATATTTTGGATCAATTGGCCAACCTCCGGCGACTTCCTTCAAAGGAACCTCAAGTGCTCCAACAACTTCCACATCCAAGGAGCTCCACCCAAGAAGCTTGGAAGCGGCCTTCAAACATCTCCAATCAATCAAAGGCGCCCAAGACTTCCTCAATTACGGTTTTTCTTTGTTTTATTCATTTTGAGCTTAAAATTGGGTTTGTACCTACAAACCCCAAACCCTTTTCTCAACCCCCTTTCTTTTGGGTTTCACACCACCATTAAGGTGTGAAGAGGTTTCTTCAAGCCTTTCCTTTTAAAAGGCTTGAGTTTTCGGTGAGCTAGCCTTCACCCGTTAAAAAGGCTAGTGGGTTCTTGCTAAACCATCAAAAGCAAGTGGGTTCTTGCTAAACCACAAAAAAGCAAGCTGTAATAGGTCCTAGTGCTACCTCAAAGCCTAGTGGGTTTCTTGCTAAAACCATTGAAAAGCAAGCGGTAGGAATCTCTCAACGGTTGAGTTGGGAGCGGAGACGTAGGCCGGGTTTTGGCCGAACTCCGTTATCAATTTTGTGTGTCTTGCCTCTTTATTTCCGCTGCACTTTACTTTGATTTTTAATTTGTTAATCAATTTTTTTAAAAGGCAATTCACCCCCCCTCTTGCCATCATTCCCCGTTTTCTTCCGTCCCAACACAGATTAGTCCGTAAAAATTATTTATTTAAAGAACGTTGATATTAACAGGGGCTGGGGAACCCTACCGTGTATTTATCAATGTCTCTATAAATAAAAGAGGAGACTCTCTCTATTTAGTGTGAATATCATTATTCATTCATTTATGGAATGAAAAATTTAGATCCCCTCTCTCCTCCAGCTTCCTAGAGAGAGAAGCTGATGATCCAAGAGCTCAGATCAAGTTCATCCTCATGCATCGCAAGATCAACGATGTGGTGGTCGTTGAGACATTGAAGATATCATTGAATCGACACACTAGCACAAAGAGTTCGACGATCAGATTTCCAACAGATTTTTCGAGCGCATGTGGATGATCTAGAGGGATCCTAATTTGGATCCTTTAAGCGATGATTACCATTGGCTAGCAGTAGTCGACCATGCCTTCTGAATAGAAACGGGTATGTTTTCATTTTAATTTTGTGCTCTTAATAATCTACGCGAGATCCTCGGACCTCTCCGGGGCTCGAATCTTCGGCGACGACAAGTATCATCGTTCCTCTGACGAAAATTTTCAAATCCCTGGCTCACCGACTTTCGTTGTGGGCCCCAGGAAGTTAACAGTGGTATTAGAGCGAATTTGCGTAGATTTTCTGAGCCAAATAAAATTAATTTTCATAAAATTAAGTAGAGGGTTTAAAAATGATCAAAACGGATCGAACTGCATTTGAATCAAATTTCAAATTACCAAGATATGGTCATTCAAAATTTCTGTAATGGATCGTGTTCGTGTTTTTACTCGGGTTTTAAATTTTTGTGATTATTTCCGTTTATCGGAAATAATATAAGTTTTCAAGAAATTATAATTATTATAATTATAATTATAAATATAATAATAATAATACAATTAATTATTATTATTATATGATTAAAATAATAATAAATTATTATTATATTATAATAATTTATGTATTATTAAATTTAAAGTCTAAATAGCCTTTAGAAATTTTGTGTGTAAAAAAAAACACAAAATTTTTAATTAATGGAGGACATGACTCAATAAAATAAAGGGGAAAATAAAAGACATTAAAAGAAGTTTTAAGGTGATCAAAAAATAAAAAAAAGGAGGGGAGGCCAGTTGTGCGGGTTAAGCAAAGAAAAAAAAGTGTGGAAAACAAAGGGGGGCCGGCCTGCCCCCTCGCCGTGTCTCCTTCCTTGCGAAGCAGCCGCACCAGGGCCGCCCCACCCCATCGCTTGCCCCTCTCCCGGCGGACCAGACCCCAGCCGAGCCCCCTGTCGGCCTGATTCTCCTCCACCGGAGCCGCACCCCTCTCCCGCCGGGAACCCGCTCGCCTTGGCCCTCCTCTCCATTGTAGCCTTACACCACCCATGTTGCCCAGCCGGGCCATCCTGCACTCCCTGAAGACTAGCTACGCTGCCCAGGCACCCCGGGCACCGGCTTCCATTGTAGCGGCTGGCCACCACCTCCCTTCCCTACGCTGTCGTAGCAGGCCTTTGCAGTTCCGCATCCCTGAAGGCATTCCACACCGGACCAACAGGCAAGTCGCACTCGACCTTCGCAGAACTCCTCCTTGGTCTTCCTCGTGGCACACAGTAGCACTGCATGCATACATGTTGCACCCTGCGGCCTGCTCTGGCTGCCACACCCTGCAACCGACTAGCCTTCCGCAGCAGTTGGGTGCTGGCCTAGCCCTCCGGGCCACTTCGGGTTACCCGAACTGCATAGAACCTGCAGCGGGCTTCCGTGCATCGGTATGGTTCGGTCAGATCATCGTCGCATGGTCCGACCCCCTAGAAGTCACCCGCCTGGAGGTACCCTTTTGTCTGCAAGTCTTTTCGCAGGACAAAATTGGCCCAGAAGCAGTCTGAGTGGACCTGCCCAACCCAGAACGGGTTTGGGGGGATCGGCCCAGCCCATTTCAGCCAAGGCATGGCCATGTGCGGGTTTGGCCCGACCCGTACAGGCCATGCAATGGTGTTTTCAGAGACCTACCAATTTAAAATTAATCAAATGTAATTATTTTAATTTATTTAATATAAGTATTTAAATTAAATTAATTGAAATTAATTATGGTTAATTATTATAATACCTGGAAAAATTTAATTCAATTTAATTATTAAATTGAATTAAGTTAAATTAATTTAATTTTGGCTTTGAAATTAAATTAATTATCTGACCAATGATTAATTAAATTATTTGAATTTATTAATTCATTTAATTTAATTAGATATACCCTCGTAATTAATTATTACATTTTAATTTTTATCACTCTTTAATTTTACCCGTCGTCTAGTCTTGAGCATCGACCATTGTATGTATGCATTTAATTAATTATTTAATTAATTATATAAATGTGTGAGATGGTTACAAATTAATTAAATGGACGGTCTGCGCATCGTCTTTCATTTTTCGGTTAAAATGTTTTAGGGCATGTGGGCCCAATTTACCTGATGTAAATTTATACCCAGGTCCCCCTCGCCTGTGCACGAGTACCTTTGTAATTCGGACGAAGATGACGAGTGACGTGGACCCCTCCAAGATTAGGCGGTGCACTAAGGTGCAAGACGACACGTGGACCACGCCAAGACGAGGCGGCACTCCAAGACGTGACCTGGACCCCACCAAGACAGGGTGATATTCCAGAAGAACAACAGACATATATAACAGGAAAGCTGCATCAAGAGTCATGTTTTGACTCTGGTATGATGCGCCTTAGGTCGTTTAGATTCTCAAGACCAGTCGGGTAGTAGTTTTACCTTTATGCATTTATTTATTATTTTATGCATTTTTGAACAGCAAGAAAATACATAAAATGGTAAATAATAAAATGCATAAAGAAGCGACATTATATTTCTATTGATGTTCAGTTGTGAGTGCGACAACGTAGATGAACAAGATCAATAGAAATGGGTTACATTCGTCGAGAGATAAAACCAATAAAACCCTCAAAAAAAATATTCAGTCACAAACAGCCTTCCATCATTCAAGTTTGAACAAAACCGGGTGTTTGAGGTCCCAGTTCATGCCTTAGCTGAGGGTGCCTCTTACTACTGGGGGGGTCTTATTTCTGTGGTGGGTCGACTTAACTAAAATTACATCAAATATATAGCCTTAGCTAGTGTGTTGTAATTTTAGAGGTAAGTGTTGAGTAAATCAGTAAATGATTTTTGAAGCCGGTACATCACTCAACAGATCAAGGAACCACGAGCTAATACGGTTGGATGGTCAAAAGCCTACCTTGGAACCTCTAAGTAGTGGTGTAGGCCTAGCTTGTAGACTATGAGAGTGGTTCAGGGATCCTTTCCACTAGAATACTGAAGAGTATTCCGATTCTAGTACCGAGGGTTCCTAGAATTCGAAAAATTAGTGGGGGACATTTAATGATTAAATTATCAGTAATGTCACATTAGGTAATCACCTAAAAGTACAATATGCTAAAGTATATTTGTAGATAATGGCAATAAATACCATAATATAACTGCGATAAATGTTAGAAAAAGTTATTGTCTAAACTATGCACAACATTCCACGTGTAGTATAGGCGCTTGCGCACATTACTACAATAATGGAAATTCAAGGTGCTTGTGTCCCAACCTGTTAAGCCACCTCAGGAAGCAAGGGTGTAAAACTGATTTCAGGAGACTCATAAATAAATCATATGATGGTTCTGTCATAATGCTATCATCAAATTCGGATTTTAGTTGTGGTCGCTACATCGAGACTTGGATGATGATCACATGTAGTCTTATCTTCAGGATCATTTTGAGGAGAAAGCGAAGCAAGATATGAATGTGATGATTGCACTCCGATTGTGTAAAGTGAAAGACTGTTCACAATCTTTCATTTCATCCAATTCTTATACCTTTTACACCCAATTACTCTTGTTTAGTTTAAGGGTATAAACAAACCGTATAGAGTAAGTGCTTCATTACCGTTAAGGTAACATTCACCAAGTAATAAGAATATTGGAGATAATGCCATCTTTTATTCTTATGGTTAATACATTGAATGAAAAGGCGAAAAGGCCTATGGAAAGTTACGCCAAAGGCACCTTTGTCATGTGCTTCAAAGAAAAGTGGTTGGTTATTTAACAAGAGGTTATTTGCATCACATAATGAAATGAATTCATGGAAGATTAAAAACTGAAATACATGAAGCAAGTACCCGCTTCTCGTTTAGTTTATATTTATCAAATAAAAGTATTGTTTTCCTGAATACTTCATGGGTATTAAAATACAGTATTGTTTTAACATATTTGTATTGAAATACAATAACCAAGTAAGTAGTGAAACATTACAATAAGTAAAGTGCCTTTTTCAAGGAGCTGGGAAAGGGTGATTCCTAAGTCAGTGGGGAGAAACACATAACTTCTAATTTCCAAATGATTGATTCAAATCAAAGAAGTTGTGGAGTATAACCAAAAACATTTATCTCATGTGCCCATTTGGACATGATGAGACATTATTCCATTTTTTGGAATGAATGTTGTTTGAGGTATCATACTCAACAAATAGTTCACTACTATTTGAATCAAAGGCAATACTAGATGTATATAAAATGTAAGACCTACCCAGTTGTGGAAATGTGAATCTTTTTCAAGTAAAACTAAAATCGTATGTCATTTATATATGGTATTTAGGCTCGGCATAGCTAAACAACTATGGTATAATTGACATCCTTAGTTTAGACAACGAAACCTTTAGAAATAAAGGTATGCCACAAAGCATTCAGAGGTTAGATCAACAAGATAGTGTAAACTATTCCAAAGAAATCAAGAGGTAAAGATACTTCATAAGTATCCTTTAATTAATTAAGAAATATTGAAGTATAAGTTTGTTCAGAAGATATGAGTTGCTTCGGATCGGCAGTCCGAAGAATGTCTTGACCAAGAAATCATCGATCATGATAATGTAGAGTGGAGTTATTTCTTAAACGCATGTTACCTTATCTTCATCACCGTGTTGACCGTCATAAAGAGGATCGATGATAAAAGTATTACATATTAACATTGACAACAAACAAGTAGCGGGGATCAATTCCTAAACACATATGTTACACATCAAAGTTATGATGTAAGTTGTATCAATGTTGCAACTTGCGGAAACTTCCATCATATATCAAAATGTGATTTGCAAATAACAACGTAAACCCATAACCAATATGCCAATGACAAATGGAAATCATATGAGTCATAGTATGATGGAAATCTATTATGTCATAGGATGTTTATAGATGCAAAGCGTTGGTTAGGATTTGAACAAACCTGCATCAAGTTAAACACGTTGTTAATCTAAGATAATTATCCTAACAGTTGCTTAAGATATTACCTAAATCCCTAAGATAGAAAAGATGTAGTCAAGTATTAGACTAAATTTCTATACAGGGTTGCACATCTCTATTAGAGATAGTGGGAGCTAAATTCACATAGACTTAGTCAATGCTCGAGATGCACAAATTGGTGTCATAGGGAACAAGTTCCACAAGTACATTTGGAATAAGAATGTTCAAGAGACACAAACTACATAGGAATAATGAAACCATTGTGATTGTTTTATATTCACTGTGGCTGGTGATATATTATTCATTAAGAATAATAAATCCTACAAGTATGCAGTATAAGGCACCAAGATATGATTGATAAGATCAACTAAAATTCAATAATGTATTCCATGTATTGAATTGAAAAGGGGCTTATAAATTGAATACTGCGGTGGGTATTCAAATGAAATGATAAATGGATGGTACAAATATAGTACCAATAAGGCTTGATTGGTTATACCAAGTCGATATTCCTTAATCTATTAGAATATTATTTGTCATAGCTGAACTTCTATGATCATTTTTATTGGTCATTGGATGTTAAGATCATCTTTCGTGGAAGGTGTCTATACGACGCAACCAGAAAGAGATGATGACATTAAATGATGCCAATAAGGGTTACAAGTTACTGAAATGCAGTTTTGGATTAAAGTAAGTGACAAGATCATAGAAAATTCATTATAAATGAATATTTTCCTTGTTTCTACCAAAGTTTAGTGGGAGCCCCAATGTTTTCCAAGTAAAATATGTTCGGAAACATATGGAAAAACAGATTTTGATCTTACAGTGAGATAAGATCAGGTTAAAAGAAATTCTCCAATGATTGACTTCAAGTAGCAACCTAAGTTCTAGGGAACATGGTCCACTCAGGTAGATACAAAGGTTTCTTGGTCCTAGTCAATCGTACTTAGAGTTACATTGTATTGAAAAATACAAGTTGGAACAATTCATGTTCAGAATTGTTGCCTATGTCACATGGATTAATCTCTCCATGTTAACATGTTCGGACCATTTATAGAGATTAAAGTTGTAAATTGATTCCATATGATTTAGCGATGGATATATCACATATGGAACATTATGAACAATAATTGATACTGCCAATATATAATTTATTATAGGCAGATATCAATTATTTTCAGGAGCAGTGCAAGTGATGCAGTCAGAACTCTCATCTTGTACTTCAGTAAGTATAAATGATATGTACCTTGAATATGGAGAGGAAAGTATACTAGTTATAGTGGGACACATACTAGTAGTCCTTATATCAATTGGATATAGTATCACAGTTAGGAAAAAGCGATGAGTGAGTAAACCTCATAAAAGCAAGTGGTAGACATATCTACAAATACCGAGTACGTTGCAGCTTCTAAAGTAGCTAATAAGCAGTTATAAATCGCAAAGATTGGTCTTATTTGTTGTATTCGCACCTAGTGATAAAAGTACTATCATAATAAGAGTTATTATATTCTTACTAGCCAATTTTTCAAGTAACGACAACAGACAAGTGTAATATAATCGGAGATACCTTATCATGAGATGTTTTACTCAAGTTTATGAGGTCACATATAGCAGATATGCCACGCGGTGAAAACATGGCAGGCCCAGTAGTTAAATCCATTACTCCGTAGAAGCATGGTATTTATCATGTGAGTAGCTAACAAGTTTAGTTAGAAAGTTAAAACTATTGCAAGTGGGAGTGTTGAAATAGTGGGTGCCCTAGACCCAACTATGTAGTACTTTTGATTAATGTATCATGTGTACAGATAGATATGCATGATGATATCTTACCATTATAGTGTAGACTTTTCTGCGTCCACTATAATAATGGTAATGTCCAAAGGTTAATTGTCATGTCAAGAGGTTGTAGCAGATACCAGGCTATAATGTGAACCTCGAGATACAATGACATTGATCTTAAATATATGTTCTATAGTCTAGATACATTTTACTGACTGGACACAGTAGATGTATGACTATCAGGTGTTGGGGGCTCATAAGCATTGAGTCTTCTTCTCATGATGTTCGCACTTGGTGATCTCTAGTAATGAGATCACGAGGACAGACCCGCCAATAGGAACACTACATGTTTTGGGTGTCATTGGTTGTTCTTATCTACGAACATGTGTATTGGTCTCCTGGCTTGATACCATTACCAATTTATATCATTTAATTACGTACTTTAATGCAAGGTGAAAACCATGGAAGTAATGGCGTGGTGAGGTAGTTTGTGTTGGGTGTGTCGTTGGTGGTATGAAGTTGGTTGAATGGTCAAGAAATAATTTGTGGTTTCCAAGTTTAGGAAGTTGTATATCTCAATCCTGGTTGATCAGGATGGTGCTGCCTTCATAAGTCTTTGGACAAAGAATTAGAAAGGCGAATCCATCCGGATAGATCAAAAAATAATAAAGAAAGATAAGGACGATGACACAAGAGTGCGTCCTACTTTATGAGATATTTAATGACAAATAGACTATAGTATATAGTCAGTGTTCGTAGGATGGTAGTCATTGCTATGACTATCCTTATCTCTTTAGGGGTCATGATGAGTTGCTAGAATCCGCTCTTGGTCTGTGGATTTTATTCACTACTATCGTGATAAGGGCCTAGAGGGTCACACACAACATCGTATTCAAGAATCCTAACCAATTTAGTGGAATAGGTATATGAACATAGTGGGCCCCATAATGAGGTCCGAGTGTTGTCCAAGTTGTCGATCACCAAAAGAATTAAACAAATTCATTAATATTTAAGTTACGAATATTTGGGATTGAATTTATTTAATGTATTTACGAGTTTAGTAAATACGAGAAAATATTAATCGAACGAATATTATTTTAATATTCTAGGTTCGTTTAATATTAAGCGGGACATCGAGTCAAGTTAAATGGCTCAGTTTTATCACGTAATATATTATATATATATATTACAAGTATGTGATAAAATATTAAATAATATTGGGGCAGTTTTGTAACATCCCAGGTAAATAAAGAATAAATAAATTTCATATTTATTAATATTTACGAATTAAATATTAATTTTATTTTAAAGGGGTTTCTATGTTCGATAGAGTACCCGATACGCAACGATGAGTTTCTTTGAAACTTACGTAGCACACTAGTAATAAAATAATATTATTTTAAATGTTAGTTAACAAGTAGCCGTTTTACTGGCGAGAATGGATAGAAATAACTAAAATATGATTATATATGTTTTTGAATGTTTATACATTTACCCAATAAAAGATAAAGGCTTAAAATACGGAAAGAGTTCAATTTTAGGGCATATATACTCTAATTTTCACTAAAGGTTCACTTATCACCTTTTAATGGTGAACCATCATTAAATATAGTTTTGATCACTCTTATACTTTATTTTGGACCAAATATAACTCTTCTTTAGAATCGGGACATCAAAATTTACTTTGTGTAAATTTTTGGTACCTTTCTGATAAAGTTCTTTTTTTTATGAATAGTGTAAAATGTTGTATTTTAATTCAAAACCTCTTTTTAATCTAAATTATTTATATGATTAGATTATTATTTTAATTTGTTTTAAAGTGAAATTAGAAAATATTTTTACCAGTTAATCCAATGGTGGTCATTGGAATCAATTTCACTTTGAAATTGGACTTAAACTGGTGTCAATCTTTTGATACTTATTGTTTCGCAAAAACACGCTATTTGTCATGACAGCGGGAATTAATTATTAAATTAATTAATTTTACTTATATGTTTTGAATTTTGTAAAATGGACTTCATTTTTGAATTCAGAATATCAAATATAGCTTAGGGTGAATTTTTGGTAATTTTCTGAAAAACTTCAATTTTTGATGAATAGTGAAACCACTAAGTGGTAATCAAGCAAACTGATTTTTCAGTTAAATGAATGTTTACCACTAATGTGTATTGAATTTTGAAAATCTGACATACATGGTTGTCATTAAGAAGTAAAATGTGGTTCAATGAGATTAAAATAATTTTTTGGTGAATAGTAATTTTTTTTCATTAATCGCGATTAGAGGTAATTAGTGTAGTTTAAGGTAAAAATGGTATTATAAGAATGTGAAAACACCATGACACTTGTCCTACACCTATTGGGTGAGTCATGGCCGACCAAGACAATCCATGGGCCAACTTGGGGACCCCATGGAGCCACTTTAGTTGGAAAATGACATTAATATATTTTTATTTAATGTTAAAGTGAAAATGACACTAACATAAATTGTTTTACTAAAATAATTTTTGAGTGGGGTTATACAAGTCCAAATTTTGATTATAAATATTCATTGGAAAGCTAAAAAAATTTCCTACATCATAGTATTTTTTTTATATAATTTTAGACATTAAATAAATTAAATTATATATGACATAATAATGATGTAGCGATGACATCATTATTTGACGATTTAAATAAAATGGAAAGATAATGAAAAATATAACACCTACACATGGCCAAAACCAATTGGATGAGTGGATTTAGAACACTTATCACCTTATCCACGAATTATATCAATGTGGGACCTTTTAAAACCGAAACAAATTTTCAAATAAAGTAATATTTCTTTACTTTCCAAAAGTGCCCCTCCTCTCCTCTTATAAAAGGCCCCCACCTCTACCCCATTTCACACACTTCTCAAGCCTTTGGCTCAGCCAACCCCTGCCCAATTACTCTCTCCAAATCCCTATCCTCATCCTAGAGGATTCCCTTTGGGAAGAATCCTTTCAAAGGAAGCCTTTAGGCTCAAATCAAAAGGGAGTTACACTTTTAAAGGTAATTCATTCTCTCTTGTTCATTTGTTTTATTTTGCTTCTCCAACCCTCTAAACTCTTTTTATTTACTTCTTTTGTAACAAAACCAGTATCTTCAATATACTAGTATGTTTTTATAATATTTATTTGAGCTACACTCTCACACAACTACATCAAATGGTTAAAGAACATACGGTTTCCGTGGATGGCGAAATTCTGCCTCCCGAAACGATGATTGTTCAATACTCATTTAACACCTTCAAGGGTGTCCATTATGATGTCACTATTTTTATATATGATATATAATATGTTTATTTTTTCTTTAAACTTCTGTATTTTTCATTTTTGGCATACCTTTATGGTTTCCATTATGGGTAAACACGATATCTTCATTTAAGGAAGTGCGGACTACCGCCCCCTAAAAGTGATGTGATTCGTTAATGCCATATGTGGGACATGTAAAGGATGGATTTAAAGTTATTATATATGATATTATACTGGAATTATAATATACCTCTATATCATTATTATTTCTTTCCATTAAAGTATGAGATAGAAATGAAAGTAGCGTTCATGCGTACGTACGGCTTACCGTCTCCATGAACGATGCATTTCATTTCTTATCCCCAAATGTAATGTACTATTAAAATTACATGTATATAATGTATATATATAATTAATGATATATCTAAATGATGAATATAATTCTGGAATTAAAATATACATACCTCTCATTTAGTTTTAATTCCATTAATATGACAAAGAAATGAAAGTAGCGTTCATGCGTATGTACGGCTTACCGTCTCCATGAACGGTGCATTTCATTTCTTACCTCTAAATGATTATTTAATATTATAAATATATGTATATGCTGGATATATATGATATATATGATATCCAAATCAGGAATTTCATTCTGGATATAAAGAACTTTTGACCACACGAACAACATGTAATTGTAAGAAGTCAACTTTTGACTTAAGAACCAAATATTGACAAAACAAACATTATTAACTTAAATGGTTACATAATGTTTATAACATGGCAATAAGTGATATAAAAAGAATAATGAACTTTAAAAAGGTTCTTAATCAAGTATAAATTAACTCAAGTTTATTATTCAGGGCGTTAAAGAACGATCGAGTCAAGTCGGACCCAAGGTAAGGGACTTCGTCTCAATCTCCTTTCATTGAGGCATATTTCGTTTTATACACAACTTTCTTTTATACGGTGTATAAACCCCTTTGAATTTTACTTTTATACAAAAGTAATCTTTTTCTACGAAGCGTTTTACTAAACAACAAAAAGGAATGTTTTTTTAACGTACGCGGTGAGAACGACCTTTTCCGCCGCCGCGAGTATTATTTGGTCTTTGGCTTTCTCAACAAGCCGTAATGTTTTTAGAATAAAATAAATACCATATACTCTTTTATGTATTTTGGTATTGAAAATGGTTTTGAAAAAGTATTCTATTATGTTAATATATTTATGATATATTGTGATTGAAATGTGGAAATGTTATCATTCCTTTATATTGGTTTTATGTTATGATTTTATATTGGTACTTGGACATTTTAACGGGTGGTGTCGTGAATACCAGGACGGGTGGTTACATTATAACCTCCAATGCATTGGGTATGGAAGTCGGCCGTATGGCTATTCCATTAACTATGTATGGAAATTGGCCGTATGGCTATTCCATTAAGTGATATGTGTGGAAGTCGACCGTATGGTTATTCCACTTAAGTATGTTTATTTCCCAAGTTACCTTTATATATTCTATGTGTTCTTTATATGGGTTTTATGGTAATCCTTTGGTTACAAAAAGGTAAGTAATGATACTTTATTCAGTGAAGATTTTTTTTACTACTTCATGAAGGTGAAGGTATTACTTTGATATAGTATACATGGTTTAATTGATGTTTGAAAAACTAATAGTTTTCATTCTGTTTATATCCCTTACTGAGCTTTTTATGCTCACCCCAAGTTTTTCGAAATGTTTTTCACAGGACTTAAAGTGGAATAAGGTCATGTATGGGATCAAGGGAATTTCATGCTATCTAAAACATGGAATCAAGACATCTTTATTTTTAAGAGTTTTTATTTTATGGATACTTAGTAGAAGTGTCTACTTTGTAACCTTTTAAGATGTAATGGTTATGTTCTAATTCTCTAAAACTCTAAACCTGAAAAGATCCTCAATGTGAATTATTCATTTAATTCAATATTAAGTAAGGTTTAAGGCTGGGGCCTTATAGTTGGTATCAAAGGGCAGTTTAGACAACTTTAGGAGTTAGAAAAGTGTTAAAATATTATATGATTGAAATGATATAGCATTTACGGATTACCATGTTGCTTCATCTAAGACATGTTTGTTCAGAATGGTTTTCCGAAGAGGAAACAGGGAAGCAGTGCTAGGAAGGCATACAGAAGGAAATAACCTTCTGAATCAGCATCCAAAAATGGTCGGAATTGGAACTGAACAGTTTGTTGCAGTAATGGAGAAGTTGACTCAAGCTATAAATGGTGGTGGAATCCATGCACGAGATCAGCCAGATCAACCGCAGAGGAGCATGTCAGTGGTGGAACATTTCATGAGGCAACATCCCCCATCATTCAGAGGATCATCTGACCCTGTGAAAGCTGAAGGGTGGATTAAAGCACTGGAGAAGATTTTTGATGTCATGGGGTGTTCAGAACATCAAAAGGTTAGTCTTGTTGTTTACCGTTTTGAAGGTGAAGCTGATCAGTGGTGGTCGATGGTGAAAAATATAAGGGATAGTGATGAGATTGAGGATCTTCACTGGGATGAATTCAAAGGTATGTTTTTTGAGAAATATTTTCCTAAGGTGGTTCATCTTAGGATGGAAAAACAGTTCCTAGAATTGAGGCAGGAGGATGATTCAGTGGCTGCTTATGAAGAAAAGTTTACTCGATTGGCAAGGTATGCTCCAAACTTCATACGAGATCTTGATAGTAAAATAAACTGTTTTTACTCAGGGTTAAAGCCAAAGTATCGAAGGGCTTTAGCTTCTCGTGAGTTCAAAAGTTATGAAAAACATGTTCGATGTACGGAGAAGGTGGAAATAGAGTTTGCTGATGATCAGGTGTTCTATGACAAACAACAGAATAAGAGATCTAGTTGGCAGGAAAAGGGGAATAATTCATCAAAGAAGCAAGGTGGTAAGAAAACCAAATATCCATCCTGTGAGAAGTGTGGTAAAATGCATCCTGGAGAATGTTTATCCAAGTCTGGTAAGTGCTTTCGGTGTGGTAAGTCTGGTCATATTGCTCGTAACTGTAAGGAAGATGATCAAGCAGGAAATGAAAAGCCAACGGTAAGATATTTTAAGTGTAATGAAATGGGTCATTATGCAGACGAGTGTCCGACAAGGAGCTTGAGTGATGGGAAGCAGTTAGACTACAAGCAGAAAGGGGTGGTAAAATCCTTTGCAACAACTTCAGCAGATGTTGGGCCATCGAATGAAGTGGTATCAGCTCCAGGGAGCTCAGTATTTTTCGAAGATTGACTTGAGGTCGGGGTACCATCAGTTGAAAGTAAAAGAAGCAGACGTTCCGAAGACTACGTTCCGTACTAGATATGGCCATTATGAATTTTTAGTAATGCCTTTTGGGTTAACCAATGCACCTACTGTATTCATGGACCTTATGAATAAAATTTTACATGAGTTCTTGGATAAGTTTGTGTTTGTGTTTTGAGGTTTGTGAAGAGGTTATGTGTGCCTTGTGATTCATAGTTGAAGAATGAGTTGTTATGTGAGGCTCATAGTTCCCTGTTTTAAGTTCATCCTGGAAGTACTAAGATGTACAGAGATCTACGGGAGTATTACTGGTGGGATGGAATGAAAAGAGACATTGCTGATTTTACTGTGAAGTGTTTGACATGTCAACAGGTTAAAGCAGAGCGGCAGTTACCGAAAGGGATGCTTCAGCCTTTACCAGTGCCAGAGTGGAAATGGGAAAACATATCCATGGACATTGTTGTGGGATTACCGAGGACATCTCGAGGTAATAATGCAATCTGGGTTATTGTTGATCGCCTAACCAAATCTTCTCATTTCCTTTCTATACGAGATACTTTCTCTCTTGATCAACTTTCCCGTTTGTATCTTAAAGAGATAGTCATGTTACATGGAGTTCCTCTCTCCATTGTATCGGATTGTGATCCCAGGTTTACTTCTAACTTTTGGAAAGGCCTTCAGAAGTCGTTGGGTACTGAATTAAATTTTAGTACAACTTTTCATCCTCAATCAGATTGGCAGTCAGAACGAACAATTTAGACATTGGAGGATATTCTACGAGCTTGTTCGATGGATTATCAGGGAAGTTGGGACCAACATCTTTCTTTGGTTGAGTTTTCTTATAAAAACAGTTTTCATTCCAGTATACAGATGACACCATTTGAGGCATTATATGGGAAGCGGTGTCGAACTCCATCATTTTGGAATGAAGTGGGTGAAAGGAAACTGATGGGACCAAAATTGGTAGAATAGATGGCAGAAAAAGTTCAGCTGATTCAGAAACACATGAGAACAGCTCAGAGCAGGAAAAAGAGTTATGCGGATAACCGGAGGAAGGATCTATCTTTCGAGGTAGGTGATCATGTTTTTCTCAAGGTTTCTCCTTGGAAAAGCGTGATGAGATTTGGTAAGAAAGGAAAGTTGAGTCCAAGGTTCATTGGATCATATGAAATTCTGGAAAGAGTTGGATCAGTTGCATACTGAGTGGCTTTACCTCCGATTTTATCTCAGGTACACAATGTTTTTCACGTTTCGATGTTGAGAAAGTATATGCCAGATCCATCTCATGTTTTGAGCCCAGAGGTAGTTCAGCTGGAAGAGAACCTATCTTATGAGGAACAACCGGTCCAGATTCTTGACCACAGGGAGCAAGTGTTACGGAATAAGGTGATTTATCAGGTAAAGGTTTTTTGGAAAAACCATGTGATTGAAGAGGCAACGTGGGAATCTGAAAATGCTATGAGGGATAAATACCCCCACTTATTTTGATAAGTGAATAAAATTGCGAGGACACAATTCCCAAAAAGGGGGGAAGGATGTAGCATCCCAGGTAAATAAAGAATAACGAATTTTCATATTTATTAATATTTACGAATCAAATATTAATTTTATTTTAAAGGGGTTGCTATGTTCGATAGCGTACCCGATACGCAACGATGAGTTTCTTTGAAACTTACGTAGCACACTAGTAATAAAATAATATTATTTTAAATGTTAGTTAACAAGTAGCGGTTGTACTGGCGGGAATGGATAGAAATAACTAAAATATGATTATTTATGTTTTTGAATGTTTATACATTTACCCAATAAAAGATAAAGGCTTAAAATACGGAAAGAGTTCAATTTTAGGGCATATATACTCTAATTTTCACTAAAGGTTCGCTTATCACCTTTTAATGGTGAACCGTCATTAAATATAGTTTTTAACACTCTTATACTTTATTTTGGACCAAATATAACTCTTCTTTAGAATCGGGACATCAAAATTTACTTTGTGTAAATTTTTGGTAACTTTCTGATAAAGTTCTTTTTTTATGAATAGTGTAAAATGTTGTATTTTAATTCCAAACCTCTTTTTAATCTAAATTATTTATATGATTAGATTATTATTTTAATTGGTTATAAAGTGAAATTAGAAAATATTTTTACCAGTTAATCCAATGGTGGTCATTGGAATCAATTTCACTTTGAAATTGGACTTAAACTGGTGTCAATCTTTTAATACTTATTGTTTCACAAAAACACGCTATTTGTCATGACAACGGGAATTAATTATTAAATTAATTAATTTGACTTATATGTTTTGAATTTTGTAAAATGGACTTCATTTTTGAATTTGGAATATCAAATATAGCTTAGGGTGAATTTTTGGTAATTTTCTGAAAAACTTCAATTTTTGATGAATAGTGAAACCACTAAGTGGTAATCAAGCAAACTGATTTTTCATTTAAATGAAAGTTTACCACTAATGTGTATTGAATTTTGAAAATCCAACATACATGGTTGTCATTAATAAGTAAAATTTGGTTCAATGAGATTAAAATAATTTTTTGGTGAATAGTAATTTGTTTCATTAATCGTGATTAGAGGTAATTAGTGTAGTTTAAGGTAAAAATGGTATTATAAGAATGTGAAAACACCATGACACTTGTCCTACACCTATTGGGGGAGTCATGGACGACCAAGACAAGCCATGGGCCAACTTGGGGACCCCATGGAGCCACTTTAGTTGGAAAATGACATTAATATATTTTTATTTAATGTTAAAGTGAAAATGACACTAACATAAATTGTTTTACTAAATTAATTTTTGAGTGGGGTTATACAAGTAAAAATTTTGATTATAAATAGTCATTGGAAAGATAAAAAGATTTCCTACATCATAGTATTTTTTTATATAATTTTTAGACATTAAATAAATTAAATTATATATGACATAATAATGATGCAGCGATGACATCATTATTTGACGATTTAAATAAAATGGAAAGATAATGAAAAATATAACACCTAAACATGGACAAAACCAATTGGATGAGTGGATTTATAACCCTTATCACCTTATACACGAATTATATCAATGTGGGACCTTTTAAAACCGAAACACGTTTTCAAATAAAGTAATATTTCTTTACTTTCCAAAAGTGCCCATCCTCTCCTCTTATAAAAGGCCCCCACCTATACCCCATTTCACACACTTCTCAAGCCTTTGGCTCGGCCAACCCCTGCCCAATTACTCTCTCCACATCCCTATACTAATCCTAGAGGATTACCTTTGGGCATAATCCTTTCAAAGGAAGCCTTTAGGCTCAAATCAAAAGGGAGTTACACATTTAAAGATAATTCATTCTCTCTTGTTCATTTGTTTTATTTTGCTTCTCCAACCCTCTAAACTCTTTTTATTTACTTCTTTTGTAACAAAACCAGTATCTTCAATATACTATGATATTTTTATAATATTTATTTGAGCTACACTCTCACACAACTACATCAAATGGTTAAAGAACATACGGTTTCCGTGGATGGTGAAATTCTGCCTCCCGAAACGATGATTGTTCAATACTCATTTAACACCTTCAAGGGTGGCCATTATGATGTCACTATTTTTATATATGATATATAATATGTTTATGTTTTCTTTAAGCTTCTGTATTTTTCATTTTTGGCATACCTTTATGGTTTCCATTATGGGTAAACACGATATCTTCATTTAAGGAAGTGTGGACTGTCGCCCCCTAAAGGTGATGTGATTCGTTAATGCCATATGTGGGACGTGTAAAGGATGGATTTAAAGTTATTATATATGATATTATACTGGAATTATAATATACCTCTATATCATTATTATTTCTTTCCATTAAAGTATGAGATAAAAATGAAAGTAGCGTTCATGCGTACGTACGGCTTACCGTCTCCATGAACGGTGCATTTCATTTCTTATCCCCAAATGTAATGTACTATTAAAATTACATGTATATAATGTATATATATAATTAATGATATATATAAATGATGAATATAATTCTGGAATTAAAATATACATACCTCTCATTTAGTTTTAATTCCATTAATATGACAAAGAAATGAAAGTAGCGTTCATGCGTACGTACGGCTTACCGTCTCCATGAACGGTGCATTTCATTTCTTACCTCTAAATGATTATGTAATATTATAAATACATGTATATGCTGGATATATATGATATATATGATATCCAAATCAGGAATTTCATTCTGGATATAAATAACTTTTGACCACACGAACAACATGTAATTGTAAGAAGTCAACTTTCGACTTAAGAACCAAATATTGACAAAACAAACATTATTAACTTAAATGGTTACATAATGTTTATAACATGGAAATAAGTGATATAAAAAGAATAATGAACTTTAAAAAGGTTCTTAATCAAGTATAAATTAACTCAAGTTTATTATTCAGGGCGTTAAAGAACGATCGAGTCAAGTCGGACCCAAGGTAAGGGACTTCGTCTCAATCTCCTTTCATTGAGGCATATTTCGTTTTATACACAACTTTCTTTTATACGGTGTATAAACCCCTTTGACTTTTACTTTTATACAAAAGGAATCTTTTTCTACGAAGCGTTTTACTAAACAACAAAAAGGAATGTTTTTTTAACGTACGCGGTGACAACGACCTTTTCCGCCGCCGCGAGTATTATTTGGTCTTTGGCTTTCTCAACAAGCCGTAATGTTTTTAGAATAAAATAAATACCATATACTCTTTTATGTATTTTGGTATTGAAAATGGTTTTGAAAAAGGATTCCATTATGTCAATATATTTATGATATATTGTGATTGAAATGTGAAAATGTTATCATTCCTTTATATTGGTTTTATGTTATGATTTTATATTGGTACTTGGACATTTTAAAGGGTGGTTACGTTATAAACCATACGACGGGTGGTGTCGTGAATACCAGGATGGGTGGTTACGTTATAACCTCCAATGCATTGGGTATGGAAGTCGGTCGTATGGCTATTCCATTAATTATGTATGGAAATTGGTCGTATGGCTATTCCATTAAGTGATATGTGTTGAAGTCGACCGTATGGTTATTCCACTTAAGTATGTTTATGTCCCAAGTTACCTTTATATATTCTATGTGTTCTTTATATGGGTTTTATGGTAATCCTTTGGTTACAAAAAGGTAAGTAATGATACTTTATTCAGTGAAGATTTTTTTTACTACTTCATGAAGGTGAAGGTATTACTTTGATATAGTATACATGGTTTACTTGATGTTTGAAAAACTAACAGTTTTCATTCTTTTTGTATCCCTTTCTGAGCTTTTTATGCTCACCCCAAGTTTTTCGAAATGTTTTTCACAGGACTTAATGTGGAATAAGGTCAAGGATGGGATCAAGGGAATTTCATGCTATCTAAAACATGGAATCTAGACATCTTTCTTTTTAAGAGTTTTTATTTTATGGAGACTTAGTAGAAGTGTCTACTTTGTAATCTTTTAAGATGTAATAGTTATGTTCTAATTCTCTAAAACTCTAAACTGGAAATGATCATCAATGTGAATTATTCATTTAATTCAATATTAAGTAAGGTTTAAGGCTGGGGCCTTATAAGTTTAGTCTATCGAAATTATTTATTTAGAGAATGTTGATATTAACGGGGGCTGGGGAACCCTACCGGGTATTTATGAACGTCTCTATAAATAAGAGAGGAGGATATCTCTCATTGGTGTGAATATCACTATTCATTAATTTATGGAATGAAAAATTGAGATCTTCTCTCTCCTTCCGCATCCTAGAGAGAGAAGTTGATGATCCAAGAGCTCAGATCAAGTTCTTCCTCATGCATCGCAAGATCAACGATGCGGTGATCATCAGGACATCAAAGATATCATTAAATTTCTGCGCTAGCACCCGAAGTTTGATGATCGGCATTCCTGTAGAATTTTGGAGCGTGTGTGGTTGATCTAGAGGGATCTTGCTTTGGATCCTTCAAGTGACGATCGCCATCGGCAAGCAGCAGTCGATCGTACCTTCAGATTAGAAACGGGTACGTTTTCATTTTAATTTTGTGCTATTAATCATCTACATGAGATCCTCAGACCTCTCTGGGGCCAGAATCTTCAGCAACGACAAGTACCATCATTCCGCCGACGAAAAGTTTAAAATCATCGGCTCACCGGCTTCGGCTGCGGGCCCCGAGATGCTAACATTCAGTTGCACACCACTTTTGGTCCTTTTACAAATTTCACTTCTACAACAATTTTCTCTAAATTATTCATAAATTTTTTTCTTTACTTTTCCAAAATTATGGGAGTATTAACTTTCCCTTTTCAGTGAGTTCAGGACCCTACAAATTCACCCCATTGGAATGGGTTCCGATCTGGACGAAGAGGGGGATATTCCAATATAGAAAGTGGTCCCAAACTGAACTGGTTTATGGTATAATGGTGAACCCATAGGGGGGACACACATATATATAGGGTAGCAAGAAATTTTTATTTTACCCGACAGGATGTTGGAAAGTACCCCAAAAAATTATCTCTCCTCTCCTTGCTTCCACATACAAAAGACACTATGTGAAATCCTTTGTCCAAAAAACATGCTTTGCATTATGTGAACCAAAAACCATTCACAAATGTCCTCGTCTGTGAACAAATTTTATAAATCCATGAAAAATTCCTTCATTTTTAAACGGAACATTATGTCATCACACAGTACGCTTTGTATAAAAATGTATCAATGATCAGTGTTCATCTCACCCAATCTGGGAACCATTTAGTTTACTAAACATTGTTTCATAGGACATCACCTCACAAATAATTCTGTGAACTATAAATTCACATGGAATTTCTTTTGAAAACCATTTCTAGGTTTTGGTATGAGGACTACATTGTTATGTTTACTTATTTTAGTCTTCTTCTAGTTTTGGGTCATTTTTTCAAATATTTTATTGGACCGACTTTTTATATGGGATTTTTGTGCATAAAGGATAATAGATCTTCCCCTAAAATCAGTGGATGCAACCACAATAATAAAGGATAGAGGTGAAAATGTTGATGGAAAACTCCAGTCTCATGTCTTTCCTCGGGTGGGTATTCCGAAGTACCTTCTCCAACCAAATATCATGGCCTACCCCTTATCCAATCGGTTTCCACTCTACAACTTCAGTCTCCAAGATGACATTCATTTTCCACCAGTGGACCAGAGCAGCTTCACTATTCATCTTGAGACATCTCGAGAGTATGAATGGGTGAATATTATTTCAAGGAGGGAAATAATGACTTATTTGAGCTAAGAGCACATATTTATTCAGGATGGATCTATGTGGATGCAGAGAAATCAATCCATCCATAATTAATCTTCCAAGTCAATCGTTTAGGTCTACCTGGTTATTGGTAACTTATCATGAATCAATTCCAATATACGGTGGAGCTCAAATTGGGATCTCTAATGTGGATGGTGCTTTTTGGATGAGTACATCTTGAAATTTTGGGTTCAATAGAACTACTTCAAAGCCTATGAGCCACTAGACTATGTCATCCTATACCAAGTGGTATAGCACTCCCAATTTGTTATCTATTAATAATGAGAGATACTACCTGAGATTCTCTTCCATTAGTGTTCATGCACCAAAAACTTTTACTTATCCCACGATGAACTTGGGGTTAGTTTATGGGATTTCTACCAGATATGGGGACATAATTTCTTTGTAGACATGTACGATGAATTTTTACCAAAGTAAAATACATGGAGGAACGTTGAGAATGAATCCCCATTGGAAGGGGAATTTTTAAATATGAAAGAGATGCTACTTGGTCCAACTCTTTAAGATCACTCACTTATTTAGTTAGAGGATTTGACGTGACTATTCGTGCTATAGAACTGGACTAGGATGACAGTCTGTTATAGAAAAACCCATCCAATCTAATAGTTGTGGCTCATTCTAGGATCTTATAATGCTACCCTAAATTTATGTCTGAGCACCACATAGGGTTTTAAGGAATGAAAAAAACATATCTCTTGAGCACAGACTAGAAGGTTTATTTTCTATGTTGTTCAGTGGGTGGTTCTTTCCTTCCCGCGATGTTTATACTAGTTCATGTGTTTTTAATTTAATGATGAAATCCATGCATGGAAAGGGGAAACCCATCAATTCATCCATCCATACCATTGACTGAATTTAAGTGATATTGGTAAAGATATAGGAGGGGATCCCTCTACAATATCTCAGTTGAAAATTTCAATTTTTCTATGGTAGGATAGAAGAGCATTTTGCATTCTATGAATATCATCACATCGTGACGGTTCCTCATTCAGGATTTCGTGTGACTTAACTAAATTTTTTCATTTTATGTCTTATGTACTTTAGTGTTGATAATGTCATTGAATTTCTGAGGTGTCCATCGTATTTTACTTTTTCCCCAACCATGTGCCTTACGAAATAATATAATATGATGGGAGTGGCTCTTCGGAATCACGTTCATACCTCATCACACCTTGAAACGAAATCTTAACTACTCGTATAGACAGGATCGCTGTTTGTGAACGCTATGTTCCCTATGGGGTTTCTAGGAAGTTTGGATTCCATTACTGAACCACATTCCTCTTGGTTACCCTGGTTGACAAGGATTCTCACCTAGTAATCCTTCATCATATACGGTTGATGATGATCTGGGAGGACACAAGAATGCAAGTATTTATTCCTCCAATAGAGGCATCTACCTACTAATATTTGTAGTATGTCGAACAGTGGGTACCACAAAATCCTAAAGATATATTGGCTAGTACATTCTGATGGGTGAAAAGGCCCTTGAGTACTTCTATTCCCATTTTACCTATGCCAGCTACGTCATTTCCCTCTATATTGATTACTCGAAGGCGCTCAACCCATCGTTGCATGCATTCAGAGGGGACTACCTCTATGCAGCCTATATCAGTGGAGAGAGATTCATACACTTTATCTTGAGGTAACATGGTATGTAATCATTTCAATGTCAGCCCTAGGGAAAATTCATTGGGAATCCCCAATTTCTTAGTCAACCCCAGGTATTAGTTCTAGTTATTGAACCACCTACACAGTGGGAAACTTCCCCCACTTGGGTAACCTAGCCTTGGGCTGCTTCATCTGATGTGATGTAATTTCTTGACTATATACCAATTATGATGATGGAGAAAGGTCAGGGTCCCGATACAATTAGGATATGTTCAGACGTGCAGAGATTGGTGGGGCCTCAAATCTATACTATTGTTTGTGAAACACCTCTAGCAGAATATGATGACAAGGAGGACACCTTCTAGTTGTTATTTATTATCTTGCGCTTAGGCGGCTTTGACTACCAATTGATGGACCACCCCATGTATCAATTTTTAACTACTCGATTGGATCTTGACTTTCGTGAATATTGTCTATCTTTATTTAATGCTTCACTTTTCAAAACAAAGACCTTTTTTGATATTTTCGAAGAGTTGAATCACTTAATGACAGAAGAGATAGATGCTCTTGACCAAGTAATTTCCTAAATGAATGATTTATAGGGGTACAAATCATATTTTGGACATGAAAAAGGTTAAACTAGCATCAACGGGTTCCAACGTCGAAGACATTAGATATAAATGATAAGATCTTGGTTCCATTCTATAGCAATTATGTCCTCTCGGTTGAAGCTGAAGTTAAATAGAGGATTCCTTCAGAGAAATCTTTTGACAGTCCATTCCGGATAATTATTGATCTATTCAAAAGTTCCAGGAATGCTTCATTATATTATTGTAGATTCCATTGTGCCATTAGATTATTTTCTATTGGGGTGGAGCTATGATTTTTGGACGTCCTCCTTATATTCATCAAATAAAATGTAAATTTTTCATTCCATAGTGATTCTATTTTACCTTTTCTTATCATTTCAATCAGCTATAGTCAACACCACTTAAATAGTAATCTTAACCAGAAGTAAATTTGAATCTCAATACATAAGGACTAAATCAATCTGATCATTCTCTAATTTTTTCTTGAACATTGGACTCAGTGAGAATACTAAGAATTTTTCTATGGTTTTAGGGGAAACCCCACAAACTTTGTTCTATTTCTATTATAACCCAAATTTTTTTTAAGCCAGTTAGGGTGTGGACCAAGCAGGTATAACATTACTATTTCATAGGATTCCATTTTTAGGGTTTTGATCTTATAATATTCGTGTATATTGATGATTTTTTTGTTTCTAAGCATTCTTCCTAAACCATATGGTGTGTAGGTTACGTGAGTTGGTACTTGAATTTTTTCTAGGATGTTATTTACGAGTTTTCACTTGGTGAGTGTTGTCTCTTTCATGGGAAATTTAATTTCTTGCAAACTAAACTATCATTACTATTGTTTTAGGTCAAAATAATTTGACCAAGACTTTTGTTTTATGTCAAACAGTTTGGACCATGAATTTCAAGGCCTGGGCCCCAATTTTGGACTCATTAACTGGGAATGTCCCGACAACATTATGACTAGGATAAGGGAATTTCTTAACCCTGACTTAAGTTTTTTGGAGAAAGGGATATGACGAGTGGTGTGGAATCAAAGGGAATATAGATATGGGAAACACCCCTCCTAAGGATGAGTTTTCCATTTGTTGAAAGGACATTTATGTTTCCCGTTTATCCCTATCCACTAAGGAATTGTGTTAATTAGTCAAAAAAAAGTGTCTGCAAGACACATGATTCCCATTTCTGATGGCGAGGAAGTATTATGGAAATTCATAATTTTTTATGTTTGGAAGAAAATAGTGGTCGGCCTATTGTGGGAACCATGTCTCAGAGTAATAAGGGAATTTATATCATCTTTTTCTAAGAAACTACTCCCATGTGAATTTTACTTGTGTAATGCACGGATCTAGAATGAATCACTTTAACATCATTCAAACAAGACATTTGATACTTTTTATTTGAATTATTTTTTCTCGAAACATGGTATAATTAATCTTCCTTTCTCATGGTGGTCTAACCCAGAATGTTCTATCACTATCATGTATCATAGGGGAGAGAGGATGTAAACTGTAATCTAGGGGTTTCCAAAACCAAGGAATGTGGTGAGATGTAAATGTGATGGGGGGAGTACAGAGGTAGGAAAAGCCTCTCCCAAGGACTAATTTTCATTTTTTGACATTCCACTTTCTTGGAAACATTTGCAAAGATATCGAGGCATTGTCTGCATAGTCAAACAAAGGGGTGTTCAAGACGCCGGTCTCCCATGTCTGATATCCATTGATGGTTATGGGGATTCAGAACTTTTTGAACACAGGGTAGGATGTGTGAATATGGGTATTTGAAAAAAATAAGGGGAATTGTAGGCCCAATTATTTTAGGAATAGGTGATGAAGTTCTTTCTATATAGGTGTGAGTAGGATCCACATGTAGGCCTAACCCTTTCATGGGAAAGAATAGAAAAATATTATTTCTTGGATGGACTCGAAATATAATAATCAAGTGTCACTATGTATCATATGATTATAGGACTAATGTTGTACATAGTTCATTAAAGGTTTATCCACATGTGAATGTGGTTCATGCATATGAATTGGGCATTTGTTTCCCATGAGGTTACCTAATGAAGCGGGACCCATGTTGAACCTTCCTATGCAGATTCTTTTCATGCATTAGAACATGGGTGGACATTATTTGGAATGTAGGGGCCCACGAATATACATTGATTTTCCATCATCATGATGTTTTAATGTCCTGGTATTTGGACATTGATGTCAAATCCTTGATTAACCAGGGGCTAGTCGGGCCAAAGTATTCAAATATTTTCAAAATGTGGATAGGGAGAAAAGTGTAAGACATAGTTTCATAGGATCTTGGAAAAAGAGAGTTGATACAGAAAATAAAATATATTGAGTGTACGAGATAGGAAAATAATCCCATGTGAATGAATTGACCATGGGCATACATCCCATTTTTGTAGGAAACATATGTAGAGGCACCAGGGCATTGTTTGCATAGTCAAACAAAGGTGTCAACATGACACTGGCCTCCCATATTCGATAGCTAGGAATGTATTAGAGGATCCAGAAATTTCTCAAAAGATGGTCTTTCATATATAGAAAATACATATCGAGATATTTTTTAAATGTTCAGGCCATGATCACCCAATGACTTGGGAACTCTCCTACAAATATATAACCTCCATTCTAGGTGAGTCAATTTGATTCCCTCGCTAGAGCGGGGCCCAATTTTGATGATCTAGGTGTCTCAAAATTAGGATCTCTGTATAGGTTTGGCTCGTGAATAGGGAGTAGGGAATATTAGAAACATTTGGGGTGCAATGAAATTTATAGTCACACGGTTAAGAATATAGGGTTCCCAACAAGGAGGGGAAAACTCTATTTTGGATTTAAAGTCATGATAGTATGATCAGTATTTGTGGATAGATTTTACCTATATTTATGGGGAATTCCCCACAAAAATTCCTAATCCCATGTGATTAATTCTTCGTGGGGGAAAAAGGGTGGTAGGGGTTTCACCCTACCACCTTGGGATGGCAGGATCAAAGAATAGATAATTTTTGGGCCAAGAAGTTTAACGTTATGCAATGAGGATGTGCGTGACTTGACATGAACAAGATAGCTATTTCGGATCCATATAGTTTTAAGAATTATGGAAAGAATATTGACAACACTGTATAACATAATGTTTTAGGGACAAAACATCAAATGAATCAAGTGTAAATATGGGCTAATATGGTCAAGATATCCTTGATATTCACCATATGTGAGAGGGGAAATAAAGTGTAAACCATGATTCTATGAGCCCTTAAATTAAGAGTGATGATATGAGGATTATTCCAATGGGAATATATAAGTAGGAAAAACCTATCATGGGGATGAATATTTCTTTGGGTGATAGACCATTTTTTAGGCAACATATGTAGAGACGTTGGGGCATTATGTTCATAGTCAAACAAACATATGCCCAAGACACTGGACCCCCATATCTGATAGTCGTGGGTGATTTTGGGGATTCGAGATTTCCTAGGGCATAGAGTTTGATATATTAATAGGGGATATCTTGGTATGTGAGAAACATCCATGCTAGGATTAGTTATGAGGTAAAATATCCCCAATACAGATCTAATTCATATATTGGGTGGGCATGGTATTTTGACTAATCCTTATTGTAGGAATCAATTTTTGGAATCTTCCTCACAAATTTAAATTCTCATGTAGGAAATGAAGACATTTTATTATCCACACGGCTAAACCAAGGAAGGACCAAGTGTCACTAGGTTTCTCATCATCCCATTAATTACGCCAAATGTAGTTCATGAGAAACATTATTGTTTAATGTCATGTGGTTTAGAATTATTTTTCCATGTAATTTAATTTCATACTGTTAGGACTACTTTTTCAATGTAGTTGAATGTTTTATGGTTACGAATCATGAATTTCTCTATAAAAGTATGGCCTATAACTTGGAGGAGGAATTGTTTTCATGGTGGGTTGACCAGGATATGAGATCCAGGTGTCACTGTGTTTCTTATATACCCAGAAATCAATCCACATGTAGTTCTATTATCCCATGTAGATCAACATAATATAGTAAGGAAAAGAGTTTTGCATCCTAAAAAGGAATATGTGGGTGATGTTTTAGGCTCAAACATTCAAGAGGTTTCCTACGTATCCCAATTAGCTGAGAATCAATGTCCACATGGTTCTAACAACATGTTCCTAGTACCGACCTGGCCATTATAGTGGGAGGGGAGTTTTTTTTGAATAGTGGCTGGACTACTATATAAAATCCATGTGTCACTGCATATCATTTCAGGGTACGAATCAAGACATATGTAAATCTTGAAAACTATCCATGTTAATAGGATCTATGCACAGAATGGTGAATTTTTAACATGTGGTGGTTGGAAAAATATTTAGGGTCAAGGTGTAACTACGTATCCTGTGAGGGAATGAATCAATCCATACGTAGTTCATGAGGTACCTTGAATTTTAAATTTGTACAGGTAATAATTTTCACGGATTCCCCTATGAATTTAGGGCCTAAATATAGAGAAAGGGGCATTTTTGACTTTAGCTGGTAGTTAGACTAGGATATAGAATTCAAATTTCACTATGTATCCAATTAACGATGGGTATTAATCCATATGTAGTTCTAGAAAACAATATCCCCATACCATTATGAGCCACGTCCTAGGAAGGGGTTTATTTTTTATGTTGGTGGATGGACTAGGATGTTGGATTGGGGTGTCACTACGTATCCCACTGCAAAATATGAATCAAGTCATACATTTTTCTAAAAACTATGTTCCCTATATCAATCTAGACCACATACATAGATATGGGTTATTTTTTTAATGTTTTTAGCTAGACCAAGATGTAGGATTCCGGTTTCACTATATATCTCATTGGAGAATAGGAATCAAGCCATACGTAGTTCTAAAAAACATGTTCCATTTACCATTCTGACCTGTGTATAGGGAAGGGGTCATTTATTTGATGTTGGTGGATAGAGTACGATATAGGATCTAGGTTTCACTATAAATACAAGTGGTGAATATGAATCAAGCCACACGTGGATCTATGAAAAACTCCATGTTCCTGTCAAACCCATGAATAGGAAGGGAGTCACTTTTTATCTTTACCTTTTATGAATTTGACTCGTGTGTAATGAATAACTATCTAGAACACAATGAACTCCATATAGTTTAATGTCATGGGGTTAGGACAATTTGGCCAAGCAATTTAACATAGTGTAGTTGGGAAGATTTATGTATAGTTTAACATCGCGTAGTGTGGATGTAGCTGGCTCTATGATGCTTAACACCATGCATATATGATGAAAATTGTATAATTACACAAGTTATTTTTTAAGGAACATCACATTGGTGGGAGATTTAGTGATTTTTCCATATTATAAAATTAATCCATGTGATCCATTAGAGTAGACATTGTATATGGACTATGGACTTTCCCATTTTGGTTCAAATTTTGAAGGTTTCTTTCCAAGTATCATCAGAGTTCTAAGGAACAATACCATCTCTCCTTCAAGAAAATATCAAAGGTGGACCTTTTCATTGAAGTATCGTGAAATATTATCACGGTAGACTTCCAAATGATGCAGAGTGTGAAATAGTTTCTCATCAAATCACTCCAACTACTCAAACCATTTATTGTAATTCTCATCTATGGACAATTGATCATAGATGGAAATGCAGAGCGATGGTTGTTGAAAATCTATAGGTATAACCACATTCATTATGTATACTAATGAATATGGGGTTTCATGAGTAGTGGTGCGGGTCAGGGTTTGTTAATCAAACATAGTACGAAGAAGCTTATCCATCCATGATTTTTTATTCTTGACTATCATTTTCTAGAGTATATTGGATAGGATCCTTTTTATATCCTCTATTTTCCCATTGTCTACAGAATGGTGGTGGGATGAATGATTAGCATTGATTCTATACTCTTGATATATCTTGTCTAACTCAACAGAGGAGATATTGGTTCCATTTTCCTTCAGTATTGTTTGATTGACACCTAACATTGTGATGATGTTGGCTTTAACAAAGCTGATAGTGTTTCCTTCCAAAACATCTTTTAGGGGTGTGGATTTTCCCATTTGAAAAGAAATTTGTTTTTTATAATAATTTATTTGAGTTATCTAGCCATGGAGGGGAGATATGGTCCAATGAAATCCATTCCCCATATGGAAAATGGTCAACAGTACTTTGTTGTGTGATGTAACTCCAGGGCCTGGTGGATGAAATTTTCATGAACTTTTTAGGGATGTAATTTCTTAGTGAATTCCTTACAATGGTCTATTATAGTGATCCAATATTATCCATTCCTCTGAATTAAATGAGAGATCTTGGTTGATGACTAATGGGGTTCACATATTCTGGAATATACTAATTTCATGACGGTAGTGGTCTCATACCCATTGATGCACCTGAGAAGGATCCTATCATGACATCTCTTATGAAGGACCTTTTACTATTTTGTGCCACCATACATCTGGAATTTGATTTTCCATCTCCAAATTTTCTCCCAACAATCCCTATTTGGGGGGGGGGAGTTTCCCATTTTGGTGTTAATATTCAATTGGATCCATCTAGCCCGAGGCACGACCGTAAGGTTTAGTAAAGGGACTAATCTCATTGATTTCCTCCATCTTTGTCTAAATTACTAATAGGACCATCTGATGATGTGAGGTTCTGATAATTGTTTCATCCTAATTTGGATCGCCCCAAGTTTTGCTGAGTTTGATAATTTATTGGCTGGTTCATTTTACTACCGAGGTACAGATGTCAATATTGGATCTGAAGGTAATTCTGTAATCAATGCTATAGAATCGTTCATCAAAGGTATTATCTCCACTTTCTTGATAGCATAGTCACCATTGACATCCTTAGTGGCCTATTAAGATTCACTTTTTATATTCAAGTACTTATCATCCACTTGGACTGCCAACTCTAGGCCTGCAATGGGGGTCTAGTACTCTACTTTAATTTTTGTGAATCATTCTAACATTTGGTAGGAGTATGACTATAGTAAATTTTCTAGGGATATGAGTATAATTTATAGCCCCACATTGTTGAACTTGGGGATTTCCATCCTTTTTCTTATTTGGCTTCTGAAGGCACCATTTAATTTCATTACCCACAACTAATAACTATCTTGAATAGATAACTCTTCCTCACTAGGTAGTCGAACATCTAATAGGGTTACCTCTATTGAGGGATTCACTTCTAGGAAATACATTAACACTTTTTCTTTGAAATAATTATACATTATGAACTGTATGTCAAACAATTGTTGGATGACCGCCCACCGTGACATGCATCTAGATAACATTGGATGACTAAAAATATACTTGAGTTGGTTTCTATGTGATACCAAATAGACTACATGGTTCTGCATGTAATGCCTCAACTTCTAGAACACAAATATTATAGTAGGTAAGATCTTCTTGATATTAAAATAATGAGTCTCAGTGTCGATCCCGATTTGGATTAGTTAATAGAGACTATTCTCACTGACGGTGTCATTTCACTGTGATAGGAAGGCTCCTATGGACCGCTCGAAGGTGGTCACATATAGAATGAGTGTCCTCCCATTCAATAGGTGACATTAGAACTAGTGGGATTTAAGAAATTTATCTGGATATTGTTGATTTCATCCAAAAAATAATATTTCCATTTATATTCTACCCCTTTATTCGTCTACCTGGTGAAGGGAAAACATTTTTTTGTGAGGTTGGATATGAAGCACCGAATATAGTCCAGGTTTCCTTGAAGTCCTCTATACTCATTGAGGTTATGAGGAGGTGAAATTACAAGGATGGAAATCTTCTTCTCAGGGATCAATTCGATGTCTATATGGAATATGAAAATGATGAGGAATTTTCCTAAGGTTACACTGAAAGCCCACATTAAGGGGTTCATTTTCATATTATGCTATAAAAAATTTGAATATGGTTTAAATATATTCTAGGTGGTCTGATCATTGATATGATTTAACTACAAGATAATAAACATATTATACAATGAAATTACCTGGGAAAAAACTGAAAATATAAAGAATGTCTCATTGATATGGGGGGCCTACAGCTTTAAAATCAAAAAAAATTACATTATCAAAAAACACCCCAAAGTAATACCTGAAGGTGGTGGATTCTTGATCTTCATGGGAAATTCATATTTTATTATACCCTAAATGACCATACATGTAATAGATTTCCTCATAACTGGAAGTTTCATCGATCATCAATTTTATAATGAGGACTGTGAAATCATCTTTTGGGAAATACTGATTGGGGTCCATCAAATCTATGTAGACTCTAATCTAACAATTTTTATTTTAGAAGGGGAAAATGTTCTACAACCCAATGGGATATTGGAAATCCTGACTGAAGTTAGATATGATTAGTTTGTTGACTTCAGCCTCTATTTTAGAAGCATGTGTTAGGTGAGTCCTTCCAGTGTCTTACTAGTAACCAAAATGGTATTCTTGTAGGCCTAGGTGGTGGGGGTCAACCTCTAGATTGAGGCCTGGAATTTCATTATAGTTATATGATAGAAAATCTAGATTCTACTTCATAAAAGTTGTGTATACCTCGTGTTCTATGAAAGTCACTACCACACTAACCAGAGTAGATCACAGATCTTCTTCAGTACCCATGTTAATTTCCTAGAGTTCATCAATAGTGTTATATATGTCTTCCTAAGATACTATAGTGGAATACCTTAGGTCTTCTTCTTCTTGTTCTGTATCCTCACTATCTTCCTACTCATATTCTAATGGGGAAAAAATTTGAGATGATCATTCCATTGTTTAGTGAAGAGTTACAATTTTGGTGTCTTTGAGGAGAGGTCGCCTCTTTTAGCTCGTTCGTTGGTAGGGGCTTCTCTGAAGAAGATTCAATGAGGGTGAAATAGATTCCTTATCTTCATTGAGTGACAAGGCACTTCATCTTACATTAGGGTGTGAAGGATGGATTTTCTAGTGTTTTGATGATCATTCAGATACATTTTTATCTGAACCCCCACTATTATCTTGAGAGTTAGTGAGATTTTCAACATTATCAGGCTCGACTTCCATGAATGAAATCATGACGACTACTAAATACATGTTTGAATTAAGACTTGTGTACCCAACTTGATTAATGGGAAGTACGTATTCTTCTCCGAGTTGTTTTAGGAGATCTGTTGGAACCATTTCCAATCTGTTTGGGGCTACAATCCAATCAACTGAAAGTAACTTCCCATTACGATAATATAACCCTACACAAATATAGTGTGATTTGTAGATGTCAAATGGGGCCTTATTGGAATCCAGTGTCCCACTAATTCCATTAATGATATATTTAAGGAACTGATGATAAAGGCAGTGGATTGTTTCATGTTGATGCAGACATGTCCTTCCTTGTAGGGCATTGAAATGGGTTCTGACCGAGATGAATATGAGGATATTCCAATATATAAATTGGTCACTAATTGAATTATTTTATAGTAAAAAGTTAGACCCATCTGGGGACCACACCTATATATAGGAGGGCATGTCATTTGAATTTTACTAAATGTATTAGAGAAAAGAACTCTGAAAATTTCTCTCACCTCTCATTTCTTCCACATAAGAAAGACACTTCATGAAATCCATTTTCTGCATACAATTATTTGCATTCTATGATCCATGTACCTTTCATGGATACCCCTCATCTACATATTAATTTTATAAATCCATGAACTGGACCTTCATTTTCAATATGAACTTTATGTCTTCTCACTATAAGCTTTGTATAATTGTGTAGTAAAGATCTGTGCGCGTCTAACCCAATCTGTGAACCATTTAGATTTTTGGGCATTGTTTCCCAGGACTAATCCTCTCAAATCATTCTACGAACTATTTATTCACATGGAATTTTTTCTGTGAACCATTTATAGGTTTCAGAATGTGGACTACTTTGTTATGGGTACTTCTTGTAGTCCTTTTCTAGTTTTTTGGTTTATTTCTAAATTATTTTATTGGACTAACCTTTTGTATGTGATTTTTGGGTAGAAATGATGATGGATCTTCCACAAAGTTCAATGGATGAAACCAGAAGAAGGGACGATATAATTTAAAATGTTAAAGGAAAACTCTAGTCTCATGTATTTCTTTAGGTGGGTATTCTAAAGGACCTTATCCCACAAAAGCTCATGGACTACCACTTATCCAATCAGTTTCCTCTCTAGCTTTAGTCTCAAGGAAGACATCCCATTTCCACTGGTAGACCAGAGTAGATTCACTATTCATTTAGCGATGTCTCAAGAGTATTAATGGGTGAATATTATTTAAAGTGGGATGTCATGATAGACTTCAGCTAAGAAGACATATTTAATCAGGACGGATCTATGTGGATGAAAAGAAATCAATGCCACCAAACTACATCTTTTGAATTAATCGTTCATGATAACCTAGTTGTTGTTTACTTATCAAGAATCAATTCCAATAGAGGGTGAATCTCCAAATAGGATCCTTAACATGGAGGATTCTTTTCATATGAGTACATCTTGGAATTTATGGTTCATCAGAACTGCTTGGAAGACAATGTGCCATGGGAAGAGGTAAACCTATACAAAGTGGTCTTGGTATCCAAATTTTCTATTTATTCACCAAGTGAGATACTACCTGAGATGGTCAGCCACTAGTGTTCAAGCACCAACACCTTTAACATATCCCACATTGAGTTGGGGATAAATTTATGGGATTTATACCAGATATGGGGACATGCTATCCTTGGATACATGTATGTCCAATGGGAAATACGTAGAGGAACATTGATCAAGTATCTCTTTTGGAAGAGGATTTTCTAAATATGAAAGAGAGGCTACCTGGTCAGAATCTTCATGATCACTCACATATTTTTTTGAGGATTCAACTCGACTATTCATGCTATAGAACAGTCCTAGGTCGAAAGTGTGTTATACCCAAACCCATCCAATCTATTAGTCGTGGGTCATTCATGGCTCTTACTATGCTATCCTCAGGGTATGTCTGAACACCACATGGGGTTATGAGGTCCGAACAGACATATCTCCTGATCCCAGACTGGCATGTTTATTTTCCTGGTTTTTCATTGGGTTGTTCATTCCTTCCCCAGATGTTTATAATAGTTTATGAGTTTTTACATTAATGATGGTGTTCATGCATGCACTGGGGAAGCCCATCAATTCTGTTATCCCTACCCTTTCCCAAATTTAGAAGCTATTAGGGAAGATACAGGAAGGGATCCCTATGCATGCACTCAGCCGGATTTTTCAATTCTTTTATCGTAGGATAGTAAAGCATTTTCCCTAGTATGAATATTAGAACACCGTGATTGTTTCTCATTCAGACTTCTATATGAATTTAATCAATTTTTTCATTGTATGTCCCAATTAATGGAGTGTTGAAAATGTAATTGACTTGTAGAGTGATCCATCATGTTTTAATTTTTCCCCTACCACGTGCCATACAAAATAATATAATATGTTTGGAGGGGCTCTTCAAAAGCAAGTTCATACGTCATCACACTTCGACATGAAATATTAATCGCTTTTATAGACAATATCATCGTCTATGAACCCTATGTGCCCTATGGGTTTTTCAGGATGTTTTTATTACTTCACTGGGTCTCATTCCTCCCGATTACCTTGGTTAATAGGGAGTCTCACCTAGTAATCCTTCATTAACTATGGTTGATGATGATCTGGGAGGACTCTTGCATGCATATCTTTATTCCTCCCACTGTGCCCTCTACCTACTAATATTTGGTGTATGTAAAATAGTGGGTATCATGATTTCCTAAAGACATATTGGATAGGACATTAATATGGGTGCAAATTACTTAGACTTCTTCTAGTCCCATATTTCTTATACCAGCTATAACATTTACCTCCATTCCGATTACCCGAAATCACTCTACCCATCATCACATGCATTCATAGGGGACCACATCTATGTAGCCTATATCAATGCAGAGAGACTAAAAAAAATTATCTCTAGGTAACATATTATATTATCCTTTAAATTTCATCCCTATTGAAACTTCACTAGGAATCCCCAAAGTCGTAGTGAACACCCTGGTATTAGTTCACGATATCAAACCGCCCACAGAGTTGGAGACTTCCCCCACATGGGAAACCCAGCCTCAGGTGGATCCATTTGATGTGATGTCATTTCTGGATGAGATAGATTTTATGGTGATGGTGAAATTTCTGGGTTTGAATATCGTCCGGAGAATTCTAGACATGTATAGATGGGTGTGGCCTATAATCTAAATATTTTTTGGTGAAACACCTATAAAAAATATACTGACGAGGAGGAAATCTTCTGGTGGTTATTTATCTTCTTTGGCTTTGGAAGATGTTATTACCGATAGCTACACCACCTCATGTATCAAATTTTCATTGCTCGATAGGCTTAGGACATTCATGAATATAGTCTATGTCTTTCCAATTCTTCAAATCACCAAACAATGACCTTTTGTGATATTACCGAAGAGTTGCATCACATAATGACTAAGTAGATAGATGCTCATGGCCACGTGATTTCCTAAAAGAAAGAGTTACAAGAGTAAAATATTGTTTGTCCAAGCTAAAGGTTAAATTATCATCAATGGGTTCCAACATTGAAGCCATTAGATTGAAATGGCAGGATCTTGGTTCTATTCGATAGCAATTTCATCCCACGGTTGAAGCTAAAGCTAAATAGATAATTTCATTAGATAAATATCTTGATGGTACATTACAGAAAACTATAGGAATTGTGTCCATTTTTTGGACTTCCTCATCATCTTCATCAAATAAAATGGAAAAATTTTGTTCCATAGTGCTTCTATTTTACCTCTTCTTGTAGTTTCAATCAGTTATAATCGACCCTAATTAAATAGTAATCTCAACCAGGTGTAAATTTCAATCTCAATACAAGATGACTAAAATAATCAGGCAATTATAAAATTCTTTCTTGAACTGAGGGGATCAGAAAGCATAGTTTGACTGTTTCTAGGGTTTTATGGAAAACCACACATTAGCTGTGCCTCTTCTATTATAACCCCAATTTTTTATAAATCCAATTATGGTGTGGAACGACCAAGTATAACATTAATTTTTCTCATGTTTCCCTTTGTGGGGTTCCAAAATAACAATATTTGTGACTCTTGATTATTTTTTTGTTCCTTAACATTCTTCCTAAAAAATATAATGTGTAGTTTTGATGAGTTGGTACTCGAGTTTTTTCATGGATGTCATTTACAGGTATTCATCCAGGAGAATGTTCTCTCCTTCATGGGAAATTTAATGTCTTACAAACATGACTATAAATAATGATATTTTAGGTAAAACTACTTTATCAAAGACTTTTGGTTTAGGATGAACAGTTTAGACCATGGTTTTTAGGGCGAGGGCCCCAATTTAGGACTCATTAACAGTGAATTTCCCAATAACATTCAGACATGGATAAGGGAATTTCATAACTCTAACTTATTTTTTTTTTGGGAATGGTATATGACATGTGGTATGGAATCCCTGGGTAATATGGGATGTGAAAAACCCATATTAAGGAATAATTTTCCTTTGGTTTAAAGGACATTTTTGAATAACATTTATCCATATCTACTAGGGCATTGTGTGCATTAGTCAAAAAAGGTGTCTGGAAGACATTGGATTCCATTTTCTAATGGAAATGATGTGTTTTGAAAATTTATAATTTTTTTATGTTTGGAAGACCACATCCAGAGGCCTTTTGTGGGAACGATGTTAGAGTGTAATAGGGGCATTTATATCGGCTATCTTTGAGAAACTACTCCCGCAGGAATTTGACATGTGTAATGGAGGGATAGGGCATGATGTTGTTTAAATTTGTTGAAAGATGACATTTGAGACTTATTATTTGAATTAATTTTACTCCAAACAGTGGATAATTGATCAACATTTCTCATGGTGGTCTGACCAAGAATTTTCAATCACCATCAGGCATCAAAGGGGAGATAGTATGTAAACTGTAATCCAGGGGGATTGAAAAACTAGGGAATGAGGTGAGATGTAAGTTTCATGGGGGAGTATGGAGGTATGAAATGCCTCCCCAAAGGACTATTTTTTTGTTGATATGAAATTTTCTTGGAATAGAAATGCAAATCTATCAAGGCATAGTCTGCATAGTCAAACAAAGGGGTCTACAAGACACTGGACTCCCATGTACGACATCCATTGATGGTTATGGGGATTCAAAACTTTCTGTACAAAGAGTACGATGTGTGAAGAGGGGTATCTAAAAATGATAAGGGGTGCGTTGTAGGACTAATTTGTTTGGGAATAGGTGAATAAGTGCTTCCCATATAGGTGTGAGAAGGTTCCCCGTGCAGGCCTAACCCTTGTGTGGGAAAGAAGAAGACAATACTCTTCCCTGGTTGGACTCAAAATTTGATACTCAAGTGTCACTATGTATCCTATGATGATAGGACTCAAATTGGAATTAGTTCTTTAACAAATTATCCATATGTGAATATGGTTCATGCATATGAATGGGGTATTTTTCACATGAGTTTACCTAATGAAGTGGGACTCGAGTTGAATTTTCCTATGAAGATTCTTTTCATGCATAGGAACATGGGTGGACATTATTTGGAATATAGGGGCCCATGAATGTACATTTTTTTTGATCATCATGCAGTTTTAATGCAATGTGATTTAGACATTGATGTCAAATCCTTGATTAACCAGAGGATGCTCAGGCCGAAGTGTTCCAACATATTCTAGACTTGGATAAAGAGGAACATGTATGTAATGGCTACAAGGGATCTTGGACCATGAGAGATGATACAGGGCATAAAAGGCATAAAGTTTATGGGATATGGAATGCCTCTCCCGATGATGAATTCACCTTTTGGCGAACAAGCCATTTTTGTAGGCAACATATGCAGAGCCATTGGGGCATTATGTGAAAAGTCAAACAAAGGTGTCCATAGGACACTGGCCTCCCATATTCGATCTCTAGGAAGGTATTAGAGGATCATAAATATCTCAAAGTGTGGAGTTTGATAGATAGAAAATAGATGTCTAGATATGTAAGAAATTTCCAGGCCATGATCACCCATAGATTTGGGAACTCTCCTGCATAGATATAGATCGCATGCTGGGTGAGGTACTTTGATTCCCTATCTTGAGTGGGGACAAATATTAAAGATCAAGATATCTCGAAATTAGGCTCTCTGTAAAGGTTTGGCCCATGAATAGTGAGTGGGGAAGTTTATCTATATTTGGGGTGTAATACATTTTAGAGTCATACGATTAAGAATTTAGGTTTCCCAACATGGAGGGGAAACACTAATATGGATTTATAGTCATGCTAGCAGGATAAGTCATTGAGGATTGATTTTACCATGTTTATGAGGTGAATTCCCCAAAAAAATTCCTAATCCCATGTGAGATATTCTCAGTGTGGGAAAAAAGGGGGGTAAGGGTTTCACTCAACCACCTAGGGATAATAGGATCAGAGATAGAAGCATTTTAGGGCCATGTAGTTTAACATTATGTGGTGAGGATGTGGGTGACTCGACATGAACAGGATAGCTATTTTGGGTCTATAAAGTTTTAAGCCATGTGTAATTGATGTTGACAACACAGTTTAACATCATGTTTCAGGGAAATACATCAATGGAATCAAGTATAAATATTGGTAATCAGGTTAATATTTCCATGGTATTTCGGAGATGTGAGCGGGGAAAAAAATTGTAAACCATGTTTCTAGGAGCCCTTCAAATAGGAGTTATTATAAGGGTATTGTTCCAATGGGCATATAAAAGTTGAAAAAACCACTATTGGAGATGAGTTTTCCATTGTATGATGGGCCATTTTTGTAGGCATCATATGTAGAGACACTGGGGCATTGTGTGCTGAGTCAAACAAAGGTATCTAAAGGACACTAGCCCCCCACATATGATAGTTGTTGGTGATTATGGGGATTTGATATTTCCGAGGAAGATATTTTGATGTGTGATAAGGGTATATTTGGGTACGTGAGAAATATTTAAGACATTATTAATTATGAAGTACAATATCCTCTATATAGATATAATTCGAATATTGGGGAAGAATGTTATTTTGATATATCCTTATTATAGGAATCAAGGTTTGGAATCTTCTACCAAAAATTACATTCTCATATAGGAAGTGAAGGAATTTTATTTTCCACACGACTGGACCCCAGAAGGCCCATGTGTAACTAAATATCGCATCATACCAAGAATGATGCCACATGTAGTTCAAGATATACCATAAAGTTTAATGTTATGTGGTTTGGATTTATTTGTCCATGTAGTTTAGTGTCGTGCTATTAGGACTTCTTTGTCCATGCAGTTAAATGTAGTGTGGTTTGGAATTATGAATATCACTATGAAAGTTTGAACTGCACATAGGGGAGGCATTATTTTCAGGGTGGATTTACCAGGATATGGGATTCAGGTGTCACTCTGTATCCAACAAAGGCAGGAATCAAGACACATGAAGTTATATATTCCCATTAGTTTAACATTATACGATAAGAAAAAGAGTTATGAGACCTGAAAATATGAGGTGGGTGAAGTTTTTGGCTTGAAACAAAGGGAGGTTTTCTACATATCTCAATTTGTTGAGAATAAAAGTCCACATGGATCTAACAACATAGTCCTTGTACCATCCTGACCCGTATAGTGGGAAGGGGGGATTGTTTTTGGGTGGTGTCCAGACATGCATATAAAATCCATGTGTCTATACATATCATATAAGCGCATGAATCAATCCATATGTAGTTCTTGAAAACTCTCTATTCTAGTATGACATGTGCACAGACTGGGGAAATTTTAATAATGTGGTGTTTGGAAATATATTTAGGGTCAAGGGGTCACTATGTATCTTGCGAGGTAATGAATCAATACATATGTAGTTTATGAGGTATCTTGCAGTTTAATGTAGTAAAATTTGGTCATTGCATGGATTCCCCTGTGAATGTCTGACAAATATACAGGGAATGTGGCATTTTTGACTTCGGCTGGTGGTTAGAATAGGATGTAGGATCCAGGTGTCACTATGTATCAAATTAACGATTGGTATCAAGATTTGTAGAGTTCTATAATACATGTTGCCTATATCATTCTGATTTGCATACATGGAATGAGTGATTTTTTTATGTTGGTGGATGAACTAGGATGTAGGATCTTGGTGTCACTATGTGTCCCATTGACAAAAAGAAATCAAATCTTAAGTAGTTCTATAAAATATGTTCACTATATCTGTTTCACCCATGTACAAAGATGGGGGGACATTTTTTTTGACGTTGTTGGATGGACTAGGATGTAGGATTAATGTTTCACTATGTATCTAACAGATGAATATGAATCCAACAGTATGTAGTTCTAGAAAACATGTTCCATGTACCAGTCTGACCCGCGTATAGGGAGTGGTCATTTATTTGATGTTGGTGGATAGACTAGGATGTAGGATCAAGGTTTCACTATATATCCTAGTGAATAATAAGAATCAATCCACACATATTTCTAAGATACACTCCCTATGCAAGTCTAACCCAAGAATTGGAAAGGGTCACTTTTTTTCTTTCCCTGACATGAATTTGACTCATGCATGATGAATCATTCTTTAGAAGACAATGAGCTCTATACAGTTTAATGTCATGTGGTTAGGAAAATTTGGGCATGTAGTTTAACATCATACAATTAATAATATTTTGGTACATTTTAACGTCATGTAGCTTGGATGTAGGTGGATCTATGTAGTTTAACATCGCACATCTATGATGAGAATTTTATAATTACACAAGGCATTTCTTCAGGAACCTCACATTAGTGGGATCTGTAGTGAGATTTTCATCCTATAAAATTAATCTATATGATCCATTGGAGTATACATTGTATATTTCATATGGTCCTTCCCATTCTGCTTCCAATTTTGGAGGTTTCATTACAAGTATCATCGGTGTTCTGAGTACCAATACCATCCCCCCTTCAAAAAAATATCGAAGGTGAACCTTTTCATTGAAGGGTTGGGAAATCTTATTATGGTATACTTCCAAATGAGGTAGTGTGAAATATTTTCTAATCCAATCACTCCAGCTCCTCAAACAATTTTTGGTACTACTCATCTGTAGACAATTGATTGTAGATGGCAATGCAGAGTGATGGTAGTTGGACATTAATGTGTAAAACCACCTCCGTTATGTATACTAATGAGTTTGGGGATACTCAAGTGTTGGTTCAGTTCATAGTCCGGTAATCCCGCATTGCATGGAGTAGCTTATTTGGACATGATTTCTTATCATTGTCTATAATTTTCTTGGGTATATTGGATAGGGTCCAGTTTAAGTCCTATATTTTATCATTATCAACTACATGGTAGCAGGATGAACAACTGGCCTTAATTCCATAGTCCTGATATATCTTGTCTAACACAATAGAGTAGAAATAGCTTCTATTTTCCATCAGTATTGTTTGAGTGACAACAAATATGGTGATGATGATGGATTTCACAAAGCTGATAGTTCTTCTTTCCATAACGTATTTGAGGGGTGTGGCTTTTTCTCATTTGAAAAAGATGTTGGCTTTTATGATATTTTATTTTATTTTTCTATCCATGGTTGGGATATATGGTCCCATGACATCGATTACCCATAATGAAAATGTCCATGAGTACTTTTACTCATTTGGGAACTATAGGGTTTGTGGGGGTGGAAGTCTACGCCTTCATTTCTCCAATGTCCTTGTAACACCCCGAAAATTTATGAAAAATATTCTTTTAATTTCTTTGATGTCTTGTGTTGTACGCTACACCAAGATTAGCTTTTACTATACACAGAACCGTATTCGCTCGCAGTATACGTAACACTATTCTTAGCTCGTGTTACACACAATTTCAAGTTCGTTTTGTGGATATTATTCTACGCAACATTAATTATATATTTTGTTTAATGATTAAATGAAATAATTTTTGATAATATTATACGTAACACCAAATGGAGCTTGCACTACACATAGCCCTGACTTGGCTTGCATTACAGGCAATCACAACCTTCCTCGATAACGTGTGTAGTACGCAATATCGAGTTTTACTAAATAATGATATATTATTATTATGATATGAACTAGATGTTATGAATAGTATTAACTACTTTTTAAAATTTATAACATTAATATTCATCTTACAAATTTTCTAAAACATGATATCTGAACAAAATAATTTTTTCGGGTAAAATAAGTATTTTTCAAAAAATGCAGTTTTGCAGCCTTTTGATGGCGCACCCACATTAAATATTATTTTTTATAGGCTTATAAGTTAAATTTAACAAAATAAATTTCTTCTTTGGAATCAGGATTTAAAAATTTACTTTGGATAAATTTTTCATACTATTCTTATAACTTTCATATCTTAATGAATAGTAAAAACACGCTATATTTTAATTAAAAACAACTTTTTTCATCACAATAATTTATATGGTTAAATTATAATATTTAATGGTTTTAAATTATAAATAGAATATATTTTTACCATTTAATATAATATATGTAATTACCATTAATTGTATATTTAATTCATATGTAAAAACATATCAATCTTTGGCAATGTTTTAACTTTTAAAACCCATTTTCTTAACAACAGGATTAATTTTAAATTAATTACTACAACTTCTGTGCTTTGAATTTTGAAAAATGGATTCCATATTTGAATTAAGTGGGTCAGAATTATGTTAATAGGTTACTTTTATTTTTTTGATATTATGAATAGTAACTATGGTAATTTTTATTTACTACAGTTAAAGGTAAATCAGGTAATTAAGTGTAAAAATAAGATTATAAAATTACCCTAACACCTACCAAAATTCTATTAGATGACTAAAATTAGACCCATATCACCTAAGGGTCTGAATATATTAATTTTATAGACATTTTACCATGAAAATAATTTAATTATTATTAAAACCAAAGAAAGTGACAACATGTCACTCTCTTAAATCTTATAAGTATAATAATTTTAATTTAGGGATAAACTTAATAAAACCTCAAATATAAATAGTCTCCATAAATATAATAAAATTTTGTAAATCATGAGAATTTATTTATAATTTTTAGAGATTAAATAATTGTCATTAATGGTGACACAATAGTGATGCAGAAATTGTTTATTTAGTTAAAAATCAATAATATAGTTTTTATTAAACTAATAGTGACCTTAAAAGGAAAACCAAACCTGACAAAAACTTATTTTTCATGTACATGTAAATCATAAGAATACAATGGTCTAATAATTGACCATTTGGAGCCTTATAAAAGTGATTATGACACTTATATTATTTTATTTTAAATGATGTCAAAGTTGTCACCTTCATAATTTAATAAAGGAAATTTTTTGAAAGTGGGTTGTTTTAGAAGATAACTTCGACTAAAAGTATTCTTATGAAATATATTATATTCATATTTATAATAGTATTTTATTTTTAATTTTTATACAACAAATAAGTATATTAAATAATTATAAAAAAAATGTTGTATTAATTATTTTATTAAGAGAAATTTCAAATAAATGATTTTAAAAGTATTAAAATAAATATTATATAAACTAATTAACGTACACCACTAATTTTATAGATGAATAAGACATTTTAGTAATATATTATATAGGTTTTTTCGAAACTATATTCTCTTTGTAGTTTATTTAAATTCAAATAAATTAATTGTGTCAAAATTGACACTATTGATATTTTATATTATTAAATTGTTTAAAAATCACAAAAAATTTTAAAAATTACAAATTAAAATTTATAAGATCTAACATGTCATAGGATATCAGATTGTGTATAATTAACAACACATAAGAAAGTATTTATAACCATAAAAAATTTATAACATTATTACCATAAATAAAATTAAATAGATTAAATAAGGATAACTCAAAATGATAAGGTTTAAATTAAATTCAAAACATGTCTAAATTTTATTTTTTGATGAGATTACAGCCCAATCTCATATAATATTCTAATATGAGTCATTCTTTGAGGTTTTTAAGTTGGTTTTTATTTATTATAAATTAATATTTTTGAGGTTTCCAAAGGTGTCCCTCTCCTCCCTTATAAAAGGGCACCTCCTCCCTCTCCTCTTCACAATACTTTGAGCCTTCAAGCTCGGCCAAAACCTGCCCATTTCTCCTCTCCACATCCCTATAAACATTCTAGTGGTTATTTTATTCACAATATACCAACTCTAGTCCCTTAAGAGGAAGCTTTAAAGAGGTGTGTCGAAGAAGAGGTAATCTCTTCTACCGATTCTTTCAAGTTTCTTTCTTCTTCAACTTCTTCTTATTTACTTCTTTAATTATAAATTAATAACATAATAATAACAGATATACAGATATGTTATTATAAATATTAAACAACCCTATTTCATCTTCTATCCATCCTACGGAAAATGAAATCAACGCGGGTGCGTACGTACGGAATACCGTCTCCACACCGTGGTGTAATCTGTTTTCCACCACCACCTTACATAGATGGGCATAATGGTGTAAATAAATAACTATATATTATTATTGAAAATTGATATTGATTCTTAAATATTATACTTACACTTCAATACAATTCCATGATCATGGGAATTATATCATAGCTCATGCGTACGTAAGGACTACTGTCTCCACGAATGCGATGAAATTCATTTTCCATGATTAACCATTCAAGTAGGATTATAAAGTATATATATAATAAATTATCATGAAAGATATTACATAATAATGACAATGTATTTATGTAAATATATGTTTCAGTTACTTAATTCCATTCAATTCAATAAGGAAACAAAAACAGCGTTCTTGCGTACGTACGGCCTACCGTCTCCATAAACGGTGTATTTCATTCCATTTATCGATCTATCATATATATTTATATGCTGAATATATATTATATATAAATAATTTTTTTTATTCTGGAATTATTTAAATCAGGATATTAGTAATAATATCAATAACAACAAATCGAAACACGTACGATAAATGAAACTATTTTACCAAAAACGCTGCTTTATCATGGAATTTACAAAAGAACGGGTAATATAAAGTCATAAGTGAACCATATATGATATCATAATAATGAATATTATTTTCTAATAAGTAAATGACATTATTTAAATCATTATATAGGAGGTTTGGATACATATGAAGCATATCAGACAGAAGGTAAGGGATAACTTTTCCAATCTCATTTTTATCTGAGATTGTTTATTTGTAAGTATTTACTGGAGTTATATTTATCATCAATGTACCTATTTTATAAAAATGCTTTCATGTATGTTTAAAGTAATTTTTACCCATTTTTACTTTTACTACATGTTATGTAGGTAATCTTTCTTTTTTTTACCATACGAGGTACTTTTTGACTTTTCCATAAAAAGTACGAGATTAATGTTTTTTTAACTTATACGGCATGAACGGATTTTTACAGTTTCATAAATCCTTATTCTAATGAATCATACTCTATAAGATTTCCTAATTATTTTAAAAAAATCCTCTTCTTTTAAAATTGCATGGCATTTTTAGAAAAGAAAATGATTTTGAAGAAGAAAGGATATTTTCCTTGAGAATTAATTTCAAGTGTTTTATCAAAACTATTTTCCATCTAAGATGACATTATTTAATATGATAATGTTTCAAGTATAATGTCTCTATGATTTAGATGGTTTCACTTGTCTTATGATGAAATGATATCCATTTGTTTTATATGGATTATGTTATGATGGATTGATGTTTATGAAACCCATTATATTCGTTGGGTTATTATAAATGATGTATGTTTATTTAGTGGCACACAAAAGAATGATTTAATTATGAGATGGGTGGGACCTATATCTCCCTCAAATTCATTGGGTAAATATTTATATCTCATGAGATAGACATGTCTGGAATGGTAAGTTAATCTGGTTCAGTGATGCATGACTGGAACGAGGAGTGAAATCGATTCCGAAAGGGACATTGTCCACTAAGATGGTCTTAGTAGCAATGTCTTGGCTATTATGGAAATCATAACATGTGCTTAATAGTTTCCACAATTAAATGTTTTATTCCCAAGATATTTTATCCTGATTAATGTTTCTTTATGATCTATGCCTCACGTACTTCCATGTTTTATGTCATTTCTCAAGACTTTGATGTTTAAACATTATGTTCATTTTTTTAAGTTCAAATGTATTTGATTTGTCTTATTATCTCCATGATTAACCATAATGATCACTTGAGCTCACCATATATCTGTTTTCTTTTCCCCAGGATTTAAAGAAAGGTTTTAGGTAAGAAAACAAAAAGGGGAAGATCTTTATGGGAGATGTTGAAGACCTTTCACCAAGATTAGAAGATTATATTCCGAGTTTCCAAAGACACTAAACAATTAAGGTCCTTATGTGTCTATTTTTGTTATATATTAAGTATTCATAAAAAGTAATGTAATGTCCATGTACATCATGCTTAGGGTGTCTACAATTGGTATTAGAGGAAAGGTTTAGTCAACCTTTGGAAACTAGGATGCGAAAACTTTAGTGAAATCCCTAGAGATATTTCTATGGTATGTCAAGGGATGTCTCTAAGGTTAATTATAAGTATAGGTTATAGTCCTAGAATTATGGTAAATATCCTAGAATTAATCCTAAGATGTTATATATGGAAGGTACTCCCCCTTTATTATGTTGTTTTCCTAACATGATTTTTGCCTCTCTGACTATTGTTTTTGTGTTTTAGAAAATGGCTGGAAACAGGAAGATTCAGAATAATGGAGGATATGATGGACAACGGAATGATATTATTAATGAGAAACCGAATGAAATTGGATCTGGAGGTCCATATATCATTATTATGCCTAATCAAAAATCTCATAATATGATCAATAATCTCAACTTTTGTATGATTCCTGACTCAGCTAATAAGAGAAATATGTAGCTTCATGATGATCATAGAGGAAAGAAAGTTCAATTTACCTCATGTAAATCATGTGGGAAGAGGCATCAGAGAGAATGTTTCAATGGAACTGGAAGATGCTTCGGGTGTGGAATGGAAGGACACAAAGCTAGTAATTGTAAAGGAAAAGGTTCAGTTAACACCATGGACAATGATTATTGTATTTCTAAGACATCAACAATAGTTAAATGTTTTAAATGTGGAATGTACGGGCATTATGAAAACCAATGCCCTAAGAGAAAGTCTCATGAAGAGAATCTGCATGGTCGTATGGGTAGTATTTATGTAGATGATGATTAAGAGACTACAAATGATTGGTGAGATAAAATAATTGTTCAAGCTCGTTGAATGGTTTAAGAAGGTTGTGGGATGATTTATGTTTATCAAGAGTTATGTTGTATAGGTAATGGTACTATGGAATAAAGACACATCTAAGGATTGTTACACTATTGTTTTTCCTAAGGTAATTTAAAGTATATGTTGAATGGTATCTGTAACCATGAAAGGTTATTTAGATATTTTTGGAAAGTAAAAGATATGCGCATAATCAAGGGATAAGGAGATAATGAGATGTTTGATAGTATTATTGAGCTCATGACTGATGTAAGGACAATGTGATATCATGGTTTGAGTATATAGAATTTTTGCGATTTTGGTATGTGGAAAGAGTTAACTTTCGATAGAATTCATGTTTTCACTACGGTTTTATGGTAATTTAAGTTTCAATAGAATACATGATTAAGGTATTCACATGTTTGGAATGTGACCAGCAACAAGATATATCTTATGTTATATGGGGGGGAAATGAAGGAATTCACATGATCGGTAGATGAAACTTCTAGTAATCTGACATAAGTGTTTTCGATAACCCTAAAGGTTGTAATGGACATCATATAGTATTGCTAAAGGCTATAACTTTTTGTTTTTATTTCTGAAATGTTTTGATAGTATAGTTTTAGAAAAAGGACAACCTGTAGGATGGGAGACAACCCGTCGTGTCGGACAAGGTGGGGGAATCGAACCCACAACTGAAGTGCGACAAGCCTTTATCACCTACCACTAGCCTACAAGTCCATGGTTAGTAGAAATTAGTTTTATTTTATTAAGTTGTATGATAGATGAAGTATAAGCCCATTTTTGGAAACATATACGATTAATCTCACTATAGATGGACTTATGTATATTTAATAACTTTAGCTAACCTTATTTTTGAGACAGATGTAATGACCTATCATTCTATCGCATGATCTTCTAATACTTCAAGAATGAAAAATTCAACTTCATTTCATTAAATAAGAGATGAAGTAGAAATTTTTTATGGAATGACAAATGATGATATTACACTGAAAGCAAGTAAATATTTCTCCTTATGTAAAAATTCATCAACATTAAGGAAATGATCTTGAAAACCAAAAATTTTGTCATAGTACTCTCATATATGATGAATCATATGGTACCTTATATCATCACAAATTTATGGCTTTGTGATTGTTGGAATTTTCATATCCATGTCCTCTACTACTCTTCATCAGAAGTTGATGGTTAGATTTCTCTTCCATATCCATATTTTCACCTAGGTTTTTCTGTGTGGAAACCCAGTGATTAGTTAATTTGGGTAACCATTACGTTTCATAATTTAGTTTTTAAAGTTATGTTTTGGTATTCCTTTTTACGATGCGGGTTTCTATTAAAGAAACATTCAAGTAGTAAACCAATTATAACCCCGATGAATTTCGAGGGAGAAATTCATTTTAAGGGGGGTAGAATGTAACACCCAGAGATTTTATGAAAAATATTCTTTTAATTTTATTTATGTCTTGTGTTGTATACTACACCATGATTAGCTTGTACTATACACAACACTGTATTAGCTCGTAGTATACGCGACACTATTCTTGGCTCGTGTTGCACACAATTTCAAGTTCGTTTTGTGGATATTATTCTAGGAAACATTAAGTATAGATTTTTTTTAATGTATAAATGAAATAAGTTTTTCTAATATTATACGCAACACTAAAGGGAGCATGCACTGCACGCAACCCTAACTTGGCTTGCATTACACGCAATCACGACCTTCCTCGATAGCGTGTGTAGTATGCAATACCGGGTTTCACTAAACAATGATATATTATTATAATATTATGAACTAGACATTATGAATATTATTAACTACATTTTGAATTTTATAACATTAATATTCATATTACACATTTTCTAAAACATGGTATGTGAACAAAATAAAATTTTCGAGTAAAATAAGTATTTTTAAAAAAAATTAGTTTTGCCACCTTTTGATGGAGCACCCACTTTAAATCTAGTTTTTGAAAAGTTTATAAGTTCAATTTGAAAAAATAAAATTCTTCTTTTAAATCAGGATATAAAAATTTACTTTGGATAAATTTTTCATATTATTCTGATAACTTTCATATTTTAATGAATAGTAAAAACATGCTATATTTTAATTAAAAACAACTTTTTTCATCGCAATAATTTATATTGTTAAATTATAATATTTAATGGTTTTAAAGTATAAATAGAATATATTTTTACCATTTAATATAATATAATTCATTACCATTAATTTTATATTGAATTCATAGATAAAAACTTTTCAATCTTTGGCAATGTTTTAACTTTTAAAACCCATTTTCTTAACAATAGGATTAATTTTAAATTAGTCACAATAACTTTTATGTTATGAATTTTGAAAAATGGATTCCATATTTGAATTCAGTGTGTCCAAATTATGTTAATAGGTTACTTTTAATTTTTTGATATTATGAATAGTAACTACAGTAATTTTTATTTACTGTAGTTAAAGGTAAATTGGGTAATTAAGTGTAAAAATAAGATTATAAAATTACACTAACACCAGCCCAAAATTTTATTGGATGAATAGAAGTAGACCCATATCACCTAATGGTCTGAATAATTTAATTTTATGGACTTGTGTCCATGAAAATAATTTAATTATTATTAAAACCAAAGAAAGTGACCACATGCCACTCTCTTAAATCTTATAAGTATATTAATTTTTATTTACTGATAAACTTCATAAGACCTCGAATATAAATAGCCTCCTGGAAAAAAAATTATCTACATCATGATAATTTATTCATAATTTTTAGGGATTAAATAATTGTCATTAATGGTGACACAATAGTGATGCAGAAATTGTTTATTTAGTGAAAAAACAATAATATAGTTTTTATTAAACTAATAGTGACCATAAAAAGAACCAAAAACCTAAAAAAAACCTATTTTTCATGTACATTTAAACCATAATAATAAAATGGTCTAATAGTTGACCATTTTGAGCCTTATAAAAGCGATTATGACAGTTATATTATTTTATTTTAAATGATGTCAAAGTTGTCGCCTTCATAATTTAATAAGATAAAATTTTAAAAGTGGGATGTTTAAGAAGATAAATTCGACTAAAAAGTATTCTTATGAAATATATTATATTTATCATAATCATATTATTTTATTTTTAATTTTTATACCACAAATAAGTATATTAAATAATTATACAAAAATGTTGTATTAATTATTTTATTAAGAGAAATATCAAATAAATGTTTTTAAATGTATTAAAATAAATATTATATAAACTAATTAATGTACTCCACTAATTTTATTGATTAATATGACTTTTTAGTAATCTATTAAATAGGTTTTTTCGAAAATATATTCTCTGTGGATTTTATTTAAATTCAAATAAAAAAATTGTGTCAAAATTGACACTATTGTTTTTTTATATTATTAAATTGTTTAAAAATCACAAAAATATTTAAGAATTAAAAATTAAAATTTATATAACATAAAATGTCATAGTATATCAAATTATGTATAACTAAAAAATCAAAATCAAGTATTTATAACCATATAAAATTTATAACATTATTACCACAAATAAAATGAAATAGATTAAATAAGGATAAATCAAAATTATAAGCTTTAAAATAATTTCAAAACATGTCTAAATTTTATTGGTTGATTATATTACGACCCTATATCATCTAATATTTGAATATGAGTCATTTTTGGAGGTTTTGAAGTGGGTTTTGATTTATTCTAAATTAATATTTTTGAGGTTTCCAAAGGTGCCCCTCTCCTCCCTTATAAAAGGGCACCTCCTCCCTCTCCTCTTCAAAACACTTTGAGCCATCAAGATCGGCCAAACCCTACCCATTTCTATTCTCCACTTCCCTAGAAACATTATGGAGGTTTTATTCTTCTCAATAGACCAACTCTATTCACTTAAGAGGAATCTTAAAAGAGGTGTGTCGAAGAAGAGGTAATATCTTCTGCCGATTCATTCAAGTTTCTTTCTTATTAAACTTATTCTTATTTAGTTGTTTAATTATAAAGTAATAACATCGGTATAACTCATATACTGATATGTTATTATAAATATGAAACAACCCTATTTCATCTTCTATCCATCCTATAGAAAATGAAATCACCACACGTGTGTACGTACGGAATATCATCTCCACGCCGTGGTATAATCTGTTTTCCACCACCACCTTACTCGGATGGGTATAATGGTGTAAATAAATAACTATATATGATTATTGTAAAGTGATATTGATTCTTAAATATTATACATACACTTAAATACAATTCCATGATCATCGGAATGATATCATCGCTCGTGCGTACGTACAGACTATCGTCTCCACGAACGCGATGAGATTCATTTTCCATGATTAACCATTAAACAATGATTATAAAGTATATATATAATAAATAATCATGAAATTTATTACATAATAATGATACTGGATTTATGTACATATTTGTTTCATTTACTAAATTCCATTCAATTTAATAAGGAAATGAAAACAGTGTTCATGCATACGTACGACCTACCGTCTCCATGAACGGTGTATTTCATTCCATTTATCGATCTATCATATATATTTATATCCTTTATAATATATTATATATAAATAATTCCTTAAATTATGGAATTATGTAAATCAGGATATTATTAATAATATCAAGAACAACTAATCGAAACATGTATGATAAATGAAACGATTTTACCCAAAAGGCTGCTTTAACATGGAATTTACAAAAGAACGGGAAATATAAAGTCATAAGTGAAACAGATAAGATATCATAACAATGAATATGATTCTGTAACAATTCAATGACATTATTTAAATCATTATATAGGATGTTCGGGTACATACTAAGTATATCGAACATATGGTAAGGGATAACTTTTCCAATCTCGTTTTTATCCGAGATTGTTTATTCGTAAGTATTTACTAGGGTTATATTTATCATCCATGTACCTATTTTCTAAAAAGGGTTTCATGTATGTTTAAAGTAATTTTTACCCATTTTTTACTTTTAATACATGGTATGTAAGGAATCTTTCTTTTTTTTACCATACGAGTCACTTTTTGACTTTTCCGAAAAAAGCATGAGAAGACTTTTTTTTAACTTATACAGCATGAATGGATTTTTATGGTTTCATAATGCCTTATTCTCATGAATCATACTCTATAATATTTCCTGATTATTTAAAAAATCCCCTTATTTTAAAATTTAATGGAATTTTGAGAAAAGAAAATGATTTTGAAGAAGAAAGGATATTTTCCTCAAGAATTCATTTCAAGTGTTTTATCAAAACTATTTTCCATCTAAGATTAAATTATTTAATATGATTATGTTTCAAATATAATGTGTATATGATTTACATGGTTTCACTTTTCTTATGATGAAATGATATCCATTTGTTTTATATGGATTATGTTTTGATGGAATGATGTTTATGAAACCCATTTCATTCATTGGGTTATTATGAATGATGTATATTTATTTTGTGGCACACAAAAGAATGATTTTATTTTTATATGGGTGGGAACTATATCTCCCTCCAATGCATTGGGTAAATATTTATATCTCAGGAAATAGACATGGCTGGAACGGTATGTTAAATAAGTTCAGTGATACAAGACTGGAACGAGGAGTGAACTCGATTCAGAAAGGGACTTTTTCCACTAAGATGGTCTTGGAAGAAATGCCTTGGCTACTATGGAAATCATATCATGTGCTTAATGTTTTCCACAATTTCATGTTTTATTCCCATGATATTTTATCATGATTAATGTTTCCTTATGATCTATTCTTTACGTACTGCCATGTTTTATGTCATTGCTCAAGATTATGATGTTTAAACATTATGTTCATTTTATTTAAGATCAAATGTATATGGTTTGTTTTATTTTATCCATTCTTAAAATTACTGAGCATTTGAGCTCACCCTTTATATGTTTTCATTTCCCCAAGATTTAAAGAAAGGTTTTTGGTAAGAAAAAAATAGGGGAAGATCTTTATGGGAGATGTTGAAGATCATTCATCACGATTAGAATATTATATTCCGAGTTTCCAAAGACACTAAAATATTACGGTCTTTGTTTGTCTATTTTTGTTATGTATTAAGTATTTTGAAAAAGTAATGTAATGTCCATGTACGTCAAGATTAGGGTCTCTACAGACCTGGTTCACGGCGGGCGTCGTAAATGGAGGAAAAATTATCTTCCTTGATTTTTTCAATGAAATGGTTTGATACTACCGACATTATTTTCTTTATCCCATGTACTACTCGTTTCAGGGGTGATGTTTTCCACAAACCCTTCCAAGGATTCAGTACGCTGACTACTTTTTGTCTTTTTCCAAATTTCACTTCTTCAACAATTTTCTCAATAATTATCATCAAATTCTTTTCTTCCCATTTCCAAAATTATTAGAGTATTTATTTTCCCATTTTAATTTTTTCAGGACCCTACAAATTCCCCCCATTAGAATGGGTTCTGATTAGGATTAAAAAGAAGGATATTCCAATATAGAAAGTGGTCCAAAACTGAACTGGTTTATGGTAGAAAGGTGGATCCATAGGGAGACCACATCTATATATAAGGGGAATGTCATTTTTATTTTACCAGACATCTTGGTGAAAATTACTCCACAAATTTATCTCGTGTCTCCTTGATTACACATACAAAAGACACTGTGTGAAATCCTATGTCCGCAAACCATGATTTTGCATTATTTGAACACAAAACCATTAACAAATACCCTCGTCTGCGAACAAATTTTATAAATCCAAAAACATGACCTTAATTTTAAAAATGTACATAATATATTCACACTATATGCTTTGTATAACAGTTTAGCAATGATTAGTGTGTGTCTCACCCAATCTGCGAACCATTTAGTTTGTTGACCAACGATTCACAAACCAGCACATCACAAATAATTCTATGAACTATCAATTCACGTGGAATTTTTTCTGTGAACTATTTATAGGATTCAGTATGTGGACTTCTTTGTTATGTGGACTTCTTTTAGCCCTTTTCTAGTTTTTGGTATTATTCCCAAAGATTTTATTTGACCGACCATTTGTATGGGACTTTTTTTGTAGAAACAAAAATGGATCTTCCCCTAATATCAGTGGATGAAACCAGAAGAATAGAGAATATATTTGAAAATAATTATGGAAAACTCATGTATCATTTCTTTCTTCAGGTGGGTATTCTAAAACACCATCTCCCACCAATTATCATGGACTACCCCTTATCCACTCGGTTTCCACTCTACAACTTCAGTCTCTGGGAAGACATCTCTTTTCCACCGGATGGCCAGAGCATCTTAACTACTCATCTTGAGTTGTCTAGAGAGTATGAATTTGTGAATATTATTTCAAGGGGGAAATCATTACTACCATGAGCTAAGATGACATATTTATTCAATATGGATCTATGTGGATGCAATGAAATCAATTCCACCATACAACATTTTCTGCATCAATCATTCATTACTACCTGCTTGTTGTTAACTTATCCCGAATCAATTTCAACAGAGGGTGGATCTCCAAATGGGATCCCTGATATAGTGGGTGCTTTTCATATGAGTACGTATTGTAATTTTGGGTTCATTAGAATTTCTTGGATGCTTATGTGCCATTGGAAGATGTTAACCTATACCTAGCGGTTTGGGTGTCCCGATTTATTGTCTATTCACCAGGAGAGATACTACATGAGACGCTCAGCCACAAGGATTCGAGAACCAAAAAATTTAACTTATCCCATGGTGAAATGGGGATCAGTATAGGGTATTTCTAGAAGATAGGGGACATACTATCCTTGGAGACATGTATGATGATTTTTTCTAATGGAAAATACTTGGAGGAATATTGAGAATGTATCCCCATTGGTAGTGGAATTTCTAAATATGAAAGAGAGGATACTTGCTAAGACCCTTCATGATCAATCACTTATTTAGTTTGAGGATTCAAGTGGACTATTCTTGCTATATAACAGGACTTGGCTGACAGTCTGTTATAGCCATACCCATCTAATCTAGAAGTCATGGCTCATTCCTGGCTCTTACTCTGCTACCCTCAAGGTATGATAGAACACCACATGGGGTTATTAATACTGGGCATACATATCTCTTGATCCCATACTGACAAGTATATTTTCCATGTTGTTTAGTGGGTGGTTCATTCCTTCCCGCAACATTTACACTAGATTATGAGTTCACACTTTAATGATGGTGTCCATGCTTGCACAGGGGAAGCCCATCAATTCAGCCATCCCTACCCTTTCTTGAATTTAGAAGATATTGGGGAACCTACAGGAAGGGATACCTCTACATGCACTCATCAGGAAATTTCAATTTTTGTATGGTAGGATAATAGTGAATTTTCCTTACTATGAATATCAGCACACCATGATTGTTCCTCATTCAAGCTTTTCTATGACTTTACTCTATTTTGTCGTTGTATGTCCCAAGTCCATGAGTGTGGACAATGTCCATGACTTTTTAAGTGGTATATCCTATTTTACTTTTTCTTTTACACTATTCTTTATGAAATAATATAATATGATGGGAGGGGCTCTTCAAAATTATGTTCATACCTCATCTCAATTCGACACAAATTTTTAATCACTCATATAAACACGATCATCATCGGTAAACCCTATGCGCCCTATCAGTTTTCTAGGAAGTTTGGATTCCTCCACTGATTCACATTCCTCCCTGTTACCCTAGTTAATATGGATTCTGACCTAGTAATCCATCATCAACAATGGTCGATGATGATCTATGAGGACTCTGACATGCATGTCTTCATTCACCCTATAGGGGCCTCTGCCTACTAATATTTGGAGAATATCAAACGGTGGGTAGAATGCTATCCTAAAGACATATTGATTGGGACATTCTGATGGATGCAAAGTGCCTTGACTACTTCTAGTCCCATATTACCTATTCCAGTAACACCATTTACCTCTATTCTAATTAACTGAAGGCTCTCTACCCATCGTCACATGCATTAGGAGGGGACCACCTCGACACAGCCTATATCAAAGGAGATAAATTCAGTCCCTTTATATCTAGGTAAAATTTTCTGTAATCCTTTCAATGTCGGCCCAAGTGAAACTTCACCTAGAATCCCTAAATTCATTTTCAACCCCCTAGTATTAGTTCTCAATATTGAACCTCCTACAAAGTTGGAAACTTCCGCCACTTGGGTAATCTAGCCCCAGGCGGCTCCATCTGATGTGATGCCATTTCATGAATATATAAATATTATGGTGATGGATAAATTTCAGGGTTCCAATACCATCAGGAGATTTCAGGATTTGTAGAGATGATTGTGGACTCAAATCTATACTAATGTTTGTGAAACACCTCTTGTAGAATTCAATGATGTGGAGGACACCTTCTTGTGGTTATTTATCATCTCGGGCTTATTCCACCTTAACATCTGATAGCTGCACCACCTCATGTATCAAATTCTCATTGCATGATAGGATCTGAACATTCTTGAGTATATTCTATTTTTTTTCATTGCTTCACATCACCAAAGAAAGACCTTTTGTTATATTACCGAAGAGCTGCATCGCTTAATGATTAATGAGATAGAGGCTCATGACCAAGTGACTGCCCAAACGAATGAGTTACATGAGTTCAGATCTTATTTTACCAAGCTAAAAGTGAAACTATCATCAATAGGTTCCAACATTTAATCCATTAGATAGAAATGACTGCATCCTTGTTCCATTCTATACCAATTTCATCCCTTAGTTGAAGCTGAAGCTAAATAGAGGATTTCTTTAGAGTAATATTTTGATGGTCCATGCCAGACAATTTTTGATCTATTGGAAAGGTCCAGACATGCTTCCTTATAATCATTTAGATTGACTTATTCCATTTTTTATCTTTTCTATTGGGTTTGAGCTCCTTGTTTTGGAAATCCTCCTTATCTTCATAAAATAAAATAGAAATTTTTGTTGAAAAGTGCTTCTATTTTACCTTTTCTTGTAGTTTCATCCAGTTATAACCAACCCCACCTAAATAGTATTATTAACTAGATGTAAATATGAATTTCAATACAATATGACTGAAATAATCAGATCATTCTATAATTTATTCTTGAATTTAGGGGCTCAAATATCATAGTTGGACTGTTTCTAGGGTTTCATGGAAGACAACATGAACATTGTCCCTTTTTTATTATAACCTAAATTTTTTATTAAGCCAGTTCTGGTGTGTACTAATTGGATATAACATTACTATTTATTATGTTTCCCTTTGTGAGTTTTCTACCTAATATGATTTATGTCTATTGATGATTTTTTTATTTCTAAACATTCAACCTAAACCATAAGGTGTGTAGGTTTTGTGAGTTGGTACTTGAATTTTATCTAGGATGTCGTTTATGGATTTTCATCATGGAAAGTGTTGTCTCTTTCATGTTAAATTTAGTGCCTTTAAAATTGGAATATCAATAATGATTTTTTAGGTCAAACTACTTTGACCAATAATTTTTTCTTAGGTCGAACAATTTGGACCATGATTTTCAAGGCAAGAGACCCAATTTAGCACACATTAATCGTGAATGTCCCAACAACATTTAGACATGGATAAGGTAATTTCTTAACCCTAACATATGTTTTTCAGTTAATGGGATACGATGTATGGTATGGAATCCATGGGGCGTATGGATATGGGAAACGCCCCTCCCAATGATGAGTTTCTCTTTGGTTCAAAGGAAAATTTTTAGGACATTTATCCATATCCACTAGGGAATTGTGTGCATTAGTCAAAAAAAGTTATCTTCCTGATACTAGATTAAAATTTCTGATAGCCAGGAAGTATTATGGAAATTTAAATTATTTTTTGTTTGGAAGACCATATTGGGTGGCCTGTTTAGTGAATAATGTCTGAGAGTAATAGTGGTATTTATAACTTCTTGGTTAGAGAAACTGATCCCACATGAATTTGACTTGTGATAAGGAGGGATAGAGAATGATGAGTTTAACATTATTCAAACATGAAATTTGAGAGTTATGATTTGAATAAATTTTACTCTAAATTGGGGAAAATGGATCTTCCATTCTCATAGTGGTCTGACCAGGAATGTTCTATCACCATCTGGCGTCAGAGGAGAGAGAGGATGTAAACTGTAATCTAGTGGGTTTCCAAAACCAGGTAATTAGGTGAGATGTAAACATAATGGGGGAGTAAGAAGGTAGGAAAATCCTCTCCCAATGAATAATTTTCGTTTTTCTAACATTCCATTTTCGGGGAAACATATGCAAAACTATTGGGGCATTGTCTGCATAGTAAAAAAAGGGTCTACCGGACACTGGCCTCCCATATCTGATATCCATTGATAGTTATGGGGATTCATACCTTTCTGGACATAGAGTACGATGTGTGAAGAGGTGTATCTAAACATTAAAAGGGGGAATTTTGGGAGGAATTATTTTGGGAATAGGTGAAGAAGTTCTTCCCATATATGTGTGAGTTGTTTCACCTGGAAGGGCTAACCCTTTCACAGGAAAGTACAGGACAATAATTTTTTCTCAAAAGACTTGAAATATGATACTCAGGTGTCACTATGTATCTAATTATGATAGGACTCATGTCATACATATTTATTTAATGGTTTATCCATATGAGAAATTGGTTCATGAATATGAATAGGGTATTCTTTTTCAGACGGGGTTACCTAATGAAGTGGGACCCACATTGAATGTTCCTATGAGGATTATTTTCATTCATAAGAACATGGGTGGAAATTATAAGGAATGTAGGGGACTATGAATATACATTGAGTTTTGAACATCATGCAGTTTTATTGTCAGGGGATTTTAACATTGATGTCAAGTCATTGATTAACTAGAGGATGGTCAAGCCAAAGTGTTCCAACATGTTCAATAGGTTATGGGGAGAAATGTGTATGACATGGTTTCAAGGGATCTTGGACCAAGAGAAATGATAATGGCCATAAAAGACATTGAGTGTAGAGATAGTAAAATACTCTCGTGAGGATGAATTTACCTTTGGTATACATGTCATATTTGTAGGCAACATATGCAGAGCCACTGGGGAATTCTATTCATAGTCAAACACAGTTGTCCACAGGACACTGGCCTACCATATCCAGTGGCTAGGAAGGTATTAGAGGATCTAAAATATCTCAAAAGTGAAGTTTTATAGATGGAAAATACATGTATAGATATATAAGAAATGTTCAGGCCGTGATCACACATAGAGTTGGGAACTCTCCTACATAGATAGAGCTCACATGCTGGGTAAGTTGATTTGATTCCCCCACTAGACAGGGGCCTGATTTTGATGTTCCTGGTGTCTCGAAATTTGGAAGTTTGTATTGGTTTTTCTAGTGCACAAGGAGTACAGAATTTTAGTTATATTTTGGGTTCCATGCAGTTTACGGTAATACAATTAAAAATTTAGCATTCCCAACAAGGAGGGGAAAACTCTAATATTGATGTGAAGTCATACCAGTATGATCAATCATTGTGGATTTATTTTACCTAGAAATGTGTTGAATTACCCACCAAAATTCCTAATCCCATCAGAGTTATTTCTAGTGTGGGAAAAAATTTTGGTAAAGGTTTTACTCCGCCACCTAGGGATGGTCGAATCAATGAAGAAATCAATTATGGGCCATGTAGTTTAACGTTATGCAGTGAGGATGTGGGTGACTCGACATGTACGAGATAGCTATTCTGGGACCAATCATTTTTAAGAATTGCAGAATGGACGTTGATGACACAGTTTAACATCATGTTTTAGGGAAAAACATTAAGGTAATCACCTGTAAATATCGTCTAATCTCGTAAATATATACCTAGTATACCCCAAATGTGAGTGAGGAATTAATGTGTAGACCATGATTCTAGTAGCCCCTAAATTATGAGTGATGATATCAGGCTTTATCAAATGGTCATACAGAAGTTGGAAAAACCCCTCTTTATGAAGAATTTTCCTTTGGCAGATAGGCCATTTTTCTAGGAAACATATATAGAGACGATGGGGCATTGTGTGCATAGTCAAAAAAATGTATCCACAGGACACTGGCCTCCCATATCTGATAGTCATGGGTGATTATGGGGATTCTAGATTTCCTAGGGCAATGAGTTTGATGGATGAAAAGGGGATATCTGGGTATGTGATAAATACCCCAGCCATGATTATTTAAAAGTTACCATATACCCTATATAGATCTAATTTGTATAAAGGTGGGAATGGTATTTTGACTAATCTTTGATATATGAATCATGGTTTGGAATCTTCCACGCAAATTTACATTCTCAGTTAGGAAATATCAACATTTTATTTTCAACAAAGTAGGACACAGGAAGGCCCAGGTGTCACTACATATCTCATCATACCATGAATCATGACACATGTAGTTCAAGAGAGACCTTACAGTTTAATTTCACATGGTTAGGACTTCTTTGGACATGTAGTTTAATGTCGTGTTGTTTGGACTTCATTTTCCATTCAATTAAATGTTGTGTGGATAGGAATCATGAATTTTCCTGTGAATATCTAACATATACATAGGGGGAATTTTTTTCAAGGTGTATTGACCAAGATATGAGATCCTCGAGTCATTGTGTACCCTACAATGGTCGGGATCAAGACAAATGTAGTTTTAGTATCACATGTAGTTTAAAGTCTTATGGTAAGAAAAAGAGTTATCTGACATGAAAAGGATGACATGGGTGAAGTGTGAGGCTTGAACATTAGGGAGGTTTCCTACATATACCAAATAGTTTAGAATCAATGTACACATGGTTCTAACAACATGTTCCTTATACCGGATTGAACCTTATAGTGGGAGGGGGAATTTTTTTGGAATGGTGGTTGGAGCAGAACATAAAATCCATGTGTAACCACATATCATATGAGGGTCAGAATCAATCCATATGTAGTTCTTGAAAACTCTTTGTTTCAGTATGACCTATGCACAGAAAGGGGGCATTTGTATCATGTGGTGGTTGAAAAAATATTTAGGTTCAACATGTCATCATGCACCATGTGATCTAAGGAATCAATCCATATGAAGTTCATGAGTTACCTTTCAGTTTAAAGTTATATAGATAGGACTTTACATGGATTCCCCTGTGAATTTATGACATATATGTAGGGAAAGGGGCATTGTTTACTTCGCCTGGGGGTTGGAAAAGGATGTAGGATCCGAGTGTCCCAATGTATCCCATTAACAATGTGTATCAGACCATATGAAGTTTGATAAAACATGTTCTCTATACCATCATGATCCTCATACAAGGAAGGAGTCATTTTTTAAGTTTTAGGATGTACTAGGATGTATGATCTAGGTTTCACTAAATATCCCATTGACAAATAAGAATCAAGAAATATGTAGTTCTAGAAAATATGTTCCCTATATCGGTCTAACCCTGGGGGTAATTTTTTGGATGTTGTTGGTTGGACCAGGATGTAGGATTCAGGTTTCACTATATATCTCATTGGTGAATAGGAATCAAGCTATACATAGTTCTAGAAAACCTGTTCCATGTACCGGTCTGAACATCATTCAAGGAAGGGGTCATTTATTTGATGTTAGTGGATAAACTAGGTTGTAGGATATATGTGCCACTATATATCCTAGTGACGAATAGTAATTAATCCACACATAGTTCTATGATACACTCCTAGTTATGGTCTAACCCATGAATAGAAAGGGGGTTACTTTTTATCTTTCGATTGTATGAATTTTACTCATGCCCGATGAATCACTATTCAGAACACAATGACCTCCATAGAGTGAAATGTCATGTGGTTAGATTAATTTGGACATGTAGTTTAGCATCATGTAGTTAAGAAGATTTATGTATATTTTAATGTCACGTAGCGTGGATGTAGGTGGATCTATGAAATTTAACATTGTACATCTATGATGAGAATTGTATAATAACACAAGGTATTTCTCCCAGAACCTCATATTAGTGGGAGCTGTGGTGAGCTATCCATCCTAATAAATTAATCCATATGATTTATTAGAGTAGACATTTTGTATGGCATTTGGTCCTTCCCATTTTGGTTCTAATTTTGGAGATTTCATTCCATGTATCATCGGAGTTCTGAGGACAAATACCATCTCTCCTTCAAGAAAATATATAAGTTGAAACTTTTCATTTAAGGATCGTTAAATATGATTATATTAGAATTACAAATGATGCATAATGTGAAATAGCTCCTCATCCGTCACTCCATCTCCTCAAACCATTTCTTGTACAGCTCAAATGTGTACAATTGATCGCAGATGGAAAGACGGAGTGACGGTAGTTGAACATCAATGGGTATAACCACCTCCATTCTATATACTAATGAGTATGGGGTTTCTTGAGTGGTGGATTGGGTCATGGTCCGGTAATCTCATTGAGAATGGAGTATCTTATCTAGACACAACTTATTAACCTTGTCTACCATTTACTAGAGTATATTGGATAAGTTCTTATGAAGTGCTCTATTCCCCCATTTTCCACTACATGGTACTAGGATGAACAATTGGAAATGATACCACACTCCTGATATATCTTTTCTAACTCAACAGAGCATAAATTGGTTCCATTTTTCGGGAGTATTTTCTGAGTGACACCAAATATGGTGATGATGTTGGCTTTCACAAAGCTAATAATTCTTCTTTCCATATGTTCTTTGAGGGGTGTGGATTTTCCCATTTGGAAAATAAGTTGGTTTTTCTGATAATGTATTTCAGTTTTCTAACCATGGAGGGGAGATATGGTCCCATGAAATCCATTCCACATATGGAAATTGGTCAAGTGTACTTCTCTGTTTGAAGTAACTCTGGGGGTTGGTGGTTGAAATTTTCATGAACTTGACAGGGAGGGAATTTCTTAGGGAATTCAGCATATTTTTGTATTATAGTGAGCCAATGGTATCCAGCATCTGAATTAGTTGAGATATACTGTATGATTACTAATGTGCTCCACATGTTCCGGCATGTACTTATTTCATGATCGTAGTAGTTTCTTACCCATCGATGCACTTGAGAAGGATCCAGTCAAGACCTCTCTTATGAAAGACCTTTTACTGGTTGGTTCCATCATATATCATAAAGTAGATATTCAAACTCCATATTTTCTCTCTTCAAGACCTATTTAGTGGGTGTTTTCCCTTTTATAGGTTGTTTTCAATTGGGGTCATCTAGTCGTAGGCATGACCGTAAGGTTTAGTAAAGGGACTAATCTCATTTTCTCCTATATCTTGGTCTAAATGATTTGCATGACCATATGATGTTGGGAAGTGCTGATAACTGTTTCATCCTGATCTGGATTGTCCCATGTTTTTTATGAGTTTTGTAAGTCATCGACTGGTTCATTTTGCGACCGAGGGACATAATTCAATAATGGATTTTTCAGGAATTATGCAATCAGTTATCAAACATGGATCATCAAAATGATTATACCCTCTTTAAAGAAATCATATTAACCATTGAATTTCTTAATTGCCAATTCTGATTCACTTTTTGTCTTCATGTACTCTTCATCCACATGGAGTTCCAACTCTAGGCCTTCAATGAGGGTCTTGCACTCTACTTCAATGTTTGTGCATCATTTTGACATTATGAAGGAGTGCGACAAGAGTACCTTTTCTATTGGTATGAGTATGATTCCTAGCCCCACATTGTAGAACATGGGGTTTTCCATAATTTTTCTTATTATGATTCTTGGGTCACCATTTAAAATCATTTCCCACATCTAGGAGTTATCATGAATAGAGAACACTTCTTCATTAGGTAGCACAACATCTATTGGGGTTACCACTATTGAGGGATTCTCTTCAAGGAAATATTTTAACACCTAGACTCTGATAGATTTATACATTATGAACAATATGTTGAACTATTTTTGGATGAACACCAAAGTGATAGGCATCCAGTTAACATTGGACGGCTGAGAATATACTTGAGAAGGTTGCTACGTGAGACCAAATGAACCTCATGGTGCTGCATGTAATGACTCAGCTTCTATACCAAAAATATTATTGTATGTATGTTTTTCTCGATATTCGGATAATGAGTCTCCATTTCAATCATGGTTTGGATGAGTTAATAGAAAATATTCTCATTTCAGGCGTTATTTATCTCTTCACGGAAGGCGCCTTTAGACCGCTCCATGTTGGTCACATACAGAATGTGTGTTATTCTATTCAATAGGTAACATTAGAACTATGGTCTTAAGATATATATATTGATATATTTGAATGAATCCGGAATATCACTAGTCTATTTATATTCTACCCCAATATTCATCAACCATGTAGAGGGAAAACATTTTTCTGTGAGGATGGATATGAAGCACCAAATATTGACCTGGTTTCCTTGAAGTCCTTTTTGACGCTCCTTTCGTCACAGAATCTAAAAATCGGAAATGTGGAATATCTGAGCTCAAAGTGATTCAACCTTTGAAGAAAATATCAAAAATCGACAAAGGCATGAACAAAGGATCAAAAGCAACTGCACCGCGCAAGTTATATCACTGTCGCGCAAGCCCACTTGTGTGACGCCCCTTGGCGCGCAAGTGACTTGCGCGACCTAATTGATAACTGCCCGATAACCGCCCAGGGTCTTCTCCTGCCTATAAATAGACCCTGTGGTCCCCCCATTCGAGAGGACCTTTTTCCAGAAACTCGGATTGAAGCTCCCGACACCCAAGTATCTTCTCAAAGCTTCCGGAACACTTCTAAGGTAATTTCTTACCTAGAACGGAAGATCTAAAGAGATGGAGGAAGGCCAAAGTGTTGAAACTCATCAACACTTGCGTTCCTGAGTGACCAGCCCTTAAGGGAAATGGTCACACTTGCGCGCCGCCTTACTCCTTCGATAGAACTTGCGTGTCCCTTTCCTGGAAGAACCTCAAGAGGATTCTAAAGGCTTTAATAAAGAGTCACTCAATTATTTCAATGCTGGTTGACCATCGCGCAAGTACAACATATGTCGCGCATGTATACCTACATGACCAATACTTGCACACCCCCGCAATACTTGCGCTCCTTCCAAGACTTGTGCGCCCCTTCCTTTTTGGGTGCCTTTCTTGCCCATTTCACCCCTCTTAAATCACTACACCTTTCCTTTTCATGATTCAGTCTTCAAGACACTCTTCAAATCCATTTATGGCATGATTTCTTGATTTGACTTCCTTATCTGAAAGGAATTCAGTGAAATATCTCTCAAAACCTAGTGATTTAAATATCTTTTTGTCACTAAATATGGAGAGTTCATTCATTCAACCTCATCCTTTAAGATGAGAGAAATCCTTAACCTGGGTCTCCTTTTCAGGAATAAGTCCCAGTCATTAATTTGGGCATCCTTCTTAGGAGTAAGCCCCAATCTCAAAAATGGGCATCCTTCTCAGGAGTAAGCTCCAAAGTCCTCTAATTTTGGGCATCCTTCTTAGGAGTAAGCCCCAAGTCCCTTAAATTTTGGGCATCCTTCTTAGGAGTAGGCCCCGATCTCAAATATGGGAATCCTCCTCAGGAGTAAGCCCCAAACCTTAATCCTTAACCTGGGCTTCCTTTTCAGGAATAAGTCCCAGTCATAAATCTTGGGCTTCCTTTTCAGGAGTAAGCCCCAAGTCCCTTAAATTTTCTTTAACCAGTCCTAATTTACATTTAATTTGGGATTCCTTCTTAGGAGTAAAACCCAATTATAAATCCTCTCCTAATTTGGGTTTCCTTTTCAGGAATAAGTCCCAAGTTAGAGTGTTCAAATCTCCATAAAGCACATATACCTTTATGGACCCTGTTCCTGGATTTTCTCCCTAAATTAAATCCTCTGGGCAGTCATACATACATAAGCCCCAAACCATTTCTTATGATTCCATATTTCATGGCACAATTGTCTAATTTTTACCAATACCTCTTGTTTCTCACACCGAGCATGACTCACGTGAGCTTAGAGTGTAAAAGTAATTGTGACATCCTTTTTTGAGCCATCAATCATAAACATCATACTCCTTTACTCGAACTACGTGGGTTCTGATTCCTTTTCCAAAACAAATGATACGTAGATATCCCATCTATGGGTTCGATCCCAACTCTGAAATAATTCATGTCCTTCTGAATGACAATAAACTTCAAATGCCCCACTGAGTGGCTTTAAAACCAGCCTGGTCATCATAATGACCAAGAGACTTTTTTATATAAATGTTTTGAAGGATACCATTGACCAAGAATCTCTAAATAGATATAGATGATTCTCTATTGATGAAGAACCTCGAATACATATAAAAGATTCTCTAAATTTCTTACATATTTAATCATTGATTTTCAAAACTAAAGGAAAATCTCATTTTATACTTGGTAATGTAATGAGGATTCACGAACATAACTTAAATCTATAAAGAGAGTCCCGGAATAGACAATAATTCCCCTCAAAAAGGTGTGATGAGTCCGACCTCCCATCCTCTCGACCAATGCAAATTCCTATGCCTCATCAGTCCACAAGCTAATGAGCGCCTACCTTTGGAAAGTAGGTCCAAATGGATGTGGAATCATTGGATGTTTCCGGTTCTATGAACAAACCCGCTAGAAACTGATCAGAACGTTTGAATCTCCCATCCAGGAGGTCATCCCTGAATTCTGAGGGAAACAAAAATGGTGAACCCGACGTGAATCCTTAACCAAGTTAAAATGATGTTTTACCTATTTGTTAAGCCCCTATTTAAAACTCAATAGGAGGGCTAACAAAAAACAATCATTGACATATGTTCTCATCCAAAGGATGAAGTGGCTGAATTTTATCTTGATTACGTCTGTTATATCAAACATGCAATCTTTTCCAAGATCTTCTGTATTTCCATAATGGCTGCTCTCAAATTCACATCTGTGAATACTGATGCTGCAAATACCACTGCTGCTATTCCTACTGGATCGTCATCCGCTCTAAGGATGACATCACCTACTCAGCGTCTTCAACGCTGGGTATCAAATAAGCTGGTTAAGGAGTACCGTCAACACGGTACCATCCCAACTCTGGAGGCTTCCCGACATGCCATCCATGTGAACAACTCACACAGGTCGTCCGGACGACGATGAACAGTGATCAAGAGGCATGCGGTGCTGACTACTGTCTCCAACCGTTTCGGGTCGTTATCCCCGGAACACAATTTCCATCCACTCCCTTACTTTGAGGAAGTGAATGAGCAGGTCCCTCAGGGCCTTAATTCAAAAAGACAGGAGTCCTTCCTGAGGGCTCCCATCAACAATCGCTGCCAGAATCGTGCGGCAGTGCGCCCTCAACATGATGAGGGTACCGAATCCAGGCATTCAGCTCAGGTTCCTCGAACCCGAGTAGGTAAGACGAACCGTCAGAGACGGAATCCGGTTAACAATGGGCAGGTTTTCATCCCTGCCATCTCCGGAGAAGTCCACCAACCTAACTTGGTGGCAAACAACGAGCAGGCACACACACCTGTCCGTTTAAATTCCGCTGTCCAGCAGACTCATCTGGCAGCATCATGCCAATCCCACCAGGCAATTCCGGCGGAGTACTATAGGCAGGAACATACAACTACTTATACATCACCAGTTAGTTAGTAGGATCGTCTGACTACATATGATGGATCTTGTCAACCACCTTTGGCAAAGTGTAATCAGCAGGCACATACACCTGCTAGTACTAATCAAGCCTACCAACAGTCTCGCTTGGTAGCGCACGAAGAAGTCAGTCGGAAAGCTCCGACGACAAATAGGAGGCAGACTCAACTCTCTGCCTCCACACTTGAGTACTGTCAGGATTCATTGACAAGAAAAGGAGGACAGGAGCAGGCACATACACCTACTCTAAACCCGGAATGGACGTATATTCCCGTTCTGGTGGCTGAAGTCCCCAAGCATATTTTTTCAATGGTGAAAGAGCAGAAGCAAATTCCTCTTCATATTCTGGATTCTTGCCAGGATATCATAATAGCTTCAGCATCATCTCAGGGAAATACACATAAATCTATCCCTAGCAGTGGAGTGACACATCAACGATTCACTCCGGAATAGACACACACATCTGTTCCAGTCCAAGAGGGTTATGGGGCATACTCCCCCATATCATACGGACAACCAAGTCAGGCACATACACCTGATTTGAGTAGAGATAGTCAGGATAACCTGACCATCTTTCCTGATCAGGCACATACACCTCCTCAGAGAAATCACTTTCGTCATCAAGTGGTTTCTAAAGCGAGTAAGAAGGCATCTAAGAAAAAGATCTGCCCAGCACAGTCAGGAGATCAAAGGCCAATCTGTAACCAAGCCTTGCTCGATGCTGGAGTTCTTAAAGCCCTCAGACATTTATCTGTCGGAATTCAAGATTATACTCCCTCAATTCCCAATAACGGGAACATTAATTCTGAAAGTCTTCAACAGACACATCCTCATGAAGGCTTGCTTCATGAAAATTCGGTCAATCTTGAAGTTTCTTCTTCAGGTGAGAGCCACAGGAACCCTCTATGTGGTCAGAAGACCAAGGAGCAAGAGATCTCATCTTTTGTTGTAACCCATTATGGTGGTCCTCCCCATGATGATGAATTTCACTGCGAAAGTCCTCTTCACAGTAGTGATTCACATTGCCTGGAAAATACTCCAGTGGACAATGTAGTGGCGAGAAAGCCCTCTTATCTTGAGGCACTTGCAAATGCGAAACCAGTCATGTCTGATGCTTTATCGCTAGAAAGTGAAATACTTTCTCAATCAGAATATAGCCCAGGGTGTAGGTCATTCTCCGAACCACCCCCAAGTCATTCATATTCTAGTTTGATCAATGATATCTCTACCAATCTTGTTAAATCCGATGAAGCAACAAGGAAACACCAACTCTGGTCAAAACAGGTAGAATAATCTTCATTTAATGATAAAGAGGAAGTGTTGAACATGAGGAAAAAACTGGCAAAAAGTGAGATACCAGTCATGTTTTGGCCTTTGGATGACTCCCAGTATGACATTCCAAAGATGTTGATGGAAGATGGAGTCCATGATATTCGTATCAACATATGGAAAACTCTTTTTCAATTGAAGAAGAAGGTATTATCTTATGATGAATATGAAAATCATCTTAAGATAATAGAAGGGCTACAACGTCAGACTGATTTGGCATCTCTATCAGTCTCTCGGTATCCGAAGGCTAAAAAGCAACAGAGAACCCTTCAATGTTCATGCCTTGGTGCACTAAGAAAATTGCGTCAATTAATTTCCAATGCTCCATCTGGTGTTCATATCAGAGGATGGGGTGTTCACAGAGCACTACATTTCACAGTGCTTTCCAGTCATCAAAGCCCGCCGAAAATGGTCTCATGCAATGTTATTGCCCATTGCTGGCCACAGTCAATGGGATTTGTTCATAATCAAAAGCTTGCTCAAGAACAGGCTTCAACTAGTTATTCTCAAAATCAAGCATATAGAGAAAAAGTTGTTGAATTTCTCCTACATCAAGCAGGAGAGAATATTTCACAAGCCTCTCGTCTAGAGAAAACAAATCATCAAATGACAGAAGTCTCGGAAATCATCCAACGGTCTATTGAACCAGGTGATAAAAGTGGATACAGGTTACTGCATCTAGCTAATTTCCGAACTAAGATTCGCAAGATCAAGAGATCTTTTAAGAAATTCTCAGAAATAGCATGTCAAGAGCCACCCCAGCTTGTCATACTGGGGACTCCTTTAACCCAACCCTCAGAGTCAACAAATGGGATTCGAGGAGTTGAGCAGAATCAGTAGGAACATCCCCAGTTCACGAGACTAGGGACTCTTTCAAATCATCATTCCCCTTCTCAGAGAATGTCGGTCTTTTCTCGTGTAGGAAAGAAGCCCCAAGAGGAATGAAGAGCCAAATTATCAGGAGATTCCCTCCAAATTATAGCTCGTCAAGAAGTTCCTAAAGGATTGAATCAACAAAAGGCAATGTCTCATCAAAGATATGAAAGAAGACAATATCACAGAAATGTTGACAGAAGGGATGCGATGCATTATGCATCAATCAATGTCATCAATGTCGTTGTTGCTAATCCACCAAAGGAGACTCACTCAGGGGACTCAGATGAAGAGCATCCTGCTCAAGAAAATGTACGCACCGATACAAATGAAGAAGGTGTGCGTACACGAAGTCAAAGGATTACTCAGAACCTAGGTAATCCACTTCCCTCTCTCCAAAAAGTATCCAACAAAGGGAGGGGAAATAATCAGGTTACATATCCTTCCCCTGGAGAAGGTCAATCGCTCTCATTAGAGAAAAGGTTTCCACAACAGGAGGACGAAATGAAAGAATTAAGAAGGTTGAATGCAGAACTACTTCAGAGTAGTCTTCTTCTTAAGAATGCTGAAGTCCGACAGCCGAAGGAATTTGTTGCAGTTACTGAGATGGATCAGGAATATCCTACTTTATCAATACACCCTCAGAGGTCTAATCCCGTGGGTCAAGCGCAACAATGGTTGGCAGTGCTACCATCAGTTGCTGCACCAACCACCACATCTGTCCAAGCTCCATTCATTACACCTACTCAAGACCAGATTCAACCGGATGTTTCTCAAAAGTTAATAACTACTATTGAGTCATTAACAGCTCAGTTAGAAACTATAGAAGGGAAACGGGCGCAAGTTCAACCAGAAAAGAAAGTTTACCCTGAATGGGTAGATTCAATTTCTCCTCCATCCAGTTTTGGAAACCCTGTTTTTCCTACATTCAATGGATCAGGCGACCCTGAACAACATTTGACACATTATGTGTCTTGTTGTGATCCTATGATGGGAACTCCAGAGCAGCAAGAAGCAGTGAAACTCAGATGCTTCATGCGAACCTTGCAAGGACCAGCTTTTTTCTGGTATACAAGCTTGCAATCCCGGTCAATCATCAGATGGGAGGATCTTCGTCAAAAATTCCTTCTTCAGTTCATCTCAACTTTGCCAAAAACGACAGTTTTCGATCTTACAAACTGCAAGAAAAGGGAGAATGAAAGAGTCTTTGATTTCATTGCTCGCTGAAGGGATTAATGTATTCCCTGAGTTTATCACTCCCTCAGGAAGATCTATTGCCAATCTATGTGGAAAATTTGCGTGACGAATTACGCACGCCATTGATCCCTGTGAAATACACAGGAGGTTTTCAAGACCTTACTTCAATCGCTCAGCAGATTGAAGATTCCCTTATACAGGATAAGGTTAAATCTCGTGTAATTCCATCAGCTTCAGGAAGGATAATGGGTAAAGCAGAAACTGCTACAGTTATGCTTAAACAAGCGCCTGTACCTATTTCTACTTCAAAACCTTCATCTTCTCGAAGGGCTCCACCTCCTGAACGCCAACAACAAAGGATGTTTCGTCCAAATGATCAAAGATATCAACGACGAAAACAATTTGAGGATATGAAGAGTAAAACATACTCCTTCTGAAATGAGCAAGTTCCTGGTTACTTCATTTCAGCTCTGGAGAATAATTTGGTTCAATTACCAGTGCCCAAGAGGCCAAACAAAGAAGGAGATGAAGACCGTCCCAATTATTGTCCCTTTCATCAAATGTTAGGGCATCCTATCCAAGAGTTTTTTGTCTTCAAATACCTCCTTCAAAAGATGGTTGACTTGGGACAAGTCAAGTTGAAAGGTTCTTCAACTGAGGTAGCATTTGTTACTGCTACAATTCCAGAGGAGGAAGGTGAATGGCAAGAAGTCAAAAGCAGAAATGCACAGAAATATGATGATTGGATGGTCAGAAAGACAATCAATCGGACTCATGCCATTTTGAGAACTCAATTAAAGAAACCAATTGTGTCTTCTGCCATGAATATTGCGGTAAAAACCTCTTCGTCAGAGGGAAAATCCTCAAAGAAACGGTTTGATTCAAAGAAGGAAAAAGAATTAGAAGAAGATGAGTGTGTGTCAAAGCCTAAATTGTCTTTGACTCTGGCAGACTTTATGCCATCTACTTCAAAACAACGGGAACCGCCCCATCAAACGGCACAGCCTAAACAAGCTAATCAGGCAGAATCTTCATCAGACGAAAAGTTAATCTTTGGTTCTATTAATATGATTCAATTAACAGATCCATATGCCAGATTTTTGAAGAAGTATTTTGTATAAACTACAAAGTATTCATCCATGTCCCCACAACATGACACTAAACTGTGTGGCACCAGATCGTCTTTGCTATATGACGTTAAACTATACAGCAACGGTCTAAGCATATGACCCTAAACTATTTGCACATACGTCCAACATGACGTTAAACTGTGTCACCTTATGTCCCCGCAACATGACACTAAACTATGCGGCACCAGTTCTTCCTTGCTAGATGACATTAAACTATACAGAAACGGTCTAAGAATATGACCCTAAACTATTTGCACATACGTCCAACATGACGTTAAACTGTGTCACCTAATGTCCCCGCAACATGACACTAAACTGTGCGGCACCAGTTCATCCTTGCTATATGACGTTAAACTATACAGCAACGGTCTAAGCATATGACCCTAAACTATTTGCACATACGTCCAACATGAAATTAAACTGTGTCACCTTATGTCCCCGCAACATGACACTAAACTGTGCAGCACCAGTTCGTCCTTGCTATATGAAGTTAAACTATACAGCAACGGTCTAAGCATATGACCCTAAACTATTTGCACATACGTCCAACATGACATTAAACTGTGTCACCTTATATCCCCGCAACATGACACTAAACTATGCGGCACCAGTTCGTCCTTTCTATATGACGTTAAACTATACAGCAACGGTCTAAGCATATGACTCTAAACTATTTGCACATACGTCTAACATGACGTTAAACTGTGTCACCTTATGTCCCCGCAACATGACACTAAACTATGCGGCACCAGTTCGTCCTTGCTATATGACGTTAAACTATACAACAATGGTCCTGTATGACCTTAAACTGCAACTTCGTCCCACATGATGTTAAACTGTGAAAAAGTTTTCTAAATGGTCTAGTATGACCTTAAACTGCATCATCAACGGTCCATGCATATGACCCTAAAATATTTGCAAGTCCCTTACGTCCAGCAAGACGTTAAACTGTGACGTCCTAACTACATGACGCTAAACTGTATAAAAGTCCCTTACGTCTAGCAAGACGTTAAACTGTGACGTCCTAACTACATGACGCTTAACTGTATAAAAGTCTCTTACGTCTAGAAAGACATTAAACTACATAATCATCAAAGGTCCTGTATGACCTTAAACTACACCACCGTCCAGCATGACATTAAACTGCACCATCCACGGTCCATTCATATGACCTTAAACTATTTTCCCTTTCATCCAACATGACGTTAAACTGTGGGAAAAAAATCACCAATGTGTCCAACATGACGTAAATGGTGTGTTATTTTGTCCTTACTGCATGACATTAAACTGTGCAGTCCCCCTTTCGTCCAACATGACGTTAAACTCTATTGTCCCCATCGTCCTAACTACATGACGCTAAACTGTACAGAAAATTCATGATATGTCCTACATGACATTAAACTATATTTTTTCCCTGCTACATGACACTAAACTGTGCAGCACCAATAGTCCTAACTACAAGACTTTAAACTGCATAGTCCCTTTATATGTCCTACATGACATTAAACTATACATCGTTAAATTTGTTGTTACCTCTTGTTTCTCACACCGAGTATGACTCACATGAGCTTAGAGAAAACCTCAACCATAACACTCTCTTTGGGCCGCTAACCATGTATAAGTCCCAACAACATTTTTTTTATTATTATTAGATCGTTGTCCCCAAGAACAACTTGATCATTAATTCATTCTTTAATTGAACTACACGGACTTTGATCCTTGCCCTCCAGGCTGGGTATGTAGGCAACCTCCCAGGGTTCAATCCCAAAAAACAATCTCTTCACATCGGTTCATCACCATCTCATATGATTTTCATTCATGAAACCACCCCTAGAATCAATATCTTTACATTGATTCAATTTCGTCCTTGTTATATGTCTAACACCCCAAGCTTCCACGGTACGTTTCCCTTCGAATAATGCGATAGCGTGTGTTGTACGCAACCTCGAGTTCTAACACACACCACAACTAATTAAAATAGCCGTTGTGAATAGTAATACCTACTTTTTGAAATCATATATATTTTATATTTCAAAATGGACTTCATTTTGGGATTCAGAATATTGAAATTAGCCTAGGGTGAAATTTTGGTACTTTTCGGATAACTTTAATATTTTGATGAATAGTGAAAATTACTAAATTTTAATTAAAAACAACTTTCTTAATCAAAATAATTAATAGTGATAAATTGTGAATTTGAGTGGTTTTAAAGTATATTTAGAATATATTTTTTCCATTTAATATAATGTTGGTCATTGGACATAATTTTACAATTAAACCGAACATAAACAAGTGCCAATCTTTTGATAGTTATTACCTCTTAAAAACACGCTTTTTGTTTTGACAGCGGGAATTAATTTTAAATTAATTTCTGCCACTTCTGTGTTTTGAATTTAGAAAAATGGATTCCATATTTAGAATCAGTATGTCCAAATTGTGTAAATAGGTAACTTTTATTTTTAGACATTTTGAATAATTATTGTGGTAAATATTTTATTTACCATGGTTAAGGGTAAATCTGGTAAATAAGGGTTAAAAAATAATATTATAATAATACAAAATTACCCTAAAACGTGTCCTAACCTTATTGGTGGACACATACCCGACCATGAGCATCCTTGGGTCAATTTGGGGACCCCTTGGAGCCACTTGTATGTGGTAGGGACACTTTATATTAATAAAGTTAAAATAAAAATAAAAATGGCATAAGCTTACATCTTTTAGAAGAACAACTTTTAAATAGGGTTATACATGTTGTATTTTCGATTATAAATATTAATTAGAAATCTAAAACGATTTCCTACATAATTATATTTTATTTATAATTTTTAGACATTAAATAAGTTATTTTATTTATGACACAATGATGATGCGGTAATTACTATAATAGTGAAAAATTAAAATAATTGATATTATAAATACCAAAATAAATTTAATATGAAACTTTTAATGAATTAAACTAATTTTATAGGATAATATGATATATTAGGATTGATTGGATTGACTTTGTTCGAAGTAATCGATCTGTTATGAGTTTCAAAAAAAATCAACTATTTAATAGTGTCAAAATTGACATAAAAGAGTTCTTAAAACAAATATTATATTATTAATTGATATTAAATTCCTAAAAATCTAAGGTTCGGCCAAGAGACTTATATCATGATAGGTTAATCATTAATGGACCACTTGGGGGTCTCTTGGATTTATATAGTAAGTTTATTAACCATATTATATAAAAATACAAAGAGACATTGTAAAAGTGAAACTAATTAACTTAGAGTTAATACTTAAAGATAAGGTTAATATAAGTACCCAAACCTGTCTAAATTCTATTGGTTGAGTGGGTTTCGACCTATCCCCACCTTAACCTTTTAATAATAAGCTTTGGAGCCATTATAAACCGAATATGAATTTATTATAAATTAATATTTCTAGCTTTTCCAAAGGTGCCCCTCACCCCTCTTATAAAAGGGCACTCCTCATTCTCATTTCTTCACACCTTCAAAGACTTTTGTTTCGGCCAAAATCTACCCAAATACTCTCCCAACATCCCTCACTACAACCTAGAGGCCTTAGTTTGATCATAAAGCCAACCTAAGGAGCCCTTTTGATCAAATCAAAAGGAAGAACCCGAAGAAGAGGTAATGATTTCACCACCCTTCTCCAAGTTCATTTCTTCTTCCACTTCCTCTTTCTTTGTTCTTACCATTCTAAAATAATAACTCCAGTATCTTACATATACTGTGATGTTATTATAAATATGTTATAACCATATTCAGTATTCTATCCACCCTTTGAATAACATGTCACCATACGTGCGTACGTACGGCTTACCGTCTCCACGTCGTGGTGTAATTGTTATTCAATATATTATTATTTGGATGGGTATAATAATGATGTGTAACTCATGTAAATAATAAATATACCATGTTAATGATTATGTATATATGATATACCATCCATTTATATATTATTTTAATATCAAAACAATGATATTGTCGCTCGTGCGTACGTACGGACTACCGTCTCCACGAACGCGATGAGATTCATTCTCCATCGTATCCATTCAAGTATAATTATCATTTGATGATTTAAAAATGATGTTTAAGGACTTGATGTCATTCTGGATATGAATAATATACAACCTATCCTTTACAAACATGTCTTACGTAACAAAACATATAAAATAAAACAAGTAAGTTAACACTCGAAACGACGATAATTCTAAGATATTATTAACAAATCAATGTTAAAAGATCATATATGATATCATATTAATGTATATTATTCTTGTATAATTTAATAACAATTATTTAACCATTATACAGGAGGTTAACCTACCCCAACAAAGGAAAAGTACAAGGTAAGGGTTATTTCACACTCTTCATTATCCGAGGTTGTTTATACGTAATAATATACTGGGATCTCTTTATCATCCACATCCATGTTTCTTAAAAATGAATTTCAAAACATTTTTACTATTTACTAGAATATGAGTTAAAGTCATTTATACCCTTTTTGACTTTTATAAGTGGTTTATAAAGGAATCTTTCCGTCGTTTTCAAAACAAGGTCCCTTTTAACCTTTTCGACAGAATTAAGGTAAGAATGTTTTTTTAACTTATACGGTGGGTGCGGCTATTTTCCGCCGCTATAAAATCTTCAAAGCTTCCCTTACAAGCTTATAAGATTATTTTCAAAGAAAATGTTTTATTTTATATGGATCTTAAATGATTTCAAAATAAAAGGAGATATTTCTTTAAAAAGAATTTTGATTTCATCTATGTCAACATCCTTTGATGGATTTTAAGATTATTTGAAGTTGATTTATTATGATACAAAACTTATATATTGTATTGAAGGTTTTGTGATATGATTGACTGTGGATGTGATATTTTTATACCATTCATAGTTTATGGTGAAAGTATTGACATTTCATATGCTAGTTTTAATATGAATGTTTATGTTATGTTTAAACCTTTTCATATGGGAATGCATTGGACTTAATATGTGACGGGTGGAGCCCGCTATAGCTCCTCGATGCATCGGTAGGTCTCATGAGACAAACTAGTGTCTTGGCACAAGGCCTTGACAAAATCTTATTTGTAGTCTTGGCACGAGGCCTTGGCTATGTGGTTATGATAGTCTGGCATTATGCATTCCAACATTATGAAAGTGGTTATTTATTTTTTCATGTGATTATTCGATTAGTAGAATATCCATGTGAATAAGTAAATGGCATTATTTCATTTTATTTATGCCATACCATGTTGAAAGTTCATATTTAAAAGGCTTTTGTTTTAGTTATACATTGCCTTAAATGTTTATTCTTATTTATGAATGTTTCCGCTATATTGTTATCCTTACTGGGCATTTGAGCTCACCCCTTTTCTATGTTTTATTTTTCCCAGGATGTGAAGAAGTAAGTTATGAATGGCCTGCAGGGATTTTATGAGGGTTTAATAGTGTGGATTGTGGAAACATTATGTTGTTGTAGTAGTTTTTCATTTTATGATGTAATGTAAAACTTATGAATATATCTAGTGTTTCCAAGGCTACTAAACCAATCGGTCTTTCGATATTTGATCTTTCTTGTGATCATGCCAATGTTACGAAGTAATGCACCGACTCTGGGTAGCTGGGGTCGGGGCGTTACAGTTGGTATCAGAGGAATTTTAGTACAAACCTTGGAAGCTAGATTTAGATAAACTCTGATTAGAGCACGTAGACCTAAGATGAACTTTGAGGATTAGTATAGAAGAACTTCCTAGAATTTTGGTATTGTAGAGATTTTTTGAGTTTTCCAAGCAATACATCCCTGTCTGGATATGAGCAGGTAGAGGCGGCTCTGGCACAGATGTACCTAGGGGTAAAACTCGAAAACACCGCTTTGAGCTAGACTCGAACGGGAACTGGTGCACGACAACGGGCCTTGCTTCACTCTTGGTTACGACACTCCCGGGGGATATGCTTAGGATAACTCTCATTTTCTTTACAAATCATTTTGAAGGGATTATGAGTATATACTTCCTCAAATAAAACATTATTATGATTATGGATTATATCCATAAATAGTTCAATTTATGTTAAGTGTTTTATAAGTATGGGATTATGTATTTTGATTCATAAACTGATCTAGTTTATGCCATTGTTTAGAAATGGCGCCTAGTGGAAGAAATGGAAACCGTATCAATGCACGCACTCCATGTAGGGATTTCCCTCCTGCTCAAGATAATTATAGTGGGGCTGGTGATGCAACTAGTGCTGATCAGCTAATCACCATACTGGGACAACTTACTCAGGTTATGAATAATAACCTTACCCGTATGGAGCACCCTGATCCGCAGCGTGGAGGATCAATGTTAGATCGATTCATGAGGCAACAACCACCAACGTTCAATGGGAATAAAAATCCCTTAGTAGCTGAGCAATGGATATTTTCCCTAGAGAAAATATTTCTGGCTTTGGGGAGCAGTGAAAGGGAAAAAGTTATCATGGCAGTTTACCGCCTCACTGGAGATGCTGATCAATGGTGGTCATTGATTCAGAACATGAAGGAAGATGATGAAGTATCAAATATAGAATGGAGGGAGTTCAAAGATCTGTTTTTAGAAAAATACTTCCCTCGCGACCATCGAGCAGATATGGAAAGGCAATTTCTGAGTCTGAGACAGAAGGAGGATGAGAATGTCACAAAGTATGAGGCTAACTTTACAAGGTTAGCGAGGTATACAGGAGATTATATTCGCAACCCAAGAAGTAAGATTGATCGTTTCTTTGATGGGTTAAAACCATTTCTCCGTCGAGCGTTAGTCTCACAATCCTTTTCATCGTACGAAGACATTGTCTCATGTGCTATCAAGACCGAAAAGGAATTCTCTAAGTCTTATGACTTTAAAGCAAAGCAAGAGAAGAAGAGACATGCTGATCAATCTGGGAATGGAAATAAGGGGAAGAAGGGAAAGGTTGAATATCCATCTTGTGGTAAATGCGGGAAGAAACATCCTGGTACTTGCTTGAAGGGAATGGGAGTCTGTTACAAGTGTGGTGAAAAAGGCCACCAAGCTCATGATTGCAAGGGGAAGAAGGAAGCTACCAACGTTCAGTGCTACAATTACAGGGAGATGGGGCATTATGAAAATGCATGTCCTAAGCGTCAGGAGAACTTACCTCAGAAAAGGCCAAGGGATCAAGGCCAGGCTTATGCTATCACTACTGCTGAGGTAGAAGCTCTGAAAGACGTGGTGGCAGGTAATTTAATGGTTTCCTCAAGTTTAGAAAATGCATTATTTGATTCTGGATCATCGCATTGTTTCATATCTTCCCAGTTTGTTAAGAAAATTAGATATTTCCAATTTGATTTAATAAGGGAGTTGTCAGTTAAAACTCCTAAGGGAAGTATCGTTGCAACAAAGTTTTGTGAATCAGTCCCCATTAGAGCACATAAATTTTCTTTATCTGCTGATTTCATCGTCATACCTATGATTGAGTTTGATATAATCCTAGGTATGGACTGGCTTTCGGACTATGATGCGAAGATTTATTGTAAGAATAAAGAGGTTACGATTCTTGATGATAATGATAAGGAGCACCTTATTTTTAGAGCAGAATCGTCACCACCTAATTCTTATTTAGATCCACCCCCAGTAGCTCAACTTAATTCAATTATTGGGGAGGAATAGAATGAAATAACTGTCGGTGAGGAAAGGAATGTTCAAATAGAGGATGTACCTGTTGTGAAAGAATTTGTAGATGTATTTCCGGAAGATTTACCTGGACATCCTCCAGAACGAGAAGTTGAGTTTTCTATTGATTTGATTCCTAGATCAAGGCCTATATCAAATACCCCTTATAGAATGGCCACTGTAGAGTTAGTCGAACTAAAGAAACAACTAGAGGAATTGAGTAATAAGGGATTTATTCGCCCTAGTGTTTCTCCATGGGGAGCCCCTGTTCTTTTTGTTAAAAAGAAAGATGGATCTATGAGGTTATGTATCGACTACAGGGAGATCAATGCTATAACGATAAAGAACAAGTATCCCCTACCTCGTATTGATGATTTATTTGACCAACTGCATGGAGCTCAATACTTTTCAAAGATTGACCTTCGATCCGGATACCATCAGTTGTGTGTGAAGAAGGAAGACATTCCGAAGACAGCATTTCGAACAAGGTACGGGCATTACGAGTTTACTGTAATGCCGTTTGGATTGACTAATGCACCCTCTGTATTCATGGATCTAATGAATAGAGTTTTCAAGGAGTATCTCGATGAATTTTTGGTGGTATTTATTGATGATATCTTGGTATACTCCAAAACCTACGAAGATCATGAAAATCACTTGCGCATTATCTTGAAGACTCTGAGGAGGCATGAATTATATAGGAAGTTTAGCAAGTGTGAATTCTGGCTTCAGGAGATTTATTTTCTTGGCCATATTGTCTCTAAAGATGGAATCTCTTTTGATCCTTATAAGACCAAGGCAATCCAAGAATGGCCAGCACCTATGAGTATAACTGAGGTACGTAGTTTTATTGGTTTGGCAGGTTATTATCGACGTTTCGTCCAGAATTTTGCCCGATTGGCTAACCCATTAACGAAGCTCACACGTAAAGGGGTTAAATTTGTTTGGAAAAAAGAGTGTGAAGAATGTTTCGAAGAACTGAAGAGAATATTAGTCAATGCTCCTATATTGACTCTACCATCGGGGAATGATGGGTTCGTTATTTATAGTGATGCATCGAAGAAAGGACTTGGCTGTGTCCTTATGTAGAATGATAGAGTTATTGCCTATGCATCACGACAGTTGAAAATTCATGAACAAAACTATCCTACTCATGATCTCGAGTTAGCAGCAGTGATCTTTGCTTTGAAGATATGGAGGCACTACCTCTATGGTGAAAAATGTGAGATTTATACTGATCACAAGAGATTGAAGTATATTTTCTCACAAAAAGAACTCAACATGAGGCAAAGGAGATGGCTTGAATTACTCAAGGATTATGATTGTACGATACACTACCACCCAGGGAAGGAAAACAAGGTGGCAGATGCTTTGAGTAGAAAAGACCATGGAGTTTTGAACAATATGAGAATTGAAAGGGATCCAATTTTCATGGATCTAGTGAAGATGGACATGGGAATAACCAGGGAAGGTGAAACATCAATGCTTTTTCAAATGGTTGTCAAAACATCTTTACTAGAAAGGATTAAGAGTTCTCAGACCAATGATGAAGAATTTCAGAAGAATATTAAAGCTGTGAATGATGGGAGATTGAGAGACTTTGTGTATGAAGATGGAATTTTGAAATTCGGGAAGAGACTTTGTGTTCCCAATATACCTGATCTAAAAAGGGAATTGCTGGATGATTCTCATAGTTCCAATTTCTCTATACACCCTGGGAGCACCAAAATGTATAGGGATTTGAAAGAACATTTTTGGTGGGACAATATGAAGAGGGAGATTGCTGATTTTGTGTCAAGATGTATGGTTTGTCAACAAGTGAAAGCTGGAAGGCAACAGCCTGGAGGAGTCATGCAACCTCTTCCCATACCGGAGTGGAAATGGGACAATATTACAATGGACTTTGTCATGGGGCTACCAAAGACTCCTAGAAGGAACGATGCAATATGGGTTATTGTTGATCGTCTTACCAAGTCAGCTCATTTTCTTGCTATAAGAGAAGATCTACCTCTGGAACGTCTAGCAAGACTATACATTAATGAAGTTGTGAGACTTCATGGAGTACCCCTATCGATTGTTTCTGATCGTGATCCCCGTTTTACTTCAAGATTTTGGAAAAGTCTTCAGAAATCCCTGGATACTGAACTTCATTTGAGCACTGCTTACCACCCTCAGACAGATGGACAATCAGAACGGACTATTCAAACCTTAGATGACATGTTGAGATCTTGCTCACTTGATTTTCAGGGTATGTGGGATCAATATTTACCACTGGTAGAATTTTCCTATAACAATAGCTTCCATTAGAGTATTCAGATGGCACCATATGAAGCGTTATATGGAAAGAGATGTCGTACACCAACCTGTTGGGATGACGTCGGTGAAAGAAAACTTGTAGGCCCAGAACTGGTGGAGGAAACGGTGGAAAAGGTGAAGGTAATCCAAAATCACATCAAAGCAGCTCAAAGTAGGCAGAAGAGCTATGCCGATAATCGAAGGAAGGATTTGGAATTTCAGGTCGGTGATCATGTTTTCCTAAAGGTATCTCCATGGAAGGGAGTCATACGTTTTGGTAAGAAAGGTAAATTGAGTCCCAGGTACATCGGACCTTTCGAAATTCTAGAACGAATTGGGGCTGTAGCTTACCGATTGGCAATGCTGCCAAGTCTCTCCAAAGTTCACGATGTGTTCCACGTATCTCTGTTGAGAAAATACATGCCTGACCCAACGCATGTACTCACCTATGAGGAATTAGAACTGGAACCCGATCTGTCTTATTGTGAAGAGCCCGTCAAGATTCTTGATACAAGAGAACAAGTACTGAGAAACCGGACGACACGTCTGGTAAAAGTTTTGTGGAGAAATCATAAGATGGAAGAGGCAACGTGGGAACCCGAGGAACTTATGATGAAGAACCACCCGAGTCTTTTTATGCAGTAATACCCTAGAAATTGCGAGGACGCAATTATTTGAAGGAGGGTAGAATGTAACACCCCAAGCTTCCACGGTACGTTTCCCTTCGAATAATGCGATAGCGTGTGTTGTACGTAACCTCGAGTTCTAACACACACCACAACTAATTAAAATAGCCGTTGTGAATAGTAATACCTACTTTTTGAAATCATATATATTTTATATTTCAAAATGGACTTCATTTTTGGATTCGGAATATTGAAATTATCCTAGGGTGAAATTTTGGTACTTTTCGGATAACTTTAATATTTTGATGAATAGTGAAAATTACTAAATTTTAATTAAAAACAACTTTTTTAATCAAAATAATTAATAGTGATAAATTGTGAATTTGAGTGGTTTTAAAGTATATTTAGAATATATTTTTACCATTTAATATAATGTTGGTCATTGGACATAATTTTACAATTAAACCGAACATAAACAAGTGTCAATCTTTTGATAGTTATTACCTCTTAAAAACACGCTTTTTGTTTTGACAGCGGGAATTAATTTTAAATTAATTTCTGCCACTTCTGTGTTTTGAATTTAGAAAAATGGATTCCATATTTGGAATCAGGATGTCCAAATTGTGTAAATAGGTAACTTTTATTTTTAGACATTTTGAATAATTACTGTGGTAAATATTTTATTTACCATGGTTAAGGGTAAATCCGGTAAATAAGGGTTAAAAAATAATATTATAATAATACAAAATTACCCTAAAACGTGTCCTAACCTTATTGGTGGACACATACCCGACCATGAGCATCCTTGGGTCAATTTGGGGACCCCTTGGAGCCACTTGTATGTGGTAGGGACACTTTATATTAATAAAGTTAAAATAAAAATAAAAATGGCATAAGCTTACAACTTTTAGAAGAACAACTTTTACATAGGGTTATACATGTTGGATTTTCGATTATAAATATTCATTAGAAAGATAGAAAGATTTCCTACATAATTATATTTTATTTATAATTTTTAGACATTAAATAAGTTATTTTATTTATGACACAATGATGATGCGGTAATTACTATAATAGTGAAAAATTAAAATAATTGATATTATAAATACCAAAATAAATAAAATATGAAACTTTTAATGAATTAAACTAATTTTATAGGATAATATGATATATTAGTATTGATTGTATTGACTTTGTTCGAAGTAATCGATCTGTTATGAGTTTCAAAAAAAATCAACTATTGAATAGTGTCAAAATTGACATAAAAGAGTTCTTAAAACAAATATTATATTATTAATTGATATTAAATTCCAAAAAATCTACGGTTCGGCCAAGAGACTTATATCATGATAGGTTAATCATTAATGGACCACTTGGGGGTCGCTTGGATGTATATAGTAAGTTTATTAACCATATTATATAAAAATACAAAGAGACATTGTAAAAGTGAAACTAATTAACTTAGAGTTAATACTTAAAGATAAGGTTAATATAAGTACCCAAACCTGTCTAAATTCTATTGGTTGAGTGGTTTTCGACCTATCCCTGCCTTAACCTTTTAATAATAAGATTTGGAGCCATTAGAAACCGAATATGAATTTATTATAAATTAATATTTCTAGCTTTTCCAAAGGTGCCCCTCACCCCTCTTATAAAAGGGCACTCCTCCTTCTCATTTCTTCACACATTCAAAGACTTTTGTTTCGGCCAAACTCTGCCCAAATACTCTCCCAACATCCCTCACTACAACCTAGAGGCCTTATTTTGATCGGAAAGCCAACCTATGGAGCCCTTTTGATCAAATCAAAAGGAAGAACCCGAAGAAGAGGTAATGATTTCACCACCCTTCTCCAAGTTCATTTCTTCTTCCACTTCCTCTTTCTTTGTTCTTACCATTCTAAAATAATAACTCCAGTATCTTACATATACTGTGATTTTATTATAAATATGGTACAACCATATTCAGTATTCTATCCACCCTTTGAATAACATATCACCATACGTGCGTACGTACGGCTTACCGTCTCCACGTCGTGGTGTAATTGTTATTCAATATATTATTATTTGGATGGGTATAATAATGATGTGTAACTCATGTAAATAATAAATATAACATGTTAATGATTCTGTATATATGATATATCATCCATTTATATATTATTTTAATATCAAAAGAATGATATTGTCGCTCGTGCGTACGTACGGACTACCGTCTCCACGAACGCGATGAGATTCATTCTCCATCGTATCCATTCAAGTATAATTATCATTTTATGATTTAAAAATGATGTTTAAGGACTTGATATCATTCTGGATATGAATAATATACAACCTATCCTTTACAAACATGTCTTACGTAACAAAACATATAAAAGAAAACAAGTAAGTTAACACCCGAAACGACGATAATTCTAAGATATTATTAACAAATCAATGTTAAAAGATCATATATGATATCATATTAATGTATATGATTCTTGTATAATTTAATAACAATTATTTCACCATTATACAGGAGGCTAACCTACCCCAACAAAGGAAAAGTACAAGGTAAGGGTTATTTCACAATCTCTTCATTATCCGAGGTTGTTTATACGTAATAATCTACCGGGATCTCTTTATCATCCACATCCATGTTTCTTAAAAATGCATTTCAAAACATTTTTACTATTTACTAGAATATGAGTTAAAGTCATTTATACCATTTTTGACTTTTATAAGTGGTTTATAAAGGAATCTTTCCGTCGTTTTCAAAACAAGGTCCCTTTTAACCTTTTCAACAGAATTAAGGTAAGAATGTTTTTTTAACTTATACTGCGGGTGCGGCTATTTTCCGCCGCTATAAAATCTTCAAAGCTTCCCTTACAAGCTTATAAGATTATTTTCAAAGAAAATGTTTTATTTTATATGGATCTTAAATGATTTCAAAATAAAAGGAGATATTTCTTTAAAAAGAATTTTGATTTCATCTATGTCAACATCCTTTGATGGATTTTAAGATTATTTGAAGTTGATTTATTATGATACAAAACTTATATATTGTATTGAAGGTTTTGTGATATGATTGACTGTGGATGTGCTATTTTTATACCATTCATAGTTTATGGTGAAAGTATTGACATTTCATATGCTATTTTTAATATGAATGTTTATGTTATGTTTAAACCTTTTCATATGGGAATGCATTGGACTTAATATGTGACGGGTGGAGCCCGCTATAGCTCCTCGATGCATCGGTAGGTCTCATGAGACAAACTAGTGTCTTGGCACAAGGCCTTGACAAAATCTTATTTGTAGTCTTGGCACGAGGCCTTGGCTATGTGGTTATGATAGTCTGGCATTATGCATTCCAACATTATGAAAGTGGTTATTGATTTTTGCATGTGATTATTCGATTAGTAGAATATCCATGTGAATAAGTAAATGGCATTATTTCATATTATTTATGCCATACCATGTTGAAAGTTCATATTTAAAAGGCTTTTGTTTTAGTTATACATTTCCTTAAATGTTTATTCTTATTTATGAAAGTTTCCGCTATATTGTTATCCTTACTGAGGATTTGAGCTCACCCCTTTTCTATGTTTTATTTTTCCCAGGATGTGAAGAAGTAAGTTATGAATGACCTGCAGGGATTTTATGAGGGGTTAATAGTGTGGATTGTGGAAACATTATGTTGTTGTAGTAGTTTTTCATTTTATGATGTAATGTAAAACTTATGAATATATCTAGTGTTTCCAAGGCTACTAAACCAATCGGTCTTTCGAGATTTGATCTTTCTTGTGATCATGCCAATGTTATGTAATAATGCACCGACTCTGGGTAACTGGGGTCGGGGCGTTACAATATGACGTTAAACTAGGAAACACTTTTGTCTGGTACGACAATAAACTAAAATACTCTTTGATTTCCTCATTTGAGAGAGAACTATTATTGACATTGATTCTTCAATCATGTTTCATTTCAAAAGACTACGTGCATACATGGTAATGCCTAAACTTTTTATCTCAGGTTAAACCATCATTTCACTAATGTCCCCTTTCACCCTACACATGTACGAACCAAATTTGTACAAAGGGTAGTTCTAGAACTACGTGGGCTTGATTCCCATCCTTATGGGATACGTAGGAACGTTCATGTATCCCTCGAATCCAGCCCCAAGTCTTTTAGGCCTAACCCCAAATTTCACTTTCAGTCCCTTGGCTGAAAAGTCCTCATGAAAACACACACTGTGTATTCATTATTATGGTCCGAACTATATAACCCTAAACTAAGATCTCTCATACTTTCATCCTGCACGACGTTAAACTACATTTCAAGTTCTACGTATGGCTTGATTCTCATTCTTATGAGATACGTAGTGAAGTCCAAAATTTCAATTCATGACCCAGCCACAACATAATTATGGTTATTATTGACCTATGTATCTCTATATACATTGGAAAATACCCACCATTATGTGTTATAATCCTAACCTTAAATATTTTCAGATCTTCATAACCCTTTTCATGACTTTTAGTCATAAAAATGTCAAATCTTCTGAGAATTCTTTTGTCTGACTATGTAGTACGTGCCCATAGGTGGCCTTGCATAAACAGTCTACATAACAGACTTGTCAGCCGAAAGATGCTATTTATTTGACCATGCAGCCAATGCCCTTAGGTGGCCCTGCATAATTCAACCCCCTAACGGGTTTGTTGGATAATAGTAACTTCATTCTTGGGAAGAATGCCTCTTTTTTTCCTTATTTGTCTTAAATGACGGTATGTAGGGATTTACAAAAAATAGCCATCCTTAACATATTTGTCCCATGTCCTTTTCATGATCTGAAAGTATTCAAGTCTATGGTTTATACTCTCCATATTCTCTTTCCCTACGTTTGGGTTAGACCTTCGTAGGAGTGATATTCATTCAATTCTCCGATATTCTTGTTCGGAAATATCTTCTCCATATTCAAGTACCTCTTTCCATACAACAAACTCTATACTTTAGAAAATTTGAATCCTCATAAACTTTCACTGGCTTTTAGCACTAGGAAATTAAATTTCTGAGAGTTCTTTTGCCTGACTATGCAGTACGTGCCCATAGGTGGCCTTGCATAAACAGTCCACATAACAGACTTGTCAGTTGAAAGATGCTATTTATTTGACCATGCAGCCAATGCCCTTAGGTGGCCCTACATAATTCAACCCCCTAACGGGTTTTTTTCAAATAATAGTAACTTTATTCCTGGAAACTACTTCTTCTAATGCCTTTTAGCTCTTTTTCATATCATTCCTCAGATTCAAAAATTCTTAAGTCATAGCTTACATATTTTCCCTCATACTTGAGTATGGTAATATGTTTTCAGATAAATTGTCAAGGAATTGAATCAATTTTAATCCATTTTGGTCAAAGCTATTTCGACCTTAAACATTAGCCCCTTTATGTCCGGCATGCATGAATTTAAACTTCCCACAAAAGACAAAGGAACTCTAAATAAAAGTCAAGTTCCATCTCACTAAACATACATTTTTTATGATTTAGGTAATATTGAGAAATTAAAAGGTTCAAATTTTGTAGGGTTATTTTTAATAATCCTAGTAAAAAACAAACTATGCTTACTAGGCCCATTGGTTTAAGTAAATTCGAAGCAGGTAGTGAGAGAATTCTGGTACAAATAAGTTAAAGTGAAAGTGTTTTTCATTGATGCAGAAGAGTTAGAAGGACATCCACAGATTCGAGTCTCTTCTCTTTTTCAATAATTACAAGAGGCTTTCAACATAACACTTCATTTGATTTACGGAATCCCGAGCTTCATTAGCAACCACCTGGAATTCATTCATTCAACTGGATACAATAAGAGATGCATTGATACTATCTCTTCTTTGAACAATTGTAAAAGGATGTTCTTGAGTGCGGTTTGAGAAAATTTTCTGCTGATCAAACAGTGACTCTGTTTCTGTCCAAGAGGCTTGGAAGATGGATACATGGATTTGAGAATGGAGCATTAGAAGTAAAGAGCCATTTGGGTAGTGTACTCTTTTCAGATATTGCTCTAATACCATGTTTGTCTTCTCTCCACCAACCGGTAGTGGAAAACATTTGAGCCCATGGGTTTTCCATTTTCATATCTGCAAGGAAATGACATGGAAGAAGAATTTGAAAGTTCACACCATTGTTGTTGCTCTTAATGCACAGCATAACCAAAATGAAGGAGTAGCAGTGCAGCTTCATTTCAGGTATATAGTTCTTTGTATCTGGAACATTGACTCCCTGCAGGTGACCATGACCATATAGAGGCAGGTAGATGCTCTGTGGGAAATTAAGATGATATTTCTTCAAGTACTTAGCCAAATCTGGGAGAGTGATGTCGCAGATATCATAGTAATCGTGGCCAATGATGTTCATCATGTCATCAATCCTCTTGCTAGCCAGTTCATCAGACATTTTAATTCCCTTAGGAGCCATTGAATCTGCACAAAAGTTGAATAAATTAAACTCTTAAATGGGTTTATTTTTCATAAAATTTGTGAAAGAATTCTGAAAAAATGGCTAAGGCATAAAGGCGCGCAAGTCTAAAAAAATGGCGCGCAAGTAATCATGTGCTGTGCTAGTTTTTGACGCGCAAGTATAAACCGTTCAAGTACAAATGCCTTTACAGTAGCGCGACATCAAGGAAAACTCTGGAAAACAGAACAACCTGCGCGGCTAAGGTGACCTGCGCGGCGAGAGATCGAAGGTATGATGTCCGAAAATCTGGATGCTTGTACGGAAGTGAGGCCCTCTATTTATAGACGCGGCCAGGACTCTACGCGTCGTACCCAGTGTGCTTAAGGCCTGCGCGGAGAGAACTTGCGCGCCGCCCTCTGTGCCCTGAAGACTTGCGCGCCCCCTTTTCCTTTGGAGGGCTTCGATTTCCTCAGAGTCAAATCCTCATTTCTCTCTGGATCCAACTCTGAGGGGGGACTTTTGTTGACGCTCCTTTCGTCACAGAATCTAAAAATTGGAAAAGGGGAATATCTGAGCTCAAAGTGATTCAACCTTTGAAGAAAACATCAAAAATCGACAAAGGCATGAACAAAGGATCAAAAGCAACTGCACCGCGCAAGTTATATCACTATCGCGCAAGCCCACTTGTCGACGCCCCTTGGCGCGCAAGTGACTTGCGCGACCTAATTGATAACTTCCCGGTAACCTTCCAGGGTCTTCTCCTGCCTATAAATAGACCCTGTGGGCCCCCCATTCAAGAGGATCTTTTTCCAGAAACTCGGAATGAAGCTCTTGATTCCCAAGTCTCTTCTCAAAGCTTTCGGAACACTTCTAAGGTAATTTATTACCTAGAACGGAAGATCTAAAGAGAGGGAGGAAGGCCTAAGTGTTGAAACTCATCAACACTTGCACGCCTGAGTGACCATCCCTTAAGGGAAATGGTCACACTTGCGCGCCGCCTTACTCCTTCGATAGAACTTGCGCGTCCCTTTCCTGGAAGAACCTCAAGAGGATTCTAAAGGCTTTAATAAAGAGTCGCTCAAGTATTTCAATGTTGGTTGACCATCACGCAAGTACAACATATGTCGCGCAGGTATACCTGCACGACCAATACTTGCGCGCCCCCGCAATACTTGCGCGGCTTCCAAGACTTGCGCACCCCTTCCTTTTTGGGAGCCTTTCTTGCCCATTTCACCCCTCTTAAATCACTACACCTTTCCTTTTCAAGATTAAGTCTTTAAGACACTCTTCAAAGCCATTTATGGCAGGATTTCTTGATTTGACTTCCTTATCTGAAAGGAATTCAGTGAAATATCTCTCAAAACCTAGTGATTTAAATATCTTTTTGTCACTAAATATGGAGAGTTCATTCATTCAACCTCATCCTTTAAGATGAGAGAAATCCTTAACCTGGGTCTCCTTTTCAGGAATAAGTCCCAGTCATTAATTTGGGCATCCTTCTTAGGAGTAAGCCCCAATCTCAAAAATGGGCATCCTTCTCAGGAGTAAGCCCCAAAGTCCTCTAATTTTGGGCATCCTTCTTAAGAGTAAGCCCCAAGTCCCTTAAATTTTGGGCATCCTTCTTAGGAGTAAGCCCCAATCTCAAATATGGGCATCCTCTTCCGGAGTAAGCCCCAAACCTTAATCCTTAACCTGGGCTTCCTTTTCAGGAATAAGTCCCAGTCATAAATCTTGGGCTTCCTTTTCAGGAGTAAGCCCCAAGTCCCTTAAATTCTCTTTAACCAGTCCTAATTTACATTTAATCTGGGATTCCTTATCAGGAGTAAAACCCAATTATAAATCCTCTCCTAATTTGGGTTTCCTTTTCAGGAATAAGTCCCAAGTTAGAGTGTTCAAATCTCCATAAAGAACATATACCTTTATGGACCCTGTTCCTGTATTTTCTCCCTAAAGTAAATCCTATAGGAAGTCATACATACATAAGCCCCAAACCATTTCTTATGATTTCATATTTCATGGCACAATTGTCTAATTTTTACCAATACCTCTTATTTCTCACAACGAGCATGACTCACGTGAGCTTAGAGTGTAAAAGTAATTGTGACATCCTTCTTTGAGCCATCAATCATAAACATCATACTCCTTTACTCGAACTTAGTGGGTTCTGATTCCTTTTCCAAAACAAAGGATACGTAGGTAGCCCATCTATGGGTTCGATCCCAACTCTGAAATAATTCAAGTCCTTCTGAATGAAAATAAACATAAAATTCCCCACTGAGTGGCTTTAAAACCAGCCTGGCCATCATAATGACCAAGAGACTTTTTTATATAAATGTTTTGAAGGATACCATTGACCAAGAATCTCTAAAAAGATATAGATGATTATCTATTGATGCAGAACCTCAAATACATATAAAAGATTCTCTAAATTTCTTACATATTTAATCATTGATTGTCAAAACTAAAGGAAAAGATCATTTTATACTTGGTAATGTAATAAGGATTCACGAACATAACTTAAATCTATAAAGAGAGTCCCGGAATAGACAATTATTCCCCTCAAAAAGGTGTGATGAGTCCGACCTCCCATCCTCTCGACCAATGCAAATTCCTAAGCCTCAACAGTCCACAAGATAATGAGCGCCTACCTTTGGAAAGTAGGTCCAAATGGATGTGGAATCATTTGATGTTTCCAGTTCTACGAACAAACCCGCTAGAAACTGATCGGAACGTTTGAATCTCCCATCCAGGAGGTCATCCCCGAATTCCGAGGGAAACATTCCTCTATACTAATTGTGGTTATGAGGAGCTGACATTCCAAGGATGGAATTTTTCTCCTCAGGGTTGAATTTGATGTCCTGAAAAAATATGAAAAAGAGGAGGAATTTTCCCAAGGTAACACCGAAAGCACACATTTGGGGGTTCATTTTCAGTCTATGCTATCACAGTTTTTTGAAGATGGTTTAAATATAATACTGGTGGTCCGATTATTTCCATTAATTTACTACAAAATAATCAACATATTATTTAATGAAATTACCTAGGAAGATATTGAAAATTCAATGAATGTGTCACCGATATGTGGAGCCCACATATTTCAAGTCGAAAGGAATTAATTAATAGAAAAACACTCCATAGAGATCCCTGAAGGTGGTGGATTCTTGATTTTCATGGGAAATTCTGATTTTAATATAACCTAAATAATAGTCCATGAAAGAGAGAGCCTCATATCTGTAAGTTGAATTGATCATCAATTTTGGGATCAGCACTGCGAAATCATCTTTCAGGAAATACTGATTGAGGTCCTTGAAAACTATATAGAATCTAATCTAACCATTTTTCCTTTAGAAGGGGACAATGTTTTCCAACCATATGAGATATTAGACCACTTCATTGAAGTTAAATCTGATGTGTTTTTTTACTTCAACCTCTATTTTTGAAGCATGTTTCCCGTGAGTCCTTCTGGTAGCTTACTTGTACCCACAATGGTATTCTAGAAGACCAAAGTGGTGAGTGGCTATCTCTAGATCAAGGCCTGGAATTTTTGTATAGTTCCATGTGAAAACATCTCGATTATAATTCATAAAAGAGGTTTATACATCTTGTTATTTAAATGTCAAGTCCACACTAATTAGAGTAGATTGGGGTCTTCTTCAGTACCCATATAAATTTCTTAGAGTTCACCAATGGTGGTAGAGATTCCTTACTAAAATAGTAGAGTGGAATATCATAGGTATTATTCTTCTTCCTCTGCATCCTCTCCATATTCCTCCTCATCTTATTATGGGGAAGAAATTATTGAGATGATCATTTCATAGTTCAGGGCATATTTACAATTTTTCTGTCTGGGAGGTGATACAGCCTCTTTTTCCTCGTCTATCAGCATGGGATTCTCTGAAGAAGATGTCGGGAGGGGTGAAAGTGTTTCCTTATCTTCTTTGAGTGATGAGGCACTTCATCCTACCCTAGGGTGTGAGGCATGGATTTTTTAGATTTTTAATGATTGTTCAAGGACATTCTTATTTAAACCCCCACTATTATCTTGGGAGTCTGTAATCATTTCAATATTACCAGGCTTGACGGCCTTGGCCGAAATCATGAGGCATACTGAATACATGTCTAAATTTGGACTTGTGCACTCAATTTGATTGATGGGATGTACATATTATTCTTCAAGCTATTTGAGGGGATTAGTGTGAACCATTCCCAAACCATTTGGGGCTACAATCCAATCGACACCATTGACTGGAAGTCACTTCCCCTTAGTATAATATAAACCTACATCAATATAGTGTGACTTGTAGAGGTCAAATAGGGCCTTATTGGCATCCAGTGTCCCAATATGTCCATTAATGATATATTTTAGGCATTGAAGGTAAGAGAAGGAGATGGTTGCGTGTTGATGTAGACATGTACATCCAAGTAAGAAGTTGAAGTCTATTTAATTTTGGACCACTAGAAATGATGGGTGAGCTATGAGATCACCGAATTGGGTTTGGAGCGTAATATGGCCTAATATGTTCCACTCGCTTTTGTCATAGACCAACAGAGTCATGGTGTAGAGCATCAGATCATACTCATTTTAGCCCAACTAATGAAGTGTCTATAGTGGGAGGATATTAACTCTAGATCCATTATCAATGAAAATTTTTCATATAATGAAAAAATTTATACTAATAGACACATATAAGGCTTTGATGTGACCTTTCATGATTGTGTCTTTATTTAGATCTGTGAAGGAGATAACTACATGGAATTATGAAACATTTCTCTCTATTCGGTTGACTTCTGTAGCTACAGCCTCAGCTCAAAACTCTTGGGGGCTTAGAAAAGCTTCGATGAGTGCTTCCCTGAGATATATTGATATATTCAGTGTATCCAAGATTGAAATATTGGCTAGTATCAAAGATAACTTCTTTAAAATATCACATTTATTATCTAAAGTCTGTATCTTCCTAGATTGGAGATTCTATTTCATTTGAGATTTAGGGGCTTCAGTGTTTTATGGTGGTGTGTCAAACCTTAGGATTTGAGTCCAAGGAGCTTCCATCCTTTTTGTATTAGGCCTAGCAGGTCAAATCACGTACTAAGGAATATTAGTCAACTATTTTTCCAATGCGGGATATTCCAGAAATATTAGACTGGGGTGGATTCTTGTGGGGGCCAGAAAATTTTCATGACCTTATTAGATCCACTGGAGGGTCCTTTTGTGGGATTCCGCAACACTGATAGTTTGAGTAGGGATACAACAATAATATTGATTTCTACTATGGATGTATTTCCCTTGATATCCCTAGTGTTTGTGGATTCTTCATCTTGCCCCGTAATTGGGAGTGGGGAATTCTAGTTACTAACAATATTCATCGTCAAATAAGGGATCCATTAAGTGGATGACATTGATGGAGCCAAAAACTAGATCCCCTTCTAGTGATGAATTTTTCTTATCATCTATCTCTTGTAGTTCCATTTGGTGGGGTTTTTCCCATCTTTGATCCATTTGGGGAGTTGGTTCCCATATAACCAAGTCTGTATGCATGAAATCTGATAGTGTTAATGAAAATGTTGGATTTTGTGGAAGTATATATTCTTACATGTGAATGTCTCATCCCTTCTGATAGGACTTCTTTTTTGGAGGTTGACCATTGGAGGATTATGGGGATAAGGATGTCTTCTATATTTCATCAATAGCTATTGGAGGAACATGATGCTTCATTAACTGCACTTGGAGGATACAATGGGCTCAATTGATTTGTTTCTAAAAAATAACTATCAATAATTTTCTCTTTTTTGTTTACAAATATTTTCCACTCCCCTCCATCATTCAGGGTTGTGTTAGAAACATGTTCCACTTGCATTTGGCAGTGGTCCTAGTGTGACATGTTAGAAATATATATTTTTTTAAGAAGTTCCAAGAAGACAAAGCACTCCTAGATGTTATGCTCCAATATTCGGTGGAAGGTACAGATATCTTGAAAATTATAAAGGCCTACTTCATAATCCCTATTCGCCTCCAGAATCCTGAGTAAGTTGTAATTCATGGTGGCTACGAAGTATCCACATACCTGGTCATCTCAAAACAAGTAAAAAATTATTCTTCCACACCTTGAATCGATTTCTTCTTCCTTCTATTTGCACATCTTGATGAGGCGAGCACTGATGCTGACATATAGGGGAACCACAAAATTTTGTGTCGATCTGGGAGTAAGAGCCAGTGCATGGGTGGATTAAGCATGAAAAAAGCCACTTCAGTACTTCTTTCTCTTTTTACAGTGGCCGATGGTGCTACCCAAGACATAATATTTGTCCCTTTCAGGAAATATTCTATCTGTTTGAGTGATGACTTGGATATCCCAAAACCCACATGTATATTTCACCAGAATAAGTGGCATTCACAGCTCATTAGAGAGGTTGTCAATGCATGTGGAAAACATCTCATCCTAGGGGAGAAGCTGGTTCAAGGAGTTATTCAGACCCTTCCATATAGAAATGAGACATGAAACTCTCTCATTCTCTCATAGTTTTCTGTTAATGAGGTCACTGACTTCTATTTTTATAAACATCATGCTGAACTAGAATAAAAATAAGCATAGAATATCCTCCCATCTTGTTATTGAGTTAGCGGGAAAACATGTGTACCACTCAATGGATGAATGTTGCAAGGTTCATACAAAGCATCTGATCTTCACAACATCTTGTTTCAATGTAGTTACCATCGTGGGATCTCAGTAAGATGAGTAGTGCCTCATGTCCTTTTCTAGGTCATCAGATCCATTGATCACTGGTAGTACAGGGTTCCAAACTTTTGGTGGTTGTAGAATGTTTCTTACCTAGTTGGGGAAATGATTTTGTTTTTTCTGTATTAGAGAATTCTTCCCATCAATGGTTTCTAATAGATTCATTAATGAATTAATGTTATTCATGATCCCTTGATGCATGTCCAGTTGAACCCGAACATGAGCAGGTGTATTAGGGGGAATGGTTTTATTTTTCGGCACTACTAGAACTTGTGGTAGATACCCAGGTGGGGGAATTCATTTTTTATTTTTATGAACCTGTTCTATTTTTTTCATTAATGTAGGGAAATCATGATTTCCTCCCATTTCTTGATTCAAATGTATTTTTGGTCCTGGCATTGTGTTGGACGATCATATAGGCCTTGATTCATTTTCCATGAGGATCCCTCATGGAAGGGGGACCTCTGTCGAGAGTGTATGTTGATGATCATCCTAAGGAACTTATCCATTTAAATTACTTTATTGACGAAGTTCAGCATTGATTCCCCTTAGATATTTCATTTCTTCCACTTGTCGAGTGAATATCTTATCAAGTGTCATATACATGTTTTCTTGAATAGGAGGAGGAGGCAGTTCATGTATGAACTTTTGTTTATTCTTCTCATTGTTAGTGTTTTGAAAAGGTGGTAATGATGGATAAGTCAAAGGAGTGCCCATGTTTAGGGTGGATTGTTGGATCTGGGAATGCACACCTTCAGGTTTGGTGTGGACCACCTCCTCGAGGGAACCATCTTCTCTTGAATCCCCATCATTTGTATTGTTTTTAATGAGATATGTGGGACTACCTTCCACAATGTCTATCAATGCATACCATATATCAGGTGGCGTACTAGTTTCCCAATGGTAGGAGGGAATCTTGTATCCCTTGTTGTGAGAAGGGATAGAATGAGTAACCTCTATATTTGTTCTCCATCCTAGGAGGGGAAGGACTAACATCCATTGGTTGGGTGGTTGATATAATAATTCATCCATCCATACAGGTTGAGATTACTCTCTTTCTCTCATTGATGTGTCTTGACCGGGATTTAGTGGTCTTATGGGGGAAATCAAAGTAAAAATTCCCCCTGCACTGTGGCTTGGTGTTTCCCCAGTACTTCTGTAGTAGCTGCTTCTATCATAAGATTCTTGACCTCATTCATTTAAATACAAGCATGAGCTATATATGGTTCTAGATCTATGGGTGCATTATCTTCATTTGTAGACATGATCACTACTGGATTCTTGGATTCAATTTTCTACGAAGCCTGCTGAATGTTCTCAGTAGCCTACTTCAAGAGTTTTCTATGGATTTATCTCGTCGAGACTTACACTTTTGAGACAATATCATGGTCAGTTCTTGTCATGCATTCCACATTTCCTTATTAGGAACTTCATTTGGATGCATTGTTGGAATGATGACAATGCAAGACTCCATTTCCAGTGGGATTTAATAGATGGGAGATGGAGTGAAGTGTAGATCTCCATGTTCTCCCCACCCTTGGATGTGAACACTAGACAATGCCTCACCAATGAGGCAATTCAATTTGCGCAGCCCATGGAGGAAATCCAAATCAAGGATTTTCTTTTTTCCTTTCTCGTCGTGGAAATTGTCCAGACGAAATGTCTTCTTACTAAATTTGTTGATGAAAATCCCCTGATATACCAACATGGTCTTCGTACCCTTCATAGGGTGGAAAATTATTTTCCAACTGGAAGATTATTGTCCATATATTGAAGACTTTGTTATGAATGCATTCTTCAGACAACGTTTTTGAAATACTAAACTAAAAAGGTGACTGTGGGCCATGAAATAACTAGAATTTCATCCCTAGCTAGATATCTTCTCACAATAAACATATTATGTTGTTCATCTACTAGGGTTTCCTCTACATGTTGTTCCCAACATGGAATCTTTTTGATTATTTCATCCTAAGCAGTGGGCCTAGTAGAGATTTCATTGATGCATGAATGGTGCGACAGTGGATCAGAGGATGGGCATGGCCCCGAGACATCTTTTGGATGAGAAATGATTTCTTCGTTCATTGAAATATTTTTAATCAAATCCGACCTTATCCTTCTACATCCCTCAAAATATGAGGGCATTCTCATATTTGGATCAGTGGGGGAGGACCTTATTGCCTATAGGAATTTGGGTTGCAAGGAGGACCTTTTTAGCCGAGGGTGTTTTGGTGATGACTACCATCACAACATAGTGTCTAACCACAGGGAGATTTTCCCTGACATGTACCCTAGGGAAGATCATTAGGGTAGACCGCAGTAAGGGGGGTACCTTCTTGTTATTTTTTCATTATGAGGAGAACATTTCAAAGGACTATTATCATCGTGAGGGCTACCATTATGACATGATGTCTGGATAGAGGAATAATACCTATAATGTACATTCTAGGGAGTACCTTTAGGATGTACTAAAATGAGGGGATTACCTTCTCATTTCTTGATGTCACTGCAGGGAGGGCCTTCGCAATGGCTACCATCATGGCGAGTACTACCATCACAACTTGACATCAGACTATAGGGAGAATAATATCTATAGCGTATGACATGGGGAGAATAATCAGGGTGGATGACCATTAGGGGAGGAAATTTTTACTATTTGATCATCTTGTCAAGGGGAGGGCTTACAAGAAAAACATCAGAAGATAGGCTCTCGTGATCGATCATTTCTGGCCCAGAATAAAATCCTACTAGGGTTCCCTATGGAGGAACTTCAGAGCTTCTAGTAGAAACATTATGGGGATGGACTCTCAAATTGTTACTACCAATTCAATAATTTGGTAATAAATCAAATATATATTTATCCTCTGTTGATATATTTATTATGGCATCAAAAACTCTAGCTTCCATTCGAGAAGAATCCTGATTTTTCTACTTATTTTCTAGATACCATTAGCACCATTCATATTTGGAGATCTCTTATGGGAAACATGAGATTCGTCCTATTGGTAACGACATTCATATACGAGTCCCTATTTGGTTAGTTCCTATGATTTCACTGGGATGCACTGATGGGAATCATTATTTCTAGAAGCGATATATTCCTTACCTAGAGAGGCTACTACATTGGATCGATATCCTCCAGTTGGAATGGGTGTTTATTCTTGATCTGGTTGTCTATATATCACATAATATAGTTGTTGACCCAACTGAACACGAGAAAAGATGCATGTCCACTTCATAGTATCCACTTTATTTTTTGGACGAATCACCACCCTAGGGGAGACAAGATTGTGGGCCTGAATCCTCACTTTTTCTTGAAAATGTGACGACGTCTTGACAGGTTTGGGGGATGTGGTCTGGAATCGATGTTTAATCTTCCATCATTCCTAGGACTTTTTGAGATACATCATTTTATAGAATGATTATATCATTCTAATTTTGGAGCATGATTTTGTATATGATTTGGTCCTTCATGTGTTTCTAGTGGGTATAAAAAGTTCTCCTATGTTGAGGAAGTGGAACGCGTCTTCTATTGAATTGTATATGAGATATGACATCTAATTTCTCCAATATATACTGTATTTGGCTGGTGATATTTATATTTATGAGCATTAATTTCCATATACTTCCTTTCCACATAATTTTTCTCACAATATTGATGTGCATCTATGGGAATTTGAATCGGTATATATTTTCTTGCCACCATATTTGACTACAAGGCATGATATTGGTAGGTAGGAATTTTCATCTGCCTGCTGATTGACACTATATATTACTAGTGGGATTAATATTCCTTGGTAGTGTTTTATGACAACCCATTGTTTTCCAACCCATTTAGATGGAGTCACTTGTATGTGTCAGTATGACCTTTATCATTCTTTTAGCAAGTTGTCACCCTATTCAGATAGCGGGTTTCTTGTGTGTCGATAGAGATTTTCATCTATCAAATATTTTCTACAATGACTAAAAGGTGGAACTAGAGATCATAAACAGAAATACTCATTTCATAAAAATTATACATGATGTTTCCTTGGTGGGACTCATAAAGGGAGATGGGATATGAGTCTGCTCATTGGTTCCCGTTGTATTTCCATGGAGAGATTCAGAAGAGGGGACATAGTCGTGTGTCCTCTCATGGTACGAAACTATTTTTATGGATGATATCCTCCTCATGAACCAGGATAATTACCTACTCCTGATTGTGATTTCATCACCATCGGGGGGAAGCACGAGAGGACCATGTTGATTTGACTTCACCTGGTACCCTCAGCACAAGATCCTCTTCAGAGAGAGGATATTGGGTCGCACGATGCTAGCATCAATATACTCTGGCACATGCCCTCATGTGGGGATCATGTACAACATGGATGATGTTGTTGGTGAAAACCTTATATGCCTCCCTTAGTAAAGGGATGTACTTGTTATCTCACTTCATGGATAGGCTCCCGAAGTGATTTGTGAAAGTCAGTGGGGCCCCTTGTGTGGGGATGACGACTATGGATGAAGAGGTAGCTGATGAGATTTTACCAATTTGATGGTCTTTATTGCATCCCCCACCATGGGGAAAGTAAACTTTCTTGAGGTTTTATCATTTTACCACATTTGATGCACATCATTGAAGAGGATGCGTAGGCAGTGGAGCTCTATTCCTCATTGGGGACCCAACCACATGTGTGGTCATTGATGTGCATGTATGAGTATGTTTTTAAGATTCCATTAGATTGAAGGTAGTAATATGAATCACCTATAATATATATGAAAAGTAAAAAATCCCATCAAATTATAATCTCATGATCACATGTATAATTGATGATCTTTATGGCCCTCTTCTTTTTGTATGTGAAAAGGGATTGAGGTGGGGTAACCCACCACCATTATTAAGGGTTCACATCGAGTTAACTATTTTTGTTTTGGCTTGAGCTGTGCGTGTGGGTGATAAAAACTGGTCTAATAGATGACAAATAATTCCCTACTGTTATAGAGTTTTACATTGGGTTCACCATTTTCTCTACCTGATACATGTCGTGACTCATTTTAGTGGGTGAGATGGTTACATCGGGACTAGGTAGTATATCATTTTTATTTTATTAAGGAAGTTTCATTGTTGAATGGTACTAAAAAGTGACTATAGGGGGATCTTGTTTATATGAAATCAGCACAAGTTGGATACAATGTACTTGGATGGTCTCTAGTGGGATTATTCCGAGATCCAAAAACACCTAACAACCCTCTTATCCATGATTCATGGAGCTTCTTTCCAAAGGCAAGGGCTCGTTGGATGATTTGGCCAACAAAATTTAAGGACTCTATTAGTTGAGAGGATAGAAATTTGGGCTCATCACACCCTTTCGTGGAGAATTATTCCCTATTTTGGTACTATCTTTTTTATTTAAGAAATTTTAATATGTTTGTGAATCCCTGGTTCAATCCCAATCATGTGTTTGTAGATTACCCCTAAGACTCAAAATCAATCAGGGATATACATGAGTTAGGAATCATCCCTATGTATTCAATGATATCTAATGATTAGGATATCTATGTGAATCCAAGGTTCTTCATCTATTTCACCATTTTACGGACACATTAATAATCCTATTGTCCTTTTACTAGAGACTGAAAATTTAAGCAATATGATTAGGTGAACTGGAGTTTATCATCATCCATTGGGGGATGAAGGTTTCTTTGATTTCTGAACCGGACCCCTAATATGAGTTTCCTACTTATCCTTATGAGAGGAATAATATCCCACATAGTTCGTAGTCACATTACTTGACCCATCAACTTTTATGGTTGTGTGAAAAGGACCCATCCATGCAGTTTAACGTCATTCGGACACAACGTCTAGGTGGAGGGCACATTGAAAAATTTCATGTGGGACTTACGCTGATGTGGCCCAAAATGACTAAATAATATTTGGTTTCTTGGGTGGATATGACCCTACCTGGGATATGGCTCGGATAACATTATAAAAAACAAATACGGTCTCCAAGGTGGATATGAACCTACCGGGGATATTGAATGGAAAACATTAGTGAGATTTGGGTGTTAGTTTTTGAACACAGAGAGGCTTCCTAAATTTTCTAGTTAGTTGGGAATCAAAACCCTTATAGTCCATTTTGATTTGGGACATACACCATTGAGGTGGCTAGGTTTTGGGGGATTGATTTGGGCTCACACATGGGAGCTACACTTTTAAGAGAAACAAGTTGGTGTTTACTCAAAGAGAGGATTCCCAAGAGGGGTTGGGGGAATTTTATTGGGATTGACTTCTAATGAGAATATCCCTTGAGCTTGGACCTTAGGTAGGCATCCTACATATCTTGATCGGAGCGGGAATCCTAGTTCTTGTATTTCATTGAATTTTTAGAATACACCTAGGAAGAGGTAAATGATTTGGGGTTATGTAGAAGTCATGATTTCCTCCAGCCCATAATCCCATGTGAGTCATCCTATGTGTGAGAAATAGGTTAAGGCACTGGATTTGAAAAGTACATGCCCCACATCATCTGTTGGTATATGGTACTAAAGCCCAAAGGGGTTGAGAGAGAAGAGTCCTGAATATTTCCATCTCCTTCCATGCCTTCTCACATCCTAGATAGTTAGATTAACCTATCCAGGTAATCCCTGGGTGGAGGTAGAGAGGAGTAGTAATGAAACCTTCGGCCAGAAATGCTAGAGGCTTACCTTAGTTAGAGTGCCCTGAAATTGGTTTTGGGAAAGGAGAGTAATGTTTCTTCTCATTAATTGGAAATGAAAGTGTGATTTTCCTAGTTTATCAGTGACCCTCAACAAAGTCAATGACCAGTGACTACCCTTGACCCATAGAACGAGGAGTTTTACATTATTATTGTACAGTTGGACCCTAGGTTACCATGGGATTGAAAACTTATGAACATTATGGTGGTCCACACTGTGGAGGGGATTACATAGAGAAATTGAAGGAGATGATCGAAGCTGAAGCGTGGAACATCTAAGGGTACCCAATTCCGCATTCTAGTACTTCATTTGAGATGGGATCCTCCCTGTGTATCATATTACTACTTGGGTGGATAGATCATCTGTAGACCATGATGGTACATGGACCTACATGTAGTTACTATAGCACTTTTCTATGCAGGGCTTCATTCCAACCTCGTAGTATGGTGCTACGCGACACCAAATTCCGTTTGTGGAATGCGATGCTACATGACCAAGGGTTCTATCCACATAGCAAGGTGCTAGGCAGGGCATCGAAGTGATCGAGGGGGATTGGTTTCATAACTTTATAGGAATTTAATCCACAAAGGGGACATGGTTTGTGGTAGGACAATTTGTTTCATGGTCTACCCATTATTATGTTTGCTTCATTATTTTTCCCCCATACTATGAGTTTATGCCTATGGGAATTTGTCGGAAGAGGTTTGTGCCTCATCGATCAATCTCTTTAGATATCACTCAAAATTCTATTAAATCCTCTAAAAATGGTCCTCTTACTAGATCCCCTTTGGGTCCTTTAACATATTGTTCAGGAAGCCATATATTGGGATCCCACAAAACCTTTTATGTTAGCCCCTAGGGAGATCACTCGGCCCGTGGATGACTCTGTCAACTGAGCCCCGTGGGGCTATGGTTCCTAGTGGAAAAACTAACTACCTCAATCCCATTAATTAATTTGTCTTGATCATGGGGTGCTTCTAGTTTTTCCTCATTCATTAACAATCGAGTCCATGGGGATTGAATATTGGGGTGTAATTGTCCGCCTCCATTTTTCCAATAATGCGGTTCACGACAAGAGTCGTAGGATGGGGGGGATTCTCCACCATGATTACACTAACGACATGGTTTGCTACTTCTGAAATTTTTTTCTTCATTCCGAGTAATACTTGGTTTGTGGGAGACTTTTTCTAAGAACAATTCTTGGGATTCAGTATGAAGACCACTTTGGGTCCTTTTCTAAATTTGGCTTCTCCAAAAAAATTCTCTATATCCTTCAGCCAATTAGTTTCATTCCTGTTCCGAATTTAGGAGAGTATCTACCTTCCATTTGCAATGTCTTCATGACACTATAGTCATATAGACTAAACATATAATAAATTATTGAAAGCTAATAATAATTTTTCAAATTGTTTTCATAAAAACCCACTTCAAGGGCACAACATATCATTGTTTCCAAACATATAAATATTGAAATTTCCTTGACTACTCAAAATGAGATCCATAATAATATAATAAATCCATGTTGAAGGTTTAGATTTGATTTCTAGCAGTTAAAGGAATGTCACAAAAATTTATAAGTACAAATGTTATCTTCAAAAGAATATTATAATATATAAACTATATGTACAATCTAAGTGAAACATTACACTATTCAGAGTTTTTTGTTATTTATAAATAGTTCATGTGAATTAGATTTTTTTTCAATTAAGTTTTTGAATTTCATTTTATTTCCATAAAATAACAATTATTTATTTTAAGAAATAGGTTTTTTAATATATACAATGTGACATTGTAGTACATCAATGTTTATGACCCTCGGTACCACAACTTGGCTTATAATCCTCACACCCACTTCGTGTCATATGTCTCTATCACTTTGGTATCCTAGATATAGGTACTGATTCCTCTTCTGGTAGTGTTGTGGGTGCCTACATATACTACTATGTAGAGGATAGTGTGACATCATATGTGGAGGGCCTCCCAACATCATATGTGGATCCATATGGACTTGAAGATCCTAAATATGGAATAAGTATGAAACCAAATAAGTCACTATCAGCAAGAGTGGGGTCTACTATTTTTTGTATTTCCGCACCTAGTCTATAGTCAATCGCAATTAACTGAGATAGATATTCCATATGTATCACATAAATATCTTCCTATTGTTCAAGATACTCAATCGGCTCTGCAGGATCATCTTTATCTGGAGAAGTGGCATCTGTATGAGCCTCTCTAGGACGTTTATGTCCTCTTCTCAGCCTTCATTGATGTCCATGTCTTTATCCTCCAGTTGGTGATGGTGTTGGTGGTGCATCATCCTCAACAGATATAAGGCCCCAGCCTTAAACCTTTCTTAATATTGAATTACATGAATAATTCACATTGAGGATCTTTTCATGGTTTAGAGTTTTAGAGAATTAGGACATAACTATTACATATCAAAAGATTACAAAGTAGACACTTCTACTAAGTTTCCATAAAATAAAAACTCTTAAAAAGAAATATGTCTAGTTCCATGTTTTAGATATCATGACTTTCCCTTGATCCCATCCATGACCCTATTCCACATTACGTCTTGTGAGAAACATTTCAAAAAAACATGGGGTGAGCATAACAAACTTAGTAAGGGATACACAAAGAATGAAAACTGTTAGTTTTTCAAAACAACAAGTAAACCATGTATACTTTATCAATGTAATACTTTTCACCTTTATGAGGTAGTAAAAACTCTTCACTGAATAAAATATCATTACTTACCCTTTTGTAACAAGAAAATTACCATAAACCCATATAAAGAACACATAACATATAAAGGTTACTTGGGACATAAACATACTTAAATAAATAACCATACGGTCAACTTCCACACATATCACTTAATGGAATAGCCATACGGCTGACTTCCATACCCAATGCATTGGGGGTCATAACGTAACCACCTGTCCTGGTATTCATGGCACCACTCGTCATATGGTTTATCACGTAACTACCCGTCAAATGTCCCAGTACAATTATAAAATCATAATACATAAAACAAATATAATGGAAAGAAAACATTTCCACACTTTGATCACAATATATCACTTAAATATATTGACATAACAAGTCCATTATAAAAACCAATTTCAATACCAAGATACATAAAAGATTATCTGTTATTTATTTCATTTTAAAAACATTACGACTTGTTGAGGAATCCAAAGACCAAATAATACTCGCAGCGGTGGAAAAGGTCGTTGTCACCGCGTATGTTAAAAGAAACTTTCATTTTTTTCGTTTAGTAAAACACTTCGTATAAAAAGATTCTTTTTGAATAAAATTAAAATTCAAAGGGGTTTATACACCGTATAAAAGAATGTTTTGTATAAAACAAAATATGCCTCAATGAAAGGATATTGAGACGAAGTCCCTTACCTCGTGTACGACGTGACTCGATTGCTCTTTAATCTCCCGAATAATAAACTAAAGTTAATTTATACTTTCTTAAGAACCTTTTTAAAATTTATTATTCCTTTTATATAACTTATTTCCATGTTATAAATTTTATGTAATCATTTAATTTAATAAAGTTCATTTTGTCGATATTTGGTACTTAAGTCAAAAATGGACTTCTTAAAATTACATGTTGTTTATGTGTTAAAAGGTTCATTATATCCAGAATGATATTCATGATTTGGATATCATATATATCATATATATGTCCAGAATATACATTAATTTATAATAGTACATAACATTTAGAGGTATGAAATGAAATGCACCGTTCATGGAGACGGTAAGCCGTACGTACGCATGAACGCTACTTTCATTTATATTTCATATTTAATGGGGTGAAATCATAAAGATATAAGGGTATATTATAATTCTAGTATAACATCATATATAATAACATTAACTCCATCCTTTATACGTCCCACATATGGCATTAACGAATCAAATCACTTTGAGGGGGCGATAGTCCGTACTTCCTAAAATGAAATTATCGTGTTTACCGACAATGGAAACCATAAAGGTAAGCTAAAAATGAAAAATACAGAAGCATAAGGAAAACATAAACATAATATATATCATATATAAATATATTTACATCTTAATTTCCACCATGAAAGGTGTTAAAAGAAGATTGAACAATCATCGTTTCGTGAGGCAGAAAATCGCCAACCACAGAAACAATATGTTCTTTAACCATTAGACGAAGGTGTGTGTAGGTGTATCTCTAATACTTCTCATAAAAACATCCTAGTATATTTAAGATACTGGTGTTGTTACAAAATAAATGAATAAAAAGAGTTTAGGGGGTTGTAGAAGCAAAATAAAACATAAGAACACAAGAGAAAACACTACATTTAAATCGGGTAACTCTTCTTAGTTTGAACCAAAAGGGTTCCTTGAAGATATTTCTGCCCAAGGTAAGGATTAATGGATGAGGAGAGAGATGTGGAAAGATAAAATGAGCAGATCTTGGCTGAACCAAAGGCTTGAGAGGTGTGAGTATGGAGGTAGAGGTGGGGGCCTTTATAAGAGGAGAGGAGGGTCACTCTTGGAAAATTAAGAAAATATACTTTATTATAAAATGATTTTTAGATAAAAAAAGGTCCCAAAATTATAAATTTAGAGTATAAGGTGATAAGGGTTCTAAATCCACCCATATAATAGGTTTTTGACAATTTTAGGTCTTAGATTTTACATTATCGTTTCATTTTATTTAAATCATTAAATAATGAGGTAATCGATGCATCATCATGGTGTCATAAATAATTTAATTTATTTAATGTCTAAAATTTATAAAACAAATATCATGATGTATGCAATATTTTTAGATTTAAAATGAATATTTATAGTCAAAATTATTATTTGTATAACCCCATTTAAAAATTGTTTTAGTAAAACATCTCATGTTTGTGAAATTTTTATTTTAACATTAAATAAAAAGTTATTAATGTCATTTTCCTACCAAAGTGGCTCCATGGGGTCCCCAAGTTTACCCATGGATTGTCTTAGTCGGCCATGACACATCCAATAAGGGTAAGACTTGTGTCTAGGTCATTAAAACATTATTTTTACCTTAAACTACACTAATTACCTCTAATCGTGATTAATAAACTTAAAAGTTACTATTCACCAAAAAATTATTTTAATCCCATTAAACCACATTTTACTTACTAATGACAACCATGTATGTAAGATTTTTGAAATTCAAAACACATATGTGGTAATGTTTCATTTAAACAAAAAAATCGGTTTTTTTAACTGTCACTTAGTGGTTTCACTATTCATCAAAAATTGATGTTTTTCAGAAAAATACCAAAAATTCACCCTAAGCTATATTTCATATTCAAAATTAAAAAATGATGTCTATTTTACATAATTAAAAACATATAAGTTGCATTAATTAATTTAATAACTAATTCCCACTATCAAAATAAATAGCGTGTTTTTATGAAACAATATGTATCAGAAGATTGATACTAGTTTAAGTCCAATTTCAAAGTGAAATTAATTCTAACGACCACTATTAGATTAAATGGTAAAAATATATTCTAATTTAACTTTAAAAAAAATTAACAATATAATCTAATCATATAAAAAAAATTATATTAAAAAGAGGTTTTGAATTAAAATACAACATTTTCACTATTCATTTAAAAAATGAACTTTATCGGAAAAATACCAAAAATTTACACAAAGTAAATTTTGATGTCATAATTCTAAAGAAGAATTTTGTTAGGTCCAATAGAATGTATAAGGGTGACCAAAACTATATTTAATGATAGTTCACCATCAAAAGGAGATAGTTCGACCTTTTAGTGAATATTAGAGTATCTATGCCTGAAATTGAATTCTTTTCTTATTTTAAGCCTTTATCTTTTATTGGATAAAAGTAAAAACATTTAACAAACATATATGATCATATTTTAGTTATTTCTATTCATTCCCGCCAATACAATGGCTACGTGTTAACTACCATTTAAAATAATATTATTTTATTACTAGTGTGCAACGTAAGATTTCAAAGAATCTCTTTGTTGCGTATCGGGTACGCTATCGAACATAGAAACCCATTAATGTAAAATAAATTTTTAATTCTAAAATATTAATAAATATGAAAATGTTTTATTCTTTATTTACCAGGGATGTTACATCCTTCCCCCCTTTTGGGAATTGCATCCTCACAATTTTATTCACTTATCAAAATAAGTAGGGGTATTTATCCCTCATCGCATTTTCAGATTCCCATGTTGCCTCTTAAACCATATAGTTTTCCCACAAAACCTTTACCTGGTGAATTACCTTATTTCACAACACTTGCTCTCTTCGGTTAAGAATCTGGACTGGTTGTTCTTCATAAGATAGATTCTCTTCCAACTGAACTACCTCTAGGCTCAAAACATGAGATGGATCTGGAATATACTTTCTCATCATCGAAACAAGAAAAACATTGTGTACCTAAGATAAACTCGGAGGTAAAGCCACTCGGTAAGCAACTGATCCAACTCTCTCCAAAATTTCATATGTTCCAATGAACCTTGGACTTAGCTTTCCTTTCTTACCAAATCACATCACACTTTTCCACGGCGAAACTTTGAGAAAAACATGATCACCGACCTCGAAAGATAGATCCTTCCTCCTGTTGTCTGCATAACTTTACTATCTTCTCTGAGCTGTTCTCAAGTGTTTCGTGTTGAGTCAATAAGGTTTTCCTTATAACTTTTCCATTCCTTCTTATTTTGAAAATCACAAACACCTTATCTTAAGAAAAATCTCTTTTATAAGAAAATTCTCTTTTATAAGGAAAATCGCTTTTATAAGAAAAATTATCCTTATCATATATTTATCCATATTTTTCTTAAGTATGAGATTCGGATTCATTTTCTCAGAATCGTTGAAACTTTGATATAAGGCATTCTGTTTTGGGATTCGGATTCTGGATAAGAACTATAAGGAAGTTTCATTCCGAATTCCGGATATGAACTCTGACAAAGTTCTATTCCAGATTCAGGATACGAATTCTGAAGAAGAATTCTCATTACGAATTCTAATGATGAAATCTCATTACGAATCTTAATGAAGAAATCTCATTACGAATTCTAATGGTGAAATATCATTATGAATCTCAATGAAGAATTCTCATTACGAATTCTGATAATTAAATCTCATTACGAATTCTAATGATGAAATCTCATTACGAATCTTAATGAAGAATTCTCATTACGAATTCTAATGATGAAATCACATTACGAATCTTGATGAAGAATTCTCATTACGAATTCAGATGACGAATTATCATTCCGAATTCTCATTCCGAATTCACCTATTAAACAGAATCTGATTATCTTTGTTTTATACACTCGGAATTTATTCACTCCGAACCTTCACTCCGAAGTTTTCATTCCGAACTTTTATGTTAGAGTTTAAAATGATGTCGTACATTCTGTTACACTTGTTTTGTTATAAAATGATGTCATCTGTTTTGTTTTAAACTAACTGTTGTCTAAGTGACATGTGTGCAGGTCCCTCCGATCTTTAAGGAAAATATGACAGTTGGAGAAGGAGCCGACCTTACCTATAAATAGGAGCTCATTTGAAAGATCTCGGAACTGATGACAGATTAACAACTTGGTTTTGTGCCTACATGCTGTTGAAGTGATTTCTAGAGAGAGAGGCTCTTATTAACTCTCAAAGCTTCGTGCGACTCCGAATGTTGGTGATTACATTCAAGGGCTTCCGGGGATAGAAGACAGAGGTGCCGACTACCTTAAAGTTCAAGGGCTTCCTTGTTGAGGAGGACAGAGGTTTCCAACTACCTTGAAGTTGAGGACTTGCGGGGATAGCAAGACAGAGACTCCAATCTTCGTATCGAGGGATTACCCTGGTGTGGGTAAGACAGAATTGCTTGAAAGTATAAATCAAGGGACCTTTATCCAAGGTTGTTGGATACCCTTCTCTTTGGGTTAAAAGACTTATATCTTGTTACTAGTAGTTTTACTACTTGTTTCTATTCCGCTGCATTTTGTAATATAAGGAAAATATAACTTTCTTATACTTCCTTACTTGTACTCTGATTAATTTAGATTCTATACTCTTTAAGGTAGAATCTCATATTGTAACCTTTTGTTAAGTTTCAATTTCTGAAACCATCTTTCTGGAACCCTCATTCGGAATCTCTTTCCTAGTTTGCATTCGGTGTTAGAGGTGTTGTGAATTTTCTTAGTTTAACTTTGTTAAACTTATCCCTTTTCCTTTGCTTAAGGAAAACATAGTTATTCTTAACTAACTTTAAAGGTTCCAAAGGAATTTTTAAAGTATACAATTCACCCCCCCTCTTGTATATTGAGCATCTACATTACTATTTCGATCCTACAATTGGTATCAGAGGTTGGAAACCTCTTACTCTATACCAATCTTACAATTGGTATCAGAGGAGGTCTCTGAAATAATTGTACTCACATACAAGTTTTTCTTGCTCACTTTAACCTTCCAAACTTTATCATTCCGAATTTGTCCATTCCGGACTTTCTCATTCCGAACATAGTGATTACGATTCTTTGCTACTAACAAGTTTGTGTGCAAAGTTATTTCTGGTATGGTAGGAATTAATGTTGGATAAATTGACAATATGAATCCTACAAGACCACCTATATTTGATGGTAATGACTATGAATACTGGAGAGATCGTATGAAGACTTTTGTTATCAATACTGGAGTAGACAACTTTGTTATGCTTACTGGTGATTATAAAATTCCTGACAAGAAGTTAGAACCTTTATTAACCAGGAAAAGCAAGAATATCAACTCAACTATATGGTACGCAACACTGTACTATGTTCAATGACTAGAAATATATATAGCCAAATTTCTTCTTGTGAAGCAGCTAATTGTATATGGAAGAAGTTAGAAGTTACACACTTTGGAACTTCTAAAGTGATTGAGACTAGAAGAGCTATGCTTAGAGCTGAATATCATGGCTTCAATTTTCCTTATGGAGAACCTATCTGTAAAGTTCAACAAAGATTTATGACCATTGTCAAAAGTCTACAATCTATGGGAGAAAAAGGTTTAGATGATGAAGCTCTTGTGGACAAGATAATTGATATTATTCCCAATGAGTGGGAATCCAAGAGAACAACTATAGATGAGAACAGGAAGGTCACTCAAATTACTCTTGATGAATTATTTGGAACTCTTCTACAACATGAAACAAGAATGAAGAGACATGCTGACAACATACAGAAGAAGAATGGAAATGGTACTGTTGCTTTTACTACAACTTCAAATCAGATGAAAGCTAAGACTCCTGAGAGAGTAACCAGATCCAAGTCTAAGAAAGTCATTTTCCAATCTGAATCTAGTGAGAGTGAAGTCTCGGAAAATGAATTAGCCAATCTTGCTCGAAGGATGAACAAGATAGCTAGACAGAGGAACTTTCAATCCAAGTATAAGAAAAAGGATAAGAAAGATAAGAAAGATGGTGAAGTTACTTGTTATGAATGCAAAAGAGCTGGACATATTAGACCAGATTGCCCTATGCTCAAAAAGAAAGAAAGTAAGGAAAGACATTCAGATAGGAACAGAAAGAAGTATTATAAAGCTAAAGCTAAGAAAGTTCTGAAAGCTAATGATACCTGGAGTGCCATTGGTGGTGACTCTTCAGATGAATATTCTGATTATTAATCTTCAGGACAGAAGAATCTTGGTCTTATAGCCAGATTACCTATTGATAATCATTGTCTTATGGCTAAGGTACGAAATGCTGAATCATTGACCAATGTTTCTTTAAATTCCAATGATAGTAAGTATTATAACTCTTCTGATGAAGAATCATCTTCTGATAAAGAAAATACTTTACCTACTTATGAAGAAGTCTCTAGGTTTGCTGAACTTCTTGAGATTGAGAATTCCAAACTCAACAAGAAACTTGACTAAGAAAACTCTAGGAATTCTATTCTTACAAAAGAGATATCAGATCTTTCTAAAGATCTTGATAAGAAAAATGCTGATTTTGAAAGTATTTCAAAAAATCTTGAGGAAGTGAGTTCTGAGAAGAACAAACATTCTAAAGAATTAGAAAAAGTAATTTCTAATAAAAATATTTTCGAGCCTAACTCTAGTTCTAAAACTAATGATTTTGAGGATAAAAACTTGGTTGTAAAACTCAAGTCCGAAATTTTTTCCTTAAAGAAGTGTTTATCAAACTTTACCCATGGTAAGGAAAATTTTGATAAGATGTATTCCCAAATACGAACTTTAAGAAATAAATCCGGATTTGGTTATACCCATGAAAAACCTATTTTCAGTAACAATTATTTTGTTCCTCAAAGTGCCCCATTTTGTACCAAGTGTCAATGTGGTGGTCACTGGGAAAAGAATTGTTCCTTAAACAAAACCCAATCTCTAGGATTTCACAAAGCTTACTTTTCTAAAAAAATGTGGGTTCCTAAAATTTTATTGTCTGGAAATCTCGGATCCAAACAAGTTTGGATTCCGAAAGTCTAATTTTCTTCTTGATTTCAGGATAATAAAGAAAGTACCAGCAACAATACATGGTACATGGATAGTGGATGTTCCCGGCACATGACTGGTAACAAAATATTTTTTGAAAAGATTATCAAAACGAAATGAGGAAAGGTAATTTTCGTAGATAATTCTAAGGGAGAGATTGTTGGTATTGGTAATATTGTTCTTTTAGGTAAAACCTTGATTTCAAATGTTCTTTTTGTTAAGGGGCTTAAGAACAACCTCATTAGCATAAGTCAGTTATGTGATGAAGGTTACCTTGTGAATTTTAGGAATGATAAGTGTTTAGTTCACAATTCCAAGGAAGAATTTATTCTCTCAGCCAACAGGCAAGAGAATGTTTACACCTTAAACTTAGAAGACCTAATAAGCCAAGATCTACCATGCCTATGTGCAATAGAAGATCATTCCTGGTTATGGCATAGAAGATTAGGACACTGTAACCTTAGGAACCTGTGTAAACTCTCTAAGAAGAAACTAGTTAAGGATCTACCGGAACTTAGATTTGATTATTCTAATGTTTTTGATCCTTGTCAATATGGAAAGCAACATAAATCTAGTTTTAAGTCAATCGGTGAAGTCTCAACAACCGATGAATTACAGTTAGTGCACATGGATCTTTTTGGTCCAACAAAAATTGGAAGTATTGGAGGCAAATACTATGTGTTTGTTCTAGTTGATGATTACACTAGATTTACTTGGGTCTATTTTCTAGCAAAGAAATCTGAAGCTTTTTCCTATTTCAAAAGTTTTAGAGCTCAAGTTAAAAATGAGAAAAACCTTCCATTGAAAACTATTCATAGTGATCATGGAGGAGAATTTCAAAATTCATATTTTGAAACTTTTTGTAGTAAGAAAGGTATTAATCACAATTTTTTAGCACCTAGAACTCCTCAACAGAATGGTGTAGTTGAAAGAAGAAATAGAATTCTTCAAGAGATAACTAGAACCATGTTGAGTGAATATTCTATTGCTAGACATTTCTGGGCTGAAGTTGTAAGTACTGCTTTCTATACTATAAATCGAGTTTTGATTAGACCATTTCTTAATAAAACTCCTTATGAGTTATGGAATGGTAAAAACCAAGACTATCCTACTTCAAGGTTTTTGGTTGCAAAGTATTCATTTTGAATACTAAAGATAACTTACATAAATTCACACCAAAATCTGATGAAGGAATTTTCTTAGGTTATTCCACAACTTCTAAGGATTATAGAGTTTTTAATAAAAATACCTGCACTGTTGAGGAAACAGTACATATAAAATTTGATGAATCAGATCCTTTTGTTTTTAAACCATCTCAACTTACATCTTCAGATGTGTTTTCAAAAACTGTTTGTCAACCTTTGATAGAAGAACCTTCTGATAAGGAAATTGTTCTAGAAGATACTTCTGAAACATTTACCCCAGAAGACTTTCTACCCTATGTTGATGAACAGATTTTACAAAACCCAAATCAGGTGTTTCTTAAGAATCATCCCAGTGATAGTATCATTGGTGATGTAAACCAACCTGTAAGGACTAGAAGTTCCTTAAGAAATGAAGTAGAACATCTAGCATTTATTTCCCAATTAGAACATAAAAGCACTGATGAAGCTTTAGGTGATGATGATTGGATTAAAGCCATGCAAGATGAACTAAATGAATTCGAAAGGAATAAAGTCTGGACCTTGGTTGAAAGACCTAAGGAAACTTCTGTTATTGGAGTAAAATGGGTTTTCAGAAATAAATGTGATGAAAATGGAGTCATTGTTAGAAATAAAGCTAGACTTGTTGCTAATGGATATAATCAGCAAGAAGGAATAGACTATGAAGAAACCTATGCTCCAGTAGCTAGAATTGAATCTATCCGAATTCTACTTGCCTTTGCAGCCTTCTTTAATTTCAAACTTTTCCAAATGGATGTGAAATGTTCTTTTCTTAACGGTTATGTTCAAGAGGAAGTTTTTGTTGAACAACCTCCTGGCTTTGAAGATACAAACCATCCTGATCATGTTTTTAGACTTATCAAAGATTTGTATGGCCTTAAACAAGCCCCACGAGCATGGTATGATAGACTCACAGGATTTTTTCTTAAAAATAACTATGTTAAGGGAAATTCAGATCCAACCCTTTTTATAAAGAAAGATAATAAAAATGTTTTGATTTTTCAAATTTATGTTGATGACATTATATTTGGTTCAACTCAGCAATCTTTGACTGACTCTTTTGCTAGTCTAATGAAATCTGAGTTTGAAATGAGTATGATGGGTGAGTTAACATTTTTCCTTGGTTTTCAAATTTCTCAAAAACCAGAAGGAACCTACATATCTCAACATAAGTATATTAAAGATCTTCTTAAAAAGTATGGTTATGACAACACTAAGAGTATAAGTACTCCCATTGGTACCTCAAACTCTTTAGATCTTGACGAAGCTGGAAAACCAGTAGATCAAACATCTTTTAGAGGTATGATTGGAAGTCTACTTTACTTAACATCTAGTTTACCAGACTTAATGTTTTCAGTATGCTTATGTGCAAGATATCAATCCAATCCTAAGGAATCTCACTTAAAGGCAGTAAAAATAATTTTTCGCTACCTTAAGGGAACCATGGATCTAGGATTATTTTATACTTCTGGAAATGACTTTGTTCTAAAAAGATTTTCTGATGCTGATTTTGGTGGATGTAGAATGGATAGAAAAAGTACATCCGGAACTTGTCATTTCTTAGGAGATTCTTTAGTCTCTTGGTCATGCAATAAGAAACATTTTTTAGCTCTCTCCACTGCTGAAGCTGAATATGTAGCAGCTGGAAGTTGTTGTGCTCAAGTGTTGTGGATGCAACACACACTCACAGACTATGGCTTGAGTTTTACTAAAACTCAAATTTTGTGTGATAACACAAGTTCCATTGCCCTTAGTAAAAACCATGCACATCACTCTCATGCAAAACACATAGATATTAGGCATCACTTTCTTAGGGATCACACACTTAAAGGAGATATTATTCTTCAGTTTATCGGAACGCAAGATCAACTTGCTGATATTTTCACAAAATCTTTGCCTTCTGATAGATTTGAATATATTAAACAAAAGTTAGGAATGATAACCGTAAGGTAATCTTTCTTAATTAACTTTCTGTTGAAAAAGTCTCCTTACAGTAATAAACTCCTTTTCATAGGGGGAGTACATTTGATTGTTTGTTTAACAAAGTTTTTCAAAATTTATTTTCAAACTTTTTGGAACAACGATTTCCGGAATGGAACTTCCGGAACAAAATTTTTTGATTGGACAGTTTCGTATAGAATACATCTGGAATGGAAGTGTTCTTATTGAAAATTTCTGGAATGAAAATTTATGTACTGGCAGTTTCATAACCAGGTTTTTGTATCGATGTTTTTACTCATAATGTATTTTTCGTAATGTATTTTTTCGTACTAAGTTCTTCGTACTGTTTTTTTTTCTTCTTAAGTTTGTTTTTCGTACTGAGTTTTCCGTAATGAGTTTTTCGTACTAAGTTTATTTTTCATAGTAAAATTTTTGCGAAATCTGCCATTACGAATAATTCCCTAAGCCAATCTGAAAGGTATGATTTCCTTCCTCATGTTTTCGTAGTCATATTTTACTTGCTGGAATTTTCTTGTACTAAGTTTTCGGATTATAGTTTTCTTAAATCTTTGTTTTAATAAAAACCTCAAAAAGATCGGATTCAAGTTTTCAACCGTCAGATCTAATCGCAGCTCATTCCAACCGTTAGATCAACTGTGGAATGTGAACCGTCATCTCGTCGCCTATATAAAGGGGATCCAAAAAATCGTCCCACATCGATCTCAAGCTCTTGTGTCTCGAATCTCTGCCTCTCAGATTTAAGGCCGTTCCGAACTACAGTTGTCTCCGTTCAGAACTTCTCAGAGAACTTCAGATCCGAATGTCTGTGGAGTTAGCATCTCAAGAAATGTCATCCACTAAGCCTATTTCTCAGTGGTTAGTTTACAGAGAAAGGTTAGTCCATCCGGTTTTCTTCAGCAACTACGATTCTATCATTTCAAAGAATATTAAGTTGAATGGCTGGGAAGATGTTGCGGTATCAAAAACTGGGAACCAAGATGAAGTATATTCAGACTTACTTGTCGAGTTTTATGAGTCAGTTTCTTTCTTCAAGGAAGATAATAGGGAGAAGTTCTCTTTTAAGTCTTATGGAAATACTTACAAGCTTTCTCACACCAAGGCTGCAAGCTTGGTAGGGATGTCTTATGAAGGAGAAGCCGAGTTTATTTCTCATGTGTTGCCAGACTCTAAGGGTAGCTTCAACAAGGAAAAAACCTTAGAAACTCTCGGACTGGCTGATGACAAGGCTCCAAATATTGCAAGTCTATCTACAAACTTCCGAATTATAGAGTTATGGGTGCAAGGACTTATCGTACCGAGGAAAGGGGATAAAGATAGCTTGAAGAAAAGTTAGATCTATATCTTAGATTTCCTGATAAATCTAAGGAAGTTTAACTTGATGAAGCATATTCTTCTTACTATTGAAAATTTGAAGAAGGGGAATCTGAGAGCTCAGATTATTATGTATCCAGCAATCCTCTCCAAGTTGATTGTTCGGTGCCTTGATTCTTTCAAGGAGGCTTGAAAATCTAAGCCAAGAGTTTGCAAGATCATGTTGGTCTGCGATGGTACTCTGAAAAGTATGAATGTGGCTTTCAACAAGGAAACTGGTGAATTCTTCTATTTGCCAAATCAAGAAGAAACGGCTCCGAAAGCTGCTGAACCGGAATCATCTAAGCCAGTAAGGAAGAGAAAGATAAAAGAAGTGCTAGTAGAAGCTGAGAATCCCAAGTCTAAGGAAGTCCATTCCACACCTCCAAAGCCTAAGAAGAAGAAAGCCTATCCTGATGAAGTTGTTACAAAGTGGAGAGCTGATAATGAGAAAAGGAAAGAAGGGGATCCGTAGTTCGGATTGGACCCTGCGGAGTCTAAGGCCTTGAAGGAGAAAACTGCTGCTGAGCTTGAAAGACAAGCAAAGCAAAAGAAGCTCAAGAAGAAGATGTCTGAGGCTGAGGTAGCTCAGGATTTATTGAAATTCAATGAAATGGTTTCAGCAACCATTCCAGTTCCGAGATCTTTTTCCTTGGAATCTCTACCTGAGACTCCAGGAAGAAATCTTGTTGCTCTGGAAGAAGCTGTTGCTAATAATACTGAGGAGGTAGAGCAAGTTGAAAAAGTGGAACAAGTAGAAGAGGGTGCTGAAGGAAGTGGTGAAACAGGAGATGTGCTGAAACAAGTAGATGATTACAAAGGGACACCTTCGGAACACTTATCACTCCGGACTTCAGAAGCTGAATTTTCGAAGCTAGTTACTCCAGCAATGGAAGAAGAGAAAGGAGAAGAAGAAGTTTCCTATCCTGGAGAAGAAGAACAACTTTTACATGATATTTCTCAGATGAAAAACGTAGAGGATGGTCTTCACGAAGTTGCTGATGAGGAAGATAATGTTGTTCAAGTTTCTGATAGTGAGAAGAGAACTCTGGAATAGGATTCAATTTCGGAAAAAGACAAGGGAAAGAAAATTCTTGCTGATACTCCGAGCTCAGAAGTAAGGAAGAGAAAGGAAGTTGGTAGCTCTTCAAAGAGAAAGCTTCAACTTGTTGAGGAAGAAAACTCTCCATGCAAGATTTCAGATTCGGAGTTATCCTCGTTGGGGCATGACTTTGTTGTTCAGTCCTTAAAGAAGTTGGTGGGAACCATTCCGACCTTCTCTAGTATCGACTCAAGATGCCAGATGCTCCAACATGCATTGAATCAGAAAACCGACTCCGTATCTATGGTTATGGATAAGTGCGTTGAGATTGAGGCTCAGTTCAAAACCTTCTTTGTTGGTTACGAAGCTCATAAAATATTTTGCAAAAGGATGACAAGCTAGTCGAAGAAGACTGTGGAAGAGATGAGGTTGCTTGATGAGTTTCAAGACAATGTTAGAGATGCCTTTGAGACCGAGGACAAGAAGATAAATGAGATGACTTCCTCCTTTGAAGAAAAGCTGACTGAAGAAAAGAACTTCTGGATCCAAGAAATCAGGGATCTGAATGGGAAGTTAAATTCTGTTTCTCAGAATTGGAAATTTGAAAGGGATCATCGGATCGATTTTGAAGAAAGGATGAAGGCTCAGGAAGAGAAGATCAAAGCTCGGGAAGAAAAGCTGAAAGCCCAGGAAGAAAAAATTGAAGCTCAATCCGCAAGAATAGTGGTCTTAGAGAAGCAAGCTGAAGAAGATCATAAAGACTTAAAGAAGATCAAGACTATTCTAAAGGGGCTCATGTCAAAGGAAAAAGATCCGAAATGACCAAATCCGATCTTTTTGTTGTATTTTTTTGTTACTGATCATTCCAAATCTAATGAAAATTGCGTATCTCATTTCCATTGTTGTCATTACTAATCTTTCAGGTACTTTGTTATTTTTTTTCCATTCCCTCCAATTATTTTTGAAAATCACAAAGGGGGAGAAGGAAAAGATCCTTAAGAAAAAGAGGAACTCTAATAAGAGTTGATCAAAGGGGGAGAAAGAAAAATACCCAAGGAAAAAGAACTCTAATAAGAGTTTGTTTAAAGGGGAGTTTTTCTTAAATAAGACTTTCTTATGAAATATCACTCCGGAAATATGAATACGATCCTTAGAGTTTCAAAGCCTAAGGGGGAGTTAGTCGTATTCATCTATATCCTTAAAACAAGGGAGATAAGCATTAATATGTTTCTTTCTTCTTAGATTTTTTTTCGTAAGGATGTTTGTGATTTCCAAAAAGGACGAGATTGTTGAGTCAATAAAGTTTTCCTTATGAATTTTCCATTCCTTCTTGTTTTGAAAATCACAAACACCTTATCTTAAGAAAAATCGCTTTTATAAGAAAAATCACTTTTATAAGGAAAATCGCTTTTATAAGAAAAATTATCCTTATCATATTTTTATCCATATTTTTCTTAAGTATGAGATTCGGATTCATTTTCTCGGAATCGTTGAAACTTTGATATAAGGCATTCTTTTTTAGGATTCGGATTCTGGATAAGAACTATAAGGAAGTTTCATTCCGAATTCCGGATATGAACTCTGACTAAGTTCTATTCCAGATTCAGGATACGAATTCTGAAGAAGAATTCTCATTACGAATTCTAATGATGAAATCTCATTACGAATCTTAATGAAGAAATCTCATTACGAATTCTAATGGTGAAATCTCATTACGAATCTCAATGAAGAATTCTCATTACGAATTCTGATAATGAAATCTCATTACGAATTCTAATGATGAAATCTCATTAAGAATCTTAATGAAGAATTATCATTACGAATTCTAATGATGAAATCACATTACGAATCTTGATGAAGAATTCTCATTACGAATTCAGATGACGAATTATCATTCCGAATTCTCATTCCGAATTCACCTATTAAACAGAATCTAATTATCTTTGTTTTATACACACTGAATTTATTCACTCCAAACCTTCACTCCGAAGTTTTCATTCCGAACTTTTATGTTAGAGTTTAAAACGATGTCGTACATTCTGTTACACTTGTTTTGTTATAAAACGATGTCGTCTGTTTTGTTTTAAAATAACCGTTGTCTAAGTGACACGTGTACAGGTCCCTCCGATCTTTAAGGAAAATATGACCGTTGGAGAAGGAGCCGACCTTACCTATAAATAGGAGCTCATTTGAAAGAGCTCGGAACTGATGACTGATGAACAACTTGGTTTTGTGCCTACATGCTGTTGAAGTGATTTCTAGAGAGAGAGAGGCTCTTATTAACTCTCAAAGCTTCGTGCGACTCCGAATGGTGGTGATTACATTCGAGGGCTTCCGGGGATAGGAAGACAGAGGTGCCGACTATCTTAAAGTTCGAGGGCTTCCTTGCTGAGGAGGACAAAGGTTTCCAGCTACCTTGAAGTTGAGGACTTGCGGGGATAGCAAGACAGAGACTCCGATCTTCGTATCGAGGGCTTACCCTGGTGTGGGAAAGACAGACTTGCTTGAAAGTATAAATCAAGGGACCTTTATCCAAGGATGTTGGATACCCTTCTCTTTGTGTTAAAAGACTTATATCTTGTTACTAGTAGTTTTACGACTTTTTCTATTCCGCGGCATTTTGTAATATAAGGAAAGTATAACTTTCTTATACTTCCTTACTTGTACTCTGATTAATTTAGATTCTATATGCTTTAAGGTAGAATCTCATATTGTAACCTTTTGTTAAGTTTCAATTTCCGGAACCATCTTTCTGGAACCCTCATTCGGAATCTCTTTCCTAGTTTGCATTCGGTGTTAGAGGTGTTGTGAATTTTCTTAGTTTAACTTTGTTAAACTTAGCCCTTTTCCTTTGCTTAAGGAAAACATAGTTATTCTTAACTAACTTTAAAGGTTCCAAAGGAATTTTTAAAGTATACAATTATCCCCCCCTCTTGTATATTGAGCATCTACATTACTATTTCGATCCTACATTTCAGAATCAACTAAACTTTTTCTACCATATCTTCTACCAGTTCTGGTCCCATCATCTTCCTTTCACCCACTTCATCCCAAAAAGATGGAGTTTGACACCACATCCCATATAATACCTCAAACGGTGCCATCTGTATACTAGAATGAAAACTGTTATTATATGAAAATTCAACCAAAGAAAGATGTTGGTCCCAACATCCTTGATAATCCATCGATCAAGCACATAGCATATCCTCTAATGTCTGAATTGTTCGTTCTGACTGCCCATCTGAATGAGGATGAAAAGCTGTACTAAAATTTAATTCAGTACCCAACGACTTCTGAAGGCCCTTCCAAAAGTTAGAAGTAAACCTAGGGTCATGATCAGATACAATGGATAGGGGAACTCCATGCAACCTGACTATCTCTTTAAGATACAATCAAGAAAGTTGATCTAGAGAGAAGGTATCTCGAATAGAAAGGAAATGAGCAGATTTAGTCAAGCGATCAACAATAAACCATATTGCATTATTACCTCGAGATGCCTTTGGTAATCCCACAACAAATTCCATGGATATATTTTTCCATTTCCACTCTGGCACTGGTAAAGGCTGAAGAATCCCTTTTGGTAACCGCCACTCAGCTTTAATCTGCTAACAAGTCAAACACATCACAGTAAAATCAGCTATATCTGTTTCCATTCCATACCACCAATAATACTCCATCAGATCTCTGTACATCTTAGTACTGCCAGGAAGAACTGAAAAAGGGGAACTATGAGCCTCACATAACAACTCATTCTTCAATTGTGAATCACTAGGCACACATAATCTCTTCCCAAACCTCAAAACACAATCATTATCAATGTTAAATTCAGGCAACTTACCCTTCTGAACCAGCTCTACCTTTTTCTGCAACCCACTGACTTTCTTCTTCACTTGCATAATTCTGTCTGATAGGGATGATCTCACTGATACCTGAAACAAAACAGAAGAACTTCCTGCACCAAAAACTTATATGCCAAAGTTCATCAAATCAAAAACCAAAGGATCTCATTCCAAATGTAGCATGGTTAATGAAGCCTTACTTTTTCGACTCAAAGCATCAGCCACTTTATTTGCTTTTCCCGGATGGTAATGAATTGTACAATAATAATACTTGATTAATTTTAGCCATATCCTCTATCTCATGTTCAATTCTTTCTAAGTGAATATATACTTTAAACTTTTGTGATCAGTATATATTTCACACTTTACTCCATACAAATGATGCCATAAAATTTTTAGAGCAAAAACAACAGCAGCTAATTCCAAGTCATGTGTAGGGTAATTTACCTCATGAGTTTTCTACTGACATGAAGAATATAAAATTACCTGATCATTATGCATAAGGACACATCCATGTCCCTTCAACAAATCATCACTGTATATAACAAAATCACCATTCCTAGAAGGAAGTGCCAAAACTGGACCATTCACCAATCTTCTTTTCAACTCCAGAAAACAATCATCACATTCTTTTGTCCAGATAAACTTAACACCCTTCCGAGTTAGCTTAGTCATTGGACTAGATAACCGTGAAAAATTTTCAACAATCCGTCGGTAGTAACCTCCCAAACCAAGAAAACTACGGATCTCGGTTACATTTGTGGGTCTTGGCCATTCTTCAACAACTTTTTTTAGCAGGATCAACAGTTATGCCATTTTTTTGAAACAATGTGACCGAGGAAAGAAATTTTTTGTAACCAAAACTCACACTTGCTGAACTTTCCATACAGTTTTTTTTCTTTTAAGGTTTGCAAGATAACCCTTAAATGACTTTCATGCTCCTCTTCACTTTCAAAAAACACCAAAATGTCATCAATGAAAACAACCACCAACTTATCCAAGAACTCATGGAAAATTCTATTCATAAGCTCCATGAATACAGTAGGTCCATTGTTTAACCCAAAAGGCATAAATACAAATTCATAATGGCCATATCTAGTACGGTTCACATTCTCTAGAACGTCTTCCTCTTTTACTTTCAACTGATGGTACCCTGACCTCATGTCAATCTTCGAAAAATAGTGAGCTTCATGGAGCTGATCAAACAAATAATTGATATGAGGCAAAGGATACTTGTTCTTAATAGTAATGTTATTCAAGGCTCTATAATCAATGAAAAGTCTCATTGAACCATATTTATTTTTAACAAACAAGACAGGATCACCCCATAGTGATGTGATAGGTCGAATGAAACCCTTATCTAATAACTCCTGCAATTTCTTCTTTAACTCTAAAAGTTCAACTTGAGCCATTCGATAAGGGGGTTTTGAAATTGGCTTATAATCAGGAACTAAGTGAACAGTAAATTAAACTTCTTGATCATGAATAATACCCAGAAACTCATCAGAAAAAACATCAAGACACTCATTTACCCCTGGCACATCATTAATCTGAATAGTTCCATTATTTTCAACAACATGTGCAAGGTAACATTCATTTATATCTTTTACTAGTTTCTCAACTTCCTGATATGTTATCAAAAGCAAGGGTTCATTCTTGTACACAAACTGAAAATCTTTCTGAAAAGAATCCATTTTAGCTCTACAGTCAATCTTAGCATGATAAACAAAAAGCCAATCCATGCCCAAAATAACATCAAACTCTACTAGAGGCAAAACAATAAGGTTTGCTGGTAGATTTTTTCCGCACACAAGGATAAGATGGTTCTTATAATTTATTTTTGTCTCAACGTTCCCTTCGGGTGTTTTTACCATAAGTTCAGGATTCATATCTTGAGATGGAATTTCTAATTTACTAGAAAACTTCTCAGAAATGAACGAATGTGTAGACCCTGAATCAAACAACACATTAGCATAATCTGAAAAAACAAACAGTGTACCTGATACTACTTCATTCGATGGCCCTACATCAGCTGAAGTAGTTGCAAAGGATTTCACCACCCCTTTCTGCTTGTATTCTGGCTACTTTCCCTCAGTTGAGTTCTTCGTTAGACACTAATTTGCATAATGACCCATTTCATTACACTTAAAACATCTTACCGTTGGATTTTCATTGCCTGCTTGTTCATCTTCCTTACAGTTACGAGCAATATGACCAGACTTACCACACCAAAATCACTTTCCAGACTTTGATAAAAATTCTTCAGGATGAATTGTACCACACTTCTCATAGGATGGATATTTTGTTTTCTTACCTCTTTGTTTCTTTGATGAATTCTTCCACTTTTCCTGCCAACTAGACCTCTTATTCTGTTGTTTGTCAAAGAACACATAATCATCGGAAAACTCCATTTCCACCTTCTCCGCACATCGAACAAGTTTTTCATTACTTTTGAACTCATGAGATGCTAAAGACCTTCGATACCTTGGCTTTAACCCTGAGTAAAAACGGTTGATTTTACTATCAAGATCTCGTATGAAGTTTGGAGCATACCTTGCCAGTCGAGTGAACTTCGCTTCATAACCAGCCTTTAAATCATCCTCCTGCCTCAATTATAGGAATTATTTTCCATCCTAAGACGAACCACCTTAGGAAAATATTTCTCAAGAAACATACCTATGAATTCTTCCCAGTGAAGATCATCAATCTCATCATTATCCCTAATATTTTTCATCATCGACCACCACTGATCTGCTTCACCTTCAAAACAGTAAACAACAAGACTAGTTTTTTGATGTTCTGAACACCCCATGACATCAAAAATCTTCTCCAGTGCTTTAATCCACCCTTCAGCTAGCACAGGGTCAGATGATCCTCTGAATGATGGGGGATGTTGCCTCATGAAATGTTTCACCACTAACATGATCCTCTGCGGTTTATCTGGCTAATCTCGTGCATGGATACTACAACCATTTATAGCCTTAGTCAACAGTGCCATTTCTGCAACAAACTATTCAGTTCCGATTCCGACCATCTCGGGTTGCTGATTTGGAAGGTTGTCTTCCTCCTGATGTCGTCCCAACATAGCTGCTTGGTTTCATATGCGGAAAACCATTCTGAACATAGAAATATCTTAGGTGAAGCAACAAGGTAATCTTTAAATGCAATATCATTTCAATCATACCATAAATTAACATATAATTTAACAATTTTCTAACTCCTAAAGTTGTCTAAACCGACCTTTGATACCAACTATAAGGCCCCGACCTTAAACCTTACTTAATATTGAATTACATGAATAATTAACATTGAGGATATTTTCATGGTTTAGAGTTTTAGAGAATTAGGACACAACTATTACATCTGAAAAGATTACAAAGTAGTCACTTCTACTAAGTTTCCATAAAATAAAAACTGTAAAAAAGAAACATGTATAGTTCCATGTTTTAGATAGCATGACTTTCCCTTGATCCCATCCATGACCCTATTCCACATTAAGTCCTATGAAAAACATTTCAAAAAAACTTGGGGTGAGCATAAAAAGCTCAGTACGGGATACACAAATAATGAAAACTGTTAGTTTTTCAAAACAACAAGTAAACCATGTATACTTTATCAAAGTAATAATTTTCACCTTTATGAAGTAGTAAAAACTCTTCACTGAATAAAATATCATTAATTTCCCTTTTGTAACCAATAGATTACCATAAAACCCATATAAAGAACACATAAAATATAAAGTTAACTTGGGACATAAACATACTTAAATGGAATAACCATACGGTCGACTTCCACACATATCACTTATTGGAATAGCCATACGGCCGACTTCCATACCCAATGCAATAGAGGTTATAACGTAACCACCCGTCTTAGTATTCGCGGCACCACACGTCATATGGTTTATCACGTAACAACCCGTCAAATGTCCAAGTACCATTATAAAATCATAAGACATAAAACAAATATAATGGAAAGAAAACATTTCCAAACTTTGATCAAAATATATCACTTAAATATATTGACATAACAAATCCATTATAAAAACCATTTTCAATACCAAGATACATAAATAGTATATGGTATTTATTTCATTTTAAAAACATTACGGCGTGTTGAGGAATCCAGAGACAAAATAATACTCGCGGCGGCGGAAAAGGTCATTGTCACCGCGTACGTTAAAAGAAACATTTATTTTTGTAGTTTAGTAAAAAGCTTCGTATAAAAATATTCTATTTGAATAAAATTAAAATTCAAAGGGTCTTATACACCGTATAAAAGAATGTTGTGTATAAAACAAAATATGCCTCAATGGAAGGAGATTGAGATGAAGTCCCTTACCTCGTGTCCGACGTGACTTGATTGCTCATTAATCTCCTGAATAATAAACTAAAGTTAATTTCTACTTTCATAAGAACATTTTTTAAGTTTATAATGCCTTTTATATAACTTATTTCCATGTTATAAACGTTATGTAATCATTTAATTTAATAAATTTCATTTTGTCGATATTTGGTATTTAAGTCAAAAATGGACTTCTTACAATTACATGTTGTTTATGTGGTCAAAGAATCATTATATCCAGAATTATATTCATGATTTGGATATCATATATATCATATATATCCATCATATAAATTTATTTATAATAGTACTTATCGTTTAGAGGTAAGAAATGAAATTCACCGTTCATGGAGACGGTAAGCCGTACGTACGCATTAACGCTACTTTCATTTCTATTTCATATTTAATGGAGTGAAATCATAATTATATATGGGTATATTAGAAATACAGTATAACATAATATATAATAACATTAACTCCATCCTTTATACATCCCACATATGGTATTAATGAATCAAATCACTTTGAGGGGGCGGTAGTCCGCACTTCCTAAAATGAAATTATCATGTTTACCCACAATGGAAACCATAAAGGTATGCCACAAATGAAAAATACAGAAGCATAAGGAAAAAATAAAAAATATATATATCATATATAAATAGAGTTACATCTTAATGGCCACCATGAAAGGTTTTAAAAGAAGATTGAACAATCATCGTTTCGTGAGACATAAAATCGCCAACCACAGAAACAGTATGTTCTTTAACCATTAGATGAAGGTGTGTGTAGGTGTAGCTCTAACACATCTCATAAAAACATCCTAGTATATTGAAGATACTGGTATTGTTACAAAATAAATGAATAAAAAGATTTTAGGGGTTGGATATGCAAAATAAAACATAAGAACACAAGAGAAAACAATACCTTTAAATCGGGTAACTCTTCTTGGTTTGAAACAAAAGGGTTTTTTGAAGAGATTTATGCCCAAGGTAAAGCTTCAAGGATGAGTAAAGGGATGTGGAGAGATAAAATGAGTAGAGATTTTCCGAACAAAAGGCTTTAGAGTTGTGGGTATGGTGGTAGAGTAGGGGGCCTTTTATAAGAGAAGAGGAGGGGCACTCTTGGAAAGTTAAGAAAAGATACTTTATTATAAAATGACTTTCGGATAATAAAGGTCCCACAATTATAAATTTATAGGATACGGTGATAAGGGTCCCAAATCCATCCATCCAATATCTTTTTGACAAGTGTAGGTCTTAGATTTTACATTATCATTTCATTTTATTTAAATCGTTAAATAATGAGGTAATCGCTGCATCATAATGGTGTCATAAATAATTTAATTTATTTAATGTCTAAAAATTATAAAACAATTATCATGAAGCAGGAAATATTTTTATCTTTCCAATGAATATATATATTCAAAATTATGACTTGTATAACCCCATTTAAAAATTGTTTTAGTAAAACATCTCATGTTTGTGACATTTTTATTTTAACATTAAATAAAAAGTTATTAATGTCATTATTTCTACCAAAGTGGCTCCATGGGGTCACCAAGTTGACCCATGGATTGTCTTGGTAGGCCATGACACATCCAATAAGGGTAGGACATGTGTCTAGGTCATTAAAACATTATTTTTACCTTAAACTACACTAATTACCTCTAATCGCGATTAATAAACTTAAAAGTTACTATTCACCAAACAATTATTTTAATCCCATTGAACCACATTTTACTTCCTAATGACAACCATGTATGTCGGATTTTTGAAATTCAAAACACATAAGTGGTAAAGTTTCATTTAAACGAAAAATCAATTTTTTTAACTGCCATTTAGTGGTTTCACTATTCATAAAAAATTGATGTTTTTCAGAAAAATACCAAAAATTCACCCTAAGCTATATTTGATATTCCGAATTCAAAAATGATATCTATTTTAAAAAATTCCAAAAATATAAGTTGCATTAATTAATTTAATAATTAATTCCCGCTGTCAAAACAAATAGCATGTTTTTATGAAACAATATGTATCAAAAGATTGACACCAGTTTAAGTCAAATTTCAAAGTGAAATTAATTCTAACGACCAATATTGGATTAAATGGTAAAATTATATTCTAATTTCACTTTAAAACCAATTAAAAATATAATCTAATCATATAAACAAATTATATTAAAAAGTGGTTTTGAATTAAAATACAACATTTTTCACTATTCATTAAAAAAATGAACTTTATCGAAAAAATACCAAAAATTTACACAAAGTAAATTTTGATGTCCCGATTCTAAAGAAGAATTTTGTTTGGTCCAGTAGAATGTATAAGGGTGACCAAAACTATATTTAATTATGGTTCGCCATCAAAAGGCTATAGTTCGACCGTTTAGTGAATATTAGAGTATTTATGCCTAAAATTGAATTCTTTTCTTATTTTAAGCATTTATCTTTTATTGGATAAATGTAAAAACATTTAACAAACATATATAATCATATTTTAGTTATTTATATTCATTCTCGCCAATACAATGGCTACGTGTTAACTACCATTTAAAATAATATTATTTTATTACTAGTGTGCAACGTAAGATTTCAAAGAATCTCTTTGTTGCGTATCGGGTGCGCTATCGAACATAGAAACCCCTTTAAAGTAAAATTAATATTTAATTCACAAATATTAATAAATATGAAAATTTTTTATTCTTTTTTTACCTGGGATGTTACAACATACACTACTTGGATGCCATCATCCTCAAGAGCCTTAGATGGAGCATATGGATCAAGATAAAAATATGCCCCCTCATTATATGAACACTCAAAGATGAAATGAAGAGAATATGTGTGAGAGAGTAGATTTGGGTAAACTACCTACCACCTAATAAATTATTCATTATAATGATCTATTATATGTATAATATGATCAAGTCTATATAACTACAAATGAGATAACATTAAAAGAAATACAAAACATGTGCTAAGAAAATATGATAAATATTTGTAACCATACCAACTGTTGACTGCCAGTCCTCAGACACATAAGGTACAAATTCATGTGTCATTGGTACCAATATGCCTAATCCCCTAATCATATTACCAATACCATATTGTGGAATATTCGTGTTGAATGATGCCATATTGGGAATGCATGTCCCAATAATTGATACAACGTGTATGAAATTGTGGTATGTCTATTGTCTATCTACCTATAATCATAATGGAATGTAACCCATTGAACTATCATTGTGCCATGAGGAAATGCTATATACAAAAAACAATTCATGAATCGGTCAGGATGGTGCCACTCAATGATGTGGAAATCGATGAGTGGAACCACAGTACCACAATCTCCAGTCATTGCTATGAAGTATAGGGGGAGCGACGTACTGAAAAAACATATATACATGGTCCATCAAACCAGAAACGCAAACTCAAAAAATAATTCAAAAATTATCAAGATAATGATACAAAGATAACATCGAAACAACTTAAAAATGTAATGAAAAAATATTTTTTCTATACAAAATAAAATGTTTAACTTACATCAGCTGGATGTATAAAGTGAAATATCATTAAAAATGTATACACGCAATGTCTCAGAGTATATGCATATTGTTGAGGCTGAGTTCACCTAGTTAAAAATAAGTAATATATAGATGTTTATAAAAGACCTAGACAAATTTAAAAATACTCAATGTAATGATGCAAACATACCAGTGTCCCTGATGACTGTCCTAGAATATGTGATGTGGAAGTAGTGAGGAAACTCTAGGTGTGATGCATGAAATATGATCCCAATCCCACATCTACACAAAATCCATACATCCTACAATATTATGTGCATTATCTGAATAGGTTCTGGAGAGAAATCTATACAGGTGTGATAATATAATGGACCCCCAACTATATCAACCTGTCGGGTCAGGATACTCATGTAGTGCTAGGTATATCATGTGTACCAAGGTGTTGGATTAGTCAACACACAACCTGACATCGATCATTCACATAATATACAAACATGTGTTTTGAATAAGTGTGTCCTCATATGAACAATTAGTAATTATGAAACAATAGTCATAAAACTTCACCATACAGAGGAACACTTTAGGACATGTGGTTTTCCAACGATGTAAATACCTAGTAGATAGTGAATGATCGCACACCATTCACCAATAGTGGAATCTATAACTACCTATCTATGAGGTATATAAAAATGGTTGTGGGAGGTGTATCATGTTGAAAATGATGTGCTCTATGAATAGAAGGATTCTTAAGAGGTCCCCGCACCAACACATCGCATGACACATGAAATGGCTGGGACAATAAAAAAGGATACTCCATTTGAATGTTTTAAGAACATTAATTTGGAAATCTATTTAACTCATACATGTTTTTTGATTTGGTATAAATGATTTTTTTTGTTTATTTTTGGGTTTTAATAATGATTATGTGTATTCTTTCAAGTGATCACATATGTACATCAGGATGAAGTAGTTTTAAGTAAAATTTCTTCTTGTGGATGAAAGGAGATATAATATTATAGAGAAAAATAGAGAAACTTAGAAATGAGACTATAAAATGGTTTTAAAAGTTATAAATGATTTTAACAAAAGTGAATAACTGAGTTTTGATTAGACCATTGGGGAATTTTTTTGAATTATCTAACTAAATTAATCAATAAATTTTATTAATTGGACATGTTAATAAATTTTTTCTTTTAGATTTAAATTATTTTTATAGAAATTTTTATTTGGAAACTGAATTTAACACACTTTTGACTGTTATACTCGAACCAAAAAATGGTGATAATGAAAAAAGTATTACAGGTACAGACTTTCACATTAAATGACAGAGCACAAGCATTATTTTTACTATTAGATGAATTCCCTGTGAATATTGGGAAACGTCTCCTCATGTGTCCTTCCTAGATGCATATGTTACACCTCTCTCCAGATACCCTTTTGATGGCCCATTCCATATCATTCTGAATGGGAGTCGAATTTGGCCCATTTTGGGTGCATCTGAGACATTTTTTGGTAGAAACGTCAGTGTGCCAATATACATCCAAAATTTATGATATTCCCTAATAAGAATCCACAGAGAACTCTAGGCATGAAAACAATCTTCATGTAAGAAACTATTCATATATATATATATAATTCTTAAGAGCCAAAAAAATGTAAAAAAACACCTCAAAATCACTGGACACTTGAAGGTGTGAAAGTGTTTTCCCACTGAATACTAAAAATAGTATGCACACAGGTAGCTGGTAGGTGTGAAATTGGGAAAGTTATGGGGGGGTGCACACACATATTTGTGGCAGTGGGGGAGTAAGTGATGTTCATCTATAACCACTTCATGATACTTGTTTGAATCCGTGAGTTTTATAGAATTGTGATGTACATATACTATCAGATACCAATGATAAAAATTACTCCAATTGGGGAGAAAAAATGAAAAAACAAGATGGCTAGATATAGGAAGAGAGAAATAAAGAACATTGAGTGTTAGAAGCAATAATGGGGGAAATTTAACAAGCATCAGGATACTCTATTTTCTAACTCCAAAAACCTTAGAAACATATTTGGTTCTCAAATATCTATCATCATATTTTCCACTGGAGGAATGTTTTTCACATGTGGTAACCCTGGCATCAAATACATCATTGAACAGTTTCTCACTGGTGAATCCTCCACCTCTATATCTTCTTCTTCATCATTTATCACCACAGTCGTTGTTTCATCCAATGACTCCTTTTAAGTCAACAATGAGATCTAATAGAGTCTAGGATGGAGGGATGCATCATGAGAGTTTTCAATTGGGAAGGAATCAATAGGGTGTTGGTTGGACGCTCCGATTGAGGGGGTGGGGTTGGAGGAGCTACAATAGTTTATAGCTTCTGTAAAGGATCTTAGAAATAATGTGGATACAAGGGATGTGAATATTATGTAAGGTTTTGGAATAGATACAATAGTTTATATCTTTAGAAGAGATCTCATGCAGAATGTACATGCAAGATAGATGATGATTAGGGCACATGAGATCAATGGAATTGAAATTTGTTCTTTAAGGTGAATATATTGGCTGTTTTTTTATATTCCATTATACACAAACAAAATTTAATATATATATATATATATATATATATATTCTATCCTTGGATAGATATATTAAATTTTTTATATCATATTTTTATAATTTAATGATTATTATGTATTATTTTTAGGGTTTCACATTGTCAACACTACCATTTTCATTGGGCTTAAGATGGTCGGTGATGTCATCCACCAATCTTGCATGTATGAATCTTGGATTTGGAACTATTGATATATTGTAATTTATGAGTTTCATTAACCAAATAATCATTTGGTTTTTTATCATTGGGTGAAGATTTAGAATACCTCAATTAACCTCCACCCATAGCAACCATTTTACATACCCAAAATCCACACATCTGAACAAGTCATTATTATTCCCTTTTGTTGTCAACATACATTAAATCAACCATATATGATGGAATTACCAGTCCTAATGATATTAATCCGAGCCAGAAATGATCAGATAAGACCAAATTCAATTTTAGTGCTATTTTAGAAAGGAATGGAATAAGAAGAAGTGGCCTAATATCAGAAAATCTGATTTGGGAGAGCATCGATGAAATTAACTGATTAAATTCCATTCCAATTAAACTTCCAAACATATAATGAAATCCAATTTTTTTTTTCAACTTATGACATGAAATTATTAGGAACATGTTTATTCAGAAATGAATCAGATAACCATTCATAATCCTCTAATCTATTCAATATTAAAATCAGTAGGAACAATTGTGATCATTACAGTATAAGTCTTAGTTGTCACTAATTAATATTGAAGGAACTTTATGGATAACTATTAATTATAATTCCAGTAATGATGCATGTAAATGATTTTGTTTAAGTATTTATAGATTCATTATTAAAAAGTAAATTTCCATATAAGTGATCTTTTTGGAGAATTTAAATTCAATTGATGCTTCATAAAAAGTATAGGTAATATCTATCACTATTTATTTTTTACACACTAATAAATTGAGATTAGACCCTCAAACCAATATTCAATGTACAAGATTCCAGGTCATCTCATGATCAGAAAAATGTATTGTTGTTCGTGGGATGATTCAGGCTGTATTTGTGTCTCCAATCTTCTACTCGGTCCCAATTAACCTTTTATCCTCGATAAATCAATCCATATGTTTTGGGTATTTTTATAATAATGAAAAACCACTATTTATCTTTCCTCATAAAAAATTATAATTGAATATAATTCTTCCCATATTTTGGGTTCCACTTATCATACAATCTATCATTAGGTTGAGTTTAATGTAATTTCCATTATGATTCATTTCATCTTAGAATAATCATTTTTGGGTCTCACATATATCCCTCTATATTGACTTCTTTTCTCACAATATATCTTTTTGTTGAGTTCTATGTTAACTCCATTATGATTCATTACCTTTTAGAATAATAAATTTGGGTCTCATGGGTATCCCTATATATTGACTTCTTTTCTCAACCTTTTAATCTTTGTCCAGCCTACATATTTTATCACAATTCTAGTTGTACATAATCATTTCTTAAAATCATCATATGGTTGGATCAAAATTACCTAAAGCATTCCCTAGATTCATAGATGCTTTTAGTTTCATTATCATCCTATACATGGTCTTCAACTCGACGAACACTATCATATTCCCAATGTTTCTACTATCATGCCCCCTCCCCCCAATGAGTACCCCTCTTAGGACAAAAATGGGAGAATTGTGGTAGTGACACCTGAGTCATTCCCCCGATAGGCCCCTGTTTCTCTACTATCACTGAGGGTACAGTAAACACGCATATGGGAGGCATAACAATCTAAGAGAAAACATATATAATTTAGAAATAAGATAGCCACCAATCAACTCCAACTCAGACTATAGTATAAAATAAAAATTATGTCTACATATGTATTGACATGGAAGAACAAAAAAAATGAGAGAAAAATGCATGTACCAAAAGAAATCTAAAATTGATGTTGTCCAGAATGTCCAAAACAACTCTTCCCAATCATGCAAGCTAGAAGTAACTAGATTGATGTCAAACAAGCTCTAGAAAACCAATAAGAAATGATTGATTGATATATAGTGTGAGTATAAAATTATACTCCGTAGGATCCTCCCTTGATCCTCTCATGAACAAGGTAATAAAAGAATGTTAATGCATAGTAAACAATAAGTGAAAATAACTCATCACCTAAACAGGTATAAAAGGATCCCAACATCACCCTGGATACTCACACTATGTATCAGATGCAAGATAATATAATAAAATAATGAATATCAGAGGTACCCCACTACCACACCCCCCCTGGTTTGCTGCTCGGTCCTAACTTCACCTTTCTTGATCATCTCTCTCTAAAAAATGATATCCCATAGACACCTAGGTGAAGCACAACATCATGAACCTCATGAAAAACAACACCATGTCCACATAACCAAAAGTAATCAGGTTGTTTTTGGGAACCACCACAACTAATATAATTTGTATCATACATCAAGTATTATACCTTAAGACATCACAACCCATATATCGAGTAAGTATCCTCAGGCAATCCCGCACTATACACCTTATACCTATTGTAGTCTTTAGGAAACCATATCTAGAATACATGTCTCTAAAATAACCACAATCCATTAAAACCCTTTATACAAAAATATAGTTAAAAATAACCATCATGTATACTAGAATAAGTAACAACCAATAGAAGAGATTGTGGTCAAAGGGGGTACTCTTCCATCTATCCTCCCACCATGACGTGGAAAAAACACCCCTAGGGCTTAGAATACATGGTGTGTCAGTCACCCTATCCTCTAGGGTGGAGTATCATATTAAAACACGAAACATACATCGTATAATATAGCTCACAAAAACATTATGGGAATAACCAAGTCTCAAACTCAAGTGCAATAAAATACCTATGACTTTTGAATACAAGTTTTATGACCAGATATCCTTTCAACACACAACTATTTAAATAGGTTAATTAAATTATTTTATTCCATTTCATCATATTCACATTATATTAATTTATTCATTAAAAATTTTCTAACCATTAATGTTTTCAACATTTCATTATGTTAGCATCACAACAATGTTCCATTCCCTCCAATCATAAGAAAACCAAGTTCACAACTTCTGAGAAATATATCATTGGCATTACAAACTAGAAATCTCGAACCCCATGGGTTAAAAATTTATTCATTTATTAACATTATCACTTTCAATATTTCCAGATACTCTATGAAAACATCATAATCTACCAAACAATGTATGAAACCAAGAACATCTATCTGCCTCAAGAGGTGGGGAAAGAAATGATGATAAAAAAACAACCTATCCATCAGCAAAACAATTGTTTCAAACAAGAATCCCTCTATTATATTAATGGATAAGCTCAAATTAAACCCATTCCAGCATCTTCTATGTCCTCTTGGACACCCACAAGCATACCTTGAGGCATCCCAGCACCACAAGCGTCAATTTCTGCCAAAACAACTATCCTTACCCACCATACATACCGCAACTTCCCTCAAGGCTCATCCATCTCAGAATCATGTCACATCTAGGCCTCCATTCCCCATATCATTATCACCAGAAAAAAATATATAAAAGGGGATATTTTCCTTAAAATAAGGTATCTGGCCTTTATACAGAACAAGACCTCGCGACTCGAAAGAACATGACCTTGTACTTTTGAAGAAAGCTCGCAGATTTGGCCACAAAACGATATTATCTTTTATCCCACAATCAGTTCTTATCCAATGACGAATTAATTTATTCATTAACAATAGATTCTGATTCTGGGAAACCTATGTAGTAAGCTATCCTAGGATATCACAAATTAATTAAACAATTAATTTATCATGCCTTTAATTCCATTATCAACATCCACCAACATGATTCACATATATTTTCAATTATTTAAAAATTAATTCTCTATTTATTTTATTTACTAGTTCTTCCTACTAATACATGAATAACCAGTACAAAATGGATATCAGACTATCTGGAGATACAAGAGGAAACACATTGTCATAGTATTAAACAACAACATCACCAAGTGATTGATATCCATTATTTAGCTTGATTAAAGTAATTTTCAGTTTAATTTCATTATAATATAATGAGCTAAATCATAATAAATTTATGATCACAGATAAAAAAAGGGAGGCAAAAAAACCCCTACATCAAAAGGGTTCCAATGTTATTTGCACGAGAAAGAATCAAATTTTCAGATCTTGATCACCTCTCCCACAAGAACTGCATCCTTCTGAGTATTTCATGCCATAACCATGCAAAAAAATAGTGAAAACCCCCATTAGAAAAAATAGAGATAAAAATATATCACATGGAAAGGCGAAAGAGAGGAAACAGATTGACGAAACTGTAAGAACAGAGGTAGAAAATACAATGGATTGAAGATGGATCAAAGGAGGAAAGCTAGAGACCAATCACTAAAAAAAATCCCAAAAATGTCGAAGAGTGGGCTTCCTGGTTTCCTGGAATGGGAGGGAGGCACTATAAGCCATATGGTCTAGGAAACCCTTGACAGTACATATTTAACATATATATAGTAATTGATATTTTTCAAATGTGTAATCCCATTTCACATTTTGTAATCCTTGGAGCACGTATTTTGAAAAAAACACATCACCATTTTATTTTTTATAACCCAATTTATTACAAGATGGTATATAATTAGAATATTCTTTGAAACCCACTTTCATGTCATGTAAATTTACACAATGTGAAATTTCACTACTTCCAGCATTTAGCAGCCCAAAGTTTACATATTTCCTCAGATCCTCCTATGAGAACCTCTGTCATCAGAAACAAGAAATGTGTCAATCCACATAGATTAATACCCTTACATTACATACCTCTCAAGAAAAATGTGTCCATGGGAATCCAAAACCATCCCAGATAGGAAACATAAATCGATCATCTGAATAGACAACATGTGAGATACCTATCAAGGATCTCTACACTATAATGACCCAAAATTATATTAATGAAAATTCATATTAATCTAATTAAATGCCTTATTATGTAAAATGTTTATTTAAAACATATGAACATCCTTGTTTTTTGTTTTTGGATTTTAAAATACAGTAAATAATTATTGCAATTGTTAATATAGTTGTTGAGTAGTGATCACATGATTAGTAAAAATAGTGGGCTTTAAAAAATACAATTTACTCAGAAAAATGAATCAATGGCCTCATCCAGTAGAATTTTTCCATACAATGCCCATTGTTAGAGACGAGGAAAGAGTTAGCATCACTGGTATTTTCTATGGACCAAGCCCAAGCTGAGTTTCGACACATTAAGCTTGAACAGAATCGCTTACGAGAGAAGTGAAAGTTAATAGAGATTATCACCCGAGCGATGTTATCCGAGCCACCCCAAGAGTATATCACCCTCATTATAAGGGGTTATGTAACATGAACCTAGAACCATATTTATGTGCATTTTTTTGTGTAGAATAATTAATATACATTAATTTTATTATTCTATGATTGTAAATGGGTTTTAATGCACAAATAGAATTTTTAGTTAATATTTAAATTCAATTTAGAAATCTATTATGATGAATTAAAGGATTTTGTAATTAAATAATATTTTTAATAAAATATTATTACTAAATAACGTTTTATTAAATATAAAAGATCATAAATGTTTTATGAACCCAATTGTAATTTTTATTAATGTTTGAAAACTATTTTTTTGAAAAACCTTGAATTTTCAATAATTGTCGGTACTTATTTTAAATGTGAAAATTCACATATTTTTAAAATTATTTAGATAAAATGAATTTTATTTTAGGAATCAGGATGTTGAAATTATCCAATGGTGAATTTTTCATAATTTTATGAGATTAGTGAATTTTTGGGAAAAAATTAAATACCTTATAAATATATAATGTGTTTAATGTCATCATAATGACCAAAAAGTTATGTAATAAAATACAATCAAATATATAGTCAAATAATAAATGTTTTAAATTTAAAATAATATGATTTTAGATTTGTTTAATTAATTTTACAATGCCTTAGTGGACCCTCCATGACTTATAAAATATTTTACCATTTTAAAATGATTTCCCTGAGTGTGACACACCTCCACATAAGAATGCCTAATATTTTAATATTACCGTCCATTGGACTTATAAAACAAATTTTTCCACTCTAAATTAGAAAAATCCATGAGAAAAAACAATTTTAGGGTTTCTGGTCTTTAATATTTAATTATATAGATTTCAAAACCTATGTTTGTGAAATATTAAAGAATTCCCCTATCATTTCCAATATAAACCTTCCCAAGATCCCACTTCTATTCACTCACAATATTTGTATCACATCCCTATACACCCCTAATCTCTCTAGAAATATACCAAGTCACCTTAATCTGTCCAGAATACCCTCCTCAAGCTCTTGAAGTCCCACCCTCATGTGAGGAATTTCTTCCTTTCTCGTTTTTTCCAAGTTTATTTATGTAGTTTTACCCTATTATATTCAATTAAAATTCCAGGGTATGATTTAGATCCTCCCCCATACTGCTCTAATTATTTATTATTCATGAGAGACCTCCTTCTCTCTCATTAATCCCTCACATGTACACCCATTACTATGCCAAAATTTCATAAGATTTATTCCATTTCTCCTCTTTCTTGAAGTTTATTTATTATGTTATGCCTTATATTTCAAAATTCCATGTGTTGGGAAATGTATCTATATGAAACCCTTACTATACATTTCATGTACATGTGATGAGATATGAATTTCTCACCCATCAACCTGTTTTATGAATTATTATGTCCCGTTGTTATGCTACTGCAATTGCACTGTGATTTTCCATACCAAAATCATCATGTAGTGAATACCATGCCCATTTCTCTAAAAAGGGTATTCCAATTTATGAACATATAATTAGTTATTATATATTTTATTATATGTATTCCACTTTCCTTTATCCTGTAATAAATGATAATGTTGAATGATTCCATGTTATATGATCCATGTGGAACACTTATGCATGAAATGAAAAGTTTATAAAGGGTGTGCCCTGATAGTTCTCAAATGCAATGTGTAATTTTTAGTATCATGATAATCCATGTTCAATGAGGATTTAATCCTGATAATCCATGTTAAATAAAGGTTTTTTTTCATTCTAATTCAAGTACAATGCGAGTTTACTCATGCTAATTCAAGTGCAATGAGGGTTTAATCATGCTAACTCATGTGAAATGAGCCTTAGATCATGCTAATATCATGAGGTAGGTCATTTCAACATTTCCATGTTATGATAATAATTCTATATCATGACTTTCTATTCATGAATCTCTTATTCTCCATTGGTATTCCTATTTTATAACATGTATTCTATTCATCATGTTTTTCCTTGTTTACTCTCTTAATGGGATTTGTAGCTCACCCATTTCTTATGTATGTCCTCAGGTTATCTCAGGAAATGCTATATACGAAGTAATTTTGAGGTCATGTAAAGTAGTTTTCAATAAATATGTAGTATTTTATGTCTTAACTTGTCATGTAATGTTCCTAATTATCCAAGACACTAAACCACTCGATCCTCAGAGTTTTTTTAAGTGAAAGATTATGTAATAAATCATTTTTAAATATTCAATAATGAGAAGGATTATTATTGATGAAATCAAAGGATAGGTTTAGTTATTTTTTGGATTAGGGTTAGAAAATCATAGTGAAAGTATTAGGGATAATACTATGTGAAATATAAACATCCCTAAATTTTGGTGAGTATAGATTCAGTGTTTTATCAAGAAAATACATCACTGTCTGGATATGAATAAGTAGTGGTAGGTCTAGAATAGATGAATCTAGGGGTAAAAACCAAAAACTACATTGAGATAGACTCGAACGAGAACTGGTGCACAACAGTGGGCCTTAATGCACTCTTGTTTCGACACGCCGGGGGGATATGCGTTGGTAAATTCATAATATTAGTATGAACCATTATTATGGGAATAAAAAAATGCCCGTTAGAATATATATTAGGAAGTAGATCATGGATAACATACATTAAAGACTATAAATTAATATGTTAAGGAAATAAATGTAATTTATAACCTATCAATTTTCTCAATTGGATTCCCATTTATGTGTTACCACTAAATTTCCATTTGTTCCATCCAATGGCTGGAAATAAGAGGACTCAGGATAGGAACTGATGTGGAGATCAATTTGATGACTATTCTTATGAGATGCCCAGTCTGACAGGAGTGGGAATCACAATCATTATTATAATACTCTATCAGTTAAGTAACATTTTGAATAGATTCATGGATCAAGGGGATTTTCCACCCCCAATGAAAGAACATGTTACATTAGAGAGCTTCATGAGACAAAGGCCTCCTAAGTTTAATAGATCATCTAATCCATCAATCATCGAACAATGGGTCAACTCTATTGAGAAGATTTTATCCATACATCAGTTTTCCGAACAAGTGATGGTTCTTCTGGATTCTTATCATATATAGGGTGAACCTGATCAATGGTGGGCATTAATAAAAAATTCAAATTATGAGGAAGAGAATGAGATGTTGAAATGGAAGGATTTTCGGAAAAAAAAATCAATAAATATTTTCCTCACACCATCTGACCTAAGATGCATAGTTACTTTCTTTTGCTCAATAAAAATCAATACGAATCCATTAGATCATGTGAGTAAGACTTCACAATGCCTTCACGATATGCCTCTAGCTTTTTTGTTACCATTGAATGAATTGTTGAACACTTCTTTGGTTGCTAAAACCTAACCTAGAGAAATACCTAGAAATCCGCGACTTAGATATTTATGAGGAAATTGTCCGATGCACCCTCAAAATCGAAATGGATATCATTGAATCTTAGAGGTATCGTGGGGATTAGAAGCTGATAGTGGAATTTAATTTTTTCAGTCCGATGGATAAATATAACATTGCTAAAAAAATGTATGCACCCCGCATACCAAAGGTGTGGAAGGAAGTACCCCGGAAATTTCTTAAAAATAACTATGAAATGCATTTGGTGTTGAAGAGAAGGTAACATGACCCTTAATTACAAACATGAAAATCCCACTGCAGTGATAGAGAAGAGGAACACTCTGTTCAACCCTCAATGCATTGTTCATTTCTTAGACTTCAATGACTCATGGCACATTGCAAACAAGCTCCTTAACCCAAGGGTTTTCAGAGGCAACCAACAACCTCCATGGAAGCAAGGAGGTGCTTTTTCCATCACTACTGCTGAAGAAAATCCCTACAACAATGTGGGGACAGGTATTCTAGTTATTCATTCAACAATAATGAACTTACATTTTGATTCTGGTTCTACACATTTTTTAAATCTCAAAGGTTTAGTAGAAGAAACCCACCACCACCAAAAATCATGGAAGTATAGATGTTATTGATAATGAAAAATGGGGAAATTATTGAAACCAATGAATATAACTCCTCCCATATCATAATTTTTGGATTGAACTTCCCATTTATCCTCTTCATACATTCTCAAGGGTAATTTTATGCAATTCTTGGAATTTATTGGCTTTCCCTATATAGATCCAACATAAATTTCCATGAAAGGGAAATCACTCTCCATTTGGAAAATTGACACCTGAATCTATACAAGTTCAAGGAAGAGGATGAGTCTTTTATAGCGCCATAATCTCATGAATGGATATTAATACCCTAAAAAGATGTGTATATTTCTCAGATGATGGAGTCTAATGAAGAAACCATCCTTGAAGACATGCGAATTTTTATTGGATTCACTGAAGTGTTTCCCAAGATATTGTTTTTTATTCCTCCTAGAAGAGATATTGAATTCTTTATTGATCTTATACCTGGGGATTTTTCAATATCCAAGAATCCATTTATAATATTTGTTGTGTATCTTGAGGATCTGAAGAAAAAAATAAATGATAATCTAGATAATGTGTTTATATGCCCAAGTGCTACACCATGGTGTGCACATGTCCTCTTCATCCAGAAGAAGGATTTGTCAATTCTCCATTGTATAGATTATTGGGAGCTCAAAAAAATCATGATAAAGAGAAATTATAGTCTTCCATGTATTGATGACCTGTTCGATCAACTATTTGGAGCACAATACTTTTCCAAGGTGGAACTGTGGTCGGTATATTACCATGTATTGGTGAAGTATGAGGATATTACCAAGATTGCTTTTCTTACAAGGTACAAACACTATAAATTCATAGTAATGCCTTTCTGACTCACTAATGCTCCAAAAATCATCATGGACATGATGAATGGAGTATTTAGAGATTACCTTGAAACATTTGTGGTGGTATTTATAGATTATATTCTAATATACTTCAAAACCATAGAGGAGCATGGGGAGAATCTATGAACTATACTTGAGTCCTTGGGAAAGAAGATGTTATATCCAAAGAACAACTAGTGTGAGTGATGTTTGAAGGAAGAATCATTCATGGGTCAGATCATCACAAGCTATGAGATATATGTGTATCCCTCCTAGAAAAATGTGATTGGGGGATGGCCAAGGCCAACATCTGTGACAAATATCAACAGCTTCCTTAGGTTATCTGAATATTATCGCTGATTTGTGAGAAAATTTTCTTGACTGTCAAACCATGTAACAAAGGTAACTTGGATCGGCATCATGTTTTATTAGAGTGATAAATGTGAAGAAAGATTCAGGGAGTAGAAAATGAGGCTTATCATTGCTCCCGTACTCACATAACCCACAAGTGGAGAACTTTTTGTGGTTTTTAGGGATGCATAGAAGAAGGGATTGGGCTGTGTGTTGATGCAAAATGATAGTCATTTCCTATTCTTTAATGAAATTAAATTTTAATGAGAAACACTATCCAACACATGATCTAGAGTTGGATGTAGTAATCTTCACTTTAAAAAATTTAGGGACATTACCTCTTTGGGGAGAAGTTTGAAATATATAGGGATCACAAAATCCTCATGTATATATTCACATAGGAAGAGCTGAATATGTGCTAATGAAGATGGTTAGAATTGATCAATGATTTTGGCCGCTCAATTCACTACCATCAGGGGAATCAAAATAAAGTGTCAGATGCCCCATGTAGAAAGGACCCATCAATTTTATCATTGATGAGAATTTAAAATGATATAATCTTCTTAGATTTCATGAAGATGGACATGGAAATCATAAAGAAGGGAACATCATCAATACATTCACAAATGATTCCATAACCATCCTTTTGGAATGGTTAAAGGATGCTCAAAAGAATGATATGTGAATTCAGAATAAAGAGGAAACTATCAGAAAAGGGAAATCATCGGAGTTCAATGTTAATGAAGAAGGAATTGTGAGATTTGGGACAAGACAATGTTTTCTATCAAATCCTGTGTTAAAGAGTGATCTTTTATATGATGCACATAGTTTGAACTTCACCATTCACTTAGGAAACACAAAGATGCATCAAGATCACCGAGAACATTATTGGAGGGATAATATGGTAAATAAGATCGATGAGTATACAACAATGTTCCTAGTGTGTCACCTAGGGAAGGCAAAGAGCCATGCTTCTGAGGGAATGATGCAACCATTACCCATACGAACATGGAAATTGGAGAACATCAGCGTGGACACAGTCACATACTTCTGAATAAATCCAAAGGAAACAATTTTATCAGGGTTTTTGTGGATTGTCTTATAAATACTGCACAATTTATTTCAATTTGAGAGGATTTCTAATTTGGTCAACTCGCACATATATACACCAGATAAGTTGTAAGGCTGCATGGAGTACCACTATCTATTGTATCTAATTGAGATTGAAGATTCACAACTATGTTCTGGAAGAATCTCCAACACACTCTTATTACTAAGATGAACTTTAGTGCGGAATATCACCATCAAACTCATGGCCAATCGGAGAACACTGTCAAAAAATGTGAGGAAAATTTAAGAGTATACTCAATGTACTTCCAAGGATGATTGGATCAACATATTCCTCTATTTGAGTTCACCTACTATAACAATTGCCACTCAAGCATCCAAATGGATCCTTTTAAATCCCTTTATGAGAAGTGGTGAAGAACACCGACATGTTGGGAAGATGTTGGGGAGAAAAAACTTCAAGGTCTCAATATGGTTGAAGAAATGTTAGAGAGAGTTAAAACTATCCAGAAGCACATTAAAGCAGCTCAGAGTCGACAAAAGAGCTTTGATGACTACCACCGACAAGACCTATAGTTTTATATGGGAGACATGGTATTCCTCAACATATCCCCATGGAACAGAGTTATGAGATTTTAGAATAAGGTAAAGCTTAGTCCAAGGTACATCGGCCCTTTGGAGATCATTGATTGCATTAGTGAAGTGGCCAATCAACTAGCACTCCCACCAAAACTGTCTCAAGCACATGATGTATTCCTTATATCACTCTTGAGTAAGTATAAACCTGACCCATCACATGTACTCAATCCATAGGTAGTACCATTGGAGAAGGAAATTTCCCATGATGAGAAGCTAGTGAAGATCATAGATCATAGAGGAAAAGTTCTAAAAACTAAGACAATACACCTCATTAAAGTGTTGTAGAGAAATCATATGTTTGATGAAGAAACATGAGAGCCAGAGGAAGTGATGAGGTAGAGTTACCCACATCTGTTTTAGTGTGGGAAAAAGACAGTTCAAGGGTGAAATTTCTGAAGGGGGGATATTGTAAAGACCCAAAATTTTAATAATGAAAATTTCTCTTGACCTAATTAAATGTCTGATTATGTAAAATGGTTATAAAAATCATATGAACATCCTTGGTTTTATGTTTTTGGATTTTAATATATTATTAAAAATTGTTACTGTTGCTAATATAGTTATTAAACAGTGATCACATGATTCGTACAAATATAGGGCTTTAACAAATCCAATTTACTCAGAAAAAGGAACTGATAGCCTCATCCAATAGAATTACTCTATATGAAGCCCATTTTTCAGAGCTCGGGAAGGAGGTATCATCACTGGGATTTGATTTAGACTAATCCCTAGACTAGCTTCATCACGTTAAGCTTGAAAAGAATTGCATACGAGATAAGTGGATGTCAATATAGATTACCAACTGTGAGATGTTATCCAAGACGCCCCAAGAGTCTATCATTATTGCACACCTTAAACCATAGGTCTTATGTGGGTGTTATAAGGGGTTATGTAGAAATACCCTACCACTATTATTGTGCGCATTATTTTTGGAGTAAATAAATAATATACATTCATTTTATTATAGTAACTTTGTAAATGATTTTTAAAACAGAAATAGTATTTTTTGTTAATATTCAAATTCAATTATGAAATCTATTTTGACGACTTAATGGATTTATGAATTAATTATTATTTTTAATAAAATATTATTACAAAATTAATTTTTTTTAAATATAAATTATCTTATAATTTGTATGAATATAATTGTAATTTTTATTAAGGTTTGAAAACTGTTTTTGTCAAAACAAATAAATTTTAATTAAATATCAGTATTTATTTTAAAAGTGAAAATTCAAATATTTATAAAAATAATTTGACAAGATTAATATAAATTTTTTAATAAGGATTTCATACTTCTCCAAAGGTTATTTTTTTATAATTTTCGGAGACAGTCGAATTTTTGGGAAAAAATTAAATAACTTAGAAATATATAATGTGTTTTATGTCATCAAAATGATGTAACAGTGATGTAATAAAATAATATAAAAGTTTTATTCATAAAATATATGATTTAAATTTAAAATATTGTGATTTTATATTTTTTTAATTAACTTTACAATGCCTTAGTGGAAATACCAAGACATATAAAATATTTTAACAATTTAAAATGATTTTCTCAAAAGTGTGACTCACCTCTACATTTTCAAGCCTAATATATTAATATATTTAGACATCGGAATTATAAAATAATGTTTTTGAATCTACATTGGAAAAAAATCATGGGCAAAGACTATGAGAAATGTTTTTGGTATTGAATATTTAATTATATAGATTCTAAAACCTAAGTTTGTGAAATATTAAAGAATTCCCCTCTCATTTCCTATATAGACCTACACATGTTCCTACATCTCTTCACTCAAAATCCATGGAGAATGTCCCTACTCTACCCTAATATCTGTAGTAACCTCCCAGGGTGACTAAATATCTTAGCAATCACCTCCTCAAGCTCATGAAGTCACAAACATAATTATGGGATTTCTTCCTTTCTCATTTTTTTCTTAGTTTCTTTATGTTGTTTTTACCTTTTATTTTGAATTTAAAGTATTGGGTTATGATTTATCAACCACCCCATACTTCCTTCCTTATGTTTAAATGATGGAATACATATTTCTCTCTCATTAATCCTTCCCATGTACACCCGTTACCATGCTAGAATTTCATAGCAGTTATTCCATTTCTCCTCTGTCTTCCAGTTTCTTCATTACATTACGCCTTTTATATCCAAATTAAATGTGTAAGGACATGTATATATATAAACCATTACTATAAATTTCATTTAATTGTTATGATATATCATTTTCTCTATAATCAACCATTTTTATAAATTATTATGTCACACTATTATGTTGTCGAAATTGCACGGCGAGTTCCCATGCCAAAATCATCGTGTAGTGAATACAATGCCCATTTATCTATCTAGGGTATTCACCTTTATAAAAATATAAATATTGACTATAAGGTTTCATGTAGGTATTCCATATTACATTATTGAATAATAAATGATTATTTTGTTTGATTCCACATTATATGACCCATGTGGCACATTTTTGCATGAAATGAAATGTTTATAAAGGGTGCTCCCTGATAGCACTCCAACGCATTGGGAAATGTTTAGTACTATGATACACCATTTACAATGAGTGTTTAATCATGGTAATCTATGTTCAATTATGTTTTACTCATTCTAATCCATGTGCAATGAGGGTTTACACATGTTAATCCATGTGCAATAAGCATTGGATCATGTTAATATCATGTTGTATGTTGTTTCCACATTTCCTTGTTATGATAATAATGCTATATCATGACTTTATGTTCATTTTTCTATTATTCTCCATTGATATACCTATTTCCTAACATGTATTGTATTATTCATGTTATGACTTGTGGACTCCCTTACAAGGATTTATAGTTCCCCATTTTCTTATGTATGTCCTCAAGTTATCCCATGAAATACTATGTACAAAGGAATGTTGTGGTCAATAAAGATATTGTATTTTATGTCTTAAGTTATCATGTATTGTTATTTATTTCCCAAGACACTAGACCTATAAATCCTCAGAGTGGTCTTAAGTTCATGTTTATGTAATAAATCAAATTTAATTATGTAATAAAGTGAAGGGTGGTTATAAGCACCACCAGATCTCAAACTCATCATCAATGTAACAATGGGAAACAACGAAGAAACCCCAACCATATATTAAACACTCTCCCAATGTGGATACCTCTTAAAAAAGAGTAATTCACAATAAACAATTAGATAAAGAGATGACTAATATAATAGAGTTGCAACACATGAAAAAACTCATGTATCTATCTCATCTATGGGTGAAGTGATATCTAATATTCCATGACTCTGATATGAGTTAACACCTCTAAAATCCCAAAAAAGTAGGGAGAAATCTTACTTCCATGACCAAACCATTTATTCCCCCACTGGGGACTCCCCTTCAAAAAAACATGTTCTCTATTTCCAAACTCCAGAGGACTCCTCCGATGACTGACATAGAATTTTATACGATCTAGTGTTGCCTTAATCCCCTCACAAATCACATAAAACAACTTTTTTATATTCTATATTAGTTTCAGCCTAAAATTTATAATTATCCAACCCTAGTCTAGAATAAAGGATAATAGAAAAGTCGACTATACAAGGATTCAAACGGCCCCATATGAATTTTTTAGTGAAATTATTTTTAAGAGAACTACACTGAGAGAAGGTTTCTTATCCAAAAACCTCCAAAATCTAGGACACAAGAGTGAAACATGTCTTCTAGAGTCTGGATGATCCACTTTATCTAACCATCCATCTATGGATGAAAACTAGTGCTAATGTGTATCTAATAAAAAAATCATGTTGGATACCTCTCCACACCCTAGAGGTAAAATGATTATCTTGATCGGAAATTATCAGCCTCAAAACCCTATTGAGTCTCACAACCTCCTCTGGATACTACCTAAAAAAACTACAATGAGATCGACTCCAAGATCACTATAAAGTGGGATGATTTTTTAAAATGATCCACTACAAACCATATAGTTTCATAGACTCCTTGATCTCAAGGTAAAGAAATATCATGGTCAATTGAGATGTCATCCCACTGCAACTGAGAAATATCTAATAGTTAGAGAAAACCACCCATAGTATGGGGTTTGAACATCACCTTCTAGAAGACCAAACATCAAGACACAAACCCTACAACTGTGTGCATCAACCCAGGACACCAAAACATACCTCTCAAACCTCAGTACATCATTTTCACACCATGATGTACCTCTAAAGGAGAAATATGTAACACTTTTAGGAACATCTCACGTAGTTCCATGGGAACAAAAAGACTTCCCTAAAACAAAACTACGTGTTATTCCTATTTAGTCTAACCATAAAAAAACTCACTATAAACAAGATGGTATGTCCATACCTCCACCCCAATATCCACAAATTGGGATTCCCCCACCTCTAGCTCTAGAGATGACTGCACCATCATCTAGAAAAGACAACCCTTAGCCGGTAACTTCTACCATATTTAGATGAAATAAAAATTATTTTGCAACACTCTCCTAGAATCACCAGATTCATACACTGCATAACTAAATGGATTTTTTCTTAGTGCATAAGATACCAAATCCCCCTTCCTGGTTGTATATGTGATTTTGAAGTCATAATCATTTAATAACTCCATCCATAAACGCTGACGCAAGTTCAATACATGTTGGGAGAAAACATACCTCAAGCTCTAAGGATCAGCAAAGTCTACAAAATTCACTCTAATGAGGTAATATCTATACAAGTTCAGGGAAAACACTACCGCTACCAACTCATGATTGTTGGTGGAATAGTTATTCACATGGTGTCATAACCACAAAGACCCATAATAAATGACTGATCTATGCTGAGTCAGAACACCGCCCAACCCAATATGTGAAGCATCACAGAAAACCTGAAAATAAACACCTTCTATTGGTAGGAAAAGAACAAGAGTACTTGAAAACTTCTCCATTAGATACCTAAAACCTATCTAACATTGATCAGTCTGCAAGAATTTATAATACATAATGGTCAATGATGTTAGAGGTGTTACAACCAAAGAGAAATCATCTTCGAACATCATGTAATAGATTTCATTAGCAAGTAAACGTAAGACCTCTGCCACTACATTGGGGTCTTCCCAAGACACAACATATTAAATCTTCAAAGGATCCACAGCTACTCCCAAATTGGATTCAACATGCCCCGAGAAACATACTTATTGATCCCAAAAATCACACTTCAGCAACTCCTGAAAGAGTTTCTCTCAGAAAAAACTCCCAAAACGGCATGTAGATGCTCTTCATGATCCTCTATAGTTGTAGAGTACATAATGACGTCATCGATGAAAACCACCAAAAAGTTTTCCATGAACTCATGGAACACAACCTTTATTAACACTATGGACACAATTAGAGCATTCATCACTCTAAACAGCATCACAACAGACACATAATTGCCTTGATGAAAAATAAATAATTCTTTGGGATATCCATATCATTCACAAACATCTAATGATATCCTAATTAAAAATAGATCATATAGAACCGATTTTCACCCATTAGTTGATCGAATAAATCATTAATCCATGGAAGAGGATAGTATTTCTTCACTGTCACTTAGTCCAAGAAATAATAATCGATAAACAACTATAAACTACCATCAACCTTTTATATGAAAAAAAACCGGTGAACAACATGGTGACTCAATTGGCCAAAAAAACCATACTACTACCGACCATTGATCTGTATAGTAATCTCTTGAAACTAAATAGGTGTAATCCTATATAGATATATCAATATAATAGACACATTTGGATTTAGTTCAATACTGAACTTGATCTCTCATTGGGGGGGTAATGCTACATGCTCCTATGGAAAGAAAATAGGGTAATCTTCTACGAACATGGGAAACACTTACTACTGATCCTCCAAAAAACTCAGCATCAACTCAACCATCAAGGATTATAATGAAGAAACATATCTTTGACCCATATGAGGGTCTCGCTTGCTAATAAACACTATTGCATATCCATCATCATCGAAGAAAACAACCATCCTCCTGAACCAATCCATGATATCATACACTAAATATATAAAATACATACTGATGATGATTACATATGGTTGTATATATAAACATAGGAAATATCCCCATGGGAGGTGCCACCCCATCACTATCTCACATTCTTTATATACATCAAACAAGTTAGCTGAACCTCCAACTTTCATAGTCAATTCTAGGGTAAATGGAACCCTCTACACCTAAAGTCCCATATCATGGACAAGGATAGGTGATATGAAATATTTTTTCATTATTTGATCAAGATAGAAATGCACCTATGTAAAAAACATGACAAGGGTAACACGAATGATGTTTGGATTACCTCACGCTAGCAACACTAAAGAAAGAATATGACCAAAACCTTCCCTATGATTTATTTGACCATGATAATGACCACATCCATGGCCACACACTACACTTTATTTATAGGTAGAATCTCTAGGATTTCCTCCACCTGCCCTCATCTACTCTCTAATAATCCAAAACTGGAGAAACTTACAATGGTTGTATCATCTAGAACTGCTTCACTAGAAGAGCCTAATGTAGAACAATTGGTTCACACTACTTGCTGATAAGGGTCACACATTGTCTCCACTGATGATTCCAACATCCATAATAAAAACACTTGTTTGATCCCTTGGTATATGAATGAGAGCCACTTCCCCTGGAGGTATGAGACATTGAGTGCTAGGACCTACACCCAGCTGATCAGAAGCTACTCTATCGAGAAAATGTGGAACCCCAGACCATAACCCTACTTTTTGAGGAGTCCCTATGACCCCCTTATCATGATGATATGGTTTTGTCATACATCCTCTTCATGAACTCTACCCTTTTCAGCACTTCGAGATACATATTCATCATAAATGGGTTGATCTAATACTAGATCTATAGATGAAATGCCTACTAAAAACTCCTGAGCCAGAAAACCTCATATAGAAATAGGTCCAAAGTATATTTCCGAAGGTTCTTGAAATGGATCAAAAACTCTCACACACTGGACCTCCCCATCCAAAGGGTAAGCATATCCTAGAAACTGTCCTCCTTCATAGTCAATGAAAGAAACTCAGCTCTAAAATTTTCTAGTAACATTTTCCATGATACCATCATCTAGTTATGATTTCTGAGGAATAGTAACCACCACTACCTCACTGCCCCTTGAAACGTTGTCACCACCAATGATACCCTATGATCATTCTGAGAACACATAGAAATGAAGGTAATATCATCCTCCTAAAACCAGTATTCATTGACTGTATCTGAAATGGAGCCCTCATATCTCTTCATACTCGAGCATTAACACTCTTAGAGTGTTCTCTTCTAAGTTTCATTATCATATTCAACCCTATAGTGGTCATCTAGTGTAACCTTATGAACATATTCAACATGAACCTGTTAAAGACATCGACCTGGAGTCATTCCTAAAAAATGGATCAAAATTTTTGAGCTCATAAGACTAGAATATGATAGAATTTAATGTTAATTAATTTTTTACTTTTTTTCATTTTAGGTAACCCTCCCCCATGGTCTACCCATTTAAGAACATGAACAAAGATGAATGATGTATGACCTTTTCCTAGGTCTCCACCATGAAACCAACATCAACATGTTTAGAATCCACTTTAATCTTAATGGTCTGTGCATATAATCAAAAGAGGCCCTAAATACCCATGTCTAAGTTGATATCTTGTGTTTACATATTTTTTTAAACTTAGATAACACTATTTCCCAACAAGCCCATGCAACCTCACCTATTCCTAACTCTAAAATCCATCTTATCCCTCAACCAGAGATCTAAAACCACTTTACCATGACCCTATCTCGACAAGGTGTACCCCTACTTGTATTGAAATTGGAGAAGAGAGATAGTGACCCATGTGTTCTTCCACTAGTATTCCCCATGTGGGAGACTAGAATCAATGCTACAATTAACACACAGATGGGAGGTATTTCCCTCTAAGACAACACATACAGAAGAGAGACATAAGACTATCACAAATCAACTCTTACTCCAACTTCAATATAAAAGGAATCCCAAGTGCACATATGTATGGATATTTAAAAATTATTAAAACTAAAATAAAACTATTATTTCTAAAAGAAAGGTAAAGTCAAAGGTGACCATGAAGCCCAAACAACTACTGAAAAACCCACAATTTTGAAGTAACTAGCCTTATCTCCAACTTTATCTTGATAACCTAAAAGAAAATATTTACAGATACATAGGTTGTGTATAATATTATACTCTTTAGGATCCTCCACAGAGCATATCACATAAATTTTAAAGAAATCACGCTAAATAATAATGAACAATAAGTAAAACTAACTTGTCGCCTAAACATGTATACTATATTCTCAACCTCACCATGGATAATCCTGCTAATTATTTCATAAGAGATCATATTATATAATTATTAATATCAAGGGTAACCTAAAACCATTTCCCAACTACTTTACCACTCTTTGGCAACCTCACACGTCATGAGCATCTCTCTGCAAAAATGATAGTTGTAGACACTTGGGTAAAACACCACAGTGTGCACTTTGTGCAATACACCACTACCTACACATGACCAAATGTAACCAAGTAGATTTCAAGAGCCACTATAGAAATTATAACATGTTTCATACATTGGTTATTATTCACCAAGCCATCCAAACCCATACACCATGTAAGGATCATCAAGCCATCAAAACCTATACATATTATACCTATGGTATTCCATAGTATCCTACATCATGAATACATGTGTTTGAAATAACAACAAGACATTAAAACACTCTACATACATATAGAGGTAAAACTGACCACTTTTCATACCTTCACAAGTACGGGGCAAAAGGGAATAATTAGCCATCCATCCTCCCACCGGGATATTTGGGAAATCACCGCTAGGGTTCATAATCCCATAGGTGTTAGTATCCCTATCCAATAGGGTGGATTAGTGTATAATAACAAAAAATGTACATGGTATAATATTTCTCACAACAAAACTATGTGAATAGACTAGTCTTAGACTCAAATGATGCTAATGTCTCTAGGACTCCTGACATCAACTGTTAAGACCAAATATCCTATAAGAACACAACCATTTAAATAGCTTCATTAAATTATTTTATTCATTTTCCTAATTTTCAAATTATTATAATTAATTAATTAAACATTAATTTACCATTATCATTTTCCACATTACATTACATTACAATCGCTAAAACGTTGCATACCCTATAGGCATAAGAAACTGATTTCACAAATTCTCAGAATTATAACCTCAGCGTTGAATGCGATGAATATCCATCCCCATAGGTTAAAACTTTATTCATTTATTACCATTATCACATTCCATATTAACATGTACTATAAGAAACCATCATAAGATACCAAAAAAGGTATGAAACCAAGCACATCCATCTGCCTCAAGTAGTGGGAAATGAAAAAAATAAAAAAACTTGTCTATCGCCCAAACAATAGATTCAAAAAAGCATACAACCTTCATATCAATTGTTATTCCCAGATTCAACCAATTCCATCCTCTATTATGTCTTCCACAACAACCACATTCATATCTGATGCATCCTTCCACCACATGCAACAAAAACTTCCACAATAATTGGGCCTCCCCACCACATATACCACAATATCTCTCCAAACTCAATAATCCCAAGCTTACATCACATCCAAGAAACCTCACCCCACATGAGAAGTAGTAGTAAAAAACATAAAAACTAGGATATTTTCCCTAAATCAAAGAATCCAGTATTTACAAACAATGATCCATCACGACTCCAACGCATAAGGCACTCAACCTTTATAAGAAAGCATGAAACTCCGGTCCTACAAAAGCATTATATTTTATAAAAAAACTAGTTATTATCGCATAATGAATTGACAAATTCACTACCCAAATGTTGTAAATATAGAAAACCTATGAAACATGATATCACAATCCATATAAAATTAATTAAACAATTACTTTAATATTAATTTAATTCATATTTTCAAAAACATCAACATTCTTCACATCTTTGATAATTTAATTATAAACTAATTCTGGTTTTATATTCATTGAAAATTCCAAGTGAAAATACAATCATAACAATAATAGAATAGACATAACACTATGTAGTAAAATATGATGCAACGCATTATCAAAATATAATATAGCAACATCACCATGTGATCAATATCAATTATTTAATCAAGTTTAAGTAATTAATTGTAAAATTTAATTGACATCCATGGGCCTAAATCATGTAAAATTTAAAATCACACATAAATAAGAGAAACAAGGAATACTTTACCTCAAAAGGGTGTCAAAAATTTTCACATGAGAATAGACCAGTGCTATATATCCTGATATCCTCTAATAAATGGATGGAATTCACCTAAGGATGTTTCACCACAATCAGGCCAATAAGAAACCAAAAAAACTCAATTATGAAAAAGATGAATGAGAGGAAATAGAATTATGAAACTGCAAGAACGATGGTAGAACATACCTTATATCGAATACAGATCAATTTAGGGAAGCTAGAGATTAATCCTTGTTAAATTAATACCTAAAAATTTGAAGAGGGGACTGCCATGATGCCTAGAACGAGATAGAGGCACTACGGGACATAGGGTTTGGGAAGCCATCAATGATACATCTTTAAAATATATTTAACATTAAATAATTAAACAATGTTAAATCCCATTTCATGCCATGTAATTCATGGGTTTTGACTAATTCCAAAAAATTCCTCTCTTTTTTTAAACAAGATTTATTACATGTCCTGATTTGATCATCACAAGCTATGAACCCCTCTCTCACATTATGCAAATTTACATGGTGTGAAATCTCCCTGCTTCTAGCTTTTAGCAATCGAACTCCACTATAATACCTCTAATCCAACTCTATGTACCCAATCCTTCAAAAACATGAAAAGTGTAGACACAAGTGGATCGAGGCCCTTATATGTACCATTAAAAATGTTTTCTCGACTATCTATTCAATTTTTTTAAATCTTATCCAAGATTCCTTCAACCACTATACACATCCCCTCATGCTTTATCAAATTTCAGTGGCTTCAAGAATGAAACTTTACATTAATAGTTCACTAGTTCAATACATCCTCACCTTACTATGCCTCACAAACAAAATGTCAAGCACAAAGTACACTGAACCTCATAATCCTACACATAACAGTTCAAAACCATAAGATGCTCCAAATTTAAAAATATATTAAAATAAGTAGGAGATAAAAGGTTTAATCTTCAACTGAGGTTCCATGCACCACGTTTTCTCAAATTATTCTTCTACAACCATTAAAAATGGGTTATTCTCATCCATTCACAAAACCAAATCTAGTCGAGTTTCCCTCTACCTAACCTCATCCCCTCAAGTTTTAGCCTTTGATTGGTGTTTTGATCATGACTTAACTTCGATCAATATACACTATGGTTTTATTGCACACACATCCCTAAAGAAACATATTTTTCAGTTGATATCATCTTCACTATGGCATCAGGCTTAGAGATGCATTTTCACATCCTCATTCCCATCTGGTCATCCATAAATTGTAGCCTTGAATTATTAGAGTTTAAACAAAGCTCATACAATCTTCATCTTAGTACAATATTGGGTTGAGTTATTTCATTTTCAGGGACCAAACCTAGTTCATGTGAAGGATTTGGTGTCATGGTCGAATAAATTTGGGTACCAATGAGGTTGACCCTGAGAATGAGAATGTGTGGCACATATTAATAGTTCTTCTGTGAGTGAATCCGATTGAGGAATAGAAGGATGGTCATTAACGTTGATGAAACCCAACAAAGGATCAGTGTGTAGTTTTATAAAAACAATAAGTTCACATTTTCTTGAATGTATAATTTTAAACTAGAAACAAAATATTTCATATCTTCGAGTAAAATTAAAATTATATAATCAGCTAAATTAAAAATATTATTCTTATAAAGATAATATCTAGTAAATACAATTATTTGAACATTTTTATAATTTTAATTTTAAAAATTATTTAAGATCAGTAAATAGTCATAATTTAATTATAAAATTATGATTTATTCAATTAAATATCGAGTCTTGATCTATGTTATAATTTAAATTTAAAAATATATTTACACTCTAAACTTAATATAATTATAATTCCAAAATAACGAATTGTTCAATTAAAAATAAAAATTGAATAAAATATTTAAAACCACAAATTTATTCCATTTTAGAATTTATGTTTTAGTTTTAAAAATGTGATAATGAATGAATAAATTGCCTAGTTCAATATTGAATTAAGTGAATTTATAATTGAAAAAGAGTTACTTTGTTTTAAATATCCAACTCGCATCTCTTATAATGTGACTTTTTTTGTCTATGATCATTGATTAACATCATATAGTTACTCATATCCACTCTTTTATTTGATATTTTGTGTATAAAAACCATATTTATTATCTTGGACAATGCTGAGGTTAGGGTTGCAGATGAATTTAGGGACATCTCCCCTCATTTTAGATGATGGTGACTATTATAGAGGATCTTTAGTAATGTGAAGAGACTATAATCTCTATCCATTGACTATAAATCATAATAAAATTAATAATAAATCATCAAAAATGATAAAAAAAATTATTGACATTACAGTTAGGACCTATAAATGAAAGGAACATACCACATACAATAAAAAATGTTCACTGATTATAATGTCATACAAGGAATACATACAAAAATGAAGTGCATAATGGTTTAATTAAATAAAATGTTGTTCAAAACGTAAACAATAATATAGATATAAATTAAAAAACTTGGAGAATGTCTCTTCCCAGTCTCATCACCAAATCTGATCACTAACCTCCTCAACCATCTATTGTTCTCCCCTTTCCAATACATATATTCCTTTTCAGAATGTTTCCAGGAACACCTAGGTTCATGTGTGAGTTCCATGAATATAACATTCCATGTGATACTTTATAAAAAGTTTTCCCAATGAAATATATAATATATAAATGTATTCACAATGAGATATTTATATATGAACAAAAATAGCCTTCCATTTCCTCATCTGTGCTACACATGCCACCTTTTGAGTGAAAATTCCTAATTTAGTCTATGTTGGTTTCATGAAACATGTCACCCATAATCAAGAGGGTTTTAATATAATCTACCCACATATATATAATCAAACATAAAAAATACTATGTTTTGTTTGATAATAAATCCTTACAATACTGCAATTCAAAACATTCAGCTGGCAGTGTGTCCAACATCACATAACCATAGGGCTCTAATACTTGGTTTACATAACATAAAACCCATTTATAACTATATAATTAGTAAAAAATGTATCCAGATCCATTTCAATACATCAATTCAACAAATTTAGTAAAATGTGCATCCTAAATCACGTAACCATAAGGTTATAACACTAGGTTGACATGGAGTCCAACCCAATTCCAATATCAATAGTGGATGGGCATAGAATTCATCCCATTTATATTATCAAAATGTTCTATATTTTATGTTGGAATGGAAATGGTTTTTTTAAATAGAACAATTTCAATAGTAACCAAAACTTCTCTCTAAGGTGATAACTATGGAAAATCCCACACCAATTTTACCCACTAGATGTCAGCTCCCCAAAACTATTAATACAAAAACAGGCTCTCGAAGGGACTCTGACAATTTTCTATGTTCAGAATTTGAATGAATCTCATAACCCCAATCACTTCACTAAGTTTCAGTTAATATATATTATTCAAATTAAATTTATTCATACATTCAATTGAAATGATGGAGTGAATGTAATAAAGACACAAGATAGATTTATGCGGTTCAAATATTTTTTTCAACACCCATGAGAGAAACATTACAAGTGTTACTTTCATTAGAAGATGAAAGCCTAGAAATTTCCATGACATATATCTATATAGATCAATAAAATTTATAGTCATGTTACACCTCAACATGTGGTCCTAACCACTAATTTATAATGGGTCCCAACCAGTTAAGCGATTTATCTGACCACTAACATTTTTGGGTTCCCATTCATTGGATCTTGGTAACTACCTATCTATAACCTATAAATCTACATTCTCTAACTACCATTCACTGGTAGAAGAAAAATTCACCATTACCTCACTTATTTTCTAAAAATCCATGTTGGGAGTGATTCAAATGAGATGTATATACTATTTACTATGAAATGAGACAAGAACAACTTCCCTTATATTGAATTTACCCCACTACCACACACATTAGTCCATATGAAGATAAAACCTTCCAATCACAACATTTCCAAATGATGATGCACTACTTCAACATACTTCACAATACTGAATGAAACATAATTATTCCTCCATCGAGTTGACTGAGTTTGAATCTTAATGTGGCTACATAAATCCCAAAAACCCCCCACTTGAAAACTACTTAAGGGTCCCCCATGACATCCAATAACACATTATAAATACAAACTTTTTCCTACACTTTTTTCAATACTTATCCATCACTTCAGTTTACCCATGTCTGACTGGGGCATAGTGTTTCCACAAAATCTCTTGGACTATTCCCATAGAGATATTGTTTACCAGATTTTTTCTTCCAAAACTATATTATAATTCTAGTTCACCATATTATAGAATCTTATTGATAAAGTGGTATTTACAATAGATGTGTATGGTATTCACTTTGAAAAATTAATTTCTAGTAAAGATAATTAAAATTTGGTTGTTTTAGTAATGCATTCCACATTTCTGATTGCATTGAAGCTCCCCAATCAGAATCCTAAATCATTCCATTTCCATACATGATTTTTTACAACAATATACTCATCTTCTACTATGGAGAGTGAAATCATCAGTTGAAACCTTGATATGTAATTGATGATGGTTTCACCGATTGTTAAAAAATATCTAGTTGTACTCTTGAATCAGAGAAACTCCCTATATTTATCTGAATGTACCAATGCAATTGAATATCCTATATAAAATAGAGTGGTATCTTCTTAACCTTTAGTATACTAAATAATCAACTTAATGGATTCCCAATGATCTTTTCCTAGATTCATCGTGTATCATCTGACCACTTATCCCCATACTTTCAGATCTAGTGCCAATGAACACATAACTTACATATTATATTTGATACCCACTATATATTTTTGACATAATTTTACCATAGTTACATGAGGTAAATAAAATATTGTATTATATAAATTCCCAAGACTATTTAGGATCCGATATATAAATACTTCGGACAAATCATAAAATAATTAATAAAATTTCATTCTAAACTAAAGGAATTGTTTTCCCATTATAACAGTCTACATAATCCATGACAATCCTTAAATATATCTCAAAAATTGTCCAAACATTATATTGTGTTAGACATATAATGTGTAAATATATTCTATATAACCTTGGTAAATGGAAAAATAAGAAGGGGTGAGATCAAATAGTCAGTATAAAAATCATAAAACCTAGGAAATCATGGAATAAACATGGAATAAATATTATGGCCGGATTATATAATAAAATATAATTTAATGATCGACTCAAAATAAAATAACAATATATCTATGGATAATAATGGAAATACATAGATCACATAGATATCAATAACTAGTTCATTACAGATGAGATTCATAATGTTGGAAAGCTAATTTCATTCCATAATCCAAGACACCATGATTATAGACATCGTGATATTATTGTCAAGGCCATATCTTGCTCTGGGTAGGCATGCACCAAAAAAACCAAACACATTTTCCTCAAAATACCTATCGATGTATCAAGAGGCTATTTAATATTAGGGCCCACCAATTTAATTCCAATTAACTCATTATACGAGAATATTTATAATATAATAATAATAAAAAATTCTAAAAATAATTTTTATTTGAATAAAAACATTCACTTTATCAATACTTTCCCCAAAGTCAATAAAAGGGATAATATTATTTCCATGTGAGCATCATGTAATACGAATTTTGTAAAATTTTATGTTTATTTTGTATATGGAGATTAGTAAAAATCTAAGTCAATACTGGAATAAAAATATCATAAGTATTCTAGATAAAAAGGTGGAATTTTGAAAAAGAATTTAGCCCATGAAGTGAGAGATATTTCTCAAACGAATTTTATGGTATGAATTTAAATCCTCGCAAAATAATGAGATAATAAAACATAAGATAATACAACATAATATAATAAAGGGGGATAGTGTACTTAACATCCATGAAATAATTTTAATAGGATGATCAAAACAAAATGAATAAAAGTAGAGTTACAAAATATCCTTACTTCTAGGGAACTGAATCAATAACATCTTCAATACGAGAACATGATTCAGCTAGTAAATCCCATGAAATAAGAGTGTGATAAAAATATGTCCATGGGAAGTAAACACACCATAAAACAAAAAAACTTACTGGATCATGATCATTTTTGAAGGATTTAATGTTTGAGGAAATGAACCTTTTCAACATAAATATCATTTTTATCAAAACCCCTTGAAATCGAGGGCTTGTAATTTAACGTAAAATATAATGATTAAAAGATAATTCTGGATATGATATGTAAAATTGGTACTATATAAGAAAAATAATTGAAATTAGTTGTATAATCCGAGACATGTCTCAATGGGAGGAATTTGAGACAAAAACCCTTACAATATTAGAATTTTTTTAATAAAAATAACACAAAGGATTATTTTTTAGAGGAATCAAAAAATATCCATAACTACAATAGAATCATGAAGAAACATATTAAAGAGGAATTATAAACACCTCACATAAAGGATAAGACATAATATGAAACATAAAATATCATGAATTAGGAGAGTATCATGATAAAAAATATTAAAGGTCCAATATATACATCATTCTGAACCTAACACTGTATATAATAAGAAGCAAGTCTTAAGGAGTGAAAATTTATGGCCCGAAGAACATTCCATATTCCTCATCCATTCATCCTATATACTTATCATCCTAAATAATAAAAATAAGATTATTAGAAACCTTATTAGGAAACTTATTCATATATATTTAATTTAATATTCACCATATTAAATTACAAGTTATTTATTTATTATATAGTCTTCACTAATGTATGTGTGAAAATTGAATCAATGTTAGTTTATTTTGTGTATTTCTATGACCAAATATGATATTTTATTATTAATAAAAATAAAAAATATAACCAATAAATAACCAAAAATTCATTAATTTAATATTAAAATATTAAAATATCAGTATGTAAGTTCCCATTTTCATCCATGATAGTATTTTATATCATTTTTGAAGAAGGTGATGAAACAGACACAAACCTGAATACACAATACCTCATTGGCTGAGTATATTTAAGGATGATTATAGTATCAATATAAAAAAATAATGATATTATTTTTATTATTTTTATTTTTGTAACCATACTTGAAGTTTTTATTTCATGAAATAAAATTAATATTATATATGATGAAAATGTCACATTATGTATGAGGTAATCCACACTACTCACATTTAAAATTATTTTTTTCATATATGAAGATCGAAAAGAAAACAATAACGTTTCAAATTAATATATTAAAAAATTAGTATAATCATGGTATTAAAGTTATCAACTGTCAATTTTTAGTGTAGTTTTGTATATTTGAGATTAAGAATAAATGGTGAGGAGTAGGTAATTCTCATTTTGGTGCATTGAAATTTCTCTTGAATGTATCCTAGGAAATGAATGTATTAGGATAACTAATTGTGGCCATAGATATTTAAAATAGATATCATATTATATAAGGATCAAAATGCTAGATTTTTAGTAATGAATTTGACAGAATGAATGTGGAATAAATGGGTGGAAGTATATGTGTTAAGAAAAGGATTTTTTGTGAAAACCATTTATTTTTCAATTATATCAATAAAAATTTCAAGGGTAAAACTAACAATAATTATAAATAAGGGAATGTAATTTTTCATATGGAATATATTTCTTAAAACAGGTATTTCAAAACATGTTTTAAATATGTTGGATATCATTTGTTCTTAGGTTTTTTCTTTTCTCGTTTTTGAACTTTGTAAGTAGTTTTTAGGTAGGTAATTTAAAATAACCCCTTTTATCAAATATGGGTGTGATAAACCTCAAATTAATCTCTCTTTAATTTAATTAAATTTATAAAAATGTGAAAATTGTCTTTTATATGAAATCATTTTATGTGTAGAAAACTAGTTTTTTTAGAAAAATCATGTTTTAACAGTTATGTGTTCTTAATCATATTTTTAATTTGTTACCAATTAAATATGGGTAAATATAATTAAATATTTGTTTTAAATAGTATTATACATAATTTTAAATATTCCAATTCCATTTATTAGTTAAATATTATAGATATTTATTGAAATATTCCTTCAAAAAATTGTTTTACCATTATCATGGTGATTAATTGTATTCTTATTAATCATAATTTAATGGAAAAAATGAAATCAAACTTATTAAATAATATTATCATTCTGATATAAACCATAAAATCTATTTTTATATATTTAACTATTACAACAGATGAAAAGTAATTATTAATATAATTGAATTATAACAGTTTTTAGAAAAAAAATATTAATTATGTTTCCAAAATGATATACATGGTTTTTTCAATAACAACAAAATAATTTTAAAGTATTTTTTTACTTATAAAAATATATTTTATAAAAAAAATAAAACAATTAAACTCATTCTTGTCTAATGGTAATGTCATAAAAGATATGATTTTTACCAAAATTTGTATTTATTCACTATTCTCCAAAAATAAAATTATTTAAAAAATTTAAAAAAAATATTAAAAAATAATGTTAATAATTTCATATTCATATTATAAATTTATATATTTAATACATCAAAAAATCATAAAATATAATGACAAACCCATATCATTGGAAAATGTCATTTTCAAATACCAACCGATATTATTATTATTTCACATTATTTACCAACTAAATAGATTTCAACCAATTATTAAAATAAAACCACATTTATCCTAATTAATAATATTATTCCAGGAATAAAAAGGAATATTGCATAAAAAGGAAGTTTTACAAAAAATATACTTCTAATCAATAAATGATCTTATTAAATATTTTAGGATAACTAATTAAATATCATTCATATTAAAAGTGATATTTATTTTCTTTATAAAAATATTTCATATTTTTTTACTCATATCCTTTCAATAAAATTCAATTGTAATTAATTGTTTATATTATCTGTAAAAATATAGTGGGTTTGTTTATGTTTTTAATTTCATGTGGAGAAAGCTATCACAATCATCTGTCTCATTTAATGGAATTCATATATTAAAATATAAGGGTGATACATTCTTCTCCTTAAATAAATCTCCCCCTCATAAATTTTAATTTTCACCTAATGATGAAATCAGGTGAGTGTATTGTTAACATATTCATCAGTTGGGGTATAAACTATAATATGAATTTTTACCATGAACTCTTTGGTTATATCATGTTACTTATCATTCATCAAAAAACATTTTCCATTCACACAATACTATTCCCAAGAATACATATACCATAGTCATATATTCTCCAAATCATTTTTCCCAAGACCATTTGAATATCGAATACATTAACCATTGTGAAACCATATATCCTTCTTGAAATTAACACTATATTTAACCAAAAAATTATTACAGGATTGTAATAGAGTTTTAGGAATGATTCTAATATAATTATTGTGGCCCACATGGGTGGAAGTGTCCCCATTACTGTGTGATGAAAAGGGAGCTTTTGATAACACACTTTAATATTAAATGGTACGATTAGACAACTCAAGGGTAAAAAATAAAAAAAATTAAATAAAGGAGTGTGGGTTTTAATCAGGATGAAAATTCCCAAAAATATTATTTCAAACATGTTTAAAATATGATGAAAGTGATTTGTTATTAAGTTTTTACTTTTATATTTTTTACCTTCGTAGATAGTTTTAACTGAGTAATTTAAAATTAAACATTTTGTAAAAAATTTCCATGATTAACCTAAATTTAATCTCAATTTAATTAAATTAAATTTCTAAAATTTTGAAAGTTAACATTTATATTATATCATTTTATTTTATAGAAAACCCATTTTTTTGTAAAAAAGTATGTTTTAACCATTATGAGTTCTTATTCACATTTACAATTAGTTACCATTTATAAATGTTTTAATATAATTATATATGTCTTTTAAAATAATATTATATTTATAATTTAATATATATCAATTTAATTGATTGGATAAAAATTACATAATATTAAAAAAATCAATAAAAACAACATTTTACCATTATCATGGTCATTAATATTATTCTTAATAATCATACTATCGTAAAAACAAAATCTGAAAATGAACTTATTACATAATATTATCATATTGATCTAAAATATTTAATACTTTTTTATAGATTTAATTTTTGAAAATTGATGAAAATTAAATTTTTAAATAAGTGAATAAAAGTAATTTATTAATAAACTATTACTTAGGTTCCAAAATGATATACATGTGTTTTAAAAAACAACATAATAATTTTAAATGATTTATTTTACATATAAAAAAATATTTAATGTTAAAATACTTCAAAAAAACTAAATTCATTCTTGAACAATGATAATGTCATACAAGAGGTAGTTTTTAGAAAAATCTTAATTTATTCACTATTCTCATAAAAACTAATAATTTTAAAAAAAACCAAAAAAAATTATCTTAGCATAATATTTTAATTAAAAATAAAAAATTATATTCATCATTTTAAATTATAATTCTAAATTTATTAATTAATCATTTCAATAAAATCATAAGATATAATGAAAAGCCGTTTTATTGGAAGATTTCATTTTCAAATATCATCCCTTATTATTCTTCTTGCATATCATTTACCAAATAAATTGATGTTAACCAATTATTATTATGAAACCTAATTTATCATAATTAATAATATTTTTCATTAATTATAAAGTCATATTTCATAAGAAGTCTATTTTAAGAAATACAATTTTGTAAATAATATATGAACTTATTAGTAATTTTAAGAAAAAAAATTAACTTTCATTAAAATTTAATGTTTATTTTATTTTATTTATTATAATATTTCACAAATCGGTTACTCGTATTTATTCTATATAATTCAATTGTACTCTAATATTTATATTTTATATAAAAATATAGTCGTTATTTAGTTTGTTATTGCACATGGAGCAAGCTATCAAACACATTTGGATCATCTAAATAAATTCATATATTAAAATACCATGGTGCTACAATACCCTAATTAAATAAATCAAACCCTCATAATTTTTAATTATCACCAACTGATGATATTATGTGAGGTTATTCTTACCATATTCATCATTTGGGGTGTAACCTCTAATATGACATTTTTCATGCTCTCTTAGGCTTTAAAAAGTTACTTATCTTTCTTAAAAAATTATTATCCATTCAAATAAACCTATGCCTAAGATTATATATACCATATTCATAAATTTATTCATTTCATTTTTTCCCAAGAATACTTGAATATCCAATACATTAACCATAGTGAAACCATATATCCTTCTTGAACTTAACACTATCTTTAACCCTCAAATGTAATAAAATCACACAAAAATCAATATATCCTAAAATATAAAAAATTTATGAACTACACAAAAATACCACGAATCATCCATAAATTCAAAGTCTACCAATAATTTATAGATTAATTTTTTATAATCATTTAACTCTTAATTTTCTCAATATCAAACATATATTAAAAAATATTTATCATACCATAATCATGTGTTATTCAATAGTTATCCCCAAAAATATATCCTTTTCATACAATCACTTCTCAATGTTGTTGATACCATTTAGTATATGTTTCCAAACCATTAATGAAAAAACACTAAGGAATAATCCATTTATGTTTCACATAATCCTTATAAATTTTAGAATATACCATAATATCATTGAAAATTATCACTCACTAATGAGAATAAAAAATATTTTCACGAATTAAATTATATTATTATACCAATCACACTACCATTGGTACAATCGAAAAATCACCTTTTCCATCATAATTTTTATATATAAGGATTATAAACCCTTATGTATGTCCCTTATTTTTCTATAAGATGCATTGGTTTTCTAGACACATACATTTCTCACCTTCATTTACATTATCTTATTTTAATGAAATAATAAAACCAAAAATGGTTATGGTATTATATAAAATATGAATATAAAATATTAATATAAATATGTCTCCCCCATTAAACCTTTATATTTACCATATTATACATTCAACTTCACCTATGACTCTCTTTGATTAATCCATGTTTATCCAAGGCCATTTTATATGAAGTTTTATAACATTATTAGTTACCATTACACTAAATTAATTCATATTGGTTTAATAATGAAAATGGAATAGCCAAATAATATCCCCTAAGTTGTTTGGTTATGCCTCTTTATCATGAATAATGTGATGATTGAGTTAATACCCAATCACCATTTTAGGGTTATTACCCCTTGGAATATAAGTTCCATAGATATAATCCAATTAGAGTATCCAAATTCGGAAGTAATTTCTAGGAATAACACATAATTTATACTTTACCAATACTTTGGGATGTTATCCTGTAACTATAATTTCATCTTAGACATTCCCTAGGGTTCTCTTTAAAGTTATTTTAACATTATCCCCAAATAAAATTTACATTATTACCATGAAATTAAATGATATACTTTAACAAAGGGTTATTTATAACTTTAATATTAAATAGAACCTAAATTATCACCCTTAATATTATCCTCAACAAAAAATCTAATATCCAATGTTTTCTAGACCCAAATTTGATAAAAATTGTGACACCCTAGATATACACTCCTGGATTGGGTGCCCGTAAACTTGATCAATACATATTGATTTTCATACCAACTCTAGATTCCTAGAAATATCTATCCTACAGGTATATTAGATAATGAAAATCTTAAATTACAAACATTTAAAATATATTTTATGTTAAAATAATTACAAAATTGAGACTAAACATAATCTATTAAAACCTTGTCTTTATCAACTAAAGGGCATTTTTCTGCACTATAAGAACATACTTAATCCATAAAAAGTTTTCAACAATGCCATCAAATTTTATACACAATCTATTCTAGTATTGATAACTTGTGTAATGATTTTCTTCATAACATAGGTAAATTCAATCTAAATAAGCAGTGATCTCAAATTCTCAGTATGTAAGAACATACTAATGAGTAAATCATGGTATAAACATGTCATAAATATTATGGATGGAATAAATAATAAAATATAATTACATAATATAATGAAACTAAAATCATAATATAACCATGGATAAAAATAAAAAAGGATCAAATAGATATTAATTAAAAGTTCCTTAGTAATGATATTCTTAATTTCAATAAGTTAATTTCCTTAAATAAGACACGTCATCATGATCTTATAAATCATGATCTTACCACCAAGGAAATTTCTTATTCTGGTAAGGCATACAAAAAAAATACTCAAACATGTTTATTTTATGAGACCTGCAAATTCAACATGGATATTTATAATGTCAGGCCCCTTATATAAATTTTTTAAGTCCAATTAATTCATCATATGAGAAAATTAATAAACAAAACACAAATAACTTTTCCAATAATCATTTATATCGTAATGACAATATGGCGGACACCAATACTCTTCACCTTGTCAATAAAGGGAAAAAATTATTATTTTTGGAACATAATCCAATCAAAATTATTTAAAATGTGAAGTACATGATCTATAGATAAATGAGTATATGGATAACTAAAAAATGTAATGACATGATCGAAATCCATCTAGAGAACAAACATGGATTACTTTAAAAAAACATAACCAAATAATTGAAAAATATTTGTCAAAGGGTTCTCTGGTAGAAATGAATGTCTCTATAAAGAATTATTTAATAACATATAACTCAATAAAATGGAAGAACATACCCAAATTAAATTAAATGAGGTTAAGTGGATGATAATCTCTCAATAAAAAAAAGTTGAGTTACAAAAAACATTACTACTGGTGAATCAATTGAATCAATAGCCACTTGGATGAGGGAACGTGATTGGTCCAGTAAATAATATGAAATAAAAAGAGTATGATAAAAATTAATCCATGGGTACTAAAAAACATTCATGGGAAATATTTTGCATAATATAAACAAGACTCAAAGATTTAGTTTTCATGACAATGAACCCTTTTGGAATGTATAATTTAAAAAAAACCCCCTTAAAATTGAAATCTCAAAATTGACAATAATTAATTATTAATAGAAAATTCATGATATGATATATCATATAAGAAGTATATACACCAAGAAAATAAAATTATGTTTATAACATGTATCAAATATTGGAATGTGATATGGCTTAATAATTAATTAAATACCAAGATTTGTTATTTTTTATAATTTTAATATTGAAAATGATTTACAAAATTAAAGATGAAATTCATAAATTTATCATCATTTTAATTCAAAGATTATGGATTTATCGTTTAGATAAAAAATGGAATAAAACAATTAAAATAAATGTTTTTTTCTATTTTACAATTTATGTTTCAGTTTTAACAATGTGAAAATGAATGAATAAATTAACTAGTTTTAAATTGTTTTAAGTGAATATATCCTTGAAAAATAATTAGCTAATTTTAATGTTTTGACTCACACCAGTCTCTACTCTCTCATGACATGATTAATGTGTTTGATCCATGATATACCCTCTTTAGTCACTTATATTCACTATTTTATATGATATTTTTTTGGAGAAACTATATATTGAAGATTATGATCGATGGTGATATTGGGGTTCCACATAACATTATAAACACCTCCCTTCATGTTAGGGGATGTTGAATAGTGGAGAGGATCTATTAACACCATATAAAGACTTTAATTTATATATAATGAACATAAATAACAATATATTCTTTAATAAATCATCAATCATGATAAAAATATAATATAGGCTTTATATTTAGGATCCAATAATGATAATAATGTTCCACATACAATAACAAAATGTATAACAATTATATTTTCATACAATGAATACATAAAGAACCAAAATTCCTAATTTTTTAATTATATACATCATTATTCAGAAAGAAAAAAAGAATGTAGATATAAAACAAAAATTTCTTCTAAGTTTCTTCTTGATCTCATCCCCCAATCTAAACACCCAACCTCCTCAACCATCTATCATTGATCTGTTACCCATACCTACATTCTTTATCCGAATATTTTGATGACCACCTAGGTTAATGTGAGAGATATATGCCAATAAACAACATGGTGATCCTTCATAAATGATTTTCATAATTAAATCCAGAATATATAAATGAATTAAAATTGTGATATTCTTATAAGAACAAAAATACCCATTCATTGCCTCATTGTTTCCTAGTAATTAAACCCAATGACTAACCATTCTAACATTGTTATGTCCTTGTATCAAGAAAAATTTCACCCATAATCATGAGGGTTGACATAGAGTCTCTCCATATATCCATAACCAAAATTAAAAATGGTAATTTTTTATATCATAATAAATCATTACAATCCATTGTTTCAAAACATTTAGTATGTATTGTGTCCAACTAAACATAACCATAGTGCTTCAATACTTGGTTGACATTACATGGAACCCACTTAAAACTGTATAATTAGCCGAAAATGTGTCAAACATCATTAAAATCCATCAAGTCAAAAAAATCCATAAGTAAATCGTCTTTCACATAACAAAAACGTTATAATACTTATTGGAATGGGGTCCAACCCAATTTTAAAATCAACTGTGGATAATCATATCTAAAATCCCATTTCTATTATCAACATGTTATATCTTGTATGTTGGAATGGATATGGGTTTTTTACCTATAACCATTTAAATAGTAAACACAAAGTCTCTCATAAGAGATAACTATTGAGAATCCCCCATCAATATTAACTTCTAGAAGTTATCACCCCAAAACCAGAAAAATAAAAAAATGATCTATATGGGACTCTCATAAATAACTGTGTTCTAAACAAGAATGAATATCCTAAACCCAATCATCGCACTGAGTTTTACACAAATTTACATGTTCAATTAAAATTATTACATACATTTAATTCAAAAGAGGAAATGAAATTAAGAAAGTCACGTGATAGATTTTCATTTTTCATACATTCTTCCAACATCCATGAAAGAAAAATAAGAACTATACATTTCATTGGAAGTTAAATAGGTTTTGGATCACTGTAAATTAGATCCATATAGATCACTAAAATCAATAATCAAATTAAACATCATCATGTGGCCCTAAACATCACTTTATAATGGATCACAACTAGTTAGATGGTTTTACCAACCAATAAAATTTGTGGGTATCCAACCATTGGATCGTGGAAACTCTTTATCACCTATGAATCTCCATACTCTGACCACCATTTACAAGTAGAATAATTGGGCACCATCACCTCACTTTATTGCTACAAATCCAGGTTGGGAGTGATTCAAATGAACAATATATCTTCCTTAACTTTAAATATGGTGATACAAAATCTCCTTCTAATGAATTGACACCACTAGCACACACAATTATCCATAAGAAGATAAAACCTTCCAACCACATTTCTTCCAACCACTGAATCACTTCTTCCATTACCTTCATATGAGTGAAATGTATTTCAATGTTCCTTCTTCTAGTCCACTAAATTTGATAGTTGAATAGGATTCATAAATCCCAACAACCCCCACTTGAATAATACTTAAAGGGCTCCCATGACATCCCCCAACACATGGAAAACACACTAACTTCTCCCAACAGTGCATGTGATGCTTATCCTTCCCTTTGATACACCAATGTTTGACTGAGGTAGAGTGTTGCCTCAAAATCTTATATACTAATCTCATAGAGATCGTGTCTCGTACATTTTTTCTTTTACCAATATTCTATAACTATAGTTTTCCATCATATAACATCTTCTTTATTATGTGGAATTTATGGTAGACGTGTGTTGTCTTAACATGAAAAAAATAAATTTATAGTGAATTTAATTACAATTTTCCTATCGTGGTATTGTATTCCACAATCCTGACTGCATCTGACCTCCCCAATCAGAAGACTCAATTATACCATTTTCTTACATGCTTAAGTTTCTACCATATACTATTCTTCCACTATGGATAGTGAATAACATGTTTCCTCCAAGATATCTAATTGATGTTAGTTTCTTTGATCTTGAAAAAATATCATGTTGAAATCTTCTATGAATCAAATTCTCCCCAGATGTTTGTGTCAACATTCATATGCAACAAAATATCCTATATGAAATAAAGGGAATTACATTATAACCCTTTGGGATACTAAATAATCAACTTCATGGATTCCCAAATATCTTTTATTGGATTAACTAAGTACCATATGACCCCCTTGAACCCACACATCCAGATATGGTGCCCCTAAACACATACTATCCATATTATATTTGATACTCACAACACATTCTATGAAATAATTATCCCATAATTACACAAATTGAAGAAAATATTTTATAATATACATTCCCAAGAACTTTAAGGTATATATCATTAATGAATTGGGATTAATCCTAAAATAATTAACCCTTTGTTGTTGTCAACTAGTGGAATATTTTTTCCATTATAACAATTCCAATAATCCATGAGAGGCCTTCAATATCTCCCATAAATTATTCACATATTCTATTCTATAAGACATTTAATGAGTCAATCTATTCTGTATAGACTAGGGTAATAGAAACATAATAATGTATGATCTCAAATTCTTACTATAATAAAACATACAATATAGGTAATCATGGCATAAACCTAGAATAAATATTATGGTAGGATTAGAGATTAAAATATAATGTAATGATATAATTAAAATGAAACCACTATATATCCATGTATAATAATGGAAATAACTAGATCACATATATATAATTAATTGGTTCCTTAGTGATGAGATGAATAATGTAGGATAGATAATTTCATCCCATAATGCTAGACATCACTATCATATACATCATGATGTTGTTGTCAATGTAATTTCTTTTTCAGGGAAGGAATACACAAAAATAACCAATCATGTTTTCTTGATGATACCTACCAATGAATCAAAGTGATATATAATATCAGGCACCAACCATTTAAGTCCAATTCATTCATTATAAGAGAAGATCTATAAAATATTCATAATAAACTTCTCCAATAATCATTTTTATTATAATAGAAATATATAAAGTGAAAATGTTTTCCAAAAGTCATTAAAAGGGATAATATTATTTCTAGGTGAGAATCGTCAAATATGAATTGTGCAAAATTTGATGTTCATTCCATATATGGAAATATGTATTCAGATAAATCGATACTGGAATAAAATCATCATAAGCTGTCTAGATAAAGAAGGTGGATGACTGTAAAAGAACACAACCCATGAGTTGAGAAATATTTTCCAAAGGGATTTTGTGGTTGGAATGTAAATCCCCATAAAATAATGAGAGAATAAATCATAATATAATAAATGGGTTGAAAGTAACAAACATATATGAAAAAATTTCGAGAGTATGATTATAACTAAATAATAAAAAGATGATTTTAAAAAACTCCTTACAACATGGGAACTGAATCAATGGCCTCTCCAATAAGGGAACATTATAGGGAAAGTAATTACCTATAAATAAAAAGAGTATTATTAAAATAGAAAAATGGGTAATAAACACGCCATAAAAAGAAAAAATGTTTCACAACATTAACAAGTGGAAAGTTTTTAATGTTTGAGACAAAAACCCATGTGACTTGAAATTTTTTTTTACCAAAACCCCATGAAAGAGATAGATTTAAGATGAATATAACATACAATTATTAAAATAATATTCATGAATGATATGTAAAATAGTTAGTATGTACATCAAATAATTGATACTATGTGCATAATGAAAAAAAGGTATCAAAGAAAATAATTTGATGCAAATATCCTTATGAAATTCGAAATTTTTGAATAAAAATAACTTAAAGGATAAGATTTCAGATAAAACATTAAATATCATGAATTTTTAGAGAATCGTGATAAAAAAATCATAAAGTGGAAGTATTTACCCCATTCCAAAGTTAACAATATATATAATAAGAAGACGGTCTCATGGTGAGAAAATTTGTGAGAAGAACAAAAAAACATCATATTTATTTATTATATGCATTATTAGGAACCTAATTAATATATGATGAAATAAATATGGTCCATTTAAAATCACATTCTATTTATTTTTTATTTTATTTTTTCTTAGGTATGTGTGAATATTGAATCAGTGTGATTTTATTTAGTTGATTTCAGTGATGAAAGATGATATTTTATTAAGAAGTGAAAGAATTAACATAACCATTAAATAATAAAAAATAAATCCATAATTTAATATTAAATTATAAAAATATCATTATTTATGTTCATATATTCATACATGGTATTGTTTTATATCATTTTTCAAGTAGGTGGTCAAACTGAACCAAACATAAACACACTATATCTCAAGGGGTGAGTATTCTTAAAGATGATTATAATATCAATATAAAATAATAATAATGACATTATTAATATTACTTTTTTTGAATCATATTTTAATTATTTTTTATAAATAAATGAATGTAATGTGAAAAATGATAAAAACATTATATCATCCAAGAAGAAGTCTGTATAACTCACATTTAACATTATTTTGTTCTTTTATACATATAGAAATGAAAAAAAATAATGGTTGTAAATTAATTTAATAAAACATAATTATAATTATGATACTTATGTTATCATTTTTTCCATTTTTATTGTAGGTTTGGATAAGAAATATTATGAATAAATGGAATGGAGTATGTGATACTCACTTTGGTACCTTAAAATTTCTCTTAAAATCCTCCTACGAAAATAATGTATTATGATAACTAATTGAGAGAATCAGTTAATAAAATTGGTATTTAATTATATAAGTATCCAATTGATATATTTTTAGTAATTAATTCAATAAAATGAGTGTTCCATAATGGGGTGGATGTTTCCAATTTTATGTGTGAAAAAAGTGTTCTTTTCAGAACACCTTATAATTTTCAATGATGTAATTAAACTATTCTAGGGTAAAAAAGTTAAAAAATATAAAAATAATGGAGTATTTGTTTTAATAGAGTATATAATTCCTAAAAAATTATATCAAAACATGTTTTAAACCTAATGAAAGTTTTTTGTTCTTAGGTTTTTACTTTTATCTTTTTTTTTGTTTTTATCATTGGTAACTAGTTTTTAAGTAAGTAATTTAAAATAAAACATCTTACTAAATATTAGAGTGATTAAACTATATTTAATCACAATTTATTTTTTAAAATTTCTTAATATTTAAAGATTAACATTTAAATAAAAACATTTGATATGCAGAAAACCCACTTCTTGTAGAAAATTTCTGTTTTGACAATGATTTGGTCTTAATCATATATAAAATTGGTTAACAATTAAATATGTGTTGATATAATTATATATTTGTTTTAAAATAATAGTATATTCATAATTTAAAATATATTAATTTCATTTATTGGAAAAAACTACAAAATATTAATAAAACAATTCCTTGAAAATAATAGTTTTACCAACATCATGGTCATTAATTTTATTCATAGTAATAATAATTTTTTTGAAAAAATTGATTTTCACCCTTTTACACAATATTATAATCTTGATCTAAATAATTAAATAAATTTTTATTCATTTAAATATAGTGGGGGATGAAAGGTAATTTTTAATATAATAGAATAAAAATAGTTTTTAGAATAAAATATAACTTATATTTCCAAAATGATATAATTGGGTTTTATAATAACAACATAATAATTTTAAATTATTTGTTTTACTCATAAAAGTATTTTTATATAAAAATATTTAAAAAAAATTAATTCAAACAATTATAATTATAATTTCATAAAAGAAACACTTTTTAGAAAAATCAGTATGTATTTACTATTCTCATAAAACACAATTATTTGAAAAAATTCAAAAAAGTTATCTTGATAATGAGTAGTTATTCAATATTGAAAATTATCTTAATCATTTAGAATTGATATGTTGATATTTATTAATTCAATATTCTTATAGAATCATAAAATATAATGAAAACCCGTTTTTATTGTAAAAAATACTTTCAAATATCAACTATTTTTATTCTTATTTAATATTATTTAACAACTAAATTAATGTTAAAAAATTATTAATATCTAACATAATATATAATCATTAATAAAACGTTTCTTAAAAAGGAATTTCATATTTCCTAAAAATAAAATAATAAGAAAAATACATTTATAAATAATAAATTAACTTATTAGCCACTTATAAGAAAACTAATTAAATTTCATTCATAATAATAGTTGTATTTATTTTATTTATAAAAAATATTTCATAAAGTCATTTCTATTATTCATTACATATAATTTAAATATACTTAAAGGATTATATTATATTTAAAAATATGGTAGTTTTATTAATGTTTGTTTTTGTATATGGATTATTTTATTGTACATATTTGGATCATTTAAAGGAAGTAATATTTTAAAATATGACAATGCTAAATTATCATCTTTAAATAAATCTCACCTACATAACATTTATTATAAATCATAAATGAAATTCAGTGAGGGTATTCTTAACATATTCATCATTTGGGGTATAATATCTAATATTAGATTTTCATTACTCTCTTTGGATATATCAAGTAACTCATCTTTCTTCAGAAAACATTGTCAATTCAAACAATCCTCAACTGAAGATTACAAATACCCTTATCATATACTCTTCGTAAATTTTTCCCAAAACCATTTGAATATCCAATACATTATACTATAGTAAAACCATATATCCTTCTTGAATTTAACACTATCTTTAACACTAAAATGTAATAAAATCATAAAACAATCAATATATACTACAATCTAAAAATTTGAAAAACTTCTCCAAAAATACTATGAATCAACTATAAATTCCAAGTCTACCTAGACTATATATATTAATTATTTAAAATCAATTAACCATTTATTATCTCATCATAAGAAATATATTTAAAAAATATTTTTCCACACCTCAATCATGTTTTATTCAATAGTTATCCCCATAGATATAACCTTTTCATTAAATAACGTTTCAAGGTTATTGATACCAATAAATATATATTTCTAAACCATTAAAGAAAAACTAATGAACAATAATCCATATATGTTTTAAATGATCCTTTTGACATTTAAAATATACCATAATTTCATCGATAAATATCACTCACTAATGAAAATATCTACGAGTATCATGAATTATTTAATAATAAGATATCAACCTCACTACCAGATGTAATACTGGGAAACTCGCCTTTTCTAGTATAATTCTAATATATAAGGATTCTCAACCATTTAAGTATGCCACCTTATTTTTTTATAATGAATAATTATTGTCTATACATATACCTTTCTAATATACACTTCCTTGTTATTATTTCAATGAATATTTGAAACCAAAATTATTATATAATATCTAATATATTAATTTAAAAAAATCAATATGATGATGTGTCTACCCATTAATCCTTCATATTTAGCATATCAAAATTCTGTTCAACATATGAATCACTTTGTTTAGTCATTGGTTATCCGTGGTGATTTTATATGAGGTTTCTTATCTAAATTTGTTTCCATCATACTAAAATAATTCATAATGTTTTATTAAACTGAATGTGATTGAACAAAGAATAACCCTCAGGAGTGTAATAACATGTGTTCAATTAGGCCACACTGTTATGAACCAGGTGATGATTGATTTAATGACCAACATTCCATTTTTAGGGTTATTACACCTAGGTAAATCTACACCAGATACTCCATCCAGTTGCAGTATAAAATGGAAGATGTAATTTCATGGAGAACCACATAATTTATACTTTACCAAAACATTTGGATGTTATATTGTACCTAGAATTACCACTTAAACATTCCAAATTGGTTCACTAAAGTCCTTTTATCCTTATACCAAAATAAAATGTATATTATTACTATAAAATTTAAAAAAATACTATCCCAATGGGTTATTTATTCCTTTTAAATTATGACAAACCCTCACTTATCAACTATTTAACTATTCTCAACAAATATTATATTCTCTAATGTTATTTAAACCCATCATTGATAATAACTGTGATATATATACCTACACTCTTAGATCAGGTGCTTATAAACATATACATTATATTCTAGGTTTGATACCCATTCAATATTCTTAGAAAAAACTATCCCAAAATTACCTGTATTAAATAAAATATTACATTACATAAATTCCAAAGACATTTTAGGTTTGGATAAGTCTAGATTTCGGAATAAACATAAACTAATAAATCACTAATATTTCTCAACTAAAGGACATTTTTTTCACAATAAGAAACTAGTTAATCATTAAAAATTAATAAAATATCCCTCAAATTCTCCACATAGGATATCCTATCATTCATATCATGCTTAATTATTTTATTTGTCACCTTGGGAAATAAAATAAAATTAATTGGTGAGATAAAATGCTCAGTAAGGGAAAAACATACAAATGATTAAATCATTCTATAAAGGCAGAATAAATATTATAGAGGGATTAAACAATAAAAAATAATGACATAACTTATTGAAACTGAAATAATAATATTTTCATTGACAAAAAAGAACAAATAGATATCAATTACTAGTTCCAAAATGATGAAATACATAATTTCATATAGGTAATTTTATTCAATTAGAAAATAATTCAAGATCATTGACATCATAATCTTACCATCAAGGAAATATCTTATTAGTAGAAGGAATACACATAAGTACTCAAAATTGTTTATTTTCTGAGATATTCCAATTCGTAATGGCACTTTATAATGTTAGGTCCACCAATAACTTTTTTAATTCCAATGAATCCATCACAAGAAAAAATTGATTTAAATAATCATTATCAACTTTTAAAATTATCATAAATATTTAAGAACAATATATTAAACACCAATAATTTTACAATATTCAATAAAAAGGATAAAATCCATTCTAGGTGAACATTATCAAATCTAAATTATGTAAAATGTTATGGTCATGCTCTATAATGAAATGGGTATATTCCAATATATACTGAACATTTCTAGAGATGAATCAATCTTGATTTCAAGTGCTATTCTTCCTTTTGTTGAGTATTCATTGATTGGGTTTTACTTTGGGGTGTTGTTTGGTGAAAATTTGGTGAAAATAGAAGAAAGAGGGAAGTAAATATTTAGCGCAAGGTTTGGTAATACCGTTCACCCCCAAACTCACAAATTGTTCAACCCTAGATAGAGGGAAAGAGAAAAGTTCCTGTATAGTTTTTCAAACTGTGTGCCCTATTATTAGTAACTATGAACGCCTATAATATAGGTGTATGTTTTTGGCATGTGATTTGGGAAAACTATGTTCCCTTTCCAAGAAAATCGTGCATGAGAGTTAAATTCACTAGAAAATATGTTTTTAAATCAACCGATCCACCAAAACTCACCTCATTTGACCGTAACTCAAACCAAATTGTATCCTTATGATTTCAGATCCTCCCATATAGATTCCAATTATTACTAACCTCAGTTCAAGGTGATTTTAATCTTGGATTGAATATCTCCACCCCTCTCGGTAAGAGGATATCATCCCATTTGGATTCTTATACCGCCTCCTTTATTCTCCCATTCAATAAAGGGTGGTTCTTCTTATTTTGATTTTCTATAGATATAGGATTATAAATCTACATCTATATTTTATATATCCTGATTTTATTATTCTTGATTAAGTGTTTGAAATTAGGATCTCAATGTACATTGTTATCCTGCTCAAATATTTGGAATTCCATTTGGGAGATCACTCTTCAACGAATCGTGGTAGGTGGTCTATAATTTAAATTCCATAATCTTGTTTGTAATTATGTTTATTTAATTGTATAATTTCTATTTTATGTATATAAATTTAGATTATTATTTAATTAATTAATTTTGTAAATTAATTAATTGAAGATATGTGAATATAGGGATTTCAGAAATTATATATTGAGTTAAATTTTTTAGAATTGATTATGATAAATAGATATTGTTGATTGAAGAAATTTAATTGTGGGGATAATTATTATGTATTTAGATTTTTAATGAGATAATTAATTGTGTAATTAATTATGGGATTTTTATTTTGTGGTTATTGACTAATAAATTGATTAATTGATTAATGGTATTTACATACTTAATTAATTGGAGAATTAATTAAGGGGATTTATGTGTTAGAAAAAATATTGACTTATAAATGTTTTTTATGTGGATAATTAATTGTTGACTTAATTATATATTATCAATGGTAACGTGTTCATTTAGTTTTGAAATAAGGAATGAAAACATTTTAATTTTAATGTATGAAGTTACGAATGGTAACATGATCATATAAGTGTAAAATAAAGAATGAGAACCTAGTAATTATAATGTGTGAGGTATGAATGGTAACATGTATTTTTAGTTGTGAATTAAATAATGAGAACATGTTAATTCTATTGTGTGATTCAGGTATGGTAAAATAGGTATTCGTGTATGAATTATCTAATAGAAACAATGGAATTTTGAAATATGATATCCCTCAGCCATACTTTTGGATCTGACATATATCCAAGATATTGTTGATGTAGGGGAGTCTACGGGAACCTAAGGGGTTTATGTGGTAAAATAATGATAAATTGACAATGTAATAACTATTTACTTATAAAGTGTAAATATTTTTTTATATAACTTTATACACTTTCTATTGTATGTATATTTTTTCAAACGTTTTTGGTTGTGTCCTACTGAGTTATACTCACACGGTAAATAGGATACTTGATAGGTACCCGAATAGAATATTTGTTTTATGGATAAGATGAGGTAAAAACCCATATGTTATATGGCTGATATGGTAGGGATATAAGATTAGGGAAACAAATATGATTCGGTACCTACATGGGGGAGTCATCAGTGTCTTTATTTTGGTATGTATTTTAGACACCTGACATGTACATTGGCATAACAAATTTTCGGCTTTAGCATTGATATTGTATTTCCATTTTTGTCAATCGGGTGATACTGGTTATTTCAGGAAATTATTACATGTCATTCAATTATTTTTTTCATATTTTCCGCTGAGTTATTTACTATGATAAAAGAGTGTATATTCTCTTCATGTTCGATATATCAGTCCCTCACTACTAGTCCGCACCCTCTAGAAAATAGGAAGGCACACCAGAGTTCATGTGATGGACCATCTCTGGGTACCATTGTGTGGTACCATGGTCAAGATGTTATAATAACTAATTTAGTAATTCAATAGCATGATCATAAGACATATAGAGAAACAATTTGTATTACTAGAAATAATAACAACCCAAGAAGTGGGAAATATTTATTTAAGGGTTTATCTAGTAGGAATGTATTTCCCCATAAAAAATTATATAATATCATATAACATAATTAAAGGGATGATCATACCCAACAAATATGAAATTAGTGTATTATCATGATCATCACTCAGTGAATGAAAGTTGAGTTACCAAAAATCATTACTACTGGGGAAACAAGTGAATCAAAAGAAACCTGGATGAGGGAACATGATTGGGATATTAAATACCATGGAAAATGGAGTATGATAAAAATAAATCCAAGGGAATTAAAAAACCATGCAAAGGAAACATTTTTCTAAACTTAAACAATACTCAAGGATTTAATGTATTATACAAAGAACTATATTGTCTTTATTATCATTTTGATTAAAACCCATTAAAAGTGAAGTCTTTTAATTGATCATCCAATACAATTATTAAAATAAAATTCATGATATGATATATAATATAGATAGTATATACAAAAAATAATTCATATTAGGTTCATAATACTAAACATTTAATAAATTGATAAATTTGAGATGAAACCTATTCAGATTTTAGAAATTTGGGAATGAAAATATCTTGTAAGATATGGTTTGAAAGGAAAAATAAAATATCATGAATAATGATTGAATTATGATACCTCATATTCAAGGGGTTGTATAATATCCAAACAAATAAAACAAAGTTTATAATTAAAATCTTGTCCCATGGAGTGCCTCACCACCTTCAAGACATTGCCTCATGTTTATACAATCAAAATCCTCATACTGACTATCTCTAATCAGACTCAAAGGAATTGACTCTAATACAACTTATATGAGACTCGTCTGATCAAGGCCCTCTTGAACCATCAAATGCATCGCAACCAGCATGGTAAACATCATCCCCTCAGTACTAGACTCTTGAATTGCCTGAGTCTGAGTTTTCCTACTCAATGCGTCAGCCAAAATGTTTCCTCTCTTAAATGTATAAGATAGCTTAAAATCAAATGAGTGCATATAATAATCCCATCACTAATTTTGGACGACATAATATAATTGATATAATATATATCTTATGATCTTATGATCGATAAAAACTGTAAATTTCACACCCAATAGATAATAATTCAAAAACATCATTGCATAAACCAATACTTCCATCTCAAGGTTGTGTGTTGGGTATTTGTGTTCATGTGGACTTATTTTCCAAGGCCTATACTTCAATACTCGATCTATCTGCATCAACAAAACACTAAGTCTTATCCCAATAGCATAATAGTACACCATACACTCTTCATATGTCTCTGGTAGGATCAATATCAGCGTTGTTGTCAAGCGGTCATTCAACTATTGGAATCCATTCTCACAAGATTCTTACAAATAAAACAGTATCCCTTGTTTTCAAGGATGAAAGTATCGCTATAAAATGGTAAAATTCCTAACTGAATCTTTGATAATATCCAAATAACTCCAAGAAGCATTGGATATCGAACATGTTCTTGGGTTTCTCCTAAGAAATAACTTCTTGAACCTTCTCTACATCCACTAACACGCCTTCCTATGAGAAGATTTATACCAATAAGTGTATCTGATCAACCCAAATAAAAACTTAGATAGCTTGGTATATTGTTGATGCTCTCCTAGTGTAAAGAGGATGATTTCTAGATATTGGGAAAGATCTTCCTGAGTCTTGGAGTACACCAAGATTTAATTCATGAACACCATAATAAATTGATTGAGGTACATATGAAAAATCTTGTTCATTATGGCCATAAACACTATTAGAGAATTAATTAATTCAAAAGGAATTACGAAGAAGTCATACAGACCATACCACCTTCTGAAAGATGTCCTCAGTATATCAGAAGTCCAAAATCTCAACTGATGATAACCTGATCTCAATTCGATCTTAGAGAATACAGAAGCTCCCTTCAACTATTCAAATAGATCATCTATACATAGAATAGGATAACGGTTCTTTATTATAATCTTGTTTAAATTTATGTAATCGACAAACAAGCAACAAGCTCCCATTATACTTCATTTTAAACTACATTGGTGATTCTAAAGGTGACATGATCGGTTGGATAAAATATTTACCCTTCAAATTATCCAGTTGTTTCTTAAGTTCTTGGTGTTCTGTACGTGCTATTTTTTAAGCTGGAATGGATACTGGATCAACCCCTATCATGATATAAATATTTAATTCCACGTATCTCTAGTGGAAACAGCACAAATCCTTTATGAATGTTATCCTGAAATACTTCCACTATGGATGGAATTACATAAAGCTTTACACCTCCATAGTCTATCAATAAACTATAATTTTGGGCTGTGAGATCTCCTAGTTGCTGAGTATTTGGCCCTTCTTGGCCTTCCTATAAATCCCAGTCCCCATAGTGTATATAATGGTCACCCTAAGGAGATGTAAATGTTTCTATCATTTGGTAAAAATCAATGTAGGATTGTTATGTGACCGGCTAGTCCATACCCATGATTAGTTTGAAGCTAGTAAATTCAAGAATATAAAGATCCCACAAAACATGATACTCCCCAACTTTTAGAGAACATCCCTTGCACATACAGATGTCTCTAGACCGTACTCCCAATGGTGTATCTATTCTCATTAACCCACTCAAAAAATATACCGCTACGATCAAACCATTAATAATATTATAATATATAAAGGAATGTTAGGCACTAATATCAAGTCAAGAACTAGCTAATGTAGAAGCTATAAGAATGGTACCTCTCACTGTTGATGGCCCATATTCATTATCCACTAGTATAGGTTTATCTGCATGAAACTATGCTTACCCTCATCCTTGTGATTCCATTTGACTCCCCCGAGTTGCAACACTCTACTATTGTGGGTGCTCTTTCCCAGAATAACTATGTCCACTGCCTCTATCTCCATTCCCCGTATAACTCAAGCTACCTGAGTCATATGGTGCAGAAGACCCCCTTTTTACACACTGGTTCTGCCTAGATCCTCTTTCATTAACTATCAACCATGGGTTTCAGAAAAACCTCTATAAATGAACTACATTTATGTAATATTGGCACTCCAATGGTGGTCGAAAAAAATAATTTTGAATATTTCAAGTCCTACCATAGAGGTGGAAAAATACATTTGTAAGGTTTAGATTAACTGATTCATGTGATGGACACTTAGCTTTCTACTGTTCTTGATAAAGTTCTTATATCGATTCCTTATACTCTCAAAATCATCACCTCCTATTTTTCTATCCGAAACTAGTTGTCCACCACTAGATTCCTTCTTCAGGTCCCCCCCCCCAATATAAGAGCCTCAATTACCACTTTTATAAACTTCTTATGCCAAGAGATATTAACATGGGACATAATCTCACACTTATTTCCATCTTGAAATATCCTGGACTCAGTAGACTCATATCTTTCCAAAACTAGAGAAATGCACTAAAAATCTATGAAGTGTCCTGCATAGTCGATCATAGGAATGTTCCCCTAAGTCAATATCATGAATTCAGCTACATTTTTTTTTATCTTAGCGTGTCTAGAAAAAAAAATCAAATAAATCCTCATGAATATTGTTCCATTCCATAGCTTCCATCTCTCCATCATGAGCCTAGATTTCCCACCGATGCTTCACTTATCTTCGTAGAATATTAGAAGCCAACTTGTACCTCCTCTCAATAAGAGTCTCAAGATGTTCATGTATCTTCTGGATGGACTTGATCTATAACTCAAATCCCTCTCATCCACACTCTCCAGTTACTGTTAGTGGGTGAGGCAACTGAAACTCCATCACCAGATCAAAATTGATTTTTACAACCCTCCTTGGTTTAGGTTCCTTGAATTACAAAAAAGTGAGCGATGTTATCTCAAAACCTCTCCCTCGTTTCCTCACCTAGAACTACCAGTGCCTCTAATTCTATCACTAGAGGATAATTTGTATCCACGACCACATGTCATCCTCTCAACAATAATCGTCATGGAGGAGTATCTCTACAAATCCAAACACACACCTTGGGACACAAATCAAAAAATTAACATGATTACATAAGAGGGAATCAAAACAAGATCCAACATGTCTTTTCCCTAAACCCCACCACATAGTCAAAATTGAGGCACTATTAATACCGTTAACAACCTTGTAACTAGGTTCTGGTTAACAATGGTAAACACATTCCAATATTTCATTTTTTTCTTATTAGAAAACCATCTATTTTCATCTTGCATCATTTACCATTCTCAATAACTTTTTAGGAGGCCTTTTTAATTTAATTCCACATTTAGGAAAACAAAATAGTCTTAGTCCAACAACGCACCCATAACCCGCATTCTCATGTGTTCCTAGAATGATTCATTTAGTCTCAACCCTCGTGGAATACCAAGTCCTGACTCAATTCTTTTAAAATAAGAAAATAAATTTCTACATAACATAATCAGTGCATCAAACACGGTGAAATAATATTGAACTCTAACAGTAAACAACAATAACAACAATCCAACATCGTGTACTTGGGTTTTCCCCCATACATGGGTTTCCAACTCCCATGTACAAGATCCTAGAGATGACCCTAATCTTATTAGTGTACTATCTACCTATATAAAAAATTAAGAAAAAATAATAAGAAAAGAATACAGGTGCACTGATAAAACTTTTTGAAATCCCGACCCCAGTGCCATGTATCATTGCCCCGATCTGTTTTTCCACATGACATTAGGTGCAACTCCCTGAATGTCAGAGGCCTCAAGATAATAACAAGGGTCTGGTATGTCTAAAGCAGGGAGACTATAGTCTCTTTTATCAGAGAAAAACAACAATGTAAATTATAAACAATAGATGAAGAATATATAATCATAAAAAATTATAATATCTCAAGTGAAACAAGGAAGGAAATAAGATATCCGACTAAAATAGAAAAAAAATGACATGCTAAAGAATGTTTCAAGTGTATAAAATGAAAATTAAAAATAAATACACTGATGACTCTCAAGTTGGTGTTGAACAACATTAGGTTCCCTCATCCAAACTATATCCCAAAATCAACTTCCTATCCAAGGGCCCTCTCCCTTAACCGATCTAGAAAAAGTAGAGTTTATTAGGGCACTGATTAAGAAAACCATTTAGGGTGTGAGTGCAACTTATTAGGACACCACCAACCGTGTCTAGAAAAATCTAGTAAAATAATAATATATAAATTTTTGGAAATAAGTAATTTAAATTTAAATTTAAACATTTATTACATTATCCATTCATCTTTATTTAACTATATAAACCCCCAGGATCAGGTGGGCACCTCAAACTCAATAACTTCTTTGGATCCTGATGGAGTTTGATTCCATTAGATTATCAATTTACAATTCATTAAATAAATGGGACATCATTATACATTAAATTTCAATTTATAAAATATATAGTTGGGTCCATAGTTCAATGCCAAACATTTAGGTCCTGGTTGTTATGTCTATGACCTCGTTGGATTGGGAATCAGAAAATCATGTCCCCCACATATATATATATATCTCATGATGGGATTCAAAAGTCGTTGACCATTTCCGACTCATATATATATATATATATATATATATATATATATATATATCAAGATGGGCTTCAGATGCAGCATACCATGTCTCACACACATGGGCTTTTGGATGTAGTAGACCATGTCCCACACATATTTATCTAAAACTTTATAACCAAAGGATTTAAAAGTAGCATACCATGTCCCAGAAAGATATATCAAAAAAATCATATATCTCAAATATTTCATAGTTTTACTATATCACGCCAAGAATTATTAATAAACATTAATTTCCTTACTAAAATTAACAATCACAACTTCCATTAATTAATTAATAAATTAATTAATCCAAGTCCATTAATTAATTATAAAATTAATTAATATTTTCACAATATCAACATCCGATAATTAATTCACCATATAATTATTCAAAAAATCAATTTCTATATCTCATCATCAATTCATCAATAAATTATTCATTACATGGCATCAATATCCCATAATTAATTCCCCCATTAATTATCTCAAATCCTAATATCAATCCCACATAATTAATTCTAAAACTAATTAACCCCCAATTTATGTTATCATTATTTCATAATTTCACAATTCCATAATTAATTAATTCACCAAAATTATTAATTCAGTAAAATAAATCCAATTTCCATCCAATATATCCATTATACAATTTTCATACATGTAATCTAGATCCCCACTATAGGATCTGAATATTATACCACATACCATGATGCGTTGATGAATATTTCTCAACAGAAATCCACAAAATTGACCAGTATAATGGCGTAGATCGGGATCCAGATATAAAATCCTAAATCAATATTGAAGACATAAATATCATATGAATATAGATCTAGATATAAAATCATAGATATAGATGTCACCAAATAGGTTTTGACCTCCCAAAAAGTGGATTACCTCCATAAAAATAATGAGGAAAGAGGAGACGATGAATTGGAAGACAACAGAACATGATCAACATATTAAGAGATGATAAGATCTTTACTCTGAGCTTCAAATCAAGAAGAAAGGAAGTCTAGAGGGCTTGTCATTCAACCAAAGTTCTCCATAATTTTGAAATACACATTGGTCCCAGTGGGGATACTTGGGGTTAATTAGGGGATTGGGGAAAATTTAAAATAATTTTGAGGCAAATTTAAATCCCACGCATTGTTTCCTGGGTATGGCGCATAGTTCTCCCAAACCATACTCCAACCATGTTCCTGTTACATTAGGTGTTCATTGTTAATCCTATGATGGAATGTGGTTTTCCAAACCTTACTCTATCCATGCGATCCCCCTTCCTGGGTTAACATAGTGAGCTGGGATGGGGTGCACAATTTTACATAACTATGAACCAACCGTGAAAAACCCCTCATTCTCCCATTTGTTTCTCAATATCATTGAAACACACTAAAAATTCAAAACCAAAAGAAGATTAATCGATAAAAAAATAGTACCTATATAAAATCTCAAGAAAACTCCAGAAATGGTCAAGATCTTAGATGACATGTCTCTTATCACCATCCTAAAGTCAATATCCTAGATTTTTATCTCTACACAACATAATGAACCATGTATGAGAATATTCTCCAAGATTATCATTTTCCAAACAAACAAAATTTTATATAGAATAAACATTTGGAGATCATAAGGTGGGATGAATACTATTCTTTACCTATCCATACTACTTTTGGAAGATCTTATTCCATTTCCTCTAATGAACTCATATTGATCAAATAGAATGAATGTCAGGATATTACAGTAGTGTGATATATGGTATATTAAAATTTTCATGTCAATATTTATGTCAAGACATTAAATATTGTATTACTTATCCTAATTAAATCCATATATCAGGTGCAATTTAATTAATCACACATAATTAAAAGAAAAAACAAATTAAACCCATATCCCTTTTGATTTTGATGGGAATCATGTTTCTCTCATCATCGAAAATGGTTTCCCAAATTAACAGAACTTAGATCCATCTAGATCATCCACACACATATAGGGAACATTATTGAACATTTAACATTGAAAATATGGTGTTATCATGGAGAATTTTAGGCTCTTTGACGTCAACATGATAATGGGAGATCAAAGTAATGATCCTTAAACCTTGATCGAGAAATCATTGATCTTCCCATCACCTTTTCTCTCTAGGACTTGAGAGAGAGGGTGGAGAAGAGAGAGAATTCATGAAATCCATCCTCACACTCATTTTGGTAATTAAAAATGATGTTATACATAGGTTATAACTTCAATAAATTTCATTTTGTTCCTATGGAATTTAACCCTTTAAACATACAAAAAAACAACACAACTGACACTTATATATTTCTACAAAATTTGTGGATATTTTACAGCTTGATTATAAAACATAAAATATTTTACAAGATAAAATATGAGTCATTAAATCTAATAATAAATCCAATAAATATTGAACAAATCCTTGAATATTAAATATTTAATATTCATTCAAAAAATATTTTTCATTATTTGTACTAAATTTCTTGTGAATATAATAAGTAAATTAATTCAATAGTTATTATTGTTAGTTCAAATAATATTGTATCTATTTCTTTCCTTTGGGATTGTATAAACATGGTCATTAACCGACCACCATTATGGGTCCCACCATGACCTAAACTCTAATTCACTATAAATTACCAAGCATCTAAACACACTTTGTGGGTGACCCCCCAGTCTATTATCACAATAGTAGTGAATACTATTCACAGACCAAGAGCCGAGTCTAGTAACACATCAATGCCCCTATATAGGTTAAGAAAATTCATATTAATGATAACATTTTCTATAAAAATGCACCATTTTATATGATCTCTTTATGCCATGGTGTCCGAGAGAGTTGGACACACACTTCATTTCATCATTCTTTCTTACTTAATTATTCATTAACGATACTATATAGGATTACCAGTAATTACAATGAACATGGTTTTAATAAATGTTCTACCATCCCGGTTTAATAGGCCTGAGACAACCCATCCTTTCCGAAGTAACAAATCTGTCTTAATCATTAAAACAATTTCATGCTACAAATGATGCACCCAATATAAAGTACCACCCGACGACAAAAATTTCATTGTTTTTTTCTTGTGTGAATTCTATTAATCAAATGATACACACTGATAATGATCTCAGGTATTGAAAAAATTCACACATTCACATATAGGAATTACCAATGATACCCAAAACATGTGGTGTCCCTATTGGTGGGCCAATCCTCATGCTCTCCTCTATTAGAGATCACCATGTAGGAAATATCCTCTACTTGAGATCACCATACATGTAGACTACAAACTATAAAGAGCAATGAGTTTTGTAAGTAATTTACTATACAAATATTATGTAAATAGTATATATTTAATAGATTTATATTATATTTATTATATAATAACGATTATATATGGAAAATAATTATTTATCCTTCTTTCATTCTAACCATCAAAAAGTTAAAACGTCTCTCATGCGTATGTACGAACTACTGTATCCATGAAGTGATGTAATTGGTTTCATCACTACTTTATATGAATAGATATAAAAGTGTATATAATGAACAAATATGAATTTTATATCATGAATAATATAATGGGTATTAAGAACCCTGAATAAAGTGTTTGTACTCTAATAATCAAACCAAAACAAGCATGGAAAAAAAGGACCAGATTTCACCCACTCGATCATTTTAATAATGAAATTATTAATAAAAGGACAATTTGAAGTTATAAAGTAATGGTAAATAGTAATTTATTTCTGAATGTAATTTTGGAATATATTTATAATAAAACTATATATATATTATATATGAGGATTTAATATGTATTAAGAAAGAAGAAACCTGGGGCAAGGGTTTATGTTACAATATCATTTTTTTGAGATTTACTATGATAAATTTTTATTTAGGTTAATTAAATATATTTTATCATATATATCCAATATTTTTTTTCATCCTCTTATTATTATTTTAGTTTTATGTATTATTACAATTTCCACTATTTTGTTCTAAAAGTCAATATGTTTTAATAAAAAATAGTGCTTACAACCACTTTTGTAAAAAACAATTTTATTCCCTTTCTATGTTCATGAGAATGATTTCAATAATGTTATACTCTACAATGAAATGATCTTCTGAATTCATTTTTAAATGTATTTGAATATAATTTAAAAAAATTAAAATTTTAATTTTAAAATGTATTTCGAATATTTTGTATCACTTTTCTAAAAAATGTGTGAAACAAATATTTGTTTTAATGTATGATATATAGAAGGATTATCTTACTATTATGAATATTCCTTAATTTGAAGAATCATTTACAGGTTTCCATGGTTATCTTAAATGAACGTATTTTATAAAATATTCCTTAAATATATTTTTTTTAACATTACCAAATGAAAAGGGACATTTTATATTGATTTTAAAAGTGTATTTTAAATAATTTTATAAGAGAGATATTTCATCTTGGAAAATATATAATAAGGATTGTTATTCTTCACTGGGGATATGCTCCTATGATTAAATCCACTTTTCTAGAATTATGTTGATTATGATAAACTTTGTATTATTATAGGAACCAAATTTATATCCTATGAGTTAATGAAGAGATAATGATTGCTTTTATGAAACTATCCAATTCCTTTCTCTATGTTGCTAATGATTATGTTTTAATGGGTTATTTAAACAAAAATATTTATTTTCAATTGTACATTAGAGGATTATATGATGAATGTTTTATGATCATATGGTGCACATATGTTTGGGTTTCATTATTTGAGGGGTAGGACTAGAATTTTATTTCCAAACAATGCATTGGGTGAGGAATGACATTTCATTTGTCAATATGGATAATAATGTGGAGTGAAATTCATTCATAAAGGTAATTTATCTAATATGATATTATTGGGAGTGAAACTTGACTAATGCAATGATTGAATAAGGAGTGATCCTTATGCACTATGAAAGGCTGGGTAATGATCCTTGACTATGAAAATGTTTTTTGATGCTTATATGTATTCCCCAAAACTATGTCTCTGACTTATGATACTTTCTCATGCCTCATGACTAATTTGTAATGATTTTAAAATTTTATGTATTATTTTTATAAAAAATACATACTCCAGGATTTTGGATTAAATATCGTTGAATTATTGGGTATGAATTTCATATGTTATGTTCATGTTATCATACCCTTATGGTGATCCCATGCTCATTTGTAATTTTTCATTGAAATCATTTATGTTTTTCGTAATTGGGAATTTAAGATCACACATTTGTATGTTTTTTTTCACATTTTCTGATGAAATAATTTATGTAGGGTATTTCTATGATGTTTTCTATGTGACATGAACTCTATGGGTGATATTGAGGACCTTTCATGAAATAAAATAATTATGAATCTATTTTCCAATGGCACATAAACATTATAGCACTGGAAAATGCATTATTAGGAGATATATAGAGTATTCATCTAAAATTATGTAATATTTATGTATGAAATGATTAGGTTTCCTTGGTTGGTATTATAGTAAGGTTTAATTATTTTTAGTTTTAGGATAAGATAATTTTGAAAAATACTGTTGGGATAATTCTAAGTATAGGATATCATCTTGAAGGTATGGTAAAATATAGAACTATGAAATCATATGAATATAAATATGTTTCTTGGCACTAGAATGTTGTTTCAGATTTAAAACATATACACATAGGGGTATCAAATATAAAAGGGACATATTAGGTACTAAATCGGCCATCACCGATGAAATATGAGGGTCCAAAAAACATCACACCTACATAGTAACTCTTGGGGGATATTTTTGGGTTAATTTGCATTTTCTTAATGAACTATTACAAGGATTTCATGGATAGAATCTATGAAAACAAAGGAAAATATATAATTATATGAGATAAATATAATGTTTCATGGGTTGAAAGAAGGTTTCATAATTTAGGACATCATAAGAATGATTTTAATAAATATATGATTGTTTAATATAATATTGGTGTTTGATATTCACACTATGTTTTTGGGATTTAGTCAATGGTATGAACCAAGGGGAATTATGTGGATAAAAAATTTCACAGCCAATTGAACAATAATCATGATGTGTAACCATATAATATACTTGAAAGAATATGAAACCATGTGATTACTCTTAATTAACTATCATGATTTAAGATTAATAACCGAAATGTAATTGGATTTGTGAATGCATCAGATAATAGAAAAATGTAATTTTAGTGATGTTAATTTGACAAAGACCATAGTGGGAAAAATAATCAGCTTCCTACATGTCAATAATATGATAATAAGCAACTAAGTAAATGTGTTAAAGGAATAAAAAGATTCTTCTATGTGTGGAAAATATGGAAACAAAGAAACTAATCACTGGGAAAAATGAAGTGTTCAATAGAGCTCAATGAAGTTTATCCTAGGTTACCACTAATAGTTAAATATCTTATGTGTGGGGAATATGGGAATTTTTTGACTCAGATCTCTAATTAATGGGATAACTCTTTGAACAAACAAGGCCTTATAATATCTCAATCATTGGAGGTGTTCATGACCAGTAAAGAAAACATATCCTTTATTCCAAATATAGGGATTCAATGTTTTTTGTTTTTCCGAATATTCCCTATATAAATTTTATTGTTTATCTATTAGTTGAATTTTAGGTGATTTTGATAATTTATTATCTATCCCAACATGTATCCCCTATAATTTTAAGGAATATAGAAATTAAATTTTATATATTGAATCAACCTATGAAGATGTTTTGGTGGGGGTGGATATGAACATAAAGAGGATATTACTTCATATTTTTGTGTTTTACTCTCTATCAATGCATAATATTTATCTCAAATGATTAAGGATAAACTCAAAAATGAATATATTTATATTATAATATATTATACTAATATAATACCTGAAGACTTTCTAACTATTCCAGAAAATCATTATTCTATGTTTTTAATAGAACTCAAACATGGTGTTACACCTATTTTTTAGATCGCATATAGAATGGTCCTAAATGAGTTTCAAAAGGTAAAGAAGTAACTCTATGAGAATAATGATAAGGTATTTGTATGACCTAGTGAATAACCAAGGTGTAAAACATCTCTTTTTTACAAACAAATATGGATCAATGTGTATTTTCACTGTTTATCAAGAACATAACAAGATAACGATTAAGAATAATTATCATCAACCCCATACTGATGGATTATTTGGTTAAATAAATAGATCTCAATTGTATTATGATATTGAAATTTGTTATGGATATCATCAATTGATGGTTAAGAAGGATGATATACCCATGGAAACCTTCCATATTAGGTATGGTCATTATGAATTTATTATGAATCCATTTAGGCTTACCAATGTCCCAAATAACTTAATGGACCAAATAAATTGTGTTTTTATAGATTAACTTTATTATATTATGTGTAACAAAAAAATATTTTTAAAATAAAACAATGTTCAATAGAATATATGAAACACAACACCAAGCTTAAATGAACCATGAAATATTATAATTTAAATCTGAAGGTTAAAACCTAGAAACTACATTTGAATGTATAAATAGGGTTAAATACATTATGAAATATATATAAATTTCATAATCAATACAAATTTATTGATATCTCTTTTTCAAATAATCACTCGATTTTTTGTAAAGTCATTTTTTTCTTCAAAAATACATTTTCATTAAAACTTGGTTTTACTAGTTTATTTGAGAAAATAATATAAATATTATTTTTTTCAAATTCTTTAAATTTTATTCAAAAAATGTATGGAACATTTTAAATACATATATAAAAATTTACTTACGGTAAAATGTATATATTTATATGAAATGTTTGATTTTCAATGAATAGTGAAAAATGTACATTTTTATTGAAAACTGAATATTCTTTTAAATTATTTTCAAGGTAAAATTAAATTTTGGATTTTATCGAAAATTTAATAAGTTCATTTTGATAAAAAATTATCCAATTTCAATGTTTTTTATGAATTTTAAACTTGAATTTGGTATAAAATTTTTTTATACTAAAATGTAAATTTTTTGAAAAATTGTGTTTTATTTTTCTTTTCATTTTAATCTAAAATTAATTGTTTCCCACTTATAAAAATTTAATCATTAAAAATGGATTCCATATTTCTAATCAGGAGGCCCCAATGTGGAAAGTAGTTGCCTTTTATTTTTTTCAAAATGAATAGTAACCATAATAATTGATTGAAAATATGTTAAAAGTAAATTGGGTAATTAAGGTTAAAAAATAAAGATTAATAGAAAATGACAATAACACTTTCCTTTATCCTTCTGTATGAGTGTAGTTTTTCCATGTCTAAAAACTTCATTCTCATTGTTTTATTATCATTAAAATTCGGAAAATGGGATAAAAAATTCTATGTTCAATTATAAAATCTTTATTGGAAGATAAGTGATTTATTTTCATGGAAATATATTAATATTTTTTAATGATGAAATAATTACCATAATTTATTATATATCACAGACACAATATTTAGTCACATAATATAATAATAAAATAAATTAATTTTAAAAATATATAATGTAACATAATCTGAATGAATTATTTTGATCCATGAATTTTATTGATAAATATAACATTTTAGTGATTTTCTAATGATATATATAATATTTTCTTTACTGTTATGTAGTTTTCAAAGTCAAATAAAATAAATACTATCAAAAATCACATTTATGATATTTTATGTTTAATGATATACTATTAAATTAAATGAAAACAATAAAAATCTTGATAAAGTAGAATTAAAAAAATAAATGTTCAATAATTTCACCATATGGAAATTTATGATCTAATTTTCACAATATAATTAAAATTATTATCCTTTAATTTTGAAAAACACATTATAGTGGTTAATGTTAAAATTGGTTAACCACAACATTAATCCCAACTATAATGATTAAAATGAAATAAAAACCTATAAAAATAATATTTGATGATTATATTAATACCAAGAAAATATTAATCTATAAATATATGTCATTTAAAAACCATATTTTATAATTTAGAAACACATTATATGTTAGTATTTCATTTATCTCCAAAAACGACACAATTGAAATTCCATAATAAAAAATATTTTATTAAATGATTTAAAATTAATAAAACTACTCAGTTCTTCCAAATGAATTAGATACGGTTTAAAATAAAAAAAATTAGCCTATTATATGATAATTTAGTTTTTATAGAAACTATCTTGACACCTAGAGAGTAAAAAGCATTGTAATCATGGTAATCGTCAAAAGGATTAACAAAGGGTTAAAAAACAATTAGGGTGAAAACATCTCCTAAACTTGTCCAAAATTTATTATAAGATATTATTTATACTTATTATAATATTATATTTTTATTAATCATTAGGACCCATTTTAGTATGAAAGGTAATTTATATTAATTTAATATATTAAGAAATTCAAAGAGTGCCCCTCCCCCCACTTATAAGGTCCCACCTATTATCATCATTTATTCACTCTTAAATAGCCACTGGGATCATCTAAAAACTACCTAAATCACTTTCTAATATCGTCTACCACATTATAGAGGTCTTATTTTTCTAATAATTCCAACCTTATGTGGCTTAAGATGTCAAGCAAAGGAGGTTTTCTAAGGAGGTGGTATAACTTTGTACCAATTATTTTAGTATTATTTATTCTTTTAACTCCAAAATTTTTATTCAAACATGAATAAATAACAAAATAATTATCTTAAATATAATAAGATATTTTAATGTTAATGGAGTAATATTATCTAAATTATCTTCCATCAAATGGGAAATGAAACTGTCATTCGTGTATACTACAGACTACCTCCTCATGAACCGATGTATTTCGTTTTCAATCACCATATCTGATGAATTGTTATAATGATGGGTTTAATGTATATAAATATTATTCATGAAATATTAATCATTATTAAAATATAATATATCATATAATTTATTACCTTTCAATCCATTTAAATGTTACACCATTTATGAGTACATTTGGATTACCATCTACAATAAGCAATGTGATTTGTGTTTCATAGCCATATCACTTGGATTCAATATATAAGAATATTTACAAATGTTGAATTATGTTTATTATATAATAATCATTATTATAAGTTAAAATAATTCTAAAATTCCTTCCATCATGATATTTTAAAAATAGAGAAGTTACTCAGGCGTATGTAAGCTTTACCATCCCTATGATTGTAGCATATCACATTTTACATAACTATAAATCATGGCTTGTTTTAAAATTATAATTGATTAATAAAAATAATTATTATTACATTATTATTAATGTTAATATTATTAAATAATGACCACATTTACTATATTTAACTGACAAAATCCATTTTTATCATATGAGGAAAATATCGTCAAAACATCCGATGAGAACATAATTTATTATTTAATTTTGTAAAAATTCTACAAAATAAAATAAATATAGTAATAAAACTGAAATAAATTTCTTTTGAAATTAAATACTTAAAAAAAATTATTATTTTTGAATATAAATAATGTATATGGAGTTCTATACTCAAGTAAAGATATGCTTTAATTTAAAAAAACCATTTTAAATGGTTTACAGGTTTATTTTTTAGATTATTTTCTTCATTGTACATAACATAAAAAATATTTCATTTATGTATTTATATTAAAATTAATTAATTATAAAGGAAATATTATTTCCCTTTTTACTTTCATTATAATAGGTTTTGAGAATAATCCTTTTATATATTTTATATGAAAAATTTTGATGAAACGAAAAAGAGATTTTTTTAATATTTACGAAGCCAATGATTTTTAATATCATTATAAACATTATTTTATATCTATATTATATTATAATATTTTATGTTTTATTCAAATAAAATCCATATATTGATTTTTTTCTTAGTATTTTCAAACAAGTATTTCAAATGTAATTGGTATTTCAATATCGAGAAATGTTTTTTATGGATGAAAGGAATATTTTTATGAGTGTAATATTGAAAATTTTAAATATTTTATGTGTTATAAAACTTTTATGGTTCCCTATAAATCTATAGAATGAATTTTTGTTTCTTTATATTCCATATATGGGTGGTTCCATTATAAACCATGGATTGGTGGTTCTGTTATAAACCATGGATCGATGGTTTTTTTGTAAAACATGGAAGGGTGGTTTAATTATAAAACAAAGATATGTGGTTATGTTAAAAATGCAGGATGGTAATTTATGTTATAAATAGAGGATAGGTGGGTCTATTATATCCATTCAATGCATTATCTGATTATTATTATCTATATTAAATTATTAATGCTATTAAATGATGTTTCAAGTTACATATATGATTTATTTATTCTTGATTTTTTTTACAGAAGATTGAGGATTTCACAAGGTTATATAATGATATTATGTTTAAAATAAATTTTTTCTAGTTATTAAGGGTCAAAAAATAACTTTTTAAAAATTTCATCGAGATTATTTCATGTTTTCCAACAACTATTTATGTGTTTTATTTTATTCTTTTAAGATTTCTAATGAAATGTTTTATGAAATGCATAGGGTAAATAAGTTTATTTATTTAGTAAGAAAAATTATTCAATTAGATTGACCATTATTTTGTAAAAGGATAATTTTTATAAGTATTCATTGAATAAAATGTTTTTTAATATGTCCCTTATTATGATTTTTGTGCTCGTTCTATTTTTCTAATCATTTTTAATAGGATTTTAAATATGAGTAGGGACATGGATGAGGTAATTATGAAAAAAAAATTGATACATTTCATGAAAATATTTTTTTTTCTTAAAATATGTGTATTTTGAGAAAAAAAAAGATATTATAGATAGGTTTCGACTTTTTGATATAATATTTATTTATATAAGTGTGATAGCCCAATCCCCTAAAACTCTAAACCATAATGATACCCAAATGTAATATAATAAATTATTGACTTAAAACTCAATATTTTTCAATTTTTATGGATGGTCACTATATTATGGTAGTCATTATAGATGAAATTCTTATATATTTAAAGATAAAGGATGATAATGAATATTATCCAACGATTGTGTTAAAGAAGCAGAGGAAAGAGAAATTGCATCCCAAATTCAAAATGTAAATTCTAGTTTTAAAATCATCATTATTATGCTATATAATCTTATGTGAGGTTATATTAGTTGGTCCTTCAATGATGGAATTTATTGTGCAATGTCCTAGACCAACCATGGTTACTGAGACCCGGATTATTCTTTTGATAGATAGATATAACTAATATTTTTGATTTATTTTTCTGGTTTACCTAATCTAATAACCTAGTTGAAAAAAGGTATCCATGTTCCTTTGGACATTCTAATGTGAGGAAAATATCAAGGAACTGAATATAATGTTGGTTAGGGAAACTGTGCTCACATTACCCTATTGGGGAGATGTGTTTGTTATCTATAGTTATGAATAGAAATTGGAAATAGAATTCATCGTTGTGTATAATGACATAATGATATCATACACCTCATATAAATTGAAAATTCATGAGAAAAAAAATAGACTCATGATTTGGAGATGGAAGAGGTGGGGTTTTCATTGAAAATATATAGTAATTATCTCTATGATAAAATGTGTGATATATATATATATACACATATTATTCATAAATTCTTGAATTATATAATAGCACAAAAAGATTTCAATAATTGATAAAATGGATGGTTTTCATTGATTAAATATTATTAATGCTTAATAAACTACCACTAAGGGAATAAAAGAGGGTGACATATACTCAAAATCAAAATGAACATTAGTGTTTTTACAAGTTGAGGATTTAATGAGATCCAATATTGATTTATTTTCAAAAAAGGATATTAAAATTATGAATAATGGAAAACAAATCAGATCATTCTCAGTTGAATGTTAAATTATACATCTATGGGAGGATTAAAGAGGCTCTGAAAGAAGAAGTGGATACATAGAAGAAGGTAACGAATGATCCTCAGTTCAATGAGGATTATGAAATAATGATAGGTTTTAGAAATGGATTTTGTGTCATATTAATAACAAAATAAAATAATGAGTTTCTTGATGAAGCAGACATTTTATCATTCTCTACCCATCCTGGAAATATGAAGATTTATAGAGATCTAAAATTTTATTTCTACTGGGATAACATGAAAAGAGACATTATAGTGTTTGAAAATCAATTATTGGAGTCTGAGTATTAGTATATAGAGGGAGAAAATTCTAATGTGATGTAAAAACTATTACCTATACCAAAATTGAAATGAAAGAACATTACAAAGTATTTCTTCATCGGTGTCACGACTCGTCCTTGGGGCCCGTGCCGTGACTACCCTAAGTCCGTCTTCCATAGGCCAGGGGCTGGAGACTAGCACCAAAGGCATAAATCCCGATAAAAAGGGGAGGAATTGCCTTTATGATAGTAATGAAACACAACAGAGTACGCAAGATGAAGTAAGAACAAATTAATACTGAACACAAAGTAAGTGATGAAAGGTAAATGGTCCAGAATACAAACCCAACTGAAAAGTACAATACAATTGAAAGTCTAGTACAACAATAGTAAAGTAAAACATCAACCACCGAGTCATCCTCTAGAAATCCCAACTGAAGGGTGGGTATAGATAGTCTCGTCGGTACCTCGGGTCTGTCCGTCCGATTCGTGTACATCCCGCCAAGTGGTCCACCTCTGGGTACCGTCCAGCTCCACAAGCCTCAACCATGATCAGTGTTGTCCGTCGTCTACAACCAACACAACGTAGTGCGGGCATTACCTGTACAGGGGTGAGTATAACGATACTCAGTAGGGACCCCGAGACCCCCGAAGGTCTCCCAGAATCCACAAAGGATAAACCACAAAGGAAAGATGCAATCACGTAGTATCAACCAACTCCACTTAGGTATATTCCCAAACATATACCTAAGTCATCAATATTAGTTATGTTCCAACTCTCAAGCCCAAGCACAACCCGGTCCACACAGGAAAGAAGTCAATCACACCGATGGCAATGATTGAAAGTCAAGACTTAGCTCACACAGGTATACATATTTCGTAAAGTGATAATGATGATCAGATGAAGTCACTGATTCATCTAAGATGGTGGAACCATGTTGGATACAAGTCCAGCTAAGCTGTCGGACCCATATAGGATACTAGACCAGCCACTCTGTTAGACCCATGTAGGATACTAGAAAAGAACTCAAACTGTCAGACTCATGTAGGATACAAGAACAGTAGTCATCACCGTCGAACCCACGGAGGATTTCTAATACGGTAGACATTGTCACCAAAGCCACGGAGTATTCCAGTATGGTAGTCATTGCAGTTGCATCCAGCTCTAGGGTTCCCACACACAACACGCTCGATTCTTGGAGGGTCCGCTCCTCGAGCGAAGGGTCGATATATCAACTATTACGAAATCCAGAGTTGATGTATCCTGAAGTGTCGTCTTGTCAAAAGGAACCCAACGCGATAGATGGCGTGTCAATCGGACTCCCAGTATATGTGTTATTAGTATTTTTGCTCTGGGGGGGCGGTTGGAAACACGCTCATTCCAAAACTCACTTAGAGTGTCTCAAAAGGACCGTGACGTCATGAGGGTCCTAGTGCCACATACGGTGCATCGATCGGACGCACGGTCTTCAAGATATTCACCCTTAAGTGAAAATGGGCATGGCTCGTTAAGCCTAGTGGTCTGGCGGGTTGGGTCAACCTAGTTTTGGCGGGTCTGACCCGGCAGGGCGGGTCGCACCGGCCCGATGAAATGCGCAGCTCAGCCCGAGGGGCACTACCCAGCCTGGCCCGAGGGGACGCGGCCCAACCCGGTGGGGCGTGCCCCGGCCCGGCACGGCACGGCCAGGCCCGGCAGGGCGTAGCCTGGCCCAGCACACTGTGGCCCGGCCCGGTAGGGCGCGGCTCTGTCCGAAGGGGGATGAGCAGTCCGAGGTGGGGAGGTGTGGTCCCCTAGCTGCCCAAACCGGCGGCACTTCCCTCCCTAACCGACCGACCGAATACGACCGGCCTTCTTGGTGCAAGAAGCTCGTTCGGGCGGGCCGCGGTTCGTCAAGCATGGAACCATGGTGACGTGGCATTTCTCCGCCCAGCCGGCTGACGATCCGTCCGGATCATTGGCAGAAGTGGCCCGCCCTGTGCGGGGCACGGTTCTCCGCAGCACGGCACCGTGGGGTGCCACAGTTCCTCCCTTCGGCCCAGCCATCTTTGGCCGGACGGTTATTTCCTGGTCAAGTGGCCCGTGGTTGCGGGTTGTGCTTCTTCTGCACGCTGCCGGTGCACGGCCACCGTTTCTCCCATCGTCGCCTCTTCCAACGCACCTCAATCGCAAACAAGGAGACTACGGAGGGTCGTCAGGCCATGTGCATTCGGCCCACACCCTCCCCGTTAAGCGGTAGCAATTGGGCAAGGATAAACAAGATTTCACGAAGAACGAAGAACAATTTTATTCAAATAAAATTGAATCAATCCACCATACCTTGTAAGAGCTACGTGGTAGTCGAGCATCGTGGAAGACGGTGTCGCAGAAAGACGACGTCAACTCATTGACGTCGGGGAAGAAGAGACGATGATGGTGCATTGTCGGTGTTCCTTGCAGGTGGCTCCTTATCCTATGATTTGGCCAAATATCGAAGGTGATGATGACTTTCCTCAGTGGTTCTTCGTTGGAAGTATGGTGTTATTTATTTTATAGAAGAACACCCTTATCTATTTCTCCAGAGCTTCCACAATGTTCCAACACAAAAAAGTGCCAAAATAATATAATAGTTAAGCTATTATTTTATTCACACAAGTAATTCAAAATTCAAACAATTTAATTAATTTATTAAAGAGGTTGAACTCATTAATTAACATGTGTTGGAAAAACATTAAAGAGAGAGAGAGGGGGAGGTGAAGGGAACTCATAAATATGGAAGTTGTCTTAACAAAGAAAGTGGAATTAATTGGGGAGTTTGAGGAGAGTTATGATAGATGAAAGGTTGGGTCTTTTGTGGGCCCCACCTCTCAAATATCCACACATGGGAAGTTATGTGGGTGTGGTTCCCATCAATAACTTCCCAAGGGAGGAAATAACTTCTATAGATATATAAAATTGTTCTAAACAATTTTATTTAACTTCTAAATTAAACCCCAATTTTTAAATTTCAACCTGAATAAAACACAACTGCGGTAAAGTTCCCCTTAAGAAATTACCAGAACTGCGAGTTAATCGGAATCCTCATATTTCAATTCTGAGAACCGGTTCAAAAGATAGAAAAACTCACAAGTATGTTTACTGAACGTATCCGAACAAATCATTGGAAATTGATTCCGGGCACACCAGGACTCGGAATCAAGTGCCGTAAGAATCCACAGACTCGTAAAATTACAAAGAATTAAGAAACAAATATTTCCTTGAAAATTACAGGTCTTTACATTACTCACACCTCAGGGATTTACGTCCCTGTAAAGCTATAACACACACTAAGAAAACAAAAGAGGATACTGAGCTAGCATCTGTGCGTCTCACTCCCAAGTGCTCTCCTGGATATTCCCGTGCTGCCAGCAAACGCGAACCAGAGGAATAGACCGTCCACGTAGGACCCACTCCTATCGATCCTCAATCTCCACCTGGACCTCAGAAAACGTCACCCTATCATTAATGTCCTACTCCCTGTGATCGATGATGTGGGTCGGGTCGTGAACGTATATACTCAGTTGAGATACGTGAAAAACTTCATGCACCCGGTGCAACTAAGGTGGAAGAGGCAGTTGGTAAGACACCTCGCCTACTCTGCTGAGGACCTGAAATGGTCCGATGAAACATGGAGATAACTTTCTGACCTGCCCAAATATTCGTTGACCCTGTCGAGTTGAGAACCATAAGAAGACGTAGTCGCCATCCTCGAACTCAAGTGGTCTTCGCCTCCTATCAGCATAGGACTTTTGTCTGCTCTATGCAGTATTCATCCGCTCCTGGATGATCTAAAACTTATCTATCGTATCCTGAACCATCTCTCGTCCAACAAGTGCTGACTCCCTAGGGTCAGTCCCGCACAAAGGTGATCTGCAAGGTCGGTCATACAACGCATCGTATGGTGCCATCCCGATGGTGGAGTGGTAGGTGTTGTTGTACGCAAACTCCACCAAGGGTAGGTGATCCTCCCAACTGCGACCAATGTCAAGGACACATGCACAGATCATGTCCTTGAGTGTCTATATGGTCCTCTCAGTATGTTCGTCCATCTGAGGATGGAAGGTGGTGCTCAGACGTAGTTGCGTCCCAAAATCCTCCCGTAACCCCTTCCATATCTTGGAAGTGAAACGAGCATCTCGATCGGAAACGATAGTAGATGGTACACCGTGAATCCGTATGATCTCCTGAATGTAGAGGTGTCCCAAGCTCTCTACTGAGCCATGCTCTCTGATTGGTAAGAAGTGGGCTGACTTTGTGAGTCGGTCTACGATCACCCAAATAGAGTCATGTACCCTAGATGTACGTGGAAGCCCCGTCACAAAATCCATGGATATCCCATCCCACTTCCACTCCATGACCTCTAATGGTTGTACCAAGCTTTCTGGTACATGGTGCTACATCTTTACTTGCTGACAATTGAGGCATCGTGAAACGAACTCTGCTACAGCCTTCTTCATGCCCGACCACCAGTTCTGTCGTCTGAGGTCCTAATACATCTTTGCCATTCCTGGATGTACCGCTAGAGGGGAATTGTATAAGTCCATCAGCACCTCCTCCTGCAATGCAACTGGTACCGTAGTACGTCCCCTAAAGAGGATGATGTGCTCCCCTCCTTCAGAAAATCCATCAGGCGCCTGCCCTGATGATATCTAAGCACATCGTGTCTCGCAGTCAGCATCCCTACACTGTGCCTCTCTGACTTGATGAAGGAGTGGAGGAGTGACTGTGAGAGACTGTAGAAAGGATTCTCCATATCTATCCACAAAGGATATTTTCAATGCGGCTAACTGCTCTGTCGCCTCTCCTAGTAGCTGAATTCCAGATCTCTTACTGAGAGAATCTAATACAATGTTCCCCTTCCCATGAGTATAGATTATCTCAAAGTCATAGTCTAGGAGGAACTCAATCCATTGCCATTGTCTCAGGTTCTGGTCCCTCTATGAGAAGATGTACCTGAGACTTTGGTGGTTAGAGTAGACTGTAAAGCGCTCGCCCATCAGATAGTGTCGCCACATCTTCAAGGCGAAGACCACTACTGCCAACTCCAGGTCATGGGTAGCATAGTTCTGCTCGTTTTGTCTCAACTATAATAAACCATAAGCGATCACTGCTCGCTCCTGCATCCGGAAACACCTGAGTCTGGTCCCTGATGCATCGTAGTAAACTATGTAACCAACGCCCTCCTCTGGCAACCTCAAGATGAGTGCACTGGTCAACATCTACCTTAGCTCATGAAAGCTCTACTAACATATATCTGACCACACGAAGGGTTTACCCTTCTTTGTCAAGGCTGAAAGCGGTGCTGCAACTCTGGAGAAGTCCAGAACAAATCTTTGATAGTATCCAGCCAGACCCAAGAAATTTGCACCTCCTTCACGCTCCTGGGTGGCCCCCAAGAAAGCACTACCTCGATCTTCACAGGATCCACTACAACTCCCGCCTCCAAGATGATGTGTCCCAAGAAGCTTACCTCTCGTATCCAGAACTGGCACTTCGAGAGCTTACCATAAATTTGGTGATCTCTGAGTGTATCCAGTACAACCCACATGTGGTAGACGTGCACCTCCTCAGTAGTATAGTATATCAGTATGTCGTCGATGAAGACTACAACAAAAGGATTGACGTAAGGCTGGAAGATCCTGTTCATGAGACTCATGAACACGGATGGAGCGTTGATTACGCCGAAGGGAATAACCAAGAACTCGTAGTGTCCATATCGACACCTGAAGGCCATCTTCTGCACATCCTTGTCTAGAACTCTGAGATGGTGATAGCCTGACCTGAGGTCTATCTTCAAGAACCATCTTTCTCCCTTGAGTTGATCAAAGAGGTCTTCAATCCTCGGTATTGGGTACTTGTTCTTCACGGTCACCTAATTCAAGCGACGGTAGTCGACACACAGTCGTAAGCTCTCATCTACCTTCTTGGTGAACATAATCGGAGATGCCCAGGGTGAAACACTGGGTCAGATGAATCATTTTCCCTGCAAGTCCTCCAATTGTACCTGCAACTCACTAAGCTCGGCAGGAGCCAACCGATTTGCTGAAGTAGATATCGGTGCTGTACTGGGTTACATGTCTATGGAGAAGTCTACCTCTCTTTGAGGAGGTTTTCCTGGAACGTCATTAGGAAAAACATCTGCATACTGATCCACCACAATAGGAAAACTCATACTCCTCAAATAAACATCTCCAAGGATAAGACTAGCGAACTGATGTGTGATCGGCTTCCCTCTCCTCTGCGTAAGTCCATCATGTGCTGCTAATTATCCCTTCTTGCCGGTGAAGGTGAACCTGCTCCCATCTGTGCAGATACACCACAAGTTGTGCCAAATACATTCGATCTGAGCATGGACTGTAGACAACCAATCTATACAAAATATTATGTCATAAGGCCTCGACACCGCTACAAGAAGATCCCAACCAAAGATCTCACCTCCTAGAGTATGATCACACTGCTAGTACTAGTGTGTAATCGTCGAGTCTTCTCCCGTAGGAGTCTCTAGCCGTAAGGATCGAGCCAACGGCTCTGTCAGAATTTCCGAACTTCGAACAAGGGAAGAGGCAATAAAAGAGTGACTCGATCCTATGTCTATAAGTACTGCAACAAGGGTGGAGTAGACACGGATAGTACCTCGAATCATCTCAGGTGTGCCATGGTCATAAGCCTCTACTACCTGGGGATGATCCTGCCTCTATCCGCCAGTTCACTGTGGTCGGGGTGGACCTCCTGGTGGTAGGTCTCACTACTGGTGTCGGCTCATCGAGGAGGATATCCCTAAGAAGGGACCGCTCTAGTACTACCGCCTGCGTCGGGATGCTGAGGGAGATCATCAAAGCCCTGATCTCATGTCTCAGTCCCTGCTCAAAGGTCTAGGCCCTGAAGAATGGGTCTTGTACCATGTCTGTGGAGTAGCACAAAAGGTCGGTAAACCTCACTGAGTACTGGGCTACTTTCATGCTACCCTATCGTAGATGAAGTAACTCCTGGATCTGCACCTCACGAAGGGTGGCTGGAACAAACTTTGAGCGGAAGAGACTCTTGAAGTCTGTCCAATGTAGAGATACCTCATCGTGCACCTGGAGCATCAAGCTCCACCATCTACCTGCTGTTGTGTCTAGGAGACTCACGACAAGGATCACCATAAGGTCGGATGGTGTCCCTATGAATCTGAAGACTCTGACGATATCCTCCTTCCAATCCTCGGCTGCCTGAGGGTCCGTCTCTCTGTGGAATCTGGGCGGCCTCTGTCTCTAAAACTCGTGCAACGCGCTCAGACAGCGTGCACTCTCTACTGTTGGGGCTGGTAGTATCGATGGCTCAGTGGGTAGTGGTACCGCTGGTGCCTCCTCTGAGATGGGGCCCTGCACCGAGGCCTCCTCACTCAGTGGGGTGTCATCTCATATGCGACTCGAAACCCTAGCTGGCTTCCTTCATGGGGCCATCATGAAAAGAAACAGGAGCACCACAGTCAAACAATATACCTGATGAGCTGACACAAATTAATCACAAATAAAACTTCTGAAACACACTTACAATCAGTGTTTTCATGCACCGAGTCAGAAATCATAGGTCAGGGTCCTGGGGTATGGATACGTCAGCCACCGCACCAACACTGGACTCCCTGGACTGAAAACCACACTTAATACACTTAACACTCTTTCTTCAAAGAAAGGAAAGATCAGAGTCCTGAGTTCTGCAGTTGAACCGACTCCTCTGATACTAATTTTTCACGACCCTTCCTTGGGGTCTGTTCCATGACTACCCCAAGCCCGCCTTCCATAGGCCAGGGGCTGGCGACTAGCACCAAAGGCGTAAATCTCAATAAAAATGGAAGGCATTGCCTTTATGATAGTAAAAAAATGCAACAGAGTATGCATGATGAAGTAAGAACAAAGTAATACTGAACACAAAGTAAGTGTTGAAAGGTAATTGAGACAGAATACAAACCCAACTGAAAAGTACAATACAAATGAAAGTCTAGTACAGAAGTAGTAAAGTAAATCATCAAACATTGAGTCGTCCTCTAGAAATCCCACATGAAGGGTGGGTATAGATAGTCTCATCGGTACCTCAGGTCCATCCGTCCACTCTATGTACGTCCTTCCATGTGGTCCACCTCAGGGTACCGTCCAGCTCCACAAGCCTCAACCACAATCAGTGCTATCCGTCATCTGCAACCAACACAATGTAGTGCGGGAATTTCCCGTGCAGGGATGAGTATAACGATACTCAGTAGGGACCCCAAGACCCTCGAAGGGCTCCCAGAATCCACGAAGGATAAACCACAAAGGAATGATACAATCACGTAGTATCAAACAACTCCACTTAGGTATATTCTCATACATATACCTAAGTTATCAATCTCAGTTTTTCTCCAACTCTCGAGCCCAATCACAACCAGGTACACACATGAAATAAGTCAATCACACTGATGGTAATGATTGAAATTCAAGAATCAGCTCACATATGTATACATCTTTCATTAAGTGATAAATATGATCGGATGCAGTCACTAATTCATGTAAGATGGAGGACCCACGTAGGATACTAGTCCAGCTAAGCTGTCAGACCCACGTAGGATACTAAACCATCCACTCTTTCGGACCCACGTAGGATACTAGAACAGAAGTAAAACTGTCGGAGCCACATAGGATACAAGAACAGTAGTCATCTCTATCGAACCCATGTAGGATTTCTAGTACGGTAGTCTTCATCGCTGAACCCACGGAGGATTCCAGTACGGTAGTCGTTGTAGTCGCAACCAGCTCTAGGGTTCCCGCACACAGCACGCTCGATTCCGGGAGGGTCCGCTCGTCGAGCCAATGGTTGATACATCAACTATCACAAATTCCAGATTTGATGTATCTCGATGTTCTGTCTCGTTAAAAGGAACCCAACGCGACAGATGTCGCGTCAATCGGACGCCTGGTCTGTGTGTTATTAGCATTTTTGCCCTGGGGCCCGGTTGGAAATACGCTCGATCCAAACCCGTCCATTTTCCAAAGTTATCCAAAACTCACTTCGAGTGTCCCCAAAGGACTGCCAAGTCATGAGGGTCCCAGTTCCATAGACGGCGCATCAATCGGACATGCGGTATTCAAGATATTCACTCTTAAGTGAAAATGGGCCCGGCCCGTTAAGCCCAGTGGGCCGGCGGGTCAGGTCAACCCAGTTTTGGCGGGTCTGGCCCGTTAGGGGGGGGGGGATCGGACCGGCCCGATGAAATGCGTGGCTTGGCCCGAGGGGCGTGGCCCGGCCCGAAAGGGAGCGGCCTGACCTGAGGGGGTGAGGCCCAGCATGAAGGGGGTCGAGCGGTCCGAGGCGGGGGCCACGACCCCCCGACTTCCCGAACTGGCGACACCGCTCTCCCTAACTGGCAGTCTGAAGCTGGCTGGCCTTATTGGTGAAAGCGGCCCACTCGGACGGGCCACGGTGCGTTCAGCGCGGCACCATGGTGCCGCGACCTTCCTCTGCCCGGCCGACCGACGAGCCGGCTGGTTCTTCCGCCGAAGCGTCCCGCCCTGTGTGGGCCACTATTCTCCGCAGCGCGGCGCCGTGGGGCACCGCAGTTCCTCCCTTTGGTCCGGCATGATATGGCGGGCCGGTTCTTTCCCAGTCGAGCGGCCCGCAGTTGCGGGCCGCGGTTCTTCCGAACGCGGCCGATGCATGGCTGCTGCTTCTCCCATCGTCACCTCTTCCAACGCACCTCAATCGCAAACATGGAGACTACGGAGGGTCGGCGGGCCATGTGAGTTCGGCATGCACCCTCCGCGTTAAGTGGTAGCAATTGGCCAAGGATAAACTAGGTTTCATGAAGAACGAAGAACATTTTTATTCAAATAAAATTGAATCAATCCACCCTACCTTGGGAAAGCTTCGTAGTAGTCGAGCGTTGTGGAAGAAGAAGTCACGGAATGATGGCGTCAACTCATTGACGTCGGAGAAGAAGATCTAATGATGGCGCATCGTCGGCGTTCCATGTGGGTGGCTCCTTCTCATTTGATTTGGCCGAAGATTGATGGTGATGATGAAATTCCTCAGTGGTTCTTCGTTGGAAGGATGGTGTTCTTTCTTTGAGAGAAGAACACCATTCTCTATTTCTCGAGAGCTCCCACAAATTTCCAACACAAATGTAACACCCCATCCCTAGTTACCCTAAGTCGGTGAATTATTACAAAACATTGGCTTGATCACAAAAGATCAAGTCTCGAAAGACCGATTAGTTTAGTAGCCTTGGAATCACTAGATACATTCACAAGTCTTACATTACATCATAAAATGAAAACTACAACGACATCTTGTCTCCACACTCATATACCCTTATAATATCCCTACAGGTCATTCATAAAATACTTCTTCACATCCTGGGAAAAATTAAACATAGAAAGGGGTGAGCTCAGATGCCCAGTAAGGATAACAATATAGTGGAAACTTTCATAAATAAGAATAAACATTTATATAAATGTATAGCTAAAACAAAATCCTTTTAAACATGAACTTAAACATAATATAGAAAAGATAAAATAAAATAATTACATTTACTTATTCACATGGATATTCTACTAGTCGAATAATCACATGCAATATCAATAACCACTTTCATATTGATGGAATGCATAATGTCAGACTATCATAACCACATAGTCAAGGCCTTGTGCTAAGACTACAAATAAGATTTTGTCAAGGCCTTGTTCCAAGACACTGGTTTGTCTCATGAGACCTACCGATGCAATTTTTTTAGAAGATACTTATGTTTAAAATTGCTCAAATATACTATAGTGTTTTTCGGAATACATTATGCAAGCTTCTGAAAACAAAATAACTAATTCTGAGACTGCTCGACTAATTACAGGCCATGATGGGTCCACGCCCAATCCCTTCCTATCTACCACACTCAAGAGTCAGGTTTTCTGAAAACTTTTTTTAATCGTGTGTTACATACGTATACATTTTCACTGGATATTCATATATTTGAGAGAAATATCTCTTTTTTGAAATCATTTAAAAATCACATAATTATAAAAGAAAACCTTTATTTTGAAAATATCCTTATAAGCGTGTAGAGGAAGCTTCAAAGTTTAATAACAGCGGAGAATAACCGCACCTACCATATAAGTTAAAAAACATTATTACCTTAGTTTTTTCGAAAAGGTTAAAAAGTAACTTGTTTGGAAAATGACGGAAAGATTCATTTATAAACTTATTATAAAAATTCAAAAAGGGTATAAATGAAATTAACCCATAGTATTTAAAATAGTAAGAATGATTTGAAATACATTTTTATGAAACATGGATGTAGATGATAAAGAGGTCCTAGTAGATAATTACGTATAAACAACCTCGGATAATGAAGAGATTGTGAAATAAACCCTTACCAATTTGGTAACTTACGAAAAATACACCCCATGAAAGAGGTATTATACAATGAATATGAAAATACACATAAATTAAAGTGTATTACACAAAGAATACAATTATGGGAATTACATACACCACACAAAAGGTAATAGTGGCAATATGGCATGAATCTCACGGAAATAAGGAGTGAGATGAAAACCCCTTACCTTGTAATTTTAATTAGTCGATGGAATGTTAACATCCTGTATAATAGTTAAAAAAAATTTATTAAATTATACAATAATCATATACAATAATATGATATCATATATGATCTTTTAACATCGCTTTGTTAATAATATCTTTGCATTATCATCGTTTCAGGTGTTAACATACTCGTTTTCTTTTATATGTTTTGTTACATAAGCCATGATTGTAATGGATAGGTTGTATATTATTCATATACAGAATGATATCAAGTACTTAGACATTATTTTTAATCATCAAATGAGAATTATAGTTGAATGGAAACGATGGGGAATGAATCTCATCGCGTTCGTGGAGACGATAGTCCGTACGTACGCACGAGCGAAAATATCATTCTTTTGATATAAAAAATATATATAATTGGATGGTATATCACATAAAAATAATAATTAACATGTTATATTTATTATTTACATAAATTATACATCATTATTATACACATCTAAAAAATAATATATTGAATAACAATTACACCACGACGTGGAGACGGTAAGCCGTACATACGCACGTATGGTGACATGTCATTCAAGGTATGGATAAAATAATGAATTTGGTTGTTACATATTTATAATAAAATTACAATATATAGAATATACTAGAGTTATTATTTTAGAATGGAAATAACAAGCAAAGAAGAAGTTGAAGAAGAAAGGATGTTGAAAGAGGGTGGTGAAATCATTACCTCTTCTTCGGGTTCTTCCTATTGATTTGATCAAAAGGGCTCCATAGGTTGGCTTTCTGATCAAACTAAGGCCTCTAAGATATATTGAGGGAAGTTGTGAGGATATTTGGGTAGATTTTGGACGAGACAAAAGTGTTTTAAGGTGTGAAATTGAGATAAGGGGGAGTTCTATTTTATAAGAGGGGTGAGGGGAACCTTTGGAAGAGCTAGAAATATTATTTTATAATTAATTTATATTCGGTTTCTAATAGATCCAAAGTGAATTATTTAAATTTCAAGGTGGGTATGGGTATAAAACCACTATAACAATAGGTTTTAGAGAGGTTTGGGTCACTATATTAACCTTATCTTATAGTTTTAACTCTTAGTTAATTAGTTTGACATTTACCATGTCACTTTTTATTTTTATATTATATATTTAATAAACTTACTATATACATCCAAGCGACCCCCAAGTGGTCAATTAATGACACACCTATAATTATATAAGTCTTTTGGATGATCCTTATATTTGTAGGAATATAATATCAATTAATAATATAATATTGGTTTTAAAAACTCTTTTATGTCAATTTTGACACTATTGGGTATTTTGTTTTTGATAATTTAATAACAACATTATTACATCAAAAAAATTATATAACCAATCCTAATATGTCATATTAACCTAGAAAATTAGTGTAATTCATAAAAAGTCTCAAATTACATATATTTTGATATTTATAATATCAATTATTTTAATATTTCATTAATTAGGTAATTATGGCATCACCATTGTGTCATAAATAAATTAAACTATTTTATGTCTAAAAATTATAAATAAAATAAAATTATGTAGGAAATATTTTTATATTTCAAATGAATATTTATAATCTAATTTATCTTATGTATAACTCTATATTAAAAATGTTTTAGTTTTTAAACTTTGATTTTAACACTTTTTACTCTTCTTTGAATTAAATAATAATAAATGTCCTAATCTAATCCAAGTGGACATAAATGATAATATTTTCTTCCTAAGTTTGTTTTTGGTCGAGATAAACTTTTAAAATAGAATTTATACATGTTTTAAGGTGATATTAATATCATTTTTACCCTTAATTACCCTATTTACTTTTAACCGTGGTAAATGAAGGTAAAAAGTTACTATTCACCAAAAATTATTTTTATATTATTAAACCACATTTTACTCCTTTATATTAACCATTTCTCTTGGATTTTTGAAATTCCACTCACAAAATTGGTAAAATTAAGTTTTATGTGAATTTGTAAATTTGTCTAGGAGATGGGTAAAAGATGGTGAAAAGTTCAATAAAATTTTTATATGCCTATAATTATTATAAACTGACTCCAATGAATTAAATTGAACTTTTATAGGTATTAAATATCTATTTTGACCTAAAATAAATTTAACTAAATTATATAATTATTTAAATAAAAAGTCGGTTTTGACCTATAATTCAGTGTTTTTCACTATTCATCAAAGAATGAATGTTTTCAGAAAAATACCAAAAATTCACACTAGGCTAATTTTGATATTCCGAATCCAGAAATGAATTCCATTTTGAATGATAAAATTTATAATATTTCAAAAAGTGGGTATTACTATTAATAACGGCTAGTTTGATTGGTTGTGGTGTGTGTTAGAACTCGAAGTTGCGTATAAAACACGCTACTGTATTATTCAAAGAGAAACGTACCATGAAAGCTTGAGGTGTTACATTCTACCATCCTTAAATTAATTTCTTTCTAGAAATTTATAGAATACTACTGCATGAAAAGACTTGGGTGGTTCTTCATCATTAGTTCCTCGAGTTCCCACGTTGCCTCATCCATCTTATGGTTTCTCCATTGAACATTTACCAGACGATTCGTCCGAATTCTCAGCACTTGTTCTCTGGCATCAAGAATCCTGATGGGATCTTCGCAATAAGATAGATCGGGTTCCAGTTCTAATTCCTCGTAAGTGAGTACATGCGTTGGTTCAGGCATGTATTTTCTCAACAGTGATATTTGGAACACATCGTGATCTTTGGAGAGACTTAGCGGCATTTCCAAACGGTAAGCTACATCACCAATTCGTTCTAGAATTTCGAAAGGTCTGATGTACATGGGACTCAATTTACCTTTCTTACCGAAACGTATAACTCCCTTCCATGGAGATACCTTCCAGAAAACATTATATCCTACCTAAAATTTCAAATCCTTCCTTCAGTTATCATCATAGCTCATCTGATACCAACTGTAACGCCCTGACCCCAGTTACCCAGAGTCGGTGCATTATTACATAACATTGGTTTGATCACAAAAGATCAAGTCTCAAAAGATCTATTAGTTTAGTAGCCTTGGAATCACTAGATACATTCATAAGTCTTACATTATATCTTAAAATAAAAACTACAACAACATTTTGTCTCCACACTCATATCCCCTTATACTATCCCTGCAGGTCATTCATAAAATACTTCTTCACATCCTGGGAAAAATAAAACATAGAAATGGGTGAGATCAGATGCCCAGTAAGGATAAAAATGTAGTGGAAAATTTCATAAATAAGCATAAACATATAAGGCAATGTATAACTAAAACAAAATAATTTTAAACATGAACTTCAACATAATATGGAAAAGATAAAATGAAATAATTTGATTTACTTATTCACATAGATATTCTACTAGTTGAATAATCATATGCAATATCAATAACCACTTTCATAATGATCGAATGCATAGTTCCAGACTATCATAACCACATAGTCAAGACCTTGTGGCAAGACTACAAATAATATTTTGTCAAGTTCTTGTTCCAATACACTAGTTTGTCTCATGAGACTTACTGATGCAATTTTTTTAGAAGATTCTTACATTTAAAATTGCTCAAATATACTCCAGTGTTTTTCTGAAAACATTGTGCAAGCTTATGAAAACAAAATAACTAATTCTAAAACTGCTCAACTAATTACAGGACATGATCTGTCCACGTACAATCTCTTCTTGTCTACCACACTCGAGAGTCGTGTTTTCTAAAAACATTTTTTAAGCTTTCATTAAATACATGTACATTTGCACTGGATTTTCATATATGTGAGAGAAATATCTCTATTTTTGAAATATTTTAAAAATCATATAATTATAAAATAAAACCATTATTTTTAAAATATCCTTATAAGTGTGTAAGGGAAGCTTAAAAGTTGTAATAACGGTGTAGAATAACAGCACCTGTTGTATAAGTTAAAAAAACATTCTTAGCATAGTTTTGTCGAAAAGTTCAAAAAGTAACTTATTTGGAAAACGATGGAAAGATTCCTTTATAAACTTCTTATAAAAATTCAACAAGGGTAAAAATGACTTTAACCCATATACTGTAAAATAGTATGAATGATTTGAAATACATTTTTTAGAAACATGGATGTGGATGATAAAGAGGTCCCACTAGATAATTATGTATAAACAACCTCGGATAATGAAGGGATTGTCAAATAAACCTTTACCAATTTGGTAAATTATGAAATATACACCCCATAAAAGATGTATCATACAATGAAAATGTAAATACACATAAATAAAATTTTATCACACATAGAATACAATTATGGGTAGTACATACACCACACAAAAGGTAATAGTGGCAATATGGCCTGAATCTCACGGAAATAAGGAGTGAGATGAAAACCCATTACCTTGTACTTTTCCTTAGTCGATGGTGTTTTAACCTCATGTATAATAGTTAAAACATTGTTATTAAATTATAAAAGAATCATATACATTAATATGATATCATATATGATCTTTTAACACCGCTTTGTTAATAATATCTTTGTATTATCGTCGTTTTGGGTGTTAACTTACTCATTTTCTTTTATATGTTTTGTTACATAAGCCATGTATGTCATGGATAGGTTGTATATTATTCATATACATAATGATATCAAGTCCTTAAATATTATTTTTAATCGTCAAATGAGAATTAGACTTGAATGGATACGACGGGGAATGAATCTTATCACGTTCGTGGAGACGGTAGTCTGTACGTACGCACGAGCGACAATATCATTCTTTTGATATTAAAATTTTATATAATTGGATGGTATATCATATAAAAAGAATCATTATCATGTTATATTTATTATTTACAAGAATTATACATCATTATTATAACCATCTAAATAATAATATATTGAATAACAATTACACAATGACGTGGAGACAGTAGGTCGTATGTACGCACATATGGTGACATGCCAATCAAGGGATGGATAGAATAATGAATTTGGCTGTTCCATATTTATAATAACATCATAGTATATAGAATATACTGGAGTTATTATTTTAGAATGGAAATAACAAGAAAAGAAGAAGTTGAAGAAGAAAGGATCTTGAAAGAGGGTGGTGAAATCATTACCTCTTCTTCAGGTTCTTCCTTTTGATTTGATCCAAAGGACTCCTTAGGTTGGCTTTATGATCAAACTAATGCCTCTAGGTTGTATTGAGGGACGTTGGGAGGATATATGGGTAGAGGTTGGCTGAGAAAAAAGTCATTGAAGGTGTTAAATTGAGAGAAGGTGGAGTTCCCTTTTATAAGAGGGGTGAGGGGAACCTTTGGAAAAGATAGAAATATTAATTTATAATAAATTCATATTCGGTTTCTAATGGCTCCAAATAGGATTATTTAAATGTTAAGGTGGTTATGGGTCGAAAACCACTCAAAAATAGGTTTTAGAGAGGTTTGGGTCACTATATTAACCTTATCTTTTACTTTTAACTCTTAGTTAATTAGTTTGACCTTTACCATGTCACTTTGTATTTTTATATTATATAGTTAATAAACCTACAATATACATCCTAGAGACCCCAAAGTGGTCCATTAATAATACACATATCATGATATAAGTCCTTTGGCCAAACCATAGATTTTTAGGAATAGAATATCAATTAATAATATAATATTTGTTTTAAAAACTCTTTTATGTCAATTTTGACACTATTGGGTATTTTGTTTTTGATAATTTCATAACATCATTATTACTTCGAAAGAAATTTATATAACCAATTGTAATATGTCATATTAACCTAGAAAATTAGTGCAATTCATAAAAAGTTACATATATTTTTATATTTATAATATCAATTATTTTAATATTTCATTAATTATGTAATTACTGCATCACCATTGGGTCATAAATAAATTAAATTATTTAATGTCAAAAAATTATAAATAAAATAAAATTATGTAGGAAATATTTTTGTATTTCTAATGAATATTTATAATCCAATTTATCTTATGTATAACCCTATATTAAAAATGTTTTAGTTATTAAACTTTGATTTTAACTCTTTTAACTTTTCTTTTAATTAAATAAAAATAAATGTCCTAATATAATCCAAGTGGACCTAAATGAAAATATTTTATTCCTAAGGTTGTTTTTGGTCGATATACACTTGTACAATAGATTTAGGAATTATGTCAGGATAATATTAATATCATTTTTACCCTTAATTACCCTATTTACTTTTAACCGTGGTAAATAAAAGTAAAAAGTTACTATTCACCAAAAATTATTTTTATCTTATTGAACGAAATTTTACTACCTGATATTAACCGTGTCTCTTGGATTTTTGAAATTCCACTCAGAGAAGCGGTAAAATTATGTTTTATGTGTATTTGGAAATTTTATTAGGAGATGGGTAAAAGACTGTGAAAAATTCAATAAAATTTTTATATGTCTAAAATTATTATAAACTGACTCCAATGAATTATATTGAACTTATATAGGTATTACATATCTATTTTGACCTAAAATTAATTTAGATAAAATAAATAATTATTTAAATCAAAAGTCGATTTTAACCAATAATTCAGTGTTTTTCACTATTCATCAAAAATGGAATGTTTTCAGAAAAATACCAAAAATTCACCATAGGCTAATTTCGATATTCCAAATCCAAAAATGAAGTCCATTTTGAAAGATAAAATTTATAAATTTTCAAAAAGTGGGTATTACTATTCATAACGGCTAGTTTGATTGATTGTGGTGTGTATTAGAACTCGAAGTTGCGTGCAACACACGCTACTGTATTATTCATAGAGAAGCGTACCGTGGAAGCTTGTGGTGTTACATTCTCCCCTCCTTCAAATAATTTCGTCCTCGAAATTTCTATAATAATACCGCATGAAAATACTTGGGTGGTTCTTCATCATGAGTTCCTCGGGTTCCCACATTGCCTCTTCCATCTTATGGTTTCTCCATTGAACTTTTACCAGATGAGTCGTCCGGTTTCTCAGTACTTGTTCTTTGGTATCAAGAATCCTGATGGGCTCTTCGCAATAAGACAGATCGAGTTCCAGTTCTAATTCCTTGTAAGTGAGTACATGCGTTGGTTCAAGCATGCATTTTCTCAACAGTGATACGTGGAACACATCGTGAACTTTGGAGAGACTTGGCGGCATTGACAAACGGTAATCTACGACACCAATTAGTTCTAGAATTTTGAAATGTCTGATGTACCTGGGACTCAATTTATCTTTCTTACCGAAACGTATAACTCCCTTCCATGGAGATACCTTCAAGAAAACATGATCACTTACCTGAAATTCCAAATCCTTCTTTCGGTTATCGGCATAGTTCCCTTAATACCAATTCTAATGCCCCGACCCCTGTTACCCAGAGTCAGTGCAATATTACATAACATTGGCATGATCCAAAATGATCAAGTCTCGAAAGACCAATTAGTTTAGTAGCCTTGGAATCACTAGATACATTCATAAGTCTTAAATTACATCATAAAATTAAAACTACAACAACATCTTGTCTCCACACTCATATCCCCTTATACTATCCCTGCAGGTCATTCATAAAATACTTCTTCACATCCTAGGAAAAATAAAACATAGAAATGGGTGAGCATCGATGCCCAATAAGGATAACAATATGGCGACAACATTCATAAATAAGCATAAACATTTAAGGAAATGTATAACTAAAACAAAATCCTTTTAAACACGAACTTCAACATAATATGGAAAAGTTATAATGAAATAATGCCATTTACTTATTCACATAGATATTCTACTAGTTGAATAATCACATTTAATATCAATAACCACTTTCATAATGATGGAATGCATAATGCCAGACTATAATAACCACATATTCAAGCACTTGTGCCTAGAGTACAAATAAGATTTTTTCAAGGATTCGTTCCAACACACTAGTTTGTCTCATGAGACCTACCGATGCAATTTTTTAGAAGATACTTATGTTTAAAATCGCTCAAATATACTCCAGTGTTTTTTCTAAAAACATTATGCAAGCTTCTGAAAAAAATAACTAATTCTGAGACTGATCGACTAATTAGAGGCCATGATGGGTCCACACCCAATCCCTTCCTGTCTACCACACTCGAGAGTCGGGTTTTCGGAAAATATTTTTTATGATTGCGTTAAATACGTATACATTTTCACTGGATTTTCATATATTTGAGAGAAATATCTCTTTTTGTGAAATCATTTAAAAATCACATAATTATAAAAGAAAACCTTTATTTTGAAAATATCCTTATAAGCGTGCAAGGGAAGCTTCAAAGTTGTAATAACGGCGGAGAATAACCACATCTGCCGTATAAGTTAAAAAAATATTCTTACCTTAGTTTTGTCGAAAAGGTCAAAAAGTAACCTGTTTGGAAAATGATGGAAAGATTCCTTTATAAACGTCTTATAAAAAGTCAACAAGGGTATAAATTACTTTAACCCATAGTCTGTAAAATTGTAAGAATGATTTGAAATACGTTTTTAGGAAACATGGATGTGGATGTTAAAGAGGTCCTAGTAGATAATTACGTATAAACAACCTCGGATAATGAAGAGATTGTGAAATAAACCCTTACTAATTTGGAAACTTACGAAACATACACCCATGAAAGAGGTATCATACAATGAATATGTAAATACACATAAATTAAAGTGTATTACACAAAGAATACAATTATGGGCAGTACACACACCACACAAAAGGTAATAGTGGCAATATGGTATGAATCTCACGGAAATAAGGAGTGAGATGAAAACCCCTTACCTTGTAATTTTCCTTAGTCGATGTCCAGTTAACCTCCTGTATAGTAGTTAAAACATTTTTATTAAAATATACAAGAATCATAAACAATAATATGATATCATATACGATTTTTTAACATCGCTTTGTTAATAATATCTTTGTATTATCGTCGTTTCGGGTGTTAACTTACTCGTTTTCTTTTATATATTTTGTTACATAAGCCATGTTTGTTATGGATAGGTTGTATATTATTCATATCCAGAATGATATCAAGTCCTTAAACATTATTTTTAATCATCAAATGAGAATTATACTTGAATGGATACGATGGGGAATGAATCTCGACGTGTTCGTGGAGACTGTAGTCCGTACGTACGCACGAGCGACAATATCATTCTTTTGATATTAAAATAATATATAATTGGATGGTATATCATATACACAGAATAATTATCATTTTATATTTATTATTTACATGAACTATACATCATTATTATACCCATCTACATAATAATATATTGAATAACAATTACACCACGACGTGGAGACGGTAGGCCATACGTACACACATATGGTGACATGTAATTCAAGGGATGGATAGAATAATGAATTTGGTTGTTCCATATTTACAATAACATCCCATTATATAGAATATACAGGATTTATTATTTTATAATAGAAATAACAAGGAAATAAGAAGTTGAAGAAGAAAGGAACTTGAAAGAGGGTGGTGAAATCATTACCACTTCTTCGGGTTCTTCCTTTTGATTTGATCAAAAGGGCTTATTAGGATGGATTTATGATCAAACTAAGGCCTCTAGGTTGTATTTAGAGAATTTGGGAGGATATTTTGGTAGAGGTTTGCCGAACCAAAAGGCTTTGAAGGTGTGAAATTGAGATAAGGGGGAGTACCCTTTTATAAGAGGGGTGAGGGCCACCTTTGGTAAAGCTAGAAATATTATTTTATAATAAATTCATATTCGGTTTATAATGGATCCAAAGTGTATTATTTAAAGTTTAAGGTGGGGATGGTTCGACAACCACTCAACAAATAGGTTTTAGATAGGTTTTTGTCACTATATTAACCTTATCGTTTAGTTTTTACTCTTTGTTAATTATTTTGACATTTACCATGTCACTTTGTATTTTTATATTATATAGTAAATAAACTTACTATATACATCCAAAACACCCCCAAGTGGTCTATTAATGATACACCATTCATTATAGAATTCCTTTGGATGAACCTTATATTTTTAGGAATATAATATCAATTAATAATATAATATTTGTTTTGAAAACTCTTTTTTGTCAATTTTGACACTATTGGGTATTTTGTTTTTGATAATTTCATAATTGCGTTATTACTTAGAAAAAAATTATATAAACATTACTAATATGTCATAGTAACCTATAAAATTAGTGGAATTCATAAAAAGTCAAAAATTACATTTATTTTGATATTTATAATATCAATTATTTTAATATTTCATTAATTATGTAATTACGGCATCACCATTGTGTCATAAATAAATTAAATTATTTAATGTCAAAAAATTATAAAAAAATACCATTACGTGGGAAATCATTTTATCTTTATAATGAATATTTATAATCTAATTTATCTTATGTATAACCCTATATTAAAAATGTTTTAGTTATTAAACATTGATTTTAACTGTTTTAACTCTTCTTTGAATTAAATAATAATAAATGTCCTAATCTAATCCAAGTGAACCTAAATGATAATATTTTATTCTTAAGGTTGTTTTTGGTCGAGATAAACTTGTCCAATTGAATTAGGACATGTGTTATGGTAATATTAATATCATTTTTACCCTTAATTACCCTATTTACTTTTAACCGTGGTAAATAAAAGTAAAAAGTTATTATTCACCAAAAATTATTTTTATCTTATTGAACCTCATTTTACTCTTTGATATTAACTGTGTCTCTCGTATTTTTGAAATTACACTCACAGAAGTGGTAAAATCAAGTTTTATCTGAATTTGCAAATTCTCCTAAGAGATGGGTAAAAGACGGTGAAAAGTTCAATAAAATTTTTATATGTCTAAAATTATTATAACCTGACTCTAATGAATTACATTGAACTTATATAGGTATTAAATGTCTATTTTGACCTAAAATAAATTTAAATAAAATCAATAATTATTTAAATAAAATTTCGGTTTTAAATAATAATTCAGTGTTTTTGAGTATTCATCAAAAATTGAATGTTTTCATAAAAATACCATAAATTCACCCAAGGCTAATTTCAATATTATGAATACAAAAATGAAGTCCATTTTGAAAGATAAAATTTATAAAATTTCATAAAGTGGGCATTACTATTCATAACGGCTTGTTTGATTGGTTGTGGTGTGTGTTAGAACTCGAAGTTGCGTACAACACATGCTACTGTTTTATTCAAAGAGAAGCGTACCGTGGAAGCATGGGTTGTTAAAACAAATAGGTTCCAAAATAATATAATAGCTAATCTATTATTTTATTCACACAAGTAATTCAAAATTCAAACAATTTAATTAATTATTTAAAGAGGTTGAACTCATTAATTAACATGTGTTGGAAAAAAATTAAATAGAGAGAGTGGGGGAGGTGAAGAGAACTCATAAATAAGGAGGTTATCGTAATAAAGGAAGGGAAATTAATTGGGAAGTTTGAGGAGAGTTATAGGAGATGAAAGGTTGGGGCTAGTGTTGGCCCCACCTCTCAAATATCCACACATGGGAAGTTAGGTGGGTGTGGGCCCCACCAATAACTTCCCATGGGAGGAAATTAATTCCATATATATATAAAATTGTTCTAAACAATTTTATTTAACTTCTTAATTAAACCCCAATTTTTAACATTGAACCCACATAAAACAAAACTATGGTAAATGTCCCCTTAAGAAATTATCGGCACTGCGAGTTCATCGGTGTCGTCAGATTTCAATTCTGAGCACCGGTTCAAAAGAAAGAAAAACCCGCACGCACGTTTACTGAAAGTACCCAAAAAAACTTCAGAAATTTATTCCGGGCACACTGGGCCTTGGAATCAAGTGCCGTCAGAAGCCACAAACTCGTAAAATTCCAAATAATTATGAAAATAAATTCCTTGAAAATTCTAGGTCTTTAAAATCGGACACCCCAAAACATCAAAAGGGAACAATGTTTTTATGTTTTTAGTTTACCACCAAAAAAAGTATTACAATTTATTACCAATAGATAATATTTTTCTCTTGATAAAATAACTAAGATATAAATTAATGTTGTATTATGGTTGTATGGAGTACCACATTCTAATTTATTTTATCGAGATATGTACTTTACATTGATGTTATGAGGAAGTATTCAATAGGAATTGAATATAGATTGATCATTAATAATACATATAATCATCAGATATATGGTCATCATGAGAGGATTATTCAACCCTAAAATATAAGTTGTGAGCATGATATATGGGTTTCTAATGTGGTTGGGATCAACACATTTCCCTATTTGAGTTTTATTACAATAGTATTTTTCACTCGAGCATTTATATGACTTCATATAGTACCCTTTATAGAAGGAAGTGAAAAAATCCAATTTTCTAGGTAAAATTTAGAGAAATAAATCTATTGAAATTAAATCCTGTTGATGAAATTGTTTATTAGTTAAGATCCATTCATCATTACATCCAGGAATAACATAGTCAAAAGAAAAGTGATTTTGACAATAATAGATGATATCATGATGTGGAAGTTTTTGACAAGGTATTACAATAAATATATCCTTGGATACATGTTATGAAATTTATAAATAATGGATAGATGAGACCTAGATATATTGGTAACATAAAAATTATTTATCATAAATGGGATAATTTCTTTCTCTTGGATATTCCACCGAATCACTCTCAAGTTCATGATATGTTCCACAGATCTCTATTAATGAAAGTAAAAACCAGATCCTTCATATTTACCAAACAAAGAGGTCATACCAATAGAGCTTGATATCTTTCTTGAGGAATAACCATTATATATTTTGGATTTAAGGGATAAATTACTCTAGATCAAGATAACTGATATAGTGAATTTAATGTTGAAAATCATAAATTTAATGATGCTACTTGGGATCCAAGGGATGTGATGAGGTATAAGTATCCTTAATTGTTTTCATAAGAGTTATAGAATTTCATGTGAAGATTTCCTATAATGGGGGGGGGGTAGATTATAACAACTCATGGTTTTATGAAGACATTATCTTTAAATAAACATTATTTCTTGGATATGTTTCTTTACATGTAACACTAGGTTTAAATAAACAACAATATAATGTTAAAATATTATTAATAAATGTGACATTTATCACCTATATATTTGTTTGGAGGGAATGAATAAGACTATATAAATAATGAAAAATTATTTCTTATAAATGTAGAAAATAAATTTAGTGTCTATCAATTGATTATAAATTAATATAATAACATATGAAGGTAAAAAAGAGATGTTTTTCATAAAAAATTATTTTTATGAAAGTAATGAGTTTTTTACCATAATAAATTATATTAATTATAACTAGTGAATGATTTTAATCATATTTATAGATTATAAATTAATCCAAATGTTTTAATATTCATAAAATGGGTTTTTATAAGGAATATAATAATAATAGATAATGTTTTATGTTTAAAATTTTACTTTTCTAAAAATGCACTAGTGAGAAATATGGTTTTCCACATTCATGTTTTTAGAATTTTAATTTTTATTAACATGAAATATTATTTAAATTGATATTTTAAATATTTTTTTTACTTTGTTTATTTTTAAAATATATGTAAAACTATATTTCACATTGGTTTTTAAAACACTATGATATAAATCAATCGAAAACACTAGAAAGGAATGTGTTTTTCACAATGATTATTTTATAAAAAATATAAAAACCCTTTATAATATTGGTTATTTTAAATAACTATAATGGTAAACAAAATTTCATGTCATTTATACAAAAATAATCATAAAAATCTCATTTTTTATATTTAATTTCAATTTTGATTACTCTTAAATAAAAATACAAGATAAATAGTGTAGAAAACAGTGGAAACCAAATAGAATGAATAAATAAAAACATAATTATTATTATTAAAATCCACTGTCATTTCAATGACCTTATGTTAAATATTTGTTTTGATATTAATTTTATTTTTTGGAATGAACTCCAGAGACAACCGAAGATGTGATTGGAGAAGCATTTGAAACTCTGGGTAATAAATCTCATGTGGAATATACATTTTTTTTTCTCTATATGAAAAAAAGTATTATTCATTGGAAAAATAAAAAAAATAGAAAATAAATTCAGAAACATAGTAATAAAAAATAAACAAGGATATAATAAATATAAATACCAAGAATAAATAATCGAAATGTAAACCGATGAGATGATAATGTGGATCGAAATACAAACTGAATGAAAATAATAATAGTGGGAGTGTGAATACTTATATAGGGTTCTTGATAATGTTTCCCACGTAATCATAAATTATATGTTTTATTATTATATTATAATGAAGATATATAAAATATTTTTTATATTAAATTATGTGGGATGTAAATTTTTTGTTTTTACATCAGTTATTTAAATAATAAACAAAAAAACTATGTTCATGGTTTGTTTTAAAATTGATTTATCCATAACCAACATTATAAAACATATTTAATAATCATTTTTATGATAACTAATGTTAAAAACCACTATTAAAAGGTATTTAATGTTGTTTATCTATATCATAGATGTAAAAATGCATATGTGAATGCCTATTTTTGTACTATTGATGATTATCATTAAATTTTAAATTCTTATTTATAAATGTATTTCAAAAACTTATAGAAATTACATTTAATATAATTTATATGAAATCATACTTTTAAATTTTCCTAATGATTCTAATTTCATTTTTTTCATAATCAATAATAAAAATAGTAAAAATTTGAAATAACATTTATTATTAAAACAGGTTAACCAAGGGGTTGGTCTCGGGGATATGGGTTAAAATCCCACATGATAACATTTATAAATCTTATTTTATTAATAGTTTTCAATATTATATCATCTTAAATACTAATAATTTTCAATTTTTGGGCCACATAACCAAGAAAAATAATTTATTATATTTAAATCAGTTATGTAATTTAATGTGTATCCACCTCAATTATAAAAGGGAACCTCATATCCTATAATGATAACAAAAATTTAGAACTATATATTAGACAATAACTACCCAAATAAATTTCTTTATTAATTCTTTTTTTTGAGCTTCTTTTTTACCAATAATATACATCCATGAAACCATAAGGTGGTCTTCAGAGGAGGATACATGAAGAATAGGTATATATTCTTACAAATTTTTTTCTATACTTCAAGGCTCTTAAAAATCATACTTGTATTATATAACCAAAATAAAATGATGGAATTAGTATTTTATATTAAATTATATGTTATTATGGGTATTATATATATATATATTCCATACTATTCCCATATATTGGAAAATAATAATGTCGTGCATGCATATGTGTGGACTTGCCTGTCTATGATACGAAGCAATTGGTTTTTCATTTCCAATTTACAAGGGTTTTAATGATGATACATATAATTAATATATATAATTTTTATGATATTATTATTAATATTTAATTGTAATGTTTTTACATTTCCTCCATTACAACCATCAAAATGTAAAAAAAGGAAATGTGCTTATGTTCGAACTACCATCTCTACAAAGTGATGTAATTCATTTTTCATAACTTCATAATATGAATAGTTATAAAAGGGTAGATAATTAATAAATATTATAATTATTCAATTTTTTTATCCTATATATGATGAATCCATCACCCTAATGAATATACATTAACTATCAAACCAAAGCATACTAGAAAAATGGACCAGTTTTCACCGAATATTCATCTCAATTACAAAATTATTAATTGATGTATTGTTGGAAATTATTATTGAATGATATATAGTACTTTGTATTTTAATGTTGGTTTTAAATATATTTTAAACACATATATATTTATTATATAAGAGGATTGAATGCATACAAAAAAATATGTGACTTGAGGTAAGGGTTTGTGTTACAATCTAAATATTTTCAATATTTTTTATGCTAAATTTAAAATGAGGGAAATTATATGGTTATTATAATTTTAACCACATATATTATCTTTTAATTTATTTATTATTGAACTTTGTACATATTATTTCCATTTATGCTATTTTTTACATAAAAATATTTCAAAAATGTTTTTATGAAAACTGGCCTTATATTCTTTATCATCAATGAACATTTTCTTATGTATACATATTATTTAAAATGTTTTAATGAATTATATTTTCTATGATTAAATTTTTATTTTAAATAGATTTCAATAATATTTTAATTTTATTTATCTTATTTAAAATCATTTTTATAATGTTTCATGAAGACGTTGTTTAGGAAATCTTAGAAAAATAGTGAAAGGATTATTTTATTTAATTGTTACCACACAAATAGATTTTCCCACCAACATGAATATAATTTAATTTTAATCTTACTTTACATGTTTTCATTATGACTTTCAATTAAATTAGTTTCATCAATATTGTAGTAAATATGGTATTTAAACATTAAAATAATGCTTATTTTCTTTTTATTTCCAAATAATATTTCAAAAAACAATTATATAAGTGATTTTAAATATTGGTCAAAATTCATTAAAAATTGTTATGTTTCGATAAGGATATGATCTTATGATTCCATTAAATTTTAAGGATGACTTTTTATGATGATTTTCCTATGATAATTTCTTGAAATCAATTTTTTTTTCCGTGGATTTATTAGGCTTTAATGAAATAATAAATTCTCTAACGACACCATCAACTTCTATTCTCAGGGTGGATTATGATTATGTGATAATGAGTTGTTAAAAAACCAAATTATTTTCCATGATTTTTGTTCTGATAATACAATGAAAATTTTATGGTCTTAGATAACACATATATATTTTGTATATTATTTGACAGGTGGGTATAGAATTATATACCCCTCCAATGAATTGGGTAAATAATAATTTCTCATGAGATGATATTGATTGAAATGGAGAGTGACCCAGATCAGTAGGGGTCTCTATCCAATGTTCTAGTCCCGAGAGTAAATCGTGACAAAGTAAATGATGAAATTTTATTTGAACCCATTATAATTTGATGGTATTAATAGTGATCCTGGTCCAAGTAAATTATTTTATATACTTATATGTAAGACACAAACCAATCTATAATGAATATGAAACTTTCTAGTGGGTCATGATTGATTATTGATGATTCCACAATCATTTGACTTATATATTTTTTATGTGAAATCTTTAGTCTATGATTCATGATTAAGGATATTTGATAGATTGGGTAATAAATTCATAAGTTATGATCATGTTATCATACCCTTATTAATATATTATGCTCACTTATGATCATTTATTGATATATCTTATGATTAACATTATTCAGAATCTAAAATCACTTTTTAATACATTTATTTCCATATATTATGAAGAAATGTTATAATTATAGTATATATACAATTTTTTAGTATGTGAGAACTTTGTGGTTGATGTTCAATATCTCTCAAGAAATAAGACGATTATGTATATAATCACTAAATATACTGAACCTTTATGGTTCTGGAGAATGAATTTTTATGAGATATATATAATATTAACCTAAAATTATTTTATATTTGTGTATAAAATTATTGTGTCAGCATAATGATAATGGTGTAATGACTATAACCATTAAAACAAAACATTAATGGGAAATTGATTAGTTTCCTCCCGAATGTTGATTTTAATGAATAATTATAAATAAATTCACAGTTAGATTTGTATTAATAAAAAGTATGAATAAAATTCTAGTATAAATTGAAAATAAATTTAAATTTAATATATAAGAATATAAGATTCTACTTGAATAAAGTTTGGATATTATGTAATGGTTTATGTTAAAATCTTATTTTGATCATGATTATTTATTCTTGAATGTCCTTTGAAAGGAATTATATGATATTTACGTACTAAAACACATCAATTTTTTTCTCCTTTATTTATTTAATAGATTTTCATTTTTTCCTTTTCATTCACCTCCCTTTCGTATATAATAAAACAATGAAAATGTATTTAAGAAAATTTGACAATATTTACTCTTTTATCAATGAATGTTTTTTTTCACATCCATGTTCCTTAATGTTTTTTCAACTATGTTCATTTTAGTGAGAAAATAATTATTTATATTCCTTTTTAACCATTTTTTATACTATTTTCATCATTTTAAATGTTATGTTCATGCCATTTTCTAAACTAAGTATTTTGGACTTTTTAGTAAATGTGTGAAAAGAAAATTTTTATGAAATTTATAGAATGAATGAATTTTACCACTATCTGGACCATTATTGTTTTGAATAATTCTTTATAAATTTCCATGTTTAATTTTTATAAAATAGTATTCTAAATATTATGAAATTTTTTTAGTCTTTAAATATACTTGTAGAATGGAATATTTTCCCAAATTTTAATGAAATATTCAAATTCACTTTTAAAAGTATCTTTACTCTATGCCTACTTCGTTTAAATTTTTTTATGCTTCACTAGGAATATGATATAATGATACCATCCATTTTATTTCCCTAGAGGGATTACGATTTTTTGATTTGAAAAAACATTATCAAACATATTTCTTTTCCATAGGTTATTTTATAATGATGTGATGATTGATTTTTTATGAACTTGTATAAAACATATGTATGGTTTTCTTTATGTGATGAGTGGGTCCATTAATGACCTCTAATTCATTGGGTAATTATTGATCTCTCATGAGATAATATGGAATAGAATGAGGAGTGAACCCAATTGATAAAGGACTTTGTCCACTATGACAGTCTTGTGAGTGAAGTTTGACTAAATAAATAATATAATGGGGAGTGAACCTAATCCACTATGGGACTTTATCAACTAATATAGTCTTGGATGTGAAGCTTAACTATTGAAGTTATTTTCTAGGCTTATGATTGTCTCACTATTCCTATGACATGTTTTGGGGAATATGATATGCTCTAATTTCTCCGGATTGATTATTGGTGATTCCTTACTCTTACAACCCATGTCTATTGAAATTATAAATCATTATTCCATTAATCATGAATTCTGATCCATAAATGACTGGTTATAATATTCATATGTTATAACAAAGGTACCTTACCCTTTTAATTATCTTTTTATTTCATATAATCATCATTTGATATCTCCCATGTTTACCATTATTGAGCATCTAAAATCACCATTAATTTTATTTATATTTCCCTAAGTATTGAAGAAGGATTATATATAGAATATTTCGATCATGTTTACTTTTATAGAATAAATTTATGGAAGTTGTTTAATATCTTACATGAAATATGTTTATTATGTATCTAATCTTCAAAAACACTAAACCATTTTGGTTCTCGAGTGTGTATTGTTTTGAAAATTAATTAATATTAATCTATATTGTGGCAATATTTATGAAATAAAAGACTTTATATCCTTAGTTGGTATCATAGTAGGGTTTAGTTATTTTTTGATATTAGGTTATGAATAATACATTGATAAAAATTAAGACAACATTTGAGGAACTAAAATTGATATAGGGTGTACCTAAAAGTGTCATTGGATGACTAGAAGGTGTCATAGTTTAGTAAATTTCAAAAATTATCTTAATTATTATATGATTTATGAATATAACTATTTCATCTTGATTTTTACACTATTTTTATTTTTATCAGTTAGTTGATGGATGTACGAGGAATAATGTTAACAATATATTCGATTAAAAATAAAATGATTCTCCTACTGAGAAACTAAATGACATGGGAGTCATAATGAAAAATTTTATAGTTATATTCACACAACTCTATCAAGCCATGAATAATCTTGATCTTTAAAATGGAAAAATAAGGGACAAATTCACAATTGATTCTTTTGTGAGACAACATATACCATCTCTTGGTCATTCCTCTAATCCACTAGTTTCTTAGTGATGCCCCAGATCCATGTGGATCTACCCTCTGAATGTTTCCGAGGCATGTGGAGATGATAGAAGGATCTAAGGAAGTATGGAGGATTCTAGGTGATAAGAGTTGGGAGCAGGGAACTTTTATGACATGAAAGTGGGTCTGAAGGCATGTAAAACGATTACATGTCATGAAATATGGTTTCACATTTTGTAATATTACAGGGAATGAAAATTAAAATAAAATTGAAAGGTGAAATATTTTTAATGGAATCCAAAATCAAGGAATTATATGACTAGAAAGCGGATTACATGTTGTGTAATACTCTAATCCTTTAATGTTTTATGTGTTTTCATACCTGATCAGGTTGTGAATCTCTAAGGCTGTATCTTCCCTCCCTCTCGTCCAGGTGACCTAGAAGTCCCCTCTTCAATTTTTAGGGGATTCTTTCATCAATGATCAATTCCCACCTTCCCTCCTTTTATCCATGGTGATCTGTCTTCAATAAAAGGTATGTTCTACCTCTATTTCAATTTTTTCTTCTGATTTGATCTCTTTTTTCCTCTAATTCTTCTTTTAATGTGATGGAAGATGATCACCACTATTTCTAATGGGATTTCTCTGAGTTGTTTTTGGTCTTTTGGTTCTATGGAATCTTCATATGTATGATTATCATGAGGGAGTGGTTATTAGAGATCCATTGTGCGGTCCATTCTCATTTGAATAATGTTCATGACCTTTATAGATTGGGGATTTGTTTCTTCTCTATTTATTTATGTTAAATCATAATGCTAGACTAATGTTTCCACATGGATCATAATGAAATTGATCTAATAATTATTTTAACTATATTAAAGAATTATTATTGATCCCATGGAGATTTGACTATATAGTGATAATGGTTTGCCTCTTGATATTCTTGTAGGGTGATATCTCTGAATTTCAGGGATTAGCATGTTGATCTTGATGGAAATTGGTGAAAAATGTAAAACTGTAACTAATTGATATGTAATTGGATAGAGGTTAAATATGCATGGTTAATGAATCTATTTTTTGTTATAATTTGATAATAACAAAATTGATACAAGTGTAATTGTTTAATTGAATTGGTTAGTGAACCTAAATAATGGTTATTCTAGTTGATAAATGGAACTAAATTCCTGATATATTAATTTTTTCAACTAATTGGTGATAGCTTTAGATATCTTGTTTCATAGGTTTCATATAGGTGTGACTTATGAATAATGAATCTACTAATTGAAGAAGGGATATATAACAGTTGTGTGATAAAAGATAACTCCATTAAAGGGCCTGAGTTAGCTCCTTTTTATAAATTCTATGTCCCATGTGAATTTGATTCTTGAGAGCTCTTGTGTATAAAGGATGAATGCATTGTTTAGGGATAAGAGCTTAGATTCAATGTTTGTTTCCTACTGATTGTGATGTGTTTTGATAATGGGATGGTTGATACTGGAGGGAGGCTGTGATGTGTGGGGCAGGGAGGCCTAGATATATCATTAGCCTATGATGGTTATGTTTGGAGGGATATTGTGATGTGTGGGTAGGGTGACATAGATGTGTTGTATGCTTGGGATAACTGATCGTAAATGGATATTGTGGTATGTGGGGTGGGGAGGCTCATCATTTTTTTGATGAATTTGATTCTAGTTATGGTGTGATGCGTTGGGATACACATGTGGGTGTTTGGGAGGACAAGAGAGATGAAAGAATGGGTTGAATCTGGGATTACCCATTGATATAAAAGATATATTCTTGTTTTAATTAGTTGTTCGGCTAATGACCATGTTGTTGTTTATATTCATTCGTTTCAACGCTTCTTGAGGAAGATAGTTATAGTTATTGTCCTTTTATGAGAGGCAAATATACACGGTATATTCCATGTTCTTTCTATGTTTAGCTTCTCATGATTGGATGAGTTTACTGTCATTATAAGGGTTATGATGAATCAATTCGTAGTTCCTCACCTCACTATGTCGATCCCCCATTTATTTTACAAGGTTACTCTTTTTATTTCTTAAGGAAGATGTATGTGTCTGGAATTATGACTTGTTTGAGATCCTGGGATGTTTTTTCTAGAGTACCTGGTAATATGTTAAGTAATGTTTTTAATAAATCAATAAATTTTCTACGCATGTGGATGGAGCTTGTTGGGATGTAAACCTAATTTTATAATTTTAATTAGTCTGGGAATCAGTTTTCTTATGCTTAGAGGGAACAAATATTTTATGGAAACGTAATGAAAATTTATGTGGAAATTGTTAATTCATAATTAATGGTTAAATAATTAATTAACATAATGTGAAACAGATAAAAATGGATAATATAATTTAATGTATCTCATCAAATGGTCTTATGCTTATAGAATATATGGTCTTAGAAGTATTAGCTAAGATTCAAAGAGATGTTAGCTGCAGTTGAGTTTGAGACTAGGATATGGCCATAGTGTGGTTGTGAGATATTTTATATCCTATAATTTTTATGTTTATTTTTGATAATCCACCCTTTTGGGTTGAGAAACTAAAACCCTGGGTATTCTCAACCATTGGGGGGTTTTCCCCGACATCCCAATGGGAGTATGGATGGATGAATACCCCCTTTAGCCCCACTCTCTTCCCCTGGAAGTTACTTTTTCTGGTATGAATAATGGATAGTTTTTTCCATATAAGTATGTAGAGGGATATAATGGCATGTGTAAATTTTATACAAGTTTATTCTGGAATTTTTTTAACTAAGGACTACTAAATGTATAAAATGTATAGGTTTTGATGGCTTGAGGATACTTTCTTGGTGTATGGGTTGTAATGGTTTGAGATATAATAACTGGTGTGTGATACACATTATATTGGTTTTGGTGGATTATGGAAACTACCTTGTTACATTTTGTTACATGGACATGGTGATATATTGCATGAGGTGCATATTGTGATGACTTGTCCAAGTTTTTTCATGATGGATTACTTTTGGAAGGATATTCTCAGGAAATAAGACATTGGGGAAAAAAGAAAAACCATTGTAGAAGTGGTAGCGAGATACCCTTGAAATTATTTATTATATTATATTCTCTTGTATATGATACTTGGTGATAGTATCCATAGTGAGGCTGGGATCTTAGTGTAAAATTTTTGGTGAGGAGTTAGTTTCACTTGTTATTCACTCTGCTTTATCATGCTTTCCTTACCTTTTACACGAGAGCCTCCTAGGAGGACTACTGAGTATACTATTATACTCACCCTATGCATAAATAAATGATTTTTTGGCCAATTAGAGTAGGTTGGAGATTAGGATGGTTACTACTATCTTGGGGTTTATGTTGAGTTGTTTGGTCTCTATGGTCACTATTTCCTTTACTTTCTTTTTGTACATGATGTTTGTCATTCATTTGTATTAGTTCTTACATGAAATTTCACATGTTTACTAGGATTTTATTTTACATTGAATCCTGATTAGGAGTTGGTTGGTGTCTATGTTATCACTTTCTTTTTCATATGTTCTATAATAGGGTAATGTGTCTCATGTATGGGTTTATCATACCCTAGATACTAGTTTCCAACCTAGGGATTACTGGAGGCGGGACCCATGTGTCACCACCTCTCTTCTCCCATTGTCATCCCAGGAGGGGTACACTTTATGGGGAGGGGATCATGACATGCCAAGAAATAGATTATTACTAATGAAAATGTGCCTTATATTCTCTATTTCTTGATGCATGAAAAAGTGGTCCTAAATTTGTATAATTTCAAAGGAAAAGGATACCAATGGTTGAATCTTGTTTTTAATAAGAGTCAAGAGGGTTAAATTAACTCCATATAATGGGATGAGTCTAATAGGATATTTTTCAGTATGTAATTACATCGAACACTTCATATGAAAATATAAGGGGAACTAATTGATCTTAATTAGAATTATGATGAATATATTTGTACATATGGGTTAAATTTTACAAGACTTGAGAGGTACACTTTCTGTTATATCATCAACCACAAAAGAAAAAATTATTAATTTTTTATTTCACTAAAACTGAGTTTCCCAAAGGAACTAGACCTAAGGAACATTGGTAGTTATGAATAAAAAATTTAATGTGATCTCAAGGTAGAAATAGAGAGTGAAGACTCCCATAATTAGAATTGTTTAGATAAAAAGATAAAGATGTTTTTTTTAGAAAATTATATTAATAAAACTGATGTAGTAAAGTAAATAAATGTATCTTTATACTAGAAGTGTATAATTAAGCACATGGGAAATATTCCTGCATGTAATGGTTAATGTTTCAAGTATAGAATGTAATGCCACCATGTATGTCAATGATGAAGATATGTAAAGATCAAATACCGTAAAAATAATGCAGATAAATATCAATTAAATACCCCACCTGCACTCTAATTCTACAACTACAAGGAGTATGGGAATTATACTAACTAGTGCCTAGATCCAAGGTGTAATGATGACAATTTAAGTTAATAACCTCCTAATAAATGAAAATCTCAATAACTCATAACTTCCAAAGTGGTTCATAAGAATGAACAAGTGAAAATTAAAATTATTATTCACACTATTAGTATAAATGGCTTATTTGATTCTAGTTCTACCCACTCTATTATATTAAAAAAATTTACTAAGAGTATTATATCCACACATCAATGATCAGATGTTGAATTATTAGTGAAAAATCCAAATTTAATTAAAATCATATATCTTTCCTATAGATCCTATCATATATATGTTTTTGGGAATCCACTTCACTTAAATCTTGTAATTTGTCCTCTAGTTGATTTTGATGTGATTTTGGGCATGGATTGACTCTCTCTATATAGATACCATATTAATTTATTGGGGAAATCATGGTTTACATACAAAATCATCCAATTATTTTATATCAATGTGAGGATATATATAAGATTTTACTAATAACTTTTTCCATTACATAAGTCTTGTTATATATTCTTGATGGTTATCTACATCAGATATTTTGGGAAAAAATAATATTTAAATATTTTCCTATTATATAAAAATATGATGCTGTATTTACTAATGATTACATAGTATTTGTCAAAATAGTGATATTGGGTTTTCAATAGAACTCTTATCTAGTGCCACATCTACTTAATGCGATCCTTATACAATAGGATCAATTGAGTTTCAGTAATTGAAGAATAAAATTTTGTAGAATCTTAACAAGAGATTCATTCATCCATGTGCATCACCAACGGGGTCACCTATTCTTTTTATTATGAATAAAAATTAGTTGATATATATTTTCATTGATTATCATGAATGTAACATGATTACTATCCTGAATAAGTATCCTCTACCACATATTGATGATTTATTTTATCAATTGTCAAGATCATAATAATTTTAAATGATTTATCTATGATCTAGTTATCATTAGTAGAGGGTCAAACATGAGGACATATGCAATACGACATTCAATATATGGTATAGTCATTATGAATATAATGTGATTCCATTTGGAATTTCTAATTCTCTAACAACTTCCATGAATCTAATGGATAAAGTCTTTGTAGATTACCTTTCCTTATTTATGATAGTCTTTGTAGAAAATTTTCATATATATTCAATGATAAAGGAAGAAAATAATGATCATTTTATGATTGTGTTGAAGACCTTTATAATGTATTAGCTATATTCAAAATTTAGTAAATGTGAATTTTGGATACATAATGAGTCATTCTTGGGTCATGTAACCACAACCGAGGGTACATAAATGGATCCTTAAATGATGTAAGTTGTTGAACGTTGTCCCAGACTAACCATGGGTAATTGAATCTATATTTTTCTTTAGTAGGATAGATACTAAAGATTTGTTGAGATAATTTTATCACGAATAAAAAAACTACGAACTATGTTTATGTAGAAGGGATCCATGTTTCCTTGGACAAATGAATAATAATAAATTTTTAGGGAATGATAGAGAAGGTGTTTTATTGATATCATTTTCAGAAAACCCTACAGTGGAGAAGGGTTCTCAATATTTAGTGATGTATAAAAGTAGATAATAGGATGAATTGTCATGAAGAATTGAATAGTAGTGGCTTATGCCTCATGCCAATTGAATGTTCATGAGAAAAATTTCTCAACTCGTGATTTCAAACTGGCAGTGGTTATTTTATTCTTTGAAGATATGGTTCTACTATCTTAATGGTGAATGGTGTGAAATTTATATTAAACATAAATTATTGATGTATATATTCACATATAAATAGTTTAATGTGAATAATAGGATATGGTTATAACTAATTAAATATTATAATTGCTTAATACATTACCACCTAGGTGGTAAAATTGTTTGATGAATCTTTAACTCAAAAGGACCATGATAGTTTTTTATTGAAGTGGATTTAAAGAGATTCAAAACATATATATTTATAGAGAGAGGATCTAGAAATAATAACAAAATAAGAAATATCCACAATATCATAGACCAATATTCAGCCACGTATTTTTGTGAATGTTATAAGGGAACAAAAGGAATATGTGGAGATATAAAATAAGTTATGTAGTATTCTTATATTTATTCTGGATAGTGATTTTTTGAAAGGTTTTGGAATAGATTATTTTTTCCTTGAAAACTATAATTGAAGAAAAATCCATTAGTTGAAGCTCAGAGTTCATCATTCTCAATTCTTCTTAGAAGTATAATGATGTTTACAGATCTTAAATAGAATTTATAGTGGGATAACATGGAGAGAGATGTTACTGAGTATGTATATCCATTTCATAGTATGCTTGAAATTTAAGGATGACAAACAAACATCAATGTTCATGTTAAATAACTTACCCATAACTGAGAGAAAATATAAAAACATCACTTTTTACTTCATCATGGTATTCCCCATGATATATAAAGGGAACAATGATATTTAGGTTATAGTTATCCGACTTATGAAATCAATACATTTCATTTCTATTCAAAAATGTTTCTATTTTTTAGATCCCTAGGTTATACATTAAGAAAAATATAGGGTTGCATTGAGTACCACTCTCAATCATATCTGATTGATATCTGAGGTTTAAAAAAGTGTCCTGAAAAATTATTTTGTAATATTTGAATATAATGCTACAAATTATCATTATATATCATTCTAAAAATGATTGTCATTTTAAGAGGAATCATCAAGCCCTAAATGATATGTTAAGATCTTGATCCATGGAGGTTGGGAGAAAGACCTTCATTTTGTCAATTTTTTTGACATCAATAGTTCTCAATCAAACATTAAGGTGAATAACTTTAAATCTTTATATGGAAGGAAGTGCATAATTCGAACACGATTGTATGATTTTTTTGGAATAAAATCTATTAGGACATGAGTTTGGTGGGGAAATGATAGATAATGTTAAATCAATTCAGTAGAATATTAGGGAATCATAGAGTATACAGAAAATACATGCATAAAATATTTGGTGTGATCTAGAGTTAAAGGTTAGTGATAAGGTATATCTTTGAGTATATCATCAAAATAATGTTACAATATTTAGAAGGAACAGAAATCTAAGCCCTATATATATCAGTACCAAATATATTCAAGATCTTATTGGAATGGTATCTTATCACTTCGTGCTTCAACTGAAACTTGTTAAAGTTAATGATATGATCAATGAATCTATCCTTTATATTTACATAGTTGATCATTTAAAATTACTGAATGTATAGGACATACTATTAACTCATTATCATTCTTATAAAGAACAACATGTAGAAATATTATATCATAGATATAAAGTGGTACCGAAAAATAATATCTAGTTGTTTAAGGTTACATAGAGGAATTAGAATGTTAAGGAAGTTATGTGTGTCCCTGATGATGTAATGAGGAAGAGATATCATTAGTTGTTTGAATTGTTGTAAAATAACTTCATGGGTGAAGTTCCTATAAGGAGGTATAATACAACCCCCTAATATTTTGCTGTACATTTCTCTTAATAATAAATTCTATATGTTCAATAGATTTTTGATCCATGAAACTGTGAACTTATATGGATAATTATAATAAATTATAAAATGATGAAAATTATACAGTATTTAAATGAAATATAATTTTTGAAAATAATTTATAATTTAGTTATTTAATACTATTGATCCTAAATAACTATTTTGAAGTATTTTGTTTAGGAGTATTATTTTTATTTTTTATTTTTTATTTTAAAAATTGTTAATATATTTATATTTATTAAATATTATTTTTTATAAATTTATAATAGAAATTAATTTTTTATCAATTGGTTAGAATTGTAAATAATATCATATGAAGGTAAAAGAGATGTTTTTCTCAAAAATACTTTTATAAGAAAGTAGTTTTTATATTAATAAATTTAATCAATAAATATTTATGAAATATTTTAATGTAATGTGAAGATAAAATATTTAAAAAATTATTTTTTATTTAATTGTTTTTATTAGGAAATAAATTCGATTAAATTTTGTGATATTCATGAAGAATATGTTTTTTGAAAACAAATTTCATTTCATTTTGTATTATTTTATTTAAAATGAATTTAAGACCATATAAAAATTGAATTTAAAAAAATATGATGAATATATATAATCAAAATGTAATGATTTTTTATTGATTCCAATTTCATTTTCTGTCATAATGATTAGTAAATATTCCAAAAACTTGTTACCTCAGTTAAGGTTAAAAATGTAAATGAGGGGGTTAAACTAAAAGATGATGTTTAAAATATCACATAAACATATATAAATTTCATTATATAAAGTTATTTATTCGTTAAATTATATAAAATTTTATTTTTTGTACATTTCGTGGAACATTCACTTAGATAACTTGAATATTAATTTATTATATGATAATGATTTAAGTAGTTATAAGTTTTCCACACATCTCACTTATAAAAGAAGGATATATTCTCATCATTTATTCACACATTATAATCCATATATCTTAGATAATACATGCCATAATATATTATATTTTTCAATTTCCATCTTATGTATTTTTTCCCCTTATGAAATACCAACCCAAGGGTCCTTAATATGATATGAAAATGAGGTTTCTCAAAGAAGATATAATCATATTTATTGAATAATTTTAAAATTATTTCTTATTATACATCATAAAAATATTCTATAAATATATTTTAAGGAATATATCTGTGTAATTATAGTTTTAAAATTATTTTTATATTAATGGTATAACCATTTTCATCCTCCTTTCTATCATATGATTAATTATATCATTATTCATGTGATTGTGTGGACTACCACCCCCATGAAGGGATGTGAATTTTTTTATCAAGTCCACCATATGTGAACAGTCCTATAATGGGATTTAATAAATCTATATAATATTTATGATGTTAATATTATTATGGAAAGATATATTACTATTCATCTCTTTTTTTTCTATTCTTTGGAAAATAACAACATTACTCGTTTATATGTACAAACTATTTTCTCCACAAAGTGATGTAATTCATTTTTCACAAAAAATACAAATGAATGAATAAAATAGTGTGTATAATTAATAACTATGATAATTATATAATGATTAATATTTTATAGATGATTAAACTTTGATAAATGGGTAAGGACCAAAATTGTCGAACTGAAACGTGCAAGGAAAAAAAGGATAGTTTTGAACAAAATACTCATGTTAATGAATAATTATGAATAAATGGGTAATGATAAATTATAAAGGAATATTATATTGTAATAAAATTATGAATGTATTTATGGTTTTAATTGATAATAAATTTAATTTTATTATATATGAACATAAGAGTTTATATAAAGAAATTCAATATCTGAGATTACAGTTTATGTTGTAATATCATTTTAATAGAGATAGTTTATGCTTGAAAAAATACATGGGGGAGTTAAATAATGTTTATTTAAAAAATCCCATATATTCTTTATAATTTGGTTATTTTTGGGGTTTTCATGTTTTTTATTGTCCTCTCTTTGGAAATTAAAATATTTATTAATTTTTTTTAAAAAATGATGACTTTATTTCTTATTTTGGTCAATATAATTTTTATTGAAAGTCCATGTTATTTAAAAATTGTCCAAGGATATTATTTTCTCTTATCAAATGATTATTTAAATAAATTTTCAATAATATTTAACATTCTTCTAAAAAATTTAAAGGAATTATCTTATAATTTTACAATGATGGTACTTTTTGAATTTTTACAAAAAAGTGTTAAAGGAAACATTATTTTAACATTTTCTGAATGAATGGACTTTACCACCTTCATGACCATTATTTACTATAAATATTCATTTAAATTCATCCATGGTAATTTTGAAATAATATTTTCTACAAAATATTTTTTACTTTTTACTTTTAAATGATACTGAAAGAAAATGACATTTTCACAGTTTTCAAACAAATGTATAAATGCCCTTTTAAATGTATTTTTCACCTATGTCATCATCTTATTATGTTTATTTTAATTAAATAAATTTATAATATAATTATACCATCCTTGTTCTTTTTTAATATTTCTTATGATTATTTGTTGTGAAAAAAATTATGTAACCTATTCATTTTCTATGGATTATGCTATGATGGAATGATTAATGTTTTTTATGATCCTCTAACACACATATATATGGGTTTCATAATATAATGGATGTGTTTGTTAAATACCCACAACGAATTGAGTAATTATTAATATCTCATTAAATAATAATAAATTGAATGGGGATTGGAACCAATTCATTAAAGGAATCTATCCACTATGACAGTATTGAGAGTTAACCTTAATTAAGGAAATAATGAAATAAGGACTGAACCCAATCAACTAAGGGACTTTGTCCACTATGATAGTATTTTAAGTGAACCTTGACTGCTGGAATGATTTATTATCTTATTATTATTCTAAAATTAATATGAAATTTAGTTAATCTTATGACATACTCTCATGGATTTTGAATGAATAATGATAATTCCTCAGTCTTATGACCCATGTATTTTGAAATGATACAGCTCTATTCCTTGTCTCATAAATTATGATCAATGGATGATTGGGTGTAAAATTCATAAGTTATGATCATGATTTCAAAACCTAAGGCCAATTTTATTTTTTTAGGAAAATAAATTGATATCTACCATGTTAACTTTTACCGTGCATCTGAGCTCACCCTTTGATATTCTTATATTCACCTAGTTTATGGAAAAAGGATCTAACTAAATTTTTCTTAATAAGGGTACATTGAGAGAATGAATATGTATGTTATAATGAATATATTTCATGAAATAATTTTATTATGTATCTAGTATTAAAAAATGATAATTCTTTATGGTCCCCCAACATGTGTTTTGGTGAAATGTATTAAATATTCTTCTAAAATGGTGAAATATTTATATAAAAAAATAGTACGATTAGATTACTTTTTATGTATTATGGAGAGAAAAAGAACCTGAAAAAATTGGAATGTTTAATTTATTTTTAGGATTTAGAGTTACATGTGAATGTTGAGTTGGATTCCCATCTTGTGAATAAAGAATAAGAGCTAACATAATTTCCATAAATATATAAATAACATTTGAAAAAATTGGTCTTCAAGTTAAATGAATATTTTGGTAACATAAAAAGTTACGAATATAGGATGGTTTAAAAAGGGTTTCTTCGTAAGGAACAAATTTATTTTATGAAATTTTCTTATTGGTATTTATGAAAAGAACTGTTTACATAATACTGAGCATGGTTCCAACTAATACATTTCCTTAGGGGAAGATGTATGTAAAAATGTCATTACTTCAAGGTGGCACGTAGGAAAATATTAATATAAATAAAACAGATGATATCATGAAAAATCTGAATAAATACATTTTATATAAATAGAAGTGAAGTATATATGGCTTGAATCTAGTGCCAAGACAATCGAACTGGAAGTTTGATTCATTAATGATGAACAATAATTTCATATAGAGAAATTAAAATAACTTTTTCTATTAAAAGGTTTATACATATGTAATTTTACTCATTCCACTCTTATCCATGGTTTCATGCTTCTCAGAGGACTAGTAAATATTATGATTTATAAATTGAAGTAAAAATGTCCAAAATATTTGATATAAAATTCCATAGGAAGAATAATATAATATTTAGAATATGGATTCAGAGACATCGGAAAAATAGAATATTGGTGTTATATCAATGCGAGTACACTAAAAATATATAATCAAAGTGTTTTCAATATTCGGATGTAATCCAGTATCAATACATTTTATCAAACACTTAAAATTTTCTGATAAAAATGTTCTAAAAAAGAATATGTGGATAATTATATTGAGAATTTTTTTTACATTTTTTGTATGAATCTTGGTGTATACCATGATGTGAAATCATTTAGACATTGTATTTTCATTGTGGGTTTTGACCTATTATATGTATAATCCTTGGAAAGAGCACCAATAAGCCATGTAATGGATCATCTAATATCTCAACTTATTGGAGGATAAAAAATTATGTTTTGGGATTGATAATCATTTATAGGTGTATTTAGATACAGAATTTGGGGTTTATTAAGATACATTTAAGACAATTATTTTTTATGTGTTCATATATAGAATAATGTCTATTAGCTTTATTTTAATGTTCAGCTGCACCACCATGAGATATTATTATGTGTATTTATATCTAAATCAATTTTATGTTAGATAGATTGTTCCACATAGAATATGAAAATAACAATATTTGTGATATATTAGATTATTTTTGTTAATAAATTTATAATTATAATAAAATTTTGATTAAATAAATAGGTATTATTAATCTAAATTAACTTATATTTAGAGGTTAAGTTATTAATATATTTAGTTTTAATAAGTATTTTTCTTTCTTAGAAAAAACTATTTTTTGTGTTTTATATTTAATTCAAATAAATTTAATTTCAAAATTTTAAAATATTATTCTATATTAACTTGATTTAAATGAAAAATTGACATGAAATAATATTAAAAACATTTAAAAATGTAATTTTTAAATAAAAATATATTTATTTATAATTTTTATTTTCATTAAAAATTAAATTTATAAATTTTATTATTTTCATCTTATAAAATATACTTAATTTTTTATTTCAGCATGTCAATAATTTCAAAGGTTGAATTTTGATATTTTTCTAAAAAGGTTGAATTAGGGGTGAATAGTTAAAAATAGTGATTTTGTAAATATGATCACTTTTGTTACATTTTATAATACAAGAATTATTATAATGTTTATGAAAACTCTTTTATATACATAATATATAATTATAATGTAAAAACCCAATTTAAAAATAAAATTCTGATTTTATAAAACCCATGTTTAACATTATGGAAACTAAAGTATTATTTTACTTCAATAAACATTATTTTAAATCTCCTTCCATTATATATGTACTAATATAGTGGAAAATAGATTTATACTATTTTTAAATTCAAATATATATTATTGGGTGAATAATAAACAAATTAATGTCTTATAAATAAAAAATAGTGATAATTTTATCTTAATCCTAATTTTTAATCATAATAATACAGTTTATCTAAAAATGGTTCTTACGCGTTATGTATCGTAATTTTCCAAAAAAATTCTATCAAACATATAAATTTTATTTATATAAATTGATTTCATATTTTTAATCATTATTGTATCATATAGTTATTTTTTATTTATTTCGTTTGAAATAAACATGAGGTATTTGATATCTTTCTCTAACAACAACACTAAGTTTAAATAAACTATGATATTCCAATCCAATATAACCTAACCATTAAAATGGATTTTATGAATTGTAATTAAAAAATCATGAAAAATATTTATAATGGTTTTATATATTTAAAATTTATAGATTTATTTATAATAAATACGTAATCAATATTTAATAACGTAATTTTACAGTTAAAAATATATTTCCTCAAAAAAAGGTTTTCATTTCATTTTGTGTGTATAAATTATAACTAATTTATGAAATTTTTATGAATTTTATTTTATAAAATGAATATAATTCTCTAAATAATAATTTAAATTTTATCTTAAGATGAATTTTTTGGATTTTCCTAAAAAGATTTTTTTTCAGTTAATAGCGAAAAAACCATTTTTTGTAAACCTATCATTTATTTTACTTAAATAATTTAATTTAAAAAGACATATAATTTTATGATGTAACATAAGTCTAATTTATTTATATTTAATATAATTAATTTTAAAAGACTCAAAATTATAATTTATTTTGGTATAAGTTCTTTTTGAGGATTAAAAACACATTTTTCTAAAAACTATTTTATGCTTGAAATCTGCTGTAATCTAAATATATTAAATTAATATCAATGGATTAATTATATTAATCATATTTTTAGATCAAAATTTAATTAAAATATTTTTAAATTCAATTTATGGGTTCTTAAATGCTTGTAAAGGAACAAAATTCAGTTTTATGCTTTAAAATGTGTTTTCCTAATTGTGGTTTTTGTTTCATTTCACCCTTTTATTGTAAAATTAAACTATTCAAATTATATAATTCATTATAATAATATAGATACTATAATTTTAATCATAATAAATTTTATAAATTATTATTTTCAATATAAATATTGTTAATAATAGATAGTACAAACAAAAAAATGTTGTTACCATGGTTGATGATAAAATGGATTTACTAAGGGTGGGGGTCAGAATAAGAGATTAGGGTATTAATTCTACATAAAAATGGAAAAATATTTTCTTGGATGATATTTAAACTATATATTATCTTACCATTGAATTGCTTTCCATTTTTCCACATTCTGAAGAATGTGAATTTATATTATTTAAATCTTTTAAGTAATTCCATGTGTGTCCCTCCCCTAACATATAGAAGGGAACCTATTCATATCAATTGTTAAACCAATTAGTTCCTTGTATCTCAGACAATACATAAAACAAAACCTTAATATATTCATTAAATTCATCCTTGATCTCATGGTTTTCTAAAAACACAATCATTTAGGTATTAAGGTGCAATTCAATGGAGGTCTTTAGAAGAAGTGGTATAACTATAAGCTAAGCTCTTTAATTTTTTTCTTTGTCCACTTTATGTAAAAATAATTCATTAATAAAATAATTGTGAATCTAGTGGCATCAATAAACTTATATTTTATTATGAATATTGAAAAACCATTTCACATCTCTTCCCCATGGAATGGGAAATGAAAGTATCAGTCATGTGTATGTGTGAACTATCTCCACCACATAGTGATTTGATTCATTTACCATCCTCATATTTTATATTTGGTTATTTTGATAAATTTAAGGTGTATATATAAATTATATTTATGATATCTTAATGATTCTTTAATTGTAAATCATTATTTACCTTTCTTCTTTTATATCCATCGAGAAGTGAAAAATATCACTCGTGATTACAGAAAGACAACCATTTCTACGAAGACATGTAAATCATTATTCATCACTAATTTATATTAATGGGTATAAAAGTGTTTATGATGACTAAATATTATAATTATGACATTATTATCAATTTTTTATATTATTTAACCATAATCAAAGTGCAATTAATATAATTTTTGAATAGAATGTTTCGTGAAAAATGAAATAATTAACACATATAAAAAATGATTTTAATAGTTAATTATAAATTAATGGGTGTTTAAATGTTACAATTGGACCATATATGTTTTTACTACTATTAATATGGTTCTTATATGTAATTATAAAATTTTTTAATTCATTATATAGTTCGTTTCATCTCTTATAAAGAAATTCATACATGAGGTAATTGTTTTACATTACAATATCACTTTCTACAAGCATTGTTTATGATTAAAATTACAATGATGAATTTATATGATATATATCTAGAAAATATAATGTCTATTATTATTCTATATTTATTTCTATATATAAAATTGTGCCCTTTCATTTTCCACTTTTTAAGTACTCAAGATAATGAACATTTATTTAAGGAAACTCGACTATATTTCTCTCTTCCATCGGGAATTTATTTCATCCACAACCATATATTATTAAAAATGTTTTAAATAGTATTTTCAATATTTATATATTAATTATATAAATTAATTTTTATCACTGTTTTAATTTCTATAATTTTTGAAAATAAATATTCTTTTTGTTTAATGAATGTGGAGCTTTTAACTTTTTACCGAAAAGGTAAAAGGAATATTTGTATTAATGTAGAACACATTAATTAATTTTTCCACCATCATGAAATATATTTGTGTTGTAGATTACATTATAATATTTAATTGTTTTATTATAGAAAATTTTTTCCTTCATATTTTCTAAATGTTATATCATTAAATAAGTTACTTCAAAATGAATGTTTTTTTCTCAAGAAATGATCTAGGGAAATTTTAAAGGTACTTTAATATATAACCACATTCTATGACGTTTATTATTATTTAATAGGGTTAACATCCAATGTTACCATATTTAATCTTTAATTGTATGGTTTATTATTATGATGGATAAATATTTATGAATAACATTTTCTTTTCCATTGGTTATGATATGTTCAAATGATAAATGTTTTTAAGATATTATGGAATATATATGAATTTATTATGATTATGTAATGGGTGGGTCTTTTATATCTCTATAATGAATTAGGTGAGGATCGATTTTTTATGAGGCAAAAGGGTGAATTTGGGGTTATCCAATTTTAAAAATGTGGTACATGGGTGGCTATCCCAATCCAAAAAAAAGGTATTGGGTGGTTATACGAAGTAAAAGTAGGTACACTAGTGGTTATCCCAAGCCTAAAAAGGGGTGAATATCCTAGTAGGTTACCTTGACATAATATTTCGTTTATTATGACACCACACATTATACCAATGCTTTATTACATGATATTATTCCAATTTAATGATTTATTTGATCGTGTTATTTAAATAATTTAACATTCGTGTGGCCTAAAATTTTAATCTATATTCTATGATTCATTATTATGATCTATGAAATATTGGGTATGATTATCAAATATTAAGGTATCATACCCTTATTCTCATTTTATTCTTAAAAAATATTATTTAATAGTATATCCATTTTTACCCTTATGAAGAATATGATCTCATACTTTATGATTTTTTATTTAACCCAAGTTATGAATAATTTTTTTAATTATGATATGATTAACAGGGGTGATAGTTCTGAATATCTCTATTGAAGATGATCTAGACCATTTTTTATTAGTTGTTTATGTATTCAAATAAATTAAACCATTATGATTTGGGTTTTCATAATAATGATATATAATGAATTTTATCTATTTTGATGTAATATTTATATATAGAATGTTTGGTTTTCCTCATTTTCTAATAGACAAAGAAGTAGTTACTTTTGGACAATAGGATGAGAAATATTTAGTGGACACCCTTACGATATACCAAATTATAATTTAATACCCTAAGTTATAGTAAATATATGATATTTGTTTTCTATGTAAATACATTACTCTCTAAGATCATTCAAGTGGATGCGGATGTGGCACATATGCACCTAGGGGTGGCAAATCCAAATGGGGCAGATTGGGTAGAAACATGTATAACACCCGTGAACAATGAGCGGGCCTAATAATACACACCATTCTAGAACATTTTCTCGTATATTCATTGGTTAATTAAAATATTAGTTATAATCCTTTATGAAGTATTTGAAATGATAATGACTATCGATGACCTACGTAAAACTAATGGTGTAATAGATTAAAAATAAAGTTCTAATATTTAGACCTCCAATCAGTTATTTTCATGATTATATTTTTTCACACTTGGATTATTGTTTCCTATACCATGCCTTTTGGTTTTATTCAATGACTGGAAATAAGATAAATTGTTCTAATAATTAATGTGATAGATAATGAAATGGTTGTCCTCTTGAAAAATTGAAAGCCAGCTAGAATGAATGTCAATTTTTCTTATTATTACAAAATTTTCTCAAAAAAATTATTCATGTTTTTCTTCCAAAAAAGAAAATCATGGAAAAATATATTGATGATTCTTTTATGAGGCATCATACACCATCATTTAGTGGGTCTATCGATCCACTAATTTCTAGGAAATGGATCAATTCCACTAAAAAATATTGTCAATTATGTAGTGCTTAATGCATGAAAATGTTATTTTATTTGTTTATAATTTATAATATTAGGGATATCAATGGTAGAATATTATCAATAAGATGATTCAATGGGAAGAAATTGACTCCATTGAGTGGGATGGGTTTATGAGTTTATTTTTCAATATTTACTTTCCCCATATTACTATTAAGGGAATAGAGAATGAATTCAATGAACTAATGGAAAAGGATAACTAATCCCTTTGTACATATGAGTAAAATTTTTCAAGGATTGTAAGGAATTCTTATTGTATTTTTTTTGAAAAAAAATTATGATTTATTTATGCTTTAGTGGCCTAAAATCATGTCTTTAAACGAAATTATCCACAATAGAATTCTGTAGCAATGAAGAAATCATTTTATGTTCTTTTAAGGTATAAATGGATATTCGAGTCACCCATAAAACTCTTTGTTTTTATAAGAAAATAATGTTGAAACTAAAATGTTATTATAATACCAAAAACCATTGATAGAATAATATGAGTCTCCCTTTATTAAAATTGTGTAAGGAAACATAGATGAAATTTTATCAAGGTAATAACAAATTCTATAAGCGTGGAAATGTATGACATCAAAAATAGAATGTTGAATTAATTTAAAGATGTTATATAGTGATAAAAATGGTGAAAAATTGCTACAAAATTCACCATCCACACTCTAGTACTTCAAATAAAATGGGTACATGTATTATGCTAACTATTTCCCAAATATAAGGGTTATTATGAACGATGTCAATAACCACTTAATCCTATAGGAAATGATAAATCTCACACAATAAATATTTAATATATGGGGTGTGATAACAATGTGGTGAAAGGTAAAATTACTGTAAAATATTGAAATATTAATTTATTATTTTTTTTTGGTTTTACCCATTCTTTTATATCTAAATAATTTGTTGTTTATCTCAAATCAACAACTCAATGATTACATTATGATTTAATAGTATAAACTCGTAATGGTTTGATGATATCATCTTAATTATATTATTCTTTTCTAAATTAAGTAATTGGGAATGTGATTCTGACAAATATAATTACTCTCCTTCATGTTGAATTTTATGTTATTTTGGGTATGGATTAGCTTTTTTTTATAGAGATCCTATACCTATTTTCAAGAAAGGGAAGTTAAATTTGATATTCCAAACCAACTAATGAATGTTTATATCCATGTGAATAAATATTAATTTATAATTAAAATTATATACATTTTATTGACAATGATTCATATCAAATGCTGGTATTCATTTTATATGGATATGGAGAAACTCAACATCTAATGTATTTTTATATTAAAGGTGTTTTTTTATGTATTTCTGTAATAATTTCATAGTATACTTCTAAATCATGAATTTTATTTTTCTATTGAACTTATTCCCAACACTAAAACTGTTTCAAATATCTTTATTGATTGTCTCCAATTTATTTCCATGAATTTAAGATGAAAATCCAGGAGAGTCTTGATAAGGGATTACTTCATCCAAGTGTGTCACCATGGGGTGGAAATTTTCTTTCTATTAAGAAGAAACATGGATAAATGGGACACCAAATTGATTATCGGGAACTTTACAAGATCATGATAAAAATAACTATCATCTTCACATTATTTATGATTTATTTTACCAATTACTTGTATCACATTATTTTTACATCATTGATATATTATCTAGATACTATTATTTTAGGGTCAAAAATGAAAATATACCCAAGAAAAAATTCTAATCAAAGTATGGTTATAATGAATTTATAGTGATTCTTAATGGTTTTACTAAAAACACCACTATAGTTATGGAATAAATTAATAAAGGCTTTAGGGTTTACATTTTTCAATAATAAACTCGGATAACCCATGAACGTTGTACTTGAATCAAACATGACTTTGAACGAAGGTTGTTCCCAATTCCCATAGGGTGTAGACATGTTTTTGGGCATCAAAAGATAACATGATGTAATTATTTCACCATAATTAGTAAAAATTAGTGATATTTATTGATAAATAGTCTCTATTCCGAAAGACATATCAAGAGAAAAATAACACAAGGTAAATATGTACATGTCCCAAAAATGGCACATCAAACCGATTTATCACATAACCGTCAATGAAATCATTACAATAACTCGTTATAACTGGTGGATCACATACTCCACTGGCCACCACCATCTCTCGAGGTATCTTCATCAATAAAACCTATCACCTCCAAGGGGGTTTATTCCTATTCCTAGACCTGTAATAATAACTTCTACAATTCACTATAAAAAATAATAGGTTGTGGAGAACACTATCCCAATATGATTCCATCCAATCATTCCATAAGAATTATTTATTTAATAAATGAAATATAAATAATTCTCTATAAAACATGGTATGGTAATATTTTCAAAATTTAGAGCAATACTCTCTTTTATTATAACTGTTATGTCATGTATGAAACAAGTATAAAAACTTATTTCCATCAAAATATGCATGATTAGCCATTTTTATAAAATAGGTATGAATATCTAATTTTCTAAACACACTCATGTATAAATCATTTTCAATTATAAAATCATTATTAAGAGTCCTGAGGATAGGTTTATAAAAGGATTCATATACATCATAGTGAAGTACAACTTATGTAATTTCCAAAACCCTTGATCTCAATACTATTGGGAATAAGATAATTCCATAATGGGTAAACTCCAAACCCTTGTCATATTTTATTTACTGTTTTCATTTTTAATCATCCTATAGGTAAATATGATACATGAATAACATGTGTTCTTCCAACATAACTACCCAATCTCTATTGGGATTTAATGAAATCAAACTATAGGGGGGTTATATTTTACTTCAATAAATATAAAATCATTCCATTCAACCAATTCAATTAACCACAAGTTTATGTCTCAAAATATGTCAATTAATATCAAATAAACATTAAATAGGATTTCTTCAAAAATCATACATTCAAAAACAAATCCCTTTATTTTCACTTAATAAATCATTTCATGACTTCTTTTCTCATGAAATCACCAATATGATTCATATCAATTCAAATCCAATTTCTAAATATCATTATTGTATATTTAAAATAAATAGCATAGATTTTATACACACAAAACATATATTTTATAAAACATGCTTCAATAAACCCAAATAAATATTTGTAAATTATTGAGAAATCTAATTCAAAATAAATAGTAATTAATCATTTATATTGATACGAATTTACTTACAAATCCACCAACCTCAATCATGGTATCATAAACACCCAAAAATAGATCCTCAAACAAAGGAGGATGAATGTATAGAATCAATCAACAAAGGATCATAGAAACAAAATTCTCATATAATAATATCAAATTCCTTATTTATAGAATAATACGAAATAGAGAAAACACTTACCTTGAAAATTCCGGAAGTGCTCACAATGACCTATGATGATCTAGGGAAAAGATACAAATTATATGATTGATATATATTAAATACAATTAGATAATGTCACAAACAATAGATATTGCATCAAAATCAATGATATAATGTTAACTTCTACTATAGTAGAATATATTTAGATAATCATGTAATAATGATAAGAAACATTCACATACCTTCAAAAATATATAAACAACACTCAAAGACACATAGAAATATATTTATGGGAGGATGGGGATCTAAAAAATATCCAAAAGGAGTCTATTTGGTTATTAGATTATTCCAATATAATAATAATGTGAGCAATCAAAGTCATATTAGGTTTAAAAAATTTTGGATTAATTAAAATCACATAACATGGTTTGAAGACATTGTTTTTAAAATTATACACCCCTTTCTAAGATACTGGTAGAGCCACACAACATGGTCACATAGTTTGAAAAACCATTCACAAAACCTTCTTGATTTTCATGTTTTTATGGGAAGGAAACCTGGATTGGAATAACTATGTTCCTAATTGTAAAACCTTTTCTAGAACTCCAACACAAGAATCATGATCTCCAAGGAATACCTTCATTTTTCCTTAATCAAGTCACAAATTTTCATCTTCCCATAACCTCCCAAAAAAATATAAAACATCTTTTATAATGACCATATAAAAGATCATAAAATTTGGTAAAAGAAATTTTATCTAAATACATAAATTTGTATGTCATGATGTTACAATTATTCCCAGCAATAAAACAATTTCTACCCCACAATGATATTTCAAGAAGACTTGTCCATAGATATAAATGACTACTAATATCTCATCACTTTCTCATGATCCCACGTCACTTGTCAATACAAACCATGTTTCAATAGAACATGATCCAATGTAATTGAATTACAATTTAGAACCTTCACCTGATAATAAATAATATTAACCGACTGCTCAGTCATGGGAATTTCTCCTTCCACTTCAGGGTCTTCTCAACTCAGGACCATAGACAGTTTTGACTGATATTTTATGAGTTACTAGACATGAAACATGTCATCTAAGAAGTGATGTACCAATTTAATTATACTTTCACAATCCGTTGAACAATCTCAAATGATCCCATATATCAGGGTGTTAACTTCCCCAATTTTCTAAGTCGTCGGTGACCCAATCACGGTGATACTCTTAAAAAATATGGTATCCAATTGAGAATTATAATGAACCTATATTAATATACATATAATAATTATATTGGATCTATGTAATAACTCTTATATATCAAATCATATAGATATGTATCATCAGCTCCTTGACCAAACTAGGTCCCATAATATAATATTACCCATCACTGATTTAGAGAGTGGTGATTGATATGTCCATCCCCACAAGCCTCAAGGGCTACCAATTTAATTAAAAACTGATATATATTATCTCATTAAAACTCATCCATACCCAAATATAAATCTCAAGCTCCTCCCAATTCAAGGACACTAGCATGAAGCTTGTCATCCACACTTGGTATAACCCATTCTGGATGCCTATCCATATGAGTATGGTACATAATTATCAACATTAATTAAGACCCTCTCATATATTGAAGGCCTCTAAAAATTAATGATGTTAACATGGGTTCTATATAAGAACTTATATCATATTGAACACCATACAATGTGACAATATTAAGAAAATAAAAATATCACAATTCCTCAACTTTGTTCATACCATGATTGGGAATAAAGTGAGTTAATTTGGTCAATTGAACAATAATTACCAAAATTTAATTCTTTCTCTATGTTGTATTTAAAAAACAAAAAAAAAGGCCATCAAGATCTCATCCCACTTCTATAAAATAATATAAAGGGATAGAAGAATACCTGAAGACTACATATATTTAAATTTGACCTATGGATGGGTATAACAATTGGAAAAAAAATGATATATCTCTTACTTCATACGTCTACAATATAATTAACAAATTATATCATAAAATAACTTCATTATTCTTGGGTGGGATACCCATTAGATAAAAATGAAATCCCCTAACATAACATTCACCTTATGTTATATAATTACATATAAATTTTAGAAGAGATGGATATCCTCTCTAGTTATAGAATTTTCATTGATGGTATCTCCACCATATAGAGAATCTATAATTCCATAGAACTCATCACCAGGATTATTCTCTCTGAGTATCATCTCAATAAGATATCATTTTAACTAAACATAAGCTAAAAAATCTCTATCTCATTCTCATGGACTCCCAAATGAATACAAGATAATATATCTATGATATTTTGTGCATCTAAGGACTATTTCTTATCATGGGATGGTATTTTCCAACTCATAACATCCACAAAAATAATCACTTTGCAGGGGTGTAGAAAATGTCAAAATAAAACAATTGTAAATACTCTACCCATCACCCTTGTAAAATATTTAAATAATTATGATAAGAAATATAACTCAAAATCTTGTGATCAGATAAAAGGTAAACCCATCCCTAAAATTGTAATGCCGCCAACTATTATGTGAATGCATCAAAGATGTGAGTTTCAGAATAGGAGTGGGGAAGTTCTTATCATGATTCCAAAGTTGAATAGAACCCCAATACACCATGTAATCTCCCTACATTGGAATGAATCCCAAAATTATACCTAACACATTATAAAAACGAATATTTCCTTACTTATCCTCTAGAAGGGTTAACATTCGATTTGAGGTCAAACAATTCTTCAAATAGTCAAAGTAAGAAGAATACTTCAAATATTATATGAACTTTTCTCCTTTCAAAATGAGATCAGTCAATAGAGAATCCAATTTGTTAAATATTTTACAAACTGGTAGAAATAACCTAATAATCCCATGAATATATGGACCTCTAACAAATTTTATGCTTCTTCCCAATACATAAAAACATTCACCTTTTTGTGATCAACTAAGATACCATGTTCTAAAACCAATGATCCAACAAATTCACTTACTAAATCCAAAAATTTCACATAGATAGTTAAACATAAACTAGGTGATTCCTCGAGATAGTCAAAACTGATATCAAAGGATGTACATTATCCTATATAGTTTTAGAGTAAACCAATTTTTCATTCATGAATTCCACAGTGAAATAATCGAGATACTGGTGGAAAATCATGTTCATTAGTATAACAAATACAGTAAGAGAAATTGTTAAACCAAATGGAATAATAAGATACTCACATTTGAAATACCTTCACCTAAAAGTTGTTTTATGGATATAGGTATCGTTGATCCTAATTTATTGATAACTGAATAGAAGAAAAATCACAGATAACCACCTCACACCTTTCAAATAATCAAAAAAATAATCAATTTTGGGAAACAAATACTTTTTCATGATATTTACCTATTTGATCTTTTTTGAAATAACCACATGGGAAAAAGGTTACGTCAAAATCATGGTGAAATGACTTGGAACTACCCAAGTTGAACATTGATTCCAATAAATCCTTTAAAAATCATGTCATATAACGGATCCTATAACTCATTTACTGGAGTTGGATTCATATGGAATGAGGGGATATATATGGTCTTGGTACCTGGAACCAATTCGATAAAAAAATATACCTCCCTCTCAAGATATAGGCCAGAAAAGTATGATAGATAAACCATCTAATAAATCAATAGATACTAAATGAAGATCACTATAGGATGATTCTTACTTTATTTCAAAATCACATATGGATTTCATAATACACTACTATATAAGAGATGGTCCAGCATGGCTAGTAATCTTCTCTCATTTACCTTTAACATAGATAACTCCCCATCAATTGATGAAAAAGATTCCTGTCAAATAAAATAGGAAAATTTTCTTTATGAGAAATCAGCTAGACTATATAATGAATTTAATCTAGTGGTTTCATATCAGAAACCAAAATCTTCCATACAATGTTGATTCTAATAAGAAGAAAGTACCTAAATGGAATCAAATAACGTTCTCCACTTCATCATAAAAGGCATCATAATTTAAAATAGATAATTATTGAAATTCAATTTATTATTCAACAAATACATAGATGGGATAATATGAAAGAATGAAAGAACCAAATATCAAATAATGTAGTAACTAAAGAATAAGTAATAGTAGTGTTACCTATCAATATTATAGGACCCCATCAGTTCTCATTGGATATTCATTCACCATGTGAATATTATTTGTTCAAGATTTATATTCCTACAACCCATTATTCATGAAGAATCTCATTGCACTATAGATCCAATAGGTGCTAAAATAGCCAATAACACTATTTGGAGTAGTAAAAATATGAAAAAACCCCATGAAGGTTACCTGAGTATCCAAAAGATCTATAAATCTTTAGTGACTTTGTGAAAGCATGATTTGAATGCCCAACTTTTCCACATTATAAATAAGTCATGTAGTCCTTTACAAAATATAGAATATTAATTCGAAAAAATTATGATGCCAAGAGAAACCACTATTATTTACACCATGAGACTCACACTTTTTTATCTTACCTTTAATGTGACCACTAAAACTACCACTTAATTAAGGAGAAACTCCCTTCAACCCTAACCTACTATCTAGGTTAACTTATGACATCATATCCCTTTCCATTATATTGACATTAAATGTAAACAATAAAAAAATGGACTAAAGAAATATATCTAATTAATGAAACATCTATAATCTATAAGCCTTCATCTTCTCATTCCAAACTAACACTAGTGATAAGTTAACTTTTTAAAAAAAATAATTAGAATACTAATTTACAGTTTAGAAATTTTATGTTACATTTAAATACAATCAATTATGGATATATTTTCTCTATAAAAGATCCATTAAGTCTTTCCATTCAAATACCTGATTCTTATTTCAAAAACTATAACATCCCACCATGTCATGAAATTCCTCTCAAGTTTGAAGAAGGCACATATTATCTTTATTGAATTTGGTGTCACTACGAACTCAATGATTCATTCAATATTTCTCAAACAATCCACAACCTCTAAAGGATATTTTTTCCATAGACATATAGTGGAATATGATGATGAAACTCATGGGCACAATCTTTGTTATCATCCCTATGAGGTTCCACCTATATCGCATGAAATGGAATAGGTGTGGCTCCATCACTTTGTTCTTAGACTACACACATAATAACTTTTATAAGGTTCCCTTCAACTAAAGGGTTCTCCTTTGGTTGTCAATCAGCATATCCCTCCTAAATTCTACTTAGAAATCATCAATGGGAAATGGTACTACACAACATCAATAGATAATAAGAAAACACTTGTTAAGTAACATAATATCATTTACTATATATTTTTTAGATCAACATAGAACAATAAATCATATATCAATGTTTTGGAAAAATCCTAGAATTAGATCAAAAAACTACAAAATTACACTTTTTCACAACTTCCCATGGAAACATAAGGATTTATATGATGGTATCTACTCAAAAACACACTCATAACAAACCCCTTAAGTCTCAAAAATCCAATATCTTGTCTACCAAGACATCCCAAAATATATACTGAGGTTGCATATGGGTCTCAAGCTGGATGTGATACGAATTCCACCAGAACCAAATTGGATTACCCACTAAATCATACACAGATAAATTTAGACATTGTCTAAATAAGGTTCTCAATTTCCATTCTATGGTTATTAGATCATGGGAATCAAAAAATGTGATGGAATAATTTCTTCAAAAATAATGAAATAGTAGCCAAATTGATACATAAATATTCATCATGAAAATACACTAATCCAGATCAAAATAACAACAATTAAATACAAAAAATTCCCAAAAATGTGTGGAAGAAAACCAAGTTATCAAGCCTAAGGGGAAAGGAGATTTCCAAAAGGAGTGGACCCTCTACCCTCATTATAATTTATTTAATTTTTTCATCATCATTCCATTGATAGGTAGTGCTAATACATTCCCATTGTGTGTTATTCCCACTAAACTACCCAATATTTCATGATCTACAATGAAAATGAATATACAGGGGGATATAATTCCATTTAATCAATATAAAATTATTTAAAAAATTCATTTTAATCGGCCTTGAGTCAATTTTCAAAACATTACCTTTCATTTTAAAAACAACATAAATTTGGTTTTCCTAAAAACAATTTCCTTTCAAAAAAACTCATTTTCATTTCAAATTCATAAATCATTTTTTGCATTTTGTTCTTAAGAAAACATCATCATCAGTCATATATATTTAAATTAATTTTCTAGAAATCATGACTTAATTTCCAAATCCATACCCAAGATGCCCAAAACACGCAATCCTTGACTATTATAATACATTAATCAATAATAACAAATTAAAAATTAAAAATAATTTAGAAATCTAATTCAACATATATCTACATCAATGGTTATACTTTATTGTAATTCCCATTCAAAATCATCTACCTAAAATGAAGTATCATTAGCACCAAATAAGGGATCCTTAATTTATGTGTAATGAATGGATTTAATCAACCATGAATGGATCCTAGAAAAATAATTATCAATTAATATTATCCAATTCCTTATTTTTATAAAAACATAAAAGAGGGAAAACACATAACTCATTGATTCATGAATAACTCCCAACAACGAACAAATATCATGGAAATAAATCCAAATTCCATATCACATATATATATATATGAAATTACACTATATAAAGTCTCCAATATTTGATATTTAAACAACATACTCAGTCTGTGGTTTTATTAAATGAATTACAACTGGATTGAGATTTCCAAGGAAGAATTATATGAAATGGGTGCATGTGTTCAAAAATATAAACTCAAAACTGAAAGATCCATCCAAATAGATCAATGGGTGGAAAATAATCCCCCAAGTCTCCATGAGTATTCTATGTGTTCAAGATTCTATACCACAAGATTAATAATGAAAGGAAACAAATGTGTTTTTATTCTAAAAAATTAAGAATAATTAAATTCATGTCATATGGTTTGGCTAAAAATATTATAAAATTGTTCAGAAACCATGTGCCCCTTTCTAGGCTAATGGAAGACACACACAGTTAAAATGCATATCTTGACAAACCATACACCAATCATGAGGAAACCCACTATCTTGATTCACATGGATTAAAGGATGAATGCATGGAAGATCCGCATGGTTTTGGCCGTCTCTTTTTTCAGGTTTGGGAATAATATAACATTCTACGAACATAAATATTTTTTGGTTGGGGAAAATTTTAAGAACCATGTATTTCATATCAGGTAAATATATATATATATATATGTATTGTATTTAATTTATTTTAATTTTATCTTTTTGGTTTATACCTTAATGTTTTGCCATGGACTGGTTTTTCTTTTAGGATAAGGGAGTAGGGGGCTATAGTTTGTATACAGGATAAGTACACATTGTGTAATTAGAATTCATGATATGTATCAATTACATTACATGTAATGGGAAGGGAATAATCTATAACATTATTTAAATGGTTTTACCTGAGTGTAAATACCCCAAACATTAAATGATGTGAAACGAATTTAGAGATCAGGTAAATTTTATAATAGTTATTTAAAAAAAATAGGTAGAGGCCTACTATTTTTTAAACGGTGGATCACTCCCCCCTCTCTCATGCACATGAGACTCCCATGGACAAATATGATTGGTTCTTCTTCCGTTCTTCTATCTATTCATTGATTTCAAACCCTTCTATATTATTGGATACACATTGATAAGATATCTATTCATATTACACCTTTCTTTGTTTGTGTTTCTATCGACAGAGTCATTGATTTATAGGATCATATTCCTTATTTCTAGGGTGTTGATCTGTTAATCAAATTTCATCTGACCAAGATCAATCAAATTGACGATATGGGATTACTATAGAACTACGATCATGAGTTAGGTGGTTTATAATTATCCCTATGGTTTTAGTGTTTTATAATACGTTTTTTAATTCCATACACCAATTTCACCTTGAATTTCCTTGATTTTCATCTACCATGAGTTTTGTTTTACTTTTTATAACCACTATCATGTCATGGTTTATAACGTTGGATTGAGCCACCCCTTTAGGTGTTCCCTCCCCATGAATTATTTGATAACATTATTTTACACGCAATAAACTTAATGGTGTCTATGGTCTTAAATTAAAACGATGATGCCATGTTTATTTTGAATGATAGTAGTGGCATAGCATAGATAACTCCCTTGAGAGTTATAATGAATTGTTTTGATGTGAGTGCTGAGCCCAAGTCACTTACACAAAATTAATGATTGCTACTCACTCATGAATATTGATTGTAATGAGTTGTGTATTAATTTTCTTCTCTTCCTAAATCCTTGAATTCATTTAATAGTGTACAAACATGGGCATGATGACCCTTGATAATTATAATAATTGGTAATGAATACCCGTATTCACTTTTAACATAAATGGGAATGGTGACCCTTCTACTTAATAATAAATGGGAAAGATAACCCTATTTATATCTAAATGGGAATGGATTCCCTTGTATAAAGTGACACTATATGAGAATGGCATACCTTGTGATATTATACTTGCATGGAGTCCCTTTTCATACTATACAGGCATGGAATCCCTTACTATGATATCGACCATGGTGATCCTATAACTGATATTGGGCATGACATCTATATTATTTGATACTCAACATGATGTCCCCTACACTAATATGATATTTGGCATGAAATCCCTTTTAAACGTGAGACCAAGAATTTCATCCCTTGATACTTATTCAATGAAATACCGGCATGGGCCAAAGTAGGTAGCATCAACCTGGTATCCTTATTGGAAATAGAGATGAACCATTTATACCTATTAATCTGTATTTACTTTATTATATCTTCACACTACCATGTTATATATATAGAATATATATTTATATACTTTGATGGTTGTGGAATACTGAGATTTATCTCACACCCTATCGGGGCCGCCTATGGTAACTAGGCATACTACATGCTTTCATGTATAGATAAGGGGAAGCATCCTCTTACAGATACATGACATCTTTCATGACTTAGGATAGAGGATTGGTATCAATTGACCATGTAGGATCTTGGGATTCATGGATATACTTTTGTCCTTTTTGTATATGTTTTATCTTGTAAAATGTACATTTACTACTATATGTATCCATGTCTTCCTTTTTTTGTAAACACAAAGAGTTATCATCCATTTTATTGGATTCAATTTAAAACATGTGGTTATTATTCAATAGTTGGTTATTCGTGGTTGTTTCCATTTATTATTCAATATTTTACAACTTGCACTATTTACCTATTGATTATAATGTTGTGTTACTATTGTAGTGAAGAAACAGTCTCCCCATAGATAGACCCAAGGTCCATAATAATTATTGGAAACCTATACTATTTGGGGAGATGAACATGAGGCCATATGGCCATCTGGCTCAGGAAACCTATTGGTTTCACTTGGGTTTGGGATATAACAATGTGGTATCAGTGGTTTCATCACATTACATACTATTTGGATACATTATACATTATATTAAAAATTCTATTGGATTTTGTAATGAGTTATTCCTTGGAGTAGCTAACCCATGTACAGAGAAAAGAAAATTCACTCAAATGAAAATTTATAATTTATTCATTTTTTTATTAAATTTGATAAGATTCCACCTTTGGGTGATTCACTTGAATTTTGATTTTTATTATTGATGTAGTTGAGTTTATTCTTTTATCCATGGCCTAACGAGATGATGGAAATGATGTATTGAGCATGTATCATATTATTCACATCATAGGAGATTCACATTGCATGCATATGCTTTTCCATATAAGATAATTGAGTTGATTGACTTTTTTAGGATAATCATGGGTAATATGACTTTTATATATAGAATTTTTAAAGGCTAATGGTTCTTAAAAGATTGTGAAAACATAGTTGGTGTGTAGAGTACCCATCATAATCTAAATTGTGTTGGCGTTCTTAGGCTATAACATATACCCTAAGAAATAAACTATAGAATGTTGAGTTATAGACCTTTGGCCGCATAGGCTAGAACATGTTATGGTATGGATTAAATGGATGTCAAATTTTGGGTCATAAGGTGTATGGGACCTTATGGATAAAAAGTGATGAACAATTTAGTTTAACAATTTAAGTCAAAATGAAATGGAAATATAAATTTAAATTCAAATATAAATTCAAAAAAATTGATCATGACCATATCATGGCCTTAGTAGCAGCCAATAGGTATCATCTCTATAGTAATATAAAAATGTTTCTATCTCCCAGACCTAACTCTATGAGATGGAATATGGTGGATAATATTACCTATAATGGTTTTGTGCCTATTCTATTTCTATATTTGGGTATTATTTCATTATCAAATATTAATATCAAACATGTGTTGGGAATTATAGACTAATATTGCTACGATGTAATCTGGTAGAACACTTGGAGGGTGGTCGTGACCATGCCCTAGATTTAGGGGACCAAGAGCTCCTAGTTATACCCCCAATTGTGCCTCCTATAAAATATATTCTAGTTCCAGAAATGGGTGATGAAGTTTGATTTCAAGGTGGATTTCATTGGCTTATGAATAAATTATAGGGAGCTCCATGGTATATCCATTATATTAGAAAGATGACTCAGTAGTTCCAACCACATCATCCACTAACATTTTTAGGGGATGACAGACCACATGAGGTTGAGCTATGTCTAGAAGATATTATATCTACATATGTGCATATGGAGACTTCTCTTTAGAGGAGAGTGAAACTTGCTACCTACAAGCTTTAAGGATCCTCCAAATGTTGGGGGCATAATATAAATTATAATGGTTATTATCAGGAAGGTAATTGGAGGGATTTCAATTTGAAAATTTTTACTATTACTTTATAGAGACCATGAGGGATCATCATGCCTGAGAATTCATAAATCTATAGTAGGTTTTGATGACAATTATGGATTATTCATGTCATTTTAAAATTCTGTAGTGCTTTGCAGACATCTATAAATCTAATGAAACAGCCATAGTGAAATGATTTGATGATGTTCTAAGACATCCTATTCAATATTAAGTAAAATTTATCCTATTTACAACCACATCTGAAATAGTGAAGTATTACATTAACATCGAGTAGAACTTGAGGGAAGTAGATGGTGTGAGCCATGGTGGTTTAGAACCCAGACTGAGTAGTGGTTCTACAAGTGGTCACAAGAATTGCTTTGATACCGTGCACAAGAGCATTTAATACTAGATTAATTCCACAGACAATTATGTGGTATGTCTCTAGTGTGGGAAGCATCATAATAAGATTCCCTAGTGTCCAAAATACCACTTCAAGTGCCGATGTTGCAGCATATTAGAGAATATTCAGTGTTTCTGTAGGACCTTTCCATCTATTCTAAGTGGGAGAGGATTGGTTCTAGATCCAAATTTAGAAATAGATTTAGTAGTACCTTACCATGAAGGTAACTATATTACAACAAGCCATATAGGATGAAGAAGAGGACATTTCCTTGGTAGTCAAGATTCAAATTTATAGTACCGGAAGAGTGAAAATACACCTAGTAGTCAGGTGGAAGCAAAGGGCCATCGATTAGGCCATATTTATATAGTGCAGCCTATGACAAAGGTGTAGGACATCATGCCAAATTATTATTTGTGATAATTTTCTAATATCCTTTGTTATCGTTTCTTCCTTATTCGAAATCACTACATTAAATTATTTCATATCCATTCCTGTTGTAAAGATCCTTGGGATTCATGTTGAGTAACCTTGTGGAACTATGATGCTTGATGATCAGAGAGAATATGCTAGTTCATGGATTTTCCTATTGAGATAGACAACCATCATGTCATATGGAACTGCTTCAGCATTGAGATGTCATGATTCAACACCATTCTTTGTATGGACTGGTTGGTTCCATATGAATCCAATATAGATTATTATCACCGAATGGTTTCATTTACATCACTGCATTGAAATAAATATATTCACAAGGGTGAGTGTGATATATAGTCTGGTAGAGATGGACCAAAGCATCATGGGATAGGTGGAGTGACCACCAAGATTTCTAACCATTACGTGTATGATTAGATACTACATTAAATTGAATTCCATCCAGAAGTCCACCAAGCCAGGGATGTTTTCCATGACCTCTTTTCTGGACTACCTACCTGGAGAGTGGTAGATATTACTTTTTAGATAAATCCTATAACTAAAATACAATCCATTTACCCTTACATGATGTATTATACTGATTTTAAGGAGCTTAATAGAATGCTATATGATTTGGAGGCCATGGGTCTTATATAGCCCATTACTTCTCCATAGGGTTTGATGGTCCTTTTCACTAAGAAGGCTGATGGAAACCATAGCATTTCCATGGATTACTAGAAGTTGAATATACTTATAATGAAAAATTGGTATCCATTAACAAGAATAAATGATTATTCTGAACAGATCAAATATGTGAGGGTATTATTGAAGATCCACCTGAGATTTAGATATCACCAAGTTCGAGTTAGGCCTTCAAATATTCCATGTAAGGCGTTCTCCATTCAATATAGTTTTAATGAGTATCTCATTTCGTTGGTTGGACTTATGAGTGCGCCTTAAATATTTATGTCTTTGATGAATATGGTTTTCCATTTGTATCTGGATTCAATTATTTTGTATTTTGTAGGTGACATCTTAATGTATTCTGATACTCAAAATGATGATTCCACTCATCTTGATATATTTTTTGTGAATAAACTAAGAGAGAAAAATTTATATGTTAATCATAGTAAATTTCATTTCTTGAATATCAAGGTACACATCTTGTGTCCAATTATCTCAGAGGTAGGAGTTTTAGTTGAACCCGATAAAGTGAGAGCTATGGTAACCTAGGATCAGCCCAAAAAAGACTTTGAGATACAGAGTTTTTTAGATATAACTTCTTACTGCAAGAATTTCATTAAGGACTTCTCATGCCCATATGAACGTCTTATGGTCTGGACAGAGATAGTTGTCATGTTTTTATGTGCGGGGAAGCTTTCTTTGAGATTGAGGGGATATTGACTTCATCACTAATACTAAATCTTATTAAACCAAGAAAGAGCTATATAGTCATTTAGGTTTCTATATGTATTGGGAAAGGAGTCATTTTGATGCAGGAAGATAGATTTGTTGTGTAGAGGTCACGATCGTTGATGCCTCTTAAACAGAATTACCTGATGCACAATCTACCGATATCATTTACTGCACATGCCTTTTATTATTAGAGTAATTACATACAGTGATAGAAGTTTCTAGTGTTTTCAGACCACAACTTCCTTTGGTGTACTTTTAAAAAGTGACACATAAATATTAAGCAGTCAATATAGTTTAAATATATATAGTCCTTTGACTTTGATCTTCCTAATACACATGGGAAAGGCGATGTTATTTGAAATATTCTAAGAAGGATGAATAATACACATATAGTTTAGAAATCCAGTAGTGAATGGATGCTTATGGATCTATTGTATGATATGCACATAAAGGTTCATGACCATCATAGATAGTCTGTACTAGCATATCTATAAGTATACTCTTCACTTCTGAAAAAATTGATGAAGCGGAAGTTTTTAAATCCTAAAGGCTTTGTCCCATGAGAGATTATTCCTGGTGAGGACCCTCCTCTAGAATGGAGAATCAATGATAAAGACATCTTGTATATAAATAGGCCTAATTGGGTCCTTAAAGATATGAGAGTGGAGATGATATGGGATTTTGATGCATCACTATGGGTAGTTCATCCGAGTATCTCCAAGACGTATCATGATATGCACTGACATTATTTGAAGCTACAAATAATGTTTAAAATAGTTGGTTTGATCACTATGAATTCCACCCATTAGTAGGATAAGGTAGAGCACTGCTGACCCGTAGTCTTGTGAAAACCATCACAGGTCTTGGAAAAGAAATGGAAATATGTTTCTATAAAAAATCAATAGATTACTGAGGCCTACTTGATGTAGTGATGCATTTTAGGTAGTCATGGATCGATTGAAGAATGTATCTCACTGTATTTCTATCCAAGAGACTTTCATAGTTGATGAGATTAGAAATATGTCTGTGAGATTATATGAAAATATAGGTTCCCTCTCACTATCTTCTCTTAAAGGGATTCTCATTTCACACTGAGGTTCTGGTAGGGGTTATATAAGAGTATTGGTAGATATGGGTTTCTGAGCAAGACTTTTCACCCATAGACAGATGGTCAGTTGGAACAGACTATACAGGTGTTAGAGGACATTCTCTGAGAATGAGTCATCTATTTAGTGGTTCTTGGGAGAATTATATTCTTCTCATTAAGTTATCCAAAAATAATAGACATTATCCATAAACTAATATAGAACCTTATGAGGCCCTATATTGTAGGTTGTTCCATTCACCCCTTTGTTTGTTAGAGGTAGGAGAGGCATAGTTAATAGGTCCTTATCTCGTTCAAGAGTCTTAAAAGTAGGTTCATCTAATCATAAAGTGTCTGTGAATGTCGATTTATAGATATAAATCTTATGTAATTATCCATAACCATACTATGGAGATCATGGTTAGGGATCATGTTTTCTTATGGGTGTCACATAGACATTGGAAGAGAGGGATACATAGGATTGAGAATCTTTCCCCACCCATTTCCAGACCATTTCAGATTATGGAGAGAGTCAGGCTAGTACCATATCATCTTTAATTTCCTCAAAGGTAATTCTCCATGCCCAATGTGATCCACATTTCACAGCTTCACCATTATCATACTGACCTGTCTCATAATTTTGATACTGAGGAGATTGATTTCAATGAGGATGCTTCTTTTCCGGAGTATCCTATATGCATCATCCACTAAGGCCTGAAGTCTCTTTGAGGTTGGTATAAACCTTTAGTATAAGTTTTTTGGAATCAAGAATGGGTACATGATGATATTTTGGAGTGGGAGGCCGATGTATGTTCTCAGTGGTTAGAGTTGTTCTCAGATAGTGTTTCACCACAAATTAAAGGTGAACATAGGTATGAGTTCCTTTAAGGAGAGAATTTTGTAGGAACCCATCATTTTCAATTAGGCATAGATATTTTTTTCCTTTTAATTTCTTGTAATGTACCCTTTTGGTCTATACCCTAATGCTATTCCCTGGGCCGATTGGTTTTTTTAGGATAATGGAGCTAGGGGGTTGTAGTTTGTCTATAGGAAAATTACATGCCATATAACTAGATTACATGATTTTTATTGATTACATGATAAGTAATGTGATGAAAGTAACCATTCACATCATGTAAAGGGTTTAAAATGAGGGGCAATAAAAACGGTATTTACACCATCTGTATGGAATTTACATTTCATTTAAATTCCAGATCATTTTTTTAAATAAGAAGGGACCGGCTATTTTTCTGACAGAGGCTCACCCTCCCCTCTCTCACATTTAGGAGGCACCCATGGAAGCCTAAACAGAGTTCTTCTACCATTAATTTTTTATATCATCGATTTCAAATTTGCCCATCTCATTGGATGTGTGCCAGTAAGATCACTATTCATATTATTCCATTATCTTTTTTTTATTTTTCTCAACGAAGTTATTGAGGTGGATGATCATATGCCATATTTTCAGGGTATTTATCTATTCTACATATTTCATTTAATCCATGGAAAAATAAAATCCGATGCTAAATGAGGAGAAACTGTGAGCATAATTTAGTTGGTCTATTAATTAACCCACATGTTTTAGTGTTTTATAATATGTTCCCCTATTCCACATGTTGGTTTCATCATCCATCTCATTAAATTGCATTTACCTTTATTTTTATCTCTTGTTAAAACCCAAATCATGTCAAGGTGTACATCTTTAGAGTGATCCATCCCTTTGGGTGTTCCCTCCTAAAGTAATGTTGTATTTCAAGATTATACACCCAATAAAACTAATGGTGTGGGTGTCCATAAATTAAAATAATAATACCATGACTATTTTGAATGACAATAGTTGAATAACATGGCTAGTGCCCATGAAAAATTTAATAAATATAATTAAAGTGAGTGGTGAGACCACGTCACATTATTAAAATTAATGATGGTTATTCACTCATCAATATTGAATGTAATGAGTTATGTATTAGATGTTGGATCTTCCAAAATCATTAACTTCTTATATAATCTTCTGAATATGGGAATGAAGACCCTTAGGCATGTTTTAAATAAATGGGCATAGATACCCTTCTACATTATAATAATTGGGAATGATGACCCTTGGTATATCTAAATGGGAATGGAGACCCTTATGGTATTCAATACTATATGAGGATAGTGTTCCTTATGATACTGTAAGGGCATGTCATACCTTATGAGACTATACGAGTATGGCATCCCATACTGTGATACTAAGCATCGTGACCCTATATGTGATGTAGGGCATGGTGTCCCTATTCTATGATAATGGGAATGGAATCCACTATATTAATTTGATGTTGGGAATGAAACCCCTTATAAATCTGAGATTCGTCATTACATACCTTGATAATTATGCAAAGATATACTTGTATGGGCTAAATTCGGTAGTGGTAGCCAGTTTTGCATTCATGAACTAGAGCTGACCTAATCAGAATTATTATTCACTCTTTAATTTATTCTATCTTTACTCTACAATATTATATATACAAATTAGATATTTATAGATTACACTAGAGGTAGCCTATTTAGATTTATCTCACACCCTATTTGGGACTCTTATGGTACCCAGAATGAATACATGCAGGCATGTGTAGATATTTGGATTCTTCCTCTTAGGGATAAATTAATTATTTAATGAACTGGGATGGATGATTGGTGTCAGATGATTGGTTAGGACCTCAGGATTTTATGATGGACTTTTAAATTTTTTGTACCATTGGTTTATCTTATAGATCATTTATTACCTGCTTCTTGCATCCATGTTTTCCTATTGTTCAATCATATGACATTATCATTCATTTTATATGAATCAATTTATTACATTGTAATATTATTAAATGATTGGTTATTCATATTTGTTTCCATTACTTATTCACTACTATGCCTCATCCTCTATTAGTCTATTGACTATACCACTATTCTAATCTGGTGATGGGGGAATAGTCTCCACACATGCACCAACAATGCCCTCACTACTAGTTAACAACCTATTTTATTTGGGTAGGTGTTCTTGAGCCATGTGTCCATCAGGTTCAAAGGACCACTGAGTGTTCCCTGGGTCAGGGGAATCCCAAGAATTGTAGCACCCACCATATATCAGGAATTCTATCATTTAATCATGGTTTTTCGTTAAAGTCATTATAGATGTTCTGGGTGAATAAGGGATGAAATATAGGGTTTTTGTAATAGATAGACCGTGTGTATTGTTGGTGCATAATTACTAATAACAGTGAAAAACCCATGTGCTATAGCTCTATGTTTTAACATTGGGGTTTTTGTGGTATGAGAATTATTAAAGAAATCATGTGACAATCCAAAGAAAATCATATGGCGTCTTGGTGTTTATCCAAGAGGGTTACAAGATTTGACCAAACCATATGGATTTTCCTAAGAGATTGTGTGGATTTTATTTACAATGATATTGTATCCACACATGGTTGGCACATGGTTTGTCTAACTACACGTCCTAACCTTGTGCATCACTCAAAACCTTTAAAATTTTTGATTTTACCATTTTTCCTTAGTCATAATTATACATAATAACTCCCTAACATCATTAGGTATCATCCACATCCTTCCCTTGTTAACTAAAGGGTTCTATCTTGGGATTCTTGGTGATTTCACATCATTATTGTAATATTTCTCAAGGTATTATCATGTATTAAATTAGTTTCCACTTCCTTTCATAGATCCTTACAGTGAATATCATCCCCTTGTTTTAGTAGAACCCCTATTGGATTTGGATTTTATATCTAAGTATTTTGATATATTATTTATGTGTTTCTTATGGATATATGATCCTAAGGACCCATCATGATCCTCCCCAATATCCATTTTCAATGTTGTTTACTTCTACCATGTTCTTGAGGTAGTCATCACTATATAAAGTATTAGTTTTTAATTGTATGAATTGGTTATTTTTCTTATAATTTATTTTTGGTTATTCATGGAATTTAATTACATTGTTATTATAATGTTTTTTTGTAAATATATCATTACATTAAATTGATTTTTCTTTAAAAATGATTTGTTTACACAATGTGTTTGATAAAAATATTTAATGGTGTGTTTAGATTAAAAATCATGTTCCAATCATAAAATATGAACTTATATTCGTTGAAAATTATTTATAATTTATTATCATGTTTTTTGAATAATCCACCACATTCAGTAACATTCAGTGTGTTGGTAATATTTATTTCACTCATAGTGTGTGTAATGCCTCAGGAGGTTTTCTCTCACTTAAGTGTGTGTAATTCAATTAGAGATTATACCAACTAGATCCATCATATGATTTAATTGGGGATTTATTTTTTATATAGGTAAGATCCCAAATAGTTTCTTTTACATTTATGGTTGGATAATCACATGATGTATTGTGTCATAGTTATTTTCTCACAAGATTTCACAGGATGGATTGTGTTATGGTTATATTACATACATGATTATGTTATAGTTTACCCATTGATTGTATTGATTAACATATAATTATTATCAAATATACATTTCATATACCATTAAGTTTGAATATGAATGGCTTCTATGAAAAATAAATGATGATTTACAAAAAAAAATATTTTTGATAATGGTTTGTAAAAATATAATTATTAAAATCTAGAACTATTGTTTTATTGATATTATAATTTTTTTAGATTCTGTGGTGGAATCCTTATGGGATTATTTCTAACACTATACTTTCTTTAGGAGGTTGTAGATGTTTCTTTGTGAGACACATGTAATGGTAAAGACATTAGGTAGGATTTCCCCATCTCTTTTAATCATTGACATCAAAGTGGGATGTTATGTAGGTGACAGTTGGCCAGATGGAGACATGTCAGTATTATCATTTCATACTTTCTGCCTTAACCAGTTTTTATTGGATTCTATGGATCTTTGATTTATCACTATATATGGAACCTATTTATATTATCTTGATGCACCAAACTACCATGGTGTTCTAGCTCAGATGGATTTTTTGTTGACATGGGTTGGATTGTTACATCAAAAAAATGTTTATAAAAGATTATAGGTGGGAATATGGTTCATAAATAGGTTATTAATATAGTTATTATTCATAAATGTGATGTTTAAGCATGTTACACTAAGCAAGATAAAATATTAGGTTTTTTAACTCAATTTTAATTCAACAGTTATTAAAGGTATTATGGTGTATATACATCCCATATATGCCTTTTTATCATGTTATTCGTGAAATTTTGGGGATTTATAAATCCATATTATATTAAACATTTCCTAGGTTTACAATTCAAAAGGTAAATAATTTGTATGAATTTTGTTAACTCAAACCCTCTTACATTGAGTTATAATGTTTCATCTTTAACTTATTACTTATTTTCAGAGTTTCATCTACCCTAAAAGTTTATACTAAGCATTCACATTCTATTAGGGTGAAATGTAATTTTTTATTAAAATGTTCCGCATTGATGAACTTCTACTCAATGAATGTATGAAATTATTTATAATAATTAGAATTTTTATTAATAATTAATTCTCTTCCATTTATATTTTTTAACATTATACCAATGTTCTTTTTAAAGGAACATAATTTTTTTCTCATGTGTCTTTCATATTAAAACTTCCTCTCTTTCCAAAAAGATGGTTTTTATCCCATTTGTGATGTTAGATTTCAAAAAAATCATTTTTACATGGATTTCCTTCAAGGATCATTTTTTATATTCCACTCCATATTTAATTGATACAGTGTCTATGCCCTTTTAAAGTCTCTATTATTATTGTCTCCTTTTTTTAATAGTATTATTTTTTTTAAAACCCTTTAACCATTTTGAAAATAAGTTTTAATCTGACCTGTGACTTCCTGTTTTTATAATAATGTTAAAAAAATTTCAAAAATATTTTTAATGGGTTGTCTATGTGTAAACATTATTTCACTACAATGACCATTCATTTTAATGATGCTTATTTTCAATTTTTAAAAAATCATAAAAAATATAATTCTTAATAATTTAAAAATAAACATTTTTTTATAAATTTTATTTATGATTATTTATCCAATGAACTTAAATTTTTTTCCCATTTATTCAAAAATCATTATTCCTCCTTACGTAATAGAGGTGATATGTTCTTATTGCACTATACACCTAATTTTTAATGATTTATTATGAACATATAGAGGTATATTTTCATGAAAACCATCTATTTTACATATCCCAATTATGTAATATTTGATGTATGACTTTATTATGTTTTAATGACACATATTTGTATGGATAATTATTATGTGATAGGTGGGTTCTATATAACCCTCCAATGCATTTGGTAAGGCAATACATATCCTAATATAATAATTTTAAATAATTAGTGACTCTCAATATACTACAGGAAATCAGTCATGATTCCTAATATACAATGGGAAATAGGTTGTGATTCTTGGTCCACAAGGGGAAATGTAATGTGATACAAGATCCACTATGGGAAAGAAATTTTTATTCATGATCCACTATGTTATGATTTCTATTCTTATGAGTTTTTCATATTTTTATGATAAATTCCTATAATTATTGTCAATGGATCTTTTTTATTAACTCACACTATAATAAAATAGTACATTCTATTTATGAGAATTTATGTCCCAATATCATGAATATGGACAACCCTTATTATCCCAAGTACTTTTTAATAATAAATTTCACTGATATATATGTTTTATCATTTGATAATTATCTAATCCTTGATAAAATGTTTGAGTGATTTTTCCACTTTTGATTTTGTGTGATCACCTCTTTAATATGTTTCCATTCCCCAGTTCGTGAAGATGATTATATACAATTAGGATTCTACAAAATGGTCTAGTGTGGTTTGATTATAGAGAAATGTTCACAATTATTGTAAAATAATTTTCATATGTATCTTGTTATCAAATAAATGATACCATACATTAATAGGATTGTGAAATTTTTATATGATGTATAGTGTATCTCATTAAAATTATATGAAATGAATGTATGTTTATATTGGGCTATATCACCTTGTATAAAAGGTAGTATTTAATGAAAGTATTATTAGCACCAGACTTGGGAGTATGGGTATTAAGTCCCTTATTTGATATCATATTAGTGTTTAATTATGTTTGAGGATTATTTTATATATTTTTAGAAATTATTTTATTTTTTCAGGATTTCATTATGATACATTTGGTGATCCCCCTAGATATATGTTTTTGTAAAGGATAATATATTTGTTTATTTATAATGTAGAGATTTTGTTGTTTTCTTTCAACTGTATCCATGTCTAGATAATTACTAATTGGTGTGGCTATAACAAAGTTTATCTTAAGGGAATTTTATCTATAATTTCCATTAGAGTATCAACATGATCTTCAATCAATGCATGATGTGTGGGCCTATGACTACACACATATCTATAAACTCATGAAGAATATTACATAGTTAATAACATTTACATTAAAATACATTATGAATGATTAATTAATTTGGTGAATTTATTACAATGTATGAGATAACCTATCTTAAATAATTCAAGACTTAATTAAGAGTGCTTTATAATTATATAAATTCTAACATGTTGGTATTGAAGAGTTTGTTATTTTGAGATTGTGTTTTCCTGGAGATTTTTTACGATGGTTCTATCATGATATTAATTTCTCATTGACCATGTTAACCCCTTTAGGTTTAAGTAATGGAATTATCAAGTGGAAATATAGTTGAAAATGGGTGTGAAAGGAAATACGGTGATTGAACCAATGAGAATACAATTGTGATGAGAGTATGAGATTAAATCTTATAGAGATTCTCGCTCAAATCTCCAAAGATATGAATAATAAAAAAACATTGTGCTGAGATCCTAAACACAAAAAGGAATGAATTTTTTTATAAATTCATTAATAAAGAAATTTATACCCAACATATGTGTCTCTATCAGTCAACTTATTACTTGAAAATGAATCACTGTGATGAAAATGAATTTTTTTTTACTCAGGTGCCCATAACATGAAAAGGTTATTCTAACAGTTCATATCTTAGATCTAGGGAATAAAAAATGTTGTTATATCATAAAATATACAATCAAAATGAGTAATTAGACATTATGTAATGATAAGAGTTCAAGAAAAGTTTATTCACTAAATATATTACCCCAAAAATTTCATTTGAAAAAAGTGTAAGGATTTATAAATCTGAAATGGAAGGAGGATTAATCCATTGGAAATTATGAGGGTAACATAATGAAATCAGAAGAGACATTAGTAGATATGAATAAGTTGTTCTATGTGAACATAAATTGGAAATAGAATATGGAGACTCACTTTATTAAAAAATTTATGATTTATTTTATTTGAAACTTGAATGAAAAATAATATGGATCAGAGAATAATCAACTACCAAAATGCCAGAAGTATTGGAATAGCCACTAGGTAATTTTTTTTAAAATGATAGGAATGTACTTAATGTCTGAAGTATTCACTATCAGAATTCTGAGTGTTAAATGTAGGATCGAAATAACAATGTAGATGCTAAATATACAAGAGAGGGGGTGAATTGTACACTTCAAAAATATCTTTAAAGAATGAAATATCTAAGTTTAACAAAGGTAAACTAAGTAAATTCACAACACCTCTATCACCAATTGAAATATTGGGACAAAGTATGAAGTTACAAACTTCTAGTTCTATACACTTGGTTAAATCTGGAAAGTGATTCCAAAAAATTGGTTCCGAAAATATGGATTCTGAAACTGAAACATAACCAAGGTTTACAATATGAGATTCTACCTTAAATTGTATAGAATCTAAATTTATTAGAGTACAAATGTAAGGAAATATAAGAATTTTATACTTTTCTTACAATACAAAATGTAGTGTAAAAACTTGTAACAAAAACATGTAACAAGATATAAATCTTTTAACCCAAAGAGAAGGGTATCCAACAACCATGGTTAAAGGTCGCTTGATTTATACTTTCAAGAAAGTATGTCCTACCTACACCCGGGTAATCCCCCAATATGAAGATCAGAGTCTCTGTCTTGATATCCCCACAATCCCTCAACTTCAAAGTAGTTGGAACCTCTATCTTCCTCAGCAAGGAAGCCCTCGAACTTCATGGTAGTCGGCACCACTGTCTTCATATCCCCGAAAGACCTCGAATGTAATCACCAACATTCGGAGTCTCATGATGAAATCTAAACGAGCAGTTCAGTACGCACAAGGCATGAAAAGCATCTCTCTCTAGAAATCACCTTAACAGCGTGTGGTCTCAAGATTGATCAACTTGTTTTTGTTGTGGAGCTCATTCAAATGAGCTCATATTTATAGGCTCAGTTGGAACGGTCAGCTCCCTCCTCCAAAGGTCATATTTTCCTTAAATTTTGGAGGGACCTGTACACGTGTCACTAAACCAACAGTTAGTTAGAAACATAATGAACGACATCATTTTATAACCAAACATGTGTAACTAAAAGCATGACATCATTTTATAACAAGCTTAACATATCAGAGTGTAAGTAAAAAGATCATAATGTAAGAAAAATAAAAGTTCGGAGTCTAACCAAAATGGAATTAAGATTCTATAGCAAAAGGATATTCTGATTCTGTTTTGTAGGAATTCAGAACCTGAATTCTGTAGAAATTAGAAGTCTGAATTTCTAAGGAAATTTGGAGTCTGTTTTCACCAGAGTTCAGAATCTGAACTTACAGAGTTCGGAGTCGAACTAGTAAAAGTTCGGAGTCGAACTCATATAATTTCGGAGTCGAACTCATATAAGTTCAGAGTCGAACTCATAGAAGTTCGGAGTCTAACTCATAGAAGTTCGGAGTCGAACTCATAGAAGTTCGGAGTCGAACTCATAGAAGTTCGGAGTCAAACTCATAGAAGTTCGGAGTCGAACTTATAGAAGTTAAGAGTCCAAAATTCGGAGTTTATCTTTGTTAGAGTTCGTATACAGAATTCAGAATGGAAATTTATTAGAGGTCGTATCCTAAATTCGGAGTAGAACTTTATTAGAGTTCGTATCCAAAATTTGGAGTGGAACTTTATTAGTGTTCGTATCCAAAATTCGGAGTGGAACTTCATTATAGTTCACATCAAGAATTCGGATCATAAAACAGAATGCTTTATATCTAAGCATTATATGATTCCGAGGTTTTGGGTATGAATCTGATTTTTACACTAAAAAAAATATTGATATGTATAAGAAAATCTTGGTTAGGGTAAATTTCGTTAAGGAAAGTAAGATTTCTTAGAGAAGTAAAATATAGATTTTATTAAGTATAAGGTGTTTGTTATTTTCAAAACAAGAAGGAATGGAAAAGTCATAGTGAAAACCTTATTGACTCAACAATCTCCCCATTTTTGGAAAGCACAAACAACCTTACGAAAAACAATATAAGGAATTTTAAAATTTTCATTTGACATTGAAATTAAAACTTATCTCCCTTTTTTCATGGATGATGATGAATACAACTAACTCCCCCTTAGGCATTGAAAATCTATGGATTGTATTCCAGATTTCCAAAATGGAGTTTTCATTATCATAGGAATGAAAAACTTAATAATGAGGAACTCCCCCTTACTTTAAGGATATCTTCACTTAGAAATTTTTCCTTCTCCATTTTAAAATTTTCCTTCTCCCTTTTCAAGTAGTTCTTTTTCCTTCTCCCCCTTTTTGATTTTCAAAAATAATTTAAGAGAATTGAAAAGTAATAATGTACCTGAAACATTATTATATAATAACACAAGATACAACCAACCAAAAATTTCATTAGAGTTGAAAAAAAAATTACAAGGAATGAAAAATGCAACAAAAGATCAGATTGAGTCTATTTGTCTTCATTTTCCTTCAGGATTAGCTTCTTCAACAAGGTTTTCTGCTTCTTCAAATCTTTTTGATCCTCCTCAGCTTGCCTCTCCAAAGTTTTTATCCTTTCATCATTATCTTTAAAAAATTCTGCCTCAGCCTTCATGGCCTCTTCTTGCATCTTCACTAAATCATATTTCTTTACAATCTTTTCTTAGAGCTCAATCCGGAGATATCTATCCCTTTTAAAATTTTGAGCAAGAGAGTTAACCTTATCATTTAAATCCATCACTTGTTGATTCTGAGAATTTTTCTTAGTGGAAAACTTATCCTAAAGATTTTATTAATCTTGGAGTCCTCAATGTCAAAATCATCTTTAAAATCATTCTGAAAACGATCAAAATCAGCCAAGTCTTCATCAACTTTATTAGACCACAAAGTGACTTTGCTGCATGACTTCCTGTGAACATCATAATTGATAATGAAATTTATATGATCAGCCTCAATTTTCATACACTTATCCATCACCATGGATAAGGATTCTGACTTCTGATTCAGACTGTGTTGCAGCATCTAGCATCTAGAGTCTATAGTGGGAAATATCAGAAAGGTGTCCACCAACTTTTTCAAAGACTCGACAACAAAGTCATGACCCCATGCATATGATTCCAAATCAGACACTTTGCTTGGGGATTGTTCTTATTCAATTTGCACCAGCTTCCTTTTAGAAGAACAACCAAGATACTTCATTCTTATAACATCTTTTTTTGGTGTATCCATGAGCACTTGATTACCTTTATCAGTTTTCGGAATAGGTTCTTCATTAGTAGATTCTTCCTAGGATTAAGATACTTGAACAATCTCGTCTACATCTAGTTTCTCCTTCTCTGCTCCTTCTTCAAGTAAATGCTTCTCATAGCTTACTTCCTCATCATATAATTCATTACCTTTCTCTTCATCTTCCTTATCATCATCTTTGTTACCTTCTTTCTCAACTCCCTTTCCCGGAGTGACAAGTTTTGCGGATTCAACCTTTTCTTGATAATCTTCTACTTGTTTGATTTGGTCATCTAAATCATCACTTCCTTCTTCTTTTCCTCTTCTTCTTCAACAACTTCTTCTTCTAGTTCTTCACCAGCTTCTTTCTCTTTAATCTTTTCTAGAGTAAAATACTTTTTCCCAAGAGTCTCTGGTAATGGTTTAATATCAAAAGTTTCCAGAATGGGAATCTTCTCAGAGGCTACTTCAGTATATCTCAACAGAGATTGCACAAGCTCAGCTTCAGACATCTTTTTCTTCATCTTCTTCTATTTTTCTTGCCTCTCTAACTCATCAGATGCTCTCTCTTTTAAGGCCTTAGCCTCAGCAGGGTCTAATCCGAACTATGGATCCCCTTCTTTCCTTTTCTCCTTATCTTCTCTCCATTTAGCTGCAACTTCGTCTGGATATGATTTCTGTTTTTTCACCTTGGGAGGTGTAGACTGGGTTTCCTTAGCTTTGGGGGTTTTGTCTTCTGCAACCACTTCCTTAAGCTTCCTCTTGTTAGTAACTTTATTCACTGGCTTAGGTATTTCAAAATTTTCCGGAATGATTTCAGCCTCTTCCTCTGGAAAATTATACAATTCTCCTATTTCCTTAGAAAAATCCATATTCATTCTTTTCAGCGTGTCATCACTGACAAGCATAAACTTGCAATTCTGAACCTTAGACTTACATGCAACCTTGAAAGAGTCTAAACATCGAACTATTATCTTTGATAGTAAGGAAAGGTACATGATGATTTGAGATCTCAGGTTTCCTTCCTTGATGTTCTTGATCGTCACAAGAACATGCCTCAGCAGATTTATTTTTCTTAGATTCACCAAGAAGTCTAAGAAATATATGTCAGTTTTCTTCAGGGTATCTTTATCACCCTTTCTCAGAACCAAGAAACCTTGTACCCACAGCTGTATCATCCTATTATTAAGATAAATGTGAGAAATATTTTCTGTCTTGACATCATAAAGTCCAAGACATTGTAAGGCCTTAACCTTAACAAAACTACCTTGAGCATCTGAGAGTTTGTATGAAAAAAATTCTGATTTTCCTTCATATGCTAGCCCCACCAAGCTTTCTTCCTTGGTGTAAGTAAGTTTGTATGTATTTCCATAGGACATGAAAGAAAACTTTTTTCTTCCATATTCCTCATAAAAACTTGCTGATTCATAGAATTCTACAAGTAACCCCGGATAGACAGCATCTTGATCACTTGTCTTGGATACACATGCATCTTCCCAACCATTCAGCTTGATATTCTTGGAGATGATTGAATCATACATGTAAAAGTTCGGATGAACCAGTCTTTCTTTGTAAACATGCCATTTTGAAATTGGCTTCTAGGTAGACATATCTTGGGAAGTAGCTTCAATAGACATTCGGAATAGAGAGCTCTGGAAGATTCGGAACAACCTTTATCAACTGATGTAGAGGTTCTACATGCTAGAGCTTGAAATCGATCTGGGACAACCAATGGGGGTGCCTTTTATATAGGTGATGGATTCAACATTTGAACATCCAAAACCCATCTAATGGTTGAAAAACCCTTTTATCTGATTTGATGGTTGAAATCATATCCGAAATAAAATCTTGAATCCGATCTTTTGAGGTTTTCAGAAAAGCAATCAGATTTAAGAAAACTAGAATCCAAGAAATTTTAAAACTCATAGGAAAATACCAGAAAGAAAAATATGACAAGAAATATCTTAAAATTTTGTTTAAAACAAAAAAACATAGGAAAAATTTTCTACTTACAGCCTCACTGAAGAGTGTAGTGTGCTTCTTCAAATGAAAATCCCACCTAAACTGAATGACCCCAGTAGCATTGTCATAACATGCACTGTAGGAAATTCTGATCATCTCAACTATTTGTGTAATCTAGGTGCTAGTATTAATATTCTCCCTTACTCACTAATTCGACAAATGAGGTTGGGTGACCATTAACCCACAACAGTCATATTTCAGTTTGTTGATAGATCTTTTACTCATCCTATGGGTAGGATAGATGACTTGCTAGTTCGGACGAGGAAGCTATTTTTGACTATAGACTTTTTAGTCTTCGACATGGAGTGTGATCAAGAGGTGTCCATCATATTGGGAAAGCCTTTCTTGGCCACTGGTGGTGTTGTTATTGATGTGTTGAAGGGTCAACTTATTTTCAAATTAGAGATTAAGAAGAAGAGTTCAATGTGTTTAAGAACATAAAGGGAACAACTTATTCTGAAAACTGTTCAAAAATTGATTTCCTTGAAGCAGAAAGTTCTTATAAAAATCAACTTGGACGCATTGAAGAATCTAAAAAAACAATCCTCTGCTAAAGAAAATAATTTTTAAACAAAAAATTATATTGTTTCTATCTTAGAAGTTGAAAATTCTGCTCAAACTCTAAATCTTGAAAATTTTCCAGAACTGGACTGCTGTCCAGTTTCTACATTAGAAGGATCCTCAGTTTTTGAACTTAAGAAACTTTTGATTGAGTTTGAGGGTGATTCTATTAACACCAACCATGATGAACACTTTGATGATTATGAGGGTTAATTTTTATGAAAACATGATTAATCTGCTTTGATTAACTTGTTAAATTCTGATCTGGAAAGTCTGGACAGTATACACCAATCTTTGGACAGTAGCACTTTTAATTCTAAAACTGAACATGAAATTGAGAATCATCATTTAATACTCTTTATAAGAGATATATTTATTTTATTGGACCTCTCAGGCCTAAGATTCTTCCTTCTAGTTTAGAACCACTAACTCTTGAACTAAAACCAATTCCTACTCATTTAAAATATTCATTTTTGGGTGAGAATTCCAATTTTCATGTAATAATTTCTAGTGAGATTAATGAAACACAATAGTAAATATTGTTATTTTTTTTGAAAAAGATTAAATATACCATAGGATGGACAATAGGTGATATAAAGGGTATTAGTCCCTCATTATGTATGCATAAAATACCTATGGAGTCTGACCATAAGACTAGGGTAGAGTGTCAAAGAAGATTAAATCCAAAAATGAAAGAAGTTGTGAGAGATTAAGTGGTCAAACTAATGGAAACTAGAATCATATATCCCATTTATGATAGTTCTTGGGTTAGCCCTGTTCAAGTTGTTCCAAAGAAGGGGGGTTTTACTGTAGAAAAAAATGAAAAGAATGAAGAAACCCAAGTTAGGAAATCCACAAAATGGAGAGTCTATATTGATTATAGGAAGCTGAATGTAGCCCCTATGAATTACCATTTTCCAATGCCCTTCTTGGATCAAATTCGTGAGAGGCTTACCGGAAATGAATTTGTCTGTTTCATGGATGGGTATTCTGGTCACAACTAGATTCTTTTTGATCTAGAGGATTCATAACATACAACTTTCACATTCCCCATTGGGAAATTTTCCTACAGACGGATCCCCTTGAGGTTGTGTGGAGATCCATCAACCTTTCAAAGGTGTATGATGGCTATATTCTCAGATATTATTGAGTGAATCATTGAAGTTTTCATGGATTAATTTTCCATTTTGGGAAGTACTTTCAACAATTGTCTAGGAAGTCTTCAGTTATTCTTAAAAGATGCATTGAAACCATCCATGTTCTTGATTGAGAGATGTGTCAATTCATGGTTATAGAAGGAATTGTTCTTGGCCATATTCTTTCCAACAGATGTCTAGAATTTGATACTTCTATTATTGATGTCATTCAAAAACTTCCACCTCCTAAAAATGTTAAAGTTATTAAGAGATTCATAGGGCATGTCGGTTTCTATGAGAGATTCATAAAAGAATTTTCCAAATTAACTTATCCCTTGTGTTCATTTCTAGTAAAGGTTTCACATTTTAATTTTGAGGAAAACTATTTGAAATCATTTAATATAATTAAAGAAAAACTCACTACATCACCCATTATCAGGGAACCTGATTGGAAGATACCTTTTGACCTTTTGTGTGATGCTAGTGCTATGGTTGTAGGTTATGTCATAGGAAAGAGTAATGATAAGAAGTTACATGTTGTGTATTATGCTAGTAGAATGCTAGATGGTGCCCAAAATAATTACACCACCACTGAAAAAGAACTGTTAGCTATTTTGTTTTCTCTAGAGAAGTTTTGACAGTATTTGTTAGGTTCAAAAGTCATTATTTTCACTCATAATTCTACCTTAAAGTAATTAATGTCTAAAAAGAAACTAAACCTAGGTTTATTAGATGGATTTTGTTGCTACAAGAGTTTTATTTAGAGATTAGGGAAAAGAAGGGAGCTGAAATTTTAGTTTCTTACCATCTTTCTAGGATTCCTCATAATCATAGTCAATCTAATGATCCTAGGGAGATAAACTCTTCCTTTCCTGATGAAAATATTCTGACCATATTAATCATGAAACTTGCATGGTTTTTAGATTTTTCCAACTTCTTGGAAGCAGGTGTCTATCCCAAAAAATTTTCCAACAACCAAAGGAATAAATTCATTTCTGAGCATAAATAATACAATTGGGATGATCCCTTTCTCTTTAGGAGATGTGGTGATGTTATCCTTATGAGATGTGTTCTTGAGGAAGAGATGCTTCCTATTTTAGAGAGTTGTCACTCCTCACCATGGGTAGGTCACCATCGTGGTGAAAGGACTGCTCATAAAGTACTACAATCTGGTTTCTATTGGCCTACTCTTTTTAAGGATGCTAGATGTTTTTTGGTTGGCTGTGATAGATTTCAGAGGCTATGAAATGTGGGTAGAAAGTAGGAGTTACCCTAAAAAGGAATTCTAGATGTTGAAATTTTTATTTTTTTGTGTTTATATTTCATTGGTCAATTTCCATCATCTCATGAGAATGATTATATTTTTTTTTGTAGACTATGATTCAAAATTGGTGGAGGCAGTGGCACTACCCAACAATCAAGATAATTATATAATAAAATTTGTGAAGAAGAATATTTTTACAAGATTTGGATCTCCCAGGTCTTTTATAACTAATAATAGAACACATTTTAAGAACAATAAGTTTAAATATTTGATGTAGAAATATGGTTGTGTTCATAAAATTGGTACTCAATATCATCCATAGTCCAGTGGACAAGTGGAAATCTCAAACCGGGAACTGAAACAAATACTTGAGAAAACTGTGTCAAACTCTAGGAAAGACTGGTATCTTATATTGGATAAATCTTTATGGGCAAATAGAACTCCTTTCAAGACCCCAATAAGTATGTCTCTTTATGGGTTGTTGCTTGGGAAATGTGGTCATCTACCTTTGGAGTTGAAACACAAGTCTTATTGGGCAGTTAAGGATTTGAACCTTTATTTTAAGAGTGCTAGTGAGAGGAGATTACTTGAGTTGATTGAAAGTGATGAGATTAAGAAAGGGAGTTATGATAATTCCAGGATTTATAAAGAGAGGACTAAAATCTTTCATGATTCCATCATACAAAACAAGGAATTCAAACCTAGACAAAAGGTCCATCTCTTTAACTCTATACTTAAACTATTTCATGGAAAGCTGAAGTCCAAGTGGTCTGGACCTTTTACTATAGTGAGAGTGTTAAATAATGGAGTTGTAGAAATTATAGGTGATGAAAATAAACCCATGCTGCTTTATGGGTAGAGAGTGAAGTTGTATTTTGAGGGACAACCGAAGGGCTTACTGGCCTTCATTGTTCTTGAAAACAGATCTTGAATAGAGTTTGGATAATGACATTAAAACATAGGGTTTCATGGGAGGTAAACCATGGTTCTTTTTGTTTTTAATATGTTTCATTTTTATCGATAATAAAGTGATTCTTCTATGCTCTGTTTTTGTGAAATAAATATTATTTCTTTCTCTTGGTTTACTTTCTTGGTTTTAGAGTTATCTAGTTAAAAATGTTATGTCACAAAGGAGTGAGATATCATTGATGAAGCTCTAATGATAAAAGTTGATTCACGGAAGAATTAAATTCTTCAGTTTGCATTCATTTTTCTGTTCCCTGTTCACATTAATAATAAAAATTCTGCTTGTTTTAAAAAATTATGGATATGAGTAAAATTCTGCTCATTTTGGAATGAAATTCTGCTAAACGTCACTGTGTAAATCAAAATTATGCATGTACTTCACTACTGAAAACTAAATTTCATTACTATTAAAATCTTCTCACTACTTGAAATTATGAATGGGGGAATCATGTATGTTGTTTGTAAGGTTTTTCATTGATGTTATTAAGTTTGTAGGGTGTTTATCATGCATATTTCTGCTAAATTGAACATTCATTTGAACAAAAAAAATTAGATTTCTAGACCCTATCCACATTGCACTTACAAGTCCCACGCAATTATTTGGACCTTCTTGAAAATAATTGTCACGGGATTTAATTTTAATGGTTAGATATTCTAATGAACCTACGGTAAATTAATTTATGTGGCAAACAATTCTTTTTTGAAATTCAAATAGACCGTTAATACATGTTAACAATCTACTAAATTGAAAACTGGTTTTGAACCTTTAATTTTAATTATTATTTTCCTTGTTTTGATGTCAACTTTGGGGGAAATTTTGGATTCTATGTGTGAGGGAGGGGGTCAATTATTGACTGTGATAAACTATGCTTAATTCGAATCCCATCAAATCCCACTGCCACTTCATCATATTGATAAAAATTGGCTAATTTTTTTTCTTTTCAAAATTCTGTCATAATTTTAGACTTTAAACTTCTTTTCAAATGGTTCTGGCCTATGGAAAATATTTCTTTGGTAGTTGAGTTGTGCATTGAGTCTGAAATTAATTATAATGGATGATTTCTGAGTGGTTTTACATAGTGATTGAATGTATATCTTGGTTAATGGACTATTTTTTAGAGTGATATGGGAAACCTATTAGTGGAATTGTGATCATAGCCCTTGGAACTGGAAGTTTGATCTTGATTATAGAGGATTCATTATTCTTTAAATTATAAAAAGTAATTTCTATAATGAGACAATGTAAATGGTTTCCATAAAAATCTTTTGGAACTTGAGTAGTTCGTCCATCTGGGATCCCACAGTGAATCTCTGAGATGCTAGTTTCTCGGTGTGTTTCTGTTTACTATAATCCTTCTGTACATCCTGAATAAGTGCCTATGCACAGTGCTTAGAATAATGATACATGGCTTTAAAAAAATTAAATAAATTTTCTACGGTCAAAAAATAATTCATTAAGCTAAGGGGAATGATGAACTCCAGACGAAGAAGGGGTTAATTTGTTTATATGGGAGTCATTTGGGTTGTTTCATTAAGGTGATCAATAAAAACAATAACTATTTTTTTAGAACCTAGTTGAAAGGTCAATGTACAATGTTCTATTGGGTATGTTTTTAATTCCACATAAATTTTACCTGTAGTAACTCTTGAGACTATAACATGAGTTTGGATTGAAATGATCACTGAGCAGAGTCACGTATGATGCATGAAACATTATTTGATGGATGAATCCTTGTTATCTTGATCGTACTATGAGTACTTGTTCTACGAAAGACATAGTTTAAAGATACCTTTTTAAAAGTTTGTTTTCAAGATCAGCCCTCTTTTCTTAAGTGCTGGACATGTTATAATTTGAGTTGAATCTTAAATACTATAGTCTGATTTTCAATGATAATAAAACCTGAAATTTTTTGAGGAAAAACAATGCTTAAGTATGGAAAGATTTTATGTGGCTCTATTTCTACATTGTTTTTCCACAACATTTAACTTTATTTTTATTTATTTAATTAATTATTTATGCACCTTTTACTAAATAATTGTATTTTTGTATTTTTAGAATTAAATTTGTTAATTAATCATTTTTTATATTTAATTATGTAATTTTATTATTTAATATGATTATTTTATTTTATTTTTTCTTATCTAATTTAATTGTTTGTTTATTAGTTTTGTTAATTCTAATCTACTCACCTTTAAATAATTTGAATTTAATAATAAATAGTCATTTAATATCCTTATTTTTTATAATTAACAAAGATTATATTTTAATATTTTATATTTAATTTTGATTTAATAAAATATATTGACTTTAATTTTTAAAATATGTTTTTATTAATCTATTATTTAATTAAGTAAATAATTTTAGACTATATTAAATAAAATAGTTCATTTTTTATTTTAAGCATTCAAATATTTGATTAATTAATTAATTAAGAGTTTTAAAATATTAATTTTTTAATTTTAATAATGCAGTTAAATTATAAAGTCACTAACTCTTATTTTTAATTTACTGGTGAGCTAGACAAGAGCCATCTGGGACCTATTGGGTCACCAATGCTATCCTTTTTCACTCACTACTTTCCCTGTAATTAATATATATAGAAATTTTAATTTAATTTTTAAATAATTTAAGGTTATCAATTATTTAGTTCTTAATTTAAGTGTTATCAATTAATAATTTTAATTTTAATTTTATATTTTAATGTTTAATAAAAATTATATTTTAAATTTATGGTGTTTAAATTTATTTTAATTAATTATTTATAATCCTTTTATTTAGTTTACTTAAGTATTAATTTTAAGTTCAATTTATGTTTATTTAATTTTGGAAGGTAACCGTTATTTATTTATTTTTGTTCTAACGGTGACCCTTTTCTTAATGGAAAATGGTGACTATTACGTCTACTAGTGACCTTTTTTCATCGGTGACCCTTCTATTTAATCTTCACTGGTGACCTTTAAGTTATCCCCAACTGTGAGATTTATTTTGGGCTTTCAGTAATCTTAATTTTAATGTATCGGGGACCTTTTATTTCATCCTACCAGTGACCTTTAATAATCTTCATCGGTTACCTCTTTTTTTTTGCACCGGTGACTTATAAAATCTTATCCAACAGTGAGATTTTAATTGTACATATTGGTGACCTTTTCCTTATTCATCCTATCAGAGACCCTTCCTTTTAAGCCACCAATCACCCTTATTTTTGCCTATCGGTAACCTCCCTCACCGATAGATATCCATTGGATTTCCTTTCTCCCCTGCACCTCATTATTATCCTTTCACCCACAGTCTACCAATTCAACATTTCTCCATTATTGTCTTGTTCCAAACTGATGGCAGTCACCATTCTTCACCGTAGCATTTCCAATGCATCACATTTTCTCAACCCCTCTCACCATCACATTACTCCAGCAACCACCTACATGCGTTGTTCTTGCCTCTACAGATTTACACTGTCACAACAATACTTTTAATCAATAAAAATTCACAAACTCAAACCATTTCTTAAATATAAAAGAAAAATTACAGATTCAAAATCAAAACCCTTTGTAAATAGGGTTTTAATAAAATCAGATCCCTATCTCACAAACGCTAGGAGGTTGCGCCACCGCTGAGTAGAGGAACCGGAACCGAGGCCAACATCGTACTGGTGTTGAGGATAAAAACCTAAACACCACTGCGAAGAACCTAAAACCACAACAACTCATTTTCACATCACTAAGAGGAGCCCAGGCCACCGTCCACATATGAAACCCAAGCTACAGCTTGGTAGAGGGGAGGCCACCGCTGCTCCCTTAGCGTAGTATCGAATAAGAAACCATCTCCTCCCTATTGCACCAAATTGGGGGAGGGGGATGAAAAAAAGTCTTAAAAATAATAATAATAACTTTACCTAATTTAAAAACTAACACTTAAATAAAAAAATTACGATAAAATATTTATAGAACTTAAATATTAAAAATTAATAATTAGTAATTCAATTTTCTAATAAAATAAATCATCTACTAATTAAATGATTATAATTTTAAGAACTAAAATAATTAAACAACAAGTTATAAATTAAAGTATTCACATAAATATAATTATAATAAATAAAATGAATTGAATTAAGCAACTAGAATAAACATTAATAATATTAATGAATCAATTACTCAATTAATTAATAACATTAAAATTAATAATAATCAAATAAATTATTAAATTCATAAAAAAAATCTATAAACCTTATTAAGCAAATTTTTTAACTAATTGATACTATGATATTTAATACTCAAATTTTAATATAATAATAATCAGCTTTAAAATCATTTAATTCAAGCGTAATTTAGTATTAATTAAGTTAATAAAATAATTTATTAAATATTTTCTAGTTATAAACTTTTTAATTATTCTAATGATTTCTTAATTAACTAATGGATATATTTATATTCTAATTAAACTATCTTTGTGTTTTTTACTGTTCTGTTTATCTCTTTCATGTTATGGTTCATAATAGAATTAAAATACAATCTAGATTCACTTAACAAAATCACTCAGATTTAGTTACAAGATAAAATCTAGTGCGATGTGCTAGTCACAAAAACACACACATGTGCCGTGCACACATAAAAAACACTAAAAATCGGTGATAGTCATGTGGTGACATGCAGTAGATGACTGTGGATTCAAAATTAGAGCAAGCACCAGAGGACATAGTGAGACATTCATTCATTCGAATGAGATCAACATTGGAGATCTGAGTGTTTCTCTCTCATCAGGAGTAGTGAGGTCCTATAAACATCCCATGAGTTGAAGGAGCGTAGGAGCATAGTATATTTCAGGTAGTTTGTCTCTCGTTCGAATGAATTAATGTCTCACTCTGTCCTCTACTACTTGGTCTTATTTTGAATCCACAGTCATCCACTACATGTCACCACATTACTATCACCGATTTTAAGTATCCTTCACATGTGCACCGCACAGGTGTGTTTTTCACGACTGGCATGTCGCACTAGCTTCTCTCACTTAACTAACTCCGAGTGAGTTAGTTAAGTGAATCTGGATGAGATTTTAATTCCATTATAAACCTGCATAAGAAAGAGAAAAATAGAATAGTCAAAAACAAAAAGATAGTTTAATTAGATTATAAATATAGCCATTAGTTAATTAAGAAATATTTACAATAATTAAAAATTTTCTAAACTATAAATTATTTTGTTGACATTATTAATAATAAGTTACTATTGAATAAAATGATTTTAAATCTGATTATTATTCTTTTAAATATTGAGTATTAAATATCTTAGTATCAATTAGTTAAACAAATTAGATTGATAAATTTTATATATTTTTATTAAGAATTTAATAATTTATTTGATTATTATTAATTTTAATGTTGTTAATTAATTGAGTAATTGATTAATCAATATTATTAATGTTAATTTTAGTTTCTTAAATAAATTAATTTTAATTATTATAATTATATATAAGTAAATATCTTAATTTAGAACCTATTTTTTAATTATTTTAGTTCTTATAAATTATAATTAGTTAATTAGTAGATGATTTATTTTATTAAAAAATTGAATTACTAATTATTAAAATTTAATATTTATGTTCCATTAATATTTTATCTTAATTTGTTTATTTATTTATTAGTTTTTAAATTAGTTTAAGTTGTTAATATTATTTTTTTATCCCCCTCAACCAATTTGGCGCAACAGGTAGAATAGGGTTTCTTCTTCGATGCTACACCAAGGGAGCAATGGCATCCTTCCCTCTGCCAAGTGGCGGCTTGGGTTTCATTTGCGGATGGTGGCCTGGGATCCTTCTAGCGATGTGACAAGGAGTAGTGGTGGCTTTAGTTTCTTCGCAGAGACGGTTTGGTTCCCCTCCTCACCACCAGTACGGTGTCAGCCTCGGTTCTGGTTCCTCTACTCAGTGGCAACACAACCTCCAAGTTTCAGTGAGACATGGATCAGACTTTATTAATAACAGATTCACAAAGGGTTTTGATTTTGAATCATTAATTTTTCTTCTGAATTTGGGATCTGGTTTGAGTTTGTGAATGTTTATTGATTAAAAGTATGGTTGTGATGGTGTCAATGCATAGAGGTAAGAAAGACATGTGTAGGGGTTTTTGGAATAATGTGATGGTGAGAGGGGTTGAGAAAATGTGAATTAATGGTAATGTTGTGGTGAAGAATGGAGAAGGCCATAGGTTTAGCACAAGACACTAATGGTGAAACGCTTCATCAGTAGACTGTTCTGTGAAAGTAAAATAGTGAGGTGTAGGGGAGAAAGGAAGGCCAATGGATGTCTATCACTGAGGGAGGTTACCGATAGAAAAAAATAAGGGTGATCGGTGGCTTAAAAAGAAAGGTCTCAGATAGGCTGAATTAAGAAAATGTCACCAATATTTAAAATTAAAAGCTCACCATTGGAAAATATTTTATAAGTCACTGGTGCAATAAAAAAATAAAGAGGTCACTAGTGTAGATTATTAAAGGTCGCTGGTTGGATGAATTAAAAGGCCATAGATACTTTAAAATTAAGGTTACCGAAAGCCCAATAAAAATCTCACAGTTGGGGATAACATAAAGGTCACCAGTGAAGATTAAATAGAAGGGTCACTGGTGACAAAAGGACACTAGTAGACTTAACAGTAACCGTTTCCAATTAAGAAAAGGGTAACTGTTAGAACAAGAATAGATAACTAAAGGTGACCTTCAAAATTTAAAAACGCATAAATTGAAAATAATATTAAAAATTAAGTAAACTAAAGAAAAATATTGAAAATAATTAATTAAAAGAAAGCTAAACACCATAAATTTTAAATATAATTTCTATTAAACATTAAACTTTAAAATTACAAAAAAAACTAATTGGTAACACTTAACTTAAGAACTTGATAATTGATAAACTTAAATGGTAAAAAAATTAAATTAAAATAACTATATATATTAATTACAGGGCAAGCCGTGAGTCAAAAATGATAGCATCGATGACCCAATAGGTCACCCATGGCTCTTGTCTACCTCACTGGTAGACAAAAAATTGGAGTTAGTGATTTAATAATTTAACTAAATTATTAAAATTAAATAATTAAGATTTTAGAACTCCTAATTAATTAGTTAAACAAATATTTGAATACTTAAAATTAAAAGAAAATTAATTTATTTAATTTAATATACAATTATTTACTTAATTAAATAGCAGGATAATTAAAACATATTAAAAAAATAAAGTTAATATATTTTAATAAATCAAAATTAAAGGATAAAATAATAAAATAAAATCATAGTTAATTAAAACAAAAATAAGGATATTAAATGACTATTTATTATTAAAGTCTAATTATTTAAAGGTGAGGATATTAGAATTAACACAATTAATAAACAAAATAATTAATTTAGATAAGAAATATAAAAATAAAATAATTTTTTAAAGACTTAAAACACATAATTAAATATAAAAAAGGATTAATTAACAAATTTAATTTTAAAAATACAAAAATAAATCTATTTAGTAAAATGTGATTAAATAATTAATTAAATCAATAAAAATTAAGTAAAAATATGTGGCAATACTATGTAGAAATAGAGCCACATCAGTATATTGTGGTTTGATTATGGATAAATGGTCCCATGTATTTTAAAATAATCTTCTTATATAGATAGTACACAAAGATTTGAAATGTTCTAATTATCCAATTGTGATATTATTTTGTGATGTATTATTTATTTAATAAAAATGATTGGAAATATGATTATTTTTATCTTGAGTCATCTAACTTTTAATCAAATATAAAATTTAAATTTTTTATAAAAAAAAATGAATCCAAAGAGTGTGGGCCTAGGTAGCCTATATAGCTAGTGGTTACATTTCTCAAAAAGATGATGAATATATAGATACATTGAATATAGGGAATGAAATTATATAAATTTTGTGTCAATTGGAGGACATTAACAAGATAGAATAAGTTGTCTTTATATACAATTATAGTTATAGTACAATATATTTGTTGAAAAATATTGTGCATCATAATCAACCAAACACATAGACCTCAAATATCATTTTATTCAACAAAATATTAGAGTATATATATATAGAGATATTAAATATAATTGGATGGGAAAATATTACTCTCTTGTTCAAAAACGTTATAATCTATGAATGTTTTTGAAAATATTACTTCTATGTGTGATGTGGGTTAATGGAAGGGGATAGAGTATCTATTTTCTATATAAGTCAATGTATTGTTGTTTCATAAGTGTAGAAGATCTATGGGATTCTTTGAATAAGAATTTTAGAGATATTTTTTATGAATTTTAATCTTAATTAATGGAATAATAAAGATATAGGAAGGATCTACTCAAAAAGTTAAATTACACAGTTAAGGATAGTGGTAGTGGGAGACTTCAGTGGATACATAATGTTCAAATGTTTTTATCATCCAATTGATGTCTTATGGTTAGTGGTTTGGAACTGTAATTCAGAGATACATAAATGAATCTTTCATTATTCAACAGAAGATAGTGTTACACTATGATTTCTATAAGGAATTTGAGATTATTGATTTTCAGTAGAGGGTTTTCCATGAATTTTATAAGTATATACAACTTGTATGACTATTTGAGACTTATTATAAGGGGTGAAACCATTTTTATATGTGTGTTGACAAGATTGGGTGATTAATTATAATTATTGATCTTAATGTGTTTCTTCCTATGTTTTGAAACATTGAATTCATATTATATCTTTTGATAAGGGGATATTAAGTTCTTTGTCCAATTCCTAATGAATCTTACGGTGTATCTTCTCATATATTTGTGGTGTTATCCCTTGATAGGAATTTATTACATCAACATTTGATAACAAACATGTCCCCACTATTAAAAATTTACTAGTGTCTTACTGATATTTGTGTATAGTTTTGGGACATGATAAGAAATTTTATGTATTGGAGTCCCCACTTCTAGATGAGCCATTATGATATATATGTGAGGCTAAAATAGATACCTATATAATTTATATAAATGACCTTTTTGATGTATAAATAATTATGTTACCAAAAATCATGTGTCAGTTTTAGAAGAAACATATTGATATAGATTTATATAGCATGTTTTCATATCATAATAAAGTTTTTGAGTAAAAATAAAGGCAAGAAATCAATTATATTATGAAAACAAAATATAAATATATGTTTCATCATTAAATATAGGTCAAACCAAATGTACTCTAGATGATATATATATTTTTAATTGGATGAGATTACATCGAAGTTGAATAATGATTTATCCTTACATATCATGCTTTTCCTTATCATCAGGCTTCTACAATAGTGTTGGAATTTATTGAGTCAACAACATGGATAAATCCAATATATATTAATTTCATATGGGATTATTTGTTCATAAGAATAAATAAATAAATAAATAAATATTTTTTCTAGTTTTTTAAAATATGGAATGAAAGGCCAAAAATGAATATATAAATTATATTTATGAATCAAGAATTATACATTCATTTAAAGACACCAAATTCTAAGAGGAAGTTCATCAAACAAGAGGAAATTTAATATTCATATTACATGAAAGGACACTTGAAAAAAATTTCAATTAATTATAATTACAGATAATCATTTATTTCAACTATATTCATTAATTAATATAAATATTTTATTTAGCTATTAGGAATTAGTATAATATTTTACTCACACATTTGTATCCAAATATCAAAAAAAATGGTTTAGAAATATTTTAAGAGTAAAAAGAAATTATTATATTACTATTGGAGAATGATACATATGCCATCATAAAGAGATTTCAACCACAAAATTCTAGGTGGATAGGTTCTCATTTTTTTAAACTATTGTAATTTAGTTCATTTTATGAAAAACATTACCTTTATGTTATTTATATAAATCACAGTATTTTAGTTCATGTTTGGAAATAAATTTGTTTATGGCATACCGTAACCAATTATCATTTTAATTATACTTGAATCATTGATATTTTATGACATAAATCAATGAAACATATAACATATATGACCCAAATAACAATCATTTTTTAAAATTTATTATGTACATAATTAATACTCAATGAAATCACAAATTATATTCCATGAATAGTGTTTAATCACTTTTGGAATGAATGTTTTAATCATTTGATATTCATGTATAAATGATATCTCAATAAGAAACATTTCTTCATTAATGGAGTTAAATCCATAATGATATTAGTAATTGTTTAATATATAAATGTTAAATATTTCTAATATTTTTAGAGGTAACTTTTTATACTCTATAATATTACTAAGGATTCCGTTTTTAATATTTCTTGAAGAATTTAAGGAATATATTTCTGTAGTAGGTATTGGTCTAGGTATGAAAAAAAACAAGTCAAGTTGAGTTGATAAATATATTAACCAAGAAAACATAGATCATTATATTTTTATTGGATATTATTTCTTATGTCTTATTTACCCATATATACATCATTTTTTGGTTGTTCGTAAAAGGATTAACTATAAATTTTTTAATGGTGAGATTGACAATGAGCCTTTAAGGTATTCAATTATCACTTTTAGGAATTTTTTTGATAATAGAAACATTAAAACTCAACCATATGATGATTAAATAAAACGTTTTATATCATTTTACTTTTGATATTAAATAAATATATTATTTAAAACATTATTATGTTTTTTTGAAATGAATAATTTTATGGAAAATTTAAAATTTTAATTCCCCACTAATCAAAATATAAATATATATAAATTTCCCTAAAGTTTAAATGTATATAACATCCCTAAGATAACAACATAATTGTGATATGAAATAATATATTTTTATAGGGAGGCATTATATATACATTTAATAAAGCTATATCAAGATAGAAACTGATAGAGTCAATGATAAATATTTATAAGAATCTTTTATACGATGGGTTTCTATAAGAGTTCATGGAAATAAACTGATAAGGGATGTATATTGTATATAAAATAATAACATAGAGAGATATGGATTTACTAAAACTAAATTAGATGATTTATTATTTGTTATGACGAATTAATCTTTAACATAAAAGAATAAGTTAAATATGAAAATAATTAAATAAATGTTTAGTGTATATGATTTTTAAAAAATAGATTCTATATAACAAAATCAATCCTAAAATTTGGTATAACATTTAGATAATGTAGAACCAACTAGGATAAAATTAAAATTCAATAAAGAGTTATAAATTAATGGTAAATTGTAACAACCCAAACCCCAATACCCTGTAGATGGAGTTTTATTAATTTCATTATCATAAGATAAATGGAAACTCATCCTGGAGTTCCAAATGAATTTATAGTCTTGGTAAACTAGATACAATAATTAGTCTAAATTTACATTTTAGAAAATAATGAACAAAATAATTTCTTTGAGAATAACAATATTCCCTCTATAATATCATTTCATAACAACAATATTTCACTTCCATGGGTTCCTTGGGATGGAAAAAATTAAGGGTGATCACAAATCCTTTGTAAGGTTTATGTTCAGCAGAATATATAATGAATCATTATGAATAATAAATATGGAATGGTAAATAAATGAACACAAATTAAATTTAAAAAACATATATATCATGATAAGAAAAGGAATAATCAATATGTAAAGGTAAATAAATGAAATACAATTCCATTAAATAAAAGAATTGAGAATGAAAAGCATCCAAAGAGAATAAAATTATTAAAATCTCTTTGATAATAAGTTAAGTAATAATAAATATGGAAAAGAATATAACTAAAAACACATGACATTTATTAATCACAATGAAAATAAAATGAATCTAGAGATTATATCACTATTAAAATATAATGGATAGTAAGATAAGAAACAATCAATATGGAATGGTAGATATATAACAACACATTCCATTTAATCAATAAACTGAGAATGAAATTCATCAAAATATAATATCATTGTGAAAACCTTTGGGATAATAATAATTAAACGATTAATTAAGGAAATGATAAATAATTGGATGTCTTGTTCTTGAGAACTTGGAACCTCTACCGTCAATACCATTATCTTGATGGCCTGAAACTATATTTAGAAACCAATTTAATGTTATATTATTGATTTTCCTCATGAGAGTACCGATGCAATGAGGGACTATATAATTTTAGGCCTCACCCATAATTACATATCCAAATCATTACACTTACATTTTATAATAAATTTAATTCATCAGCAATGTTCTTTATCATCAAATATCTGAATTGGGAAAAGAATATAGAATTATAAATATTTCCATAGATAAATAGGAAAATATCAATGTAAAACCCTCATGAAAAAATGATATACTATTTATGAAATTAAAAAATCCATGATAAATAGTATTTATAATTTAGGAAAATTTAATGTCCAGTTATTAGAAGAAACTAAATATGTCAAGGGAATATTAATGGATGTAAAAAATACCATGAAATTTAATATCAAAACCTTCCTTGGACAAAATGATCATAAAATGTCATTAGAATGTTTAAGGATTTATTCAATAAAAAATACCCCTAGTTTAGTATAAGTAAAATAAAGGGTTTTTGTCATTGATGAATATAAACGCAATAATAACCTCATGAAATGAATTCTTAAGGAAAATATCCCATCCATTTTGAAATTCACCTTAAAAACTATAATTTGAAAAATCATTTTTAAAATAATTTTCATTTAAAAAAAATTGAAACTTATAACGCAATCTTTAAAAGATTTATTGGTCATGATTGTAGTAAATTTCATACAATTCCAACACATTAACAAATAGACTATGTTCACTTTTGTGGTAAAATGTAAATGGTAGTTATTTTCAATATAGAATAATGATTCCTTAAAAATCTAAAAAATTGAAATTTGGTAAAAATAAATTATTAAATGAGTCTTATAAAGTTACGAAAATTAAAATAATTATAAAAAACATAAGTTTTTATTTAGGATGATATCTAAATATAGTGATAAATGAATTCATTTTTTTTTAAAACATCTCAACAATTTTATATACAAAAATGTAGAAGAATGGTACTATTACATGAGAAAATCATCAATAATTGGATAAAAATAAAATGAAATGGGTTTATTATCTAGTAATATAATAATTTAATTCAATGTTATCTTAATCATCCATAATTCTAAATAAAATGAGATTGTGAAATATACCTATACCATCACCACATCGTTGATGTGAGAATTAAAAAAGGAATCTATTATGTTTATGAAATTTAATTCCACATTAAACAAATAAAAATAAAAAAATATATATTCAAATTTTATTAAAATGTAATATTATAATATGAACGACAAGAAAACAGTAATACATCCAGATAAAAAATATCGAGTTAGGAAATTCTTTACCACTAGGTAATTTTCATGTCGAGTCCTCTTGGGTGAAATAATTAAAATTTAAGAATAATATAACATGAATTATTAAATAAAAATTATATTAAATTTCAAATAATAATATTCACACCATATAAAACAAATTTCTGTGCATAAAATTACAATATGCCTCAATGAAGGAAAATTGAGATCAAGTCCCTTACCTTGAGTCTAAATCATCATGTATTTTTTTATCTTCATAAATAATAAACATATGTTTGTTATTTAATTTCATAATAATCTTATTCATGTTTATTATTAATTTTAATTTACTTATTATCATATTATACATAATAACCTTAACAATTATGTTTATGTCGGGTGTTTCAAGGATATTAGACTTATTTATCAAATTGACTTTAGTAGGTTAAAAATTGGTTTAAGAAGTCATTATTTCAATATATATATAATAATAATAATGAAATAATATTCATATTTAATCATATATTATAATTTTAAGACTAATCATTATATATGTTTTCATATATGAAGTAGGATGCGATCATAGAGATGGTAGGTTGTACATATGCATGTATAACATTTCCATTTTTCAATTATCATTATGGAAAGAAGGTAAGTAATATTTTATCATTATAGAGAGATAATAATTTAATAAATGACATATTATTAATTAAAATATACTCATATACATAATCCATGTGGTGTGGTGATGAAAAGAGAGTCATGTCACTTTGTAAAGGCCGTAGTCCACACTTACACAAATGACGTTAGCATATTTTAGTGAGTCAGAATGTATGAAAAAATGATATAGTATAATTAAATAATGATAAATATTTCATTAATATCATGGTTATTGTATTTATATCTCATTTATTCATTAAATTTATCTTTATTACCTTCTAGGTAATGCATAAGAGAAAAATTAATCATATCACTTTCTAGGGAGGTAGTCTATCGTACACACGAGTGAAGTTATTGTATCCCCTAGAGAATGGAAAGTAAAAAAATATTAAATATGATAAAATGGAACAATAGGTATAATTATGTTATAAATATCATATATATATATATATATACAACATATCATCCCTCATACCCAACCGTGATAGGTGTTGATGGAAAACATGTCACAGTTGTTCATGAGGTTTTTGTCTGCGGTACACATGAGCGACATTGTCTTTTCCAATTCATGGGAAAAAGGGGAAAATATAGGTTATACCCATAATATAAGAAAATATCAATATATTTTATATATTAGTATTATAATATAATAATTAATGAATAAATTTTGAAGTATGTGGAAGAAAAAATAAAACAAAAACACATATTTAGGAATTTTACCTCTCTCAGAACAACTCTTTTGAATTATACATCAACCATTACCAGAATTGATTTATGACCCAAAAAAATCATCAAGGATGAGTTTATAGAAGTTAGGAAGTGATTTTGGTAGGAATTTTCTAAACCAAAATTTTATGATGGTTTTGAGAAAGATAGGAGAGGGGGATGCCTTTTATAAGTGAGGTGAGTGGAACACCTGTCATTTTTTAAAAGAAAACGGTTTACCCACTTTTTTACATTCTGTATCGATAAAAATTTGAGTACTATTATTAATTACAAATTATATATATTTTTAAAATATTTCCACTAAAAATATTTTTGGAATTTTTTTAGGTCATTTTAACACTTATATTTTTAGTTTATTCCCCAGTAAATCCATTATTAACTTTACCACAGTAACTAATTTTTATTGTTTTCAATATATAATTCAGTAAATAATTATTTCAAAATTATTAGATAATATAAATTATTCTGATTCAAATTATTAAATTCATTTTTAAAAATAAAATTAATTTATTTTCCGAATCCAATATAAAATCATACCTATATATGCGATGAAAAATCAGGATTACAATGTGAAAATTATCATAATTATAAATGGTTTTCATAATAAAATTGATTATGAAATTGATTAAAAAGACATAAATTTTATATATTATAACATAATTGAACTAATTTTAATTTAAAAATAATTTAAAATATTATTTAACATTGTAAATAATTTAAATGAAATGATTTTTTTCATGTAATAATCCATTTTTTGCTATTCATCAAAAAACAAAACATTTCATAAAAAATAAAAAATTTCCCCTAATGTAATTTTAATATGTTGATTTCAGAAAAAAATTAATTTTATCAAATTAATTTTCTAAGAGTTTCTAAAATTAATTTTATCATAAGTCTTCATGAATCTACAAAACTTTTTTCTTTAATAAAATACTTTTTCAGAAAGGAATAATTTTTTTGTCTAACGATTATTATTTTATTTATAATAAATATATATCTATTTAATTTATTTTAAAAATGAATAAACCATATTATTTATATAATTTAGTTAGTACTATTCATACCCTAAAATTTAATTACTAGGTTATAATGGTATATTATATTATGATACATTTAGACATTGGGTTTTGTGTTCCTAAATCTATCGAAGAGATTAAATTTAATATATATTTCAACTGTTATTTAAGATCAGTTTTGAATGTCTCATATGATATCAAATACAATTTTCTTATTTCATCAGTTATTTACATTTTCCATAGATGTTTCTTGATTGTTATAACCAAAAATTCATTGGAATGTTTTTTTATAAAACTTGATTCTTCAATCCCAATATATAAATACATGATCTATATTATATCAACAAAGGTTCTTCCATGGTCTCTAGGTTAACCTTTAAAATAGGGATTTGACATGAATAATTCCTTGGATCTCTATATTTATGAAAACAAACCATAAATGGATCCTTAGTTTAGATTTATTTCCTTCCATTATACTCTTAGTTTTTCATGGAAATCCATCGGTTTATTCCCTAATTTTTCACATATAGAACTTTTACCTGTTCTATTTAAAACATTTTCCAGGTTTCCCTTTACATAGATCTCACATGATTGAAATAAATATTTCTTTCCTCAATGGTCTCCACCACTCAAGCTATTTGGAAACTCCATCTTTCTTTTTTCTGAGTTTGAGAGTTGGTTAAGGTAGAGGGTTTTAATCATATTTTAGGATAAATGATTTGGTCAAATCATGTTAACTATCACAACTACTTTCATTCCATTTAAATTCTCATATTCACTATATTATTATTTATTTTCAATTTTAACATGATTTTTTCAGGTTCCACCAATTTACTAAAACAAAAAATCATACTTTTAGAAACAATAATCATAGTGGAAAAACAATATAATAATTTATAAGATATGTAAATCACAACATCTTATCATCAATTTAAGACATATTATTCTTATCCTTCTTCATTTATTGGAATCATATATTCAAATCATTCATAATGGTTTGTAAAAAAATTAAATTATACATCAAATATACTACTAGGAGTGTCAAAATTGGTGTATAGTAAGGCCCATTTTCATGCACTAAGTGAGGACCATGTCAATCCCAATTCAACCTTTTTGAGGTTATTACCCCTATATATATTTGTGCTAGAACTATATCCACTTTTAGTATCTACATAGGGATAAATGTTTAGAAAAAACCAAGTAATCACTTATTTATCATTATTTTTGGATGTTATTCTATATTTATCATCATTGTATTTATCTTAGGGTTATGATCCCTAGTCTATATTTTCCTAAATCTAGTTACCTAGGACTCTTTCAAATGTTTTTTGATACAAAAAATAATTACCCTAACCCTAGAATCCCATAGTTGATGTATAATTTCTTACATTGTTATAAGATACAAGTATTCACATTCCAACATAATGAATAGTTTTGTGTTGTTGGTAAACTCAATTTATACATGATTCCCATATTAAATTTGGAAACCCAATTTAAAATAAATTTTTTTTCTAGAATAACATTATTTCCTCCATCATATCATTTCATCTAAATCATATTACTCTTAATGGATTCATTGGAAAAGAAACAAAATAATTTTGTTCCAAATGACCGGTAAGGGTTAATTAAATCAAAAGATATTTTTAACTAACATGCATAATAAAAATGATAATGTAAATAACAAAAAAAAATCATTTAAAATAACTTGGCTATAATGAAAAGATAAGTCATAAAAAATATTGAATGTAAAATAAATGAAAACACATTCCATTTCGTCAATAAATTAAAAATGAAAATCATCTAATGATATTTTATTAAAAAATTCTTATGGATAACACAATAATGCATAATCAATATGGTATGTTAAATAAATGAAAAAAAAACCATTTTGGTAATAAACTAAGAATAAAATGAAACCAATGATAATATCATTATGAAAATATCATGTATGACAATATAACCCAAAATCAATAGAGAAATGTAAATATCTAATGAAATAATCCATTTAATCAATAAACTGTGAATTAATGGAATCGATAAATTTTACCCTTGTGAAAATATCATTTATAATAATAACTAAATTCTTAATAAAGGAAATTATTAATCATCAGAGGTCATATTCATAGGAGAATGATACCGGTAATATCAATACCATTCACAAGCTAGTTTAAAACAACTGGTAGAGACCTGTTTATTGCTAAATTACAATTTCTCCTCATGAGACTATCGATGCATCATGTGGATATATAATTATTGACCCCACCCATCACTACATGTGTGATGACCCAGACCTGAATTCCCCTAAAAGGGTTCCCGAAGCCCGGTCGGCCACATAGCCTCAAGCACATCTTCCTGAACTCCAGAGGCTGTCGACAAGCAGCGAGGGCCTAGGGTGTGCTCATGGGAAGACTATACAATCATTAGAAGTGTATAGGAAATAAGAAAGAATATAAAGGAATAGTAAGCAGTGGAAGCAATATAAATGATACAAGTAAACAATTGAAGTAAACTGATGCAATAAATAAATGAGAATAATAACAACTGTATCAACTGGAAAAATGACGACGTAATGTCATGTTACAAGAAAACTAGATAACATGGATACAAGATAGAAGGCATTACATATTTCACAAGGTAAATGAAAACAAATACTACTTGAAGCATCCCCAGATCCAACTCTGTCATCTCCTATCAAGATCCATCCTTTCAACACACAATCAATTATTTGAAGTTATATGTTTCCCTTTGTCAGTAAATGAACCCTTGTAATCTACTCTGGGTAACAAATGATCCCCGGAGAGGGTGTGAGATAAATCTCAGTGGTTCACCACCAATGGTGTCTATAACATCAGGTACTTGTAATGGAATATAACAGTATGCATGAATATATATATATATATATATATATATATATATATATATCTGTGTGTGTGTGTGTGTGTAAAGGAAGCAGTACCATATAACTAAAATCTCAAGAACCTATTTTACCCCTCGAAGGGTGTCTGAACATGTAACCAATTCATTAATTAATCAATTATCATTTAATGTTAATAGGTTATGTGAGGCACATCCAACACTGACATCACCTCATGATAGTATATGTAGTGAAGTTCTAAAGACATAACAAGGAAACCTAAAAATGATATCTAGTGAGGGAGTTACAGGGTAAAAATCATGGTAATGTAAACTCACAAAAAGCAAAATCAGAAGAATCTGAGTCTAACTAAGCAGTAAGAGTGCAATCCAAGGAGCATAATCAGATGCATTCCACAATAAGACACCAACTTATTCCAAGGTGATCGACTAAGGTAAACCAGGGCTAAACAAAGATAGGGCCTTATGGACATTCACTATAGCACCTACTAGTCAATTCTATATCCATGGAGTGTATCTAATGTAACATGTAATACATAAATGGACCCTTTGGTAGTCTACCAGACACCTGATGAATATGAAATAACTAGATTCTAGGTGGGTATCAACCTATGAAAATGGTATCCTTGAATAAAAATGGGGTTCCAAAAACCCGAGGTATTCTCCTCAAATAATCCAAGGTAATATCATGTCAGTCCATTATTATTTGATATTGTAATCAAGTAATAAGTCATTTGGTTCAAGTCTTTCCATCCATTAGTTTGGATGAGTCAAGTAGAGTTGAAACCATTTATTTATTGGTTCATACCTTGTTTTCCATTACTGTGGATAGGCTATGTTTCATTAAAACCATTTAATCATGTCTTATTTAGCCATGAGGCATATTCAGTTATTGAGGTTCACTCCACTACCATCCATCAACATATAATGGGGTTCTATAGACATGTAAACTTTATTCAATCTCTTTTAAAAAGGCCAAGATATATAAATTGTATACTTACCGTTTCATATTTTCCATTTCACATTTAATAGCTATTTGGAAGCACCTACCATATGTAGGTTATGTGGTGAGCTTGCATGATACATTTCATTATGAAATTCTCAGAAAAAAAAGATTTTTATGTTAAGAAGACTCACCTTTAGAAAGTTCGATCAAAACCTGAATGATTGCTCAAATATGCTGAAACACTATATACAAAAATATGGAATAACCTTTTACATGAGGTGGATTGTGTTTTGGGTGTAACCACTAATAACTAAGGACATATTTGAAAGGAGCATAACCACAATATTCTAACAAGTATAATCATGGCAATGTTAATTTAAGAAACTGTTTCCAACAAAACCGGTGGGCCCCATATGAACATTCCAAAAACAAATAACTACATGGATGAGTTGTAGACCACCCACCTTAGGGTTGTATGAATCTCCTCCTCTTGTATCATCCCTTGATTTTCCATGTATCAGAGTAGATCTAATAAAATTTGAAAAACTCTCACATGGAAATATCTTGGTCAGGAGTGAAAGAGGAGAAGAACAGCTAAAAAGGCCTTGATTACATACTGTTGCACATCCAATGTGATGAACGGAAGCTCTATCGGATGTCGAATGAATGAGATATCTTTATCTAGAGCTTTGGACTTCAAAAATATCCAAATGACTAAAAAAGGAGTAAAATCTAGTTATTTCTCAGATTAGGAGGAGGGGGGAGGATTAATATGTCATTAAGGAAATTTTGGAAATTTTAAAAAGGATTTTAGCCTTCTCATTGTTTTTCCACATGATTTTTCATACCGAACACAAACCGTGTGAGATGGTTCTTACCAAAAAGTATTCCTCCACAAGGTTTGTTCAAGATGGGTGATAGACATGCACTGTTACCTAGGAAAAAAGTGAATTTAGACAGTTTGGCAGCATGGACATGCACCAACCATGCGAGGAGACAGCGTTTGAAAAACCACTATCCACACGATTTGTAAATCCATTGGGAAATCCATCACTGTTTACTGTAAAACTATGTGTAGAGTCTTAATTCTAAAAAAAATATGGATTCTTTGATCTGAACAATCCCTAAACACCATCGAAACCTTTACAAATTCATTAGGCATCCAAATTAGGACCAAAGTAATGATTTATAAAAATAGTTAAAGGATCCATAACTCAATGAACAACTAGGTTCTTACTATCTTCCCCCCTTAAAAGAACATGCCCCCCCCCTGAGTTCAACTTCTAATAACAAGGAAACAAAATTGAGGACAACTATGGCCACTGAGCATGTACATTGGCTTCCCTCTCCAAAGTCTCATCCTGTACTCATCCATGCTTCCATATAACCCGTACGAGAGGGACAAAATTTCTTTAGAGAGACTTCATGCATCGATAAAAGATGCATAATTGATATTTCTCCAATGTAGCATTAGCAGATAACTCAACTTCCTCGGCATCAAAGGTATGAGATGGGTCATAATCATATTAAAGAAGCTGTCAGAGATGAAAGATTTCGTGCGTGGAATGGTACCTATAAGGTAGTAGCAAATAATAATCTATATGCCTGAATCTCTATAGAATCTCAAACAACCCAATGTAACAATGCGACAACATTCCCAACTTCCTTAACAGTCTATTCCCTAACATGTGTGATACCCGAAGAAATACAGCTTCCCCTATGTCAAACTCAATATGTCACCGATGATGATTGGAATAAGATTTCTGTCTAGACTGTGCAGTAGGCTTACACTTCCTGAGCATTCGAACCTTCTCTAATGTATCCTAAATGAGAGGTGGATATAGTAGCATTGCCTCACCTTCCTTTATCCTGCACAAGGGTGAACGGCATGGCCTACCATATAAGGTCTCAAAAGAAACTATCTCGATCATCCCCTAAAAACTATTATTATAGGAGATCTCGACAAGAGGGATATGATTCTCCCAAGAACCATGGAAATCAAGGATATATTCACAAAACATATCCTCTAGAACCTGTATTGTCCGATCTGATTATCCTTCGGTCTGAGGGTGAAAAGTTGTGCTTAGAACACCTGGGTCCCCATAGCTCTCTACAAACGCTTCCAGAACTATAAAGTGAAATGAGAGTCCCTATCTGAAATGATAGTACATTGAACCCTTTGTACTTTTAGGATCTCATAGACACATAGTCTTCCCATCTCATTAACTGAGAATGTCTCCAGAATAGGAATGAAGTGGGATGATTTTTTTAGTCATTCAATGACTACCTAGAGAGCATCATTACCCCTTGAAAACCTATGTAAGACAACTAAGAAATCCATAACAACATTTTCCCATTTTAATTTTGGAACTGGAAGAAGATGTAACAAGACTGAAGGTCTCTGGTGCTCTACCTTCACCTACTGATTGGTGGAAAACCTATTGATGAATCCTGTAATCTAATGTTTTATCCTAGGCCACCAATACTGGAATCACATATCCTGATACATCTTTGAGATTCCTGGATGAACTGCCCACTAGGAAGCCTGGGACTCTTTCATCAACTCCTCTCTCACATCTACAGGAACCCAGATACATCAACGTAGACACAGGATTCCATCTCTATCCACATACCAATCCAGAGGTGGTTTTCTCCTGATAAAATATCACGGAGAACCAAACCTTGAGGGTCTGAAAACTACCATCTCTTTCCTTTCTCAAGGAGGGTATAGGTAAATGTTAATGGTAATAAGTAATATTGATCATGACTATTGAGAAAATCTAGATGAAGTTCAGAAAAGAGTTCCATTAACTTCCATTCATCATTGGCTTCATGTACAACATGCATTTGAGTTTTCGGACTTAGTGTATCTTCAATAACATTTCCTTTTCCAGGCGTATAGGCAATCTCAAAATCAAATGATTTTATATATTCGAACCATATTCACTATCTGATGTTTAACTCAAGTTGAGAAAAGATATAATTGAGGCTCTTTTGATCTCTATACCCCACAAATCGATTACCCAAGAGATAATGTCTCCAACAATGTAAGACATGGACAACTACTTCTTGCTCGAGATAATGCGTCAGGTAATTTCTCTCATGAGGCCTCAACTGTTGTAATTCGTAAGCAACGACATTGCCTTCCAGCATTAACACTACTCCAAGAACAATTCCTAATGTAGCACAGAGGATGATATATCCTTTACCGGGTTCTGGAATAATCAAAATAGGTTCCAAGATGAACCTCCCTTTCAACTCCTGAAAATATTTCTCACATACCTCTGACCATTTGAACTTGAAAACCATATTTTTAATACATGTATGATGTGAATCATGGTGAGATAATATTGTATGAAATGCTTATAATATCCAACAATATCTATGAAACTCATGATATCAAACACATTCTTAGGTTGCCTCAAGTAAACTGCAATAATTACCTTTTTAGGGTCAACATACACTCAAGATTTTGAAATTAAATGACCCAAGAATTGGACCCTGTAAATCTAGAAGTTGCGCATAGCATGCTTGAAATAAATCTGGTGCTCTCTTAGTGAACTCAGAATGATGTTAAGATGATTGGCATGATCGATATGAGTGCGAGAATACACCAAGATTTTATCCATGAAGACAATGAATTAAGAGTCCAAATAGGGATGGAAAACTCTATTCATCAAAGCCATGAAAATGGTAGGACAATTTATAAGACCGAACTGAAAAACAAGATACTCATACAGACCATACATGCTATAGAAAGTTGTATGAGGTAAGTATATTGGCCTAACTCACACCTGATTATAACATGATCATAGGACAATCTTTGTGAAAAACTTTTCTCCTTGAAGTTATTCAAATATATCATCTATTCAAGGAAGTGGATATCAGTTCTTGAGAGTAAGTTGGTTCATCCTTTTGTAGCATACACATTAATGAAGAGTTACATCCTTTTTTTTCTCAAAAATCATGGGTGAACCCCAAGAGGATGTATTAGGCCATATAAAGCCTTTGGTCTTCAGGTCCTCTATCTTCCTCTTGAGCTCTTGAAACATAGTAGGTGCCATTCTGTATAGAGGAATGGACACTGGAGATGGTCCTGAAACAAGCTAAATTGTCAACTATACCTCTATCATAAGATGTAATCTAGATAAATCATCCAAAATACATCCTTGAATCGATCAACAACTGGAAGGAAATCCACTTTAAGAAAACCCTGATCCTCTATGAAAAAAATTTCAATATGGGTGGTCACTCCATGTAGCCCATGATGCTGTGTTCTAGCTCTCCCAACTTAGACATCCCAGTCACCTTTGAAAAGATAACTGGTACCTTTTGGATTTGTAAAAGAAACCCTAAGATGATAACAGTCTACAAATGTGTGAAACAGGACTTTCCAGTCCATCCTGAGAATTTCATAGAATCTTTCATCTCAAGAACAAAGAGATTCTACAATAATGGGTAAATTCCTACCTCAAAGTGGGCAATCCCTGCACTGGTGTATTCTTTATTCCCATATTCCCAACGGTGTATCGAGTTTCATTACACAATATTGATACTATATCATTAGTAAAAGACATTCCATGATAGATATATAAATAAAATTGTTTGAAAAGTATGTATAAAACAATTAAGATTAAATAGTAGAGGCTACTAGAAAAGTACCTCATATTGTAGATGGTCCGACAACCTGATCCTTTGGTATTTGCTGTAAGGCGTGCAATAGACCTGATCAACAGCCCTGCGCAACAGATGGACTACCACGATAATGACTGCTCTGCTTGCGCTACTGATGATTAGGTATTGGACTACCACGACCATAGCCTCCTCTTCTTCTAGACCTTCCTGTGCTATTCCAACTCCTCACAAGACAAGGTGCAAAAGAACTCGCTTATGAAGGTGGAGCTGAAACATACCATTTTCTATTCAAATATGGTGGATTGGTCCAATAAAAGCATATAATATGACCCATACAACAACAATAATGACACTCCATAAGGTCTCTATGACATTGGGGCTTCTTATACCTTGATCTTCCATACTGATGAAACACTAAAAAGCTATCAAACTGGATACTCTATCTTCCACTGCCCTGATGTAAAACCTCAGAGGAAGGTTTCCTACCACTAGAAGAACTACTGGCTTGATGTGGCACTGACCCTTTAAACCCATTAATCACCCCGAACCTTAGGTTATTCTCAGCGATAAGGGCCTGATAATCTACTGAAAAGAATGTATTAAGGTGAAATAAATTCACTTAAGTTTGGATGATATATTGGATCATATCCTCAAAACGCCTATCATGTGAAAGCTCATCACCTACATGAAGCAGTGCAAAGCACTGTAAATCTGTGAAATGTGATGAATAATCCATAACTAACATAAAACCCTACTCATGATTCATAAACTCTCTAGATCTATCATCTCTGAGTGAATGAGGAAAGAAATCATCATAGAAGGTAGTCTGGAATTCAACCCATAACATGCCATGATGACATCCGGCCTGGGTAACGACATCTCACCAACGCTTAGACAAATACTGAAGCATGGATGTATCAACATTGAATCTCCACTCTAGAGGAATTTAAAGATGATAAAAGATGGATATCATGGACTCTAGCCAAGATTCAGTGGCCTGAGATCCTACATATCCTGAAAACATTGGAGGATGCTACTACTAGAACTCGTGGGTAAGATCAAGCATCGTAGCTACAACCTGTGGAGCACCTTTCATGGACTGCAGCAGAGGTAGGAAACTATCACGAACATGGGAATCAATGCCTGGATTAGGTACATTAGGTTTTTCCTCAAGTGGAACTCTAGGAAGTAAGATTGGTGGCTCAGGGCCCACCAAGTCTGGAGTGTGGTCTTCACCACCCTCCTGGCGAAAGACACGAGGTAGTCATGGCGGCATTGGTTTAAAAAATTCCTAGAACAAGCCTCAGAACATCAATAGGATCATAAGATAGAATCACTAATTGAAGTTGAATATAGGAAAACTCACAACCCAAGGAATACTACCCAAACTACCTCTTTTGATGTTCAGGTATCGGTAAGTGCTCATGTATAAGTTTCATGTCATTTTGTAGTTTGGTTCTGGGTTCACATTATTACATTTCATAAATATAAAAAGGTGGGATAAGGATAAGTAACCAATTCATTTTAGTTTTCCTGATTCCATTTATAATGGATAGTCATTTCCAATGAATCGGTTCCCATATACCTATCACAAAAAAGGACACCCATTTCTTATATCATAATGGCTTTACTCGGTTTATTACTCATCCCAACCCATGTGGGCCCATACACATCATGAATTAAGACTAGGAATCACTCAATTGAAGCCAATTTAATAAAAGTACAAGAAACAATCATAGAATCAATCAGCAATTAAAGGCATATCAAGCAATGAAATGTAGTGAAATACACCTATATGAAGAGGTAATATACATGACATATGAATTTTATGTTCCAATGATGATGCATGTTACAATGAACTTTTCCCTCGTATAATTAGTCTAATGATGAAATAAATTCTCAAACAGAGTAATAATCAACAACACCACACAACATGTGTGTCACACAATAGTGAAATAATATCAATTGTAATAAAAAAAATAGAATAACAATTGCATTTTGGGTAACTTGGCTTTTACCCCGAACGTGGGTTCATGATGCCCAAGAACGACTTATGACCAAGTCCCCAGAATTCCTTGTAACAACCCAAGATTTTATGAGATAGAATCATTTTAATTTCATTAATTTTTCGTGTTGTATGCTACACCAAGATTATCTTTCACTATACACAAAATTGTATTATCTTTCAGTATATGCAACACTATTCTTGTCTTGTGTTGCACACAATTTCATGTTCTTTTGATGTAATTCATTTCACACAACACAGAGTATAGATTTTCTTCATTTTATAAATGATTTCAGTTTTTATTTTTCTATACATAACCCCAAATAAATCTTGCACTACACTTAACATTGACCTGGCTTGTGATACTTGAAAGAGTGACTTTCCTCGACAGCTTGTGTTGTATGTGATACCAAGTTTCACTAAACAACGATATATTTTTAAAATATTATTATTTTGTATGATATAAACTTTCCGTTATAAATATTATTAACCATATTATGAATTTTATATAACATTATCATTCATCTTATAATCTATATGAGAACTAAATCAATTTTTTAGATAAAAATGTATTTTTCAAAAAAATGCAGTTTTACCTCCATTTGATGGGGAACCCCTTTTAAATCTAGTTTTTGAAACATTTAAAGGTTATATTTAACAAGATAAAAATCTTATTTATAATTGAGACATATAATATTACTTTGGATAAATTTATGATATTTTTCTGATAACCCTCAAATTTTGATGAATAGTGACAATACGATATATTTTAATTGAAAACACCTTTTTTTCATTGAAAAAATATATAGGGTTAAGATATATTATTGAATTGTTTTAAGTTGTAAATAGAATATATTTTTATATTTTATTATAATGTAACTGATTTTCATTAATTTTAAATTTAATTCATATGTAAAAACATTTCAATCTTTTTCAACGTTGTAAACAAAAATCAATTTTTTCAATAATAGGATTAATTTTAATTTAATTACTAAAAATTTTGAGATTTGAATTGGAAAAAATGGATTCCATATTTGGAATCAGAAGGTTCAAATTGTGTAAATAGGTATTTTTTATTTTTTTGTGTTATGAATAGTAACTTTGGTAATTATTTTTATTATTATGGTTAAAGGTGAATCGGTTAGTTAAGGGTAAAAATAATTTTATAAAATTACCTTAAAACCAGTAAAAAAACTATTGGATTATTAAACATTTACCATTATCATCTATTGTTCAAAATGGAATCACTTTATTGCCACTTTCCTATAAAAATGACATGAATGTAATAAAAACTAATGAAATGGAAATATTTACACAATCCCTTTTTATATAAGTGTATTAATTTAAATATATTGATAACTAGGAGAAAAAATAGACGATAGATAGTCCCTAGAAATGTAAAATAATTACCCAAATCATAAACATTTCTTTATAATTTTTATAGATTAAATACTTACAATTAATGATGACACAATAGTGATGTTGAAATTTTTTATTAATAGAAATATCAAATAAATAGATATAAAAATGATAAAATAAATAAAATATGAAATAATTAATGTTATCCATGAATATTATAGATTACTGTGACATTGGAGGCGTGTATTGTATATTTTGGTTTGAATTTATGTTTTTTGGTAATTTTATTTCATGTCTAATAAACAAAAAGTGTCAAAATCGACACTATTGATATTTTATAAAAAAATTATTAAATTATTTAAAAAACATAAAAATATTTAAAAATTAAAAATTGATAATTATACGATATACAATATCATAAATTATCCATTTATTGTGAATTAACACCACATATGTAAATATTCATTACCATTAAATATTTAGAATATTATTACCAAAAATAAACATTAATAGAATAACTAAGGGTCAATTAAAACGATAAGGTTTAAATTAAAAAATTAAGTTATCAAAAAAAATTGGTTGATGGTATTAAAACCCTAAAACATATTATATTCTAATTAGGTACACTTTGGATATTTTTGGGTAGGGTTTTATTTAGTTATAAATTAATATTTTTGAGAGTTTCCTAATGTTCCCCTATCTTCTTTTATAAAAGAGCTCCTCATCCCTATATTATTCACCCTATTTGAGGATTAAATATCATCCAACCCCTTACCATTACTCTTATAAACTTCCCTAGTAACATCATTGAGGTTCTTTTTTCCTCAAAAGACCAAATCTAATTCCCTAAGTGGAAATTTAAAGTAGGAACGTCAAGGAAGAGGTAATCTCTTCAACTGATTCATTCAAATTTATTTTTTATTCTACTTACTCTTATTTATTTGTTTAATTATAATGTAATAACATAAGTATCACTAATATACTTATATGTTATTATAAAAATGAAACAGTCCTATTTCACCTTCTATCCATCCTACAAAAAATGAAATCACCATGCGTGCGTATAAGCGGACTACCACCTCCACGCCGTGGTATAATTTATTTTTCACCACCACATTAATTGGATGGGTATAATGGTGGAAATATTAACTGTATATTATTATTATAACAGGATACTTCTGAGATATTATACTCTATAAACTTTAATACTATTCAGAAATTATGGGAATGATATCGTCGCTCGTGTGTACGTACAGATTACCGTTTCCACAACGCGATAAGAATCATTCTCCAGTTAACCATTCAAGAATGATTATAAAGAATATATAATAAATGATAATGAAATATAATATATAATAATTCTATTCTATTTTCTTATATATTTATATGTCATTTACTTACTTCCATCCAATTTAATAAGGAAACGAAAACAGCGTTCATGTGTACGTACGACCTACCGTCTCCATGAACGGTGTATTCCAATTAATTTATCTATCTATTATAAATATTTATATACTGAATATATATGACATATTAATAAGTTTTTACATTCTAGAAATCATTAAATCATAATCTATGTAATAATATCAAAAATAAAATTTCCAAACACATACGATAAATTAAACGATTATTACCCCAAATGTTTCTTTGACATGGAATTGACCATAGAAGGGGTAAAATAAAGTCGTAAGTGAATAATATATTCAATAATAAATTTTATTGTGGATCTATTACCAGTTAATAGTATATTTACACCCATTATACACATGTTTTGGACACATATAGATGAAATTGGACCTAAGATAAGGGATAATTTTGTTATCACATTTTTTCCGAGATTATTTATACATATATATTTTCTAAGGATATAATCATCATCCATGTATATGTTTTATAAATAGTTATAATAAAATGTTTACTATAATTATATGTATGTTTAATGTAGTTTTTACTCCATTTTTTACTTTTACTATAATTATGGACGGAATTTTTCTTTTGTTTACCAGATGAGGTACTTTTTTACTTTTCCTATAAAAGTACGTGGAGAATGTTTTTTAAAATATATGGAATGAACAGATTTTTACACCTTGTTATTGATTTATTTCCAAGAATCCTCCTCTACACAATTTCAAGTTTATTTTTAACTAAATTGTTTTCATTCAAAATTTCCTGACATTTTGTGTAAAGAAATCGTTTTTTAAGAAGAGTGGATATTTTCCTCAAGAATTAATTTCAAGTGTTTTATGAAAATCATTTTCCATCAAAGATGACATAGTGTTATGTTTCTATACCTAATATTAATTTTATTTGACTGTTTTTATGATGGAATTAATTTTTATGAATTCCATTTATCTTATATGGATTATTTTATGATGAAATAATGTTTAAGAATCCCATTTTATTTCATGGGTAATGCTATGATTAATGATTTATGTTTTTGTGGAACATGTAAGAATGATATCATTATTATATTGGTGGGAACTATATCTCTCTCAAATGAATTGGAAAAAAATTCATATCTCATGATATAGACATGAATCAAATGGCAGGTAAATACAGTTCAGTAATACATGGCTGGAAGGGAAAGTAAACCAAGTTTTGTAATGGACTCTGTCCATTATGATGGTCTTGGGAGAAATGGAGTGGCTACTATAGAAATAATATTATGTTATTATTATTTTTCCACAATTACATGTTTTATTCCAATGATATTCTACTGTGGTTAATGTTCCTTTATGATCCATTCTTTACGTACTACCATGATTTATGACATTGCTCATGATTTTGATGTTTAAAATTTATGTTCGTGTTTTTATGATAAATTATTATGGTTTGTTTTTTTTTCTCCTTGTTTAACCTTATTGAGAATTTGATATCACCCTTTCTATGTTATCTATTCCCCAGGATAAAAAATTAATTAGGATGGAAAACAAAAGGGGAATATCTTTGTGTGAGCTGTTGAAGATCTTTCACCATGATTTGAATATTATGTTTCGAGTTTCCAAAGAAACTAAACTAATACAACTTTGGGAATTTTTTTGTGTCATGTATTAAGTATTCCAAAAAGGTTTTTTAATATCCATGTACATCAAGCATGAGTCTCTATAGTTTGTATTAGAGTGAATATTCTGTCAACATTTGGAAACTTGGATGTGAACACTTTAGTGAGATCCCTAGATATATTTCTAAGGTATGCCTAGGTATGTAACAAAGGTTATGTATAACATTAGGTTACAGCCTGAAAATTAGGGTAATGATCATATATAATCTTGGATTAAACCTAAAATGTCAAATATTTAATGTACTCCCCTTGATTGTGTTGTTTTCTTAAAATGATTTTTACCTCTCTCACTATTCTTTTTGTGTTTTAGACAATGGAGGGAACTTGAAGGAATTAGGTAAACATTGAATTTCATGCATGTTTCCATGGTGAGGAACATAGAAGAAATACGATTAAGATTCCTACATATCAAGAAGAATGGAAGAAGTGCCTTGAGGAATACTTCAAATGGAGATGAATAAGTTATCTCTATGGTAAAAAGGGTCATAGAATGGAAAATTGTTATGGCATTCAATGTCTCATCTGTGGAAAACATCGGTATTACCCAAGTTAATGCCCATACATAAGGATCTACTTCTAAGAAAAGGAAGGACTTATTCCATGCCTACCAATAAATTAGAAGGATTGAATTATTTATATATTTTCATCCATGAATGATGAATGGATAATTATATAAGAGTTATTAATTTATGTTTTTCCGCTATGGATTTTCAAGAATATGTTGAATAGTTACAATGAATTGGAAAAGTGATTTAATGAAAAGGTGATATTCCTAAGAAACACATGATTAAGGTAATTATAACCCTTAATATGTTCATTATGTTGATATAATGATATTTGTAGAAAGATATGTTGGACGATATTAGTTACCTTGGAACTGGTCAAGAATTTGTTGAAATGTGGGTTATGTTGTCACAGATGGAGTATAAAACTTTTCAGTACTTATGGAATTTATAAAATAAGTTTTGGAAAAAGGAAACATGTATGTTTTCAATAAGGATACATTATAATTACCATTACTCAATAGAATACATGATAAAGTCATTGAAATGTTTATAATATGACCAACAAGATATATCTTTTAATATATGGGGGATAAATGATGGTATTCAGATGCTTGTTATATGACCTTTCTTGTATTTATTTTCATTGTAATATGAGATTGGACAGATGTCTTTTGGATAATTCTAAAGGTTTGAATGGAATAAGTTAGACATAATATAGTATTGTTTAAGGCTAGAATTTTTCATTATATTATATCTAGAATGTTATAATAGTATATTTGTAGAAAAAGTACAACTCATAGGATTGGAGAAAAACTGTCTCGTCGGACAAGGCTGCATGAATTGAACCCTCAATCGAAGTGAAACAAGCCTTTATAACCTACCACTAGCGTATAGTAAGTCATTGGTTAGTAGAAATTAGTTTTATTTTGTTAAGTAGTATGATAAAAGAAGTATAAGTCTATTTTTGGAAACATGTCTGATTAATCTCACCATAGATGAACTTATATATATTTAATAACTTGTGTTAACCATTTTTTGATTGAGATAGATTAAATGACCTATCATTTTATCGCATGATCAACTAACACTTCAATAATGGAAAATTCTACATAATTTTTTTAAATAGGATATGAAGTTAAAATTGTTCAAGGCACGAACAATGGTGAAATATTTCCAAAATCAATAAAGTATTTATTCTCATGAAAAATTATTCAACTTTAGGGAAATTATCTTGAAAACCAAAAACTTTATCCTAGTACCTTATTATCTGATTAATCATACGGTCCTTTAAATCATCATTGATTTATGCCTTTCGGGTAGTTAACTTTCTCTAAAACTTATTCTCTATCACTATCTATCAGAACTTTATGGTTAGATTTCTCTTCCATATCCATGTTTTCACTTCCCACATATATTATTATATGTGGAAAACCAGTGACATGATAAATTTGTTAACCGTTATGTTTCTATCTTTCCCTTTTAAAATTATTTTTCCGTATTCCTTTTTACGATGTGGGTTTCTATGAAAGAAACTTTCATATAGAAAACCATTTTGAACCCCAATGAATTTCGAGGGGAAATCCATTTTAAGGGGGTAGAATGTAACACCCCGAGATTTTATGAGATATTTTTATTTTATTTTACTTATTTATTGTTTTGTACGGTACATCAAGATTATCATGCACTATAAAAAACATCATACTAGCATGAAGTATACACAACAATATTCTTGGCTTGAGTTGCACACAATTTCTAGTTCTTTTGATATAATTTATTTCACAAAACACTAAATACATATTTTGTTCAATTTATAAATTAATTAAGTTTTTATTATGTTATAAACAACACCAATGGAAGCATTCACTACACGCAACACTGACTTGGCATGTATTACATGCAACAATGACCTTCCTCGATACATTGCATTGTACGCGATACCGAGTTTCATTAAACAATTATATATTATTAAAATATTATTATTTAATGTGATATAAACTAGGAGTTATGAATAGTATGAACCATATTATGAAATTTTTATATCATTATAATTCACCTTGCACATGATATGAAAATAGAATGAATTTTTCGGATAAAAGAAGTATTATTCAAAATAAAGGTGGTTTACCGTCATTTGACGACACACCCATTTTAAATCTAGTTTTTAACACTTTTATAAGTTTTATTTGATAATATAAACTTCTTTATTGGAAGTGGGACATTAAATTTTACATTTTTTAAATTTATGATATTTTTCTGATAAATTTCACATTTTGATGAATAGTGAAAATACACTAAATTGTAATTTCAAACAACTTTTTTAATTGAAATAATTAATATGGTAAAAATATTTTATTTAGTGGTTTTAAAGTATAAATATAATATATTTTTATAGTTTAATACAATTTAAGTCATTTTAATTAATTTTACATTGAATTCATATGTAAAAACACTTCAATCTTTTGTAGTGTTATAAACAAAAACCCAATTTTTTGACCACGTGAATAATTTTAAAATAATTACTACAACTTTTGTGTATTTAATTTTGAAAAATGGATTCCATATTTGGAATAACAAGGTACAAATTGTGTAAATAGTTAGTTTTTATTTTTATCATTATGAATATTAAATTTGGTAATTATTTTTATTATAGTGGTTAAAGGTAAATCGAGTAATTAGGGGTAAAAATAATATTATAAAATTACTTTAACACCTATAAAAATAATATTGGATGTTTAAAATTCGACCCTTATCATATATTGTTCGAAATAGAATTACTTCATTTCAACTTACCTATGAAAATGACATGAATGAAATAAAAACTAATGTAATGGACAAAGTGTCCCAATCTCTTTTTATATAAGTGTATTAGTTTTAATATATGGGTAAATGGGAGATAAAATAAACTATATATAGTCTTTGGAAATATAAAAGAATTATCCACATCATAAGAATTTATTTATAATTTTTAGAGATTACATAATTACAATTAATGATGACATAATAGTGATGTAGAAATTAATTTATTAATAGAAATATCAAAACAGTTGTTTTAAAAATGTTAAAAATATCATATGAACTAATTAATGTTCTCCATGAATTTTATAGGTTACTACGACATATTAGGATTTTGTTTAATTTTCTTTTTTGAATTTATCTTCTGTGTGAATTTTATTTAAGTTCTAATAAATCAATATTGTCAAAATTGAAACTATTGATATTTTATAATCATAACATTTTATTTAATTAATTAAAAATAATAAAAATATTTGAAAATTAAAAAGTGATAATTATAAGGCCTAAAATATCATTTAGTATGCATTTATTTACAATTAACACAACATAATTTCATATTTATTACCATTAAATATTTATAAAGTTAGTACCAAAATTAAACATTAATAGAATAACTATGGGTCAATTAAAAAGATAATGTTTAAATTGAAAACATAAGGTGTAAACAATTTATCAGTTGATGAGATTACAACCATATATAATCTTATATTTTAATTTAGGACACTTTTTTGGTTTTTGGGATGGGATTTATTATATTATGAATTAATAATTTTGAGAGTTTCCTAAAGTTCCCCTCTCATCTATTATAAAATGGAACCTCCTCCCTCTATTCTTTACACCGTTTTGAGCATTAATTCTCAAATACACCCTACCCATTACTCTTATAAACATCCCTAGTAACATTCTTGATGTTATGGTATTCTCAAAATACTAACTATAGTTACCGAAGTGAAAATTTAAAGTAGGCACGTCAAGAAAGAGGTAATCTCTTCAACTGATTAGTTCAAATTTATTTCTTCTTCTACTTCCTCTTATTTAGTTGTTTCATTATAAAGTAATAAAATTTGTATCACTAATAAACTTATATGTTATTATAAATATGTAACAACCCTATTTCACCTCTTATCCATCTTTCAAAAAATGAAATCATTGTTTGTGTGTGTGTATACGTACAGATTATTATCTCCACGTTGTGGTGTTATCTGTTTTACACCACCACCTTACTTAGATGGGTATAATTGTGGAAATAATAATAGTATATGATTATTATAACATCAAAATAATTTATAGATAATATACTCCATAAAATTCAATACCACTCAACAATTTTGGGAACTATATCGTCACTCATGCGTACATACGGATTACCATCTCCACGACGTAATGAGAATCATTCTCAATGTTAACAATTGAAGAATTATTATAAATAATATATAAGATATAATCATGAAATATATGATATAATAATTCTATTGGATTTATGTATACTTGTATATGTCTTTTACTTACTTATATTCAATTCAATAAGGAAACTAAAATAGCGTTCATGCGTACGTATGACCTACCATCTCCATGAACAGTGTATTCCAATCAATTTATCAATATATTATATATATATTTATATACTGAATATATATGATATATAAACCATGTTTTAAATTATATAAATCAGAAAATAATGATCTATGTAATAATATCATGAATTACAAGTCCAAACACGTATAATAAACAAAATGATTATTACAAAAACGTCATTTTGACATGGAATTGAAAAATGAACAGATAATATAGTCATAAGTGAATCATATATGAGATCATAAATTTTATTATGGTTTTGTTACAAGTTAATAATATATTTAAAATAACTATATATCAGTTTAAACACATATAAAAGAAATTGGATCTAAGGTAAGGGATAATTTTGAAATCTCATTTTTATCCGAGATTGCTTGTACGTAAGTATCTTCTGGGGATATATTCATCATCCATGTCCATGTTTTTTTAAAATGTTTTCAAAAAAAAATTACTATTATTTTATGTATGTTTAAATTCATTTTTACCCCCTTTTTACTTTTACTACATGGTATGGAAAGAATCTCTCTTTTGTTTACTATACGATGTACTTTTTGACTTTTCTGGTAAAAGTACGAGGAGAATGTTTTTTAACTTTATATAATGAATGGATATTTACGTCTTATAAATTCCTTATTTCCATGAATCCTCTTCTACAATATTTGATTTTTATTTTAAACTAAATTCTTTTCTTTTAAAATTTTATGACATTTTGAGAAAAGAAATCATTTTTGAAGTATAAAGGATATTTTCCTTAAGATTTAATTTCAAGTGTTTTATCAAAAAAAATTCCATATAAGATGACATCAGGTTATTTTTATATCCCTATTATAACATTTATTTTATTTTTTTATGATGTAATTAATTTGTATGAAGTCCATTTATCTTATATTGATTATGTTGTGATGAAATGATATTTAAGAATCCCATTTTATTTCAGGGGTTATTCTATGAGGAATGATTTTGTTTTTTTGGAACATGTAAGAATGATTTCATTATGAGATGGGTGGGACCTATATCTTCCACTAATTAATCGGGTAAAAATTTATTTATCATGAGATAAAAATCACTGGAATGGCAGTTAAATCTGGTTCAGTAATACATGTCTGGAATGACAAGTAAACCCAGTTCAGTAATGGACTTTGTCTACTATGATTGTCTTGGAAGCAATTCCTTGGATACTATGGAAATCATATTATGCGATTATTAGTTTTCCACAATTACATGTTTTATTCCAATTTTAATCTATCATGGTTAATTTTTTTTTATGATCCATGCCTTACGTACTTCCAAGATTTCTGACATTGCTCAAGATTTTGATGTTTAAAATTTCAGTTCATGTTTTTACGTTCAAATGTTTATGGTTTGTTTTATGTTCTTTATGTATACCCTTATTGATAATTTGAGCTCACTCTTTCTATGTTTTCTATTCCGCCGGATATAATGAAAGGTTTTATGTAGGAAAAAAATTGTGGAGATCTTTATGGGAGCTGATGAAGATCGTTCACCATGATTAGAAGATTATGTTTTGAGTTTCCAAAGACACTAAACTAATATGGAATTTGGGCATTTGTTTATATCATGTATTTAGTATTCCAAAAAAGTTATTTTATTTCCATGTACGTCAAGCCTGTGTCTCTAAATTCATATTCTTTAATATATTTTCTCTAAATAGTAAATCATGAAAAGAAACCACCTTTGACACCACTTTGTGATGAACCAAACCGTAATGCCCCTAAATAGGTGCCCCAAGCCCGGTGGGCCATATGGACTCATGTTAATCTTCCTGAATACCAGAAGATGCCGACTAGTAACGAGGGACTAGGGTGTGTTCATTGGAGGACTATGCCCTCATTATCAGCGTATAGCAAAACAAAATGAATATAAAAGAATAGTAAATAGAAGAATAAATATAAATGAAATAAGTAAAAAATAGAAGAAAACTGATGCAATAGATAAATGAGAATAATAATAACTATATCAAATGTAACAATGATGATGTAATGTCTTGTTACTAGTAAACTAGAAAACATGGATACCAGAAAACATGCACAAAATGTTCAATAAAGTAAAGGAAAACAAATACTACTCCAAGAATCCCGAGATCCAACTCAGTCATATGCTATCAAGCTCCATCCTATCAACACACAATCAAGTATTGGAAGTTGTATCCATCCCCTTTGTCAATACCTATAACCATGTAATCTACTTCGGGTACCAAACAACGCCCAGAGTGGGTGTGAGATAAATCTTAATGGTTCACCACCAATGGAGTCTAAAAAATGTATCCCATGTAATAGAATATAATAGTGTGCATGAATATATATATATAACTAAAGGAACCAGTATAATATAACTAAATAACCAAGTACCTTCTTTAGCACTCGACTGGTGTCTGAACATATAATCGGTTCATTAATTAATCAGTTACCATTTAATTTCAATATGTCACATGAGGCATAGGAAAAACTAACATCACCTTGTGATAGTATTAGTAGTGTTGGTCCCAAGATGTAACAAGGAAACTTGATAATTATATCCAGTGAGGGAGTTCCGGGGTAAACACTAAAGCAACGTAAACTCACAGAAATCTAACTCAATGGTATCTGAGTCTAAATAGGGGGTAAGAGTGTAATTCAATGATCCCAATCCATGTAATTCCATAATAATGCACCTACTGAGTCCTAGGATATCGACTAAGGTAAAATAGGGATATGAAAATACAAGGCCCTATGGGTTTCACCATGTCACCTACTAGTGAATGATGGATCAATGGAGTGTATCTGAGGTATCACATAATAATGAAAAGGACCCTACTGTAGTTTACCAGGCATCCATGGAATATAAAATAACCAGAGTCTAGGGGGTATCAACCTACGAATACTTTATAATTGAATCGGAATGGGGTTTCTAAGAATGAAGGTATTCTCCCCCAAATAATCTATGTTGAGTTTGAGTTAGTCAATTCCTATTTGATATTTTAATTAGGTAATAATTCATTTGGATCATGTCTTGTTGTCCATTAGTTTGGATACGTTAAGTAGAGTTGAAACCATTTATTTATTATTCCAAGCCTTGTCTTCTTTTAATGAAGATACGCCAAGTAGAGTTACAACCATTTAATCAAGTCTTTGTTTTCCATGAAGCCATATTCAATTATTGAGGTCCACACCACTACCTTACTTCAACATGGAAATGAATGCTACAGACATGTAACCATTATTTAATCTCTTTTAATAAGGATAAGTTATATACTTAGTATACATTCCATTTCACATTTCCCATTATACATTTAATAACTATTTTAAGCACTTACCTTAGATGGTTCAAGTGGTGATCATACATGGTACGTGCCATTATGAAATTCTAAGAAAAAACGATACATTTATTATAAGAAGACTCATATTTAGAATGGTCAAGCAAAGGCACACCCAAACGGTGTCCCAAATATGCCGAAACACTAAAAACCCAAATATGGCATAACCTTTGACATGTGGCAGATTGAGTTGTCATTATAACCGCTAACAACTAATCACGTATTTGGAAAGACCATAACCACACGATTCTAACGAGTATAATCATGGCATGTTTATTTAAGAAACAGTTTCCAATGAAATCAGTGGGCCCCACATGAACATTAAAAAAGAAACAATCTTTTGGGATGACATATAGGCCACCCACATTAGGTTTGTGGGACTCTCCTCCTCCGGTATCAGCCCTTGATTTTCCTCATATCACAGTAGATCTAAGAAAAGGTGAAAAAAGCCCAAATTGTGATATCTGGGTCGAGAGTGAAAGAGAAGAAGAATGGATATAGAGTACTCGAGCACCTAGAATTGAATATTCAACATGATGAACAGAAGCTCCATTGGATGCTGGTTGAAGGATATATCTTGAACCCTAGCTTTAGACTTTAAAAAGCACAAAATGGGTGAAAATTGAGGAAAACTCTAATAACCTGATATTTTTATGAAATATTTTCTTTAAATAATTTTTATTTTTAAGATGATTTGTTTTCATGAAATTGTGAGTTCAAACGAACCACAAGATTTCATTAATATTAAATTTCCATTATTTCATAGACGTTAGGTTAGCGGGAATAATTATAACTAACATAAGAAAATGCATTATTAATTTATTGGCTATTTAATTTTTATAAAAATTATAAATGAATTAGATATTTTTATTTTTTAGTGAATTTAATTTGGTTATTAAATTAATGAGATGTAAGTTTTATAGACTTAAGAAAAAAATTTATATTCATCCAATGGATATTTTAGTCTAGGTTATGTATAAAACCCTATTTTATGTATAATAACATTTTTTTAAGTTTAATGTTACACCTTTGAATGGAGAACCCATTTTAAGTTAATATTTTGACACATTAATAATTTATATATGACCATATAAAATTTTTATTTTTAAGTGATATATAAACATTTTCTTTTGATAACATTCTCATACTTTTCTGATAACTTTCTAGTTTTGAAGAGTAGTAAAAATATGCTAAATTTTAACTAAAACAACATTTTTCTTCGAGATAATTTATATTGCTGAATTATAATATTGAATTGTTTTAAAGTATAAATAGTATATATTTTCACTATTTAACATAATTTATGCCATTATAATTAATTTTACATTGAATTCATAGGTAAATACATTGCAATCTTATGATATGTTTTAACTTTTAAAATCTATTTTCTCATTTCAACATCAAGATTAATTTTAAATTAACTACTACAACATATGTGTTTAGATTTTGTAAAAATGGATTCTATATTTAGAATCAGATGGTACAAATTTTTTGAATAGGAACCATTTATTTTTTGGACATTATGAACAGTATCTTCAGTAATTATTTTATTTACCATGGTTAAAAGGTAAATATGGTCAACAAGGGTAAACAATATGAATAATTTAATAGTATAAAACTAACCTAAAATGGTTCATAATACTATTGGTTGAGATATTTATGACCATTATCATCTTTTTGTCGATTTTGGGACCCCATGGATTCACATGGATGTGAAAATGACAATTTATAAGAATTAATTTAAACTAAAGATAATTATAAACAAAGCACATATACATTACTAAATCGATTTAAATATCTAGTTATATACCTAATCTCCATGTCTACAAGTATTAATTAGTTAGATTAAAATATTTCCTACATCATGGTATTTTATATATAATTTTTAGACATTATATAAATATATGTATTCATGACACAATTATGATATAGTGATTACCTCATTAATGAATGATTCAAATAAATGAATTTATAATTATTAAAAAGTTTTAATATGGTTATATTGATATTATAAAATAATTTTCATGATGATATTGATATATTATATTTAATTTAATGCCTTAGTTTTGAAGGAATCATGGTGTTATAAATTTTTTTATAAAATCAAGTATGAATAGTGTCCAAAATTGACACAATTCATAACTTAAAACATAAAATAGTTTATTAAATGATATTAAATTCAAAAAAAACTATGACTAAAACAATGGTTAATATATGTAAACATATTTCATAAATAACTTTTGTGGGTCTTTTGAAGTGATATTATAGATACATTAACCCTGAATGTGTAAATAACATGATATCATGGTAAGATTAAAAATGGTAAATTAAGTGTTAAACCCAAAATATATGCATAAACAAATATTCTAAACATGTATAAACATTATTTTATTATGGTTATTCGAACCAAAATCATATTATATTAAAATTAACTAATTTTTGGACAAATTTTAGTCGAAATATAATTTATAATTAATTAATATTTTGAGAGTTTCCTAAAGTGTACCTCTCTTCCCTTATAACAGGGAACCTCCTCCCTCAACTCTTCACTCCATTTTTAGCCTTCATGCTTGGAAAAACCCAACCATTTATATTATCAACATCCCTAGTAACATTCTAAAGGTTATGGTCTTCTTAAAAGACCAACTGTAGTGCCCTAATAGGAAATCAAAAGGAGGCACGTCAAGGAATAGGTAATCACTTCTATTGATTATTTCAAATTTATTTCTTCTTCTACTTCCTCTTCTGTAGTTTTTTAATTATAAATTAATAACATTAGTACCACTAATATACTGAGATGTTATTATAATTATCAAAAATCCCTATTTAACCTTATAACCATCCTATGAAAAATGAAATCAACACGCGTGTGTATGTGTGGCTTACCGTCTCCACATTGTGGTGTAGACTTCTTTTCACAACCACCTTAAATGGATGGGTATAATGGTGGAAATAATAACTATATATGAGTATTATAACATGATACTAATTCTGAGATACTATACACCATTCACTTTAATACCATTCAATAATTATGGCAATGATATCATCGCTCGTGCGTACGTATGGCTTCCCGTCTACACGGTGTGATTCGATTCATTTTTCATAATCCTCATTAAAACATGATTATATAAATGAATTAAATGAACAAGTATTTTATATATTATACTAATACATGCTATAAATTATATAACTACAACCTAAAATATGAATAAGATCTTATCTGGCCAAACTTACATAGGAACATAAAATACCCAAATAACGAGTAACAATGTAATGTTACTAAAAACGGATGAAAATATGATAATAAATATTATCATAAAAATGAATATTATTTTTGAATAAATCATTAACATTATTTAAATCATTATACATAATATTTGTATACATACGAAGCATATTGGACTTATGCTAAGGGATTACATTCCCAATCTTGTTTTATCCAATATTGTTTATTTCTAAGTATCTACTGGGGATATATTTAACATCCACATCCATGTTTTCTAAAAACATTCTCATAAAATGTGTACTATTATTTTATATATGTTTAAATTCATTTTACTCAGTTTTACATTTACTGCATGGTTTGGAAGTAATATTTCTTTTGTTTACCATACAAGGTACTTTTTTACATTTCCATAAAAAGTACGAGGATAATGTTTTTTAACTTATATGAAATGAATAGGTTTTTACATCTTTATAAAGAATTATTTCCATGAATATTCTTCTACACATTTATAAGTTTATTTTCAACTAAATTATTTTCATGTAAAATTTTAGGACATCTTGAGAAAATAAAAAAAATTAAAGGTGGAAGGATATTTTGTTCAGGAATGAAGCTCTTGTGTTTTATCAAAATAATTTTCCATCTAAGATTAAATAGGTTTATTTTTCTGTCCCTATTATTAATATGATTTGATTATGTTTATTATGGAATGTTATTTTCTAAATCTAATTATTTTATATCCATTATGATGGAATTATGTTTAAGAATCCCATTTGATTTCATGGGTTATGTTATGGTGAATGTTTCTATATTTTTGGGGAACACGTAAGAATGGTTCAATTATGAGATGGGTGGGACCTATATCTCCCTCCAATGAATTGGGTAAAGATTAATATCTCTTTAGATAGACATGGCTAGAACTAAAATTTAATTAGGTTCAGTGATACAGGGCTGAACTGTGGAGAAATCAAGGTTCAATAATTGACATTGTCCGTTTTTATGGTCTTAGAAAAGAGCCTTAGATAATATGAAATGATTTTATATGATTATATATGTATAACACAAAATAAAAAGTCTTATGTTTTTAATATTTTGATTAAATTTAACTTTTATGATTCATCCCATGATATGATATTGTGATCTTTTATATGCAGGATAAGATTCTCAAATGTTATTTTCTTATGAATATGATTTGATTATTATTTCATTTATTATCAATACTGAGAATTTGAGCTCACCATTTTATATGTTTCTATTCCTCAGGATATAAAGAAGGGTATTAAGTGTGATATGAAAAGGAATCTACATATGATGAAATAAACAGGAGACAATGTAGCTGTTTTATGAACCAGTTGATTATGTTTCCCAGTTTCTAAAAACACTACACCTATATGGTCGTTTCATGGTTTTGTTACATGTTGTAATTAAAACAATCCAATTGTGAAGTGATATCAATGTATATAAATAATGGATCTCTATAGTTGGTATCATTGTAAAGGTATAGAAAACCGTTGGAAACTAGGATGAGAAAGCCTAAAGGATATGTCTATGTCTTGGATACAATCCTAGTGTTTAAAAAATGAGCATTAATAATCGAGTATAAACCCTATTGTGTTCTAAATTGAAATTTTATTCTTGATTAGGTGGTTATCCTATTATGATCAGTGTTTCTCGCACTATGATTCTTGGTTTTAGTCAATAGTTGGAACCCAAAGGAACATGTTAATGCTGAATGCGACAGGTAATGCAATGATTGTCCCCATGAGCAACTGAATGTTATGGTAGATGGAATTAACAATCTTTTAGCCATGCTCACACAACTTTCTTATGATATTAATCATATCAGACTTCCAAACGAACAAAGGAGGAAGCAACATTCTGTTGAATCCTTCATGAGGTAGCAACCACCATAATTCAGTGGTTCTTTTAAACCATTAGTGGCCGAACAATGAATCAGCACCACTGGAAATATATTTTAAGTTCTAAAATGATCTGAACATAATAAATCCATCTTATTAGTATATTGTTTGGAAGGTGAATCTGATCAATGGTGGTATTTTATCAAGAATAGGAGGAAAAGAGATGAAATTGAGTCCATGGAATGGGACGAGGTGAAGAACGTGTTTTTCATCAAGTACATTCCTCATATTCTTCGAACAAGGATGGGGAAGGATTTCCTTGAACTTAATAAAATGGATTATGAATTTTTTTGTACTACAAATTAAATATTATAGAACTTACAAGGTATGATTCTAGAATTATTATCCAACTTAAGAGAAATATTGATTAATTCTTTAGTTCATTAAAACCTTGTCTCTGAAGGGAATTATCCATAAGGGATGTCAATAGTTACTAGGAAATTGTTCAATATTCTCTCAAGGTTGATATGGAGATCGGATTAACCCCTCAGTCACATGGGTTTGATAAGAAGATGAAAATGGAATTCAAAAGAAAATATAAACAACACACTAAAAAGAACTTGAGTTTTCCTTTATGATCAATGTTAGAAAACAAACATGGATGGAATTGTCTTAAAGGAACTATTAAATAATTTTAGTGTGGAAAATAAATTCATCGGTAAATTTAATGTCGAAGTGATAGGATTAAGATGTCCAATGATTCGAAAAAATAAAATGATACATAGAATGAACCTCCTACACTTCAATGTTTCACGTGCATGGAAATGGGGAATTATGACAATAAATGCTCTAATACAATGGTTATTGATGATGATAGACTCAAAAAATCCATAAGGCCAAAGACAAATGTAAATCACATGCAATTACTATCGGCGATGAGGAGTAAGATAATGAAATGGTGAAAAGTACAATTATAATCCACTATAAATTAGAAAATGTTTTATTTGATTATAGATCCTTCCACTATTTTATTTCTATATAATTTTCACAGGGAATCTACATATAACCTCAACAATTAGATTTTGATTTTGCTGTGAAAGGTCCTAGTGGCATAACAGACTCATCAAAATATTTAAATTCTTCTCCAATTGATGTTTGTGGGAAAGTGATTTCTAAAAATATTGTGATCCTCCTTATAGTGGAATTTGATGTGATTCTTATCTTGTATTGGATTTTTTTATATGGATCTCATATCAACTTCTAAATAAGGGAACTGAAATTTCAAATTCAAGATCAATCTATGATCATCTATCGATGCAAGGATGAATATAACCTTCCAATATAAATTTATTCCATCTTATGAGTTTTGATTCCAATATATGAAGGTTTTTTTATCTCAAATGGTTGGGGATAAAATCATGATTATTAATACGACCATCATATAAGAGTTTGATGATGTCTTCCCAGAGGTAATTCTAGGTCTTGCAACCAATTTTGTAGTTGATTTTTCAATATAACTCATATCGGGTGACATGCCTATTTCAAAGACACCTTATAGAATGGACCCAATAGAGTTGCATGAATTGAAGAAGAAACTTCAATAGAATCTTGATAAGGGATTCATAAACCCTAGAGCATCACCTTGTGGATCCCATGTGCTTTTTGTTAAGAATAAATACGGATCAAGGACACTTTTCATTGATAATCGAGAACTTAATAAGATCACTATCAAGAAAAAAATACCATTCCTCCTGCATTGATGAATTATTTGACTAACACAGAGCTAAATACTTTTCCAAGATTGATCTTTGTTCAGTAAATCATAAATTGAGGGTCAAAAGGAGTATATACCAACAACTGCATTCTATAGAAGGTATGGACACTATGAATCTATTAAGATGTCTTTTGGTCTTACTAATTCCCCTGCTATCTTCATGGATCTTTTGAATAGAGTCATTAGAGACTATGTTGTTCAGTTTTTGGTAGTCTTTATAGATTATATTCTTGTCTATTCATAGAGAAATGATGAACATGAAGATCACATTAGAAATTTACTAAAGACCCTATGAAAGAATATGTTATATGCCAAATTTACCAAGTGTGAATTTGGGGTTAAAAAAGATCCATTTTTGGGTCACATAATCTCAAGAGAGGGGATATATGTGGATCCAACAATAACAGAGGTTATTGAAAGATGGTCGGGACCAACAACAGCAACTGATATCTGATGTTTTATTGGATTGGATATATATTATTGATGTTTTGTGAATGATTTTTCATGATTATCTATTCCACTCACCAATTGGACTCATAAAGGAGTTATGATCATTTGGATGGAGGAATGTGATGATGATTTCAATGATCTAAAAAAGGACATCCAGTGAACTTGTACTGACACTACCTTATATTGGAGAATGGTTTTTGATCTATAGTGAATCATCCAAGAAGGTTATGGGGTGTGTTCTCATGAAAAATGATATGGTGATAGCTTTTGGCTCAAGACATTTGATAATACATGATAAAAATTACACAACTCATGATTTGTAGTTAGCTGCGGTAATCATTGCATTAAAAATATCGAGGAATTATCTTTATAGTGAAAGTTGTTATATTTATACTAATCAAAAACGTTTAATGTTTATTTTCACACAAAAGGAGCTAAATATTTTCCAAACAAAATGGTTGTACTTGATTAAACATTATGCTTGCTCAATAAGTTACCACCCTGGGAAAGCAAACAAGGTTGGAGATGATTTGATTTGAAAAGACCTTGCTAGCTTATCCATGATGAGGATCACAAAAGATCCAATATTTACATATTTTCAAATGATGTTTGTTGAAATTTTAAATGGGATAAATCTTATATTTCTCAAATGAATATTTAACCATCTAAACAAGTGAGATTTAATGAGGCACAGAAGGAATATGTGGAGTTATAAAATAATTTGAGAAAAATTCTCTATTTCAACCTTGATTATAATGAAAAAATAAGGTTCGGGAACTAGGTTTGTGTTCCCCCCATAAAAAAATTAAATAAGGAGCTATTGGAAGAGGCTCATAGTTCTTCATTCTCTATTCACACTAGAAGCAAAAATATGTATACGGACCTAAAAGAGTACTTTTGGTGGGATGGCATGAAAAGTGATGTTGCTTAATATGTCTCACGATGCATGGTTTTTCAATAATTTATGGTTGAGAGATAAAAGTATAAGGGGATGTTACAACCATTACCCATACCAGAATGGAAATGGGAATAAATCACTGTGTAATTTTTATAGGACTTCCCAAAACATCAAATGACAATAATTCTATTTGGGTTTTAATTGATCTTCATACGAAGTCAATACACTTCATTTCTATTAGAGAGGATTTCTCTCTTGATCAACATTACCTGATATATGTAAAGAAATTGGTATTATTGCATGGAGTACCACTTTACATTATATATGACCGAGATTTCAGGTTTACCTTGATGTTTTGGTGATGCATTTAGCATGCTCTTGATAGAGAGTTATGTTTCAACACTTCCTATATTCTTCAGACAGACAGTCAGTCTGAGGGGACAATTCAAAATCTGGATGGCATGTTGAGAGCTTGCTCTAGGGATTCCAAAAGTGGTTGGGATTAACAACTACCATTATTGGAATTTTATTACAATAATAGATTTCACTATAGTATTCAGAAGGATCCTTGTGAAGCCCTTTATGTAAAGAAGTGCAGAACTCCAAGTTTATGGGATGAAGTTGGGGAAAGAAAGCTATTAGGACTTGATCAGGTTGATGAATTGGCAGAAAAGTTCAGATTAATTCAAGAACACATAAGAGTTTCTAAGAGTTGACAAAATGTTATGCTTACAACTGAAGAAATGACCTTGAGTTTTATGTGGGTGATAACATGTTCTTATGAATATCTACCTAGAATAGAGTAATGAGATTTGGAAAGAAGGGAATGTTGAGCCCTTGGTATATCGGTCCTTTTGAAATACTGGATTGTGTTGGGAATGAAACTTACTAATTGGCGCTTCAAACAAATCTCTCTCAAATTCATGACGTGTTCCATGTACCTATCCTCATAAAGTACATACTCGATCCTCCAAATGTTCTATTATTAGAAGTCATACACCTGGAGCAAGATCATAATTATAAAGAACAACTAATAGAGATTCTGGATTGTAGCAAAAAAGTTTTATGAAATAAGACAACTCTCTAGGATAAAGTTTGGTGGAGGAACCAAAAATTTGAATAAGCTACCTTAGTATTTGAGGACATGATGAGGGAGTGGTATCTGAATCTTTTTTATTACAAGTGATGAATTTCGAGGGCAGAATTCAGTTCAAGGGGGGTAGAATATAACACCCGGATGTTTTTAGGAAATATTTACTTTAAGTAATTTTTATGTAGGTTTGAGATAATGATGTAGATGCTAATTTACAATAGGGTAGTGAATTATATGTTTAAAAACATTCATTTTTTAACTATAAGTAAAACTATGTTTAACAAGGTTAAACAAGGTAAATTCACAAGAAATCTATTAGTTCTACAAACTTTCTAGGTTCTAGAAATATGGTTCCGAAAATTAAACTTAGGAAAATTTTACCAGGAAAATATTCTACCTTAAATCGTTTGGATTATTACTTATTAGAGTATTAAAAATTAATAGAATGTATAAGAAGATTATACTTTCTAACATTGTCAAAACACAACAGAAATAAACATGAAACAAAACAAGTATAAAGTATGAAAAATTTTAACCTAAAGAGAAGGGTATCCAATAAACATGGATAAAGGTCACTTGATTTATACATTCAATAAATTATATCTTACCCTCACATGGGTAATCACTTGATAGTAATATCAGAATCTGTCTTGCTTTCCCGGCAATCCCACGAATATTTAGATAGTTGACACCTCTGTCTTCTTATCCCTGAATTCCCTCGAACATTAAGGTAGTCGGAACCTCTGTCTTCATATCCCCGAAAGCCCGTGATTGTACACAGAAAAAATTGGTGTCATAAGAATCAAGATGAACAAGATGTTCAGTATGCACACAGTGTGAGAGTCTCTCCCTCTAGAATTCACTTCAGCCGCATGGAATCTCTAGTTTGATAAATTAGTTTTTCTCCATTTTGAGATCTTTCAAATGAGCTATTATTTATAAGAACTTCTCTAATGGTCGGCTCCATCCTCCAACAATAATATTTTATCTTGAATCTTGGAGGGAACTATACCCAAGTCACACAAACAACAGTTAGTTAGAAACAGATAGTATGGCATCATTTCATAACTATAACAAGTGTAAGAAAAATAAGGTTTCTTAACTAAATCTAATTTTTAGAGTCTAAGGAAAAATAAGGTTCGAAGTCTATCCAAATAAACATTTAGAGTATATAAGTCAGTGAAATTTGGAATCTGTTTTACAAAGAATTTGGAATCAAAATTCTAAAGATTTTGAAGTCTGAATTCCTATGTATTCATACTCTGAATTATGATGAATTCGGAGTCCAAATTCTGAGGAATTTGGAGTCAGGATTAAGTGTAATTCAAAGTTCGAATTCAGAGGAATTTGGGCTCTAAATTTTTAGAGAATTAAGAGACAGAATTTTTGATAATTTGGATTCATAATTTCATAGAATGTGGAGAATAAATTTTAGAAAATTTGTAGTCTAAATTTCAGATAATTCATATTCTAAATTTTAGTGAATTTGGATTCTAAAAAAAATGCTCTACATCCAAGGAAATGTAATTTTCTGAGGTTTTAGATGTGAAACCTAATTTTTCCTTAGAAATAGAATGAGTTAGTTTTAGAGAGACTATAATATGAACAATAAAAACATAGGTAAGGATAAAATTCACTTAGAGAAGGGAAATTTTCCTCAGGGAATGGAAATTATCCTTAGAGAATGGAAATTTTCTATTATGAGAATAATCTTTAGGGAAAATAAACATTCCTTAAGATAAACTTTTTGTGATTTTAAAAACATAGAGGAATGGAAAATTCATATGGAAATATTATTTACTCAACAATATACCCCCTTTGGGAAAGCACACACATCCTTACGAAATAGAATATTAGGACATTGAATTTTCCTTTATGAACATAAAATAAAAACATATATCCTTTTACTTATACATCGTTTTGAATACCACTAACTCCCCCTTAGGTTTTGAAATCCCTGAGAATTGTATTCCTGAATTCGTTAAAGAGATTTTTCTTTTTCTTGTCTAAGGAAATATTCTTTGTTTAAAATCCCCATTATAAAGGCTTCCCTAACTTAAGGAATTCTCTTCTTTTCTTAGTATTCTTTTTATCATTCCTTTATCCCCCTATTTTATTTTAAAAAATGAATAAAGGGAATGGAAAATATATAGTACCTAAAATAATAGTATAATACAAAAAAATATATGATGAACCACAAAAAAAATCATTATGATTGAAAGGATTTGTACAATGAAGGAAATACAGCAAAAGATCATATTGGTAAAAAATTCATCTTTCTTTCTCCTTCGGCATTAACTTATTTACAATGGTTTTCAACTTCTTAAGCTCCTAGTGATCCTATACAACATGCTTGTGTAGCTGATCCTGGTCTTCAATTTTCTTCTCAATGGCTTTGATCTTTTCTTATTGAGCCTTAATAATATATTCTTGATCTTTCATAAGATCTTCTTTTTTATTGAGTTTTTATTCTAACCCAATTATATGATCTCTTTTCTTTTACAATTCAAAGAAACTGAATTAAGCATCACATTCAGATCATTGACTTCCTACATCCAGGTTATTTTTTTATATATTTAGTTTTTCCTCAAAACATTTAATAATATCTTTGAAATTTCTATATTAGGTTTCAAAATCATCTTTCAAACATTCTTGAAAGTCATCAAGGATTCTCATCTCTTAAATTTTTTTCCTTGACCACTTTGTGATTTCTTTGCATGATCTTTTGTAAGCTTCAAAACCAATGATGAAGGATTTGAAATCAGCCTCAATCCTGAAAAACATATCCATAATCATGGAAACTGAATCTGACTTATGATTAAAAAAGTGATTAAGAAACCTGCACCTTGATACTATTCTCAGGAAAAATGGAATGGTATAAACCAACTTCTTTAAAGATTGGACTACAAAGTCATGTCCCAGAGAGGAAGATTCTGAATCAGATTGTTTATTTGGTGAGGATTCTTTTTCTTTCTCTTCATTCTTTCTCTTTGATATACCACCAACCTCTTTCTTTGACACTATATATTTACAAGGTGTATGAACCAACACTTGTTTCCCCTTATCAGCTTTCGAGATGCACTATTCTGCTTTTGGTGATCCATATTCATTATTAGATAGTTGAACTATCTTATCTTACTCAACTTTTTATTTATTGTAATCTTCCACTAGATCTTATTACTAAATGAAGTCATGGTTTCTTATTTTATCATCAGATTGTTTATTCAATTCTTCCTTCATTTTATCTTATTTTTCTTGTGAAATATGTTTAGTTGATTCAACGTCAAAAGTTTTGATTGAATGTTTTTCAGAAGTACTCTACATATCATGATATTCCTATACATGTCTTATTATATCATCTATATCATCACTTCCTTCTTATTATTCTTCTTCCACTTCCTCTTCCTAAAATATTTCTTCTTATTCATCAGGTTCTGGAATCACCATCTTCTTTATAGGAGTCACTGGAACTGGTTTTCACAAAAATGAATCAGGAATCTTGAATTGTTCAGTGGATTTCACAACATCCTTGAGAAGATATTGAACAATATCGGCTTCAGACATTTTTTTTCTTTTTCTTATTTTCATTGTATTTCTTCTCAAGATCCTGAGAAACATTAAACATTAATGAATTTGCCTCAGTAGAGTCCAAGACAAAATATGATCCCCTTCCTTCTTATTCTTCTTTTCTTATATCCACTGGGCAACCACTTCATCTGGGTAAGTCTTTTTCTTCTTTGGCTTAGGTGGGGTTGATTTATTTTCCTTAACAGCATGATATTTTTCTTCCTTTTGCAGTTCTGTCACCCTTCAGTTTCTTTTCACCCTTCTTTAAAAGAATAAGTGGATACATAATTATTTTTGATTTGATATTCCCATTCTTGATATTAATTATTGTAATCAAGACATACTTTATCAAATTGGTCTTCCTGAGTTTCACCAGAAAATCTATAATATATATATCACTCTTCTTTATGGAGTCCTTGTCTCCTTTTCATAGAATAAGAAATCTTGGAACCCATAACTCTAAGATCTGATAATTTCTAGAGATATGGAACATATTCTAAGTCTTCACTCCTTTAAAACCAAGGCACTCTATTTCATTTTCATAATCAAATGAACCCGATACATCTGGTAGCTAATGGGTATAGAATACAGCTTCACCCTTGAATGGACTTCCAATTAGAATGGCAGCCTTAATGTAGGAAAGGGAATATGACTTTCCATAGCTCTTAAATGAAAACTTCTATCTCCCTACTTTATTGAAGAAACATATTGTCTCATAAAATTCTACCAGCAACTCTAGATAAACTAGATCTTATGCCTTCGATTTGGATTCACATAATCTCTCCCATCCATTCATCTTGAATTCTTTCGAGATAAAATAATGATACCAAGAAAAGAATTTTTCATCTACTGCCCTTTCTCGGTATATATTCCATTTAGATATTTCCTATACTAACGATATTTGATTATGAGGATAATGTTCTAAACACATTCTGATTTGAGGAAAACTTGATGATTCAGAATGGGCTTTATGTAGAGGAGTAGAGCTCCATCATGGGAAGGCTTGAAAACCGATGTGGGACAACCATCAGGGGTTCATTATATAGGATTTTTAAGGGACAATTCATCTTCCAAAAAAGATACAATGGTGGAAACAAACTTGTTCATATCTATCATTTGAGATGATAGCTGAAGAATGAATTTGGTAGGTTTCAATCTTTTGAGGTTTTAAGATTAAAATTCAAATTTTAGGAAAAGTGAATCTGAAAAATTTTCTTAATCAAGATGAAAATACCATCGTGTAAAAAATGTATTATGAAAATTTAAGACATGACACATACTATCTGGAATGATACTAAACATATGAGTAATAAGAAAAATTCATCTTGAAGAACTATATATTTTGGAATATTTTATTAATGAATTTTTTTTAAATTTTGGGTTTTTTACTACGAAAATTTTGATTAAGAAAAAATTTGATCACAAAAATTTGATTAATAAAATTTTGAATACGAAAATTTTTATTAAGTAATTTTTTACTATGAAAATTTTGATTGTGAAAATTTTGACAGCGAAAATTTTTATTATGCAAATATTAACTATGAAAATTTTGATTAGGAAAATTTTGACTACGAATGTTTTGATTATTTTTTTTAAAAAAAATTACTTATCATGAAAAAGTACTCCCTCTATAAAAAGATGTTACTTACTCTAAGGAGATAGATTTAAACAAGAAGGTAATATGAATGATTACTTAACAGTTATAATTTGTAACTTCTATTTAATGTATTCAAATCTATCGAAAGGTAATTATTTTGTGAAATTATCGGCAAGTTGATCTTGTGTTCTGATAAATGGAACAACAATAACTCTTTTTTTTTTGTGATCTCAGTGAAAGTGATGCCTAATATCTTTTTGTTTTTCATGAGAATGATGTGTAGGGATTTTACGTAGAGAAATGGCACTTTTGTTATCACACAAGATCTGTGTTTTGGTAAAACTCACACCATAGTTTGTGAGAGTGGGTTGCATCCACAACATTTGAGCACAAAAACTTCCAACTGCTACATATTCAGCTTCAGCAGTGGAAAGTGCTACTGAGTGTTGTTTTTTTGCATGACCAAGAAACTAATGAATCTCCTATAAAGTAATAGGTTTCAGTTTTAATTTTCCTATCCAATCTACATCCACCAAAATCTGCATATGAAAAAACATTTTAAAACAAAATCATTTCCAGAATTATAAAACAGTGTTAAATACATGGATCCCTTTAAATAGAAAAAAATTATTTTCACTGCTTTTAAATGAGATTTCTCGGAATTGAATTGTAATATTACACATTGGCATACTAAAAACATTATGTTTGGATGACTAGCTATAAATTATAGTAAACTTCCAATCATACCTCTAAATTATGTTTGATCTACTAGTTTCCCAACTTCATCAAGATCAAGATAGTTTGAGCTACCAATCTGAGTACTTATACTCTTAGTGTTGTAATATCCATACTATTTAGGAAGAATTTAATATACTTTTTTGAGATATATAATTTCCATCTAGTTTTTGAGAAATTTGATAACCTAAGAAAAATGTTAGATCACCCATCATACTCATTTCAAACTCATGTTTTCAAATATTTTCAAAAGAATAAATTAAAGGTTGCTGGGTTGAACCAAATATAATTTCATCAACATAAATTGGAAAAATCAAAAAAAATCTTATCTTTCTTTATAAAATGTTTTGGGTCAACATTTCCCTTAACATAATTATTTTGTAACAAAAATCTTGTAAGTCTATCAAACTAGGATCATGGGGCTTGTTTAAGTACATATAATTCTTTAGTATGTTTAAAAACATGTTTTGGATGTTTTAGATCCTCAAAACCCGAAGGTTGTTAAAAAAATCCTCTTTAACATATCGATTAATGAAAGCACATTTTACATGCATTTGAAAAAGTTTAATGTTGAATAATTCTGCAAAGGCATGTAAATTATGAATAGATTCAACTCTAGATACTGAAGCATAGGTTTCTTCATTGTATATTCTTTCTTATTGATTATAGACTTTAACAACTAATATTGCATTATTTCATACAATGATTCTATTTTCATCACACTTATTTATGAAGTCTCATTTAACTCCAATAACAGAAGTTTCCATTATTATTTCAACCAAGATCCAGACCTTATTTCTTTCGAATTTATTTATCCTATCTTTCATGGATTTAATCCAATCATCATCACCAAAAGATTCATCAGTGCTCTTTGGTTATAATTTGGAAAGGAATGATCGACTTTATAATTCATTTATTAAGGAACTTATAGTCCTCACAAGTTGACTTACATCACCAATGATACTATCACTAGGATAATTCAGAAGAAACAACTGATTTGGGTTTTTTAAATCTTATTCATCAATATATTGTAGAATATATTCTGGGGTAAATGCTTTAGAAACATTTTCTTGAACATTTTCCTTATCAAAATAATATTCTATCAAGGGTTTAAATAAGTTTTTGAAAATACATCTGAAGATGTATGTTGAGGTTATTTAAAAATAGAATGATATGTTTCATCCAATTTAACACGTATAGTTTCTTCAACAGTATAAGTGTTTTTATTAAAAACTAGATAAGCCTTAGAAGTTGTGGAGTAGCCTAGGAAAATTACTTAATCAGATTTGGGTGAAAATATAAGTAAATTATCTTTAGTATTCAAAATCAATACTTTACAACCCAATACATTGATGTAAGAAAGTATAGGTTTTCAACCATTCCATAGTTCGTAGGGGTTTTTTTTAAGAAAAGTTCATATTATGACTCGATTTATAGTATAGAAAGAAGTAATAATAGAAGTAGAAAAAAAATGTTTAGATATAGAATATTCACTCAACAAGGTTCTAGTTATCTCTTGAAGAATCCAATTTTAGATTCCAATTACACCATTATGTCGAGGTTTTCTTGGTGCTGAGAAGTTAGGAGTAATTATTTTTTACTACAAAATGTTTCAAAATCAGAATTTTGAAATTCTCCTCCATGATGACTATGAATAGTTATTTATGGAAGATTTTTCTTATTTTTAACTTGGGATGTAAATTTTTTGAAATAAAATAAAAATAAGATTTCTTTTCTAGAAAATAGACCCATGTGAATCTAATGTAATCATAAACTAAGAAAAATACATAATATTTGCCTCCAATACATCCATTTTGTGTTGGTCCAAAAAGATCTATCTTCACTAACTATAATGAATCAGTAGTTGAGACATCAATGATTGATTTAATACATTATTTTTTTTTCTTTTATATTGACAAGGATCACTAAATTTTGAATAATCAAATCAATGCTCTGGTACATCCATAAATAGTATTTTCATTGAGAGTTTTCATAGGTTTCTATGGTTACAGTGTCCAAACATTCTATTCCATAACCAATATTGATCTTCCATTGCACTAAGGAAAGATAGATCTTGGCTCCAAAGGTCTTCTATGTTTCGTGTGTATAAATTCTCATTTCTATTGATGAAAGAATAAAATCATCCTTGGAATTGTGTACTGAGCACTTATCATTCCTAAAATTCACAAGGTAACCTTCATCACATTGTTGTATTAGGATAACTCGGTTGTTCTTAAGATCCTTAAAAAATAAATAATTCTAAATCAATGTTTTTAGAAAGAAGTACAATGTTACGTATACAAAACATTTCTCTCTGAGCATTATCTCAAAAAGTTACTTTTCCTCCTTTTGACTTAATATTATTATCAAAGATGTTTTTGTTACCAGTAATATGCTAGGAACATCCACTATCTATTTACAATGTATTTATATTGGTACTATATTTATTTTATTAAATATAAAAGTGTTAGACTTTTGGAATTCATAAATTCTTGGATCTGAAAATTTCAGAATGAAAGTTTTTAGGTATCCACATTTTCATAGAAAAGTAAGTTTTATGAAAACCTAAAGACATGGTTTTATTTAAAGAACATTTTTTTCCCAATGTCCACCACATTGACATTTAGTGCAGAATGGTGTAATTTGATTAACAAAATATATATTACTAAAAACTGGTTTAGAATGAGTATGACCAAATCCAGAACTATTCCTCAGAGGTTGAATTTGGGAATAAATCTTGTAAATATTTTTCTTACTAGAGGTAAATTTTGACAAACACTTCTTTAAGGAAAATATTTCTAACCATAGTTTTATAACCACATTTTTATCCACAAAAACATTAATTTTAGAATTTGAGTTAGTCTCTTTAATATTCTTCATAGAAATTACATTTTTAAGATCCATAAAATTTTATCCTTCTCAGAATTAACTTTCTCAAGGTTTTTGGAAATACATTTTAAAACCAAAAATTTTCTTATCAAGATCACTAGAATGATCTGTTATTTATTTAGTTAAAATATATATTCTAGAATTTTCCTTGTAAATATTTTTTTTGAGTTTATAATTTTTATTCATAACAAGTTTAGAAAACCAAGACACTTCTTCATAAAAAGGAAATGTGTCATCTTCATCAAAAAAAGATTATTCATTTGAAGATTCATAATATTTATCATCAGTATAATTTGAATTTAATGATACATTATAGATATATTCTTTATTGTGTACCTTGGCCATTAGACAATGATTTTCAATGGGTATCTTGGATAGTAGACCAAGATTCTTATGACTCTAAGATTCATACTCTAATGATTTATCAGAAGAGTCTCCACCATTGGAACTCTTGGTGTCATAGTATTTCAAAATATTCTTAGCATTATCCTTGTATTACTTCATTCTATTCCTCTCAGAATGTTATTCCATTCAATCCTTTTTCTTATTCATTGGAAAATTCGGCCTGATATGCCCTGTTCTTTTGCATTCATAGCATCTATATTCTTAATCATTCTTGTATTCTCCTTCATTCTACTTATATCTATACTAAAAGTCTTTTTTCCAACTATCTTGTTCATTCTTTGAGAATGATTTGTTAGTTCATTCTCACTATGTTCACTTTCACTAGATTCTGATAAAATCGTGACTTTCTTAGACATATATCTTATAACCCTTTTTGGTGTCATGGATTTAGTAGTAGAGATAGATACACCTCCATTTCCATTTATCTTCTTGGTCATACCAGCATATCTTTTCATTAGATTCTCTTATTGAAGAAGAGTTCCAAAAATATCATCAAGAGTAATTTCAGATACGTTCTTATACTCATCAATAGTTGTTATCTTAGATTCCCACAAATTAGGCATGATATCTATAGTATTTTTCACAACTGATTCATATCTAAACCTTTATCACCCATAGATTGTAAACTGTTAGAAATAGTCGTAAATATTTATTGCACCTTTCATACTGGATCTCTATAAGGAAAAAGAAAACCATGATATTCTTCTCTAAGCATAACTCTTCTAGTTTCTATAACGTTGGATGTACCAAAATGTGTGACCTCAAGTTTCTTCAAGATACAATTTGTTGCATCACAAGATGAAATTTGACTTTATATATTCCTGATCATGGAACACAACAAAGTATTATGAACATTGTATTTTAGTTGATATTCTTACTTTTCTTGATTGGTGAAGTTTCTCACTTCCTTATCAAGAATCTTTTAATCTCAAGTATACCTTACAAAATTTTCTACTCCAGTATTAATAAAAAATTTCTTTATATGATATCTATAGTACTCATAATCATTCCCATAAAAATAGATGGTGTAGTTAGATTTCGATTATCAATCGAGCAGAAAATCATTCCTACCATTCTAGAAGAAAATATCTTTCCACAAAAACTAGTTAATTGTAAATGTTTGTAAACAAGGGTAAAAATCCGTAAGAAAGGAAAAATTTAGAACAATGAAAACATGATAAAGAAAACATATATTTAATATAATTATTTCTAATAACTCCTTTGATACTTATTGTAGGATCTAAATAATTATGTAGATGCTCAATTTAAAATAGGGGTGAATTTTATGATTAAAGACATTCATTTTTAACCTTAAAGAAAATTATGTTTAAAAAAGTTAAAAAAGGTAAATTCACAAGACCTCTTTTAGTTCTACAGGAATTCTAGATTCCGAATATATGGTTCAGGAAATGAAATATACAAAAATTTTACAAGTAAAAGATTATACCTTAAAGCATATATAATCTTACTTATTAGATTATATAAAAGTACAAGATTTATATAATGAGATTATAATTTATTATTTTATAATCATACAACAGAGATAAACTTGATACAAAAAAGTAACAACTATGAAATATTTTAACCTAAAAAGAAGGGTATCCAACAACCTTGGATAAAGGTCCCTTGATTTATACTTTCCAGAAAGTCTGTCTTACCCAAACTAGGGTAAGCCCTCGATATTAATATTGGAATCTATCTATCTATCCCCACATTCCCTTGAATAGTAAGGTAGTCGACATCTGTGTCTTCCAATCGCAAGAAACCCTTTAACTTTAAGGTGTCATCACCTCTGATTTCTTATCCCTAGAAGTCCTCGACTGTACACAGCAACAATCAGAGTCGCGTGAAGCAAGATGAGAAAGTTGTTCAGCAAGAACAAAGCATGATAGTATCTATCTCTAGAAATTACTTCAGTAGCATGAAATTTCTAGAGTGGTCAACAAGTTTTTCTCTATTTTGAGCTCATTCAAATGAGCCCATATTTAAAGGCACTTCCCCAATTGTCGACTCCCTCCTCCAATGGTCATGTTTTTCCTTGAATCTCTAAGGGACCTTTACACGTGTCACTCAAACAATGCTTAGTTAGAAACAGATTGTGCAACATTGTTTCATAACTATAACAAGTGTATGTAAAATAAGGTTGCATTACGAAATTTATTATTGGAGTATAATAAAAAATAAAATTCAGAGTCAAACCAAATAAAAATTTAGAGTCTATAAGTCATGAATATTCTAATTCTATTTTTCAAAGAATTTTTAATCTGAATTCCATAGATTTTGGTGTCTGAATTCCCTTGAATTAGAAATCTGAATTCTAAGGAATTCAGAGTCTGAATTCAAAGGAATTAAGATTAGGAATTTTGAGGAATTCAGTGTCTAAATTCTGAGGAATTAAAAGTCTAAATTATGAGGAAATCAGAGTCTGAATTCTGAAAATTTCAGATTCAAAATTATGAGGAATTCGGAGTCTGAATTCTGAGAAATTATGAGACCGGATTATGAGGAATTCGGAGTCGGAATTATGAGGAATTTAGAGTCTTAATTCTGAGGAATATGGAGTCTAAATTCAAAGGAATTCAGAGTCTCAATTTTGAGGAATTCAGAGTCATAATTTTAGATAATCCTATGTCCAAATTTCATTGAATTCAGAGTCCAAATTTCATAGAATTTGGAGACGAAATTTCAAATAATTCAAAGTCTGAATTTCAAAGAATTTGGAGTTTGAAGTTCAGAGAATTTCGAGTTTGAATTTCAAAGAATTCAGAGTCGAAATTTCAATGAATTTGGAGTCTAAAAACAGAATACTTTATATGCAAGGAAATGTATGTTTTAGATGTTTTATATGTGAAACCAAATTTTTCCTTTGTAATAAAATTAATTAGATTTAGAGAGACTGTAAAATGAACAATGAAAACATAGATAATGATAAAATTTCCTTAGAGAAGTGAAACTTTCCTTTGGGAGTGGAAATTCTCCATAGAGAATGGAAAATTTTTCTTTATGAGAATAATCCTTAGGAAAAATAAACTATCTTTAAGATAAATTTTTGGTGATTTTCAAATCATAGAATAATGGAATAGTCATATGGAAACCTTATTTACTTGACAATATCCCCATTTTGGAAAGAAAAAACATTCTTACAAAAAAGAATATAAGGACATAAAATCATGATTTATGATTATAAAAGAAGAAAATATCTCCCTTTACTTCTAGATCATAGTGAATATGAATAACTCCCCCTTAGGTTTTGAAATCCCTAAGAATCTTATTCATGAATTTGTTAAAAATATTTTTTTTATTGTATAATGAAATCTTCATTGATAAAACTCCCCCTTAGATATACTTCCCCTAACATAGGGAATTCCCTTCTTTTCTTAGTATACTTTTTATCATTCCTTTCTCCACCTATTTGATTTTCAAAAAGGAATAAATGGAATGGAAAAAATATGGTACCTGATATATTAGTACTATACAACAAAATATATGAAGAAGAAACAAAAATTTCATTTTGATTTCAAGGATTTGTACAAAGAAGAAAATATAGATAAATATCATATTGGGAAAAAATTATCCTTCTTTCTCCTTTGGTATTAACTTATTCACAGTGTTTTTTAGCTTCTTATGCTCTTTTTGATCCTCTTCAAAACGCTTGAGAAACTAATCCGGATCATCATTTTTCTTCTCTATGGCTTTGATCTTTTCTTCCCGAGCCTTAAGAATATCTACTTGATCCTTCGAAAGATATTATTGATTATTTAGTTTTTCTTCCAACGCAATTCTAAGATCTATTTTCCATTTCCAATTCAAAGCAACTGAATTAAGCATCCCATTTAGATCTTTTAATTCCTCCTTCGAGGCTGTTTGTTCGAGACATAGCTTTTCATCAAAAAAATTTAATAAGATCATTGAACTTTCCAACATCAGTGTCAAAATAATCTTTCACACTTTCTTGAAAATAATTAATTATTATCATCTCTTCAATTTTTTTCCATGACCACTTTGTGATTTCATTTCATGATATTTTGTGAGCTTCATATCCAATGAAGAAGTATTTGAAATAGGCCTCAAGATTGAGAAACCTATCCATAAAAATGGTAACTAAATCATACTAATGATTAAATGAGTGCTAAAGAATCTGGCACCTCGATTCAATACTCGGAAACAAGGGAATGGTATCAACCATCTTCTTCAAAGATTGGATACAAAGTCATGTCCAAGAGAGGGTAATTACGGATTAGATTGTTTAGTTGGTGAGGATTCTTTTTCTATTTCTTCAGCTTTTATTTTTGACATACCACTAACCTCTTTCTTTGATACTACGTATTTCTTAGTGGTATCATCCCACAACTATTTCCCATTATCATCTTTCAAAATTCTCCCTACTGATTTTGGCGATTCTTGTTCACTACGTTATAGATGAGCTATCTTACCTTCCTCAAATTTTTCTTTTTCAGCATCTTCTACTAGATTCTCTTATTGAATGATGTCATGGTTGCTTCTTTCATCATCATATGGTTTATTAACTTCATCCTCCTCTTTATCTTCTTTTCCTTGTGAAATAATTTTAGTTGATTCAACTTCAGAAGTTTGGATTGACAGTTTTTCATAAGGACTCTACTTCTCATGATATTCCTCTACTTGTCTTGTCATATCATCTGTATCATCACTTCTTTATTATTCCTCTACTTCTACTTCCTCTTCCTGAACTATTTCTACTTCTTCATTTGGTTCTGGAATCACCATCTTATTTCCTAGACTCACTGGAAGAGATTCTATCAAAAATGATTCTAGAACATGGAATTGTTCAGAGGATTTCTCAGCATCCATGGGAAGAGATTGAACAATATCGACTTCATTCATTTTCTTTATTTGCATCATTTTTTCCTTTCTTCTCAAGATCCTCAACATCCTTAAATTTTAATGCTTTTTCCTCTACAGGGACCAATCCAAAACTAGGCTCCCCTACCTTATTATTCTTCTTGTCACTTCTCTACTTGGCAACCACTTCATCTGGATAAGTATTTTTCTTCTTTGGAATAGGTGGTGCTGATTGGGATTCCTTAAAAGCATGAGATTTTTCTTTCTTTTATGGTTCCTTCACCTTCATATTTCTTTCCACCTTTCTTGAAAATAATAACTATATACATAATTATTTTTTATTTGAGATTCATGTTCTTGATATTCATGATTGTAATCCATAAATACTTTTTAAAATTAATCTTCTTGAGGTTCCCAAAAAATATAGAATATAGATATCTCTCTTCTTTAAGGATTCCCTATCTCTTTTTCATCGAATAAGTTATCCATGAACCCATAACTCTATGATCTGAAAATTTTTAGAGAGATGGAAAATATTCGAAGTCTTCACTTATTTCAAACCAAGGAACCCAATATCCTTTTGTTAATCGAATGAACCTAATACATATAGAATCTTATGGGTACAGAGTTCATCTTCACCCTCATTTGAAATTCAAATTAGATTGGTAGCCTTACTATAGGAAAGGGAATATATCTTTCCATAGATTTTAAATGAAATCATGTCTCTCCCTTATTCATTGAAGAAACTTATGGACTCATAGAATTCTACCAGCAACTCCATATAAACCAAATCTTATGCCATCAGTATGGATACACATAATATACCCCTGCCATTCAATTTGATATTTTTTTGAGATAATAGAATCATATATAGAAAAGAAATTCAAATCTACTAACCATTATCTTTATATATTCCATTCAGCGATTTCCTGTTCTCAAGACATTTGATTTCGATGAGAAGCTTCCAAAGACATTTGGATTTGAGGAAAACATGATCATTCGGAATGAGCCATAAGTAGATGAGCAGAGCCTCAGCATGCCAAGGCTTGAAAACCGATGTGGAATACCATCATGGGTTCTTTATTAAGGAGTTTGAGGCAATCATTCTTCTTCCCAAAAAGATCTAATAGTTGAAACACTCTTGATCTTATATTATAGTTGATATGATATCCAAAGAAGGAAACTGGTAGGTACCGATCTTTTGAGGTTTTAATGATAACAATTTTTTTTAACGAAAAGTGAATCCAAAAAATTTTCTTTAATAAGATGAAAATACCAACATGTAAAAAAATTATTATAATAATTTATGAAAGGACACATAACTTTTGAAATGCTCCAAAACTTATCAGTAATAAGTAATATTCTTCTTGAAGAATTATTGATCTAGAAAATTTTCTTAGGTGTTTTTTTTTGATATTCTGAGTTTTTTACTATGAAAAAATTTGACTACAAAAATATTTATTTAGAAAACTTTGATGATGAGAATTTTTATTATGAAAATTTTGACTACAAAAAATTTGATTAAGAAAATTTTAAAAATGAAAACATTGACTAAATTTTTTTTGACTACGATAATTTTGATTATTATTTTTTTAAATGAATTATCATGAAAATGTACTCCATCTATGAAAAAAATTACTTAATATTAGAAGATATATTTTAAAAAGAAGTTAATATGGAAGATTACCTAATGATTATCATTTCTAACATCTGTTTAATGTATTCAAATCTATCGGAGGGTAATGATTTTGTGAAAATATCATCAGGTTTATCTAGAATTCTGATAAATTCTAGAATAATATCTCATTTTTTGTGTGTGATCCCTAAGAAAGTGATACCTAATATCTATGTGTTTTGCATGAAAGTGATGTGCAATGTTTTAGCTTTGGGAAATAGAATGAGTCTTATCACAAAATATCTATTTTTTGGTAAAACTCATACCATAATCTGTGAGTCTGTGTTGTATCCACAACATTTGAGCATAGCAACTTCCAACTGCTACATATTCAGCTTCAGTAGTGGAAAGTGATTCTGAGTGTTGTTTTTTGAATGACCAAGAAACTAATGAATCTATTTTGAAATGATAAGTTTCGGTTGTTCTTTTCTTATCCATTATACATCCACCAAAATCAGTTTCTGAACAAAATTTTAAAACTAAATCCCTTCTAGAAGTATAAAAGAGTCTTAAATACATGGTTCCCCTTAAATAGTGAAAAACTATTTTCACTACATTTAAATGATATTCCTTAGGATTGGATTGAAATCTTGATCATAGGCATACTGAAAACATTATTTCTGGACAACTAGATCTAAAGTATAGTAAACTTCCTATCATACCTCTAAATTATATTTGATCTACCATTTTCCCAGCTCTATCAAGATCAAGAAAATTTGAGGTACCGATGGGAGTACATAAGATCTTAGTGATGTCATATACATACATTTTATGAAGATATTTAATATACTTATGTTGATATATATATGTTCCTTCAGGTTTTTGAGAAATTTGATAACATATGAAAAATTTTAACTCACCCATCATACTCATTTCAAACTCATATTTCCATTATTTTAAAATGAATAGGTTAAAGTTTGCTGAGTTGAAAAAATTATAATGTCATCAATATAAACTGGAAAAATCAAAACAATTTTATTATCTTTCTTTATAAAAATTGTTGGATCATAATTTCCCTTAACATAAATATTTTGTAACAAAAATCTTTTAAGTCCATCATAACAGGCTATAGGGGCTTATTTAAGTCCACATAAATCTTTGGTAAGCTAGAAAACATGTTCAGGATGTTTTGGGTTTTCAAAACCTGGAGGTTGTTCAAACAAAACTTACTCTTGAACATATCCATTATTGAAATCACATATTAAAAAAATTTGAAAATTTTTAAAGTTAAATAATTATGCAAGGCAATTAAAATAAAAATTGTTTAATGTTTAGCTACTGGATCATAGGTTTATTTATAGTATATTCCTTCTTGTTTATTATAGCCTTTAGTAACTAATATAGCTTTATTTCTTACCATGATTCCATTTTCAGCATATCTATTTTTGAAGACCCATTTAACTCAAATAACAAAAGTTTCTTTAGTTATTTCAACTAAGATCCATAATTTATTCTTTTCGAATTCATTTAGCTTATCTTGCATGACTTTAATCCAATCATCATCACCTAAAGCTTCATCAGTTATTTTTTGTTCTAATTGGGGACGGAATTCATGACGTTCTACTTCATTTCATAAGGTACATATAGTCCTCACAAGTTTATGTACATAATTAATGATACTATCACTAGGTTGATTCTTAAGAAACAACTGATTTGGGATTTTTTAAAGCATGTTCATCGAAATATGGTAGAAAATCCACTAAGGAAAAAGATTCAGAAACATTTTATTGAACATTTTTCTTATCAAAAGGATCTTCTATCAAGGTTTGATAATCATTTTGTGAAAATAAATCCATAGATGGAGGTTGAGGTTGTTTAAAAACACAAGGATCAGTTTAATAAAATTTATCATTCACAGTTTCTTCACTAGTACAAGTGTTTTTATTGAAAACTCTATAATCCTTAGATGTTGTGGAGTGGCGTAGGAAAATTACTTTATATATTTAGTTGCATATATATATAAATTATCTTTAATATTCAAAATGAATAATTTACAATGAAATGCATTGAAGTAGGAAAGTCTAGGTTTTCTACCATTTCATAGTTTCTAGGGGGTTATATTAATAAAAGGTCATATTAAGAGTCAATTTATAGTATAACAATAAGTACTAATAGATTCAGACAAAAAATGTTTAGCTATAGAATATTCACTCAACATGGTTCTAGTTATCTCTTGAAGAATATGATTTCTCCTTTCAAAAAAACCATTCTGTGGAGGAGTTCTTGGTGCTGAGAAGTTATGAGTAATGCATTTTTTTCAACAAAAAGTTTTAAAATCAGAATTTTGAAATTCTATTCCATGATCACAATGAATTGTAATAAACTGAAGTTTTTTCTCATTTTTAACTTGGGCTCTAAAAATTTTGAAATAAGAAAACGAATCAGATTTCTTTGCAAGAAAATAAACCCATGTGAATCTAGTGTAATCATCAGCTAAGACCAATACATAATATTTTCTTAAAACTCTTCCAATTTGTATTGGTCCAAAAAGATCCATATGCACTATCTCTAATGAATCAGTAGTTGATACTTCACTAATTTATTTAAAACATGATTTATGTTGATTTCCATAATGAAAAGGATCCCAAACTTTGGAAGAATCAAATCTATGTTCCGTTAGATCCATAACTAGTCTTTTCATTGAGATTTTGCATAGGTTCTAAAGATTACAGTGTCCTAACCTTTTATTCTATAACTAAGATTGATCTTTTATTGCACTATTTCAAGGTAGATCTTGGGTCCTAAGGTATTCTATGTTTAGTGTGTATACATTCTCATTCCTATGGGTTATAAGAATAAACGCATCCTTGGAATTGTGTACTAAGCACTTATCATTCCAAAAGTTCACAAGGTAACCTTCATCACATAGTTGGCTTGTGCTAATGTGGTTTTTCTTAAGACCCTTAACAAATAAAACATTTGAAATCAATGTTTTCAAAGAAGAACAATGTTACCTATACCAAATATTTCCCCCAGATATTTATCCCTAAAAGTTACTTTTCCTCATTTCGACTTGAAAATATTATCAATGAATATTTTGTTACCTGTAATATGTTGGGAACATCCTCTATCCATGTACCATGTTTTTATGTAGGTAATATCATTATTTTCTTGAAAGTAAATGTGTTAGAATTTCATAATTAAGTCTTTATTTAATCTATAAATTTTTGAAAGCAAGATTGTAGGTAATCACATTTTCATAGAAAAATAAGTTTTATAAAAACTTAATGACTGGGTTTTATTTAAAGGAAACCTTTTTGCCCAATTTCCACCATAATGACATTTAGTGCATAATGGAGAACTTTGAGGAACAAAATAGTTATTACTAAAAACTTGTTTATAATGGGTATAAAAAATCCAAAACTATTCCTTAAAGGTCAAATTTGGGAATACATCTTGTAAAGCTTTTTCTCACTAGAGGTAATGTATGAAAAAACATCCTCAAGGAAAATATTTCTGGCTTTTGTTTTATAAGAAAATTTTTATCCTAAAAAAACATTAGTTTTAGAACTATAATTGATCTCTAAAATATTTGTCATAGAAATTACATTTTTAATATCCTTAGAGAGTTTATCCTCTTCAGAATTAACTGCCTCATGGTTTTTTGGAAATACTTTTAAAATAATAATATTTCTTATCAAGATCTTTAGAAAGATCTGATACTTTTTTCGTTATAATAGAAATTCAAGAATTTTCCTTATCAAGATTTTCATGGGTTTATAATTTTAATTCTCAAGAATATAGCAAACCTATACACTTCTTCATAAAAAGGAAATGTGTTATCTTCATCAGAAGAAGGGTCTTCACTTTAAAATTCATAATATTTATCATCAGTATAATTTTATTTTAAATATACATTAGGGATATATTCATCATTGTGTACATTGGCAATTAAACAATGACTTTCAATGGGTATCTTGGATAGTAGACCAAGATTCTTCTAACTAGAATATTCATACACAGAGGACTCATCAGAAGAGTCTCCACCTCTAGCACTCTAGGTGTCATTGTGTTTCAATACATTTTCAGCTTTATCCTTGTTGTACTTCTTTATATTCCTCTCAAAATTCTTTTACATTATATCCTTTTTCTTAAGCATCAGACAATCTGGCCAGATATGCCATGCCCTTTTTCATTCATAGAAAGTATCTTCTTAATCTTTCAAGACTTTTCTTTCATTCTTCTTATATCTATACTAAAAGTATTTCTTTCAAACTATCTTGTTCATCCATTGAGCAATATTAACTAGTTCATTCCCACAATGTTCACTTTCACTAGATTTAAATAAAATAGTGACTTTCTTAGAAATGAATCTTTTAACCCTTTTAGGAGTCTTGGATTTAGTAGAAGTAAAGGTTACACCTCCATTTCCATTTTTCTTCTTAATCATTTCAACATCTCTTTTCATTCTTGTCTAATTTTGAATAAGAGCTCCAAAAATATCATCAAGAGTAATTTCAGATGCTTTCATATTCACATCAATAGATGTTCTCTTAGATTCACACTCATTAGGCATGATATTTATAATCTTTTTCCAAAAGTGATTCATTATTTAAACCATTCTCACCCATATATTGTCAACTATTATCAATAGTCGTAAACATTTTTTTCACATTGCATACTGGCTCTCCATAAGAAAATAGAAATCCATGATATTACTCTCTAAGAATTTCTCTTATATATTCTATAACTTAGGATGCACCAAAATGTGTAACCTCAAGTTTCTTCTAGATACAATTAGAAAATTCACAAGAAGAAATCTAACTATATATATTCCTAGTCATGGAACACAACAAAGTATTATCTACCATGATGTTTAGAGGATATTCAGATTTTTCTTGATTGGTGAAGTTTCTGACTTCCTTATTAAGAATCTTGTAATCTATAGTAAGCATAAAAAAATTGTCCACTCCAGTATTATTAACAAAATCCTTTATATGATCTCTCCAGTACTCATAATCATTCCCATAAAAAATAGGTGGTCTATTTGGATTTTGATTTTCAATCAATCCAACATTTATTCCTTCCATTCTAGAATAAAATATCATTCTACATAAACTGGTTAATTGTAAAATTTTGCGAGTAAGGATAAAAATCTCTATCTAAGGAAAAATTTAGATCTATGAAAACATGAGAAAAAAATCATATATGTTAATATAAGTATTTCAAAAACCTCTTTTGATACTAATTTTCAGATCTAAATAATGATGTAGATGATCAATTTACAAGAGTTGGATGAATTGTATGTTTAAAAACTTTCATTTTTAACCATATGGAAAACTATTTTTAAAAAGGTTAAACTAGGTAAATTCAGAAGACCTATTTTAGTTCAACAAACTTGCTAGGTTCCGTAAATATGATATCAGAAATGAAACATAAGAAAAGTTTACAAGGAAAATATTCTACCATAAATCTTATATAATCTTACTTATTAGAGTATAAAAAAGTATAGGAACGTATAAAAATATTATACTTTATTCAATTATAAAAATACAGCATAAATAAACTTGAAATAAAAAAAGTAACAAGTATGAAATATTTTCACCCAATGAAAAGGGTATTAAAAAACATGGATAAATGACTCTTGATTTATACTTTCAAGAATGGATTTCTTACCCACACCAAGGTAATCCCTCGATAATAATATCATAATCTTTCTTGCTATCCCAACATGCCCTTGAAATTTAAGATAGTCGGAACCTCTATCATCCTATCCCCAGAAGCCCTCAAACATTAATGTAGTCGGAGCCTCTGTATTCCTATCCCTGGAAGTCCTCAATTTTTCACTGTAATAATCTGAGCCACACAAAGAAAGCGGAACAAGATGTTTATTATGAACAAGGCATAAGAGTCTCTCCCTATAGAAATCACTTCAGCAGCATGCAATCTCTAGAGTGATAAATAGGTTTTTATCCAATTTTATCTTGTTAAAATGAGCTTTTATTTATAGGAACTTATCCAGTGGTTCACTCCTTCCTCTAATGTTCATATGTTTCCTTGAATCATCGAGGGACATGTACACGTTTCACTCAAATAATGGTTAGTTAGAAACAGATTCTATAACATCATTTCAAAACTATAACAAGTGTTTGAAAAATAAGGTTGCATGACCAAATATAATTTTTAGAGTCAAAGGAAAAACATTTTTGGATTCTAGAAAAATAAACAATAAGAGTCTATAAGTCATTTATATTTAGATTATATTTAATAACGAATTCAGAATCTGAATTTTATATATTTTAGAGTCGGAATTCCCATGAATTTGTAATCTAAATTCTGAGGAATTCAATGTATGAATTTTGTGGAATTCAGAGTATGAATTCTGGGGAATTTGGAGTCTGAATTCTGAAGAATTCAGAGTCTGAATTATGAGGAATTAAGAGTTTCAATTTTGAGGAATTCTGAGATTGAATTATGAGGAATTCAGAATCTGAGATCTGGGGAATTCAGAGTCCGGATTCTGAGGAATTTGGATTCAGAATTATAAGAAATTCAGAGTATGAATTATCAGGAATATGGATTCCAAATTCAGAGGAATTCGGAGTCTCAGTTCTAGGTAATTCGGAGTCCAGATTTCATAGAATTCTAAGTTTGAATTACAGAGAATTAGGAGTCTAAATTTCATATAATTCAATGTCTAAATTTCAAAAAATTTTGTGTCAGAATTTTAGAAAATTTGGTCATTGAATTTCAGAGAATTCAGTGTCTGAATTTCAAGGAATTCAGAGCCTGAATTTCAAATAAATTAGATTCTAAAAACATAATACTATATATCCAAGGAAATGTATGTTATCGGGATTTTAGATGTGAAACCAAATTTTTCCGTAGTAATAAAATGGTTTAGATTTAGAGAGACTATAAAATGAACAATGAAAACATAGGTAAGGATAAAATTTTCATGGATAAGGGAAATATTTCTTAGGGAATTGAAATTATCCTTAGCGAATGGAAACTTTTTCTTTATGAGAATAATCCTTAGTAAAAATCAAATTTCTTTAAGATAAAGTGTTTATGATTTTCAAAACATATAGGAATGGAAAAGTCATAAAGAAACCATATTGATTCAACATTTTATTCTTTAGTATCTTGCTTTGCACGAAATCGTGAGATTTAATGAACCATGAGATCCACTTAATATAAAATTACCTTTATATCCTAGCTATTAGGCTAGCAAAATAATTAAAACTAACATTTGAAAATGCATTATGAATTAATTGGATATTAATTATTTTTGAAACATATAAATCAATTTGATATTTTTATTTTTTGTGTGAGTTACTTTTGGTATTGAAATTAATGAGATATATGTGTTATATATTTAATAAAACATTTTTTGATATTCATCTAATGGATATTTTAGTCATAGGGTATGAATAAAACCCTACATTATGTATAAGAACCTTTTTTATGTTTAATTTTACACCTTTGAATGGAGAACCCATTTTAAATTTTTATTTTGACACATTATTAATTTATATATTAAAACATACACATTTTATTTTGAAGCGGTACATAAAAATATACTTTGGATAAATTTTTTATATTTTTTGATAACTTTCATATATTGATGAATAGTAAAAACATGCTAAATTTAGGTTAAAACCCATATTTTTCGTTTAGATAATTTAAATGGTTAAATTATAATATTTAATGGTTTTAATGTATAAATAGAGTATATTTTTATCATTTAACATAATTTATTTCATTATCATTAATTTCACATTGAATTCATAGGTAAAAACACTACAATCATTTGCAATGTTTTAACTTTTAAAACTCGTTTTCTCATTTCAACAATGGATTTAATTTGAAATTAATTAATAAAAATTATATGTTTCAAATTTTTAAAAATGTATTCCATATTTAGAATAATAAGTTTCAAATTGTGTGAATAAGTACCTTTTATTTTTGGACATTATGAATAGTGTGTTCAGTAATTATTTTATTTACCATGGTTAAAAGTTAAATCTAGTAAATAAGGGTAAAAAATAAAAAATTAATAGTATAAAACTACCCTAATCCATGTCCTAATCCTATTAGATGATATATTTCTGATGATGGTAATCCTTGGGTCGATTTTGGGACCACATTGATTTACTTGATTGTGAAAATGACATTTTATAAGAATTAATTTAAAGTAATGATAATTATAACCTAAAAACATATATTTAATAAATCGATTTTAATATTGGGTTATATAACTGATATACATTTATATAAATATTCATTAGAAATATAAAAATATTTTCCACATCATTGTATTTTATATATAATTTTTTGACATTATATAAATATATTTATTTTTGACACAATTATGATGTAGTGATTACCTCGTTAATGAATTATTCAAATAAATGAATTTATAATTTTGAAAAAAAATTGTAATTTGATTATTTTAATGTTATCCTAGAAATTTATTAATGATATTGACATATTATCTTTAAGTTAATTCCTTATTTTTAATGGAACGTGGGTGTTATGAATTTTTTAAAAATGTCGTGTATGAATAGTGTCAAAAAATGACACAATTCATAACATAAAACATAAAATGGTTTATTAAATGATATTAAATTCCCAAATATATAATATTCCTCCAAATGTTTAATATAATTCCAAATATGTCATAAATAAATTTTTATGTGACGTTTAACATGATATGGTAATGATATTAACCCCCAATATGTAAGTAACATGATATCACAGTATGATTAAAATGGGTAAGATAAGGGTCAAACAAAAAAGATAAGTATAAAAAAATATTATAAAATTTTATAAATATGATTGTATTATTGGTATTCCAAACAAAATCATCTTATATTTGAATTAAATATGTTTTGGACCATTTTTAGTAGATGTTTATTTATAATAAATTAATATTTTGAGGGTTTCCTAAAATGCCCCTCTCCTCTCTTATAAAAAGGAACCTCCTCCCTCTCCACTTCAATCCATTTTTATCCTTGAAGCTCATAAACCCACTTCCCATTTATCTTCTCAACTTCCTTAGTTACATTCTAAAGATGCATGTCTTCTCAAAATACCAACCCTAGTTCCCTAAGAGGAAATTTAAATGAGGCACGTCATGGAAGAGGTAATCTCTTCTACTGATTCATTAAAATTTATTTATTCTTATATTTCCTCTTCTTTAGTTGTATAATGATAAATCAACAAAAAAAATATCACTAATATACTGATATGTTACTATAAATATGAAACATCCCTATTTCACCTTATATCAACCCTATGAAATAAGAAATCGCCGCGTGTGCGTACGTACGGCTTTCCGTATCCACGGCGTGGTGTAATCTGTTTTTCACAACCATCTAACATGGATGGGTATAATGGTGGAAATAATAACTATATTTTATTATTATAATATTATACTAATTCTAAGATATTATACACCATCCACTTCAATACCATTCAATAATTATGGGAACAATATCATTGCCCGTGCATACGTATAGCTTACCATCTCCACGGTGCGATGTGATTCGTTCTATATAATCCTTATAAAACCATGATTATATAACTAAATTGAATGAATAAATATGATATATATTATAATAATACCTTTATTTAAATTCTATAATAATAAACTAAAAATAGGATTACAAACTTATTTGAAAAAACACACATAAGAAGATAAAATACCCGAATAATGAGTAATAATGAAATGTTACTAAAAAATAGATGAAAATATGAACATAGATGTTATCATAAAAATGATTATGAATTTGGAATAAATCAATAAAATTATTTAAATCATTGTATAATAGTTTCAGATACATATGATGCATATCCGTCTTTAAGAAAGGGATAATTTTTCCATTCTTGTTTTATCTGATATTGTTTAATCGTATGTATATACAAGGGATATATTTATCATCCATGACCATTTTTTCTAAAAATATTCTCATAAAATGTGTATTATTTTTCTATGTATGTGTAAATTCATTTTTACCCTCTTTTAATTTTACTAAATGGTTTCAGTGGATTGTTATTTTGTTAACCATACGAGATACATTTTGACTTTTCAGGAAAACGTACATGGGGAATATATTTTTTATCTTATATGGCATGAACACTTTTTTTGACCTCATTATAATGAATTATTTCCATGAAGATTCCCCTAAAAAATTATAATTTTACTTTCATCTAAATTGTTTTATTTTAAAATTTAATGTCATTTTGAGAAAATAAAAAGTTTTTAAAGAAGAAATGATATTTTTCTCAGGAATGAAGCTCAGGTGTTTATCAAAATTATTTATCATAAAAGATTACATTGGTTTATGTTCTTATCCCTGTTATTACTATTATTTGATTGAGTTTATTATGGAATTTTATTTATGAAATCCAATTGTTTTATATCTATTATGATGGAATGATTTAAAAAACCCATTTCATCTCATGGGTTATGCTACAGTGAATGTGTCTATGTTTTTTGGTATAACGTAAGAATAATTTCGTTATGAGATGGGTGGGACCTTTATCTCCCTCAAATGAATTGAGAGATGATTTATATCTCATGCAATATATATGGATAGAATATGAAGTTAAGTCGGTACAATTATACATGGCCTAAACTAGGAGAATATGTGGTCCTGAAATGGACTTTGTCAGCTATGATGGTCTTGGAAAAGAGCCTTGACTAATATGAAATGATTTTCTATGACTATGTGTGTATGAAAAAAAATCATATCTTATGTTATAACTATAGGTATTACTTTTCAATTTTAATATTTATCCCATGATATGATATTGTGATCTTTTATATGCCAGATTTAATTTTCAAATGTTATCTTATTATAAATATGATATGATTTTTATTTCATTTGTTAATCCTTACTGAGCATTTGAGATCACCCTTTTATAAGTTTATTTTCCCCAAGACATGAAGAACAGTATTATATATGATTTTACAAAAAGGATTATAGATAAGATGAAATAAACATGGGATTATATAGATGTTTTTGAAATAGTTGTTTATATTTCCCTGTTTCTGATGACACTATACTTATACAGTCCTGTCGTGGTTTTGTTACATTTTGTAATAAATATACTTCAATTCAAAAGTGATATCAATGTTTTTAAATAATGGGTCTCTATAAAAATACCACTGGTTTTCAGATAAAGAGGATGGGGAGGATAAATAGACCATTAAGGGAATTTTGGACTTTCTACATATGTTTGTAGCCTGTGCATGGTTTGTTCACACAGTTTGTCAAACTGTGCGCAAACCGTGCGAGATGGTTTTTCCCAAAAAGAATTCCTCCACATAGTTTGTTCAATATATGTGCCATACAGGCACGATTACCTAAGAAAAAAGTGGTGTTCAGATGGCTCAGTTGTATGTCCATTCACCCACCATGCGAGGTTCCACATTTCGAAAAACACAATCCATACGGTTTGGAAAACCATGTGGAAATACCGCAGGGTTTACTCTAAACCGTGCGCAGAGTCTGCTTTCTCCAAAAAGAATGGTTTAGGGCTCCGAACAAGCACCAGACACCCTTGAACCCCATATTAATTCATTAGACATCCCAATTATGTCTAAAAGATTGATTTATATTGAATATTAAAGGACCCATAACTGAGTGAAAACCCATGTTCTTACAGCATGTCCAAAGCATTCCCTATATATCAAAAAATCTATATAATTCATGAATGTCGTGACTTATCATCAAATAACCTTATTTAGTAATGAACACTTATTTATCAATATTTCACTAAATATAAAGTAACTTTAAATATATAACTATATATCTTGAAGTGATATATAGTTTTAGTAATAATCATATATATAACAAATAATATGGATATTTAGAGGAAATATAATATCCAACGATCATATGAATGAGAATATTTCAAGGGATGATCAATGAATACAAAAAAATAATCAATAAAGTGAATGTTAAAAATTTACTTTGTTTAAATTATTATGAACCATCTATTTTAAGAATAATGATGGTATAAATATAACATATACCAAACGTATTTCTATTAAAAATGAAGGGTCTTTTTCATTTACGAACAATAATACCAGATAAATATCATTAAAAAGATTCCTTAAGAAAATATTCATTTCATTTTGAAGATAACCTTTATAAACTAAAATTCATATAAAATTGAAAATAATTTTCTTTGTAAATAATATTTTAAAATTATAAATGAAATTTTAAAATATTTATTGGTTATGATGGTAAGAAATTATGTATATTCTACAATTGTAATTTTTTAGATGAAAAGGTTCTATTGAAGTATTTCATTTAACAGAAGTATCAACCATGAAGTATTATCTATCCTTAGACATTATATGGTATATATATGTTCCTTAAATATATTTTATATATGCTTTTTTTCATTTTAACCACTAAATTTTTAGTTTGACTACTCTTGAAATCCATTTTTACCTTTACCGCTATAATTAATTTTTATTATTTCAAAATTTATTTTTGATGAAATATTATGTTTAACTTATTAAATAATATAAATTATCATGATTCTAAATATTTAATCCTTTTTCAAAAATTAAATTCACATAATTGGTAGAACCAAATATAATATTATACTCACAGATGGGATTAAAAAGAAAATTTCCAAAGTCAAAATGATAGTAAGTATATTAGGTTCTAATATAAAAATTCTCTATAAAATTGAATAAAACGAAATAAATTGTAATAATTATAATATAATTTAACTAATTTTACATTAAAAATAATTGAAACTATAATTTAACTTTTAAAATAATTTAAATGGAATGGATGATTTCAAATAAAAATCAATATTTTCACTATTCATCATCAAATGAAACATTTTAGAAATATACAAAAAATTTACCGTAATATAATTTTGATGTACTGATATGAAAAATGAATTTAATTTTTTAAATTAATTTTCTAAAATTATCATAAATTAATTGTATCATATGTGCTCATGAAGCAACAATTTTTTTTTAAAAAAAAAGTACTTTTTCAGAAAATATTTCTTTTAATTTCAAATGATTTATATTATATTTATAATCATTTGATTTAAAATTAATTTATTTTATACATATATAATCCATATATGTTTCATAATTTATAGATTAATACTCATACCCACCATTTAATGGAAATGTTATAATAATATACAATATTGCAGTTTATTTGGATTTTGATGTTCCGTGTTCCGCAAGCTGTCAAAGAGATAAAATTTAAAATATATTTTGTTGGTTGTTTAAGCTCGATGTTTCATTTCACATACTCTATCAAATTCAATACTATTATTTTATAATTTCATGGAGTTACAAAAATTGAAGAGATATAAATCAATACCTTTCACTTAAGGTTTAAGATAAGTCAAGATGTTGATGTGATAGAACTATCTCACCAATTTAGATGCTAAAATGAAATTTAATTCTAATTTGAGTATTTATTTATCGTTCTAAATATAAAAATTTATAAGTACCAGTTGATAGAACCACGTAGAAATTAAATATTTGGATGATTAGTTTTTGATGCCTCGACAAGGGAGTTCCATGTTTTTTCAAGTGAAATTTGTTTATAGCATATATAAAATATATATTATTCCTAAAAATGGTTAATACATAGTTGAATATATTTATCCTTGAATTACATGAAGTGATAATATAATTTCTAGTGAAATAAATCTACTAAGACTAATTTGTAGGTTTCTTTATTTATAAAAAATTATTTAAATTGACAATTTATAGGAAATACTTTATTTAGAAATTAAAGAATGAATTTATTCTTACGTCACATAGTGTAAATTTATTTCTTGTTGATATATTTAAGACATAGGAAGTGATTAAGATGATGAGTAAAATTTCATAGGATTTAGTTATGGGGTCAATTACATACTGTATGTCATGCACTATAATTTATATTTCTTATCCATATATAATAGTTGGAAAATATAAGAAAATAGGAGAACTATATTAAGAAGAAATTTTAATTACTTAATAGTTCTTTAGAAATAGAAAGGATAAATTCCATGTTCTTGGAGAAGAAATATATCCATTTATTATGGTGAAACAGAACAATTTTTCAATGGATAAATTTTTTCTAGTGTTGTAGTTATGATTTATCAAATAACCAATTCAAGCTCACTATTTCAAGTAGTATCCAACTATATAAAACCATTTATGTTGTGTATTTTGATATAACTGAAAAGGAATTATAAATACACAACATTATCCAAAATTGTAGTTGTATAGAAAAGTATATTATTTTCACAATATATATTGTTATAATATTATAATGATTAAATTGGATAAGAAACCTAGGTTATGATAGAAGATAAAATGGTGTATAATTTAAATATTTTATATGTGGAATTATTTTACTCAAATTAGTGATTTCTTTTTTATCATAGTAAGAAAAAATGAAAACTAATTAGAACCAATGTATAAAGATATATTTCAAAACTATTTTTATATGAGAGATAAAAAATGATAATAATTATCTATTAGATCTTGTTTTAGTGGAAGTGTTTTCAGAGTGGGGGTCGTATACCAAACTCTGAAATATAATTTTTTGTTACCACATAATGAATACATCTTGATATATATATTATTTGAAGTAATAATGATAGTAGAACATTATCTATATGTACTATATATTATTGTTTTCTAAAATTATAGTAAATTTGATATAGTGTTAGTTCCTTGACTAAATTAATATATTTGGTAGATAAATTAAGGTTCATCACATAATGTTAGTAAATTAAAAATAGTGAACAAAATGAAATGTTATAAAATCTAAGAGTCGTTATTTATATGAAATTTATATATAGAGTTATTATATTGTATAGTAACTATTCAAAAGATGTTTTCAAATATTTGATTTATCATTTTCCCTTTGGTGTATTTTTTTGTTTCACTATATACCAAACTTGTTCTATGAGTATAACATGTTACTATTGATATACAAGCATATAATTTGAAAAAAAAAATTATAACAAATATCTACAAATCTAGATGAATAAGAGTTAATGAAGATGATGAACCCGTAATTTTTAGTTCAGTGAACATCAGAGTGTTTATAATTAGAAGAACAAAAATTTAAATTAATTTATGTATAGGAAATTATGTTTTATGATAACAATAATTGAATGTATATATCATTGTATTCCTGATTTATTTAAGTATATAAATTTATTATGGGAAAAATTATCAAAAAATATTATTTTGGAGAGGTTAATAGAACATATTTTTGTTCCCAAGAGATTTTTGGAATACTAATGGGTACTCAGATATTTTTAAATTTTGTAATGAAGATTATGAAAGGAATATATTCCTATAGAATTCGGTAACAATCTTGACAATGAATACCAAATAATGATGATGTGGATTTGATCCAGGTGTTATCTTTTGCTGTAAAAACATAAATAATGTTTTAACTCAACTCATGTTTAATGATTCATTTTAGGGGAATTATTTTCCAATATTTAAGGGATGGTCAAAGTTGAATGTTTGTAGTTTGGAAGATATTTGAAGAAATATTTTAGTTTTTATGAGTTAATCTAAAAAATGGATATGACTGGAGTTTTTTATGTTTGATCCTAGAATATCATATGCGTCCCTATTGACTTGTTTTTGAGTCATTTGACCTACTAACGATTCATTTCCACCTGCATAAGAGTAATTTAATCTAGTTTATAATTCATTTTTCCTCTTCATAGGAGTCAATTCCTTCTGCATATGAGTGAATTTGTTGTTGTGTATGGGAGATCTAGACAGGCATACGAGTCAAAGACATTGTGAAAATTTGGGAGTCATAATTGATTAAATTGAACATTTACAGAATATTTTAGAGAAAAAAATCAATCTATATGATTTTAAACATTATTTATATAGATTAAAATGTATCATAGTTGGTGTTGTTATTCAATAACGTATAGAAGAAGGATTGAAAAATGAAGAAAAGGAAAATAAGTGTATTTATTGAGAGACTGTTGAGTTTCCCCTTGAACCACTTTATGTTATGATAATTTTAATGATTTATTTTTTATTTAATTTAAATATATTATTAATTAGAATTCATTATTGATTTAATTATTCTTAACATTGATCATGTCATAATTTTTCATTAAATAATATTTATCTATATTTTGTGTTTTGATTTTCCCATATATGTTATACAAGTGTCATGATGCATTAATAGGCTAAATAAGTTATTTGGGACCTTAAAATATCATGTAGATGTGTTTTTACTTCTCCCCAGTAGCCTTTTTATCAAAACACATTTATCCATTTTGTAATCCCTTTACCTATTTTGAAATTCATGTTACTAATTTGGTACTCGTGTAACCATTTCATTTATATTCATTTTCCTTCAATATGTGCACCATATTATGGTTCATAGAACTCAAAATAGAGTGATTTTTTTGAAATATAATAATAGTATATAAATTTAATTAGAATTAACAAAATTAAGAATTATTTTATATTCAATTCTAAAAGATGATCTAAGTTAATGTTTGGTTTTAGTCTGCTTTCTGAAATTTTTCAGAACTAGTTTTCTGCGATTTTTTAATCCTCATCCAACGACCCGAAGGCCTACTTTTTTTTTATTTTGATAGCCCCCTATTACGGGATGAAGGGGGAAACCCAGACATAATTCATAGACATAAGACAACTCACACCCAAAGGATGAAAAATTAAAACCAAGACTGACAACGTAAAGATGTCACTCCCCTGCATTTGATCATGTAAAAGCTCTCTTTCAATTAAGCGAGAAAGTGTCCTATGTCAATGCATAGACCCGATCTGATGGAGAACGCCATACCCTCTCGAACAATCAAATCTGAAATGCTCTACAATGATGAACCACCAGCTCTGAAACCTCCAATGGGACTGACCCATGTAGTCAAGTCCAGCTGCACTACCTTCCACCTTCACGATCAAACCATAGACCATACAAACAAGAAACATCCACCAATCACACAAGAACACCATCAAAAACCAGCAATGCCTTTTCACCACACGCAGGCCCGAACACCCCGTGCACCTTGTAACCATCACCAGTCGCCGAAACCACCGCTGGAAGACAACTCTGCCACCATCCGCAAACATCCCCAACAAACCACGAGAAGCCTCCGATGATTGGGACGCCGCACAAACCAAAAAACATCAAACCTGCAAACCTCACAAAAAACACCATAAACAGTGCCTGGCCACACCCGACCAAAACGAGGAGCTGGATCCAAGACAACGCTGCAAGAACCGAGCTGAGCCGAACCGATCCGAGGCACACGGTGAGCCAACGTCGCCGAACGGACAGGACACGCCGAACCGAGCAGAGAGACCGGTGTTCCGCCAATACGTCGGAAAAAATGAAGCTGGGGACACCGCTGACACAAGCCGGAACCCCACCACGCAGTCGCCAAGCCACGCCTATGCCTGGCCGCATCGGACCGAACCGAGGATTCAGATCCATGGCGACGCCGCAAGATCCAAGCTGAGCCAAGCTGATCTGAGCCACACGGTGAGCCGACGTCGCCGAAGGGACAGGCCACGCCGAACCGAGCATAGGGACTGGTGTTCCGCCGAGACACGACGTCGCCGAAATCGATGCCGGGGACACCGCTGACCCAAGCTGGAACCCCACCGTGTAGCCGCCAAGCCACGCCTATGCCGAGACGATCCAGAGGGAGAAGATGCGAAATCGAGACCAGCCGGAGGGAGAAGAGGAGATGAGGCCCGAGAGGAACCCTAGCCGCCGCGTTGGGGGAAGAGGAGCCGCTCAGAGGCTTCAATACAGCCTGCAATTTTTTAATAATAACATGAGCTATAGAAGTCTGATTAAGGTTATTCGAAGTTATTTGGAAATATAATGAAATTTTAAAAATATAATTAAACTGGACCCAAGTATGATTCTTCCCTTAGATGGTTTGTTTTAGGTCCTCATTCTAAAAAGTCAATTTGTTTATTGTTTTTAGGAATTCAGATATATGATTCCATTATGAGAATCACCTATGTATATTCACTTATGATAATTTCGTTATGTGAATTTCCTAGGTCGATTCACCAATATTAATACCTTAAATAGATTTAGCTATGTAGATTCTCTTATATGGATCGACTACATTGATTTTTCTATGATAGTTGATTTGATTTATTCATTTACTTGAATCTCGATAAAATATTACTTAATCAAAAAATGTAAAACCCCTATATGGGTTTTACAACATTATTCCGTGAAATTACATAGGTTATTCTAAATTTTGGAAATTTTCTTTATTTTACATATTTTTTATATTTTCATATGGTGCATGTTTACTTAAAACATTTGAATTTTATAATGACTTTATACATTTATATTAATTATGAAGAACCTATGAAAATTGTTTTCCATTGTTTTGGACATGTTTTTGTAAAGAACAAATGGATTTATATTTTCTAGAATTATACTTATACCTTGAGACTCAAAAATAGTTTTTATTATTTTATGTTTTTTCATCCATTATATTGTTTACAAATTAATATTTTTTTAATTAAATCCATTCATTTTTAAAATATTTTTAATGTAGTGATATTAATTTTGAAATTCTATGCATGTTTACATCTTATTTTTATACATTCTTTTGAATTTCATATTTCAAATACAGGCATGATATTTTTAGGGGATCATTCATTAACCTACCATTACAGAAGTTTTCTGAACAGTTTAATTGAATTATTTTAAATTAGTTTGAATTTCACATTATTATTTTGAATACTAGACATGTGTTGAGTGTTTATTATGTAATGTTAATTTTTTTTCTCACACACGATCTCTCTTGAATATAATATGATATCTTGATTTTCTAAATTCGAATTGATTTTAATCATTTGCATAAGACCACTTAATTATTATATCTTTGATGAATTCATATATGGGGCTTAAAGGACTTTTAAAAGAGAGATTTATACAATTACGATATGATTAGTTCATATGAATTATGGCGATGAAAGGTTTCCATACTCTGAGAAACTTAAAATGATCCTGTAAGCTATGTTTACAATTTCTTTACAATCTCTCAAGGGATGAATGGAATATTTTTAAACTTCGACAACCTTGACGAGACATGGTGATCGAACACTCAAGAACCATTACATGTGTTTTATTATTCTTATATCTATTTCACAATTGTTTCTTGAGTTTGTAACACTTATTCCCATATCTCATGTTCCTTCATGGTAAAACCCTATGATTTTATGATATATTTCATTTTAAATAAATATGTTCTCTCAGAAAACTTCTGCAATAGGCATCCTAGCGTCTAAATGAACGGTAATATAGTATATCGTTACAAACTAACTATTAAATTAGTTTCATAAAATATTAATAATTATATTATTAAAATTTTATTTTCTACAAATATATAAATTAAATTACATGTTTAAATAATGATTATAAATTATAATAAATATCATTTGAATCCAAAAGATATATTTTTAGAAAAACTGTGTATTTATAAAGAGCAGTTTCATCATGTTTCAGGCAATTACTTTAAAATTAATTTTTTGTTATTTTATAAAATTTTATTCAAAAACTGAAATTAATTTTTTAAATCCTAATATCAAAATTATCATATAATTAACTTTTTATATTTTTCTAAAAAGATTAATTTTTCAATGAATAGTGAAAATTAATGCGTTTTCTTAAAAACTGCATTTTAAGATAAATTATATTCAAAGTTAAGTTATAATATAAATTTTTTATAATGTAAATTTATTTATAATATATTAAAATTTAACAAATTGTTTTTTCATTGGCGTCTATTTTATGTTCAATTTCAATATAAAACTTGCTATACATATTAGGAATGTTCTTTCGGAAACCACTTTTACTTCATGTATGTGATTTTTATTTTAAATTAAATTATTACAATTCAAGGAATTAAATTTGAAAAAATGGATTCCATTTTTTTATTTAGAGCAATTAAAATATACATATTAATTTCTACTTAATTTTTACCATAATGAATAGTAAAAATAGTAAAACATAATTGTCGTTGTTAAGGTAAAAAATGATATACCATGTTGTTAAAATAAAAATATAAGTATTAAAATGAATTAAATACTTGTACAATTAATATTTTATTTCCATATTTCAATCTTATATTATTTATATCCTGATAATGATCCATTTTAGAGCCTTGTGGTATGTGAAAAAGGTGCTACAAATAATTCTTTTAAAAAATTCCAAGAGTGTCCTCTCCCCCAATTATAAAATGCCACTCCCTCTATTATACTCTACAATAATAAAAATACCTTCAAATGAGCCCAAAACATAAAAAGATATTCATTATTTACATCCCCTCATCCTATATTCCATATTTTTATTAGATAACCCGTCAAAAAATGTTTTAGGTATAAACCTAATGCGGCACTCTGAAGAGGAGGTAAAATTCTTAAACTTTCATTTTGTTATATATATTCTTCCACATCCTTAAAAATATTATTAATCTATGATTATATAATGACACAATTTTCTAATATATAATGAGATATTATTATAATAATTTAATATCATATGTACATATCCACTTCAATCAAATTGTAAGAGAAACTATTGATCTTGTGTATGATGAACGATCGACTCACAAATTAATTTAATTCGATTTACATCACCGCCATCCAAGGTGGGGTATAATGAAGGATTTAAAATATGTATATTATATTTATGAAGTTATTATAATTTTTTTCACAATTATAAAACATATATATTATTATCTTCTATTTTATGTAGGGATACAATAATGTCGCTTGTGTATTTGGCGGATTAACACCTCGCGAAGCGATGTGGTAGTATTTAGTGTACAAAATATATAGAAGAAATTAAGGATAATATTAATGAATATATGTGATATTTTTAATCTATAAATAATTATGGGAATTTAATACAACATATAATTTCTTACCTTCTAATCAATTGGAGAACAATAACGTTGTTTGTGTGTACTTTTGGACTACCGCCTCCACATTATGATATGAATTTTTTTCTTATTATCTTACATGAATGGAAATAAGGATTTATTTTATTAATATTCATAATATATATAAAAATATTATATAAAATTGAATTAAATTTTATTTTACTTTGATTCCAACCATCTAAAAAAATTGAAACAATGCTCATGCATACATACGGTCTACTATCTCAATGAGTGGTGTAAATTGTGGAGAATTTAAATCATGTATTAAATTATGAATATTAGGGAAACATGTTAAATATAAAAGGAAATTGTTAAATGGACAAAAAAATCATGGAAAACAAAGAAATTATCACCCAAAGCATAGATTTTAACAAAGAAATGTTAATAAATTGGTGATAAAAGACAATAAGTAAATAATATATGATATGAGATATAAGATTATGGTCTAAAAATATATTTATAATAATACTATATTTATTATATAGGTGGTTAGAACACGTACAATGTAATTCAGACCTAAGGTATGATATGTTTTTTCTCAACTTCCCTATTTTGAGACATATGTCATGTTAAGAACCTATATATTTTAGGACGTCTATATACAACCCATTTGAAATGTAATATCTTAAATATATTTATTTTTATGATAATTTACGTTTCATTGAATGTAATTATTTCAGTGGGAAACGATTCAATGTTACCACGTTTTTAATGGTTTTATGGTGTAATCTCACAGTTTATCAGTATTATTTAGGATTATGATTCCGATGATGAAATATTATTATCCATATATCAGAAATCACATGCAATTAATGATACTATTCCTATGAAATGTGGATACATTCTATCCCTTAATTTTCTTCTCTTTATGTACTCAAGAGTTCAAAATAATGTTTTTAATAAAATTTCATATCTATTTATCTCTTTGATCGAAAACATATTTTCTTCCTTATCAGTGTTTTCAAAAAAGGTTTTCATTTTTTTAAGATTATCTAATGTATTTATTAAATGCACTTTTACCCATGTTTGAATATTTAAAATCATTTTAAATCGAATCTTCTTTTCATTTTCCAAATGAGTTTATTTTTGACTTCTTCCAATGCGTGGATGGAATAATTTTTATGTTTTACAACATGAATGGATTTTTTTTAATTTCGTGACCATTATTTTCATGGGATATTACTTTATAAGTTTTTATTTCAATTTTTTAAAATTAATTTCTATAATAGTTAATTATTTTTAAAAAAAAATGTAATTCTCAAAGAAAAATTGTTTTCCTTAAGAAATGTCCCTTATGATCATCCAAAATAATTTTCCATATAATATGACCTATAATGATGTTACATAATCCTTATTGGGGATATAATTTTAATGATTTCATCCTTATTATTTCTTTATATGGTTTAAGATCCATTTGAATTGGGATGTACTATTTTTATTCCATTCTCTGTAATACTCTCAATGTTTTGTAATTATATTTATTGATTGGGGAATGTATTATAATTTCATTTTCTAGTTTTTCTAATATAAATGGTTGTGCTGATTATGATTCACACATTCATATGAGAAACTCATTGGAATTATTAGGTGATTCTTGGGGCCCTCTATACCCCTAGGATGCATCGATAGGTGTTATAAGAAAAAATAAGTTTTATTTTTTCGGGTGAGGACTTACCCATTTAAGTAAGATGTCTTGGGATGGGGCATTAAAAATAAGGTCAATATGTATAACATTATGAATTAAAATATTATGAGAGTGTTAATTGATTTCTATTTAATTATCCTTTTTTATAATATCCATGGAATGGTCACAAGCTCATGTGATTACATATATTGAATTTTTCTATCATTATTTATTCCTTCCATATTATGAAAATGTTATTGATTAAATGTCTTGTCTTTTAGTTATTTACCATTTTGTATTGATTGTGCTTTATTTATTCATAGATTTAGTTGTACTCATTCCCTTAATAAACATTTGATCTGACATCATTCTTATGTTTCTTACCCTAAGATACCAATTTGATTAATATGATTATTATTATGGGTTATGCGAGAAGAAATAGTCATTCACTTCATGAAAGAGTTTTTTATTACTTTAGGTCTTCTTTTGTAAAATGACATTTTAGACTATATATAGTTTCTAAGACTACTTAACTATTCCATCATATGGGATATGATTTCTTGATTCTTATACCAATGTAATAAATTATCCATTGACCCAGGGATACTCAGGTTGGTGATTTATAGTTAGTATCAGAGTAACTTTTTTATAATCATTTAAAACATAACATAGGAAAGTATTGATTACAAAATATAACCCTCTTAGAGACTTTTTGAATATGTATATAAGATGATACTAATGTTTTTATGGGGAAGAGATTATATTGTTTTTCTTAGAAATACATACCAGTTTATATACTACAAGTGGACATGGTTCTGGAATAGATGTACCTAGGGGTAATAACAAGGAAAAAAGGTACATTGACCCTGAATCGAGTGTCACCCAGTACACAATAACGGGCCTTACTACACACTTAGTTTTACACACTTGAGGAATACATTTATATTAATTCACATTTTCATTATAAATCATAATAAAGATATCAAAAATATTTTTTCCATTTGAAATATTTCCCAATGAAACCATTTTTATGACTGAAAGATTAAATTTTTTATTATCAAAACACTTTTATGGAAAAAGTGAGAAACCCTAAGATCACCCAGGACATGTATCAAAAGAGAAAACATAAGTATTGAAATGGAATTTGACCCTATCTGTATTCTTATTCCTAAAACTTTTCCAGGAAAGGGATATTACCTATGTTTCTGGAGCAGCATCAAACAGGTCTTCAAATTGAGACGACATCTGGTCCCACACTTTCATGTACTCCTCCTGAGTGATCTTCTTATCATTGAATACTCTTTCTAAAATTAGATTCTCTTTTTATATCCACTCACCCTGTTCATTGTTAGTGTCCACCCGAATAGGCCTTCTCGTCATCTTTTCAGCATCCTCTGCCGAGGCATTTATCACAAAAGTGTCTTCAGACAAATCCTTTGCGGAATGCAATGATAGCTCCAAAGAACACACCACCAGGTCACCCATAAGAAGGCCTACCCCACAATCCCCCTCCTCCACGCTAGTCAAAATTCCATTAGAAATGGAAACATTTTCTTTCTACTTTTCTTTTACTTTTTTAGAAGATTGAGTCTCCATAGGTAATGGTAGATGTGAGTAATCCTTTCATCCTTTCTTACTTCCTTGTTGCCCTTTCCTCATCTGCTGGATGCAGATATCATTAACATGAACTTTTGAATCATTATCTTCAGTTAATTGATCCGATGACTCCTCATCAGAACCTTCCCTGGGAAAATCACTATCCTGATCATATCCTCCAACCTTTAACCCTAAAAAACGGTTACCGAGCTTAATGGATGAAGACCCTCTCCTCGAGCATGATATATTCATATCCTCAGTCCCCTGAGGATTATCCTTTCCAAAAGAACCCAACCCAGTAAGCCCAACTTCAGCATACAAAGCAGACTTAGAGGCTTTAGCATCTCCAGCCTCCCCAATTCTTGCACCCACTACTGGCCTATGACTGTGATATTATCCATGAATAAATTTTTAAATTTAGGTTTGGTGTTTCACTAGTTATGGGAATATACATTATGTTTCAGAATATTTTGATTTAATCTAGTGCATTCCATTAATTGTTAATGGTACCTTATTGATGGAATGAGAACCATACCAATGCACATACCACATGTAGGGATTTACTTACTAGGAAGGATAGTGAAGAGGAAGCTTGAACTATAGCTAGAACTGATCCAATTATAACCATATTAGGGAACCCAACTCTAGTTATGAGTAATAACCTTACCTATGTTGAGCATATTGTTGATCCACCATGTGGTGTAGAAATAATTGACTGCTTTATGAATCCACAACCTCTATAATTCGATGTGAATAGAAATCCTTTTCTTTATGAGGAATGGATATGTTATATAGAGGATATATTTCTCTCTCCGGGAAAAAGTGAATGTGTGAAGGTTTTCATATTATTTATATAATGAACCATATTTAAGCATGACTAATTCAAGTGTTTTTTATGTTGAATTAATATTCAAGGATCTTTTTAGTTTTGATATTTTGATAATTATGATAAAATCATATAAAGTTGAGCCATATATTACATGTGGACACTTATACTCAGTACCCATTTCTTCTACCAAAGGAAAAACATAATCAAACATGACTTCATTTCAAGAAACATCTGTAATCATTTCATCATGACATATTCTTTTCCCTTACATATCTTAAGGCATGTGAAAACATTTTTAACATGGGATGAGCAAAAAATCTTAGTAAGGGGCATAAATAAATTAATTAATTAGTTCAGTGAAGACATGAAAACTTATTAAACCCCATTTATTAAAAACTCATTATCTTGAATAAAAAAAATCTTGTTTGTTCCTTAGGACATTATTACCATATAACTATTATATTCACCCTTACAAAGGGAATAACCATATGGTTGACTTCCATGTTCATATCCCTCAATGATTTTGAGACATATAATGGGGATCACCTTTCATATAATATATATTAGGAACCCCTGTCTTTTATGAGCTATAATGGGGATCAACCCTTTGTATAAGCTATATCAGGCTCAACTGTGAGCTATAATGGGGCTTAATCAATCGTATAAGATCTATTGAGATCACCTATAAAGTTACCATGTACTATTATATAAACATAACTCATAAAATCTTGTAATTTTCAACATTTCACTCGTAAAAGTTTATCTTCACACATAATAAAACATTTTATGTTATTGAAATAATCAGTCCATTTAAAAGAAATCAAATTTAAAATATTTAAAAAGATATTTTTGAATCAATGTGTCCCACACCACATTGAATATTATGAGAGAAATTAAAATTTTAACATTTTAAAATATTTATTTCCATCTAAATGAATCCCTAAAAACCATTTTAGAAAAATGTAAATAAATGATATTGGTTTAGAAGAATAAATCCTAAAAACATTTAAATTGAGGTTTTAGTTAAAGTGTCACTTACATTGAGTGAGACTCATTATGTAAAATATTTATATTCCTAAATAGTAGACTTCAGTTATTTTTTTCCTATTATTAAACCTTTTTTATATTTATTATTTATTTTATATCCCTTATTATAATGTTATTAATATAAATTTATTATTTAACTTCTTATCATACATTTGGTGATATTCGTCACTTGAGTCCAAAATGAATTTTGTATGATGTCAACAATAAAATTGGCCATAATTCCATCATCACTAGAATAATATTCATGATATAATGATCATATTTATACATAAATTATACTTTTAAATCAAAATAATTTTGTATTGTTATGAAAAATGAAAAATGTTATTATCGTGGAGACGGTAGGCCATACGTACACATGAGTAACGTTCCCATTTTTTCAATGATCATTATTAAAATAAGGTAAGTATTATTTTATATTTATATAATGATCATAATAAAATTAATATAATATTAATAATTTAAATATATATTAATATATATCATCCATGTGATGTGGTGTTGAGAAACGAATCACATCGCTCTGTGGAGGGAATAGATCACACGTACACAAGAACGACTAATTATTTTCCCATTCAATGGAATAAAAAATAGATTTAGGAGAATATATTAATCATATAACATCTAAATATATTGGGGATACTGGATTTATTATTAAATCAGGTTTGGGGAAGACTTTATGGAAGAGTAAGAATAAATAAAATAGATATACTTGATTAAACCAATATGTCTTCTTTAGACGATCTTCCCTGATTAACAACATAACACCTCTATGGAGAGTGTTGTTCCTAAAATAAAGAATATATAATATGGGGAGAGATTATAGGAATGTATTTGGACATATATTTTTTTATTCAAATAGGTTTTGACGTGTGAATAATTTTGAATAGTGGTTGCCCTTTTATAGGAGAGGGAAGGGGCACTCTTGGAATATTTTAAACAATTAATTTAATATAAATTAATTTTCTCTTCAACATGGGTCCAAAGTGATTTATTTTGAATATAGGATGATTTTAGGTCTAATAAAAATCATCCAATTGAGATAATATATGTTTTTACCACTTTTTAATCTTTATCTTTTTGTTTTAACCCATACTAATTCTTACCATGATATCATGAAATTTACAATTACAGCAATAATATAATTACTATCAAATGAAAAAAGTCCACTAAATGAGTAATTTATGACATCTTTGGACTTATAAAAATAATTTGGACAAAATATAGATTTTATATATTTTATATAAATTAATAAAATATTATTAAATTTGAAATATTGATAATATCAATTTGGAATCAATTCAAAATTAGTCTTTCAAAAAATTTCATATCAACTTTATGTTTTATAAATATATATATTAATTCATAATAAAATTTAAAACACATAAATAAAATTATTTTATGGTATTAATTATATCAACATATATTTATTTTCTTATTTTTAATATCATTTATTTGATTCTTTTACAAATGAAGTAGTTAATGCATCATCATTATGTCACTATTTAATTTAATTATTAATTTCTTAAAAATTATAAATAAATTACCATTATTTTTAAAAAATGTTTAAATTTATAAATACTATTTATAGTTGAACATATCCACTGTATAAACCCATATAAAAATATTTCATTTTTCAAAAACAATAGTGTGACCAAATTTTCTGTTCATTGAATAAAATACTATAAAATGGTAAAAGTCATCCCACTAGCTCTAAGTGGATATAAAATCGTCAAAAAGAATATTTTTGTCTAAATTAACTCATAAAATTATAAAATTAAAATTTTCATGGTAATTTTATAATATTATTTTAACCTTTGATTACCTTATTTACCATTAATAGTTGTACAAATAAAAATTTCTAAAGCTACTATTCATATTTTTAAAAAAATTTATTTACTATTATTATATCATAAATATAATACTGATTTAAACTATTTATGTCCATTTTTTAGAATTCAAAACACATAAGTAGATAAATTAATTTAAAATTAATCTTGTTGTTGCATCGTGAAAACATGTCTTCAAAGTAAAAATGTTCAAAAGTTTGAAAACTTTTAATATCCTATTTCTAATAAAAATTATTAAAATGACCTAAATTGGATTAATAGATAAAACATTAATATAATTATAATTTAAAATAATTCAAACATATAATTTATCACTATAAAAAATTTTGATGAAAAATTCATTTTCAATTAAAATGCAGTGTTTCTCACCATTCAACAAGAAATTAATCTTATAAAAAAAATACCAAAAATTCAATGAAAGTAAATATTGATACAACTATTTAAAATATGATTTTTTTTATCAAATGTTACTTATAAAATTATCAAATATATATTCAAAATAGTTTCACTATCAAAAGGCAGCAAAACTACCTTCTTTAAAAAATACTTATTCTATATGTAAAATTGGATTTATTCATATATCATTTATAGAAAACAAATATAATGAATTTAAAACATTATATTCATTATATTACATATATATTTAATTAATATAATCCAAAAATAGTGATTTTATTTTTTATGAAAGACAGTTGTGAACATTTAAATAGTTTTTCAGAAAAACATTTCCTTTTATTTTAAAACTGGGTTTCCATTCATTTATAATTAATTATTAAAAGAATAAAATATACGCAAGTAAAATATATTTTCACAATTCAGTTCATGCTATTAATTCTTTCAAATTTAATGGATATTTGATAACATTAACATTTAAATAATAATATTTAGTTGTTCGTTTAAGCTCGATGTGGGTTATCATTAAATTGTTGAACATAGTATTTCATTTTTAAATAAGTTGGTTGTTAAAGATTATCATGTATCAGGAGATGTTGATTGATGTTGTTCATCTCATTCAAAGCACTAATTAGAAAATAATAAATATCATACATGGAATGGATGTATTTCAAGGTACTATCCTTGGAAAAATATTTTCTTCGTGATTAATGAGTTGATATGGAAAGACAATTTTTGAGTCTATTTCAAAAGGAAGAGGAAAATAATGATATGTATGACGGAAACATTACAATGATAGAAATTTATTTTTTTTACTGAATACATAATGAAAAAAATGACCATTTCATTGATGGACTTGAGCCAATACTTCAAAGGGAACTAGTCTCCTAATATTCCCCATCATAAGAGGACATAGTATCATATTCTCTCATGATAGAGACAATTATCCATTTCTTTGAGATTTGAAGGATGTAAAGATAAGAAAATGGTGATTGAATACCCTATAAAAAGGAAATATAGAAAAAGGTATAAAGGTAAGGGTATAATTTCTATCTTATGATAAATGTGGAAGGAAACATAGTGGAACATAATTTGTGGGAATGGAATTTTGATAAAATTGTGGTGACAAATTCCCTCATGATCATGATTGAAAGGGAATGAAATAAGAAAAAAACGTGCAATTATTTAACTATAAGTTGATGAGACAATAAATTTACCCCCAAAAAAGGTTAACGAGAAAGGAAAATCTTATTTGATCACATTAGCTAAAGTTGAAGTCCCTAATGATGCGGTGAAAGGTATATTAATAATATCCTCAAATTTATTTAATGCTTTATTTGATTCTAGATATTCACACACCATTATATATTCCCTGTTTTCCAAGAAAATTAGATATTACTATATCACCATAATATAGTTAATAATACTAGTGGCAGTATCAATTTAATCAGAATATGTCTATTTATTCCCATTATAACACATAAACAATCCATATTTGCTGACATCATTATTATACGTATGGTTTATTTTGATCTAATACTTGGTACTAAGTGACAATCCAAATATGGTGAAAAATGATTTCAAATAGAATGATTTTGTGATTTACAATGAAGATGTGTAATTTATTATCCTTAGAGAGGAGTCTTCATCATCAGAGTCTTTTCTAGATCCACCACATATAGCTATTCTAAATTATATTCTTGGGGAATAAGATCATACAAATTTTTTGAATGGAATTTAGTCTTCAAATTTATAATGTTCCTATTATTTTGAAATAAAATCATGCATTTAATGCAGAATTACCTAGATAACTAATATAGTGTGTAGTTTATTTTGGAATTGATTTATTCATGATGAGAGACTAATATAGAAGTATACCTATAAAATGGCCATAATGGTATTAGTGGAGTTAAAGAAACAATTATAGGATTTGTGTGGTAAGAGATTCATACACCCTATTATTTCAAATCGGGGCGCCCCAATTCTTTTCATTATGATGAAATATGGATCTATGAGGTTGTTCATTGATTATATAGAAATCAATGTTATTATGATAACAACCAAGTATCCTTTACTTCATATTAATTAATTGTTTGATCAACATCATAGACATTATTATTTTTCATTGACTGACATTTGTTCTATGTATCATAAATTTTGAGTAAATATGGAATATACTCCAAAGAAAACATTATTTATGAGGTATGGACATTATGAGTTCATTTTAATTCCATTTGGTTTAACTAATGCACCCACCATCTTCATGTATCAGATGAATAGTTTATTCAAGGAATGTCTTGATAATTTTTTTGTGGAATTTAGTAATGATATCTTGATATTTATAAGAGACAAAAGGACTATGAGAGTCAATTTTAAATCATTATTGAGACTCTTAAATGAAAATAGTTATATTTGAAAATTAGAAATTGTCAATTATTAATTTAGGATGTTTCATTTATTTTTCATATTGTCTCCATGAATGGAATCTCAATTTATCCTATAGAGATAAAGGTAGTAAAAGAATATCCTATACCAATGATCATAACTGAGGTATGTATTTTCCTTAGGTTTTCAAGTTACTATAGATATTTGTTTAAAAAAATTACAAATTAGATAACCAATTAACTAAACATTCACATAAAGGGTTTAAGTTCATATATAAAAAAGGAATATAATAAATGTTTTAATGAATTGGAGAGGAATTTGGTGAATTCTTTAATTTTTATGCTAACATCAATAATGTATTTGTTTATAATATATAGGGGTGTATAAAAAAGGAAACCTATAGTGTCCCTATAAAAAAATATATTGTCATTACCTATGAAAAAATGAAGTTAATGATTCATGAACAAAACTCTCCAACCCCTAATCTTGTGTTGGTACACATAATCTATTCATGGAAGATATATATACAAAATCTCTTTTGAAAATATTTAAGATAGACATGGATCCCAATATTTGGAAATCCAAAATTTCACAAAATTTATCGACATGTGGAAAAGGAGATGGCTCAAGAAACTCAAGAACTATGATTTTTTAATAAAATTCCATATTGGGAAGGGAAATAAGGTTGCAGATGATTGAAGATAGAAGGATCATGTAGACCTGGAAAAAAATGTGTAATAACAGGGATCCAATGGTCATGGATTTAGTAAATGTGGATATAGAAATAGTTACAAAAAATAAACATCCCACTTTTTTATAAATGATTACAAAACCATCAATGTGCAGTAAAATACAAAATTTTCTCAATCTTAGGGTGAGAATTTTAAAAATAATATCAATGTTGTGAATGATTTAAAATTGAAATACTTATTTTTCGAAGATGGTTTTCATAAATTTGGAAAGAGACTATTTATTCCATCTATATATGATCTTAAAAGTGAATTATTGTATGATTCAAATAGGTTGAATTTCTATATACACCATGTTATAATATTGATGCATAGAGATTTTAATGATCACATTTTTTGGGATAACATGATGTGAGAAATTGTTAATTACATTAAAATATTTCTAGTGTTTTAACAAGTGAATTATGAGAGACAACATCCTAGAGGATTATTGTAAACTCTACCAATTACTATGAGAAAATGTGATGAAATTACTAGGTAAATTTTTACCAGATTATCAAATAATCCAATGAATATTGATTCAATATGGGTTATGTTTTATCACATAACCAAATTTAAGCATTTATTCATAATAAGAGATTAGTTACATATTTATATTCTTATAATAATATATATTAATGACTTTATATGATTTAATTGGACACCTATTATAAATATTTCTGATTGTGATGCAATATTTACATCAAAATTCAAGAAAACCCTCAAAAGGTACTTGATACTAAGCTCAGCTTGAGAACCACATATCACCCTCAAAATGATGGGCTTTTCAAAAATAATATTCAAACTATATAAAATATTTTTAGGTTATTATCTCTTGTCTTTGAAGGCAAGTGGTATCAATATTAACCTTTTTTTGACTTTTTATACAACAATAGCTTCCATTAAATTATAGAAATTACATCATATAAAGCATTTTATGGAAATATATTTCATAATAAAAATTGTTGGGATGATGTTTTTGAAGGGACTCTTATTGGACCAAAACATTTGTTGGATCCAACATCCATGTTAAAGTCCATTAAAAGCAATATCAAACCAGCACATAGGATAAAAAAGTTCAATGTATACTACCAAAGGATAAAAATTAAATTTCAAGTGGGATATCACATTTTTCATCAATGAATATCTATAGAAGTGTGTCATAAGTATCAAAAATATGGGAAAACTAAAATCTAGGAATATCATACCCTTTGATGTTTTATAAAATATTGAATATGTGGCTTACCATTTTTAGATTCCACCAAGTCTTTGAAAATTAAATGATGAATTTTATATCTCTCTGTTAAGGAAGTACATGAAAAACCCAAATCATTTTCTCACATCTGATGAAATAGAATTAAAAACAAAAAAATATTTTTTTCAAGTTTCTATCCATATTTTGGACATTATATAACAAATTTTTAGGAATTAAAATACCTGTATGGTAAAAGTAATTTGGAGAAATCATAAGATAGAAGAGGCAGTGTACGAACATGAAGAAATTATGATGAAAAACTACCTAAATCTCTTAATGTGGTAAAATTCTATAACTTTTAATGAAGAATTATTTTAGGGGGAAAATGTATCACTCTGAGAATCTAAAATATATTTTATTTTAATAAAATCAATCCTCTTTGACATCAAACTGAAGATGCTACACAAAGTCTAAATGAACTGTAAAATTGCATATCGTTATAATATAGCTGTTAATTTGGTGGCTAAGACTACGAGAAAATAGATTATTAAAATTATAAATTTAATGAATTATAAAATTAGTTCCATGGTTATCTATTTTTTATAAATTAATATTAAAATTCTTTGAAATAAAAAAGAAACATTTTATGAAAAAATGAATTTTTATAAAGAGTTGTTTGGTGATGTTATGAGCACTTATATAAATTTTATTTTAATAGTTATACAATTTTTTTTTCACAAATTGAACTTAATATTTGAAATTATCATATCATAAATAACTTATAATGTATTTTTTAGAATTTTATGATAATACTAACTTGTCCAGGAATACTAAAAAATTATTAAGTTTTATTGAAAAATGCTATTTTATTTAAATTATTTACAATGTTAAATTATATTTTAAATTGGTTATAAAGTAAAAATGGATCATTTATTATAAATTTTAACTAATTTAGGTCATTTTGATAAATATTATGTTCAATTACAATATACAGACTTTCCATAACTACGTGAACATTTCTTTAGAATCTGGATTTTTCATCGTGTCTATTGGTTTTATCTTAAATTAAATTCATACACATCAATGAATTGGATTTTGAAAAATGGAATTCATATTTTAAATTAGAATAAATAATATTATGAAATATTATTAACCAATTTTTATCCAAAATTAATTAAAATTAGGAAAAATTAATTACCACAGTTAAGGTAAAAATTATTTATCATGGGTTAAACTAAAAAGATAAGGGTTATACAGACCAAAATAATTGTCCAAGTCCTTTTGTATGGATATATTTAGACACTATAATCTCTCATTTTTTATATCAATCCCCTTATTATCCTTTTTTAATGAGATATATGTGGGTAAAAATAATTTATTACAAAAATTCAATGTGAGTCGTCTCCCCCAACATATAAAAGGCCACCCACTCTCCACTCCTATTCAAACTCATAAATCCATTTGGATCATAAAATACATAATACAATATATTAATTAACTATAAAAATCATCCTATATAAATTATTTTGATTACTAACCCCATCCCCCCAATTAAGGATTACGGTATAAGGCTAAAGAGGATCTCTAAAGGGGAGGAAAATTTCAAAAAACATTCATTTTGTTTTATTTATTCTTCCACATCCTTTAAATATCCTTCAACTATGATTATATAATATCACCTAAATCTTCTATATTATAAGTTGAAATTATTTTACTGGAAAAACCATATTAATATCCATATCCAGTAAATGGGAAATGAAAGAGTCGATCATCTGTACATAGGACTACTACCTCACAAACCGATGTAAATTATTTTATATCACCACCTTTCAATGCTAGATATAATGATTGATTTATCATATATAAATATGTATTACATTTATAAAATTATTATACTTCAAGAATCATTATATCACATATAACATCGTACCATACATTCTATGGTGGGATATGATAATGTCACTCGTGTGTACTATAAACTATCGCCTACCGAAGTGATGTGATTTTTTTCATGTATGTTTTACATGGTAGATATTAATGATAAAGTTAATGAATATATGTGATATTTATGAAGTAAAAATACTTAAATTAATATAATATCACATCTCTCTTATTACATTCAAACCCATTAGAAAATACAAAAAGGATCAAAATTTCCGAACAAAAACATACATGAAAAATAAAGAAATTATCTCCGAAAACTACGATTTTAACAAAGTATTGTTAACATTCATGTGATAAAATACTATAATTAAGTTTTATATGGTATTATATACATGATTATATTTCAATAATATATTTATAATAAATTTATATTTAATATAATGTTTTTTCGAACAAGTAATATGAAATTTAGACAAATGGTAATATACTATAGTCTCCATTTTCCTTATTTGAGACATATATCATGTTATTCACCTATATTACTTTATGAGCTTTACATACATACATTTTAAATTTAATATTATTTATTTATTTATTCTCATTAGAATATACATTTCATTTAAATTTATAATTGCATGGGTCTTATGAATAAGTGTTACAAAGTAGTAATTGTTTTACAGTTTAATCTCATTGTTTATCAAGATTGTTTATGTTTATAATTCCAGTGATTAAATAGTTTGATTCATCTCTCAAGAATGTAATGAAGTTTATTATCATATATTTAGGTCATTGGAATACATTTTTTATCTTCATCTTTATATCTTTATGTACTAAAATGTTTAAAAGAATGTATTTAATAAAAATACATCTTTATTTTTCACTTCAACCTAAAACCTTTTTTCTTCCATATATATGTTTTATAAATTTCATTTCAAAATATTTTTTAAAATTACCCAAATGATCTATTGAAGATAATTTTACTATTTGTTTACTTTTTAAAATTGTTTTAGAGAATATTATTGTCATATTCGAATGAGGTAATTCTTGGATTTTTTTTCAACGTCTAAAAGTAATGTTTTATTTTAACTTGTACAACATGATTTTTTTTAATATCTAAAAAATTATTCTCCTAAAAAAATGAATTATAATTTTCAATATCATTTAAAAAACATATATATATATATATTTTATTAATTTTCTTGTTTAAAAAAGTTGTTTTCAAGGAAATGTTATTTTTCTCAATAAATGTTCTAGGTGATATTTCAAAATAATTTTCCAAATAAGATGACATAAATTGATGTTAAAAAAGATTTAATGGGGATATAATATATTGATACCATCATAATAGTTTATTTGGATGGTTTATGATTGGTTTTAAGCAGGATTTATTATTTTTATACCATTCCCCATATTACACTGAATGGTTTTTGATTATGTTTATTAATTGGGGAAACTATTAACATTACAAATTATAGTTTTTACAATATTATTATTTAGTTTGGTTTTGTTTCCCCCATTCATATGAGGAATTAATTTCACATAGTGACTGATATTTGAGTCCCATTATATCCCCTCGATGCATCGTTGGGTCTAATGAGACAAACTATAGTGGATTTATGGCTGAGGCCATACCCATTTATGTAATATTTCATGTCATGATGCCTTGAAAGTATGGTTATAAGGTCTAAAGTTAGGAATCCCACCATTATGAGATTAATTATTTATTCTATTATGATTATTTTTTGTTAGAATATCCTTGGAATGTTTTCAGGATCATGTGATGACGTATATGGAATTATTTAATCATTATTTATTCTTTCTCTATTATGCTTAATTTATTTATTATATGTAAAGTGTCTATGTTATTTACCTAGGCATATTTATTATATTTTATTTATTAATGGATTTCATTTTACTCATTTCATTAGTGGTTATTTTAACTCACTACTTTCTTATGTTTCATTCCCCATGATTCAAAGGTGTATATAAAGTTTGATATAGATTGTTCTGGTAGAGGAAATAATGATTAACTTGGAGAAAAACACATCGTTGTACTCTATGATTTCATTTATAAAATTGAGGTTCAAGTATATATCTAATTTCCATGACTACTAAACTATTGAATCTTTATGGATGGTATTTTTTGTATCTTAGGAAAAAATAATAATGTAACCACCGACTCTGACATACTGGGCTTGGGGTCCTTACATTCACTTTCTAATTTTTCCTTTTACCTAAAAAATAATATTTTATCTTTGGGTTTTGAATCCTAGATTATAATGTTAGGACCATTTGAGTTTCAAATTTTGGTATCTTAATTCAGTTTTGTAATTGTGTTTTGACTCCATATACAATTTTGGGTGTCTTTTGGTTATTCTTACCATAGAAAAATTAGGTAGTAAATAGGTTATGATACCCCTTACAATTTATATTAGTTCATAAAGTATCTCTTTCCAAGTATAGATGTATAATAGTCGACTGGGACTAGTTGGAAATAAACTATTATAAAATATATTCTTGTGTCCTTTCTTTTATTACACCACTAATTATATTCATTAACTATCCTTGAAAATTAATTTTGAAAATTAAATTATTTCATTGAATTTTTACTCTAGTCTATTCAACCCCTCTAAACCATTGGTAATATTCCCATCAAACCAAAAAATTGGTATCATATGTGGTTTCTTTTTAAATTTACCCAATCCTTCTATATTTTTTATTGTTTATATTTAATTATTAAAACATTTTCCCAGAACTCATTTTCTAAGGACACGATCTATAATATGGAAGGAATGATAAACAAGTATTAATGGATTTATTATAAAATTCCTCACTTTAATTGAAATTAATATGGTTACAGGAAATCCATAATAATGGAATACCTAAAAAAGTTAAAAAATAACACTAGTAGATTATGGAAAAACTATAGAAACTACCAAAATATGACCAAGATACTCTTATTTGAAAAATGATGCTAAATATGTTTTTAATTGAATATAGTAAATACTTTATATTATTCTACTAATAAATTATTTTTTTATTAATGTGCCTGCATTTAAGATAGATCATGAGATCTTGAGAATTTTAAAATCTACTAACCTTTCCATTGAAAAGATTACTAGAACCAAACATGGAAAACATCGAGCAGTGTACCACGATTTCAATATGGGTGAATATGAAACCATCAATCAAATTTTCCATCGATTCAAAAGCATTGTGAATTTAATAAATTCCCTTTGGAGAATATTTGATGAACCCTATACCTATTGAATTATTCCTAAGTAACCTACCAACACAATTTCATGCAGTGATGGTTGCGACCAATAAAAGTATTAATTTCAAAGAATACACATTGGAAAAAATCATTGGATCACTTCTTATTAGTTGAAGAATATTTTGGAAGAAAATAAAAAAAATAAAAGGTATTACATTAAAATATAATATAAATGACTCTCATAAATATTTAATTTATGTAATAATAAAGTGATGAAGGATAAATTAAAAATATAATAAATGGAATTTATAATTTGATTAAGTGAATGAAAAAGTTAAAAAATAATCCAATTAAAGATAAAAATAATGATAAAGAATATAATTAACTTAATATATATAGAACATATGTAACCTTTAATGAATATAGTAATAAGGGACCTACTAAATAGATATTTTCAATGGTTAAATGATATGGTTGAGATAAAAATACAAGAAATATTTAAATATCTATTTTCATGTTCGATGAAGTTTCACTGAATAATATGATTCCATTAATGAATTAAAAAGTGAGAATGATTCATCCAATCTATGTTTGATGGTGAAAAATGTAAATTATATAAATAATGATTCTTATTAAAGTTACTATTCTAATAGTGATGGTTATATCAATGATGAGTTATGTGGAAGAAAATGAAAAAAAGAAATAATATGTTTTAAGAGTTACTAGATACTATAAATAATTAAAATAATAAAGTAAGAGGATTATCAAGGAATGTAAGAAATTCATCATTGAGAATGATAATTTCAAGGACGAAATAAATGATTTCTTCATGTTCTAATGGTAAGATCTATTATGAAATTGAGTTTATTCAGAAGGAAAATGGAAATCATTGAATTTAAGTTGTAAGCTTGAAATAAACGTTTTCTACTTTTGTTCAAGAAAATGAATATTATTAAAGTAGGATGTTTGTGATAAAAAAAAGATAAAATTTCTTATGGTAATAATCCACATATTCCTGTGTTATAAAAGGATACATTTTTTAAATGTTCTAATGCAAGGGTGTCTTTTACAACATGATTTAAATGTTTAATAGTAGAAAATTATTCTAATGGGAATTATATTATGTATCATCAATCTCTTAGTTATACCAATACATTTATTTCAGTATATTTATCATCCATTGATCCTAATAGTAAATGTTTTAAATTAGTTTGGTTACTAAGAATTCAATTTCTAACCTAGTTGGACTCAAAATATCATGGGTACTACAAATTTAAAGTAATTGTTTTTATAGGAAAAAATTCCTTGAATATCTTAATAATGAAACATGTTACATGTAAATTGGTTGTTCCCAACACATAACCGGTGACTTATCAAATTTACTCTCTTGTACAAAATGTGATGGAGGCTCTATCAATTTTAGAGATAACTCTAAAGTAATGGTTAAAGGATTTGGTGAAGTGGGAATTTGAAATGTTATTCTAATTTTATAATGTTTTACAAGTTGAAGGTTTGAATCATAACATAATTTGTATTTAAGAAGTATGAAATGATGGTATTTATGTTAATTTTGATGATAATAAATGTTTAATTTTTAAAAATGGAAATTATTCATATTATACCCATAGAAAAGATAACATTTATTCTATTAATCTATATTATCTATCTAATAAAAATGTTAAGTGACCAAAAAATATAGTATATATGTATCTTCTTTTTAATTGATTTATTGGATATGACTATTTCCCAATAATACAAAAAATTATCCAATCATGGAAATGTTAAAAATTTACCCAAGTTAATGGATTGTAAAGATTTTGTTTGTGATTTATTTTTAAAATTTAATAATCAAAATGAAACCATCAAATCAACCAATAGTGTTTATACTTATATATTGCACAAATTATTACATATTTATTTATTTGCTATAAGAAAAGCTATATGTTTAGCTGAAAATAAATATTATTTTTACTTTTTATGATTTCAATTGAATTACATGGGTTTATTTTATTTCTTGTAAAAATGAACCCATCACAAGATTTATTTCATTCGGAAAGCTCATTTAAAATATTTGATGTATTTTAATTGTTTCTATTATAAGTGATAATGGAGGTAAATTTTTAAATTTTAATTTTTTTAAAAAAAATCATAAATGGTTATTCATATTTTTTTTATTCTCAAAGAACACTATAATAAAATGGTGTTGTAGAATGGAAAAATTGACCAATTCATGAACTGAATAAAACTATGCTTAATAAATATAGTTTACCAAATCAATATTGGGTTGAATATATTAATAATACTTTATATGTTTTGGATAAAAATTATGTTACACATTTTTTAGGAAAACAACTTATTTACTGTTTAATGGTAAAAAAACAAAGGTTAGTTATTTTAATTTTTTGGTTAGGAAGTTTTAATTATAAATACAAATGATAATTTAGTTTATTTTAATGGTAAATGTTTTTAAGGTATCATTATTGGTTATAAATCTAATAGTAAAGTTTATATAGTTTATAATAAGAAAACTGTGACTCTTTTACAATCTATACATATAAATCTTGATAAATATTTTTATGGTCAAAAATATTTTATGGAAATATGGATGATTATTTTCGGTATTTTTATTCTTGTGAAGAGAAAAATCAGGATATTGTTTTTTTGTAGGGATAAAAATGATTCTCTATAATATCTGAGATATGGGAGGATTTATATTGATCATCCCTTTAACAATTTAAATGTTAATGTTCATTTTGGTATGAAAACAAGAATCTCTACTTAAAAATTCATTGCGGATTCTGCTTTTGTTTTTGATTGTGTTCCTAACAACATTTTTTATACTGGAATGATTAAAATTGAATAATTTGAGAGAGGAGGAATGGGGGGAAAAGGGGTATACCTATGGTTAACTAGGAATTATTTTGGGGTGATCCTTTGAAAGACCTGTTTATAAAGAAATAATATATGGCATTGAATTAGAATAATATTGTAGGGAATATGGATAGATTCTATCCATTTTATCTATAGAAAAAAACTTATCTAAATCTTGTGGAGACATTGGAGGATTTAGGATTAATGAAAATATTCATGGAATATGTAAAATAAACCTTTTCTTTTAAGATTTTGATTCTCCCTCTCCAGGAATGGTTATCAAGAATCATAGGGTACAATCATTTCTTTTCAAAAAAAGATGTTTTTAAGAGTGGGTAAGAATTTTTTAATTCTCCATCATTTCTTTTGTCCTAACCCAATAATAGGAGAGTATGTAGAGATATCAAGACCTCAATAGAAGGATTTTAATTTCATAGGTTTTAAATGACTGGAGAATGACAGCCATAGGAATAGGGTATTTTTACATCGTCTATCCAAATGATGAGTGTAGTAGGGCTGGAACTTCATTTTTTCCCTAAAGCATGAAATTTTTTAGATTCATGAATGGGATTGAAAAATAAGTCAATTTAATGTTGGAAATACTCATTCATAGGTTTGGTTTCTCATATATAAACTCTACTACTAATATTATCATGGTAATAATCTTTATGATATTACACCATCTATTAGAAATCCTATCTAAATGGATAGGAAAACCAAAATTCCGAGGTTTGGGAATTTTTATAGAGTCTTATTTGAGGTTTATATGGAAGGAACATTAGTGGAGGAAGTTATTCTCACCACTATGGATGATAGAACCTTTCTTTAGATATTAGGTGAAAGAAAGACAATGTTCAGAAAATATTGAGACTTTTGTAAAAACCTTTATAGGGAATGAAAAAGATATAGTTTTTTTCTTATGCAAATCCATGAGACGTGATGAATCTATATGAAAAAAGACAGATGATAAAAAGAAATAGAATTCCCCCTCCACTTTATAAGACCTTAAAATCCCACTCAATGATGTGGTAGAAACTCAAAATATTCCCGTTGCATCTGATGGGCCCATGTTTCAATGAAAAAATTCTAGACCATCTGACCAAGATGAATCATAAAAAATAGTGGGATATATTTTCTAAGAGAAGAATATTCCTTCTCTCACTGGAGATTTGGAGGTTGAAAATGTGGATAAGACTATACTTTTTCAGTATGTTTTCAAACCTATTGGGTTTATTATGACACATACTATCTTTGAGAATACATTACAGGATTTTGAGCACCATGGTGCCCTTCCAAAAATCACCTGAAATGATGTAATCCATGGTCTATGTCTTTCTTTAAGGTAGGTATTAAGAGAGAAAACACATCAGAATATATTAGGATTGGATCTCCTTTCAAAAACCTATTTTTCGGAAGACTCTAGGATTGCAGATGATCCTATATACTTGTAGGGTAAGGCTTAAAGTGACTTGGATGGCCCTTCGTATTCCATTAATACTAATAAAAGATATAATGAGCACCCAAAGGTGAATCACTATATATATTTTAATATTTTTTAGGATTAATAATGTCTGAAACCTAGTAAACCATCCTCTTCAGAGGCTTCTGATTAACAATACATGACTTGGGTACAATGTATCCCTCTTGAAGGCTCCTAGTATAATACACTCCCATATCTAGGGATTACATCCCATCCAAATATAATGATTATCTCATAAGAGAGTCTTGATGCACATGGTGTCCACCCCAAAGGAACCTAAGATACTGAACTAACTACTCTAAATCTGGATTTAGTGCAAGACTCATAGGGATCACACAACATCATTTCCAAGGGTAGGACCACCCTAAAAAAGCGTCCACGGTGAAAACATGAATCATTAATATGAAGGGGATTATTCATTTACTCAGGTAATCTCAATTAATACTAAAAAGAGAATACTGTTTGATGAGAATTCAATGGTGATAGAGCATCCCACAACATATTTACTCCTCTTAGTGGAATATCCTAGGTTGATGACACAGGGAATTCCCAAACCAATTATTATTCATATGATGAGGGTAAAGAAATTAAAACATAAATTCTATAGGGATATGAAAAAAGTCAAAGGAAATAGAAGGTTAAGAATGTAATAAAATGGTTAGTATAAGAAGGGGATTAAACTAGGGGTAGGGAAGCCCCAAATAATGAAGAACCTCTACTGGAATTTTCATGGGATTGGGAATTATCCCATGTCCCTAGCCATTACAACTCTCATTATTACTAATAAAGTGATTAGTATTGGTCATGAAGATCCAATAGTGATGTTTTAAAATTTCAAGGAATATAAATGGACTTCTCTTAGTTACTCTCTCATTTCACAAGATCTTCCTGAGAGTGGGGCATAGAGTCTCTATGTACTTAAGAATGATAGTATTAATCTTAAAACATAAAAAAATATTCATCAAACTATTTTAGTCTAAGTTGACATATAGAATTATACTATTTTTGTGTCTTTTTTATATGCCCCTAAAATTTATATTAATATAAGGGAGTTGTGGAATGATTTGGGTTTGATCTCTGATAAAATGTACTGGAATTCTTGGGTGATTTCAAAACTATTATTTGGAATGAGGAAAAAACAATATCCCATTTTATCATCTTATTAGCTAATAAGTTTTCCAAAAACAATAATTAATGTATCTTTGTTCATGTACCCTCTGTTGGAGATGATTTTACATGGTAAATATACAATGTAAATGTAATACAATATTAAAAATTGGATAAGTGTTTTTCCCATATTGATAATTGGAATGATATGATTAATGTGTTTGATCTAATTCATCCAAAAACTAATTGTAATCACAATCCAATAATGATTGAAATATTCTCTTGTGAAGAAAAATCATCCCCTATTCTCTTAAAATTCAATACCGATTGGTTTATAATCCCTAGATGCAAAGACATTATCCAAGATACTAGGATGATTATGACACCTAGAAGCCCTATTCATATTTTATCCTCCAATTTGAAGAAAAAAAATGGATGCTTAAGGAATGGAGAAAAACCTCATTCTCTAATATTAATGAGGACATCAAGGCTACTTAAAATCATCTACTACACTGTCAAAATTTTAATCAACTTTAAATTATGGCCCCATTGGATGAAATACAATCCCTCCCTAAACAATATTAATTTCTAAATCTTAAAGATAATTTGGACTTGTCCCAATTCCATGTAATATAACTTAATTAATGGGAATGAAACTCTATGTTATTTTACTTCATACATAAAGAATAATCATCCATGAAGGGAGTCACTACGCTCAACATTGATGGATTCATACATACTTTATAAAATGAGATTTCCAATATTGTGACCATATATTTTGAATACTTGTACTCAGAGAATGGGGATGAAAATACTCACATGATTATTGATTACATTACTCACAACATTTATGATTTAAAAACATGAAATAATTAGAGTCCTTCTATTGAAGGAGATCATAGAATCTCTGTTTTCCCAAAATAATGATAATATGGCATGGATGGATTTATATAATAATACTTTCTTCATGTTATGTTGGGAAAGTGTGCCTGATGGAGTCACAAATAAAGTGAGGTAATTTTTCATCCCTTATTCCATTCCATATAAAGATAATTCCATCTTCATTTCTGTAATTCCAAAAAAGGACAATGATATTGATATCGAGGATTTCAGTCTGGTTGGAATTGGGAGAACCATATCAAAAATCATTAGTAAAATTATTACAAAAATGACGAGGAATATTTTTAGATAAAATATAACACCTAATTAGTTTGGTTTTTTACTTATAGTGAATATTCATAATTTTATTTTCACTTCACCTAAATTCATAAATATCAAGATGAAAAAGGTGAAATATGGATATATTGCAATAATAATTGACAACATTAAGGCCTTTGACCTAATAAAATGGGTTGTTATTATTATAATTCTCAATGGAATGGCTTCTCCAACATATTCATCAATATAATCCATACCATTATCAAGAGTTCCTATCTGTACATCCATGTAAATTGATATACATGATATTATTTTAGTGTTTCAGGGGTTTCAGAAAAGTAAATACCCTCTATGTTCATTTTATTTTCTAGTGGAACACTTTTTGAGTTTTTACCTCAGATATCCTATCCAATATGTTTTTTAAAAATAGATCATGGATGGGAATGGTATTTATAGACCTCTTCATCTATTATATTATGATGATATAATTATTTTTGGGAAATATGATAGGGGAACCACATCTTTATCAAATACATATTTGTCTACTATAAGGATATGGTTATCCAAGTCATTAGTGGGAAAAACACATCATGGTATTTGGGGATGGGGTTCCCATCAATAAGAAAAATATAGTATTCATATCTTATATGATGAAGATATGTTCTCTACCATTTACATACCTTGGGGTTCCACTCTTTTGGGGTAAATTTAAATGTTTTATCTTAAAAATATATATTCTAGAATTATTACATAGCTGGAAACATAGAAGGAAAAATTGATGTCTTAATAAGGAATAATTTCCCTTGTCAACTCTGGGATAACTTCTATGTTTGTCTATGATTTCTCTATTAATAGATGGCCTAAGGACCTCGTTAATGATATACAAGGAATGGAAAACAATTTATATGGAATGAGTTTATTCACGAGAAAAAAAACACATTTTTTTGTCTTTTAATGTTTTTTTCAAGCCCATTTACTTTGGAGGATTGGGTATTAATGATAGGATTATTTTCTGTGAATCCCTAATCAATAAATTTAAATGAAATCCCCATACATCCAATGATAAATCTATTTAGTTTTTTCAAATATATTTAATCTAAAAAATTATGTTTGATACTGCTTCTACTTATCAAATTCTATTTGGACAACCGGCAAATCATCTTATAATTTTCTTATGCAATGCTGAAAAATAGATGGTATGTAGGCTATTTGATTTGAATTCTTGCAGTACACCTTGGATGACCATGCCTATACTTGAGTTTTTTTCTCGACTAGTCCATGATGCATGTATCCATAGATGATCTCCTATATAATGACACTAATACAAATGGATTTATTCCATTCCTAATATTTATTCAAATTTGAAGGTACAATTTTATTGATAGGAAAACACTCATATAGGAACCAAACTCGCCCGTCTATCTCAATACTAAAAAATGGGGAAAGAGAATATGTGATGGTCATACCCCTTATCCCCGAATGGCTCTTGATCTATAGAAAATATTGTATCCACTCATTATCTATACAGATTATATAGAGGATCTGAAGGTGGAGGATGGCTATTTATAGCCAACAAGAAACTGGGTTGTATATTGTATAAGACTATTATAATTGTTTCTAAGAAAAGAAACATTTTATGCATGTTTTTCTTACATGAACTTTTAATTTATGGTTACACGATTACATGTAAGATATTCTGGGTTATTGGCTATACATGGATGGTTTGGAGGCTCTATTGAAATCCTTCACTATGGATAGTAGCAGTGAACTGGTCAAAGGTATAATGATTATTTCAGCCACTTACACAATTGATCATGTCTAGAGAGAATAATATGAGCTAGAAAATGAGAACCAAAAATCTGCCCTTAATATTGGAATAATGTCTATTAACAGGTTTGTTAATACTACCTTAATGATCTAGACATGTGGCATGAAACATTATCTATCTAGTATTATTTTTTTGTAATCATAGGAGTTCCTAGAATGACAATAAAACAATTGTTTATAAGGTCGATTTGGTGGATCCCTATAATCCCATATTGTCTAAAATTTAATGTGGATAAGGGGGCTTTAGGTACACCCAAACCTTCAGGATGTAGTGGTATCTTCCGTACCTATCAATGATTCGTTAAAGGATGCTTCTATCACTACTTCGAAAATGGATATTCCAGTAAAGTGTAGTTATCATCCATGATTAAGGCCATCAAACATGTTTTTCATTATGTCTGGAATTTCCACAAGAGAGAATTTGGTTTGACTATGGAAATTTTTACCTTGAATAACTAATATTGGAATATCCCATAGAGTGTTTTTTCTCCTTATATTGAATTTCTTTATCTTATTAATCACATTACTCTTAATGTGACCCTTGTCTATAGTGAATCAAATCAAATTGTTGATTCTCTGTCAAAGAGATCCATTGTGGAGGCAATCATAGGATGGTATTTTTTGGATCTATACATCTGCTCACAAATTTTTGAGGTGTATGTGTGTGGTTTTCTTCATACTATTCTTTGTAAATACCACTCGTTATGTCATGAATTTTATATTATTTAACAATATTTTATAAGAGTGGGTTCACCCAACTCATGAAATTTTGGGTACAGATTAGATTATTTCTATACAAGATGGGATTAATAAATTTGTTAAAAATAATTTTTTATTTACCTGAATTAACTAAGGGTAGGTTGATAATTGAAAATAAATGGATCTTTAGAAATAAACTTCATAAAAATGGAAAAAAATTCAAAAAAAAAATCTAGACATATTTCCCATGGATACTCTCTAAAGGAAAGTATGTACATTGAAAATTCATTTGAAACTACTTCCAAGTTAGAGGTTATTGGGGTATTTATTTATTTTCTTTATTTTATTGGATTTACATTAGATAAAAAATATATTAAAAGTAATTTCTTAAATGATTTTATATTTATTGAAGTTTATGTTTATCAACACCCTTATTTTGAATGTAAAAATTTAATCTAATCATGTTTTAAATTAAATAAATCATTGTTTGGTCTCAAAAAAGAAACATATTTTTGTTGTGAGGGGTTTTTTTATATTGAATATTTATGTCAAAAAGGAAAATGGTGATCCTGATTTTTTTATTAGAATTATTTGAAATAACATTTTAATTGTTTTAATTTATGATGGTGTTAATGTATTTAGTTCCTTTAGTGAATTTTTTTGTTATTATTTTTTTACATAAATTTTATCTGAGTTTGACACGAGCTTAATGGGAATATAAAAATTATTTTATGGGATTAAATAGTCTAAAAGGAATAATTATATCCTTATTAATCAATCTAATCCTTATAAAAATTTTGATAAAAGGATTGGTATCTAATATTCAATTTATATGAAAACATCTACGAGTAGTATTTGAAAATTAGTTATTGTTGTATCTAAAAATACGTTGATATTAAATTTTATAGAGGCGTTTTAGGTAGACTTCTTTATTTAATGGTATCTTGGCATGAAAACTCATTTAGAGTATTCATAAATTATTTTTTTCCAGATGATCCTAAATAGTTTCATGTTAATTTTGTGAAAAGAATAATTAATATCAAAAAGAAAATATCAATGTAATGGACCAGACCTCTCCGGCCCTTTCCTTTGTCAAAAATAAGGTCAATAAGTGTTCTAGAGGGTAAGATTGACTTTTCACACACTTTCCATAATTTTGAAACTACACGCTGTGTAGTTTGAGTACATGCCGTGTACTCCCTTTCGGGGTATAACCTGTGTTGCAAGCCGTGTCCTTACCGTGTGCAATAAATGAGTACACGTAGTGTGTCCAAATTACATGCTGTGTAGTCCCTCCCCGCGTACGCGTTACCAGTCAACGGCTGTGTGCCGTGTTGGAGCCGTGTCCTTGCCATGTGCAATAAATGAGTACACGCTGTGTGCCCAAACTAAACGCCGTGTAGTCCTTCCCCACATATGCGTTACCCTCAAACCGTGTGTTGACCAGTCAACGGCCGCAGAACCATGTTGGAAGCCGCGTGGAGACCATGTGAAAGAACTGAGTACACGCTGTGTACCATAAAGTACACGCTGTGTACTTTTTCTTTTCACGCCTATAAAAGGAGGGGTACCCTTCTTTTCAATACACACCTCTCCTCCCCTCTCCTCTGAGCAGAGCTCTCTCAAGAGACTCGAAGGCTCTTCCTTCCATAACTTCTTCATCCGAGCTCCGATTTACCATCCATCAATGGGCACGAGATCATAACGAGGAGGCGGAACATCCAAGCTTGGATCCGTTGCCTTTCCTTCGGTCTTTCCTTTCCGACTTTCACCCGAGGAGGTTTTTCCGGGACCCGACAGAAGTGACGGACGCCAACGGACTTCTTCTAAAGTTGATCCGAGGGAGCGCTGTGATCAGAACCTGTCGAGGTAGAGATCTTAACTTCGTCTCTCTAATTTGTGCATCGTGCGGGGTGGGTATCCTCTTGTTTTCATGAGAAACCGTTGAACCATTAAATGAAGATAATAACTGGTTAAAGAACGGGGTTGGGAAGTTTGTGTTTGTTGTTACTTTATATCCTGCGATATTATGTTATGAATTAAATGAGTTTCTACCTACTGAATATCATAATAGTTGGGGGACTTTGCTTACACAATTAAATGTTTCCCTCTCCTTCTGGATTTTCTTATGGATGCAAACTTTATGGAATGAGGAAATTGGTTAATCACGTAAAGTTGGCTGTTTAAAATATGGAACCCTTGTGTGATCACCCTGATTGAACAAAATGGAATAATGAACATGTGGGTGTTGGCTTAGTTACGTGACATGTGATGGGGATGTTTTGTGGGTTGTTGTGGATCGGGTGAGCAGTGGGGCTGCGATTGACTTGGTTGTGGGTTGGTGTAAATGCTACGATGGTGATGGGAAGCGGGGCTGTGATAAATGGTATTAAAGGGGTAATGATGTACGGTGTGGTTGTGGTTATGGTGGTTGGAAGCAGGGCTACAGGGATGGGTTTAAATGTGAATGGTCTATGGGCTGTGTTATTAAATAAAAGTGGAAGAGTCAATGAATGGTGGGTCATGGTAATGGAACGGGTTTAATAATCAATGGGTTGGTTGGTTGATAAGAAGGGCATGGTTGTCTTTCTTGTGTTTTCCTAACTTGATTTGTGGATGACATGGATTTGTTTTACGAATGATCGATGTGGTTGGTTGTGGATAGTTTCCCAGTAGTTAAGGAACTAATAAACTAATTCTGCTGAAACGTGAAAACCAAAATTGGGTTGGGTTTGTTTGTTGTGTGCATGCTTCGTAGTAGCAGTGTCGAGGCACGTGCTCAGTTTCTCTGTTTAGAATCCATAGGTTGGGTTGTGTGGTTGGTATATATATATATATATATATATATATTTGTATCTTTCGTGTTTTATCGCACCCCACCCATGTTGAGCACTTAGTGCCGAACACTCCCATTTCATGGGAGAGGGTGTTTTCCACTTAGTTACTATCTCTTTCCCGCTCCTTCTCCCCTAGGCTGTGATGGATTGAGGCGACCTTACACCTAAGACTCTTCGGGTAGGTTTCAATTGGGGTGGCTTTAGCCCAAGACTCTTCGGGAAGATTCTAATGTTTCCCAAGAATCTTTGGGATGAGGCCCAGGTGTGTGCGGGCAGGATACGTGGTTGTGAGGCCCAGGTGTGTGTGGGCGGGATACGTGGTTGTGAGGCCCAGGTGTGTGCGGGCGGGATACGTGGTTGTGAGGACCAGGTGTGTGCGGGCGGGATACGTGGTTGTGAGGCCCAGGTGTGTGCGGGCGGGATATGTGGTTGTGATGCCCAGGTGTGTGCGGGCGAGGAGAGTGTGGCATCTTCAGGACGTTCGCCATTAGGAAGAGAAGCTAACTACTGGGAAATGGTGCGGGGTACCCAATACTCTTGTTTCTTATATATTACTACCTGTTGTACTTGTGTTTTGGTGAGTGTGTCTGGTGAGATTGGGTGGATATAATTCCTTTCTAGGTGTCTTCTCTGGTTCTCACGGGACATTAGGATGTCTCCCCACTTGTGCACGAGAGCTTTAGGTTTCCCTACTGAGTATACTTGTATACTCACCCTACGTTTACTTTCAGGTTTCCTGGAGGACTACCAGGGCCGTGCGGGACCCTACTAGTCAGACAGTTGGAGTTGTTGCTGTTGTTGTACCTTGTTTTCTTTTGGTATTATACTTTGAGCTTTCATGTACTTGTACCTTGTTGTAAAATTATTTGAACATGCATGTGGTCTTGGTTTGGTTTTATTTATATACACTTGTTCTTTTCCTTTTTTTGGTGGTTGACTTGTCCTATTTCCCGATCCTAAATAAATAAAAAGGGTAATTCCTCCCATATTTGTGAAAACTCATACCCTTAGTGCTTGTCGCCACCCTGGGGCCTACTGGAGGCGGGACTCGGGGGTCATTATCTCCCTTTCACCATTGCCAGCTCAGGAGGGGCATCTTTGGTGGGAGGGGGTCGTGACAGAATGGTATCAGAGGTGAGGTTGAGAGATAGGATGGAGTCTCGAGTTAGGCATAGTGAGGATTTCATGGGATGGTAGGGTGACAATGATAGTCAATCTTGGTGCGTGACATAGTCCAGGGAAGACCGACTAGGACATGGGATTTTAGGGCCCCCCGTGATCCAATGCAAAGACTCTGAGCCTACCGAACGACCAAGTGAAACTACATTTATTACAGGGTAGAGACCCTAGGGAAGGTACATGCATCATCATGATTGTGTTTTACTTGATTTGGGTGTTCTGGGAAGGATATTGAAATAAAATGATAAAATAAAACCTTGAGATTTTCCTTACTACTAGGGATTAGGAGATCCTTGTTTACCGTACAGCTATGGCACCTGGATGTCGTCCCCGGGTGGCTCAGACGGCCGAGGCCCAGCAGATTCCGACGGTCGATCAGTTGAGGATTGACCGAGAGGAAGAAGATATCCAGTGGCAGAAGACTCTCCGTTCTTTCCAGCAGCAGACCCTCAAGAAGTACGAGGGTAGCACCTAGGATACGGAGACAAAGGGGTGGCTTGAGGAGCTAGGGATCACTTTTACCTTGATCCGTGCTCTGAGGGAGTATTGGGTTCCCCTAGCAGTCAGTCAGCTGAGAGGTGTGGCATGACAGTGGTGGACGCTCTACCTCGGAGATGGGACAGTGGAAGAGGTTCCATGAGCTGACTTTGAGAAGGAATTCCGAGAGGAATTCCTTTCTTCCATGATCAAGGCAGAGAAGCGGCAGGAGTTACTCTCCCTTCAGCAGGGGAGTATGTCGGTACGAGAGCTGGGGATCAAGTTCAAGGATCTCCTGCGCTTTTCCCCGGATCAATTTCCGGATGAGGAGTCTCATGCGAGACATTTGGAGGAGGTGCTTCATCCTTCGCTCTAGTATGCTGTCACCCCCTTCACCCTTCTGACGTACTTGGAAGTACAGAAGAAGGCAGAGGTTGTAGAGAGGATGAACTCATTGGGAGGTGCACCCCGAGAGGGGATCTAGCTAGTTTCGTCGAAGGGGAAGGCAGTAAGCAGCAGGTCTCCTACGAAGGAACCTTCCAGGTTCAGGCCAGTGGGGAGCAGGCCCCAGCTGTTCTAGTTCAGATCTTCGGGTCCTCGTCCTTTTTTCACAAGCCCAAGACCGAGGTGTTTTTCTTGTGGAGGTTTCGGGCACGTTTAGAGTCGGTGCCTGACCCGAGCTCAGTACGGTGGAGGTGGGCAGGTTCAGCGCCCACCTCAGCAGCACCAGTTTCCAGTGAGGCCCTTCCACCAGCAGAAGGACCATGCTCCTCCGAGGGCGGACTTTGCGGGAGGAGGCTGACCTTAGGGTGCTCTTCAGGGACCTCGACCAGGGCATGGTCGGGGAAGCAGACGTCATCCGAGAGGAAGAGGAGATGGGCGTGGACAGTTGCACACAACAGAGTTGGCAGCTCCGGCAGGACCATAGGTGGTGTGAGGTACGATTTGTTTGTTCAACATTCTTATTTCTGCTTTGTTCGATTCAGGAGCCTCGTATTCCTTTGTTTCACCTGGTCTAGCCCATGCTTTGGTACTAGACGTAGAGAGACTTTCCGTACCACTAGTTCTGAGTACACCAGTTGGAGGCCAGACCAGCGTATCTTGTGTTTACCGGGGATGTGGGCTGATGTTGGGACCACATCAATCTAGTGGGGACCTTCTTCTGTTACAGATGCAGCCATACGATGTCATCCTAGGCATCGACTGGTTGTTTTCTGTTAGTGTCGTTATCGACTGCTTCCGGAGAAGAGTCGTGTTCTCCGACGTGGATGGGAAACACGTATCTTTTGTTGGTGAGAGGAGCTATCAGGCGGGAAGCCGGCATGTGGAGCCTCTCCTTTCCTTGTTAGGCAGGTTATCAGTGGTTCCAGCTGATACATAGATTATTGATGTCCCAGAAGTTCTTGGGGAGTTCCTTGATGGTTTTCCTGAGGAGGTTGTGACTCTACCCCCCGACGTGATGTTGAGATTGGGATAGAATTACAGCCTGGTGCCTGTCTGATTTCGATGGCCCCTTATCCGATGGCACCTTCGGAGTTGCGGGAGTTGCGGATTCAGATTGACGATCTGATGGAGAAGGGTTTTGTTTAACCCAGCGTGTTGCCATGGGGTGCTCCATTTTTGTTCGTGAAGAAGGCAGATGGTGGTCTCAGGCTATGCATAGACTACCGAAGGTTGAACCAGGTAACAGTCAAGAACCGTTACCCCCTTCCAAGGATAGATGATCTCTTCGACCAGCTGAGGGGAGCAGGTTGGTTCTCCAAAATTGATCTACGATCTGGATATCATCAGCTGAGGGTAAAGGACAGTGACATCTCAAAGATGAATTTCAGGTGCAGGTATGGGTTCTTCAAGTTTGTGGTGATGCCGTTTGGAGTTACGAATGCACCAACTGTGTTCATGGGACTTATGAACTTTGTCTTCCGGGAGTTTCTGGACCGGTTCGTCGTTCTGTTTATCGATGACATCCTGATCTACTCAAGGTCAGAGGAGGATCACTTTGAGCATCTCAGGGCAGTCTTGGGAGTCCTTCGACACCACTAGCTTTACGAGAAATTGTCGAACTGTAAGTTCTTGACACAATAAGTACACTTCCTTGGGCACGTAGTGTCTTAGCATGGAGTGTTAGTGGAACCATCAAAGGTTGAGGCAGTTGTTTCTTGGGCAGAACCCAAGAGTGTGGTAGAAGTTCATAGTTTTCTGGGGTCAGTAGGTTACTATCGGAGGTTCGTTTCGGACTTCTCTCGAGTTACTGCTCCATTGAAAGCTTTGACTAGGAAGAACCAGGTCTTCCTATGGAGCGAGCAGTGCCAGAAATCTTTTGACTACCTGAAGGAGAAGTTGGTCAGTGCTTCCGTACTCAGGTTTCCAGAGGAAGGGTTGTTGTATGTGGTGTTTTTTGATGCTTCTGGCCTTGGTCTGGGGTGAGTGCTGATGCAGAAGAAGGGAGTGATCTGTTATGGGTCTACGGAGTTATGCCCTCACGAGCGTAACTATTCCACCCATGACCTAGAGCTTGCAGCAGTAGTGTTCACACTGAAGTTGTGGCGACATTACCTCTTTGGGGAGTGCTTTTTGGTCTTATCAGATCACAATAGCCTGTGTTATATCTTCTCCCAGTGTGACCTGAACTTACGACAACGGAGATGGGTCGAATTTCTCCAAGACTACGACTTTGAGATATCTTACACTAAAGTTAAGGGCAATGTTGTGGCTGATGCCCTAAGCAGGAAGTCACATCAGGCGGTGGTTCGGGAGTCCACTGATGCTTGGAAGGTGATGAGAGAGTTGGCTGCCTTACACTTGGATGCCAGGGTAGAAGGTGTTAGAGGATGTTTGTTTCAGATGACGGTGCAGTCCTCCTTGTTGCAACAGGTGGAAGAGTCTCAGTGGGGGACTCTGAGGTGAAAGTGATGCAGGATCGTGTCGATCAGGGGAACGCTCTAGAAGGATGGTCAGAGGACAGCTGACATCAGATGCTTTTCCATGGAAGGTTGTTTGTTCTGGAGGCAATGCGTGAGGGAGTTCTCCGTGAGATCCATAGCTTAGCCATGTCAGTACATCCAGGAGTTTTGAAAATGTACCAAGGCCTGAGGGAACAATTTTGGTGGCCCGGGGTGAAACAGGTAGTGGCGGAGTTTGTGGCTAAATTCCTAGTGTGTCAGCAAGTGAAGGCTGAACACCGTGTTCCCAGTGGTTTGTTGCATCCTTTAGATGTCCCCGAGTGGAAGTGGGATGACATATCAATGGACTTCGTCACAGGACTACCCAGAGCTCAGGGTGGTTATGATGCTATCTGGGTAGCGGTGGATCGGCTGGCGAAATCAGCCCACTTCATAGAAATCAAGGAGTCAGGCCCGGTGAGTACCTTAGCATAGAGGTACGTAGATGAGGTGGTACGTTTGCATGGATTTCCAAAGATTATCGTCTCAGATCGGGATACTCAGTTTACCTCATGGGTCTGGAGGGGGTTACAACATGCTTTTTTCACCCAACTATGCCTTAGCATTGCTTTCCACCCCCAGACCGATGGGAAGATAGAGCGGACTATCCAGACGTTGGAGGACATGCTGCGAGCATGCATTCTGGATTTTAGAGGATCATGGGTATGAAACTTGCCTTTATTAGAGTTCGCCTAAAACAAAATCTTCCACTCTACTATTGGCATGGCACTGTTTGAGGCTTTGTACGGAAATCCATGTCATTCACCCATTTGCTGGGCAGAGGTTGGTGAGATAGGTGCTCCTGGGCCAGAGGTAGTGCAGAGCACCACAAAGAAAATCCATCTTGTACGTGAGATGATGAAAGCGGCTCAGGACCGACATAAGTCTTATGGTGATCGTCGGAGGAGGCCCTTGGAGTTCGAGGTGGGAGATCATGGGTTCTTGAAGGTTTCCCCTCGACAGGGTCATCGGAGGTTTGGGAAAGAGAGCAAGCTCTCACCTAGGTTCATCGGACCTTTTGAGGTGTTGAGGAAAGTTGGTGAGATGGCATATCAGCTAGCCCTACCACCTCAGTTGGAGAAGGTTCATGACATCTTCCATGTCTCCCAGCTTCGTCGGTACTTTCACAACGACTCCCACGTTATTGACTGGGGAGAGCTAGATATGGGAGACGACGCGACCTTTGAAGAATGACCAGTCAGGATCGAGGATTGTAAAGAGAAGGTGCTCTGTGGATGAACCATTCACTTGGTTCGTGTGTTGTGGAGGCATGAAGGCCTCGAGGAGAGAACTTGGGAGCGGGAGACACAGATGCACGCTTAGTACCCGGAGTTGTTTAGACTTGTGTTTTCCTATTTTCTTCTGATCTTTGTGTTGATGTTGTACTATGTACCTTTGATATATGGAATGCTTGGATTGTCAGTTGTGAGACCTTTTGTTTCTTTGTTCCCTGGTAATGTGTAACATGTCCGGATGTGTGGGAAAGGGAAAAACCTGACCCTTAATCGAGACGCATTAATGCGGATGCGATTGAACCCGTGAGGGTGAGTCAGTGCCGCCTAAAGCGGATAATATCTCGAAACAGGTGATGGAATTTCCCAAACCCATGTGTTCGGGCAGTGTGTTAGTTGTGTGGTGTTGGGGTTAGTGCGAGTTGGAAAAAAATCCTAATGTATGAAAGTGGGAAGACCCAATTCATTAATTGAGACGCATTAATGAGGATGCGATTAAACCCGTGCAGGAGAGTCAGTGCCGCCTAAAGCGGATAATATCTTGACATAAGAGAAGGAATTCTTAACACATATTATTAGAGTTGTTGGTTGGGTTCCTGCTATAACGAGAACCCTAAGAGGTATATTGTTGGGTTCTTCTGGGCTGGTTTTTGAAATCTCGGGGACGAGAATGTTTTAAGAGGTATCTGATGTAATGGCCTGGACCTCTCCGACCCTTTCCTTGGTCAAAAAGAAGGTCAAGAAGTGTTCTAGAGGGTAAGATGGTCTTTTCCCACACTTTATAGAATTTTGAAACTACACGCCGTGTAGTTTGAGTACACGCCGTGTACTCCCTTTTCCGGGTATACCCCGTGTTGCAAGCCATGTCCTTACCGTGTGAAATAAATGAGTACACGCCGTGTGTCCAAACTACACGCCGTGTAGTCCCTCCCCGTGTATGTGTTACCAGTCAACGGCCGTGTGCCGTGTTGGAGCCGTGTCCTTGCCGTGTGCAATAAATGAGTACACATCATGTGTCCAAAATACATGCTGTGTAGTCCTTCCCCATGCATGTGTTACCCTCAAACCGTGTGTTGACCAGTCAACAACCGCAGAGCCATGTTGGAAGCCGCGTGGAGACCGTGTGAAAGAACCGAGTACACACCGTGTACCATAAAGTGAATGACGTGTAATTTTTCTTTTCATGCCTATAAAAGGAGGGGTCCCCTCCTCCTTTTCAACACACACCTCTCCTCCCCTCTCCTCTGAGCAGAGCTCTCTCAAGAGACTCGAAGGCTCTTCCGTCCACAACTTCTTCATCCGAGCTCCAATTTATGATCCGTCAGCGGCCACGAGATCGTAACGACGAGGCGGAACTTCCGAGCTTGGATCTGTTGTATTTCCTTCGGCCTTTCCTTTCCGACTTCCACCTGAGGAGGTTTTTCCGGGACCCGACAGAAGTTACGGACGCCGATGGACTTCTTCTAAAGTTGATCCGGGGGAGCGCTGTGATCAGAACCTGTCGAGGTAGGGATCTTACCTTCGTCTCTCTAATTTTTGCATCATACGAGGGTGGGTATCCTCTTGTTTTCATGAGAAACCGTTGAACCATTAAATGAAGATAATAACTGGTTAAATAACGGTGTTGGGAAGTTTGTGTTTGCTGTTACTTTATATCCTGTGATATTATGTTATGAATTGAATGAGTTTCTACCTACTGAAAATCATGGTCATTGGGGGACTTTGTTATGCCATTAAATGTTTCCCTCTCCTTCTGGATTTTCTTATGGATGGAAACTTTTTGGAATGAGGAAATTGGTTAATCACGTAAATTTGGTTGTTTAAAATCTAGAACCCTTGTGTGATCACCCCGATTGAACAAAATGGAATAATGAACATGTGGGTGTTGGCTTAGTTACGTGACATGTGATGGGGTTGTTTTGTGGGTTGTTGTGGATCAGGTGCGCAGCGGGGCTGCGGTTGACTTGGTTGTGGGTTGGTGTAAATGCTATGATGGTGATGGGCAGCGGGGCTGCGATAAATGGTATTAAAGGGGTAATGATGTATGGTGTGGTTGTGGTTATGGTGGTTGGAAGCGGGGATGCAGGGATGGGTTTAAATGTGAACGAGCTATGGGTTGTGTTTATTAAATTAAAGTGGAAGAGTCAATGAATGGTGGGTCATGGTAATGGAACGAGTTTAATAATTAATGGGTTGGTTGGTTGATAAGAAGGGCTTGGTTGTGTTGCTTGTGTTTTCCAAACTTGATTTGTGGATGACAGGGATATGTTTTACAAATGATGGATGTGGTTGGTTGTGGATAGTTGCCCTGTAGTTAAGGAACTAATAAACTAATTCTACTGAAACGTGAAAACCTAAATGGGGTTGGGGTTGTTTGTTGTATGCATGCTTCGTAGTAGTAGTGTCGAGGCACGTTCTCAGTTTCTCTGTTTAGAAGCCATAGGTTGGGTTGTGTGGTTGATATATATATATATATTTATATCTTTCGTGTTTTATCGCACCCCAACCATGTTGAGAACTTAGTTCCGAACACTCCCATTTCATGGGAGAGGGTGTTTTTCCCTTAGTTAATAGCTCCTTCCTGCTCCTTCTCCCCTAGGCTATGATGGCTTGAGGTGACCTTACACCTAAGACTCTTCGGGTAGGTTTCGATTGGGGTGGCTTTAGCCCAAGACTCTTCGGGCAGATTCTACTGTTTCCCAAGAATCTTCGGGATGAGGGCCAGGTGTGTGCGGGTGGGATACGTGGTTGTGAGGCCCAGGTGTGTGCAGGCGGGATATGTGGTTGTGGGGCCCAGGTGTGTGAGGGCGGGATACCTGGTTGTGGGTCCCAGGTGTCTGCGGGTGGGATACGTGGCTGTGAGGCCCAGGTGTGTGAGGGTGGGATACGTGGTTGTGAGTCCCACGTGTGTGCGGGCGAGATATGTGGTTGTGAGGCCCAGGTGTGTGCAGGCGGGATACGTGGTTGTGAGGCCCAGGTGTGTGCGGGCAGGGAGAGTGTGGCAGCGTCCAGACGTTCACCGTTAGGAAGAGCAGTTAACTACTGGAAAATGGCACGGGGTACCTAATACTCTTATTTCTTATATACTACTACCTGTTGTGTTTGTGTTTTAGTGAGTGTGGCTGGTGTGGTTGGGTGGATAGAATTCCTTGCTAGGTGTCTTCTGTGGTTCTCACAGGACATTTGGATGTCTCCCAACTTGTGCACGAGAGCTTTAGGTTTCCCTTCTGAGTATACTTGTATGTTCACCCTACGTTTACTTTCAGGTTTCTAGGAGGACTACCAGGGCCGTGCGGGACCCTACTAGTCGGACAGTTGGAGTTGTTGATGTACCTTGTTTTCTTTTGGTATTGTACTTTGAGTTTTCTTGTACTTGTACCTTGTTATAAAATTATTTGAACATGCATGTGGGCTTGGTTTGGGTTTATTTATATACACTTGTTCTTTTCCTTTTTTTTGGTGGTTGACTTGTCCTATTTCCCGATCCTAGAAAAATAAAAAGGGTAATGCCTCCCATATTTGTGAAAACTCATACCCTTGGTGCTAGACGCCATCCCGGGGCCTACTGAAGGCGGGACTTGGGGGTCATTATCTCCCTTTCACCATTGCCAACTCAGGAGGGGCATCTTTGGTGGGAGGGGTTCGTGACAATCAACTATGGTTTTTATTACTATAGATATATATTTTTTATTTTATATCACATGTTAGAATATGATTTTGGTGGATGTATAATTCATTTAAAAATAATATTATGTACATGTCATTTTATTTTAAAAAAGATTTAATTTTAGTCTTATTGGATTAAATTATCAGTTAATATATCTACTACTAAAGTTGAGAATATATAAACTTCTAGTAGTTGTGCTCAAATATTATGTATTAAGAAAACTTTATTATATATTGATATTAATCTAGATAAATTTTATTTTTTTAATAATATATGTGAAAATTCTATTTTTTAGGATCCATAAAAAAATAAAAAAAAGGAATATCTATGCTAAATTTCTTTTTTCAAAGAACGTGTGAAAAAAGGAGATGTTGTTTTAGAGTTTACAACTACTGAAAACTATCTTACAGATACATTTTCTAAACCTTTATACTTTAATCAGATTAAAAATATTAAATTTGATCTTGGAATGATTGAATATTATTATTTTTATGTTATCATGTGTTTAGATGGTGTTTGAAAGTATTTATATGCTGAAATTAACATATATTCATGAAATCTATAGAATATACAATCTATTTTTTAGATTACATGTGCTTAATTTTGCTACATATTTTTTTATGTAAATATTTTAAAACCACTCTTACATCCAAAATGATTCTAAAATAATCTGCATAACATTACATTACATTAAATCTTATTTATTAAAATATTTCTCATTCTTATTTCTAATTTTTATAAAAAATATAGGATCACTGAATGAAATCTTATATTTTTATAGTGGTTGAATTAAAAGTGTCACCTTTATATATTTTTTAAAAATTTGAATGTTTAAAAACATTATAAAGATTTTATAGGTGTCTTTATTTCATTAAATTATAAAACACAATCCATTTCATTAACTATTTATTTGAAACATTATCTTTATGATATTTTCAAAAAGGAGATGTGGTTTTGGAAATTATACTTGGTTTTGAAATTATCATAAAGGGGAATAATTTTTATTGTATCATTGAAAAACATTATATTCTGAAAATAAATAGTATTTATTTATTTTATTTCCATTAAATTACTTAGTAAAGTGATTTTTTTGTTGATTAATGTTGTAATTATCTTTATTATATTATAATATTTCATTTCTGAAAGGGTCTTTTGATTTCTTTTTATGATTTATTATAAAATTTTATATAAGTTTCATAAAGTGTTCCTAGGATGTATAAGTCATTTTAACCATAAAATATCATATATATATATATATATACATATATTTTTTTTATTTTTCCCATGTATAATTTGTATCCAAATGCATGTAACCATTTTTTTATCTATGTAGTCATTTTAAAATTCATGTTGTTAATTTGTGAAACAAATAATAATTTTTTTAATTTTTGTTTCCTTGTATTTCCAAATCACATCTTAGGCTACCAAATTCTAAATTGAGTTATTCATTTCTTTTTAAATATTAAATTATTATTTAAAAATCATTAGATGAAATAAAATAATGAATCAATCACTATCATGTTCTAAATTAGGTTATAAGTCACTGTATGATTTTAGACTAACTTCAACATTTCCTTAGAACATTTTTTTATCATGAAATGAGATATATTGATCAGATTAAAGAAATTATAAATTTTTTAGAAGGATATTGAAATTATATAAATATAATTTCACTAGAAAAAAATCTTACTCTTTATTTGGATGTTCTATTTTAAGTTTGAATTTTTAAAAGTCTACATTTTTACAATTTTCAAGAATTAAGATACATGATTCAATAACATGAATTTCCAACATAAATTCTCTTATGTATATTTCCATAGGTCTTTGTTCAAATATGAATCTCCTATAATAAATTACACAAGTAAATATGTTATGCATATTTGATTATGTTGATTTCCTTATGTGAGTCTACTCTAGGGATTATCATACAAAAAGCGTGTACATTGATTTGACTATGTGAATCTCAAATATAATTTTTATTATGTCAAGAGTGAAAAATCCCATGTTTTATGCTCCTATATAGTTTCATTAAATTCTATAGGTAATTCTAAAATATAAAAAATTTAAATGATTTAGGAATTGTTTCATATTTCTATTTGATTCATGGTTATTTAAAATATTTTAATTATTCTAATTCCCATATAAATTCATATTAATTATGTAGTACCTATGTGAAATGGTTTTCATTATTTTAAGTATGTTTTTAGAAAATTAAATACTATTCTACTTTCACTCATGAAACTTATAGCTTGAAACTCAAAAATATATTTTATTATTTTATGTTGTTTCCTTCAATTGTATTGTTTCTAAATTAATAATAGTCTATATTATACTCAATCAGAATAGTATTAATATTTTTTATGTTGTGATATAATATTTAAAATTCTCTCTATCTCTAATAATTATTTTAAATGAAATTATTTTTAATTTTTTATTTAATATACAAACATATTTTTTATGGGTTTTTTACTGACTGACTATTACTGAGGTATTTTTAACTATTCAATTAAATGATTTAAAATTGTTTTGAATTAGAATTTATTATTTTTTATACTTCAAATGTTTTGAGCGATTATCATTTAGAATTTGACAAGAAAAAGTAGTTAGTAATAGGGTTATTATTCCTCTAAAAAATTTAGATTAGTTCAAAATGTATCTCTCACCATGTAGAGATATTTAAGATAAAATATGTAAACTTTGGACCAAACTAATATGAAAAAATTTATTTTTTTCATTATTTTATTTCCCTACTAATTATCTCCATTAACTAAAGTTGATAATTAACATAGGTAATTTATATGTATCTAACATTGTTAATTTGTTCTATTCACCCCTATAGACAATCTATCATTTTCTTATCAGACCTAATAGTAATAACCTCTTGACATTTTAGTCATTGATTCTTCACTATAGTGATCTATATTAGAGACTGAATATAAGAAGAAATAAGAGAGAATGTGGAGGAAAATCCCAAAAACTTTTATACAATGTTTTTTTATTTATATTTTATATACTAATTCCAATGATTTTTTTATTGTATGCTAGATGATAAAATAAACAAATAAATAATAGATATATCATCATGCATGTAAGAAGAATAAGAATAAGATTATAAGTATTAGTGATTGTGGAGATTCTATAAATAATTATCTTTTATGTTTTGAAGATAGAATTATAAATAAGAGGAGGTTGTGTGGTTCACAAAGAGAGAAGAAAAAAACTAGATACAATAAAGTTTAATGATGAAGAAGGAAAAACAACACTCTATTTACTTAATATATTTCTACTCATATTAATAGATTTATAAATGTTTGAAATAAAATAATTTATCATTTTAATGGTCTGTGAATCACTCAAACACAATCAGGATAATTTTATAACTAGTTCATAGATATTCTCATCTTGTTTGTATAAACATCTTGATACTGGTAGGTCACATGGTCTTGGTAAAATCTTAATAATGGTCCATGTGTGTAACACCCCGATCTTTCATGATACACTTCTCTTTCAATAATGCAATAGCTTGCATTGTACGCAAGTTCGAGTTCTAACACACCGCGACTAATCAAAAGTAGCCGTTATGAATAGTAATACCTAATTTTTAAAGAAATTATAGAAATTTTATATTTCAAAAAGGACTTCATTTTTTTATTTGTAATATCAAAATTAGCCTATGTTGAATTTTTTGTAATTTTCTGAGAACTTCCATTTTTTTATGAATAGTGAAAAATACTTAAAACAACTTTTTTAATCAAAATAATTTAGAGTGATAAATTATACTATTGAGTGGTTTTAAAGTAAAAATAGAATATATTTTTACCATTTTAACCAATGGTTCTCATTAGAATTAATTTCACTTTGAAAATGGACATAAAAAATTGTCAATCTTTTGATATATATTGTTTCTTAAAACACGCTATTTGTTGTGACAACGAGAATTAATTATAAAATTAATTAATGAAAATTATATTTTTGTAATTTTGTAAAATAGACATCATTTTTGAATTTGGAATATAAATTATATCTTAGGGTAAAATTTTGGCATTGTTCTGAAAAATTTCAATTTTTGATGAATAGTGAAACCACTAAGTGGTAATTAAAAAACTGATTTTTTTTCGTATAAATGAAACATTACCACTTCTATGTTTTGATTTTCAAAAATATGACATACATGGTTGTCATTAGGAAGTAAAATTTGGTTCAATGGGATTAAAATAATTTTTTGGTGAATAGTAACATTTAAGTTTAATTAATCGCGATTAAAGGTAATTAGTGAAATTTAAGGTAAAAATGATATTATAAAAATATGAAAATACCTTTACACTTGTCCTACCCTCATTGGATGTTCCATGGACGACCAAGAAAATCCATGGGTCAACATGGGGACCCCATGGTTCCACTTTAGTTGGAAAATGACATAAATACCTTTTATTTAATGTTAAAGTAAAAAAATGACACAAACATGAAATGTTTTACTAAATAAAATTTTACATGGGGTTATACAAGTCATATTTTTGACTATAAATATTCATTGTAAAGATAAAAATATTTCCTACATCATAGTATTTTTTTTATAATTTTTAGACATTAAATAAATTAAATTATTTATGACATCATGATGATGCAGCGATTACCTCATTAATTAACGATTTAAATAAAAGGAAAAGATAATGTAAAATACAAGGCTTAAACTTTTCCAAAGCCTATTGGATGGGTAGATTTCAAACTCTTATCACCTTATCCTCGAATTATAGAAGTTTGGGACCTTTAGAATCTGAAAATCATTTTGTAATAAAGTAATATTTCATTACTTTCCAAGAGTACCCCTCCTCTCCACTTATAAAAGGCCCCCACCACTACCACCTAACTCACACTTTCAAAGCCTTTTGGCTCGGCCAAACTCTGCCCAAATACTCTCCCAACTTCCCTAACTTACTACTAGAAGCCTCACCTTGGGCAGAAGTCTTCCCAAGGAATCCTTTGGCTCAAATCAAAAAGAGTTACCCGATTTTAAGGTAATGTCTTCTCTAATGTTGTTTTGTTTTATTTTTCTTCTCCAACCCCTTAAACTCTTTTTATTACTTTCTTTTGTAACAAACCCAATATCTACAATATACTAGGATGTTGTTATGATAAGGATTTGGTTTACACTTACACACACCTTCGTCTAATGGTTAAAGAACATACTGTTTATGTGGGTGGCGAAATACTACCTCACGAAACGATGATTGTTAAATATTCTTTTAACACCTCTAATGGTGGCCATTTTGATGACACTATTTTCATATATGATATATATATTATGTTTATGTTTTCCTTATTCTTCTGTATTTCTCATTTATGGCATACTTTATGATTTCCATTATGGGTAAACGCGATAATTTCATTTTAGGAAGTGCGGACTACCGCCCCCTCAAAGTGATTTGAATTGTTAATAACATATGTGGGATGTATAAAGGATGGATAAAATTATATTTTATATTATATTGTACTGGAATTACAATACACCTTTATAATATTATCATTTCATTCCATTAAATACGAAATAGAAATGAAAGCAGCGTTAATGCGTACGTACGACTTACCGTCTCCATGAACGGTGCATTTCATTTCTTACCTCTAAATGTTATGTAATATTATAAATGAATGTATATACTTGATATATATGATTTATATGATATCTAAATCATGAATATAATTCTGGATATAATTTATATTTCACCACATGAACATCTTGTAATTATAAGAAGTTTATTTTTGACTCAAGTACCTAAGATCGACAAAACGACCGTTATAAACTTAAATAATTACATAATGTTAATGACATAGTAATAGGTGAAATAAAAGGAATAATGAACATGAAAAAGGTTCTTAAGTAAATAGAAATTAACTCTAGTTTATTTTTCAGGAGGTTAAAGAACGATCAAGTCAAGTCGGACACGAGGTAAGGGAACTTCTTAACCCAATTTCTATTCTTTGGGTTAATCTCCTACTTTCAAATTATGTCATGATATTATTATGTATTATCTTGTATTTATACTTTATTTATGTATAAATATAGTGAATACACATAATAGATCTATGATATTTTAAAAATGATCTTTTTAAGGACTTCGTCTCAATCTCCTTTCATTAAGGCATATTTGGTTTTATACAAAACATTCTTTTATACGGTGTATAAACCCCTTTGACTTTAACGTTTATTCAAAAGGAATCTTTTTTATATGAAGTGTTTTACTAAACTACAAAAAGGGAATGTTTTTCTTTTCGTACATATGCGGCAACAACGACTTCTCCGCCGCCGTGACCATTATTTGAGTTTCATCTTCCTCTACAAGCCATCACTTTTTTTAATGAAAAATAAATACAAAGTTTTAACTTTCTTTTATTTTGGTATTGAAAATGGTTTTGAAAGTGTTTTTATTATATCAATGTGTTGTATTGATATCTTGTGATTGAAATGTGGAAATTTTATGTTTCCTTTATGCATGTTTTATGTGATACGATTATGTTATGGTTTATGATATGTTTAAACCTATTCATATGAGGAATGAATTGGACTTAATAAGTGACGGGTGGAGCCCTCTACAGATCCTCGATGCATCGGTAGGTCTCATGAGACAAACTAGTGTCTTGGCACGAGGCCTTGAAAAAATATTATTTGTGGTCTTGGCATGAGGCCTTGGCTACGTGGTTATGATAGTCTGACATTATGCATTCCATCATTATGAAAGTGGTTATTGATATTTCATGTGATTATTCGACTAGTAGAATATCCATGTGAGTATGTAAATGACATTATTTAATTTTATTTTTTCCATATTATGCTGAAGTTCAAGTTTAAAAAGGCTTTTGTTTTAGTTATACATTGCCTTAAATGTTTATGTTTTTTGATGAAAGCTTCCGCTATATTGTTATCCTTACTGAGCATCTGATCTCACCTCTTTCAATGTTTTAATTTTTCCAGGATGTGAAGAAGTATATTATGAATGACCTGTAGGGATAATATAAGGGGATATGAAGAGAATATGTTGTAGTTTTATTTTTCTTTACGATGTAATGTAAGACTTATGAATGTATCTAGTGTTTCCAAGGCTACTAAACTAATCGGTCTTTCGAGACTTGATCTTTTCTGATCATGCCAATGTTACGAAGTAATGCACCGACTCTGGGTAGCTGGGGTCGGGGCGTTACAGTTGGTATCAGAGGTAGTTTAGTACTAGCCTTGGAAGATAGATTTAGATAAACTCTGATTAGAGCACATAGCCCAAAGATAGACTTTGAGGATTAGTATAGAAGAACTTCCTAGAATTTTGGTATTATTGAGATGTTGTGAGTTTTCCAAGCAATACATCCCTGTCTGGATACGAGCAGGTAGAGGCGGCTCTGGCACAGATGTACCTAGAGGTAAAACCCGAAAACACCGCTTTGAGCTAGACTCGAACGGGAACTGGTGCACGACAACGGGCCTTGCTGCACTCTTGGTTACAACACTCCCGGGGGATATGCTTAGGATAATTATCATTTTCATTACAAACCACTATGAAGGGTTATGAGTATATACTTCCTCAAAGAAAACATTTTTTATGATTATGGTTTATATCCATAAATATTTCAATTAGTGTTAAGTGTTTTACAAGTATGGAATTATGTATTTTGATTCATAAACTAATCTAGTTTATGCCACTGTTTAGTAATGGCGCCTAGTGGAAGGAATGGAAACCGTATCAATGCACGCACTCCGTGTAGGGATTGACCTCCTGCTCAAGATAATTATTGTGGATCTGGAGATACAACTGGTGATGATCAACTTATTACCATACTTGGACAACTCACTCAGGTTATGAATAATAACCTTACTCGTATGGAGCACCCTGATCCGCAACGTGGAGGATCAATGTTAGACCTCTTCATGAGGAAGCAACCACCACCATTTAATGGGGGTACAAATCCATTAGTATCTGAGCAATGGATAAACCTCTTAGAAAAAATATTCCATGCCTTGGGGAGTAGTGAAAGGGAGAAGGTTGTCATGGAAGTCTACCGCCTCACTAGAGATGACGATCAATGGTGGTCGCTGATTCAAAACACAAAGGAAGATGAAGAAGTATGAAGTATGGAATGGAGTGAGTTTAAGAAAATTTTCTTAGAAAAATACTTTCCTCGTGACCATCGAGAAGATATGGAAAGAAAATTTTTGAGTCTGAGACAAAAGGAGGATGAGAATGTCGCAAAGTATGAGGCCAACTTTACAAGGTTAGCAAGTCATGCTGCAGATTATATACGTAACCCAAGAAGTAAGATTGATCGTTTCTTTGATGGGTTAAAACCGTTTCTCCGTCAAGCTTTAGTATCACAATCTTTCACAACGTACGAAGATATTGTCTCGTGTTCTATCAAGACAGAAAAGGAATTCTCTAAGTCTTATGACAAAAAAGTAAAACAAGAGAAGAAGAGAACGGTGGAACAAGAGACAGATAAAGGAAAAAATGGAAAGAAGGATTTTCCATTATGTGATAATTGTGGGAAGAATCACCCTAGTACTTGCCTAAAAGGAATGAGAGTTTGTTATAAATGTGAAGAAAAAGGTCACTAGGCTCGTGATTTCAAGGGAAAGAAAGAGGATATCAATGTTGGATGCTAAAATTGTAGGGAAATGGGGCATTATGCAAATGAATGTTTAAAGCGTCAAGGAAACTTACCTCAGAAAAGGCCAAGGGATCCAGGCCAATATTATGCTGTTACTACAGTTGAAGTGGAATAATTAATGTACTGGTACTTTTGGACTCAAGGATTATATTCTGGTTGTAAGAATAATGTGATATATATAAGGATTGTACTGCAGTACTTATTGTTTTCATTATGGTTTTAATATGATGAAGGTAATCATATTTTTGTATGTAACAATAAGAGAAAATTTACCTTGTTTGAGGAATCTAATGTTGCAATTGATTTTGGAATTTAAGGACATTTTAGAGAAAGTCTGGACGGAGGTATTTTGGATAACTATAAAGGTTGGAATGGATTAAGTTGATCTTTGGATAGTATTGTTTAAGGTTAAAACATTTCTGAAGATTATTTTTGGAATATTATAATACTATAGTTTTAGGAAAAGGACAACCAGCAGGGTGGGGCATAACCCGTCGCGTCGGACAAAGCTACAGGAATCGAACTCACAACCATAGTGCGACAGGCCTTTATTACCTACCACTAGCCTACAGGAAGTCCATGGTTATTACAAAATATTTTTCCTAATATAAATGGTATGTGTTAATATTTAGAACCTTATACAATTAGGATAAATAGAATATTTTTGAGTTGTATTACCTTTTAGAGTGAAAGATGGGTTTGTTGTAACACCCCGAGCTTCCACGATACGCTTCTCATTCAATAATGCAATATCTTGCATTGTACGCAAGTTCGAGTTCTAACACACCGCAACTAATCAAAATAGCCGTTATGAATAGTAATAACCACTTTTTAAAATTATAGAAATTTTATATTTCAAAATGGACTTCATTTTTGTATTCGTAATATCGAATTTAGCCTATGTTGAATTTTTGGTATTTTTCTGAGAACTTCTAATTTTTTATGAATAGTGAAAAATACATAAAAACAACTTTTTTAATCAAAATAATTTATACAGATAAATTATACTATTTAGTGGTTTTAAGGTATAATTAGAAAATATTTTTACCATTTTATCCAATGGTGGTCATTAGAATTAATTTAACATTGAAATTGGACATAAACAATTGCCAAACTTTTGATATAAATTGTTTCTTAAAAACACGCTATTTGTTGTAACAGCGGGAATTAATTATGAAATTAATTAATACAACTTATATGTTTGGAATTTTGTAAAATAGACATCATTTTTGAATTCGGAATATCAATTATAGCTTAGGGTGAAATTTTGGCCTTATTCTGAAAAACTTCAATTTTTGATGAATAGTGAAACCACTAAGTGGTAGTTAAATAACTGATTTTTCGTTTAAATGAAATATTACAACTTCTGTGATTTGATTTTCAAAAATCCGACATACATGGTTGTCATTAAGAAGTAAAATGTGGTTCAATGAGATCAAAATAATTTTTTGGTGAATAGTAACTTTTAAGTTCTTAATCGCGATTAGTGGTAATTAGTGTAGTTTAAGGTATAAATAATACATTAATAATATGAAATGACCTAGACACATGTCCCAACCTCATTGGTTGAGTCATGGCCGACCAAGACAAGCCATGGCCTAACTTGGGGACCCCATGGATCCACTTTTGTTGGGAAATAACATAAATTACTTTTTATTTAATGTTAAAGTGAAAATGACACTAACATAAATTGTTCTACTAAAACAATTTTTAATTGGGGTTATACAAGTCCAAATTTTGATTATAAATAGTCATTGGAAAGCTAAAAAGATTTCCTACATCATAGTATTTGTTTTATAATTTTTAGACATTAAATAAATTAAAGTATTTATGACATAATAATGATGCAGCGATGACATCATTATTTGACGATTTAAATAAAATGAGAAGATAATGCAAAATCCGAGGCTTACACTTGTCCAAAGCCTATTGGATGAAGATATTTCGAAACCTTATCACCTTAGCCTCGAATTATATAGATGTGGGACCTTTAGAATCCGAAAAGCATTTTGAAATAATGTAACATTTCATTACTTTCCAAAAGTGCCCCTCCTCTCCACTTATAAAAGGCCCCCACCTCTCCCACCTTATTCACACCATCAAGCCATTTGGCTCGGCCAACCTCTGCCCAAATACTCTCCCAACATTCCTTCCTTACTCCTAGAAACCTCACTTTGGGCAGAACTCTTCCCAAGGAAGCCTTTAGCTCAAATCAAAAAGAGTTACCCGATTTTGAGGTAATGTCTTTTCTAATGTTGTTTTGTTTTATTTTTCTTCTCCAACCCCCTAAACTCTTTTTATTCATTTCTTTTGTAACAACAACAGTATCCTAAATATACTAGGATGTTGTTATAAGAAGTATTTGAGCTACACTTACACACACCTACATCTAATGGTTAAAGAACATATGGTTTCTGTGGATGGCGAATTTCTGCCTCACGAAACGATGATTGTTCAACACTCATATAACACCTTCAAAGGTGGCCATTAAGATGTCACTATTTTTATATATGATATATAATATGTTTTTGTTTTACTTATGCTTCTGTATTTCTCATTTATGGCATACATTATGATTTCCATTATGGGTAAAACGCGATAATTTCATTTTAGGAAGTGCGGACTACCGCCCCCTCAAAGTGATTTGAATCGTTAATGCCATATGTGGGATGTATAAAGGATGGAGTAAATGGTATTATACATTATATTATACTGGAATTATATTATACATTTATATCATTATGGTTTAGTTCCATTAAATATGAAATTGAAATGAAAGTAGCGTTCATGCGTACGTACGGCTTACCGTCTCCATGAACGGTGCATTTCATTTCTTACCTCTAAATGTTACGTAATATTATAAATGAATGTATATACTGGATATATAAGATATATATGACATCTAAATCATGAATATAATTCTGGATATAATGGATATTTCACCACATAAACAACTTGTAATTATAAGAAGCTTATCGTTGACTCAAGTACCAAAGATCGACAAAACGACCGTTATTAACTTAAATAATTACATAATGTTCATAACATTGAAATAAGTGATATAAAAAGGGTAATGAAATTGAAAATGGTTCTTAATAAGGTAGATATTAACTCTAGTTTATTATTCAGGAGGTTAAAGAACGGTTGAGTCAAGTCGGACACAAGGTAAGGGAATTTCTTAACCCAATTTTCAATCTCTGGGTTAATCTCCTACTTTCAAATTATGTCATGATATTATTATGTCCTATATTGTATTTGTACTTTCTTTATGTGTACATATAGTGAATACACATAATAAGTCTATTTTATTTAAAAAATGATCTTTTTAAGGACTTTGCCTCAATCTCCTTTCATTGAGGAATATTTGGTTTTATACACAACTTTCATTTATACGGTGTATAAACCCCTTTTACTTTTACATTTATTCAAAAGGAATCTTTTTTATACGAAGCGTTTTGCTAAACGACAAAAGGGAATGTTTTTCTTTCCGTACTTATGCGGCGACAATGACTTCTCCACCACCGTGACCATTATTTGAGTTTCGGCTTCCTATACAAGCTATCTTTTTTTAATGAAAAATAAATACAAAGTTTTAACTTTCTTTTATTTTGGTATTGAAAATGGTTTTGAAATCGTTTTTATTATACCAATGTGTTGTATTGATATTTGTGATTGAAATGTGGAAATGTTATGTTTCCTTTATGCATGTTTTATGTGATACGATTATGATATGGTTTATGATATGTTTAAACCTATTCATATGAGGAATGTATTGGACTTAATAAGTGACGGGTAGAGCCCGCTATAGCTCCTCGGTGCATCGGCAGGTCTCATGAGACAACTAGACGTGGAATTGGCCGAGGCCCTTTCCCAATTTGATTTATGGTTTTGGCCGAGGCCTTAATCATTTTAGATGTCTTGGCCGAGGCCTTGACAAAATGTTTCAGAATGTCCGGCATTATACATTCCATCATTATGAAAGTGGTTATTGATATTGCATGTGATTATTCGACCAGTAGAATATCCATGTGAAGAAGTAAATGGCATTATCTCATTTTACTTTTGCCATATTATGTTGAAGTTCATGTTTAAGAGGCTTTTGTTTTAGTTATACATTGCCTTAAATGTTAATGTTTATTTATGAAAGCTTCCGCATTATTGTTATCCTTACTGAGCATTTGAGCTCACCCCTTTCAATGTTTAAAAATTTTCCAGGTTGTGAAGAAGTATTTTATGACTGACTTGCAAGAATAATCAGTGAAGATATGAGTGTGGACTATGAAGACCATGTTTTTTTGTAGTTTGTTTAATTTTGATGTAATGAAAGACTTATGAATGTATCTAGTGTTTCCAAGGCTACTAAACTAATCGGTCTTTCGAGACTTGATCTTTTGGGATCATGCCAATGTTACGAAGTAATGCACCGACTCTGGGTAGCTGGGGTCGGGGCGTTACAGTTGGTATCAGAGGCAGTTTAGTACTAACCTTGGAAGCTAGATTTAGATAAACTCTGATTAGAGCACATAGCCCAAAGATAGACTTTGAGGATTAGTATAGAAGAACTTCCTAGAATTTTGGTATTATAGAGATGTTATGAGTTTTCCGAGCAATACATCCCTATCTGGATACGAGCAGGTAGAGGCGGCTCTGGCACAGATGTACCTAGGGGTAAAACCCGAAAACACCGCTTTGAGCTAGACTCGAACGGGAACTGGTGCACGACCACGGGCCTTGCTGCACTCTTGGTTACGACACTCCCGGGGGATATGATTAGGATAATTCTCATTTTACTTACAAACCACTATGAAGGGTTATGAGTACATACTTACTCAAAGAAAACATTTCTTTTTATGATTATGGATTATATCCATAAATAGTTCAATTTATGTAAAGTGTTTTACAAGTATGGAATTATGTATTTTGATTCATAAACTAACCTAGTTTATGCCGTTGTATAGAAATGGCGCCCAGTAGAAGGAATGTGAACTCCAGCAGTACGTATGATCCAAAGAGTAAGAAGGATAGTATCTTTCACGGTATTAAGCCAACATTTCGAAGGGAAATAGTCTCCCATGTGTTCTCAACATATGAAGAAATAGTATCATGTGTTAATAGGATAAGTAAAGAATTCTCTGAGTCCTATGGCTTTGAAGCGAAGCAAGAGACGAAAGGGATGGAAGAGAGAATGATGGATAAAGGGATGAGGGGAAAGAAGAATTTTCCAATATGTGGTAATTGTGGGAAGAAACATCATGGAACTTGCCTAAAGGGAATGGGAGTTTGTTATAAGTGTAGAGAAAAAGGACACAAAGTGCGTGACTGCAAGGGTAAGAAAATGGTTTCAAATGTACAATGCTTCTTCTGCAAGGATTGGGGACACTACGCAAACCAATGTCCAAATCATCAGAGCATGCCCCAAATGATGTTATTGGATAATAATCAAGTTATGATACTACCACAGATGAGGAGTAATGATTAGAGTTCTTATGTTGTTATTAAAGATTTTTTTTAATTTGAGTGTTGTATCAATGATGTACTGGTTATAATAATTATGGAGTATATAAGGATTGTACTGCAGTACTATTTCATCAAGGACTTGAGATTTTGTGGAACCAAGAAAAGTGACTCCATAGTAGGTTAAATTTTTGGAAAATATATGGTTGAGAGAAAGATAAACCATAATATGGTTTTGATACTGATATTGTGATTTTGGAATAAGACGTGATTGATTTGGATAAATTATATTGGATATACTTAACTTCCTTGAAACTGATTGATGTTTTGTATACATTTTTGGATAGAAGGAGTATATCTAGTATTCTATAAGGAATAAGGGATCATGGTAATTCAGTATGTTTAAAAAGAATACATGATGAAGGTGTTCACATGTTGTTACGTGGGATAAAGGATCTTCATTATGTTTACCTTCCTTATAAAATTTGGACTGTGAGTTGGACAGAAGTATTTTGGATAACTATTAAGGTTGGAATGGATTAAGTTGAACTTTGGATAGTATTGTTTAAGGTTAAAACATTTATGAAGATTATTTTTGGAATAGTATAGTACTATATTTTTAGGAAAAGGACAACCTGCAGGGTGGGGAATAACCCGTCGCGTCGGACAAAGCTGCAGGAATCAAACCCAGAACCATAGTGCGACAAGCCTTTATTTCCTACCACTAGCCTACAGGAAGTCCCTGGTTATTACAAAATAGTTTTACTAATCTAAATGGTATGTGTTAATATTTGGAACCTTATACAATTAGGATATTTTTGAGTTCCGTTACCATTTGGAGTAAAAGTTGTGTTTGTGGTAAAAATTTATTAACGAATGAAAGTATACATAACAAGTATGTATATTCCCTTATGTTCTTAGTAAATCTCATAAATAAATTCCTCAACATTATAAAAGGTAACTTAAAACAAAAATGTTGTCGGTTAACTTTTCCAACTGGGGATTCAATGACCGTTTAACCAATCACAAGTTTGTGATTTTCTTATGGTTAAACATTCTCCTAATCCTGTTTTCTATAACTCTCCATCAGACCTTGATGGTTTGTTTTTCTTCCATATCCATATTTTCATAGAATCCTAGAATGGGCTATATCGGGTGACCTTTGTACTTATCCTGCTTTCTTTTAATGTTATATATTTATTAACCTTATTTCCGATGTGGGTTTTCCACAAAGGTATTTTCTATTTTCAGCCTTTTATTATCAAAGAAAAATTTCAAATTGCGAGGACGCAATTTATTGAAGGAGGGGAGAATGTAACACCCCGAGCTTCCACGATACGCTTCTCATTCAATAATGCAATATCTTGCATTGTACGCAAGTTCGAGTTCTAACACACCGCAACTAATCAAAATAGCCGTTATGAATAGTAATAACCACTTTTTAAAATTATAGAAATTTTATATTTCAAAATGGACTTCATTTTTGTATTCGTAATATCGAATTTAGCCTATGTTGAATTTTTGGTATTTTTCTGAGAACTTCTAATTTTTTATGAATAGTGAAAAATACATAAAAACAACTTTTTTAATCAAAATAATTTATACAGATAAATTATACTATTTAGTGGTTTTAAGGTATAATTAGAAAATATTTTTACCATTTTATCCAATGGTGGTCATTAGAATTAATTTAACATTGAAATTGGACATAAACAATTGCCAAACTTTTGATATAAATTGTTTCTTAAAAACACGCTATTTGTTGTAACAGCGGGAATTAATTATGAAATTAATTAATACAACTTATATGTTTGGAATTTTGTAAAATAGACATCATTTTTGAATTCGGAATATCAATTATAGCTTAGGGTGAAATTTTGGCCTTATTCTGAAAAACTTCAATTTTTGATGAATAGTGAAACCACTAAGTGGTAGTTAAATAACTGATTTTTCGTTTAAATGAAATATTACAACTTCTGTGATTTGATTTTCAAAAATCCGACATACATGGTTGTCATTAAGAAGTAAAATGTGGTTCAATGAGATCAAAATAATTTTTTGGTGAATAGTAACTTTTAAGTTCTTAATCGCGATTAGTGGTAATTAGTGTAGTTTAAGGTATAAATAATACATTAATAATATGAAATGACCTAGACACATGTCCCAAACTCATTGGTTGAGTCATGGCCGACCAAGACAAGCCATGGCCTAACTTGGGGACCCCATGGATCCACTTTTGTTGGGAAATAACATAAATTACTTTTTATTTAATGTTAAAGTGAAAATGACACTAACATAAATTGTTCTACTAAAACAATTTTTAATTGGGGTTATACAAGTCCAAATTTTGATTATAAATAGTCATTGGAAAGCTAAAAAGATTTCCTACATCATAGTATTTGTTTTATAATTTTTAGACATTAAATAAATTAAAGTATTTATGACATAATAATGATGCAGCGATGACATCATTATTTGACGATTTAAATAAAATGAGAAGATAATGCAAAATCCGAGGCTTACACTTGTCCAAAGCCTATTGGATGAAGATATTTCGAAACCTTATCACCTTAGCCTCGAATTATATAGATGTGGGACCTTTAGAATCCGAAAAGCATTTTGAAATAATGTAACATTTCATTACTTTCCAAAAGTGCCCCTCCTCTCCACTTATAAAAGGCCCCCACCTCTCCCACCTTATTCACACCATCAAGCCATTTGGCTCTGCCAAACTCTGCCCAAATACTCTCCCAACATTCCTTCATTACTCCTAGAAACCTCACTTTGGGCAGAACTCTTCCCAAGGAAGCCTTTAGCTCAAATCAAAAAGAGTTACCCGATTTTGAGGTAATGTCTTTTCTAATGTTGTTTTGTTTTATTTTTCTTCTCCAACCCCTTAAACTCTTTTTATTCATTTCTTTTGTAACAACAACAGTATCCTCAATATACTAGGATGTTGTTATAAGAAGTATTTGAGCTACACTTACACACACCTACATCTAATGGTTAAAGAACATATGGTTTCTGTGGATGGCGAATTTCTGCCTCACGAAACGATGATTGTTCAACACTCATATAACACCTTCAAAGGTGGCCATTAAGATGTCACTATTTTTATATATGATATATAATATGTTTTTGTTTTACTTATGCTTCTGTATTTCTCATTTATGGCATACTTTATGATTTCCATTATGGGTAAAACGCGATAATTTCATTTTAGGAAGTGCGGACTACCGCCCCCTCAAAGTGATTTGAATCGTTAATGCCATATGTGGGATGTATAAAGGATGGAGTAAATGGTATTATACATTATATTATACTGGAATTATATTATACATTTATATCATTATGGTTTAGTTCCATTAAATATGAAATTGAAATGAAAGTAGCGTTCATGCGTACGTACGGCTTACCGTCTCCATGAACGGTGCATTTCATTTCTTACCTCTAAATGTTACGTAATATTATAAATGAATGTATATACTGGATATATAAGATATATATGACATCTAAATCATGAATATAATTCTGGATATAATGGATATTTCACCACATAAACAACTTGTAATTATAAGAATCTTATCGTTGACTCAAGTACCAAAGATCGACAAAACGACCGTTATTAACTTAAATAATTACATAATGTTCATAACATTGAAATAAGTGATATAAAAAGGGTAATGAAATTGAAAATGGTTCTTAATAAGGTAGATATTAACTCTAGTTTATTATTCAGGAGGTTAAAGAACGGTTGAGTCAAGTCGGACACAAGGTAAGGGAATTTCTTAACCCAATTTTCAATCTCTGGGTTAATCTCCTACTTTCAAATTATGTCATGATATTATTATGTCCTATATTGTATTTGTACTTTCTTTATGTGTACATATAGTGAATACACATAATAAGTCTATTTTATTTAAAAAATGATCTTTTTAAGGACTTTGCCTCAATCTCCTTTCATTGAGGAATATTTGGTTTTATACACAACTTTCATTTATACGGTGTATAAACCCCTTTTACTTTTACATTTATTCAAAAGGAATCTTTTTTATACGAAGCGTTTTGCTAAACGACAAAAGGGAATGTTTTTCTTTCCGTACTTATGCGGCGACAATGACTTCTCCGCCACCGTGACCATTATTTGAGTTTCGGCTTCCTATACAAGCTATCTTTTTTTAATGAAAAATAAATACAAAGTTTTAACTTTCTTTTATTTTGGTATTGAAAATGGTTTTGAAATCGTTTTTATTATACCAATGTGTTGTATTGATATTTGTGATTGAAATGTGGAAATGTTATGTTTCCTTTATGCATGTTTTATGTGATACGATTATGTTATGGTTTATGATATGTTTAAACCTATTCATATGAGGAATGTATTGGACTTAATAAGTGACGGGTGGAGCCCGCTATAGCTCCTCGGTGCATCGGCAGGTCTCATGAGACAACTAGACGTGGAATTGGCCGAGGCCCTTTCCCAATTTGATTTATGGTTTTGGCCGAGGCCTTAATCATTTTAGATGTCTTGGCCGAGGCCTTGACAAAATGTTTCAGAATGTCCGGCATTATACATTCCATCATTATGAAAGTGGTTATTGATATTGCATGTGATTATTCAACCAGTAGAATATCCATGTGAAGAAGTAAATGGCATTATCTCATTTTACTTTTGCCATATTATGTTGAAGTTCATGTTTAAGAGGCTTTTGTTTTAGTTATACATTGCCTTAAATGTTAATGTTTATTTATGAAAGCTTCCGCATTATTGTTATCCTTACTGAGCATTTGAGCTCACCCCTTTCAATGTTTAAAAATTTTCCAGGTTGTGAAGAAGTATTTTATGACTGACTTGCAAGAATAATCAGTGAAGATATGAGTGTGGACTATGAAGACCATGTTTTTTTGTAGTTTGTTTAATTTTGATGTAATGAAAGACTTATGAATGTATCTAGTGTTTCCAAGGCTACTAAACTAATCGGTCTTTCGAGACTTGATCTTTTGGGATCATGCCAATGTTACGAAGTAATGCACCGGCTCTGGGTAGCTGGGGTCGGGGCGTTACATTTGTGGTAAAAATTTATTAAAGAATTAAAGTCTAAATGACAAGTATGTATATTCCCTTACGTTCTTAGTAAATCTTCTAAATAAATTCCTCAACATTATAAAAGGTAACTTAAAATAAAAACGTTGCCGGTTAACTTTTCCAACTGGGGATTCAATGACCGTTTAACTAATAACAAGTTTGTGATTTTCTTGTGGTTAAATTTCTCCTAATCCTGATTTCTACAACTCTCCATCAGACCTTGATGGTTTGTTTCTCATCCATATCCATATTTGCATAGAATCCTAGTATGGGATATCTCGGGTGACCTTTGTACTTCTCTTTCTTTCTTTTAATGTGATATTTTTATTAACATTATTTCTGATGTGGGTTTTCCACAAAGGTATTTTCTATTTTCAACCTTTTATTTTCAAAGAAAAATTTCAAATTGCGAGGACACAATTTATTGAAGGAGGGGAGAATGTAACACCCCTATCTTTCATGATACACTTCTCTTTCAATAATGCAATAGCTTGCATAGTACGCAAGTTCGAGTTCTAACACACCGCGACTAATCAAAAGTAGCCGTTATGAATAGTAATACCGACTTTTTAAAAAAATTATAGAAATTTTATATTTCAAAATGTACTTTATTTTTGTATTCGTAATATCGAAATTAGCCTATGTTGAATTTTTTGTAATTTTCTTAGAACTTCCATTTTTTTATGAATAGTGAAAAATACTTAAAACAACTTTTTTAATCAAAATAATTTATAGTGATAAATTATACTATTGATTGGTTTTAAAGTATAAATAGAATATATTTTTACCATTTTATCCAATGGTGTTCCTTAGAATTAATTTCACTTTGAAAATGGACATAAACAATTGTCAATCTTTTGATATATATTGTTTCTTAAAAACACTCAATTTGTTGTGACAGCAGGAATTAATTATAAAATTATTTAATTCAACTTATATGTTTTGAATTTTGTAAAATATACATCATTTTTTAATTCGGAATATCAATTATAGCTTAGGGTGAAATTTTGGCATTGTTCTGAAAAACTTCAATTTTTGATGAATAGTGAAACCACTAAGTGGAAATTAAAAAACTGATTTTTTTTTTGTTTAAATGAAACATTACCACTTCTGTGTTTTGATTTTCAAAAATCTGACATACATGGTTGTCATTAGGAAGTAAAATGTTGTTCAATGGGATTAAAATATTTTTTTGGTGAATAGTAACTTTTAAGTTTAATTAATCGCGATTAAAGGTAATTAGTGACATTTAAGGTAAAAATGATATTATAAAAATATGAAAATACCTTTACACTTGTCCTACCCTCATTGGATGTGCCATGGCCGACCAAGACAATCCATGGGTCAACTTGGGGACCCCATGGAGCCACTTTAGTTGGAAAATGACATAAATACCTTTTATTTAATGTTAAAGTAAAAAAATGACACAAACATGAAATGTTTTACTAAAATTTTTTTTACATGGGGTTATACAAGTCATATTTTTGACTATAAATAGTCATTATAAATATAAAAAGATTTCCTACATCATAGTATTTTTTTATATTTTTTAGACATTAAATAAATTAAATTATTTATGGCATCATGATGATGCAGCGATTACATCATTAATTAACGATTTAAATAAAATGAAACGATAATGTAAAATACAAGGCTTAAACTTGTCCAAAACCTATTGTATGGGTAGATTTAGAACCCTTATCACCTTATCCTCAAATTATAGAAGTTTGGGACCTTTAGAATCTGGAAAGCATTTTGTAATAAAGTAATATTTCATTACTTTCCAAGAGTGCCCCTCCTCTCCACTTATAAAAGGCCCCCACCACTACCACCTTACTCACACTTTCAAAGCCTTTTGGATTGGCCAACCTCTTCCCAAATACTCTCCCAACTTACCTCCCTTACTAATAGAAGCCTCACCTTGGGCAGATGTCTTCCCAAGGAAGCCTTTGGCTCAAATCAAAAAGAGTTACCCGATTTTAAGGTAATGTCTTCTCTAATGTAGTTTTGTTTTATTTTGCTTCTCCAACCCCTTAAACTCTTTTTATTCCTTTATTTTGTAACAACACCAGTATCTACAATATACTAGGTTGTTGTTATGATAAGGATTTGGTTTACACTTACACACACCTTCGTCTAATGGTTAAAGAACATACTGTTTCTGTGGGTGGCGAAATACTGCCTCACGAAACGATGATTGTTCAATATTCTTTTAACACCTCTAATGGTGATCATTTTGATGACAATATTTTCATATATGATATATATATTATGTTTATGTTTTCCTTATGCTTCTATATTTCTCATTTATGGCATACTTTATGATTTCCATTATGGGTAAACGCGATAATTTCATTTTAGGAAGTGCGGACTACCGCCCCCTCAAAGTGATTTGAATCGTTAATGCCATATGTGGGATGTATAAAGGATGGAGTAAATGATATTGTATGTGATATTATAATGGAATTATAATAAACCTTTATACTATTATGATTTCATTCCATTAAATAGGAAATAGAAATGAAAGTAGCGTTCATACGTACGTACGGCTTACCGTCTCCATGAACGGTGCATTTCATTTCTTACCTCTTAATGTTATGTAATATTATAAATGAATTTATATACTGGATATATATAATTTATATGATATCTACATCATGAATATAATTCTGGATATAATTTATATTTCACCACATGAACAACTTGTAATTATAAGAAGTTTATTTTTGACTCAAGTACCTATGATCGACAAAACGACCGTTATAAACTTAAATAATTACATAATGTTAATGACATAGTAATAAGTGATATAAAAGAAATAATTAACATGAAAAAGGTTCTTAAGTAAATAGAAATTAACTCTAGTTTATTATTCAGGAGGTTAAATAACGATCAAGTCAAGTCGGACACGAGGTAAGGGAACTTCTTAACCCAATTTCTATTCTTTGGGTTAATCTCCTACTTTCAAATTATGTCATGATATTATTATGTCCTATCTTATATTTATACTTTATTTATGTATACATATAGTGAATACACATAATAGATCTATGATATTTTAAAAATGATCTTTTTAAGGACTTCATCTCAATCTCCTTTCATTGAGGCATATTTGGTTTTATACACAACTCTCTTTTATACGGTGTATAAACCCCTTTGACTTTTACGTTTATTCAAAAAGAATATTTTTTATACGAAGAGTTTTACTAAACGACAAAAAGGGAATGTTTTTCTTTCTGTACATATGCGGCGACAACGACTTCTCCGCCGCCGTGACCATTATCTGAGTTTCGGCTTCCTCTACAAGCCATCACTTTTTTTAATGAAAAATAAATACAAAGTTTTAACTTTATTTTATATTGGTATTGAAAATGGTTTTGAAAGTGTTTTTATTATATCAATGTGTTGTATTGATATCTTGTGATTGAAATGTGGAAATTTTATTTTTCCTTTATGCATGTTTTATGTGATATGATTATGATATGGTTTATGATATGTTTAAACCTATTTATATGAGGAATGAATTGGACTTAATAAGTGACGGGTGGAGCCCGCTACAACTCCTCGATGCATCAGTAGGTCTCATGAGACAAACTAGTGTCTTGGCATGAGGCCTTGACAAAATCTTATTTGTGGTCTTGGCATGAGGCCTTGGCTATGTGGTTATGATAGTCTGGAATTATGCATTCCATCATTATGAAAGTGGTTATTGATATTTCATGTGATTATTCGACTAGTAGAATATCCATGTGAGTAAGTAAATGACATTATTTAATTTTATTTTTTCCATATTATGCTGAAGTTCAAGTTTAAAAAGGATTTTGTTTTAGTTATACATTGCCTTAAATGTTTATGTTTATTGATGAAAGATTCCGCTATATTGTTATCCTTACTGAGCATCTGAGCTCACCCCTTTCAATGTTTTAATTTTTCCAGGATGTGAAGAAGTATATTATGAATGACCTGCAGGGATAATATAAGGGGATATGAAGAGAAGATGTTGTAGTTTTGTTTTTCTTTATGATGTAATGTTAGACTTATGAATGTATCTAGTGTTTCCAAGGCTACTAAACTAATCAGTCTTTCGAGACTTGATCTTTTGTGATCATGCCAATGTTATGAAGTAATGCACCGACTCTGGGTAGCTGGGGTCGGGGCGTTACAATGTGCCTTTTTTCTAAAAGGTTAAATTTTTAAATCTTTTATTTACCTTTTGTGCATATGATTAGATGTATTGATAATTATAATACATAATTTCCTAAAAGGAGGTGAATTATTTTAAAGAACAATATATAAAATATTTTATTTTATATGATTCCCCTAGCACCATATGGATATCACAATCCTGTGGATCTTTTAAATTGGTATCATTGCACAGATCGCATTATTTTCCTTCAATTGTTTGGAGTCTCTCTTTGGATGAAGATACTATAACTCATTTTTTTATCTATAATGTATTTTCTAAATTCAGTAAAAAATTAAGGGATTCTCATATTTGATGGGAAGGATTATCATATGTGTTAGATAATAATATTACCTGATATATTTTCTTACAATTACGGATTCTTGGGAGTTACCATGGATGGATTTATTCCCCATGATGAAGGTGATTCCATGATCATTGAAAAAAAATATTAAAAATCATATAAATGATAAAGATGATATAATATCTTCTCTTTTATAGAGTCAATATCAAAAATTTAATGGAACAAATATTGGAAAATACCTATGAAAATAACATAGGAACATAAAATATATAAATATTAATATTAGTTAAGAAATGTTATTGATTTAGTGGTCAAATTATAAATACCTTTGAATTCATAATGATCAATTGGTAAAAAGCTTTTTCAAAAGGGAAATGTGATTTTTGGAACTATAAGAGGAATTGGTGAGAGGTTGTAAGATTCAATAATGGTTAAAATTTACCTTCTATCATACTAGATTGGCTTCAGGCTGAAATTTCATATTTGGAATATTTATGTCTAGAAACATTCCATCTTGATGACTTATAAAACATACTAATTTCTTATAAGATAGAAAATGAAATTTTTTTTCAAGATAAAGGTCAACAATAAAAATTTAATTTACCTTTAAGTTTAAAATCCTATTAATTATAAGAAGAAAGTTGATATATTTCAATGTGTGTGTTCATATTTAGAATAAAATATGGATATTATGTTTGATAAAATGATATCTCTTATCTCTAGAGTCTTGAGTTTATAAAATGTAATGTTCAGGTTATATCTTCAAAAAATTCATGTATAGATCCAATACACATTATTATATAAAATTTTGAATATTTAAGGAGGTTAAACCCAATATAGACGGGAAATAAAGATTAAAAAGGACATTCAAGAAAAATGAAACAAATAATAATATGTTTTATATTTATTAGAAATAAAACATACAAAATTTCACTAAATATAAAAATAGAACCTTCTTTTCCAAGTATGAAGATAGTGAAAAGTATGATAAATGAGAGGAAATTTATTCTTCTAGTGGAATTCTTGAGAAAATTTTAATTACTAAGGTAAATGAATAATATTTCACTAGTGATTAATATACTAATTATAGAATATAGTAAGAATAAATTAGATAGTATTTTTATTGAATAGAGAGTTAGAATAATGTCTTATAAAATTTTCAATATTGAAAAAATATAACAATATTTAGTAGAATGATAACCAATATTTTAACAATAAGGAAACTATCCACGATTATGAAAAATCAATGTCACTAAAAGAATTTTATGATTTAATAAAAAATATAGATGATAAAAATAACTCAAGATCCAAGATAGATTTAAGATTTTAATATAATGGGAATGTGATTAATGTTGTTCCAAAAAAGTCAATGTATGGTGAAATGGATGTGAATAATTTTAGATTCAGTATTTAAAATACTATAAAATATGTTGAAGAAATATATAAAATAAAAATTGACTATGAAAGATTAAAATAATTATGAATAACATATAGAAACAGTAAGATACAATACAAATGGTTTAAATGAACATAAAAATTAAGGAGGAGATCTTGAAGAAAAACCGAAGTGAATAAGATAATGTTTGTGGAAAAAGAAATTGAATCTTAGAAATCATTAAATTTTTGAAGTTTATTTTAATGTCAAAAAATTATATAATTTCTGAATATAAAAAGGATAAAAGTTCTTCTATATTGGTACTCCATAAAAATTTTAGTTTTCAAAAAGAGAAAACAGTGAACACTAAAAAAGGAAGGAAGGTATATGTTAATATCTATGATACTATCTCTATATAGTATAATGTTTGTTTTTATGGGTATTTTGGTACCATGGAATATTTTAGAATTTGGGAAGAATTTTTTGGTTCAATTATAAATAGAATTATGATCCTAGGAGTTTTAGAATATATGTTTTGAGGGGGTATCAACCCTCTCAAAGGTATATTTTTTGTAAATATTTTATAATATCTTAATAGAAATACATGAATATATTTGAAATTCTGAAAAAGATTAAGGATGAGGTGAAAATTCTAGTTACCAAGAAAATTAATGCCTCAACATTTTACAATAGAAGAAAAATATAATTTGTAATGATTAATAGATTCTAAGGAAGAATGCAATTGAAAAGGATATATATTTGGCCCTAAAAGTGATATATAAACCTCAAAAGGGAAAAATTTAGGGATTATAGATATTAATTGTTCATATCACATGAAAAGATATTTAAAAATCATAAAATGATTTTAATATTTCAAGGAATCCTTGATAGAATTTTTCAATGATGGATCAATCAATTTCAATGTTTTTGGGTCATCTATGATTGGGAAATATAAACTAAAATACAAAAACAATTTATTATTTTAAAGAATAAAACATAATCATTTTATTTTGTCTCAATTATGTGATATAGTAAATGATTTTATATTTCAAATGTATATTTTTTTTGAAGATCGTGAATTATTAATGTAGTTTGACAAGAGGTATATGGGAAAAATATAACATGTTTTAGGTTAATAATGATGAAAATAATTTCTATATAAGTATTAAAAAATAAAATAATTTGTGGAATCTATGTATTGATCATCCAGGACAAAATAATATGAGTAAACACAGTAGAGTTGAAAATTTTATAAAGATCCTATGTGTAAATGAGAATGGAATTAGATATGGTGATCATCGAAAAAAGGGAAATATGTGTTCACTTTACATAAGAAAGTGGATATTCATTCCATCGAACCACTAAATATCAATTATTTAGATATATTTTTTCCTATTATTAATAAGTCAATAAATTAATATATGAATTTTAATTCCTTAAATTATTAATTTACTCAAATGATAAGTATTTTGTTGATGGAACATAAAATAGAGCCTCTAAATATATTTTTTTGTTTGAGGAAAATATTGGTGAGGAGTGTGGTATCTCTTTAAAGAATATTCATTTAGATATTTTTATAAAAAAAGAGTAGGATTTGATCCTTATCATGAGATTCATTTAATTCACTATGAAATATGTAATTTATATACACCACAACAAATAGGTGTTTTGGAATAAAATAAAATAATTTCTGCTGATGTGTCTTGAACACTTCAGATATAACATGGTATATCTTGGTATATTTGGAGAAAATTAATTACTAAAAAATATCACAATAAAAATATATTTTTAATAAGAAAAACTAAAATATGCCCCTATACGACAAGAATTGCTAGTCTTTTCTATGTTTTATGTATTTAGGGGTGATTGAATCCGCTGTGTGATCAAGGTTAAAAGAGAAAATATTGGGATGTTTTTGTAAAATAAATTACGGGGTATTTCTCTATTATCCTCCAAATGGATCAGTATACCACTTCTAAAATTGAGTAAAATGGAAGGTTTTTTATATTACTGATGTGATGGTGATGGTGTTAGGATACCCAAGAAATAAAAAATAAAGATTATTATAGATGTGATGGACATGAAGTGTGGGTATGAGTAGGAGACTCAGTGGGGAGGAGGTGAATTATGTTCCTAATTAAACATTCTATTTAAAATGTGTTGAAAAAAATTTCCCCTATTTAAATTAAAATATTTTCTAGTTATCTTAATTTACAAATTCTTCAAATTTTGGATCTTTTAAAATATTTCTCAAAGAGTGATTAGTTTCAGTTGAAATAAATTTAAATCTAATTTAACTTGTGAAATCAATTTACTAAACCAAATTTTAAAATAATAACTATGTAAGATTAATTACCAAAGTGAAATAAATGTTTTAATATGTAAAGTGATCGACCAGTGAAAAAAGTGATTTAAAAGGAATGGCTGAAATAATAACAAGTGGATGAGTCTCAAGATGAGACATAATCCCCTTCAATTTATGATAACACGCCAACAAGAAGATTATATAAACTTAAATTTGATCCACAACATACATCTAGATTTACTACAACACATATAGTGTTTCCATGTCATAAAGACCTCTTTCACAGTTTTCATGGTAGTGAAAAAAGTGATAGGCCACACAAGGACCTCTTCCTCTATTGTCTATGAGAATATATGGTGTGAAAAGACATGTTTTCAATATATCTACGTCTCTTAGAGTTATGCACAAGAGTTAGTGTGTGTTCACAGAATTGAAATAATTACACACTTATTGTAACATAAATAAATATCACAAATAGTATAGATAAAATAGTAAAAGGTATATTATTTCTTTGTTTCATATGAATTGCATCTTTGTGACTTCTTAAAGGTACCTATAAATAAAGCATGAGTCATATTTTAGAAATTTGTTGAAAAATAGTGTATCATATAAGCTTTTTTATTATAGTGTATTAGGGGTCAAAGTGTAAAACAATATTCTTATTCTTCTGTTCTTTTAATGATTCAATCAGAAGCCTAAAGACATGATAATAGATCATTCTTGTTTGTTACACTTATTTATTCGTGTTCATTTTAATTTTTCACTAGGATTCTATCTATAATACTTTTAGTGTTATAACATCTAGATGACAAAATATATGTTCTTGATCATGTTATTTCACCCCATACCTCATACTATAGTATGACATCAATTTTATTATTCTCTGAAAATTATTATTAATTTAATCAATTGCATTAAAAAACACAAATATGACAATTAGAAATATTGGATTTAAAATGAAAAAGTAAAGTTATCAATGAGGATTTTGAACAATGAATCTATGGAGTTGTAGGTGGATTCAATAGTAACAGAAGGCTAGCAATGAATTATTACTAGTAGTGTTAGGATGACAATGTCTTTGTTGCTATGAATCTTTCAAATAGTGACTCTCTGGAGAGATGACTCAAAATTAGCAGTGAGTCAGAAGCATTTAGGTGGGAAGGGTGAGTTATGAATGGTGATACTTTGAATTAGTGAATCATGCTTATTTTGAGTAATACATAGATTATTATTGTAATCTGTATTATAATTCCAAATTCTAACATAACATAGTAAACTCTTTAGAACCATAAGTATACATGATTTTTGATTATTAAAACTATGATAAGTCAACATTCTACCCAATTTGTTTATCACAAATCATGGAATTATGTTTAATCAAGGAATTTATAATATGGAAGAACAAAGAGATACTCATATTGTATTAGAGTGTATAGCATAACATAAATTCTGTCAAAGACATCAAATATTAGAGAAGAAAAATTATAAATTGATATGCCAATGCTTTTCTTCCCCTATTGGGATTATCAAAAAGGTAATAATAGACAAAAAATCATATGTAAATATCCCAAAATAAATATATATATATATATATATATATATTGATAAAAAATATTAGGTCCATATCAATCAAAAACAAAACATCTATTTCAATGGAATCTAAGTGGTAGGATCCAATGGTTCTTTCCCTTTAGAAGAAGTCCTTCGAGTAGATGATGAAGGATTAGGGACAAAAATTGGCACTGTATGAGGATCTTATTTAGTTGATAAAGGTAGTTCTCTATAGATAACACGTCACAAATTCCTGAGTGCCTTAGTAATAGTCATCCAAAAATGTTGATATCTTGGAGGTAAATGTGAAAATTGATTTATCACAAAGGAAAAGAGATATTTTGGATGTGGAGGAGGGTATACAGGTCTAGTAGTGAGTAAAATATATGTTGAAGGAATGGGAAAAGAATTTGGAGATACAACTATGATGGTATGAACATGCAGATAAGGATTCAGAAAATAGATAACATACTAAATAATACGTCCTCCCTTTTCCGCATTCTTATTTTAGTCATCCTTGTTTTCCATAAAATATTTAAGAGTAGGAGTAGGTTCCTGAAGTGTATTAACATACTCTCTCAAGGCTTCAGGTATTGGTTTAATCCTCATATTTTCATCCAAATAAATAAGAAGACTTGTCATCTAATTTTAGGTTTAAATTCATTAAAAGTATAAATATACATTCTTAGTGATGTGTTCTTGAGAAGCGGTGGCCTCTTTGGAATAATGGATAACCATAGAATATACATGATCACTATATTTATAAAATTTTCTTATGTATTACTGATATGAACCACCAAACATAGACAACGATTATTTTCTTACAACTGATCTGAGAAACTAAACATTCAATGACTTAGAGGGAGGAGGATAAGGAGAGGTAGAAGTAGATTTTAACTAATATCTAAAGACATATCTCAACTATTCTATATGGAACATTGGAGGAGGAGGTGTAGCATCTAGAGAAAACATGGATGAGGTATCTCCAAGTCTTTTCAGAATACCGTCTACATATTCTCTATATTCAGATAGTGGTAGTGAAGAATATCATCCACTAAGCTTCTATTCATGTGTAGGTTTTGATATCAAAAGATCTCAAAATCTATAAAATAGTTGTTCAAAAAAAATATTTTATGTCATCCTTACATAGTTTTAAGTTCTCTAAGAATTATCATGGGTATATACCTTAAATGTTTCTGGATTGAGTTAAAATAATTTGGATAAATCCATTTCCTTAATTAAGGATCACTGAGGGTCATCAAAATCTAGGTAACCAAAACCAAAACCAATGTATCCAGGGTATTTGTACCATTAATTTATATAAATAGCATCAAAAGGGTTGGGTACATAAATTCTTACCTAATTGGGTTTATTATTCCGCTCACAAAATGCCCCATTTTGATTATCAATTGATTCTATCAGTTGAATATCATACTTTCCATCCACAATGTCAGCTATATTTGGAGATTACTCAGTTCCAAACACATATTTCTTTGATCCTCTAATACGAAATCTTTAGTACTGATAGGTAGAGTTTGATCTATTCCATCGTCTCTATCATAATCTCAATGATCTTATCTATCATTATCATTTCCCTTATCTTCGTCATTTTCATCATTTTTATCATATTTATCATCTTCTTCACCTTCATGCATTTCATTTTACTGTTCATTTTGATCATCCTCTTATTCATCATTATAATCATCTTCTTCCCAATTTTCATCCCTTTCACTTTCTTCTTCATATTTCTCATTAAGAGTTTCGAGTGTTCAAAAAAACCTTTATAATAAATTTTCTTCTTCTTCAGTTTCATCACAATCATCATACCAGAGAATCTTTTCTCTATAGGGGATAGTCTATGAAGATCTAGGAAAATCATGTGATGGTTCTTCATGCTCTTTAGGAATATCAGGATCACTTACATCTTTTTTATATATATTATATTCTTTAAATATAGAGACAACATCCAAGACTTCATCACCCCAATACTCAATTACTTCAACTGGTTTCAAAATTAGATCAGAAATAACGTTTATCCATGTGGGATGGTCAAGAAGGTTAAAATGTTAATAGATATTTTCATTTTCCTAAACCCTTTGTTTCATCGACAGATTCCAAGGTATTTTCATTATTTACCATATGGAATTGGTAATGAAAAAACCACCATAGTCTACAATGGACTCCTAATTTTCTCCTACTAATCCTTTACCTTTAAATATATCATAAATGATGTTTTATTAAAATAGATTTGTGGATCTTGAAGTGGTTTTAAAAATATTACACATATGGAGAATGAGGTATTTTCCCATATTAATTTTATATCCTTTCTTCATAATATACGACAAATACATAACCTGATACAACATTATGGAAAATTCACCTTTTCATGGTAAAAGAAGATGTAGGATAAATATAAAAAAAAGCCTAGTTTCCCCATCTAACATGGAAGAAAAAGAACTTCTATGAACTTTGTCTCCACTTTGATCTATTAAAACCTATTCAAGACAAAGAAATTCACTGGTGAGAGGATCGCTTTACTAATGATCTTCAATGATACCCTCATGAGGTACTCTTAAACATGATTCCCATAAATAATAAAAGAAGACACATATTTTTCCTTTTATTCTGGTTCGTATTTCAAAATAATCTCCTTCGGTCAAAGAAAACTCGAAATATGGATAGAGTATAGACACTAACATCTTATATATGAGTCTCTTCTTATTAGAATACTATTATAGAAAACCATTAACATGTAATACACTTGGAACAAGAGAATTTCTTGATAGAATATATTCTGGAGAAATCTCCTTTTCAAGTACAAAAACATAGATCATGATATCAGGATTTAACTATTCCATAGTTTTTTTAGATCAAAACACACTTCTACTTCTTTAGCGGTAAATTTTTTCCAGTAGTCGATTCATATGGTCACTTCGTTCTGGCCATTCTGAACATTTGGGAGAATTTGAAATAAATGGAGGGAATACACAATTTTATGATGTAGTATTGACATAAGGTTTCAAATTTTGAGTGGCTTGAGTGAAACTAGATGAGTTTTGATTTTATCGTTAAGGGATTCAAAAATTTAATATATGCAATATATCAAATTAATAAAATAAAAATACTCATCTTCTTAGTTAGATAAATTTTTTAAAGGTAAATCAATGGTGAGACAAATAAATAGTGAGACATCAACAGTGTCTCATAAATGATGATACATCAATATTGAGACATCAACAGTGTGTCATCAACGATGAGATATCAATGGTGAAACATCAATGGTGAGACATCAATGGTGTGTCATCCATATTGTGTCATCAATGGTGAGGTATAAATGTTGAGACATCAGTGTTGGGTCATCAATGGAGAGACATCGATGGTGTTTCCTCAATGGTGAGACATCAATAATGAGTCTTCAATAGTGCATCATCAAAAATGTTTACGTAACTAAAATTAATCATTCTTAACTCATGATTTATGTAACTCATTCTTTCAGAATTAAATGTAATTGTAATAATACTAGCATGGTAATGTTCTTTTCCAATTCATTGAAAAGCCATATCAACTTTTTTATAATAATATCCCATAAATTTTTTTATTAAATCAATAAGTTTTGTAACAGAATTAGATATTGGATTTATAGAAATGAAAATATAACATGTTTGGAAACAATTTATTGGGACATTCCATAATTGATATCTATAATTTAGTAATGTATTCTTCATTCAAATGATTTGAGCACAAAAAACTACAAGAATCTCTATATTCAACTTTAGAAATATATAATACAACTAAATTTTGTTTCTTGCTACACTATGATACTAGGGACTTATTCCAAAAATGACATGTTCTAAAGGTTATTTTTCAATCTAAATTCCATCCACCTAAATTAGAATTATAATAAATAATAGAATCAAATTCTTTCCATTAGAATAGAACAATCCAACATTAGTAGCATACTTTAGGTATTTAATAATTCTTTTACTAGAAAATGTGACTTTTTTGTTTTCTTGAAAAATATCAAACATACACACTAAGAATAATGTTAGTTCATATAGAAATTATGTATAGGATACATACAAACATAATGTTATAATTGGGTTGTTCCATTGGTTTCCTAGACTCATACAGATCAAATATACCTATGGTACTCATGGGAGTATCACTACCTTTAGTTTTATGTAGACCAAAATATTATAGAAGATATTTAGTATATTTAATTTGACTTAATGTAATTACATATTTATTTTTTGAAAATTATGAAATCCAAGAAAGAATTTATGTGCACTAATTAAAAAAATTCAACTTCACTTCAAAACATTTTTTCACAATCAGAACATAATTTTTTTAGAAGATCCAAAAAAACAATCAACATATATTTGAAAAACTAACACATATTTTTAAATTATTTGGATAAAAAGGGTAAGGTAGGATATACCATTTTTAAAACCTTTTGAAATAAGATACTAACTAAGTCTATCATACCATGCTTTAAGAGATTGGTTTAAACCTTATAATTATTTTTCTAACTCGGAAACCTAATTTTGAAAATGGGGATTTTGAAAACGGGGGGTTGTTGAAAAAAACATCCTCAACTATATAACCATTTGTGAATTCACTTTTAACATACATTTTATAATGTTTTAAATTTAGATGAGCTGATGAAGCTACCAGGGTTATAATGGATTCAAGTCATCATACATGTGAAAACGTCTCTTTATACTCTACTCCTTCTTCCTGACTATAACTTTGTGTAACTAATCTAGTTGTATTCCTTATTATAGTTCTAACTTCATCAACCATGTTTCTAAACACCCATTAAGTGTCTATAGTGAAGGTATCCATAGGTCCATCAATAATTTACCATGCATTATTTATTTTGAAATGATATATCTCTTCTTGCAAAGCCAATAATCAAAATTCATCACTAATTTAATCAATGATATTATTAGGTTTCAGTTGTGACAAAAATCTTTTATGTTCAACTTGATTCCTCAAAGAAGCTCTATTGTGTGAAAATATTTCTAATTAACCAACTAAAGAATCTAAAGAGTTATTTTTAAGTCCCCTAATTCTCCTAGATAAAGATAGACTAGTTTCTTCTGATTTTTCTATAGATTTGGGTTCGATAGGTTCAATGTCCAGAAATTTTAATGAACATGATGATTTTTATTATTGTTTGATAAAAAAATAGATTGTTTGAAATTTTTGTCAAGATTTAATAAATCATCCTCACAATTTTCTTGAGAGACTTTGGGATCATGTGGATCTGTCTCATGAAATTTGATATGTACAGATTATTCTACACAATTTTTATCCTAATAAAGACTCCATATAATTTTATAGAAATTATATAACCTTGGAAAATTCATTCATCGATTTTGGAGGAAATTTTATCAAGATTATCTATTTTATTAATAATAAATAATTTTCATCCCAAAACTCTAAAATAGTTAACCTTGGGATTCCTATTACTCAACAATTCATTAGGGTTTCTCTTCAATATTGGTCTAATTAAGACTATATTGATTACATAAATAGATATATTTAAAGACTCTCCCCAAAAGTAGACACATAAGTCATATTTATTTATCATAGTCCTAGGAATCTCTTAATGGGTTATATTTCTTCTTTTCACAACTCCATTCGGTTGATGTGTTCTAAGAGAAGAGAAGTTGTGACTATATCCATTTTGGGGGAAAAATGATTCAAAATAATGATTTTCAAACTCATTCCCATTGTCACTTCTTGAAGTGTTAATTCTAATTCCACATAGAGATTATATTTATAGATTATCTTTTTTAATACATGAATTATCTTTACTTTTATGAGATAAAAAACCCAATTATACCAAGAAAAGACATCTCCAAGTACTTTAACATAGTGATTCCAATTAAACATGAAACTCTATATGGTCCAAACATGTCCATGTAAACCAACATGATATGTTGAGAAGTTGAGACTTATTTATTTGGTTTTAAGGATATCATGTGTTGTTTTCCTTTTTGACATGGATTACAAAATTTAAAATTTGGAAACCCAATTATGGGTAAACCCTTGTCTAACCCATTTCTAGTTATCTTTCTATTTGAGTGATTACTAAAATGGCCTAGTCTCCAAAATAGAATCCAATATTCTCTATAAAAATAAATTATGGATGAATATTTTTTGATTGTAAAGAATCCAAATTAATTGCATAAACATTTCCATTTCTACAGGAACAAAAAGAAATGTTTTTTTGAGTAAAAAAAATTACATACTTAATTTTCAAATTTTAATTGAAAACCATCATCATATAATTATGAAATTAAATACCATTATACTTTAAAATATAAAAAATAAGTACTCTAGAAATTAAAATTGAATTGTTGTTACCAATTTGGACAAGAATAATGATATTTTCTTTAGATTTCCACCAATGGGGACATGTCCACCATCATCCTTTATTAGATTATTGATTTTTGAGTAGTCTCTTATGATATTCCTTGAAAACCCAATTTCCATGTACCATAATTTCTAACCAGATATTTTCAAGTAGATTTCCAACAAGATAGAATAAACAAGAAATGATTTGTGTACCCAAATCATCATGGGTCGATAAAAGTCAGTAATCCGAGCTTTAGGAACCCATGCATGATTAATTGGTTTCTTGTATGGAGTTTGTAAGTTTTAAGAGAAATAATCTCTATTAGGACCCCTAGTAAAACATATTATATAGTGATATTCAGAACTGGATTCATCCAAAAGAATTCTCAACTAAAATTAGTATAATATTTTCTATATTTTGGAATTAATGTATTTTTAATTATTCTCCTCTCTCCGGTTGGTAGCCTAAACCTATAGTGTATTTTGGTTAAATTTATTCTCCAGGATTTTGTGCTAAAATAAATTTCCCTTCATTAAACTTTTATAAAAAAATATTTAATTTATCATTACATAGATTAAGTTCAATATTTATTCAAGGAACTGTGTATTTTTATCTTTTTCTACAATAAACATAATATTTAATAGAAATAGTAAGAGCGTGTTATTTTTTATGGGTTTTATATTTTCCTTTAGATTATTAAAATTATCCACAAGCATGTTGAAATAATATAAAATCTCTTATTTATTAATTTTATCATAAACATTATTTTCATCTATATTATTATAGTAATGAGTGTCGTGTCCAGAAGATACATAATCTATCATAGATATTTTTTAATAAAGAACTTGTTTTCTTTTTCATCTTTTTTCACATGAGATGAATCAGAGTCACTAGTTGAGTCCTCAAAAACACTCCTGGTAGCTATCATATCTTTCTTATACTTTTTATCATTGTTATCATATTTCTTCTTTTAGTTAATTTTTGGGAAGTTATCCTTCACATGTCCTTTTGTTTCATTTGTAACTTATTATGTCAATTGAATGATCATATTTCTTCCTATAATTTTTCCCTTCTTAGGATATTCATTTTATACATTGAAGCGATATTTCTTAATAAATTTCTCCATTCTATAAAATTTCCAGAATCTTCTAACTACCTGATCCATTTCCTCACCACTTTCAGCTGATGAATTATCATTGATAGAAATTTAATCTAGAACATGATATTTATCATTTTATTTTTTCATAGATAAAGTGGTTTTGAAAGAAATGGATTTTATATTAGGTTCATCCAATTATTCTTGATTAACCTTTACCTCTTCCACACACATCACCGATTTTCTATTATCTCTCTAACATGTATTGCATTGATGTCACTTCATTATCGAATTGACACTAATGTATCTTTAAATTATTCTACAAGACATATCAAGAGTCGAATGATTTGATATTTTGCAGTGATTTGAGTTCCCAGTGAGCTCATTTTATTCATGATTTCATTGAACCTGATTTTCATGTTAGAGAAGGATCATTAAGCTTCATCCTAAAATTATCATATTTAATAGTGTATGTGTTAAACCTCATTTCATATATATTTTTAGTTTCTTCATGTGAGATATCTAGAGTATCCCATATAACATAGGCATTCGTACATGTAGAAATACCGTTAAACTCTTTATCTCTTATGGTATAATATAATGCATTCATAGATTTTCAATTATTATTATAGGTAGCCTTAGTTGTATTATACAATTGTTTTCTAGTACTATTAGTTGATTTATACTCATCTACTATGGGAGATTAGATCTCAAAACCTATACTTTCAATATGCATTTTCATATTTATTTTCACCTAAGAATAATTTTTCCCATTTAAATATGGAGGTCTGTTGGTAGAAGAAGCTTCATTTCTTATATCCACATTAAAATACAAGAATGTATATAAAAAGAACTACATATTTAGAACTAATAGAGAATTTTATATCATTAAAACATAACTATAATTACAATTTAAAAGTTGTTTGAAAATATTTTAATATCCTATAATACCAAATTTTTGTTAGAGTAGCAGACTCAAGAAGAGTTGAATTGAGTTCCTAAATAAAATGTATTTTAAAAAATGATTAAAAACAAATTCCCCAATTTAGACTAAAACATATCCCAGTTAAACAATTTAATACATTGATAATTTTTTTGATTTTTAAGATATTTCTCAAAGGTTGAATACTTCTCAGTTGAAATTGTATAAATTTATATTTTATCTTTTGAAATCAATATACTAATACAAAGTCTAATATAAAAACTATCTAATATTAACTATCAATGTGAAAGAAATTATTTTAGATTTAAATTGATAGAGTAGTCAAAACATGATGTTAAAAGGAACAAAAATAATATCAATAAGTGTTTCAATATAAAGAAGATGTTTATTCCTCTTAACATGGTGATCACCCACTATCAATAAGTTTATATAAAAATAAATTTGATCCTCTCCTCGGATTATGGTTTACAAAAAAATGTATAGTGTTTTTTAGGTCACAATGACCTCTTCCAAAGTATTAATAGGAGTAAAAAAAGTGAAAGGCCATGTAGGGTCCTCTTCTATTGTTATCTTTCGGAATATAAGGTGTAAATGATTTTTTGTGAAGTTATATATGTATCTTCTAGTTATTAATAGGAGGAAGTGTGTGTTCAAAAAAATATTGATAATCACACACTACTCATAATTTAAATTATGTACACAAATAGAGAAAATAAAATAGTATAAGGGATGGTATTTCTCTGTGTGATATGCATTTCAGCTTCATGACTAATTGGAGGTAGCTTGAAATGAAGCTCGAGCCATTTTTTAGAATGTTTTTGTGAAAAAGAGTATCGTAGATGATTCTGTATTTTGATGTATAACTGATCCAATTATACACCAATAATATTCTTCATGTGTTCTTAAAACAAATGATATATAAGCTTTCACACATGAAAATATATCTTTCTTGATTGGTATAATTTTTTATATGTGTTCATTCTTATTTTTTTTTGGAATCACTCACTCATATTTTTACCTTTATATTCTTCAGCCGAAATAACATATATTCTTGATCAAGTTCTTGTACATTGAACCAATTATTGAAATTTTGTATTCATTTTAATTTTGTTTAAAAAAGATTATTAATTAAATTAGTTCCATTAAATTTCACAAATATGACTGTTAGAAATGTTGAATTTAAAATTAAAAAAGGAATGGTATTAGTGATTCTTTTGAGTGTTGACTCTCTAGAGTGGTATGTTGATTCAATAGTGACTCAGGGATGGTGGTGAATTATTATTGGTAGTCTCTAGTTGACAGTGTATAAGGCCCCACCCTTGAACATTACTTAATCTTGAGTTATTTCAAGACTACACATTGAGGATCTTTTCAGGTTTAGAGTTTTAGAGAATTAGATCATAAATCATGCATTACACTCCATATTTAAACAAAGTGGTTATATAAAAGATAGTACTCATTTTTCCCATCAACGGAAACATATTTAAAATAAAACATGGATTCATTCTTGACACTTCCTTGACATTATCATCACATCATGTACCGTTCCCTTGACATGTGAAAAACATTTCAAAAACATGGGATGAGCATAAAAAGCTCAGTAAGGGATATAGAAGTACGAAATGAAAACATTAGTCCATGTATGAAATCATAATTTACTCATAAAACATAAGAATTTTAACATACCTCATCAAATCATGAATAAATCATAGAAATCATAAGACATAAAGGTAACTTGAGGCATTCATAACATTCTTACATAGGGAGTAACCCTCATGGTTATGTTTGGAATACCCATACCAGTATATTCCCTAATTCTCTTCAGATAAACCTTAATGTTTAACCCCTTCATGTTACCCAATGCATTGGAGAGCTATATTGGTCTCACCCACCCTTAGTTTATCACGGAACCAACCGTCCTCATAAACAATGCCCAAGAACCATAACATAATCATATCACATAAAACATGCATAAAGGAAACATAACATTTCCACATTTCAATAACAAGATATAAATACAACACATTGATATAATAAAAACATTATCAAAACCATTTTCAATCCCAAAATAAAAGAAAAGTAAAACATGGTATTTATTTTTCATTTTAAAAAAAATGTTATGGCTTGTAGAGGAAGCCGAAGCTCAAATAATAGGGACAACGGTGGAGAAGTCGTTGTCGCCACATATGTACGAAAAAAACAACATTACTTTTGTCATTTAGTAAAATGTTTCATATAAAAAATATTCCTTTTTAATAGATGTAAAAGTTAAAGGGGTTTATACACCGTATAAAAGAAAGTTGTGTATAAAACAAAATATGCCTCAATGAAAGGAGATTGAGATGAAATCCCATACCTCGGGTCCGACTCGACTCGATCATTCTTTAACCTCCTGAATAATAAACTTGAGTTAATTTCTACTTGCTTAAGAATCTTTTTCAATTTCATTATTCCTTTTATATCACTTATTACCATGTTATGAACACTATGTAATTATTTATGTTAATAATGGTCGTTTTGTTGATCATTGGTACTTGAGTAAAAAATAAACTCTTTATAATTACAAGTTGTTCATGGGGTAAAATATCCATTATATCCAGAATTATATTCATTATGTAGATATCATATATATTATATATATCTAGTATATAGATGCATTTAAAATATTGCATAACATTTAGAGGTAAGAAATGAAATGCACCATTCATGGAGACGGTAAGCCGTACGTACGCATGAACGCTACTTCCATTTCTATTTAATATTTAATGGAATTAAAACATAATTATACATAATTTTATTAAAAATTCAGTATGGTATCATATATAATATCATTAAATCTATCCTTTATACGTACCACATATGGTATTAACGAATAAAATCACTTTGAGGGGGCGGTAGTCCGCACTTTCTAAAATGAAGATATCACGTTTACCCATAATGGAAACCATAAAGGTATGCCATAAATGAAAAATAAATAAGCTTAAGTAAAACATAAACATATTATATATCATATATAAATATAGTGACATCTTAGTGTCCTCCTTTGAAGGTGTTATATGAGTGTTGAACAATCATCGTTTCGTGAGGCAGAAATTCACCATCCACATAAACAGTATGTTCTTTAACAATTAGATGTAGGTGTGTGTAAGTGTAACTCTAATAATTCTTATAAAAACATCCTAGTATATTGAATATACTGTTTTTGTTACAAAATAAATGAATAAAAATATTTTAGGGGGTTGGAGAAGCAAAATAGAAAAAAAGAACATTAGAGAAGACTTTACCTTTAAATCGGGTAACTTCTCTTGGTTTGGACCAAAAGGGTTTCTTGAAGGTCTTCCTGCCTAAGGTAATGCTTCAAAGATGAGGAGAGGGATGTGGAGAGACAAAATGAGAAGATATTGGACGAGCCAAAGACTTGAGAGGTGTGGGTAAGGAGGTAGAGGCGGGGTCCTTTTATAAGAGGAGAGGAGGGGTACTCTTGGAAAGGTATAAAATGTTACTATATTTTCAAATGAGTTTCAGATTTTAAAGCTCCCACATTGATGTATTTATAGGATAAGGTGATAAGGGTTCGAAATATACTAATAAAAGTGGTCTTTGACAAGTTTAATTCTTAGATATTACATTATCATTTCATTTTATTTAAATCGTTCATTAATGAGGTAATCGCTGCATCATCATGATGTCATAAAAAAATTAAATTTATTTAATGTCTAAAAATTATAAAAAAGATTCTATGATATAGGAAATCTCTTTAGATTTCCAATGAATATTTATAGTCCAATTTATAATTTATGTAAACAAATTTAAAAATGTTTTACTCAGGTGATATATTCTTTGTTATATTTAACTTTCTTTAAAAAAATAAAAAGATAAAAAGCCAGTATCACACAAACGTGATTCCATGGGGTCCCCAAGTTTGGCACAAGGAATCCCATGGTATGCCATGAAACAACCAGTAGTGTTAGGACACATGTTGGTGTCATTTTTTATTATTATAATATTATTTTATTATCCTTAACTACCCGATTACTAATTAATCAAGATAATAAACGATAATTACCGTCATTACTATTCACAAAGTCCAAAAACAAAAGAGTCTTGATTAAATAATTTGGACCTTCTGATTAAAAATATGTAATCCATTTTACCAAATTAAAAACACATAAATTGCAATAATTAATTTAAAAATAATTGTCGTTGTCAAAACAAATAGCGGGTTTTTTAGAAACAATATCTATGAAAAGTTTGGCACTTGTTTATGCTCAATTCTAAAGTGAAATTAATCCCAATGGACACCATTGGATTAAATGGTAAAAATATATTCTATTTACACTTTAAAACCAATTAAAAAGATAATCTAACCATATAATTAAATTAGAAGAAAATGCAGTTTTGATGTAAAATGCAGTATTTTTCACTATTCGTTAAAAAATGAACATTGTCAGAAAAATACCAAAAATTTATCCAAAGTAAATTTCAATGTCCCAATCATAAATAATAAGTTTATTTTGAAAAACAGATCTTATAAAATTGTCAAAAGTTTTATTTAAAAATGGTTTTCCATCACAAGGCAGTAAAACAATCTTTTAAAAATATTAGTGTATTCCATGCTTAAGATTGGATTTATTCTCGTTTGAAGACTCTAAAACACTATCTAATTGATAAATAGAAATAGATAAGAATATCTATTATTAATTACTTGGGATGTTATATCCTTCCCCCCTTTAGAAAATTGCGTCCTGCAATTTATTTACTTATCGAATTAGTGGGGGTATTTATCCCTCATTGCATTTTCAGATTCCCATGTTGCCTCTTCACTCATGTGGTTTTTTCCACAAAACCTTTACTTGATGAATAAACTTATTCCGCAACACATTCTACCTGTGGTCAAGAATCTGGACTGGTTGTTCCTCATATGATAGATTCTCTTCCAACTGAACTACCTCTGGACTCAAAACAAGAGATGGATCTGGCATGTACTTCCTTAACATTGAAACATGAAAAACATTGTGTACCTAAGATAAACTCGGAGGTAAAGCCACTTGGTATGCAACTGATCCAACTCTCTCCAGAATTTCATATGGTCCAATGAACCTTGGACTCAACTTTCCTTTCATACCAAATCGCATCACACTTTTCCATGGTGAAACTTTGAGAAAAACATGATCACCTACCTCAGAAGAGAGATCTTTCCTCCTATTGTACGCATAACTCTTCTTCCTACTCTGAACTGTTCTCATGTGTTTCTGTATCAGGTGAACTTTTTCTACCAACACATATACCAATTCCGGTCCCATAAACTTCCTTTCACCCACTTCATCCCAGAAATATGGAGTTCGACACCACTTCCCATATAATGCCTCAAATGGTGCCATCTGTATACTGGAATGAAAACTTTTACTATAATAAAACTCAACCAAAGAAAGATGTTGTTCCCAACTTCCCTAATAATCCATCGAACAAGCATGTAGAATATCCTACAAATTCTGAATCGTTCATTCTGACTACCCATCTGATTGAGGATGAAAAGCCTTACTAAAATTTAATTCAGTACCCAACAACTTTTGAAGGCCTTTCCAAAAGTTGGAAGTGAACCTGGGATCATGGTCAGATACAATAGAGAGAGGAACTCCATGTAACCTGACTATCTATTTAAGATATAAACGGGAAAGTTGATCTAGGGAAAAAGTATCTCGTATAGCAAGGAAATGAGCATATTTAGTCAAGCGATCAATAATAACCCATATTGCATTATTACCTTGAGGTGTCTTCGGAAATCCCACAATGAAGTCCATGGATATATTCTCCCATTTCCACTCTGGCACTGGTAAAGGATAAAGCATCCATTTCGGTAACTGCCGCTCTGCTTTAACCTGTTGACAAGTTAAACACTTCACAGTAAAATCAGCAATGTCTCTTTTCATTTCGTCCCACCAATAATACTCCCGAAGATCTCTATACATCTTAGTACTGCCTAGATGATCTGAAAACGGAGAACTATGAGCTTCACATAACAACTCTCTATTCAACTGTGAATCACACGACACATACAATCTCTTCCAAAATGTCAAAACACAATCATTATCAATGTTGAATTCAGGAAACTTACCCTTTTGAACCAGCTCTACCTTTTTCTGCAACTCGTTGTCTTGCTTCTGTGCTTTCTTAATTCTATCTGATAGAGAAGATTTCACTGATACTAGAAACAAAACAGAAGAACATCCTGCACTGAAAAATTTTATGCCAAAGTTCATCAAATCCTTAACCAAAGTATCACGTTCCAAATGCAACATTTTTAATGAAGCATTACTTTTTCGACTCAAAGCATCAGAGACTTTATTTTCTTTTCCTGGATGGTAATGAATTGTACAATCATAATCCTTGAAAAATTCTAGCCATATCCTCTGTCTCATGTTCAATTCTTTCTGAGTGAATATTTACTTTAATCTTTTGTGATCGATATATATTTCACACTTTACTCCATACAAATGATGCATCCAAATTTTTAAAGAGAAAACAACAACAGCTAATTCCAAATCATGTGTAGGGTAATTTACCTCATGAGTTTTCAACTGTCGTGAATCATAAGCAATTACCTGATCATTATGCATTAGGACGCAACCAAGTCCTTTCAAGGAAGCATCATTGTAGATAACAAACTCACCATTCCTGGAAGGTAGTGCCAAAACTGGAGCATTCACCAATCTTATTTTCAGTTCCTGAAAACAATCATCATATTCTTTTGTCCAGATAAACTTAACACCCTTCCAAGTTAGCTTAGTCATTGGACTAGATAACCGTGAAAAATTTCTAACAAACCTTCGGTAATAGACTGCCAAACCAAGAAAACTACAAATCTCGGTTACATTTGTGTGTCTTGGCCATTCTTCAACAACCTTTGTTTTTACAGGATCCACAGTTATTACATCTTTAGAAACAATATGACCAAGGAAAGAAATTTTTTGCAACCAAAACTCACACTTTCTGAATTTCCCATACAATTTCTTTTCTTTTAAGGTTTGAAAAATAACCCTTAAATGTCTTTCATGCTCCTATTTACTTTTAGAAAACACCAAAATATCATCAATGAAAAATACTAAAAACTTATCCAAGAACTCATGGAAAATTCTATTCATAAGATCCACGAATACAGAAGATGCATTGGTTAGCCCAAAAGGCGTAACTACAAATTCATAATGGTCATATCTTGTACAATACTCGGTCTTCGGAACATCTTCTTCCTTTACCTTCAACTGATGGTACCCCGATCTCAGATCAATCTTTGAAAAATAATGGGCTCCCTAGAGCTGATCAAACAAATCATCGATATCTAGCAAAGGATATTTGTTCTTAATAGTGATGTTATTCAAGGCTCTATAATCAATGCAATGTCTCATAGAACCATCTTTCTTTTTAACAAATAAAACAGGAGCACCCCATGGTGATGTTCTAGGTCGAATGAAACCTTTCTATAATAAATCATACAATTTCTCCTTCAACACTAAAATTTCAGTTTGAGCCATTCGATAAGGGGGTTTTGAAATTGGGTTAGCATCAGGAACTAAGTCAACGGTAAAATCAACTTCCCGATTTGGTATTATTCCAAGAAACTCATCAGGAAAAATATCAGGATACTCATTTACCACTGGCACATCATTAATCTGAACAGTTCCCTTATTTTAAACAATATGTTCAAGGTAACATTCATTTCCATCTTTTACAAGTTTCTTGGACTCTTGATATGTTATCAACAATAAGGGTTCATTATTGTACACAAACTGAATGTCTTTCTGAAAAGAAACTTCTTTATCTCTACTGTCAATCTTAGCATGGTAAATAGATATCCAATCCATACCTAGGATAACATCAAACACTACTAGAGGTAAAACAATATGGTTTTCAAGTAGGTTCTTTCCACAGATAAGGATAAGAAGATTCTTATAAAATATTTTTTCCTCAACATTTCCCTCAGGTGTTTTTACCACAAGTTCAAGAGTCATTTCTAGAGATGGTATTCCCATTTTACTAGAAAATTTTTCAGAGATGAAAGAATGTGTTGACCTCGAATCAAAAAACACACTGGCATAATCTGAAAAAACAAAAAAAGTACCTGATACCACTTCATTTGATGGCCCAACATCTGCTGAAGTAGTTGCAAAGAATTTCACCACCCCTTTCTTCTTGTAGTCTAACTGCTTCCCATCACTCGAGCTCTTTGTCAGACACTTGTTTGCATAATGACCAATCTCATTTCACTTAAAACATTTCACCAACTGTACATCAAATTTGTTCTTACCATCACCATGATATTTTTAGTGCAATCACAATCCTTATTTCCTATCTTACCACATCGGTACCACTTTCCAAAATTCAGAAGACATTACCCAACATTCCTTTTACCTCATTTATCACAAAATGAAAACTTATCTTTCTTACCATCAAACCTTTTTGAAGAATTCATCCCTTTCTCCTGCCACGTCAGTCACTTCTTCTGTTGGTTGTTATAGAACACTTGATCATCGGAAAACTTCATTTCCACCTTCTCAGCACATCGAACAAGCTTTTCATAACTTTTGAACTCAGGAGAAGACAATTCCCTTCGATATTTTGGCTTTAATCCTAAGTAAAAATGATTGATTTTACTATCAAGGTCTCAGATAAAATTTGGAGCATACCTTGCCAACCGAGTGAACCTTTCTTCATAAGCAGCCACTGATTCTTCCTCTTGCCTCAATTCCAGGAATTGTTTTTCCATCCTAAGTCGAACAACCTTAGGAAAATACTTCTCAAGAAACATACCTTTTAATTCATCCCAGTCGAGAGCATCAATCTCATCAGTGTCCCTGATATTTTTAACCATCGACCACCATTGATCTGCTTCACCCTCCAAATGGTAAATATAAAGACTAACATTTTGATTGTCTAAACACACCATGACATCGAAAATATTCTCCAGTGCATTAATCCACCCTTAAGCTAGAACATGGTCAGATGATCCACTGAATGATGGGGGATGTTGCCTCATGAAATGTTCCACCACCGACATGTTCCTCTGCGGTTGATCTGGTTGATCTCGTGCATGGATACCACCACCATTTATCACCTGAGTCAACTGCACCATTACTACAACAAACTGTTTAGTTCCAATTCCAACCATCTCAGGATGCTGATTTGGAAGGTTATTTCCTTCTGTATGCCTTCCCAGCACTTCTTCCCTGTTTCCTCTGTGGAAAACCATTCCGAATAAACATGTCTTAGATAAAGCAGCATGGTAATCTTCAAATGCTATATCATTTCAATTTGACCATAAAAAATATATTTGGATAATCATTTAATATAATTCTAACTCCTAAATTTATCTAAACCGACCTTTGATACCAACTATAAGGCCCCAGCCTTAAACATTACTTAATCTTGAGTTATTTAAAGACTACACATTGAGGATCTTTTCAGGTTTAGAGTTTTAGAGAATTAGATCATAAATCATGCATTACACTCCATATTTACACAAAGTGGTGACATAAAAGATATTACTCATTTTTCCCCATCAACAGAAACATATTTAAAATAAAACATGGATTCTTTCTTGACACTTCCTTGACACTATCATCACATCATATTCCTTTCCCTTGACCTGTGAAAAACATTTCAAAAACTTGGGATGAGCATAAAAAGATCAGTAAGGGATATAAAAGTACGAAATGAAAACATTAGTCCATGTATGAAATCATACTTTACTCATAAAACATAAGCATTTTAACATACCTCATCAAATCATGAATAAATCATGGAAATCAAAAGACATAAAGGTAACTTGAAGCATTCATAACATTCTTACGTAGGGAGTAACCCTCATGGTTACGTTTGGAATACCCATCAGAGTATATTCATTAAATTTCTTCAGAGAAACCTTAATGTTTAACCCCTTCGCGTTACCCAATGCATTGAAGAGCTATATCGGGCTCACCCGCCCTTAGTTTATCACAGAAGAATCCATCTTCATAAACAATGCTGAAGTACCATAACATAATCATATCACATAAAACATGCATAAAGGAAACATAAAATTTCCATATTTCAATCACAAGATATAAATACAACACATTGATATAATAAAAACATTATCAAAACCAATTTCAATTACAAAATAATAGAAAAGTAAAACATGGTATTTATATTTCATTTTAAAAAAAATGTTATGGCTTGTAGAGTAAGCCAAAGCTCAAATAATGGTCATGGCGGCAGAGAAGTTGTTGTCGCCGCATACATACGACAAAAAAACATTCCTTTTGTCGTTTAGTAAAACGATTTGTATAAAAAAGATTCCTTTTGAATAGATGTAAAATTCAAAGGGGTTTATACACCATATAAAAGAAATTTGTGTATAAAACAAAATATGCCTCAATGAAAGGAGATTGAGATGAAGTCCCATACCTCGGGTCCGACTCGACTCGATCGTTCTTTAACCTCCTAAATAATAAACTTGAGTTAATTTCTACTTTCTTAAGAACCTTTTTCAAGTTCATTATTCCATTTATATCACTTATTACCATGTTATGAACACTATGTAATTATTTAAGTTAATAATGGTCGTTTTATCGATCATTGGTACTTGAGTAAAAAATAAACTCTTTATAATTACAAGTTGTTCATGGGGTAAAATATCTATTATATCCAGAATTATATTCATGATGTATATATCATATATATCATATATATACAGTATATACATGTATTTATAATATTACATAACATTTAGAGGTAAGAAATGAAATGCACTGTTCATGGAGACGATAAGCCATACGTACACATGAACGCTACTTCCATTTCTATTTCATGTTTAATGGAATTAAAAGATAATGATAAATAATTGTATTATAAATTCAGTATGGTATCATTTATAATATCATTAAATCTATCCTTTATACGTACCACATATGGTATTAACGAATCAAATCACTTTGAGGGGGCGATAGTCCGCATTTCCTAAAATGAAGATATCGCGTTTACCCATAATGGAAACCATAAAGGTATTCCATAAATGAAAGATACATAAGCTTAAGTAAAACATAAACATATTATATATCATATATAAATATAGTGACATCTTAATGTCCACCTTTGAAGTTGTTATATGAGTGTTGAACAATCATCGTTTCGTGAGGCAGAAATTCGCCATCCATGGAAACAGTATGTTCTTAAAACATTTGATGTAGGTGTGTGTAAGTGTAGATCGAATAATTATTATAAAAAATCCTAGTAAATTTATGATACCAGTGTTCTTACAAAAGAAAAGAATAAAAAGAGTTTAGGGGGTTGGAGAAGCAAAATAAAACAAAAGAACATTAGAAATGACTTTACCTTTAAATCGAATAACTTCTCTTGGTTTGAACCAAAAGGGTTTCTTGAAGAGCTTCCTGCCTGAGGTAAGGATTCTAGGATGAGGAGAGGGATGTGGAGAGACAAAATTAGCAGATATTGGATGAGCCAAAGGCTTGAGATGTGTGGGTAATGAGGTAGAGGTGGGGGCCTTTTATAAGAGGAGAGGAGGGGCACTCTTGGAAAGGTATAAAATGTTACTTTATTTTCAAATGAGCTTAGGATTTTAAAGGTCCCACATTGATGTATTTCAAGGATAAGGTGATAAGGGTTATAAATATACTCATTAAATAGGTCTTTGACAAGTGTAAGTCTTAGATTTTACATTATCTTTTCATTTTATTTAAATCGTTCATGGATGAGGTTATCGCTGCATCATCATGATGTCATAAATAATTTAATTTATTTAACGTATAAAAATTATAAAAAAATACTATGACATATTAAATCTTTTTAGATTTCAAATGACTATTAATAGTCCAATTGATCATTTATTTAGACAAAATTAAAAATGTTTTACTCAGGTGATACATTCTTTGTTATATTTAACTTTTTTAAAAAAAATAAAAAGATAAAAAGTCATTATCACACAAAAGTGATTCCATGGGGTCCTCAAGTTTGGAACAAGGCATCCCATGGTCGGAAATGACACAACCAGTAGTATTAGGACACATTTTGGTGTCATTTTTTATTATTATGATATTATTTTATTATCCTTAACTTCCTGATTACTAATTAATCAAGATAATTAACGATAATTACCGTCGTTACTATTCACAAAGTCAAAAAACAAGAGTCTTGATTACATAATTTGGGAATTATTATTACAAATATGTAATCCATTTTACCAAATTACAAACACGTAAATTTCAATAATTAATTTAAAAATAATTCCCATTGTCAAAACAGATAGTGGGTTTTTTAGAAGCAATATCTATGAAAAGTTTGGCACTTGTTTATGCCCAATTACAAAGTGAAATTAATCCCAATGACCACCATAGGATTACATGGTAAAAATATATTCTATTTAAACTTTAAAACCAATAAAAAATATAATCTAACCATATAATTAAATTAGATGAAAATTTAGTTTTGATGTAAAATGCAGTATTTTTCACTATTCATTAAAAAATGAACATTGTTAGAAAAATACCAAAAATTTATCCAAAGTAAATATCAATGTCCCAATCATAAAGTATAAGTTTATTTTGACAAATATTGCTTATAAAATTGTCAAAAGTTTTATTTAAAAATGGTTTGCCATCACAAGGCAGTAAAACAATCTTTTAAAAATATTAGTGTATTCCATGACTAAGATTGGATTTATTCTCCTTTTAAGCCTCTAAAACACTATCTAATTCATAAATAGACATAGGTAAGAATTTATATTATTCATTACTTACTTGGGATGTTACACAGTGTATTTGGAACAGTAAATCATTGATATAGTAACTCTTTGCAGCGGTGACTTAGACAAAGTGATTAATTAGGAGTGGTGAGTCTGGATCAGAGAGTTAAAAACGGTTGGTCATTGAAGTGTTGACTCATTTTAACATGGATCATACTTAGAGTTTTCTTCCAATCTATGTTATAATTACAAATGCTAAACTAACCTATTAAACACATTAGAAACATAATTAAGCATGATTTTTTATTATCAAAACAACGAGAGGTGAACATTAAGAAATTTTTATCTAGAATAATAGAGGTATATAAAAATTTATTAAAGTGTAAAATAAGTGTATGATTGGAAATTAGATTAATCTATTTCAATTCCTGAGTAAACATATTATTAAACTCATCCAAGTATAAGAAAGTAGGTTTTAGTACTGAATATCAATGGACAACAAGGAAGAAATGTTGAAACAAAATATTTTATGACAACATCACATGCATTACTATTTTCTCAAGTAGATCCAAGGGATATAAAACATGTTTTTAACCATTAAGAGTTTTTTACAATGATCCAAGACTTTCACACATGTTCTTACATGATTTTTTAATATAATTATGAAATAAGTACAACCCAATGATCGTGAAGCCTAGTGTTGTTGGGAGACTAGATTCATAAAAAAATAAAAAGGAAACTAAAACATGACATCCTTATTTTATTCTCTATAATGACCTCCTAAATCCATTTTATCACTTAATACTATAATATATTACATAGATGTTCTATAAAGGGAATGGGTGAGCTAAAAATCATAGTTAGGGAATAATCATGATATAGATACATGACATATGATTCAAAGGTATAACATTATATTATAAAAGGTAAGGATCATGAGTAATCACATGAAAAAACAACACAATGAAAAAGGTAACATAAGATCACAAAAATATATGAAATGATGCAGAAACAAATAAAACGACCAAAACTCGATTCAAGGAAAACCGACTAGAAAATATCACTTGGTGGAAAAATTCCCATATTGGATTTGTATTACACCATATTTCCATATGAAACATATCATAAGATTGAAAAATTATCCAATTCAGCAGAGATATATCTAGATACACCAATAATAACATGTACACACTCATGTGTGACCTAAAATGAAGTCAATCTTTAGTCATATCCACAGAAAAAACACATGGAACAAAATTTGTTACATTTGAGAAGAGTACTTATGGAATGTATTACCCCAAAAAAGTAAGGGAGAATAAACTAGGTATATACATGAGAGACAAATACTCAATATTTGGAGTAATTATATAACATTATAGAGATATATATAGTTAGTTAGTAAGGGAGTGGTCATAATCCGATGAACAAGGTGGTTTATATAGATCCATTAAGATGAGTCTAAATAATCACACACATTATTTATCATCATAAATAAACATTTTTTTTAAATTTTTACATTATTAATAAAATTATTCATGTTTATTATTTTTTTATCTTAATAATTTTCATTCTAATTTAAATTACTTAATAATTTTGGTTCATGTGAGTCATTACAATGATATTTAGATCATATGTCCAAAAAGACTTTAGTAATATGACTATGGTAAAATATATTTCTATTTAATAGTATATATATATAATAATAAAGATATAAATATAATATATATTCATCATTAATACTTTTAAAATAAATGATTAAATATGGTCATGAAAAATTAACTATGTTTGAATCATGGGGACAGTAGGTCATACAAACACATGAGTAATGTTTCCATTTTTAAATAATCATGATTGAAAGAAGATAAGAGTTATTTTATTTTTACAAAATTATATTTATATCATGAATAACATATTATTTATTTTAATAAAATTATATATTCCATCCATGTGATGAGGTAATGAAAAATGAGTCACATCATTTCTCAGAGTTGGTAATCCACACGTACGCACGAACAAATTTATCATATATCAATGAATAGAATGGTAAGAAAATAAATTAAATATTACCTTTTAAGAATGATAAATATGTCATATATATATATATATTAAATCTTTCATTATAATCATCCATAGTAGGAAATGATGGAAAATGAATTACTTCGGTTCATGAGGGGTTAGTCTGACGTACAACGAAATGATGGGGTTTTCTCAATTGATAAAATAGGGGAAGGATGTATATTATGACATTAATATAACAAAAACTCAATATATGAGATATATTAATTTTATTATATCTTACTTGTTGAATAATATTTCAATTTAGAGTAAGAATAAATAAAACCAAATGATAGTTTTGAAAAAATACAACTTCTTTAAACAACCTCATTATGTATTCACCAAAAGATATCGTATAAGGGTTTTATAACCAAAACAAGGCATATAGAAAATGGTAAAGTATTCAGTGAGGGGATTTGGTTTGGTATTGGATTAATGAAATGTCTTTCCAAATATGAAGGAAAGAGGGGAGTGAGTTCCCATTTATAAGTGATAAGGGGTCACATTTTTTTAAATACTCAAATCTATTAAATAATGAGAAGTCACTCTCAAGAAAAGTTAAGGAACAAGTTGATAAATGATATATTTAATGGGAGATAATTTAATTCCTCACCTATATTATTAAAATAAATATATTTTTTAAATATTGTGATCCCATTACCATTATGGTTACTCAATATTACCATTTTAGTTTTCACCGTAGCACCTTGTTTTTATCTAGGATATTTATCCATTAAGAATAATAATAAAAGGATATTTATTTGATAATTTTGAATCACTTAATATAAATATGAAATATAATTTATCAAAAAAATTCATATTTGTTTGGAAAATTAATTTTAACACATGTACAAGTAACACCCAAAACCCCAATTTAACCATAACTGTGGTAATTAATTTCTAATTTTTTTTAATTAAGAACAAAAATTAATATTAAGAGGTTTCTCAGCTTCATATGAGATCTCTTCTCTTCTCATAAGGTTTCATTCCATGTCCTCCCTTTGTATTCCTCATTATTGAATCCCATTTTCGTGGCGGCTTCACTTCTCGGTGTCCCTCAGAGGCATTACATGCAGTGTTCGTCGGTTTACAATAGTAGTTCTTGACGACGTTGGTCTTTTTCTCATTAGTGGTCGGAATCTGTAGATCTGGTCAACATATATGTTTAGAATAAAATCAGGTCAAAATATATTCTGGGAGGGGTTACCACATTCCTTTGGTCATGGTGATCCTTAGGGGTTCTGGGGACATGACGATACACTTGGCATGATGTATTCGGCCTCATGGATGATGGAAAATCTATGAGCTTGTGATGGTCATCTGCATCACTTTAATCGATGAAGATGACATGGATTAGTAGATCTGGCTCATCATCTTACAACCACATGAAGTGATGGATAGATGTAGTTTTTTTGATAATCTAGCATAGATCTTGTTGTGGAGAGTTTATAATCAGTGAAGATAGAAAGATGGTGTAAACGATGCTTGTTGTGGTGTTGTTTCCAGTTGCTGTAGTTCATTATGGGTTTTGTGCGGTGTGTGGGACTTGGGGCCACTTGGGGTCTACAGACCATGGGTTGTATTGCGTTTTATACCAATGGGAACTTCAGGTACTAAATTTTTTCCTTTAGGATGCATGGACTCCAGGTTATGATGAATCCTTTCTCTATTTTGTTTGGGGTTCTCGACCATGTATTGGATTCCATACCAGTTAAATGGGATTTTATTTTTCCTTTTGTTTAGTAATAATGGCTCTCTCATACAATTTTCAGTAAGAACAAATATTTAGTTAACCTAATTAAATAATATAAATAATTGTGATTCAAAATATGAAATTAATTTTATCAAATTAATTTCAAATAAGTGTTAGAATATGAATTTAAAATAAACCCAAAATACATGTTGAAAAACAGTTTTTCATGAAACACATTTTTCATGTATAAGTTGAAATTATATTAACTATATGACTTTAAATATTAATTATATAAATTACAATTCATATAAAAAGTTATATAATCAAAACTCTATATTTAAATATTTTCTTATAATGGTTTATTTTATTTAATTAAAATATACAATCATTATGAATACAAAAAAGAATTTTCAAAAAACATTCTATTTTATGCATAAAAATAAACATACACCAGAATAGCAAAAATTAAAAATTAATTTCAAAATAACTAGATTATTTGGAATAAAATTTTTCATATTTAACATTAATACTAAATCCAAAATAAAATGGGAGTTTTAAATTACTTTTTTTAATAAAAAGAGATGAAAGTATTTAAAAAATATGTAATTTTCACCATTCCCTAAAAAATATATCATTTCTTATTAATATCAAATTATTACCCAATATTAAATTTGATATTCAAATTCAAAAAATTAATATAATTTTATAAAATAAATTTCCTTAATTTTTTATAAATCGATTATAATATTTTATCATGTAAATCAATAATTTTTTATAATGAAAACAGATCTTCTCGAAGAATGGAATAAGTTTATTAAAAATTGTTTCCTTATCTCATAATAATTTATCAATTAATTAAGTAATACCATTATATATATATTTCAAAAATTATTTAATCATGTTCGTACCTGAAAATTTATAGGATATGTAATAATGTTCAGATTTAATTAATCATTGTTTGTTTAGTCTCATTGTTGTGTGTTGTATGTGCTATCGAACATAATTGTTTTTCAATGAGGGTGTGTGACATTATTCCTTTATTTAATAAACAATTTCATTATAATTGGATATTTTACTCTATAATCAAATGATTTACATTTGAAAATGCCTTTTTGAAAATCCCACATCATAAATAGGGTTACTAAAACAATCCCTCTAAAAGATTGAAAGGAATGTATGAAGGTTTTCTAAAGTAACAATTACTATGATTATAAAAAATATAACATTAGTGTAAAGTTAAAATATGAACATGGTGGAAAATTAATGTCCAAAATAATGATGGAGAGAGATATATAACATTGATAAAAATAATGTGAATGAAAATGATAATGTTAACAACCACAAAACCATAAACCATATAGTTGTGAAGAATACCATTGATTCATAAAAGTAGTAAGGATATTTTTTTTTGTTTCAATATATTTTTCCTAATATTGAAGAGTTGTATTTACATATATACTAATAAAAAAAAAATATACTTACTTAAAAAGTAAAATTCCATTCTTAAATCAGTTTCCACTATAATATCAACTTTTTCTTCAAAATATGAGTATTAAATATACATTTTTATATGTGAAGCATTAAAATCAGCCTCTAATTGATCACATAATCCCAAAATAAATAACCTATTATTCCTCTTATCGTTAAATTTCAACCCAAATAATGCTTATAGGAAGTTAAGATAATTCCCAAAATGAATAAACCTTTCTATTATGAAGTACAACATTAATCTCTAAAACTTCAACAACAACACTAAGTGTTAAACATTAATCATTTGAAAAATAAATAAAGATAATTTTTTTTAAAATCTTCCAAAAAAGGTTGAAACCCGCATATTGGAATGATTTGATCAAATATTAATCATGGATATATTTAATATTTTACTCCAAATAAATTCAATAACTCTCAATGTATCATAAATAAATACCTATTCCCTAATAATTTATGATAACTATTTCTATAAATAATCTAAATCCCCATAATGACATCATAAAATAATATTTCTTTCAAAAAATTAACAAACCTTATATGTTTCATGAATATTATAAAAAAAACATTGATAAAAATAATTCTAGATCATAAATATATAATCCCTATTTGTAAATACTTTAACCTACATCAATGTTATAACATAGGTACTTTTTTCTTGGAGTAAACATTTAGAATATTAAATTTAATCAGAAAATTCTGAGATCCTCATGTTTATTAGAAAAATATATATAAATAGATCTCTAGGATGAAATTTATTTCTCTCCATTGAAGTAATAAATTTTCCTAATCAATTTATTGCTCTATTTTTGTTTTTATTATAATAAAAAAATATCTGGTTCCTTTGAGATAATATCCTTGGTGTGTCTTTCCAAATTTTTGATATGATGTAAATTTACCCTACATTCTTCCAAGGTCTCCTCCACATAAGCTATAAAAAGAATCAATCATTTTATTCCTAAGTTAGTTTGAGATTTATTAATTGTACAGGTTGTAAATCGTATTTCATGATAATAGATTATGCATTACTAAAATATCTTTCACTTTAGTCACCATCTAATTTGGTTTCTCAGAATCACTACATTGTCTATCAAATTTAGTGTTAATATAATTTCTCCCATCTCTATCCATTAACAAAAATAAAATTCATGTTTGAGAAAATATAACCATGAAATTTTATTATAGTATTTCTAGATCAATAAATCTTTATTTCAACTATGGAAAAATTAGGTTTAACCTTATTCTTTATAATATCATCATCTTTTAAAATTATTTATGATTTGTTATGAATAAAATTTAAATTAACTCAATCATATCTCCTATCAGTGTTAAACATAGTTTACAATAATGTAACACACACTATACACTAGAATGATGATTGTGATATACTCAAAAAACACTTTTTTGGTGTAATTAACCATTGATTCATTCATACTAAAATCATATCATCTTTTTGTATCCATACGAGTGTGTATTTCTAGAAAACCCACATAATATCATCCTCACCAAAACTTTAGGTTATAATACAATACATAAACTTATCCCTAGTGTTTTAAATAAAGTTATATAATAATAATATTAATAAAAAATAATAACTAGTACTTGATCTGATGGAAATTAAAGATATCCAAGCCTTTTACACATATCCTTAAATGAATTCTGAACATAAATATCCAATAAGTACAACCCAAAGATCATAATTCCCAGTGCATTTTGAAAAATATGCTCATAATACATCAAAATAAAACTATATCATGAAATCCTAATTTTATTCTATATATAATTATCTCCTAAATCCATTTGAGCTACTAAAAATGCATTAGATGATGATAAGAATACATAAAATAAAGAGTGATTTAAAATCCTAAGAAAGGAATAATCATGATAAAGAAACATAACATGTGTGTCAAAGGTATAACATGATTTCTTAAAAGATATGAAAAATGAGTAATACAAAGAATCATTAAATAAAGAAAAAGGTATCATAAGATCATATAAATATATAATATGCGGCTATAATATATAACATGACATAAACATGAGTTAATTTTAACTTCTTAGAAAATATCACATGGTGGGAAAATTCACTAAATTGATTAGGATTACTCTATAATACAATACATAATGTCACATAAGAAAATAACTTTACTCAATATATTGGAGTTCTATCTAGGTGAATCCATTATAACATGCATACAATTATGTGTTCCACAAAAGGAAATCAATAATAAAGTATAAATATTAATATTACACATGGAACAGATTTGGTTTCATTTGAGAAAGGAAATTAGGGAATGTATTACCCAATAAAAGGAAGGGAGAATAATCTATGTATATACACGAAAAACATATATACATAATTAATATCCATTATATATCATTATATATATAAGGAGTAAGTGAGTTATAGAGAAAATGGTCATAACCCGAAGAAAAAGGGTGGTTTAAAGGGAAATCATACCTTGCATCTGAATCATCACATACCTTATTTCCATCCATTAATAATATAATTATGTTAAAAAATTTTTTATCCATTTTAATGATTATTATTATTATTATTTTATTTATTATCATGTTAGATTTTATTACTTAATCATTTTGGTTCTTGTTATGATCTTTGGCGATATTATGCTCATATGTCCCAAATCACATTGGTATGTTGACCAAAGACAAATATTTTTTTATTAAATCCATTCTAGAATAATATTAATGAATTAATTATCATTTATTTACATCAATTATAATTTTTCAACCATTCATAAAATATGGTTATTAAAAATTATTAATTTTAGAATCATGGAGATGGAAGGTCGTACGTATGCAAGAGTAAGATTTCCATTTCTCAACAATTGTGATGGAAATAAGTTAAGTAAAATTTTAATATTAAATTATAATTATAATATTATAAATACCATATTATGTCTTTAAGTTCATATATATCTTGGTTCTATTCAGAGTGAAAAAATTCATTGGTAGAAAATATATTTAAATATATTTTAATATTGAGTTCTGAGAACACTAAATGAGGATATTTTACATCAAATTTATAATTAATTTATTTAATATAGAAAGCAAAAAATACTTTATATTGAGATATTATATTAATTTGAATGTTTATCATCTAAAAATACTATTTGGTATTTCTTTTATTTTGTTTTGAGGGTCCAAGGATTGAATCCCTCTAGTAGTAAACCACACATGTTCCTCTATTCTCCAAGAAATGCCAATCAATGTATGGTTTCTAGAGTAGTGAATTGATTGACTTCTATTTTATATGTTTATTATTATTCCTTACTTACTAATGTAATATCTATTGTGTTTCACTTTCTTGAGAGGTAGAGAGAAGGACAAGTTGATATAGAATTCAATTTATGCAATGATTCTATATTTTTTATTACACGCACTATAAAATTGACAAATCTCTATATTTATAGAGCTAGGTTTTATGTAAATATAGTTATTAAATTTATTGTGTGGCCATAAATAATATTATAACCTTTATTATAATCAATGACATAAATTATTATTGTTGTTGTTGTTTTTGTTGTTGTTGTCGTTATTTTGTGTCATGAACCTATTTGTGAAATAACAAATATTATTTTACTGGATTTTTAATTAATATATTTCACCATACATGGTTTTACTCTGTCCAAAATCCTCAAGAAATTATTAAATGACCACATAATTCTTTAATTTAAAAATTTTATTTATCCTTAAATATTTTTGATCGAAAAAATGTAAATAAATTTGTCCCTTGGTCTTGAGAATAGTTTTTATTTATTTAATTAAATTTAAATAAAATTTAATTGAGATCATTTTAAAACGTAGTGTGTGACTCTCTAGGAATATTTCTCATTAGAATTAGGATGTCTTTCCTAATTTCCATGATTACTATTTATAAATGGGGATAAGAACCCATGTAAAATGTCTTAATTTTGCAATGATGTAAACCAGAAATGAATGCCCACTATGTAATATAATCCCCTTTTGCAATATCTCATTAAGTTTATTTGATATATTTGTCACCAATCTGTATACCTGATATGTATTTCATTTTATATCTGAAAACACATTTCATTACACCATGGCCATGGAATTTAGGGATATTTTTCCATTCCAATCAAATTGTCAATATATCATCTTCTAAAAAGATGGAAGTAACAAATCCTTTCTTTACATATCCATTAAGGACATGTCAATAATGATGCACCCAATGTACCCTACCTCAATGAGAACATATATAATCATGGGTTTTATATGAAAATATTATTACACCATTTATGACATGACTTCATTATTATCATAATGTCTATAGACCATTATTCATGTTCATGAATATGAATACCTAATGACACCAAAACATTTATAATTCTTACTGGTGGATATGTTATCATAATCTCCAATCAGGAAGATTACCAAGTGTGAACTTCATGATAAGTGGCTTCATCATCTTATGAGAACTCACACATGACATTATATGTACTATGTGTCCCATTGTAGTACATTTTCCTACCACAACAATTGTTTTAATAATATCATCATATAATGTCAAGGTTCTCATATTAATGGGGAAAACAATGACCTCACAAATGTAAAATATATTCTTGGACATTATTAAATCATATTAATGAATAAAAAATATAAATATGTAATAATATATATTATTGATATTTAGTAATTCAAATATACATGTAAAGAAAGTAAAAACAATTCTTCCTAGGAAACCAACTCTAAAAAAATATCACATGAATTAGAGACACCTACTTAATATTTTTTTCCTCCAAGACCTCACATGATACCTATTTTTATTCCATAAAGAGGATTTAGTACAGGTTTATTCCCTATTGTATTATGTGGAAGTATTTCTCACTACAACCTCACCTATTTTAAAAACACTCCTCAATAGATAATAATTATATAGTATATGATTAATTCTCTTATGTATCTTTAGATCATTTTCAAGATAAATAATTGTTGTATTAACTAGGAATAATGTGATCGGATATATACCACTTGGAACCACATTAATCTATTTTATGAATTATCTAATCTGTAATGATTTTTTATATAACTCATAATCCAAAATATACTCATACTATTGTGTGGAATCTGTAACAACAACCTACATCAAGATATTGTTGTCCCCATCCTTGGTGACTAGAAAACCATAATGTTATGTTTATCTAACCGATCTTGTACTTATATGTAGTAGATGTGTATCTTGAATATGATCTTATTCCATGGAAATTTGTGGAATCTGTTCCTCTGGAAACTCATGTTTACCTTGAGCCTCAACATCATCGATGTCTATCTCACTCCTACTATCTCATTTTGAGATATGAAATATCTCAAGAAATATAGACTTTGTTGCCACTGTTACCTTTTTGTATGAGGTTTTATATAGGTGATATCATCGTGTTTTATTGATATATCCTATAAATATAAACTTTGTGCACTGGGGTACATGTTTTTTACCAGAATAGAACATAACAAATTCTTCACAACCCCACACAAGTATGTATGACAACACATGTTTCATTCCATTCCCTAAATGGTATATTATACATTATCTTTCTTTATTGGGAACTTGTTTTAGTATTTGTACTACATTCATTAATGAGTATCCCCAAAAGGTTATTTTAAGACTCAGATATCTTATAATTGATCACACCATGTATAACATGTTGAGGTTCCCTATATTACATACATTATTCCACTAAGGTGTATAAAGAGGAGTGAGTTGAGATAGGACCCAAACTCCAACAATTAGTCTATGAAGTCATAATTATGATATAGTTTTTGATGGGTCAAGGAGATTTTCCAAATAATCTTAGCAATAGGGTTCTCAAGTTAATTCAAGTATTCAATTAATTTACTAAAGAATCTGACTTATACCTCATTAATTATATATATACATATCTACTAAAATCATCCATAAAATATCTGAAGTATGATTATCCCCCTTTCCTCAATAATACTTTTTCCACAAACATCTATATAAAATAATTTAATAATCTCATTTACTCGCTCAAATTTTCAAATAAATGGGTCTTTGGTCATTTTACCTTGTAAATATCCATGACATATACAAATGAGTTTTATTTCAAAAGAAAATAAATGTCCACCTTGTTATAATGTAGTCTTGAACAATTTATTTGCATGACCTAGCTAGTGACGTCATTGTTGGTTGTGGTATGAGCTATGCAATGAAGATTTTTTATTGATTTCTTTTAATTGGTTTGTGTAATCTAACAAAAAAATAATTATTTAAATGTGAATTACCCTAATAAATGATATCTTTATAAAATAAGAAACATTAATATCCAAAATTAAAAATCAATTCATCTGTATAATGTTTGGATTAAGATATAGTGTTTTTGGTAACTAAAGGAACATAATAAGAACACTTTATAACCAAGATAATTCTAGTGAGCAATGTGTGGTGGAAGTCCTCGATAGCTACATCTGTATGTTTTTCTCAATTGGGTGATCATAGATCAACCTTCCCACGGTCAACTATTAAGAATCTGATTTGTTATTGTATATGAATATATATATATATCTGTGTTTGTGTTTGTGTGTGTGTGTGAACCACAATATATATCTAATATCTAATTTTTAAAGATATATAATTTTCACTCGATAACAAATATACAGGAAGATTCCCCTTGTTTCATTACCTAGTTTTAATTTTTCTTCCAGTGGACTTCTTTCCACAACTGAAACAAACAACATCTTCTTACCTTACTTTTCCCTTGATATTACTCTTCTTGGATGGGTGTAAAGAATATTTGTATTTAAAAATCATTTCTATAACTTTTTTTTCACTATATGGGATTAATGACATTTTCACTTCATCTCCCTATCTACTTGGAAAAGAAGAGTGAGATGATCTGGATGATACTTCTCAATGTTGTTCAAATTAAAAAATACAACAAATATATTGAAATTATGATGGATTTATTCCCCAATGTCATTTTATACATGTTATTTATGGATTTTAAACCCCAGAATCTCAAGGAACTCAATATAGCCCATCTGTTTGACTACATAAGGCCCAACTGGGGAGCTATCTCTATGATTACTCTAAAATTACAATTGGTAAATACAAAACTATTCATGTTTATCAATCTCATGTTAAATAACATATAGGATCTTAATCATAATATATGAATACATGTTTTCATGAGACTTTATGAGTTCACTATATATATAAGAATCAAAAAATGTATTTTTATAGCATCGCTCAATTTTTTTCATATAAAAGGAACTCTTCATCACTCATCTCCTTAGTAGGTGAATCAGGAATTGAGGATTCTAGAACATAATATTTCTATTAATGGTATATCTCAACCAAATACTTCTAAAACAATCCCTGAAGTCACTACCAGTTAGGAGTTTTCATTTCAGTAATATTAATTTTAGGGATAGTGTATACAATGATCATGACATTTAATTCTACAATTAAATAGCATATTATAAGAACCTTTTCATGGTTGAAAATTATCTGATAAATAATAAATTATTTTATTTTATTAAGTATACCACTATTTTATCATGTCCAAATAACCCAAATCATTGAATATTTAATTTATAGTTATAAATTCTAGTGTAAATGATCCATATTCTCTTCACATAACCCCAATTAGGGTTGTTCATTCTAATTGAAGGTATTTAGGTAGGCGGGTCTTTGCTAACTATATGTCTATAGCTCCTTGGTCAATTGAGGGGACTCTCCAATCTTGAAATCCTAAATTGTATTTCCTCAACACTTGACTCTATGTTACACCATCTCTAGCGAGGGATACATCTCTTGATTAAAGATAGTTAAATCAACCCATAACCTTCATAATAACTACTTGATAAAACTAAGTTTCTCAATGAGGGTTGGTTAAATATATAGTCTCAAGCATTCATTCATAATCAAGTAATAGAAGGCCAAGTCTAACCTAACATTTAATAGAGGGGTTTTAATTTAATATGAATTAAGTATACCATGTTTTATGCTTCACATGTATCATTAATATTAAGCAGATTTTACCTAATTAATTAACCAAGATGGTCAAAACATTTATGCATAATCCATTTATTTAAATTCCATATTTTCACATTATTCCAATTACATATGTAATCGTAGTATTTCATCGATAAAATAAATAATTTCATAGACATACATAACTAAATAAATAAATTTCCTGATCACGAGCTTATCTAATGGTCGATTTAATAAGTGTACATTAAATTAACATTTCACCTAAGGGAAATAACTCATATTTTCGGTCTTGGAATAAACTAAAACAAAACAATTATCCACATGTGTGTCTTCTGGGTTGGAACCATTATTGTTAAATCTTGAAATGCCTCCACATTCCTTGGAAATAAATATTAATTACCAGTATTTATGAATCACACACATGTGAGGGGAACCAAAGGATTGGTTAAAGAGGGGATATATAAATATCCTTGGATAGGAAAGTCATTCATAATAGTGGAGGTATGGTTGAATAATAGGCAATCAAATTTAATTTCATAAAAAATAATAACAAACCCATCCAATAAATTAAATTAAATTATTTCCAACACATAAATGAGTCTTGATCTGGCTCATAAATAGTCAAACATGCGACAAATACACCAAAGTAAATGGATAACATTTATTTCATTATCTCTTCATTGTTACAATGATAAATGCGCTTTTATTTATATATTAATTAATTAATTCCATTTAATCTTAATGACCATATGAATTCATTTTGAGAAAACCAACATAAAGAAATTATTGAAAAATAAACATAAAAACCAATAGTTAATGATTTACTATAATAAATTAATTTATGTTTTAAAATTATTTAAAAACCCTATTATATTTCCCAACACATAAGTGTAAATCAAATAAATAATGCTGTAATGATAAAGTATTAAATTTAATGTAATTTCTTTTTTCTAGAAATTTGGGGATTACAGGGAATTTACTATCCAACTAAACATTGTGTACCTCTATTTCCATGCATCTGGGTCACATGCCTAGGGATTTGGCATGTCAAATCCACCAGCTACATGGCATGTTAACATAGCCAGACAACATGGTGTGTACATTCCAGCTACCAGACCTATTGTTTTATTTTTTAGATACTTTCCAGGGTGTTCAGTTTGTATCTGCATTGGATGACATGGTGTGTATAGGCCAAAGACACACCTTGTTGTTTGAATATTGTGTGCTCATGAAAACCACCAAAAGACTCATCATGTTATCAAGCGAAAGGCTACACTATGCATGGATCAAGATATAGTCCATGTATCTCTAATTTAGTTTTTCAAGATACATCATCATGTATCTCAGATATGGGTATTTATAAATGAAATGTCATGTCCACCACATACATGACATGTATATTATAAATTCTCCAGTTTGATTGTATCACACTATTTGACCATGTATTATGACCACAAATATTACGTTATTTGGGTTGTTAACCCATGCATACCTCGTGGCACACAAACCATATATGCCCCATGTATTATTAAAATTTCATTCTAGGTTGGCTATCTAACACATAGTCTACACCTCGTATGACAATTATGTGGAATTCCATGTATCCCACGGCATGGATAGGTGCATCGTATTAGGGTACACAATGTGTACTCTAACTAAATATCATGAAACACAATCTTACCAGACAAAAATTGGTTAGTTCCTGATAGAATCATCATTCAATATTCATAAGTTATTATATCATTAAGAAAACGAAACACTAAAATAACATGTTTAACATGATGATAACATGTTAATTCAAAACAGATTAAATATTTAATAATAGTAAATAAAAATTCAGCAATGATTTCATATGGATGAATAAACAAAAAAGAAATATAAATATAAACATGACCACTATGATCCCACTTGTGGGTTATGGTTACAATGGAAGAATGAGTTTTTAAAAACCCTACACTTTATTACACACATAATCTTGATTAATTACATAAACATACACTGAAGGCAACTTTGAGGTTTGAGAGGCCTAGTGTCTTAGGAAATTGGGAACAGTACATAACAACTTAAAATATAACATATTTATTGAAAATTTCTTTTTAATGTCAACATAATTCATTCAAACTTAGCATTTCAGGAGATAACATGAGTAAATACATAAGAAAAGAGTGATCTATAAATCCTAGTAAGGGAGTAAATAAGACATAACATGAATAATACAATACATGTTATGCAATAGGAAAATCAATGGATCACAAGAGAAAAATGAACGTAAATGCATGATATAACATTATTATCATAACATGGAAATGTGGAAGCAACATACATCATGATATTTTAATATACAAGTCACATTGCACATGGAATAGCATGAGTAAACCCTCATTGCACGTGAATTAGCACGAGAAGACCCTCATTGCACATGAATTAGCTTGATTAAACCCTCACTGCACATGGATTAGCATGAGTAAAACACCATTGAACATATATTGGCATGAATAAACCCTCATTGCACATGTTGTATCAGGTTACAAAACATTATTCATTTCATTGGTTCACTATCATGACACAACCTTTATAAACATTTCATTTCATCCGTAAGTGTGCCACCTTGATCATATAACGTGGATTAATTCTACATCATAATTTATTAGAAAATTAGATAATGTGGAATAAACACATGTAATTAAGATTTAATATTTATATTTTAATATACGTGAATACCATCGATAGAGAAATGGGTATGGTATTCACTACACATTGATTAGGCTTGGAAAATCTCGGTGTAATTTCAGCAGCATAACGACCTGACATAAAAATTCATAAAACTCTTGATGAGAGAGAAAGTGGTATCTCGAAATATTTATATGAAATGGATAGTAAAAGAGTAATATAGATACATTTTACAACACATGTATTTTGAAAATAAAAGGCATAACATAATGAAGAAACCTGAAAAAAGAGGAGAAATGGAATAACTATTACAAAATTTCGGCATGGTAATGGGTGTACATGGGAAGGATTAATGAGGGATAAAGAGAACTCTATTCATTAAAACACAAATGGGGTAGTATAATGGAGGTTAAAACTCATACTCCAACATTCTTAATTGAAAATAAAAGGGTATAACGACATAAATAAACTTGGACAAAAATGAGAAAGGAAGAAATACCTTACTTGAGTGAGTGATTTCAAGAGCATGAGGAAGGGCTTCTTCAGAGCTTGGGGAACCTTGGGAGGTTCTTAGAGAGTTTAGTGTTGATTATATATGTTCACGAAGTATTTTTAGTGAAGGTAAGTGGGATATTTTTTGGGTTTATATAGGAAATGAGAGGATAATTCTTTAATATTTCACAAAAGTTGGTTTTGGAATCAATATAAATAAATTTTAAAAACCCACAATCCTTAGAATGATTTTTAGATATGGTTTTTTGGAAAATTTGAGTTGCAAAACATTATATTATAATTCCAATTTCGAAAGATATTAAAATATTATACTTTCTTATGTGGAGGTGAGTAACACTATCAAGGATATCATTTTAAAATGTCAAAATATTTTATAAGTCTTGGAGGGTCCACTAATGCATTTGAAAATCAATAAAATAATATAAAATCACATTATTTTATATTTAAAACATATATTTTCTTAATATCCATTTTATAGTATTTTATTACATCACTATTGGGCCATTATGATGTCATAAAACACATTATATATTTATAAGGTATTTAATTTTTACCCAAAAAATTGATTATCTCAGAAAGTTTTGAAAAAATCACTGTTGGATAATTTTGATGTCTTGATTCCAAAAATAATATTTATTTTATCTAAATATATTTATATATATGTGAATTTTCACTTTAAAAATAAAAACCAATATTTATTGAAAATTCATGGGTTTTGAAAAAAACTCTTTTCAAACCTTAATAAAAATTACACTTGTATTCATAAAAATTATACGATCATTTATTTTTAATAAAATGTAATTTAGTTATATTTTTTTATTAAAATATACTTTAATTCAAAAATCCATTAATTCATCAAAATATATTGATTAATTGAATATAAATACTAACTAAAAATACTATTTGTGCTTTTAAAACCCACTTATGAACTAACAATAATAAAATGAATGTATATTCTTAATTATATACAAAACTAATGCTCATAATCATAATACTAGGGTGTTTTTACATATCCCTTTATTATAGCATCATATTCCGTAAGAGTACGGTGTGTGATATTGGGGATTTCTTGGGGTCGTTCAGTGAACATGGTTTAGACCGTGATCTCGATAGGTATTAACTTATCTAGTAAACCGTTTCTCTCATGCTTATGTAGTTGGATATCAGATTGGGATTGGTCTAGGTAAAAGCCCAAAAATATTATCACCCTTGAAATATCTAATAAATGGGCTTCAAAGGGAACGATCCAACTGGTCGAGGCCATCCCTTCCTTTTTCTATGTCAAAAGTTATTTTTAAAAACCTATATATATACTAGTCATGTGATCGCTGTTCAAAATATATATTATCAATGGTAATGACACATAACGATTATTTAAACCCAATAAAAAAGTTCATGTGTTTTCTATATCAGTAATACATTACAAGAAATGCAATTTTATTAATGAATTTATGGGTTGCTACAACATTACCCCCCCAAGAAGTTTTTCCCTCAAAATTTCTTTTTCCCACACTAAAATAGATGTGGATAACTCTACATCATCACTTCCTCTAGCTCCCACATTTCTTCTTCAAACACTTGGTTTCTCCATAGCACATTGACGTGGGAAATTTTATTATTTCATAGACCTTTTTTACAATCTATGACCTTCAAATACTTCTATTTATATGAGAGTCCATTCTCTAACGGTACCACCTCTGGATAGAGTACATGTGATGGGTCTGATATGTACTTCTTCCAGAGTGATACATGGAATACATCATATACGTTAGATAGTTTCATTGGGATTTCTAGTTGATAGGTCACTTCTCCAATGCGATCTAGGATCTCAAAATAGTTGATGTACCTTGGACTTAGCTTTCCCTTCGGCCCATGTAACGACCCAAAGTTTTTCAATGGAAATTCACTTCTTATAAATTATGTCATAAAATCACATGAAAGCAAAACATAATGAACTAATAAGTGATATGTGACCTTTAAACATAAGTTTTTCACTTCTATGTTTGGAATTTCGAAAATCCGACATACACGGTTGTGTTCAAGATGATTTTTGGAGTCTAATGAAACAAAAATAATTTTTAGTGAATTGTGACCTACCCTTATGAATAGTAACATACCCGTATGAATAGTAATATGACCCTTATGAATAGTAAATCATCCAACATAAGAGTAACATTACCTATGATTAATTTAGACATCTTAGAAAGTGACAATTTGACCTTAGTAAACGTTTTGGTATTTTGTAAGTCATAAATAAATAATTATAATTAATTAATTAATTTAAAAGAATATTTATTTTCCTAAAATGTATAAATAAATTATTGAATCAATGTATTATAGTTTTTAGATAATTTTATAAGACCCTACATAATTTTTGAAAGCACTATAAATCAGTTTTAATCTTAAAAACTATTTTTTAGATAAATTATGATTTTAATTAAATATTAAATTAATAATATATAGAAAATTATTTCTGAAATATGGACTTCATTTTTGGATTCTACACATCAAAAAATGGTTGGGGTAAATTTTTGGGATTTTTCTAAGATATTTGAATTTTTGGTGAATAGTAAAATACATCAATTTACCGAATAAATACAATATAATTAAAACCCACTATTTTTGACATCACAAGTGATGTAAGCACAAAAATCTAGGACTCACATGCCTTTTTTACTATTATTGGTCATCCAAGACTCACTATTCCTTGTCTTAGGGGAAATTAATAAACTAATGAATTTTATATTAAGGAAACCCCTCTCCCCTCCACTATAAAATCCACCCTTCACTCCCTCTATTTCTCACACCTCTCAAGCTCCAATCCTTCTCTAAACTCTACCCAAACACCATTCCTGGCCCCTCCCCCACGTCCTAGAGCTGATTGTCTCATCAAAATACCATGCTTAGGCCCTTAAGAAGGTTCTCAAGAGGAGGATTCTAGAGGTAATTTCCCTCCCTCTCCTCCTTTAATTTCCTTTCAAGTTCAAGTTCATTTCTTTATCTCTCCCTGTCTATCTTCATACAAATTGTATTGTAACTCCAGTATTAAACATATAATGTAATTTTATTAATCTGATGGTATATTATATCATCCAACCCACTTTCCCTGTTTCTTTTATTTTATTAAAGAGAATGTCATTCGAGATGTGTTAATTTATCACCTTCAAGAAACGACATGCCTTCTTTTTCAATTTCTACCTTCATATCTGGTAATGAAATCATTTTTGTGGTTGATCCAGGATATTTTATATGTATTATTTTCTATTTAAAGTTATTGAAATAACCTATGTCCATATTACTAAGTGAAAAGTTAAAACAAGTTCCTTTTGATCCAAAAACCGCTCAAATTAATCCAAACAATCATCATTTAATTATTATCTAATGATTCATCCACAAGGATCTAATTTGATTATTAAAATTACTGTAATATCATTTATAACATGTAATATCAGTTTTTAATGTTTACCCATGTTCTACCCAAACATCAATTTAAGAATACAAGTGAACCACCCAAGAAAAACCATAAAAACGAACATCCCCAAAAAATGTTTTTAAACTCTATAAGTCATCCAAAGGAACATAATATGACATAATGAAACCAGAATGGACCCTATTAATGTACACATGGTTATGGATTTATAATTAATTGATATAATGTTTTTATACAGGACATTAAGGAGAAGGAAGCATTCGGGTACAAGGTAAGGGGAAATTCTCGAACCCAACTTTCATCCTTCGGGTTCTACCTCTTTCACTCCATTTTTGATATGGTCACTCCTTAAAGATAATTTTTTCATCATTTTCTTTCCTTTTATGAGATATAAATGTTTTCTAATGAAGTTTATGTCAATCCAAATGTTTTCTGAAAGAACACTTCTCTTAAGAACTCAACTTTTACCTCTCATTCAAGGTTGATGGTTCTTGTAACAAGTATGTTGTGACCTCTTTCTTTTGGGAACCTAATGTTTATGAATGTGTTTTTATGAGATGAAACCCATTCATTTACATGGGTTAGTTATGTTAATTTATGTTATATGTTCATTGTGGCATGCATGATAAATGATAATGTTATGATGTGACGGGTGAGCCCGGAATTATATAGCACAATATGAATTTTTAAATATGACGGGTGCGCCCAGAATTATATAGCACTCCAATGCATTGGGTATAGTGTGGAATCTCATGAGAAAATGTGAAATTATGTGTGGAAAATACAATATCTTGGTTCACATGTATGTGTGGTAGTTAACCACTAAGACATGATGTTTCATTTTTTTGCATTGACACATTTCAAGTCTTATATTTATGCTCCTCTCATGTTCATGATCTTTTGCCTATGTTATGATTATTCTCACCCCATTATATATTGTTATTATATATCCTCTTACTGTGCTTTTAGCTCACCCCTTTTGATGTATATCCTCAGGTGGCTACATGTACTAAGGAGAGGACAAGTGCCAATAAGAAGCTATAGAAGAAGAAATTAAATGAATGTTTATGCTTGATGTTGTATTTGTTATGTATGGTCCTAGTTTTCCCAAGACACTAAACCTTTGGATCCTTTAAATATAATACTATTATATTGTTTATCTTTGAAATGATGTAATAGTAATGTAAGAAAAGGCCGGGATGCTATAGTTGGTATCAGAGGCAGAACCCAGCCTTAAGTGCAACGCACTGCCTGGGTTGAGATGTAGGGCCCACAATGAGGACGTTGTGTTCTAAGGGGGGGGGGGGGGGGTGATTGTAACACCCATGAATGATAAAGGGTTAAATGACTAAATGATATGACTCATGTTAACAAGGTGCACCTTCCTTTTCAAGAGCCTGTCTGATTAGAACTGCACAATTAAGCGTGCTTGGCCTGGAGTAGTGATCAGGATGGGTGACCTTCTGTGAAGTTTCCCAGGGTGTGTGTGAGTGAGGAAAAAGCACACTGGAAAGGACATGTGTTGGCCTGTGGGAACAATCATTAGTCAGATGACCCGTTCGGGCATGTGGGTGGACCTTGGGGTGGGACCCACGTGTCTGCGGGGCAACTGGTGGTACCTGGTAGGCCAGGACCTGGCGGCCATGTTATGGCGGGGTGTATGTGCTATCACCGGACCCGGTTGTCACATTTGGTATTAGAGGAAAGGTTTAGTTAATTTGGGGATTTGGATCAATGAACCCTAGGAAAAACCTATAGCATTAGACTAAGTACAAATAGGCACCAAAGAATCTTTACATAAGAGATCCCATATGTTATGTTTTTGGTATAAATTGTTCAAATGAATAAGTTATCTATTTATGACTTGTTTACTTATGTTTTGTTCTAACCTTTTCTATTTTAGAAAATGGTGGAGAAATCAAGCCAACAACTCTTACAAGGGCCAATGCAATGATTGCCCGAACAACATCCCCAATGATTTGGGAGGTGGAGTTCAAAACATCATGGCGATGCTTACCCAATTATCTCAGGTTATGAACAATAACCATAATAATGGGGAACGTCCTCTTTCACCAAATATGGAGCAACTGGCTATCGAATGTTTTATGCGGTAACGACCACCGACGTTTAGTTGATCTTCGGATCCACTAGTTGCAGAACAGTGGGTCAAATCCATGGAGAAGATCTTTTATGGGCTTCACTATTCTGAGACGGAGAAGGTTACTCTATCCGTTTATCATCTAGATGGAGAAGCTGATCAATGGTGGGATTTGATTAAGAACACCAAGACAAGGGAGGAAATTGAAGGATGGAATGGGAAGACTTTAAGATAATGTTTCTTAATAAGTATTTCCCACGTACTCTTCGCACGAAGATAGAGAGAGAATTCATGGAGCTCAAGCAAAAGAAGGAGAATCTGTCACAACCTATGAAGCGAATTTCACAAGGCTCTGAAGGTATGCTTCGGGTTTTGTTATCAACAATGATAGAAAAATTGATATATTATTTAGTGGATTAAAACCACACCTTCGAAAGGCTCTTACAACTCGAGACATTGGGAGTTATGAAGAAGTTGATCAATGTGCTCTCAAAGTGGAGATGGAGTTTGGAGAATGGTCCCATGGCTATGGGGACAAGAAAAGAAAGATGGAGTTTCAATCCATTAGATCTAGTGACAAAGGTGGGAATAAAAATAAACGACCCACATGCAAAAAATATGGAAAGTTACACCATGGGAACTGCCTCAATGGGATGGGGAAATGCTTCAAGTGTGGGAAAGAAGGACATCATGCTCAAGACTGTCGAAAAGACATGAAAATGAAGAAGAATGTAGATGATTAAAGTAGAGAACCACTCATGGTTCAATGCTACAATTGTAAGGATTATGGGAACTATGAAAACCAGTGCACTAAACCTCGTGTTCTCGAGGGCAGTCAACATCAGCAACCACCAAAGCCAAAGGAACAATGGAAGGCTTATGCCATCACTACTACGGTGGTGGAGCATGATAATGAAGTCTTAAAAGGTACACTACTTATTCACTCAAGAATGGAAAAAGTCTTATTTTATTCCGGTTCTATGCATTTCTCTATATCTTTCAAGTTTTCTAGAACTATAGAATCGAAGCCCCGAAACCTTATAGTAGAGATATCTTTAAAAACACCAAGTGGTGAAATCATTGCAACCCAAGTGTTTGACTCTTCTCCTGTTGGAGTATGTGGGAAGATTCTTTCGGCAAATATTGTAATACTTCCCTCGGTGGAATTCGACGTTATAATGGGAATGGACTAGCTCTCGTTATATAGAGAGTATATCAACTATCGGGAAAATGAAATATCTTTTCATATTTTGCACCATCCCATGCTCCTCTACAAATGAAAGGAAGATCATGAATCTCCTTTGAAAAATCCTTCAATGGTGTGGGTGTTGATTCCCTGTGAAGAAGCATACCTCACCCAAATAGTTGAGTCGAAGTAAAGTTCTAACCTTGAGGAAATGCCCATCGTGAGGGAATACAACGATTTATTTCCCAAAGAGTTACTCGGAATTCCCCCGGATTGTGAGGTAGAGATCTCAATTGAACTCATACCCAGAGCGAATCCTATCACGAAGTGCCCCTATAGGATGGCTCCTATAAAACCGGAGGAGTTAAAGAAGCAGCTGCAAGAGCATCTGGACAAAGGGTTCATACGCCTTAGTGCATCGCCTTGGGGTGCACCAGTGCTCTTTGTGAAGAAGAAGGATGGAACCATGCGGTTGTGTATCGATTATCAGGAACTCAACGAGATCACCATAAAGAACAAGTATCCTCTCCCAAGGATTGATGACTTGTTCGATCAATTAAGAGGAGCTCAATACTTCTCAAAGTTGGATCTTCATTCTAGATATCATCACGTAATTGTGAAGAAGGAAGATATTCAGAAGACTGCCTTCCGAACAAGGTATGGGCACTATGATTTTTTGGTGATTCCCTTCGGACTTACTAATGCCCCTGAAATCGTCATGTATTTGATGAATAGAGTCTTTAGACATTACCTCAATAAATTTTTGGTAGTGTTTCTCGATGATATTCTCATTTACTCCAAGATCAAGGAGGAACATGAAGAACATCTAAGACTTGTGTTGGAAAAATTGAGAAAGGAGAAGTTGTACGCCAAGTTCAGCAAGTGTGAATTTTGGATGAATCATGTCACGTTCTTGGGACATGTGATCACAAGTGAGGGAATTTCAGTGGATCCTTCAAAGACAAAGGCGATTGAGGAATGGCCTAGGCCATCTAGTGTCATAGAAATCCATAGTTTTCTTAGATTAGCTGGGTATTACCGACGTTTTGTGAGAAACTTCTCACAATTGTCAAGCCCGCTAACTAAGTTAACAAGGAAAGGGGTAAAGTATGTCTGGACGGAAGAATGTGAGGGAAGCTTCAAGGATCTAAAGAGAAGGCTGATCACCGCACCTGTACTCACAATACCAAAAAGTGGAGAATGTTTTGTGATATACTGTGATGATTCAATGAAAGTCTTGGGTTGAGTACTCATGCAAAATGATAATGTGACAGCCTACGCCTCATGACAATTGAATATACATGAGCATAACTACCCGAAGCATGATCTAGAGCTGACATCCGTGATTTTTTCCTTGAAAATCTGGCGGCACTACCTTTATGGCGAGAAGTGTCACATATACACTGTCCACAAGAGCCTAAAGTATATATTCACACAAAAGGAGATCAACATGGATCAAAGGATATGGTGTGAGCTAATCAAGGATTACGATTTCTCTATTCACTATCATCCTGGAAAGGAAAAAAAGGTAGCTGATTCTCTAAGCAGAAAATAACCTCCTACTCTATCCATGATGCGGATTGAGAAAGACCCTATCTTCTTGGATATGCAAAGGATGGATTTGGAAATCATAAGGGCAGGGGTACATCCTACCTTGACAAAATTATTGCGCAACCATCCATCCAGGAGAAGATTAAGGAAGCACAATGTGATGATGTGGAGATACAAAGGAGGGTGAATGCAGTAAAGGATGTGAAGCTGAAAGAGTTCCATATCGACAATGATGGTGTGATTCGGTTTGGAACACGACTTTGTGTTCCTCAATCACCTGGGATAAAGAAGGAGATATTGGATAATGCACATAGCTCAACATTCTCTATCCATCCTGGGTGTACCAAGATGTACCTTGATCTCTGAGAACACTTCTGGTGGGATAACATGAAGAAGGAGATTGTGGAATATATATCAAGGTGCTTGGTATGTCAGCAAGTTAAAGCTGAGCAACAAAAGTCTAAGGGTATGATGCATTCATTGCCTATACCCATGTGGAAATGGGAAAATGTTACTATGGACTTTGTCACAGGTCTCCGGAATACATCAAAGGGAAATAAAGCGATATGGGTTGTGGTTGATCGGCTCACCAATACTGCCCATTTTATTGCTATTCGGGAAGATCTATCGCTTGAAAAACTTGCAAAGATATATGTGAAGGAAGTAGTGAGACTGCATGGTGTTCCACTCTCAATTATCTCTGACCGTGATCCAAGGTTCACATATCAGTTCTGGAGGATCCTTCAACATGCTTTGTGTATTGAATTAAATTTCAGTACAGCCTATCACCCCCAAAATGATGGCCAGTCTGAAAGGACTATTCAAACGCTTGAATATATGCTAAGAGCCTGCTCTCTTGAATTCAAAGGTGGATGGGATCAGCATCTCCCATTGGTTTAGTTCTCATACAACAATAGCTTCCACTCAAGTATTCAGATGGCTCTGTATAAAGCTCTGCATGGAAAGCGATGTAGAACTCCAACCTGTTGGGATGGTGTTGGAGAAAAAAATCTACTTGGGCCCGATCATGTTCAGGAAATGACAAAGAAGGTTCAACTCATCCAGAAACCCATCAAATCTTCTCAAAGTTGGAAAAAGAGCTATGCTGACAACCATTGAAGGGACTTGGAGTTTGACATTGGAGATAAAATCTTCCTTCGAATATCTCCATAGAGGAGAGTCATGCGATTTGGGAAGAAAGGGAATCTAAGCCCTAGGTATATTCTCCCCTTTGAGATCCTTGACCGCATAGGAGTCATGGCCTATCGTCTTGCACTTCCACCGAATATGGCTTACATCCATGACGTGTTTCATGTATCACTACTGAGGAAGTACATACTAGAACCCTCACATGTACTAAACTCAGAGGTGGTGTAGATGGAAAATGATATCTCTTATGAGGAGCAGCCAGTAAAGATTATGGACTGAAGTGATAAGGTTCTACACAACAAGACAACCCACCTTTTCAAAGTGTTGTGGAGGAACCATAAGTTTGAGGAAGCAACTTGGGAACCAGAAGAGTAAATGGAGGAGAAGTACCCTCACCTGTTTGTGTAAAGTGAAATTTTGGGGGCAGAATTTCTTAAGGGGGGAAGAATGTAACAACCCAAAGATTTTCAATGGAAAGTACATTCTTATAAATTATGTCATAAAATCACATGAAAACAAAACATAATGAACTAATAAGTGATAAGTGACCTTTAAACATAATTTTGTCACTCCTATGTTTGGAATTTCGAAAATCCGACATACACGGTTGTGTTCAAGATGATTTTTGGAGTCTAATGAAACAAAAATATTTTTTTATGAATAGTGACCTACCCTTATGAATAGTAACATACCATTATGAATAGTAATATGACCCTTATGAATAGTAAATAATCCAACATAAGAGTAACATTACCTATGATTAATTTAGACATCTTATAAAGTGACAATTTTACCTTAGTAAATGTTTTGGTATTTTGTAAGTCATAAATAAATAATTATAATTAATTAATTAATTGAAAAGAATATTTATTTCCCTAAAATGTATTCATTAATTATTGAATAAATTTATTATAGTTTTTAGATAATTTTATAATACCCTATGTAATTTTTGAAACCACTATAAATCGGTTTTAATCTTAAAAGCTGTTTTTTAAGTAAATTATGATTTTAATTAAATATAAACTTAATAATATTTAGAAATTTATTTTTGAAATATGGACTTCATTTTTGGATTCTACACGTCTAAAAATGGTTGTGGAAAATTTTTTGGATTTTTCTGAGATATTTGAATTTTTGGTGAATAGTAAAATACATTAATTTACCAAATAAACACACTATAATTAAAACCCACTATTCCTGACTTCACAAGTGATGTAAGCACCCAAATCTGAGACTCACATGCCTTTTTTACTATTCTTGGTCATTCAATACTCACTATTCCTTGTCATAGGGGAAATTAATAAACTAATAAATTTTATATTAAGGTAACCCCTCTCCCCTCCACTATAAAAGCCACCATTCACTCCATCTTTTCCTCACACCTCTGAAGCTCCAAGCCTTCTCTAGACTCTGCCCAAAAACCTTGTCTATCCCCTCTCCCACGTCCAAGAGCTGCTGGTCTCATCAAAATACCAAGCTTAGGCCCTTAAGAAGGTTCTCAAGAGGAGGATTCTAGAGGTAATTTCCCACCCTCTCCTCCTTTAATTTCCTTTCATGTTCAAGTTCATTTCTTGATCTCTCCCCACCTATCTTCATCCAAATTTTATTGTAACTCAAGTATTATGAAGATACTATAATTTTATGACTCTAATGGTATATAATATCATCCAACCCACTTTCCCTCCTCCTTTTATATTATTAAAGAGAATGTTGTTCGTGAGGTGTTAATTTATCACCTTCAAGAAACGACATGCCTTCTTCTTCCATTTATACCTTCATATCTGGTCATTAAACCATTTTTGTGGTTGAACCAAGATATTTTATATGTATTATTTTCTATTTAATGTTCTGGAAATAACCTATGGCCATATTACTAAGTGAAAAGTTAAAACAAGTTCTTTGTGATCCAAAAACCGCTTAAATTAATCCAAAAAATCATCATTTATTTATTATCTAATGATTCATCCAAATGGATCTAATTTGATCATTAAAACTCCTGTAATATCATTAATAACATATAATATCAGTTCTGTATGTTTAACCATGTTCTACCCAAACATCAATTTAAGAATACAAGTGAACCACCCAAGAAAAACCATAAAAACAGACATCCCCGAACAATGTTTTTAAACTCTATAAGTCATCCAATGGAACGTTTTATGACTTAATGAAACCAGAATGAACCCTATTAATGTAAACATGGTTCTGGATTTATAATTAATGAATATGATTTTATTATAAAGCAAATTAAAGATAAGGAAGCATTCGGGTACAAGGTAAGGGGAAATTCTCGAACCCAACTTTCATCCTTCAGGTTCTACCTCTTTCACTCCATTTTTGATATGGTCACTCCTTAAAGATCGTTTTTTCATCATTTTATTTCCCTTTATGGGATATAAATGTATTCTAATGAAGTTTATGTCAATCCAAATGTTTTACAAAAGAACTCTTCTCTTAAGAACTCAACTTTTACCTCTCATTCAAGTTTAATGGTTCTTGTATCAAGTATGTTGTTCCCTCTTTCTTTTGGGAAACCAAAGTTTATGAATGTGTTCTTATGAGATGAAACCCATTCCTTTACATGGGTTAGTTATGTTCATTTATGTTATCTGTTCATTTTTTCATGCATGATAAATTATAATGTTATGATGTGACGGGTGCACCTGGAATTATATAGCGCAATATGAATGTATAAATGTGACAGGTGCGCCCGGAATTATATAGTGCTCCAATGAATTGGGTAAAGTGAGAAATCTCATGAGTAAATGTGAAATTATGTGTGGAAAAGATGCTAGATTGGTTCACAAGTATGTGTGGTAGTTAACCACTAAGACATGATGTTTCATTTTTATGCATTGACACATTTCAAGTCTTATATTTATACTCCTCTCATGTTCATGATTTTTGCCTATGTTATGATTATGCTCACCCCATGATATATTGTTCTTATATATCCTCTTACTGGGCTTTTATCTCACCCCTATTGATGTATATCGTCAGGTGGCTACATGTACCAAGGAGAGGACAAGTGCTGATAAGAAGCTATAAAAGAAGAAATTAAATGAATTTTTATGCTTGATGTTGTATTTCTTATGTATGGTCCTATATTTCCCAAGACACTAAACCTTTGGATCCTCGATGTGTAATAATATTATGTTGTTTATCTTTGAAATGATGTAATAGTAATGTAAGAAAAGGCTGGGATGCTATAGTTGGTATCAGAGGCGGAACCCAGCCTTAAGTGAAACACACTGCCTGGGTTGAGATGTAGGGCCCAGAACGAGGACATTGTGTTCTAAAGGGGGGTGATTCTAACACCCCTGAACGATAATGGGTTAAATGAATATATTATATGACTCATGTCAACAAGGTGCACCTTCCTTTTCGGGAGCCTGTCTGATTAGAACTCCACAATTAAGCGTGCTTGACTTGGAGTAGTGATCAGGATGGGTGACCTTCTGGGATGTTTCTCAGGGCGTGTGTGAGTGAGGAAAAAGCACACTAGAAAGGACATGTGATGGCATGTGAGAAAAATCATTAGTCATATGACCTGTTCGGGCATGTGGGTGGACCTTGAGGTGGGCCCCACGTGTCTGCGGGGAAACTGGGGGTACCTGGTAGGCCAGGACCTGACGGCCATGTTAAGGCGGGGTGTCTGTGCTATCACCTGGACCCGGTTGTCACAACCCAAATCTCATAAATCTCTTCCACGGTGATATGGGAATGAATACCATGTCACCAAAATCAGACTCTATGTCTCTATTATGGTTGTCAGCATAGATCTTTTGTCAAATCTGACCAGCTGTAATGAATTTTTCTACGATTTTAACATTCTCCACCATTTCTTCATCCCTTTTTAGACCTAAGAGTTTTCTATCCCCAACATAATCCCAACAAGTCGGTGTTTTCAACCACTTCCCATAAAGAGCATTATAAATATTCATTTGGATTCTTGAGTGGATACTGTTATAGTAAGAGAAGTCAATAAAATGAATATGTTTATCCCATCCTCCTTTGAAGTCCATTCAGTATGCTCTCAACAATACCTCATGTGTTTGGATAGCCCACTCAGATTGGCCATCAGTTTTGGGACGATAAGTCATATTTAAGTACATCTTAGGATTTTGAGCGTGTTTGATACTCTTCCAGAACATAGAGGTGAATCTAGGATCTTGATCGGATATAGTAGACAGTAGTACTCCATGAATCCTTAACACTTATCTATTGTATATCTATTCCATTTGATCCAATGAAAAATCCTATCGAATTTAAATGAAATGTGTAGTATTTTTAAGTCGATCCACAAAAACCCTCATAGTATTGTTTCCTTTGGATGTCTTTGGAATTTTGGTAACAAAGTACATGGTGATGTTCTCCCATTTCCCCATTGGTATGTGTAATAGTTGCATCATACCCTTAGAATTATACCTCTCAGATATCACTTTCTAACATATATGTCACTAAGATGAATACTCCATGATCTCCTTATTCATGTTATCCCACCTATAATTCTCTCGGAGATCTTGATACAACTTTGTGTTTATTGGGTGAGTGGAGAAATCCAAACTATGTGCATCATCCAAAATTTCTTTCTTTATCTCCAGATTTTAGGGAAACATAATCTAGACCGAAATATCACAATTACTTCTTCATTAACATTGAACTCTAAGGATATCCCTTTTCTGATAGTTTCCACTTTCTTATGAATTCTGACATCATCATTTTGAGCATACTTTAACCTTTTTAATATATACTATTGAGTAATAATTTGTTAAAGGATTGATGAGGTTCCCTTCTTTATGAATCCTGTGTCCATCTTCATCAAATATAAGAAGATCAGGTCTTTTTAAATTCACATCCACTACTACAAACACGATCTTTATCAGCGCTAGAAAAGGGATGATAAATCCTGCGTAGATAGGGGGGGGGGTCCCCTTCATCAGCGCTCCGAAAAGTGCTGATATAGGACCCCTTTATCAGCGCTAAAAAAGCGCTGATAAAAGGGGTCTTTTATCAGCGCTAAAAAAAAGCGCTAATAAAAGTACCCTTTATCAGCGCTTTTTTTAGCGCTGATAAAGGGGTCCTATATCAGCGCTTCCTTTATCAGCTCTTTCGTTTTAGCACTGATAAAGGACCCTTTTATGAGCTCTTTTAAAAAAGCGCTGATAAAAGTTAAAAAAAATTAAAAAAATTTAAGAAAATTTAAAAATACTGCCAATCGGGGGGGGGGGGCTTTTATAGAGCTTGAACCCCCCCCCCCTTTTACAGCACCTTTCGGCCCCTATACAACACCCCACGCACCCCCCCTCCACCCTTTAACAACGCTTGCTCCAATATTCCCCATGCGCGCGCACCCCTGCCTCCACCAGGATTTGAACTCGAGACCTCCCCCCTGCGCGCATAAGCCCTTACCACTACTCTATTTTGATTTGGTTTCCAATTCATGATATCTATATATATATATATATATTTAGTTATATTTATTCGTATAGTAATATATATTAATATTAATATATATATAGTTATATTATAATATATAGTTATATAGTTATATTATAATATATATAGTAATATTAATATATATATAGTGGTATTAATATATATCTATATCTATATCTATATATATATATATTTAGTTATATTTATTCGTATAGTAATATATATCTATATTAATATATATATATAGTTATATTAACATATATGTAGTTATATTAACATATATATAGTTATATTAACATATATATAGTTATATGAATATATATGAATATATATTTATATAGTTATATTAATATATATATATAGTGATATTAATATATATATAGTGATATTAATATATATATTTATGGTGATATTAATATATATATTTATAGTAATACTAATATATATATATATGTAGTTATATTAATATATATATAGTTATTAGATTAATATATATATAGTTAGATTAATATATATATATAGTTAGATTAATATATAGGTATATAAATATTCATATATTGGTATTTTAAATAAAATGGATGTTATTTATTATTTATATAAAGCTAATATATTTTATATGTAAATATATTTTATTATTTATATTTATAATTAAATTTTTAGGTGTGAATATTTAAAAAATATTAATATATTATTATATATTTGATTATAAATAGCATTTAATTATAAAAAAGGATTAAATTTCAAAGAAATAATATCAATATGAATGTAATAACTTGGAATAAATTCATACCCCACAAAAAAAATCCAATAATACCCCCTTAAACGAGGGTGAAAATCCACAAAATGTTAAAAAATCGGGGTACCCCGACTAAAAACTCAGTTTTGGAGTCCGTCTGGGCCTCTTTTGGCCTCGAAAATCGCTTTACTGGGGTCCCCCTTAGTCACAACGATGTAGAGATCGTCGCAGGCTTCGATTTGATATGTGGTAGAGCTCAAACGGACACCCGGATCAAAAGTTATGGCCGTTTGAAGTTTGAGTTGCGTTTTCAACATATTTTGGATCTTTTTTTAATTTTTTTAATTTTTTAGTCCTAAAATTGTTATTAAATGACTATTACTCCATAATGATTATCAAAATATTAATTAAAAATATTTTTTTAATTTTTTAAGAAGTCATTTTCACTAAATATCTTATATATTAAGAATAATAAGTGTAAATGTACATTTATACTTATCTAAAATATATTTAAAAATTATATATTATATTTATATAACAATATAACTATATTTATATATTAATATATTAATATATGTTATTTTTTTTGAAGCCGACCCTTTATCAGCGCTAAAAAAAGCGTTGATAAAGGCCCCCCTTTATCAGCGCTACTAAGCAAGAACTGATAAAGGGGGGCCCTTTATCAGCGCTACTAAGCAAGCGCTGATAAAGGGGGGTGCTACGAAAAACTGTTTTTGTGGTAGTGATCATTGATAGAATCATTGGGTCCTTTCTACTTAGATAATTTACCTCCTTGTTCGCATTTCTAGGGTGGTAATAGATTGAGTAATCATAGTATTTGATTAGCTCTAACAATCTTCATTTTCCTATATTCATCTCTTTTTGTGTGAATATGTACTTGAGGCTTTTGTTGTCTGTATATATTTCACACTTCTCCCCAAATAGGTCATACCACCAAATTTTAAAAGCAAAGATCACTGCAGCTAACTCCAGATCATGTTTAGAATAATTTTTCTCATGAATATTAAATTTCCTTGAAGCATAGGTAATGAATTTTTCATTTTTCATCATCACACCGCCCTTTCCCTTCTTCGAGGAATCACTAAATACCAAAACATGTTCTCAACTTATAGGTAGTGTGAGTATAAGAATAGTGATAATCCTCCTTTTCAAATCCATGAATCTATCTCCACATTCACCACTCCATGTAAACTTGACTCCCTTCTGAGTTTTCTTGGTATGATTGTTTGACAATCATGGGAAATTTCTCCCAAATAGGTAATAGTATCCAGCTAGCTCAAGAAAGCTATGAATATACATCATAGATGTTGTCCTCTTACATCCCTCAATTTCATTTGTCTTTGAGGTATCCACATATATCCTATTTCTTGTGATGATATGACCTATTAATGAGACTTCATTCAACAAGAACTGACACTTGCTGTATTTTTCATAGAGATTCTATTTTCCCAAGGTCTCTTGTAGAGTTCCCAGATGCTCCTTATGCTCCTATTTGGTTTTTAAGTCTTTGAGAATATCATCTATAAAGACTACCACAAATTTTTCTTGGTTATCTATAAAGACTCTATTCATCAATTCAATGAAGATTTATGCATTATTATTGAGTCATAAAGGAATTAATATGAATTATAGTGCACATAACTTGTACGAAAAACAGTCTTGGAGGTATCATCCTTTTTCACCCTTACATGGTAATATACTACCTATATATCCACCTAATGAAGTATTCTTATGAACTTAGCTGATCGAATAAGTCATCAATTCGTGGTAGAGGATACTTTTTATTTATCATGATTCTGTTGAGATCACAATACTCAATGCAATGGCACATTGACCAATCCTTTTTTCATGACAAAGAGGACTGGTGCACCCCATGGTGAAGCACTTGGGCATATAAAACCCTTATCCATATTATCATATAGTTGTTTATTTATGTCATCAATATCCACAACATCCATTCAATATGGATTCTAGGATATTGGGAATGCCGAAGGAATAAGATCATTCGAGAAATCAACATCTCTTCTAGGGGGAAGACTAATAAATTTCTCAGGAAACCCTTTAGCAAATTCCCTCACAATAGGCATGACTTAATGGATGGTTCCTTCCTTAGTATCACCATATGAGCCAGATATGCAATCTCATAGGGAAATAATATGCACTATGGGGTTTATGGTGCTATAGAAGATTCAACCTCCTCCTTCTACTTGTACACAATTGGGGGTCGATTTTCCTTATGGAGAGTGAAATCCCTCTCATGATAATTTATGTTTTCTCTATATATGGAAATCCAATCCATACCAATAATTTTATAAAATTCCACCAAATAGAGTACGAAGTGGTTTTATAGGATGTTCAATCCCCAAACTATGATAGGGGAGGAATTGTATTCATGTGATGAATTAATTTTCCTATATTACATTCTCACCAACATCTCTACTTCCACGATTTGTGGAGGTGTTGGGATTTTTCAACTAAACATTTTGGATATAAAATAATGCGTAGAACCAGAACTAAAATGTATGTTAACTATTATTGAATTAATAATGATCATACTTGTCACCACTTCATTTTCAGGATTTTCTTTAGTGGTAGTGATTGAAAATGCTCAACCTTGCAGCCTTTGAGGTTATTGGTTCCCACTTAAAACCTTTGTCTTAGGGAACTAGTTTACCAATTTCCATGGTTCTTTGTAGTTGATGCAATGAATAATGAGTTGAATGCCAAAATGAGTGTTCCTATCCTCTGTCATAGATTTGGGTTTTTGTTGTCAGCAATTAGTGGCCAGGTCCCCTTTCCTTCCATACCTAAATCATTTCCTCACCCCCTTCAGGAAACTTTAGGGGTGGTTCATTCTTCACATTTGGAAAATGGGGTTCTATAATTTCTTAGTACCATTAGATTTATCCATCAAACCACCAGAATTAAATTCCACTTTATGATTCATATCCCCATGATACCCTATGATTCACCGATCTCCATTTCGACTTTAATGGCTCATCAAAATATTTCTTTATAGCTATCAAAGTCACAGATCTCTAGATATTTCTGGATGCTTGGTTTTATCCCACCAAATAAGTAGTCAACCATGTATTCGTGGGTAATGGAAAAGCTGGAGGAGTATCACGCAATTCTTGTGGTGTTTACCTCATACGCTCCAAGGGATTTTTCATATTTTTTGCTTGAGGGCAAGGAAGTCCCTTTACATCTTAAGTCATAGGGTGCATGGAAAATATTTATCGATAAGCATTTTCCGAAATTCCTTCTATTCCAACACATCAATCTCTTCCCCAGGCTTCATTTTTTTACTAAGGTCCACCATTGATCAGCTTCACCCTATATACAATTAGCATCTAGAAGAACCATCCCTGGTTCGGAACATTGAAGGATAGATAAGATATTCCTAATGGATTGGATCCATTGTTCGGAGATTGAGGGGTCAGATGATCAATTAAAAGTAGGAGGCCTTTTTCTTAAGAAGCACGCGATTGAGGATTTTTCTTTCTTACATGGGGTTGAACGTTACTATTGAACCATGTTTCAAATAAAAACATGAGTTTATATAGAGAGTATCCTAACAATGTTTGTGATTCTAACTCCCATTGGATTGGTCATCTCAATTGAATAGTCATCACATTGATCTTCCCATCAGTTGTTAGCATGGGTCCTCCTATTATTGGGCATTAGTTGGGCTTCTTGAGAGCTTGGGGAACCTTGGGAAGTTTATAGAGGTATGAGGATAGATTAGTGATGTTATTCAATGATTTTTAATGATTAGAAGTGGGATCATGGGTGGGATTATATTGTAAATGAGAGGGGAATTCATTAATATTTCACAAACATAGGTTTTGAATCTATATAATTAAATATTCAAAAACACAAACCATCCCACGGTTTATATCTACGGTTTTTTCCAATGTGGGGTGAAAAAAATTATTTAATATGGCTAATTCCTAAACATATTAAAATATTAGGGTTTCTTATGTGGAGGTGAGTCCCACTCTCAAGGAAATAGTTTTAAAATGTTAAAATATTTTATATGTCTTGGAGGGTCCACTAAGGCATTGTAAATTAATAATGTAACACCCCGAGCTTCCATGATACGCTTCTCTTTCAATAATGCAACAGCTTGCATTGCACGCAAGTTCGAGATTCTAACACACCGCGACTAATCAAAATAGCCATTATGAATAGTAATACCCACCTTTTGAAATTATATATATTTTATATTTCAAAATGGACTTCATTTTTGGATTTGGAATGTCGAAATTAGCCTATGTTGAATTTTATGTAATTTTCTGAGAACTTCCAAATTTTTATGAATAGTGAAAAATACTTAAAACAACTTTTTTAATCAAAATCATTTATAGTGATAAATTATACTATTTAGTGGTTTTAAAGTATAATTAGAATATATTTTTACCATTTTATCCAATGGTGTTCATTAGAATTAATTTTATTTTGAAATTGGACATAAACAATTGTTAATCTTTTGATATATATTGTTTCTTAAAAACACGCTATTTGTTGTGACAGCAGGAATTAATTATAAAATTAATTAATGAAACTTATATGTTTGGAATTTCATAAACTAGACATCATTTTTGAATTCGGAATATCAATTATAGCTTAGGGTGAAATTTTGGCATTGTTCTGAAAAACTTCAATTTTTGATGAATAGTGAAACCACTAAGTGGTAGTTAAATAACTGATTTTTTGTTTAAATGAAATATTACCACTTCTGTGATTTGATTTTAAAAAATCCGACATACATGGTTGTCATTAGTAAGTAAAATGTGGTTCAATGGAATTAAAATATTTTTTTTGGTGAATAGTAACTTTTAAGTTTAATTAATGACGATTAAATGTAATTAGTGAAATTTAATGTAAAAATGATATTATAAAAATATGAAAATACCTTTACACTTGTCCTACCCCTATTGGATGTGTCATGGCCGACCAAGAAAATCCATGGGTCAACTTGGGGACCCCATGGAGCCACTTTAGTTGGAAAGTGACATAAATACGTTTTATTTAATGTTAAAGTAAAAAAATGACACAAACATGAAATGTTTCACTAAAACAATTTTTACATGGGGGTATAAAACTCATATTTTTTACTATAAATAGTAATTGGAAAGATAAAAAGATTTAATACATCATAGTATTTTTTTTATAATTTTTAGACATTAAATAAAATAAATTATTTATGACATCATGATGATGCAGCGATGACCTCATTATTTAACGATTTAAATAAAATGGAAAGATAATGTAATATCTAAGACCTACACATGTCCAAAACCTATTTGATGGGTTTATTTCGAACCCTTATCACCTTATCCTCGAATTATATCAATGTGGGACCTCTTAAATCCGAATACCATCTTTAAATAAAGTGACTTTTCTTTACTTTCCAAGAGTGCCCCTCCTCTCCACTTATAAAAGGCCCCCACCTCTACCACCTTACTCACACTTTCAAAGCCTTTTGGCTCGGCCAAACTCTACACAAATACTCCCTCAACTTCCCTAACTTACTCCTAGAAGCCTCACTTTGGGCAGAATTCTTCCCAAGGAAGCCTTTGGCTCAAATCAAAAGAGTTACCCGATTTTAAGGTAATGTCTTCTCTTATGTTATTTTGTTTTATTTTGCTTCTCCAACCCCATAAACTCTTTTTATTAATTTCTTTTGTAACAACACCAGTATCCTCAATATACTAGGATGTTGTTATAATAAGGATTCGAGATACACTTACACACACCTACATCTAATGGTTAAAGAACATACTGTTTCTGTGGATGGTGAATGTCTACCTCACGAAACGATGATTGTTCAACACTCATATAACACCTTAAAATGTGGCCATTAATATTTCACTATATTTATATATGATATATAATATGTTTATGTTTTCCTTATGATTCTGTATTTCTCATTTATGGCGTACTTTATGATTTCCATTATGGGTAAACGCGATAATTTCATTTTAGGAAGTGCGGACTACCACCCCCTCAAAGTGATGTGAATCGTTAATGCCATATGTGGGATGAATAAAGGATGGAGTAAATGATATTATATATGATATTATACTGGAACTATATTATACCTTTATATAATTATGATTTCATTCAATTAAATATGAAATAGAAATGAAAGTAGCATTCATGCGTACGTACGGGTTACCGTCTCCATGAACGGTTCATTTCATTTCTTACCTCTAAATGTTACGTAATATTATGAATGAATTTATATACTGGATATATATGATATATATGAAATCTAAATCATGAATATAATTCTAGAGAAAATGGATATTCTACCACATAAACAACTTGTAATTATAAGAAGTTTATTGTTGACTCAAGTACCAAAAATCGAAAAAACGACCGTTATTGACTTAAATAATTACATAATGTTCATAACATTGTAATAAGTGATATAAAAAGGATAATGAAATTGAAAATGGTAGATATTAACTCTAGTTTATTATTCAGGAGATTAAAGAACGGTCGAATCAAGTCGGACACAAGGTAAGGGAACTTCTTAACCCAATTTCCATTCTTTGGGTTAATCTCCTACTTTCAAATTATGTCATGATATTATTATGTCCTATCTTGTATTTGTACTTTCTTTATGTGTACTTATAGTGAATACACATAATAGATATATTTTATTAAAAAAAATGATATTTGTGAGGGACTTCGTCTCAATCTCCTTTCATTGAGGCATATTTGGTTTTATACACAACATTCTTTTATACGGTGTATAAACCCCTTTGACTTTTACGTTAATTCAAAAGGAATCTTTTTATATGAAGTGTTTTACTAAACGACAAAATGGAATGTTTTTCTTTTCGTACGTATGCGGCGACAATGACTTCTCTGCCTCCATGGCCATTATTTGGGTTTCGACTTCCTCTACAAGCCATACATTTCTTTTAAAATGAAAAATAAATATTAAGTTTTAATTTTCTTTTATTTTGGTATTCAAAATCTTTTTGAATGTATTTTTATTATATCAATGTGTTGTATAGATATCTTTTTGTTGAAATGTGGAAATGTTATGTTTCCTTTATACATATTTTATGTGATATGATTATGTTATGGTTTATGATATGTTTAAACCTATTCACATGAGGAATGCATTGGACTTAATACGTGACGGGTGGAGCCTGCTATAGCTCCTCGATGCATCGGTAAGTCTCATGAGACAAACTAGTGTCTTGGCACGAGGCCTTTACAAAATCTTATTTGTGGTCTTGGAACGAGGCCTTGGCTACGTGGTTATGATAGTCTGGCATTATGCATTCCATCATTATGAAAGTGGTTATTGATATTGCATGTGATTATTCGACCAGTAGAATATCCTTGTGAATAAGTAAATGGCATTATCTCATTTTACTTTTGCCATATTATGTTGAAGATCAAGTTTAAAAGGCTTTTGTTTTAGTTATACATTTCCTTAAATGTTTATGTTTATTTATGAAAGCTTCCGCTATATTGTTATCCTTACTGAGCATCTGAGCTCACCCCTTTCAATGTTTTAATATTTTCCAGGATGTGAAGAAGTATTTTATGAATGACCTGCAGGGATAGTCAGAAGAGGATATGAGTGTGGACTATGGATAATATTTTATTGTAGTTTTTCACTTTATGATGTAATGTATCATTTATGAATGTATCTAGTGTTTCCAAGGCTACTAAACTAATCGGTCTTTCGAGACGTGATCTTTTGTGATCATGCCAATGTTACGAAGTAATGCACCGACTCTGGGTAGCTGGGGTCGGGGCGTTACAGTTGGTATCAGAGGCAGTTTAGTACTAACCTTGGAAGCTAGATTTAGATAAACTCTGATTAGAGCACATAGCCCGAAGATTGACTTGGAGGATTAGTATAGAAGAACTTCCTAGAATTTTGGTATTATAGAGATTTTGTGAATTTTCAGAGCAATACATCCCTGTCTGGATACGAGCAGGTAGAGGCGGCTCTAGCACAGATGTACCTAGGGGTAAAACCTAAAAACACCGCTTTGATCTAGACTCGAATGGGAACTGGTGCACGACAACGGGCCTTGCTGCACTCTTGGTTACGACACTCCCGGGGGATATGCTTAGGATAATTCTCATTTTCTTTACAAACCACTATGAAGGATTATGAGTATATACTTTCTCAAAGAAAACATTCTTATGATTATGGATTATATACATAAATAGTTCAAATTATGTTAAGTATTTTACAAGTATGGAATTATGTATTTTGATTCATAAACTAATCTAGATTATGCCATTGTATAGAAATGGTGCCCAGTGTAAGGAATGTGAACTCCAGCAATACGTATGATCCAAAGCGTAATAAGGATCATATCTTTCACGGTATTAAGCCAAAATTTAGAAGGGAAATAATCTCCCATGTGTTCTCAACATATGAAGAAATAGTATCATGTGTTAATAAGATAAGTAAAGAATTCTCTGAGTCTTATGGCTTTGAAGGGAAGAAAGAGAAGAAAAGGATGGAAGAGAGAATGATGGAAAAAGGGATGTGGGAAAAGAATAATTTTACAATATGTGATAACTATGGGAAGAGACACCTTGGAACTTGCCTGAAGGGAATGTGAGTTTGTTATAAGTGTGGAGAAAAAGGACACCAAGTGCATGACTACAAGGGTAAGAAAAAGGTTTAAAATGTACAATGCTTCATCTTCAAGGAGTGGGGACACTACGAAAACCAATGTCCAAATCATCAGAGTGTGCCCCAAATGATGTTATTAGATAATAATCAAGTTATGATACTACCACATATGAGGAAGAATGATTAGAGTTATTATGTTGTTATTAAAGAATTTTGTAATTTGAGTTTTGTATCAATGATGTACTGGTTGTAATAATTATGGAGTATATAAGTATTGTACTACAGTACTATTTCATCAAGGACTTGAGATTGTGTGGAACCAAGAAAAATGGCTCCACAGTAGGTTAAATTTTTGGAAAATATATGGTTGAGAGAAAGATAAACCATAATATGGTTCTGATACCGAGATAGTGATTTTGGAATAAGACATGATTGATTTGGATAAATTATATTGGATATTCTTAACTTCCTTGAAACTAATTGATGATTTGTATACATTTTTGGACAGAAGGAGTATATCTAATATCCTATAAGGAACAAGGGATCATGGTAATTCAGGATGTTGTAGTGTTTTAAAAGAATACATGATGAAGGTGTTCACATGTTGTTACATAGAAAAAAAGGGATCTTCATTATGTTTACCTTCCTCATAAAATTTGGACTGTGAGCTGGACAGAAGTATTTTGGATAACTATAAAGTTTGGAATGGATTAAGTTGAACCGTGGATAGTAATGTTTAAGGTTAAAACATTTCTGAATATTATTTTTGTAATATTACAATAGTTTTAGAAAAAGTACAACCTTCAGGTTGGGCGATAACCCGTCGCTTCAGACAAAGCTGCAGGAATCGAACCCACAACCATATTGTGACGTTCCTTAATCCATGAAGTCCCTGGTTATTACAAAATAGTTTTCGTAATCTAAATGGAATGTGTTAATATTTTTAACCTTGTACGATTAGGATAAATATAATATTTTTGAGTTCTATTATCTTTTTGAGTGAAAGATGAGTTTGTGTTAGAAGTTAGTTGAAGGTTGAAACTATACTTGTCAAGCATAAATATATATATATATATGTATACCTATATCTTATTCTATGAATAAATTAATTCTTAAAAATTATTAAAGGGATATTAAAACAAAAAAAAAGTGTTATCCTAACACCTTATGTCTTATTGAACTGATGATATTTTAAATCAACATAGATTGAAGGCTTTGATGCCCTCAATCTGACACTTGTTTGTGATTCATGACCCCAATCACTCCCTACAAATATTTATGTTTTTCCTCCAATTATATGTCTCTAATTGCCACCAATTTCTTCTAATCGAGATCATAATTGGGTGGTGACTTTTTCATTTCCCTTTCCCTCTTATTAAGGCTAAATTTTATTAACCTTATTTCCGATGTGGGTTTTCCACAAAGGTATTTTCTATTTTCAACCTTTTATTTTCAAAGAAAAATTTCAAATTGAGAGGACGCAATTTATTTAAGGAGGGGAGAATGTAACACCCCGAGCTTCCACGATACACTTCTCTTTCAATAATGAAATATCTTGCATTGCACGCAAGTTCGAGATTCTAACACACCGCGACTAATCAAAATAGCCATTATGAATAGTAATACCCACCTTTTGAAATTATATATATTTTATATTTGAAAATTTACTTCATTTTTGGATTCGGAATTTTGAAATTATCCTATGCTGAATTTTTTGTAATTTTCTGAGAACTTCCAAATTTTTATGAATAGTGAAAAATACTTAAAAAAACTTTTTTAATCAAAATAATTTATAGTGATAAATTATACTATTGAGTGGTTCTAAAGTATAATTAGAATATATTTTTACCATTTTATCCAATGGTGTTCATTAGAATTAATTTTATTTTGAAATTGGACATAAACAATTGTCAATCTTTTGATATATATTGTTTCTTAAAACCACGCTATTTGTTGTGACATCGGGAATTAATTATAAAATTAATTAATGCAACTTATATTTTTGGAATTTCATAAAATAGACATCATTTTTGAATTCGGAATATCAATTATAGCTTAGGGTGAAATTTTGGCATTGTTCTGAAAAAAATTCAATTTCTGATGAATAGTGAAACCACTAAGTGGTAGTTAAATAACTGAATTTTCGTTTAAATAAAATATTACCACTTTTGTGATTTGATTTTCAAAAATACTACATACATGGTTTTCATTAGGAAATAAAATGTGGTTCAATGGAATTAAAATAATTTTTTGGTGAATAGTAACTTTTAAGTTTAATTAATCGCGATTAAAGGTAATTAGTGAAATTTAAGGTAAAAATGATATTATAAAAATATGAAAATACCTTTACACTTGTCCTACCCCTATTGGATGTGTCATGGCCGACCAAGAAAATCCATGGGTAAACTTGGGGACCCCATGGAGCCACTTTTGTTGGAAAATGACATAAATACCTTTTATTTAATGTTAAAGTAAAAAAATGACACAAACATGAAATGTTTTAATAAAACAATTTTTACATGGGGTTATACAAGTTATATTTTTGACTATAAATAGTAATTGGAAAGCTAAAAATATTTAATACATCATAGTATTTTTTTTATAATTTTTAGACATTAAATGAATTAAATTATTTATGACATCATGATGATGCAGCGATGACCTCATTATTTAACGATTTAAATAAAATGGAAAGAAAATGTAATATCTAAGACCTACACATGTCCAAAACCTATTGGATGGGTGGATTTAGAACCCTTATCACATTACCCTCGAATTATATCAATGTGGGACCTCTTAAATCTGAATATCATCTTTAAATAAAGTGACTTTTCTTTACTTTCCAAGAGTGCCCCTCCTCTCCACTTATAAAAGGCCCCCACCTCTACCACCTTACTCACACTTTAAAAGCCTTTTGGCTCGGCCAACCTCTACCCAAATACTCTCTAAACATTCCTAACTTACTCCTAGAAGCCTCACTTTGGGCAGAATTCTTCCCAAGGAAGCCTTTGTCTCAAATCAAAAGAGTTACCCGATTTTAAGGTAATGTCTTCTCTTATGTTATTTTGTTTTATTTTGCTTCTCCAACCCCATAAACTCTTTTTATTCATTTATTTTGTAACAAAACCAGTATAATCAATATAATAGGATGTTTTTATAAGAAGGATTCAAGATACACTTACACACACCTATATCTAATGGTTAAAGAACATACAGTTTTTGTGGATGGCGAATGTCTGCCTCACAAAACGATGATTGTTCAACACTCATATAACACCTTCATAGGTGGCCATTAAGATGTCACTATATTTATATATGATATATAATATGTTTATTTTTTCCTTATGCTTCTGTATTTCTCATTTATGGCATACTTTATGATTTCCATTATGGGTAAACTCGATAATTTCATTTTAGGAAGTGCGGACTACCACCCCCTCAAAGTGATGTGAATCGTTAATGCCATATGTGGGATGTATAAAGGATGGAGTAAATGATATTATATATGATATTATACTGGAACTATATTATACCTTTATATAATTATGATTTCATTCCATTAAATACGAAATAGAAATGAAAGTAGCGTTCATGCGTATGTACGGCTTACCGTCTCCATGAACGGTGCATTTCATTTCTTACCTCTAAATGTTACGTAATATTATGAATGAATGTATATACTGGATATATATGATATATATGACATCTAAATCATGAATATAATTTTAGAAACAATGGATATTCTACCACATAAACAACTTGTAATTATAAGAAGTTTATTGTTGACTCAAGTACCAAAAATCAAGAAAACGACCATTATTAACTTAAATAATTACATAATGTTCATAACATTGTAATAAGTGATATAAAAAGGATAATGAAATTTAAAATGGTAGATATGAACTCTAGTTTATTATTCAGGAGGTTAAATAATGGTCGAATCAAGTCGGACACAAGGTAAGGGAACTTCTTAACCTAATTTCCATTCTTTGGGTTAATCTCCTACTTTCAAATTATGTCATCATATTATTATGTCCTATCTTGTATTTGTAATTTCATTATGTGTACATATAGTGAATACACATAATAGATCTATTTTATTAAAAAAAATTATATTTGTGAGGGACTTCTTCTCAATCTCCTTTCATTGAGGCATATTTGGTTTTTTACACAACTTTCCTTTATACGGTGTATAAACCCCTTTGACTTTTACGTTTATTCAAAAGGAATCTTTTTATACGAAGTGTTTTACTAAACGACAAAAAGGAATGTTTTTCTTGTCGTACGTATGAGGCGACAATGACTTCTCCACCGCCATGGCCATTATTTGGGTTTTGGCTTCCTCTACAAGCCATACATTTTTTTTAAAATGAAAAATAAATATCAAGTTTTAATTTTCTTTTATTTTGGTATTGAAAATGTTTTTGAAAGTGTTTTTATTATATAAATGTGTTGTATAGATATATTTTCGTTGAAATGTGGAAATGTTATGTTTCCTTTATGCATATTTTATGTGATATGATTATGTTATGGTTTATGATATGTTTAAACCTATTCATATGAGGAATCCATTGGACTTAATAAGTGACGGGTGGAGCCCGCTATAGCTCCTCGATGCATCGGTAGGTCTCATGAGACAAACTAGTGTCTTGGCACGAGGCCTTGACAAAATCTTATTTGTGGTCTTGGCACGAGGCCTTGGCTACGTGGTCATGATAGTATGGCATTATGCATTCCATCATTATGAAAGTGGTTATTGATATTGCATGTGATTATTCGATGAGTAGAATATCCATGTGAATAAGTAAATGGCATTATCTCATTTTACTTTTTCCATATTATGTTGAAGATCAAGTTTAAAAGGCTTTTGTTTTAGTTATAAATTGCCTTAAATGTTTATGTTTATTTATGAAAGCTTCCGCTATATTTTTATCCTTACTGAGCATCTGAGCTCACCCCTTTCAATTTTTTAATATTTTCCAGGATGTGAAGAAGTATTTTATGAATGACCTGCAGGGATAGTCATAAGAGGATATGAGTGTGGACTATGGATACTATTTTATTGTATTTTTTCACTTTATGATGTAATGTAACATTTATGAATGTATCTAGTGTTTCCAAGGCTACTAAACTAATCAGTCTTTCAAGACTTGATATTTTGTGATCATGCCAATGTTAAGAAGTAATGCACCGACTCTGGGTAGATGGGGTCGGGGCGTTAAAAGTAAAACATATATAAAATCAAAGTTTTCTAAGGTATAAAATATATTTTCAGAATATCCCTTTTATTGTATTTTATTACAACCCTATTAGGACATTATGTTGTCATGAAACACATTATATATCTATATGGTATTTAATTTTTACCCAAAAATTTAATTGTGTCACAAAATTATGAAAATTTATCCATTGGATAATTTCAACATGCTAATTACCAATATAATATTGATTTTATGAAAATAATTTTCTAAATATATGAATTTTCAGTTTTAAAATAAAAACATACATTTATTGAAAATTTATGGTTTTTGACAAAAATATTTTTCAATCATTAATAAAAATTACAATTATATTAACAAACTTTATAAAAAAATTTATATTTAATAAAAATAACTTTAGTGATAATATTTTTTTAAAATTTTATTTAATTAATGATTCCATTAATTCAAGAGAATACATTTCATAAATGAATTTAAATAGTAAATAAAAATATTATTTGTGCTATAAAAACCATTTACAAAGTAAAAATAATAAAATGAATGTATATTATTTATTCTATACAAAAATAATGCACATAATCATAATGATATGGTATTGTTACATATAACATTATTTTACTAGAATATTCCCTATGAGTATTGTATGAGATGGTGGGGCTTTCTTAGGTCTATTTAGTGAACTTGGTTTTGGTTGTGATCTCAATGAGGTGGAACATCTCCCGCAAACAGTTTCACTCATACTTAAGTTGTTAGATATTGTCTTGGGATTGGTCCAGGGAAAATCCCATAAATACTATCTCCCATAAAAGATTGGATAAATAGGATTCAAAGGGAATGATCCTACTGGTAAGGGAAATCACTTCCTTTGTCTATTTCAAAATAATTTGGAAAAACCCTATATATATAAAAGTCATGTGATGACTACACAAAAGCTATAATATCAACGATAATGGCACATAACGATTATTTAAACCCAATAAAAAAGTTTATCTATTTTCTATATCCCTAATTCTTTAAAATAAATGTAATTTTATTCATGAATTTTGGGGTCATTATAGAGGTGGTGGGTGGTATATTAAAATTTATATTATTTTAGAGTTTCTTAGAAAATCGAGTGTAGATCATTCGTGTCAAATTAAAAATTAATATTCTTAATATCATAAGAAAAGAATATATAGGCTTAGGATATTTCATTGGTGTGAATGTTGATCATCTAAAATGAACCTATCAAATTTCATTCATTGCATTCTGGGGATCCATGTAAATAATCCATTTATTGGTGATTCAGACATGATCCATTGATCTATAAGAAATTACTATAAATCTATAGGTGATAACACGATGAATTTATTGTCATGAATTGTTTGTGTTGATAACTCATCTTTCGAAGTATAAGAAATATCTCTTGCATTTATCATTCTTGATAGGGAGAGAGAAGGATGAGTTTAGAGAGAATTAATTATATATATAAAAAGCTCTATTTGTGATTACACAACCTCAAAAATAGACATAGCCATATATTTATAGAGCTAGTGTTTAGGTTAAAATAATTATTTCATTTCATTTCAATAAATAAATAATATTATATCCTTTAATAAACCCCGTACCATAAAATAATAATAAAGATAATAATGATAATGATACGGATAATAGTAGTAATAAATATTATAATTATTTGGTATGTTCCATATTTTAAAATAACATATATAATTTAACTAAATTGTTAATTTATATTTTGCATTGGACTTAGTCTTCGTCCATCCCTGAATGAATATTTATTTTAAATATTTTATTAATCAATATATATTTTCAATTGATAAAGATTGAATAAAATTATCTCTTAGTCATTAAAATAATATTAATTCAATTAATTAAATTCAAATAAAATTTAATCAATATCCTCATAACCCCTTTTAGTTTTACCCTTTAGTAATATTTCATATTTACTTTTGCTGGACTTGTATAAAGTCAAATATTACTATCTAGAAATGGGTCCAAGAACCCAAGGGAAATAACATAATGTCAGAATGATGAAAACCAAATATGAACGATCACTGTGTAATATAATCTTGTTATTTTAATATATCTTCAAGTTGGTTTCACATATATGTTGCCAACTTATATGATTGATAGGCCGTTCATTGAAATTATGAGATAAATACATCATTACACCATGAATATGGAATTTAAGATGGAGATTCAATTCTAATAAAGGGTCCATGATACTGTATTCCATAAATATAGAAGGGAAAAATACTTCCTTAGCTTATCCATTAATGAAATTTGAATTGTGATGCACCCAATATACCATACCCTACCACGAACATATGTCATTTCTGAATGCCTAAAGTCTTATATATTTTTATTAATTTCTATCAATCCCCTTTTTATAGGTTGAGGAGTAACCTTAACATAGTTTATAGACTGAGAGGCACGAGGACTTAATACATATCTGTTTCATTTCCAAGAACCGAACACTCAATCACAATCCCCACACTAGGTAATACAAATTTTTTGAACCACAATAATAAACCTACAAAGCGGATCTGCTAACAATACCAATGCATGAATTCATGGGCTTGGTACCGATGAAAAAACCATACCCTCTCAAACATACAAACCTGAGAGAATTTATGGTGATTTTTCCTTTCAATGACCTCATTTAGGATTTCAACTAGTATCTGGTATTTTTTTTAGGAATAGTGTGTCCTACATTTTTGTACTGTGGAACCATCACATCCCACCCACCCGATCTTGTTCCATGTTCAAGCCAGCTGCAATCCATCGATCAAACCTGCACTGCCAGCTGAACTGAAGTCTGTCACCGGCTGAGCCGCTTCACATATCTCCTTCCTCCACCCTGAATCTCGTCACTATCCTCAAATATTATCACTGACCTCCGACACTCCAATAAACTAATCCCATTGTAGTCCTCCTTCATCCCACCACAAGACTGTCAACCACCCCATAAAGCACGTCAATGAATCCCTTATCCCGAGCCTCAATGAACTGTCGAACATCCACCCACACATTCTACCACAATGCCCTCTAAGACACTGCTATGATTACCCACAACTTCTAACACATCATAATAAATCCCCAAGTATGGTGAAACCATGTATTGAGCTGTTGTTTGATGTAGGTTTATGGGGTAGCCATTACCACTTGGGTATGACCTGAACTACACCGTGAATATATGTCATTACATCGGTCTTCATAAAATCTATGTATGTGTTAAATGATATAAATTAATGATAATATAAAAGTATGTGGACCATTACAAATACTCACATATTGGAATATCTAATGACACCAAATAATGTTGATTTCTTAGCAGCATATCTATTACCATAATCTACCATTTTGCAGAATACCATGTGAAACATTCAAGAGAATAATCCTCATATACTTACTAATACTCACACCTGATAGTCTATGTTGTATTTTTTCCGTCATAGAATGTTGTCCAACTAAAACAATTATTTAGTAATATCATTATAATACTTAAAGTAACTTATCATAGTTGCGAATTTCTTTGACCTAATCAATGTGATATATACTCTAGAACATTATTACATCATAATCGAGATGAATAATGAACAATATGTAGTAAGATTTTTTATTTATATTTATGAAATTGAATATAATTTAAAAAAAAGTAAAAAATATGTAGTATTATGACACAAAATCCAACAATATATACCATCCATGTGATTCAGTAATGAAAAATGAATTACATTGCTTCATGTGGTTGGTAATCCACAAGTATGCATGAATGATGTTATAATATTTCATTTAATGTAAAGGTAATAAAATTTATGATATATTAATTTTGATAGAATAATAAATATTTTATGAGGATAAAATATATAAATTAGTTCCACCACAATAAACAACCATAAGAGGTGATGATGGAAAACAAATTACATAGGATCTCTAGGTGATAGTTCATCATACATGCGAATAATGATTTTATTATCATTTAGTGAAAGATCCAATTGATGTAGTTCATTCAATTAACATGATAAAATGTTATTATTAATGATTTTATATCATTATGGTCTAATAATTTTTTAATTAGGGGGAAGAATAACTAAAATAAAATCCTTGTTTAAAAATGATAGATCTTTTTTGAAGAACCTATTTATGTTTGCACCAAATTCTTTCCATGGATGGATTTATAAATAAAAAAAGGATTCAAGGAGGTGGTAATGGAATTGAGGATGGAAATTTTAAGGCCCTTATTAAAAAAAGTTTATTTTAATTCTGAATAAAATAGAAGAGGAGGTTCCCTATCATAAGTGAGAAGTAGTTATATTATTGTAAAAACCCAAAAATATTCAATAATGAGAATTCAATCTAAATATATGCAATAAAAAATTTAATAAATTAAATTATGTGTTGAAGATATGGTTGATACAAACATAAAATGTTAAAAAACAAATATTTTTTAACATATTATTCCCTTTACATTTATGGTTAATTTTACCATTTTAGTTTTCATCTAGGTAACCATTTTTTACCATTGTAATTTATACCTTCAGACAAAAAAGAAAAAAGTATGTATTATATAATTTTGACACAATAATTATAAATATGAAATAAAATTTATCAAATAAAAATTCTATGAGTGTGGAAAAATGTTTGAACATGATAGCATGTAATAAGAGAACCCTATTTTTAACCTTTAATAAGGTAACTAATTTCTATTGATTTTAATTTTCATTATGAAAAAAATTAAGTAGAAAAAATTTCATCATATTAATTATAACTATTATAAATATGGAATAAATGTTATAAAATTAAATTCACACAAGTGTTAGGATTTAATTTAAAAATAAACCCATATTAGGTGGCAAAACACTTTGTTTTATGAAATGCATTTTTAAAGCCTAAAGAGTTTGTATATTGACTATATGACTAAAAATCATTATTATATGAATTTTAATCCATGAAAATAGATATATTATATATATATTTCATTAAAAATATTGATTATAATGTTTTATTTTAATTTATTAATGTGGAATAACTATATGCACATAAAATATAGTTTTTAAGAAACCATGTTTTTAAGAATAAGAATAAACTTATATACATATCATGAAAATTGGTTATTGAAACGAAATAAATTATATTATTTTATAAAAAATAGTTCATATATCACTTTTATAATAAATTAAAAATATTTTGAAATTTTGAAATTATTATATTTAATGAAAAGAAATGAGTTTATTTTCCAAATTGGAAATTTTCACTATTCATTGAAATTGAAAACATTTTAGAAAAAAGCCAAAATTTTGGATTATGTTAAATTTTTTATGATGGTTGTCGAAATTAATTTAATTTTATCTGATATATTTTCTAAAATCTCTAAAAATTATTTATAATATTTTATAAAAAAATTATAAAAACTATTTTTTAAGAAAACATAATTTCATAAAGAATAAATTCTTTTTTTTAAAAAGCTCTTATTTCCTGATAATTTATCATTTCATTGACTAGGACATTTATATATATTTTGAGAATATTTTAATACTATTCATAGCCACTAATATTATTACTAGGTTATAGTTATTGTATTTAAATATATGTGGGTCATTTAGGATCAATGTTATATGTTGTAAACACTATAGAGTGTTATTTTATTTTTAAAATATCACGGTTTTACATGGATTATTTTACAAATGAAAAATGGGATCAAATAAAGAAAACTGGTACTTTGGGTTCCATACTAAATAAGAAAAATAAATATTTCATTAGAACTATATGAGTACACCAGAAAACATTGAATGAAAAGGGAGAAATTAGGAGAAAAAAAGTAATTTTTTTGTGAGGACTATTCAAATGTTGAAGGAGAAAACCATGATGATAAATTTTCACCCATTTTTTGTAATGATAATATATGAATATTGAATCATATTAAATATTGAATTAAATATAATATTTTTCAACTAGATTTCATGTCTTCCTTTATTAATGTTGAGTTCTACGATGAGGTATACATTGATAAAAATTATAGATTATTGAATAGAATATATGTGAATAATATTTTTATGTAAAATATTGATTTAAATTGGTTGAAAAAGTCTTATATATCTTCATATTCTTTGTTGGAAATATTATTTAGGATGTTGAAATTCCAAAAAGAAAGATCATAAAAAAATATCTACATTAAATATGATAAAGAAATATCTATTATTGGGATTTTACATATAGATAACATAATTTTTATACAAATTATGTGGATGTTAGTGAATATTTGTAAAAGGACATAAATATGAAATTTAAAATCTATTTGTATGGATATATAAATTACTTTCTTCACTTATAAAATTTTCAAGATAAAGATCATAGTTTTCTTCTTCAAGATATGTATGGTAGGAAACATATAATAGTGTTTGACATATAGGATTAAATTATATTTTCACATCATTTTATAGGGGGAAAATGTTGTCCATATAATATTATGGAAAATAAGTGGATTTTATGGAATTAAAAATTCTAATTATATGTATTTTTTTACATGATAGTATCAAGTTTAGATATATTTTATGTTCTTAAAAGTTATTCAAACTATCTAAGTGTATGTATAGTGCCCAATTTTTGTGTCGGAAAAGTAATTATTAAGTATATAAAATTTAAAATATTTTTCTATAAAAACTATGTTATCCAAGAAAAAAAATGATTTGTTTCATTACATAGAGAAATATATGGCATGATTAGTTGATGATATGACCGCTAAATCTTTTGTAATTTTTTCTTCAAATATTTTTTTTCCTTTGAAACAAAAATAACCCTATTTACAAGATCTTAACTACTACTAATGTAGAGTACATATATTTCATTGTATCCAAAACATAATTGATGTGGCTGAAAAATTGGTTGGATGATATCAATGTCGAAGTGATGTTTTAACTACTTATTAGATGTGATAATCAAAATGTTATAAATATTTCATGTAATTTAGTTGAAATATAATGGTAAAATAACACTAATATAAAATATTAAATCATCAAATAGAATTTTTAAATGACCATATTTAAGGTGTAATAAGTTCCCAAAATTGATCATGTGGTTGATATTTTCTATAAATAACTTCTAAATGGTTATTTTCAAAGTTTTAGGTTCTTTATTATAATTAAACCTCATTCATCTTAATGATAATGTATGGTGTTTCCATTTATTCTCCAAAATTTTTCTTAGTATTTTTTTTCAAACATAGAGAAAAAATGGAAGCAAAAATATAGGTATTCTTACTCACATAAATTATATTTGTTTTGAAGAAGATATGTTTGTAAATAATTATTTTATGGATGACATGAAATTATTATTAAATTTTCTTATTTCTTACAAATATTTCACTCCTTTAGGAATATAATTATTATATGGTAATTCATAGTAAGAGCTTTGAGTTTAAAAGTAATTTAGTTTATGTGAAAGCTCATAAAACTCAAATGATGTATATCTAGGATCTTAAGACATTTTTTGGAAAATTATTTATTAGTTGGGGTAATTTATTATTAGATAAAGTATAATATTAAATGAAAAATTTCCTCAATAATTTCATATTCATATAGTGAATAATTATTTAAGAAGCTGATTTGGATGAGATTCCTTTTATGTATTTTATTGTTGAATTACAAATTCGTTTATAACTCAAGTGATGTTAGATGATTATTTTTAAATAAAACCAATTCATTATTTATGGACTATTTTTAGTTTATTGCAGTCAATTTTAATATCTTATTTGATATAGGGATGTTCTTTGGAGTTAATATAAAATTTGGATATGTCTGTATGTGCATATGAGTCATCAAGGAAGATCATATGAGTCATTATTGACTGGTGAATGAGTTTTTATACCTATTTAAGAGTCATTATGGACTACATATTATTAATTCAGTCCAATGAATGAGTTATTTCCCTCTATGTATATGTAAATTCACTAGAACAAGGTGTAATTTTTCCACTATATCTGAGTGATCCAAACATCCGTATGAGTCTAATTCTTAGTGAAAATTCACATTTTTTTTATAAATAAAATTAGAGACTCAATAAAAGTTTAGAAGAAATAAAATTACTTTTGATGATGATAATTCTAGATTTAATGGATTAAAAAAATCACAAAATCACTATTTTTATAAAATAGATGTATAAGAATGATTAGAAAATGTAGAAGAAAATAAGTTATGGATTAATTTTCTCATCACACTGAACCCTTTTCCAGTTCATTGTCGTGATCTTGAAAATAGATTTGAATATTAGAGTATAGAAGTGGTAAGAAGCATAAAATGTTGAAATTCAGTTGTATAAATTTATTTAAAGGAAATTTAATATTGCATTAAAATTAATATGACTTTTCTTCATGTATGTTGTGTGATAAAGTAAATAAATAAAAAGAAAACATCATTAATATAATAAGAATAATATGAAGAAGAAAAATTAGAGTGTTATTAGTGATTCCTTATAGAATTATTAATTATATTTTTGATATAGTAAGTAATATATTAATATGTTTTGTTGTTCGCAAAGAGATAAGAAAATAAACCTTTAAAATATTTGGAGAATAAGTAGAAGGATAAGTAGAACTGAAATAGCTCAATTGAAGTCTAGTTATTTCAAAAAATTTCATGTATCTGAAAGAAAAACATTTATTTCTATAATTGTGTTGAAATCCTGTAAAAATAATCTAGAGATGTGTATCAATAATTCAAAAATATTCCCTAGATTTTTTGACCAACTAGTCAATACTATTGGTTCTAGTGGTCTTGGGGAAATCATTACCATGCCAAGGATTATTCTTTTATTTTGGAAGGTAAACCTTATAGATATTATATTTCCATTTTTGTGTGTCCTTGGATAAGTTGACAGAGAGTAGTCATAACATCTTAATAGGTGTAAACGTTCTCTTCAAGAATAAAAATATTAATTTTTAATAATTTATTAACCCTTAATGATTTCACTAATATTGTGTGTCCATTAAGATATTTATTATTGATGATATTATTTAGTTATACTTGTTTCCTCATGAGATAATTTATAGTGTTATATATGAGTACTGAAATTCACACGACCCATATGTCAACTAAATTAGTTATTAAATAATATTTTGGGTTTTTTTCTTATTTATATTAAATATGGGGAAAATGTGTAATTAATGAAAATAATATTAAATTTATAAAACCATATTTTAGATCCAAAATTAAATAGATATATCCTTTTAATTGAATCAATATAAAATATTAATTTTTTAAGTCCATGGAATGGAATATAAGAGAAATGAAATATATAATTTGATTCATTTAGGAAATATTATGTTCCTCATATTCTAGTGATAATATATTTATGTACCCATACTTAAACATTATAAAATCAAGAATTAAGTTAATAATTGACATTGAGGATTTTTTCAGGTTCATAGATTTAAGGAATTAGGTCATAATTATACCTAAGAACTTGAATATTACAGGTTGACACTTCAACTCACTATCCATTTGTTTCATAAAACAAAAACTCATACAAAATAAAAATGTCTAGTTCCATGTTTTAGGCAGCATGATATTACTTGATCTAATCATTGACCCTATTCATCTTTAAATCCTGTGAAAAAAATTTCAAAAAATTGGATGACCATTATAATCTCAGTAAGGGACACATAAATATAGAAAGCTGTTTTTTTTCAAAACCACATGTAAACCATGAATACATTATCATAAAGTAATACATTTCACATTTAAGTAGTAGCAAAAACACATTAGAGAATAAAATCTCATTTCATACCCTTTTTGTAACCAAAAAAATTATATAAATCCCATAGAAAACAATGTACAACATATAAAGGTTACTTGGGACATTAACATACTTAAATGAAATAACCATATGGTAAACTTCCCCACATATCACTAAATAGAATAGAAACATGACTGACTTCTATAACCAATGCATTGTTGGTTATAATGTAACCACCCATCCTTGATTTATCATGGAACCACCCATCATTTGGTTTATCATGTATCAACTTGTCATTTGTTTATCACATTACCACATATCAAATGTCCAAGTACCATTATATAAAACATAAAATATTGAAAATATCAACATTTCACTAATAAAATTTCATTTGAAATCACAAGAAATAATGTCAAAAATTTAAATAATTAATCAATTTCAAAAACCATTTTCAATACGAAAAGGCCCAAAAAGGGAATAAGGGATTTCTTTTCCTTTTAAAAACATTAATTCTTATGGAGGACGCCAAATAATGATTACAACGGCGGAGAGGTCATTCTCACTACAAACGTTAAAAACATTCTTTTTTCATTTAGTAAAATTCTTCATAGGAAAATTAATCCCTTTGAATGAAATCATAATTCATAGGGTTTTATTATATATCAAATAAAATAAAGAGATATATATTATCTAAATAGACCTCAAGGAAAGAAAATTGAGATGAAGTCGCTTACCTCATGTATGACATGACTTGTTCATTCATTAATTTCATGAATTATAAACTTAATTCAATTTATACTTGAATCAAAAAAAAATTCAAGTTTATTATTCCTTTTATTTCACATATTACCACTTTATAAAAATTACATAATTATTTAAGACAATATTGGTCGTTTTTTTGATATTGGGTACTTGAGTCGAAAATGATCTTGTTATAATTACAATTTATCCATGTGGTCAAAATTCCTTTATCTTGAGAATATTATTCATATATATAAAATATATCTATTATATATTTATTTATAACATTCCATTTCATTTGGATAAATAAAATGAACCGTTCATAGTGAAGGTAAACTGTACGTACGTATGAACACTAATTTCATTTCTATTTCATATTTAATGAAATGAAAAAGTAATGATATATAGGTTTATTATAATTCCAATATAATATCATATTTTATATATGTAACTTATGTTCATTTATTACATCCTTTATATGTTCCATGTATGACATGAACGATTTGTGTCACTTTGAGGGGGCGGTAATCCGCACTTCCTCAAATGAAATTATCATGTTTACACAACATGAAAAGTATAAAGGTATGTTGTCAATAAAAATTATATAATAATAAATAAAATATAAACAAAATATATTTCATATAAATATTGTTCCATAATAATTTCTACCATGAGAGCTGATAGGAGATAATTGAACAACCATCGTTTTGTGGGGCAGTAGTTCGTCGTCCACAGAAACAATATGTTCTTAATCAATTAGATTGAAGTGTGTATAATTGTAGTTTGAATATTTCTCATATAAAAATCCATTTATATTTAGGATACCTTATTTTTTATGTAATCAAATAATAATAACAGAATAGGGAGTGAATAAGTAGAATATTGGAAAGGATCTTTAGATAAGATTCTACCTCATAAAACAGGCAAACTCCCTTTGATTTGAGCCAAAAGGATTTCATGAATTTTCATCTGCCTATGGTAAGGCTTCTAGGAGGAATAAAGGGATGTTGGTAGCTTATTTTAGCAATGTTTGGACATGCCAAGGGGCTTTAGTTGTGTGAGTAAGGGGATTGAGGTGGTGGCCTTTTATAAGAGGGAGTAGGGGTACTTTAGGATTGTCTCGAAATATTGTTTTATTATAATCTGAATTTAGATTTTCAAAAGTCCAAAAAATAAATAAATTAGAACATAATATTAGGATTTTTCTAAATCCTCTCAACCAATAGGTTTGGGACCATTTTTTGTTTCAAATTTAACCTTATCATTTAGCTTTCTCCCTTAGTTAGCTAATTTAACCATTACAATGTCTTCTTGTATATTCATAAAATTTGTTATTGTAGTAGCAATAAAAATAAAATAGAACTTAAAGTAGTTAAACAATGATATTTTCAACATTATATATGTCATTTGGATGATTCATATATTTTTAGTTCTATTATATCATTTAATAATACAATATTTATTTTAAAAACTCATTTATGTCAATTTTTGTACAATTCATATCATGAATTTTTAAAAAACTTTAACATATTGATTCTTTTGAAAAACATCATAACATAAAATATAAAAATTCATAATCATACCTAAAATTATTCTATTGCATAACATGTTTCAAAATAAATTTATTTAAATATTTTTAATTTAATTTATTTCAATCATTTATTAATAAGGTAATCACTACATTACCATTGTGTCATAAATAAATTTATTTTTATAATCTATAAAAATTTATAAATAAAACTAAATGATGTAGTATATCTTTTTATCTTTCTAATTACTATTTATAGTCGAAGATATCACTTATATAACCAAATATTAAATTATTTTACTAAAAGATACTTATTTATATTACATTTTTCTTTACTTTAAATTAATTCTTATAAAATGTCATTATCACATCCATGTGGCTCAATGGGGTCCCAAAATAGACCCAAGTATTCCCATGGTAATACATTTAATATCCAATAGTATCTGTATATGTTTTACGGTACTTTAATATTATTATTTTACCCATTTTGACCAGATTTACCCTTTAACCATGATAATAAAATAATTATTGAAGTTACAATTCAAATTGTCTAAAAATAAAAGGTACCTTTTTACCCAATTTGGAACTCCTTCTTCCAAAAATTGAATCCATTTCTCCATATTCAAAACAATAAATTTTCAGTAATTAATTAAAAATTAATTCTCATTGTCAAAACCTAAAAGCATGGTATTAAGAAGTAAAAACTATCAAAAGTTTAAAATGTGTTTATGTCAAATTTAAATGTGAAATCACTTAAAATGACCAAAACTGGATTAAATTATAAAAATATATTCCAATTCCACATTAAAAAAATTAAAATTACAATATAAATATATAAATAAATGATATTAAATGGAAATTTTGAAATACAATTCAGAATGTTTCATTATTCATTAAAAAATGAACTTTAGTAGAAAAATTCCAAAATTTCATCCAAATTAAATTTCATTGATCCGCATCTAATGAAGAAGTTTATTTTTTCAAGTATAAAATAAAAAAGTATCAAAATATATATTTAAAATTGGCTCTTTATGAAAAGATGGTAAAACATCATTTTTAGAAAAATACTTCTTTTATCTGAAAAAAATGAATTTATTATTATATCTTGAAAACATATAAGATGAATTTAAAACATTAAATTGAATATATATCCTATATTTTTTATTAAATAAAAATCTATAAAGAGTTATATTAAAACACAATTATTCTCTTTTATATAGGTATTCATAAAAACACATCTGTTATATTCAATTGGTTTTTATTTCCATTTATAATAAATTTGGTAATCATTGAATCATCATTTAAACATTTGTAAACCATATTTCAAAAATCAGTTGATAAAATTAATTCATTCGATTCCAACATCTAGGTGTTAAATACCATTAATAAAATAATAATTTTATTGTATTATTTTTCAGTATAACTCAATGTTGTGTGCAATATAAGATTTCAGAGAAGCCTGTTGTTATGTGTCGAGTACAATATCAGAAAAAGAATCCCCTTTAACATAAAATTAATATCTTATTAATAAGTATTAATAGAAATAAAAAATTATTATTCTATAAATACTTGGTTTATTACATCCTTCCCCCTTTTAGAAATTGCATCCTCATAATTTTAAAATCAGGCTTAAAAAGATCATTGAAAGTTCCAAATCCGATAAAAGAGTCAATTAAACTATCACATTAAAATAAATAAAGATATGTATAAAGGTAACCCAAGATAACACATACTAGGATTCCTTGAAGATATTGATATGGAAGATAAAACTAACCATCAAGTTCAGATGGAGTGTGAAATAAAACATGATCAGGATAACGTTAACCACCAGAAAACCACAAACTTGTGATAGGATAAATGGTCTTCGACTCCCCAGTAGTAAAAGTAAACGAAGTTTTTTTTGGTTTTAAGTTACCCTTCATAATGTTGGAGAATTTATTTATGATATAGACTATGAACATAAATAAATATACTTACTTTTCAAGTAGTGTTTCATCCTTTAATATGTTTCTACCAAAAAGTCATCTTTTCTCAAGACGATTAGTATTCAAGATGAATTGGTCACACCTGAAGTGGTAGAATCAACTAAAATAGAATAACATGATCCCAAAAAGATGAACCATATATTTCCCGTATCTTTATACATTAACCCAAACCAAAATGGATTGTAAAAGATTAGGTAATTCCCAAAATGTATAATCCTTTATAAAAATAAATACTAATCTTAGTCTCCAAAATTTGACAAACAATATACAAAGTTCAAAAAATACCATTCAATGAAAAGAATTCCATAAAATTTCTCAAAATAATCCAATCTAATATTTGAACCCAAAATTTAAAAGTATTTTTTAAATCATAACCTTTATCTCCAAAGAACATTGACTACTCTTAAATAATCATACTTAAAAGTTATTATCCTTATCACATATTCTCAAAGATAGGATAATCATTTTAATAAATAATGAAAATACCTATTTGTACAAAATAATAACATAGATTATTCTCAAATAAAATTCCACCATTACTTTTCAAATGAAATCCCATATTATTCTATTTTCCTTAGTCATATAGTGTTCCAAAAAGAGAAAATGTTTTCTAAAATAACCTTTATCACTTAATCATCAAATCATTTTCCTATAATAAGGATATCCATTTCATAAAAAAAGTCCAAAAATAAACTTATTTATGATCCATAAAATCATTTAACTAAAATGAATAAGTCATACTTACCATGGGCTTCATGTAGGCCAGTGTTGGGAGATAAATCCCAATCTCACATTTGGTGTGGGTTCGATTCCCACAAATTTGTCTAACGTGACTGGTTGTCACACGGTCTTTGTGTTTTATTTTTTCAACAACTATATAATTTAATAACAATCCTAAAAATGAGATAAATTATTTAAAAATAACCATAACATATTTTAACCTCAAATTTTATCTCATACTCGCATTTTCATCCCAGAATGTAATAACCCATAATTACCTCAAATTCAATGATCATATAAACCCCAATTGTTCTTTATAAAAATATCCAAAAAAGAGAAGATAATTCTTTACTAAATATCATTTTCACATAAAAAAAATCAGGGATACACATACAAGAGAAAATCCTTCCAATGTAATCCCATCAACAAAAGAGCATTAATACTTTTTAACATTTCATCACCCAGATATCTAATATAACTCTCGAATTTCTGAAATGTAGAATTCTTAATCAGCCAGAATTCTCCATGATCAATTAAAAAAATTTCAACATATTCTATAATACATCTTTTTTACAAAAAAAATCATGAATCATGTCCTAAGATTCAATAATATCAAAAAATCAGTATAGAAATAATCTATTCATTTCAAAGGTCAGTTTCAGTTTACTCATCCTCAATTGGAATGGCATTGGGAAATGTTAAACATATATTTTTATGGTACTAGTGATCCCATTTCAGAACCTTCATCATAGGACATCTATTTTTGTAATGAACAAGTACACCACGTTTAAAACAATCAATTGATATTTCAGAAAGAACTTCTTTCCCATTCCTATAGTAAACAGAACCCTTCCTTTTACCATGATAGTTTTTTGCTTTGTGAACTTCATTACCACATCTATAACGTTTTCACATCGCTTTGAAGAATTTTCCTAGGTGTTTTGTTCCACATCCTTGACACCTAGTTTCTTGAATATACTTACCTTTATTATTATTACATGAACTTTCATTGGAATTCATGTCTCCCATATATGATAACTTAGGAAAATCACTAAAGTTAATGTGGTCAATATTAACTCCAGATAGTTGGTTAAGAATAACCATAAGTGTTCTCATTGCAGCTCCCATTCCATTTGGTTGCTTATTCAGAAAGCCACCATGGTTTCCTTCACATCAATTATTACTTTGGCACCAGCTAGATCTAGCCATTTACTAAAACCAAAAAGTTTTGTGTGATTATATCAGCAAAAGAATCATATACTATCTTATGAGGCTGGTAAATACTAAGATATAGTTATTCATGTTATCTTAAACTCATTAAATTTAACTAAAATAAATATTATTCCTTATATGATAACCACTGGGGTTATATAAAACATTATACTTATGCTTAATTAACACTCTAACCTCCATAGGTATATAAACCTACCTCTGATACCAACTTTAAGGCCTCAGCCTTAAACATTAAATAATCATTAATTAAGTTAATAATCCACATTGAGGATATTTCAAGTAGACACTTCAACTCACTATAAATGTTTTTCATAAAAAAATCTTAAAATAAGAATCATATCTAGTTCCATGTTTTAGATAGCGTGAATTTTCCCTAAACCCATCCTTAACCCTATTAATTTTTTAGTCCTATGAAAAAAATTTCAAAACATGGGATGAGAATAAAAACTCATTAAGAGATACATAAAGATGTAAAACTATTATTTTATCAAAACAATATGCAAACCATGAATACTTCATCCTGAATTAATACTTTTCTCCTTAAAAAAGATGTAAAAACACTTCACTGAATATAAGATCACTGCTAACTATTTTTTAAACAAAAGATTACCATAAAACCCATAAAAATCAATGTATAGATTATGAAGGTATCTTGGGATATAAAATACAAAAAATGGAATAACCATATAGTTGACTTCAATACATATCCCTGAATGGAATAACTATACGGCCGATTTCCATACCCAATGTATGGGATGTTATAACATAACCACCCGTCCTTGGTTTATCATGGATCCACATGTCATTTGGTTTATCACATAACCACCATCATTGTTTAATTACATAACCAACCATAAAATGTCCAAGTACAATTATATAAAACATAAAATATTAAAAATATCAACATTTCTGTAATGACATTTCATCTGGAATCACAAGAAATCATTTCAAGATATTTAAATAACCAATTCATACCAAAAACCTTTTTTAATGAAAAAACACCCAAAAAGGAAATACAATATTTCATTTCATTTTAAAAACATTAAGGCTTATAGAGGAAGCCAAAAAATTATTACAACGGTAGAGAGGTCATTGTCACCACAAACATTAAAAACATTCATTTTGTAGTTTAGTAAAATGCTTCGTATAAAAAAGATTCCATTTTAATTACATTAAAATTAATAATAATTTATTATAAATATAAAATAATGAGATATATATTATCAAAATATTCCTCAATGAAAGGAGATAGAGACAAATTCCCTTACCTCATGTCTGACATGACTCATTCGTTCTTTAATTTCCAGACTAAAAAACATAAGTCAATTTTTAATTTCTTCAGAACCATTTTCAATTTTATTTTTACTTTTATATCACTTTTACCGCATTATAAAAATTACATAATTATTTATGTTAATATTGGGTTTTTTGTCGATATTGGGTACTTGAATAAAAAATGATCTTGTTATAATTATAAATTTTCCATGTGGTCAAATGTAAATTATATGTAATTTCTTGAGATTTATGTATAATGTTACTAATTATATGAAAATATTTTGAGACCATGAAATCTGACAGTACGTGATTTTGAGGCCCAGAGTGCCCAAAATGATCCGTTGAAGTATTTTTAAGCTTTAATTAGCTCACGAAAGCAGTTTTCCAAAAAAAGTGGAATAACTCTTAAACAATTTCCCAAATCAGAAATCTAAGTGAACTAGTGCATTCAGGATGGCAGTTTTACCCTAGGCGTGACTTATGTTTAGTCGGCGTTGGCCTCCTGTGAGAAAACCCAAAAATGGCCTAACCATATATAAAATAATTATATAATGTTTTTTCATTTTTCAAATTCTTATGACTCGTGAATGGTGAATCAGATTAAAAATTTGAGACAACGGCTAAGCTCGTGGGGGTATTCTTTCTTTTAGAAGATAATAACATTGGCCAGTGTGGGCCTATAGTGGAAGTTAGTTTTTGGCCATAAATAAAATAATTAAGTAAAAATTATTTTATTGTCAAAATTCATAACATCTAAAAAGTAAATCTGATTGAAAATCCAAGAGTACCGTTGAATTCGTTAGGGCGTGTTCTCCTTCAGTGGAGCCTAACCTCGAACGACGCGGGTCAAGTGTGAATGTTAATAATTTATTGAGCTTTTTTTAATATAGGTTTAGTAAACCCACAGTCGGGGTTTTCTTTCTTTTGAACCGGTGATCAGATTAAAAATATGAGGGCACTGTTGAATCCACAACACTGAGATTCTATTAATGGAGGCTTCACTTCAACCACATTATGTTGGGAGTAAAAGATAGATTTTTAGTCTTTTAAAATAATAATAAAATAACTTAGCTATTTTATTTTTCTTCTATCTTTTCCTCCAACAGAAAATAGGCACTGTGGGACCAGTAATGTGTCAAGCCATTAAATGTCTTGACCCTTCAAATCCTAAGTAATTGCATAATTCTTAATTAAGAAGGTTCTTGATTAATGAACCCTCATAAATCCCATGAACGTTAAAACCCATCCCCCTCTCTAATTTATATGGATCTTGGGGAGAGATATTGACACTGAGTCACCAAACAACGAAGTGATGACAGCGTCACAATGCCAAACCCTTGGAGGACGGAGTTGGTTCCAGTGAGAATCTAAGGGTGATGCTGAACCCCGAACTGAAGGATGATGTATGAGAAGCGTCATTGGATGCTTGTTACAGGTAGAACAAACACAGACCCACTTCCTCAATCATAGGCGTTCTCCATCGTTCTTGACGTAAATAATTACTTTGATAATAATTTCAAATGATTTTTGAATCCTACCCTCATTCTATCGAGCTAACGTATAGGGTTCATGCCAAATTAAAAAGGCCTGGACCCTCCGCCCTTTTTGGAATTTTGTTATTTTTCACGTGTGAATCTTCAGGATGAAAGAAACCCAGTTTTGATGGTCTTGTAGCGACGGTGATGTCATGGGAAGTTCAATGACACCTTCATAAGGAAAATTGGGCCACCAGAGTTTACCTGGTGACCCGTGGAAGGCCGCCAATGTGGTAGTACCGGTGACCGGCGTCGGGGGGGGGGGGGGGGGGACCGACCACGAGGGATGACGCAACGCCCTTGAATCGCTGGAGGAACTGACCGCCGCTCATCAGCCACGGTGGTCGGAAGAGGAGGCCATGTAGAGACCCTTTTTTTTACCTTTAAGACTTTGGAATATTTCTACATATATTTCTAGAGCTAGGAGTAGAGATGACGTGCGATTCCGAGGCCCGGTGTGCCCGTAAAAAATTTTATAAAAATATTAAGTGTTGTTATACTATGCATATGGAGGGGTGGTGTTTACTCATAAGTGGTAGCTTGGATCAGAAATACATGGGGACAGTTGCGTCTAGAGAATTCCGTTTACCCTAGGCAGGGTGTAAAAGTTGCGGGCACGGGCCTGCTGTGACATATGTCATCCAGGGGAAAAATTTTCATTTAAAAATAATGACTTAGTTATTTTTATCACTAACTTTCTATTCAAATAAATTTTAGAAGAAGTAAAAGAATTGAATTCCGAGACTTTCGTTGAACTCTAAATGGGGTGTTTTTCCTAGGCGTGATATAAAATAAGTGGGAACAGAGGTTTTGGAATATGCAACCATGGGTGGCATTTCAGTGAGTTTTTATAAATTCACTTGATGTAAGGGGACAACCCATTATTCTTCTTCTTGTTCTCTCTATCTCTCTCTCTATTGTTATTTGGCATTCATTGTCGTTCTTCACCGAAATGTGGAGCGACCCCCATCGGAACCTTGGCAGATCATATCAGGAGGGTCGTGGATGCGCCACCAACGACGCAAGGTCGATTTGAGGTAGGATTTTTGATTAATTTTCACACATTCATCAATTTATTGAGTTTTTTCCTATTTGATCATTTAAATTCTATAATTTTAGAATTGGGGCGATGGCCGAACAAAAACAGCCAATTCCAGAGCCCCATTTTTAATTCTCATTCTTGGGCGTTCTTCATCCCAATTTTCAGACGCACAAAAACCCTGACGGATCGATGATAAAGGGGAGGCACTGTGAATATCTGGCCCCGAGGATTCTAAAACTGGTTTCTGATAATTTTTCTGACCACCAGAGTGGTCAGGGGGAGAGGCTGAAGGTCCAGCTCTAGCGTGCGGCGGCCGGCGGATGAGCGGAGGCTGGAGGTTCCGGGCCTTGGTCGAGCAGGGCCGGGCGGAGGTGCCTGCCTGCGTGGCGGATCGGGGAGCCGAGGTAGCTACCGGTGTGGTGGAACGGGGAGCTGAGGCGGCTGCAGGCATGACGGAGTGGGGAGCTGAGGTGGATACCGGCGTGGCGGAGCAGGGATCCTAGGCAGTCATGGCATCAGGTGGAGGTGTCACAGCGGTACACTCCGTAGGACGGCAGCGATGGCGTCAGCACGTCATGGTCAGGGGGTTAGCCCCGAGGTGCTTCCCCCAGGGGGCACTATGGACAAGGACCCACAAAACGTGGGTCCGGCTGGTGCGGCGCGCGGACAAGTGTCTGACCGCTCGGCCGGTCGGTGGAAAAACCGTACCCAAGGGGTCCGGTGGTTTTGGGTGGGCCGTGGCCAACGGGACGCGACGAGTTGGGTCATGGGCCGGTGGACCAGACCGGCCAGCCGGTCTGGTCAGGCCCAATTTTGGGCCCCCTTTTTGTTCAAGAGGGATAATATCCTAAACAACATGTTCGTTTGATGCACCGTCATTAGCTACAGGTTTGTGTCAGCGGGATAGACTTTTTGAATTGGGTTCCGGGGTTTTTGGGTCCTGATCCCGAAGATAGGTGACCTAAAACACATTTATTTAATAATATTAAATTATTGTCAAAGTTTACAATGGACGTAGTCGAAATTCAGATGTCCTTTTGACATGTCGTCAGAGGCGTTGTGGCCTTGGAGTTTAGTCGGTCCTTCCAATGTTGGTTTGGAACCCTTGCTGTTTGGTTTTGTTTCTCGGTGGCATGAAATGCTTAATGCGAATAATTAATTAATTAATTAATTAATTAATTAATTATTCTTGCGTAGGACCTAAATCCAGTTTGGGAAGTCCGATTAATGCTCCGTCAGTAGCAGCGTGACCACAGTCCTCGTGCGGACTTTTTGAGATTCTTTCCATAGTGTTTGGATTGTTGACAAGGTGCGGGCCCTATATGGCCCCATTTTAATATAACGCGGGGAGTTGTAGATTATGCATCAAAAGGCCATTTTAGGTGCCGTCAGTGGTATTGTGACCCTGACATCAAGACGATGTTGACTTGGGTGGTTTCAGGCATTGAAGCCGGAGTTGTGTCCTGGCCCCACATGCCGTCTTTTAAGCTGTGTGCAACGTACTGTGACTTTTTCATCAGAAGTCTGTTTGGGGCATATGAAAAGTCTATTTGGCTTGTTTTTTTGGGAGCATTGTGATGGAGCAGTTTTCCCAACCATTTTCGAGACTAAGGTGCGGGCCCCATGAGACGCCGTATGATCATAAAGCAATCTTGAATAAATTTTTCGTCGGGAGTCCGTTTCCATCTATTAAGTACTCTATCTCGTGTGTTTTTTCGCAAGGATTACATTGGTATAATCCGTTAGAGATAGTGGATCCTCTTTCGATATCTCATTAAATTTGGAAACATGAAAGGTTTCTGGTCAGAGGTTCCTTTGATGCTCTCTGAAGCAACGCACGGTAGCGATGTAAGTGAAACTCGGTGATGGCATAGACAGTGCGGAGTTATTGGACCAGTTCCTGGCTTACCCTCCAGTGGGACTGGATGGTGAGTTACCCACCGACGTATCAGGGTTCACCCTCCAGCGGGGCTGGGAAGTGGGTTACCCATTGACCTTAGGGTTTACCCTCCACCGCGACTAAGCACTGGGTTACCCATTGACCTTAGGGTTTACCCTCAAGTGGGGCTAGGTAGTGGGTTACCCATTGACCTTAGTGTTTACCCTCCATCGGGGCTGGGCAGTGGGTTACCTATTGACTTTGTGGTTTACCCTCCAGCGGAGCTGGGAAGTGGGTCACACAATGACCTCTTAGGATTTACCCTTCAGGTGGGCTGGTCAGGGGGTTACCCGACGACCTCTTAGGATTTACTCTTCAGCTAGGCTAGGCAGTGGGTTACCCGGCGACTTCTTTCATACTCATCCCTTTCTAGGTGGATAGTCAGTGTCTTCTCTCCGTGATTACTAAAGCGGGACCCTTGGTTGTACGGTATAGCGATGCGACATCTTTGACATGCGGGACTAATGGGCATCAGTGTTGGATATCCGTAGAACTATTGGCGACTTTTCCTGGGCTGAGATTGGAAATAGAGATCCCCTTACACACTCGTTCGGGTTTCTTGTTGAGCATACATATATATACACCCTACTTTTGTTCCCAATCCTTGGGTTTGGTTACTCTCCTTCTATGAGGGGAGAAGACACGTGAGGTATTACACAAGCTTTCGGTGTCTAGATCCTCATGGTTGGGACAAGTCTAGTTACTTTCATTTGTTGGGTTAAGATGCACTCTCTCTATTGTACTCTTACACTGTTCTTTGTTTTGTCTATTGCTTACTATTTTGGTATCTCCTTTGTTTCTCCCTCGAGCATTTGGGGCATCCTACAGAGTATCTTTATACACACCCTTGATTGGGATTTTCCCGCACATGGTGTACCATTGCAGACGATGGACAAGTCAATCGAGACTACGGAGGAGCGTAGAGGACATAAGAGGCGGGGCTGCGTTCAGTGGATGTAGTAGGATTTTCAGATGTGAGACACACCAGCTGTTTACTTTCATTTACCTATTTCCAAGTTGTGGAACCTTTCTATTTGGGTGCGTGTTTTTCCTTTTTACTGTTCAGTTTACTTGTCAGTCTACTTTTCAGCACTTTACATGTTCTGTTCTAGAAGTGGATGTATGACTGGGGTTGGGTTATAGTTGTTTGTACCTTGGTTTCCTTTTTTACTCTACACTTTTTCATTGAGTGGGGTGTGTGTGGGTGTAGGTACTTAAGTAAAGGCCTCCCCAAGATTGTTACGCCTTCAGCACTTATCTCCATCCCCTGGACAATGGAGGCGAGCTTGGGGTAGTTGTGACTCAAGACCGGTAGGGTCAGGTCATGACATAGTGTTATCAAATGTGTTTCATTCCTTGGGGCGTTGTTTGGACGTCCCTAAAAGGGAATTGGTTGAGTTTTGGGGCAATAGTGTTAACGTGTCTCAAGAGAGGCTCTCAGGCCAGGGAGTCTAGTGATGGTGTGGCAGCCAACGTACCCATTCACTAGGACCTTGATAACCAGCTTGATGAATTGAAACACTAGCACAATTATTGCAGGGAATTTGGTATGTGCATCATATTGGATTGAGTCTTTGATTGTCATTCTTGAGTCAGCTCCTCATCGTTGTTGATATATATATGCTCATTTGACCGTGTACTCCTTGATCGGATTCAGGATGTCTCCGCGATGATAGACAACCTAGATACTAGCTCTGGTTCGTGATGATGACTCTATGAGTGATGAGGCCTTAGTTCAGGATCCATCATACGATTACCCTTACTCTACGAGGACATGCAGTAGAACCTCCACCTGTGGAGTAGCAGATAGTACCAGCAGTGAAGGCTGATGACGAGTGCATGATGGGCGCACTACGTGAGTTCCAGCTTCAGAGACCGCTAAGGTTCCATGGTGATCCATACCCTCAGATAGTCAAGGGTTTTCTAGAGTTGGTGGTTCACGTCTTTAGGCTTGTTCAGACACTGACAGGTTAGATGGTGGCTTTGAGAGCCAGTTTTTCCACCAAACAGTATGACGTTAGTAGAGCCAGGGTTACTCAGATGCACGATGAGTCGATACTCTCGTGGGATGACTTATAGCAGTGGTTTTGTGAGGAGTACTAGCCCTCCTACTTATGCATTATATGGTTTCAGGAGTAGTTGGAGCTTCAGTGGGGAGTGATGGAAGTGGCTAAGTATGCGACTAGGTTCACAAACCTTACTTGGTACTATTTAGATGTGGTCTATGATAGAAAATTACAAGAACATAAGTATGAGTGAGGTCTCTGTAGAGGATATCTGAGCCAGCGTAGTGCCCTTGTACATCCTCACCCATATCGTGGTGCTGGAGTAGGAACTGGTGACAGAGAAATTTCTGTTAGAGGGACGTCAATTAGAAGGGCCTTGGTTCCAGAGGTCTCCCCTTCGTGAGACTCATCCACATGGTCAGGGAGAATATAGAGCACTGAGACAACCCAGGGAGGACTAGTGCTATGATTGGGATGTGCGAGGTCACATGGCATGAGACTACTCTACCAAATGTGTTGAGTTTTCCATATAGTTGGTAGATGAACTTCCACGATAGAGGTAGTGTCGTGATCAGAGAACTCCCAGGTGAGGACAGGGTGGTCCCCAGGGAGGTGGTGTTGGAAGAAAAGTTGGAATAATTGTGGTTGGAGGATGACCATTCGAGGTCTATCCACCACCACTAAGAGGCCCATTACAGGCTCAGGTAGCTGACGGATGGGGCCGTGGGTGGTTGTGTGCTATGAATGTCTACAATCCTGCAACGTATGAGATGATAAGAGGTACACTTTGTGTCTTTTTTTACTTTTCTTAGTATAACTAGTTAGACACTGTGTGAGGTACTCTTTTCGTCTAATTCCTTGTTCGAGGGGTTACCGAGGATGATGCAGGGCGTCAGTGTAACCCTGTGTTGGTGTTTTCCGATGTAGCTTTGAATGCTTGTGAAAGAGGGGTTCTTTCTCCACTAAGACATTTTATTTGTGATTAGATCAAAACCATGAGGGAGAGTATGTACCACCCAAAGAGGATAGTATTGAGGTATGGTGGATGAGTCTCTCTAACATGTGCATTCATTGTAGGGTTGTGCAGTGGAGTGTCAGAGAAGGTTTTGGATTTTCTAGTGGGGATTTTCTACTTGACCCCCCTTACTTAATGTGCCACTAGTGGGTTTGGTAGAGTGCCTATTTTGGGGATTACTCTCCTTCAAAGAGGGGAAAAGATATGTGGCGTATGCCACGTGCTATCTATGTCTAGCCTCTCGAGGTTGGATGAGTTTGATCACCGGCCCTGTTCGATGGTACCTTGCATGCTCAACGTCAATCTTGATACTTTTATCAAGTACAGGTCGTGGTGATGGAAACCCTGTAAACAGAACTACACACTTCACTATGTGGTATTGGTGGTGGTGGTGGTGGTCCTAGTGCTGAGAATGTGGAGACACCATATTTTGGGAGAGCGCTTTGTGGTTTGCTCAGACCACCAGTTTATCAGGTGCTCCCTCACCCAGAAAGACTTGAATTTGAGGAGATGGTGCAGGTTGAAATTTCTACAGGACTGTAATGTCGAGGTAGTCTATGTTCTGGAAAAATGGCAGCGTTGTAGCAGGTTCCCTTAGCAGAAAGTCCAAGACTCGTCAGGTGTAGAAAGTTTCATAGTAGTTCGCTTCCCTACAGCTGACCTTGGTGGAGGATGAGGGTACAAATTTTCTATAGTCGATGGTGTTGACTCATCCACTATTGAGCATGTAAGAGAGTCTCGGTTGTGATACACTGACTGTGAAAACTTATGTGATCGGATATCCTTGGGTGATTCACTAAATGGGTATTCTGAAGGAGGGAATCAAATGACATTGTTCTAGGAATAAACCGTGATTTTGGTCCCAACATGGAAAGTAGAGGTTTGGTCAGGGAAGTCCCACGAGTTTCATTGGGCCGCTCGAGAATCGTACAAGATATTGAGTGGTTGCCTACCGTCTTGCCCTACCCTCCCAATAGTAGGAGTGGGCACACGATGTCTTCCATGTGCCGTAGCTAATGAGGTGTGTGTGTATTCCTACACATTTCATTGAAATCATCAGACTTTATGAGTACGAACCATCCCTTTGGTTCGTGTGTTGGGCCATCATGGTGTTATGCAAGTTTTCTTGGGAGTGGTAGAGCTAGGTGTGAGCTCTGTATCCCAAGTTGTTTTTCCTAGTTTTTATTTTTAAAAACAAAAATATTGAAGGAGGGAATGATGTTGAAACCTGGTTTTTTCCTTTTAAGAATTTGGAATATTTATATATATATTTCCAGAGCTAGGAGCTAAGACGGCATGCGATTCTGAGGCTTGGTGTGCCCAAAATAAATTTTATAAAAATAGTAAGTGTTTTTATACTATGCACATGGTGGGGTTGTGTTTCCTCCTAAATGGTAGCTCAGATCATAAATCCGAGGGCATGATTGCATCAGGAGCGTGCCGTTTACCCTAGGCGGGGTGTAAAAGTTGTGGGCGTGGGACTTCTATGAGAGATGTCACCCCAGGGAAAAGTCGTTGTTTTAAAATAATGACTTAGTGATTTTTATCACTGGCGTTATTTTAAAATAAATTTCAGAAGAAGGCTCAGAATTGAAATATGAGACTTCCATTGCGTTCGAAATGGGGTGTTTTTCCTAGGCATGATATAAATTAAGCAGGAGCGGAGCCGCGACCGTTGGTGGCATTGTAGCGTGTTTTTATAAATTCTCTTGAGATAAGGGGAGAACCCATTATTCATCATCATAATCATCATCTCTCTCTCTCTCTCTCTCTCTTGTTTTTTGGCATTATTCACCATTCTTCATCGAATCGTGGAACGACCACCGCCGGAACCTTTGCGGATCGAAGCAGGAGCGTCGTGGACATGCCACAAACGACGCACGGCCGATTCGAGGTAGGATTTCTGATAAATTTTGGAAAATTAATTAATTTCATGAGTTTTTTGCAATTTTTTTGTTTAAATTATATAATTTTAGAATTAGGGTGATGGCCAAATGGACACGACCAGCGCCAGAGCCCCATTTTAATTCTCGTTCTTGGGCATTCTTCATCCCAATTTTCAGACGTGCCAAATCCATTATGGATCGACATGAGAGGGGTGGTGCTATGAGGATCCATCCCTGAGGATTCCAAAACCGATTTCAGATAATTTTTCTTACCACCGGAGTGGTTAGGGGGCACCGGATGAAGGTCCGACTCCTGTGTGCGGCGGCTAGCAGATGAGTGGAGGCCAGAGGGTCTGCGCGATGGTCGAGTAGGGCCGAGCGGAGGCGACTGCTAGCGTGGCGGAGCGGAGAGTTGAGGCAACTGCTGGCGTGGTGGAGTGGGGAGCCAAGACGGCTGCCGGTGTGGCAAACTGGGAAGTCGAGGTGGCTGTCAGCTTGGTGGAGGAGGGATCCCAAGCTGCCACGACATTGGGTGAAGGCACCATGGCGGTGCACTCCGCAGGACGACGGCGATGGCGTCGACCCGTCGTGGTCAGAGGGTCAGCCCCGAGGCGCTGACCTCGGGGGGAGCTGCTGAAAAGGACACACAAAAGGCGAGTCCTACTGGTGCTCCACGTGGACAAGTGACCGGCTGGTCGGCCGGTCAGTTGAAGAACCGAACCCAAGGGGTCAAGTGTTTTCGGGCGGGCCGCATCTAGCAGGCTGAGGTGAGCTGGGTCAGAACCGCGGCTGGGCCGTGGGTCGATGGTCTGGACCAGGCCCGCCGGTCAGGCCCAGCCCATTTTGGGCCACCTTTTTGTTCAAGGGGGATAATCTCCTAAACGGCACGTCCATTTGACTCATCGTATGCAGCTGCTGGTTCGTGTCAGTTAGAAGGATTATTTTATTTGGGTTTCGGGGTTTTTAGGTTCTGAGCCCGAAGACGGGTGACCCGAAACACTTTATTTTAATAATATGAAATTATTATTAAAGTTTAAAATGGACGTATTCGCAAGCCGGGCGTCCTTTTGATGCGCCGTCAGAGCCGTTGTAGCCCTGGAGTTGAGTTGGTCCTTCCAAAGTTGGTTTGGAACCCTTGCAGTTTGGTTTCGTTGCTCGGTGTCATGAAATGATTCATGCGAATAATTAATTAATTACTTAATTAAATAATTATTCTTGTGTCAGACCTAACTCCGGTTTGGGATGTCCGATTGAAGCATTGTCAGTGGCAGTGTGACCCCAGTCCTCGTGCAGACTTTTTGAGACACTTTCCGAAGCATTTGGGTTGGAGACAAGGTGCGGGCCCACCATGGTCCTGTTTGCATATAACGCGTTGAGTTCCAGCATCAGCATCTGAAGTCCTTTTTAGGTGTCGTCAGTAGCATTGTGACCCTAGCATCGAGACGAAGTTGACCTGGGTGGTTTTAGGCATTGAAGCCGGAGTTGAGGCGTGTTCCCCACAAGCCATCCTTTAAGCTGTGTGCAGCGTACTGCGACTTTTTCATCTGACGTCTATTTGGGGGGTATGAATAGTCTATTTGGCATGTTTTTATGAGAGCATTGTGATGGCTCAGTTCACCGGAACTTTTTCAAGACCAAAGTGCGGGTCCCACAAGACGTCATATGATCATAAAGCGGTGTTGAATAACTTTTTCATTGGGATTCTGTTTCCAACGATCAAGTAGTCTATCTCACGTCTTTTTTCACGAGGATTAAAACGGTGTAATTTTTTTGGGCGAGCGGATCCCCTTTTGAGATCTCATTAAATGTGGAAACATGAAAGGGCATTGGTCGGTGGTTCTTTTGACGCACTCAAAACAAACACGTGATAGCGATGTTAATGAAACCCAGTGATGGCAGGAGCAGTGTGGAGTTATCAGACCAGTTCCAGGTTTACCCTCCTACGGGGCTGGGAAGTGGGTTACCCACCCATGTATTAGAGTTTACCCTCCAGAGGGTATGGGAAGTGGGTTACCCGTTGACCTTAGGGTTTACCCTTCAACGAGGCTGGGCAGTGGGTTACATGTTGACCTTATGGTTTACCCTCCAGTGGGGCTGTGCTGTGGGTTACCCGGTGACCTCAGGCTTTACAGTCCAGTGGGGTTTGAAAGTGGGTTACTCATTGACTTTAGGGTTTACCCTCTAGAGGAGCTGGGCAGTGGTTCACCCGACAACCTCTTAGGATTTACCCTCCAGTTGTGCTGGTAGTGGGTTACACGACGACCTCTTAGGATTTACCCTCCAGATGGGATGGGCAGTGGGTTACCCGATTAATTCATTCAAACTCAGGCCTTTCTATTTGTCTAGTCAGTGAAATCCCTCCATGATTACTGGAGCGGGACCCTTTGTTGTACGGTTTAGCGATGAGACATCTTGGACATGTGAGACTGATGGGCATCAGTGATGGATATCCTTATAACTGTAGGTGACTTTTCCTAGGCTTTGATTGGAGATAGAGATCCCCTTAGAAACTCTTTGGGGTTTCTTGTTGAACATATATATATATACACCCTAATTTTGTTCCCAATCCATGGGTTCAGTTACCCTCCTTCTTGGAGGGGCGAAGACACGCGAGGTATACCACGTGCTTTCCGTGTCCTGCTCCTCTTGGTTGGGATGAGTCTACTTCCTTTCTTTTGTTGGGTTGAGATGCACTATCTTTATTGTACTGTTACACTATTTTTTGTTCTGTCTACTGCTCACCATTTTGGTATCTCCTTTTTTCCTCCCTTGAGGTTTCAGGGCGTCCTACTAAGTATCTTTATACTCACCCCTTCTTGGGCTTTGCCCGCACTTGGTGTGACCTTGCAGATGATGGATAGGTCGATCAAGACTACGGAGGAGAATAGAGGACACAGGAGCTTGGGCTGCATTTAGTGGACATAATATGATTTTCATATGTGAGACTCACCAACTGTTAACATTCTTTTACCTATTTTCGGGTTGTGGAACCTTTATAGTTGGGTGCGTGTTTTTCCCTTTTATTGTTCATTTTACATATCAGTCTACTTTTCAGCAATTTAATTGTTCTGTTTTAGAAGTGGATGCATGAATGAGGTTGGGTTATAGTTGGTTGTACCTTCGTTTCCTTTTTTACTCTGTAATTCTGCATTGAGTGGGTTGTGTGTGTGTGTGTGTGTGTGTGTATAGGTACTTAGTCAAAGGCCTCCCCAAGATTTTTACGCCTTCAACACTTGTCGCCATCTCCTTGCCTATGGAGGCGGGCTTGGGGTAGTTGATGCTTGAAACCAGTAGGGTCAGGTCATGACAGGCCAGCACACCGACCGACCATGGAATGGGAGGGAGGCACAACCAGAGCACCACCAGAGGAGCTACGGCTCTGATGCCACCGCGATGGGACAGGTGCGATTCCTGCAGTGGGTCCCACTATGACCTGGGAGAACCTTTAGGTGCTTTAGTTTCGTGTTCCAAACAGGGGGCCACTCTCCTCCCATGCCAGCTCAAGCGGACCCCGCCCAGTGGGCCACGCATACCAGTGGACCGTGCTCCACTGTGAGTCGTGCCACACAAGCTAGCGGTCCGCTCCCCCTTGCGGGCTCCCCCCCCATGGGCCGAGCCGTGTGATCCCAGCAGGCCATGCCTTCGTGTGTCAGGCCATGTGAGCCCAGCTAGCCATGCCCCCTTGCGGGCCGGGTTGGGCCACCACCCAACTTAGAGCAGGTCAGGCCGGGTCCGACCGGACCCAAAAACACATAAAGGGAAATACCGTGAGAACCTAATTCCCATTTGATGATCCATCTACAGAGTTGGGATCCCTGGATTGACTCGGTCCTTTTGGTATACTCCACTTGAGTTTTAGAGATAGTTGGAGTACGACCGGGGTGGATCGAACCCGAATCCAACCGAACCCTTGATAATAAAAAGCTTAAAACTCACAGACTGGGCATCCGATTGACACACCAACTGTCACATAAGAACACTTACGACATGGTGGTTCTTTGGGTTACTCTTTTGTGGAGCTTAGTGGTGGTCGAGGTACAACCGATATCTCGAGGTTCAGATTCTATGGAACTCGAGCGCACAGGGTGCGAGAAATCCTATGGCAGGCTGTAATGTGAAAAAACAACATCGATCATGTGTGGGTCAGCATCTATCGATCCTATGTGGGTCGGCTTCTAGTAGATCCTATGTTGGTCATCGCTCAGCGATCCTATGTGGTTCAGTGTATTCAGATCTTGAGTGGGTGAGATCCTGTATGGGTCAGTGGGGGTTAGTACCTATCGATTCTGAGTGGGTCAGCAGCAGTGCTTCCTAACAGAATAAGATGATCTAGCTTATGAATAATCATATGTAATTCTGTAATTAATTTATACCTGATTGTGGTATGAGTTTTTATCTTCATGGTGTTACCCATGGGGTACTTCTATCTTCACAGTGTTACCTCTTTGGTAATTCTACCTTCATGGTGTTACTTTCATGGTGTTATCTTCGTGGTGTTACATGTGTCATTCTTCTCTCTTCGTGGTGTTACCTATGTAGTACTTCTATCATCGTGGTGTTAACTATGTGTTACTTCTATCTTCGTGGTGTTACCTCTATGGTACTTCTAAATTCGTGGTGTTACCTTTGTGGTTTTACCTTAGTGGTGTTATTTTCATGGTGTTACCTATGTGGTACTTCTATCTTTGTAGTGTTACCTGTGTGGTAATTCTATCTTCGTGGTGTTACCATCGTGTTACTTTTACCTTCAGGGTGTTACCTTCATGGTGTTACCCACATGGTGTTATCTTCGTGGGGTTACAGGTGTGGTACTTATATTTTCATGTTGTTACATGTGTGGTACTTCTATCTACATGGTGTTACCTATGGGGTACTTCTATCTTCATGGTTTTAACTCTATGGTACTTCTACCTAATGGTGATACCTTCGTGGTGTTACCTTTTTGGTGTTATCTTCGTGGTTTCACCGGTGTGGTACATCTATCTTTGTGGAGTTAAATGTGTGGTACTTCTACCTTCATGGTGTTACCTTTTTGGTATTCTTCCCTCACGTGTAATTAGAGTATATCTTGATAACTTAGTTATATGTATAGGAATATACCTAAGTACGGTTGATGTCTTTATTTGTGGGTTTTCCTTTTTGGAACTCTAGGAGACATACGAGGGTCTCGGTGTCCCAACTGAGTATCATTATACTCACCCCTGCATGGGCTAGGCCCGCACCATTTTGTGTCTTGTACTGATGATGAACAACACTGATCAAGGATGAGAGAGCTTGGACTGGACGGTGCACGGAGGTGGAACATTTTGCATGATGTGATATAGGGCTACTGATCATGAGCTATGCTTACCCTTCAAGTAGGATCCTCAATGGACGATCCAGGAATTGTTTTCCACTTTTCAGTTGTATTTGTGCATTCTAGTTGTACTTGTAATTTTCTGTTGGGCTTGTATTCTGGCCCCATTACATTCATTATTATTTTACTATAGTTTTTTATTTCATAGTTTCTTTTTGTTTAGTTCTTGGAATGTGTGTCTGTACATGATAAAAGGCAATACCTTCCTGTTTGAGGGATACGTCGTTCCTGTGCCAGTCTTCAGCCCATGGATTATGGAAGGCGGGCATGGGGTAGTCACGGCACGGGCCCCAAGATATGGGTCATGAAATTATCTCCATAATATTATTCATATATATATATCATATATATATCTAGTATATATGTATTTATAATATTCCATAACATTTGGAGAAATGAAATGCACCGTTCATAGAGATGGTAAGTCGTATGTACGCATGAATGCTACTTTCAATTCTATTTCATATTTACTAAAATGAATACATAATGATACATATTTATATTATAATTCCAATATAATATCATATTTTATATATGTTACTTAAGTTCATTAACTCTATAATTTATGCAATCCATGTATGAAATGAACAAGTCATATCACTTTGAGGAGGCGAGAGTACGCGCTTCCTCAAATGAAATTATAATGTTTACACATCATTAAAAGAATAAATGTATGTTGTAAAAAAAATAAAGAAGAATAAATACAATATAAATATAATACATATCATATAAATATAGTTTCCTCATAATGGACACCATGATAAGCAGTAGAAGATAATTGAACAATCATCGTTTCCAGAGGCAGTAGTTTGTCGTCCACAGAAACTGTATGTTTAAATCATTAGATGGAGGTGTGTAAGTGTAGTTATAATACATCTCAAAAAAAATCCTAGTATATTGATTATTTAGGTTTTTTATGTAATAAAACAATAATAATATAATAGGGAGTGAATAAGTAGAACACTGGAATAGAACTTTATAGAATACGATACCTCTTAAAAGGGGTAACTCCCTTTGATTTGAACCAAAAGGCTTTCATGAATTTCTTTATGACAAAGGTAAGTCTTCTAGGAGAAAGATAGGGATGTTGGGAGATTATTTTATATGATTTTGGATGATCCAAGGTCCTTAAGAGTTGTGAGTAATGTGTTAGAGGTGTTAACCTTTTATAAAAAGGAGGAGGGGTAATTTAGGAATGTCTTGAACAATTATTTTATTATAAACTGAATTTAGATTTTTGAAAGGTCAAAAACTCATTTTATATAAATATAAGATGATTATTATTCTAAATCCTCTCAATAAAAAAGTTTTAGACATGTTTTGTGTTCAAATTTAACCTTATCATTTAACTTTAACCCTTAGTTAACTAATTTAATTATTACCATGTCTTCTTGTATATTCATAATATATGGTTAATAGAGTTTCCATAAAATGAAAATAGAACATCAAGTGGTTCATTAATGATATTGAAAACATTAACTAAGTCATTTTTACTAATATCATATTTTTTGTACTATTATATAATTTAATAAAATAATTTTTTTTTCAAAACTCATTAATGTCAATTTTTATTCTATTCATATCATGACTTTTTTAAAAAACCATAACAACTTTATTATTTCAAAAAAACATAATAGATTAAAATATAAAAAGTACTAAACATACATAATATTATTTTATTGCATAAAAATATTCAAAATAAATTTACTTTAAAATTTATAATCCCATTTATTTAAATTATTCATTAATAAGGTAATCACTACCTCAACATTTGTTTCACAAATAAATTTATTTGTTTAATCTATAAAAACAATAAATAAAATAACATGATGTAGGATATCTTTTAATATTTATAATAACTGTTTATAGTCTAATATATCACTTATATGACCCCATATACATATTTTTTACAAAATGATACATGTTTATGTAACATTTTTTGTTACTTTAAATTAATTCATATAAAATGTCATCATCATCATCATTAATTTTTTTATTAAAAGGAGCCAAAAAGAAAAGAAAATTGCCACCCCACCCTTCACCGCACTCTATGAAATCATGGAGGCTTGAAGTGGTGAAGCCCTAGGGAATCTCCTTTAATGAGATTTAACCCCTCCGCCTTCAAAATACCCACAATATGCAGACAAAAATCCAACGAGTCATCGAACTCCAATAAATCCAAGTGGTCTGCCACTGTGTTCCCCTCCCTCCAGGTGTGAAGTACCTTTGTTCTATATCTCATAAAACTATTGAATTATCTAATAACATAGCTGATGGACCAAGGCGAATCGCCCTCCCCTTTCAAGGCATTATGGACAATCTGCGAGTCTGTTTCCACTTATGAAATCTCCATCTCCTTTTTCTCACACAATCTGAGCCTAGTGAGAATTGCCAAAGCCTCTGCTTGAAGGGAGGAGCCCTGACCTAGCCGGACTGAGAAAGCCAAAAGGACTGACCCCTTGCCATCACGCACCACCCCTCCTCCCTGCATTGCTCCCATGACACAGGACCCATCCGTATTCAATTTCAACCCATACAAGGGGGGTTGCCAGCAGACCCAATTTTCTGTATTACGAGTGGGTAAAAGAGTTCCATAGGAGCTATCTTTGAATTAGGGTAGAGTAGGGGCCTCCTTCTAGTTTCTCACCACCTTATCCAAGTCCAAAAGCAAATTCTGAGGCAAAAAAATAATGACCGGAGCTGAAATGGACTCACCATCAAAGCTCACTCTGTTCCTCACCTGACAAAGCACCAATCACCCTATATGAAGAACCACAGATCGAGCCAATCGTTCATGGCCTCCCACCCCGAATCTGAGATACCATATGTTGAGAAAAGGAAGGTTGGCCGCAACAGAGGAAGATACCACTGTGAATTCCACAAGAATACTCCACACTTTGAATTCCCATTCACTATCAATGAAAATATGATTCGTGGACTCCACACACAAAGCTGTAGAGCATGGTAAATAAAATAATTACTGAAGTTACTATTCATTATGTCTAAAAAAGGTACCTATTTTCACAATTAATAACACATGATTCCAAATATGGAATCCATTTCTCTGAATTCAAAATATAGAAGTTTCAGTAATTAATTTAAAATTAATTCCCATTGTCAAAATCAAAAACATTTTTTTAAGAAATTATAAGTATCCAAAGATTGACATGTGTTTATGTCCAATTTAAAAGTGAAATTACTTGCAATTAACAAAATTGTATTAAATGAAAAAAATATAACCCAATTACACTATAAAATAAATTAATATTTCAGTCTAACAATATAAATAAATTAGATTAAAAGGCAGATATGAATTAAAATTCATTATTTTTGACTATTCACAACAAAATAAACTTTAGTAGAAAAATACCAAAATTTCATCCAATGAAAATTCTATCGTCTCTATTGTATAAAATAATTATATTTTGTCAAATAAAACATATAAAAGTGTAAAAATTAGATTTAACAATGGTTCTCCATCAAAAGGCGATAAAACAACATTTTTAGAAAAATACTTCCTTTATCCGAAAAAAAATAAATTTATTCTTATATATAGAAAACATATAAGATAAATTTAAAATATTACACCGAATATATATCATATATTTTTCTTTAAATAAAAATCGATAGAGAGTGTTTTGAAAACAAAATTGATACCTCCATTCCAATAGTTATGCATTAACTACCATTTAAAATAATAATAATATTATAGTGTAATTTTTCATTGTAACTCAATGTTATGTGCAATGTAAGATTATGGAGAAGCCTGTTGTTGCTTGTCGAGTACGCTAAGAAGAAAATAATCCCATTTAACCTAAAATTAATATATTTTTCATAAGTATTAATATAATTAAAAAATATATTCTATAAATACCAGGTTTGATACAATGTAAACATTATAAAGTACTGAAGAAAATTATTCTAAAACAAAAATATTATATAATAATGAAAAATTGATGTATGTTTGGTTGATCTAGAGTTTTTTCATGTTAGATCATTTGACCTAAAAATAATTTTCCATGAGTGAATCAGGGGATGATTACATCATACCATCAATGAATCATTTTTTTTATTTTTATTATCATCTTAAGTAAATTCTATCAAAAAATATACATGTCAAAATTCAAGGATTGATATTTTATATCTAGTTCTATAAAATAAATTTAGTTATTTATTATGAAAATATTGGTATAAAAACCGACCAATGATGTCTTATTTCTATCAACAATGTCATGATTTTTGTTTAATGATGACTAATAGAGTGTCTATCTAATAAAAAGAGAATATCTCCCATAACTGTTAATTATGATGTTATTTGAAAAAAAATATTTCATGGAAGGGAAATTGGTAATGTATGTATTAGAGTAGAATAGTCACAATTAATTGAACGAAATTTGTAACACATTATCCATTATAAGGAATAAAACATGACATGGTTTTGATCATAACATAATAGTTTCTAATAATTTTTGGTAGATATTGAAAATGATATTATGAAATGAAGAGACTTATTCTTAACTATGAGATAGAAAATTGTGAGGTAATTTTATCAACCACATAGTGATTCATTAAGAATGAATGATTCTCTATCAGGGTTTGATGGTAATGTTAAAAATACATAGGATCAAGTGATCTACATAAAAATAGGCATGATTTAATAAATTATTCAATAGATTCAAGAGAATATGGTAATTCAGTAGTTAATGATAGTTAAAAAGAAGCTAATTATTTAAATATTCACCAAATTTAGAAACAATTGTCATTGTTTTCTACAATATGTTATAATTAGAGGATATAATATTTGTGGATTAATTGATATGGTATTTAGATAAGTGTATGATGTGATTATGTGGAAACCACATTTCTTTTAGGAGAAACTCCACCAAGGTTTTTCTTAACATAATCGAAGGAACAAATGAAAATTAATTTCAAAGTTAATTGATTATTAAGATTTTTCTGTGGTAGAATCAACATCATTTTAACTAAAAAAAACTATTTTATGTTTAGATTTATTACACCAGGATTTTTTTAAATATAGAAATGTATATAGTTGAATGTTCTATTTATTTGATATGTATTTATTTATTTTATAGAGATATTTTTTTTATTTATAGTCAATTTTCAATTTGGAATATATGTTATTTTGATAGGGATTAAAAAAGACCATCTAGGACATAAGGATCACACAACCATTAATGAACTAATATATATATGAACTACAGTTAACAATATATTGATACATTTTTAAGATAAAAAATTAATTAAGAAATAAAAAGATGAAAATACTAAACCTTATTAGTCTCCAGAGAAATATAGTGTATTTATCATTAATGGGATAGAGGCATCTGAGGACGGAAAAAACAAACATTTATTCATGATTTCAATATTTATTGATATTATTTCCTTGAATTTTATCTTGTATACTTAATAGATTCCCGAACTATCTTCTGACTCCATAAAAATTTTCGATGTTTATAATAAAATAATAATATGTGACATGGTAGAAAAATTATTGAACACCATGGATAAACCCACTTGATAAAATTATTTAGTGAATGTTTTAATCCACTGTATCAATGTGTCTTTAACTCTCTATCACTCATCAATATCATCCTTTTTTCACTTTAGTGATTAATGATTAATGCACCAACAACCATCAAAGAAAACATTTTTGGGAAAGAGATTAAAGATATATTTCGGTCCATGACCACTAATTAACACAAAGTTGTTATCAAATATCTTCATAGGTATCACTAGATATTATAATCTATGTAATGAATATTATTGATAGAAATGTTGTATTAGAAGGGGAAAAAGTTGTTGGAGTACTAATTCACCCCCTATTAGTTTACATCAATTCATTTATGGGAACATAAATTTTAATCATAGACATAGTTCCCTCATAATTATATTATCTATTATTTTATTATAATCATTTTTATTTTTATAATTTTTTATTCATTATAGAGCACATGAATATTTAAATAACATGGATATTTTTATATTTGATGGAAATGTATTTTAATTAGAGACGAGATGAATTATCTATTACTTTTTTATATAATTTTACACACTTGATATTACCCATAGAAGATTCATTATATCTAAATAAAATAAATCTTATCTGCAACTGATCAAAAAAATAATCATGATAGTGAAATAACGTGTAATTCATTTCAAATATCTTCCTCAGAGATGTTTTTTGTGAAATTTATTGGTTCAAAGTTTACCATATAAAAAATTCATAAATTTAAAACTATATATTTATACTAAAAAGGATAAAATAATCTTTATCTAGATTATATCATTAAAATTTTAAGGATTATTAAATGGTTTTGGATAAATCAGTAGAAGAATTTTTTTTCAGGAAAAAAATTTATTTTGGAATAATTAATGGCCATTATAAAAAACATTAGGACTTAATTGCTATGATCACTAATGGGAAAATTTGAATTATTAATTATAAACAATGTTTTATTTTTATATTTACCCAAAATAATAATAACTATAATGATACAATAGTTCTTAAGTACAAGGTTTCTTATTTGGGGAAAATAACCCCTAGATATGACTTTGAAATGAATTTTTAAATTAGGAATTTTTATGAAAATCATAATTTCAAATCCAATCAAAATTAATGTATTAATTTTAAATAATTCAAAATAAAGGAGACATGGTATTTCCCCAGATAGTTTTCCTTTAATGAAAATTAAACAAACTCACTCATGAAATCATCCAAAAAAAGTGATGTCTTAATTATAAATCTCATATATTTATATATATACTTAAATAAATAGAAATTTAATATCTCAACACTTAATTCTAAAAAAATAAAAATATTTAAAGTGAATTTATTTTAAATCTATACAAAATTGAATTATTCAATTCACTCTAATGAATTAATTATATTTACTATATTTGGTGTAATATATTAATATATACACCTATAAATATAATAATAATGATTGAAATAAGATTTTTCTATCACAACATGATACCATTTAATTATGAAAATTTATTGGTTAAGCCAAATTAAAACAATTTTGTACCCATCATTATCCATTGATCTCAGTCTTTTCTGTGAGTTTAGCCACAAATACATTATTTTTCTTCAAATATGAGAAAACCACATATCATAATTGAAAAAGAAATTAAAGAACCATTGAATAATAATGGAACATATAACTGAAGAAAAAATAACCATACAAAGTATTAAATTTTAATGAAACAAGCAAAAGATACTAAATAAGATAAAATAAATCATTTTCTAGATCTATAAATATTGGTATTCTCCATCAATGTATCAAACCATTATCATTGACTCATTTTTTTTTAAAAAAACCCATAAACAATAGGGTTCTTCGTATATCCTTCTTTTAAAACAAACCCCCATCTATAAATTTTTTTCATAAAAATCCTCTTATATATTTATTTAACTAATAACATATTGTATTAAATATATTTACTATAAATTTTTTACGAATATATTATTTTTAAAAAATATATTTTGAAGAAGGATAGGTACTAGTTAATTAATGGATGAAAAATATATAGTTATATTATATGGGATGTGGCTATTTATTGAGAATAATGTTAATAAAACATGTGTCCAACCCCCTCAAGGTTAGAACCTGTGCATTTTTATAGAAATTCTAGTGGATGATCTCAATTGTGTCAATAGATATAGAGAGAGAGAGGTAATAATTGTGGTTGACTACTCATAATGTCATCACCTGCATATGGAATAGGATGGAGTTTATCAACAAGGAGGGTGACACATTGACTCTTTGGGTAAGATGGGTCCTAAGGGACTTCTTTGGTGTAGTTTAGCCTATATTTTTAATAAAAAATCACAACTACAATTTTTTCATCATTATGGGATTATGGAGTGTGCCACTATTCAATGAAAAATAATTCATGGAATGTTTTTATGGATGTTGCAGTTGACTATGTACTGGAGAAGAGGGACCATGTTTTGGTGAAGTAAAAAATGGAAGGAATATATTCACCATGTTGTATAGCTCCAAATTCACTATTTAGAAGACTAATTGTAAAATACATGAGGAACATTTATTTTTGGTTGGTGTTTTAGTGTAATTAGAGAAGGAATTAACACACAATACTTAGAGATGTGGATATGATATAAATACCACTTCACATGGAGTTTGAAATATAGTTGAGTTTAATCCTAACATCAAACATGGATGAAGTAGTAAAGATATTATAGTTGGGGATATTTTGAATTCATTTTTACATGTTTTGAATGTAACAACCCATGCTTCTACGGTACGCTTGTCTTTGAATAATGTGATAGCGTGTGTTGTACGCAACACCGAGTTCTAACACACCATAACTAATCAAACTAGCCATTATGAATAGTAACACCTACTTTTTGAAATTATATATATTTTATATTTGAAAATGGACTTCATTTTTGGATTCGGAATATTGAATTTAGCCTAAGGTGAAATTTTGGTACATTTCGGATAACTTTCATATTTTGATGAATAGTGAAAATTACTAAATTTTAATTAAAAAAAACTTTTTTAATCAAAATAATTAATAGTGATGAATTATGAATTTGAGTGGTTTTAAATTATATTTAGAATATATTTTTACCATTTAATATAATGTTGGTCATTGGACATAATTTTACAATTAAACCGAACATAAACGAGTGTCAATCTTTTGATAGTTATTATCTCTTAAAAACACGCTTTTTGTTTTGACAGCGGGAATTAATTTTAAATTAATTTCTGCCACTTCTGTGTTTTGAATTTAGGAAAATGGATTCCATATTTGGAATCAGGATGTTAAAATTGTGTAAATAGGTAACTTTTATTTTTAGACATTTTGAATAATTACTGCGGTAAATATTTTATTTACCATGGTTAAGGGTAAATCCGGTAAATAAGGGTTAAAAAATAATATTATAATAATACTAAATTACCCTAAAACGTGTCTTAACCCTATTGGTTGATAAATGGTCGACCATGGGAATCTTTGGGTCTATTTTTGGACCCCATGGATCCACTTGTAAGTGATAATGACACTTTATTTTAATTAAGTTAAAATGAATACAAAAATGACACAAGCATATATCTTTTAGAAAAACAATTGTTACATAGGGTTATATATGTTGGATTTTAGATTATAAATATTCATTAGAAAGATAAAACGATTTCCTACATAATCATATTTTATTTATAATTTTTAGACATTAAATAATTTATTTTATTTATGACACAATAATGATGCAGTAATTACTATAATAGTGAAAAATTAAAATAATTGATATTATAAATACCCAAATAAATATAATATGAAACTTTTAATGAATTAAACTAATTTTCTAGGATAATATGATATATTAGGATTTATTTAATTGACTTTTTTCTAAGTAATCAATCTGTTATGAGTTTCACAAAAATCAACTATTGAATAGTGTCAAAATTGACATAAAAGAGTTCTTAAAACAAATATTATATTATTAATTGATATTAAATTCCTAAAAAATCTAAGTTTAGGCCAAGAGACTTATATCATGATAGGTTAATCATTAATGTACCACTTGGGGGTCGCTTGGATGTATATAGTAAGTTTATTAACCATATTATATAAAAATACAAAGAGACATTGTAAAAGTGAAACTAATTAACTTAGAGTTAATACATAAAGATAAGGTTAATATAAGTACCAAAACCTGTCTAAATTCTATTGGTTTAGTGGTTTTCGACCTATCCCCACCTTAACCTTTGAATAATATGCTTTGGAGCCATTAGAAACCGAATATGAATTTATTATAAATTAATATTTCTAGCTTTTCCAAAGGTGCCCCTCACCCCTCTTATAAAAGGGCACTCCTCCTTCTCATTTCTTCACACCTTCAAAGCCTTTTGGTTCGGCCAAACTCTGCCCAAATACTCTCCCAACATACCTCAATACAACCTAGAGGCCTTAGTTTTATCAGAAAGCCAACCTAAGGAGCCATTTTGATCAAATCAAAAGGAAGAACCCGAAGAAGAGGTAATGATTTCACCACCCTTCTCCAAGTTCATTTCTTCTTCCACTTATTCTTCCTTTGTTCTTACCATTCTAAAATAATAACTCCAGTATCTCACATATACTGTGATGTTATTATAAATATGGTACAACCATATTCAGTATTCTATCCACCCTTTGAATAACATGTCACCATACGTGCGTACGTACGGACTACCGTCTCCACGTCGCGGTGTAATTGTTATTCAATATAATATTATTTGGATGAGTATAATAATGATGTGTAACTCATGTAAATAATAAATATAACATGTTAATGATTCTGTATATATGATATACCATCCATTTATATATTATTTTAATATCAAAAGAATGATATTGTCGCTCGTGCGTACGTACGGACTGCCGTCTCCACGAACGCGATGAGATTCATTCTCCATCGTATCCATTTAAGTATAATTATCATTTGATGATTTAAAAATGATGTTTAAGGACTAGATATCATTCTGTATATGAATAAGATACAACAACCATGGCTTATGTAACAAAACATATAAAAGAAAATGAGTAAGTTAACTCCCGAAACGATGACAATTCTAAGATATTATTAACAAATCAATGTTAAAAGATCATATATGATATCATATTATTATATATGATTCTTGTATAATTTAATAACAACTATTTCACCATTATACAGGAGGTTAACCTACCCCAAACAAGGAAAAGTACAAGGTAAGGGTTTACTTTACAACCTCTTCATTATCCAAGGTTGTTTATACGTAATAATCTACTGGGATCTCTTTATCATCCACATCCATGTTTCTTAAAAATGCATTTCAAAACATTTTTACTATTTACTAGAATATGAGTTAAAGTCATTTATACCCTTTTTGACTTTTATAAGTGGTTTATAAAGGAATCTTTTGGTCATTTTCAAAACAAGGTCCTTTTTAACCTTTTCGACAGAATTAAGGTAAGAATGTTTTTTTAACTTATACGGCGGGTGCGGCTATTTTCCGCCGTTATAAAATCTTCAAAGCTTCCCTTACAAGCTTATAAGAATATTTTCAAAGAAAATGTTTTATTTTATATGGATCTTAAATTATTTCAAAATAAAAGGAGATATTTCTTTAAAAAGAATTTTGATTTCATCTATGTCAACATCCTTTGATGGATTTTAAGATTATTTGAAGTTGATTTATTATGATACAAAACTTCTATATTGTATTGAAGGTTTTGTGATATGTTTGACTGTGGATGTGCTATTTTTATACCATTCATAGTTTATGGTGAAAGTATTGACATTTCGTATGCTAGTTTTAATACGAATGTTTATGTTATGTTTAAACCTTTTCATATGGGAATGCATTGGACTTAATATGTGACGGGTGGAGCCCGCTATAGCTCCTCGATGCATCGGTAGGTCTCATGAGACAAACTAGTGTCTTGGCACAAGGCCTTGAAAAAATCTTATTTGTAGTCTTGGCACGAGGCCTTGGCTATGTGGTTATGATAGTCTGGCATTATGCATTCCAACATTATGAAAGTGGTTATTGATTTTTGCATGTGATTATTCGATTAGTAGAATATCCATGTGAATAAGTAAATGGAATTATTTCATTTTATTTATGCCATACCATGTTGAAAGTTCATATTTAAAAGGATTTTGTTTTAGTTATACATTTCCTTAAATGTTTATTCTTATTTATGAATGTTTCCGCTATATTGTTATCCTTACTGGGAATTTGAGCTCACCCCTTTTCTATGTTTTATTTTTCCCAGGATGTGAAGAAGTAAGTTATGAATGACCTGCAGGGATTTTTATGAGGGGTTAATAGTGTGGATTGTGGAAACATTATGTTGTTGTAGTAGTTTTTCATTTTATGATGTAATGTAAATTTATGAATATATCTAGTGTTTCCAAGGCTACTAAACCAATCGGTCTTTCGAGATTTGATCTTTCTTGTGATCATGCCAATGTTATGTAATAATGCACCGACTCTGGGTAACTGGGGTTGGGGCGTTATAGTTGGTATCAGAGGAAGTTTAGTACAAACCTTGGAAGCTAGATTTAGATAAACTCTGATTAGAGCACGTAGACCTAAGATGAACTTTGAGGATTAGTATAGAAGAACTTCCTAGAATTTTGGTATTGTAGAGATTTTGTGAGTTTTCCGAGCAATACATCCATGTCTGGATACGAGCAGGTAGAGGCGGCTCTGGCACAGATGTACCTAGGGGTAAAACCCGAAAACACCGCTTTGAGCTAGACTCGAACGGGAACTGGTGCACGACAACGGGCCTTGCTGCACTCTTGGTTACGACACTCCCGGGGGATATGCTTAGGATAAATCTCACTATCTTTACAAATCATTATGAAGGGTTTATGAGTATATACTTCCTCAAAGAAAACATTTTTATGATTATGGATTATATCCATAAATAGTTCAATTTATGTTAAGTGTTTTATAAGTATGGGATTATGTATTTTGATTGATAAACTGATCTAGTTTATGCCATTGTTTAGAAATGGCGCCTAGTGGAAGAAATGGAAACCGTATCAATGCACGCACTCCATGTAGGGATTGCCCTCCTGCTCAAGATAATTATAGTGGGGCTGGTGATGCAACTGGTGCTGATCAGCTAATCACCATACTGGGACAACTTACTCAGGTTATGAATAATAACCTTACCCGTATGGAGCACCCTGATCCGCAGCGTGGAGGATCAATGATAGATCGATTCACGAGGCAACAACCACCAACGTTCAATGGGAATACAAATCCCTTAGTAGCTGAGCAATGAATATTTTCCCTAGAGAAAATATTTCAGGCTTTGGGGAGCAGTGAAAGGGAAAAAGTTATCATGGTAGTTTACCGCCTCACTGGAGATGCTGATCAATGGTGGTCATTGATTCAGAACATGAAGGAAGATGATGAAGTATCAAATATGGAATGGAGGGAGTTCAAAGATCTGTTTTTAGAAAAATACTTCCCTCGCGACCATCGAGCAGATATGGAAAGGTAATTTCTGAGTCTGAGACAGAAGGAGGATGAGAATGTCACAAAGTATGAGGCTAACTTTACAAGGTTAGCGAGGTATGCTGGAGATTATATTCACAACCCAAGAAGTAATATTGATCGTTTCTTTGATGGGTTAAAACCATTTCTCCGTCGAGCATTAGTCTCACAATCCTTTTCATCGTACGAAGACATTGTCTCATGTGCTATCAAGACCGAAAAGGAATTCTCTAAGTCTTATGACTTTAAAGCAAAGCAAGAGAAGAAGAGACCTTCTGATCAATCTGGGAATGGAAATAAGGGGAAGAAAGGAAAGGTTGAATATCCATCATGTGGTAAATGTGGGAAGAAACACCCCGGTACTTGCTTGAAGGGAATGGGAGTCTGTTACAAGTGTAGTGAAAAAGGACACCAAGCTCATGATTGCAAGGGGAAGAAGGAAGATACCAACGTTCAGTGCTACAATTGCAGGGAGATGGGGCATTATGCAAATGCATGCCCTAAGCGTCAGGAGAACTTACCTCAGAAAAGGCCAAGGGATCAAGGCCAGGCTTATGCTATCACTACTGCAGAGGTAGAAGCTCCAAAAGACGTGGTGGCAGGTAATTTAATGGTTTCCTCAAGTTTAGCAAATGCATTATTTGATTCTGGATCATCGCATTGTTTCATATCTTCCCAGTTTGCTAAGAAAATTAGATATTTCCAATTTGATTTAATAAGGGAGTTGTCAGTTAAAACTCCTAAGGGAAGTATCATTGCAACAAAGTTTTGTGAATCAGTCCCCATTAGAGCACATAAATTTTCTTTATCTGCTGATCTCATCGTCATACCTATGATTGAGTTTGATATAATCCTCGGTATGGACTGGCTTTCGGACTATGATGCGAAGATTTATTGTAAGAAGAAAGAGGTTAAGATTCTTGATGATAATGATAAGGAGCACCTTATTTTTAGAGTAGAATCGTCACCACCTAATTCTTATTTAGATCCACCCCCAGTAGCTCAACTAAATTCAATTATTGGGGAGGAAGAGAATGAAGTAACTATCGGTGAGGAAAGGAATGTTCAAATAGAGGATGTACCTGTTGTGAAAGAATTTGTAGATGTATTTCCGGAAGATTTACCTGGACATCCTCCAGAATGAGAAGTTGAGTTTTCCATTGATTTGATTCCTGGATCAAGGCCTATATCGAAGACCCCTTATAGAATGGACACAATAGAGTTAGTCGAACTAAAGAAACAACTAGATAAATTGAGTAATAATGAATTTATTCGCCCTAGTGTTTCTCCATGGGGAGCCCCTGTTCTTTTTGTTAAAAAGAAAGATGGATCTATGAGGTTATGTATCGACTACAGGGAGATCAATGCTATAACGATAAAGAACAAGTATCCCCTACCTCGTACTGATGATTTATTTGACCAACTGCATGGAGCTCAATACTTTTCAAAGATTGACCTTCGATCTGGATACCATCAGTTGTGTGTGAAGAAGGAAGACATTCCGAAGACAGCATTTCGAACCAGGTATGGGCATTACGAGTTTACTGTAATGCCGTTTGGATTGACTAATGCACCCTCTGTATTCATGGATCTGATGAATAGAGTTTTCAAGGAGTATCTCGATGAATTTGTGGTGGTATTTATTGATGATATCTTGGTATAATCTAAAACCTACGAAGATCATGAAAATCACTTGCGCATTATCTTGAAGACTCTGAGGATGCATGAATTATATGGGAAGTTTAGCAAGTGTGAATTCTGGCTTCAGGAGATTTCTTTTCTTAGCCATATTGTCTCTAAAGATGGAATCTTTGTTGATCCTTCTAAGACCAAAGCAATCCAAGAATGGCCAGCACCTACGAGTATAACTGAGGTACGTAGTTTTATTGGTTTGGCAGGTTATTATCGACGTTTCGTCCAGAATTTTGCCCGATTGGCTAACCCATTAACGAATCTCACACGTAAAGGGGTTAAATTTGTTTGGACAAAAGAGTGTGAAGAATGTTTCGAAGAACTGAAGAGAAGATTAGTCAATGCTCCTATATTGACTCTACCATCGGGGAATGATGGGTTCGTTATTTATAGTGATGCATCGAAGAAAGGACTTGGCTGTGTTCTTATGCAGAATGATAGAGTTATTGCCTATGCATCACGAAAGTTGAAAATTCATGAACAAAACTATCCTACTCATGATCTCGAGTTAGCAGCAGTGATCTTTGCTTTGAAGATATGGAGGCACTACCTCTATGGTGAAAAATGTGAGATTTATACTGATCACAAGAGTTTGAAGTATATTTTCTCACAAAAAGAACTCAACATGAGGCAAAGGAGAGGCTTGAATTACTCAAGGATTATGATTGTACGATACACTACCACCCAGGGAAGGCAAACAAGGTGGCAGATGATTTGAGTAGAAAAGACCATGGAGTTTTGAACAATATGAGAATTGAAAGGGATCTAATTTTTATGGATCTAGTGAAGATGGACATGGGAATAACCAGGGAAGGTGAAACATCAATGCTTTTTAAAATGGTTGCTAAACCTTCTTTACTAGAAAGGATTAAGAGTTCTCAGACCGATGATGAAGAATTCCAAAAGAAGATTAAAGCTGTGAATGATGGGAGATTGAGAGACTTTGTGTATGAAGATGGAATTTTGAAATTCGGGAAGAGACTTTGTGTTCCCAATATACCTGATCTAAAAAGGGAATTGCTGGATGATGCTCATAGTTCCAATTTCTCTATACACCCTGGGAGCACCAAAATGTATAGAGATTTGAAGGAACATTTTTGGTGGGACAACATGAAGAGGGAGATTGCTGATTTTGTGTCAAGATGTATGGTTTGTCAACAAGTGAAAGCTGGAAGGCAACAGCCTGGAGGAGTCATGCAACCTCTTCCCATACCGGAGTGGAAATGGGACAATGTTACGATGGACTTTGTCATGGGGCTACCGAAGACTCCTAGAAGGAACGATGAAATATGGGTTATTGTTGATCGTCTTACCAAGTCAACACATTTTCTTGCTATAAGAGAAGATCTACCCCTGGAACGTCTAGAAAGACTATACATTAATGAAGTTGTGAGACTTCATGGTGTACCCCTATAGATTGTTTCTGATCGTGATCCCCGTTTTACTTCAAGATTTTGGAAAAGTCTTCAGAAATCCCTGGATACTGAACTTCATTTGAGCACTGCTTACCACCCTCAGACAGACGGACAATCAGAACGGACTATTCAAACCTTTGAAGACATGTTGAGATCTTGCTCACTTGACTTTCAGGGTGTGTGGGATCAATATTTACCTCTGGTAGAATTTTCCTATAACAATAGCTTCCATTCGAGTATTCAGATGGCACCATATGAAGCGTTATACGAAAAGAGATGTCGTACACCAACCTGTTGGGATGACGTTGGTGAAAGAAAACTTGTAGGCCCAGAACTGGTGGAGGAAATGGTGGAAAAGGTGAAAGTAATCCAAAATCACATCAAAGCATCTCAAAGTAGGCAGAAGAGCTATGCCGATAATCGAAGGAAGGATTTGGAATTTCAGGTCGGTGATCATGTTTTCCTAAAGGGATCTCCATGGAAGGGAGTCATATGTTTTGGTAAGAAAGGTAAATTGAGTCCCAGGTACATCGGACCTTTCGAAATTCTAGAACGAATTGGGGCTGTAGCTTACCGATTGGCAATGCCGCCAAGTCTCTCCAAAGTTCACGATGTGTTCCACGTATCTCTGTTGAGAAAATACATGCCTGACCCAACGCATGTACTCACCTATGAGGAATTAGAACTGGAACCCAATCTGTCTTATTGTGAAGAGCCCGTCAAGATTCTTGATACGAGAGAACAAGTGCTGAGAAACCGGACGACGCGTCTGGTAAAAGTTTTGTGGAGAAACCATAAGATGGAAGAGGCAACGTGGGAACCCGAGGAACTTATGATGAAGAACCACCAGAGTCTTTTTATGCAGTAATACCCTAGAAATTGCGAGGACGCAATTATTTGAAGGAGGGGAGAATGTAACACCCCAAGCTTCTACGGTACGCTTCTCTTTGAATAATGTGATAGCGTGTGTTGTACGCAACACCGAGTTCTAACACACCATAACTAATAAAACTAGCCGTTATGAATAGTAACACCTACTTTTTGAAATTATATATATTTTATATTTGAAAATGGACTTCATTTTTGGATTCGGAATATCGAATTTAGCCTAAGGTGAAATTTTGGTACATTTCGGATAACTTTCATATTTTGATGAATAGTGAAAATTACTAAATTTTAATTAAAAACAACTTTTTTAATCAAAATAATTAATAGTGATAAATTATGAATTTGAGTGGTTTTAAAGTATATTTAGAATATATTTTTACCATTTAATATAATGTTGGTCATTGGACATAATTTTACAATTAAACCGAACATAAGCGAGTGTCAATCTTTTGATAGTTATTATCTCTTAAAAACACGCTTTTTGTTTTGACAGCGGGAATTAATTTTAAATTAATTTTTGCCACTTCTGTGTTTTGAATTTAGGAAAATGGATTCCATATTTGGAATCAGGATGTTCAAATTGTGTAAATAGGTAACTTTTATTTTTAGACATTTTGAATAATTACTGCGGTAAATATTTTATTTACCATGGTTAAGGGTAAATCCGGTAAATAAGGGTTAAAAAATAATATTATAATAATACTAAATTACCCTAAAACGTGTCTTAACCCTATTGGTTGATACATGGTCGACCATGGGAATCTTTGGGTCTTTTTTGGGACCCCATGGATCCACTTGTAAGTGATAATGACACTTTATTTTAATTAAGTTAAAATGAATACAAAAATGACACAAGCATATATCTTTTAGAAAAACAATTGTTACATAGGGTTATATATGTTGGATTTTAGATTATAAATATTCATTAGAAATCTAAAAAGCTTTCCTACATAATGATATTTTATTTATAATTTTTAGACAATAAATAATTTATTTTATTTATGACACAATAATGATGCAGTAATTACTATAATAGTGAAAAATTAAAATAATTGATATTATAAATACCCAAATAAATATAATATGAAACTTTTAATGAATTAAAATAATTTTCTAGGATAATATGATATATTAGGATTGATTTAATTGACTTTGTTCGAAGTAATAAATCTGTTATGAGTTTCACAAAAATCAACTATTGAATAGTGTCAAAATTGACATAAAAGAGTTCTTAAAACAAATATTATATTATTAATTGATATTAAATTCCTAAAAAATATAAGGTTCCCCCAAGAGACTTATATCATGATAGGTTCATAATTAATGTACCACTTGGGGGTCTCTTGGATGTATATAGTAAGTTTATTAACCATATTATATAAAAATACAAAGAGACATTGTAAAAGTGAAACTAATTAACTTAGAGTTAATACTTAAAGATAAGGTTAATATAAGTACCCAAACCTGTCTAAATTCTATTGGTTGAGTGGTTTTCGACCTATCCCCACCTTAACCTTTGAATAATATTCTTTGGAGCCATTAGAAACCGAATATGAATTTATTATAAATTAATATTTCTAGCTTTTCCAAAGGTGCCCCTCACCCCTCTTATAAAAGGGCACTCCTCCTTCTCATTTCTTCACACCTTCAAAGCCTTTTTGTTCGGCCAAACTCTGCCCAAATACTCTCCCAACATCCCTCACTACAACCTAGAGGCCTTAGTTTGATCAGAAAGCCAACCTAAGGAGCCCTTTTGATCAAATCAAAAGGAAGAACCCGAAGAAGAGGTAATGATTTCACCACCCTTCTCCAAGTTCATTTCTTCTTCCACTTCATCTTCCTTTGTTATTACCATTCTAAAATAATAACTCCAGTATCTCACATATACTGTGATGTTATTATAAATATGGTACAACCATATTCAGTATTCTATCCACCCTTTGAATAACATGTCACCATACGTGCGTACGTACGGACTACCGTCTCCACGTCGTGGTGTAATTGTTATTCAATATAATATTATTTGGATGGGTATAATAATGATGTGTAACTCATGTAAATAATAAATATAACATGTTAATGATTCTGTATATATGATATACCATCCATTTATATATTATTTTAATATCAAAAGAATGATATTGTCGCTCGTGCGTACGTACGGACTACCGTCTCCACGAACGCGATGAGATTCATTCTCCATCGTATCCATTTAAGTATAATTATCATTTGATGATTTAAAAATGATTTTTAAGGACTAGATATCATTCTGGATATGAATAAGATACAACAACCATGGCTTATGTAACAAAACATATAAAAGAAAATGAGTAAGTTAACTCCCGAAACGACGATAATTCTAAGATATTATTAACAAATCAATGTTAAAAGATCATATATGATATCATATTATTATATATGATTCTTGTATAATTTAATAACAACTATTTCACCATTATACAGGAGGTTAACCTACCCCAACCAAGGAAAAGTACAAGGTAAGGGTTTACTTTACAACCTCTTCATTATCCAAGGTTGTTTATACGTAATAATCTACTGGGATCTCTTTATCATCCACATCCATGTTTCTTAAAAATGCATTTCAAAACATTTTTACTATTTACTAGAATATGAGTTAAAGTCATTTATACCCTTTTTGACTTTTATAAGTGGTTTATAAAGGAATCTTTCGGTCGTTTTCAAAACAAGGCCCCTTTTAACCTTTTCGACAGAATTAAGGTAAGAATGTTTTTTTAACTTATACGGCGGGTGCGGCTATTTTCCACCGTTATAAAATCTTCAAAGGTTCCCTTACAAGCTTATAAGAATATTTTCAAAGAAAATGTTTTATTTTATATGGATCTTAAATTATTTCAAAATAAAAGGAGATATTTCTTTAAAAAGAATTTTGATTTCATCTATGTCAACATCCTTTGATGGATTTTAAGATTATTTGAAGTTGATTTATTATGATACAAAACTTATATATTGTATTGAAGGTTTTGTGATATGTTTGACTGTGGATGTGCTATTTTTATACCATTCATAGTTTATGGTGAAAGTATTGACATTTCGTATGCTAGTTTTAATACGAATGTTTATGTTATGTTTAAACCTTTTCATATGGGAATGCGTTGGACTTAATATGTGACGGGTGGAGCCCGCTATAGCTCCTCGATGCATCGGTAGGTCTCATGAGACAAACTAGTGTCTTGGCACAAGGCCTTGACAAAATCTTATTTGTAGTCTTGGCACGAGGCCTTGGCTATGTGGTTATGATAGTCTGGCATTATGCATTCCAACATTATGAAAGTGGTTATTGATTTTTGCATGTGATTATTCGATTAGTAGAATATCCATGTGAATAAGTAAATGGCATTATTTCATTTTATTTATGCCATACCATGTTGAAAGTTCATATTTAAAAGGCTTTTGTTTTAGTTATACATTGCCTTAAATGTTTATTCTTATTTATGAAAGTTTCCGCTATATTGTTATCCTTACTGGGCATTTGAGCTCACCCCTTTTCTATGTTTTATTTTTCCCAGGATGTGAAGAAGTAAGTTATGAATGACCTGCAGGGATTTTTATGAGGGGTTAATAGTGTGGATTGTGGAATCATTATGTTGTTGTAGTAGTTTTTCATTTTATGATGTAATGTAAAACTTATGAATATATCTAGTGTTTCCAAGGCTACAAAACCAATCGGTATTTCGAGATTTGATCTTTCTTGTGATCATGCCAATGTTATGTAATAATGCACCGACTCTGGGTAACTGGGGTCGGGGCGTTACAGTTGGTATCAGAGGAAGTTTAGTACAAACCTTGGAAGCTAGATTTAGATAAACTCTGATTAGAGCACGTAGACCTAAGATGAACTTTGAGGATTAGTATAGAAGAACTTCCTAGAATTTTGGTATTGTAGAGATTTTGTGAGTTTTCCGAGCAATACATCCCTGTCTGGATACGAGCAGGTAGAGGCGGCTCTGGCACAGATGTACCTAGGGGTAAAACCCGAAAACACCGCTTTGAGCTAGACTCGAACGGGAACTGGTGCACGACAACGGGCCTTGCTGCACTCTTGGTTACGACACTCCCGGGGGATATGCTTAGGATAAATCTCACTATCTTTACAAATCATTATGAAGGGTTTATGAGTATATACTTCCTCAAAGAAAACATTTTTATGATTATGGATTATATCCATAAATAGTTCAATTTATGTTAAGTGTTTTATAAGTATGGGATTATGTATTTTGATTCATAAAATGATCTAGTTTATGCCATTGTTTAGAAATGGCGCCTAGTGGAAGAAATGGAAACCGTATCAATGCACGCACTCCATGTAGGGATTGCCCTCCTGCTCAAGATAATTATAGTGGGGCTGGTGATGCAACTGGTGCTGATCAGCTAATCACCATACTTGGACAACATACTTAGGTTATGAATAATAACCTTACCCGTATGGAGCAGCCTGATCCGCAGCGTGGAGGATCAATGATAGATCGATTCATGAGGCAACAACCACCAACGTTCAATGGGAATACAAATCCCTTAGTAGCTGAGCAATGAATATTTTCCCTAGAGAAAATATTTCAGGCTTTGGGGAGCAGTGAAAGGGAAAAAGTTATCATGGTAGTTTACCGCCTCACTGGAGATGCTGATCAATGGTGGTCATTGATTCAGAACATGAAGGAAGATGATGAAGTATCAAATATGGAATGGAGGGAGTTCAAAGATCTGTTTTTAGAAAAATACTTCCCTCGCGACCATCGAGCAGATATGGAAAGGCAATTTCTGAGTCTGAGATAGAAGGAGGATGAGAATGTCACAAAGTATGAGGCTAAATTTACAAGGTTAGCGAGGTATGCTGGAGATTATATTCGCAACCCAAGAAGTAATATTGATCGTTTCTTTGATGGGTTAAAACCATTTCTCCGTCGAGCATTAGTCTCACAATCCTTTTCATCGTACGAAGACATTGTCTCATGTGCTATCAAGACCGAAAAGGAATTCTCTAAGTCTTATGACTTTAAAGCAAAGCAAGAGAAGAAGAGACCTTCTGATCAATCTGGGAATGGAAATAAGGGGAAGAAAGGAAAGGTTGAATATCCATCATGTGGTAAATGTGGGAAGAAACACCCCGGTACTTGCTTTAAGGGAATGGGAGTCTGTTACAAGTGTAGTGAAAAAGGCCACCAAGCTCATGATTGCAAGGGGAAGAAGGAAGATACCAACGTTCAGTGCTACAATTGCAGGGAGATGGGGCATTATGCAAATGCATGCCCTAAGCGTCAGGAGAACTTACCTCAGAAAAGGCCAAGGGATCAAGGCCAGGCTTATGCTATCACTACTGCAGAGGTAGAAGCTCCAAAAGACGTGGTGGCAGGTAATTTAATGGTTTCCTCAAGTTTAGAAAATGCATTATTTGATTCTGGATCATCGCATTGTTTCATATCTTCCCAGTTTGCTAAGAAAATTAGATATTTCCAATTTGATTTAATAAGGGAGTTGTCGGTTAAAACTCCTAAGGGAAGTATCATTGCAACAAAGTTTTGTGAATCAGTCCCCATTAGAGCACATAAATTTTCTTTATCTGCTGATCTCATCGTCATACCTATGATTGAGTTTGATATAATCCTCGGTATGGACTGGCTTTCGGACTATGATGCGAAGATTTATTGTAAGAAGAAAGAGGTTACGATTCTTGATGATAATGATAAGGAGCACCTTATTTTTAGAGTAGAATCGTCACCACCTAATTCTTATTTAGATCCACCCCCAGTAGCTCAACTAAATTCAATTATTGGGGAGGAAGAGAATGAAGTAACTATCGGTGAGGAAAGGAATGTTCAAATAGAGGATGTACCTGTTGTGAAAGAATTTGTAGATGTATTTCCGGAAGATTTACCTGGACATCCTCCAGAACGAGAAGTTGAGTTTTCCATTGATTTGATTCCTGGATCAAGGCCTATATCGAAGACCCCTTATAGAATGGCCACTGTAGAGTTAGTCGAACTAAAGAAACAACTAGAGGAATTGAGTAATAATGAATTTATTCGCCCTAGTGTTTCTCCATGGGGAGCCCCTGTTCTTTTTGTTAAAAAGAAAGATGGATCTATGAGGTTATGTATCGACTACAGGGAGATCAATGCTATAACGATAAAGAACAAGTATCCCCTACCTCGTATTGATGATTTATTTGACCAACTGCATGGAGCTTAATACTTTTCAAAGATTGACCTTCGATCTGGATACCATCAGTTGTGTGTGAAGAAGGAAGACATTCCGAAGACAGCATTTCGAACTAGGTATGGGCATTACGAGTTTACTGTAATGCCGTTTGGATTGACTAATGCACCCTCTGTATTCATGGATCTGATGAATAGAGTTTTCAAGGAGTATCTCGATGAATTTGTGGTGGTATTTATTGATGATATCTTGGTATAATCTAAAACCTACGAAGATCATGAAAATCACTTGCGCATTATCTTAAAGACTCTGAGGAGGCATGAATTATATGGGAAGTTTAGCAAGTGTGAATTCTGGCTTCAGGAGATTTCTTTTCTTGGCCATATTGTCTCTAAAGATGGAATCTCTGTTGATCCTTCTAAGACCAAAGAAATCCAAGAATGGCCAGCACCTACGAGTATAACTGAGGTACGTAGTTTTATTGGTTTGGAAGGTTATTATCGACGTTTCGTCCAGAATTTTGCCCGATTGGCTAACCCATTAACGAAGCTCACACGTAAAGGGGTTAAATTTGTTTGGACAAAAGAGTGTGAAGAATGTTTCGAAGAACTGAAGAGAAGATTAGTCAATGCTCCTATATTGACTCTACCATCGGGGAATGATGGGTTCGTTATTTATAGTGATGCATCGAAGAAAGGACTTGGCTGTGTTTTTATGCAGAATGATAGAGTTATTGCCTATGCATCACGAAAGTTGAAAATTCATGAACAAAACTATCCTACTCATGATCTCGAGTTAGCAGCAGTGATCTTTGCTTTGAAGATATGGAGGCACTACCTCTATGGTGAAAAATGTGAGATTTATACTGATCCCAAGAGTTTGAAGTATATTTTCTCACAAAAAGAACTCAACATGAGGCAAAGGAGATGGCTTGAATTACTCAAGGATTATGATTGTACGATACACTACCACCCAGGGAAGGCAAACAAGGTGGTAGATGCTTTGAGTAGAAAAGACCATGGAGTTTTGAACAATATGAGAATTGAAAGGGATACAATTTTTATGGATCTAGTGAAGATGGACATGGGAATAACCAGGGAAGGTGAAACATCAATGCTTTTTCAAATGGTTGCCAAACCATCTTTACTAGAAAGGATTAAGAGTTCTCAGACCGATGATGAAGAATTCCAAAAGAAGATTAAAGCTGTGAATGATGGGAGATTGAGAGACTTTGTGTATGAAGATGGAATTTTGAAATTCGGGAAGAGACTTTGTGTTCCCAATATACCTGATCTAAAAAGGGAATTGCTAGATGATGCTCATAGTTCCAATTTCTCTATACACCCTGGGAGCACCAAAATGTATAGAGATTTGAAGGAACATTTTTGGTGGGACAACATGAAGAGGGAGATTGCTGATTTTGTGTCAAGATGTATGGTTTGTCAACAAGTGAAAGCTGGAAGGCAACAGCCTGGAGGAGTCATGCAACCTCTTCCCATACCGGAGTGGAAATGGGACAATGTTACGATGGACTTTGTCATGGGGCTACCGAAGACTCCTAGAAGGAACGATGCAATATGGGTTATTGTTGATCGTCTTACCAAGTCAACACATTTTCTTGCTATAAGAGAAGATCTACCCCTGGAACGTCTAGCAAGACTATACATTAATGAAGTTGTGAGACTTCATGGTGTACCCCTATAGATTGTTTCTGATCGTGATCCCCGTTTTACTTCAAGATTTTGGAAAAGTCTTCAGAAATCCCTGGATACTGAACTTCATTTGAGCACTGCTTACCACCCTCAGACAGACGGACAATCAGAACGGACTATTCAAACCTTAGAAGACATGTTGAGATCTTGCTCACTTGACTTTCAGGGTGTGTGGGATCAATATTTACCTCTGGTAGAATTTTCCTATAACAATAGCTTCCATTCGTGTATTCAGATGGCACCATATGAAGCGTTATACGGAAAGAGATGTCGTACACCAACCTGTTGGGATGACGTTGGTGAAAGAAAACTTGTAGGCCCAGAACTGGTGGAGGAAATGGTGGAAAAGGTGAAAGTAATCCAAAATCACATCAAAGCATCTCAAAGTAGGCAGAAGAGCTATGCCGATAATAGAAGGAAGGATTTGGAATTTCAGGTCGGTGATCATGTTTTCCTAAAGGTATCTCCATGGAAGGGAGTCATACGTTTTGGTAAGAAAGGTAAATTGAGTCCCAGGTACATCGGACCTTTCGAAATTCTAGAACGAATTGGGGCTGTAGCTTACCGATTGGCAATGCCGCCAAGTCTCTCCAAAGTTCACGATGTGTTCCACGTATCTCTGTTGAGAAAATACATGCCTGACCCAACGCATGTACTCACCTATGAGGAATTAGAACTGGAACCCAATCTGTCTTATTGTGAAGAGCCCGTCAAGATTCTTGATACGAGAGAACAAGTGCTGAGAAACCGGACGACGCGTCTGGTAAAAGTTTTGTGGAGAAACCATAAGATGGAAGAGGCAACGTGGGAACCCGAGGAACTTATGATGAAGAACCACCAGAGTCTTTTTATGCAGTAATACCCTAGAAATTGCGAGGACTCAATTATTTTAAGGAGGGGAGAATGTAACACCCCAAGCTTCTACGGTACGCTTCTCTTTGAATAATGTGATAGCGTGTGTTGTACGCAACACCGAGTTCTAACACACCATAACTAATAAAACTAGCCGTTATGAATAGTAACACCTACCTTTTGAAATTATATATATTTTATATTTGAAAATGGACTTCATTTTTGGATTCGGAATATCGAATTTAGCCTAAGGTGAAATTTTGGTACATTTCGGATAACTTTCATATTTTGATGAATAGTGAAAATTACTAAATTTTAATTAAAAACAACTTTTTTAATCAAAATAATTAATAGTGATAAATTATGAATTTGAGTGGTTTTAAAGTATATTTAGAATATATTTTTACTATTTAATATAATGTTGGTCATTGGACATAATTTTACAATTAAACCGAACATAAACGAGTGTCAATCTTTTGATAGTTATTATCTCTTAAAAACACGCTTTTTGTTTTGACAGCGGGAATTAATTTTAAATTAATTTCTGCCACTTCTGTGTTTTGAATTTAGGAAAATGGATTCCATATTTGGAATCAGTATGTTCAAATTGTGTAAATAGGTAACTTTTATTTTTAGACATTTTAAATAATTACTGCGGTAAATATTTTATTTACCATGGTTAAGGGTAAATCCGGTAAATAAGGGTTAGAAAATAATATTATAATAATACTAAATTACCCTAAAACGTGTCTTGACCCTATTGGTTGATACATGGTCGACCATGGGAATCTTTGGGTCTTTTTTGGGACCCCATGGATCCACTTGTAAGTGATAATGACACTTTATTTTAATTAAGTTAAAATGAATACAAAAATGACACAAGCATATATCTTTTAGAAAAACAATTGTTACATAGGGTTATATATGTTGGATTTTAGATTATAAATATTCATTAGAAAGCTAAAACGATTTCCTACATAATTATAGTTTATTTATAATTTTTAGACATTAAATAATTTATTTTATTTATGACACAATAATGATGCAGTAATTACTATAATAGTGAAAAATTAAAATAATTGATATTATAAATACCCAAATAAATATAATATGAACCTTTTAATGAATTAAAATAATTTTCTAGGATAATATGATATATTAGGATTGATTTAATTGACTTTGTTCGAAGTAATCAATCTGTTACGAGTTTCACAAAAATCAACTATTGAATAGTGTCAAAATTGACATAAAAGAGTTCTTAAAACAAATATAATATTATTAATTGATATTAAATTCCTAAAAAATCTAAGGTTCGGCCAAGAGACTTATATCATGATAGGTTCATTATTAATGTACCACTTGGGGGTCGCTTGGATGTATATAGTAAGTTTATTAACCATATTATATAAAAATACAAAGAGACATTGTAAAAGTGAAACTAATTAACTTAGAGTTAATATTTAAAGATAAGGTTAATATAAGTACCCAAACCTGTCTAAATTCTATTGGTTGAGTGGTTTTCGACCTATCCCCACCTTAACCTTTGAATAATATTCTTTGGAGCCATTAGAAACCGAATATGAATTTATTATAAATTAATATTTCTAGCTTTTCCAAAGGTGCCCCTCACCCCTCTTATAAAAGGGCACTCCTCCTTCTCATTTCTTCACACCTTCAAAGCCTTTTGGTTCGGCCAAACTCTGCCCAAATACTCTCCCAACATCCCTAACTACAACCTAGAGGCCTTATTTTGATCATAAAGCCAACCTAAGGAGCCCTTTTGATCAAATCAAAAGGAAGAACCCGAAGAAGAGGTAATGATTTCACCACCCTTCTCCAAGTTCATTTCTTCTTCCACTTCTTATTCCTTTGTTCTTACCATTCTAAAATAATAACTCCAGTATCTCACATATACTGTGATGTTATTATAAATATGGTACAACCATATTCAGTATTCTATCCACCCTTTGAATAACATGTCACCATACGTGCGTACGTACGGACTACCGTCTCCACGTCGTGGTGTAATTGTTATTCAATATAATATTATTTGGATGGGTATAATAATGATGTGTAACTCATGTAAATAATAAATATAAAATGTTAATGATTCTGTATATATGATATACCATCCATTTATATATTATTTTAACATCAAAAGAATGATATTGTCGCTCGTGCGTACGTACGGACTACCGTCTCCACGAACGCGATGAGATTCATTCTCCATCGTATCCATTTAAGTATAATTATCATTTGATGATTTAAAAATGATGTTTAAGGACTAGATATCATTCTGGATATGAATAAGATACAACAAACATGGCTTATGTAACAAAACATATAAAAGAAAATGAGTAAGTTAACTCCCGAAACGACGATAATTCTAAGATATTATTAACAAATCAATGTTAAAAGATCATATATGATATCATATTATTATATATGATTCTTGTATAATTTAATAACAACTATTTCACCATTATACAGGAGGTTAACCTACCCCAACCAAGGAAAAGTACAAGGTAAGGGTTTACTTTACAACCTCTTCATTATCCAAGGTTGTTTATACGTAATAATCTACTGGGATCTCTTTATCATCCACATCCTTGTTTCTTAAAAATGCATTTCAAAACATTTTTACTATTTACTAGAATATGAGTTAAAGTCATTTATACCCTTTTTGACTATTATAAGTGGTTTATAAAGGAATCTTTCGGTCGTTTTCAAAACAAGGTCCTTTTTAACCTTTTCGACAGAATTAAGGTAAGAATGTTTTTTTAACTTATACGGCGGGTGCGGCTATTTTCCGCCGTTATAAAATCTTCAAAGGTTCCCTTACAAGCTTATAAGAATATTTTCAAAGAAAATGTTTTATTTTATATGGATCTTAAATTATTTCAAAATAAAAGGAGATATTTCTTTAATTGATTTCATCTATGTCAACATCCTTTGATGGATTTTAAGATTATTTGAAGTTGATTTATTATGATACAAAACTTCTATATTGTATTGAAGGTTTTGTGATATGTTTGACTGTGGATGTGCTATTTTTATACCATTCATAGTTTATGGTGAAAGTATTGACATTTCGTATGCTAGTTTTAATACGAATGTTTATGTTATGTTTAAACCTTTTCATATGGGAATGCATTGGACTTAATATGTGACGGGTGGAGCCCGCTATAGCTCCTCGATGCATCGGTAGGTCTCATGAGACAAACTAGTGTCTTGGAACAAGGCCTTGACAAAATCTTATTTGTAGTCTTGGCACGAGGCCTTGGCTATGTGGTTATGATAGTCTGGCATTATGCATTCCAACATTATGAAAGTGGTTATTGATTTTTGCATGTGATTATTCGTTTAGTAGAATATCCATGTGAATAAGTAAATGGCATTATTTCATTTTATTTATTCCATACCATGTTGAAAGTTCATATTTAAAAGGCTTTTGTTTTAGTTATACATTGCCTTAAATGTTTATTCTTATTTATGAAAGTTTCCGCTATATTGTTATCCTTACTGGGCATTTGAGCTCACCCCTTTTCTATGTTTTATTTTTCCCAGGATGTGAAGAAGTAAGTTATGAATGACCTGTAGGGATTTTTATGAGGGGTTAATAGTGTGGATTGTGGAATCATTATGTTGTTGTAGTAGTTTTTCATTTTATGATGTAATGTAAAACTTATGAATATATCTAGTGTTTCCAAGGCTACAAAACCAATCGGTATTTCGATATTTGATCTTTCTTGTGATCATGCCAATGTTATGTAATAATGCACCGACTCTGGGTAACTGGGGTCGGGGCGTTACATTGAATGGGATACAACTTTGTGAAAATTTTTATTAGTTATCATCATATTTGATTCAAATATGAATATTTATGGTGTTAGTGCTACAATAGTCAGTGACTATGATGGTAGTCATGTTAGATAATGTTTTACTTAGAATAATTATATATCATGTTTTTATATGGAGATTAAATATTAATGTTTGAATAAAATCACATGTATAAGGATTTGAAGTTATTATTCAATAGGTTTTGAGAAAAATATTTATACTAGAACCTTAAAATAATAATTCCTTGTGTCCCCATACCATGTAAAAAATATATATAGAAAAATGGAATCATTTTTATTCCAATGGTGGATATCATTTATCCAAATCATGAGTTGTAAACTTAATTAATAGGATAGTTTTACCACACTAAATTCATTAGGGACACTTGACAAGATCATATATACATGAGGAACAATGTAAAATCCACCATATTCATGGAAATAGTGCGGTAGTTAGCAGTTCATATAATGTTTCAACAAGTATTCATTGAAAAACTAGAGATGTATTGTGTTGAATATATAATTGTGAGAGAGTAATTATAGAAGGTGATCAATGATTTTATTCATTAAAGACCTAAGCATTGAAGAATAAGGATGGGAAATTTTACTGTCTTAAATACTGAATTTCTTAACTAAAGGAGACTGATGCTGTAAAATAAAGAACACTATTTCAGTAAAAAAACAAGAATTTATAGTTGAAGAATCATTTAATAAGGAAGGAGGAAATCACATCATTTTAGTGAAAGAGATGAATGTAGGTTAAATAGTTTATCTAGCCAGATATTATGATGCACACAACCCCATCAATGTTTCTAATTAATAAGTGACCAATATTTCTATAAACTATAGGTATTGTAATCTAGATTAGTAATAGAATGATGATGAAGGGTGGAGAATCATCTATGGTAGTTAGATATTCCAAAAAGAAATTATACAATATGTTATCTTAGGTGTGGGTTTACCACAACCTTTATAATCAACTAAACTACTGAAGTAGTAGATTTCAATGCATTTGTACATTGTTTATTTCTTGATTCTGGTAGGTAGATACATGTGGGTGAACAAATTAAAATCCTTGGGTTTCATTCATATTTAATTTACCAGTTTCACTTGTGAGTGTTAAATGATTTTATGAGTAAATGACTTGATATATGGGTCAAACATATCCCCCGCCTGTGTGGAAACAATATCCAAATATATAAGTTAGTAAAAACATTAAGACTAGATTTAAATGTTTTACCCTGATTCACCTCCGCCACCCACTATTATGAATCCATACAGATCTAACAAGTGGTAGCAAATCTGAAGGCTTCATATTTTTTCATTCATATATTATTTATTTAAACTTTATTTCACAAATGAATTCAATTTTGATGATGATGTTTTTCAATGGAATAAAATATCATCAGTGGAAAATAGATGTTTTATATTACATGGAGATATGTTTGGATGTCCACCATTTTTTTATAGGTTATAATTTCACAAATTATTTTATATGGAATTTTATTTTTGGATGATCAATTATATACGTATATTGAATCTTCCATTAATAAGTGATTAAATAGTTATTTAATAGAATAAATTTTGAAGAAACTTTCACTCTAAAAATTATATAATTATATACATAAATCATATAATAGTTTTTAGTAAAAAAAATTTCAATGATGTAATATTTCAAAGATGAATAAGATAATAATATTTTAAGAAAGGATGATGATTATTTCTAAAAGAAAGAAGAATAAAGATAAGAACATGTCTCCAAGAGGAAAGAAACTCCAACTATGATGGAAAATCAAAACCCTATTTGTTTATATGATTAAAAAAATTAATTGTACGATGTTTATAAATATAGAAATTTATATTCAAATTTAGAAATTAGTGGATTTAGATATCCAATTAAGGATACGACATATACATCAAGTTTCCCTTCTAAAAGTTGCACATGCATTATTTAAGTATAAAAAGAAAGCTCCCAGAAGTAGGTGGTTCAAAAAGAATTCATGTGGGTTTGTTATATAATTAATTAATATAAGATTCAAACTTATAAAATAAATATCTAAAATTAGAGGATGTAACATTGTAGTTAAAAATAAAAAATACTGTCACAAAATCAAATAGAAAAGTAATTTTTATAATGAAATTTCCAGTGAAATCAAAAATTAAATGGGAACAAATAAATTTTTTGAAAATAATTATTCTTATTAAAACACAATTCGAAAAGATTAAGTCGTTTGAATAGAAATATTCCTAAATAATGAAATAGTTTTCTATAATGTTATAGGATAAGGATGTGAAAATTTAGGATCTTATGGGGTATATAAAAACCAATAATGAAATATTTGTGTCTCCTATTATAGAAGATAGAACATGGGAAAATATAAAATTTTGACATAAATAAATACATGAGAAATAATAATTAAATTAAAAAATCTATAATTAGGATGATATTCCTTGAAAAATACATATATAATGGCTCTCAGAATAAGGTTACCACAAAATTCAACAACCGTGGATGGTTTAGACACAATATGACCATTGGTAAATAATCATAAGGGATCAATAAAATACAGACAAAAAATATATCTATATCTATACCAAAGTGAGATAACATGAGGTATGATTTTTATTTGATATTCACTATATGTTTCTATCCTATTAATTTGGAAAGATAGTTTATCCAAAATAATGTGACAGAATACACTATGAACTTATTCATTCTTTCTATATAAAAGGAATGATTTTACCATAAAATTAAGACAATTATATTGAAAAGAAATGTTCAATGAATTGGAGAATAGTTTTGGATGTAAAAAAATGTTTTATCAAGAACTAAAGTAATCATATTTAAAAAAATATCTCAATGAAAAAGATAATGAAAATCTAGGAACAAAAGAGGAAATTAAAATTTGTTAATGGAAATAATGGAAACTAATATCTCAAAAGGAAAAATATATATGTGTTGTAATTTATGGTCACCAATAAAAAATAATTCCTAAGTTGTATCACATAATCAACTATAAGATAAAAAATTTTACTGATGGAATATTACTCTGATAGAAAATTAAGGGTGATGAATAAAGATTCATAAAGGAATTAAAAATGGAAACTTGTATAAATGTGATTAATTTAATAATGAAGTTGATTACTAAGACAATAATGGATGTCCCCATGAATGTTATACGTTATAGAGTATGTTTAATTTTCACCAAAAAAAGAAGATCTAATTTTACTATGTCAGAGATGATCACTCTTGAGGATGATTAAGAAGAGGATGTGATTATTATGTTTGTGGAATTCCATTCCATAAATATGAAAAAAATGAAAAGTACCATTTCAACATGAATAGTTATTCCATAAATTTGTACCACATTCGTCAACCTGAGAAAATTTTAGAGTACCACAATCCCATATGATTTAAATAATTCTAACATTTTAAAATAGGTATATAATTTTAGTGTGAGATAAAACATGGGGTAAGTGTTGTCACAAATAATATAATTTAGATATGAAAACAGAAAAGGATTAATGTTATAAATTTTATATAGCAAGTGGCAGTTAAGAACTATCATGTCAATCCTGGTGTATATCCTAATGTGGCCTCTGTTTTTTTTGGGTGATGTGTATGTTTATTTTCATTACCAATTCCATGTTAAAAAATGTTATAAATTGATAGTACATATCATATTTCCCAAAAAAGTCATTACACTTAAAAAAGATAACATTTTAGTGTGATTTTAGTTGATATAAAAGGATTTATTGTCAGAGATGAAGTGTAAGGTTGTTATATATTTAATGAGTCACCTGAGTGAGATGGGAAGCATTGTGTGTGTCATATTAGACGCTCATTTCGTTTACTGAGATTTGACTTGGTTAGAATATATGATATGTTGAAACGTCATATGAAAATTGGTAATTTCACTCAATATATTTCAATGATTTAATTTAGATATTATATAAATATTAATATTAGAACATGAAAGATGGTGGTTTGGGGAATTAGATACTCCAACTAAATTGTAATGGAAGTTAGTCGTCATATCTAATGTCTCACATAAACTATTAAAAGGTGACCAAATTTCAAATTACATATGATGAATTCCCCACATAATCCATAATTATCGGGTTGTATTGTTGAATTATATGGAAAATCTATCTTGTATTAGAGTAAAAATTGGGTCAAAGAATAAAGAGTCTTTACCCCATTAAATTTAAATATAATGGGGTTGAAATATTGGTATTGATTTTGGTTAGAGTAACTATTTAATTTTATATCTTGTAAGGGTGGAGATAGTTCACCTTAAATACATATTATTTATTGTACTTATAAGAGTCATTTTATTGGGAATATTTTCAATGGATTTGAATTTACATGGATATTTTCAATAAAATCCAAAGGTGGATATTATTAAAATACTAAATGTTTTCATTGGATTCGTTGAAAATAAGTGTTGATTGGAGCTATGGTTCTGTGTAAAATGTGTTTTTAATATGTCTTGGTGCTGGTTACTAACTAGATATAAATTATATATTTATGTCCCAAGAAATATAGAAATGAGATGGGTGATTAGATAATATAAAGGGGTTAACCCCCTCAAGTCCAGATCCTTGGAATCATAATAGTAATTATTTTAGATATGATCAACAACTCCTTTTAATAGGGAGGATCTATAAAGGTGACTACCAATGTAGTTCAACACTATAACATGGGATATGATGGATTTTAGAATAGTGTGGGGCATCACAGTGACCTATCATGGTGGATAGCCCCTATAGAATTTGTTCGGTGATGTGGAAGTGCATCCAAACTAAGACACCACTGATAATTACCACAGAAACATTAATTTGGGACCATAAAGTGTGTAATTTTTCAATGTCAAGAAAATAATGGATTATTTTCTAGAATATTGATTCAACTATATAGTTGATAAATTGAATCATGTCATAGTTAATTCAAAAAGATGATTATACATTAACTACACCATTTAGCTAATAGGTTTCCACTTCCTAAGTATTTTTATAAAAAAGGAGGATAAAGTTGTTTCGTATTATTTTTTAGTGGAATCAGAATAACGAATGTCACAAAAAACATACAGATGCAGAAACAATATGAAAATAATTTCACTTGTTGTTTGGAAGATTTTGGATTAAATATTTAAGGTGAAATATGGAAGAGATGGTGGACACACCATAACAGTGGGTTTTTTCAGTTTGATTCTACTTGTTTAAAATGGAATACCACATGACAGGTGTATTGGGGACCGTGGTTAAGGGAGATTCAAACATTTGGATATTTGGATTTGGTGCAACATGGTAGGTGATTTTGATGGTAGTCATATTGGAGAATGTTTTGTCGAGAAGAACTCTATGTGAGGTTAGTTAAGGATCATAATAATTCATATTTTAAGATAACCACGTGACTTTGGATTTAAGGATATTATTACATGGAATTCATAACTCATTCCAAAACTAGATCCCTCATAAAAAATTTGGGATTTCAACATGTTATGGCAGACCAAAAAATGAAAAAACTAAATGAATGGTTTTTATTACAATGTTTAAGATCATGGATACAAATATGAAGTATTTTCTCAAGTTATGAGGGGTATGTGACTTCCAAAAATTAATATAGGAAACTTGAAAATATTATTGAGCCAATTGGAACAAGTTGTGGCCCACTCTATTCAAGGAAAGTGTGTGGAAGTTATATATTTCTATAACACATCATGAAACAGTCCTAAAATAATGATAGATGAAAAATATTGAATTTAGGATATTATGAGAGACAAATTCTATTTGGGTTTAGTGATTTTATTCATTTAAAACCTATAAATTCATGATTAAGAAAAGGAATATCCACTATCTTATATATATTTTTTCCAAACCAAATGAGATTTTTATTGTGATGTATGTCAAGAAATTCCTTTAAGAGAACTGTAATGTAGAGTTCCATACCCATTATTGATGGAAGAATGATTTTACTATGTGTTTATAAAAGATTATTAGTGAGAATAAATAGTGAATCTATCCTGTCTTAAGGATGAAAAAAGCCCCATCACTATTTTTTATGAAATAGGGATCCACATCTCTAAAAACTGTGGGTGTTCTTCCTTGGAGTATTGAATAAATAAGGATAAAAGGAATTGAGACTTTGTCTATCATGATATATTCAAAAAAATATTTTGTAGTTTATGATCAATGGTGTGGAAGGACCCTGAATCTTTATATCCTCCGAATGAATGATCTTCTGTATTTTTATGAGATGGAACATTGTTGATTTCATTCCCCTTCTAAATTTTCCAATATGGTTGAACCATGTAAAATATATTCATTCCATGATTTTTTTAATTACTGGTTTGACTTCTGGGAATTCAATGAGGTTTTGAAAAAAATACATGAGAGAATGGTTGAACAAAATTAGTTTATATTTGGTAATAATATCCCATCATAGTGATCCATTAAATGGTTAAAAATAGTTTGAAATAACCCTACTTCAATTAAAACCCTCACAAGTTTCCATGGTGATCAAATAACATTCCATCCATTTTTCCATTAAATAAAGGTAAAATCCTAGTTAACTTGTCAGGACATGTTGTTATTAATAACCCCTCGAAAGCCAATAGTGAAGGCGAGGGTGACCTTTAATTCTAGTCAAAAAAACATAATAAGTTAGAAACTATAAATTATGATATAAAAACCCTAAATGTGATGCATTTTTCTCATAACCTAGGAAATAAAGAAATGAAACAAATAGTTATATCCAATGAATTGTCATTACCTAAATAAATTTCCAAAACCCAAATATTATTTATAAATCAAATACATAACCACAAATTAATTTAAATAATTTAAAATTCATAAATATCTTAATCATCTACCAAATACTTTCCATTTACCCAAATAGATGCTCTAAAATCTCTAAGACCATACTAAAAATATATAGTAAACAACGTATGGTCAACAATTTGTATTATATAGAAGAACAATCCTTCTAAAAAAATTTATACATGTGAAATAAATATTAAAGAGTATAAAAGAATGATACCAATAAAGAAAAGTATATAAATATTTAGAAACAAAATAATAAAATTAAATATAAATATTTATCTCCATGTTCCACTATAATTGACCACATTTTCCCTATTCCATATACCATTGTCAACCATTTTCCCAACCTGGACTCCAAACAAACTCTTAGTCCATCTAAGAAAATTAATTCCATAAAAATAATAAAATTAATGAGATATATATTTAGATCTATAAATAGAAACAAAATATCAACCAAATAAAAGGAAATTTAAATTTAAAACATCTCAAATATATTGGTTGATAACTATTACATTGAAAAACTATAGGTATCTAATAGGAAGTCCCTTTACTAACATATTCTCAACATGATTTTATAATAGTAACACCACTACATCATAATACATCTATTCACAACACAAAATAACCACTATACCAGAAAACCACATGCTACAAATATTTAGCTATTGTTACAAATTCACTTCCACATACATCACAAGCAGATATCAATGCAATAATACCAGATATGAACTTTTCATAACCATAAATTGGTAATGTAATATAAATAGGAATTAAATTAACCTCATACCATCCTAATAATATGTACATTCCATTGAAATTTCTTATTATATTCACATTGTAATCATCAAGTAATACAACCTAGAGCTATTACAGACCACAGATCAGTCTTTGATCCATCACAACCCATATGATTTCTCCCATCAACCTGCTTTACCACATCATATCCCAAAATAATCTTCTATAATATGAGAATGAAAACATTACCACCACACATAAAAATAAAACTTTCCATAATAAATCATCATCAAAAAGTTAACTGAATCTTTTGAATAAAGGAATCCACCCAATATATAACTTAACATTTTACACATCATTTCTGCTTCCAACATCTATAACTTAATAGCTCTAGTATGTTCAATTTCCTATCATTTTACCCACATTTAATGTCAACCCATTCATCTAACCACTTATTATTTTTATCTATTCATCCATTAACAATCACATTTATTCTATCCATGTTCACATCTTATCAATCTTCTATTTCGTTCATTTCATTTTAGTTCACACATTGTAGGGTCCTAAAAAACCCACAAAGGAAATTTTACCCAAATCCCCTAAAATAATTGGGGGAAATAATCAAAGAGGAGACACAAAGGACCGGTCCGCGAACCAGTCCGTGGAAGCACAACGTGGCCAGGCACCGCGAGGCACCCCCCTTCACGAACCATTTTCGTTCGTGCAATGGAGGAAGAGAGGCTTCACGGTCGCGAGGCAGGATGGGCTCCATCTTGGTTCACCGTCATGAACCGCCCCAACCGCGGACCGCGTCGACCGGTTCAAGCCGCACCCACTGTCGTTTGCGGAATGGAGGCGGAACCCTCCGCAGCAGCAGAGCACTCCCTGAGTTCTCCTTGCGGAGGAGGGGAGCGATCAATACCCGCCGTGAATCGCAGATTGACCAAGTCAGCTGTCAACCGGGTATTTGGTTATGGGCCTCCGCAAAAGGTGCGGCGTGGCCACAAATACATTCCTTTACCCACTCTATAAAAGGAGACCAAGGGGGAAATAAGGAGAGGATCAGAGAATTGGAATCGGATTCGGAGGAAGGGGATCAGTCGAAGAAAGGCTTCGGATTTCAAAAACAGCAAAATTCCCATCCGCGAACCACAACAGGTATATGAATTAAGCAGGAATTGGAAAACACATAATAATTTGGTTAACCGCGAACCTAAAAATAACAAAAAGTAGAACCGAGAACCATACCCCCTCCGCAAATGACTTCCTCACAGACCATGGAGTTTATGCCTCTTTCCCATACATCGTACCGTGTAGCACCCTCCTCTATAGGCGAAACACCGACCGACGAGCCTCCGATCGGCATCGCCCTTGGCCGCCGCTGCCTGCCTAGAACCCCCCGCGAACCACCCTGGTTCGCGGATTGAGCCCAAAGCCGTAAACCACCCTAGTTCGTGGATTGATCCCAAATCCGCAAACCACCCCGGTTCGCGGATTGAACCTGAAGCCGCGAACCACCCTAGTTCGCGGGATGCCAATCAGTCCGCGGACCACCCTGGTTCGCGGACGGCTTCTCCAGCCACGTGGTACTTCCCAACGCAAAGGGCGCCACCACCCATACCTCTCGGTGGCTCTCCAAATACTTCGTTGTTCTCATTTCCAGAGCCAAGTAAAATCCTTTTGATCCAGCCAGGTCCTCCGCGACTCCTTCATCGGCCTATTCATCGGCCCCGAGTCGAGGCCTCTGCCAGAGCCACCAGATCTGCATGGTATAACTTTCTGGCACATCTGCGTGCCATTTTTAGTTCACATACCCACAATAAACAGGGGAAAAGGGGTTGCCCCGAACCTTGAGAAGATTCATGAAGCATTCCTGGGTTCACATTCCCACGGTAATGCGGAGTCTGAGCTCGGGAATACCTTTTATGCCCCTCCACATGTTGAGGGTTCCTCAAAGATGGCAAAATACCCATCAGAAGGATACCCTCATGCACTACAAGAGATAAGACATGAAGAAGAGCACCCCCTTTCCCTCTCCCGCTGGGCTTTGTTGCCCCGGGCGTCCATCTCAGGGTAAGCCCCGACCTTCTGGGCCTCCTTAGAGTGTAACACCCAATTCATCACCCTGGACCACCTTCATGCATAATCCCCATTCAATTTCTCACGGATGCACCTTTCGCGACGTGGTCCTCTTGTCCCTGCTGCCTCTTGTTTCCCACACCGAGCATGAATCACGTGGGCTTAGAGTAAGCATCGACCATAACATCCTTCTAGGGTCCTCATCAGAGTGTAAACCCCATTCCATCATTCTGGGCTGCCCCAGAGCTTAATCCCCAATCCAAAGCAAACTACAAGGACTTTGATCCATGTCAAAGAATGGTACGTAGGAAGCCTCCACGATGTTCAAGCCCACCACTTGGCCGTTTCTTCACGTTGAGTTCCGCCCTCGTCCATAATTATGTTAAAATGTATAAGCGAACTACGGTGACTTTGATCCATGTCAAAGCATGGTACGTAGGAAGCCTCTATGAGGTTCAAGCCCACCACCCATCGGACCACCTGGTCTCTCATCACGTCGGTTCCCCGGCACCTATCCGAACTACGTGGACTTTGATCCCTTCTTCCTAAGCAGGGTATGTAGGAAGCCTCCCTGAGGTTCAACCCCATCAACTGGTCGATCTTATCGTCTCCACGTCGGTTCCCCGCGCCACCCCTAGTGCCGCATCAAGTGAGTTCCAACCCTTCGGGGTCATTATTCTAATGAGGGATGGTAAACCTCGGGCATAAATGATTCCGAACCCCTATGTCCAATTGACCGTTGCCCACCAAGGTTAAATTTGTGGATACTATGTTTGGGTATAAACCAAAGATTTATGAATATATGAATACGTATTAAATCTATAAGAGAGTCCCAGAACAGGCAATAATTCCCCTCAAAAAGGGTGCGATGATCCCGAATTCCCATCCTCTTGACCAATGTGAGTTCTTAACAGTCACTGGTCAGACCATCAGGCAAACGCCTTCCTTTGGAAAGCATGTCCATAAATCATTGGATACGGAGTCGTTGGGCATTTCGTGGCCGAAAACTAGAACGAGACAAAAAATGGTGAACTCGACGTGAATCTTTAACCAAACATGGCAGATTTAACCTAATCACACCCTAAGCCCCCTTTTACTCATAGGGAGGGCCAAGAAAGGTCATTAATTACACATGGGATTATGAGATGCTTCTTTGATGGGTTTTCTGCTTGTATTTTCTAAAATGTTTCACAGGCACTACTTTCAGAACTCCCTTCGATCCAATGGAATCACAAAAGAACTCACAAGTGCACGCTTCCAACGATGCAAGGAAGATACTTCCTCAACAACGGAGGACCCCATCACCCACCCAGTGTCTTCAACGCTGGGTTCCGGACGCACTGATCCGAGAGTACCATGCGAATGGTACTCTCCCAATGGTGGAGGCAGCCATGCACGCCCTCTAATCCATCAAGACTTATCGGCCGACTTCCCAACAACGACCGCAAAGGCCGACCCAGAAAACCCTTGTCGCTATCTCCAACCGTTTCGGGATTCTATCCCTGGAATGAGACAATGCGTACCTCCCTTATCTTAGGGAGGCAGATGAGGTCGACGTTGAGGACTGCATCCCTGTCGAACGGCAATTCCGCTCCAAGGACCCCGCTGAAAGGCGTCATTGAGGTCATGCCATGACCCGACATCCTAGCGCCGAGGAGGATGTCTCCCCGAGGATTCAAGACCATGCTCCCCGAGCTCCGGCCCATCGGACTTCCCGACAAGGGCAGCAGACATACAATCGGGGACCGGTCATCACCCTGGTCCCCAAGGAGGAGCTCCGCTACCCAGCCATAGAGACGTACCACGAACAGACACTTACACCTGTTCGCTCCTCTCGAGCCCGTCATCCAGACTTGGTGGCATCGTACGAGCCGGCGTGCATCCCCACCGAGCCCCATCAAGCCCGTCCCTCACACTGGATGACAGATACCAAGAAGGCACCTCTCCCTGCCTAGGGTTGTGAATCCCACCAGCTTGACGTGGTGGCAACCCGACACCTGCAGGACCTGCTCCTGGCAGTTTCTTCAGACGCCCGCCATCCAGATATGGTGGTGATCAACAAATCCCGCCACCTTGAGGTGGCGGAAAATTATAGGCGGGCATGTCTCCCCGCCAACAAAGGCCACTGACTCGATTCGATGGGAAACCAATATATGCAGGGATAGCACCCTATAAATGCAAGTAAAGTCTGCCACCCCAATGTGGCAGAAAATGGAGAGAGAAACCAGCGTATCCCAGTACAGGGGCAGATTCGTTCACCTGCCCCGACACAGGATAATTGTCAGTACCCACTGACCACTGGAGGACCAAAGCAGGATATTCCTACTCCGATACCGGAATGGGCTTTCATACCTATTCCAGCCAAAGATGTCTCTCTACATATCCTGACAATGATGGAGGAGTAGGTATCGATCCCAGATCATATCTTGCAGACTTTCCAGAATGTAATTGCATCAGCGGCCACATCAAAGACTCGGGCTCGTGAGCCCGTAGCCCTAATTGAGGTGACTCATTTAAGAGATAAGATATCCGCCTCGAAGTAGATCTACATCCCTGCTTCTACCCAGGAGGGTCTTCGGCTATATTCCACAATGCAAGGGCAACCAGATCGAGTAGCTTCACTCGTTACATCTAAGGGACACCCGTCCATCACGGTGGATGCTCCATAATAGTCATATATCCCTGCTAAAAGTCAAGATGTTTGTCGGCATATCCCGGCAACATCACGGGACCCAATTATAAAGGGACCCGAAGTTGAAGGCCGTTGTCAACAGCAGACGGTCCCCACTGCCCACAAAAGAGCGCCCCAAACGCTCTGAAGGAAGGCAGCTGGAAAATATAGAGCGGGTTCATGACTGCGTTCTGCTGGAAGCTGGGGTTTCCAATACCGCTAAGCACATGTCAAAGGCTCAAAACCCTGCCCACCCATTACCATATTATGGGAGTGGCAGTAGCAGTTGCGAATGTCCTCCCCAGAATGTCACTACCAGCAGCTCTGAAGGTCCTCCCCAGAGCACCTGCATGGGCCTCCCCCGTGGGCATATAATGATCGGTCACGAGATCTCCTCTCTTGATGCGAGTCACGGAAACCCTCCACGTGACTAGATGATCGAGTAGCAAGAAGGTCCTCCACTTTCTGCGGTCCACCCGGAAGGTCCTCCCTAGGGTATACACTGCAGTCACTCTCTATGCAGTGGTACCACAGATTGTTATGGCAGTCCTCTCTATCATAGACGCAACTACGGAGGTCCTCCCCATAGTGACATCCCATCACGACAAGAAGTCCCTCCCCTTGTCGTAGCCTGCCCTGAAGGTCCTCCCCAGGGGTTATGCTGTAATGGAACTCCATGCAGCCCGGAATCAGGTCATGGTGGTAGTCCTTGCCACCCCGATAATGGAGGTCCTCCCCGTAGAGACGTCAAGCAACGAGAATGCCCTCCTCTCATTGTGGTATATTCTGGAGGCCCTCTCCATGATGTATCCCGTAGACATTCTCCCTGTGACAGTAGTAATGGTAGTCCATGCCATTTCCGCAGCTGTGATGGTAGTCCTCGCCACCATGACCGCCATTACGAAGGTTCTCCCCGCAATGGACCCAAGCAACAAGAAGGTCCTCCCCTTGTCGCGGTGTGTCCTGAAGGTCCTCCCCAGGATGCCCGTCGAACGTCAATCCATGATAGCCATCCTCACCATGATGGAAGTTGTTGTGAAGGTCCTCCCCGTAGCGACACTACACATCGAGAAGGTCCTCCCCTTGATGCGATATTCCTTGGAGGTCCTCCCCAGGCTGTGCACTACAAAAGTCCTCTATGCAGTGATGAATCAAGCAGTAATGGCAGTCTTCACCATTATGGCCGCCATTGCGGAGGTCCTCCCCGTGATGACATATTATTTCGATAGGAAGGCCCTCCCCCTACAGATTCAAGAACCGAAAGTCCCTCATATGCCGAGGCACTCAAAAGGACGGGATAGTGCATGTCAGATTCCCAGATGGTCGGTAACGACTCCCTTCTTCGATCAGGAGATGGTATGGGGCATCGTTCATCTTCTGAACCACCTCGGAATCCCTTACACAGTGATTCAGCACCTACCAGTCCCACTGCCTCTGATCACACTAGCTGTGAGCGCCTTAGCTGGGCTGACCAGGTAGAAGAATCACAGGCGGAGGAGTATGCCGATATGCTGCACCTGAGGAAACGACTGACCAGAAATGGTATACTATTCATGTTTTGGCCCACAAACACCTCTCAGTACGACATACCCAGGGAGTTGTCGGAAGAATGCATGCACGACATCCGCCATAATATATGGACGACCCTCCACCGGGTGAAATCGAGCTTCCTGCCCTATGACGGGTATGTAGACCACGTCAAGACGGTAGGGGACCTCCTACGTCACATCGACGTAGAGGCCCTTTCCTCAATGCAAAGACAATGACCTGAGAGGCGCAAAGGGAATATGGAGGCAGCTTGCCTTCGTGCACTGCACGAACTGCGCAGCCTCATCGGTGACGCTCTGACGGGAGTCCATATCATGGGATGGGGGGGGGGGACACGGAGCTCTTCGTTTCACTCCGCTCCCCGCCCAGAAAAACCCGTTTGGCATGATATCATGTAACGTCTTCACCTAGAGACGACAATTGGGTGGACCCCCAATTCAGGAAAGGCAACACACCCAACAGAGTCAGGCCTCGAGTAAGTTCCAGAAGCGTCAGGCCCGGTGGGAATGATCAATTCAAAAACTCATAAATTAGGCCACCAAGAGCATACAGTAGGCCTCCTGCCTAAGAGAGGCCAATCAACGATCTCTGCCTACCTCCCCTGAAGGGAAAAATCCACAGGCGAATGCGGCACCAGATCCGGTTCACCCCTGGATGGGGGCATGTGAGATCAGGCAGGTCGCGATAGCCGCAACCACTGCCGCAATCCCGGGTCAACCCCAACCTGTAGGGCTGGGGGAATTTTTAACAACAAATTCCCCCATAAGACCAATAAAACCGAGAAGAGACTCGATGTCCAAGGAATGGGGCCAGCCCCAGCCCTCAGGGCTGTGGGCATTATTACCCCCTCAACAACAATCTCCCCCACGAGAACCAGTATTCTCTCGTCTAGGGAGGATAGTCAAAAGAGGAGGTTCTCGTCCTATCCCATCATTCAAATCATCATCCCCTATGAGAGGAAGGCGCATCGTAAGGTCACATCAAAGAACTCTCCATGTCACTCTTCGTCAAGAAGTCCGAGGGAAATCCCAAGTCATGAAAGGGAAGGCCAGCCGAAGATGCGGGATATAACATTCCTATTTGGAAGATGATGTCCCCTCCACCCCGCAATATGCATTCATCAAAGTCATAGAGGCTAACCCTGCGGGTTAAATCGGAGAAAATGAAAATCCAGATAGATCGGGAGACGACGGTTCCGTTCAGGCTGTGACTCACAATGAACCCCCAGGTGTGCACACCTGGAACCAGAGGGCCGATTTAAATTTGGCCACCCCTTCATCTAACCTCCCTCCGCCTACCCTGCGAGCTTCCAACAAGGATAATAATGAAGGAACAGTTACCCGTAACCAGTCCCCTTCTCTCATTAAAAACGAGCCACTCACACTCGAAGAGAGGTTCGCTCAATAGGAAGAAGAGATGAGAGAATTGAGGCAGCTTAACGTTGAGCTGCTCTAGAGGAACCTCCTTATTGAAAGTGCGTCCCAAGAAGAGCCACGTCATGCACTCCCAGCAGGTGCACCACACAGGCTAAGGCTTTCCCCGGAAAATGAAGCACGGACAGGGATCTTACCCAATAAGGCACCTGGTTCGTCCAACTACCTAAACGTGGATGATGAATACCAGGATTTCCCTCCACTTTGGAGACACCCCGAGCAAGTACGCCCGAACCCTTCAAGGATTCCCCGAACGGAATACGAACCCTTGGTGCCGGCCAATCCGGATCCTCAGACAATGCTTTGGGCTACACCTGTCCAGGACCGATCCCAAAAAGATGTAAACCAGGGACTCACCAATACCATCGAGGCACTAATAGCTCGATTGGAAGCGATGGAAGGTCAACGCATTCCGATACAGCCAGAGCGGAAACCCTACCCAAATTTGGTGACCAACACACCAACTCCACCCAATTTTGGGAGCCCTGTATTCCCCATATTCAACAGATCAGGCGATCCAGAGTAGCATCTGATTCACTATGAGTCCTATTGCGACCCTATGATGGGGACTCCATAACAATAAGAAGCAGTGAAACTCAGACTCTTCGTTCGGACCTTGCAAGGATCCGCCTTCGTCTGGTATATGAGTCTGCCAGCCTAGTCGATAAAGATTTGGGAGGACCTCCGGCAGCATCTCCCGTTCCACATCATCTCAACGCTACCTAAAACAACGGTCAGCGATCTCATGAACTGTAAGAAGAGGGAAAACGAGAGGGTCTCAAATTTCATCACCAGATGGAAAGGTCTGACCTATTCTCTGAATAGGATAATTCCTCAAGATGAGATGCTATCCATATGCATCGATAATCTTAGAGATGAGTTGTGAACACCGCTCATATCGGTGGAGTGCACCACTAGCTTCCGCCATCTCTCGGCTGTTTCCTAGATAATTGAGTACTCCCTGCAGCAGAAAAATCCAAAGTCCTGAATGGCCTCACAGGCTCCAGTGAAGAGATCTCCAAGAGATGAAGCATCTGCTGTCACACTCAAGCAGACCCCTATGCCCAATCCACCGCTCAGGCCTCCACCGAATCGTCAAAGGCCCCCCCGCATATCAGCGGCCTCCCCCGCCTAAACGGGGCGATCAGAGAGGATCGAAGTGGAACCGGTTTTAGGAACGAAGACAAAAAGTATACTCGGTCCGAGACGATCAAGTCTGTGTCTACTTCATCGCTGCCATGAACTGCAACTTGCTCCGCCTCCCAGAGTTAAGGAGACCTGAAGAAGTCGGCCGCGATGATAGGACAAATTATTGCCCCTACCATCGGACGTTGGGGGCATAGTATTAGAGAATGCTTCGTCTTCAAAGACCTCCTACAGAGGATGGTAGATTCTGGACAAGTCGAGCTGGGACCACCCCTAGAATATGTGGCATGTATCTCTACCACCGACTCCGACAAAGAGGAGAGGTGGAAGAAAGTCACCAGCAAGCAGGGGCAGAAATTTGACAACTGGATGAATCAGAAGACTATCAACTGAGCCCAGGGCATACTCCGAGCTCAAATACAGCAGCCGGTGTTTCCACCAACTGCCCCTGGAGCCGTAGGGCCGACAACATCGGCCTCACAACCCTCCAAATTCCAGTCATCTGGACAGAGTGAAAGGAGGAAGCAATCACAAGAGGAGTAGTCCGCGACGGGGCCAAAGTTAGTCTCGACCCTGGTAGACTTTATGCCCTCGAATTTTGTGCCATGGGCACCTACCCACCAAACGGCACCATCAGAGACCACCGGCCAGGTTGACCTATTAGAGGATGAAGAGCCAATATTTGGTTCTATCAACGTCATCCATCTCATGGAATCATTCCCTGATGAAAGGTATGATTACGAACCTGAGTTCCCTGCAAGAGGAACCGGGAGGAGGAATCACCGAGGTAGTGGATACCAGGGGCGGCGCAGCCGTGACCAAAACCAAACCTATGGTTGGCCCCCGGCCCAAACCATCAATATTGTAGAAACCCGTGGGAGATCCCATTAGTGGACTCAGCAGGAGACGAAATGCCCCTCCACCCCCACAAGCAGCCACTCTAGTCCTGTTGTTCTGTGATACCCACCAGAGGAGGAGTAAGTGTCCAGTCTCCTAGTGCACACAAACAGACCAGCCAAGCCAAGTCTTCAAAATGCAAGAACACCATCAACATCTGACCCCGCAGTCAGTCCCTCCTCTTCAAATGCTCCAGCTCCCAAAGCACCTGCTAAGACTCTCCCGCCAACGGAGAAGCGTCGACCGCTAGAGAAAAAATAAGACATCCTGAAGCATCTGGCATCAGTACCAACCAAGTTGTCAATCCTGGATGCCCTGAGTTTGTCAGCAGACCTTAGGGAGGTTCTTATCGAAGCATTGATCAGCCCCCAAGAATTCCAAGACGAGGTAGCTGCCGCCGAGATTTACCGGACGAAGACTGGCCCGACTGAATGAAATGCGATGATTTCCTTCACCAATCAGGACGAAGATTCCATCATACATGGACACATCAGACCGCTATATGTGTCCAGCACACTGAATGGTGTTGAGATCTGAAAAGTCATTATAGACAATGGCTTTGGAGTTAACCTCCTTCCCATACGGACACTTCGTAAGCTGGGCTACAGTGAGGAATATCTAATTCCCTCATCCAAAACTCTGTTGGGTTACGACAAGAGTGAGTAGAAACCTATGGGAAAAATTAAGCTAAAGACCAATTTTGGTGACCTAGTATCCTACACAGAATTCTTAGTGGTCCGGAAGAGCACAAAATTCAATGCCCTGCTGGGAAGGCCATGGCTTCATAAGCACATGGTTGTTCCTTCATCCTACCACCAGTGTATCAAGTACTGCATCAATGGACAAAGCGGGACATTGCACGCCGACAAGGCCCCTTTCGAGCTCTCCGAGTCACATTACATTAACGTCGGGTTATATGAGCAAAAGAAGAAGAAGCCTTTGATCAATGGAGTTGACTGGATCCCCACTCCAAATAGCCTGGAAATGGTCCCTGACGACCCCCTCAGGCAGCTTGGCAGAGATTATGTCCTGCCCATCAACTGTGTTGAGAGTGGGAGTTCAAGTCCAGATGCGCATTCAGATGTCCTCATGACTTCATCCACAATGGCCATGTACGACAATGCGGGAACGTCTACCAACCCTTGATTTGGGGACGAATACTCAAGCAGGTATGCCCACGATGCCTCTCCCTCAAACCCTCGAAGGCTCAGACTAGAAACTCTCTCCTCGCAGATCAAGAAGATGAGGACTTGGGAGAAGAAGAGGGGGAAGATCTCAGATATGCACCTCCCGCATTTGAGGAGGGTATCTCCACCATTGTGGACGAGCTCAGGGAAATAAACCTGGGTACCGAAGAAGACCTGAGGCCCACTCTCATTAGAATAGCCATGTCTTCCGAGGAACAAGAGGTATATACCTCCTTCCTAAGGCAACATCGGGATGTCTTTACATGGAATTACACTGAAATTCCAGGACTCGATCCCGAGGTAGCGACGCATCACCGTGGTCTTCCAGAAGACCACCGGGGCTACAAACAGGCTACTATAAGGACACAACCCTCACATGCTGCCAAGATAGAGGCTGAAGTCGATAAGCTCATTAAAGTAGGCTTCATCAGGGAGGTCATGTACCCCATTTGGTTGGCCAACATCGTCCCTTTCAAGAAAAATAATGGGAAAATCCGTGTCTACATTGACTTTAGAGACCTGAATCGGCATTGTCCGAAAGATGACTTCCCGGTTCCAATCACCGAGATGTTAATTGATGCGACGACCAGGTATTAGGCTCTATCCTTCATGGATGACTATTTCAGATATAATTAAATCAGGATGTCCCGTGAAGACGAAGAATCCACTGCCTTCAAGGCACCTTAAGGGGTATTCTATTACAGGGTCATGCCCTTTAGTCTCAAGAATGCTGGCGCCACATATTAGCTTGCCATGCATCATATCTTTCAGCCTTTCCTGGGGAAATTCGTTGAATGTTACGTGGATGACCTAGTGGTTAAGTCCAGACAGCGCTCAGATCACCTGTCGGACCTTGAGACCATATTCAACAAGATCTAGCAGCATTGCTTGAATATGACCCCCTTGAAATGCGCTTTTGGGGTTACCACAGGTAAGTTCCTTGGCTTCATCGTGTGCCATCGTGGCATCGAAGTCGACCTTGAGAAGACGAAGGCTATCCTGAGCCTGCCAACTCCTCGAAATCTCACTGAGCTGAGGGGATTCCAAGGACACCTATCCAATATTAGGCGGTTCATAGCCAACATGGTAGGCAAATGTTTTCCTTTCACTAGGTTGATGAAGAAGGGGGTCACGTACCAATGGACGGATGACTGCCAAGAGGCATTCGACAACTTGAAGAAGTACCTCTTAAGCCCACCGGTGCTCATGACCCCGGTCGAAGAAAGGCCTCTCATTCTATATGTGACGACCCTAGAACGGTCATTGGGAGCCTTCCTCGCACAGAGGAACGACACTGGCAGCGAAAGCAGTCTCGATTACCTCAGTAGAACCATGATTGATATTGAGACTCGATACTAAAATATCAAAACGAGCTGTCTGGCCTTGGTCTTTGTGGTTCAAAAGCTGTGACATTATCTGCAGCATCATGAGGTCTATTTGATCTCATAGAGTAACCCGCTCAAGTACATCATCAGTTGCTCGATGCTAACAGGAAGCCTATCCCGATGGGCGGTCATCCTGCAATAGTTCGACATCTAGTTCGTGCCACAAAAAGCCATCAAGGGCTAGGAATTAGAAGACTTTCTGGTGGAGCACCCTTCAATAGGGACTAGTGCACCGGACGCTGAACTACGTGATGAAGATATCTTCTTTGTTCAAGAGGAGTTCCCGGCATTGGAAATGTACTTTGACGGCGCGTCCCGAAGCCCCACCGGGAAGAGGATGGAGGATCCCAGATTCAATAAAGTGGGTCTGGGGATAATACTCGTGTCCCCAGAAAAGGCAGTTTTTCCGTACTCCTTCCTCCTGTCAGAGGGATGTACGAACAATGAAGTGGAATATCAAGCCCTCATTGCAGGCCTGGAGCTCGTACTCTAGGAACAAGTTCAACACATTAAGGTAAAAGGTGACTCAGAGCTGGTCATCAAGCAAGTCAACGGTGACTATGCTATTAAAAAGGAGGAGATGATCCCCTTTTTTGACCATGTACGAGGGCTAATGGCCGAGTTATCCACAGAACCGACATTTACTTATATCCCCCAGTCCCAGAATGCTCAGGATAATCCATTAACCAATGCGGCCACAACCCTAGCCAACCCAGACCGGGATGAAACAGTTATCAGTGTTTCTCACCATCGAATGGTATTGCCATTTGTTCAAGATAATAAGGAAGAGATCCACAAAGTCAGTACTGTCCCCGAGCCATATGCTCCTGCTACCGGCTAGATGACCCCAATCACGAACTACCTTCAACGGGGAGATCTTCCATCTGATAGGGCTGAACGAGAGAAAATACGGAGAAGGGAAATCAATTTTGTCCTATATGGCAGCGCGGGTCAGCAAGAGGTCCTCTACAAATGAGGCCTCGATGGAGTGCTCCTTAGGTGCATTGACGGAGAAGAAACCGCTGCCTTCATGACTAGATTACATGCATGATCATGTAGAGCACATCAACCAGGGACCAAGCTTTCCCATCAGGTTCAAAGGATTGGGTACTACTGGCCCACAATGGCATGAGACTGCGAGCATTTTACCACAAAATTCCACTCATGCTAGATCCATTCCAACTTCATACACCATCCCCCGGAGTTACTTCAGCAGGCTAAGTACTCATGTCCGTTTGCAGTCTGGGGGGATGGATGTCATGGGACCATATCCTCCCGCCACATCCAAACAACTGAAATATATCCTCACAGCGACTGACTTCTTTTCCAAATGGGCAGAATCTATACCCCTCAAGGAAGTCGGGGAAAGAAATATTTTCAGCTTCATGAAGACCAATATCATCACCAGATTTGGTGTCCCTCATACCATACTGACAGACAACGGCACAAATTTCTGCTCTGCTGAGTTGGAAAAGCTATACCACGAGTATGGTATCAAGGCTAACCACTCATCCCGCTACCATGCAGCGGCCAATGGGAAGATAGAAGCTTTCAAAAAGACCTTGTCCAACATCCTCCAGAAAATGGTGGACATAGACAAGAGGTCATGGCCGGATAAACTCCTCTATGCATTGTGGGCTTATCGAACCACAATCTGCACCGCTACTCGATCTACCCCGTACTGATTGATGTATGGCATAGAGGCGGTCTTGCCCATTGAAATCCAACTTCCCTCACTCCGTGTTGCCATCTGTGATCAACTATCCGATGATGAGTAGTCAGAAAAGCGGCTAAGTGAATTGGAACAGCTAGACAAGAAGCGGCTGCACAATCTACACCACCTAGAAGTGTACCAGAACTGGATCACACGAGCCTTCAACAAAATGTTCCACCTCCAGTCTTTCTTGGAAGGAGAATTAGTGCTGGTCCTCTGGAACCCAATGATACCTGTAAAAAAGCATCCAAAGTTGGAGCCCAAGTGGGAAGGACCATATGTTGTATGCAAGTTCTACTCCAATGGAGTGTATTCCCTGATCTCCATGGACGGGCAATCCACCACGGTTCCTATAAATACATGATTCCTGAAGAAGTATTTCGCATAGAGATAGATAATTCTTCATCCAAGCTGTATGACACTAAACTTCCAAGCACATTTTCCTCACTGTATGACGTTAAACTGCACAGAATCTAATAATTCCCCCTCGTCCTAACCACAAGACATTAAACTGTATGGACCTCATCCTCACCGCATGACGTTAAACTGCACGGATTTTACATAACTAAGTATGGATTGATTCCTACTCTTGAAGGATATATAGCAACGCGGGGATTCCCTATCCTGGCCCAGTCACTTCAAAAAAAAAAACAAAAAGAAATGTCCCATTTTCCTCGTGTACGGACAAGACCTGCACGGGGTGTATCATCTTTACACAGAACTACGTATGGATTGATTCCTGCCCTTGCAGGATACGTAGCGATGTTGGGATTCCCTATCCTGGACCAACCAATTCACTTAAAAAAATGTCCTTTTCCCCTATGTACGGACCAGACCTGCACAGGGTGTATCAGATTCCACAGAACTACGTATGGCTTGATTCTTGCCCTCGCAGGATACGTAGCGACACCGGGAATCCCTATCCTGGCCCAACCACTTCAAAAAATTCCCTTTCCCCAGTGTATGGGTCAGACCTGCATGAGGTGTATCATCTTTATAGAGAAATACATATGGTTTGATTCTTTCCCTTGCAGGATACGTAGCGACGCCAGGATTCCCTATCCTGGCCCAACCACTTTAAGAAAAAATTTGTCCCCTTTCCCCCGTGTATGGACCAGACCTGCATGGGGTGTATCATCTTTACAGAGAACTATGTATGTATTGATTCCTGCCCTTGTCGGATACGTAGTGCTGCCAGAATTCCACACCCAGGCCCAACCACCTCAAAAAGAAAAATAAAAGTTCCCATTCCCCCATGTATGGACCAGACTTGTAAGGGGTGTATTCACGTCCTCTCCGAATGATGTTAAAACTACATGGAGTTCGTCCTTACCACATGATGATAAACTGCACGGATGAAGAAGAATTAAGAATGCCCCTCCCCCCGTGTTTGGACCAGACCTGCACGGGGTGTACAGATTCCAGAGAACTACGTACGGCTTGATTCCTGCCCATACATGATACGTAGCGATGCCAAGATCCCCAGTCTTGGCCCAACCACTTCAAAAAAAAGTGCCTTCTTTCCCCCGTGTATGGACAAGACCTGCACAAGGTGTACTTCTCGTCCTTACCGCACGATGTTAAACTGCAGGGACGATGATGTTAAAAATGCCACTTCCCCCATGTACAGACCATACCTGCACAAGGTGTATATCTTCGTCCTTACCTCATGAAGTTAAACTGCATGGAAGTTGTCCTTACCGCAGGACGTTAAACTGCACGGAAGTTGTCCCCACCACACGACATTAAACTATGCATACCCCTATTTTATTTCACGTCGGGTCACCTTCGTCCTTACCGCATAACGTTAAACTACATAAATAATGTCCTCACCGCATGCCGTTAAACTGCACGGACTTCATCGCGACCCACCCAGGACACATGGCGATACGAGATAGAGATACTCCTTGCACATTTGGATACATCCTTTCTGTACATCAGACTCCACGAACCAGATAATTATGGATCTTCATAACCACTCTTGGCCATCGGAAGTGGAAATTCATCGACCCATGGACACCTTTGTACGACTATGCATACCATGCCCCCAGCGGCTCTGCATAATGATAGCCACTGGCCCATCTAACAAAGGCAAGGTTTCCACAGGCGACACTCTTCTTAGATCCGTATGCTTACCAGCCTCAGAGCCTCCATACCATATCTCTTGATCCATAAGTTTATGACGAAGTGGTTTACGAGTCCATTCCCCTTTTTACATTCAGGTGTTTCCAGGGTTTCCCAATCTGGCTAGCCTGTGTGTCCGCCAGTGGTTCACATAGGGACCTGCATCAACAAACATCAAGCTAGGACTAGGCTACATTGACTCAACAGACAGTTGTGGTGAAGATGTTTCTTGTATACACGAACACCATTATCCCCACGCGCCGAACTCTACACTGTGAGAAATCATAGATTTTCATAACCACTCATGGCCATCGGAAGTGGAATGTTATTGTCCTGTGGACATATTTCTACGACTATACATACCATGCCCTCAGCGACTCTGCATAATGAGAGCCCCTAGATCATCCATCAAAGGAACAATTTCCTTAGGCGGTACTTCTCTTAGCTTCGTACGCCTACCGGCCTCAGAGCCCCCACACCATACCTCCTGATCTAGGAAAGATCAAAGTTCTAGTTTACGACCATCTTCCCCTTCCTTGTTCTAAGTATATCAGAACATATTGACCCAATTATCCTTCGAGTGACTGAAATAATAGTCACCCAATGGTCCGACCTCTATTACCGATAAACTAGGAGTACTTCGTCCTCACCGCATGATGTTAAACTCCACGGAGTGAAGGCACACCCCCGCGAACAAGATAAATCAGCGTAGGGGGGATCTTTAAGCATTAATAGCAACCAGGGACGGATGTCCCCGACATGCCCAGATATTTCCTCACCAGATGATAGACTTCGTAGCCCGGACAATCGCGGATCCCCATGACCACTCACGACCATCGGAAGTGGAAGGTTATCGACCAGTGGAAACCTTTGTACGACTATGCATACCATGCCCTCAACATCTCTGCATAATGATAGCTCTTGTATCGTCCATCCAAGGCAAGATTTCCACAGGCGATGCTCTTCCTAGCCCCATACGCTTACCGACCTTAGAGCCCCCATATCACATTTCCTGGTCCAAGAAGCCCCAGAACCATGATTTACACCATCAACCCCCCTTCCACGTCTGTGACATGTTGAGGTATTCAAGCCCAGTTATATTATGATGAAGAGAAGCCTTCGCAATAATACCCCCCGTCCTCGCCGCATGACGTTAAACTGCATGGAAACCCTTAATGATATCTTCGTCATCGCTGCATGACGTTAAACTTCATAGAGACCTTTAAAAATGACCCCCATCCTTGCCACATGATGTTAAACTGCACGGTAACCTTTAAGAATTCTCCTCGTCCTTACCGCATGATGTTAAACTGCACGGAAGTCGTCCTTACTGCATGAAGTTAAACATCATGGAAGCCGTCCTCGCTGCATGACGTTAAACTGTACGACAACCCTTAAAGATATCTTTGCACTTACCACATGATGTTAAACTGCACGGTCGAACCCATCACGGGTTTAGTAATAAACATAGGCTTTTCTCTGTCTTGCAGTGCACGGGTCAGACCTGCATGAACCACCACCTCACACCAGCATTAGAAAGAATTACTTCACATGTTCTCAGGATGTTTAGTCTAGATATTTCCCCCGTATTCAGGAACCCTCTCATCATAAACCATACTCTGTACTCAGAAAATGCCGAACTCTCATAATCCACCCCTGGTGGTTCCAAATATCAACTTCCCTGAAGTTTCTCAGATATCGGAAGTGGACAGTCTTTGACTTAAGGGCACCTTTGTATGACTATGAATACCATGCCCTCAGCGGCTCTGCATATTGATCACCCCTAGACCGTCTAACAAAGTCAAGTTTTCCTTGGGCAATGCTTCTCTCCGTACGCCTCTTGGCCTCTGAGCCCCCATTTCTATCCTGGGATTCGGAAACCCTTTGAGCTACAGATTACTGACATCTTTCACAATCCAACCTGAATGCGGTGAAATGTCTTTGATGAGATTACCGAGAACCAGGAGAAGTCGTTCCATTTCAGATAATGTCCCAACTGTATGACTTTAAACTACGTCAAGCCTCAACCATCCCTTACACTAATTAAATGCGTAGGGGGGTGGGGGGTATCCGGACCATGCTCTTGATTAGTATGGATGTTCCCAAAACTCTTTCAGATGTCACACTCCCCTTCTGAGCTTCCCCTTGTGGTTTTCATTTATTTCCATACCACCCATCGTGGTTTCCATAAGCCGGACTTCCATGAAGTCCCCTGGCCATCAGAAATGGATAAGTCTTTGACTTAAGGACACCTTTTTATGACTATTAATACCTTACCCTTAGCGGCTCTGCATATTGATTGCCCCTGCCTAGTCTAACAAAGTAAAGTTTTCCTTAGGCAATGCTCTTCTTACCTCTATATGCCAGCATGGATCCCATTCCCTGAGGCATGCCCTACCTGCAGATCAAATTCAAACATGTTTCCCCCACGTGAATCTGAAGGGTATTAAGACATATTTAAATCTGTTGAACCCTATTGGGGCCCTCTACCCACCTTATTTGGTCAATGTTGTTCGACCAAAAACGTCAGTAATGATAGTATTGTCGGCGTCACTTTAAACCGCTCATAGAAGAAAGAGGCACAAAGCCTGTTAGGCCAAAATCCCGAAAAGGGCGACCTAAGAAAAAGTCGGGTTATACCCGCTGGGTCCACATTAATGGGCCCAGGAAAAATCATGGCATTAAAAGAAGAAAAAGGAAAAAAGTTTTTACGGTTTTCCTATAAAACCCTAGAAATAGTCAGACTACGCTCTTTGGATTCCATGGTCCATGCAAAAGTTAGATCTTGATTTATTTTTATTCCTGGACTCGGGTTATTCTATGTTCAGGGAATTAACATATGTGACAATTGTACCAAATAGTTTCTATCACAGGAAAAGGTGACAAAGGCAGTAAGGAGAAATGTTTCCTTGTTCCATAAAAAAGTGGGTAAGAAGGGAATCCACAATCCAGAGCCTCCTCTAGTTTGAAAGGTAATTACATGAGTTTTATGGTCGATTCACAAATCTGTATCAGGCACTAGTGAGAATCCTCAATTTCCTGAGAGAGATTATGTAGTAGAGATGTCTCAGCTTCTGAACCATCCCGTAATTCTTCTGCCTCCTGAGCCGCCTTGGTGCTGGCCTTTATTTACTCCTCCATCTGCCACTCCCCTTCTACAATTAGGGTGGAGACTTTGGCCTCTTCCTGCTGCAGCCGTTGTATCTCATTTTTCAGCGCCTCCAGGTGAGAATGCTACTCAATAACTTCTCTCTGAAGCCCTGTGACGACCCCGACATAATCATGAGCCTTTGTTAGGCAGATATTCCGAGTTGAAGAAAGGTAGGCTTCAGATTGGGAAGCAGAAAGGTGAGATTCGAAATCACCGCTCCTCTCCCGATCAGCAACTACCTGCTTGACTATTTCACAAATACCATGATCGTCGAAGCCATCAAATCCCATCAGCATAAAAAATTGCGTAGCCTCTGTAATTTGGTCGGCATCTCGACCAAGGGCGTTTGAGAGATCAGTATCCAAATTTTCTCCCAAGCCCTTTGGTGAGCAGGTCGAAGGCTGGAGAGGACTTGTTTATTGGGCTCCGAATCACTCCCAAATGAGGACACATATTTGAGGATTAACGTCACCAAGGAGGGACCCGAGGAGGCCTCGCCCGCAAACTCTGGAACTGTGGAAGCTTCGACCCCAACAGTTGTGGTCATAGGAACAGCCGGGTCTGGCGACACCATTGTCAGCGCCAGAGATTGTGGTCCTGAAGCTGAGAGTTAGTAAGATAGATAAGTACCCCTAATTAGAGAAGGGAAGAAAAATTAGTCAGTAGAAGAAGACCAGGGAACTTACTCCTAATCAATGAGGCATCTGCATTCGTGAGATCTGCACTTCCACGACAACCGCTTGAAGAGGATTCCACATCTTTGATAGGCAAGTGAATCTGAGGAGCCCCCAGAGGGGTCTAGGGCCTGAGTCCATGCCTAAGGACCACATTCTCCAAAGTTATACCCAATTGGTCGCCTAAGGAGACCAAGATCGAAGAAATCACTCCCCTAGTGAACAAGATAATGGCCATCTCTGGGTTCCCAGCAACCGGATTAATGGCATAATCTTCTTCCATCATCACGGGATTCATTGAGCCTGAGGTGATTGGCTCTGTCAGATCTGGATCTCCCTTAGCAATCATGGGAACCCCGTCGTCCTCCGCAATTGAAAAATTTATCTGATATGCAAGGGTCTCGGATACCAATGGTTCTTCCTCTGGCATATCTCTGACTGATAAAGGCTGGAGTAAAGCATCCATATTGTCGGCCCCTCCGGCAGGGCTCACCATCTCGTCGCACCCAGGAATGGTTACGGGTGATTCCGTAGGCGGAAAGGAAGCAGAAGGTAGAACCACTTGGGCATCCACTGCCAGATCCCCGAGTGGTCCTGCATCATATGTCAAATAGTTAACGACTGACGAAGTCTAATAATGAAAGTTGGAGAATTAGAAAACGAGAAGTCATGATTACCCGGCGTTCCCTATTTGAGACGTTCCGATAAACGAAACGCCTGTTTCCATCTTTGGATTTACCCAGAGGATAGTTCGCCTTGAATTCTGGAAGGGGCGGGAGGGGGAAACACCCTAGATGAATCTGCGATGGTCGCCTCCATGAGCTCGGCAGCGCCAGGGGATCCTTCCTCGATGACCCTTGTGGGAGAAGGCACATGCTCCCCCACCGCGGTACCATGAGGGGTATACTCCAGAGAAGGAATCACCCCCTGAGATTCTTTGGCACCCTATATAAAAGGAATAAACCTTAGAACATCCATAATAAAGGGGGGGGGGGGGGAGAAGTCAGAATGGGCGATTTGAGCAACCTCTTCTTCAGGGTCGGAAAATTCATGGCGTCTAATCATCATAGACACCCGAATGCTCCCATAGAGACGATTCCGGAGTGAATGGATGTATGCATCAATATCCTTTAATGAGGAAACTATTTCATCTAAATCCTCTTCCAACTACATGTGGGGTGGAGCAAAGATCTTCACGATACCCGGAAGTTTAAGATGGCCTATTTGAAGAAACGCCCAAACTTCTTCATCGGAACCACTGACCCTGAGGTGATCTCAAATCCTCCAAGCCTCCGAGAATGTGGCCATGGCATGAATCACCGACTGGGGAGGATCAAACTGAGAAGGTCGGGCGGTGATAGAAGCTGGTAAAAGCACCAATGGCCTTGTTTGCATTTTGGATATTGCCACCGCCCTAGAACTCTCTGGGGCTACCTGTGGATGGGACCTCATGGGAAGGGAGGGTAATTCCCTTGATTTAGCTGTGATAGGGAGGTCATCGAAATCATCTCCCCCTGAAGAGCGTTCACTGCCTTCTTCCTCCTCATCAGTAATCGAGTGCAGCATAGCCTGGACTCAATGCATCAATACTGTATAACCCCAGCATGCATGAATATAGACCTCAAGGTCCCAGAGATATAAAACGGCCCTCTCGGGATCCATGTCATAGAGAATGTCAGTGGGAGAAGATATGTAGCCCATCCCGTCAAAAGCTACCTCTGATTCTTGAAGATACTACCACAGAGGACGGGGGTACTGGTTGCGAAAGGTGGACCAGGCTTTGAATTCATCCCATTGTCCCCAAACCGTCAGAAAGGTAGCATCAGTGGGAATAACTACCCCACTCCGGGCAGCCTCAAGGGCATGAGAGGATACACCCCTGTCTGTTAAAATCTTCACCGGAAGCACAGGACCAGTCGGGTGATGAAGGATTTTTCCCGGCCTAGTTGGAGTTCCATCCTCCTTTCGCTTCCTTTTTCCCTTTGACAGTTTTGGACTTGATATGGTGGGCACTAACGTCCCTAGCTGGCCATTTGGGTATGATTGTACCCAGGAGTCAGCATAATGCTTGGTTAAGAAAGGTATGCCGTCCAGAAGCATGGGGTTCATAACCATATAGCCGGTATCCTCCTGGGTAAACATTAACCATAGTTGTCTGGCCACCATCAAATGATGGTTATCACGGGCACTATTAATTGCAGGAGGACACTGTGCTTGGACACAGCCAAATTGATGCCCAAATCGGCAAGGCGTGTACCCCTCGCAGATAAGTTCCCCACCAATACGAGCCACCAGAATACCCTCTCGGAGGGAGAAGAGGTATCCCCTCTTTCTAAACTCTTCTGTTATGGTGATTGTAATTGTGCCAGCTGGAGAAGAAAACAAATGAAAATTAAAATAGTCATAATTCGAAATTCGACTTGATAGCAGATGCCTGTTCGAAACCGTCTGTTGACTATCCTTCTCTTGTGTCGCCCACTCTTCGGGCAAAACCCCACTGGTCAGTTTCAAGTATGGTTGGAATGTGGTGCCCGGAATCTGAAGAGGGTTGATTAAAGTATAGCCATTCTTGATGTGTACGCTTAACCACCCCCGAAGAATTTGGAAGGGGTCAGCAACTCGGTTTGGCCGATTCCCGTCAGTAATGTTACCAAGTAACCAGTAAATCCTGGCCAGTACCGGAACAGACAGGTTGATAACATTACCGGTAGCCATGTGTACTGCCATGATAAAAGTAGTGACCCGCATGCCACCAACCTAACGTACGGGTAATAACCAACCACTTAAGAACATGGAAAAAAAAGCTGCTAGGTGGAGCAATCGATCGACATCCAGAATAAGCTCCCAACCCCAGCCATGAAAATCACTTCTCTCCAAAGTCAGCCAATAGCTTCCCCCTGCTTACAAGACTCCATTATAGGGCAAGTCGTGGGCCTACATGGGAGAGTCCCAGATTCGTCAGATTTCTTCTTTCTCACAAAAGTTGTGGTCCATTCACGGTATGGGACGAGCTATTTTGGAGATGTATCCTCTAAGTGCTTCTAAGCCTAGTTAATGAGCTGCTTCACTGGGGGGGGGGGGTCCTCTCTTCATTCTCCCACACAGAGGAAGGAGGCCGGAACTCGTCATACCTACTCCCAATGACGAGGAACCCAAAAATCTGAAAGACATCCCATAGTCTAATGCCCACTTCCCCATGGACCAGATGGAAAGTGTTGTTGTCTGGGATCCAACGACTCATAAGTTGCATGGCGAGGGCGTGAGGCCGGTGGGTATAGGTTTGGGACACCCAGGCAGCTTCATACAATCCCACGACTCGCAAATCTGCCCCAAATTCTATGCAACTCTGGCGAACCCAGAAGGGCCACGCCCAATCCAATGACTTAAATGCTCCTCCCGGTCGGAGATACCGATTCGATGGCCAGCCATGCTGGTCGCTTACCATGGCACTAAGAGAAATACTCCGATAGTAGTGGATTGTTCCTTCGTGTTGACGTGGTTCTCTTATCTGAGATGCTGGAAGGTGATTCAACACAGATCTGATAGCTGTACCCCTCGAGGAAGGCCGCCCGATGGTAGGTATCACGAATTGGGGAATAGTGGTAGTAAATATCCATGCTTCAGGATTGTTGTCACGGGGGGGGGGGGGGGGGGGGGGTTCTGGAATTGGGGTATCGGACAATAAACTGAACCCATAGGTAGGAAGGCTATTAGAGAAAGGATATTCCTAATGTGATTTAGAGAGCCGGTCGGCAAGGAAGGAAGATGGTAGGGTGTGGCAGACTCCATGTTGAACAGAGCTAGCCATGTCCTTCAGACGTAGATGAGTGGTTGAGAGGGGCTCTGTAGAAGGCCTTGGTGCAGGATGAGGAGGAACCATATTTTCTCCCTGCACAATGAGATAAATAAGTCTGGAATAAAAATTTGGAAAAGAATAACAAAAATGGATGGTTAGGGAGCCTTCACAACCAAATCCGCAAAGATGCCTTGGAGGATGGTTCACGATGACATCATTCCACGAACCATCCCTTCGCGAAATGAGTTCGCGAAGCCCTGGCCCACAGAGCGTTGGCCAGGAAACCATGAACCAAGTGACTCCATAGAAGTTCAATCCCAGGTTCATTTGGAAGATTCAGATTCTTTTTAAAGTTCAAGAGATGTTTAGTCTGCTGAGCATCGAAACCACAAAGAATGTTCCTCTACAACCCGTCATCACTTACTTTTTAATTAATTAAGAGTAATGGTTCACGGTTGGGAAGTCGGTTCATGGGTGAAGGCGACCGCGAAGAAGAAATGGTTCGCGGAAGTTGCTGCCGGTTCACGGACGAGGCATTTCACGAAGGAGCAAACACACGGAGGCGAAGGAGCTCTGGTTTCATGACGAATTCGGTAATGGAATAGTGAGGGCTCCCTGTATTTATAAGCATGGTCCCCTAACGGGTCCACCTTTCTACCACAAACCATCTCAGTTTCAGGACCTCTTCGCATCAGAATGCCCTCCTCTTCGTTCCGATCGGACCCCATTCCGATGGGGGGAATTTGTAGGGTCCTGAAAAATCTGCCAAGGAAATTTTACCCAAATACCGTAAAATAATTGGGGAAAATAATCAAAGAGGAGACCCAACGGACCGGTCCGCGAACCGGTCCATGGAAGCACAACGTGGCCAGGTACCGCGAGGAACCCCCCTCTGCGAACCATTATCGTTTGCAAAATGGAGGCGGAGAGGCTTCGCAGTCGCGTGGTAGGATGGGTGCCAGTTCGGTTCACCATCACTAACCACCCCAAACGTGGACCACATCGACCGGTTCAAGCCACACCCACTGTCGTTCGTGGAATGGAGGCGGAACCCTCCGCAGCCGCGGAGCACTCCCTGAGTTCGCCTCGCGGAGGAGGGGAGCGATCAATACCCGCCGCGAATCGCGGATTGACCAAGTCAGCTGTGAACCAGGTATTTGGTTATGGGCCTCCGCAAAAGGTTCCACGTGGACACATATACATTCCTTTTCCCACTCTATAAAAGGAGACCAAGGGGAAAGAAGGAGAGGATCAGAGAACTGGAATCAGATTCGGGGGAAGGAGTTTGGTCGAAGGAAGGCTTCAGATTTCGCAAACAGCAAAATTCCCATCCGCGAACCACAGTAGGTATATGAATTAAGAATGAATTTGAAAAAGCATAATAATTTGGTGAACCGCGAACCTAAAAATAAAAAAAAGCAGAACCGCGAACCATAACCCCTCCGCGGATGACTTCCCCGCAGACCAGGGAGTTTATGCCTCTTTCCCATCCATCGCACCATGTAGCACCCTGCTCCGCGGGTGAAACCCTGACCGACAAACCTCCGATAGGCGCCGCCCTTGGTCGCCGCTGCCCACCTGTAACCCTCCGTGAACAACCCTGTTTCGCGGATTGCGCCCAAAGCCGCGAACCATCCTAGTTCGCGGATTGAGCCCAAAGCCGCGAACCATCCTAGTTCACGGATTGAGCCCAAAGCCGCGAACCACCCTGGTTCGCGGATTGAACCTGAAGTCGCGAACTACCCTGGTTCGCGGGATGCCAATCAGTTCGCAGGACACCCTAGTTCACAGACGGCTTCTCTAGCCATGTGGTACTTCCCCACATGAAGGGAACCACCACCAATACCTCTCGATGGCTCTCCAAATACTTTGGTGTTCTCATTTCCAGAGCCAGGTAAAATCCTTGTGATCCAGCCAGGTCCTCTATGACTCCTTCATCGGCCTATTCATCGGCCCCGAGCCGAGGCCTCCGCTAGAACCACCAGATCCGCATGGTATAACTTTCAGGCGCATCAGCGCACCATTTTGAGTTCACATACCCGTGGTAAATAGGGGAAAAGGGGTTTACCCGACCCTTGAGCAGATTCATAAAGCATTCCTGGGTTCACATTCCCATGGTAATTCGGAGTCTGACCTTGAGAATACCTTTTCTGCCCCTCCACTTGTTGAGGGTTACTCGAAGATGGTAAAATACCCATCAGAAGGAAGCCCTCATGCACCGCAAGAGAGAAGATGGGAACAGGAGAACCCCCTTTCCCTCTCCCGCTGGGCTTTGTCGCCCCAGGAATCCATCTCGGAGTAAGCCCCGACCTTCTGGGCCTCCTCAGAGTGTAATCCCCAATTCATCACCCTGGGACGCCTTCATGCGTAAGCCCCATTCCATTTCTCATGGACGCACCTTTCACGATATGATCCACTGGTCACTGCTGCCTCTTGTTTCCCACACCGAGCATGAATCACGTGAGCATAGAATAAGCATCGACCATGACATCCTCCTATGGTCCTCCTTAGAGTGTAAGCCCCATTACATCATTCTGGGCTGCCCCAGAGCATAAGCCCCAAGTCAAAGAGAACTACGGAGACTTTGATCCATGTCAAGGCATGGTACGTAGGAAGCTTCCGCGAGGTTCAATCCCACCACTCGGTCATTTCTTCACGTCGAGTTCGACCCTCGTCCAGCATGACGTTAAACTCTATAAGAAAACTACAGGGAATTTGATCCATGTCAAGGAATGGTACATAGGAAGCCTCTATGAGGTTCAAGCCCACCACCCATCGGACCACCTGGTCTCTCTTCACGTCGGTTCCCCGAAACCTATCCGATCTAAGTGGACTTTGATCCCTGCTTCCTAAGCAGGGTACATAGGAAGCGTCCCTAAGGTTCAAGCCCATCAACTGGTCGATCCGATCGTCGCCATGTCGGTTCATTGCGCCACCCCTAGTGCCGCCTCAAGCAATTTCCAACCCTTCGGGGTCATTTGTCCAACGAGGGATGGTAAACCTCAGGCATAAATGATTCCGAACCCCTGCGTCCAATTGACCGTTGCCCGCCAAGGTTAAATCCTTCGATACTATGTTTGGATATAAACCAAAGATTCACGAACATATGAATACGTCTTAAATCTATAAGAGAGTCCCAGAACACGAAATAATTCCCCCCGAAAAGGGTGCGAAGAGCCCGACTTCCCATCCTTTCGACCAATGTGAGTTCTTAAGAGTCGCTGGTCAGACCATCCGGCGAACGCCTGCCTTTGGAAAGCAAGTTCAACAATCATTGGATACGGATCCGTTGGGCGTTTCGTGGCCAAAAACCAGAACGAGACACACATGTTATTAATACTATTTTTTAAAAAATATCAATTTATTTTGTCACTTACTTTTCAATGGATAAATATATTTAATTCAATGAACTAACATTTTTATCAATGGGAATTTCATTTTAACTATATTATTGTGTCATATTTAATAATATAATATAATATAAAGCACAAGATACACATAATGAAAACTAACAAAATTTTATTATAATAATTTGATCATTTTATTTAGATAATAAATATGGCCATCAATTTTGAAAATTATACAATGGGATAAAAATTTAAATCAAGATAACTATAATATAAAAATTTGGATATGCTCGATCAATCTGAATAACTACACTCATGAAAAACACTCTAGAACTGAAAAAATGTAATAAAATTTTAATCATGAAATGATTATGTATATAATCATGACTGGATATTTCAGTTAATGAAAAATAATGAAATATCAGGTACTTATAGAACATTGTAAACCCATATAATAATAACAAATTTGACCATTATAATTGTAATCTTACTATTGAAATTTTTATTTGACCATTATGAATAGTAATCTGAGCATTAGACTCATGTCCTAACATATGGAATTGTAAAATAAAATTTATAAATATTATAAAATGAAAATATGACATATTTATATCATCATACATGTAAATAAATTTTTTTAATATGTTTTATTAATGATAAAATAAGTCTTCGTATTTTTTTAAAAGACATATGTTTTATTTCCATTTTTATAAAATAAATAACAATTTGAAATAAAATTTATTCTGCTGAAATATGTTGAAAATTAACATTATGTTCTATTATATTAATAATATGTGTTGATGGGACAATGTAAATTTTCAAAGGGTCAGAATATTAATCTTAAATTGAAAATCAGAATTTTTCAAATCAACAAATAATTTATTTAAAAATTAATTTTATCAAAATTAGAAATGTATTCTCAAAATTGGATTTATATTATTTAATGTATCGGTAAAACAATGGTTATATAGAGTATTTTTGGAATTTTATAAAATAGTTTAGTATGTTATGAATAGTGAAATACAATAAAATATGATATATAACCATATATGATCAATACATGACTTATTGAATGTGGGGTGATGAAACAACCCATTAATTCCAAATAACATGAATAATTTACTATGTATAGTGACAAGATTCATTACTATTGGTATTCTTAATTCCAGATAATAGACTAATAAATATAATATTTAAAAACACCACTCTACTCCCCTTACAAAAACCAGCCCCCAATGCCCATTCCCAATCACAACTTATATACCTTAGAGGTTTCCAAATATCTACCATAAACAAAAGTAACCACTCTAAATATTTATATAAAATACTTTTCTTATCAAAATACAAATCCATGATTCATTAAGGTGAATCCCAAGAGGACACATCCAAAGTAGAAGGTAATTAAATCAACCGATAATTTTAATCATTCTTTCTCCTCATACTCCAAAAATAATTCCATCCACCAGTGAATAATAAATATAGTATCATATAAATTATAAAATTTTAATTTTTAATGTAATATCTACCAACCAACTTCTTACCTTAGATTAAATAGATTTTAAAATGAAAATAGTGTTCAAATTTTAGTAGATTCATTACCTCTAAGAATAACACACATCAATTTTTTCCACCACCTTAAAGATAGATATAAAAATGACATTATGATTAAATATGGCTATAATAAGTATATTATAACTTATTTCTCGTTTTTAATGTTTTAATTATCATTATATTAAATAAAATTAATCTCAATCATGATGTTCAGTTAAACCACCAAAATGAACTAACCATATAACGTAAACATTTTCACTAAATGAATCATCGCTAAGACAAAACACATTTTGATATTTTATAACATTTTAATTTCTATAATATCATTATATTATTATTAAATTTAATTTATGTTATGATCCCATATTATTATTCATGACCCTTGTCTTTTAGGATGTCTTATAATTCCTTTTAACTCATATTCATTGCTTCTTTATCATGTTTATTCCCTTAATGGACTTTTTAGCACACCGATTTTGTTCATATATTACTCATTTTATCCTCTGTAGTTTTAGGATATTATTTGGTTTTAGGATCTCATTATGGATATTAAAAGAAAGATATTTTATTTTAGTTTTTTCATGATGTTTTATATACCAAGTCACCCAAAGAAACTATACCTCTCGATCCTTTGGTTGTATTTATTGGATATTTGTGTAACAAATCTATAATAATATGGGTAAAATAAATGGGTCCCTAAAGTTGATATCAATGTATGGTGTAGTTATTTTTTGGATGAGTACTAGAATATTATAGTGATAACTCTATAGATAAGCCTATCCGTAGAAAAATATCATGATATTTTGATGATGTTCAAAGAATGTGTTCTGCAAGAAATTACCTCCCAATTTGGATACCTAAATTGGGCATATATCTAGAACCTGTCTAATATTGATTAATAAACATAAATATTATCACATGGGGCATTAAAAATAGTCTACGATGAACTACAGTTTTGACACTCTTTGGGGTCAATCTTTGGAAGATTCAAAAACTCTTTACAAACCATTATAGAGGACTTGAGTCATTTTTTATGTTATAAAACCTAATAGAAAAATTTTAATGGGTAATTAATATTGAATCCTAGGGACTCATAAGTACGGATATGCATGTCATCTATATGTTATTACTCATATACTCAGATTTCCCATATTTATATTCATATTTTTTAAGTATTCCCAATCCTAATTTTTCATGTTTTTTTTAATAGAGGGAAATTCAAGGATCCGTTCTATCAAAAAATGTGACAGGTAAATTATGATTTCCTAAATGAGATGCCTTACTATCTGTGATCAGGAACTATGAAGTTTATATAAGTATTGTCTCACATGACACATTTTATGAATAATAACATGGATAATGTGGACCACTATATTTCTCCTAAGAAAGATCATGTTAGGGTTGAGTACTTCATGTAAGAAATGATGCATACATTTATAAGATCTCACGACCCCTTCAATATAGAGTAATATATTAACTCTATTGAAAAAATATTTTTGTATCCATTAATTCTTAGATCAAGATGATGTAATAGTAGTTGTTTATTACATGGAGGGGGAAGCTGATAAGTGTTGGACACTGAACAAGAACATAAATTCTGATGTGAAAATTGATTCTATAGAATGGGATGGATTCAAGAAAGTATTTTTCTATAAATAAATTCATTAAACTAATTTATTTAAAATGGATAGGTAGGTTCTTCTATTAAAAAAGTAGGTGATTTTACCAGGCTGTAAGAGGGAAAATTCACAAGGCATGTAGGTTATACCTTCTGAATTTGCATAAATACAAAAATTAAGGTGGAATAATTATTTAGTGAATTAAATTTGATTCCATGAAAATATTTGGGAATTTTATAATTGAGAATAAGGAAGTAATTTCTTGTTGTTATCGTATGGTTGAGATAGATATTGGAGACTCTCAATAGTCTCATGGGGCTGGAGATAAAAAGTATATTATATTGTTTAATTCTAGAGAATCAATTAATAAATATTTTAAAGGAGTGAAAAATAGTCATTGCATTTTTCAAAAGCATAGGAAGAAGAATCTTGGAAACCATATCAAGAAAACCATTATATGCTTCAGATATGGAAAATATGGGAATTAGACTAGTCACTACTAGAAGGAGATGATAAATCCCACAAATGTGGAGGAATAAAAGAAGGTCACAGTTAAAGAATAGCATATAGTCTAGTGTTTAAAATTTAAGGAAAATGAAAATTATGAAATGAAATTCCTGAAGCCAATATCTGAATAAATAATAAATGAAAACAACCACAAATTTCTACAGAGTATGAAAGTTTATATTTTATCACTACTATTGTGGTGGATCCTAAAAACTACATGGTGATAGGAACACACGTTATTTATTCAGGAATAGTGAATTTATATTTTGATTGTGGTTCCATACATTCCTTCAAATATTTTAATTTTACTAGATCTATCCAAACACTACCTCAAAACATAGGGGTTTGTTTTTCAATGAGAATAGTAAATGGAGAAATTATTATCTCCCATTATATAACTCATCATCAGGTAATGTTTATGGAATGAATATATGAGAAAATAATATTTTACATCATTTATTTAAATTAGACACTATGTTAGGCATGTATTGGTTGTCCCTATGAACATCCAACATCTACTATTGGTTGATGAAGATAACTCTTCAGATCTCAATTCATCCTCCAACTCTATAAAATTATACGGAAGAGGATGAATCTCATTTTGAGTCATGTTCACTGGAATGGTTATTATTCACTTATGATAAATATTATCTAGTTAAAATGATATAGATACTGGGTAGAATCATCTTTTATGACATTTGATTATGAAGTAATATACTAATCTATTCCCTAAAGAGATTAATAATCGTCCTCCAAACCAAGAGTTTGAGTTCTCAATTGAACTTTTACATGAATCTATAACAATATCCAGGACTACCTATATAGTTGAGGCCATTGGGTTAGAAGAAATGAATAAGTATTTAAAATATAATATATAAAGTGGTTTTACATTTCTGACTACTCCACCTTGGTGTGCACCATTCGTCTTCATAAAAAAGAGATTGGTTAGTGTTCCACTAAATTAATTATCCTGAATTGAAAAAATCAAAATAGTGGAAATGTATCCCCTACTATGGATGGATTATTTATTCAATAGACGATATGGGGATAAATATTTCTCTAAGGTGTAACATTGTTTTGGTTATCCCCAACTAAATTTTAATAAACAAGATATCCCAAAAATAAACTTTGGAATAAGGTATAAACATTATGAGTTCCTAATGATTCATTTAAGACTCACTATTTATATAATAATCCTCATGAAAAAAATGAATAGAGTATTTATAGATTATGTTGTCATATTTATGGTAGTATTTATATATGATATTATGGTATACCAAAAAATAGGGATGATTACGGGAATCATTTCAATACTTTAATAAATAATTTTCAGAAGGAGAAGCAATATTAAAAGTACAAAAAATGTGAGTTCTAGATACATGTAGTATAATTTTTGGGGCTTGTTATTATTTGTAAAGGAATATTTTGTTGACCCATATAATAAAAATGAAAATGAGGAGTGGCCCAAATAAATATCTATAATGGAGATCCATAACATCCCGAGAATATCTTGGTATTTCTTGAGATTTATGAGAAGAATATCATGATTTTAAAATATGATAATCAAGTTGGATTATAAGTGAGTAAAATGTTTCTAGAATAAATAATGTGAATAGAGCCTCATAGTATTAAAAACGAGACTTATCACCATACAAGTACTTGAATTGGACACAAGTGGGATACTTTTTATGGTATATAATGATTCATCAAATAAGTTGTAGGGATTTGTATTGGTGAAAAATGAAAAAGTTATTGCCTAAGCCTTAAGGAAGTTGAATGTTCATGAGTACAACTATCCAATTCATGATCTCTAGTTGGACGAAGTAATATTTTCATTGAATAATTTTCAAAATTATCTTTATATATAGAGGTGTACATTATATATATATAGATTATAATAGTCAAAAATACATATTCACATAAAAGGAAATTAATATGCACCAGAATGTTGGTGAAATGCGGTTAAGGATTATGACTTCTCAACCCACTACAATATAGATAATGTGAATTAATTGTTAGATGATCTATAATAAAAGAATCATACAAACTTATCTAGGATGATAATTCAATAGGATCTAATATTCATAGTCATGGAAGGATATGCACGAAAGTCACAAAGGAAGGAACGTCATCATTCCATTCTCAAATGAGTGCTCAACCATCCATTCCATAGAAGATAAAGGATGAAAAAATAGATTATGTGGTAATTAAAAATAAGGTAGAATCTATAAGAAATGGGAAACCATCATAGTTGAAAATTGATGAACGATTTGTATGATTTGGTTATTGGCTACGAGTACCATAAAATAATAGGATAAATAGTTTGTTTTTAATGATGCACATAGCTTGATCTCCTCCATCCACCCATAGAGCATGAGTATATCTCAGAGAACTTTTGTTGGGACAATATGAGAATCGATATCACATAATATACATCAATGTTCTTGGTATGTTAACATGGGAAGGAAGAAAGAAAAAATTACAAGGTGATGATGTATCCATTGCCCATAACCACAAGTTAAAGAGAGAACATCCATATGGACATTTCCATAGGACTTTTAAGGATATCCAAAGCGTATAATTCTATATGTGTTATAGTGGATATACTTATAATGAATTCCAATTTAATTATTTTTCAAGAGTAATTATCACACTATAAACTGGAATGGTATACATTAGTGAAGTGGTGAGGCTATATGAAAAACCACTATATACTGTATCTAATCTAGATATGCAATTTACCTCCATGTTTTGAAATATTGTACAACATTCTATAAAAAAATTATTTATAATTATATACATATTATCACCCCCAAAATGATGGCTAATATGAGTGTAGTGTCTGGAAACATAAGTCTATATTTGGATCATGCTTTTAGGAATTCAAAAGTGGGTGGGTTAATAATCCTATTATAGTCAAGTTCTTATTAAATAACATCTTTCACTCAACCATAAAAATGTATCCATATGAATATCTCTATAGGAATATATGTATACCACATATGTGTTGGTATGATATTGGAAAACACGAGATGTTGGGAGATGAAATGGTTGAAAAATGGTAGAAAATGTAATGACCATTCAGTAGCACATTAGAGCTTTTCAAATTTTCTAAATGAGATAAATTTAAAATCACCAATGACATCAAGAGTTTGGGGTTGCATATAAGCTATACCTCTACATATCACAATGTAATAGATTCATGAGATTTTGGAAGATGGTAATTTAATTTCCCAGGTGGATCAAAACCTTTTACATTCTTCATCACATCAGAGTCGTAGTCTTTCGACTAGAACTCCTACTGAGCCTTTATTTAGTATAAGACATGTTCTTTTTATACCTATTGAAAAATTAAATACCATATCCCTCACATGTACTAAATTTAGAGGTGGTATAAATGAGGAAATTAACCCTCTTATGAGGATTATTCCGTGAGTATCTTGGACCATTGAGACAATGTTCTATATAATAGGACAAGTCACCAAGTCAAAGTACTATGGTGGAGATGTAAGAATGAGGAGGTTACATGGTAAATGGAGTAATAAAAAAATTATAAGTACCATAAAATAATATCAACTTATATATAAAATGGAATTTTCTAGGAAATATTTATTATGTTGGTAAAATTTTATTAAACAATCATTTTTATCAATGGAATTTTATTTATGATTATGTAATTTTGTCATATTTATTAATGTAGTATTATATAAAGCACAAACAACCCATAAATAAAGCTGAGAAACTATTATTAGATTAATTTTAAAAATATATTTTGAGAAAAAAAATTTCTATACGAATTGATAATATTACAACGGGGAAAAAATAGGGGATAACAATAATACGAAAATTTTGATAGGCTCAACCCACCAGAATAACTAAACATAAGAACAACATTAAAAAATGAAAAAAATATTAGAAATACAATATTAATCTTAATAATTAAAATATATGTAACCTGAATATCAAATAGAAGAGAGTGAATAATGAATAAAATATAGAGTACATATAGAATGTAGGAAACCCATATGATCATTAAAAATCTGACATCTCGAATAGTAATTTAACTATTAGGAGCAATGAAATAACCCTTAGAATAGTAAAATAACTTACACAAGTGTAAGATAAATATTTAGGTATTTAATAAAATTGAATTATTACATATTTAAATCATGATTGAAGTAACTAAATGTTTTGAAAATGATAAAATTGGTGTTGATATTTTTATAAAAAATATTTTCTTTATTTCAATTTTTATAAAAAATATAAAGTATCAGAATAATATTTATCTTAATAAAATTTGATTATGAATTAATATTAAATTCTCTTACAATGAAAATATAATTTGTTGAGACCCTAAGAAAATTTTCAAAGGCTCGTAAAATTAATCATAATATTAAAATTTTAAATTTTCAAATAATTTATGATATTGTTCAAATGGTTAATTTCTCAAAATTATATTGTTTTTTGAAAATTTATTTTTTTATATATTATGTGTTTAAAAACAATTGGTTATCATTTGGAATTTTTCAAAAATATTTGAATTTTTATGAATAGTGAAATTTGTCAAAATGTGAGATTTATCATTATATGTTAAATAAATCATTTATTTCATTTAGAATGACGAGAAAACAAATTATTTAAAGATATTAAGAATAATATAAAATATTTAGTCACAATATACATAAATATTCTAAAATTTTAGCCGAAATAATAAACTAATGAATATAATATAAAAAACCCACTCCTCACCTTATAAATACCACCCATATCCTCTTGTTCTCTATACACATTAAAGTCCATGGATCTTGTAAAATATCTACAAAAATCACCACTCATACCTGTAATGATAAAAATATTAATTCTTGGTATTATCAAAAGTCTAATAAATGGTTCCTTAAGTGGATTCCCAATAGGATACATCCAATGAGATGGAAATTCCATCAACAAGGCCTTATAATTTTTCCTCCTCATCTTCCAAAAAAATATCATAAAACATAGAATAATAAAGAAAAAATAATATATATATGGAAATAAGAATATTTTAATATAATATATACCATCCATTCTCTTCTCTTCCCATTTTTGGATTTTGAAACTAAAATGTTGTCTATATTATGATGGATTCACTACCTCTATGGACAATATACATTGTTCTTCTCCATGACCTTCAAGGTTATATATAGAAAACATATTATGGTTAAATATGAATATAAAAAGTATATTGTAACTTATTTAATGTTAAATAATGTTTTCATTACCATTTAATTTAATAAAATGAATCTATTTCATGATTGTAGGTAAAACCTCCTAAATTAACTAACCATATAACATTAATGTTTTCACTAAATGAGTCCCCCATATGTCAAAAAACAAATGATTTTTTGGGACCATTTAATTTTATGTGAGGACATTAATATCATTTCATTTCATATATGGAGTTATATTACCATTTTATAGGAACTCCAATAATTATCCCTAAGTGATTTGACCTTGGAACCCTTAAACGAACACCCTCAGAACTGAAAAACTCAACATTATATTTCATTAAAATATTTTCCAATGAATATAGGATAATTATATGAAATCAAATTTACATTTATGGAGTTATAAATTTATTAATTAATAAACTGTATTTTATTTTTCATGATTTTACGTGAATGTGAGGAACAATTCTTTAAATTAGGTAAGGGATCTATCTAAACCACCGAATTCCATTTGGGTTATGAATTTTTTCTATATAACTCTACTTATCTCTAAATTTCATGTTAAATAATTAGTTTTAATTATCTATTTATGTCTCATACATATTTACCTATCTTATTTTCCTATTCTTTGATGGGTTTATACATGCTTTATGTTCATTTAGCAAATGCCTTCTTTAAAATCAAACCCACTTAAGGGAAACCTTTCCAACGATTTATACTTTTATGAAATCTTATTTAAATGTTATTATTGAAAATCAGAATTATTTAATTAAAGTATTATTTTATTTTAAACCATTATTTTTTACCTATGGTTTTTAATGAAACTCCATGTTATTTATTTCTTGAAAATTCCTTAATAGATTCCTTAAAACACCATTTTAATGTCCATTTCTATACCAAACAGTCTACCATTTCTCATTGTGTTTTTTAAAAGGGAAATAAATTTTAGCCATTTATTTATTTAATATGATATGAGTGTACAAATAATTTAATTCATTATTCTCTTAAAAATATTTATGAAATATCATTTGATTATTATATGTGGTAAGATTATGAAACACATTTCTTCCCATGGGATATTATTATGTTTACCTTTTATGTTTAATTTTCATTTGTGGAACAAATAATCATATACATGTTATTATGGGTGATGCCAAAAAGATATCCAATTAATTTTGTTGTTTTTATGTCTTATGAAATGATATTTATGGGATTAGGGAGTAATCATAATCCATGAAGGCTTACTGTCCACATAGTGATGTTTTATTGGTAGTTTGCCTTGACTTATTCTTATGTCATGTTTATTGTTGTTTTAACATTCATATGTTTACATGATATTGTGATTACATGTTATTTATGTTATTCTACCATTTAGTTATTCATGAGTCTTTCCTTTTAGGATATTATAAAATAATTTTTCACATATATGTTATGCTTCATTATCATTTTTCCTACCATACTAGGTTTTTTAGCTCATCCGTTTTGTTTATGTATTCCCCAGTTTAACTTGTGACATTTTAGGAGATCAATGGTATTTATGATATTATTGTGGAGGTTAATGAAAATATTTTTTATTTTTTTAATCTTGATGTTTTTTTACTTAATCTCCCAAATAGATTTGGCATCTCAATCATTTTGTTGTATTTATTTGATATTTACTTTAAAAATAATGTAATAATATGTTTAAAATACTTGGTTCATTTTATATAACACCATCCCATACAAAAGAAACCCAAATATCCCCTTATGTCTCTTAATAGATTCCATATATCTTCTGAAACTAATCCTCCCAATATTATGTAAATCCACGAAAAAACATAATACTGAGACAAAATTATATAAACTCCATCCCAAAAAAGTCTTTCTCTAGAATTTAAATAATATCATATAATAAACCAAGTAAAATGATAACCCCAATACATAAAACCCTAGTTATTATGATATATTTATCATATCACATTTATGAACACCTAACACAGAATTCCACTTTTTATTCCAATTATCATTATTATCATTAACCTAGAGATCAATTTCTTAATATTTAAGAGTAGGATCAATAAATATAAATACATAAATTACCCCTTTATATAACAATGAACCAACACAACTAGGATTACCCCAATAATAATAAGATTTAATAGTATAAAACAAATAATTAATCATGCATTTGATAAATTGGTATATTCATAGATTCCATATTTCAGTAATCCCCTTCTCATTATAGTATTTATGTAATTATCCAATAATGATGTTGATAAGGTTACATAGTGATAATAGACCTTAAAAATCATTGAAACCCAGTAAATAATATTAATCTAGAAGGCAGAATAAGAGATTATAAATCACTTTCCTTGATAAAGATGACGTTAATCCCATTAAAATTCTCAAAAGAAGTTTCCTACAACTAATAATACATCACCAACCATTAAATCATCTAGTTAGTTGACATAAAAAATGAGCACAAATTCATCTATAGCCTTTCCGAAAGAAGAAAAAGTTAATGAATAATAGAATAAAATATAGGACCATGTTAGCTGAATATATAATCAACAACATTAATCCAGTTCCTAAGGATCATCCTCAATCAATTAGATTCATAAAGAATATCCTTCAGGATTAATTAGCATTTAAGATAATCCTATTAAATTGAATGGAATAATAAAAAAATAATTTTTAATAGATTTGTAAGAAAATAAGAATCATAACATGGAATAAATAATCATGATATAGCAATATATAGTAAAAAAATACTTGGAAATCATTTCATGATCTCATTTATCATTCCACTCATAGAAATAAGTCTACATAAATAATTTTTATGTGGTTGAAGAAGGAAATGGTAAAATGATTGTCACTATTTCATAATATTGGGAATCCCTAAAATGATGATATAGTATTTATGGATTTCTCATATCCTATAAAGATTTTATGAATTATATGGAATGTGATTTATAATAACCCTATAATCCAAAAAATAAAATTTAAACCAAAAGGAAATACTTTCATTACTTCAACAATGTTATTTAATTTTATGTCAGATGATATTACTTGTACATATGAGGAAATTAATCTTGGACATTAGGAAATTACTCTTAAGTATAAATATCTTACTCTAATGTATTATACATTATACCATATTATATTTGTTTTTACTTTTAATTATTTTTATTCTTAATTTTATGCATTATAGTGAAGGATCTTATAAAAATAAAATTTACCAAAGTATAAACTCTTATGTTTCACTTTTGATGGAACATGAAAATTATTTTTCAAAATCAGTGAATGGAAAAATTTAATTTTTACACTATGATTAATAATATCTTTCTTGAGGATATATATTTTTATAAATTCTTATCAATGATATTTACCTTATAAAAATTAAATATATAGGATTCTTCCCTTTAAAAAAATTGACATATAAGAAATTTAATTAATTTGTAACATTCATTCCTTTTACATATAAATGTAATGTAATGGTACATTACTACCCTTGTCACAACATACGATTGATAATTCACCTATTAATAATAAAATACAGTATTTCCAATCCCTTATTTATACACTAACTAAATATAGATCTTCTCATTGAATCTTCATGCTACATCATTTATGGCTATAATACGAACAAATTAACCATGTCGAAGTATCTTTACTAGACTATTGATCGCACCATAACACAACACATCACATAGAAATGAAAAAAGCCCCAAGGATCAGAGTAACTCTTAACTCTCATAACTTTAAATCCATGCTATAAGACAAATCTCATTCCATATCATAATATTTATGTTGTGACATAAATTTATTGCTAGAATATTTCATACAACTATACCCTTATACATCTAAACTACTAAAAACACCATTGGATTATTATAATTAATGAAAAATGTAAAATGTTCTAAGAAATTTTGGTTTTTCAGAAAAATATCCATGGATAATATTAAGGTTATGATTTTTGAAAGTATTATTGGAGGGAACTCCAAATGAACTTATATTAATATCATTTTTACTTGAATTTTTTTGAAATAATCTTGAAGATGTTTTCAATATATAATTAAACACAATTCATGAAAACTAAGGTCACACTATGAAAGGAGTTTCCAAGGAAATTAAAAACGAATTGATTCCATGTGCATATAAGAATCATATAAAATCATATGATATATTTTATACTTTTTTACGAAAGATAAAAAATGTAATATTATGACACAAATACTCACATCATGAATAATATATAGTAATGTAAAATGGTTGGAATTGTAGGGGTAGAGAATACAGTCTGAAGGCCCTATGAGAGGGATATAAGATATTTTTTCATTGGAGATATGTGGAGTCTATTAGTAGATGAAACTGAATTATATTAATACACTCCTACTACTGTAGACTTAATCCATATTTTTGAATATGAGGGAAACACATAAGGGCCATGTTTTTATAAGCCCTTACATTGTGTTTTTGGCTATTTGGATGCTATTTGTAATGGTGGTTGATAATTACTATCATTTGATCTTATTTTTTGACGGAATAATTAGGTTTCATCATGTTACATTAGATTTCGGAGTCATGTTGTTTTGGATATGGGACTTAAGACATGGTCATGGTCCATATGGAATCGCTGCTCGGGATATTGGTGTTAGTGGTTCTTTTGATTGGGAAGTATCCAAATAGTGATGATCAAGGATAAATTTTGGATATTTCATGGTTTATATACTATAAATCTTTTTATGTTTCAGTTTGGTGTGGTGTAGGTTTCACTAGGCCCCCTCAAATTTCAGATTCTTCAATCTTTTTCCATCTGAAGGGTCACCACGACATGATCTTTGGGATGCACCATGTTGTGACTCTTGAATTGTATGATAAATGAAAGATATAGTGTAGATTCATTAATGGATTATATATGAGGAATTTATTGATATTCGTTATGGTTTTTCCTCCATTGATGTACTATAGTTTTACTGATAATATTATGGCTTGTAGTGTGATCAGTTGTTTTTTAATGTAGTCTTATTCAAAACATAGCCAGTATAAATCCCAAAACCCACTTATATTTATCAAATTTGAATTTTCTTATATTTATCACATGTTAACAATATTTTATTTATTAAAATTATATTTTATAATTTTTTAAAAGGTTAATTTTTGGGTGTATAATTAAAAATAACAATTTTGAAAAAACAGTCCCCTTTTATTGTTTGATAAATTTAATTTCAGTGATTAATTTGGTTTTGGATTTGTTTTGAATTCAAATAAGTTCAATATTATAACACATAATTCCCTGGGATTCAAAAACAAAAATAATTTTTGAATAAAATCATTTGTATGGTTAAAATGAGTAGTTTTCTAAAAATAATTTTATTTTCATTTCCTGAACATATATTTAAGGTATTTTCTTACAGTTTTGGAAATTGAATGTGAGAAAATGAATTTTTTTTTGAGGTTAAATTTTATTAATGAGTTTAATTTTTTAGTCCCAATAAAAAGTAACCATGGAAAAAAGTTTTCACTATGGTTAAGAGTAAAAAAAGTTAATTAAGGTTTAAACACTATGATACGGTCACAAAAATGATATTAATAATTATTAGATGACATTTTTTAGAAAAATATAACCTTCTATTCAAAAATATATATATATTATGCCACCAACCATTATTTTGACTTTTATATTATTTTAATTTCACAATATTTAAAAAATGTCAGTCTCTTTCATTTAATATCAATAATATATTTTCATTGTTATAAAAAGATGTTATTAATGATTATAAATGGTTATATTTAATATGAATAAATAATTTATATGTATTATTTTTCTAGAAATTTTAGGGGTGATATAACAAACTTTAATGCTTATGAAATTATGATGCAGTGCTCATAAAATTAGTAAAAAATCATGTAAATGATTAAAAAAAATAAAAAGTAGTTATCTTCAGATGAATTATGATGTTAAATGTGTTCTCCTTTATGGTTTAAATATTTTTAAATTTACCTTTTAGCTAATTTAAAATTTCATAACAATGGTTTAAATTTAAATATATTTAACTTTCTTTCATGTGGGTCACTATTTATAATTTTTACCAATGATTAGAAAGAATGTATTTTAATATATACGTCAGGAGTATAATTTACCCCCATCATGAATAATATTATTTAATAATATTAAAATTAAAATTTTCATGTTTTTTCAAGTATAATCTTATTTTCCATTAATTTGGGAAATTTTCTCAATAATATTTTTCAATGAAAAAGGATTTTTATTAATATTTTTACATTAACCCCATAAGTTCATTATATGTGTTAAAATGGATATTTTATAATATTATATGTTTAAAATTCAAGATTATATGAATTATATATATATTTTGTTCCTTAATGATTATTAATAATGAAATTTTATAAAAATAACTCTCTTTAAATAACTAGGTAATGATTGTTTTTCCCAATAATTATATAGGAATTAACAGAGTAAGATATTCCATTTGTAAATGTTCTTTCAAGAGTGATATGACTATGATTCCCCAAGGCACCTACTTGATTTTTCTGTGCATCAAAATTATTTTTATTTAATATGGTAAGATAATGAGATTATGTTTAAATGAATGTTTGTAGCATTTGTTATTGTGAAAAATATATACATAAAAAAATGCTTTTACAGAAACTCTTGTTTTACCAGAATCCCTCATGGTTATGATTTTACCTTCAAATTTTCATATAATGTAAATTATATAAAGTATTGGGAAATTAATTTGATTTCTTGAGTTGTTAAATGACTATTTTGAGACCCAAGTTATAAAGGAAATCTAATTATGGGATAACCTTATTTTCAAAATAGAATAATGGTTTTATTTGTTTTCATATCCCATACTATTATTTAAGAGTTTATCACATGTTTTAAAATATTTTTCATAGGTATTAATGATGAATATAAATTATATCAAGTTTTATATTTACACTATGAGAATTACTATTAAAATAAGTGAACATGCTTTGAATAAAATATGAATTTAAATATTAAAATCATATTTTTATAGAAAAAATCGTTATTGAGATGAAGTATCTACATTGTATTATAGGGGGTTCGTATGTAATATTTTTTATAAACTATATAAAACTCAGAAAATAAAATATAAAATCAATGTAAAAAAATTCAATCATTTATATTAATCTGATAATTATGGGTTAAATAAGGTATGAGTTATTATAGTCAGTATTAAAGAAAGATTTTAAATAAATTTAGAGGTTATGATGTTAATAGTTGAGGAAATAATTGTATCTATACTATTTAAATAATTTTTATTATCATTTTATATAATCACACTAAACATCTGGTTCCAGTATCATGTTTTAATGGGAATAAATCATGTTAATAATGGGTGTTTAGGTCACTAAGATAGTTTTCTAAAGGAGTATCCAATTATAATAGAAACATGAGTGAAAAATCATATGGTTATTCCTCTCTAGATAAATTGACTAAATATTAATAACCTAAAACATTACTATGTTTCCTAATGATCCTAATATGTTTAAAATATAGTTTTATAGAATTTTAGGTGAAAATTATAATGAATGTATAAATATTCAACGTCATATACCACTATAATGGGGAATGAAACACACAAGGAAATTTCCTAAAGTAATATGATGATTTTTTACATTTCACTGTTTAGGGATTGTAAAAATAAATGTCCTAGGAGGAATGACTATAAAGTAAAATAGCAAGATTTTATGAATAAAGTATTAAAATTATTATTTTCTAAATATGAATAACATTCAAATAACATATAAAAGGTTGGTGATATTTTAACAGTTTAGACTATTTTAAAATTAGGAAACATATTTAGTTTGATATTAATGAATCTTTAGAAATGAACAACATTATAGGAATGAAGTGGAACATCAATTAATGGTTAAATAAATATATGTAATGTTTGATGATTAATTTGTCTAAATATAGGGTTTATAGAGTTTGGTTCTAGTGTTATTTTATCTATAAAATTAAATGTGGTCATAATTTTAATGGAATTAATACTCTTTTAAAGTTTCGTATGATTGGAGTACCTTGATGATTTTTGATGAGTTTTAATAGATTCTTGAGGTGTAGAAAACCATGAAATTTAATATATATAAATATAATTTTAGGAAGAATGGTTTTATATTTTTTTGGGAATAAGTTGAAAGTTATTTATAACCTTTAGGGTAAATATTATCATTTATGTTGAGTTAATTATAGTTAATTGGGATAAAAGGGTTATTTCATTTAGGGAACATATTTTTTTTCAAAGATAACCATGGGATTTAAAATTGAATTTTTGAGAAATTGATTAATGTTATGTTTGAATGATTTCATTATTTTTGAAACATTATATGATTAAGGTAAATGAAAATATTAATTTTGTTTTAGGAATAATTATTGAATTATCTTTTGGAAGCTTATTTTATTTTATTATAGCTTTAGGGTGATTCAAGTTATTTATAGAATAGATTACCATATTTTAGATATTTTAAGATCATAGAATATTTATTATCTATATGTGATGTTTTGAGGAATTGATTTTGTTTCGAGATAAAATAAAGGATGGTCTTGGAATAAAATGTTATAACAATTATCTATTTTTAGGTTTCAATTTTGGATAGAAATATTTTATGATATTTAAGGTTAATTATTAAATGAGTGATTTAATTTCAACTTTGGTGGTTATTTTCGCGGTTTTAGGGAATACTGGTGTACTTATTAATTTTGATATTATCTTAAATTGTTCTAACTATTATGGTATTGGTTAATATATAAACACCAAAGTAATAATTGATTATCCAAATTTGGAATTTGATCCATTCGATGATAACTTTAGTGCTCCCAAAATGATGTTTTCTTAATGAATATTTATTTTTTTGTATAAGATATTATACATAATTTAAAACAGATAGATGAATAAATAAAGGATATAATTACACTTATGAAATGAAAAGAAATCAATTAAACATATTTTCTTAAATCACTCTCTTTATAGTATAATAATTTCCAAATATTTCTAAAATCATATGAGGAGTATAATATTCAAATTCCACGGTATTCTTTGAAAACATTGATCGTCAAGTATGAGTCTTAGAGAGGCAAATAAGTTTTTGAAATATTAAGTTCCCTTTTCTCAAACTAGAAATTAATGTTCCTGATAAAATGTAAATCATTTTTTAAAACTGTGTTATGGTAATTTCATATTGAGAGAATCAAATTAAAATTGAGATTAGAAACTATAATTAGGGGGTAAAAATGAAACATCCCAAGAATTTAGTGTGAAAATAATAAAATGTTTGACTATGTGTACCACAATCAATACCCAGTTTAAAAAACTGTGATGTACTATCGAAATATTATTATTTAAATAACTCCATCACAAACTAATTAATAATTGGATTTACGATTATGAATATCAGTAATAACCATATGAAATATATATATATATATATATAATGTTTCCATAAAGAAAATATAATCATTAATTCTTAGTAAATTAGACCTCAATTTTTAAATAAATAATTAAAGTTTATATTTTTCAAGAAACTAATTTTTGTTTATAATGTATTTTTATCAATGTAAATTATGTTAATCATAATAAATTTATCAATATTATTATATTTATTTATATAATATTTAATAAAATAATTAATATTCATCTAGTTGTTAGTATTAGTTAAACACTAATTATAACTCCATTTTATACTTCCAAATTTAATTTTCCTTAAAAATGTGTTTTGATACATTTTGTGAATAGACATTATGATTAATTTCAAGAGCTTTTTAAAATTTTATTTAATAAAATGGTAATTAATTTTGAAATCATATTTTTGAAATTAGGTTAAACTAAATTGTTTTTATTTTTTTTGTGGATTATGGGGTAAACTTTGAAAAATGTTGATTTTACAAAAACTGTCATTTGATATTATTTAATACAATTAATTTGAATGTTTTATTTAATTTTTGATTTATTTTGAAACCAAAAATATTTATATTGTTCAAAATAATTCATCTAATTCTATGATAATCAACCTTATGCATGATTTTGGTATAAAAAAATTTGAAGACTTAACACACATATTTTTCTAGGAATAAAATTTCATTATGTTTGGGAAACAAATATTAAATGGAAACTATGGCACTTCACCAAATTTTTGTTTGAAAAATGGGTTTGATTTGTTTAATTAGGTTGTTAAAATTTATTAATGATGTACTCTCATATTTGGTAACAATGAATTGTAACTAGGGTAAAAGGTTGTCACCGTGGTAATGGATAAATCTAGTTAATTAAGGATAAAACATTATGATAAGTTCTACAAAACAATTTTTTTTATTTTATGATATTATTTTGGAAATTATTACTTTATATTTTAAAATATTTCAATTTAGTTTCACTTTTCTTTGACTATTATGCTTTTATTATTTCCAGTAGTGAATATAAAAACGCCACTCTCTTTCTTCTAATATCTCTAATCTGTTCTCATAAAGATGAAAAAGAGAAATGATTATTTATAAAACTTTATTTTTCATATGATTAAACTAATTTTTTGATAATATTATACTTTTACTTTATTGTTATGGTATAATTACGTATATTTACTATGCAACACTAATGCAACAATTGTGCATGCAATAGAAAAATCAAGTAAATGATTTTAAAATCATTAAAATTTATATTTTTTGGAATAAATATGATGTTCCATTAATATAATGGATAACTATTTGGGATTATTTTTTTTAATGTAGTTAAATTATAATTTTACTATTATATTAATTCATTTAAATTCAATATATTTTAATAGTCACACAAATAAACTTAAATGAAAATTCATGTTTAAAAATTGTTTTTAAATCAATAAACATTAATAAAAAATTAATATTAACTCATGTGGATGAAATATAGTAGACACTATTGGTATTTTTTGAATTTATATGTCATTATAAAGTTTTTACATTACTTTCCTGACCCTTAAAGAATGAAAAATTCCGCAGATTCCATTGATTTTTTCTTATAAAGGGGACCCACTACAACAATTACAAAACACAAGTCAGATTCAGTTTTATCTCAAAACTCTACCAAATCAATCTATAAAAAATATTAATACAATTTTAATACCCTATAGTAACAATAAATCTCTCCTTATGAGGATTTAATATCAATCTTAAAGAGTATATTAAAAGAGGATTTACAATTCTTTAGTAATTCCTTTTAATTTTATTTATCCTTCTACCTCCTTAAACCCTGTCAAACCCATTTGTATATTATAACATAAGTACCTCACCAAAATTAAAAAAAATTATGTTTATTATATAATCCTTGTTTATATCTTATTGTATCTGTTGAGAAAATAAAGCATCACGCATGTATACGTATGGATTACCATCTCCATGAATTGAAGTATTTCATTTTTTATTACCACCTCACATGAATTTATATAATGATAAAATTAATTTATATAAAGTATTTTTATGAAATTATTTTGGTTATGATAATATAATATATTACTTACCATATTACACTTCCATCCTATGGAAAATTATGTTGTCGATCGTTTGTACATGTTGACCAATAGCTCCATGAAGAGATGGGATTATATTTTCATTATCACATCACATAAAAAGTCTAAATGATGGAACCAATGAATAAATATGTCATATAAAAAATAATTATTAATTTGAAAAAATAATATGTAATCCCAGGAAAAATTAATACTAAAACAATTTCATGTATTATTAATTTTCAAAAATATATATTATGGATTTCTATATAATAAGAAAATTTTATATGATTTTTCAGTTCGAAATCAATGATTATATTCTAGCTAAAATAATACACATTTTTGGGACAAAATTGTGTTTAATTTGTATTTGTTGTCAACAAGTATCAATAATGGTCAAAATGAAGAAGGAACTCCAATGTGAATAGAGATTGATTGAATTAAAGATTCCTGGAGAATTGTTATGTATTCATTGCATTGGATGTCATTCTTGGGAAATTATATGTTTTTACAAATCATATGATTTATGCAGTGATCTTAATGTTCTAATAACTTTTTTAAAAGGTGACACATTGTTTGAAACAAAGATAAAAGGATGGAAGTTGAAATTCTAAGTGAGATCTTTAAAAATAAAAGAATTATGTGACTTTCATGAATGGGGAAGAGAGAATAAGAGAAGGTTGTGTTTTTGGTAAAGTTGAGAACACATCATGCATGTACTTATGGGAATCATAAAGTATATTTCATGAAGACATGAATAAATTTGACGGTGTTTTTTATGATTTCAACGATCATCACGAATGGCATAGTAGAAGGGCTTTGCAAGTAAGATCCACGACATAATGGAAGATAAAGCATTGCAGCATCACAAAAGAAGAAGGAGCATTGTGGCCATGTAAAGTAAGAATGATTATTGCGGTGGTGTATCATATTTGATGGAACACTTTTCTATTAGAAAATACTTCACAAATTCGTAAAATATCTATGGTGCTTTGAGAAATAGAGTGAATTTAGGTGGAAATTACTGAGCACTGTGATTTGCTGTTGGTGTAGAGTTAAGGTGGATAGAAGGTTCTAGAGTATGTGGTAAAACCCTATAAAAAATCCCATGCACCTATTGGGAAGTAGATAGACATAATAAAAATTTTAGAGCTCTCAAATTGCAAAGAAGTATTGCAAAGTAAGTTGTTCCGTGAAGGCCACGTGTTTCACAGTGACAGTTTGTTCCGAAAAGGCACAATGAGATTTTGCGATGTTCTGAGTACTACAAAGGTAGTTTATTTGTGGTTTTTGTGGTTCATTTAAAGGTTGTATGATCTATAAAGGTAGATTTCTCTGCAAAGTCACTTTGATTTGAGAGAGTTGTGAGCTCTATGAAGGAAGAGAGCTCCATAAAGGTGTGTGCACTCCGAAGGCCAGAGCTTGGTAAAGCAGTGGGCTCTACAAATTAGTGATCTTTGTGAAGGATATTTTCAAAGGAGATTTATAAAGGATCTTTTCAAACAGTAGTTTTGAATACATGTATTATGTGAACCGGTACTTGGGAAGACTCCACTAAACTATTTTATAACAATGTGTGTCTAAGAAAAATCATGTTTTCCCACTTAGAGAGTTATTATTACTCCGGGAAGAATAAATGTGACGATGATAAGTTGAATTGGTCCTCATTGTTTTTACAATAAAAAAATGAGGTTATTGATTCTTACAATAAGAAGAATAAGTTTCAGTGCAGTTGGTTTTGCACTAAATTAGTAAGAGAAAAAGATTGTGCAACTTTCAGGTTTGCTCCCGAGAAAGAAGAAGAGGGTTTCTTGAATGCTGTTAAGCAAGTAACAAGTGATGAGTATAAGATCATTCAGCAATGTGACCTCTAAAAGGTATCAACAGGTTAAAGACTCTATTGGTGTTTCAAACACTATTCAACAGGGAGAAGACTGTCTTGAGAGGAAGTATAAAGTACCAACAAGGAGCTGCATGTTGAACAAGGTTATAACCTGTTCATGGAAAAGGATTGTTTCCTTCCCCCCTCCAAATTATAGGGACCCACACTGATTGGAGGATTGATTTCCTAGTCACTCCACTGTAATATTATATCACATTATAGTAGAGAATCCATACACTTGTTATACCCATGCATAACAAGGACATAATTGATCTTATTGAGTGGTAATCCTTGTGAAAATATCATGTCCATTTTTTTTACTTCTTTCTATTGTTTTATATGATAGGGAATAGAGAAAAAGAGAATCTAGATCCTAATAGGTCATTAAGTATAGTGATAAAAAGTTGTAATTGGTTCAAAAAGTCCTCAAGAAGATAAACAACCTTCCTACCTCAACTGATCATGTGGTATGTGTTAGCACATTTGGAAATTATTCTCATGATGAAAATTCTAGCACAAGTGGTGATGATCAATCTAAAACATCTCAAGAAATATTAGTTTATAGATTAATAATTTTTCTGAATGGTATCCCTGAAAAAGGTATATCCCAAGTTTGTGGAGTACTTCAATGTATATAAGAAAATATCACTCTCCTAGAAGAAGAAACTAATTTTTTGAAGAAAGTAATACAAGAAAAAATTATGGAATGTTTAAATCTCTCTAGATATATTGGAGACTTTGAATCAAAAAAAGGTGTTTTCAATTAAGTTCTTTAACGTGGCTCAAATATGATGATGAAAATGAGAGAGTAATAATGACTCTGGAAGAGAAGATCTATACACTTGAAGATTAGATGAAAAGGGGAAATGATGTCAAGGAGTTATATTTGGAAGAAGACTCAAAGAAGATCTATAAACTTGAATATTTGTTACAAAACAAAGCAAATATGTATGAAGATGATGTTGAAATATTAAATAATTCTTGTGAAGGGAATATGGCTATGATTGGAGACCAGGAAGTCATCCTCAATATGATAAGTCTAGAATTGAATGCTAAGTTAACCAATCTTGATAAGACACCTATTGAATCTCAAAAAAAAGTAAGAAGTAGTCTCAAATAGTTCTCAAAGTTCACTATAGGATTCAACTGTCAAAATTCCTCAAACATGTGATAAAAATATCATGGATTCACTTATTGATCTATCACAAGCATATGAGAAAGTGAATGTACCATCCACAAAAATTTGTACCAATGTTTTTAAAATTTCTTCAAAAAAAAGTTCAGGTTGTAAGAAAAAATCTAAATAAGTATGCATGAAGAAAATTGAAAATAAACCTACCACCATGGCTAGGGGTGACAAGGGAAAGAGTGTAGAAGATTTATCCCCACAGAAAGCACAACATACCAAGAAGAAGATTCAGAAACCATATAAAGAATATGGAAAAGGTCAATGTTTGTTATTCAATGTTGGTGCTATAATTGATTTGGGCATTGTGCATTGGATTATTGGTACAAACCCTTAAATGTAAAATCATAGGGAAATACTATCTCTATGATGATAAATCTAGAGGAAAATAAGAAACAACCATAGATCCATAAGTATTTTTATACTACAAATAGATTTGGAATGTTAAATAACATTTGTGATGTATGAAATATCTATGGTCACATGAATGGTGCATGTTCATCTCAACAGTTAGCCAAAGATGATAAGAAAATATAACCAGAGAGGATGGATAAGAATGATAATGCATCCTTGGGAAGAAATCAGATGAATAATGTAAAAAAAAATCTTCCAAGAATATTTCATGAAGGAATGATGATAAATACTTGGATTCTAAATAAAATAAATTGAAGGGTGGTGCATACAAAAGAACTACTAAGATGGATGGCACCTAGAAGAAGCCATGTAGAAGATCCAATCTTGATTCATCTGTCTCAAATGACATATTGGTCATTTGGCCAAAGGATTTGGAAATAATAAGAAATATGGTTGATGCATAGTCTATGTATAGTGATAAAAGAAAAATGAATATACTAAATGAACACAAATAAGTTCTGTGTGTGATGTGTAACAAGGTTGGTCACATTGTCAGAAGATACTTTGAATTTACTCCAGCACAACAAGAATTCCTCAAGAAGATGAATGTTGCACCAGGAGATTCTAGTTCATTGAATGATCATGAAGAATGAAGATTCACACACAAATAGATAGAAGAAATATTTAGAGCCACACAATCACAATAAACATTGAATATTAGTTGTGAAATTGTAAATAATGCAAATTTTGGGATGAGGAAATCATGTCAACCTTGTTGTTCACATTGATAGAGCATGGAGGTTCTACATATTTCCATTAATCTATGTGTATTGTATTGGTTCTTATAATTTAGGGAATTTAGGTGAAAAAATACCTAAGGGAGAGAACCTATGATTCAATGATGAGAAGGCTTCCCATGAAGAGGAGACACATGAAGAAGATTTCAGAGTCATTATCTCAATCAGTATCAACATCAGTTGGTATAAAATTCAATTACTCTGAATATTGTCTGAAGATCATGTAATTGGATATGGTATGTTATTTCTAAATCTCTCATCATTTGTTACTAAAAATAAATGTCATTCTGTAGAGGGGTAGTAACAAAGTTAACTAGTGACATAAGAAGATTGAAAGTGACCCATAACCACTTATCCTTCCAATTTCACATTTATTTTTTTGATCCTTTAATTGGAGATATTGAAGGAGTTTCAGGTTGATTATTTCATATCACACTTATTATCCTAATCCTGCAATTAATGTGTAAATCCCTTGAAGATAATTAAATGAGTACTCATCTCATGATGTGTCAATTTTAGTGGGTAATGGATAGATTTTTTGTCTTAATAAAATCCTCTCATTTTCGACACCGAGAAATGCTAAAGTAGACATAGAGTGAAATGATTGATGAATCATTTGTTAAGTATGTAATGATACCCTCTCTACCATTAACTCTGTATTTCTTGTCAATAAGGGGGACAGAAGGGAAATTCAATTTTAGGTGAATTAGATTCTCATTTTTCCATTGACACATTCATTTCAGGAGATGTTTTAAAGTATTGAAAATAAAATATAAAGGGGGAGATAGATGTGACCACTTTTTGTTTAAGTTTTATTTGTTTTCAATGAGTGTCAATGATGGTCAAAATAAATAAGGAACTCCAAAGTGAATGGAGGTTGACTTAATTTAATATTACTGGATAATTTTTATGGATTCATAGAATTGGATTCCAAGCTTCAGAAATTCTATATGTTGTTACAAATCAGACGATTGATGCAGTAATATTAATGTTCAAAGAACTTGTGTCAAAGGTGACACATTGTTTGATATAAATATGAAATGGTGGGTGGTGAAGTTCTATGAGTGATCATTCAAAAGAAAATAATTAAGTGATTTTCATGAAGAGTATAGGAGAGAAGAAGAGAAGAGTGTGTATTCGGTTTGGTTGAGAACACATAATGCATGCACTCATGTGCATAAATTATGAATACTCAAACCAAGTGATAAAGAATAATAGTAAGGAGGACATTCATGGGCTTGACATTATAATTCTCTATGAATGAGATTGATGTTAAGGTTATTCCAATCATATTTAGTTATGACTCGAAAGAAAGATGATGCAAGAAGATAGGGAATTATAGAATTCATTCCTTAGTAAATCTAACGATTATTTGCTGGTCTATATTTCAAAAAGATCATAAGTTTGTTAGAGATCTTATGATTCAAGCATTATAAACGAATGGGGGGGAAAATATGCATCCAATCACCTTTGTTGGACTTTCAGAAGCAGGTGTCTAAGGTGAAGCAGTTTCCCAATGTTTGCCAAATTTTTGGGTTCCAAAATTTGGACTTGGTCTGTCATCGTGAAAAGTGGATTTCATTTAAGAGCACATAAAAATATGGAAATGGCATGAATATCATTAATATGGGCTTCATGAAGTGAATTTCATGAATTCATGAAGAAATTTGATGGTGTTCTTCCGAATTACAACGAGTTTCGCAAATGGAAGAGGTAAAGAGTTTTGTAATTAGGCTTTGCAATGCAAAGGAAGAAGGCACAATATAGTGGTGAAAATGAAGAAGGATCATCGAAGTGATGAAAAATAAGAAGGATCATTGCAGAGGTGCAACGGATTTAGATGAACACTTCACGATTAAGACATGCTTTGCGAATATGGAAAATAGCCATAGTGATTCAGGAAATAGAGTGAATTTCGAAGGAAATATGGAGCTCTGCAATTTGGTGTTGACGTGGCACTGAGGTGGCTGGAAGGTTCTATAGTTTGTGGGAGAAGACTATAAAAATTCCCCTACCCCCTTAACATAAGCAGGGAGACATAACAAGAATTTTAGATCTCTCAAATTGCAATGAAGCTTCGTGGAGTAAGTTTTCCATGAAGACAATGTGCTTCATAATGACAAGGTGTTCTGAAAAGGTTCAGTGAGCTTTGCAATGTTATGAGCTCTACAATGGTAGTTAGATTTTGGAATCTGTGGGTTTTGAAAAGGATGTATGCTCTGGGATGGCATAGATCTCCATAAATTAAATTCTCTTTATGAAATTTGTGTGCATTGAGAAGGTAGAGAGCTCCGCGACTGTGTGTGCTCTACGAAGGCCAGAGCTCTATGAAGAAGTATTCTCTACAAGGAATTGTGATTTTTAAAGGAGATTTGCGAAGGATATTCAGAATGCGCTTTGAAAAAAAATCAGTTTTGAATACTTGTTTTAGGTGAACCGGTACCTGGGAAGACCCCACTACAATATTCCATGTCATTCTATGTCTAAGAAGAATCAAGTCTTCCCACTTAGAGACTGATTATTACATAGGGTAGAATAACTATGATGATTCTAAGCTAAGATGGTCCTTATTTTTTTAAAATCAAAAAAGGAGTTTTGTAAATCTTGCAAGAAGAAGAAGAAGTTCCAGTGCAGTTGGCTTTGCATTGAAGAATTAAGAGAAGAAGATTGTGCAGCTTTCAGGATTACTGCTGGGAAAGAAGAACAAGGTTACTTTAATTAAGAAAAAAAAGTAACTTCGGAAGAGTATAAGATCAAGAAGCAGTGTTACATCCAACATATCTCAATAGTTGAATGAATCTATTGGTCTTCCAAACCCCATTCAACTGGGAGAAGACTATCTTGAGAGGCAGTACAAAGATCCAGTAAGGAACTGTAAGTGGAACTAGGTTTTCAGAAGTTTAAAGAAAATGATTTTTATCCCCCTCCAATGTGTAAGTACCCACACTGACTATAGTATTGTTTTCCTAGTCACTCCACTATAACAATATATCACGTTATAGTGGAGAATCCATGTACTGGTCATTCCCATGAATGGAAAGTACATAAATTCTCTTTTGGAGTGGTGAACCATGTAAAAATATTGTGTGCATATTTTTACTACTTTATATTATTTCATGCAACCATGAAAAGAGAACAATAGAATCAAGATCCTTACTAGTCTAGAGGTACATGGATAAAATACTGGAATTGGTTTAAAAAGTTCCCAACAATGATTCACCCCCCTCTCAGTGGTAGGTATATCCCAAAAAGGTCCTTTCATTCATGATATTTATTTTTTTAATTTATAAATAAAGTTTATAAAGTTTATATTTTTAAATTGATTAATTTAAAATTACTTTTGGATTTATAATATCAAAATTATCTTTGGATGAATTTTTTTCTGTTTTTCTAGGAGGATTGTTTTTTAAGTCAACAATGGAAATACAATTTCTTATAAACTATAATTTCTTTTTCAGCAAAACTAAAATGGGTTTTGGATTCATTTTAAAGTAACATTATACCCTTTTCAATAAAAATAATCCAATTAATTTCATTAAAATCACAATTACAAATTATTTAGGTATAAATTTCATTTTGGCTCTAAACTCTTCTAAAAAACAGTTTTGGGTTGTGTATTGTCGAGTTATATTAAAATTGTTATATTCCACTTTTACAAATAGAATATTAAAAATTTAATTACATATTTTGAATCCAAATATTCATTTTTTTAATGTTTTTAATTTCATATTTTCATAATTTATGTTTACTAGGGTCAAACATTGTCACCTTGGTAAGGGTTAAAAGGCTTCACAGGGGGTTAAACCTAGAGATACTGCATAAAATATCACAAAAACATACTAAATGTAATTGAATGGGTGGATATTCTCTATAACATGTCATTTCAAATATTTTTTACTAAATTGGATATAATTTAAATGAGAAATAAATTTATATTGTCAAAATATTTTGAGTATAATCAAGTGCCACTCCACTCTATTATATAAGGGCACATTCTATATTCACTTTTTAACACATTTTGTTTAGAAAATCTCAAAATATATCTCCCCAAACTACTTAAACATATAATCTCCACATACTATAGTTCCTACTCTTATCATAACACAATTACAATAATGCATAAGGGGTAATCCAATGAGAGATATTCTAGGAGGAGGTATAAATCCTAAACAACCTATTAAATATTTTCCCCATATTATTACTATTTGAAATATATTATAACCACACGAAAAACAATTCATAAGATTATTATCTATACATAAAAGTTATTATGTAAATTAAAAAACTCTTTTTATCTCTTTTCCATCCCATGGGAAATAAAATCATTATTTGTGCATACGTGCGCACATCCACCTCCACAAAGTAATGTATTTTGTTTTCCATCACTACCAAACAATAACTGTTATGAATATGTAACTAATTTTTATATATTATATTTATGAAATTATTCTTATTTTTAAATATAATATACTACTTACCTTCTAAACAATTTAGTCTGTTGGAAAATGACAACACATCTCATGCGTATGTGCATACTACAACCTCTATGAAGTGATGTGATTAATTTTTTTTTTCACCCAACATAACGAGTCATAAGAAGGGAAATAATAAATAAATAATACAATAATAACATATTTATTATTCTATAATAATAAAATATTATCTACGAGATTTATTTTCCACCCAGTATAAAATTAGAAATGTAATCCATGTGTACATATAAACTCGCATCCCTACAAAACAATATAATTAATTATTCATGATAAACTTAAATGGATTGATAAAAATGTATATTAAAGCTATAAAAAATATAAATTATAAATTTTTAAAATTTTTCATATGATGGAAACATGGATATTTTCCATGTTCAGTGAATAAAATTTATTTTGGAGATAATGAACCAAACGACATGAAAAAAGCTAATGTAATCAAAAAATATTATTTATAAATAAAACAGAAGAAATAATAAAAATATAATACATTGAAAATGATTCATAATAAATTATAATTTTTATATAATTTTTTTACTTAGGTGGGTAAAATTATGAACTAAATAGGTTGAGACTTGAGTTAAGAGAGTTTCTTTTAAAAAAACTTATTTTAAAATTTTTATTCTCAATGAATTTTGTTCCTTGTTGAGGTTATTTAAAATGTTATATAATGTAATTATATATTCTCTAACGTTTTATAAATGACATATTTTAATATTATAATCATTCCATATTAGGGGATGAAATTAAATGTTTCCATGAATTTTTGTGTGGGTTATTTTTGTATTTTTTAAAAAATTGTTGAAATAATGTTTTTTAAACACATACAGCTTCATCAACCTATGAAACCTTCATATCCCTTATTTTTATCAAAATTTTACTACCATTTAATATCATTCTCAAATAATATTATATTCACACAATTATATGAATATTTTAGTTATAGAAAAAATTATTTATTTTTTTCTTGAATTCCAATTCAAATGAGTTTTATGGTTAAAGTGAAATCCATATTAACATTAATAAGAATTTGGTTATTCTATTTTTTATACCAATGATGGGTGATATTAATATATATATGGATATTTTTGGTCCTAATATATCTCTCCAATGTATTGATTAAAGTTTAAGAGTTTACCAGTGAGAGGATACTCTTTAAATCTTTGGGAGTTATCCTGTTTGGTAGTTCTTTAATAAAGATTCTTATAAGGTTGAATGAAAGGATATTGTGTTTTGATGCTTACCTAATATTTTGGAAACGGGTTTTTGATGAAATATATGATTTTAAAAAGTTATAAATGTGAGATTATGTTTTTATATAATTTTTATATCTTTTAAAAATGTGAATGAATTTTTTTTCTAAGGAAAGGTACTCAAGAGTTTTTACATCTTCTAAAAATACATTGTGATTATTAATTTCCCAATATTATTTGTTTGGAAATGTTTTACAAAAATAAATGAGAAACTAAATTTATCATTTCATGAATAATTAAATGGATAGTTTATCTCAATGTTATTTATGTGAAAGGAAATAATTCATCCTAATTTTTATATTAACAAATATATTAATGGGTTTATTTTTTTTTAATGTCACATAATATTTTATTATTCTCAACCCATGATCTAAAATTATTATTATAAGTCTTAAGTATGATTAGGAATTCTAATAAAGTAACACATCTGGTTATGTGAGTTATCTGGAATATAGAAAATTTGTCTATATAATTATTATTTTGCAGGAAAAATTGATATTGTGTGAAGGCTTACACATTTTAATGTGACATATTCAAAATTAATTTAAAATATTAATACTAAAATGGTATTGGGGATTTATGTAATGAAATATATTCTATAATAATGTATTTTATCAGAATGGTATAAACGTTTTGTTATAGTTTGTATCAGATAAAGACATTAGAAAACTTTGGAGGTTATGAAGATGTTACAAAAATTATTTCAACAGATTCAAATTTACTGTTATATTATTGTGAGAAGTATTTTCCGGATTCTTAATCTAATATTCTATTTTTTTATAATGGTATTCGATAGGTGAAACATTGTAGTTGAAGTAGAAAGGCCTCAAGTGGATAATACCCTTCAGAACCATAAACATTGAATGTTTGTAATTGGAACAAAGTTGTTTGTATTTGTGATAACTTAGTTGTTTATACCTGTTAATGGAGGTACTAATCCAAGAAAGTAACTATATTCTCTATAAATGAAAATGTAAATAGTATATCATTTAATGAACCAATACCATCTAGAATTTTATTGATCCTCAGAACAGTGAAAGACAAAGGATGTATTAAAAATTTATATATGATATTTGATGTTTTGGAATGTTTGTAAGATCACATGGTAAAGCTTTTGATTTATGATTTTCAAGGTAAATTCAATCAATGGTGTAATTTGATTTGAAACACCATGTAATATTATTAAATTCATTCCCTAGAATAGAAAATATTGAATTAGATTTCCCCTCAAAATAATTCTTTAAATGTTATTTGAATTATACTAGAACGTAAAATTTTAGATTAAATGAAAATAGGGGACTTGGTTACTACAAATGAAGCAAGGTTTACTATATTTTCCTAGTTTGTACCAAATTTTATCCTGGTCTGTCCTCTTCAAACCAATCAATTTAACTCAAGATTGAATCCAACTTTAAGAAGGAATCTAGTTACTTATGAGATCAGTAATTATTAAAAAACTATGCATTGTGTTGATAATTTTGAGATGGAGTTATTGGAATTTTACAATCATAAGGATAATAATTGAGTGAGGTGGTATAAAATGGTTAATAATTCATCAATGAAACCTAATGGAGAGAAAATTCAATTACACTATTGATATAAGTGTGGAATGAAGAAATATAAGGAATGTCTTATGAGATCTTGGAAGTGTTAGAAATATGGAAAGATAAAAACACTTGGAGAATAAATTCTAGGAAAAGAGAAATTAAAATTTCAAGATTGATAATATGAATAAGGTAGTGAATTTTTTTCATTTTAATGAGAATGGGAATTATGTGAATGAATGTACAAAGAAATGTATAATGGATTATGTTTAATAGGACTATACGTAAAATGGTTTTTAAAAATGATTTTCTAATACTGGGCCATAAAATAATGTGGTGACTTTTATATTACTAGTTTACTAAATGTATAACAATTTCTTATTTGATCGAGGTTATAAATATTCTTTTATTTGTAAGTCATATTTTTGAAAAATAAATGTACCACCTCAATAAATACATAATTTTTTTTGTAAAAACTCATAGTGGAAGTATTAAATCAATATAGATATATGGGAACCTTCCTATCATAATATTTGGAATTTTTATCCTCTAAATCTCTTTGTCTTTCACTTGGTGGAGATTGATGATATTTTGGTTTTTTATTAGATTTTAAATTGTCATGATCAGATAGATTTTGGAGCTAACGAATTCATATTCACTTCATATATAGAGTTTCAGTTTGTATATAAGAATGATTCCTTGATTTTGATAACATAACAAGAAGAATTGAAATTTGTTATTGAAGGGGTTGAATTTTATCATTCATATATTATTAAAAACCTCTAAAATTATTGATGTTCCCATTGTATTTTACATATAGATATATTTCTTGATGACTATATTTGCTTTATTCCTAATAAATGGATGAATTTACTATTGATTCAGTTACTGATGTTAATAAAATTTTCCAAATCCCATATAGAATGTATATGTTGAGTTATTAAAATTAAAAAAAATCTGTAATATTTATATGATAAGGATGGCATATTACGTATCACATTACATTAGGGTGAACATATTTTTTGAAAAAAATAACTAGGTTGGTCTAGGAGGATTTTAATTTATTTTAGATAACCCAATAACATTAAAGTCAAAAACAAACCATTTGACTCATGTATATGACTTCATTGATCATGTATAGGAATTAATGTATATTTATTTATCTTGGGTTCAATCACCATCAAATAAAGGTAAAGTAAGAGAGAATTATAAAGAGAGCCTTTAGGATAGTGTTTGGTCATTATGAATTTTTGGTTATTCCTTTCAAGTTAATACATACATCAGATCTATTACAGATATAATGAATACTGTTTTCCATTTATTTGGATAAATTTATGGTTTTTTATCGATGAAATTATGGTATAGTCAAAAATTTACAAAGATCATGGAAAACATTTAAGGATTGATTATATAACTTAAATGAAATGCAATTGGGTGAAACTAAATAGAAATTGTTAATTTTGGATAAAATAATTTTTTTCTATGGGAGTGTTTTTATAAATATTACATAAATATTTATCCTACAAACAATGTGGTGGAAGAGTAGAAAGGACCTGAAAATTTCATGAAAATTCCATATTTTCCTATATTGGTGGGTTACTACTGATGTATTTTTGAAAACATTGCTCGATTATCTTTCTCACTAATGAAGTTAACTCGAAAAGAATTTAAATTAATCTTGATAATGGAATATGATTAATATTTTTAAAAACTAAAAAGAACATTATTTAATGATAAAGTGTTAGCATTACCATCTATAAATTTCAATTTTTTGATATATAGTCAATAATTATTGAAGGGTCTTGGTTGTGTATTGATGAAATATTACTGTGAAATTGCATATGCATCATGTCAATTGAAACATCATGGGATGTGTTAAACTACACATGATATTGATCATGCAATGGTTAGTTTTGATTTATGATTTTAGATATATATATTATATGTGGTAAAATGATAAATATATACAAACCATAAATGTTTAAAGTATGTATTCACTCAAAAAGGGTTGAACATGAGGTGGGGAGATGGTTATAACTAATAAAGGTTTATGATTCCATGATTCACTACAATATATTTAAAGAAAACAAGAAAGATATATCCTTGAGTATAAAATACATTGCATCATTAATTATGATACATTTGTAACATGATACTTTAGTTAATTATTCAATAAATATTTGACTATAAGTTGTTTTTACAAAAACTCCATCTGTTTTGGTTCATGTACCAAATTAGTAATTTTTCCCTAAATGTAATAAGAAGGATTAGAATTAAAATTAGGTATTAAATGAAAGAGTATAACTGTTCAATAAGGGTACGTTTCATGAGTTTAATGTTGATAAATATGGTGCTATTAGACATTGAATGATATTGTGTTTTGTGAGTGATTCCCAATTGAAGAAGGAATTATGATGTGAAGTCCACAACTCTTAATTCTTGATTTATCATAGTAATACTAAGATGTATAGATAAATTTAGGAGTATTATTAGTGGATAGGTATTAATAAGGATATTTCTTATTTTATAATGAAATTTTTGACTTGAGAGTAGATTAAATCTAAGTGAAAGTTATTAAAGGGGTTTTAGCCTTTTTTAGTTCCATGATATAACTATGAGAACATTTCCATGGATTCTATGGTTATATAATAAAATACCTATCTAGGTGAAAATGAAATTTGGGTTATCATTGATTGTTTTTGTAACACCCCGAGCTTCCACGATACGCTTCTCATTCAATAATGCAATAGCGTGTGTTGTACGCAACCTCGAGCTCTAACACACACCACAACTAATGAAACTAGCCGTTGTGAATAGTAATACCTACTTTTTGAAATTTTATAAATTTTATTTATCAAAATGGACTTCATTTTTGGATTCGGAATATCGAAATTAGCCTATGTTGAATTTTTGTTATTTTTCTGAGAACTTCTAATTTTGTATGAATAGTGAAAAATACTTAAAAACAAATTTTTAAATCAAAATAATTTATAGTGATAAATTATACTATTTAGTGGTTTTAATGTATAATTAGAATATATTTTTACCATTTTATACAATGGTTGTCATTATAATTAAATTAACATTGAAATTGGACATAAACAATTGCTAATCTTTTGATATAAATTGTTTCTTAGAAACACGCTATTTTTGTAACAGCGGGAATTAATTATAAAATTAATTAATTCAACTTATATGTTTGGAATTTTGTAAAATAGACATCATTTTTGAATTCGGAATATCAATTATAGCTTAGGGTGAAATTTTGGCATTATTCTGAAAAACTTCAATTTTTGATGAATAGTGAAACCACTAAGTGGTAGTTAAATAACTGATTTTTCGTTTAAATGAAATATTACCACTTCTGTGATTTGATTTTCAAAAATCCGACATAAATGGTTGTCATTAATAAGTAAAATGTGGTTCAATGAGATCAAAATAATTTTTTGGTGAATAGTAACTTTTAAGTTCTTAATCGCGATTAGAGGTAATTAGTGTAGTTTAAGGTAAAAACAATGTTTTAATAATATGAGATGAGCTTGACACTTGTAATACTCCTATTTGATGAGTCATGGCCGACCAAGACAACCCATGGGTCATCTTGGGGACCCCATGGAGCCACTTTAGTTGGAAAATGACATTAATATATATTTATTTAATGTTAAAATTAAATTGACACAAACATGAGTTGTTTTACTAAAACAGTTTTTAAGTGGGGCTACACAAGTCCAAATTTTGACTATAAATATTCATTAGAAATATGAAAATATTTTCTACATCATAGTATTTTTTTTATAATTTTTAGACATTAAATAAATTAAATTATTTATGACATAATTATGATGCATCAATGACCTCATTATTTAACGATTTAAATAAAATGAGAAGATAATGCAAAATCCAAGGCTTAAACTTGTCCAAAGCCTATTGGATGAGGATATTTCGAACCCTTATCATCTTATACACGAATTATATAAGTGTGGGACCTTTATAATCCGAAAAGCATTGTATAATAATGTAACATTTCAATCTTTCCAAAAGAGCCCCTCCTCTCCTCTTATAAAAGGCCCCCACCTCTCCCACCTCATTTACACTTTAAAGCCATTTGGATCGGCCAAACTCTGACCAAATACTCTCCCAACTTCCCCCTCTTACTCCTAGAAGCCTCACTTTGGGCATAACTCTTCTCAAGGAAGCCTTTGGCTCAAATCAAAAAGAGTTACCCGATTTTGAGGTAATGTCTTCTCTAATGTTGTTTTGTTTTATTTTTCTTCTCCAACCCCCTAAACTCTTTTTATTAATTTCTTTTGTAACAAAACCAGTATCCTCAATATACTAGGATGTTTTTATAAGAAGTATTCGAGCTACACTTACACACACCTACATCTAATGGTTAAAGAACATACGGTTTCTGTGGATGGCGAATTTCTGCCTCACGAAACGATGATTGTTCAACACTCATATAACACCTTAAAAGGTGGCCATTAAGATGTCACTAATTTTATATATGATATATAATATGTTTATGTTTTACTTATGCTTCTTTATTTCTCATTTATGGAATACTTTATGATTTCCATTATGGGTAAAACACAATAATTTCATTTTAGGAAGTGCGGACTACCGCCCCCTCAAAGTGATGTGAATCGTTAATGCCATATGTGGGATGTATAAAGGATGGAGTAAATGATATTATATATGATATTATAAAGGAACTATATTATACCTTTATATAATTAAGATTTCATTACATTAAATACGAAATAGAAATGAAAGTAGCGTTCATGCGTACGTACGGCTTACCGTCTCCATGAACGGTGCATTTCATTTCTTACCTCTAAATGTTACGTAATATTATGAATGAATGTATATACTGGATATATATGATATATATGATATCTACATCATGAATATAATTCTGGATATAATGGATATTTCACCACATGAACAACTTGTAATTATAAGAAGGTTATTGTTGACACAAGTACCAAAGATCGACAAAACGACCGTTATTAACTTAAATAATTTCATAATGTTCATAACATGGTAATAAGTGATATAAAAGGAATAATGAACATGAAAAAGGTTCTTATGTAAATATAAATTAACTCTAGTTTATTATTCAGGAGGTTAAAGAATGGTCGAGTCAGGACACGACGCAAGGTAAGGGAATTTCTTAACCCAATTTCTATTCTTTGGGTTAATCTCCTACTTTCAAATTATGTCATGATATTATTATGTCCTATATTTTATTTGTACATTATTTATGTGTACTTATAGTGAATACACATTATAGATGTACTTTATTTAAAAAATTATCTTTTTAAGGACTTCGTCTCAATCCCCTTTCATTGAGGCATATTTGGTTTTATACAAAACTTTCTTTTATACGGTGTATAAACCCATTTTACTTTTACGTTTATTCAAAATGAATCTTTTTTATACGAAGCGTTTTACTAAACGACAAAAAGGGAATGTTTTTATTTCTGTACTTATGCGGCGACAACGATTTCTCCGCCGCCGTGACCATTATTTGAGTTTTGGCTTCCTCTACAAGCCATCACTTTTTAATGAAAAATAAATACAAAGTTTTAACTTTCTTTTATTTTGGTTTTGAAAATGGTTTTGAAGACTTTTTTATTATATCAATGAGTTGTATTGATATCTTGTGATTGAAATGTGGAAATGTTATGTTTCCTTTATGCATGTTTTATGTGATACGATTATGTTATGGTTTATGATATGTTTAAACCTATTCATACGAGGAATGCATTGGACTTAATAAGTGACGGGTGGAGCCCGCTATAGCTCCTCGATGCATCGGCAGGTCTCATGAGACAAACTAGTGTCTTGGCACGAGGCCTTGACAAAATCTTATTTGTGGTCTTGGAACGAGGCCTTGGATATGTGGTTATGATAGTCTGGCATTATGCATTCCATCATTATGAAAGTGGTTATTGATATTTCATGTGATTATTCGACTAGTAGAATATCCATGTGAAGAAGTAAATGGAATTATCTCATTTTACTTTTGCCATATTATGTTGAAGTTCATGTTTAAAAGGATTTTATTTTAGTTATACATTGCCTTAAATTTTAATGTTTATTTATGAAAGCTTCCGCATTATTGTTATCCTTACTGAGCATCTGAGCTCACCCCTTTCAATGTTTTAATATTTTCCAGGATGTGAAGAAGTATTTTATGAATGACCTGCAGGGATAGTCAGAAGTGGATATGAGTGTGGACTATGGAGACTTTGTTATTTTAGTTTTTCACTTTATGGTGTATTGTAACGTTTACGAATGTATCTAGTGTTTCCAAGGCTACTAAACTAATCGGTCTTTCGGGACTTGATCTTTTGTGATCATGCCAATGTTACGAAGTAATGCACCGACTCTGGGTAGATGGGGTCGGGGTGTTACAGTTGGTATCAGAGGAATTTTAGTACAAACCTTGGAAGCTAGATTTAGATAAACTCTGATTAGAGCACGTAGACCTAAGATGAACTTTGAGGATTAGTATAGAAGAACTTTCTAGAATTATGGTATTGTAGAGATTTTGTGAGTTTTCCGAGCAATACATCCCTGTCTGGATACGAGCAGGTAGAGGCAGCTCTGGCACAGATGTACCTATGGGTAAAACCCGAAAACACCACTTTGAGCTAGACTCGAACGGGAACTGGTGCACGACAACGAGCCTTGCTGCACTTTTGGTTACGACACTCCCGGGGGATATGCTTAGGATAATTTTCATTTTCGTTACAAACCACTATGAAGGGTTATGAGTATATACTTTCTCAATGGAAACATTTCTTTTTATGATTATGGATTATATCCATAAATAGTTCAATTTATGTTAAGTGTTTTATAAGTATGAGATTATGTATTTTGATTCATAAACTGATCTAGTTTATGCAATTGTTTAGAAATGGCGCCTAGTGGAAGAAATGGAAACCGTATCAATGCGCACACTCCATGTAGGGATTTCCCTCTTGCTCAAGATAATTATAGTGGGGCTGGTGATGCAACTGGTGCCGATCAGCTAATCACCATACTGGGACAACTTACTCAGGTTATGAATAATAACCTTACTCGTATGGAGCACCCTGATCTGCAACGTGGAGGATCAATGCTAGACCGTTTCATGAGGCAACAACCACCAACCTTCAATGGGGGTACAAATACGTTAGTAACTGAGCAATGGATAAACTCCTTAGAGAAAATATTCCATGCCTTGGGGAGTAGCGAAAGGGAGAAGGTTTTCATGACAGTTTACCGCCTCACTGGAGATGCCGATTAGTGGTGGTCGCTGATTCAAAACACAAAAGAAGATGATGACGTATCGAATATGGAATGGAGGGAGTTCAAAGAGCTTTTCTTAGAAAAATACTTTCCTCGTGACCATCGAGCAGATATGGAAAGGCGATTTCTGAGTTTGAGGCAGAAGAAGGATGGGAATGTCGCAAAGTATGAGGCTAACTTTACAAGGTTAGCAAGGAATGCTGCCGATTATATACGTAACCCAAGGAGTAAGATTGATCGTTTCTTTGATGGGTTAAAACCATTTCTCCGTCGAGATTTAGTATCACAATCCTTCTCATCATATGAAGATATTGTCTCGTGTGCTATCAAGATAGAAAAGGAATGTTCTAAATCTTATGACAACAAAGTAAAGCAAGAGAAGAAGAGAACGGAGGAACAAGAGGCAGATAAAGGGAAAAAGGGAAAGAAGGTTTTTCCATTATGTGATAATTGTGGGAAAAATCACCCTGGTACATGCCTAAAAGGAATGGGAGTTAGTTATAAATGTGGAAAAAGGGTCACCAGGCTCGTGATTGCAAGGGAAAGAAAGAGGCTGTCAAAGTTGAATGATACAATTGTAGGGAAATGGGGAATTATGCAAATGAATGTCCTAAGCGTCAGGGAAACGTACCTCAGAAAAGGCCAAGGGATCAAGGAAAATCTTATGCTGTTACTACAGTTGAAGCGGAATAATTAATGTATTGGTGCTTTTGGACTAATGGATTATATTCTGGTTATTAGAATAATGTGATATATATATAAGGATTGAACTTCAGTACTTGTTGTTTCAGTAAGGTTTTAATATGATGAAGGTAATTAAATTTTTAGTATGTGACAATAAGAGGAAATTTACTTTGTTTGGGGAACCTGATAAATTGATTTTGGAATTAAGAGACCTTTTAGAGAAAGTTTGGACAGAGGTATTTTGGATAATTATAAAGGTTGGAGTGGATTAAGTTGATCTTTGGATAGTATTGTTTAAGGTTAAAAAACTTATGAAAATTATTTTTGGAATATTATGATACTATAGTTTTAGGAAAAGGACAACCTGCAGGGTGGGGCATAACCCGTCGCGTCGGACAAAGCTGTAGGAATCGAACCCACAATCATAGTGCGACATGCCTTTATTTCTTACCACTAGCCTACAAGAAGTCCTCGGTTATTACAAAATAATTTTACTAATCTAAATGGTATGTGTTAACATTTGGAACCTTATACAATTAGGATAAGTATAATATTTTTGAGTTCTATTATCTTTTTGAGTGAAAGATGAGTTGAAGGTTGAAACTCTAATTGTCAAGCATAAATATATATATACCTATCTCTTATTCAATGAATAAATTAATTCTTAAACATTAGTAAAGGGATATTAAAACAAAAAAATGTGTTATCCTAATACCTTATGTCTTGTTGAACTGATGATATTTTAAATCAATATAGATTGAAGGCTTTGAGGCCCTCAATTTGACAGTTGATTGTGATTGATGACCTCAATCACTCCCTACAAATATTTACATTTTTCATCCAATTATATGTCTTTAATTGCCACCAATGTTCTCCTAATCGAGATCATAATTGGGTGGTGACTTTTTCATTTCCCTTTCCCTCTTATTAAGGCTAAATTTTATTAATCTTATTTCCGATGTGGGTTTTCCACAAAGGTATTTTCTCTTTTCAACCTTTTATTTTCAAAGAAAAATTTCAAATTGCGAGGACGCAATTAATTGACGGAGGGGAGAATGTAACACCCCGAGCTTCCACGATACGCTTCTCATTCAATAATGCAATAGCGTGTGTTGTACGCAACCTCGAGCTCTAACACACACCACAACTAATGAAACTAGCCATTGTGAATAGTAATACCTACTTTTTGAAATTTTATAAATTTTATTTAACAAAATGGACTTCATTTTTGGATTCGGAATATCGAAATTAGCCTATGTTGAATTTTTGGTATTTTTCTGAGAACTTCTAATTTTGTATGAATAGTGAAAAATACTTAAAAACAAATTTTTAAATCAAAATAATTTATAGTGATAAATTATACAATTTAGTGGTTTTAAAGTATAATTAGAATATATTTTTACCATTTTATCCAATGGTGGTCATTATAATTAATTTAACATTGAAATTGGACATAAACAATTGCCAATCTTTTGATATAAATTGTTTCTTAGAAACACGCTATTTTTATAACAGCGGGAATTAATTATAAAATTAATTAATTCAACTTATATGTTTGGAATTTTTTAAAATAGGCATCATTTTTGAATTCGGAATATCAATTATAGCTTAGGGTGAAATTTTGGTATTATTCTGAAAAACTTCAATTTTTGATGAATAGTGAAACCACTAAGTGGTAGTTAAATAACTGATTTTTCGTTTAAATGAAATATTACCACTTCTGTGATTTGATTTTCAAAAATCCGACATACATGGTTGTCATTAAGATGTAAAATTTGGTTCAATGAGATCAAAATAATTTTTTGGTGAATAGTAACTTTTAAGTTCTTAATCGCGATTAGAGGTAATTAGTGTAGTTTAAGGTAAAAACAATGTTTTAATAATATGAGATGAGCTTGAAACTTGTACTACTCCTATTGGATGAGTCATGGACGACCAAGAAAACCCATGGGTCAACTTGGGGACCCCATGGAGCCTCTTTAGTTGGAAAATGACATTAATATATATTTATTTAATGTTAAAATTAAATTGACACAAACATGAGTTGTTTTACTAAAACAGTTTTTAAGTGGGGTTACACAAGTTCAAATTTTGACTATAAATATTCATTAGAAAGCTAAAAAGATTTCCTACATCATAGTATTTTTTTTATAATTTTTAGACATTAGATAAATTAAATTATTTATGACATAATTATGATACAGCGATGACCTCATTATTTAACGATTTAAATAAAATGAGAAGATAATGCAAAATACAAGGCTTACACTTGTCCAAAGCCTATTGGATGAGGATATTTCGAACCCTTATCACCTTATCCACGAATTATATAATTTTGGGACCTTTATAATCCGAAAAGCATTGTATAATAATGTAACATTTCAATCTTTCCAAAAGAGCCCCTCCTCTCCTCTTATAAAAGGCCCCCACCTCTCCCACCTCATTTACACTTTCAAGCCATTTGGCTCGGCCAAACTCTGCCAAAATACTCTCCCAACGTCCCCCTATTACTCCTAGAAGCCTCAATTCGGGCAGAACTCTTCTCAAGGAAGCCTTTGTCTCAAATCAAAAAGAGTTACCCGATTTTGAGGCAATGTCTTCTCTAATGTTGTTTTGTTTTATTTTTCTTCTCCAACCCCGTAAACTCTTTTTATTAATTTATTTTGTGACAACACAAGTATCCTCAATATGCTAGGATGTTTTTGTAAGAATTATTCGAGCTACACTTACACACACCTACATCTAATGGTTAAAGAACATACGGTTTCTGTGGATGGCGAATTTCTGCCTCACGAAACGATGATTGTTCAACACTCATATAACACCTTAAAAGGTGGACATTAAGATGTCACTATTTTTATATATGATATATAATATGTTTATGTTTTACTTATGCTTCTGTATTTCTCATTTATGGCAAACTTTATGATTTCCATTATGGGTAAAACGCGATAATTTCATTTTAGGAAGTGCGGACTACCGCCCCCTCAAAGTGATGTGAATCGTTAATGCCATATGTGGGATGTATAAAGGATGGAGTAAATGATATTATATATTATATTATACTGGAACTATATTATACCTTTATATAATTATGATTTCATTACATTAAATACGAAATAGAAATGAAAGTAGCATTCATGCGTACGTACGGCTTACCGTCTCCATGAACGGTGCATTTCATTTCTTACCTCTAAATGTTACGTAATATTATGAATGATAGTATATACTGGATATATATGATATATATGATATCTAAATCATGAATATAATTCTGGATAAAATGTATATTTCACCACATGACCAACTTGTAATTATAAGAAGGTTATTGTTGACACAAGTACCAAAGATCGACAAAACGACCGTTATTAACTTAAATAATTACATAATGTTCATAACATGGTTATAAGTGATATAACAGTAATAATGAACATGAAAAAGCTTCTTAAGTAAATATAAATTAACTCTAGTTTATTATTCAGGAGGTTAAAGAACGATCGAGTCAGGACAGGACGCAAGGTAAGGGAATTTCTTAACCCAATTTCTATTCTTTGGGTTAATCTCCTAATTTCAAATTATGTCATGATATTATTATGTCATATATTGTATTTGTACATTATTTATGTGTACATATAGTGAATACACATTATAGATGTAATTTATTTAAAAAATGATCTTTTTAAGGACTTCGTCTCAATCCCCTTTCATTGAGGCATATTTGGTTTTATAGAAAACTTTCTTTTATACGGTGTATAAACCCCTTTGACTTTTACGTTTATTCAAAAGGAATCTTTTTTATACGAAGCATTTTACTAAACGACAAAAAGGGAATGTTTTTATTTCCATACTTATGCGGCGACAACGACTTATCCGCCACCGTGACCATTATTTGAGTTTCGGCGTCCTCTACAAGCCATCACTTTTTTAATGAAAAATAAATACAAAGTTTTAACTTTCTTTTATTTTGGTTTTGAAAATGGTTTTGAAAACGTTTTTATTATATCAATGAGTTGTATTGATATCTTGTGATTGAAATGTGGAAATGTTATGTTTCCTTTATGCATGTTTTATGTGATACGATTATGTTATGGTTTATGATATGTTTAAACCTATTCATATGAGGAATGCATTGGACTTAATAAGTGACGGGTGGAGCCCGCTATAGCTCCTCGATGCATCGGCAGGTATCATGAGACAAACTAGTGTCTTGACACGAGGCCTTGACAAAATCTTATTTGTGGTCTTGGCACGAGGCCTTGGCTACGTGGTTATGATAGTCTGGCATTATGCATTCCATCATTATGAAAGTGGTTATTGATATTGCATGTGATTATTCGACCAGTAGAATATCCATGTGAAGAAGTAGATGGCATTATCTCATTTTACTTTTGCCATATTATGTTGAAGTTCATGTTTAAAAGGATTTTGTTTTAGTTATACATTGCCTTAAATGTTAATGTTTATTTATGAAAGCTTCCGCATTATTGTTATCCTTACTGAGCATCTGAGCTCACCCCTTTCAATGTTTTAATATTTTCCAGGATGTGAAGAAGTATTTTATGAATGACCTGCAGGGATAGTCAGAAGTGGATATGAGTGTGGACTATGGAGACTTTGTTATTGTAGTTTTTCACTTTATGATGTAATGTAACGTTTACGAATGTATCTAGTGTTTCCAAGGCTACTAAACTAATCGGTCTTTCGGGACTTGATCTTTTGTGATCATGCCAATGTTACGAAGTAATGCACCGACTCTGGGTAGCTGGGGTCGAGGTGTTACAGTTTTCCTAAATCTATGAATTTTTATCCCATTAGATATATTATGTATTTGCATCCGCATTATAGACATTATCATAAGGAGATAGTAAAATGTTATGGAGACCTCATATTTATGGTATATAATCATGATCATATATTTACTTATAGTTTTTATAAATTAAATAAAATTCATTAGGTATAAAATTAAATTTCACAATAACTTTTCATCCTATATATGATAAATATTCATAGTGAAAAATTATAACATGGGAAGATATTCTTTGAGCTTTCTAAATTGAGTAACAATACAGTTAGGATTAGGATATTTTACTAGTGTACATTTTTTAATAAAATTTTTAAATCCATTATATTTATGGAATCTTCTTCATAATTATATGAAAGTGGTGTCAGACTCCAACATATTGGGAGGAAGTTGGTGAAAAGTTGTTTTTGGGAAAAGAACTAATAGAAGAAATGGTTGAAAGGATAAAGATGATCCAACGTCACTGGAGGTAATATCACAATTGTAAAAAATTGTTATTCCAATCACATAATTAAAGATTATTTATTTGAGATATAAAATCAAGTATTTATTAAGATATATCCATGGAAAGGAGTTATATGTTTTGGTGAAAATGGAAGTTATGTCCATGGTTTATTGGACCCTATCAAAATATAATAAATTTGGGATAAGTTACTTAAGAGGAATCCTTACATTAATGTTTATATCAAGAACATTATGTGTATCTTGTTTCCTTTCTAAAGAGGTATGTACCAGTTATATCTCATGTTTTTATCCAAGAGGTTATTTTGTTAAAAGAAAATATTTCTTATTAGTAAAAACCACTGCATATTTTTTATCATATTGATTAAGTATTTCAGAAATTTTTTATTCACCTGGTAATGTTTTTAAATAATAATCACATGATTAAGGAAGCAACATGGGAATTAGAAAAATATATGATAAAAAAACCCCTCACTTCTTTATGTAATGAATAAGATTGGATTAAAAAAATTTATAAAGGGGGAATCTTTTACAAACCCAGTTATTTTTTATTATAAATAAGTTTCACAAATAATTAATGTTTATAAATATATTTCTAGGTTTCATATATAATAATGTAGTGTTATATGAATTTCAATCGGAAAAGAAATGGTTTTATTCTGGATTTAATTTTTTAAATGAGAAATATGGTTTAAAATAAAAATTAAATTACTAAATTGTAGAGTTAAAAATTAATAAAATGAACTTCTTTTTGGGATTTAGAAAATAGAAATTGTCTTAGGGTGATTTTTATTTATTAAAATATTGATTTTTGATTAAAAAGTGGGAAATATTGATATTTATAATCTATCGTTTCCTTTCAATTAAAGTACCATTAGGTTTTAGGATAATTTAAAAGTAAAAATTATCTCATTTTAATAAAAATGATCTAATTATTTTCGTAATATCATTATTTATACTCAATTTTGTTATAAAATCATTTTAGGCTTAAAACACTTTTTTCAAAAAAATTCATTTTTCATTAAATTTGACGCATATATATTAAAATTGATCTTTTCCACTATTAATAATTTTATCACAAAAAATATTTTCTATTTGGAAAAAAGGTTCAAATTTGGTAAATTTTTTATTTTCTCTTTGGACATAATTAATAGTTACCACATTAAAAAAAATTTCATCACGATATATGTTAATAGGATTAATGGGGGTTAAACTTAGAGATAATGCATCAAATATCCCTAAAAATTTATAAATGTGATTGTCTGAGTGTATTTTGGACTTAAATTATATTTTAATGCATTTTTTTCTTAGTTGGAACCACATATCACAAGAAAGATACCTATATTAATTAAACGTTTTAAGTATTTACAAGACTTCTCGTCCCCCCACATACAAAAGGGAACATTATCTCATCACATATTCACACATTTTGAGTTACTTATAACATAATTTACCTACCCAAATAACTTCCCAAATGTACTAAAAATGTTCTAAAGGAATTGGTAATCTAAAAACAAAAATACTGACAGGGTTAAGTCATCAGACTAATATAGTTAACCGACATTGAGGTATAAATTTTTATTGGATTATTTTATAGCCATATATTCTTATAACTCCATAAAATATATTTTATCCACGATATAAAAATGACATCAGTATCTTATATATACATAAATGTTATTATATTTATGTAACACCTCCTTTCAATCTATTTTTTATCCCATAAGAAATGAAAACATACCTTGTGTGTATGTGTGGTCTACCACCAACGTGAAACGATGAATTTTATTTCAATAAATACCAATCAAGACTATTTTTAAAGATTTAAATGATTAATATATAATAATCATATGAAATTATTATGATTTTTGAATGATAATATTTTACATACCCTATTACACTTTCTATTTTTTGGAAAAAAAATTGTCACTAACGCATACATGTGGATGACCACCTCTATAAATAGACATGATTCGTTTTTCATTTACACCCTAAATGACTGATCAAAATGTTTTAAATAATGAATAAATATGAAATTTATAATACGTTTATAATTTTAGAAAAGTTAAAAAAATATCATCTTTATTTTTATTCCACCGAGTAGAAAAATAAAAATGTCATTCCAGAAGACGTATAAACCACCATCCCCATAAAAAGGGGATTTGTTTTGAGGAAATACTCACATGGATGGTTCTATAATGAATAATAAATGTATAAAAATTATAATTATTGAATTTTTAATATTATTTAGATGATAGATCCTTGGGAAATTGGTCAAAGTCAATGCATTTAACTTACAACTGATGTTATTTACCAAATGAACTCAAAACATTTAATGTAAAATTAAGAAATTTAGTCATAAATGAAATAAATGGATTAATATTAGATAAATAGAGTAATAAATGGTCTTAATAATTTGTAAAAAATATTATTATCTTATTAATAAAGTGGTTTTGTGTATGAATAAAATGGTTTGGGACTCTAGTTAAGGGACATTTAAAAAAAATTACATTTAAATTTTGTCCATTAAACTCATTTTATTAAATAAGAATGTTATTTTAAATGTTCCAATAATGTTAATATTTATGAATATAAGGGTGATAAATTCCATTTTGTAATATTTTTTAATTTTCTTGAAAAATATTAAAATGAATATTCTCTATTTTTTTCATACGAGTTATTTTCATCCTTTTTAAGGTAAAAAATAATGATTTTAAACATATACATATTTTCCATTCTTTCCTACCATAATATGTGTTGTTTTTTGTCTATATTACTCTACATGGTAATATAGTTTTCTAATGAATATTTTTCCCTGATATTTTGGAATATTTTAGTTTTTAAATTTTCATCCAATGAAATGGAAATATTCTCTCATATAATAGAATGTGTTATTGATTATGGCACTGAATAACAATTCAAAGGTGTTTTAATGTTAAATTTAATGATATATGTGTTTTATTCATTATATAATTATTGGAAATTTTACATTAATAAATGGTGATTCTGATATATACATAACTAGTACTCTACCCGTGGGATGCAGAGAACGATAAAATAATTCTTATTATTAACTATAGAATACTATTAATAAAACATAATATTTCATATTAATATTTAAAATATTTGAAAAAATGACATACATAATGATGGAATAAAAGTTAAAGAAGTTGAGGAACAAATGTTACATATTGATCAACCTTCTCTATAAAATACATAATAATGGAACAATAGTTACAGAATGTCTTAATGCATGTGAACAAGAGTTAAGGATATTGAGGAATAAATAGTTCTCTCTAGAAATATAAGAGATTCTGAATTCCTAAATAGAAGAGCTTCTGAATCCTTCATGGTATACAAGGACATCGTATCAAGGCAAAGATCGAAGGCCACCGGGCATTAATGGGAAAATGTTTACATGGATGGGTGACGGAAGGAATGACCTCTAACCTTATCTGCTATCATATCACTTTTTTAGAATTGAATTTTCACTTTATCATCTCTTCAATAAAAATTTAAAACAATTTCTCCATAAAGTGAAGAACTTTACTATTGTTTCTTTTGGAAACACTACAAAAAATATTATACCATGCTACAAAATCTTCTATATCCTCTCTGAGTTCGTAAAATTTTAATCCTAATGTACCTTAAATGGTTCTAGTGATTATGTTCATTACATGGGATATGAGAGGACCCCCCCCCCAAACCTTAAATAACTATTTTAAACTCAATAGGTTTTCAATTTTAAACCATTATGACATGTTAGTGCAGGATTCATAAACATAGACTTATTATAAAATTTCTGGTATGAGGTGTACAGATATAAACATGAGAAACAATTCAACCAAACTACTAGCACACAAATCATGGTAAAAGAGTTATAAATTTCATCAGTTCATAAATGTATTACAGAATCAATGTAGGGTTTTATGAACATGAAAACATACAACAATATAAAAAAATAATATAATCTCCAATCATATATAATATATTATATAATGTATAAAAGGATATTAGTATCAGTATTGTATGGTTTCATTCTAATATAAATGTAGAAAAAAACTGTATGAACTTTTTATGATGTAAAACATTGTCTCATGGAAAGGTATAATGATATAGGATAATATATAAAACTATTATAATAAAACATTAAAATGGATATTGAAAATTCACATACTGTTGACTGAAATATGAAAGGTTTTTGGGTACTTGATTTCAATACAATTGAACCCAAAAATGTATAATATGCAAGAGATGCACTATTCTAAGAATTTAATTAATACATTATAAATGAATAATGAGACTATACATAAAATATATTAAAAAATGTATGAATCATTATATGTAAACATTACTATTTTTTGTAAAAAAAACATAATTATTATCAAGTCAATTTCATGATGTACAAGAATAATAATGTATCATTAACCCCTTAAGTTCAACTCAATATAAAATAGATGAGTCCATAACAATAAAGCTATTATAGATGAAGAATTGGGAGGTAAAAAACACCATGATCAAATCTTCTTGAGCCATAAATCATATGTGTCTTTTATGTTTTTCTTCACTATGGAAGGATGATAAAAATGGATGTATTTCTAGAATATCTTAGAAATCACCCACTAATCTTCACCTTTTCATGTTTCTTCAACACCATTTTCTTTTCCCCTGGGATCATTATCCCATAACAGATAATATTCCTAATGAATCTCAATATCATAATTTAAAAATACTACCTTATCATGGTTTGGAAATAGTTTTTCTAAAGATAATTGCCGGAAAAATAAAAATAGTAAAGAAAACTAACATTAAATTCACCTTTCTAGAGAGTTAGTGTATTTTATAGTGTATTCATCTTATGGAATTCAATATGAAATAGTTTGAAGATGATTATTATAGACCATTGCAGATCGCGATTCTTACAGAAAAGTAGGATGATGTGGTAGTTTTCTTTAAAAAAATATTGGAAACTACAGGATTGTTGTTAATCGAACATATTTTCAATTAATCTTTTTGTATTCACATGAACTAAGAAATAAAATTGGAAAGGTATACCAACTACCAATTTCCATATAAGGCAGTTTATTAATCGATTGATTTCATCTTAAACTATAGAAGAAAACATCAAATCATCACATTATATATCCATTATAAATATATTTATTTAATAAAGACAACATATAAAACATTAAAATAATTAATCTAACAAACAAGAAAAAAATTAAGAATAATGAAAAGTAACATTGAATAAAATAAATAAAAAAAACCACATTAAATAATTCCATATAGAAAATTAATCATAAATTAAAGAATAAAATAAAATATTAATACATATATGACAACTTTATTATAGTTGTTGCGTTTGTATTCTCCACTAAAACTCTTATCAAACATTCATGACATTTCCATCAATAAATTCTTGAATAATCATAATGAAGTCCATAATATGAATGTGAATTATTTTATTTATAAATTGATGAGATGTAAATTAAAGAATAACTTTATGATGAACTTTAGCGTTTATATAAAGGAAGTGAAGTTTACCATGGTAGTTGTATAATGAAATGTAAGTTGAAATAGTTCACAAATGATTATCAATGAAATTTATGATGGAAAAAGAACTTCATATAGTTATAGTTAAGAAAAACAATTTGATGAATTTATTATTTATTCGTATCTCTAATGGAAACTATTGGAGTGTTGGTAATCAAACACATTTCCAATTCATGTTTATGTATTCACATTTGCACTAGGGAAACACATAGAAAATATTCAAATAAAAATTGTAATATTTAATCATGAATATAAGGAGTTTTTTTCATGAAATGGGGATAAATAATTTTTTTTTCAGATCTTGACCTCTATAGGTTGAAACTAAATCATTGAAATTGATATATTTTTTGAAGATAAAAACATATTCATAGGCCTGGATGAAATTTTTTGTAGTAAAGGATGAAAACATTATAATAATCTATTTTATATGTTTTTAGTGAATAATAAATTATATAGTGGATTAAATAGTTATAAGAAATTACTTACATTCAAATTTTTGATGTAAGGGAGTTTAACTCCAAAATTTTAGGATAAATTACCAGCATTCATTTCCAATTCCTACTTCTATATTCACATGAACTGGTGAGAAAACAACTGGAAAATAGTCAAATAAATCTGTAAATATTTGATCATGAATATATGGAATTTTTTTCATTAAATGAGGATCGAACACCATTTTCACAGATGTTGATTTCTATAGGTTGAAACTAAGGCATTGGCATTGATATATTTTGTGAAGTTACAAAAGTATTCAAATACCTTGATGAAATGTTTTGGTACTCAAGTATGAAAGCATTATAATAATTTGTTTCATATGTTTCTAGTGTAAAAAAAAATACAATTGAGTCAACGGTGATAAAAAATATATTCATTCATATATAGGATGAAAGATATGATAATTCCACGATTTCAGGATAAAATAGCTGCATTTATATAGTGTGTAAATTCAAATTAAAAATGATGGACATAGGGGAGGTTAATTCAACAATTTTAGGAAAAAACACCCGATGCAGAGATCTGAATATGTAGGATATCTGAAGAATGATTTTAGTGAATAAAAAACAGTATTAATTGGATCCAATAGTGAAAACAAATCACATTAAATCATATATTGGATGGAAGGGAGGATAACTTCTTGATTTTAGGACAAATTTTATACCTTAATTTCTAATTCATGTTTCTATATTTACATGGAATGAGAAGACAATTAGAAAACAATCAAATAAAACAGTAAATATTTAATGATGAAAATAAGGAAACAATTTTCCTTAAATGAGGATAGAACACCTTTTTCACAAATCCCAATTTCTCTGGGATGAAACTATGGAATTGACCTTGATATATTTTTTAATGTTCTGTATGCATTCAAAGGCCTTGATGAATTGTTTTGGTATTCATGGATAAAACAATTATAATCATTTGTTTCATACTTTTTAATGTATAAAAACTATATACAGTTGATTCAATAGTGAAAACAAATCAACTACATTCATTTGTATAAAGAAAGGGAGTATAACTCCATGATTTTAGGACAATTTACCTACATTCATATAGTGTGTAAATGAAAATAAAAAATTAATGAAATAAGGGAGGTTAATTCCAAAATTTTCAAAAAAAACACCTAATGTAGAGATCTAGATATGTTGGCTATCTAAAGAAAGATTTTAGTGAAAAAAACAAGATACAGTGGAGTCAATAATGAAACAATTTACTTGCATTCATATGTTGGATGGAATAGAGGATAACTTCTCAAATTTAGGAAAAATTACCTACCTTCATTTATAATTCTTGTTTTGGTATTCACATGAAATGTGAAAACAATTAAAAAATAGTCATATAAAACTATAAATATTTAATCATGAATATAATTGTTTTTTTCATTAAAGGAGGATTGAACACCCTTTTCATAGATCTTGATTTATATAGAGTGAAACTAAGTCATTAACATTGAATTAATATTAAATAAAGACATAACATTAAATGAATAATCAGTATAGGATTTAAATTTAAAAAAATTATTATGATTGTACATTATGAAAATAATTAATAGACTTCACACACAAATAAAAACTAGATGTGAGTGTACAATTTGATGATGAGTCGTTGAGGTTCGAAGCACCACCTGAAATCAAAGTCGAAACCGAAATTAAAATTGAATCCTAAAAACATGGATCCAAAAAAATTATTTTATGTATTCAAATTAACTGTGAAGAAAATTCGAAAGTATTAAAATAAAAAATTAAATATTTAATCATTAATATAAGTGAAAAAATTCATTAAATGAGGATAGAAAAACTTTTTCATAGATCTTGATTTCTTGTAGGATGAAAAATAGGCATTTACATTGAATGAATAAGAAAAATAGAAATAAAATTAAATGAATAATAAATATAGACATAACAGTAATAAAAAATTAATAACATTACACATTATGAAAAAAATGAATAGACTTCACACACAAATGGAAACTCGATGTGAGCGTACAGTTTAAAGGTGAGCTGTCGACGTTCGAAGAACCACCCAAAATTGAATTCCAAAATGAAACTGAAATCAAAACCTAACAACCTAGATTAAAAAAAATAATTTTCTTTGAACCAGATCTAATTCAAGCAACAAGAGACTAAATCGATAAATATCATCCGCCAGAGTTTGAAGGTCCACTCATGCTTGGATCTTACTCCAATCATACAGATTGGTTATGAATGAAAATATACATGATGATGGATGGGGAGGGGGTCTGAGGAAGATATTTCTATGTTGAATCCACTATAGGTGGAGTAGGAAGAGGCAGAATATGTGGTGGCAGAGAGGGGAGTTGAATAAACCAATGGTGGAGAAAAGAGAGGGAAAGGGTTTTGAAGGTGGAGAAGTCGGTAATGAAGTAGATTTAGGTGGAGAAAGCATAAGAGGAGAAAGGTAATGGTAACATATGGAGTCCAAAGTGGGTGGATGAAGATGGAAGCAAGGAATGGTTGGAGAAGAATCGATGAAACCCTAATGCCGACGATAGATTGTGGGTGAGAAAACTGGATTGCAAAATGAGAAGCCCCTGTGATAGGAATAAATGATTTAATTAGAGGCATGGAGAAGATTGAGATAAAAGATGATAGAGGAATATGGAGTCAAGGAATTGTTAGAGAGGAACTGACCAAATAGTAAACTCGATGACATATCATGGGAGGGGTGAACTAGAATATTAAATAAGATGCCTTTGCAAGATTAGGAAACATTTTAATTAGAGGTGTACAGTGTTCTGGTGTTGAAACGTATTCCTAGATACACCCAGGATTATTATATATAATATATTATGGGTGAGATGTGAAATATATCTCTAATTAATTGTGTAAATTGAAGAATCTTACTAGTGATAGGTCACTCCAATGAGATATGAGAATTATTATGTTAGATGATTTTATATTTGGGGTTATTATATGAGTGAATGAAAGGAAAATGACTTAAGGTACCTAAATGAAATTATTATAATTTTTTAAATGAAATAATTTATTTTTAAAATTTAATCATGTGATAATATCATTGAAAGATAAAATTATATTATTTTAAAAAGGTGAAAGGATTGTTTTCTCAAGGAAAGGTATTTATTATTTTTCATGTTTTCCCATAAACCCGTGTGAATATTATTTACCTCATAGTTTTAATGATCAAAAAATTGTTATTCTAAAAATATTGAGGAATTTCATGTTTTACAATAAGCAATATATTTTCTAAGAATAGGTGATAAACCAATCTACGAATGAGACAATGTTGAGACAGACACTATTGTCTATGTCACATAGCCAAAATAAAAATATCCAATTATAATTTACCTCAAGGATATCACACCTTCATACTGCCAAACTTCTTGACTAATGAATTGATGAATTATATGAAATTTTTGGTTAACACACTTATAGTATGGAATGAATCCATTATACTGATAATTTTTCTAAGTCTATGAAACCTATAGAAACATATCGCCAGATCTTGACACCGCTAGTGTCAGACCACTATAGAACCATACTTCCATAGATTGACACCACAAGATCCTAAGGCACCGTAACTATTTTTTTACTTAATTTTTTTAATTATATCACTATAATGGCTATATTCCTTAAATTTAATTCCATTTACTATTTTAAAGATTTTATCGTAGATATTCAATAGGAAACATGTTAGAACATGCAGTATGTGGAAGATGGTATGGATCTTCCTTCTACTACTGATAAAAGTGGAGCACAATCCCTCAAGTAACACATATAGAGTCATAGAGAGAAAATCATTCTAAAATGTTAAAAAATGGTGTGTATAAAAGAGATCGAAATTCAATTAATATCCAAGATACAATGATCCGATCCCGATTGAAAGGACGAAGAGATCACCTATTGTGAACACTCAACTGAGGAATCCAAAGTTCATCACATCCAGTGTTTTCCTCAAGTTAAAAAAAGAGAGTCGCAACACTATATTTTCCTAAATATTTCGAAATATTCCCACTCAAGATTTATTATTGATTAAATGAAATATTCAAAAGCTGTATTGAAGCAAGCCGATTATATCGAAACTCTACACTACTCGATTACTCGATTATTTTATATTTATTACATTTTGAGCAGTGTGTATTATACTATATTTTATATAGTAACACTGTCTCCTACACTAAACTAGAAGATACATGATATCTTCTCAAAAAAATTTCTTATTTTTTTCTCCCAAGTGTAAGAGTGCCAGAGGTCCCTATGTGGAATGTTTCATTTTACTCCAATGAGTAACTATGGAAGAGGTCTTGTGTGACCTATAAATATTTAAATTGTTGTACACACCCAATCCAAGTTATGGATCATCTAGTTTATGATATATAAACAACATGGTGGTGGGTGATCACTATATAAAGAAGACTAAGTCTTGACTTGATACTGAACCTATTATATTCTTTTTTTGTTACTTGTTTTTATTTTTTTACTTACTTTTTTTAAAACTAAAAATGGTTTTTACCAATAAACAAAATTCACTTTTTGATACTTTTTCATAATTCATGTTCACATTGTATTTTGATCAATTAATTGGGTTCCAAGGATTCGATAATATTATATATTATTCAACTGAAAAATAATAAATCATTAGAAAAATATTTTAAAATATTAATATCTCTATCATAAAATTACATTTTATAAACAACCGATATATAACAATTTGGTGGAATTAAAATTAATAAATTTTTAACATAATTTTTTATTGTGTTCTCAATTCACCCCTATTGAGATACTCACTCCGAGCAAAAATTTTTATTATTTTAATTTATGATTATTATGAAATTTGTTCTGAATTTTAATTAGATATTATTTTATTATTTTTTGGAAAAAATAGAATAGATATTTTAGATATAATTTTTTTATAAAAAAACACAAAAATTATTATTAATTTTTATGTCTAGAAAAATACTAGTAAATTTATTTTCTTTTATATTCGTTATAGTTAATTATTTTTCTCAAACCTTATTTTAAAAAGTTTATTGTAGGGGTCAATGAAGATTTATAATGTTAATAAATATAGAGATATTGTTTTGGGATTTATCTTGAATTTGTTAATGGTGTCTTTTTAAAAAAATGGTTTTGTGGGAAAATGGACATCATGTAGAAGTTTCCACTTTGCAATGTAATTATTTTATTACATCTCAAAAACTCTAAACATAAAAAACGTTTTTTGGGATGTAATTCATTTAATATATGCCATAAATCATGTAATTAATGTGATTTTTATATGTGAGTTCTTATAAATATTATCTATTTTTTCCTTTCCACCTAATAGAAAAATGACAGTATTGTTCATGTGTTTGTATAGAATACCATCTCTATGAAATTATATGCTTATTTTTTCATGAACACCTTACATGGGTAGTTCTAAATGTAAATTTAATGTTTAAAAATTATAATTATATCATGTTAAATTATCTTTAGATTATATATCAATAAACCCTTTGACCATGGTCAACCTACCAAATTTTTTTAGGATTACGAATAGAACATCCTCAAAACATATGGAATAAACTCAAATGATTTAAAATATATATTATTTTTTGTAATAAAATAAATAATTATAATGGAATTATTTTTTTTTTAAAATAAGTTAAAATATTATTATAACATTTTTATTTAGGAAATAAAAAGACATTCTAAATGAGTTGGGACTCAGGGTAACATATTTATCATCTTAATTTCCTTACATTGAGACTTATTATATTTTCAAAATATTTTATATTTATTTGGTGAATAAAAGTCAATATGGATGTATTTTAACATTCATTTATTGATATTTAATTTTCTTTCAAATCCAATTAAATTTACCTCCTTTAATGTACTTTTGATGTAGAAATTACTAAAGTCATAATGGATCTTTATTCAAATCCTTATTTTAAAGTCTTACTTTATAAATATTTTCCTCCATATCCTTGTTCTTTTATATTCTTTCCATGATTTTCTTATTTATTATTCAAGTTAGGTTATGGGTCACTTTCATTTTTTTACATTATTTGGAATGATTAAAAATAAATCATTTTAATGTTTTCTATGTGGGTCACTTCTGTCACTTTTTAAAAAAGTACAAAAGAATGTCTGTTTAACATATATGACCAGGATGAAATTTCCAACCTTCATGCCTATTATTCATTAAAATTATTAAACTATAATTTCTAGTAGTTTTTATTATCTAATGTTATTTCTATATCTTTTGGAAATGTTCTATTTTAAGAGATTTCAATCAAAATAGATTTTTGTACATATTTTTATGTGAAGCTTGAAGGTGATTCAATATATGTTCTAAAAAGATATTTAATGATTTTTTGGGATTAAAGTAAATATTATATGTTTATGTATATATATATATAGTTCCTTATAAACTATCAAAGATGATGAGTGATCCAAATATATATCTCCAATGCATTAGGTAATGACTTGTTCTCTAGAGTTTTATATTTGAATTAGCTGAGAAGATTATTCCATTTGTAAGAGTTTATGTAATAATGATTATAATATTGATATATAGATAATTTCCCATCGTATAAACTAGGCCTTTATATATATGAAAATTTGTTTTAGTTGATGTTGTTTTATTTCATAAGTTTATATAATGAGAATAAGTTTAAAGGAATGCATATTCACCTTTTAAAAAGCAATATTATGGTTTTCATGAAAATGTTTTCATGAGTACACATCTCTTAAAATATATCCTCATGATTATAGTTTTTTTTCAATTATAATTACACATAAGATGTTTAATGTTATGTTTTTAGATGTTTAGATTATTTCTTGAGTAATTAAATGATTATTCTATATCACAACTTAAAAAATGAAACTTTTATATAGTACTTATGAATTTTTAAAATATAATGATGGGTTACATTATTTTTGTTTCTAAATTTAATATATTTATGCTCATAAAAAAGTTTTAAATAATTTCACAAGGAATGGGTATGTGTAATAAATATAAAGGTTCTATATTTCCACTATCCGATTTTTTATTATAGGAATTTAATGTATTTAAAGGAAAGTAGAGTTTAAATTTAAGTATCTTGTATTTGTCTAAAAAATGTGAATTGATAGGAATTGTTCAATTTGTATTATATGGCTCTGTTATGTAATATTTTATCCTAATTCCCTAAATATCTAAACCTAAAATTTCACAATAATTTCATTAAATTAAATGCATTATATTTAAATCATAATTATAGGTATATTATAGTATAGACCGTTATAATTTAAGCCACCTTTTGATCTGATGCAAGGACCTTTAAGTCTAAAAAACATGAAATGTGAAGTGACACTACTTGCAAGGTAAAGAAATTGGTTAATATCTTGAATCATGATTGTGTGTTTGAATTTTATAATTTATTAGAAAATGTGAATTAGTATGAATAATATCTAACAAACATTAAATATTCCATATTATATGTTTAGGATTCCCTAACATTTTATCCTTATCATGCATCACTCTAGATCAACATCCTTTTCTAATTTATGATAAAGGAATTAATTATGACATTCTATAAGGACACCACAAATTTGAGATCAATGACAATGATTATTTCATGAATAAACTTCAATAGTATCAGTTCCACTGATTTTAGAAATATGAGGGCACAATTTCATATCAAGTGATGGGGGACTAGTTAGAAGAGGAGGGAATTTACATCATTTAAACATATTCTAAACAGTATAATTGGGTATAATTGGTTATTTCTATGCTACATGGGTAATCTAAATAGTGATAATTCATTTTCCATTTGCATCAAAAGGAGTTCATTTTCTTATGGCATAATTTTTGCGATCACACACTATTATAGGGGTATTAAAGTGTGTATATATTTAAAATATTGTATAATAACCTCTTTTATTATTCTTTAAAATTTATTCATGATACAATGTCTAGGATTGGGTATTTTTGGAGGATTAATTTAAAAATTAAAAACTCTAGATCACCCCAATTATGCAGCTGATATATCTCAAGGTGTTTGTGACTTCATAGTTTGTAAGTATAGTTCTTTCTTAGACAAGATCATTAAAATATTTAAGTCATCAAAAATATAAAAGGAAAAGTATTATTTCTACAATTTATTAGATTATATATCATCAAAATATTCAGATGCCAGAGATTCAGATAAGTCCTTATTCATCTTATTTCATAGGGTTTGAATGTTCTTAGACCTCTACCAGTTGATTAGAAACGGTTTATATTTCAAATCAAGGTCATCGAAATTAAAATATTGAGTTCCCAAATACCATTGGAAGTCATCATGGAGTTTGATGTCCTCATTATACTCAGATGTTTTATTATTATCCTAAAAGGTTGGTGTAGAAGTATAATTTTCTAACTATTGATCAATAATGAGGGGTTAAAGAGGGTATGAGACTACTGTATGATTCTCATATTCCTTAGGGATTGTGAATAAAGAGTGTCCATGAATTTGGTCACCATATATGAAATAGATTTCATGTAGCATAATGTGATTAGGTTCATTATTAATAGTTTTCAGTGATTATCAATGCATATGTTTTGTGAGGTTTATATATTTATATTTTAAATAAGTGTATTCCTAGTTTGATTCAAAAGATATCCACTCTTTCACTTCATCCTTCGATGTCCATGATTTTGAGTATAAGTCAAGAAGATTTATCTTCCATTGGAATTAACTATGATAGTTATTGGTCATACTAGATTTTATGATGTCGGTATATACTATGAGTTTATACAAGGGAACCATTTCTCTTGGGGATATTTATTATATTTATGGATACATCTATATAACATGATCCTTGACATGGACTACATATATTCAGTTTATGCCATTATGTATTTCATCAGGATGCAAGTTATATTATTTTATTATGACACTGATCATGTTTCATTTTTAATGATTAAAACCCTTGAAAGGGATTGAATTCTATTGAGTATTTGTCTTCTATGACGGTCGGGATGATATTCAGTTAAGTAGATGACCATCTATTACTGTTTCTAAGGGTTATATAGTTGTTCCATTATATCCTTTTAGATAGTGGTTATGACGCTACCCCCTGAATATGATATTGATAATAGAATATTATTTTATTCATGGTTCACTTTGATATGTATGGCGTCATATAGAATAAAACCTTTTATGTTATCGGTGCAGCAGATTCCAAAAAACGATCTTCTACAGTGGGGTTTTATTCTACCTTGTGTATATATTTGGGTTGGTCATTTTTTAAACATGGTAGATGGAATACTATGTTATTTTTTTATTATCATCTCTTAAATAAAGGCATAGTAAAGATATGTTATCCACTTCCATATATTGTGAATTTATTTGATCAACTAAAGATATACAGGTGGTTCAAAAAGTATGATTTATGGTCAGGATATCATGAAATGTGAGTGATGGATTTTGATATCATGATGTTCACATTTATATGTTATTATGTGAAATACATGTTTTATGTGATGTCATTATTTATTATTAACACTTCAAACAATTTTATAGAATTGATTAATTTATTAATTAGAATTATTTTATCTATTTATAGTTGTTTTTATCGATGTAATTATTATGTATTATAAGTCAGATGATGATTATATAGAACTTCATGGAGTTGATTTGTGTGTTATTTAGCATCATTAACTATTTAGGATGTTCTTTAGGTGTATTATTTGGCCTATAAGTTCCATTAACTGGGACTTGTTGGGTCTCAACATATAGTATTTATGGATTCCTCAATGGTTGAGGTAGTTTATTCTTAAGTAACCCCAAAAAATGTTTTGGAGGTGTAGAGATATCATATTATATCAATATTTTACTAAATAATTATAACTATCTTCTCTCTAATTAGGAATCATGAATCTTCTTTTACACTGAAGGATCATGTTCTTGTGTATACTATCCATTGTTAGTTTGTATTCTTGTATTTGAAGTAGAAGCTAATCAATGCTCTATTTCTCTATTTGGTCGATGAGGGAACTGTATTTGAGGTTTTTTCAATGTTTCACATTTGGAATGGGATTTTTCTGATTCATAAGATATAAGTGATATTCTATTTTCCATGACTGTTACAGCCTCATGAATGTAACTATCTAACCCATGATATCTAGCATCATTCACATATGTTTACTATTAATTTATAGTAGAATTAACTTCTTTTTGAGATATTTTTGGTCTTCACACAATAAAATAACTTGAGTAATATCCTCTCCCTGGGAGATTTTAGTTTTCCAAAATAATTCTAGATATTATTCTTATAGGATAAGGAAATTTATATTTTTATATAATGGGAATGTAATGTCCTAGTCTTAGAATACTCTAAATAGTGCCCTAAGCCTAGTGGTTCACCAGGCCTCAAGAAAATCTCTTTAAATTTTAGAGGCTAACAACTATTAGTGAGTGCCTAGGTGTTTCAGTGGGGAGACTATTCCCTCATCAGCAAAGTATATCTCAGTGGAAAATAGTAACATACAAAGAAAGGAAGAAAATACAACAAGAATGTAACAAAAAGGTAAACAAGATATGAATAAAAAATATAGCCAGAAGTGTCTCATATACAACGATAAAGATGATACATGTTTCTAGAAAATATTCAAAATATGAACATGGTAGTACAGAACACAAAACTTATCCCAAAATTTTAAGTGTCCAAGTAGAATCGTAAGCCTTGACTTGGTCCCATGATCCCATACTCCAATGAAACATTTAACAACCTATGTTATGGTGTATGTCCCTCCCACAACCAAAAACTATATAATCGGGTTAGGTCAACATAGAGGCACAAAAAGGGTGTGATATAACATCCTAGTATGGAACCAAGCAAGATCTATACAATTATATGTTGTGTAGTAGAAAAATATATACAGGTAAATAGTAATTAAAAGTAAAGATCCCATGGAATATCTACTATTAAGTAAGTGAACATGACTAGCCTATTAAGGCACCCTACAAAACCAGTTTCATCTCTTATACAGGGTGGCTACAATGATAATAGAAGTAACAAAAAGTTACCCTATATACTCTTATAAAAATAAATTCAGTCATGGCCATTCCATATAACATAAATGTCATAAATATATATACCTAAGACATTCATCCAAATATAGCACAATTCTCACAGTTGTGTCATACATCAAGAGTCATAACATAATGGGACGGATATAAGGTTCCAAGAACCAAGCCATCCTCATCGAGTCCCTATATAATCTTGGTGGAAACTATGTTAGGCATTGGTTATAGTCATAATAGAATTTCATACCTGACATGTACTATGGGAGTATAAGAAACCCAGATCCAAGGGTTAGAAAATCCTATGGAATAACATGGAATCAATACCAAAGGAGCATCACAATCCAATGAATCTACTACCACATTCTAGATCCAAGGTCCATGTTCAAGGCATATATATAATCATGCATCCATTTAAGGTCATTTAATATTCATCATCATATGATTCTAACCTCTCATAAATAATAATTTACATTCAATACATATAATTTGTATTCCCACTCATTTATCATATTTCATTACAATGTTCACCTCATGAGTATACCCACTCATGTGTTCCAATTCTTAATCACATTATCCATTGATTATACCCACTACTTTTTAAGGATTTAAAAACATGTATTTAATGAGTATACCCACTCATTTAAATCATCTTCACACATAGACATGAAACATTAATTAAATCAATAATTAACCAATTCATTTTCAACATATTCTGAAAAGGATGGGAGGAAAACCATATTCCAACCATCCCATTCAATATATTTCATTTATTAAAGGAATCTAATAATAAGGAAAACACAAGACATGCCCCTTTGGTGGTTTAACATGGAATAAACAAAGGAAATAATTCATTGGAACACCCCATGGGTGTCCTTTGGTTGGGAAAAAACTACTAAACCTTCATAAAAGAACCTAAGGGAACCCCAAACATGTCATATTTCAGTTTTTTTATTATCTAGTTCAATTATAGGGCCAAACTGGATGAACCAACGTCTCGTATAATGGTTGATATCTCTATAAAACACCAAAACTAAAAATAAAACTATAGACCACCTACCTTATCTAGGTAGTGGTGAACTTGTCCAATGTTGTCTCCTGGTTTGACTAAGATTTGGAAGAAATTTGAAGAATATATGCAGAACAAGAAATTTTGGAATATGAGCCTAAATCCATATAGTTCAACTAATAGCCAGAAAATTCAAGAACAGATAAAAAAGGAAAGTAGATCTTACCATTGCGGATCTGATGAGACAAACCATGCTTAAAAAGAAGGTTTAATAGAGATACCACATCAATTCATAGAAAAGTCAGTCAAGAGTGTTTCATTTTGATAATATTTTTTGTTCATGGAATGAAATAATATTTAGGATATTATATATATTTTTAATTAAATTAAAAAAATATAAAGTTTTCTAAAAATACAAGAGTTGCATAGTTTACTTGTATTGGTTGGAAAATTGTGTTCCAACCATGCAAAACTTCTTATAGGACAAGGGGCACCCGCACAGTTTACCATCATAGTTTACAAACAGTGTGTAAACTGTCTTAATAGACTCTATCAAAATCTGAAATCTACAGACCTAGAAATCTGTTTTTTCACCTCCTCTCGCATTGTTTCCTTAAACCATGTGTCCTATATTTCCCCTATTTTCATTCATGTATAGTTTTTAAGAACCATTCACCATGCAATTATCACACCATAATTTGTGTTTTGGGACCTGAACATGCTCAGACACCCCCCGAAACCTCTGTGACTTCAATGGAAATTCACATTAGGCCACATTAAAGCACTAAAACTAAAAAGGAATTGATTTTTTACCCCTATGAAAAACCCAGTTTCTTACAATATTCCCCCTTAAATAAATTCATCCCCAAATTTCCCTATGATGGTTGGTCAATATTCATTTGAGAACAACTTTGGACACTAAGCACGTACGTCGGCCTCCCACTCCAAAGTCTTATCATGTAAACAGTTATACTACCATAGTATCTCCACTAGAGGAACTAACTATCCATGGATAACCTATGTTCTCCTATAAACTATAAGAATATGATGCTCTTTAAAGGACGCATCAACTTTTACCTCAACATACTCATGCAAAAATCATGAGACATGTCCGAATGGTAATGGAATAGCTAAGATACATGGAATATGTCGTAAATGGATTGGTGCTTATATGGTAAATTCAACCAATAGGCTACCGACCCAACTCTCTCCAGAACCAAGAACATCCCGACACATCGCGGTGAAAGCTTATGTTTTCTCCAAATTCTCTTTTGTCCTAGTCTTGGTGAAATGTGTAAGAAAACTTGATCCTAGATCTTGAACTGTACAAGTCATCAATGAGGATTGGAGTCTACCTTCGGTCAAGAATATGCTATAGTAATCTGCTTCAAAATTAACTGGACTTGCACAGAAGTAGCCTTCATGAAATGTGGTCCCTGTAAAGTGGCATCACCATCCTCTAACCAGTCATGGGGTGGTTTTCATAGAGTACCATATAAACCCTCATAAGGTACCATCCGAATAGTTTATTGATAATTATTATTGTAGGTGAATTCGATTAGGGGAATATTTTTCTCCATAGAGACCCAAAAATCTAAGATGTAAGCTTGCAACATGTCTTCTAATACATGTATTTTATGCTCTGACTATCCATTAGATTAATGGTGGTATGTTGTGCTCATAATCACCTATGTACATATTACCCTCTAAAAATTCAGCCATAAATGAGATATGATGGGGAAATACCTATCCAAAATGATAGCGCACGGGTCCCCATAAATTCGTATTGTCTCACTGATGTACATTATCCCAATCTCATCAACCTTGAAGGTATCTCTAATGAATAAAAATTGAGAAACCTTCCTAATTTTTTCAACAACAAACCACATAGTATTGTTACCTCAAAGTGACCTCGATTAACTGGTAAATTCTCTAAGATCCTAGATTGTTTCTACTTGTATGCCTTCACCTTCTGATAGGTGGAACATAACATAATAAACCCAACCAACTCACACTTAATACCTGGCCACCCTTAATAACTACATAAGTCACGATACATCTTGGTGACTTCAGGAATTATTTACCAAAATGAAGCATAAAATTCCCATATCATCTCCTCTCATATATCCACAAGAACCCATATCCATCCATGAACACACATGATCTCATCCTCACCAACCATCTAACTAGGAGGTGGATCCTCACCATCCACACTCTCCAATAGAACCAGGCTTTCAAAATCTGATATTTGACTCATCCTTAATCTATCTAGAAAGAGAGTGGTCAGAGATAACGATAATATATAATTCGGACCTGGTTGATTGTGCACCTCCAAGTGCATCTCAGAGAAAAAAATCCCTAAGCAACAACTAGATACAAACATGCTAATCTACCTTTACCTGAGTATTCCTTCTTACAGCATTGTCACTTCATTCCCTTTTCTAGGCATGTAAGAAATCTCTTTGTCAAAATATTGTACATATTCCAACCACTATCACTGCCTCAGATCCATATCACCCTATGTAAATATGTACATGATGATTTTGTGGTCCCTATAAACCAAAAATGATCTCATAGTAAATAGTGTTTACAACAGTCCAATTTGTGAACAACTAAAACTAACTCATGATCATGTATCAGGTAACTCCTTTCGTGTGGCCTCAACAGCTGAGACCCATATTCCACGACTTTATCCCCATGCATCAGCAGTGCCCCCAACTTGATACCTACTTTATTCAATAAACAATATATCCTTTTCCATATTCTAGAATTATCTAGACTATTTTTGATGTCAACCTATCGTTTAGCTCCACAAATATTTTTCTCGTCAAAATTAGAACATTCTAACTTAACACCCTTCTTAGTCAGTCACTTGAATGGAACTATTTAGCATGATAAGTCCTATATGAAACTCATGTAGTAACAATAAATACCCAATAAAATCTAAATGTCAGGAACATTCTTGTAAAATTTCCTGGAAACAACATATATCACCTTTTTGGGGTCAACTAATACCCATATCCCTGAGAGTATGTGACCCAGTAAGTGAATCTAATCCATCAAAAAGTAGCTCATAGTGATATTAGAAAATAACTGATGCTCTCTAAGTGTATTCAAAATGATATCAATATGGTTGGAATGTTCATGACGATTTTTATAATACATCATGATATCATCCGTGAAAACCACCACAAACGAATGCAGATAATGTTGGAACACTCGGTTCATCAGTGGTATGAAAACCACTAATGCATTCATGAGACCAAATGATATAACCATATACTCATATAGACCATAACTACTCCAAATGGTTTTGTGGGGTATGTCTACAGGTTGAAAACAAACCCAATTATATCTCTTCCTCAAGTATATTTTCAAGAACACTCAATATCTTTTAAGCTAATCAAACATGTTATCTATATGAGGTAAGGGTTATCAGTTCTTAATTGCTTGCTATTTCAACATCCAATAATCCAACCATAGCCTAATTTCTATCTGCCTTATTTATAAAAAGGACAAGAGAACCCCACAATGATTTACTAGGTCAAATAAACCTCATTGCCTTCAAATCCTCAAGCTACCTCTTGAGAACTAGTAACTCCATCGTAGCCATCCTATAAGGAGGAATAGATACTAGTGAGTCTTGTCAAACTAGATTGATTAAGAATTATACCAATATATTAGGAGATAATTCAGAAAATTTATATGGTAAGACAGCTCTAAAGCACTCAACCACTATAAGAAAGTCCATCTAACAAATCCCAAATCATCTAGATACAAACTAGTAATTTGGGATATCATCTTTCCTAGCCCCGGATGCTCTTGTCCAGCCTAGATCTCCCAAAAACCCCATTCAACCTTATATGTAAACACCATACACACTTGTGATGTAAATTCACCATCAATCGATAGAAGCGAATGTAATCTCGATAAGATACTGACCAATCCATCTGGAGTAAGAAATTGGACCATGTATTATTGAGGACAAATAAATTCAAGATGATGTAATACCCACCAACCTCGATCATGAACTCCTTGAACTGGTGTAAATCATCCATTATAATTCCCAATAGAGTGTCTAGTTCCATAACACCCTTATAAAGTAAAACAACAAACCCAAGACTTTTCACTGTAGGTTCAAATATTAAACTATGTGATGCATATATATCAAAATGAGAAAATTAAAGAGTTGATGCTTCTAAGCTCATACCTCTCACTGTAGACGGACTGACACCATGCTCCATGGGGTTAGGTTATATAGAATAGACTTAGAATCTACCAGGAACCAGTGATACCACCCCACTACACTGAATAGGCCATCTCTGATGTCTCAGTGTAAATGGTTTATAGTTTCCTTGGCCATGACCACCACTAACTTGGACTAATCGACTAGAACTACTTCATAAACCTACATAACATTGAGTCGAGGAACCTTCTCCAAAAACTGGTGTCATAGATTGACCCCAACCACTCACCATTAGAGGGAAAATCTTACATAAATTATGCCCATGGACCATCCTTCCATAATCTCTACACTCAACTAGGCCATAGTTGTACTTATTCTTCATTGGGCCATTCCTTCCACATTGATTAAAGAACATTGAGCTACCATTACTCATAGTATGACTGGTACTCAACCCACATGTATCCTCAAAATAGAACTCCTTCCAAAATATGTTACACCACTGTGTCTAGATGTGATACTACTCTACTCTACGCCCCACATTTTTCCTTAGTTTGGACTTTAAAATTAGTGCTTGACTCAAAACCATAGTAATAGAGGCTAATTTAAAACTATTTACCTAATACATGATAGTATGTCAGAGACCTTCTTCAGAGCATATAACTCAAGATATCTTATTATTTAGGAACATTGGAACAAAACAATTCATCTCTCTAAAGAAAGATGAGTACTCCATAACTATCATCTCCCCCTTGTCTAGACATATGAATTCACTAGCCCACTCTGCCTATAAACTCGTTGGGTAGAAATTTTCATATAAAAAGGTTTTGAAATCACCCCCAACCAATATCTCATAGCCCATCATCATCTTTCAGAACATCCTTACATTGTTTTTCGGCTCCACATCACATATATGTTATGAGCTTGACCCTCCTCTTAGGTGGTGTCTAAATATGCTCCAAAATTCCCAGTGTAGTCTCTAACCACATCTCGGCATCCTATGGAACTCCATCCCCCAAAAATATAGGAGGATGATGCAAAATATCAACCATATACATGGAAGGAAATGATTCTCCTTAAAAAGTATTAATGTAGATATAAAATCCTTCACGTAAGTATTCCTCAACACTAATGTTAGGAATAGTAGTCGGTGTCGTAGCTGGAACTAAATGAGGATCTATTGGTAGTGCATATCCCACTACTTCTAGAGTGTGGTCATCACCTCCCCAATAGAGTATGACTGGAGTTCATTATGGTGGAATGAATCTAAAATTCAAAACATACACCTCAAAAAAGAACTATTTTAATATTCATAACTAAAAAGCTTATGACAAGTCAAAACCACCACCTAAAATAAGTCATAACCAATAGCCTTCCATGAAATACAAGATTGTAAAAAATAAAAATCTCAACAAAACATGAAACACCACCTCATTACCACTAAAAAGTTGGGTATATGTCAAATTTTTGTTTAATATTTCTGGTTTCCATTTCATTTTCATTTTAATTCACAGTCATCACACATTTCATTTCCATAACTCAGTTATTCTAGAGATTTAACCAATGGTAACTGGGGAACATGGGAAACATTAATGAGAGGTAAAGGGTCTATTATCATTCATACAAAATGAAGGATTTAAAGGGGAGGTGAAAAATCATACCCTAACATTTTTAATTTAAAATAATGGGGCATAACAATATAAGGAAACCTAGACATGAATAAGAAAGGAAGGAAAGTTAGGATCCCATACATTAGTGTGTAATTTAAAGAGCTTGAGGAGGGGCTTCGTGAGAGCTTTGGGCACAATAAGAGGGTTATAGAGAAATCATGGTAGAGTAGGGAAGTACTCCAAATATTTTGAGTGAAGAGAAGTGAGATCTTAGGTGGGGTTATATAAGAAATGAGAGGAGAATTCATTAATATTTCACAAACATAGGTTTTGGGATCTATATAATTAAATATTCAAAAACCCACACCATACCATGGTTCTTACCCCTGGTGTTTTCCAAAGTTTGTAGGAAAACATTATTTTATAAGTCCAATATCAGAACATTTTAAAATATTAGGTTTTTTTATGTAGAGGTGAGTCACACTCTCAAGGAATTCATTTTAAAATGTTAAAATATTTTAAATGTCTTAGAGGGTCCACTGAAGTATTTTAAAATTAATCAAACAAGCCAAAAATCACATTATTTTAAAGGTAAATCATATATTTTCCGAATATCCCTTTTATAGTATTTTATTACATCACTATTAGGTCAATATGATATCATAAAACACATTATATATTTATAAGGTATTTAATTTTTTCCAAAAAAATTGATTGCCTCATAAAATTATTAAAATTACCTATTGGATAATTTTGAGGTCCTGATTCTAAAAAATAATATTCATTTTATATAAATAGTTTTCTAAATATCTTAATATTCATTTTTAAAAATAAACTATCATGTGTTGAAAATTGAATGGTTTTGACAAAAATAGGTTCCAATTAATAATAAATGTTATGTTTGGCTTCAAAAGAATTATATGATCATCAATATTTAATAAAATTTATATGATAATATTTTATTGAAATATTATTTATTCCAAAAATTAATTAATTCTTCAAAATAAATCCATTAATTAAAAAAACAATTTTACTATTATCATATAAAAATATAATTCTTTCCAAATAGAATACATAATCATTTATAGAGTAAAAACAATAAGGAATAAATTTAATAATTACTTATAATTAAAAGGAGTTTTCTTCTAGAACAACTATAATAATATTAATAATACCCTAGTTTAATAATTTATATATTTCTAAAAAGTACCATTTTATCAAAAAATTAAAATTATCTAATTCATTATTATTTAATAAATAAAAAAAATCTCATAAAGAATTGATGTAAGAAGAATTTTATTTATAAAAAAGGGATTACGAAATAAGTAAATATTTCTTTATTACATAACCACTTATAAAACCCGTATAAGACCTAAGGGTATGGTGTGAGATGGTGATAGACTATTTGGGTGGCTTAGGTAACATCGCTCGGGTGGTAATATCAATTTACTTGAACTTGTCTCATTAGTGATTTTGTTAAAGCATAACGTGTTGAATATCTTCTCGGGATTGTTCAAGATCAAACCCCAGTGATGCAACCTCCTTTCTGAGCCCCAAAATTTGAACTTCGTATAGCCCGAGTCTACCGGATGTGGCCATCCTATCCTTTGTCTGTGTTGAAAGGATTATTTTTTAAAGCCATAAATTTATATCATTTGTGTGATCACTGTTTCAATAGCTATACTATCAATGTTAATGATAATTAGTGGTAATTTTAAAAAGTGTACATGTGTTTTCCATACCCAAAAGAAATTTAATTAAATAAAAGAAAAGGAATTTAATTCCTGAATTTTTGGGTCGTTACAAAATTCCTCCCTTTATAAAATTTTCCCAAAAAATACCTTTCCCCACACTAAAAGAGATGTGGGTAACTTTGCCTCATCACATCCTCTGGTTCCCACATTGCTTCTTCAAACTAGTGGTTTTCCACAACACTTTGATGAGGGGAATTTTCTATTTTCATAGAACATTTTCCTTAAGATATAAGATCTTCACTAGATTCTCTTCATAGGAAAGGTCATTGTCCAATGTTACCACCTCTGGATTGAGTACATGTGTTGGGCCAGGTATGTACTTTCATAAGATTGATACATGGAGTACATCATGTACTTGAGATAGGTTCAGTGGGAGTGCTAGTTGATAGGCCACTACTCCAATGTGATCAAGCATCACAAAAGGGATGATGTACTTTCAACTAAGAATTACCTTCAAACTAAATCTCACAACTCTATTCTGTGGTGATATGTGAAGAAATAATATTTCTCCATCTTCAAACTCTACTTCTCGTTGACGATTACCAACAGAGATATTTTTTCAACTATGAGCAGATTTAATGTGCTTCTATATTGTCTTAGTCTTCTCCGTCATTTCATTGACCATTTCTAGGCCTAGGGGTTTTCGCTCCCCAACTTCATCCCAACATGTCGGTGTTCTACACCTCTTACCATAAAGTGATTCATAAGGAAGTATTTGGATTCTTGAGTGGAAACTATAATTGTAAGAGAACTCAAATAGAGGAAGATGTTGATCCCATACTCCTTTGATGTTTATTGAGAATGTTCTCAACATGTCCTCAAGTCCTTGGATAGTCTGCATAGATTTCCCATCAGTTTGAGGATAATAAGTCATACAAAAGTTCAGCTCTTTATTCAGAGTGTGTTGGAGACTCTTCCAAAACATGAAGGTGAATCTTGGATATCAATCCGATACAGTAGATAGTGGTAATCCATACAACCTTACCACTTCTTTGATATATACCCATACAGTTGATCCATTGAGGAATCATCTCGAATTGCAATGAAGGGTGCAATTTTTTTAAGATGATCCACAACATCCCGGATAACATTTGAAACACCCTAGAGATTTTATGAGAAATATTATTTTTAATTTCTTTGATGTATTTTTTTGTAAGCTGCACCAATATTATCTTCCACTATACGCAACACCGTATTATATTGTAGTATACGCAACACTATTCTTGGCTTGTGTTGCACGTAAGAGCGACCTTCCACAATAGTGTGTGTTATACGCAATACCGAGTTTTTCTAAACTATGATATATTATTAAATTATTATTATGAACTAGCCATTATGAATATAATTAACTGCATTTTTATTTTATTAAATTATCATTTATCTTACAAATTTCTATATCATGGTATGAGAAGAAAATAAATTTTTCAGATAAAATAAGTATTTTTTTAAAAATGCAGTTTTGTTGCCTTTTGGTGGAGCACCCACTTTAAATCTAGTTTTCGAAAAATTTATAAGATTAATTTGGAAAAATAAACTTATTCATTGCAATCAGGATATAAAAATTTACTTTGGATAATTTTTTAATATTTTTCTGATAACTTTCATATTTTGATGAATAGTAAAAATATGCTAAATTTTAATAAAACAACATTTTTCATCAAGATAATTAATATGGTTAAATTATAATATTGAATGGTTTTAAAGTATAAATATAATATAATTTTACCATTTAATATAATTTATGTTTTTAGCATTAATTTTTCATTTAATTCATAGGTAAAATCATTTCAATCATCTGCATGTTTTAAACAAAGATCCATTTTTTGACAACGAGATTAATTTTTATTTAATTACTGCATCTTCTGTGTTTCGAATTTTTAAAAATAGATTTCATATTTAGAATCGGTACATTCAAATTGTGTAAATAGAAAACTTTTTTAGGCATTATGAATAGTAACTATGGTAAATTTTATTAACCAGATTTAAAGGTAAATCAGTTAATTAAAGGTAAAACTAATATTAGAAAATTACACTAATACTTTTCTTGATATCATCGGTTGATTATATTTCTCTCTAAAACATAGTTGGGTTGAAATGGAATATATTAAAACCCACTTGGATGAGATTAAGACCTTTAATTTATTTTATTTAAAGGAAAGTGAAATATGTGTAACTCAAACATTATTAATTGATTTATTTTTAATATAAGGTTTTACAGAATATAAATTCTATTATAAATACTCATTTGAAAGATAAATTTTTTTTATTCATCATGGAAATTTACTTGCAATTTTTTTGAAATATATAATTACTTTAATAGCTTATACATTAATGATGCAGAAATTATTTATTTAGTGAAAAATCGATAATATAGTTTTTATTAAAATAATACTAACCATCAAAAGGACAAAAAACATGACCAAACCTTATTGGAAGAGTATATATAAAACATAATAATCCAATGGTTGATGTTGGAACCATTTGAAGCCATTTAAAACAGATTATGATATTTATATTATTTTATTTTAAATGATGTCAAAGTTGTCACCTTCATAATTTAATAAAGATAACATTTTAAAAGTTGGTTATTTTAAGAGATAAATTATATTAAAAGTGTTATTAGGAAATATATTAGATTTATTGTAATAATATTATTTTATTAGTAATTTTTATGGAAAAAATAAGCATATTAAATAATTATACAAAAATGTTGTAGTAATTATGTTTTTAAGTAAAATATCAAATAAATGGTTTTAAAAATATCTAAATATATATTATATGAACTAATTAATTTTTTCTATTAATTTAATAGATAAATATGAAATTTGATTAATCTATTAAATATTTTGGTTCGAATATATATTCTGTTTGAATTTTATTTAAATTTAAATAATTGAATAGTTTCAAAATTGACACTATTGGTATTTTATAAAAATAACATATTATTAAATTGATTAAAAATCACTAAAATATTTTTAAAAAAAATTGTAAATTATATGGTCTAAAATGTAATAATATATCTAATTATGGACAATTCAAAATACATAATTAAGTATTTATAACAATTTAAAATTTAGAATATTATTACCATAAATAAAATCAAATAGATTAAATAAGGATAAACCAAAATGATAAGGGTTAAAATAAATTCTAAACATGTTTAAATTTTATTTTTTGATGACATTACTACCCTATATCATCTTATATTCAATTTTGAGTCATTGTTTTGGTTTTTATGTGAGGTTTCAGTTTATTATAAATTAATATTTGTGAGAGTTTCATAATGTTCCCCTCTCCTCCCTTATAAAATGGCACCTCCTTCCTATCCACTTTACACCATTTTGAGTATTGAAACATGGCCAAACCCTACCTATTTTTTATTAACTTCCATATAGACATATTAGAGGTCATGGAATTCTTGAAATACCATCCTTAGTGACCTAAGAGGAGGTTTAGAAGAGGCACGCCGAAGAAGAGGTAATATCCTTTACCTATTCTTTCAAACTAATTTCTTATTCTACTTCCTCTATATGAGTTGTTTCATTATTAGGTAATAACTCCAATATCACTTGTATACTGATATGTTGTTATGAATATGAAACAACCATATTACATCTTCTATCCATCCTATGAAAAATGAAATTACCACGCGTGCGTACGTATGACCTACCGTCTCCACGTCGTGCTGTAATCTGTTTTTCCTTACCAACCAACTTGGATGGGTATAATAATAGAAAAATTAACTATATATGATTATTTTAAAGTGATATTTATTCTTAAATATTATACATACACTTCAATACAATTCCACAGTCATGGGAATGATATTGTCGCTCGTGCGTGCGAACGGCTTACCGTCTCCACGACGTGATGAGATTCATTGTCCATGTTAACCATTCAAGAATGATTACAAGTTATATATAATAAATAATCATGAAATAAATGAAATAATAATGATATTATATATATATATATATGTCATTTACTTCTAGTTAATTAAATAAGGAAACAAAAAACAGCATTCATGCGTACGTACGGCATACCGTCTCCATGAACGGTGTATTTCAATTCATTTATCGATCGATTATATATATTTATATATTGAATATATGTGATATATATATCATGTTTCAAATTATGAAAGTAATTAATCATTATCTATGTAATCATATGAAAAATTACAAGTCAAAACATGTACGATAAATGAAACGATTTTACACAAAACGCTGATTTAACATGGAATTAACTAATGAATGGAAAATATAAAGTAATAAGGAATCATATATGATGTAATAAATATTATTATGGTTATGTTAAAAGTTTTTAATACATTTAAACCAACTATACAGTAGTTTTTGACACGTATCGATGAAATTGGACCTAAGCTAATGGGTAACTTTTCCAATCTCTTTTATATCCGAGATTTCCTATTCGTATGTATTTACTGGGGTTATATTTATCATCCATGTCCAGGTATTCTAAAACTATTCTCATAAAATGTTTACTATTATTCCATGTATTTTTAAAATCATTTTTACTCTTTTTTGACTTTTACCACATGGTATGGAAGGAATCTTTCGGTTTTTTACCATATGAGGTACATTTTGACTTTCCCAGCAAAAGTGCGAGGAGAACATTTTTAAATTATACGTCATGAATAGATTTTTACAGTTTCATAACACCTTATTTCCATGAATATTCCTCTTCAACAATTCATGATTATTTTCAATGAAATTATTTTATTTGAAAACCTTCTGGAATTTTGAGAAAAGAAAATGATTTTGAAGAAGAAAGGATATTTTCCACAAGAATTCATTTCAAGTGTTTTATCAAAACTATTTTCCATCTAAGAAGAAATTCTTTAATATGGATATGTTTCACGTATTATGTCCCTATTATTTAAATGTTTTTATGTAAAGACATGCAAATTTCAAGGAAATTTTTTTCTTAATTTTCTTTGGAATTTTACAAGAGCGCAGCTTCAGACGGCACCTGATTCCGAGGCCCGGTGTGTCCGGAATCAATTTCCGAAGTTTGGCTCGGGTACGTTCAGTGAACGGACGAGCGAGTTTTTCTATCTTTTGAACCGGTGCCCGGAATCGAATTCTGAGGGCACCGATGAAATCGCAGCGCCGGTATTTGCTTAGAAACGCCTCTTCCGGAGTTGCGTTTGCTCAACCGTGGTTTTTAAAATTTTGGGCTTTAAGTCGGAAATAAAATAAAGGTTGTGCGACAACTTTATTTTATTTCACTTAAGCTGCTTGGAAGTCACTTGAAAGCCACTTGAGCTGAGTTAAAGCGGATAGGGTGCTATCCGGAAATATCCTACCCTCTTGGTAGGATATTTGTGCGGTGGGGCCCGCACGAGCCCCGCCGTTTCTTTCGCTAAGTAACGCACCCGCGAAAACCCGTCAAAATAACTGAAAAGTCAACCGGCGCGTTTTCTTTAATTTCTTAATAGACCATTTAATTGGGCGGTTTATTTCGTGAATTAAATGGGCTGTTTCATTCGTTGAATTAATTCAACGAATTTAATGGGTCGTTACTTACGCGTTTGCGTTCGTTGGCAAATTAATAAAATAGACAAACTTGTCTATTTTGGAGGATCGCCAACGTTGTGCGAATTCTCTGAGCCTCCACCCTCCCCGCGAAGAACGCGAAGAACGCGAAGAACGCGAAGAACGCCGGAACCGGAATTCGACGACGCACACCGTGATCTGCGACATCGACGAGCTCAACCCGCGACGTTCTTCGGCGACGCCTTTTCTTCCGCGGCCGATCCTCGTTCGGCAACTAAGGTGAGAAACAGATCGTTTAATTCTCCCTTTTTAATTTCAATGACAACGGATTTAATTAATTAAATCCGTTTGTTCTAGATCCGGAGATCGTCGGCGCGACGCTTTTCCCGCGGTGCGACGAACGTCTCTTCCGCGACGACGTGACGATCCCCTCCTTTCGCGACGAGCGATTCCGCGACGACATCACGTCCGACGACGACTTCGAGGTAGGGGTTGTTGGAATATTTTATTTCTCGTGTTTATTCTTTTAAAATAAAGAACCCGATCACGGAACAATTTTAATTTATTTAAAATTGTTGATTGGTTATTTCTTTTCCTCCCGTTGATTTTATGACTAACACGGAGGGTGCGGGTCTAACAAACAAGACCCGACAACCCTCCGCCGATCTTTTTGTTGTGCGGATTTGGCGGACGACGACGAACTGTGCGGCAAGGGCGATCCGTTGATCCCACAGTGGAGAACGGCCCCCGGGAGGAGCAATGGCGCAGACGGGAGGCAAAACAAGCCACCGGAGGAATCCGCCGCGGCTCGGCCGCGGCGGCGGCAAACCGCCGGACCGCGTCCGCGGTCCGGCCACCCAGCACGCGGCCCGCGCGGGCCGCGTCCGCGGTCCGGCCACCCAGCACGCGGCCCGCGCGGGCCGCGTTCCTCCAAGCCGCGGGTCAAACCCGCGGCGGTTTCTCTTCGGCCGCTCGGCCGAAGCCGAGCCGGCCGGTCCGGTCGGCCGGGCCGCGCCCAGGCCGGACCGGACCCGGCCGAGCCGGGTCGGGCCGGGTCGGGTCGACCCGGGTCGGCCGACCCAGGGGGGGTTCGGGCAGGGTCGCCCCGGGCCCAGAACCCCCGTTTTCGGGCCCTCTTCGGTCATTTGCCCGTATCTTGGGCCTGGGACCTCTGATTGACGAACCGTCAACGGCTACGCGATCCTTGGATCGATACGGTCGTTTCGGTATATTATACTCAAGGTTTCAGAAGACTTTGGGTTCGGCCGGGTTGGTTCGTACACGAGACCAACCGGGCCCTCGGAGCGGAAACGCTCATAACTTGAGCTACGGACGTCCGATCAACGTACCGTCAGCTGTGGTAGTTTCCTCTAAGTGAGACGGAACTTTTGGCATACTCCGCCCGAGGATCGGACACAGGCGGAGTACGGTCGGGTTGGTTTTGCCCTAAAAACCAACCGGGCCCCTGGGACGAAAATGCCAATAACTCTCAGACCGGGCGTCCGATTGACGCGCCGTCTGTTGCGTTGAGATCCTGTTGTCGATACGGAACTTTTGGATACATCAACTTCGGACTACGTGTGAGTTGATGTATCAGCCTCTCGGCTCGTGGAGCGGACCCTCCTAAACGAGCTCGCTGTGTGCGGGAACCCTACTGCTGGCTGTGACTTCGACGACAGAGCAGAGATCCTCCGTGGAGTGCGACGACGACAGAGCAGAGATCCTCTGTGGACTGCGACGACGACAGAGCAGAGATCCTTCGTGGACTGCGGCGACGACTGTGCAGAGATCCTCAGTGGACTGCGTCGACTACTGCACTCAGAGATCCTACGTGGATCAGTGCTACAGGTCCTGTGTGGGCCCGATCCTTCGTGGGTCCTTACTACCGGTTCTGTGTGAGCCACTGCCTACAGGTTCTGTGTGAGCCCGATCCTGTGTGGGTCTTTTGCGGGGGGTTAGTACCTATCGATACTTCGTGGGTCCGACGACTTAGATGGATCACTGATCATCTTTGACGTCATCTGAAAAAGTATAACTGGTTGAGCTGAATCTTATGTTACTCTCCTTTGTGGATTGTGTTGAACTATCCTATGTGGATTTACTATTTACTGTTTACTCTCCTTTGTGGATTTGAGTCTTGCTTTCCTGTGTGGATTGAGTTGTTCTTGAGCTCGTGAGCAGAGCTAGAATTGGGGACTTAGGTATATGTATGGGCATATACCAAAGTCGAGTCAGATGTTACTTCGTGATTGCACCTTCCTTTTTTGCTATATCCTTTGTGGATTTCGGGAGACCTTCGGGGGTCTCGGGGTCCTTACTGAGTAGCTTATGCTCACCCCTGCACGGGCTATGCCCGCACCTTGTTGTGTTGGATGCAGACGACGGACAACGCTGATCACGGTTGGGGCGTGGAGCAGGACGGTACCTGGAGGCGGACCACTGGGCGGGACGTGCTCGGAGCGGACGTGGGACCCGAGGAACCTGGAGGCTATCTGTACCCACCCTTCAGGTGGGATTGCCAGTGGACGACACGAGGCCACCGTCTTTTCTTCAGTTGCTGTTCTTTTCCTTTTCAGTTGTACTTTCAGTTGGGCTTGTATTCCGGCCCCCCTTTACTTTTCTGCACTTGTAGTTACTTTCCGCTTGCTGACTCTGTGGTGGTTGTTACTTATAAAGGCAATGCCTTCCCTGTTTACCGGGATTTATGCCTTGGTTCTAGTCGCCAGCCCCTGGCCTATGGAAGGCGGGCTTGGGGTAGTCACGGCACGGGCCCCGAGGTCGGGTCGTGACAAATTGGTATCAGAGGTGGTCGGTTCTACCGCAGACTCTGATCGTCTTTTCTTTCTATATGAAGCAATAGTGTTTAGTGTATTGAGTGTGGTTATCAGTTCAGGGAGCCCAGTGTTGGTGCGGCGGCCGACGTATCCATACACCAGGACCCTGACTCCTGATTTCCGACTTAATGCATGAAAACATTGATTGCGTGTGTGTTTCAAGTTTCTTTGGGATTACTTGTGTCAGCTCACCGGGTATACTGATCTGCTTCATGAAAGTCTCAAGTTTTCCTTGTGATTACTTGTGCCAGCTCACCAGGTATACTGTTCTGACTGTGGTGCTCTTGTTCTCCTTTTCAGGATGGCCCCGCGACGACAGCCAGCTAGGGTTTCGAGTGTAGGGCGCGACGGCAGCCCACCGAGTGACGAGGCCTCGGTGCAGGGCCCTTTGCCAGCAGTGGCACCAGCGGTAGCCTTACCCGCCGAGCCACCGATGCTACCAGTACCAGACGCTGATGATGCACGTCGCCTCAGGGCACTGCATGAGTTTCAGAGCCAGCGACCGCCCAGGTTTCGCGGTGAGGCGGACCCCCAGGCCGCCGAGGACTGGCTAGAGGCGGTGGTACGGATCTTTAGGCTAGTGAGGACACCAGCGGATCTCATGGTGATTCTCGCGGCGAGCCTCCTGCAGGCGGCGGCAGGACGATGGTGGAGCTTGATGCTCCAGGTTCACGATGAGGCATCCCTGCTCTGGACGGACTTCGAGAGCCTCTTCCGCCCTGAGTTCGTCCCGGCCACCCTCCGAGCGGTGCGCATCCAGGAGCTTCTCCAGTTGCGCCAGGGCAGCATGACGGTCGCTCAGTACGCGGCGAGGTTCACTGACCTATCTCGCTACTCGACCGACATGGTACGGGACCCCTTCTTCCGGGCCCAGACCTTCGAGCAGGGCTTGCGGCAGGAGATTCGGGCGTCGCTGATCTCCCTCAGCATTCCGACCCAGGCGGGAGTGCTGGAGCGAGCCCTCCTGATCGAGAGCTTCCTGGCAGAGCCTTCTTCAGCGGCGAGACCTAGCGCAGGGCGGCAGGTAGCTGAGTCTTCGGCAGCAGGTAGCCGACGGATGACTCTCGGGTCCAGGCAGACCAGACCCCCACGCAGACGGCCTCAGGACACCGGCTCAGCAGTGCGGGGCACACAGCGGAGTGCCAGCCTTCCGAGAGGCAGGCTGTGCTACTCCTGCGGCGGGCAGGGTCACATGGCTCGTGACTGCCCGACTCGCCGATCAGAGGAGCAGCAGACGGTAGAGGGGCCACCCAGGCAGAGGCAGAGGGTCGACCGTGGCGGTCCGCAGGGAGGAGGCGGACGAGGCAGAGGAGCTGGCCGAGCAGCGGGTGGTGGGCGACGCTTCCAAGCTCTACCCCCACCACCACCAGGAGGGCCACCTCGACCACAGGGAGCTGGCGGGCAGGGACAGGCCCAGTTCCAGGCAGTGGAGGCCTACGACCCCGACTTGCCAGAGATGATTCGAGGTACGATCTGTGTCTATTCCACCCTTGCTGCAGTACTTATAGACACAGGAGCGAGTCACTCTTTCATAGCCTCTGCCCTTGTTCGGAGCTCGGAGATTCCGACTGAGCTGTTGGCTCGATCCTTACGGCTAAAGACTCCTACGGGAGCAGACTCGACGATTACGCACTGGTGCCGGCAGTGTGAGCTTACTCTAGGAGGCGAGAGCTTCGGCTGGGATCTCCTTGTAGCGGCGTCGAGGCCTTACAACGTCATCTTGGGCATGGATTGGCTATCCACGGTTCATGCCCAGATCGACTGTTTTAGGCGCAAGGTGCGATGTGTTCGCACCGACGGGAGCAGGTTTACCTTCACCGGCGAGAAGGGAACCTTTGCAGCACAGGATGGACTTCCGCGGAGGAGAGTGCAGCCCATCTCTCATCAGTTGGCTAGCCTCATCCTAGGAGCAGTGGACGTGCGGAGTCCAGTTTTTTCTGCAGTGGTGGACCAGTACGTGGACGTCTTTCCCGACGACGTTCCAGGGCTACCTCCTCGTAGAGAGGTAGACTTTTACATCGACTTGTACCCCGGGACAGCCCCGATATCCACTCCAGCATACCGGATGGCCCCCGCCGAGCTTCGAGAGCTGCGGGTACAGTTGGAGGACTTTCAGAGCAAGGGGTTTATCCGACCCAGTGTTTCACCCTGGGCTTCCCCGATATTGTTCACCAAGAAGGCGGACGGGAGCTTGCGACTGTGTGTCGACTATCGTCGCCTAAACCAGGTGACAGTGAGGAACAAGTATCCGCTGCCACGGATTGATGACCTCTTCGATCAGCTCAAGGGAGCGCGGTGGTTCTCGAAGATAGACCTCCGGTCAGGCTATCATCAGCTCAGAGTTCAAGACGAGGACGTGTAGAAGACGGCCTTCAGGTGTCGGTATGGCCATTATGAGTTCTTGGTTATGCCATTCGGCGTAACCAATGCTCCAGCAGTGTTCATGAGCCTCATGAACAGGATCTTCCAGCCATACCTCGACCGATTTGTCGTGGTCTTCATTGACGACATTTTGGTATACTCGACGACTGAGGAGGAGCATGCCTACCACCTGCGAGTTGTGCTAGACACACTCCGAGAGAACCAGCTTTATGGAAAGCTCTCAAAGTGCCAGTTCTGGTTACGTGAGGTCCACTTCTTGGGGCACGTCATCTCTGAGGCGGGAGTTGCAGTGGATCCCGCGAAGATCGAGGCAGTGCTAGCTTGGGAGCCACCCAGGAGCGTGACGGAGGTGCGGAGCTTCTTCGGCCTAGCCGGATACTATCGGAGATTTGTGCCAGACTTCTCCAGAGTTGCGGCACCACTCTCAGCCTTGACGAAGAAGGGGAAACCCTTTGTGTGGTCAGAAAGATGTCAGTAGAGCTTCCAGGAGCTGAGACAGAGATTGACCAGCACACCTATCTTGAGGTTGCCTGAGGAGGGAGTTGGATACGTAGTTTACTGCGATGCATCAGGGACTGGACTCGGGTGCGTCCTGATGCAGGAGCGGGCCGTGATCGCCTACGGATCACGTCAGTTGAGACCGCATGAGCAGAACTACGCCACTCATGACCTGGAGTTAGCAGCAGTGGTCTTCGCTCTGAAGACTTGGCGGCACTATCTGATGGGCGAGCGCTTCACAGTCTTTTCTGACCACCAGAGTCTCAGGTATATCTTCTCTCAGAAGGACCTGAACCTGAGACAGCGGAGATGGCTTAAGTTCCTCCAGGACTATGACTTTGAGATAGTCTATACTCCTGGGAAGGGGAACGTGGTAGCCGATGCCCTCAGCAGGAGGACGTGCATTCAGCTACTTGAGGAGGCGACGGAGCAGCTAGCCTCCTTACAGATATCCTTTGTGGATAGAGACGGGGCAGCCTTTCTTCAGTCTCTCACAGTCTCTCCTCCACTTCTACAGTGGGTCAGAGAGGCTCAGCGTGGGGACGCTGACTGTGAGACCCGGCATGCACTAATATCCTCAGGTCAGGCGCCTGATGGCTTCTCCCTTGGAGCAGAGCACGACATCCTTTTCAGAGGACGTACCTTCGTACCAGTCACTTTACGAGAGGAGGTGCTGAGAGAGTTTCACACTTCTCCCTTGGCGGTACATCCCGGAGTGGCGAAGATGTACCAGGATCTCAGACGACAGCACTGGTGGCCGGGCATGAAGAAAGCTGTGGCAGAGTTCGTTTCACGATGCCTCACCTGCCAGCAGGTGAAGGCAGAGCATCAGGTACCAGCAGGCTTGGTACAACCCTTGGAGGTCCCGGAGTGGAAGTGGGACGGCATATCTATGGACTTCGTGACTGGACTTCCACGCACTTCCAGAGGTCACGACTCCATTTGGGTGATTGTCGACCGACTCACCAAGTCGGCACACTTCTTACCCATCAGAGAGCAGGGATCAGTGGAGAGCTTGGGACGTCTTTACGTCCAGGAGATCGTACGGCTTCACGGTGTCCCATCGTCTATCGTCTCTGATCGAGATGCTCGTTTCACTTCCCGACTTTGGAAGGGGTTGCAGGAGGCATTCGGGACGCGGCTCCATCTGAGCACAGCCTTCCACCCTCAGACGGATGGTCAGACGGAGAGGACCATACAGACACTCGAGGACATTCTCCGTGCATGTGTTCTCGACTTTGGTCGCAGCTGGGAGGACCACCTACCCTTGGTGGAGTTCGCGTACAACAACAGCTACCACTCCACCATCGGGATGGCACCATACGAGGCGTTGTACGGCAGACCCTGCAGATCACCGTTGTGCTGGACAGACCCTGGGGAGTCAGCACTCGTGGGACCAGAGATGGTCCGAGCCACAACAGAGAAGGTCCAGATCATCCAGGAGAGGATGAGGACAGCTCAGAGCCGGCAGAAGTCATATGCTGACAGGAGGCGGAGGCCACTAGAGTTCGAGGATGGCGACCACATCTTTTTGCGTGTCTCACCTCGACGTGGTTTACGGAGATTTGGCCGAGGCGGCAAGTTGTCTCCACGCTTCATCGGGCCTTTCCAGGTCCTCAGCAGGATAGGAGAGGTGGCTTATCGCCTGGCTCTACCACCTCAGTTGCACCGGGTGCACGACGTCTTCCACGTGTCTCAGCTGAGGAGATACGTGCACGACCCGACGCACATCATCGACTTTGGGGAGCTGGACGTGGACGATGGGGCGACTTTTGCGGAGGTCCCAGTGGAGATCGAGGATCGACAGGAGCGGGTACTACGTGGGCGGTCGATTCCTCTTGTGCGCATCAGATGGCAGCACGGGAACCTCCAGGAGAGCACTTGGGAGCGGGAGGCTCAGATGCGTGCTCAGTACCCCCATTTGTTCCCCTAGTTTTTGATGTATCTTTACGGGGACGTAAAGCCCTGAGGTGGGAGTAATTTAAAGACACGCAAATTTCAAGGAAATTTTTTTCTTAATTTTCTTTGTAATTTTACAAGAGCGCAGCTTCAGACGGCACCTGATTCCGAGGCCCGGTGTGCCCGGAATCAATTTCCGAAGTTTGGCTCAGGTACGTTCAGTGAACGGACGAGCGGGTTTTTCTATCTTTTGAACCGGTGCCCGGAATCGAATTCTGAGGGCACCGATGAAATCGCAGCGCCGGTATTTGCTCAGAAACGCCTCTTCCGGAGTTGCGTTTGCTCAACCATGGTTTTTAAAATTTTGGGCTTTAAGTCGGAAATAAAATAAAGGTTGTGCGACAACTTTATTTTATTTCACTTAAGCCGCTTGGAAGTCACTTGAAAGACACTTGAGCTGAGTTAAAGCGGATAGGGTGCTATCCGGAAATATCCTACCCTCTTGGTAGGATATTTTTGCGGTGGGTCCCGCACGAGCCCCGCCGTTTCTTTCGCTAAGTAACGCACCCACGAAAACCCGTCAAAATAACTGAAAAGTCAACCGGCGCGTTTTCTTTAATTTCTTAACAGACCATTTAATTGGGCGGTTTATTTCGTGAATTAAATGGGCTGTTTAATTCGTTGAATTAATTCAACGAATTTAATGGGTCGTTACTTACGCGTTTGCGTTGGTTGGCAAATTAATAAAATAGACAAATTTGTCTATTTTGGAGGATCGCCAATGTTGTGCGAATTCTCTGAGCCTCCACCCTCCCCGCGAAGAACGCGAAGAACGCGAAGAACACGAAGAACGCCGGAACTGGAATTCGACGACGCACACCGTGATCTGCGACATCGATGAGCTCTACCTGCGACGTTCTTCGGCGACACCTCTTCTTCCGCGGCCGATCCTCGTTCGGCAACTAAGGTGAGAAACAGATCGTTTAATTCTCCCTTTTTAATTTCAATGACAACGGATTTAATTAATTAAATCCGTTTGTTCTAGATCCGGAGATCATCGGCGCGACGCTTTTCCCGCGGTGCGACGAACGTCTCTTCCGCGACGACGTGACGATCCCCTCCTATCGCGACGAGCGATTCCGCGACGACCTCACGTCCGACGGCGACTTCGAGGTAGGGGTTGTTGGAATATTTTATTTCTCGTGTTTATTCTTTTAAAATAAAGAACCCGATCACGGAACAATTTTAATTTATTTAAAATTGTTGATTGGTTATTTCTTTTCCTCCTGTTGATTTTATGACTAACGCGGAGGGTGCGGGTCTAACAAACAAGACCCGGCAACCCTCCGCCGATCTTTTTGTTGTGCGGATTTGGCGGACGACGACGAACCGTGCGGCAAGGGCGATCCGTTGATCCCGCAGTGAAGAACGGCCCCCGGGAGGAGCAATGGCGCAGACGGGAGGCAAAACGGGCCACCGGAGGAATCCGCCGCGGCTCGGCCGCGGCGGCGGCAAACCGCCGGACCGCGTCCGCGGTCCGGCCACCCAGCACGCGGCCCGCGCGGGCCGCGTCCGCGGTCCGGCCACCCAGCACGCGGCCCGCGCGGGCCGCGTTCCTCCAAGCCGCGGGTCAAACCCGCGGCGGTTTCTCTTCGGCCGCTCGGCCGAAGCCGAGCCGGCCGGTCCGGTCGGCCGGGCCGCGCCCAGGCCGGACCGGACGCGGCCTAGCCGGGTCTGGTCGACCCGGTTCAGGTCGACCCGGTTTGGCCGACCCAGGGGGGGGGGGGGGGGGGGGGTTCGGGCCGGGTCGCCCCGGGCCCAGAACCCCCGTTTTCGGGCCCTCTTCGGTCTTTTGCCCGTATCTTGGGCCTGGGACCTCCGTTTGACGAACCGTCAGCGGCTACGCGATCCTTGGATCGATACGGTCGTTTCGGTATATTATACTCAAGGTTTCGGAAGACTTTGGGTTCGTCCGGGTTGGTTCGTACACGAGACCAACCGGGCCCTCGGAGCGGAAACGCTCATAACTTGAGCTACGGACGTCCGATCGACGTACCGTCAGCTGTGGTAGTTTCCTCTAAGTGAGACGGAACTTTTGGCATACTCCGCCCGAGGATCGGACACAGGCGGAGTACGGTCGGGTTGGTTTTGCCCTAAAAACAAACCGGGCCCCTGGGACGAAAATGCCAATAACTCTCAGACCGGGCGTCTGATTGACGCGCCGTCTGTTGCGTTGAGATCCTGTTGTCGATACGGAACTTTTGGATACATCAACTTCGGACTACGTGTCAGTTGATGTATCAGCCTCTCGGCTCGTGGAGCGGACCCTCCTAAACGAGCTCGCTGTGTGCGGGAACCCTAGTGCTGGCTGTGACTTCGACGACAGAGCAGAGATCCTCCGTGGAGTGCGACGACGACAGAGCAGAGATCCTCCGTGGACTGCGACGACGACAGAGCAGAGATCCTTCGTGGACTGCGGCGACGACTGTGCAGAGATCCTCAGTGGACTGCGTCGACTACTGCACTCAGCGATCCTACGTGGATCAGTGCTACAGGTCCTGTGTGGGCCCGATCCTTCGTGGGTCCTTACTACCGGTTCTGTGTGAGCCCCTGCCTACAGGTTCTGTGTGAGCCCGATCCTGTGTGGGTCTTTTGCGGGGGGATAGTACCTATCGATCCTTCGTGGGTCCGACGACTTAGATGGATCAGTGATCATCTTTGACGTCATCTGAAAAAGTATACCTGGTTGAGCTGAATCTTATGTTACTCTCCTTTGTGGATTGTGTTGAACTATCCTATGTGGATTTACTATTTACTGTTTACTCTCCTTTGTGGATTTGAGTCTTGCTTTCCTGTGTGGATTGAGTTGTTCTTGAGCTCGTGAGCAGAGCTAGAATTGGGGACTTAGGTATATGTATGGGCATATACCTAAGTCGAGTCAGATGTTACTTCGTGATTGCACCTTCCTTTTTTGCTATATCCTTTGTGGATTTCGGGAGACCTTCGGGGGTCTCGGGGTCCTTACTGAGTAGCTTATGCTCACCCCTGCACGGGCTATGCCCGCACCTTGTTGTGTTGGATGCAGACGACGGACAGCGCTGATCACGGTTGGGGCATGGAGCAGGACGGTACCTGGAGGCGGACCACTGGGCGGGACGTTCTCGGAGTGGACGTGGGACCCGAGGATCCTGGAGGCTATCTGTACCCACCCTTCAGGTGGGATTGCCAGTGGACGACACGAGGCCGCCGTCTTTTCTTCAGTTGCTGTTCTTTTCCTTTTCAGTTGTACTTTCAGTTGGGCTTGTATTCCGGCCCCCCTTTACTTTTCTGCACTTGTAGTTACTTTCCGCTTGCTGACTCTGTGGTGGTTGTTACTTATAAAGGCAATGCCTTCCCTGTTTACCGGGATTTACGCCTTGGTGCTAGTCGCCAGCCCCTGGCCTATGGAAGGCGGGCTTGGGGTAGTCACGGCACGGGCCCCGAGGTCGGGTCGTGACATTTTATTTATTTATGATGAAATTATATACATTTTTTATGTAGATTGTTTAATGGTGGGTTGATGTATATGAAACCCATTTTATTCATTGGGTTTTGATGAATGATTTATGTTAATTTTGGGGAACACGAAAGAATGATTTCATTATGAGATGGGTGGGATTAACATCTACATCTAATGCATTGGGTAAAGATTTATATCTCTTGAGATAGACATGGATTTAATTGAATGTAAATCTGGTTCGGTATTACAGGGCTGAAATGACAAGTAAACCCAGTTCAGTGACAGACTTTGTCCACTATGATGGTCTCGATGGAAATGTCTTGGCTACTATAGAAATCATATCACATGCTTATTAGATTTAGATAATTACATATTTTATTCCCATTCTATTATTTTATGGTTAATGTTCTTTTATGATCCACGCCTTACGTACAACCATGTTTTATGTCATTGCTCAAGATTTTGATGCTTAAATATTATGATCATATTTTTACGTACAAATGTTTATGGATTGTTTTATGTTCTCCATGTATACCTTTACTGAGCATTTGAGCACACCATTTTTATTTTTTCTTTTTCCCAGGATATAAATAAAGGTTTTAGTTAAGAAAACAAAAGGGGAAGTTCTTTATGGGATATGTTGAAGATCTTTCACCACGATTTGAAGATTGTGTTCCAAGTTTCCAAAGACAATAAACTATTATTGTCCTTGGGTGTCTGTTTTTGTTATGTATTATGTATTATTCAAAAGTAATGTAATGTCCATATACATCAAGCTTTGGGTCTCTACATATGGAATTAAAGGAAATGTTTATTCAACCTTTGGAAACTGTGATTCGAAAACTTTAGTGATATCCTTATAGATATTTCTAAGGTATGTCTTGGGATTTCCCTATGGTTTTGTATAACTATAGGTTATAATATTAGAATTATGTTGACAATCATGAATAACCTAGGGTGAACCTAAGGTGCCATGGATTAAAGAATGTGTGGTAGGTTACATATCCCATAAGTGACTTTTTATGATTATGTGGTTCCTTGTTATTTTAACTATCTCATACCACTACTGGAAATCCCATTTTTACCAACTCTTATATCCAAATGGTTTGATAAACCATTGGGAATGGTTATGTATACCAACGGTTTTAATAAAACTGTTGGTATAGATGCTTTTATGAAGAAATTTACCAATGGTTTGTAAAACTGTTGGTATAAGCCTAAATTAAGACACTTTTACCAACAGTTAACTATGCCACCTTTACCAACAGCTTAAAGAAACCGTTGGTATAGGACGACATTCCCAACGGTTTTTAAAAATCGTTGGGAAAGTTTTCCCCTAAATCCAGTTCGGGTGTCCAGTAGCCCCTCTGCTCGATTGTAGTCCCCCTCCGCTCGACTGCAGCCCTAAATTGAAGCTCTCCCAATGCTCTCTCATTACCCAGTCTCTGAAAATCCATCCATCCTCTTCAATCAAACAATTTTTACATTCTAAACTTCAAATATGTAAGTTCTACCTCAGTTATAATGTTCTTCATCTATTTTTTATTTTCTATTTGGATTTGACCTAAACGTATGGGATCTCTCTATACAAAGACTCAGGAACTCGTTCCACTCATAGATCCATCTTAAATAAATTTTTTTTTAGTTCTACACTCTAAATCTATAATTACTACCTTAGTTTTAATGTTTTTTATCTATTATTTTTGTTTTTTGTTTTAATTGGGTATAAACTAGGTTGTGTTGTTTATGGCATGCGAAGGTTAGTGATAATGAGGATGAGTTGGATGTTGGTTGGGTGATGGATTGGAATTGTAATGTTTTTTGTATTAAGTTTAGTTAATTTTCAATGAATTATTTGGGTATTTCCTCCCTTTAACATAGCCCCCACTCCTCATGGACCCTGGACACCCCCCCTATTGCACCCTGGACAATCCCCCCCTCCTGGAACTTGGACAACCTGGCCCCCTCTTTCCTAAAACTTGGACAACCCCCCTCCTGGACCCTGGAAAACCCCCTCCACCCTCCTCCCAGTACCTTGTATTGTCCCCCTCCTTCCTGGACCCTAGGAAGCCCCCCACCCTCCACCATGGACCCTGGATAGTCCCCCTGCCTGATGGACCCTGGACAGCCCCCCTCCTTCCTGGACCATGGACAACCCCTTCTCCCCTTCTCCTTGAACCTAGACAGCCCCCACCCCCTTCATGGACCCTGGACAGCCCCCACCCCTCCTCTTAGACCTTGGACATCCCCCTCATCCCCCTCCTCAACCACCAAATACCCCCCCACTTCAAAACATGGACCACCAAACTTGGACATGATGGATTTTCTCTAAAAAGATAGATTTGATCCTCAAACCACCTCAATAATATCCTAAACAATGCTTATAATGTGATTTTCACCACATTACATCCAATTGTATTCCAAGTCACTAGTCTATCCTCCCTTGGCTAGATTTTACAAAAAGCGTTCAACCTTAAGGATCCAAAAAAAATTGATATAAGACATTTGATAATGGATTAAAATTTCAAATTGGGATCCAATGAGGAATATTTGAGATATTATGCATCATGTCAATGAGTAAATCCATTTTTATATATACAATAAGTTATTTTTCACTATTTTCACACATTAATTTTTTGTAAAAATGGGACAAACATTTATAAAGGTTCTAATATATAAAAATGAATCTATTTGTGGATGCAGCTTAACCAACAATGTCAAGCTTGTCTGCCTCTTCCATGACCATAGATGTGCACGTCCCATCTCTATCTGACCTCGCACGATGGGTGACTCAGCGTCTGGCGGATGACGAGTGCCATATTCTCGTACTTCCACACCAGATTCACGCCCACTAAGCTCCTGAAGTGATGAATCCCACTAAGCGTCCATGTGAGCTTGATGACACGGCCTCCAGTTCTTGTAAGAGGCAGAGGAGTTCTGAGTTGATGAACCAAGACGATTGACCAGTGTCCATCCATCTGGCTAAAGACATAAAACATAGCGCTTCCTGGGAGGCAACCCATGTTCTAGAGTTTCATCATTTTTCTTTTTTTACTTTGTTTTAGGAAATAAACATGGCATGTATGAAACAATTTTTTAGCTGCTTCTGATCTGTATGTGCACTTGTCATTACTCTGCATGACTGATTCTATTTTGTCTGATCCTTGGTTTTATTTTTCTGAAATGATCCGGATATGTGTTGTCTATGTGTAGATTTTAAAGGTACATAATTATGTGCAATTTTCATTATTCCATTCTTTCAGTGCTTAGGCCGATGGTACGAGGGAGGTTCGTACTAGAGGTAGACGAGCATCTTTGCGTACCCGACTAGAACCTTCCACTCTGACCAAACGCATTCGGATTGTGTTTAAACTTAAGGGAAACGATCCATGGGTCAAATGTTACATGTATAAGTCAACCCCACCTCAATAAAAGGCACGGTGTGGCTAGGATAACTCAAACTGCCTCTCTTTTGTTCAAAATTGACTTATTTTTTAGTGAAATCAACAACTGACATAGGGGAAACTAACCAAACGCCTTCAGATTGTGTTTAGCCTTTAGGAAAACGATCCATGGTTCATATGTGACATGTAAACTTCAACTCTGCCTCAATCCGTTGTGCGGTGTGGCCGGTATCACTCCAAGTGTGTGTATTTTGTTTAAAATGGATAATATTTTACGTACATAGGCCAATCCAATCAAACAGCTTTTGATTGTATTGATACTTTTTCACAATGATTCATGACTCATATGTGTCGTTTAAGAGTCAACCCCTTCTCAATTAGAGGCTCGGTGTGGCCGATACCACTCAAAGTGCCTCTGTTTTGTTAAAAATAGACTTAATTTTAAGTGAAATCAACAACTGACATACGGAAAACCAACCAAACACATTAGGATTCTGTTGAAACTTAAGAAAAAAAATCCATGAGTCAAATGTGATGTATATGAGTAAACTCCACCTCAATAATAGGCTCAGTGTGGCCGGAACCACTCAAAATGCCTCTATTTTGTTTAAAATGGACTTAATTTTAAGTGAAATCAACAACTGGCATACGGTAAACCGACCAAACACATTCAGATTATATTGATACTATAGAAAAACGATCCATGGGTCATATTTGACATGTACGAGTCAACATCACCTCAATCAAAGGTGTAGTGTGGATGATACCATTCAAAATGTCTCTTTTTTGTTCAAAATGACTTTAATTTTAAGTGAAAACAACAACTATCATACGGAAAACTGACCAAATGCATTCCAAATCTGTTGAAACATTAGGAAAATGATCCATGGGTCGTATTTGACGTGTACGAGTCAACCCCGACTCAATCCGAGGTACGGTGTGGTCGGGACCACCCAAACTGCCCCTCTTTTGTTTAAAATGGACAATATTTTACGTACATACGTCAAACCGATCAAACTACTTATGATTGTGTTGATACTTTTGAAAAACAATCCTTGACTCATATGTGATGTTTACGAGTCAACCCCGCCTCCATTTGGGTCCCGTTGTGGCCGAAACCACTCAGAGTGCCTCTGTTTTGTTAAAAATGGACATAATTTTAAGTGAAATCAACAACTAACATAGGGAAAACTGACCAAACGCATTCGGATTATATTGAAACATAAGTAAAACGATCCATGAGTCAAATTTGATGTGTACGAGTAAACCCCGACTCAATACGAGGCTCGTTGTGGTCGACACCACTCAAAATGCCTCTGTTTTGTTAAAAATGGACTTAATTTTAAGTGAAATCAACAACTGACATACAGTAAACCAACCAAATGCGTTCCGAATCTGTTAAAACTTTAGTAAAACGATTCATGGGTCATATGTGATGTGTAAGAGTCAACCCCACCTTAATCTGAGGCACGGTGTGGATGGTACCATTCAAAATGTCTCTCTTTTGTTCAAAATGACTTTAATTTTAAGTGAAAACAACAAGTAACATACGAAAAACTGACCAAATGCATTCCGAATCTGTTGAAACTTTATTAAAATGATTCATGAGTCATATGTGACGTGTACGAGTCAACCCCGCCTCAATTTGAGGTGCGGTGTAGCTGGAACCACCCAAAATATCCCTATTTTGTTTAAAATGGACAATATTTTATGTACATACGTCAAACCAATCAAACGGCTTCTGATTGTGTTGATACTTTTTAAAAACTATCCATGCTTCATATGTGATGTGTACGAGTCAACCTAGGCTCAATCCGAGTCCTCGTGTGGTCGACACCACTCAAAGTGCCTCTGTTTTGTTAAAAATGGTCTTAATTTTAAGTGAAATCAACAACTAACATACGAAAAATTGACAAAATGAATTCGGATTCTATTGAAACATAAAAACGATCCATGGGTCAAATGTGATGTGTAAGAGTCATGTTTTCCTCAATATGAGGTGCGGTGTGGCTGGGACCACTCAAATTCCATCTCTTTTGTTCCAAATGGACTTATTTTTAAGTGAAATAAACAACTGACATACGGGAAACCGACCAAACGTCTTCAGATTGTATTAACACATTATAAAAACGATCCATGGGTTATATGTGATGTGTAAGAGTCAACCCCGCCTCAATATGATGCGCGGTGTGGCCGGTATCACTCCAAGTGTTTGTATTTTTTTTATAGTGGACAATATTTTACGTACATACGCCAAACCAATCAAACAGCTTTTGATTGTGTTGATACTTTTGAAAAACTATCCATGACTCATATGTGATGTGTACGAGTCAACCCCGCCTCAATATGAGGCCTGGTGTGGCCTACACCACTCAAAGTGCCTCTATTTTGTTAAAAATGGACTTAATTTTAAGTGAAATCAACAACTCACCTACGGAAAACTGACAAAACGCAATTGGATTCTGTTAAAACATAAGGAAAATGATCCATGGGTCAAATGTGATGCATTTGAGTCAAATTATCCTCTATCCAAGGTGTGTTGTGGCCGGGACCACTCAAACTTCCTCTCTTTTGTTCAAGATGGACTTATTTTTAAGTGAAATCAACAACTAACAGACAGGAAACCGACCAAATGCCTTCAGATTGTGTTGACACTTTAGGACAACGATCCATGGGTTGTATGTGATGTGTACGAGTCAAACCAAGATCAATCCGAAGCACAGTGTGGTCGACACTCCATGTGTATGTATTTTGTTTAAAATGGACAATATTTTACGTACATACGCCAAACCGATCAAACGACTTCTGATTGTGTTGATACTTTTTCCCAACGATACATGTCTCATATGTGACATGTTCGAGTCAACCCTGCCTCAATCTGAGGCCTGGTGTGGTCGACACCACTCAAAGTGCCTCTGTTTTGTTAAAAATGGATGTAATTTAAAGTGAAATCAACAAATGACATGCGACAAACTGACCAAATGCATTCAAATTCTGTTGAAACATAAGGACAATGATCCATGAGTCAAATGTGACATGAACATACGGCCCCCACCCCCCTATCTAGACCCTGGATAGCCCCCACCCTCCTCCTTTGACCCCGGACAGCCCCCGAACATGAATAACATTTTTTTGTACCACTGTATATGCAAGTAAATGAGACTCGCATGCCTTATGTATAATTATATTACAATTTGATTAAATGTTATACCTCATGGATTATATGTAAATGTAGGCATGTTTATTTCACATGCCTTTTTTAATTTATTTGATCATGCAATGTTATTTGGGATTATTCCATTTTTGTATGTCTTGAACTATATGAATGACTTGGTAAGCTTATTAGCTCATGCTCATCAAATGCATGTGATGATATGATATAATTTGAATACAAATCCTTGTTGCACATTCTCTATGACCCCCATACTCGCTCCCTGGAAATATCCCCTCCCCTCTTCCTGGACAACCCCCTCCCCTCTCTGGACATCCCCCCACATCACATTCAATACAAGTCATGCATCACTCTAGATGATGCACAAATATTAACCACATTGTTAATTCACTTTATCACACATACCCCTCATGAACCAATTTCTATCATAATCATCACCTTTCTGAGTAAGAATAAATTGATATGTGTGAACCCAATAAATTGAAATAGGTTAATTGGAAGATTTGTTGTCATTTGAAGATTGAAATGGGGAATTGTAGTACATGACATGGTTGGAAGAGTGATGTTTTTATGTGTTTTTTTGTGTTATTTCCAATGTTTTTTGTGGTGTTTTAAGTCTATTTATAGATGTTATTTGTGATGTTTTTTATGCAGGTCTATCAAGTGGAGGCAGCTGTATAGAGGCTGCTAGTTTTTTGTGAAAATACCCAATACCAACAGTTTAGAACCGTTGGTATACTTTGAGCATATACGAATATATAACAACAGTTTAGCTAAACCGTTGGTAAAAATCTATACAAACGGTTTTGAACCATTGGTATAAGCTCAAAAATGTGAATTTCCCAATGGTTTTAAACCGTTGTTAAATCCTTTTGCCAACGGTTTAGAGGAACCATTGGGAAATTAAAACTTTCACCACCTTTTACCAACGATTTTCCTTAAAATATTGGTAAAGGTCTTTCCCAACGCCTTACTTCCCTACGGTTTGGGAAACCATTGGTATATCTTATACCAACAGTTTTCCATCCTATACAAACGGTTTTGAACCGTTGGTATTGTCTATATTTCTAGTAGTGTACACCATGGTTTCTGGTTTAAGTCAATGGAGGGAAGGAGAGGAAATTCTATTAACACTAATTCAAATGGAAAAATTGGTGACTATGATCATCAAAATAGTGTAATGCCTATATAGGAAGATATTATTATTATTCTGAATCAGTCATCACGTTATATGATTAATAAGGTGAACTTTAGTTGTATTCCTATGTCATCAAATAAGAGGAATATCGCCTTTTATACATGTTCGAATGGTGAGGAACCTAGAGGAAGGAAGATTAAGAATTATACATATCAAGAAGAAGGGAAGAAGAACCTCGAGGAATACCTCAAATGGATGGGAAGATGTTATCTGTGTGGGGAAAAGGGGCATAGTGTGACAGACTGCTATAGAGTTCAATGTATTATCTATAGATAACATAGGCATTACCCAACTCAATGCCCTGACCAAAGAGGTTACTTATAAATTGAGGAAGGACCTATTCCATGCCAATCATTGAAGATGATGAATTAAATGGTTTATGTATTGGAATTCAAGAATAATGTTGTTGAGGAAATTTTATGGCATATTGGAATATCTATGTATTGGTTTATTGTGGTTTTCAATAATTATATGGTACCGGTAACTATGAAAATCCACTGAAATATTTTTGGAAAGCAGATGATATAAAAAAAATGAATGGATAAATGGATAATGAGATGTTTGATAGTATTAATGAAATCATGATTGATAAAATGAAAAAGTGGAATCATGGTTTTAGTATATACAATTTTTGGTATATTTGGTGTATGGAAATTATTAATTTAGATGGAATTATTGTTTTCACTAATATTATATAGTAATTTATGTTATTATCATATTTCAAAAGGATGCATAATGAAGTCCTTCAAATGTTTGGAATGTGACCAACAAGATATAACTTATGTTATATGAGGATAAATGATAGTATTCACATGCTTGTTATATGACATTTCTGGTAATTGTATTGTTTGTACAGTGAGATTGGAAAGAAGTATTTTGGATTATCCTAAAGGTTGGAGCAGATTAAGTTAGACATCATATAGTATTGTTTAAGGATATTAATTTTCATTATTATTATTTCTGGAATGTTATAATAGTATAGTTTTCGAAAAAGGACAACCTGTTGGATGGGAGAAAACCCATTGTGTAGGAAAAGGATGCAGGAATAGAACCCACAACTGAAGTGAGACCGGCCTTTATCACCTACCACTAGCCTACATAAATTCCCTCATTTTTAGAAATTAGTTTAATTTTATTAAATGGCATGATAGATGGAGTATAAGTCCACTTTGGGAATCATATACAGTTAATATCACCATAGATGGAATAATGTATTTTTAATAATTTTTTCTAACCTTTTTGTGATATAGATAGATGGAATAAAATATCATTCTATCGCATGATCTTATTACACTTCAAGAAAGAAAATTCACCTTCATTTCTTTAAATAAGAGATGAATTGGAAATTTTTCATGGAATGACCAATGATGATATTACATTGAAATCAAGTAAGTATTTCTCCTTATAAAAAAATTCATCAACTTTATAGAATTGATCTTAAAAACCAAAAACGTTGTCCCAATACCCTCATATACAATTAATCAGATGGTACCTAATATCATCACAAATTTATGGCTTTGTGATTGTTGTCTTTTTAATATCCATGTTTTCTACCACTCTCTGTCAGCATTTGATAGTTAGATTTCTCTTCCATATCCATCTTTTCACCTATGTTCTCTTATGTGGAAACCCGGTGATGAGTTAATTTGGGTAACTGTTATATTTCATGCATTAATTTTTAAAATAAAGTTTTTGTGTTACTTTTTACGATGTGGGTTTCTATGAAAGAAACTTTCATGTATTAAACCATTTATAACCCTGATGAATTTCAAAGGCGAAATTCATTTTAAGGGGGGTATAATGCAATAGCCCGAGATTTCATGAGAAATATTATTTTAATTTATTGGATGCCTTGTGTTGTATGATTCACCAAGATTAGCTTGCGCTATATGCAACACCGTATTATCTTGTAGTAAAATCAACACTATTCTTGGCTTCTGTTGCACGCAAGAGCGACCTTCCTCAATAGCCTATGTTGTACGCAATAGAGAGTTTCACGGAACAATGATATATTGTTATAATAATATTATGAACTAGCCATTATAAATAGTATTAACTGCATTTCTAATTTTATTAAATTATCATTCATCTTACACATTTCTAGAACATGGCATGAGAACAAAAAAAATTCAGATAAAATAAGTATTTTTCAAAAAATGAAATTTTTCCACCTTTTGATGGTGCACCCACATTAAATCTAGTTTTGACATGTTTATAAGATAAATTTGACAAAATGAACTTATTCATTGTAATCAGAATATAAAAATTAACTTTGGATAATTGTTTAATATTTTTCGGATAACTTTCATATTTTGATGAATAGTAAAAATATGCTAAATTTTAATTAAAAACAATTTTTTTTCATAAATATAAATTATATGGTAAAATTATAATATTTAATTTTTTTAAAGTATAAATATAATATATTTTTACCATTTAATATAATTTATTTCATAAGAATTAATTTTACATTTAATTCATAGGTAATATCATTTCAATATTTTGCAATGTTTTAAACAAAAACCAGTTTTTTTAAACAATGGGAATAATTTTAAATTAATTACTACATCATATATGTTTTTTAATTATAAAAATAGATTCCATATTTTTAATATTGAGGTTCAAATTGTGTGAATATAAAACTTTTATTTTTAGGCATTATGAATAGTAACTATGGTAAATTTTATTTACCACAGTTAAAGGTAAATCAGGTAATGAAGGGTAAAAATAACATTATTAAAATACACTAACCCTTGTCTTGAAATAATTGGTTCATTATATTTCTCTATAAAACATAATTGGGTCTAAATGGAATATATTAGAACCCACTCAGATGAGATTAAGAAAATTAATTTTTTTATTTAAAGGAAAGTGAAATATGTCTCACTCAAACATTATTAATTAAATTATTTTTAATATATGGTTACACAGAATATAAATTCTATTATAAATAATCATTTGAATGAAAAATTGTTTTTCTAAGTCAGTGTAATTTATTTGTAATTTTTATGAAGTATATAGTTGCATTAATAGCTTATACATTAATGACGCAGAACTTATTTACTTAGTGAAAAATCAATAATATTGTTTTTATTAAAATAATAATACCCCTCAAAAGGACCAAAAAACTTGAAAAAACCTTATTGGTCGAGTATATCTAAACCATAATCAACCAAGGGTTCACTTCTGAACCATTTTGGGCCTCATAAAACAGAATATGACATTTACATTATTTTATTTTAAATGATGTCAAAGTTGGAACCTTCATAATTTAATAAAGATAACACTTTAAAAGTTGGTTCTTTCAGAATATAAATTCCACTAAAAGTGTTCTTATGAAATATATTAGATTTATATTAATCATTGTTTTTAATTTTAATTTATATCCAGAAAATAAGTTTATTAAATGGTTATACAAAAATGTTGCAGTAATTATTTTATTAAGAAAAATATCAAATAAATGGTTTTAAAAATATTAAAATAAATATTATATTAACTAATTAATGTGCTCTACTAATTTTATAGATATATATGATATGTTATAAATCTATTAAATATTTTGGTTTGAACATATCTTCTATGTGGATTTTATTTAATTTCAAATAATTGAATAGTGTCAAAATTGACACTATTGGTTTTTCATAAAAATAACATATTATTAAATTGTTTAAAAATTAAAAAAATATTTATAAATTGAAAATTTTATGGTGTAAAATTTAATAATGTATCTAATTATGGAAAATTCAAAACACATATTTATGTATTTATAACAAATTAAGATTTAGAATATTATTACCACAAATAAAATCAAATAGATTAAATAAGGATAAATCAAAATGATAAGGTTTAAAATAAATTCCAAACATGTCTAAATATTATTGGTTGAGGATATTACCACCCTATCACATCTCATATTTTATGTTGAGTCATTTTTAGGTGTTTATTTTTTGTTTGATTTTATTATAAATTAATATTTTTGAGAGTTTCCTAAAGTGCCAATCTCCTCTCTTATAAAAGGGAACCTCATTCCTCTCCTCTTCACACCATTTTGTGCTTTAAAACTCAGACAAAAACTACCCATTTCTTTTATCAACATCCCTGGATTCATAATAGAGGTCCCTTACTTCTTCAAATACCTACCTTAGTTCCCTAATAGGAGGTTTAGAAGAGGCACGTCGAAGAAGAGGTAATATCTTTTACCGATTATTTCAAATTTATTTATTATTCTACTTCCTCTATATGATTTATTTCATTATTGAGTAATAAATATAGTATCACTTGTATAATGATATTTTATTATGAATATGAAACAACCATATTCCATCTGCTATCTATCCTATGAAAAATTAAATCACCATGCCTGTGTATATACGGCCTACCATCTCCCCACTGTGGTGTAATCTATTTTTCATAACCAACCTACTGGGATAGATATAATAATGGAAGAAATAACTATATGATTATTGTAAATTGATATTTATTCTGAAATATTATACATACACTTCAATAAAATTCCACAATCATGAGAATGATATTGTCACTGGTGCGTACATACGACTTACCGTCTCTACAATGCGATGAGATTCATTCACCATGTTAACCATTGAAGAATGATTATAAAGTATATTTAATAAATAATAATGAAATATATAACATAATAATTCAACAGGATCTATGTATATATATATATATGTCATTTACTTCTATTTAATTTAATAAGGAAACAAAAACAGTGTTCATGCGTACGTACAACCTACCGTCTCCATGAACAATGTTTTTCTATCCATTTAACGATCGATTATATATATTCATATATTGAATATATGTGATATATAAATCATGTTTTAAATTTGGGATGTAACTAATCATGATCTATGTAATCATATGAAAAATTACAAGTCAAAACACGTATGATAAATGAAACGAATTTACCCAAAACGCTGATTTAACATGGATTGACAAATGAACTGAAAATATAAAATCGTAGGGAAGCATATATGACATCATAAATATTAGTATGGTTCTGTTACAGGCTTATAATATGTTTAAAACCACTATATAAGAGTTTCGAACATGTATGAAAGCAATTGGACCTAATCTAATGGGTAACTTTTCCAATCTTGTTTCTATCCGAGATTGTTTATTCGTAAGTATTTACTAGGGTTACATTTATAATCCATGTCAATGGATTCTAAATATGTTTTCATAAATTGTTTACTATTCTTACATGTATTTTTAAAGTCATTTTTACCCTTTTATGACTTTTAACACATTGTATAGAAGGAATATTTCTTTTGTTTACCATACGAGGTACTTTTGGAATTTTCTGGAAAAATTATGATGAGAACGTTTATTATCTTATATGGTATGAATAGATTTTTACATTTTAACCAGGACTTATTTACATGAAGCTTTTTCTACAAGATTTCATGATTATTTTCAACAAAAATTTTTTCATTGAAAATTTCATGGTATTTTGAGGAAACAAAATGATTTTTAAGAAGAAAGGATATTTTACTAAAAATTCATTTCAAGTGTTTTTTCAAAACTATTTTCCATCTAAGATGAAATTATTTAATATGGATATGTTTCATGTATAATTTCCCTATTATTTACATGGTTTTATTTTTTTAGGATGAAATTATATCCATTTTTTTATATGGATTATGTTATGATGGGATGATGTATATGAAACCTATTTTATACATTGGGTTATGATGAATGATTTTTGTTAATTTTGTGGAACATGAAATAATGATTTAAATATGATATGGGTGGGCCCTATATCTCCATCCAATTCATTGGGTAAAGGTTTATATCTCATGAGATAGACATTTCTGTAATGGGAAGTAAATCTGGTTCAGTATTATAGTGATGGAACAACAAGTAATCCTAGTTTAGTAATGGACTTTGTCCACTATGATGGTCTTGGAATCAATGCATTGGCTAATATTGAAATCATAGAATTTGCCTATTAGTTTTCTAAAATTACTTGTTTTATTCCCATGGTATTATTTTATGGTTAATGTTACTTTATGATCCATGCCTTACATACTGCCATGTTTTATTTCATTTCTGATGATTTTGATGTTTAAATTTTATGTTCATGTTTTTACGTTCAAATTTTTATGGATTCTTTAATGTTCTCCATGTTTTCCTTTACATAACATTTGAGCTCACCCTATTTATGTTTTCTATTCCCTCATATATAAATAATTGTTTTAGGTAAGAAAAAAGGGGGAAATATTTATGAGAGATGTGGAAGATCTTTCACCATGATTAGAAGATTGTGTTCTATGTTTCCAAAGACAGAAAACTATTATGGTCCTTGGGAATCTGTTTTTGTTATGTATTAAGTATTCTGAAAAGGTAACGTAATTTCTATGTATGTCATTCTTTGGGTATCTACAACATTTTTTCCTTTTTATGTCTTTAGAAGTCTGATGACAAAGTCCCTGGTGAGAGTCTCATATTTACATGTTTTTATGGGGAATGGTTGCATCATCCCCTTTGACTTCTTCCTCTAAACCTTCACTTATTGACACACCAGGAACTTTGATATACACTCAGTGGTCTCTTTATTCATGTTATCCAATAAATAATTCTTTGGGAGATATTGATACATTTTCGTATTTCCTAGGTGAATGGAGAAATTAAAACTATGTGCATCATCCAAAAGTTCATTATTTAACTCCAGATTTGATGGAAGACATAGTCTTTTCCCAAATATCACAATTCCTTCTTCATTAAGATTGAACTCTAAGGATTTCAATTTTATGATGGTTTTTACTTTCTTCTAAATTCCCACATCATCCTTTTGAGAATCCTTTAACCATTCCCAAATATAAAGTTGAGAAATAATTGGTGAAAGGATTGATGATGTTCCCTTCTTTATGATTCTCATGTCCATCCTCATCATATATAAGAAGATTGGATCCTTTTCAATTCTCATAAATGTTAAAATCACTAGGTCCTTTATACTTAGATCATTATCCACCTTGTTCTATTTCCCATGGTTGTAATGGATTGAGAAGTCATAGTCTTTGATCGTATCTAACTATCTTCGACGGAGCATGTTTAACTCTTTCTGTGTAAATATATACATGAGGATTTTGTGATTCGTATATATTTCAAACTTCTACCCAAAGAGTTAATGTCACCAAATTTTTAATAAGAATATTAATCCAGCCAACTCCAGATCATGTTTTGGATATTTTTTCTCTTGAACATTCAATTTCTTTGAACCATAGGCAATGAATTTTTCATTCTACATCAATACACAGCTGAGTCCCTTCATTGATGTATCATAGAATACCACAAAAAGTTATCCACTTGTGGGTAGTGTGAGAATAGGAATAGTGATAAGCCTCAATTTAAATTCCATGAAGCTATATTCACATTCATCTCTCCAAGAAATCATGAATCCCTTTCGAGTTATCTTGGTAATAGGGTTTGAAAATCGTGATATATTTCTCACAAATTAGAAATAATATCCATCTAACCCATGGAAGCTATGGATATATTTCATAGATTTTGGGCTCGGCCATCCCCCAATTTCATTTTTATTAGATAGATCCATCGATATCCCATTGCTTGTGATGAAATGACCTAAGAACGAGACTTCCTTAAACCAGAACTTACACTTTCTATACTTTTCATAAATCTTCTCCCTTCAAAATTTCTCTAGTACAGTGCTTATATGCTTCTCATGCTCCTCCTTGGTTTTGAAGTATATTTGAATATCTCCTATAATGACTACCAAAAACATTTCAAGGTAATATATGAAGGCTCTATTCATCATTTCAATAAATATTTATGGATCATTAGTGAGCCTGAAATGAATTACTATGAATTCTTAGTGCCCATACCTTGAATGAAAAGTAATATTGGGTATATCCTCCTTTTTCACCCTTACTTGGTGATATCCCAACCGTAGATCCACCATGGAGAGGTATTGATCTTTACATAGTTGATCAAACAGGACACCAATTCATGGTAGAGGATACATATTCTTTATCATTATTTCTTTGATCTCACAATAATCAATGCAAAGGCGCATTGAACCATCCATCTTTTTGAGGAAGAGGACTGGTTCACCCCATGGTGAAGCACTTGGGAATATAAACACTTTATTAAGATTATCATGTAGTTGTTTCTTCATATCCTCATGCTTCACAACAACCATTCTAAATATAGTCTTAGATTTTTTCAAATCCCAATGTATAAGATCAATGGAGGATTCAACGTCTCTTCTCTGAGGAAGACCAGGAAATTTCTCAGGAAACACTTCAGTGAATTCCCTCCTAATAAGCATGTATTCAAGGATGGTTGCTTCCTTAGACTCAATCATCTATGTATGATACACATGAACATAGGGATGTAATATCCATGATTTAGTTGATAGTTCAAAATAATATTCTTCCTCCTCCTTGCACTTGTATTAAATAGGGTGTCGATTCGCCATATGGACAGTGATTTCCCTCTCACAGAAATTTTTGTTGGCTCTATACAGGGAATGAAAATCTTTTCCAATAAATGCCTCAAATTCTACCATAGGGAGTATAATGAGGTTTTTTGAGAATTTCTATCCACAAATTGTGACCGGGGAAGAGTTATATTCATCATATGCAATAATTTCCAAATTTTCTATTCTCACCGAGATCCCAACTTCCATGTTTTTTCGTGGTGTTGGGATTGTTCTAATGAACATCTGGGATAAAAAGAATGGATTGAACCATAATAAAAATGTATGTTATCTATTATTGAATTAATACTAGCATCCTTGTCACCACTATGGTGTCGGGATATGCTTCAGTGATAGTGATGGAAGAATCTCACCCTTGCCTCCATAGAGGTTTTTGTTTGCCTCTAAAAACCATTGTCTTAGGGAAATGGTTGGGAATGTTCCCTGGTTCTTTGTATATGAAGAAATGAACAATGCATTGAGGGTTAAACAAAGCATTCCCCTCTCTTTTTTAACTGTAGAGGGTGTTTATTGTAGGAAATTAATGGCTAGGTGCCCTTATCTACCACACCAAATGCATTTCCCCATCCCCTTATAGAAATTTTATGGGTGATTCTTTCCCCACATTTGGAAAGTTGGCTATTGGAATTTCATAGCTCCATTGTATTTATCCATCGGACCACTATAATTAAATTCCACTTTCTAATTCTTGACCCTGCGATACCCTTGAGATTCTCTGATCTCCATTTCAAATTTAAGGGACATTGTACAATTTACTCATAGCTATCGATTTTACGGATTGATAGGGATTTTCGTAGGCTAGGTTTTATCCCACAAAAGAAATGGCCAACCATGAATTTGGGGGGTAATGACAAATCTAGAGGTGTATTGTTCTAGAATTGAGAATTTTTCCTTATACGTTCTAATATATTCATCATGTTTTTCGTGAGGAAAATGAAATCCATTTCCATCTTATGTTGGAGGGTGCGAGGGAAATATTTATCAACCAACATTTTCTGAGAATACCTCCATTTCAATGCTTCAATATCTTCATCAGGCATTGTATTTTTCATCAATATTCATCATTTCTCAGCTTCAAACTCAATAAAATAATCTTTAAGAAGAACCATGTCTTGTTTAGAACATTGTAGGATGGAGAATATCATCTCATTGGAGTTGATCTATGGTTCGGTGATTGAGAGATCATATGATCCACTAAAAGTAGGAGGCCTTTGTCTTGTGAAGTTCCCAATTATGGCTTGTTATTTTTTGGGGGTAGAAATTACTCTTGACCCATGTTTATTTTCAAAACATTACTTTATTGAGAGAGTATCATGACAATGTTTGTGATTCCCACTCCCATAATATTGGGAATCTCATTTAACAGTAATCACATTGATCGTTCCATCATTTGTTAGCCCAATTCCTCATATTACCAACCATTGGCTAGAATAAAACGAATTTTATGGGTAACAAATAATGGGGAATCCAATTAAAAAATAGATAACATGTAAATTACATTAATTTCATTAAATTATGAATATATAGGCTTCAATCTATATTATCCATGATCTACTTCCAAACATATATTCTTAGGGGAATTTTTTTATTCCCTTAATAATGGAAAATACAGAGCTTCTAAATTTACCAAAGCATCCCCCTTAAGAGGAAATAAGAGTGTATAAAGACCCATTGTCGTACACCAGTTCCAATTCGAGTCTAGCACAAAGAAGTGTTTTCGGGTTTTTTCACCTAGATACATTTGTGCCAAAGTTCCCTCTACTTTTGCGTATCTAGACAAGGATGTACTTTCTTGATAAACCACTTAATATATACCCACAAAAATTTAGGGATTTTTTATTATACTTTTTCTTATCCCAAAATCATTCACTAGGATTCTCTAATCCTAATCACAAAAATAACTAAACTTATCCTCTGATACAAACAACCACAAAGCTCCTCTTTATTACATATTTAAACATTATTTATAACATAAACATGCACTTAAGACAACTATAGGGATCGAGAGTTCTAGTGACTTGAAAAATAATGAACATTACATGACAACTTAAGACATAAAATAATACATCATTATTGAAAACTTCTTTTACATGACCACAACATTCCTTCATTCTTAGCATTGCATGGGATAACCTAAGGACATCCATAAAAAAATGGTGAGCTATAAAGCCCAGAAAGGGAGTAAACAAGGCATAACATGAAGAATAAAATAAATTTTAGGAAATAGGTATATCAATGGAGCATAAGAGAAACATGGAAATAAAGGCATTATATAGCATGATTATCATAACATGGAGATTCATCAACAACATTTTACATGATCTTAGAATATGCCAAGGATCATTGCACATGGATCATGATTAAAACCTTATTGCACATGAATTAGAATAGGTAACCCCTAATTTCCCATGAATTAACAAGAGTAAAAAACCATTTCACATGACGTATCATGATACTATTCTTTACCCAATGCACTGGATCACTATTAGGGAACACCTTTCTTAATCATTTCATGTCATGGATAAGTGTTCCAAATAGATCATACAACATGGATTAATTAAATATCATTATTTATTTCACGAATAAGAGATCTGGAATGAATAAATATAAGTCATAAATCAACAAGTGCATGTGCATAAAGGTGAAAACCCTTGATTGAGAAATGGTCATGGTATTCACTTACATGATAATTTTGGAATGGGAAATTTTGGTGTAACTTTGGGAGCATAACGAAGAAAAATAGAAATTGTAAAATGGGGTGATGAGAGAGAAGTGGGCATCTCATCATTTATAAATGAAATGGACAGTAAGGGGGTCATGTATCATAATATCCCAACATATGTAATGAAATCTATAAGCATAATATAAAATAATTTCTTGAATGTAAATGAGGAGAGAGAAATCCCTTAATAAATTTGAGTATGTTAATGGGTGTACATGGGAGGAATTAATGGGAGAGAAAGGGGTCTATAATCATTCATACATATGGTGGGAAGTATAGGGGAGGTGAAAAATCATACCCCAATATTTTTAATTATAAATAAAAGGGAATAATAATATAAGGAAACATGGACATGAATAAGGATGGAAGGAAAGTGAGGATCCCTTACTTGATTGTGTGAATTCAAGAGCTTGAGGAGGGGCTTCATGAGATATTGGGGAACCTTGGGAGGGTTCTACAAATAGAAATCCAGAGTAGGGACGTGATCTAACGATTTTGAGTGGAGAGAAGTTGGATCTTGGGTGAGTTTATATAGGAAATGAGAGGGAAATTCTTTAATATGTCACAAAATTGTGTTTTGGAATCTATATAATTAAATATTCATGACCAAAAAAATTCCCATGGTTTTTTCCCATGGTTAATTTTCATATTGGAGTGGAAGAAATTATTTTATTAGACTAATGAAAGAACATATAAAAATATTAGGTTTTCTTATATGGAGGTGACTCACACTCTCAAAGAAATCATTATAAAATGTTAAAATATTTTATTGGTCATAGAGGGTCTACAAAGGATTGTAAAATTAATAAAAAAAATATATAATCACATTATTTTGAAGGTAAAACATATATTTTCTGAATAAACCTTTTATATTATTTTATTACATCACTATTGGGTCATTAGGATATAATAAAACACATTATTTATTTACAAGGTATTTAATTTAAACTAAAAATTTGGTTGTCTTAGAAAATTATGAAAAATTCACCATTGGATAATATTTACATCCTGATTCCAAAAATAATATTCATTTTATCTTAATAATTTCCTAAATATGTGATTTTTTTTAAATAAAAATCTCCATTTAAAGTAAATCGATTGGTTTTGAAAAAAAAGTTTCCAAAACATAATGAAAGTTACATTTTAATTCCTCAAAATTTTATGATCATCTATATTTAATAAATATTATATAATAATAACATTTTATTAAAATATTATTTACTCCAAAAATTCATTAATTCGTCAAAATAAATTATTTAATTAAAAATACAATTTCAGTTTTGTCATATAAAAATATAATTCTTATCAAACTGAATACTTAATCATTTATAGAGTAAAAAAATAAGTAATAAATATAATCCTCAATTATAAATAAAATGAGTGTTTTTATAACCCTATTATAACAATATTAATAAAATCTGAATTTAATAATTTATATATTTCTAAAAAGTTCAATTTTACACAAAAATCAATGTATCCATTTCATTATATTTTTAAGAATAACTAATATCATAAAGGAATTAATGAAATAAGACATTTATTTATAAAAAGGGATTTCACAATAGTTAACTAAGGCCTTATTACACAACCCCTTATAACACCCATATAAGACATATGGGTAAGGTGTGTGATGTTGACAGACTCTTGTGGTGGCTCAAATAAAATCACTCAGGTGGTAATCACTATTAACTTGAACCTTTCTCATAGATGATTCTTTTCAATCTTAACTTGTTGAATCTTGGCTTGGTCTTGGTCAAGACCAAATCCCCTTACCATTACCTCCTTTACACACTCTGAAAAATGAGCTTCGTATGGCCAGATTATACTGTATGAGGTCATCCCCTCCATTTTTGTGTTGAAAGGATAATTTTTAAAAACCATAAATTTATATCAATCATGTGACCACTGTTTCAACAGCTATATTATCAGCGGTAATTATACTTAATGGTCAATCAAAACTAATAATAAAATAGTGTGTATGTGTTTTTTATATCCATAATATATTTTATTAAATAAAATAAACGGAATTTTATTTATGAATGTTCATGTCATTACACGGAGTGTCTTTGTGAAATCTTAGTTTGGAACATATTGGCATCCTATCAGCATGTCATACCAGGCATGTCCTATACAAGGCCAAAAAAGCTAGATCCAAGGGTTAGAAAAGCCCACAACATCCCATGTAATCAATTTCCAAGGAGTATCTCTAAGAGATGCGTTAACTACCATGTTCCAGGTCCAAGGGACATGTCCAAGGAATCTATACAATCACTATTCCATTTAATTTCATTTAGCATTCAAGATCATATGAGTCTTCCCAATGATATGTAAATATTTAAATTCAATTCATATAATGTGTATACCAGATCATTTATCACATTTCATTAAACTTTTCACCTCATGAGTTTACCCACTCATGTGTATAATTTCATTTTCATATTATCCATTGATTATACCGCCTCATTTATAAATATTAAAAAACCTGGAATGTAACAACCTCAAAATTTATGCTTTTAATTTGTGTTTATTTAAGTATTTATTTTATGATTAAAACAAAATAATGTATAATTTTACATGAACATAAATTTTATAATTAATATTATTTTGGATTATAAATTTAGATAATATATATAATGAAATTTAGTAAATATAGAATATTAATTAATGACAAATATAATCTTATAATAATTAAGTTAAAAAATTACTAGGATTCACAAAACGTTGTCATTATAGAGCATGAATTGAAATAAATAATTATAACATGTATAAATATATATTGGTTGAAAAATAATTTAAATTATATAAATAATTTAATAACAGATAATTTATGAAGGGTAAGAAATTAATATAAATTAAATATATACAGGGATAGAAATGGTATTCTATAGAGATACATCAAATATTAGTATAATTTTATAAATTTAAAATGGATAGTAATAACCAGATAACAAATATTAATATAGAAACACAATTGTATTAAGAAAAAGTGTTTTAAAAATTGAAAATTGAATTACAATTTTGATGGTGATTAGTAGGTGATATATATTAAAATATAAGAATAAAATAATAATTAATGAGATAAAAAATTATTTTTGAGGATTCTATTATAAACAAACACATATGTTAAATTTATATATAGGAACATACATCAAGTATAAATGAATAAATATAAGTGAACCGTTTAAAAAGGTAATAATTAAATATTAATGTTACATATATACACACACACACACATATATATATATCTAAATTAGAATATATATATATATATATAAATCAATACAATGTAACAAAAAACACCTAGAAAGATTAACTGATAAAAAAGAACAAAATGAAAGTAAAAAAATGAAAGAAAGAAAATACGTCTTTTCATATTTATCTCCGCAGGATGTTGCTCTACCTACCAACACCAGAGACCCCTGTCATTGTCATCCACCATAGAAAAAAAATCGAAACAAGCTCCGACCCCACCTATGTCTACCACCTAGGCTGTTTGATTTCCCTCATGACTTTATATCCCTCTAATTCAACTTACTCCCTCAACTTCTTGATCACACAAGCCATTGAAATCCTTTCTATACACCCACCATCACCTAGAATCTATAGTGAAGATGATAAATACCACCTCAACCCTTATCAAACAACCCACTGATTCAGGACATAAATAGTATCTACACCTATTATTCTATTAACTCCCAAAAATGGGATCTAGTTCAATGATATATATACCATTATATATATATATGGAACTTATAGGGTGAAATCCCTAACTCCTTATAGGATTTAAATTCTATGCCTTTTCCCTATTTTCTCCCCTTTACACCACTGATCCAACACATTATGTAGACATGAACCCACTGCCTTCACCCAATCTGGACAGACCAAGGATCTTCCTTCAGTTATTTATCTAGGTAAGGGGAATAATTATTTCTATATATTCGTGTATATATATAGTAATATACATGTAATATATCCATGATCATCAAATATACAAATTCATACATATATTAATTTTGAAATTCTTCATGCTCATGTTTTTTAGAATTTAAATCAATAATATATATATATATATATATATGCAGGTGATGGAATTTTTATCAACAAAATTTATGTAATTACTTATGGGAATATACCTTATATGATATAATAATTTTTCATAAAAATTATTTAGGTAATTGTAGTGTGCATGTGTTACATCATTCTCAAAATATTCCATGTTTATATTTATTGTATATATATAATTATATTCATATATGTGTGTGTGTTTGTTACTGTATAATATTTTTAAAAATCATGTTTTTATAAGTATTACATATACTTAGAATTATTCAAATTAGGAATGAATTTTTTGTTTTTTTAGCTAAATCCTCAATTAATAATTTAATATAAGAGGAGGGGCTTGTACCACTTTAGTATAAGCTCATTGGCATGAATGTGTTGTAATGGGTTTATTTTATTATATAAATTTATATTTTTTCCATCATGTTTTGTTTAAAAATGAATAAATAATTCATTTCAAATCATGAAATCATCTAACTTAATAATTTTAAATTAATTAATGAATAATTATTTATTTTCAAAAAATTACTTTTATATATCATATATGTTTTATATATAGTTTTTCTTTTAAATTTATAAGTGAAGTGTATATTTAATTTTACTTATAAGTGTTCATGAAGGTTAAATTGTATATATAAATATATATCCCTATGTGTGTGTATAAATATTAATAGAAGAATTATTTTTTGAAAATACTTAATTCACAATTACAGACACGGACATTGTTATTTTAAATTATTATATTTTATGTGCTTATTTTAATTCTAAGAATGAGAAATTAAATATATATTATTTAATTTGAATTTCAATTTAAAGTATCTATCATTTCATCTGAATGTTTTAAATATTATTGAAGGTATTGTTATTTATGAAAATGAGTAATTAATACTTTTATCTAGGGATGAGTTTTAAAAGAAAAAACATATAATGAAATGTAATTTATTAGAAATATTAATTACATGGATTTTAATTATTTTATTGATAGACCATCCAAAATGAAGATGGCATGAGATTTGGTAGTTCCAAATCAAACAAGTGATTTACCAAAGAAAATAAATATTTATATATTTAAAAAATTTCATGTGTATTCAAAGAATTTTTATGTATTTAAATCAAAAAACCCAAAGGGAAAATGAATATATGTAAAGAAAAAAATTATAAGAAAATTTGGTACTTGGACATTGCAAAAAATAAGGGGATGGGGAGTGAACTCATTTCTAACCAAGTGGATATTCCAAAAATAGACTTCAATGCTTAATTGACCTTATTTTTTTGTTTCCAAAATCTTTCTTAGTATTTTATGAAACCCCACTTTTATATATTAATGTGTATTCAATAAAAAATATTTTTAAAACCAATATAATTTTCTCAAAATCCTAAATATTTTCACAATATTTAAAGAACTTCCAAAATCTTATGTATCATTGAAAAAATATATTTATATGTTTTCAAAGGCATAATTATTTTCAAATTTATCTCAAAAATAATTTTTCTAAAGGGTTTTCAAAAGTGTTTACAAAAATGTATTATTTATTAAAATGTTTTTTCAAAATTATATTTTCAAAATATTATTTATATTCAAAAGGATTTCTAATGTTTTTTTTAAAATCTATTTTTTAAAGTATTTATCCAATGTATTTTCAATGGATATTTTTAAAAGTAGTTATCAAACACATTTTAAAAATATCTTATCAATATTATTTTTAAATGTATTTTTTAAAAGTTATAAGTATTTTCAAAAATAAATTTCACTACCTTTTCAAAAACCCCATACAACAAAATTTTTGTTACCCTATCTTTTTATTAATTTTTTTCAGGTTCATATTGATCTTAAATGGAGTTTTTATTAATAATGAGATAGTTCTAATAAAGTTTCATTATTTCCTTTTATTTAATTTTTTAACATTGATTATATGTAAAATTTGCTCTTTTACACCAAAATCATAACCCAAAAAAGATCCTCAGTTTTAAATGTCTGTATAATTTTCAATTACTTTTATATAAAAAAATATTTAACATTTTTTGTACCGGATCCAGAAGCTCGGGTCTATGGTACTATTTGGAATTAATGAGGAAACCCAATCATTTAACTCATCTTCTCACATAGACATGAGCCATTCATTAATATAAATCCAATCCCATTTCAAATTCTCATAACAAGATAAGGGGTAAATCCATATTCCAAGAATCCAATTATACTTATTATATTTATTAATGGATTCTAATAACAATGAATTATAAATACACACCCCTTAGGTGGTCTAACATGGCCTAACTAAAGTTAAAATTCATAATCACACCCCATGGGTTTCCTTGGGTTATGAAATAACCATTAAACCATAACAAAAGAATGTAAGGTAAACCCTAACTGGTCTTATATCAATAATTCCAGTTATCCAGTTCAATTCCAGTGTCATGCCCAAAGGTCTGGTGGGAGTAATAATGGTTGATATATCTATAATGAACTGAAACTCAAAAAATAAATTTATACCACCTAACACAGATCATTTGTGGTGTTATTATCTTGTATCGGCTCATTATTTGACTTGGATTGGAAGAAATTTAAAGAACAAATGAAGAATGTGGAATTAAGACACATGAGTCTAAATCCAAATAGCACAGACAATATCCATAAGTATAAATAATGTCTATAATGAAATTTTGATCTTACTGCTATAGATTCTATGAGACAAAACACACATAAAATGGATCTTGGATGGATAGACCACCAAATTCCTAGAATAGCCAGTCAAGAGGGTTTCATTTTGGGAGATTTTATGTGTGTGGAAATAAATATGATTTAGGTTATCAAATAGATGTTCAGTTAAATTAAAAAATATATAATATTTCCCAAAATATATGGGTTCAAAATTTAGGTACACCATTTGTAAAATCGTGCACCAACCATGAATGTATTCCTGTAGGACAAGGGGCACCCATAGGGTTTACCAACCATGTATAAATAATGGGAATAGCCTCTTTCAAAATATGCAAACATTGCATACTTATACGCATGGACACATGCCTCCTCTTGTGTGGTTTCCCGAAACCATGTTTCCAAAATAACCCCTTTGACCATCGTCACATAGTTTTTACTAACAGTGTGGAGTTCTCCATATGGTTTATACAAACCTTTTTCCATGCCTTTTCACCCAAACTGTTGGGTTCCAGGCTCTGAACAAGCCCTAGACACCCCAAAAAACTCTATGAACTCTAAGGGAATTCACATTAGGAATTAATAATGAATCAAAACAGAAAAGTAAGGGATTCATAACTCATACGAAAACTTTAGTACAAATAGATAAATGAAATCTTATATACAATTATTTGATTATAAGATGTTTAGTTATGTAGTGTGTGAGTTTGCTAATTCTTTAAGGGTGATAGAGGAGTGATTCATGATGCACCTTGGTATGGGAGATGTTTTTGGAGGGGTTGTCTTTATCAGATGATGGTGCAGTCTTCATTATTTCAATATGTGGAGTTTTACCAATTAAGGGACTCTAATATGGGGTTTTTTAGATCATGTTATTTGTTGCATTTCCCATGATGGATGATCTAAGTATAGTTATAACAGAGTATTAATTTACTAGAGTATTTACATTCCCTATGTTATTCATAGAGGGACTCTCTCTATGTTCTATAGTTCCCCCTTAATGATACAAACTCTTGTGGCTATGATTTATCATTCCATGAGCGGTTAGGTTTGGTGTTCCATGATGAAGAGGTCTACTATAGTATTTTTCTAACAGTTTTTGGTTTCATAAAGGGTGATGGAGGAGATTTTTTTTCATAGTGGGTTTGTTCAGCCACTTTATATTCTATAGTCGGAGTGATATGAAAATTTTATGAACATAAATAATAGTTTTCCTATATTTCTAGGTGTTTTTTTATATGGGTTATCTTGGACCATTTTAAATTTTTATCTTACTTCATATAAATTATTGTTTCTGACATTATTGATTTTTTTAGGAAGTGCCCAGAGTCTGTGTTATGGATTTATAAGGTTATAAAGTCTATTATCTATGATCATGATCTTTATTTTACATTTTGGGTTTGGAGAGGTATCTGGAGTACATTTGAATCTCAAATATTACTTATTATTGTGTTTTATTCATAGATGGATAGTTTTATAGAACATAATACCTAGACCGTGGAATCCATGGATCATGTATGTGTTCCAAATTTTAGAGTTTTATTACTGAGGAACTTTTTCCTTAGTGGAGTTTTCTTGTAATAAGAATTATCAAATTTTCATTTTTATGGCCTCGTTCAAAGAATTATATGAACAACCTTTCTAATGTCTGTTGTGCTGGTAGAGGTTAGATAGTCATTCATTCTAAAATCATTTTTGGTTAAGACACTATAGAGATGTTACAAGTGATTTGGAAAAGGGTGAAGGTAGTTTTTTATTATTATATGTCATGTTCTAATCATCAGAAGAGACTTATGGAGTTTGATGTTATAGATCATGGTTTATTGAGATTAACTAAGCATCTTGGTTACTAATGGTTTGGTAATGAGATTACGATTTCTCCATGAGTTTCTAAACCTTTTTTGGTGACATCAAATAATAGATCTCTTTCATATTGATTAATGTTTTCCTTGTCGAGGATATTGACTCATTATATATTTCATGTGTAGTATATTTTTTGGTATCCTCAAGATGAATCCCATGTCATTGAAAGGGATAATATAAATGTTAAAGAAGAATTGATCTTCAATGAATACACTATTAAGATTTAGGGCTATCATGAGAAGTTGTATCATGGGTGTTATTCCCTTGGTTTTTGACTTATGGTGACACAATGTCCTAGAAGAGTGTACATCTATATTAGATTCATAGTCGTGTGATCAATAACTATTATTTTTTGTGTTTAATTTTTTTAAAATGATATGTGTGACATTTGGTTCTTTCTCATATGAATTTTGATATTGCGTGTTTATTTCCCTTATTCCCCCAATGTTTTGGTTGTGTTCCTGTTATAATGAGATCCCTTAGATGAATCTTATAGGGTGGGTTTTATATCCCTTATTATTTTACATACTATGTATTGGATTAAAGTATCTAGAATGATAATGGTTTTAGAGGTATTTAATGTGAGCGTTTTATTTTTCCTTATCCCTTCCATTATATTTTTCAGTTGTTGGAGGTGATCGTAAAAGTATGGGTGAAAAAGAATAATTTGTTACATATTTTTTATCTCTAGGGAGGAGGTTGTTCTATGGTATTTTATATTATGGCATATCATAGGTTCATATATGTGAATTATGATGTATCCAACAATCTTATGACATGGTGGCCAAAGATGATGGATTTTGTGGATCTTCTAATTTAGAGGTAATTATGGAATGGTGATCGGGGATTCACCACAAAGCTCAAGGGGTTGGGATCATATCTTTTTCATGAGGGGTTTCTATAGTGGGGGTGTATATTGGGATATTTATCCTTGAGGATTGTTTTTTATTTTCTCTATCTTATTAAGGGTCATTGTAGCATGGGATTTGGGATACACTACAATGTCACCCACGTTTTATGGGATCAATGTGATATAAAATTATGATTTCACCATAGAAATAAAAATAGGTTGTACGACAACCCTTTGTAGTGCATCCTGGATTTCTATGCCATTATTTTTAGGATAACCATTGGTCTATTTCATAGTCCGATTGTTATATTTTTAGCGTATTAAAAGGCTAAAAAATATAAATTTAGTACCATTCTTATATTTCTCAAATTTGTAACATCTATTTTTTAAACCTAGGTTTCCAGAGGGTATTTTTTGGGACATTGATCCCCCTTTAATTGGATTTATCTCCCAGTGTCTAGAGGTACATCTATTGGTGATCAGAGGTTAGTTTTCCTCATCTTCATTTTTTCATTCTCTCATATTCTCCCTTTTCATACTATGGCTATTTTTTCTTCAATTTTCATGGGGTTTGAATTGGTGATGGACTACTGATTCATCATCGAATATATAATTAGTTATATTAGGTTCCTTGTAGGTATGATGATTGGAGATATCTATTTTTTCTTCCCTTCTTTCCCAAATAACATTGAAATTATAGTATTTAAATAACGTATTTTTGAAAACTCATTATTTTATGTCCATGTGTAGTATTTACATTCTTCAACATCATTGGGCAGTGGTGTAAATGACTAAAATGAATATAATAAATATAAATAAGAATGAATTAAAAACATGATGTGATTATATATGGTTTTTCTATGTTGATGAAGCCTCGTTATATTTTTTTGATAACATTGAATTTATTGATGTGATTATTTTTGTTACTTGGAATCATTTATATTCCTAGAATTTGTTAAATAATAAAATAATGGTAAAATAATGAAAATGATGAATGAATCTTGTGTAATAAATTATCAGTATTTTTTAAAAATAATTTCATATGAATTTATTTCTTGAATAAAAATTATGCTTGGTTCTTTGTTACTAATAGTCTATATTGTTAGGTTTTATATTACTGAAACCTATATAAAATGTAGTAGTTAAATCAATATAGTAATGAAAAAGGTTTATTATTGGATTTAAATATTTGCGAGTTATTGTGAGATTATCCTTCATTGTTATAGGCGTCTATTACTTGGTGTTTATCCTTGGTTTATTTTTTATCAGGTTATACTTAAAATATATTTTTTTCTATTACTTATGTTCCTTGAGATGTTATAGTATCCTTGTTGTGAGTTTTTATGAGACATTGTGTGGTTGGGATATTTAGTGTGTGGAGGGTTGATTGTCTGGGTTTTGGAAGTGGTCTGAAGTAGATGGTGTTGAAATATGTAATATAGGTTGAATGTAGGGATTTATCCTTTTCAATATCACTATATTAGGATTTTTATGTGTTTCAAAATTTGGGATGATGGTGGGGATTCCAATGTTTTTTGATTTATGGATGGGTTGTTTGAGGATTGGTGGTTGTGATTTTAAAAAACATAAAATAATGGGACTATGACTTAATAGATTGCCTCTCTTTTAGCATATTGTGTTGAGAATTAAAATAATCAGACAATGGAATGAAAAATGGATTATAAATGAACTCATGGGGTTAGGTGTTATTGATGATGATAATAGAAAATTTAATGAGAATCATGGGATTTATTTATTATTTCTCTATTATTGTGTAATGTGGAATCTAGAAACTAAAATATTAATTGTTGAATCATGTTATCTTATGATGGAATGGAATGATAAGAATATAATTTGAAATAGGATTAGGAAATTGATATTAATGGATAAATTACTAAGTGAATTTGTTTATTATGGATTTTAGTACTTGTGTTCTTGTATGAAATATAGTTTCCGTTAACTTAGAGGTTGTATTCATTTTTCATATGGGATAACAACAGTAATTTGATTATATGTCTAGGTAATTTCCCATAATTTTATTTTTCATGAACTATACAATATATTTTATGATTTCATATGCTTGACCACCTAAGACATGCATGTCACCAATGCCCAAATGTTTTTGGTTTTGGGTGTTTTCCTCAATATCTATATTGGAAATGGAATGAATTGTTGACTCTTTCCTCTTCCCACTCACCCTTTAGACATTTAATTACACATAATAAAATCTTGGCTATATTCGATTGAGGCAAAGTGTATGTATTTTCATGGGTTGAATTGGCTCTCATTTTTACTATTCTTGTTTATGTGGGTTGTAGGGACATATCATTGTAGGAAATACATGTGTTTTGATGGATGTAACAATATTTTCTGTAGGAATTTTTCATTGGATATGATGAATTGTGATATAATACATTATACATGGGTTTTGATGGCTATCTGACTTGTTATTTGGTTGTGAGATGTGATTGGGATATGTGAGAATGTGGTTCTAGAAGAGACGATGATATGGATATGATGTGGATTCAAAGAAGGTGTAATGGATTAGGGAATGGATTTATCAAATAATTTTCCTCTTTGTGTATTAAAAGTAGAGAAATAGTGGAGAAGTGAATGTGATGTACCATTATTATATTTATTAATTTATATTTTGTAACCTATTTTAAGGTGTGACTTGTTGAGTGTTCATTGATGAGATTATGTTATAGATTAACTAATTTAGGAAATTAATTGGTTTAGTTTATTTATTCCCAAATATATGGTATGTTTCCATCACATTCTACATAGAGTTTCCAAGAAGGATCCTACTATGTATATTTGTTCTCTAACCCCATATTTATAACTATTTTTAGGTGTGTGGGATATGTTTGGTGACTGTGTTGGGAAATACATGTTTAGATTGGTTTCATAAGATATGTCAGCATTTGTGGTTACTAATTATTCTTAATATTTATATTTATAACTGTATTCAATTTTTATAACCTTGAATTCATGTATTTGGATATTTCATTAACTGATGTGGTGGTGTTGGTTTCTAAATCTCATATTCTATATTATCCATAAATTTATATATTGATGGTAATTCCACCCAATTGTATATATTCTATACCCTTAGTTCTATTCACTGATCTATATCCTATTTGAGTTAGGCTTCGAGGATCATCCTTATATTCACTATCTTCCCAAAAATGGTAATAGTGTTGTTGGGTTATGATAACACAACACATGGAGTGATAGTTAGATGTTTTTAGTGTTTGATAGTAATGAGTTTTTTGGTGTTGTGGTTTTAAATCTAGAAGGTTAGTGTATCCTCTTTGAATTATAGATAAAAATTATTTTTGATTTCACTGCATCAATAAATTTCTATTGAAATCTCTTTGGATTATCCAAGATTGAGTAAAATAAATGATTTTCCTATGTATCTATATTATTTACATTATCTATTCATATTACTTTTTAGGGATAGGACTATTCCTACAACTATTAATACAACATTAATATTGTGGTTCATTCTTAAATGATCAATATTTCATGATTCCCCACAATTATAATATTTTCAATTCATGGGAATAAAAGTTGTATTAGAGGAAAAAGGTTTTGGTGGAGTATTCTCACCCCAATGGAATGCCAATTGTCGTCAACCACATGGTGATACTGATCTTTGATGATAATAATTTATAAATATAGAACAAAACCCTGCAATACTACTTATGGTCATTGAGAATCTATTTCTGTATTGCTTCTATACATGGGATCCAGGTTATCATGGAGAGCATAAAATTTTCATGAAAATATTGAAGGGGGAATAATGTCAACACCGGAAGATTCAAAACATTAGGAGGTTCTTCGTTTAGTATAATATTTATAAATTTTATGTCATTTAGAACAACAAATTCATAATGGTAAAAACATATCAAGACATTTGGAGGCTATATAAAGGTATATACTTATGAATTATAAGTTCCTATGGTACATATATAAGTATTTGTGGATACACTTAAATAAGTACGATAATGTATTATTTTTCTAGGAGAACATCGTTGTGGATGATATTGAAATAAAATGAGAAAACATTGTCAATATCAAAAATCATAATTTGAGTACAAGGAATATTAAAACAATGTTTTAATAATAAGGTCTCAAAGATAAAAGAAAAATATCCAATTAATATGATGTTAGAAAACCTTCAAAACACTCTAATTATATATGAGATAAGGAATAATGAAAATGAGTCATTAACAACTGTTAATTATAAATATTTTTCATTATGGGAGATGAATAAAATCAAAATCATAGATGAACCTAAAGAGAGAGACATTGATGAGGAAGGTTTTATTCCATTAATCAAGATTCAAATGAAGAAAATAAGGATTCAAAAGAAATATTCAACTTGATTTATTTCTAATTAGTGACATTGTAATCTGATAGAAAAATTCTCAATGAAATTATATGATAATGATAAATATTAAGACATTAAAATTTTCATCTTAGAGTGTGGAAGGAAATAGTATTTCACAATGTATTTTTTTCCAGAGAAACATGATTTCATAACATGCAATTATTATAGAGTAAATATATGTAAATAATTATTTAGGGATCTAAAATACCTTAGTTAGGAATCTTAAGTGGTTTTTATATACAAAAAAATATTTCAGGATAATAATGTTTAAATAATTGATGTTAAAGGGTGCATGGACCACAATGTTTTCATAGAATCTTATCCTCATATAATTGATCACTATTGTGAAAAAATGAATAAATCCAATAGTTTTACACCTGATTTAAATATATATATATATATATATATTATTAAGAAGAGGGAAAATAATATTTGATGACTTATATTGAATTGATTAAATTTTAGATGATATAAAATTTAAAAGACAGGGTCTTTGACAATGATAAAATTGAATATAAGGAAGAATTTATCAGGTGTTTAACCAATTAAGTGAAATATAATGTCAAAATTATCAAGGGTCTATATGGGGAAATATATTCCATATAAAAAAAATCCCAATGATCTAGAAGGAATTGAAACATTGCGAATTCTATAGGGATTTTAGAGTTCATGTCCTATAGTAATGTTTAAGGACGATCAAGGGGATTCAAGGGAAAATATATAAATTTTATAAAAAATTTAGTTGTTCAAAAAAATAATTCTTTATGTGGAATTATTTTCAGAAAAAATCACTAGTGGTTGATGTGAAACTACAAACACAAACGGCATAGAAGTAGATCGATTTGGGTGATCCAAAAAAATATAGAGGAAAATAAATAGAGTAGTTAAGATATAAAATAATACACCATGAATATGATGTTATTGTTGTCGAATATGGAGAATAAAAAATATTTTTTTATGGAAAACATTATTTCAGTACTCAATAGAAACAAAAATATATTAACTAAAATTCATATGATCGATATGTTTTTAGTTTTTATTTTTTCGATTTGAATGTTATGTATATAAAATCATAAATTTCTTTTCCATGGTGAAAATAAGTATGCAGATGAAGATACAACAAATGTGACCTTGGAATCCATAATATTCATCATGTGAGATGAAAATTCATGACCAATTCATAAATTTTTAGTATAAGGATGAACTAATAGAGCAGTAGGTGGAAAAATCTCATTTTCCACTCAAGGATGGAAAACAAAAATATGGATCATGAAAGTATAATCTGAGATGGATTATATATATGATATCCATTTAAAGGATATGGATCACACTAGAGTGTGGATCATTGATAGTTGATCCACATCATATATAATAGAGATAAGAATCTCTTTACATGAAACAAATATAACAAATAGTGTGTCATTTTTTGGTAATAATTTTGGTTATACAATCATTGTCTCTAAGAATACAAAAATTGTAAGTAAATACTTTTGTAAAAGGGATTTCATGTTGTTTAAAGTCTTTATACATGATTTAATATATCTTATTCAATTATGTTACTTGAGGAAATATATAAATTTAAAAAAAGTTTTTCATCCTCAACGGAATATATATTTTCACTTATATGCAAGGTAAGTGTACAAAAGTTAATCTATAACTCATTTTTTGAGAAGATATGGTTACTATTTTCAAAGAATGAAAAGAATAAGGCATCAAAACATGATTTTATATGTGAGACAAATGTCTATAGAAGTCTTAGAGAATAATTAATGCCCTCTATTTGTACTACTGATTTCATGTTATGTCACTCACAAATGTAATAATTTACCAATAGTTAAATTATTCAGATGATGTATTAGATGGAGTGAAAAAAATCAATAATATTTCTTGATTTAGAGTATATAGATTTGTGTAGAATAAAATCATAAAATTCCACGTATGAAAAAGGTATCATGTACTATTTATTGATGTTTGTAGTATTATGGTATAGATAATTGTAATTTCTACTAATCCAGACGTGTTCAAGAATGTTACACATTAAAATATATTTGTAAAGAAGAATCCTAGTCTAAAAATTCAGAAATTCTTGATAAACAATTGTATTAAATTCACTGATAATCATGGGGAATAATATGATTCAATGAATAGGAGGGAGTACCATGTTTTGGTGGAATTGACTCCTCAAAAAAATTATCTTATTGAGATGATGTGATGATCTATTAATAACATGGCTCAGAATGTTGCCCCATGGACCCATGCTCCCAGATCTTGTTCCATAATCACATTCATTTCATATCATCTTCGATAAAAACTATAGATTACTAAAAATACTTATCCAAGAAATTATATAAAATAATGTAAATATTTCAATACATTCACTACCAAGACCTTTTTATTTAGATCTTTACAGATTTTGAACAGATAATTAATTGAAAAAATAATTATATGGACACTCCCACGATACTATAAACTAAGTAAACCATAACAAGTCATCAACATCTACTAAAAATAATCCACGCAATCTATCCTATTAGACATATAATGTGTAATAATATTCGTCATAACCTAGGTAAAAGGAAGATTAATAATTGGTGATGTCAAATGGATAGTAAGGGAAAATATTCAACTAAGGAAATCATGGAATTCACATGGCTTTAATATTATGGATCGAATGAGAAGTCATCATAATTTCATAATAAACTAAAAATGATAGAATAATATATCCATGGATAGAAATGAAAATAAATCAATCAGATGGATAAAATTAACCCGTTCCATAGCTATGAATAAAAATTCAAAATGCTATTTTAATACTATAACAAAATTTTTCATGATTCTAGAATTCACAATTTTACCGTCATAGTAATATCTTGTTCTAATAAGGTATAAACCAAAATACCCAAACATATTTTTCTCATTCTACCTACTGATGCTTCAAGGAGTTATATAATTTTGGGATCCACCTATCACTTACTTAATTATAATGTGTTCATCTTATGATATAATGAGTAAAAATAAACATTCATCTTGGCCGATAATTATCCATATTAAAATAACAACATAAAGAAAACATATTATTTCCCCCCCATGTTAATAAAATGGATAACATCATTATGACCCATTTTGAGAAAGAAGGGGGATAGTAAAAATATAAGTAACTATCATTTCAATAATCATCCACCCAAGAATAATAACATATAAGACACTAATAATTTACCCATTATTAATAAAATAATATTCATTACTTGTGGACATCATCCAATTTATATTTGGAAACTGTGTTGTTCATAATATATAGAGAAATGATTATGCGACAAAGATAAAACTAGTATAAAATTAATATAAAATATCTAGATAAGAAAGTTAGATTGTTTTGAGAGAATATAACCCTAGTGTAACTAACAATAAACATAAGGATACAGACATAGATGAAAAAAATTGAAAAATAATACTCACACAATACCACCAAATAAGAGAATAAGAATTGGATTGTTTTGTACGATGAGTTCATTAATCAACATAAAAAACATATATTTAAGTATAAATAGTTAATAATACACCATATTAATATTAAAAATATTAATATTAAAAATGGAAATTAAATTGAATATTTAAAATACCATTTATAAATCATTTTTAATATTGATATAAAATATGATGTTATGGATCACCTCCAAAATTATTTCTAAAAATGTGAAGTGAAAACTTTTTGAATCCCATAATTTTTTATAAAATATTCTATTATATGATATTGATTTTCCTATGCTTTATCTTGTATAAATATAGATATAGAGGGAATACATATGAATTTGAACGTAAAAAACACATTATTAATATCATGAATACTACATTGGTTCAAAAGTAACATTATAAAGAGATTTGCACGAAAATAATTTTATCAAAATATTTTTTTCCCCACATAGGTATAATAAATCATATAAAATAAAATAATATAGTGTAAGAACCCAATCATAGAAATGAAATGTTCCGGATGATACATTATGAATTAATAAAAAAGGATTTTAGTTTATAATGTCCCTTACGAGAAATATACTCCATGAAGAAATAAATATTTGAAAATGGTTTTACGTGGTAAAAATGTGAAAAATGATATAATGCCACATTATAAAATAATATTTTATAATATACCCATCTTATATGAAATATGTTTAAGAGAATGATGTCAACCTAATTAACAAATATTGGGTTACCAAAAACTCAAATTACATAGATAAAATTTATGAAAAATAATAATTTAAGAAAAGGACCATATTTATCTTAACATATCCCATTAATTGCGAGGAAGTAAATAATATAATATTTATGATATAGTTAATCAATTAAAGAATATAAAATGTAACATTATGCATAAAATTTAACATTCCCCAAGTAGACCAATAAAACCATTACATCTTGAGTAACATTTTAATCAAAACCCCATTAATGAGAGAGATGGTAATTAATTTTAAAATACCATTATTAAAATATTATGCTTTATATGTTATGTCCAATAATAATTATATAGGTCACATAAATGAAATAAGGTGTATAATACAAAACATATCTCAAAGATAGTAACTTGATATGGAAACCCTTACATTCTTTGAGATTCTTTCTATTCCAATAATGAACTCCATAAATAACATAATTAATTTTATTACATACCTTCTTATGAATCTTATTCTTCTAAATTAAATATAACATGGACCATTTATTATCATTTTCTATATATATAATTTATTGTTTCGTCTTATGTTTGTGTTAAAAGTTTTTCAATGTTCGCTTATTTTGGTGATTTTAGTGATCGAAGAATATATTTTAATAATAAGTTAAATATTTATTATAACTATTAAGAATCCAAAAAACATAATTGGTTTTTTTACTTAAAACAATATTAGTATTTATATTTCCATTTTATTCCATGATAGAGTTGTAAAACGTTATACAAGTAGGTAGTCAAATCGACCTAAACATGGACATGCTATATCTTCATGAGTCAAAATTAATATGGAAGGGTGTAATATCATTATAATATAGTAATAATGATTATTTATATATTTATATATTGTTGAATCCAGTTTTATCTGGTTTGGGGAAAGAAACAAAACTAATATGAACAATGAAATAATTTTAAATTGTGGAGGAAATAGTCTAAACAACCAATTATTAATATTATTTTATCATTCCATGTGGATGAAAATGAGTAAATTAAAGTTTATACATTAATATAATAATAATAAAGTATAGTAATTATGTTTAAGATATCATATTAACATTTTTATTATAGTTTCCAATTAGAAATATTATGATGAAATGGTAAAGAGTAGGTAATAGTTACTTTGGAACCTTGATATTTCACTTGAAATTATCCTTGGAAATTAAGGGATTAAGCTACATAATTGTTACCAGGGGATTATTAAAATGAGATGAATTTATAGTAGGATAATAATTATATAGTTTCAGGATGGAAATTGAAGGAATGAGTGTGGCATGAAGGGGGTAAGTTCCCCTTTTAAAGGTGGATGAAAATGGAACATGAGAGAGCCCCATTTAATTTTCAGTGATATCATTGTAATATTCTATGTTCAACGGATCCAAAATTTTGAAAAAATGGAGTTTGGGGTGATATTTTTTTGATGATTCACCGAACAATTATTTATAAACATTTTATAAACATGTTGTAGTTCATTAATTCCTTGGTTTTTACTTTTACATTTTTTTTTCATTTTACCTTGGTAACTAGATTTCAACTAAGTAATTTATATTTTTCAAAAAATATAAAACAAAACCTCCTAAAAAATTTATATTTCATAAACCTAAATCTAATCCCCATTTAATAAAATTTAATTTTTAAATAATATAAAATTAACTATAATAATAATACATATTTAAGAGAAAATATTTTTTTGTAGATAAATGGTGTTTTAACCATTTTGTGATCTTAATTTCATTTAGAATTGGATACCATTTAAATGTGCATATATATATATTTTTATATGTTTTTTTGAGTGTTTTTTAAACATAATATCATATACATTTTTTAAATTATATTAGTTTAATTTATTAGTTAATAATTACATAATATAAATAAAAAAATTCTTTGAAAAAAATAGTTTCTCCATTATAATGTTCATTAACATTAATCTTAGTAATCATAATTTTTTGACCCGAATAGAAATTAACCTTGTTATATAATATTATAATTCTGATTTAAAATATGAAAGCCATTTTTTTATATTTAACTTCCACAAGTGATAAAAATTAGTTTTTAATATAAAAGAATATAATAGCTTTTAGAATATGATATTACTTATGTATCCATAACGATATAAATGGGTTTTATAAAATCATAATTGTAATTTAAAATGGTAATGTTTACTTATATTAATATTATAGTAATATTTTTCGAACATATTTAATCCATTATTCTATTTTTATAATTTCATAAATGTGATAGTTTTTAGAAAATAGGTATTTTTCACTATTCACATAAAACTAATTATTTCAGAAAAATAAAAAATTTAATATTCATATAATATTTTTATTATAAATAAAAAAAATATTTTAGTATTTTAAAATTTAAATTATGAAATTTATATGTACAATTTTTAAATAAAATCGTAAAATATAATGAAAAACTTTTTTCATGGAAAAAGACATTTTCAAATATTAACTATTATTATTATCTAATACCATTGAACAAATAAATTGTTCATTACCAATTATAAATATAAAACCAAATTTAAAATCATGAACCACAAAGTTACTAAAATATAAACTCATATAACATAAAAAATCAATTTGTTGAATTTTTTTTTTCTAAACAATAATTGATCTTATAAGTTATTTTAGGTAAAATAACTGAATTTCATTCATATCAAAAATAATATTTGTTTTATTAATATATATATATATATCATAAAATAGTTACTCATACCCATTCTCATTAACTGAATGGCTATGTTTTAAAAGTGAAACATAAATATTTATAGTTTTTCAAAATATAAATTTGTTTATTTTAAGTTTCATGTTGCATGTTGAAAAAGATATCAATAATTTGGATCATTTGAAGAGAGAAATATATTAAAATATTATGGTGTTAAATTTACAATTCTTAATGATAATGATATACAATAGACATATTTAAATGTTTTAGTGCTCATATAAATTTATTTTTCAAATAGGGCGTTATTATGCCAATGAATATAGGAACCCCTACAAGATGAGGTATAGGAAGAATACAAAAATAGACTATTTTTTTAATTTTATAAAATAAATTCAATCTCTAAAATAATTATAAAATCCACAAAATTGTTGATCATGGATATGAAGCTATTTTTAATCTATTATTTAAAAAGGAAGGAAAACTAAAACTACAAAAAATGGCATAGGAAAGTTGTTGAAATTTAAATTGAAAGACATGGAAAACTAGGAAAATGAATAGACTAATGAAAACTTTTCACAGGAATATGGTGATGAAATCCTAGAGTAATGTGATGATGATGTGATTTCCTTTAGTGGAGAAAATGGTAAGTAGATAACACAAAATATGTTACTTATTATGATGAATTCATAAATGGATTAGAAGATCTAACAAATGAAATAAGTTGGTATGAGATTAGAGAAACAAATATCTTGGGTTATTTGAAATCTCTAGATAAAAATGGGAGGATAAATTATCTATAAAAAACTTCTAAATTTTAAAAAGTATATTCTATGTTTTTAAGAGGATTTAGAATATATTTATTGGCTCAAAGAAATTCATGATGGGATTTTTAAAAATTGATAAAATATATATTTGGAACTTTTACTAAGGCTCGTAGAATATATTTCATCCAAACCATGTGAAATAATCCCTAAAAATAGAAAAGTAACATGGAAAAAACCATATATGGTGTGCAAGGGGTATACCAAAATTTATAGAATGAAAGATGATGAGACATTAATTCCCATAAGATTGTGAGAAACCATTTGAAGATTGAAGGAAATGTTGATGTAATGAGGATTCAAGGTGAATCAAATAGACATTAAATCATCATTCCTCTATGAAATTTTAAATGAGGGAATTTATATTTATAATGAAGATATATTTTTTATGGATAAATATGAGAATTATTTTTTATATAGAATTTGTATTGGATGAAGAACGTACCAATAGATTTGTATTATATCCTTTCTCAATACCTAAAAATCTCATATTCCAATGAGTTGGAGTGGATCACATTATCTATATAAATAAATTTATTGATAAAAAATGGGTTCTCATCTATTTTGATGGTTAAATTTTAACAGTATTAGATGAATAAAAATCCAATTATTTTGAAAAATATATGTCCTTAAGGATTTTAATGTCTATGATTGGGAAATTAATTTTTTTTATGGTTTATAAGTAATTCTATGATGGAATGAAACATATATTATAAAAAAGAAAAATTAGTTCTCATTATTTTTGAAATGGAGAATTTGAAAATGATGAAAAAATGGGTGTCCACCCAAGGGTTGTTTTCTCGATATAATGGTGACATGATCAATGTAAGGTAGTATAGTAAAATAATTTAATTCCACTAGTACATAACAAAATATTTCCCTTACATTTTGTTTTCCACATGTTAAACCATAAATTAGTTTTTACTAAGAAAAATATTCATTCTAAAAATAAGAAGAAATACTGCATCTCAATCTGTATTTTAGAAGTGGAATATATAGTGGATACTCAAGAATGTGCTCAATTTAATTGGATGAAGAGGCATCTTAAAGATTTTAGAGTCGATGTGAAGTATCATATTTTATCTAGGTTTGATAAATCAAGTGTTATTAATCATAAGAAAAATAATGTCCATCATTCCCAAAAAAGACACCTTGAGATTAATTATCATTTTATCAAGGAGATATTTTTACAAGGTAAAAAAATTTAGATTTCGTTTAAACCCATAATAAAATTTTGTGCATAATGAAGAATTAACTACCCATTTATGAGATTGAGAATAATCAATTACCTTTCTATGTCAATTAATATCCATCCAACTATATAATTTTGATATGATACCCACACTAGCTACATTATTTTTTTTTAATTTTAGTAAGTTGTGTTGAAACTATTGAGTTTACTTTTTTAATTTATAACCATAATATATAAATTTTGGAAGAATTTATTTATGATCTATCTGGAAAAACAGTCAATGTTTTCCATAACTCATAATGGATAAGTTGTCTATGATTTGGTTTTTTGGGTTTTTTCATCTTTTATTGATGAAGGTGTACAAATACTATAATGTTGTTTTGGAAAGGGGAAGAGTATTCCAATTCTTTTCCAAGGGAACCATTATATTATAGCTAGTATTATAATGAATAATGAATGATGAAATATTTAATTGAGGAAAATTTTAATTAATTATTATTTCTCCTGAAGAGCATGACTCATTTGGGAATGGATTTGATGATTAATAAATAATTAGTGCACTATCAACAAAAAACTATCTAATACTATAGATAAGTTAAATTTTAATGTTTTTATGGAATTATAGTAAATTTATTTTTTAATAGTTTTCAACAAACCTAATGGGCAATATTGTTTTCAAAAACTGCTTAAAAATATTTGGATTCTATTTTTTTAAATGTGGTGGAAGTTTCATGCAAAGGTATTTACAATTTCATGGGATAGAGTGATGTAATTTTGGATGAATATTAATTTTATGCCTTTAGTATAGAAGTCACATTATAAAAAAATATGTCACACAATGAAATTTGTTCTCAATAAAATGGAAAGGCATGAGTTCCTTGTATATATAAGAATAATCCAAAAAATATGTTATTTTTTGTAATTTTTCATTGCGATAAAAATAAAATTCATCATTTGAGACACTTAGTCACATTTTGATCCATCTATATTATAGGTGGATTTTCTAAATTTTTTAATTGTAGAGAGTATGTCACCCCATGTCAATCCCACATGAGAGTTTGACTCTGGGTTGTTTAGATCCTAATTAGAAGGGGATTGCATGGGATCCTCAATATCTACCTAAAGGAACCTATATATGTAAATATAATAAATTAATTCATTATTAAAGGATATTTATTACCTAGGTGGGGATCGTGTGTAATAATATCCCATTTAATAAAAAGGGAATGCTATCAGTCGTGCCATGGGATATTTGGATATTCCGTGAAATGAGTAATGAGGAATTCACTTTGTATTCTATTATATAGGTGGTCAGACCATGGTGTTAATGGACCCAACATAAATACTAGATATATAAGAGAAATCATTCTTATATTATAGATAACCATTCTATTATAATTTGGGTCATCTCATGGTGTTCTATTCAATATAGAATTCTATATTTTCTTCATTTTTTTCTTACTAGTGTTATCTATGAAATACAACCATTGATACATAAATTAAACTAAAAATAATGAAACTCTATAGAGGTACCTATTAAATAAGATATTAAATTAATTTTTGGTATGATATTAATGTCCTTTTATGATTTTCATGAACCAACTCGAGTCGGCATTGAATTGGTCGCCAGAGTCAGACTACGATAAGGACTAAGATGTGCTCCCAATCATCTCAGGATAGAAACTAGTGTCAGGTATCAAAGAAACTTACATGATATGGTTCATCACATAAAAATATTTAAATTAATATAAATAAATGAAAATATGACAAAATAAGTGAAATAATAATGGAACATACTTCCATATGACCTCACGAGACCCCTCCCTCAAAAGAACCACATTCTCTCCCTGAGTAATCCAGTATTGAGACAACCCAAAGTCCAAAATTATAATTAATGTTGGCTTGATCACCAGGATTCTTAGTGAGGATGTCACGAATAAAAAATTACTTATTCCTTTCCTTTAAAGTGAATTCCAAATATTCTTTTCAAAAAAAATTGAAATATAAAAATTACTTTTTCAATTATTAAAAAAAAAAGTAAAAACCTTCAATTTTTAAGAAAACCATCTTTCGTTAACATTTAAAAAATAGTTTAAAAATCTTGAAAGGTCATTTCAATAAATTCATTTAAAATATTTCTATTTTTAGAATAGGAATCATATTACATAATAGAAGGAAAGGGTGTCACTTGATATAAATATGAGAAAATAGAGCAAAATAAAATATGTGTGAGCCAATGACATTGGATCTAGGGTGTTGGACAAAACTTCCTAGGAAAAATCTATAACAAATCTCACACAATAAATATCTACTTGTACTAGATATCATAAAACACTTCTCTAACATTTGGTGACACCCTCACTGGCTAAACAAAGGGGAAAATCAAAAAAGCAGTCATGTATTCTACTTAGAGATACTAAATAGTGTGTAATCTCAAATAGTGTAGCATGTGTTCCTCAAAACCCATCCTAACTACCCATAAATTTTCATGAAAATTAAAATTCTAGATCTTTTTATTAATATAACTTACACAACCAAAACATACATTTCATATAAAATCATGTGATTCAATGACTCTCTTTCGGGCTCCCATCTTAAACGTCGTCCCTTTACAAGTCATATAAACAATGTGATATCCCTTCCCCTAATCGACATTTCATATCTCACGCATATTAAATTTTCATTCCAAGGTGTAACTCTTTATTAGGGTCTTTACAATCTCAAAAAACAATTGAAAGTGCCAACTAGGACATAAAACATTAATAAAACATCATTGGAAATTATTACATTCCATGTTACAAATAATTTAAAAAAATTTAATAATTTACGATACTATAAATATATAAATAAGTTTAAAAACAAGTTTTTAAAAGAAAAGTATATTTTTGAATCTTAGGTGAACAATGTAAAACCAATGAAAAAATATTCCCAAATAAAAAAAACCAACTTTCATAGCATTAACATACTACTTATAAATAAAACATTTTTTGAAAATAGTTAAGAAATCATGGAATTCAAACTACATTCTCATACCTAGGGAACCTACATCAAAACACACAGCCTTAGGTAATGACCATTTTACACTTACATGCATATATAATTCCATATATACAAATATGTACCCTTTGACCAAAAGTACATATTCCACTCACTACGAGGGAATATTTACAAGGATCAAATATATATATATATATATAAATATATATATATAAACTTACCTATGTATACCCAAGAAAGTCATCATCAACAATAGTTGTCTAAAACCACCACAAGATGGCCTAAAACGAACTAGAAAATTATAATGAACCCAAAATTTTAAAAAAACCCTAATTAAAATCTATCTATGGAATCAAAGTAGAAAAAAAACAACCTGGAACAAAAGGAGAATTCAATTTCCTCAACAACCACTGTAATAATTGGAATTAATCAGACTTCACTAACCCTAAGAATGAAGAAACATCCAAAATAACACCCCAATTAGGGTTAGGGTTCAACCTAGGAACATGTGTCACATGTAAGAGAAAAAAATCAAAAAAATATAATTATGAGAAAGAAGAGAAGGATAATAGAGACTCACCAAATATCGCATCACCAAAAATATGTGGGAAATGGACCACCAGAGGGAGAAAAGGTGGTGGTGGTGGTGCAAGGCTTTGTGCCTTATGGGGGGTGGATGTAACATTGCATATGGAAGAAGCATGGGTTTTTTTGGATGATATGGTTGGTTGGAAGGGTTATAATAAAATAAGAATAATAATAATAATAACAATAATAATAATAAAATAATAATAATAATAAGATAAATTATAGTAGTAGTTAATTATTTAATAATAATAACATTAATAATAGTTATTATAATTCCATCTATTTTATTTTTCTCCTTTTTCAAATCCTTGGAAGACATCATGGTTTGGCCATATATTCTACCATAACATGTTCAAATAATTTTGTTTCCTCTATCCCAATGTGGAGGGACCACATTGGCTCTTAGGGAGGGGTGGACACATGTATCCCTATATATACACCCTGGACTGTTCTACTATATAGGCTGCTTCTTTTTCACTAGGTTGGCGTACTATTTCTTATAAAATTTCACCAAACATACAGCATCTTCAATCTTCCCATTAACTGCAATTTTTTCAGAAAAATAACCCAGAAATCCATAAAACAACTACATGACCAAAAATAAAAATAGTAAAAGAGATGTTTTGGGATATGGTTTGATAATTTTCCCCACCATTGACACATTATTTCCCTAAAAGTCCCCAAAATATATTTCCCACTAAAACATGTTGTAAGGACCAAATCCACCCAAATTATGCCTCAATCATAAAAAGTTCAGGAACTAGGAAAATCCATCTTATACCCATATCATGAACAAATATCAAGGGAGTCACATCTTTAGTCACACTCTCAAATTGTGGAGCACAAAAACCCCAAATATATAAATCACTAAAGAAACCCCATAGGGTAAGGAAAAGAGGAATTAAAGTCTCACATAAGAAAATGGAGTTCATAATTACCATGAAAAAATAACAAGCAATAGAGAGAAAGGATCACACTGAGCTCACTCAGGGTGATCTCTACACCATTTTAAAAATCAAGGCTATACATTGGTTCCCCAAACCACAAAAATGCATAGATTAAAATTAAAACCAAATCTATAAGAGATGAACAAAATAGGAAACAGTTCTATTACACAACCAAAATATTTCAAATTTTTTAATAGACATATACATTAATAATAGGAAATTCTAAAAGATATAAAACATATACCCCTATTCACAATAAACTACCAAATTTCCATGCTCAATTTCCCAAAATAAAAAAATTATTTATAGAAAAAGAAATTTTAAAAAGAGTCTTCATCTAAACCATACTTCTCAAAATGGGTTAGGTTCCTTATAAGGGGTGTTTATGGATCCATTTCACTTCCTAAAAACACCCCCAAAAAATTTTTATGGAAGACCGACCATCAAATGGTACACCAGGTATTTGGTGCTTTTGGACACGACTGCTTCTTGTGACCCATATTTCAAAACCCATGGCACACCATGATTTTACTCCTGGTTGATTATGGAAGGGAAAAACATGATGACTTCATTAAATCACTTCCCAACTGGCCATACATTCCTCCCATTCATTTCTTTTTTTGGTAGCCAACACCAATATTCTTTGGGTTAGGCATGGCATCAACCATCTCTAGATCTCTATCTAAACAGGAGTTGATCTAAATATATCGCATCACTACTTCTTTATATGTTACGGGAAATTATGAAACTATATCGAATAGTTCCAGTCAATGACCATTTACAATGTATGAATCCTCCAAGGTCTCATTTTTGTAATGTTTTATGATAAACAAGACCTTCTTGGAAAAACTCTTGGCATACTACAACACTGTCCAAACTCCATTCCTGAGACGATATAACTCTATATACTATGATAAAATAATGTATTCATATAAATACCCCTAGATAGAAAGGTATTTTAATATTTCCCAAGAGAATACCATGTTTGGTTTAGAAAAGTAAACAGACTTACACTGCTTCCAACCAAGTACATCTAGCATAATGGTCATGAACATGAGAATTAGAGGCTTGGTGAGCTCAAGATGAATGCAAATATTCATAATTCATCACACACATATAAATCAATGAATGATAGAGAAATCATTTTATTTATATCAATAAGTACATAAAAACAATCTTCTAAAACCATAATCATTCTGATTGGAATTGAATGGTTGTAGTCACTAATGGATAGGGCAGCTTGACAGGCACTAACAGTAGTGCTCAGATCCACCTTTCCTCTAGAAACTTTTCTAAACATACAATCATTCTATATTTGGATATATATGTTAGAACCACAAGATTTATCTAATACCCAATGTGTCGATATTAAAATATTACACTCGATAACAATTGAGCTTTTAGCTTCATCAGACACAACATGATAAAGAGAGAATGAGTAAGACCCTGTATGATTAGGAAATTGGATCAATCATTATGACAAGTTATATTCTGTACATGATGTTTTCTATGCATTGATCATGGTAGAAAGATATCAAAATGATATAGGAGAACCGCATTGGTATGTTGTTAAGGCTATCTTTAAGTATCAGATAAAATGTAAGGATACATTCTGGGTGTATAGAAAAGATAAAGAGATGGTCAACTAGGATTCTACAAATTCTAGTTTTCAGATAGATTATAATGAACTTAGAACATAATCATGAAATGTTTTTTTTTTCTCAATGGAGGAGTTATGATGGTGAAGAGTTCAAAGAATCTAAATTTTGATGATTCTAAAGTGGATTCTATGTATATAGTGGCTTATGATGCAGCTAACGAAGTTATTTGGACAAATAAATTTTTTCCCGAGGCAAGATCTGGTAAATATCTATAATAGTATTATGATAATACTACCATGTTGGATCTTGAAACATAATCAAGGTCATACTTACAAATAAAGCATATACTCTGGAAGTATCACATCTTGAGGTATTTTAATCAATGGTGTGAAGTTACTATAAGCAGAGTACCCATGGAAGAGAATGTGGTGGAACCCTTGGCTACATCCATATCTCATCTGAATCATGAGTATCATGTGAGAGATAATAGACTAAAGGTCATTAGTTGTTGGATCTAGTTCAAGTGGGGTTCTGTGGGATTTGGTGGCATAGAATGGACTTATGTGTACATTATGATAACTTGTATTCATAGTTTGGAATTGTAATAAATCCCTTATCATATCATAATTGTTCTTATTTTCAACATAGTATGTGATAATGTCCCAAAAGTATATGTAACACCAAAAAGGCCGTAGAAGTTCCCTGTTATGATGAGAACCTAGAAGTGTTGTGACACTATTCTCATTTATATGTTCTATAGTTGTATGATAACATTTGGGTGAAAAATGATATAGGTTATCATAATTGGAGACTCATAGGACCTTGATGCACCTTATCATGGTGTATTCCCTTGGTAATATCCAGTGTATGATATTATGAGAACAAGACCTATCTGTAAGAAATCCATATTAATTTGTGTCATTGTATTTTTCTATCTACAGATGTGTGTATTGGTCACTAGAAATTAATAATATTATTAATGATTATTATGAGTCATGTACATTGATTTGTTGATGAAATACATGATGATATAATTTCTTGGTGTGGTAGGATACATTGGGTGTGCCAGGAGTAATATTGCATTACTGAATAATGAAGGGAAGAAATTGTCCCTTATATTATTTAACGAAATATGATATTTATATCCCATTTATGTAAATGACATTTCCTAAATAAATACATGGTCATGGTGTTCTATAATAATGTTAAATTTATGGGGATTCAAAGAAATATACATCGAGCGCACAGGTTGATCGCGTCAGTATGCAACCAACTTGATTAGATAAATCATTATAAGGGGATTATATTACATAATACGAATTTTTTTGAGGTATTATGTCATTTAGGTATTAGATTATTTCTATATGGGTCCCTTGGTGTGTTAATATATGCTAACATTATACTTTAGGCTAGCTCGCCTAATGCAACTTAGGAAGTGGCCTAGAGGGTCACACACTAAGTGTTTCCAGAATCTATGTTAAATAATATATTATTATTTATTATTTAAAAATTAAATGAATATTATTCATGCATGTGGTTTAATAATTATTAATATTTTATCGATCACATATATTTCCTCACTAGTTATTCTAGATATTATAATTTGATTGTAATATTTAATAAATATTTACTTTCTATATAGTAAATATAATGTTTATTTATTTACTGGTGAATAATGAAATGATATTTATTTAATAAATACTGATTATTCATGGCCTGATAAATATTGTGGTGGATTGGAAGATCGAATTTAATGGTCCAATAAGAAATAAGAAATACTGAATATTATATGATTAAATAATATTTAATTTAATTGACAAGTTAATCACATGTCGTGAAATAGTTAAATATTATTGTTATTTGACATGGGGTTCTACAGTGATAAAATAAATAATAAAGGGAACTTATAAAATTATTTATTTCTAACCCTAAAAATATATAAACCAAATTATATTATTTTCTCAAAGAGACAATTCATTTGTTTTGGTTGTGCACAACGGAGTTCTAGAATCCTCTCAAGACTGAGATAGATCCCCTTCCCAAGAATTCTCCCAAGAATAGAGAGTGATATTCCTCCACCTCCCACTCTCATGTTAAAAGATATCCAAGAGAATGTGTAGGATGTGATTCTTATAGTTATCAAATATAGGCGACACAAGTGGACGGATATGTTGTACTAGCATATAGAGACTCCTAGGACGATGATCAGATATTTTTAGAACACATGTGGATCACCACTAGAGAGAATCTAAAATGATTACCATAATAAAATGACCGTACAACATAGATCTGTTTTAAGATTCATCAATGAAAAATTAATTCCATTAATGTAATTTTTTAATGAAATAATTAATTAATTTTAAATTATATGTGATGATCCTCTCCCGAGTTCCGGAATTCTATTCCTTGTCAATTTTCTTTGATTCAATTTCATTGATCGTGAAATTTATCATTGTGCAATTCTTGTATTGATCATTAATCACAAGAAAACACAAAATTGGGCATGAGCCTTCAAACACTTTCATGACACCCAAAACCTACATGCATAGGGGAGATATTGACATCTACAAGTGGATACATAATAGGGTATTTATAATAATCTTTCATAATCAAAAAGAATATCCAAAAAAATTACATATTTTTCTCAATGTTTCAACAATGTCTGAAACAAACCAATATAAAAGATTGTGGTTATTATATTTGAAACATTATGATAGATATCATATACGATAAAAAAACTTGCACACTGATGAGGTATCTTCGAAGATAGTTACTATTTATTTTTAAATATTTTTTAATACTTTGTGTATTTATAATTTTTTAGCACAAACATACTTTTAAAAATTCCTCATATTCAAAATATGTAATAGTTTTTTTAGAAATGACTGGGAAACATACAAGATGTCTGAATAAACACACATATCATGAATATGGGACTTTATAATAATTATTTAGTTTATTTTTTCTAATCACATTATCTATTTATTAGTTACATTTATCTTTTTTTATCTGATACTTATTTGGTTAATTTTCATAGTAATCTTGAATAAATTTCTTCATAATGACGCTGGGGAGGGGTATTCTTTACCAGTATTGTTCCGGGATGATTACATCCATTTTGACCATCAGGTTTTGTTTTTCTCAATGTCGTTGATGTTTTTGAGGTTTTCCCCATTTACTGTTAAAAGGGGGTTTATCTAAAAATAAATAAAAAATTTAGGCCTTAGGGCCATTCAGTCATGAAGATATGTCTTCATCAACAGGGATGATTCACTCATATACTATGATAATGCATTGTAGGATAAAAATACATGGTGGAATCAATCATACTTTAATCTGATACATGGAGTACACAGTATGAATGAAATTGTGTAGTTTACGTTGAAAATTCATATTTTATTAATGTAATGTTTCATATTTATGTTTAATTTATTTATTTATAGTATTATTGAAGAATTTTTTTTCAAATATAGGTGGATTATATTTGTGAAGTCATATTTTTCTTTTAACCATCTATAGAAATCCAGTAAAGAGAGAACATTTTTCTTTTGGATGAGGCGTTTCATCCATTATGGGGTTTCATTTTCCATCCAAATGAAAAAAAAATCTCTCTTTTCTGGGATGGTGAAGATAGTTGAAAGAAAAAACACATCACATATTCTATGATCTCTACCTCAATATGATACATTGTTTACTTAGTATGAATGAAACTATATGTTTTTCATTTATAATTTACATTTTTGTTCAAAACACACATCACATAATCAAAACTGATGAAACACATTCAATTATTTTGATACACTAGGAAAATTATCCATAAGTCATTTACAATGTGTAGTAATTAGATGCACCTCAATCGGGCACATGTTGTGACTAGTATGAATTCAATGGTGACTTTTTAATTAAAATTGACATTATCTTTATTAAAAATAGAAGTGTCATACTAAAAATTGAGCACACATTCTGATTATTTTGGAACATTAGAAAAATGATCAATAAGACTTTTGTAAATATAGGAATCACCATAACCTCAATTCGATGCACGGTCTATCCAGTATAACTTTAAGCATGTCTTTTTATTTTAAATTGACATTATTTTTAGTGAAAAAGACAACAGAATTTCTCAAATTTGGGAAAAATCTTTCATATTGTTTTGATACATTAGTATAATGATCCATAAGACATTTGTTATGTGTAGGAACATGTTTAAACAAAATTAGACGAATGATGTGACCAGTATGACTCCAATAGTCTGTTATCAGTTTTATATTGAAATTTTAATTCCAAAAGTGATAGTCACCAAAAATTGAAGAAATGTATTATGGTTGTCCCAGTACTTTAGGATAGTGATTCATAAGTCATTGGTGACATGTTGGAAGAAATCCAATGTCACACCAACACACGACACGACCAGTATTACCCAAATTTCATATTTCTAGTTTGAGATGACATTTAAAAAAAAGAACAAATGACATACTCAAAAACAAGTAAATGAATTTTTATTGATTTGATAACTTAGGACAATGACCTATTAGTCATTTTTAATTTGTAGGAATCATCTTCACATCAATCCGACGTATGGTGTGATCGATATGACTCCAAATGTGACATGCCCAAAACTAAGAAAATATATTCATATTTTTTTGATACATTAATACAATGATATATACGTCATATTTTATGTGTAGGAATCTAACACAACTCATTTCAATACACGGTGTGCCCGGTATGACACAAAGTGTCTGTAATTAGTCAAAACAAGACATTTTAGTTCAAAATGTGCATTAATTACCGAAAACATAAAAAATGTTCTCATATTTTCTTAATATGTTTGGATAATGATTCATAGGTCATTAGAGATGTGTAGGAAGTAGTTTCTTGTAAAACCAACACATGATGTGACCGGTACGACTCAAAGTGTGTGTTTATAGTTTGAAATTCCATTTAAAAAAAGACAAGTGATATATTCAAAAATAAAAAAAACATTTTTATATAGTTTTTATACTTTAGGAAAATAATTCATTAGTCATTTGTGACATGTAGAAATCAGTCTCACTTCAATGCGATGTACGGTGTGACCAATATGACCTAAGTGTATATTTGTTTTAAAAATGGACATTAATTTTATTAAAAGGAACATGTTAAGTACACGAAACCAAGAAAGAACATTGTGATTGTTTTTATAAAATAAAAATACAATCCAAATGTCATTTTTTATTGGTAGGAATCAACTTCATTTCAATCTAATACATGGTTCAACCAATATAACTCCAAGGGTGTCTTTTTATTTATAATTGACATTAATTTTAGTAAACAGAACAAGTGACATACTCGAAACTGAGAAACAAAAATAATATTTTTTTTATTATTTATTACAATGACCTATATGTCATTTTTAGAATTTGTGAATCAGCCACACCTAAGTATGATGAATGGTGTGACCATTGTGAATCCATGTGTGTCTTTTTATTTAAAATTGACATAATTTTTAGTTAAAAGGACAAGTGATATACTCTAGAGTGATAAAATGCTTTTAGCTTGTTTTGATACTTTAATAAAATAGTCTATAAGTTATTTTTAATGTGATGGAATATACAATACCTCAATATGATACAACGTCTGCTTAGTATAGAGAAATGTGTCTCTTATCATTTTAAAATGTCATTTTAGTAAAAAGGACTTGCGACATAGTCAAAACCAAGAAGACAAATTCCGATGGATTTGATACTGTATGAAAAGGATCTATAAGTAATTTTTCAAATATAGGAATCAACCACACCAAAATTTGACGCACAATGTGACCTGTAGGATTCCATGTGTGTATTTTTATTTAAAATTGACAAGTTAGTAAAACACACAAGTGAAATAATCAAAACTGGTCAAAAAAAAATATATTGTTTTAATACATTAATAAAATGATCCATGAGTCATTTATGACATTTAAGAATCTTCTACACCTTAATCTAAAAATTGGTGTTCTCATTATGACTCAAAGTGTTCATTGTTAATCTAGAATTTACATTTTATTTCAAAACATGCGTCACTCACAGAAAACTGAGAAAATGTGCTCAAACATTTTTTATACTTTAGGATAATGATACAAAAGTCCTTTTTAATGTGTACGAAATAGTCTCATATCAAGATAGAAAATAATGTGACTGGTATGAATCAAATGGTCTCAATGGTTACACTACATCACATCCCACATTGTGAATCATGATGATGCTACCACCATCACTATTAATGGTGTAAGATAATTATAAAATGGAAATTTTATGTACCATTTTTTTAGATATTCTTTTGAAATGACACATCATGTGTCCACCACATCCAATCATTCAAAGAATTATTTCAACAAGTTAGTCTTATTTTATATTTCATATATTATTATATTCATCTTTTACCCCATAATAACATTTTAAGAACATATATAGCTTATTTTCTTAATATTTTGTTATATTAAAAATAATCATTTTCTAAAGAACAATAATGACTTGAAACTGTCAAATATTTCCACTCCATTCTCTAAAGTGAATGTGATAAGTTATTGTAAAAATTGTGTTGATAAACAATATATTTAATATTGATTCAAACATCATTCCTCAAATTAAAACATAGAAAATCTCAACTAGATGTTATCGAATGATGGAAGTCATTTACTTTTCCTACGTTGATATGAACATCACCAAATATTCCATGAACCGTGATGATAAAATAATAAGAATTTTAAGTCTCCTATTTCAAAGTGTTGTTTCCCTAGAACAAAATTCGATATACTTTAGATTACCTATATATATACAAATATATGAATATTAACAAAATTCATATCACTGATTTATTTTACTTCTCTAAAAAATAATGTGATAATGTCATAAAGTATCTTCCATGTTCAAAAAATCATTATTGTAACTACATTGGTGAGGATTTTTAAATGCTAGTATGATATTATTAAACTTATATTTTATAGTCGGATGACATCATTTAATGGGACATAGATGACGTAGAGTATCAAGTGCTGGTACTGATAATCGAATGAGAATATATCTCATGTAGTTAGAATGTAGAAATCCCCTTGATGAGACTTTATGAGGAAAATATATCAGTAGGAATTCCACATGTTTTGTGTCATTTGAAATTCTTATCTAAGAACACATGTTATGATTTTTAGAATTTAATATTATTAATAATTCATAGAACTGGTCATGTACTTAGATATATTATTGTAAAAAATGATGACATATGTTCTTGGTGAAGTCGGTACATCGAGTGCATTACAAATGATATGTTATTAATGTGTAATTCAGAGGAGTTATTTATCTCTTCCATCTTTATAGAAGTTGATATATCATTCCTTTGACTGAAATAGAATCATTGAATTAATATCCATATCCATGGATTACTTACTGCTTCATTTTTCATTGTCAAAGAAAGACATAAATTATATATATTGGAAACACAAGTATGAAACATGCTTGATGATATTTCAACACAAAATAATTATATTACACCAGGAGAATCATATGTGGTTGTCTAAGTCACGATATTAACATCTTCCATTGTTTTTTTCCTAACCTATTACTATAAAATAATTTTGAACAATAGTAAATTCTTCCTAATGTTGCTAAGGAAGTGACCTAGAGAGTTAAACAGTTACACCCCATGATTTTATATTACGTTTTCTCTTCAAAGTAATTCGATAACATGCACTACAAGTAACACTGAGTTCGATTGCACCCCAACTAACCAAACTAACCACTAAAAAAGTGGTTATGAATTGTATTAACTTCATTTTGAATCATATATACTCTATATAATATTAACATCTATATTATGTGTTTCTTATACATAATATAAGAACAAATTCATTTTCTCAGATAAGATAAGTATTTTTCAAAAAATGCAATTTTACCACCTTTTAATGGAGAACCCTTTTTAAAACCTATATTTGAAACTTTTATATATTATGTTTAGTGAAATTAAATTCTTCTTTAGAAGAGGGACAAAAAACTTTAGTTTGGATAATTTTTTTTAACATTTCTGATAAGATTCATATTTTGATGAATAGTCAAAAAAACTATGTTTTAATTGAATACAAATTTTTTAATAGAAATAATTTATAGTGTTAAATTATTAATTTGAATGTTTTTGAATTATAATTAGATTATATTTTTTTAATTTAATACAACTTATGTCATTATAAGTAATTTCACATTTAAATTTGACATAAACATTTGCCAATCTTTTGATAATTTTTACTTTTTATAAACCCGATTTTTGGGTTTAACAACGGGAATTAATATAAAATTAATTAATACAAATTCAATGTTTTGAATTAGGTAAAATACAATTAATTTTTGAATTCGGAATATCAAAATTATCTTAATGAAAATTTTTGGGTATTTTCTGAAAACATTCAATTTTTAATAAATATTGAAAAACACTGCATTATTGATTAAAACCGAGTTTTTGTCTATATAATTATTTATTTTATTTAAATTTATTTTAATTAAAAATAGATTTATAATACCTATATAAGTTCAATGTAATTCATTGGAGTCATTTTATAAGAAAACTAGATGTATAAATTTTTATTGAACTCCTTATCATCTTTTACCAACCTTCTATGAGCATTTGCAAATTTGCATAATACATAATTATACTTCTTCTGTGAGTTGAATTGAAAAAATTCGAGAGACATGGTTGATATCACTAAGTAAAATGTGGTTCAATAAGATAAAATTAATTTTTTTGTGAATATGAACTTTTGACTTTTATTTACCATGGTTAAAAGTAAATAGGGAAACTAAAGGTAAAAATGATATTATAATTACACTAACACATGTCCTAATTCTATTGGATAAGTTTATTTCGACCGAAAACAACCTGAGGAATAAGATATGATACTTTAGGTCCACTTGGATTAGATTAGGACATTTATTGTTATTTAATTTAAAGAAGACTTAAAAGTGTTAAATTCAATGTTTTGTAACTAAATCATTTTTAATAAAGGGTTACACATAATATAAATTCGACTCTAAAAATTAATTATAAATCTAAAAATATTTAATACATAATGGTATTATATATATAATTTTTATACATTAAATATTTAAATTTATTTATGACACAATGATGATGAAGTAATTACCTTATTAATGAATGAATCTAATAAATGGTATTATAAATATTAAAATAAATATAATTTAAATGTTTTTAGAAATCCACGAATTTTCTAGGTTAATATGACATGTTAGGGTTGATTCAATTAATTGTTTTCGAATTAATCAAGTTTTTATGACTTTCACAAAAACCAAATAAAAAATAGTGTCAAAATTGTCATAAATGAGTTTTTAAAACAAATATTATATTAATAAATTATATAATCATATTAAAAATATAAGGTTCTACCAAAGAAATTATATAATGATAGGTATATCATTTATGAACCACTTTAGGTTTTCTTGGATTTTTATAGTATGTTTATTAACCATTTATTATAGTATTACAAGAATACCTGGTAAAATTAAGACTATTTAAATAAGGGTTAAATCTAAAAGATACAGTTAATATGATGACCTAACCCTTTATAAATCCTATTTGTTGAGTGGTTATCGATCCATACCCACATTATCCTATAAATAAATCATTTTTGAGCCATTAGAAACCGATAATGATTTTATTATAAAATAATATTTCATGCTTTTCCTAAAGTGACCCAAACCTCTCTTATAATAGGGTACTTCCCCTTCTCTTAATTTCACACCTCCAAATCCATTTGGCTCAGCCAAAACCTGCCCAAATATCCTCCCAACATCCCTAAAATCAAACTTTAGTCCTTACTTTGATTATAAATCCATCCAATGGTCCCCTTTTGATCAACTCAAAAGGAAACACCTGAAGAAGATGTAATAATTTCACCACCATCTTTCAAGTTCTTTTCTTCTTCCACTTCCTCATTCATTGTGGTTTCCATACCAAAATACTAAATACATTACGTACATTCTATATAATTTGATGTTATTATAAATATGGTACAACCTTATTCGTTATTCTATCCATCCTATAAATAGAAAAGTCACCATACATGCGTGTGGATGCCGAAAAACTCTCAAGGGCTGAGGAAGGATCGGGCGTGACAAAGTGAAGGAATATTTGGAACTGGATATCCATTCTAGGGGCCCTGGAAGGGTGGAACGAAAAAAATTCTCATTTTTTCGATAAAAATATGTCGCACACGTAAAACTTTGGGATTCGTGAGACTTTTCCGCGTCGGCGCATAACTTCTCGCGTTGCGCGATTGATTTAGATGCTGCCGATGCCGGGCGCGAAATATTTCACACCGGCTTGTTTTTTTCACGTACCCATGATCCCGAGTGCCTATAAATAGAAGTCCACCCCTTCGAATTCCAGGAAAAAGAATCTGAACCATCCCCCCTGCGCGAAATTCCTCTCTCGTGTGCGTAAAAAGATGGCTCTCAGGTACTGAATTTGTCATGCCAGGTCACACGGGGGTCCGCCTTTGCAAGTGACAACTCGAGATTCATCCATGTATGAATCCCCTCTATCCCCTTACCCCATATGCAATTCTTACTAATTGCGTTTGATCAGTTCTTCGGTGCGTAATTCCTTTTGCGTGTCGTCCTAGCCCTTTTCACACACGCACCCCAATTGCGCGTCGTCCCGGCCTTTTTCACGTGTTCTCCCCAATTCCGCATTGGCTAAGCCTTTTTTGCGTGCTCACCCCAATTGCGTACCGAACCAACCATTTTCGAGCGCACCCCCAATTGCGCACCGGCCCGCCCCGTTTCTTGCCAGCCTGTCCCTTTTTCTAACTAAAGTTCATTTTCGCACATGCCTCCCGCCTTGTGCGCCTGTGATTTCACCCTTCTGGGCATCATTTTCTGGCACCTCCCGATCCCAAAGAACCTTCACCATATAATCATTTCACATGTAGACTCCTAGGTTTGCACGGAGTAACTTCAAAGTCCCCTCAATGATATCGCCTGTTGCATTTCTTCGCCTCATGATTATTCACATAGGCTGAAAATGACTTCTTATTAATGATCCCACCAAGTCAAGGGGGACGAAATTAGTGCAAGCCTATTGCATCGTAACTAACAAAGAGGATAAATGTGTTGGGAAGAGACCCGGGACTATCATAGATAATACAACGGTTGTTAGGGCTCCCCTTGTTGGCAAGACCTTTAACCGCATAATTTCCCTCCCTCTATGCATGAGTGATATCAGTGCCCTCGCCCAATATGAGCCTGAATTTCATGATAATGTAGCATAAGTACCATGGGGGTTTGGCTTGGTTGAGGAAAAAAGTTGACCAAGAGGCGTGAATCTGATTCAGCTGAGGCGATGGGGAAGTGATGGTCACGACAGATGGATAAGCCATTAAGCATGGCTCTGGATTCGGCTTCAATAGGGGTGCCCTGGACATAATTGGTGTTGAAAGAGATGAACACAGATCCTATGGTGTCTCAAACCAGCCCCCATACTCTCATAATACCTTGGGAACATGAGCCATACACATTAAGTTTGAGACCAGATCTAGGAGAGTTCTATTTAACCCACCTCTCTTGTCCTGTGTTAGGACCATTCATGGGCATATGCGTCGTCGACGTCCCTCCATGTAGAAGAGAACTGAACTCCTCCATCATGGAAGGCAATAGAACCATGAGAAAATTATAATACTTGGGGCTACCTTCATATTCTTTGTTCCTCATTTCCCAAATGACCACCAGATCGAAACACAATCCATGCCGTGAAGCTTGCGCTCCATGGGTTGATTCTTAGTTCCCTGAAACCACTGGGGGAAGAAGTCCGGTTCACTGGATTACTACCCCTGCACACCCATCTGTTGGCCTGCCATGTCCCATGAAAATTTAGCCCATTCCCTCTCAAAGAAAAGGTTTCATATTGACTCGGTGGTAGGGTTGGTGCAGAAAACGCATTGGGAGGCAATTTGGGTGCCTTTCTTCTAAATAATATCGTCTGTCGGAATGGCTCTGTTACAGATCCTCCATGCAAGAAAGTTCATCTTTGTTGCGATCTCTTTACACCAGTGGTGTCTTTCCCATGTATCATCCTTGTGTCTGATATGGATGGATTAAATGTAAGATCGTGTGCGGAAAGTTCCAGATGAAGAATCCAAAAAGACGCACTAGTGTGTGTCATCTAAAAGGGTAATATTGTCGAACATGTTAATTTTATTTGCATCCAGAGTTGTAGAAGTGAAGGTCTGGTGCATCCTCGCCTGGTTGAAAGTGATCTTTGGCATGGGGCTTCTTCACATAGGCACGCTAACGGCTATTGGTTCTTCGCATAGCCACACTAACATGGACCCCCCAATGGTTTGATCCATGACACCCCTAGCCATGGCGTTGCATGTTCCTTCTCATCACCAAGGAGTAGAGGGTACCGATTATGTAAGTCCTAGGGGTGCGGAGAAAACCCACATCATCCGAGTAGTAGGATGTTAAACTACCAAGCACCATCATCCTCAACACATAATGTTAAACTGTGGTCTCACCCTCTTCCTCGCATTTAGGGTGCCTCCAACATGGACATTCTCCACGCCCACTGGTCTCCCTGGGGATGAGATCTTCTCTCATAGGGGATGATATCCTCCTTATCGGAGTGGCATTTGTCCATGGGGAAAGGGAAACCACCCTGGTGTAAGCCCCTAGCTTTCTTGTAGGAGGAAGCATCCCTGCTCCTCCTTTCTTCTTCGGTCCCATGGACCAGGGGGAATGGACACCGGACTCCTCCTTTCTTCCGTGCCAAAACCCTCTTCCCCTGGGCTTTGTCTCCATCGGGCCTCCATTCTAGATTAAGTCCCAACCCCTTCAAGCTGCTAATCATGCATAAGCTCCTGTTTCCTCTCTGCGATGCATACCACGCGTAAGCCCCTGTTCCTCTTTGGGATGGTAACTGCGTGTAAGCCCCACTCCACTTCCCATGGACGCACCTTTCACGACATGATTGTCAAGTCTCTATTGCCTCATGTTTCTCACACCAAGAATGACTCACGTGGGATTAGAGAAAGCAGTGACCATGACATCCACCTTGGGAAGCCTAGAGTATAAGCCCCCACTTCATCTGAACTTCAAGGTATTTGATCCTTTCCAAGGCAGGGTACGTAGGAAGCCTCTCTGAGGTTCAAGCCCATCACAATCCATTGGTCCCGAACATCTTCACATCGGTTCACCAACCCCCCCATAACCCGAACTACGAGGTCTTTGATCCTTGCCATGGAATGGAATGTAGGAAGCCTCCACAAGGATCAATCCCACCACCCATTGGTTGCTCCGACCTAATTTGCGTCATTTCACCAACAACATGGGCCGACTTAGAGTGTAAGCCCCAAATTCCCCGCTGAACATTGAGGTCATTGATACTTTCCCAGGTAAGGTACGTAAGAAGCCTCCCCGAGGTTAAAGCCCAGCATCTGGTCGCTCTGACCATCTTCATGTCGGTTCCCCCCCATCCCACATGACATTAAACTGTGATACCCAATTAGTGGGAATTCATTGTTTCCCCAGTCAGCGGTAAGTCATTGCACAAAAATCCTACCCTGAACTACGTGGTCTTTGATCTTTTCCAAGGCAAGGTATGTAGTAAGCCTCCATGAGGTTCAAGCCCACTATCCACCTGGACAATAGGTCTTTATTCACATAGGTTCGCTGACTCCTACCCCGCATCCTGAACTACATGGACTTTGATCCTTGCTATGTAAGGTATGTAGGAAGCCACCATGAGGATCAATCACAACACTCATTGGTCACTCCGAACCCATTAACATTAGTTCACCCCATCCCGTATGACGTTAAACTAGGAGCCCTAATCAGGGGTAATCTGTTGTTTCCCAGTCAGCGATAAGTTGTTGTGACTCCTATTCAATTGTAAGTCATCAATATACTATTCAGTGGTAAGTCGTTGTCATTCTTATCAAGCGGTAAGTCGTTGCAACCCCACCCATCGGCAAGCCATTGAAATACCCAATCGGCGGTGAGCCGTCGTTAGATGAACTATGTGGACTTTGATTCCCCACCACAGGGACACGTAGGATGCCTCTTCAAGTCTCAAGCCCATACTATCATCATCCTCATGGAGGTTCTATCCCATTCACCATCAAATTCATTCAACTGCTCCATCATCCATCCTGATTATTACCCGGGCTGCCACATCCCGGTGGGATCATGCCACCTCATACCCCATTCCCCTCAACTGTATTCGAGAAGAAAATTAGGCATTGGCCCCAACATTGGTGTTCCATCCGGGGGTCGCACCCATCTGATCCACTCTAGTCAGTCTTCTGATCAGTCAGATCCATCTCCGCTGGACGTTAAACTTGCGGCATAGAATGTGTTAAACATGGGAAGCTGAGGAAAACCACAGATACATGCCAATGGCATATAAATTCTCCACATTCGACGTGGGATTCCTCAGTCTTCCGTGCCCTTGAGAAGCCCTATAATAAGGGATAGAAGATAGAAGCACCAGTGTCCCAATGCCCAGAAGTGCCATTGATTCCCAACGTGACTACTCCCCTGACAGGACCCCTTGGAATGTCCTGAAAGAAATGGAGTAATTAACTACTGTCCATGAAGATATGGCGTTAGGAAGAGTTTCACACACAACGTATTAAATCAATAAGGGATACCCAGACGAGGTAATGAGTTCCGAGGAGGAATCCATGGAAGGAAGAACTGACATCCCATCATCCCATTTCGATCACGGAGTAGATGTCCCTGAATAAGGAGTAGATGTTGCCTGCCTTTGGAAAGTGGGAATGCGTGTCAACAGACAACACCGCCTTCCCCCCCAAAAGAGATGCATGTGTGTGCCATGGAGAAAGTGTTGGAAACAGAAATGGTGAACCTGGCGTGAATTTCGTCTCCTTCAAATGGTGATTAGTAGCGTTCAAGGCATTAATGGATTGACATGTCATGGATCCAGCTACCCGGTTCTGGGTCCAACTAAGAAAATGGCGGGCTTGGTGTGAAACTCACCAGAAGATGGGGCAGTAAAACGTTGGACATCTTGTTCTGTGATGTTGTCAATGTGGATCCCTCTTACCAGCCATGGAAGACATGATGGCACTGGGGAATGGTTTTCAATTCCTTTTTCTTTCAACCCTGATGAGTTAATCTCCCTGATACTTAGGAATCAAGTTTCTGCTCCAGGGACTAGATCACTGCCTGCCCATTGATGCTGGGGTAGGGCAGCGTCAACACGGCTGTTCCACATGGCTTCACCTCTTCGATGACGGCCTCTACATCTACGACCATGGGGAACCCAAGCCCCCTATCCCCATCTAAGGTCATCCAAGGAAGGGTGATCAACGACCTCATGTGCCGTTATAAGGTGGAGGGCATAATCTTAACCCAGGATATGGCCCACCTGGATATGGAGGTGTCCACACCTCATCACCATTTCCACCCCCGAGGGCCGCGCAAGGAGCCATTTCTCCCCACCCCAACATACAACCATTTCAGGATCCTATCCTCAGAATTCTTTGACGACTCCATAACTAACGTAGATGAGGTAGGTGACATCCGACCCAGCCCAGTCAGGGTCCCATTCCGGTGGCTCCCAGCGAGGACTCACACATGGCCGAGTCAGCACCGCCACCCGGTCTTTTTGGAATAGGAGCAGGTAAGTTTCGTACTTGCACAACCGTCCCGGTTCGTCCGACCCGATGCTAGCATCGGGCGCAAGCTAAGGAGTATTCCTGCTAAGGGTCATCGACATCAGCAGCTACTGTGGCCTGAGCCACCACCGACACATATCCTCAGTTCCCTCCATACATAGAGCAGGGTAACTTATATCCCCGACTAGGATCAAAGACCCAACCACCCCACAAGAAGGCTGGGATGACTCTCTTGGTCGCTGGCATGAGTGGTGGTCACCGCGAGCTAACCCGCAGCGATGTGACCTAGTACGAAGGTCCTCCCCATACCACTACCATAGAGAGGGAGGGCCTTCATCACATCCAGGGTCGGTATGGAGGTATTCCCCATGTCACCCCCAATCCGAATGAAGGCCATCGCTGCAGTGGTGATACTCGGCATGGAAGCCTCTCCGATGCCTATTACACTGGGTGTGAAGTCATTTATCCTTCCCTCGAATGCCGGTGTAGGGACATTGCCCATCCGGTCTCTCTTCAACGTGGGGATCCTCCCCATGTCCTCTCAGTAGCTTTTGAAGGTCCTCCTCACCTCAGAAACCAATGGCGTGAGGGCTAGCATCACTCCACCCACACCTAACATGGAGGTCCTACCCATGTTCAACCAGACTGGTAAAAGGACCCTCCTCGTACTGAGGTCTCCAGGGAAAACAAGCTTGGAATCCCTCCGCATGATTCTTCCAGTTCAAATGGAGGTCTTACTAACTCCAGTGATACCCCTGGAGGTCCTCCCCATGTCCCCTTTGACATTTTTCCTGGTGCCCCTCGCACCTTGGCTTTCTTGTGGGGAAACCCTCTCTGCTCCATCTCCAGTGCGGCCGAAGGACCCCGTGTCAGAAATTTTCCCTGTCCCGAGGAGACACCTAGGGGCGGGAAGGTGGGTCGTCGCCGCGACAAGAAAAATTCTGAGAATGTCTGAATAGATATTAGACCAGTCTTCTTCTCATACTCTAAAGTTGAATACGACTTAGTGTGGGAACCATCCTCTCACTCATCCAAGTCAAGGGATGGGGCAGGGACGAGGCGCATCAGCCTGGTGCTCTCATAATGTGAGGCCCATCGGATTCTTGTCGACCTTTGCAGATATATCTAGGAGGATGAAGATCTGGAGACCCCATAGTTTACGACCATGAAATCATCTCCATCATCACCAGAAGCGCTCTCTACCTATACAAGAGTTCATAAAGAGCTAATCTGTGGACTAATGGCAGGAGAACATCATCACTGACTATCTCCAGTAGACCTCGCCCATGAACTATGAACAGCAGTTGTCAGTCCATCTTATCATGACGTAGCGGCCAGATTGCTACACTCTTCAGAGGACAGCCTGAGATGCAATGACTAGTCAGCTCACTCTTCGTACTCTCCTCCGGCCAGCCTTCCATCCCAGCGGTCTGCCTCAGTACCGTTGCCAATTTCTCAGCCACCCCTAGGAAATGAATGGGGAAACCAAGGGCCAAACCCTGAATCTCAGCCAATTTGCTTATGGAACATCCTCGCAGTGGGCCACTTCCTTGAAAAGTTCTGGCCAGTGGAAGCGTATAATTTTTGCGCACCAGAACCCCTCGCCCCAGAAAAGGTTGAATGTTTCCGAAAAAACCTAAGGACAACGCACTTTCACCTTTTCCATCGATGAGTGGTTTATCCTAGAAGCCAAGCGCACCAGAAAGAAATTGGCAAACAATGTCGTTTAGTTGATCTGACTGCACTCCTTGTGGCCCAGCACCCCGAGTCACCAGGTCGCCATGAGGCCCTCCAGCATCAATGCATTCAGAGAATCAAGGTACTCCGATAAATTATCAAGGAGGCCACCCCCACATAAAAATCTATGTATGGGGGTATTATGCAGCCCTCCTCTTCAGTCCTATCCGGCAACAACCCGACTCACTTGGTGACATGGAGGAAATGCCCCCAGGAAGCTTCAAATTCATCATTGTCGACATAGTGGATGAGGAGTACGAGCTAGACTTATTGATGGATACATACCCCCAAGGCTGTTCCACCACTCTTGGACCTATCAGGAAGGATTACTCACCAAAAGAGGAACCTACTAGGTCTCCCTACGTCCACTAAGGCACTGGTACTCAGCTGAAATTCTAGTAAGGGAAAAGAGCACGTCGGAGCTGCCAAGCACTCTGTCCCGTCTGCCTCAGTGCAGAAGACAAAGCAAGACCCTGAGAAGGCCGCGTTGCACTAATAACTTCCTGAGCCGAATAAGTTGGTCAACAAACTCTTGTTTGAAGACGTTGCAGAGCGATGACCGACAACGACAATCCTAGGCCAGTACAGCAGGGGTTGGATCAACTTCCCCTCGACGAGCCGCCCCTAAGAAACCTTGATCATGCTGCTCTTGCGGACAGAGCTAAAGGAAAATCTCATGGAAAGAGGTCACGGTATCTCTCTCCAAACCCTCTTTAATGGTGCGAAAATCCAAAGAATCCAGCCTGGGGTCCCCTAGCTACCCCGTAAGTCCCTCCACCAGCCGCTCCACAAGCCGCTGAGCATGCCTACCGGGTTGAAGAACCTGCCAACGTTCTCGTAGTTAGGGGCCCCTTCAAGACAAGGACCCTTGCCTAAATCATCCAATGGTGGCACTCATAGTCCACCTTGAGGCATTGGAAACGCGATACGTAGAAATCCCACCTGATGGAAAGCCGTATCTAGCATGGGTGGATGATATGTCAGCACCTCCGGGATTGGGGAGTCCCACCTTCTCCCCCTTTAATGGGACTGAGGACCTACCTCCGCACCTGGACCACTTCAACATAAGGTGTGGTCCCATATTAAGGACTCCAGTGCAGCAAGAGGCTACCACGCTCCGTTGTTTTGTTCAGACATTGGAGGGGTCGTCATTCGTCCAGTACAGTAAGCTCCTCGTCGAATCCATAACCAACTGGGAGGACCTTCACAGGAAATTTCTCTACTAGTTCAACTCTACCCCCGGAAAATGAGCATCACAGACTACTTCAAGTGAAAACAAAGGCCTGATGAGTGAGTTGCGGACCTTATCTCCCGGTGGAAGGGGCTCACATACTCCCTTAACATGCCACTAACTTAAGAGAAATTACTGACGATGTGCATAGGGAATATCAAGAAGGAACTGGTTCTTTCTTTGATCACCCAAAACCAACCTAGAGGATTTCGAGACTTTTCCGATAAGGCTCGGTGCCAGGAGGAAGCCTTGCAACATGCCATCCAGGTACGTCCGTTGCTCCCTATAATTCCAGCAAGGAGGGCTTCTAGAGCTGCGACCACTGTGGTGGACCAAATAGAATCCCCCAGGCAATTAGAATTGCTAACAGTGGCACCATCCTCGTAGCCTCGCAGAGGCCCTCCACCTCAGGTGCAGCCTCCGGCTCAGCAGGGTCCTCCTTAGAATCTTCAAGCACCTCCGCAGAATGAACCGCTACCACCCTGACAGGACAACCAGGATCCGCCTCCTCGACAGGCCCCTCCATCTCTTTATTAGGGCCAGGGTCCAGGGGCCTTGTTTCCAGACATAAGAAACTGGACCTACTCATTCAATGAGAATCAGGTTCCCGGCTATTTTAGAAGTTCCTTGGAACAAGGGATCGTGTGCTTGCCTGAGTGCAGAAGGCCAGAAGAGGCTAACCTCACTGGTTTTCCCAACTACTGCCCCTATCATCGGATGCTGTGGAATACTCTCAAGTAGTGCTATGTGTTTAAATACTGGCTTCAAGACCATGTAGATAAAAACATAGTCAGGATAGGCCCAGCCCCTGCACAATTGGGGGTGTCTTTGTATAGACAGACAGCAGTAGCGACAACAAAGGTGAGTGGCTGCAGGTATCTAACCGTAGGTACCAGAAGTATGATGACTAGATGGATTGCAAGACGGTTGTTCATACCCATGATATCATTCGTGCACGACTTAATAATCTGGAGCCTTTAGAATCCACAACCACCACTTCTATATCATCATGTCAACCGACCTCTTCCCAAAAGAGTAAGCATCGGCGGCGCAAGGGAAAGCAACGCACCCCGCCAATGCCATAGTCCTCCCAAACTCTCGGTGACTTACTGACCCCAGAGATGGGGATACCCCCCCCCCAGAATATGCCCAGTAGTGGATGACTCTTCAAGTGATAGTCAAGGGTACACTTCAGTTAATACCATAGAGTTGGTAAATCCCTATATGACTCTCGACGATGGGGAGTGCCAGGCGGACCTCCCCAACGTAACCAATAGGTGCAAACATAGGCAGAGTCGCGACCATATGGGTCAGCGGGGGCACATCAGTTGGCACCTCTATCTAGGCTGTGCATGCCAGTGAGACCAGACAATAGGCCCAGCATAGAGCTCAGCACGCGTAGCCTTTTCGTCTGCTGTCGCCAGGCCCGCCTCCACTGTCGTTTGTGCTATTGGATTAGGCAGAGCTACCTCGACCATGCCACGACAAACCTCACACTACTACAGGACAATCTCAGTCATCCAGTGCTCATCTGACAACTACTCTCTGGGCTTCGACTAGTGGGCAGCAGGACATGCCCAACACCAGCCAGCCACCGGTCCAACAAGCAGGTCCTACCATGCCTCCTATCATAGTGCCTCCTCCTACAAGTGGAATTTCACACCTGGAACAGAAATATGATGTCTTCAAGCTCCTTTCCAGCATCCCAGTGAGGGTTTCCATCCTTGCAGTTTTTTTCATGTCTTCAGATATGCGTGAGGCCCTTGCTGAGGCTTTAATAAGCCCTTCTAGTTTGAGATGGACGTAGCAGCTGCAGAAGCCTTTCAGGATGAAGCGGTCGAGAACTCTAAATGCATGGACATCATTTAATTCACTGGAGATGATAAAAGCTCTCCCATATAGGGGAACATCTGCCCAATATACATCACTGGCCAATTTAACGGCGTGGAGGTTCGCCGCTGTCTTGTTGACACAAACTATGGGATTAACCTTATCCTGACATGGACACTATGGAAGCTGGGGTTATCCGAATATGACCTGACTCCCTCTGATTTAAGAATCTAGGGATATGACAGGATAGAGGAGACCCCAGTCAGTAAGATCCATTTGAAGACCCAGTTCGGTGGCCTAGTTTCCAACTTCGAGTTTAGGGTTGTCTCCTAGGATATCTCATACAATGCATTGATGGGAAGACCATTTCTCCACCTGAACGAGGTAGTCTCCTCATCATATCACCATTGCATCAAGTACCCCCTTAATGGTCGAGTAGGTGTACTCCAAGGTGATTCATCTCCTTTCTCTTCTTGTGAAGCTCGCTACCTATATGCTAACTATTACAAGAGCAAGGACAAACAAATATAGGCACGTGAGGTTGAGCCCGACATGGTTGCAACTGACCCCTGGGTAGGTCAAGATGACACCTACATTTTCCAAATCCATCAGTTGGAGGCTACATCCCCCGACATGGGGTAATGTTTTTTTGTCTCCAGTGAAAGTGGGAATTCTGTTCCCAAGTCCATGCGACAGGGATAAATCACCTCGTACTCCTACACAAATCAGGATCAGGTGATCCCGGAGCCTCCAACCCCTATACGGTATTGGGTTGACCTCCCCCTAATAATGGATGTACGTCATACCTGTATGTTTTGCTGGGTTGTGATTAACCGACTCAAGACAACACACCACTATTTCTTTTATATCATCAAGCATGGCCTCTTGGGATGAAGGCTAGACGGGATCAGATCAACTGCCTTCATCGCTATGGATTCAGTAGCACGTGAATCTCCTGATATGTTGTCCACTGTTGTCCAGGATGGTACCAGCCTACCGTCAGGATCTTCCAACATAGAGGAAGCTTCCCCTACTGGGAATCATCCCTCTGTAAGTGAATTATATTATCTGGAGGACACTCCCCCCACCTTTGAAAAGGTTATATATGTTACGGTGGATGAACTACTACAGGTGAACCTTGGAAACAAGGCAGATTTGAGACTCACTTTGATTAGTGCCACCATGTCCCTCGGAGAGAAGAAACGGTACATGGACTTCCTTAAATAGAACCGTGATGTGTTTTCCTAGAGTCACGATGAGATTTCAGGACTAGATCCTCAGGTATACATCACCGCCTTTGTCCCCTGACAAATCATCAGGGGTTCAAGCAGCCTCCCATGAAGATGCACCCTTCTCATGGTGCCATGGTCAAGGCCAATGTTGGAAAGCTCATCAGAGCCAACTTTATCAAGGGGGTCTAGTACCCCAAGTGTCTAGCCAACATTGTGCCAGTCAGGAAGAAGAATGGTTAGATCAGATTCTCCATCAACTTCCGAGATCTCAACTGTTACTATCCGAAGGATGATTTTCCCCTTCCGATGACAGAATTGTTGATCGATGCTACGACTAGGTTCTAATCCCTTTCCTCCATGGATGGTTACTCTGGATATAATCAGATCTAAATTTCCCCCAAGGATGAAGAGTCCATAGCTTTCAGGGTGCCCTAAGGTACATTCTGTTACAAGGTTATTCCATTCGGACTAAATAATGCAGGTGCCACCTATCAACAGGCCATGCACCACATATTCAAGCCAATCCTTGGCACATTTGTGGAATTATATCTGGACGATCTCGTGGTCAAATCTTGCCAACTCTAGGACCATCTAATGGACCTTGAGAAAGTTTTTGGCTTCCTTCGTTCCCACCACCTAAAGATGAAACCTTTGAAGTGTTCCTTCGGGGTCACATCAGGGAGGTCTCTTGGATTTTTTGTCAGGTACTGGGGCATCGATATCGACCAATAGAAGATGAAGGTCATCAATTAGATGCCTCCTCAGAGAAATATTTGAGATCTTTGAGGATTCTAAGGCCACTTAGCCTACATACGATGATTCATTAAAAATCTGGAAGGCAAGTGTAAGACCGTTTCTTGGCTCATGAAGAATGGATCTGCCTACAAATGGGAGGAAGAGTGCCAGACTCCGTTCGAGGAAATCAAGTAGTATCTTCTCCAGCCTCCGGTCTTGATTCCACCTGTCTCTAAAAAACCATAGATCCTGTACGTGACTTCCCTAGAACAATCTCTAGGAACCCTTCTCTCCCAAAATAACAATGATGGGACAGAAAAAAGCCTATACTATATTAGTCATATGCTCATTGATATAGATACCAGGTATTCCCTCATCGAATGAAGCTGCCTTGCACTCGTACTTGACGTACAGAGGTTGTGACATTACCTACAACACCACGAGGTACAGCTGGTGTCTCAGGCAGACCCACTGAAGTATATTATGAACCACCCCATGTTGACCAACTATCTAGCATGGTGGGTAGTAATCCTCCAGAAGTTTGACATTAGGTTTGTTCCTCAGAATGCTATCAAGGGACAAGCATTGGAAGATTTTCTAGCTGCCCATCCAACCCCCACGGAGCAGTCCCTGGACCTGGATTTTCTCGACGAGGAAATCGTCTCGGTAGCCCATTCCATCCAATGTTAGAATATGTGATTTTATGTTTCTTCCTGGAGCCCCACCGATAGGAGGCTCAATGATCCCACACTCAACAGAGTAGGCCGGGGTATTGTCATTATTACCCCATTGCAATCCATTCTGCCATACTCATTCATGTTGTAGGAAGGCCACACCAACAACGAGGAAGAGTATCAGGCTCTAATCACTTGCCTCAAGTTAGACCTTGAGATCGATGTGCCCCATTTGAATGTGAAAAAGGATTCTGAATTAGTCATCAAGAAAATAAACAGTGGTGACATCGTCAGAAATCCTAAGCTCATATCATTGTTAGAGCGCACCCTCCAGCTAATGGCCCAGTTTCCATGTCGCTTGAAAGATACTCATGTCCCTTGATCTCAGAATGGTCGAGCCGATGCTCTATCCGGCCTGGCTACATCACTTGCAGAACCCAAGTAGGATGATTTGATCACACACATGGCACATTGGAGTGGCATTTTTGTCGTCACCCCAGATGATGACGACAACCTATGAGTAAGCCATCTTACCACTGGAGCCTCCACATCAGGACACCCAGGTCCCTCAGATGCAGTGGTGGAAGTGACCCCCAATTGGAGATTCCCCTTTGTTGAGTATCTCCAAAATGGTTACCTCCCATCTGATTGGGCTGAGGGTGAGTGAATCTGACACCGTGTGCAGTAGTATACCCTCCATAGTGGTCCCAGTCTTGAGAAGATCCTCTACAAGCGTGGGTTCGATGGTGTTCTCCTCCATTGAATCCATGGAGTCGAGATTTCTCAAGTCATGTAGGAGGTTCACACTGGTTCCTGTATGGCATAACAGAATGGGCTAAAGGTATCTCACCAGATCCGGAGATTGGGGTACTTCTATCCCTCCATGATCTCTGACTGCATCGAGTTCTCTAAGAGATGTCATGCGTGCCAAATTCATGCTAACTTCTTACATAGGCTGCCAGAACCACTCCACTCTACCAAGTACTCTTCACCATTCGTAGTGTGGGGAATCGATGTCGTGCGACAACACCCATCAAAGGCAGCTCGCCAGTGAAGGTTCATCCTGACCACCACATATTTATTTTCTAATTGGGAAGAAGAAGTTCCACTCAAAGTGGTCAAGGAATGTTCTATCATCGACTTCATGAGCTCCAATATCATCTTCTAGTTTGGAGTCCCTCATGCCATCCTCACCAACAATGACACCAACTTCAGAGTAGCTGAGATGAAGAAATTTTAGGCCAAGTACAACATCCGTTTGAACCATACCTCCCGCTATCATTCATAGGAAAATGGGGAGATTGAGGTGTTCAACAAAATCCTCTCTACCATTTTTCAGAAAATGGATGGTCATAATAAGAAGAGTTGTCCAAACAAGATCCCCAACACCCTCTAGGCTTATCAGATGATAGCTCTTAATTCCACCATGGTGACCCCATATTCCTTGGTGTATAGTGCAGAGGTCGTTCTTCCCATCGAGATCCAGCTGCATTCGTTACGTACAACAGTCTATAACCAGCAAGCACCAGACAAGGATGCTGAAATTCGTCTGGATGATTTTGAAGCACTTGAAAAGAATAGGATTCGTTCCCTTCACAATCTGGAAAGGAATCGGAGTAATATTGCAATAACCTTCAACAAAAAGGTTCGCCTCTACTCTTTCCTGCATGGATACTTGGTATTGTCCATCCGAGCACCAATAATCCTTGGTAGGAAACCACCCAAGTTGGAGCCCAAATGGAAATGACCTTACATAATTCATAGGGTTTACCCCAATGGAGCATACTCCCTGGTGACCATGGATGGTGAGCGTATAACTCCTCCCACCAATTCCATGTTTCTCAAGAGATAATTTTCCTGATCCAGATGGTCTGGCATGAACCTAAACTATTTGGTCCGACACAACCTTAAACTTTTCGGTCCAAAATTACCCTAAACTACTTCGTCCCACAAGATGTTAAACTATATGTCATCCTAGAAGACATTAAACTGCACCCTTAGAACTACGTGTGTCTTGATTCCCATATGCATAGTATATTAAGGAACACTCAAGCATTTCGTCTTGAGCCCATCCCCCAAACTTTTATCTTTCACTATACCCTTGGGTAAAGTTCTCTCGGAGGATCCTTGTATGATATGGTGTAAGATTTCTTAGACCAACTCATGCTAGGATTATAACAGTTGCACCATGTTCTCGCTCCCAATTCTTCAATCCTCCCACTTTCTCACCACATGACATTAAAATGCAAGGCCTTTAAGAACTATGTACGTCTTGATTCCCATCCTTATGGGATACGTAGGAATTCCCATACATTTCGTCTGTTGGCCATGCACAAACACCAGAATCTCCCCTCGGGTCAAGAAAAATGGTTTGGTGTAGGTTCTAGCCTCAATACACACTGAGCTCATCTCGATCCCACTATACGTCCCACTCCCCAGAGGTGTCCGCCTCTTTCACTGCCCTTCTTGACTTTAAAATTCATCAGTACAACTATGCTTCACTCACTCCTTTGATTGGGACTCCGTCATCCTTCCCATCCGGTAGGGACCCCAAATGGAAGGGATGCTAGGCCCAAGGGATCTCCTACCATTTCAGGCCAACTCCCCTAGGGATGTTGAATAAAAAATTGATAGAAGTCCCACGTTACAAATATGGTCAACATTCGATGCTCATTAGGTGTTCCCATTCCAGGTCAATATAGGGACGTTGTGTTTCGAACGTGGTCAACATCTATCCTTTGTCATTAGAGCCACCCCATGATGTCCCAAACATTGAGTTTAGTGGTTCATTCCTCCCTATTGTATATCCAAGAAATGAACTCCTATCAGGCGCTGCTAGCCACTAAACCCCTATATGGCAGGGGGTACTGAATCTGAATCCTTGTTTCCCACACCGAGCGCTGCTCACGTGGGCTTAGGTGCTGTGATGAGGTGATAATCGCAGAAGAGGTCATGTGGCTACCATTGGTCAAGACACCCAGCCTCAGGCCCCTTGGCATTTTCAGGTCCCTAGCCCAAGTTCTTATTTAGGTTTGTATGATGTGGTATGGGATTATGTCCTCATTCACATTAGTTCACTTGTGACGTTGTACACCTCCCTTGTTTGGGGTATCTTACCCCTATCTTCGTCCTCACTACAAGACATTAAACTGTGAATTGACTGGGCCTTCCCATCTGAGGCCCAGCCTCAGGCCCCTTGGCCTTTTCAGGCCCTGGCCCACGATCCTATTTAGGGTTATACGGTGTGGTATGGGATTATTTCCTCATTCACATAGGGTTACTCTCCATGCTATACACCACCCTTGTTTGGGGTATCTTACCACTCTCTTCGTCCTCACTGTAAGACGTTAAACTGTGAATTGACCAGGCCTTCCCACCTAAGGCCCAAACTCAGGCCCCTTGGCCTTTTCGAGCCCCCGTCCCAAGTTCCTATTTAGGGTTTTGCGGTGTGGTATGGGATTATGTCCTAATTCATGCTGGGTTACTCGCCGCTCCATACACATCCCTTGTTTGGGGTATCTTACCCCTCTATTCATCCTCACTGGAAGACGTTAAACTGCGAATTGACCAGGCCTTCCCATATGAGGCCCAACATCTGGCCCCTTCGACATTTCGGGCCCCCGGCCAAAGTTCATATTTAGGTTTGTATGGTGTGGTATGGGATTATTTCCTCATTCACGTCGAGTTACTCGTCGTGCCGTACACCCCCCTCATTAGGGTATCTTACCCCTATGTTCGATTCCAAAACTATGCATGGCTTGATTCCCATCCTCATGGGATATGTAGGACTGCCTGAGCATATCATCTTTGGTTACAGCCCCTTCTTGGCCCCTTGACCCACATTCCCCCAGAGAGAGGAATATATGGTGTGGTATGGGATTATTTCCTCATTCACGTCTGGTGTTGTAACAACCTTGCCATTTACCTCCTCCTCCTGAGAGTTTTACATCCCCTTGTGCTGTCCTCATCTTTTCAAACTGGCCACTCTCAAGATGAGACCATATGTCCTATTCAGTGATTCATCAATGTGCCTAAGGGTACTCTGGTTTAGTACCTGGAATGTCAGTCTCTACCCTGACATGCTTTCACCCATTTTTAGGCTTCATGTTCTCCTTCATTAGGGCTTCCATAATCATCCACACCTAAAGGGATCCCCAAATGAAATGGATTCTAGGCCTAAGGGCACTCCTACCATCATTTCCCAACATCCTCAATGGTTTCAAACAATAAATTTATACAAGTCTCATGTTTTGAATATGGTCAGCAGCCGATGCCCACTTATTTGTCCTCATTACAGGCTAACACGGTGTGGGTGCTGTGTTTCGAACACGGTCAACTGTCATGCACCATTATCTTACCAGCCCCTTTAAGTATTGAATGTTGGTTACATGATTCACATCATTGTCCACACCATAATGTCCAAGTAGAATTTTGACACTCCTGACACTAGCCCTCAGTGCACATTTTCAAGATAGGAGGACAAATCCACGATAATGGCATCATTCAAGGCTCTGCACCGACTTCCATTCTACATGGTCTGAGCTCTAAGACTATAAACTAAGATCTCTTCAAGAAATATGTGAGGCTTGATTCCCATACTCATGGGATACTTAGGAACACCCAGAAGTCTCATTTTTGGGTCCATCTCAATTGGGAGCTATTTTCTCCTACCCCTTACCCTATAACCTCTATTTTGTCCCCTTGGCCTGAGGTTTCCTTATCGGAAGTGTGTACGGTGTGGTATGGGATTATGTCCTCATCCACATCAGGTATGTTTTATTACACCATCGGTATTCCTCCTTTAGCCTCATCTCTACTACGTCTGTGCCACATGACGTTAAAATGCATGCCTGGTCGCATCACATGACCCTAAAATTTGACATTATCATCCTGGCCGCACGACGAAAAACATAATTGCATCGTGATGTCCTCACTCAAGGGGACACCGTGTTTGGTACCGGTTACATGCCATACCATTTTTCAACACCTCCATACGGCATGATTCTTGTGGCAATGTCGGGACTTGCTATCCTAGGCATGTCGCTTCACAAAAAAATCCCATTAACCTTAAAGGGAAAAAAATATACATAAAATACCGCTTTTTTTGGTGTGAGGGCTCCTTAGAACCACGTACGGATTGATTCTCATTATCATCAGATACGTAGGAATGCCCGATCACTTCCCCCATGGGCCCAGCTTAACTATCGTTTCTGGTACCTCAACCTAAAACCTTCCTGGGGAACATGTGGTGGTCAGGACCCCAGGTTCCCATTCATGTTGGGTTTTATAATTACCCCACCAGGTGTCTCTTGTGTTTCCTACCATCCATGGTTGTGCTTTATGACCATAAACTAAGACCACTCTGCGTCCTTACCGCAAGACATTAAACAACAAGATAGATCATAGAACTATGTATGACTTGATTCCCATCCTCATTGGATATGTAGAGACACCTTGGAATTTCACCTTGGGTCCAGCCCCAAGAATCATAAATATTGTTCCTCCTCATTTTCGACCCCCTAGCCTAACCCCTTGCGGGGAACCATGCAACTGTAGCTCTTCCCCGAACAAGTTCAGGATGCCCCATGATGATAGTGGGAAGCGACAGATACCTCGGCAGAGAGGTCCTATCTAAAAAGAAGGAATGATCCATGATTAGACTGATGTGCCCATCTAATTTTCTCCCACCACGGTGGAATAATTTCAAGAGTTTTGGATTCTATTCGAACAAACCATCACTCCATATTCCACGCTTTGCGTGCCTCTTATTCGGACCCCATCCTCCTTCACGTCTAAAGGAACCCCCTAACAGTATGGATACTCATCCCATGGCTTGCCTACTATCCTGGGACAACGTTCCAGAAGACTAATGGTGGACATTCCGAGTTATTCCCCATGTTTCGAACATGGTCAGTGGTCAGCCCTTGTTTTTCATCCCCATTTCAAGCTAATACAACATGGATACAATGTTTCGAACACGATCAAAAGTTATCCTTTATTGTCACGCCATCCATGCAGTGTTCCAAATCTGTGGTATTGTGATTTACATTTTCCATTCCCCTATGTTCGGATTGATTCTAATTCCCCTGAAATTACCCTACTTGTCCACTAGAGCTCACTGGGAAGACAACATGTTGATTGTTTTGAGGCCCTCTTCCTTAGTCGGACCTCCCTCTTCTCTTCTCAGAAATATGGATTGGCTGTTCAAATCTTGAAATCCTGGAGCTTGGTTGACGCTCCCATGATCAATCGAGGTAATAGTACAAACATCCCTTGTTTCTCACATTGGGTGCGACCCACGCGAGCTTAGGAATGGATTTATATCTATTTCATAATTGTGATTGAATGCGTTAAAACAAACGAACATGTAAATAAATTTATCCATAGATATAGTTAGGAATAAAATGCAGTAAGGAGAAACGAGTTTATGAGTTCGGCCAAAACAGGGCCCTTTGGGGTCATCTTCTTGGATGGATCGTTCCAGCACTGCTACATTTTGGCTGGTGGCCTCCAGGATCACTTCCCGCCCCCTGAGGACTCTCTCATCATCAGTGGAAATAAAGCATAGTTCACTGACCCTATCCAATTCTTGTGCCTGTTTAGTTTGAATTGCGGTTTTTTGGTGACCCGCTTCCACTAGTTGCTATTGGGCTTCTGCCAGCTGGGTCCTTAATTGCCCCACCAGTTCAGAACATTTTGCAATGAATATATCCTTTTCCTTCACCTGTTCTTCAAGGTGCCAGGCTTCTTGTTCTGCCCTTAGGAATGCTTGGGTACTCCTTGACCCCTCCTGACACTGGGCAACGTCGGAGCATCAACTGATCTCTCACAGATTCTCAGCCATGTAGTCGCAGACCATCGAATGAAGGCATTGAGCATCCACCCCTCCAGCATAGAGAAAGCACAGCTGGGTGTGGATTAATCCCATCCGCTTTAGCCATTCCTTTTGAGGCTAACCGAGAAAGTGCTTGATGCAATTCCACCCATTGGGTCACATCATCTGGCTCTCCTCATCCACCTCCGAGTCTGAAACATCAATTTTCTCAGTGTATGCGGGCCGATAGTCGGGGGAATCATCCAACAGGATAGCAGTAGGGTCCTCTTCGAGTGTTCCTCCCAAGGGGCTTGGCTCTTCAACACTGAGGCGACCTTTCTCTCTTGCCTCTGTCCGAGTATTTTCTTCGTCAACTTCCGACCCTGCCCCAACATTGGTACCGTTGATATCCGCAGCCCTTTTCTCACCGAGTGTCGAGGTCGGCTCATTTTGAGAAGTGTGGGATGACACATTTGTAGTTGAATCAATTGCGGATGACCTCGGTTCGGCAGCTCGACGAGCCTCCAAGGTTGTGATTACTACACAAACAATGAACACCCTGATCAACTGATCTCTCCAACGGTGAATACCAGCATTGACGTAATGAAATTACAGGAGCCCAAATCATCAGACTTTGGCATTCAAGCTGCTACAGGAGCTGTCATTATGGGGGATCCCTCAGCGCTCGTCGGCTCAATAATGGGCATCAGCTCCCCACCTTGTTCTACTGACGCCTCCTCTCATTCGAATGGAGACCCTTGGTCAGCGCCCATATGATCCTGACCATGAAAAGGAGACATGATTGAGGGATACAAAAAATGATGAGGGGAAAAGATATATGAGGGCTGAGACGTACCTCAAGCAGCTCAGTTATATCTACATCAGAGCTGATGATCTCTCCAATCTCCTATAGACTACCTTTGTGGAACGCCCCCTAAGACCCCCACCTTCAGGCTCATCTTCTTCTTCACCTCCTCCTTCACCTTCTCATTCTTCCTTCTCTTCCATCTAAGTGCCCTCTAGCACATCATCACTGTCATCATCCTCTAACGACATCTTTTCTGGATCATGCTCCAGGTCGAGCATTACATTCAAAAAGAAAGATGTATCCTCATGCTGACCTCATTGGTGTTCATAAACGTTCATGGATGTCAGATACACATGCCGAAAATGAAAGTTTACCCTTTTGATAACCTGAATGAGTCTGACCTCCGGTAGCTGGATTCCATCTTGTACTGTCCTTTTCCAAAGAGCTTCAGTACCCATCGATTGTCACAGGGTCATCCCGGCTGACCACATAGCCGGGAAGATTGCATCATTGGAAGGTTGAAGCAGATACCTTATCTTCTTCCCTGGGAGTTCCATGGCCACTACATGAGCCCCTCTCCCCCTAGGTGACTAGGGCCCGGCCACGCCACGCAATGTCCCCGCTACTGAAGTCATGTCCTGTGCGGGCCCAGTTGCCCGACATGCTTCCAACCATTCCCACCCAACAACACCCTATCTGCTCTGTCGCTGCCCATGTTCTACACTGTCTCCTTTGAGTTGTTGGACCTGCTTCCGCAAAATCCCTTCAGGGTATGATGTGGCTTAATGCTCAGAATATTCGGTTGAGAGGCCAGCATCAACCCCAGTGGTAGGAAAGGTGATAACATTCCCAGAGACTTAGGTCATGAACATCAGCCACATTTGGAGAAGAATACATGGGTTCCTTTCCTCCCAAACATATGTCTGCACCTTCTTCGGCATCCGCTGAAGACGTCCAAACTGTCTGGAAAACTTGAATTGCACGTAGGACTTGAAAAATATCTTCCCATCAATTTGGTCCATGAGCACCCCACCTCTAAATCTCTTGAATTATTCCCTTTGCTATAGTGAGCCTTGCCCGTCACTATCATCTGTCCAGTTGGGGTAGGGAATGGGATGAAAGTGAATTTGGCATGATTGCCGATTCTGATCCTTACTCCCTCATCATTGAGGGTTAACAGCATGACCCCGACGATGTTCAACAAGTAAGGTCACATGCCATTACATGGAGGACTAATGGAATTTAGGAAGGTATACCCGCCACAATGGGCCGCGACCCAGTGATAAAAGATCTGTAAGGGGCCACAGATCCTCCTCAGTTACCCTCCTCTTGAAATGGGTTTCAAAATAGCGTAATGACGAGCCAACACTAGGACTCCCAGATTTAATCTTTGATTGGAGGCCATGATGTTGTCCATCACGAGGGTCACTGGATGAACCCCCATCCTTGCATCCCTCACCGGAAGGAACCATCCACTCAGGAATGCGGAAAGAAACCCGTCATACCACAAGTTCAGGTCTTGACTCTCGTTTATGATGAAGCCCCATGATTGATAGTCCCCCGCCTCCAGGACCCTCCAGTATGATCCTCTCTTGCTCTTCTGCGCCGTGGTTAGACACCGTCTCCCTTGCCCCGAAATCACGACATCCGGATCTTTTTGCAGGAACAATCTAAACAATTTCTTGTAAGAAATGTCCTTCAAGAAATCCTTGACACACAACCTATTCTTAGCTATCTCCAGCAGGTGTCGTGTCAAAATAGGGGTTCAAGATCCATCTCCCCAGACATTCTTTGGTGGGACAAATTCATCGTACTAGTGCCCATCCAAAGGGATACCCCCAATGCAATGAATGTCCCAAAGGCTGATGCCAACTTCCCCATGATGAAGATGAAATGTATTGGTATTGGGGAACCATCAAGTAAACAAAAATGAAATGAGCTCATGCTGGCGATAGAAGTGAAACTGCGACATCCACACCGCCTTGAACAAAACCGATGTTCCACAGTTCGACCCCAAACTAGTCGCATGTCTGGTGAACCCAAAACGTCCCGACCCACTCACTTGTGAAATTGCCTCCAGACCATAGGTCCTAATCCTACATCTAGCCTTTTGTCTTGTCAGTAACAATCTGATGGAATGTGCTTCCATAAAGGGCTGTAGATTTTTCAGAAATAGGGTCACTCACCGAGATGGTCCTAGTCCTATGATTCAGGATGTAAACGTCCATGTGTATGGATTCTCTAGCAGGATGGCTATGGTAGGTGATGTTATAACGTGGTAGGTCAACCTCATGGGTCACCCATGACCGCGGTGTGTTGACCTCAAATCTTGGAAATGGTACCTCATCTAAGAAATCAACGTCCCATATCGGATGGTTAGAATACTATGAATACTCCTTCTGTGCTGTGGTAAACATGTTAAAGAGATTATTGTTTTTGGATATGATTCTTCAGGAGCCATAAATGTCGGGGTTGGTGAACATATCAGCCCTTAGAGTAGAGGATGCAGCTTCCCTCTCAATGTCAGCCTGATTGGTGGCCATCTCCTATCGTCGAGGATCTTAGAAGTCGGCACGGAGAAACAACTGCTAGCATGAAAAATCACTGGCTGGAGGGGAAAATCAGCGGTTGGCATGAAGAATCAGAAGCTGGCGTAGAAAATCTTGAGTTGGCGCGTAAAACGGTGACTGAACTTGTCAAATAACGAGAAATATAAGCATTTTTTTCATAGGCGTAGGAATTATTTTTCACACATGAGAACTCCAGGCTTATCGCGCAAGAAAATCCATACAAAATGAGGGACCCACATGGGCTTTTTATAATCCCAATGATGGGTTTTATCACCCATGCAAACAGTGGATTGGGCACTCTAGACAGGTTTTATGCCTCCACCCCCCCCCCCACCCACACACCACCTCCACGGTTTTAAGCTAGCATGGTCCCCAGGGGGTCTCGTTTCAGCGTTTCCTGCAAACTCCGACCTTTATGGCCCCTCACCGGTCTGATTCGGAGGGGAGACATTTCTAGACGCCGAGAAATGCTCAAGGGATGAGGATGGTTTGGGCATTACAAAGTGAAGTCATATTTGGAACCAGCGATCTATTCCGGGGGGGGGGGGGAATGAAAACAATATTCATTTGTGTGAAAAAAAATATGTCCCACTAATAAAACTCTGGGATTCGAAGATTTTTCCGCACGGGCATGGAACTTCTCGTGCCGCACGGTTGATTTACGCGCTGCCGACACCAGGTGCGCAATATTTTGGACCTCTATGAAAAAGAATCTGAACCATCTCCCATGCACAAAATTCCTCTCTCGTGTACAAAAAAATATAGATCTCAGGTACTGAATGTTTCATGCCAGGTCACAAGGGGGTCCTCCTTTGCGTGCGACTACTCGGGCTTGATCTTTGTCTGAATCCCCTCTAGCCCTTTCCCCCACACACAATTCTTTCCTATTGTGTGTGATCTGTTCTTTGGTGTGTAATTCCTTTTGTGCACCATCCCAGGCCTTTTTATGAGTTCACCCCAATTGTGTGTCGGCCCGACCATTTTTTCGGGCACTCTCTAATTGTGCGTCAGCCTGACCTTTTTCGCGCGCGCAACCCAATTGAGCGCCAACCCGACCTTTTCCACGCGTGCCCCCCAATTGCGTGTCGGCCCACCCCATTTCACGCCCACCACTCAACTGCGTGCCGGCCCGACTCTTTTTCACACAACAACCCCTTTTGCATACAATCCTCTTGCCTTGTGCGCCCATGATATCCCCTTTCCGGGCATCATCTTCAGGCGCCTCTTGCGCCCAAATCACCTTCACCATATACTCATTTCCCATAAAACCTCCTAGGTTCACATGGAGTAACTTTAAAGTCCCCTGGATGATATCTCCCATTACATTTCTTCGCCTCATGCTTCTTCTCATAGGAACACTAACGACTATGGATTCTTCGCATAACCACACTAACATGCACCCCCAATGGTTCGCTCCATGACACCCCCTAGTCACAACGTTTCTTTTCCCTTCTCTTCACCAGGGAGGAGAGGGTACTTGTTATTTAAATCCAAGGGGTGTGGATAAAACCCACCTTGTCCGACTTGCAGGACGTTAAACTGCCAAGCACCATCATCCTCAGCACATGACGTTAAACTATGGCCTCACCCCATGCCTCGCATGCGGGGTGCCCCACCATTGACATTTTCCATGCCCACTAGTCTCTACGGGGAGGAGAGCTTTCCTCACAGGGGATGATATCCTCTTTATCGGAGTGGTGTTTGTCCATGGGGAAAGGGAAACCACCCTGGTGTAGGTCCTAGCTTTCTTGTAGGAGGCAGTATCCCTGATCCTCCTTTGTTCTTCGGTCCCAAGGACTAGGGGATAATGGACACCAGACCCATCCTTTCATCAGTTCCAAAACCCTCTTCCACTGGGATTTTTCTCTATCAGGCCTCCATCCTTGAGTAAGTCCGAACCTCTTCGGGCTTCTAACCATGAATAAGAGCTTGTTTCCTCTCTAGGCTGTGAACCACGCATAATCCCCTGTTTCCTCTTTGGGCTTCTAACTGCGTGTAAGCCCCACTCCACTTCCCACAGATGCACCTTTCTCGACGTGATTGTTAGGTCTCTATTGCCTCTTGTTTCTCACACCGAGCATGACCCACATGGTCTTAGAGCATGCATCGACCATGACATCAACCTTGGGAAACCTAGAGTATAATCCCCCACTCCATCTGAACTATGAGGTCTTTGATCCTTACCAAGGCAGGGTACATAGGAAGCCTCCCTGAGGTTCAATCCCATCACCATCCATTGTTCCCGACCATCTTCACGTCAGTTCACCAATCCCCCCCCCCATAACCAGAACTACGGGGTCTTTAATCCTTACTATGGTAAGGAAATTTGGAATCCCTCACATGGTTCAAGCCCACCACCCTATGGTCGCTCTGACCACATTCATGTCGTTTCACCAACTCTTTGGGCCACCTTAGAGTGTAGTCCCCAAATGCCCCCATGAACTACAAGGTCTTTGATCCTTTCTAATGCATGGTACGTAGGAAGCCTCCCTAAGGTTGATGCTCAGTATCTGGTCATGTAGACCATATTCAAGTCGGTTCACCTCCATCTCGCATGATGTTAAACTGTGATCCCCAATCAGTGGTAAGCTGTTGTTTCCCTAGTTAGTGGTAAGTCGTTGGCAATAATCCTACCCTAAACTACGTGGTCTTTGATATCTTCCAAGGAAATGTACGTAGAAATCCTCCATGAGGTTCAAGTCCACCATCCACCTAGACCCTAGGTCCTTATTCATGTCAGTTTGCTGAATCCTACCCTATATCCTGAACTATGTGGACTTATATCCTTTCTATGTAAGGTACGTAGGAAGCCTCCATGAGGTTCAATCCCAACACCCATTGGTCGCTCAGACCCCATTCATGTCAGTTAACCCCCGTCCCACATGACGTTAAACTTTGATACCTAATCAGCAGTAAGCCGTTGTTTCCCCAGTCATCAGTAAGCCGTTGTGACTCCTATTCAATGGTAAGCCATCGTGATCCTATTCAGTGGTAAGCCATTGACATTCTTATCCAGCGGTAAGCCGTTGCAACCCCACCCAGCGGCAAGCCATTGAAATCCCCAATCGGTGGTAAGTCGTCATGATATGAACTATGTGGAAATTGATTCCCTACCACAGGGATACGTAGGAAACCTCTTCAAGGCTCAATCCCATACTATCATCATCCTTATGGTGGTTCCATCTCATTCACCATCACCTTTATTCAACCGCTCCATCATCTATCCTGATTCTTACTTGGGCCGCCACATCCCGGTGGGATCATGCCACCTCATACCACATTCCCCTCAACAACAACCGGGAAGTCAACCACATATTTTCCCCAACATCGGTGTTCCCTCCGGGGGTTTCACCCATCTGATCCTCTCTAGTTAGTGTTCTGATCAGTTGGATCCGTCTCTACTGGATGTTAAACATTCAGCATACCCTCTGTTAAACATGAGAAGTTGAGGAAAACCTTAGGTACATGCCAATGTATTATAAATTCACCACATTAGACATGGGATACCTCGGGATTCTACACACTCTTTAATCCCTTTAATAAGGGATAGAAGATAGACGTGCCAGTGTCCCAATGCCCAGACGAACCAGTAATGCCCAACGTGACTACTCCCCTGACCGAAGGTTGCTGCCCTGATCGGGCCCCTTGGAATATCCTGATAGAGGCGGTGTAATTAAATGGATTCCATGAAGATATGGCTCTAGTAAAAGTTTCACGAAAAACGTATTAAATCTCAAAGGGAGACCAGACTAGGTAATGAGTTCTGAGGAGGAATCTGTGGAAGTAAGAACCGACATTCCATCATCCTGTTTTGATCAACGAGCAGACGTCCCTGAATAATGAGTGGATGCCACCCACCTTTGGAAAGTGGGAATGTTGGGAAACAGACAATGCCATCATCCCCCCAAAAGAGATAGACATGTGTGCCCCGTCGAAAGCGTCAGAAACAATGCGTACATACGGCTTTCCATCTCTACGTTGTGGTGTAGTCTGTTATTCATACTATTCTTTATTTGGATGGGTATAATAATGTGTATAACTGATGTAAATAACATATATAACATGTTTATGATTCTATATATATGATATAGAAAACAATTACATATTATTTCACCATCAATATAATGATATAGTCACTCGTGCGTACATACGGATTATCGTCTCCACAACGGGATGAGATTCAATCCCACATTCACCATTCAACAAAGATTATAAAAATATATATTATTAATATGTATGTAATATATGAAATAATAATGCTTGTGGAGATATATATTTATGTATGTGTGTCCTTACATATATCTTATTCACTTACATCTGTTCAATAAGATATAAAAATGGAAACAACGTTTATGCGTACGTACAACCTACCGTCTCCATAAATGGTGTCTTCCATTTCATATATCTATATATTATAAATATTTATATTCTAAATATATATGATATATAAATCAAGGTTTATATTCTGGAATTATTTAAATCATAATCTAAATGATACGGTCAAGAATAACAAGTTAAAACACGTGCGATAAAGAAAGCGATTATTAACCAAAATGATAGTTTAACATGGAAATCATTATTAAATGGGTAGTATAATGTCATAAATGAATCATGTATGAAATATTAAATATGAATATGGTTCGAGTATAATTTTATAACATACTATGGTCATTATACAGGAGGTTAAAGGTACCCTCAACCAAAGGAAAGTGCATGGTAAAGGTTAATTCCTCAATCTCATTATTATTCAAGATTGTTTATACTAGGAACTATTTAGGATCCATGTCCATGTTTCAAAAAATAGATCAAAGGGATTATTTTTATGGTACTCTTTTATTAGAAAATCATTTTAGATATCTTAACTATTTATTCTTTTAAATCATTCTCATTAATGTTCATGTTTTGAAAATTTATTTTTAAGGATTTATTTATATGGACATGAATGTTTTTAAAATGTTAATTCCATTCAAAAATTTCAGAGTGCTATGGGACAATTTGATTCAATAATGTATTTAAATTACATCCTTTCTAAATTGCGTCACTTATAAATGTTTTCATGAAAAAGGGATATTTCTCTCAAAGAGTTTTACAAAACCTTTTCATCTATGTCAATATCCTTTAATGGATTTTAAACTTGTTTGAAGTTGATTTATTATGATACAAATCTTCCATATTATGTTGATGGTTTTGTGATATATTTGACTATGGATGTTTTATTTTTATACCATTCATAGTTTAAGGTTAATTTATTGACATTTAATATGCTAGTTCTAATATGAATATTTATTTAATGTTTCAACCTTTTTATATGAGGAATGTATTGGATATAGTAAGTAACTGGTGGAGCTTGCTATAGCTCCTCGATGTATCATTAGTTCTCATGAGACAATTAAGTGTAGAATTGGCCAATGCCTTTACCAAATTGATATATGGTTTTGGCCGAGCCCTTAATCATTTTTAGACGTCTTGGTCGAGGCCTTGAAAAAATGTTTCTGAAATTCTAGCATTATACATTCTCTCATTATGAAAATTATATTGATTGTTCTTGTTGTTATTTTACTAGTAGAATAACCATGACTATGTTTCCTTATGGCATTATTTACTCATCTCATATTTCTTCCATAAAATTTTCATGTTTATCATTTGTAAAGGCATGTGTTTTCAATTATTCACCATGCCTATTTTTTATGTTATCTTCCACTAAATTTTTTACCCTTACTAAGAATCTGAGCTCACCCCTATCTTCTATTTTATTTTCCAAGAATTTCCAAGAAGTGTAATATGATTGATATGAAAGGTTAAGCTAAAAGAGATTAATGGAGTTATAAAAGAACAATCTATGCTGTATTTTAAGTTTGAAATTATAATGTGATGTTGATGTATGTAGTATATTTCTAAGACTTCTAAAATGATCGGGCTTTTGGGACACGATTTCCTTGTCGCATGTCAATGTATTAAAATAATGCACCAACTCTGGGATTCTGGGATCAGGGCGTTATAGTTGGTATCATGGGAAGTTTAGCAACAACCTTGGAAATAGACTTAGGAAATCTTTGATCAGAGAACATTACCCTAAGATAGATTTTGAGGATTAGAATATAAGAACATACTAAAATTTTGGTAATGTATAGATTTAGTGAATTTTCCAAGAAATATGTCTATGTCTAGATATGAGTAGGTAGAGGCTTCTCTGGAACAGATGTATCTAGGAGTGAAAACTCTGACAAGGAGTTTCGGCTTGACCAGGGGTATCCTAGTACACGACAACGGGCCTTACTGCACTCTTGGTTATGAAAATCCTAGGGGATATGCTTAGGATAATTTACATTTTCATTACAAGCCATTATCAAGGATTCATGAGTAAATACTTACTCAATGAAAACATTTTATGAATATAGATTATATAAATAAAATTTTCAACTTACATTGGGTATTTTAAAAGTTTGGAATTATACATTGATATTCATAAACTAACCTAGTGTATGTCATTTTTTAGAAATGGGGACTAGTAGAAGGAATGAGAATTCCAGTAATACGAATGATCAAAAGATTTAGAATGATCATATCTTTCATGGTATTAAGCCAAAATTTAAAAAGTAAAATAGTCTCCCATGTATTCCCATCATGTGAATAAATAGTATCATTTGTTAATAAGATAAGTAAAGAATTCATTGAGTCATGTGGATTTGAAGGGAAGCAAGAGAAGAAAGGGATGTAAGAGAGAAAAACGGATAATGGGAAGATGTGAAAGAAGGATTTTCCCATATGTGATAACTATGGAAAGAATCACCATGGTAAATTCTTGAAGGGAATGGGAATTTTTTATATGTGTGGGGAGAAAGGACACCAAGTATGTGATTTAAAGGTTATGAAAAAGGTTTCAAATGTACAATGTTTCATCTACAAGGAGTTGGGACACTACGCGAATCAATGTCCAAATCATCAAAGTATTCCCCAAATGCTGCTATTGGATAATAGTCATCTTATGATACTACCGAATATGAAGAGGAATGATTAGAGTTTTTATGTTGTTATTAAAGTATCATGTCATTTGAGTATTGTATTAATGATGTACATGTTATATGATTGAAAGTTAGTTTTTATTACTATCTAAAAGAGAGAAAGTAAAAAAATGAACATCTCTACAAGGAGGACGAATGTAATGAAGTCCAAGGGCATCCCCTTGCCACACAGTAAAACACTCAAGGGGAAGAGAATGCAGGCTATCATAGAACGTAAGTGACTCCTCCTGTCTTCCCAAATGAGCAAGTGAATCTACCACAAAGTTAGATTCCCTCAAACAATGATGAATAATCCTTCCATGATTGGTCTCTACCTTGCACCTTCAGATGAGATATATCAATTCCCAAGGTATCTCATGGCTTCCCTATAACGCCTTAACCAGAAACTCAGAATCTAACTCCACCTCTATCACCTATAATCCTCTTCACCTACAAACCATCAAGCCAGAAAGAAGAGACCGAACCTCCTCTCCCAAAGAGTTTCCTAGACCATAAAATGCACTAAAAAAAGAAGAACAGAGCCCCATCAGTCCTGCAACAAACCACCGCCCTCATGACACCCTCCTTGATGGAACCATCAATGTTCAGCTTCAAACTATAGCTCGGAGGCTGCCACGTCACCCAATATCCTATCCATCTATGCTGTATGCAGGGACGATTAATAAGATTGAAAATTGTAACTAAGGAGAGACCACCTTTGACAAGTTAGGCCAATTCCACAATGAGAGACTTAATCTGAAACTGGATAGAAAACAAATATCTTTTCGATCCTATGCTAACTTGATTTCATGCCTCCCAAATGAACCAACAAATAGCAACCAGAATGATAATCCTTATAGTCCATTCCATTGTTGTGTTTTCAGTACCGGAGATCCAAACTGACATAATAACCTAGGGGGGCTGGGACTCACCATCAGGGAATGCAGGATGAGTGGAGAGTGACCAAAGATAAGAGGCCCATTTCCCTTGGAAAAATATGTGGCCCATCGTTTCTGACCTCGGATGCTCACAATAGTAACATCATGAAACCATGAAGACCCCTTTTTTCTATATATTTCCCCCCCATCAGTATTGATATAATTTTGATCCTCCACACCAAGAAGTTCATTCTCATTAGTATCTCCTTGCACCAAGAAACTGGTCCCCATTCCTCTATAGAGCGATCTCTCTGAAGGATTCTCCTGTAGTCACAGACATTATACCTAGCAGGGCATACTTCTGTAAAACAACACAAATCAGAATCATCACTCATAACAATGCCTTCAAATAGGTTTAACTAGTGTAATTTAGTGTTTCATGGATAAAATCATACATGTCACTTGCTTCCCTAAAAGAAATATGAGGATATGGGAAACCAGAAAAAGCAAGCCTTTCACCAGCCTGGTTATCCTCCCAGTAGTTTATTTCCTCCCAACCTACAACCCACCGAATGTAGCAAGACATGTTCTCCATGTGTGAATCATTCACATAGCTAGTCTAGTCGCGCCCTATATGTTATACTCCCCATTCCATCCATACCGCATTCTGAAAAATCTCACCCAAAGGGTCTCCCCAAAAATGACTTCCCAGGCTAATCGAGCTTGTAATCCTAGGATGGTGTCCTGAATATCACGAAGACCAACACCGCCTTCATACACTAGATGATCCATCCGCTTCCATGATTCCCAATAACACTGCACTTCCATTTTATAATCCCATATAAAATTAGTAAGAATACATTACATTTTTTCCACAGTACCTTTCAGTGGTTTGATTACAGAGAAGATATGCATGGTAATGGATATAAGAACACTATTAATGAGCATAACCCGTCCTCCAAATGACAATAACTTGTTCTTACAATTGATAATCCTTCCCCAAAGAGAATCAAGATTATCATTAAAATGAATTTTCTTGATTCAGCCACAATAAATTAGTACCCCAAGTACAAAATAGGAAGTTGTTTTTACTTTCAAACTAGGATCCCCTGAATAAACTTAAATCTTCATCCGGGGAATTTATCCAAAATAAACATGTGACTCTTCGAAGGTTTGATAGATTGTCCAGTAAACCTGCCATATCTGGACATGATGTCTCTAAGATGCTTAAAAGATCTACTACTTACATTCATAAGAATAAATATATCATTACAAAACTTCAAGTGTGAGATGTTCCCTGTATTCCTTCTTCCATAGAACTATTTCAACTTTCCCTCTGTTAAGCTTCTAACCAAATTCTTGGACAATGCATCCTAAGCAAGGAAAAAATCAGTTGGAGATAGTGGATCACCCTGTAGAACACCTCGAATGGTTTCAAAGAAACCAAAACACTTCCCCATCAAAGAAACCGAAAGTCAGGGCAAGGAATAACACCTGAAACAAATATCGCAAAAATGTTCCTGAAGACCGAACCCCATCATAACACGAATGATAAAACACTATTCCATTCTATCGTAAGCCTTATTCATGTAAACTTGGAAAATGATATTAGATCCCACTGTACATTTGTTGATGTCATGTTCCAACTCACTAGCAATTCCAACCACCCCTTGAATGCTTTGACTGTGTATAAAACCATGTTGCTCTATTGAGATCACCTTGGGAATAATTCTGGAAAGTCTCCTACCAATAATCATGGACAAAATCTTATAAGATACAATGTAGAGAAAAATGGTCCAGAAGTGATTAAAGAGAATAGGGTCCTTGATATTTGGGACAAGAACCACCCTTGATGAAGACACACCCTTGATCAAAGATCCACCACCAAAGAAATAGTGTATCGCGTTCACAACATGTGAGCCCATGACATCCCAGACCGAACTGAAAAAGGAAGCCAGAAAACTGTCTGGGTAGGGAGCACTCTCCTTTAGTATACTCATCAATGCTTCCCTGACCTCATTATCCTAAGGAATAGAGGAGAGACAAGAATTATCCATTTAATTCACTAGAAGAGGAAGACAATTCAAGAATTCGGGACAATCCAAAGAATCCCTCTAAAAACTCAGAGTAGTCCCCCCATCCACGAGACCCTCAAAGTGCTTCAAACCCATATTCCCAACAATATTCACATCAGACGTGTAGGACCCATCCTCCAGTTATAGATTGATCTTCCTGCTTCCCTACTCTTTAATGCAGGTCTAAAAGAAGGCATTATTTCGATCTCCTTCTCTTAACCATCTATCCCGAGACCGCTGTTTGTAGACTCTCTTAATCTACAAAAGTTTTTCAGCAAGGAAAACCTTCTTATCAGATAAAATAATAAATCATTTATCATACCATGAAGTCTAGAGGGATTATTCCAATCTTCCCACCTCATCTTTCATGCTAGCCACCCCATTTGAAATATTTGGTTGATTGGTAATTCCTCCTCTAATATCCTATTTAAGACGTTTGAGATGATTCCCCAACCCTCCCTAGGACCATATTCCTTCCTCCTTATGCAAAGAAACTTTCAGAAGTTACATGAACGCAGGATCATGATGCCATTCACTAGAGTAATGAAAAGACATTCCAATAACCACTTCACGTCTGACTACAATTAGAAGGGTAGCATGATCGAAGAGTATATGTGTAAGATGCATGATCATGGTTCTTGAAAAAATATCCAAACCTTGCATGTTTATGAGACATTTGTCCAGCTGACTCTATATGTGATCAGAACCTTTACGGTTGTTGCACCATGTATATTTAGATCCCATGAAGGCCAAATCCAACAAACCTGTGTGCATCATGCACTCTTGAAACTCCAGAATACTCTCCTAGATAAACCCAGATCCTCATCTTTTTTCGGAAAAATCCGCAATGGCATTGAAATCCCCTCCCACAAACCATGGAAGGGAACCTATTTGCATTGCCTCCAGGTGACTCCATAGTTCCCTTCTTCCATTAGCCACAGTACTTGCGTAGACAAATGAGAAAATAAGTCTAGATCCACCAACATCAAACCTTCTTTCAATACACTGAGGCATAATATTCATAACTTCCACCGAGATGTTGCTTTTCCATCCAATCCAAATCTATGAATTGAAAGAACCTCTATGCAAAGAATTTGGAAATCTTATATTCTTAAAAATCCCTAATAATTTTCATGGGTCTTACTTTGGTTCCAAAATCACTAGCAAATACACCATAGACTTCCTGCCTTATGATGCCAAGTAAGCACGCTTGGCTTGAGCTCCAAGGCCGCATGCATTGCAGATAATGAGTGAAAACATTACAACGAGCCCTTAAGGACCTTCTGATATGAAGAAAGAGATAACTGAGAAGGTGCAAAAATACCTTTCTCTTTAGCATTAGAGTGGGTAATTGGTATAAGAAAACCATCTTCACAGTTGCTTCATTTTGGAGAAAGAATCACCTTCTTAAAAAAACTACTTGAATCCTCCAAGTGAGGCTTGCTTCCTGACGAAAGATAATCCATGAAACCTGCCCCCAACTCTCCTGGATCTATGGAAAACATAAGTCATTGTTGAGGTGAAAAACGAGACACCATCAATTCTTTTTCAACACCTTTCGACATTCCAATCTTCTCCTTCACTCCATATGAGGGAAATGTAAGGATACTCACCAAGGACATTTGAATCATCTCTGGAAACAGTTGAGAGGAGATACCGATAGGAGATGAAGGAAGAGACAACGATCTAAACGGGCTACCCAATGAAAAATCCATGCAAACCTCTGTATCCTGCTGAGAAATGTTCCTCACGTGGTGGAAAGGGGACCTCTCCTAGACGTCCAGTCCAGGTGACCAGGAAATAAGGTCCATAAGCTTCGAGGAAGAAGCTGACCACATACTAACCATGTCAGTTGCATTTTCCCCACCCACTGTCTCTGTTGTGCAAAGACCACCAGAATGGTTTGAAATTGAAAAAGAATGAGGGATAACGGTTATCACTTCCATCTCCTTTCTTTCTGAGGTAGGCGAGTTCTGACCTGAATCATCAACCGGACCTCGTCAGGAATAATCCACAACTTCTCGCCATCTCTGATAAGAATTCTCTAGATGACCAAGCAAACCACAACCAACGTAAAACTGTAGAACCAGGTGATATAAGATTCTCTGCCTCTATGAAAAACCATATTTGGACTCAATCAAAACCATGGAAGGCCGCTTCACCGCTAAATCCCTCTCAACACAAATGTGGGGGTTATAGGAGCTTGAAGACACCTGGTGTTCTCATCAGCACAAAGACACAAAAAAATGAAGTTTCCCAAATCCTTTAGAATTGACTGGTTATGAAAAGGTAGAGGTAAGCCTGTTAGAGATAACCACTCCGCATCCGAAGATGACTCCCGCCCACAGTGACAATCCCAGGACCACCTCGCCAAAGAAAAGCGCCATGATCCACAGTTCCTGGACCCCCCCATCTAAGCCTTAACATAATATTCTCTAGAAGAAAGATGAATGAAAAAAAGGAAACCCTCAATAATTTTGAAACCGCCATTGGAAGAGACAAACCCCAAGAGTCTACAAAGTTTCAGAAACAACTCAAAGTGGGTTTGTTGCTTCCAAAATGAGCCACCAGAGAAAGATCGTGAAAAGAGGCCACCTCCCATAGCTCTTAAGCAAAAAAAATCCCCACAAGAACCCCATCCACCTGCTAAGGGGTATGACTCTCCACCTCAATCAGTGGGATATTAGGTAAGGCCTCAGAGGATGAGGAAGAATGACCTTCAATATAGACCCTGGGAGCCACTCCCAACAGAACATCCTTGATAGTATCCTTAAGGAGAACCCCATCCCCAGCACTTTCCATTCCGTATTTTGAAACCAGAATGGTTGTCGCCACTGAAGAAACTCCCACAGGAATGTTTGTCGCCACTGGTTGAAACATATTGATCTCCCTTCTCATTTTTTCACAAGAGTGTCCCTGTACATGTTATATGAATTATAGAGTATATAAGGATTGTAATGCAGTACTATTTCATTAAGGAAGTGACATTGTGTGGAACCATGAAAAGTGACTCAATAGTTGGATAAATTTTGTTGGATAATATATGGTTGAGAGAACGATAAACCATAACATGGTTTCAATACTGAGGTAGTGATTTTGGAATAATATTTGATTTATTTTGATAAATTATATTAGATATTCTTGACTACCATGAAACTGATTAATGATTTGTATATTCCATCATTTTTGGAGTTTACAACATTTTTGGATATAAGGAGTATATCCAGTAGTCTATAAGTAATAAGGGAGAATGAATGTAATCAAAATGGTTTTATGGTAATTCAGGGTGTTACTGTGATTTAAAATAATACATGATAAAGGTATTCACACATTATTAGGTGGCCAAAAGTATCTTCATTGTGTTTACCATCGTTATAAATTTATGACTGTGAGTTTGGACAAAAAAATTGGATAAGTCTAAAGGTTGGAATGAATTAAGTTAAAAATTACATACTGTTGTTTAACTTTAAAAAAAACTTCTTAATATCATTCTTTTGAATTGTTATAAAAAGGACAACCCGGAGGTCGGGTGATGACTTGTCGTGTCTGGTAAGGCTGTGAGACTTGAACCTGCAACCGAAGGGAGAAAGGGTGCATCACCTACCACGTGCCCAAGTGATATCCTAGTTTGTATAATGTAGTTTTTTTTAAAATGGGATGATAGATGAATTATAAATTCATTTTTGGGAACCCCGTACAATTAAGATAAATAGAATATTTTTGACTTTTATTTTCTTTTGGAGTAAAAGATGAGTTTCTGGTAGAAATTAGTTAGAGGATGAAACTCTATATGTCAAGTATATTTTTTTCATCTTATTCTATGAATAAATTATTTCGTAAACATTAGTGAGGGGATATTAAAACAAAAAATGTGTTATCCTAATATCTTATGTTTTGTTGAACCGATGATATTTTAAATCATCATAGATTGATGGAATTGAGACTCTCAATTGTACACTTGTTTCTGATTGATGAACTCAATCACACCTTATTAATATTTATGTTTTTCCTACAATTATGAGTCTCTAATTTCCACCAATGTTCTCTAAATCGATATCATAATTTGGTGATGTCATTTTCATTTCCCTTTCCCTCTTATTAAGACTAAATTTTATTAAACCAATTTCTTATGTGGGTTTTCCACAAAGGTAATTTTCTATTTTAACCTTTTATTTTTGAAGAACAATTTCAAATTGCAAGTATGAAATTAATTGATGGAGCGTAGGATGTAACACCCCAATATTTCAAAGTACGTTATCTCATCAAATTAATTCGATAACTTGTGCTACACGCAACACCAAGTTCGAGTCCACCACAACTTACCAAACTAACCGTTCAAAAAGTGGTTATGAATATTATTAACTAAATTTTGAATGTTATATACTCTATATAATTTTAACATCTGTACTATGTGTTTCTTGGACATAATATAAGAACAAATTCATATTTTTGGATAAAATAAGTATTTTTCAAAAAATGCAATTTTATCTCCTTTCAATGGAGAACCCTTTTTAAAACCAACATTTGACACCTTTATATATTCAATTTAAAGAAATTAAATTCTTCTTTATAAAAGGGACCTAAATTTTTTTTTGGATAATTTTTTTTGTACTTTTCTGATAACTTTCATATTTCGATGAATAGTGAAAAATACAATGTTTTAATTGAAAACAACTTTTTTAATCGAAATAATTTATAGTGTAAAATTATGAATTTGAATGGGTTTTAAGTATAATTAGATTATATTTTTATCATTTAATAATATATATAGGTCATTATAAGTAATTTCACATTTAAAATTGAGATAAACACATGTCAATCTTTTGATAATTTTTACTCTTCAAAAACCCGCCTTTTGGTTTTGACAACAGAAATTAATTTTAAATTAATTATTGAAAAATAAATGTTTTTAATTTGGTAAAATAGAATTCGTTTTTGAATTCGGAATATCAAAATTAGATTAAGGTAAATTTTTGGTATTTTTATGAAAACATTCAATTTTTGATGAACAGTTAAAAATACTATATTATTGTTTAAAACCAAATTTTTATTTAAATAATTATTTATTTTAATTTATTTTATTTTAATTAAAAATATATATATAATACCTATATATGTTAAATTTAATTCTTTGGATTAATTTAATAATAAAATTAGATTTATAAATTGTTATTGAACTTTTTACAGTCTTTTATCTACCTTCTAGGAGTGTTTACAAATTTGCATAAAACGTAATCTTACCACTTCAGTGAGTTTAATTTCAAAAATACAAGAGACATGGTTGATATTAATAAGTAAAATATGTTTCAATTAGATGAAAATAATATTTAGTGAATAGTAACTTTTGACTTCTATTTACCACTGTTAAATGTAAATAGGGCAATTAAAGGTAAAAATGATATTATAATTACCCTAAAAAATATATTAATTCTATTTAATAAGTGTATTTCGACCAAAAACAACCTTAGGAATAAAATATGATCCTTCAGGTCCACTTGGATAAGATTAGGACATTTATTATTATTTTATTTAAAGAATAGTTAATGGTGTTAAATTCAATGTTTTATAACTAAAACATTTTTAATATAGGGTTATAAATAATATAAATTAGACTATAAATATTCATTAGAAATATAATAATCTTTCCTACATAATGGAATTTTTTTATAATTTTTAATCATTAAATAAGTAAATTTATTTATGACACAATGATGAGGTAGTAATTACTTTATTAATGAAAGAATCAAATAAATGGTATTATAAATATTAAAATAATTATAATTTCAATGTTTTTATGACATCCACGAATTTTTTGGGTGAATATAACATGTTAGGGTTGATTCAATTTGTTTGGTTCAAAGTAATCAAGTTGTGATGACTTTCACAAAAACCAAATACTAAATAGTGTCAAAATTAACATAAATGAGTTTTTTAAACAAATATTATATTATTAAATTATATAATAGTTCTAAAAATATAAGGTTCTGCAAAATAACTTAAATAATGATAGGTATATTATTAATGAACCACTTGAGGTTCTCTTGGATTTGTATAGTATGTTTATTAACCATTTATTAAAATAATACAAGAATTCATCGTAGAAGTTAAACTATTTAACAAAGGGTTAAATCTAAAATATAAGGTTAATATAATGACCTAAAACTATATAAAACCTATTGGTTGAGTGGTTTTCAACCCATACCAACCTTATCCTAGAAATAAATTATTTTGGATCCATTATAAACCTAAAATTATATTATTATAAAATAATATTTCAAGCTTTTCCTTAAGTGACCCTCACCTCTCTGATAAAATGGTACTTCCCCTTATCTTAATTTCACACCTCCAAAGCCATTTGGATAGGCCAACCCCTACACAAATATCCTCCCAACATCCCTCACAACAACCTAGAGTCCTTAATTTGATCATAGAGACAACCAAAAGAGCCGTTTTGATCATCTCAAAAGGAAACACCCGAAGAAGAGGTAATAATTTCACCACCCTCTTTCAAGTTCTTTTCTTCCTCATCTTCCTCTCTATTATTTGTTTCCATCCTATAAATGAAAAATTCACTATATGTGCGTATGTACGGCTTACTGTCTCCACGTTCTGGCGTAGTTTGTTGTTCAAACTATTCATTATTTGGATGGGTATAATAATGAGTATAACTGATGTAAATAATAAATATTACATGTTTATGATTCTTTATATATGATATACCATCCAATTACATACGATTTAACCTTCATCATAATGATAATGTCGCTTGTGTGTACGTACGAATTACCATCTCCACAACGTGATGAGATTCATTCCCACTTTCACCATTCAACTATGATTATAAAGATATATATTATTAATAAGTATGTAATATATGAAATAATAATTCTACTGTATATATTTATATGCACTTACATATATCTTATTCACTTACTTCCATTCAATACGATATGAAAATAGAAACAACGTTTATGTGTACCTACGTCCTACTGTCTCCATAAACGGTGTCTTCTATTTCATATATCTATCTATTATAAATATTTATATTATAAATATATATGATATATAAATCACGTTTTATATTCTAAAAGTATTTAAATCTGGATCTAAATGATACGGTAAAGAATAAAATTCTAAAACACGTACGATAAAGAAAGCAATTACAACCCAAAATTTTAATTTAACAAGGAAATAATTATTAAATGGGTAGTATAAAGTCATAAATGAATCATGTATAATATAATAAATATGAATAAGGTTCTGGTATAATTTAATAACAAACTATGGTTATTATACTGAAGTTTAAATATACCCTCGACTAAAGGAATGTTCAAGGTAAGGGTGAATTCCTCAATCTCATTATTATTTGAGATTATTTATACTGGGACATATTTAATATCCATGTCCAAGTTTCATAAAATATTTTTAAAAGGGATTATTTTTAATGTAATGTTTTATTAAAAAAACATTTCAAATGTTTTAAATAGTTATTCTTCTAAATCATTCTCATTAATGTCCATGTTTTTAAAATAGATTTTTAAGGATTTTTTTATTTGGACATGAATGTTTTTAAAATGTTAATTCCATTAAAATGTTTCAAAGTGGTATGGGATAGTTTGACTCAAAAATGTCTTTAAATGTCATCCATTCTAAATTGTGGGACTTTTAAATGTTTTCATGGAAAAGGTATATTTCTTTCAAAGAGTTCTATAAATCATTTTCATCTATGTCAATATCCTTTGATTGATTTTAAACTTTTTTGAAGTTGATTTATTATGATACAAATCTTCCATATTGTATTGAAGTATTTGTGATATGCTTGACCATGGATGTGTTATTTTTATACCATTCATATTTTATGGTTAATGTATCAACATTTCGTATGCCAGTTCTAATATGAATGATTATGTTTTGTTTCAACCTTTTCATATGAAGAATGTGTTGGACATAGTAAGTGACGGGTGGATCCCTCTATAGCTCCTCGATGCATCAGTAGGTCTCATGAGACAATTAGTTGTGGAATTGGCTGAGGCCTTTCCCAATTTTATGTATGGTTTTGGACGAGGCCTTAATCATTTTTAGACTTCTTGGTCGAGGGCATGAAAAAATGTTTCAGAATGTCTGGAATTATACATTCCATCATTATGAAAATTATATTGATGGTTCATGTGGTTATTCAGCTAGTAGAACACCCACGACTATGTTTTATTATGACATTATTTACTCAGATCATATTTCTACCATAAAGTGTTCATGTTTATCATTTGTAAAGGCATGTATTTACAATTATTCACCATGCCTATTGTTTATGTAATCTTCCTCTAAATTGTTTACCCTTACCGAGCATCTGAGTTCACCCCATCATTATGATTTATTTTCCCAGGATTTCCAAGAAGTGTATTATGATTGATATGCAGGGTTAAGATAAAAGGGAATAATGGAGTTCTCAAAGAACCATATATGCTATATTTTATGTTTGAATTGTAATGTGATGTTGATGTATTTAATCTATTTCCAAGACTGCTAAAATGATCAGTCTTTTGGGACATGATTTCCTTGTATCATGCCGATGTATTAAAATAATGCACCAACTCTGGGCTTCTAGGGTCGTGGAATTACACACACACTATGTTATTGTAGAGACCCAAAGCTTGACGTATGCAGACATTACATTACTTTTTCAAAATACATAATACATAACAAAAAAAATCTCAAGGACTATAATAGTTTAGTGTCTTTGGAAACATTGAATATAAACTTCTAATCATGTTGAAAGATCTTCAACATCTCCCATAATGATCTTCCACTTTTTGTTTCCTTACCTAAAACCTTTCTTTTAATCCCGGGGGAAAAGAAAACATAAAATGGGTGAGATCAAATGCTTAGAAACGGTAAGCATGGAAAAAATAGAACATACCGTATACATTTGAACATAAAAACATTAACATAATGTTTAAACATCAAAATCCTGAGCACCGACATAAAACATGGAACTACATAAGGAATAAATCATAATGGAGCATAAATCATGATAAAAATTATCGGAATAAAACATGTATTTGTGGAAAACCATTAATCACATGATATGATTTCCATAGTAGCCAAGGCATTGCTGCCAAGACCATCTTAGTGGACAATGTCCCTTTCTGAATCGAGTTCACTCCTCCTTCCAGTCCTGTAATACCGAACTGGATTAATTTACCATTATAGCCATGTCTATCTGATGAGATATAAATATTTACCCAATGAATTGGATGGAGATGTATGTCCCACCAATATCATAATTAAATCATACTTTCGTGTTCCACAAAATCATAAATCATACATCATATCATAACCAATGCAATAGAATGAGATTCTTAAACATCATGCCATCATAACATAATAAATATAAAAAAATGGATATCATTTCATCATAAGAAGAATAAAATCATGTAAATAATGGAGACATTATACTTGAAACATAAACATATTAAATAATGTCATTTTAGAAGGAAAATATTTTTGATAAAACACTTGAAATGAAATCTTGATGAAAATATCCTTTCTTCTTCAAAATCATTTTATTTTCACAAAATGCCATGAAAATTTAAAATAAAGGGTTTTGTTAAAAATAATCAGGAAATATTGTATAGTAAGATTAATGAAAATGAGGCGTTATTAAACTATAAAAATCCATTCACACCGTATAAGTTAAAAAACATTCTTCTCGTACTTTTTATAGAAATTCAAAAAAGTATCTCGTACGACAAAAGATTCCTTAAATAACATGTAGTAAAAGTCAAAATGTATGTAAAGGACTTTAAAAATACATTAAAACATTTCTAGAAAACATGTACATGGATGATAACAATAACCCCAGTAAATACTTACGAATAAACAATCTCGGATAAGAATGAGATTGGAATAATTATATCTTACCTTCGTTCTGATATGCTTGGTACGTATCCGAACCTGCTGTATAATGATTTAAATAATTTCATTTAATTATTAAAGAATCATATTCACTGTTATGATATCATATATGGTTCAATTATGACTTTATATTACCCGTTCTTTTGTAAATCCATGTTAAAGCAGCGTTTTGGGTAAAATCATTTGATTTATCGTACGTGTTTCGACTCGTGGTTCTCGATATTATAACTCATATCATGATTTCCTTAATTTCAGAATGTAAAACATGATTTATGTATAATAAATATTCATCATATACATATATATGATAGATTGATAAATGGAATGAAATACACTGTTCATGGAGACGGTAGGCCGTACGTACGCATGAATGCTGTTTTCGTTTCCTTATTGAATTGAATGGAATTAAATAGATGAAATACATATATATATATACATAAATCCAGTATAATTATTATGTCATATATTTCATGATTACTTATTATATATACTTTATAATCATTCTTGTATTTTTAACATGCAAGATGAATCTCATCGCGTCGTGGAAACAGTAATCCGTACGTACGCACAAGCGATGATATCCTTCCCATATTTATTGAATGGAATTGGAGTGAATGATATAATATATTATAATCAGTATGATGTTATAATAATCATATGTAGTTATTATTTACACCATTATAACCATCCATGTAAGGTGGTGGTGGAAAAAACAGATTACACCACGGCGTGGAGACGGTATTCCGTACGTACGCATGCGCGGTGATTTTGTTTTCCGTAGGATGGATAAGAGGTGAAATGAGTTTGTTTCATATTTATAATAACATATAAATATATGGGGTACACATATGTTCTTACTTCATAATAAAAACTCTAAAGATGAGGAAGTATAAGAAGAAAAAAACTTGAAAGAATCGGTAGAAGGTATTACCTCTTCCTCGAAGTGCCTCCTTTGATCTTCCTATTAGGGCACTAGAGTTGGTATTTTGAGAGTACCAGTACCTATATAAGGTTTCTAGGGAATTGGAGACGTGAAATGGGCAGGTTTTGGCCGAGCTTGAAGGCTCAAAGTTGTGTAAAGATGAGAGGGAGGAGGTGCCTTTTTATAAGGGAGGAGAGGGGCACCTTTGGAATCCTCAAAAATATTAGTTTAATATAAATTCAAACCCCCCATAAAAACCTCCAAAAATGAATCAATTCGAAGAATAGATGATATAGGGTTGTAATATTATCAACCAATCAAATTTATACATGTTTTGATCTTATTTTAAACCTTATCATTTTGATTTATCCTTATTTAGTCTATTTAATTCTATTTGTGGTGATAATATTCTAAATTTTAAATTGTTATAAATACTTACTTATGTGTTGTTAATTTTCCATAATTAGATACATTATTACTTTTTATAATATATAATTTTCAATTTGTAATTTTTAAATATTTTTGTTATTTTTAAACAATTTAATAATATGTTATTTTTATAAAATATCAATAGTGTCAATTATGACACTATTCAATTATTTGAATTTAAATAAAATCCACAGAGAAGATATATTCAATCAAAAATATTTAATAGATTTATAACATATCATATTCATCTAGAAAATCCATGGAGAACATTAAATAGTTCATATAATATTTATTTTAATATTTTTTAAAACCATTTATGTGATATTTCTCTTAATAAAATAATTACTACAACATTTTTTTATAATTATTTAATATAATTATTTGTTACATTAAAATTAAAAATAAAATATTATTACGAAGGTAAATCTTATATCTTTAATAATAATACTTTTAGTAGGATTTATCTTCTAATACACCCATCTTTTAAAATGTTATATTTATTTAATTATGAAGGTGACAACTTTGACATCATTTAAAATAAAATAATATAAGTGTCATAATTACTTTTATAAGACTCTAAACGGTCATATATTAGGTATTTGGATGCTTATGGTGTATATATACACTAAAAATAAGTTGTGGTACTGTTTTTGAGCCTTTTAATGGGTATTATTATGTAAATAAAAACTATATTACTTATTTTTCACTAAATAAATAATTTCGGCATCATTAATGTATAAGATATTAAGGTAATTAAATATATCTTAAAAATTATAAATAAATTTCCATGATAAATAAAAACAATTTATCTTTCAAATGAGTATTTATATCCGTATTTATATATTGTATAAACTTATATTAAAAACACTTTAATTATTAAAGTTGAGTGAGATATATTTCACTTTCCTTTAAATAAAATAAACTAAATGCCTTAATCACCTCCAAGTGGGTTCCAATGGATTCCATTTCGACCCAAATATGCCTTATGATGAAATATAATAATCAAATTATATTAATACAAATGTTAGGGTAATATTATAATATATTATTTACCCTTAATTACCCGATTTACCTTTTACTATGGTAAATAAAATTTACCGTAGTTACTATTTATAATTCCCAAAAACAAAAAATATCCTAATAACATAATTTGGACCCAATGATTCCAAATATGGAATCCATTTTTCTAAATTAAATATACAAAAGTTGCAGAAATTAATTTAAAATTAATCTCGTTGTTAAGAAAACGAGTTTTAAATGTTAAAACATTGCAAAAAATTGAAATCATTTAACCTATGAATTCAATGTAAAATCAATGATACTGACATAAATTATATTAAATGGTAAAAATATATTCTATATATACTTTAAAACCATTCAGTATTATAATTTAACCGTATAAATTATTACGATGAAAAGGTTGTTTTTAATTAAAATATAGCCTGTTTTTACTACTCATTAAAATATGAAAGTTATCAGAAAAATATCAAAACATTATCCAATGTAAATGTTTATATAATGATTTAAAATAAGAAGCTTATTTTGTAAAATTTAACTTATAAATTTGTCAAAAATTATATTTAAAATGGGTGCTCCATCAAAAGGCGGCAAAACTGCATTTTTTGAAAAATACTTATTTTACTCGCAAAAATTATTTTTTTCTCATAACATGTTCTAGAAAATGTGTAAGAAGTATAATAATGTTATAAAATTCAAAATGTAGTTAATAATATTAATAATGGCTATTTCATAATAATATTATAACAATATATCGTCGTTTAGTGAAACCCGGTATTGCGTACAATACACGAAATCGGGGAAGGCTGCGATTACATGTAATGCAGGCCAAGTCAGGGTTGCGTGTAGTGCAAGACTCATTTGTTGTCGTGTATAACAAAATCCAACCATATTTCATTTATACATTGAATATATATATATATTTATATACACTCGTAGAATAACTACTATCAAACAGACATGAAATTGTGTGTAACACAATCCAAGATTAGTGTTTCATATACTACAAGCTAATACGGTGTTCTGTATAGCGTAAGATAATCTTGGTGTAGTGTACAACAGAAGATATGAAATAAATTAAAAGGAATATATCTTATAAAATCTCGGGTTGTTACATTCTACCCCCCTTAAAATGAATTTCTCCCTCGAAATTCGTCAGGGTTGTAAATCGTTTACTGTTCATAGAAACCCACATCGTAAAAAGAAATACTAAAACTTAATTTTAAGAATAATGTATGAAACGTAATGATTACCCAAAGTAACTCATCATTGGGTTTCCATATAGGAGAACATAGGTGAAAATACGGATATGGAAGGAAAATGTAACCATCATGTTCTGATGGAGAGTGGTGGAGAACATGGCAATGAAAAATCAAACAATCACAAAGCCATAAATTTGTGATGATCTAAGGTGCCATCTGATTCATCAGATATGAGAGTACTAGAACAACATTTTTGGTTTCCAAGATCATTTCCCTAACGTTGATGAACTTTTACATAAGGATAAATACAAACTTGATTTTATTGTAATATCATTTTTGGTCATTCCATGAACAATTTCCACTTCATCTATATTTAAAGAAATGAAGCTGAATTTTTCATTCATGAAGTGTTAGCAGATCATGTGAGAGAATGATAAGTCATCCCATATGTTTCTACAAAATGGTTATCATACGTTATTAAATATACATAAGTCCATCAATGGTGTGATTAATCGTATATGATTCCAACAATGGACTTACACTTTATCTATCATACCGCTTAATAAAATAAAACTAGTTTCTACTAACCAGGGACTTCCTGTAGGCCAGTTGTATGCGATAAAGTCTTGGCGCACTTCAGTTGTGGGTTCGATTCCCACAGCCTTGTCCGACGTGACGGGTTGTCGCCCATCCTGCAGGTTGTCCTTTTTCTAAAACTACATAATTATAACATTCCATCAATAATATCGAAAACAGTTCTAGCCTTAAACAATACTAACTTATGTCCAACATAATCCATTTCAAATCTTTAGGCTTATCAAAAATACTTCTGTCCAAGCTTATAGTATAAAGAAAACAATTACTAGAAATCTCATCTTCCGATCATGTGAATACCATCATTTATCCCCCATATATCATACGATATATGTTGTTGGTCAGATTAAAAACATGTGAATACCTTAATCATGTATTCTCGTGAAACATGAATTACCATAGAACCTTAGTGAAAACATGAGTGCTGTCAAAAGGTAACTCTTTCCACATACAAAAATCCCAATATTTCTATATACTCAAACCATGATATCACCTTTTCCTTATACCATTCATGATCTCATTTATACTATCAAACATCTCAATATGTCCTTATCTTTTCATTATGCACATATCATCTACCTTCCAAAAATATTTGAATAACCTTTCATGGTTACCCATACCATTCACCATATACTTTCAAAAACTCAAGGAAAGATAACAGTGTAACAATACTTAGATTTTCCTTTATTCCATAGTACCATACATTATTCTTGATAAACATACAATCATTCCACTACCTTCTTAAACCATTGACTGAGCTTCATCATTTCTTTCATCTCATATATCATTTGTAGTCTCTTCATCATCATCCACATAAATACTACCCATATGACCATGATGATTCTCTTTATGAGATTTTCCCTTAGGGCATTGGTTTGCATAATGCCCGTACATTCCACATTTAAAACATCTAATCATTTTTGATGTCGTAGCAATACCATTATCCTTTTCCATGGTGTTAACTGAAACTTTTCCTTTACAATTACTAGCTTTGTGTCCTTCTTTTCCACACCCAAAGCATCTTTCAGTTCCATTGAAACATTCCCCTTGATGCCTCTTCCACCATGATTTACATGAGGGAAATTGAACTTTATTTCCTCTATGATCATCATGAAACTCCATTTTTATCTTATTTTCTGAGTCAGGAAACATACCAAATTTGAGATTATTGATCATATTATGTGATTTCTTATTAGGAATAATAACGATATATGGACCTTCAGATCCAATTTCATTTGGTTGTTCATGAAGAATATCATGCCATTGTCCATCATATCCTCCATTATCGTGAATATTCCTATTTCCACCCTTTTTCTAAAACCCAAAAAGAATAGTGTGAGAGGAAAAAAATAACAATCAAGGGGGTGTAACATCAATATCTAACATCTAGGATTAATTCTAATATCATTACCGAATTCTAGGACTATAAACTATACTTATAATTAACCTTAGGGACATCCCTAGACATACCTTAGAAATATCTCTAGGGATCTCACTAAAGTTTTCGCATCCTAGTTTACAAAGGTTAACTAAACCGTTCCTCTGATACTAACTGTAGAGACCCAAAGCCTGACATACATGAACCTTACATTACTTTTGCGTAATACTTAACACATAACAAAAACGAACTCTCAAGGACCATAATAGTTTAGTGTCTTTGGAAACTTGGAATATAAACTTCTAATCATGTTGAAAGATCTTCAACATCTCCCTTAACGATCTTCCATTTTTTGTTTCCTTACCTAAAACCTTTATTTTAATCCTGGGGGAAAAGAAAACATAAAAAGGGTTATCTCAAATGCTCAGTAAGGGTAAGCATGGATAAAATAGAACATACCATATACATTTGAACTTAAAAACATGAACATAATGTTTAAACATCAAAATACTGAGCAACGACATAAAACATGGAAGTATATAAGGAATAGATCATAATTAAACATAAATCATGATAAAATAGTATGGGAATAAAACATGTATTTGTGGAAAACCATTAATCACATGATATGATTTCAATAGTAGCCATGTCATTGCTGCCAAGACCATCTTAGTGGACAAAGTCCCTTTCTGAATCAAGTTCACTCCTCATTCCAGTCCTGTAATACTGAACCAGATTAACTAACCGTTCCAGCAATGTATATATCATGAGATATAAATCTTTACCCAATGCATTGGAGGGAGATATAGGTCCCACCCATCTCATAATGAAATCATTCTTTCATGTGCCCCAAAATCATAAATCATACATCATAGCATAACCCATGTAATAGAATGGGACTCTTAAACATCATGCCATCATAAAATAATACATATAAAAAATGGATATAATTTCATCATAAGAACAATCACACCATCTAAATAAAGGAGACATTATACATGAAACATAACCATATTAAATAATTTCATTTTAGATGGAAAATATTTTTTATAAAACACTTGAAATGAAATCTGGAAGAAAATATCCTTTCTTCTTCAAAATCATTTTACTTTGAAAAAATGTCATAAAATTTTAAAACAAAAGGGTTTTGTTGAAAATAATCAGGAAATCTTGTATAGTAAGATTCATGAAAATGAGGCGTTATGAAACCGTAAAAATCTGTTCATGCTGTATAAGTTAAAAAAACATTCTTCTCGTACTTTTGCTAGAAAGTAAAAAAAGTATCTCGTACGACAAAAGATTCTTTACATATCATGTAGTAAAAGTAAAAATGGATGAAAATGACTTTAAAAATACATGAAAAAATTTCTAGAAAACATGGACATGGATGATAACAATAACCCCAGTAAATACTTTCGAATAAACAATCTCGGATAAGAATGAGATTGGAATAACTATCCCTTACCTTAGTTCTGATAAGCTTCGTACATATCCTAACCTCCTGTATAATGATTTAAATAATTTCATTTACTTATTAAAGAATCATATTCATTGTTATGATATCATATATTGTTCACTAATGAATTTATATTACCCGTTCTTTTGTAAATCCATGTTAAAGCAGCGTTTTGGGTAAAATCGTTTCATTTATCGTACGTCTTTCGACTTGTTGTTCTTGATAATATTACTTATATCCTTATTTCATTAATTTCAGAATGTAAAACATGATTTATATATAATAAATATTCAGCATATACATATATATGATATACTGATAAATGGAATGAAATACACCGTTCATGGAGACGGTAGGCCGTAGGTACGCATGAACGCTGTTTTCGTTTCCTTATTGAATTGAATGGAATTAAATAGATGACATAAATATATATATACATAAATACAGTAGAATTATTATTTCATATATTTCATGATTACTTATTAAATATACTTTATAATCATTCTTGAATTTTTAACATGGAAGATGAATCTCATCGCGTCGTCGAGATGGTAATCCGTACGTACGCACAAGCGATGATATCATTCCCATACTTATTGAATGGAATTGGATTGAATGATATAATATCATAGAAACATTATGATGTTATAATAATCATATTTAGTTATTATTTACACCATTATACCCATCCAAGTATTGTGGTGGTGGAAAAATAGATTAAACCACGGCGTGGAGACGGTATTTCGTACGTACGCACGCACAGTGATTTCATTATCCGTAGGATGGATAGAAGGTGAAATGAGTTTTTTTCATATTTATAATAACATATTAGTATATGAGTGATACATATGTTGTTACATCATAATGAAACCACTAATGAAGAGGAAGTAGAAGAAGAAATAAACTTGAACGAATCAATAGAAGGTATTACCTCTTCCTCGAAGTGCCTCCTTTGAACTTCCTCTTAGGGCATTAGAGTTGTTCTTTTGAAAAGACCAGTACCTCTATAAGGTTCCTAGGAAAGTGGGGAAGTGAAATGGGCAGGGTTTGGCCGATCTTTAAGGCTAAAAGTTGTGTAAAGATGAGAGGGAGGTGGTTCCCTTTTATATGGGAGGAGAGGGGCACCTTTGGAATCCTCAAATATATTAGATTAATATAAATTCATACCCCACATAAAAACCACCAAAAATGACTCAATTAGAATATTAGATGATATAGGGTGGCAATCTCATCAAACAATAAAATTTAGACATGTTTTGATCTTATTTTAAACCTTATCATTTTGATTTATCCTTATTTAATCTATTTAATTTTATTTGTGGTAATAATATTCTAAATTTTAAATTGTTATAAATAATGACTTATGGGTTGTGAATATTCCATAATTAGATACATTATTACTTTTTATAACATATAATTTTTAATTTTTAATTTTTAAATATTTTTTGATTTTTAAACAATTTAATAATATGTTATTTTTATAAAATATCAATAGTGTCAATTATGACACTATCCAATTATTTGAATTTAAATAAAATCCACAGAGAAGATAGATTCAATCCAAAATATTTAAGTGATTCCTAATTGTTCATATTCATCTAGAAAATTCTTAGAGAACATTAAATATTTCATATAATATTTATTTTAAATTTTTTTAAAACCATTTATGTGATATTTCTCTTAATAAAATAATTACTACAACATTTTTGTATAATTATTTAATATAATTATTTGTTACATTAAAATTAAAAATAAAATATTAGGATGAAGGTAAATTTTATAGATTTTATAATAATACGTTTAGTCTGATTTATCTTCCAAAACACCCAACTTTTAAATTGTTATATTTATTAAATTATGAAGGTGAAAACATTGACATCTTTTAAAATAAAATAATATAAGTATCATAATCACTTTTATAAGACTCCAAACGGTAATATATTCTGTCATTGGATGCATATGGTGTATATATACACTTACATTAAGTTTTGGTAAGGTTTTTGAGCTTTTTAATGGGTATTATTATGTCAATAAAAACTATATTACTTATTTTTCAATAAATAAATAATTTCTGCATCATTAATGTATAATCTATTAAGGTAACTAAATATCTCTTTAAAATTATAAATAAATTATCATAATAATGAAAAAAAAATTATCTTTAAAATGAGTATTTATAACCGAATTTATATTCTATATAAACTTATATTAAAAATACATTAATTATTAAAGGTGAGGGAGACATATTTCACTTTCCTTTAAATAAAATAAACTAAAGGTCTTAATCACCTCCAGGTGGGTTCTAATGGATTCTATTTCGACCCAAATATACCTTAGGACGAAATATAAGCATCCATTTATATTAATACAAGTGCTAGGGTAATTTTATAATATTATATTAACCCTTAATTACCTGATTTACCTTTTACTATGGTAAATAAAATTTACCGTAGTTACTATTCATAATGCCAAAAAAAGTATCCTATTAACATAATTTGGACCCACTGATTCTAAATATGGAATCCATTTTTCTAAATTCAATACACAAAAGTTTCAGAAATTAATTTAAAATTAATCCAATTGATAAGAAAACGAGTTTTAAAAGTTAAAACATTGCAAAAGATTGAAATAATTTTACTTATGAATTCAATGTAAAATCAATGATAATGACATACATTATATTAAATGGTAAAAATATATTCCATTTTAACTATAAAACCATTCACTATTATAATTTAACCATATAATTTATTACGATGAAAAAAGTGGTTTTTAATTAAAATATAGCATGTTTTTACTATTCATTAAAATAAGAAAGTTATCAGAAAAATATCAAAACTTTATCCAATGTAAATTTTTATATCCTGATTCAAAATAAGAAGTTTATTTTGTAAAATTTTACTTATAAAATTTTCAAAAATTACATTAGAAATGGGTGCGCCATCAAAAGGTGACAAAACTGCATTTTTTGAAAAATACTTATTTTACCCGAAAAAATTATTTTTTTCTCATAACATGTTCTAGAAAATGTGTAAGACGAATAATAATGTAATAAAATTCAAAATTTAGTTAATACTATTCATAACGTCTATTTCATAATAATATTATAACAATATATCGTCGTTTAGTGAAACCTGGTATTGCGTACAACACACACAATCGAGGAAGGTCGCAATTGCATGTAATGCAAGCCAAGTCAGGGTTGCGTGTAGTGAAAGACTCCTTTGTTGTTGTTTATAACAAAATACAACCATATTTCATTTATACAGTGAATATATATATATATATATACACACTCGTAGAATAACTACTATCAAACAAACATGAAATTGTGTGTAACACGATCCAAGATTAGTGTTGCGTATACTGCAAGCTAATACGGTGTTGTGTATAGCACAAGATAATCTTGGTGTAGCGTACATCAGAAGATATGAAATAAATTAAAAAGAATATATCTTATAAAATATCGGGTTGTTACAGTTATTCCACTAACCTCAAATAAATTCTATTTGAATTTAATTATTAGATTATGTATTATTCTCCATATTTAGAAAAAGTATTTATTAATGATTAATGTGAATGGTATTATTCATTAACCATTTATATATATTACAAATAAAATATATTTATAATTTTAATATTAATTAAATATTTATTCACTAGACAATGGATTAAATTTTTATATATCTCCTAATTTATTATGAAGGTAATATAATTATTTATTTATTAAATAAATAATGTATTCAGCTATATTAAAACTAAAATAAATATTTATTCTCTATACTGAATATATATATATATATATATATTTAAATGAATAATATTTATTTAAATATTTATTTGAGAAGTCAATAAATATCGAGGTTGTACTAACAATGATTTGGGTTTGGTGATAAATATTTATTTATTAGACTGCATATAATGTTTATCATTTCATGAGTTACCACATATTATGATATAAAGTAACAATATTGTTTTTTTAAATGACATGGGGTATAATATGGTATTAATATATAGTTAATGGACTTTGTTTAATTTATTAATATTAAAACCTAACATTGGTTCTATATATACCCATTTTTTCATCTGTGAGAGGGTTGTTATGTTGTGAACAATGCCTCTCTTCCCTAGATATTTCTACCTGCCAATAAAATTTCCAAGGATTATCTAAAGAACTAGAGAATTGGCATTCATCCTCCTTCCTCTCAAGATGGGGATACTATGATATTATCTTTTCAGACTAAAGGGATTTTAGTAGAAGTCAAGCAAGAGACGGAAGATGATCGGTACCATAACACTTGCACTAAGATTTTCATCGGTGATGCTTCGAGATCAAAGCTTTACATTTGTATTACCACTATGGGGATTATATTCTTGGATCCTATTCGAACAATAGTAGTACAATAGAAATATATTTGAATGATCAACACATTCATTGAAGAAAGACCTCAAGAATGAGGTAATTTATTATTACTAAATGAATTATAAATTTATTATAAAAGATCTTCCCTTGGTTCTTGGATTCATTCTTCCATTTTTTATCAGACATATTAATGAGAAATGACTATAATTTTCATATTCCAACATTTTAGTCAATGGGTTTGATGAAAACCAATGATTGGTAATAAGATCGACTAACTTCTATAACACCCTGAACCACCAAGTTGTATTAGAGAGGTCAAGTTCAACATTATAATTGTTTATTAATTATTGATCATTTTATATAGTTTAAGTAAGTTTTCATTTCTAGTTTATTTGTTATTATAATCTAAATGTCAAGATATCTTCTTCTTCTTATTCATTTCCACTCATATAACAAAAAATGGGTTGATTATACATGAAGAACATTCATACAACCCATGCATAGGTGTAGATGATTTTTACCAAATAACATGGGATTATATACCATGAATTCTATGTGCAAGTCATGTATTTGAATTCATTACACTGAGGAATAACACCAACTAATTCCACCAAGTAATGTAATTAATGAAACATGGTCACATTGAAATTTATTCTGTCAAATACTAGTTGTGTATTTATTACATGATGCATAGGGACTGGAAGGTATGTAAAATAATGGTTAAAAAATGGTGTACGTGATTTACATGCCTTGTACTTTACAAATATTTGTGATAAATAAACATTGTCTCACACTCTGTGTATTTAATACCAACAAGTTCCCCAACCCCAACACCCATATCATCCAAATAATATGAAATTATACCACCTTCCCTATAAATATGAGACATAAAAAATTATTTTCATATAGTATTCCATGTAGTCCTACCAAGACACTGCTAGCCACATAGAGGGGGAGAAAATGTGGAATTTGAAGGAATAGACAATAAAAGTTATGCCAAGATCAGGAAAAATGTTATTCCAATTAAGAAATATATAAATATTGATCACTATTATGGATCCATCCATTTTTTCCAAACTACATTGTCCCCCCCCCACAATCCTTAATAAAGCATGAAAGGTATATTCTATTAGAATTCATGAAAATACCACCACAACCAATAGTCCATGGGTTCCCCCTTGAAGATCCTTCCACATTGATCAAAATCCTACCTAAAAAAGGTAGGTTTTCATAAAATAGAGAATAATCCATTATAAATCCTAAACTGGCCCCTAATTCTTATCCTATCAAAAATATATAATTCCCAGATGGAATTTCCGACCAATCTGGATGACATATTTGCAGCCACCATGACCACAAAGATGATTCTTCTCAATAGCATACTCAGGACACTGTCATGTTCCTTATGGATGTTTCCATTATTGTTCCTCAAAATTATATAGAATTACTCAATTACAATGACACCCATCGTGTTCTTGAACTGCATGAAGGAATCAATGTTTCTACTACAATTAAAATGAATTAGGAAATCAAAAACATTGAAGATTTTAACTTAAAATAAATTTTATATAATACTCTACACAACCATTTCATAAATAAAATCAAATAAAATGTTACTATTGGTATCATTATAAGAGGTATAGGTGCTACACATAACACACAGGAACGGTCTAGATTTTAGGAAATTATCACCAATATGAATCCTATTATGTTATTATATACAAATAATGTCATACCAAGATGGAAGAATCCAAGGCTTATTAAATTTAATTGACCCATTTTCAAAAACAAACTTCATCGCATGTAGAAATTGTAATACTACATGACAGTAAGAGAACCATGCCTAACTAGTTACCAAAATAATGAGTCTCTATTTTGCATAAAATTATAGGAGTAGATTATCTTGAGAGTGATAGTAAGATGATTCATATTAGAAATAATTTTTTATTTTATTTTCCCTTGAGTTGTATCACCCTTCTCATCATAGTGTTCAAGAAATTGAGATATAATCTATTTATCTTTATAGAATATCAAATTAGAATTTAGAGTAGGAATACATCAATTGTCACCTCATGATACATATTTTATAAAGAATGTATAAATGCATGAGAAGATTAAGTAGTATTCCCATATTGAATCTTAATAATGAATTGGATCTTGAGGAACAAACCATAATCTGAGTTCTCTTTGAGAATCCTCTATAAAATCGGGGATAACAATTAATCATTAAAAAGGACAAGTTTTTAGTACCCATTTTCCCTTCATTAATAGGCTCTAAAGATGTGTTCTTATTGATAATTATAAAATCCCTTTCCTATATTCTTACACTCAAAATTAAATTCATATTTTACTTATTTGGGATTTTAATAAAAGAAATATTTTATTTATAGTCCATGATGGAATTAATGAATTTAGGAGTGATGACCCCCTTCAAAAGAGATATTCTTCTAGCCAGATATAGTGACTTCCCTTTCTATAATCTAAGTTTCACTTTTATACTATTGGAAATGTCTCTTAAGAAAACAACCTTGGATTTACCCTAAAACATTGTAAAACCTAGATAAATGAATGTTAACTTGAACTCTCCTAATGAAACTCATGTATTTTTTCCAATTAATATGGTTTCTAGTATTGGAACTGTAACTCATCAAAATATATTCAAAAAATCCAATATTATTCAGAATTAATTATAAAAACATTATAGGATTATAAAGAAACAAGAGATGATATTGTCCCTTGAGTTTTCACCTAACATGATTGGGATTGATTTAACCCTTATTAACCATATTAGTTAGATATTTTGTAAGGAAGTCCTCAGCCATGTAAAAAATTATGAAAGATAAAGGGTTACCATGTTTAATTCCACAAATGATGTAAAATAGTTATTCTATGGTTGCATTAATAATAATTGGATTCCTAACAGAATAAAAGAATAAAAGGATCATATCAGTGAATAAGTCACTAAAACAAAAACTATGAATTACCTAAATAATAAACTCTTTTTTAATGGTACCAAAATAATTCCTTACATGTAGTTTTAGGGAAATATTCCCCACCTTTTTATATTTCCTTAACAAGTTGACACATTTAGAGGTAGTTATGAGATATTAATGTATTATCCTTCTATGAATATAGACATATTACTTGAAAAACAACACATTTATGATGAAACTAGAGAGTCTCACATCCAACATCATTCTTAAAGCTGTATTGATTATTTTTTATAAAGCCATCAACCTAAACAAATTGATCGATTTAGCAGCATCAGTTTTGTGAAAAAGAAACTATAACTGAGAATTTGTTCCCTTTGGAAACATTATATTATAGAAGAAGATGGTTATCAAATTCATTAAGTCACTATGAACAAAATCTTGAAATTACTAAAAGAATATGTTAGTGAAACCATCAATCCATAGATCACTCCTTAGGTTATGAGATAAGACTACATTTATTTACTTCTACTATGCCAAGAATTCATGTGAGCATAATATTATCTGATTCTTTAACGACTCAAGGAATAATATTTTCCGTACCATTTAGGATTCCATTGTGGTCTCTATAGAATTAAAAATTGTTGCACACTCTAAGAAACTCAATACTCCAAATAGAAGAGTAGAATAATTTTATTCTTCCATTAAACCTAATCAACACATTATTTATTGATATTACATGTTGTAAAATTATATTAAATTATTAATTAATTTCCACAAAAAATTTGGAACTATATGTTATGTATAGTTATCTCATCTCATATAATTTACATAAATTAAAAAAACACCTCATAATATATAATTATCCTTTAGGATTTTTTATAATGAATAATATATTTATTGTCAAAAAAAATTATGAATGTTTTTCTGTCTCATGAGAAATTTAGTTTCAGAATATGTTTGTAATATTTTTATCATAAATAATAATAAACATTCCATAATCATGATGTTGTTATATAGATCATTAATTCCATTACATCTTGATGATTATTATGATTCATGCTGAGTATGTATGCATTTTTATTGAGGGTGGAAAAGTGAAAATAGAGAGAAGTATGAAGTGAGAGAATCCAATGTTGAATCAACAAAGATTGTGTTGTGGTTGTATAATGTTTCATTTAAGATGTTGTGAAGCTTGACACAGTGATTAGATAAACTGATTTGATGATAAAGTACTCAAGTGTGCCAGACAGGGGCTATTAAATTTACTAGATAGAAAGGGTTCCAATGATGAAGTTGATTCTATATGTAGTATGAATTTCCAATTCATAATGTCTTGGAGTATAAATTAGTACCAAGGAAATTTTCCATTGTTTCATCAGTTTGAGTTTATTTCATTAGAGTTTTATCACTTCAACAAAAGGGTTTTTCTTCAATAAATTGGATGGATATATGTAAAAGTGATCAAATGAGTGAGGATTAGATTAATTAATAAGATGCGTTTTTACAGACGATTCTATGTAGAGAGAAATATGATATGAATGATGTTCTCCAGTAAAATAATGAGTGTTTTCCAACTGAGTGAATTTTATGATGGTGGAAAGATGAATGGTTTTGGTGCCATCATACAACATTTTTATAAGCCACCTGTTGAAGGGATACGATGTCATTAGTTATAAATTTAAAAATCCCAATATGAAGTTGAGTTATAACATATAGGGTGGTTTCAATGCTTTATCAAATGAAGAGTTCTATATAGTTTTTCATACAATCATCTGTGAATTTCAAAATAGATAGAATAATATAAAGAACACTAAATGAATATTTAAAATGTCCATCAGTCAGAGAAAAAATTTGAATCTCATCAGACAAATGTTTATAAAACCATTATATAGAGGAATTCATATAGAGTCCACCAGATAGGGGATGCATGTGATGTGAATCATATGGAATGAGTATGATTATATCAAAGTAAATCAATCGAATTTGACCATGTAACAGTGAACAAAAATACATAGAATATATATTCTAGTTAATTAATTGGAGATAGGATTGATGCACACTATGAATATAGTAGATAACGTAGTCATTAGAGAATGATTTTTTGGATGATGTTATGAGAATATTTACATTAAAATTTTAATGACCTTAACAATAATGATTCTAAGGTGTTTGTTTAACATTTTATATTTTTATAAGTTTTACTGAAGTTCGAAGAAGTTTCTTAATGATTTGTTTAAAGAATTTTGAATAAGGGTGAATAAGACAAGTTTTTAAGCAGCCATATAAAAGTTATAAAATATTTGAGATGTCTTCAATGAAGTTGAAATAAGTGGGAATTTTGATATTTAAATATTTTTTGAATGGGAAAATATATTTTTGTTACACACTTTCTCATAGCAGGATGCTTGTATAAAGGGGTAAATGAACAATAAAAACACTTTTCAGGCATGCATGATAGAAGTGAACTTATGAATATTTCAGAGTAGTCTATGTTTCCAACCTACGTAACATTTGGATGAAGAAAAGGACTTGATAAAATTTTTGGTAAGTGGAATGAGATTGATGTTTTTCTATCATAGGTAATATAAAAATGGTCTATTTATTAGAGACATCCTATAGGGCACTATTCAGAGGTGCTGTGTTTTGTTCATCAGATAGGGCACCAATCAGAGGTGAATTATATTGTGGGACACTAGATAGTATTTGAACAAATTAAGCTAGAGAATACATAACTGAGTCTTAACGGATAAAATGTAGAAGATAATGCTTTTCCCATACCATGTTTTATAAGAAGCTTTTTTGTTTTATGTTGTTTTGGTTTAGAATCATAAGAAAAAAATTGTAAATGTTGAGAGTCATTATAATTACCTATCAGTAGATAGAAGGAGTCTAATGGGAGTTAATTATGTTATATTTATTTCATATTAATTTTTAATTTCCTTAGACTGATAGGAGTCTCCCTGGACTGGAAGTAGTCACCCACAATGGGGTTAAACTATTTAAATCTTGTGTGACTTTATTCACCTTTCTTTATTTTTATATAAGTATGGAAAATATATAATTTTGAAAAGGGATATGAAATATAATAATTTATATGAGTTTATTTCAAGAGGATATAAATTATAAATGATCTCTATATATGTAACACCCTAGGTAAATAAAGAATATGACATTTTCACATTTATCCATATTTGTGAATAAAATATTAATATTACTTTAAGTGGGACTCTATGCTCGATGGCGTACCCAATACGCAACAATGAGTTTCTTGGGAATCTTACGTTGCACTCTAATAATAAAATAATATTATTTTAAATGGTAGTTAACGCCTAGCTGTTGTAATGGTGGGAATGAACAAAACTAACTACAAAATGATTATATATGTTTTTCAAATATTTTTACTTTTTACAATAAATTTTAGAGGATTAAAAATGCGAATGAATCCAATTTTAAGCGTAAACATTCTAATATTCTTTAAAAGGTCGATTAACAACCTTTTGATGGAGAACCTCTTTTAAATCCACTTTTTGAAAATTTTATGTGTTATATTTGAAAAAAAAAATTCTTCTTTAGAATCGGGACATCAAAATTTACTTTGTGTACATTTTTGGTATTTTTCTGATAAAGTTCATTTTTTAATGATTAGTGAAAAATGTTGTATTTTAATTCAAAAACATTTTCTAATCTAATTTATTTATATGATTAGATTATCTTTTGAATTGGTTATAAAGTTAAATTAGAATATATTTTTACCATTTAATCCAATAGTGGTCATTGGAATTGATTTCATCTTGAAATTGGGCTTAAACTAGTGTCAATCGTTTGATACTTATTGTTTCATAAAAACACGCTATTTGCTCTGACAGCGGGAATTAATTATTAAATTAATTAATGTAAATGATATGTTTTTAATTTTTTTAAATAGACATCATTTTTTAATTCTGAATATCAAATATATCTTAGGGTGAATTTTTGGTATTTTTTTGAAAAACTTCAATTTTTGATGAAAAGTGAAACCAGTAAGTGGTAGTTTAATAACTGATTTTTCGTTTAAATGAAACTTTACCACTTCTGTTATTTTAATTTCAAAAATCCAACATACATGGTTGTCATTAGGATGTAAAATTTTGTTCAATGGGATTAAAATAATTTTTTTGGTGAATAGTAACTTTTAAGTTTTTAATCGCGATTAGAGGTAATTAGTGTAATTTAAGGTAAAAATAATGTTTTAATAATTTGAAATGACCTAGACACATGTCCTACCCTCATTGTATGTGTTATGGACGACCAAGAAAATCCATGGGACAACTTGGGGACCCCATGGAGCCACATTGGTTGGAAAATGACATAAATAACTTTTTATTTAAAGTTAAAACACTACGGGAAAATGAGCAATTGCGACGGGTTATTTGCGACGGGAATAAATCCCGTCGTAAATAGTCATGTGAAAAACTTATTTGCGACGGGGGTATTTCCCCGTCGCAAATAAGGAGGCTTTTGCGACGGGATTGCTTTCCCCGTCGCAAATAGTTTTCCCGCGATGCGCGCCAAATCGCGGGAAACTTATTTGCGACGGGGAAAGCAATCCCGTCGCAAATAACCGGCGGCGGTAAAAGGTATTTGCGACGGGAATATCCCCCCGTCGCAAATACTATGTCGGCAGGGGTTATTTGCGACGGGACCCGTCGCAAATAACTATTTACCAGTTGACCGTAATAAATGTTGGCTAAGGTATTTGCGACGGTACCCGTCGCAAATAATACTATTTGCGACGGGAATCCCATCGCAAATGGGCCCGTCGCAAATAATCTAACCTATAAATACCCCCATCCGTTTTTTTCATTTCATTCTCATTCCTTATCTTCTCCTTCTCTGAAAATTATATTTCTAGAGTTGAGTTTTTCTCCAGTTTAATTTTTTTCTCCGGAGCTGATATTAAAGTTTTGAACAACGATCAGAACAGATCAATTTTCAAGGTATTTATCTTCATTTTAATTTTTTATTTATTTTTAATTTTTTATTAGTTTTAATTATTATTAATTAGTTGTAATTTAATTATGTTTACATTATTTTATTATTTAATAAATTTAAATTATTAGTATTGTTTGGTAATTAGGAATAATTAGTAACAATTTTTAATAATTAAGAATAAATATTAATAATTAGTAATAAATATCAATAATTAGGAATAAGAACATTATTACATTATTAGTTTATTTTATTATTAATATTAAAATAATATAATTTTTTATATATATACAATTCTTTTTTCATCTGTGTGTTTGCTGTCTTCACATGTATTATTTGTATGTGGAGATAGAAAACGCACAGATGAAAGAAGAATTGTATATAAATTAGAAAATAATATTATTTTAATATTAATAATAAAATATATTAATAATGTTATTATTTATAATTATTGGTAATTATTTCTAATTATTGATAATTATTCATTTAATTACTAATAATTAGAAACATTTATCAATAATTATCAATAATTAAGAATAATTAGTAATAATTCGTAATAATTACCAATAATTAGTATTAATTACCTATAATTAGTATTAATTACCTATAATTAGTATTAATTACCAATAATTAGTATTAATTACCAATAATTAGTAATAATTACCAATAATTAACAATAATTAGTAATAATTACCTATAATTAGTATTAATTACCAATAATTAGTATTATATACCAATAATTAGTATTAATTACCAATAATTAGTAATAATTAGAAATAATTAACAATAATTAGTAATAATTAGTAATAATTAGGAATAATTAGTATTAATTAGGAATAATTAGTATTAATTACCAATAATTAGTATTAATTACCAATAATTAGTATTAATTACCAATAATTAGTATTAATTACCAATAATTAGTATTAATTACCAATAATTAGTGTTAATTACCAATAATTAGTGTTAATTACCAATAATTAGTATTAATTACCAATAATTAGTATTACTTACTAATAATTAGTATTAATTAACAATAATTGTCAATAATTAACAATAATTGTCAATAATTAACAATAATTGCCAATAATTAACAATAATTGCCAATAATTAACAATAATTAGTAATAATTAACAATAATTAACAATAATTACTAATAATTAGCAATAATTACTAATAATTAGCAATAATTACTAATAATTACTAATAATTAGCAATAATTAGCAATAATTAGCAATAATTAGCAATAATTAGTAATAATTAGCAATAATTAGCAATAATTAGCAAAAATTAGCAAAAATTAGCAAAAATTAGCAAAAATTAGCAATAATTAGCAATAATTAGCAATAATTAGCAATAATTAGCAATAATTAGGAATAATTAGCAATAATTGCTAATAATTAGCAATAATTGCCAATAATTAGCAATAATTGCCAATAATTACCAATATTTAGTAATAATTAACAATAATTGCCAATAATTAACAATAATTAGTAATAATTAACAATAATTAGTAATAATTACCAATAATTATCAATAATTACCAATAATTATCAATAATTAGTAATAATTAGCAATAATTAGTAACAATTAGGAATAATTAGTAACAATTAGGAATAATTAGTAACAATTAGAAATAATTAGTAACAATTAGAAATAATTAGTAACAATTAGAAATAATTAGTAACAATTAGTAATAATTAGTAATAATTAGTAATAATTAGTAATAATTAGTAATAATTACCAATAATTACCAATAATTACCAATAATTACCAATAATTACCAATAATTACCAATAATTACCAATAATTACCAATAATTACCAATAATTACCAATAATTACCAATAATTACCAATAATTACAAATAATTACCAATAATTAGCAATAATTACCAATAATTACCAACAATTAGGAATAATTAGTAACAATTAGGAATAATTAGTAACAATTAGGAATAATTAGTAACAATTAGGAATAATTAGTAACAATTAGTAATAATTAGGAACAATTAGTAATAATTAGGAACAATTAGTAATAATTAGGAACAATTAGTAATAATTAGGAATAATTAGTAATAATTAGGAATAATTAGTATTAATTAGGAATAATTAGTATTAATTAGCAATAATTAGTAATAATTAGGAATAATTAGTAATAATTAGGAATAATTAGTAATAATTAGGAATAATTAGTAATAATTAGGAATAATTAGTATTAATTAGGAATAATTAGTATTAATTAGGAATAATTAGTAAACGAAATCTGCTTGGATAATGAAGGGAAAATTTATAATCATCTCCACAACGATGATTACCAAATTTCCTTTCATTATTCAAGCAGTTTTCCTTTTGCTAAGTATTGCTAAGTATTGCTAAATTAGTAATAAATAGTAATAATTAGCAATAAATTGTAATAATTAGTAATAAATTGTAATAATTAGTAACAATTAGTAATAAATTGTAATAGATTGTAATAATTAGGAATAATTAGGAATAATTAGGAATAATTACCTTATTACATTATTTGTATATTTTATTATTAATATTAAAATAATATAATTTTCTATATTATATACAATTCTCTTTTCTTCTGTGTTTTTTTTGTCTCCACATGTGATATTGGCATTCTTTTTCAAAATTATCAACCTACTCGCCAATGGGGAGGTGAAAGTGAATGTCAATATTACATGTGGAGACAGAATGTGAAACACACAGATGAAAGGAGAATTGTATATAATATAAAAAATTATATTATTTTAATATTAATAATAAAATATACTAATAATGTAATGATGTTATTATTATATAATTAATATTTATAAAAAAAATTATATTAGTATTATTAAAAAAAATAAAAAATCAATATAATATTAAAATTATCAATGCAGGCTACCCAGTATGCCTTCGAGAAGGGCCGGGTAGTTGGTATCGGCTCTCGACTGACTCCCGGAGATTATTATGGCAGTGCTGCGATGTCGGCGTCCAGCTCGAGAGGAGCTCGTGCATCTTCTTCTACACAGTATGAGGAGCAGTTGCGATCTCAGACTGCACAGATAGAGAGTCTCCGACAGGAGCAGGAGCAGATACGTCAGCAGCATGAGGAGGAGCGTCGACGCCAGCAGCAGCTGTACGAGGAGCAGACGAGTCGGTGGCAGCAGCAGCATCAGGAGCAGATGGAGTACATGCGCCGACTCACTCATGCTTTAGGGATGGAGTTTCCTCCACCACCATCTGCAGATCCCCCACCTCCCCCCCCTCCTACAGATTAGAGTTTGTATTTCTGTTATAAAATTTGTGAAATCAAAATATTTTTTTTTCTATTCGTAGTTTCTGTCTCATTATAAAATATTAATAATATTATATTTTTAAATAACAATATTAATATGAATAATAATAATATTTATATTTTATAATATTAAATTATATATATATATTAAAATTTTATTTATATAATAAAATTTTATATATATATTAAAATTTTATAATATTATAATTTAATTATTTTTTTGTAATACTTGAATTATTTTAATATTTGAATGTAAAATAATTCTATTATTTTTATATTAATTAAAATAACTTATTAATATTTTTTTTATTTATGAATTATAATTATAATATTATTATATTAATTAAATTATTTATTAATATTCTATTATTTTTATTTTTGAATTATAATTCTACTATTATTATAGTAATTAAAATAATTTATTATTTTCATTTGTAAATTATAATTCTATTATTATATTAATTAAAATAATTTATTAATAATTTATTTTTTTTATTTTTTTTATAGTATTTGCGACGGGATACTATGCCCGTCGCAAATACTAGTATTATTAATAATTTTTTATTTTTTTTAAAAAGAGTAATTGTGACGGGTCCCGTCGCAATTACTATGAATAGTATTTGCGACGGGGCCCGGTTCCCGTCGCAAATACTAGTATTGTTAATTTTTTTATTTTTAAAAAAAACGTTATTGCGACGGGCCCGTCGCAATAACTGTTTAAAAAGGTTTTTACAAAAATACGGAATACTATTTGCGACGGGGAGAATGCCCGTCGCAACAAAAGCCTTTAGCGACGGTCCCGTCGCAAATAAGTTTAGTTGCGACGGCGTTTTCCGCAACGGGCTATTTGCGACGGGACCCCGTCGCAAATGGCCATTTGCGACAGGATCCCGTCGCAAATAGCCCGTCGCAAATACCTGTTTTTCCAGTAGTGAAATAAAAATGTCACAAGTATGAGTTGTTTTTCTAAAAAAAATTTAAATGGGTTATACAAGTCATATTTTTGACTATAAATATTCATTAGAAATATAAAAATCTTTCCTACATCATGATATTTTTTTTATAATTTTTAGACATTAAATAAATTAAATTATTTGTGACATCATGATGATGCAACGATTACCTCATTAATAAGGGATATAAATAAAATGAAAAGATAATGTTAAAAATATAACATACACTTGTAAAAAACATATTGTATGGGTGGATATAGAAACCTTATAACCTTATACTAGAAATATATCCTTTTGGGACCTTTTAAATCCGAAAATAATTTTATATTAAAGTAATATTTTATAACATTCCAAGAGTGCCCCTCCACTCCTCTTATAAAAGGCCCCCACCTCTACCACCTTACACACACCTCTCAAGCCTTTGTATTGGCCAAACCCTTCCCATTTCATCTCTCTACATCCCTATATTAATCATTTAATCCTTACTTTTGGCAGAATCCTTTCCAAGGAAGCCTTAGATCTCAAATCAATGAGAGTTACCCGATTTAAAGGTAATGTCTTCCCTTGTGTTCTTTTGTTTTATTTTTCTTCTCCAAACCCCTAAACTCTTTTTATTACTTTTTTTGTAACAAAAATAGTATCATAAATATTATATTATGTTTTTATAAGAAGTATTTGAGCTAAACTTTCACACACCTCCGTCTAATGGTTGAAGAACATACTGTTTCTGTGGATGGCGAATTACTACCTCACGAAACGAGGATTGTTAAATATTATTTTAACACCTTCAAAGGTGCCCATTAATATGTCACTATATTTATATATGATATATGATATGTTTATGTTTTCCTTAATCTTATGTATTTTTCATTTATGGCATACCTTTATGGTTTCCATTATGGGTAAACGTGATATCTTCATTTTAGGAAGTGCGGACTACCGCCCCCTCAAAGTGGTTTGATTCGTTAATGCCATATGTGGGATGTATAAAGGATGGAATTAATGGTATTACATATGATATCCTACTGGAATTATAATATACCTTTATATCATTATTTTTTAATTCCATTTAATACAAAAGAAAAAGAAAATAAAGTAGCGTTCATGCGTACGTACGGCTTACCGTCTCCATGAACGGTACATTTCATTTCTTATCTCCAAATGTCATGTACTATTTTAAGTACATATATATAATGGATATGTATATAATATATTACATCTAAATGATGGATATAATTATGGAATTATAATATATATATCTCTCATTTTGTTTTAATTCCATTAATATGACAAAAAAATGAAAGTAGCGTTCATGCGTACGTACGACCTACCGTCTCCATGAATGGTGCTTTTAATTTTTTATCTCCAAATGCTATGGAATAGTATAAAATGAATATATACTGGATATATATGATATTTAAAACATAATTACTATTCTGGATATGATGTACTTATAACTACATGGAAAATTCTTTTCCAACAAGTTTGATTTTTACTCATGTACCGAACATCGACAAAAACATCTGATATGAACTCACATTATTAACAAATTATTATAACCATATAATATGTGATATTAACTGAATAATAATAATTGATTTATGTCCTTAAGAAATTATAAATTGACGAAATTTTATTATTCAGGAGATTAAAGAACGATCGAGTCATGTCGGACAGGAGGTAAGGGATCCTACCTCTCTCTTCCTTTTTAAGTACTCTCTTTTATGTCATTTATTTTAAGCACATCTTTCATATGATTGGGGATGTTATATTATATTACTCATTCTGTAATTTTATGATCATATTATGAGAGACCCTATTTGATCTCATAAATCCATTTTTGGATGTTTTAATTGGCGTCGTTAGGCTGCCGAAATTTCATAAGGGGCTTTTTATCTCAGCTTGTGCTTTCGTGAGATTCATGCTAAATTTGCCAATATTTCCTTTTGAGTGGTGTATATACTGTCCATTATTCTACTATTTGTGTAACATACTTTCTTTTATGAGTATTTACATCAATTTTGTATAGTCCTTGTTTCATGGAGTGTACGTTTCGAAAGTTACCCAAATCGGTAAGGGAACCTTTCACCCTCCTTTTTTTAAATGACTTATTTTGTTATGTCTTTTAATTTTCATCTTATTATGTGGGGATATGTTCTTATATATACTTATTTCCATAAATTTTATGTCCATGTGATAAGATACCCTTTATCTCTCTCATCAACTCTTTTTCTAAAATTTGATGTGACGTCGTTAGGCTGTCAAGGGAACTTCTTAACCCAATTTCGATTTCTTTGGGTTCAACATATAGTTATTGAATATGTCATCCTTTGAATATGTGTGAATGACCTTTGATTATTTTACACTTAATATCCACTTATATTTTGTGTATTTATATTTGTCGCACATAATTATGAGATTGATTTATCCTTATTTAAGGATACCATCTTTATAATGGATTTCATCTCAATTTACATTTCCTTTGAGACTTCATTGTTTTTATGCACCAATTCACTCTTATATGGTGTATATACTATCATTTGGGATATTATATCATGAATCCCTTTATTCTCATGATATTATACAGTTTTGATTAAATTTTATTCCTCAATTATTGTATTCAAGTCTCTCATTTTGTTAAAAAACCTTTAACTAAAATACCATTTTATATGTTTTAATGATTTAATCTTATAAATATTTCTCATTAATATCCATGTTTTCGAAATGGTTTCAAGGATTTATTTATATGGATATTAATGGTTTAAATGTTAAAAGCTTCAATGTAGTATGGGAAACTTTGATTTAAAAATCTCTGTATCAAATGTTTTAAAAGGTCTTGAAAATGGTTTTTAAAATGGATTCATTATTTCAATATCTTAAAATGTTATATTGTTATTTAAATGTGGGAATGTTATCATTCCTTTATGCTTATGTTATGTGCTATGATTATGTTATGGTTCTTGGGCATTGTTATGAAGACGGGTGGTTCCGGGATAAACAAAGGGCCGGTGAGCCCGATATAGCTATCCAATGCATTGGGTAATGTGAAGGAGTTAAACGTTAAGGTTTGTCCGAAGAGATTTACGGAATATACTGTGATGGGTATTCCAAACATAACCAAGAGGGTTACTCCCTACGTAAGAAAGTTATGAATGCCCCAAGTTACCTTTATGTCTTATGATTTCTATGATTTATTCATGATTTTATGAGGTATGTCAAAGTGCTTATACTTTATGGGTAAAGTATGATTTCATTCTTATGTATATATGTACTCATGTTTCCTTTCCATACTTTTTATAACCCTTACTGAGCTTTTTATGCTCATCCCAAGTTTTTGAAACGTTTTTCACACGTTAATGGAATGGTACATGATATGATGATAGTGTCAAGGAAGTGTCAAAAAAGAATCCATGTTTTATTTTAAATAAGTTTCCAATTTTGGGGATAATGAATACTATCTTTTATGTAACCACTTTGTTTAAAAGTGGAATGTAATGCAAGTTTTATGATCTAATTCTCCAAAACTCTAAAACTGAAAATATCCTCAATGTGTAATCTTGTAATAACTGAAGATTAAGTAAGGTTTAAGGTTGGGGCCTTATAGTTGGTATCATAGGTCGGATTAGATAACTTTAGAGGTTAGGGTATTCTCTAGGTATAAGTGAAATTACCATAATGGTTAGGATTTCAGAAAGAGTCCTAGTTTTAGATAAAGTGAATGAGTAAGTATATCTTAGTGTTTATCTTCCTCATTAGTACATGATGGTTTTGTTGATATACTGACACTGACATTTCTATTTTTAGTGAATGGATGGATATAGCAGGCACCAAAGTGACAATAGGTTTGAAGGAAACTGTGGTGGTTCTCTAGTTAAGAGACTGGATGAAATGGGAGATTCAATGAGGAAGCTCTTGGTTGTTCTAAACCAACTATCAAGGTGTCATGATCAACCACTTGAACCTTGGAATGTTCTGTAATGCATCATGTATGAGATGACCAATCGATGTGGAAGTTCAGGTAATAATTATAAAGACAACTCTTAGGGTTTATATGATCCTTACTTTTGAGGTAATTATCGGTTATTATATGTTATGATGGAAAATGAAAGGCATGAGATAAACTTGAGATTATAATATGTTGTGATTATTTTTGAAGATTTTATCTTGTTTTGGGGAATGTTTTAAGAATTATATAGTTTTGGAAAAAGGACAACACACAGACCATGTGACAACCCGTCACGTCGGACAAAGCTGCAGGAATCGAACCCACAACCAAAGTGCGACTCGTATTTATCACCTACCACTGGACTACGTGAAGTCCCTGGTTAGTTTGACTAATTATTTTTAGTTATATTATTTTAGGAATAAAGAGTATGTTTATTTTGGGTTATCTATGGAAATGATTAACCTATCATGGAGGATATGTGATTAGGTTAATTACTTTTCAATATGAGAATTTAAGAGCAACTGATGTTATTTGGAGATAAAAGTTAATTTGTAACTTGGAAGAATATGTGATTAAATCCTTCAAATATTTGGGTTTCAATCTTAGTTTGTTTTACTTTGAATAATTTTATGGACAATTGTTTATCGAATGGTCTTCATTGAACTTTGGGTTTTTTGGGAAAATTTTGGAGATTTAGAATAGATTTTCTTTTTACAAAGGATTATTATTTTTTGAATTATCTGATCTTATACTAACAATTTTGGTGTTGTATTTTGTCTAAAGACATGGGAAATATATAGTTCTCTTTTGTGGATTAGGTGATTCTCAAGAGGTTGATTATAGAACTCTTAATGCGAACATGTCTTCCTAAATACTCGTCTTTTGGAGAAAATATGAGTTTGATTAAGGAATCTAGTAAAAGTTGAAAGTCTACGTGAAAATTAATTATGTTTCATTATGATTTAGTTAAGCTCAAAAATAAATTCCTCAATGAAGAGTAACTTAAAACAAAAATGTTGTTTGTTAACTTTTCCTACTGGGGAATCGAATACCGTTTAACCCATCACAGATTTGTGCTTTTCTTATGGTTAACTTTCTTCTATACATGTTTACTATCACTCTCCCTCAGAACATGACCCTTTGTTTTTTTTCTCTATATCCATGTTTTCCTACATGGAATCCTAGTATGGGTTAACTCGGGTGACCTTTGTACTTCTCTTTCTTTATTTAAAAGTGATTTTTTACTAACTCTTGTTCTGATGTGAGATTTTCAATGAAGTTTTCAAGCCCAATTTTAAAATTGCGAGGACGCAATTCCCAAAAGGGGGAAGGATGTAACACCCCAGGTAAATAAATAATATTAAATTTTCACATTTATCCATATTTGTGAATAAAATATTAATATTACTTTAAAGGGGATGCTATGCTCGATGGCATACCCAATACACAACAATGAGTTTCTTGGGAATCTTACGTTGCACTCTAATAATAAAATAATATTATTTTAAATGGTAGATAACGCCTAGATATTTTAATGGCGGGAATGAACAGAACTAACTACAAATTGATTATATATGTTTGTCAAATATTTTTACTGTTTATAGTAAATTTTAGAGGATGAAAAATGCGAATGAATCTAATTTTAAGCGTAAACATTCTAATATTCTTTAAAAGGTCGATTAACCGCCTTTTGATGACGAACCTCTTTTAAATCCACTTTTTGACAATTTTATGTGTTATATTTGACAAAATAAAATTCTTCTTTAGAATCGGGACATCATAATTTACTTTGTGTAAATTTTTGGTATTTTTCTGATAAAGTTCATTTTTAATGAATAGTGAAAAATGTTGTATTTTAATTCAAAAACCCTTTTTAATATAATTTATTTATATGATTAGATTATCTTTTCAATTGGTTTTAAAGTGAAATTAGAATATATTTTTACCATTTAATCCATTAGTGGTCGTTGGAATTAATTTCATATTGAAATTGGACTTAAACTAGTGTCAATCTTTTGATACTTATTGTTTCATAAAAAAACGCTATTTACTCTGACAGCGGGAATTAATTATTAAATTAATTAATGTAACTTATATTTTTTGAATTTTGTAAAATAGACATCATTTTTGAATTCTGAATATCAAATATAGATTAGGGTGATTTTTTGGTATTTTTCTGAAAAACATCAATTTTTGATGAATAGTGAGACCACTAAGTGGTAGTTTAAAAACGGATTTTTCATTTAAATGAAACTTTACCACTTCTGTGATTTGAATTTCAAAAATTCTACATACATGGATTTCATTAGGATGTAAAATGTGGTTCAATGGGATTAAAATAATTTTTTGGTGAATAGTAACTTTTAAGTTTTTAATCGCGATTACAGGTAATTAGAGTAATTTAAGGTAAAAAAACATTTTAATAATATGAAATAACCAAGACACATGTCCTACCCTCATTCGATGTGTAATTTCTGACCAAGACAATCCATGGGTAAACTTATAGACCCCAAGGATCCACTTTGGTTGGAAAATGACATAAATAACATTTTATTTAAAGTTAAAATAAAAATATCACAAGCATGAGTTGTTTTACTAAATCAATTTTTAAATGAGGTTATACAAGTCATATTTTTGACTATAAGTATTCATTAGAAAGATAAAAATATTTAATACATCATGATATTTTCTTTATAATTTTTAGACATTAAATAAATTAAATTATTTATGACAACATGATGATGCAGCGATTACCTCATTAATAAGAGATTTAAATAAAATTAAACGATAATGGTAAAACAATAACTTACACTTGAAAAAAACCTATTGGATGGGTGTATTTCAAAAAATAATCACCTTATACTCTAAATATGTCCTTTTTGGACCTTTTAAATCCGAAAATCATTTTATATTAACGTAATATTTTATAACTTTCCAAGAGTGCCCCTCCTCTCCTCTTATAAAAGGCCCCCACCTCTACCACCTTACACACACCTCTCAAGACATTGGATCGGCCAAAACCTGCCCATTTCATCTCTCCACATCCCTATCTTCATCATTGAAGCCTCACTTTAGGCATAATCCTTTCCAAGGAATCCTTTGATCTCAAATCAAAGAGAGTTACCCGATTTAAAGGTAATGTCTTCCCTTGTATTCTTTTGTTTTATTTTTCTTCTCCAAGCCCCTAAAGTCTTTTTATTACTTTTTTTGTAACAAAACCAATATCTTTAATATACTAGTATGTTTTTATAAGAATTATTTGAGCTACACTTGCACACACCTCCGCCTAATGGTTAAAGAACATACTGTTTCTGTGGATGGCGAATTACTGCCTCACGAAACGAGGATTGTTCAATATTATTTTAACACCTTCAAAGGTGACCATTAAGATGTCACTACATTTATATATGATATATAATATTTTTATGTTTTCCTTAATCTTCTGTATTTTTCATTTATGGCATACCTATATGGTTTCCATTATGGGTAAACACAATATCTTTATTTTAGGAAGTGCGGACTACCGCCCCCTCAAAGTGATTTGATTTGTTAATGCCATATGTGGGACGTATAAAGGATGGAATTAATGGTATTACATATGATATCCTACTAGAATTATAATATACCTTTATATCATTATTATTTAATTCCATTTAATACAAAAGAAAAATAAATGAAAGTAGCGTTCATGTGTACGTACAGCTTACCGTCTCCATGAACGGTACATTTCATTTCTTATCTCCAAATGTTATGTACTATTATAAGTACATATATATAATGGATATATATTTAATATATTACATCTAAATGATGGATATAATTATGTAATTATAATATATATATCTCTCATTTTGTTTTAATTCCATTAATATGACAAAAAAATGAAAGTAGCGTTCATGCGTACGTACAGCCTACCATCTCCATGAATGGTGCTTTTAATTTTTTATCTCCAAATGCTATGGAATAGTATAAAATGAATATATACTGGATATATATGATATTTAAAACATAAATACTATTATGGATATGATTTACTTATAACTACATGGAAAATCCTTTTCAACAAGTTTGATTTTTACTCATGTACCGAACATCGACAAAAACATCTGATATGAACTCACTTTATTAACCAATTATTATAACCTTATAATATGTGATATTAACTGAATAATAATCTTTAAATTAGGTCCTTAAGAAATTATAAATTGACCAAATTTTATTATTCAGGATATTAACGAACGATCGAGTCATGTCCGACACGAGGTAAGGGATCCTACCTCTCTCTTCCTTTTTAAGTACTCTCTTTTATGTCATTTCTTTTAAGCTCATATTTCTTATGTTTGGGGATGTTATATTATATTTCTCATTCTGTAGTTTTATGATCATATTATGAGAGACCCTATTTGATCTCATAAATCCATTTTTGGATGTTTTAATTGGCGCCGTTAGGCGGCGGAAATTTCGTAAGGGGCTTTTTATCTCACTTTGTGCTTTGGTGAGATTCATGCTACATTTGCCAATATTTCCTTTTGAGTGGTGAATATACTTTCCATTATTCTAATATTTGTGTAACATACTTTCGTTTATGATTATTTACATCAATGTTGTATAGTCCTTCTTTCATGGGGTGTACGTTTCGAAAGTTACCCAAATCGGTAAGGGAACCTTTCACCCTCCTCTTTTTAAAAGACTTATTTTGTTATGTCTTTTAATTTTCATCTTATTATGTGGGGATATGTTCTTATATATCCTTATTGCCGAAAATTTTATGTTCAATTGATAAGATAACCTTTATCTCTCTCATCAACTCTTTTTCTAAAATTTGATGTGACGTCGTTAGGCTGTCAAGGGAACTTCTTAACCCAATTTCGATTTCTTTGGGTTCAACATGTAGTTATTGAATATGCCATCCTTTGAATATGTGTGAATGACCTTTTATTATTTTACACTTAATATCCACTTATATTGGGTGTATTTATATCTTTCACACATAATTATGAGATTGATTTATCCTTATTTAAGGATACCATCTTTATAATGGATTTCATCTCAATTTACATTTCCATTGAGACTTCATTGTTGTTATGCACCAATTCACTCTTATATGGTGTATATACTATCATTTGGAATATTATATCTTGAATCCCATTATTCTAATTATATTATCATGTTTTGATTAAATGTTATTCCTCAATTATTGTATTCAAGTGTCTCTCATTTTGCTAAAAACCCTTTAACTAAAATATCATTTTAAATGTTTTAATGATTTAATCTTATAAATATTTCTCAATAATATCCATGTTTTCAAAATGGTTTTAAGGATTTATTTATATGGATATTAATAGTTTAAAATGTTAAAAGCTTCAATGTGGTATGGGACACTTTGATTTAAAAATCTCTTTATTAAATGTTTTAAATGGTTTTGAAAATGGTTTTTAGAATGGATTCATTATTTCAATATCTTAAAATTTTATATTATTATTGTAATGTGGGAATGTTATCTTTCCTTTATGCTTAAGTTATGTGCTATGATTATGTTATGGTTCTTGGGAATTATTATGAAGATGGGTGGTTCCGTGATAAACTAAGGGCGGGTGAGCCCGATATAGCTCTCCAATGCATTTGGTAACGCGAAGGAGTTAAACGTTAAGGTTTATCCAAAGAGATTTAGGGAATATAATGTGATGGGTATTCCAAACGTAACCAAGAGGCTAACTCCATATGTAAGAATGTTATGAATGTCTCAAGTTACCTTTATGTCTTATGATTTCTATGATTTATTCATGATTTTATGAGGTATGTTAAAGTGATTATGCTTTATGGGTAAAGTATGATTTCATTCTTATGTATATATGTACTCATGTTTCCTTTCCATACTTTTTATAACCCTTACTGAGCTTTTTATGCTCATCCCAAGTTTTTGAAATGTTTTCCACAGGTCAAGGGAATGGTACATGATATGATGATAGTGTCAAGGAAGTGTCAAGAAAGAATCCCTGTTTTATTTTAAATATGTTTCCGTTGATGGGAAAAATGAATACTATCTTTTATGTAACCACTTTGTTTAAAAGTGGAATGTAATGCAAGTTTTATGATCTGATTCTCTAAAACTCTAAACCTGAAAAGATCCTAAATGTGTAATCTTGTAATAACTCAAGATTAAGTAAGGTTTAAGGTCAGGGCCTTATAATATATTCAACCCCTTAGTTTTAGTTCTAACATTTCTATGAACTTTAATTGGTATCATAGAATCCGAGTTCCCTTTGTAAGAACCTTAATTTTTTATCATGGATAATACCAAATCAGTCAATAGTTGAGGTATTACTACCCTATATGAAAAATATTATCATGAATTGAAAATAAAAATGATACTCTATCTTCTGCCTCTTGGCCATGATTGTTGTGAAAAAACACCGAGATTCGCAACAATAGAAATAGGTTTGCAAATGAAGAAAAGAGATAGAAGAAATAATCATACATGACATGGTTATTTATGTGGTTCAGGAAATTATCTCATATCCATGGATTGGGATAAACCAATACAAAAATCGACCACTTGGAGAAAAATATACTATTATAGCCTTCTTTAATGCCACTGACTATGAAAACTTACTTAATCAGAGCTCTTCCTCTTCTTCACTCACAAATGTCGGGATTTCCCTTCACCAATTCAATTTCTTGCTGATGTTTTTTAAAATACCTACTATTTTCCTTTTTTTCTCCCATAATGTTATCCCATAATGTTCTCCCATATTCTCCCTCTCATCTTTTATTCATTAGTAAACCCCAATAGAGGCACAATAGTGCGTAAACATATGTATTAACAATGGATTTGTCAACATATTTTCAAGATTGATTGTTCCAGAAATCATCTCCAATTTCAGCAACCAATCATGTATCATACCTCTGATAAAATATTAATTTAACTAATTGTTCTCTATCTAGGCATGAAACACATGGTTCATTGTGTAAGATTTAAGTGTAGGGTAAGTAGTGATGGTTATTTCCTAACATTTCTCTTTTCCATAATTTATAATCAATCTGAGATATATACAAAAATTAATGTTGTGACGCCTAGAATTGAATCATGTAAATAGACAATGGATAAATACACCAGAACCAGGATGGAGGATCATCAAATATTATTTATAATTCATTTAATTAAATAAATGATTACCTTCATGGAAATATTTCTTCATTTATGAATCCGGTGAAAGATTCTCATTACACCATCAATGGGTTGTAAAATAAATGTGTTGGTTTCCTCTAGTGGTGACACACATGTATTCCAAAAATCACTAGACATCAATAAAAAATATTACGGTTCTATAATGAATGATACTTTCACATGAGTCATTTTCCTTTGATCACTTTGAGAACCACTTCCAAAGCTTTCTCCTTGATCCAATGGTGGAGGATTTCTCTCTTTTATGTGGAGAATTCTTGGAGATGGGAGCTCTCTAGGCTTGATAGGGTTATCAAAGTTCATTGTGCACAACCAAAACAAATAATTTTTTTCTCTTTAGAAAATGACATAATTGGTTATTTATATTACTAGAGTTAAAATAAAATAATTTTATAATTTTCCTTAATTATTTATTTAATCCTATAATAACATCATGTCAAATAATAATAATATTATTGGTATCATTTCATGACATGAGCTATCCTCATGAATTAAAATTAAATATTATTTAATTAAATTACAATCAATATTTATTATTTGTCACCGGACCATTAGACTCAGTCTGTCCATCCCCCGCAATATTTATTAGCTCTTGAATAATGTATATTTATATATGAATTGAATATTACATCATCATTTGAAAAAAAAAATATTATACTCACTAAATTGAAAATAAATATTTATTAAATATTATACTCACATTATACACTCTCGTATAACTAGTGACATAAAATTTACAATTAAGCATACATTAATAATTATTAAACCACGTGTGGGAAAATTATTCTATTCAACCTATAAAATAAATAATAATATTGTATTATTTAACTAAGATTATTGATATACATAGTGTGTGAATCTCTATTCCACTTTCTTTGTGGTAGTAGGCGAAGCATCCTAATGTCCACAAATAACATCTTGCAACACACCAAGGCACCCATGGAGAAAGATGTTAATGATGCATGGTATCATACCACATATGGATTCTTACAATGTCATATATTCCTATTATCACAATATATCAAATCAATCATGTTGCATGCCAGTGCCATCAACCTATGTACTCGATGTATCTTTCTTTGACTTTACAGAATTAGAACATTCGAATTGAACACCATGGTCGTGGATTTGTTTCAGATATTTAATTTCCATCAATGGTCATGAGATATTAACTTCTGTTAGAAAAAAGAAAGAGATAAATCCTTTCTTGCGTTATTTTTTAATGAAATATTACTCCTGACGCACCCAATGTATCCTAAATTACCGCAAACATCTATCATTGTAGTTTTCATTAATACATCAAAGTGTGCATATCATAATAATAATTAATAAAAATCTTAATTTTTAAGGACCAATAAAAACATACATATATAGTAATATACAATAACATATATAAATGTGTATTTCATACTAGCGAGTCTCGTTCTAATATTATCCCACTAGATATTATAATAGGTGTTCACCTTGAGAAGGTTTTCCAAAGTCGTATAAGTCTCCTCCCCTGATAGTCTGTATCATTATTGTCCCTAAAATGTTATCATTTAGTTATGGAATACATATTCATGAATAGTGTTTTAGCACTTCTGGGATCTCATCATTGTGGGGAACTACTATGAACTTTTAGTGAGACATTTACTCTTAGTACATTATCACATACTATGTCACATAGATAAACAATCATGATGTGATAATTAGTTTATTAATATTAAAAAGAATGAATACATGTTATCAAAAAGTACAGAGAAGTTGGTTCTGGGGCACCAACTGCAACAGACTCCCACAACCACGAGATCCAACTGTTAATAACCCTTGGTTCGCTCGCTCACACATGATACTCATATTTATACTGATATAGGCCTTTAGACATGGGGTCCTCCATTTTCTCTATCATGGGTACTATTCTCACTAAAACTTCACCCATATAATAAAATCCCTCAAGATGTGATACTTATGGTGTGTGTGAATTATCTGATGGTGTGACCTTGACACTTTTGCGAGATCCAAAAATATAGTATTATAATAATAAGATGTGTCAGGGTATTTACTTCAAGGTACCACTTCAATCTCCGGGAAAAATTTATGAATCCATAAGGCTTCCTTGGCAGCATCATAAGTTAAAAAATACTCAAGAATCACTGTAGAATCAGTGAAAACTAGCTTCTTTGAACTCTTCCAGGTCATAGCTCCTTTGTTGATTCAAAAAAACATACCCTAATTGTGATTTTAGAACATTCTGATCTATATGAAAACTATAATCGGTATAAAATCTAATAAAAACTACTTATCTCCTCCATACACTACGAATATATCATTTTTTTTCTTAGATGCATACAAATAGCCTTAATAGTAGTCGTTTTTTGTTCTCTCGGATCATCTTGATATCTGCCAAATATGAACAATTCATAGTAAAAATCAAGTCTAGTACATAACATGGCATACATGGTTCATCAAATTATAAAATAATATGAGATAATACACATTCTATATTTCTCAGGTTGTGTCTAAGGAAACATTTTCTTAGAATGATGTAAACTATGTGACACTGGAACCAATCCTCTATTTTATTTTTCCATACTAAATTTATTTAGTATCTTGTCATTATATGTACTTTGAATTATTTGAAGAAACTTCTTGGAACTATAATGAATTATATGGATACCTAGAATGTAGGCTCCTTCACATAATTCAATCTCGGAGAAAAAACATTTTCAGCCAGTACTTCCCAGACTATAATATTGATATGTCATTTTCAAATAAGTTATATTTCATTAACATGTACTAATATGATAAAGACAACATTCCCACTAAAACACTTATAAACACACAGATCACTTTTCTCATAATGAAACCATATTATTTTATAGATTTTTTAAAAACAATTCTCTATGATTTAGATGTTTGATTCAATTCATAAATTAATCTAGGAATCATTAATATACTTTTGGAATCACCTGGAGTCACAAACCATTTGAGTTGTGTCATATAGACATCTTCATAAAGGATACCATTAAAGAATTTAGTTTTGACATTCATCTGCCAAATGTCATATTCATGGTAATCTTCTATATAAAGTAGAGTTGTGATATATTTAAAAATGGATACTATTTAAAAGGTTTCATTGTTGTCAATTCCTTGACATTTTTTAAACCTTTTACCCAATAGATTTTATTGTTATGTATTTACATTAATTTCCATGTACAATTTCATCTTGAATACTGATTTGAATCCAACATTCATTACATCAACTGGCAGATCAACCAAAACCCAAAATTTGTTATGATACTTGAAATACATTTTTTGAATTATTAGATTTTTTCCATCTTACAGCTTATGATCTTTCTACTGCCTCCTTGTAAGAAAACGTTTCATTATTTTCAACAAATAATGAGTCACCATCCCCAGTGAATAAAAAATCATCTATCTTTGGTTCCTTTACCTCTCTTAAACACCTACATAGTAATTTTTTTTTTCAGGAACTCCTTCCATGGGGACCTATGAAATATATTATTGTACTAACTATTGTGTATCTTTATCATCAACTTCATCGAATTAAATCTTTCTCCCACTATCAATTTTGAGGATGTGCTCCCCCTCATGAAAAAATACTTGTTTGGAGATAGTCACTTTTTTATCTGAGGGATTGTATATATAGTATCACATTATTTCGTTGGGATACCCTATAAAGATACACTTTGTGCCTTGGGGATCTAGTTTGTTTTCTGATAAGGCCTTAAAAATTGCATCACATTCCGATCTACATGTATGTGATAAAATGGGTTTCTTTCTACTACATAACTAATAGGTAATTCTTTTTCCCTATTTAGTTGGTAGTCAGATTAATGTTTATGTCATTGTTTTTAATTCATATCCACACAAAAATATTGAAAGATATGTATGAATCATCATCGAACTTACCATTTCTATTAAGGTATGGTTCCTCCTTTCACTTAGACCATTACACTATGGTGTGTATGGTGGAGTGAGTTTATATAGAATACCAAACTCGTGTATAGATTCTACGAACTCTTGGTTAATATATTCACCATTCTAATCTAACTAAATTTTATTTATCTTCTTACCAAGATAATTCATTACTTCATTCTTGAATTCCATGAATTTTTTATGGACTAAAAATTATACCTCATTATATAGATATATCCATATCCACTCAAGGAATCATTAAAACTTATGAAGTAATAATATCAACCTCTACATTATACTAAAAATGGTCCACACACATTAGTGTGTACCAATCCTAGAATCTATGGGGGCTTTTCACCATGTCCTCCAAATAGTAGTTTGTCCATTTTTCCATGTGAATAAAAGTGACATATTGTAGGTGGTTTTAGCTCATATGAGGCTAAATATCAATCTTGAAAGTGCTTCGTAAAATGCATCTTGTTTACCTAACCAAGTCGGTGATGTCATTTTTTGGTGTTATATGAGTTGTGTGAACATGATTTGTTATCAATTTAGAACACTAGGTTTTCTTAATTTAATACATAAATAATGTTATATAATGTAAAATTCCATAATATATGAAGTTATTATAATATAATAAATATTTATTTCCAAACATGAAAAGAAACCCATATACATATTGGCATGATACATAAATTATGTTCTTGGTAACTATAATTACATAATAAATATTATTCAAAACCTCCATTATTATTAGAAAAAAAGGTGTTAGTCACCGATTTCCACGGAAGCTAGCCTCACTCCATTGGATGCTCTCAGATCCACCTCTCCTCTAGAAATATTTAAAAAATACTTTGTTCTGAAATTTGGATAGAGATGTGAGAACCACAAGCGGTATATAATACACATTGTGTATAAATAGAATGACTTCACTCGATAACTAACTCACCTTTATCTTCCCCTTGCTCTTGGGTACAATTCCTATTCCAGTGGCCTGACATTCCACATAAACACCATAATTCCTCCTTATTCTTACCCACCATATGGATCTTCCCCTTCATGTAAGGATGGTGCTCGGGATATTTAGACTATTTATAGGTTTTTGGCCCTCTTTCTTTCTTCTTCATTTTCTTATTCACCATAAGGACCACATGTTTATCACACCCCACATACTTATACACTTGTATAATCAAGGTTAGAAGTTCTGAAAGATTCTTCTCATTATTCCTCATATTGAAATTAACAATAAAACTGGAGAAGGACTTGGGTAGTGAAGAAAGTATGAGATCTATACACAACTCATCCTAAAATTTAATCCATAATATGTATAAGCATTCAATGTAGCCAATAATCTTGAATACATGAGGCACAACTAGTCATGACACTCTATGTTTAGTTATGAACAAAGCATTGGGGATCTCATACCTCTCTTATCATACCTTCTCTCGATAGAGATCCTGAAGCTGAGACATAATCTTATATGTGTCAATGTCCTCATGTGGGACAAAAAATACCATTAAAAAGGATTGTAACATGATTAACGAAACATTTTTAGAATCATTAATTTGTTTCTCATAGAGAGAAATCTTTTCATCACTTTCCTCATTACCAAGCGCAACTACAAACATTTCTTTGACCATATACACTTTCCTTTTAGGGAGAAGGATGACACGTAGGTGAATTTCCATTCTTCAAAATTTGTATCAGTTAGAAAGTTGTATTTATTATGTATATATCATATAGGTATGTTTTAAGTCATTTTATTATTGTTTCTATAAAATAATTTGAACATAATTTTAGTACATTATTAGATAAAGTTTAATCAAATAAATAAATATTTAAATTATTTTAGTCTCCCACTATTTTATCAAAAAAAATATCCCACACTATTGGATTTAGAATATCCTATTTCTTGGATATTCGAGTTTTAAGGATTCATATTCTTCTTCTCACTACCACAAAGTTTGTTGATGAAGAAACATGAATTGTTTTAGGTAGGTATTCCAAAATTCATGCTACATTAACTCATTGATCCTTGATCTTTTGAGTGTAATCCACAATATTCAAATCATTAATATAAATTTCCATAGCCCTTCCCTCTCTGTTACACCAAATACTTCTTTGGATGTCAACCCTTGATGTGAACCAAGTCAATTCAACCACAAAACTCAAGTTAAAAATCCCTGATAATTGAAATCACCCCAAGTTTGGCTGGTCAAGCAATTTGAACTGTGGTTCGATTTTAAATGAAGTACTGTAAGGTTAAAATGAATTATAATTTTATTGAGGTATTTTATCCTTTTATGCATAAATTTCCAATTATTATCTTTATCACATGCTTTTTAATATTAATTGGGTTTACTTATGTGATTAGCCATATCTTTGATAATATTTACTCATAATACAATTTATTTTTGTTCTATATTTCATGATTGTTAATTAAATTAATTTATGTGATCAAAGAAAAATAACAATAATGAAATAACCATGAAAATTGTATAAATAAAATAATAAACATGTATGATCATGGTATTTTATAATGGTATGTTTATCTAGTGGTTGGTAAAATAGCCACCGACCTATGGGAAAACACCTTTAACCAATTAAGAATCATGTTGTAGCTTTCCACATGTTCACCTATATATCTCCTTAGATTGGTTTCACCTCAGCTTAGAACCTAAACCGCATCTACTAGAGTTGGAGCTCCATACATTACATATGACTTGTAATCAAACATTTTTGAGCAGAAAAGGGGGCTTATATAAAATAAACCACGGGCATGAAGTGCCTATATAATAAGTGGAGAGAAGCCTCATAGACTCGCAATTTAATTTAATAATAATTTAAATGAAAACAATAACATACAAAGATATGATCTATCTCATTATTGACCACATGCATGAAAAACAATATGCATTTTATAAAACTACAATTCAGTTCATAATCATAATTTTTTAAGATAAATCGTGACTAAATAAATAAATTATCATCTATAATTATTCTATACTTTTACCTTAATTCTCATCCAGATATCCTTGAGAATCTCATAAATTATAATTTTAAAAAATTTAAATATATTCATTTAAAATGAACTTTGTAAATAAATGTACCTTGGAGGAAACACTGTGAATACCCATCCAAATCTACCCAACATGTATTATACTAATATGTATTTTAGTTTTTGTGATATATAACATACATGAATTATCAAATACTTTCTTGAAATATTGTATCAACTTAAGGATTTCCCGAATGACATGATTTTTCAATATTGTGTCATGCTTTAATGCACATTGAGTAACAATTGTAATACAACCAATACATGATATGATTATCTTGAATATTAAAAATATGTTAACAATATATATATATATATATATATATATTAAAACCCATCACATGGAATGTCTTATCAACTTAATGACCACACACAAGAACATATCTCAAGGATTACATAATATAATAAATAAATTTTAAATCTATATCACCTGATATAGGTACATAGTGTGTGAAGTTGAGATACACAATGTTTATATCTCTCATCATAAATCTGAGGTACACCCCCAGGGACTCAGTGAGTACATTGTACCTTGGAAACTGGAGTACACGACATGTCCTTTGGGATACATGCTATGTGATATCAGAATTACATGGTCACTAGTCAGGTAAGCCATGTACCGAAATTTACCACCAGTATTTGACGCAAAGGGACTAGAGGTTGTGTACATTGGATGTTCAGTGTGTACTCTGGTTTAGTGTAGGCTACCCTAGTCTGGTAAACACATGGTGTAAGGAATTTAATGCGCTGCATGTAATCAATGCACATGGATTGATTAATTGACAAATTAATTCTTGGTGAATTGACCACAAGTACACGTCATGTAATTTCGATTGCCTAGCATGTACTCCAATGTTATCTGATTAGAATACTTGTCACTTCTAGTGGTGTTCCTCAATTTTATGTTAATCACAAAATTAATTATTTCAATTAAATCTACAAGAAACGAATTTGGTACAACTAGAACACAGAATTCGGTTTAAAAGAACCAATAATCATGATTTGAAAACCTAAAATAAAATTCTGAAATCATCGATGGTATTTAAATAATTATAAATAATTATGTGACCCTTTGATATCACTTGTAGGTTCAGGGCGTAACAGAAGTATACGATAGGAAGTTCCCAACTTTTTTCTCCATAATCACTGATCAATCTAAGATATATACTATGATAAATGACATGATCCATGGAATTTAATTAATGAAAAAAATGGATAATTACTCCAAAACTAGGAGAGAGTGGTTCATCACAGATTATTTATAACCAATTTAATTAAATAAAGAATTACCTAGATGGAATTGTTTCTTCATTGATGAATCAATTGGATGATCATTGGTGCACTATCATTTCATTTTAGAAACCAAATATATATTTCCACTAGCGGTGATCCGTAGGTGTTCAACTAATATCAGGATGTTTCCAATGGAATCTACAGGTGCTAGTATGATAGATCATTTCAATTACTTTGTCCACCATTGATCACTTAGAGAACCACTTCCAATGTTTAACCTTGATCCAATTGAGGATAATTGATCCCCATTAATGGGATCATTCTTGGAGAAGGGTGCTATTTAGGTTTTAGAGGATTATCCAACTTATTTGTGCAAAACAAAAACAAATGAATTGGATCTCGTTAGAAAATCACATAATTTGGTATTTATATTCCTAGGGTTAAAATAAAATAATTGCATAAGTTCCATTAATTTTTTATTTAATCCTTGGAGAACCAATGTTGAATAATAATAATATTATTATTTATCAATATATTCTTATCTTGTGAATTATAATTAAATATTATTTAATAAAATAATATTCAGTGTTTTTTATTTATCATCAGGCCATAAAAATGAGTCCACCATTCCTCAATATTATTTATTAGTCCATGAATAATTTCTATTTATCTATTAAATAAATATCACATCATTGTTCCTCAATAAATAAATATAATATAATATTCACTAAATAGAATTTAAATATTTATTAAATATTTATCTCACATTATATTCTCTCGAATAACTGGAGAAATAATATATGTGATCAAGGATACATGAATAACTATTAAACCATGTGTGGGAATAATATTTATTCAACCGTTTAAATAATATGTAATATTATATTATTTCACTAAGATTCAAGATACACATAGTGTGTGACCCTCTATGTCTTTTTCTTAGTGGAATTAGGCGAAGCATCCTAAAGTCCAAGGTTAGAACCTATAAACACACCAAGACACCCATAGAGTAATATTTTATTATTGTAATGAAATGTTACCACATAAAGATGCTTAGTATGTAATATAATTCCTTTATAACAATATCTCAAATCAAGCAAGTTGAATGAAAGTTCCATCCACCTATGTCCTTGATGTCCCTTTCTTTGACTTTCTGGAAATAAAATGTTCCAATAGAAAACCGTGGACATGGATTTATTTAGTATATATCATTTCCATAAAAGGGAAAGATATATTAACTTATGTTAATGAAAATAAGTGATAGATACTTTCTCACTTTATTCATTAATGCAATATTACTCATGTTTCACCCAATATAACCTACCTCATGGTGAACATCTATCATCGCGGTTTTCATCGATAAATCAAAGTACATGACTCATAATACTAATTAATAAAAATAATAAATTCTAAGGACCAATACAAATGTCCATTGATAGGATTATCCAATGACACATATAAATGAGAATTTCCTGCTAGAGGGAATTGTTCTCATAATATTCAATTGGATATTACCAAGGGGGTACATGATGAGAAGGTTCCTCAAACTCCTATGAGTCACTACCCATAGTGTCTTGTATCATTTCTGGCCCTAAAATGATATCATCTTGATATATAACATATTTTCTAGAATAGTTTTGTATCACTTTCGGGTTCCCATCATAGCATGGAACTCCTATGACCTTTTTGGGTGACAGATACTCTGGACACTATCACGTACTATGTCATGAATAATAATAATAATAATGTGATAAGTAGTTTATTAATATTAAAAACAATGAATAAATGTTATAATAAAGTAAAAATAATTTGGTTGTAGGGAACCAACTCCATCACTTTGAAATAATTAGTGAACTCTGACTGTCATAGTGCAATATGTTTTACTCTCACTTTCTACCCAGTTCATCAAAAAAGAACTTCAGCAAAACCATTTTTGTCCCAGTTCTATTAAAATAATATATTATTCTTTTCAGTTTAATAGGGACACCACCTTCTTTATTTGATATATCTATATCATTAAAGTTCCTCCACAGGTAATCACATAACCTGTGGTTCTCCTACTGTCATCGACATGACCTCCAAGGTCAACATCCACATATCTCTCCAATGAACTTCCATTCCCAAATCACAGATATACTTCCTTGATTCCCTTAGGATACCTTAGTATAAAAATTTTAAAGCATCTAAAACAAATACTTTAATAATATATTTATCAAATATATAATCTCTATTTATGTTAACCAATCTTCATTTTTTAGTTTTCATTTCAATTTTTGATCTACAGTCATTTGTTTTGTGTCTCTTATCTCCCACCACTACTCTTCAATATCTATTAATAAATATTTGAGAAATAAATTTAGTCTCCAATTTTTATTTAATTTCTTTGGTCTCCATCTTTTTATTAGAACTCCATTTTCTGGTCACTTTTGGTGAGATAAGACACAGTTCCCTACCAAAAGGGGAATAGGTTTATTAATGTGCTTCCCAAAAGAAAATAAAACTAGTTAAGAGGAAACGTTGGTATGTAGAAACAAATAGAAAAATATAACTTGGAAACTATGAATTTACAAAAAAAATAATGATTTGGACAATGTTTTTCCTATACACATGAAAATAATTTCAAGCAAAATAAATAATTATGAAAAAATGTCAAACATACAATAAATGAAAGAACAAAACATGCATGAAAAAATAGATATCCTATAAAAAATTAATTGTCTCTCCTGGAGCTTGTGTCCAACCTAGGATGTTAGAATACAATTTTTATCTTGAGGAAATCATCCAGACAAAAGAGGTATAGGTAAGTCAATGCATGTAGGACACAGAACTGAAGAAGAATACATGAACATGCTTACAATTCTTGACCTACAACCTAGATGAGACCATCAAATGATGATTGGAACTATCAATATAGGGTCCTATAAAAGTGATAATTTTCTTCTATAGAGTATTATATTAGAAATAACTCTCTGATAATTCATCTTTAGATCTAATATGCATGAGTAGAGGACCTCATGATCACCTCCTTTCTATCTCTATCCATTGGTCATCAATATCTTATCTATGATATCCATATTACTCTTTTTTCTTCATATTTATTCTTTTTTTACATCACTATCTTCATATTTTACATATCCTTAATCTTTATATTTGGTATTCCATCATTAGTCCTTTTTCTCATCTCTTCCACAATTTAGTAATTCTATTTCGTGAGGGTGGTCCCACTATTTACAATGGTCAAACATATACCTGTCTGTCTCTATTTCTCATTGACTCAATAAAACATATGTTATGATTTACACATTACATAACCAGATTGTTAATGTATATTCATATACCCTTGATGTTACACGTTTGTGCATCAAACTCATTTTCAGTGAAATATCATGAGATTATATTCTTGTATCCTTTTATATATGGGATTCATTTTCTATGATGAGAAAAAATCCAATGTGCTAAGATACTCCTACTAGGAGTCCAAATTATTTCAGTTGAACTACTCTTCTAGGCATCCCCAAATCCATGAGAGTTCAGATCTTCCTACAAAATTCATTTTGGGTTTATAGTCCTCATCTTTTGATTATAAAATGCATGACATATGGTCTAAGATCTATGAAATTAATATTCAGGAACCTATCCAAGAGGTCATCAATACCATTAATTGAATTTCCATTCATGGGAGCTCTACATACCCTTAACTATATAGATTATCTCATCTTCATAGAAAATCTAGCACCCACATAAATTTTTAAATGTTGTTTGACCTTAAACATTAACCTTAATTACCACTTGTTGAAAGACTTAAAATTGCATGACAGGTGGTCCATCTTGCATGACCTTAAAACATATCAAAGTAGTCGTATGTTATACCACCTCACCTTCTTACATGAGATCTAGATTTTTTACAGAATCGTCATTATCTATATCTTGTATTTCATCACTGATTATTAATTTTATAAATGATACAAATTAAATAACATTTGTATATATTAATATATATATTAAATTTATTTTTATATATATTTTAATAATTATATAATTATAAATATATTTATATTTATATAGTTATAAATATTTATTTATAAGTAAATATAAAATATGTTTTATATAATAATATTTATTTATAATTATAACTATATTTATTTATATCAATATATATATAATTAATATATTAATAATTATATAATTTTAAATATATTTGTAATTATACAATCATACATCTATCATTGTAAATAATTATTTATAATTATATAAACACAAATAGATTTATAATTATATAATTAATACACTATATTTATATAAACGTTTAAAATATATTTATAATTAATTTAAAATACATTTAAACACTTGGTAATTTTAAATTTAATTATCACACACACATATATATATATTTCTAGGTATATATTTAAAATATGAAATTATTTATAATTATATTTTTATATATTTATATATATATAGTTATAAAAATATATTTATATATATAAATATATTTATAAAATTGTATATTTACAATTCTGAATATATTTATATAATTAAATAAATAAATATATATATATATATATATATAATGAACTGGAAAATGCCTCAATAGCACAAGAAAATTTAAAACTAAATATAAAAAGGGATAGAAACTGATAGGTGTGAAACCAATCCCCAGAGTAAAAACTAAAACAATCTTCACACTAGAAGATGGTAGGTGGGAATGCACACCAACTATTGGGGGTGCAGTGTGGGAAAAAAAATTTGATTTTAGGTAGTGCACAATGATTTGAGGTGGTAGGTGGAGTCGGTGTTTGTCATATATAAACACCCATGGTGGTCACCATTTGAAAGGTCTAATACTCGTGTGCATCAGAGTATAGATTTGAGAGAGGAAAGCCCTACACTCGTGGTAGCTCTATATTTGAGAAAAAATTAAATCATTGGTCTGTTATTTTTGAATCCTTCGAGACCGCATGATTATTGTTTGAATACATGAGTTTCATAGCTCTATGAAGTACATATTCTATCAGATATAATTTTAATCATGACTCTGGGTTAGAAGGAAAAATGAAAAAAAAATAAGACGGTTGGACTCAGGAAGATAGAAATAATGAAGATCGAGTGTAAGAAGCCCCAGTGTGTGAAATTTACTAAGTACCGGGATATTGTGATTAATATGTTCAGAAATCACAAAAACCAATATAGTGCTCAAATATTCATTTTCATCTCATCCACTATAGTGAATTTGTTCTCCTTTGGAATCCTCGACATCGAATCCATCATCAAAGAATATCTAATGGGTGAATCCTCCACCACTGCATCTTCATCATCCATTATTACCTCTATAATCATGTCTTCCAGCCACCCCTATCTTGGAAACAATGAGAGCCTATATTGGCTAGATAGGAGGGATGAAACATGAGAGATTTAAAGAGGGAAGGAATGGTTGGATTCTGGTGGGACACTCCGATTGAGGGGATGGGGTTGGAGGATCTACAATAGTCTCTAACTATGGTGTAGTCTCTCAAAAATAATGTGGAAGAAAGGGATATGATGATTAGTGATGTGGATGGAGGAGATACAATAGTTTTCAGCTTTAGTGGGGGATATTAGGTGTAATTTTCAAGCATGTTTGATGATGATTAGGGAACACAAGATAGCTGAAATCAATCTATCTTCATTGAGGTAAATATATTGAAAGTGTTTTCGATTACCCATTATACAAAAAAATAGAATATATATACATGTGTTTATGTGTGTGTCTTCTCTCCCACAATAAATATTTGATATTTTTCATCTAGTCTTTAAATTTTCATGATTATTTTTTCTTTTTTGGAAATTTGTACTGACAGTCATTCTCAGTGTCCTTAGGAGTGTTGGCAGTGTCATCCACCTCTCTACACCCAAATCTGAAAAAATGACGATTTGGTAAATGAAACTCATAAATCAAAATACTATAGCAATGAAAAATCGAAGAGTCATACAAGATATAGTGGTGGATGACACCACTATCACTCCCAAGGCCACTAATATTTCCAGTGGCGACACTATAAACTCCCAAAAAAAGAAAAAATAATCTTAAATATTTAAAAATAGGAGCTAAAAATTTCATACATATATCAAGGGAGAGAAACCATGTATATATATATATTGAATATTATTTTTGTATAATGTGGAATAAAAAACACTTCAAATATATTCACCTCAAAGAAAAAAATCAATTTCATCGATCTCAGGTTCCCTAATCACCATCGCCCATGCATCAACATTCTTCTTAAGAGCCTCCATCGAAGCCAGAAATTAGTGTAGCTCCTCCAAACCCACCCTTAATCATCATATCCAATTATTCCATATTCCTCTTGATATATTCTACGTGAACCAGAATGTGTTTTATCACTTCTGACCTCATCCCCTAAATTGGAGTGTCCCACTATCACCCTACACATTTTTTTCTTCATTCCAATTCTCGTGTTGCATCCCTCCCTCCCAGCCTCGGCCAACTCTCATGGTTTCCCAGAATGGATTCACTAGAAAACAAGGAGAAAGAGGTAACAGAGGATGAATAATATGACATAGAGTTTGAGGATTCGTCTGTGAGATATCATTTGATGACAACTTCGATGTTGGGGAAAAAATTTACCTTCAGTGGATGAGACGACTGTGGTTATTCGAGCACTACAAAGGTCACTGGGATTTCTGGAATTATTAAACACATTACCCCAAAACATAGCAAATGTCACCTATCTGTGCTTCTTACTCTTGATCTTCTTTAGTTCTCTCTTCTTTAGTTCAGTTGTCTTCTTTTATCATGTTTCCTTCCCAACTAGAGTCTTGTTAAAAATGACATCTAACGTATTTTTACTTTTTGAAGCTATGAAACTTGAATATTCAAACAAAAATAATGTAGTCCTAAAGTATTTAAAATAACAACACAATGATATAATTTTATCAGAATTACCAAGGTACGTCGTGTCTCTATTCCACCTCTCTAAAGTCTACATCTTAAAGTGCATGAGGATCAGACTGTTCAAATATAGAGCACTATGGGTGTTTATAGATGAGAAACATCAACTCCCCACTGCCTCAAATAAGTGGTCACACTACCTCAAACAAAATTTTTGCTTGCACAAAACTCCTCATAGCTGCCACGCTTTTTCGCCTACTAGTTTCCACCATGCAGATTTTTTAGTTTTCATCATGTAGACTATTTTCACACCTACTAGTTTCCAACCATTTTATATATATTTCGTAAATTGTTTTGGCACTCATGAAGCATTTTACTATTTATAAATATATATATTTATAATTTTATTAATATATATAAATTTATAATTGTAAAAATATATTTAGATAATTAAATTTAAATATATAAATATATGTATTTATTATTATATTAATAAAAAATATATGTAAATATAATTATAAATAATTTCATTTTTTAGATATATATTTATTTATTATATATATATATATATATCAAAATTGAATTTAAAATTATTTGGTGTCTAAATTTATATTAAATTATATAATTATAAATTTATATTAAATGCCTATATAAATACACTTAAATAATTAAATAATTATAAATATATTTAAATTTATTTAATTATGATATTTATTTACAAAGAGAAATTTATAATTATATATTTTTAAATATATTTATAATTATATATTTATTTATATATTTATTATTTATATATAATGGTATAAATAAATATAATTATCATTATAAATAAATATAATTATATAAATAAATTTGATATCTATTTATAAATTTTTATTTATAACTTTGTAAATATAATATATATATTATTATAAAATTATTATAATAAATTTAAAAATAAATTTAAAATATATACATTTATATATACAAATGTATTATAAATTTTATAATTCATAATATAATAATTATGTATTAATATAATTACTGTAAGTAAACATTTAAAATAAATAAATAAATGTAAATAATTAAAAATTTATATAATTATAAATCGATATTTATATAATTATATCTATATTTAAATAATTGAAAATAAATATTTATAAATATAATTAAAAATAAATATAAATAAACATAATTATAAATATATAATTATAAATATAAATAATGTATTTATTATTTATTATTATTTTGTAATTATGTACATATATAATTTTTTATTTATAATCATATAAATATTTTGAAAAAATATATGTTTATTTATTTGTAGTTATCAATATATAATTAAATAAATAAATATATATTTATACATATATCAAAAATAATAACATTCACTAAGAATGAAATAATTATTAATATTTCATAATAATTGAATTAATAATATAATACATAAATAGAAATATGCTCACAAATAATGTAAACTATAAATGTAATGTTTTTAATAAATAATGTTTGTGTCATGTATAAATTTTTTTTACTATATTTTTAAGTTTCTTATCATTTTCTATAAATTATTATTTGTTTAGTCAGTGTTATAAATTTCATTTCGATTACATATATACATTATAATATATGTATACTTTCAAAAGGCACATAAAAGAAAAGAAATAATGTTACATGTATGTGACTTTTAATGTTTATAAATTATGATGTATAAAAACAATTTATAAGAAATTTTTCATACAGAATAAAAAAAATATAAAGTATTCAAAATAATAATAATTTTGTAAAAAAATTTAATGAAAAATAACTTTAATGACACAAAATATAGTTGTTTCAAAACATATCTATTGGAGATATTTTTTTTAAAAAAAATTCCTTGACTACACAAAATGGGATCTATAGCAACAGAATAAATCAACATTGAAGGTATAGATCCCATTTCAAATTGTTAAAGGAATTTCATAATAATTTATAAGTAAAAATGTTATGTTACAAGAAAACATTTATGTTATAAACTATAAGTACAATCTAAATGAAAAATGAAACTATTCAGAGTTTTATTTTTATTTATTAATTGTTTATGTGAATTAGATTTTGTAAACTATATTTTTAAATTTCATTTTATTTTTCTAAAATATCAAGTACTTTTCAAAAAAAAAATTGTTTTTTAATATATATAATGTGATATCTGAATACTTCAATGATGATTCCTCTTAGTACCCCAACCCGACATATGAACCTCACAATCGCATTAGGCGTCTCTGTCGCTCCAGTGTCCTATCTAAATGTGTGGGTTCCCCCTCTTGTAGTGTTGTGGCAGCCTCCTCAAGCTAATGTGTAGAGAATTGCCAACAATTATATATAGAGGACTGTCAACATCATATGTGAAGCCATTGGGCCTCAGAGCCCATAAATACGAAGGGAGTGTGATATAAATGAAGTCTTCATCAGCCGGAGTGGGAGCCACCACAAGTTTTGTTACCACATCCTGGTCAAATTCAATCATACGTTGCTAAAATAAATATATCATATATGGAATATTAATCTCTTCCTGTCATGCAAGATCCTCATTTGGTTTTGTCAAACCATCTTTCTGCGGTGCGACACCATCTACATGAGACTCTCTAGGATTTTTATGTCCCTGCACTTCCCCTCACTGATGTACTAATCCTTGTCTTCTAGATAGTGATGGAAATGGTGGTGCATCATCCACAAAGGAAACAATATGGAAATAATCATCTTTAGAAGACATAGACAGAGCATATGGATCGAGAAATAAATGTGGATCCTCATCATATACATTGTCGTGTATGTAATGGAGAGAATCTATTAGGGCCACCAGATCTGGTTGAACTACATCCTTCTTAATAAATTCCTCATACTGAGGATCTATGATATGTACAATATGATCAAGTTCATCATACTACAAATTAAATTACATTAAAATTAATACATGATATGAGTTAAACAAATATGATAAATCTTAGTAAACATACCAATTTCGGAATTTCAATCCCATGATGTGTATGTTACATGATCATGTGTCATCAGTACTAATATGAATAATCACATTTATCATCTTACCAATAACATGTTGTGGGATATTCATATTGAATGATTCTATATTGGGCATGTATTTCCTAGTAACTGATATAACATACATGAAACTGCAGACAATCTGTCATGTATATACCAATAAGATTAATATAATGTAACCCATCATCTTGTCATGGTGCCATGGGGATATGCTATATACAGAAAACATGGAATGTAACTCAGTCTGGCTAGTGACTATGAATGATGTGTAAGTGGATGAGTGGAACCACTGTACTACAATATCCAATCATAGTTTTGAAGTTTGGTAGAAGTGATGCGTATACAATACCTGTTTTTGGAGTCCATCAAACATGAAATGCAAACTCAATAAAGGATTCATAAAATATTACAATAATGTTACTATGATAACATTGAAATAAAATATGAAAGTAATAGAAAAATAATTGTTTCTATATAAAATTTAATGTTTAACTTACATCTGCTAGCTATATAGAATCTAATATCTTTTGAAAGATATGCACACTATGTCTTTCAGTTTGTGAATAATGTTGATCCCAGATTAACCTGGTTAAAAAGAACTAATATATGATGAGTTTATAAAATACATTAATATACCAATAAAATAACCCAAATTAATGATTCAAATATACTAGTGTCCCCGAGGACAGTCCTAGAATAGGTGTTGTGTAAGTAGCATGACAACTCTAAGAGTGATGCATGAAATATGGTCCCCGAACCACATCTATAAAAAATCCATAAAACCAACATTCTTGTTTACATCATCTCAAAACTGTTATAGATACATCTATACATATGTGATAATACATCATACCCCAACTGTATCTACCTATCTGGTAATGTTCCTCAAGTAATGGTAGGTATATCATGTTCACCAAAGTAGATGAGTAGTCAACACACAACATTCCTCTAATCAGTCACATAATATAGGCAATTGTGTTCTAAATAATCATCTCTTTGTCTTCATCATTAGTAATGATGATGAAATTATGATCAAACCACCCCATGCGCAAGCATTGACCCTAGAGAACATGTGGTATGATGACAACATCAATGCCTAGTAGATGGTGTATGACTGCATAACAGTCACCAACAGTGGCACATGTTACTTCCTATCTATGAGGTATAGAAAAATGGTATTGGATATGAATTGTGATGAAAATGATGTGATCCTTGAATAGAAATATGGATAATAGGTCCCTGAGTGAACAGATATTGTGACACATATTATTGTTTGGCAGATAACATAGGCTTCTCCATTTGAATGTATACAGAACATTAATCTAACAGTTATTTAACTCCTAACTATTTTTTTGATTTGTTATAAATGATATTTTATGATATTTTTTTTGTTTGTTTTAATGATGATGTATGTTCTTTCCTATGACCTCATATGTACTTTGGGATGCACCTTTTTTAAGTACAAGTCTCACTTGTGGATAAATGGATATATACTCTTATAGAGAACAACATTGAAACATAGAAATTCGATTTTAAAATGGTTTCAAAATATAGAAAGGTTTTTCCAAAAAGTGTATAACTAAGTCCTGATCAAATTGTATATAACATTTTTGATGTTTTAAACATTATAAATAATTAATTTTTGTTAATAGGACACATGTATAAATTTAGGGATTCAATTTTAAATTATATCAAATGAAATTTGTTTTTTGAAAGTAAATTTAATCCCATATTGAATGTTATTATCTAAAAAAATCCTGATAATGAAAAAAACTGATTAGATGTAAAAACATTTACATTAACAGACATAGTAAATAAATCATTTTGACTAATAGATGATTTCATTATTTGTCTAGGAAAATATTTCCTTCTGTAATATTTCTGGTTACATATAAAACACCTATTTATATGTACCCTTTCATTGGGATAATTCATCTCATTCTGAATATGAGTTAATTTTGGACTCTCTTTTGGTTAAAACCTAATAATTTTCATTAGATTCATATGTGTTCTATCAGACCACATGAAACTTTGATATTCCCAAATTGGAATCCATAGAGAATTGTAGGTGTATAAAAAATCTGCACACATGAAACTATTTATAAATATATATAAATGATTATATATGTATTTCTAAAGTGCCAAAAAAAATTTAAAATTCCCCCATAATAACTAGAAACCAATATATTCTAAAATAGTATATATAATGGAAACATAGGATAATATTCACAATGAAAACTGGTTGGTGTGAAAGAGAACCTATAATGGGTGTGGTGTGCGCATAGATTTGAGACAGTGGGGTAATTAGTACAACTCATTTATAAGCACCTCATGATTCTTATTTGAATCTAAATGGTTCATATCATTTTGAAGTAGATGTACCATCAGATACCATGTTAAAAATGACTCTGGTTGGGAAGGAAACATGGAAACAGAAGATGGATGGACACTGGAATATTGAAATAATGAAGATCGAGTGTAAAAATCATCAGTGGGTGAAATTTACTAAGCTTCGGGATACTATGTATACAAATGATGAATACCAAAGTGACATATGAAGTTCTCAAATTTCTATATTTGTAACCTCCATTAGAGGAAATATTTTCACCATTGGTAATATCTGAGTCAAAGATGTACTCGAATGATATCTCATAGTTGAATCCTATTCCATCACATGTTCTTATTCATCCAATGATTCCTCTATCATTATTTCATAGATAAACTCCTATTAGGGTAACAATGAGATATGTTTGAGGATATAAGGGAGGGATGTATCCTGGGTGTTACAAAGTCAGGAGGAAGTGGAAGGGTGATGGTGGGACTCTCTGATTGAGGGGATGAGGTTGGAGGAGTTAGAACAAATTCATGGATTCTACTAATGATCTCATATAGAATTTGGATATAAGGGAGGTGATGATTAGGTATGGTTTTGGAAGAGAGATGATAGTTTCTGTATTTGGAAGAATCTCTCATTAGTAATGTGGATGTAAGTGTGATGATAATTAGGGCACACAATATCGATGGAATCGATCTTTGTTATTTTTGGTAAATATATTGGAAGTGTTTTTGATTCCCCTTTAAACAACAATAGAATTTAATATGTATATATATATTTCTTCTCTCCCTCGATAAATATATTATATTTTTTTCCTCCTCTTTTTAAACTTTATAGATTATGTTTTCTTTTTTTTGGATTTCGCAATATCGACACTGCCATTCTCAGTGACCTTAGGAGTGTCGGTGGTGTCGTTCCCCACTCTTGTTTGTATGACTCTTAGACGTAGAATTACAAAGATATATTTATTTATGAGCTACGTTCTCCATATCTCTATTCGTTTTTCCATATTTGGGGTGATGATTTAGAATACCTCAAGTAACCTCCACCCCTAGAATCAATTTTATTGACCCAAAATATATGCATCTTCACCTATCTCTTTTTTTCATTTTTTTTGTCTACATACATGACATAAATCATATATGAGGGAGTTACATGACCTAATGATATTAATCAAAACAATACATGATTAATGAACAAAAAAATAAAATTTAGATCTATTTTAAAAAAGGAATAGAATAAGTAGAATTAACCTCGTCTTAGAACCTCTTATTTAAGAGAACATGGATGGAATTAATTGAACAGATCCTATCACACATCAAACATCCAAACAATGAATAAAAGAAAAATTTCCATTAATTAACTAATAAAATGAAATTAATAAGTACATGATTATTAATTTGATAAACATTCCTGATCCATCAATCCATTCAATTTCAAAATAAGTAAGAACATGTGTGATCTTGGGAGTAAATGTCTTGGTTCCCACTAATGATTATTTACTATACATAATTAAAAAATCATATATCACTTTCCACTAATAATGAATGGAAATCATCAATATTATGTATTTATATATTTTTTATTAAATAGGTTCTTTTCTATCTAAGTTTTCTTCTTTGGAAATTTTAGTAAAATTGTTATATCAAAAACAATACAAGTGATATTTATCATAAGTTATTTTCCCTACAATAATAACTTGAGATTATACCATCAAACATAGATTCTATGTACATGATTCCCAATTATCTCTAGATAAAAAAATGTATATGAGTTATTGGGTTGGTTTAGGTAGTAGTAGTGTCCCCAATATTCTACTCAGTATCATTTATCATTTCCTTGTGAATAAATCAAGCCATATGGTCTTGGAATTTATATAATAATTCACATATCATGTTTATTTTTCATGGTACCAAATTAAAATGAAATATACATCTACCAAGATTTAGGGATTCCACTTTTCATACACTCCATCATTAGGATTAGGTCTATTTCAACCCCATTATGATTCATTTCCTTTTAGAATAATCAATTTGGGTCTCACATGTATCCCTCTATATTGAATTCTTTTCTCAACCATTTAATTTTTTGAATTCCTTCAAATTTTATCACAACATGAGTTATACATAATAATTTTTTGAAATCAGTTTATGGTGGTATCACAAATCCCTAATGCATTTCCCAGATTCACACAGGCTCAAAGATTCACTCTCGGCCTATACATAGTCTTCATCCAGTTGAACATTCTCAGGTTTCTAATGCCTCTACTATCAATACCCCCTCCACATAAGGTGTAAACCTCCTAGTATGATTATGAAAGAATAAATATAGTGAATCCCATGTCTCACCCCCAATAGGCCCCGAGTTGGCACCTAGAATAGAGGGTATATTAAACCTATAGATGGGAGGAATACCCTCTAATAAAACACTTACATAAGAGACAGATATTAAGTCACCAATAAATTCCATCCCAAAATCCAATATAAAATAAAACCCCATTATACCAATGTAATGGCATCCAAGAACTACTAGAACTAAAATAAAACTACATGTACCAAATGAAAGGTACATACAATAGGGACCATGAAGCCCAAACAACTCCTATATAACCCAAAATCTACAAGTAACCAGCCATATCTCCAACCAACAATTAATGAAATAAAATAAAGGATTTAAAGATACATAGGGTGAGTATAAAATTATACTTAGTAGGGTCCTCCCCAAATCCTCTCATTGAAACTGTAAAGAAAGCATGCTAAAGAACTGTGAACAACAAGTGAAACAAGATCGTCACCTAAATAGGAATACTATGTTCTCAATCTCACCATGGATACTCTCAAAAAGTATCACATACAATAGAATATAATATAATGATGAATATAAAGGGTACCTCGCTTCCACTTCACCTCAAGTTTTCTGTTGTACCCCAACATCACATGCCCTAAGCATCTCTCTCCATAAGGATAGCCTAGAGAGAACTCGGTAAAGCACCACAACATGAACCTTGTGAAACACACCACCACATCCATGTAACAAAAAGTAACCAGGTAGTTTCTGGGCTCCACTACAGCTCATATACATGTATCATATATTGGGTTCTATACATAAATCCGTCAAATCCCATACACTGAGTAAGGATCTTGAAGCCATTACAACATAAAAACATTATACATATAGTAGTCCTTAAAAAACAATACCTAGAATACATGTGTGTCAAATATCTAAAATCCTTTACAACCCTCAACACACACATATGGGGAAAACTAATCATCTTGAATACTAGCACAAGTGACTAAAAAGAAAAGAGAGAAAGGCTGCAGTGGTTAGTCTACCATCCATCATCCCTCCAGGATGTTTGGGGAAAACACCCCCCCAACCCATGGGGATTAGAATTTTTGTAGTGTATGTATCCGTATTATATAGGGTATAGTAATTTAAAAAAACACAAAACAAGAATGTTATAATATAGTTCACAACCACACTATAGTCATAACCTAGTCTCAGACTCAACATCATCTAACTTCTCCTGGACTACTACCTGCCACTGCGTAGACTATATATTGTATAAGTACGCAACCATTTAAAGAGGTTCATAAAATTATTTTATTCCTTTTCATCAGCTGGACATTACATTAATTAGTTCATTAACAATTAAGTAACCATTAAGGTTTTCCAAATTAAATTACATTAAAAACCCAAAAAGGTCTATATCCACTAGGCATAAGAAAACCAAGTTAATATATTCTTAGAAATATAACCTCAGCATTAAATCTGAGCAAGTTACAACCCGATGGGTTACTGTTTTATTCATTTATTAACATTATTGCCTTTTATATTACCAGGAACTATTTGAATACCAAATAAGTTACCAAAAAATATATGAGGCCATGAGTATCCATCTTCCTCCATATTTTTGGAAAGAAAAGAAGATAAAAATAAAACCTGATAATAAGAAGAAAAATATATTCAAACAAGAATCAATCATTTATGTGAATGGAATGACCATCTTCAACACATTCTATGATTGTTGATGTCCTCCCCAATACCCACACAGATATCCTGATGCATCCCACCACTATAGGCATCAACTACTTCCAAAAAAACTAGGTCTCCCTACCCCACATAGTAGAAGAACCCTCCAGGATAAGCCATCCCAGGCTCTCATAACATTCCGGCCTCCATACCCAAAATTAAATGGTAGCATGAAACAAACATAGAAACTTGGCTCTCGACCCTAAATACTGGAATCCATCCTTTACACACAATGGGCCATCATAGCTACAAAGCATAATGAACTCAACCTTTATGATAATAAGGGAATCTTAGACCCTAGAAAGTTATTCTGTTTTATCAAAAAATAAATTTTTATCCCATTATGAATTAACAAATTCATACCAAATAGGTTCCAACTATGAGAAACGTAAGCATCAAGATATCACAAGCAATAAAAAATTTATTAAACTGTTAATTTAATCTTCCTTTAATTACTTTATCAACAAACATCAAAATTATTCAAATATTGGTTCAATTAATTATTATTTAATTCCATATTTATGTTATTTACCAATTATACATACTAATCCAAGAATAAAAAAGTACGGGATAGAAATAACACTATCTAGAAACACCGGTGGAAGTCTGTTATCATGGTACAAAACAGAAACATCACCCTACGATCAATAAAAATTATTTTATATGATTCAAGTTATTATTAGGATAATTTCATTGTCATACAAGGGGCTAAATCATTCTCAATTTATGGTCACACAAAAATAAAAGAAAAATAATGAATAAACTACCTCAAAATGGTGTATAAATTCTTTTTAGGATAATGAACGAATGTTGTAAAACCCGATCACCTATCCTATAATAACTACATCCACCTGAGGATGTCATGGATTAATCACACCAACAAACACCCAAAAATCATCATTGAAAACATTGAGATCATGTTCCATTACATGGAAATGAGGAAATGGAGAAAAAATAGTGATGAAATGCTAGAACAGAGGTAGAACATACCTTGGATCAAAGAAGGATCAAAGGAGGGATGATAGAGATCGATCCTTAACAAATGAATCCCAAAAACATTGAATAGGGGGATGTCAGGTCTCCTAGAATGAGAGGGTGATGTTGTAGGATATAGGGTCTGATAAACCCTCAGTTCAGTATCATTTAAATATATACAACATTGGTTATTTACATTATTTTTAATCCCATTTCATGTTATATAATCCTTAGGGTATGTCTTATGCCAAAAAATACATAAAATTTTTATTTTTTTACCCAAATTTATAAAAAAATCCGGATCTAATCAGCACAAGTCGTCAAAACCACTTTCATGTAGTGTGAATTTACACGACATGAAATCTCCCAGCTTCTAACTTTTAGCAGACAAGCTCCTCTATATTTCATTCAATCCTCTTTTGAGAAACTCTGCCTTTAGATACACACAATGGTTCGATCCATGAGAATATAATCCCTTACATTGGATAACTCTCATAACATACTCATCCTTGAGAATCCAAAAACCAACCTAGTGGGGAAATAAAATGTGCTCATCCTAATAGCCACCCTGCAAGATACTTATCAAGGCTCTCTCTACTACAACATCTCACTAGCCTTATCAAAGGAACAATGTGAAACTAAACAACAACCCATAATAGCTCTAAAAACTCTCTCAGGGTAGATACCCATCAAAATAGAGTAATCCACATTAAGAAACAAGAGTAATCCATGAAGATAATGATGGATCTATGAAATGTAAAAAAACCTCATGTATCTAGCTCATCTGCGTGGGATGTTCTATCTAATACACAATAGCTTTGACATGATCTAACACCTTGTAAGGCCCACCAAATTGGGAATAAAGGTTAATCCCATGACCAAACCATCATTACCCCTGATGGGTAGTCACCTTCAAGAACACATGATCCCCAATGTTGAACTCCATATGTCTCCTATTATGATCGACATAGGATTTATAATGGTCTTGTGATGCCTTCATCCCCTCAAGAATCACCTGAACCAAATTTTTCATATTCTGTTTCACTTCCAACATGAGAATTGCTGATTATCCAACCCCATTTCAGCATAATGTAGAACATAATGTTCGACCATATAAGGATTAAAATGACACCATACAGATTTTGGAATGAAAACTATTGTTGTAAGTGAACTCCACAAAGGTAAACTTCCTCATCCACAAACCTCCAAAATCTATGACACAAGAGTGAAACATGTCGTTAAGATTCTAGATGGTCTGCTATATCTGAATGTCCATTTGTGGATAAAAATAAGTGTTAAGTAATAGTTGAGAACCAAAATCCTACTAGAGACCTCTCCACACCCTGGGGGAAAAACAGGGATCTCGATCGAAAATGATTTTCCTTAAGACCCTGTTCAGTCTCACCACCTCCTCCAGATACTCCCTCGAGAAACCCTCCATGTATATTTACTTAATTGATTACTATAAAGTTGGATTATTTCATCAAATGATTCATTAACACCTATATAGAATCATTTTCTACCTAAGCTCAAGGTAAACTTGTTACAAGGTCCATCAAGATGTCCTCCCCACATCGACTAAGGGATATCTATTGGTAGGATAAAATCATCAGGAACACGGTGTTCAGTCCTCACCTTTTGGAATACCAAACAATGAGATAGAAACCCTAAAACAACACGCTTCAACCCATGCCACCAAAAATGACCTCTCAATTATTCATACATCTTTCTCGGGCATGGATATACCACCAATATCAAACCACAGATCTCTATAAGAGCTACCTCATGCAGTGCCAATGGAACAAAAAACCATCCCTAAAACTACAGTAGGTGTTTCTCATCTTTATTCCAACCATTATGGTAATTGATACTAACGACTTGCCCTATAATGACCTCCACATCATGATCCCCAAACTAAAATTCCTCCACCAGATTTTCTAGAGATGAATACACTATCATATGATATATGTATCCCCTGCCTCAAAACGTCTTCCATTTCAAGATGGAATTTTGAATGTTCTTTCATCACTCTCTAAGAATCAACAGATTCATGAATTTCATCACTATGTAAATTCCTAAAGAGAGCATTGAATACAACATTCCCCAACCCAGGTGTATACAAAATGTTGTTGTCATAATACTATAAGAACTCTATCCACTAGCCCTAATGGAAGTTCAAGAAATGTTGGGATAAAACATACCTTGGGATCTAATAATTAGAGAGGACTTAAAAACAATCTCTAAGAAGGTAATGTCCCCAAAAAATTAGGGAAGACACTAATTAAACCATATAGAGATTGTGGATGGCATATTTAAACTCATGAGGAACTAATTGGTGAGACCCATAAAAAATTGTTTATCTCTTCAACAACAAAACAGAACCCAATATAAGACATAAATCATCACAGAAAACCTCCCAATGGACCCCTTCTATTGGAAGACAATGAACCAGAACACTTACAAACTTCTCCTTCAGATACTAAAATTATATCTAACACAAATTAGTCCACAAGAACACCTGATCCTTTATGGTTAATGTTGTTGTAGGAGTTAAAAACTGAGATAAATCATCTAGAAACCTCCTGTAATAACATGAAAGACCATGTAATCTTCATACCTCTACCACTATCATGGGGGTTATGAAGACACAACTACTTCAATCATTGAGAAATCAAAAACTACTCCCCATTGGGATATAACATTACCTAGGAAATAGAATTCTGGATCCCAAAACTCACACTTTGGTATGTTCCCAAATATCTTCTCTTGACGATGAACTCCTAAAATGGCATGAAGATTCTCTGCATGGCCCTCCTCATAAAAGCAGTACATAATTATTTCATTTATGAAAACCACTATTAACATGTCCATAAAATCATGAAACCCAACAAACATTATCCCCATCAACAAAACAGGAGAATTCGTCACAATAAACAACATCACAACATATTTTAATGCACATGAAAAAATAGAAAGTACTCTTCGGGGTATCCTCATCCTCCACATGCATCTGATGATATCCTGCTCACAAGTCGATCATCAAAAACCAACTTGAAACCTTTAAGTTATTTAACAAATCATCAATCTACAGAAGAGAATAGTAGTTCCTCGCTATCTATTAGTCCAAGCGATGATAATCGATACACAAACGAAAATTTCTATCAGCATTCTTTATGAAAATAACTGGAACACCCCATGGTAACACACTTGGATGAACAAAACCACACTGCAAAAAACAATAAAGCTATATATGATGCTATCATAACTCATAAGGTTACTTTCTATATGAAGACATGGAGATATGAGACACTCATGTATACTACTCGATCCTAAACTCTTTCTATCATTTAGGGGGGAATACTACAACCTCCCCTGGAATGAAATCTAGAGACTCTTCTATAACTGTGGGAAATGATGAATGATGATCCTCTATAATGAACTCAGTATCAGCTAATCCATCAAGGATTACAAGAAAAAACATGCCTCTTTCACATCCAAGGGTGTCTCATGCCAAAAAACACTTCTTCCTCTCCATCAGTATCAAAGAACACAACCTACCTCCTGAATCAATCCACGGTATCCTTTACCTAATACAATTGAACCGCGATGGTGATGATGTCACTTGGATGTATCTATAAACATCTGAAATATTTCAAAGAGTGATGTCTCCCCAACACTAGTTCACAGTCTCTACATACATCAAACAAGTCAGCTCGACCTCCATCTGGCATAATCAACACTAGGGGAACTGGTAGCTTTTCTACCTAAAGTCTCAATGAATGTACAAGGGAAAGTGTTATGAAGGAGTGTGTCACTCCTGGATCAAAAAAGGAATGAACCCATGTAGAAAACAAGAAATTGTTACCTCAAACAATGTATGGATCACTTGAGTTTGACAACGCTAAATCCTGAGGCTTTCTATATCCTCCTCTATGACATATTTGACCATAATTATGACTACCTCCATGACCTCACTATGCTCTATGGTGATATGTAACACCCTGATACTATCTTCTTTTTGTCCCATTAACGCTCTATTGATCCCAAAATAGTGCAACATGATGCTGGTGCCACAGTTATAACTTCCACTGTGAAGGATCCTGATGAGGAACTACGAGCACACGATAACCACATAGAATGGTCGACCACTCTTTCCACTAATGACCTTAGCTTCCATATAAACAAAAATCATATAATACCTTATCATAAGGAAAAATAGACACTATCCCAAAAGGAATGATACATTGACCGTTAAGACCCACTCCTAGGTGATTGAAACATTTTTTCCTAACAAATGTAAACCCTGGACCAAATCCCTGGTTCATGAGGATTCCTGATGACCCCCTTCTCTTGGTGATATAGTTATTTGTAACTTCCTCATGACGGCCTCCACTCTCATCACCACCTCGAGTTATATCATTATCATAAATGGGGTGTCCTGGTGCTGGACATCTAGATGAAAATCCTCCTCAAAATGCCTCTCCCTAGACTCCTAATCTAGATATAGGTTCCTAAATGGATATAGAAATCTCACACACTGAGGCTCCCATTCCAAAGGGTATGAAGCTCTTAAGGACTGGCCACATTCATGGATGAAGAATGAAACATGGAGTTGAAAAAATCTAATAACATCACCCATGAGACTAGTGACTCTTCATGATATCAGAGGAACAATAATGAACACTTCCTCGCTTCCCAATTAAATATCATCACAACCAACCATACTTAGTGATCCTTCAGAGTATAGATCGAACCAAAGCCTATCTCAACATCCTATAACTAGTATATCAAGAGTGTATCTGAAATAGAGCCCTCATATCCTGGTAGACTCTAGTGTTGAAACTCTCAGAGTGATCTCCTCCACGTTTCTTCATTAACGTCCAAACTACGATGGTCTATTATGGTAACATTCTGATCATCTTCTATTTGAACCTCACATGGATGTCAACCTGGAGACCTACCTACAAAAAAGAAAAATAGTTAGATCTCCTAATCCAAGAATAGGGAAGACTTTGACATTAATTAATTATTTCCTTTTATTCATTATAGGTTAACCTATCCCAATGTCTACCTATTAAAACACATGCCCAAACAATAATGATGCAAGATTATTTCTTAGGTCTCTACCATGAAATTTATATCACCTCGTTTAAGAGCCACTATAATCTCAAAGTATTTTTAATCATCTTAAAGGGGGCCTAAATAACTATTTCTAATCCAGTATAATGTGTTTACAGTACTTTATAAACATAGCTGACATCATTTCCCTATTATCCCATGCAAACATACCTTTTCCTAACAGAAATATCCATATTATCTCTCAAATAGAGGACTAATTATAATCCATCATTACCCCATCCCCGTAATATGTAACATTCCTTGAAAATAAATTTTAGAAGATAGATAATAAAACGGGAGTCCTACCACCAGTATGCCTTGGTTTGGTGACTAGAACTGAGGGTAGAGTAAACACACATATGAGAGACATTACCCTCAAAGATAACACATGAAGAATATATAGGTAATACAGTCATGAATTAACATCTTCTCAGAGACCAATTTAAAGTAAAACCCATGTGTACATATGTAATGACATGTAATAAATACTAGAACAGAAATAAAATTGCATGTGCCAAAAGAAAGGTAAAGACAATGGTGGCCGCAAAGTCCAAACAGCTAGTATAAAACCCACAAGCTAGAAGTAACTAGCCTGATCTCCAACCTACTCATACTAACCTAAGGGAAAATATTTACATATACATAAGGTTATTATAATAGTATACTCAGTAGGGTCCACCCTAGAGCCTGTCGTGTAAAAGGTAACAAAAGCATGTCAAAACACAATGAACAACAAGTGAAACAAACTCATCACCTAAATAGGTAAACTATGTTCCCAACCTCACCATGTATACTCTCACCATGTATTGAATGCAAGATAATATAATATAATAATGATTATCATGGGTACCATGATGTCAATACCCCATTGGGTTTCCTCTCTTCCCCAATGTCACATGTTTTAAGTATCTCTCTATAGAAAATGTAGCACACAAACACCTAGGTGAAGCAACACAACATCCACCACATGCAACACACCACTATGTCCATGTAAAAAAAGGAACTAGGTAGTTTTTAGGTGCCACCATAACTTGTATAACATGTATCATACATCATGTTTTATACCTCAAGCCATCACAACCCATACATCGTGGGATAATCCAAAAGCCATCACAACCTATACACATCATACCTATAGTAGTCCTTAGGAAAAGATATCCAGAATACATGTTTTTGAAGAAACAAAATCCATTATAACCCTCAACACACATATATAATGAAAACTAAATGCCATGCATAAGATTACAAAGAACTGAAAAGAGAATAGAGCGGGGATAAAGTGGGTAGTCTGTCATCCATCCTCCCACTAGCATATAAAAACAAAAAAATATACATGTTATAATATATATCACAAACACTCTATGGGAATAACCTAGTCATCGACTCAACTAAGTCTAATGCCTCATTGAGACCTGACTACCACTACTAAGACCAGATGTCCTATAAGAACACAACAATTTAATTAGGTTCATTAAATTATTGTATTCTTTTTTATCATCTAAACATTAAAATTTATTAATTCATTAACCATTAATTAACCATTAATTTTTTACAAATTAAATTTCATTATCATCACAGTAATGTTCCATTCCCTTCAGGAATAAGAGAATATAGTTCACGGCTTCTCAGAATTATAAACATGGCATTGCATCCCCGAAAACATCATCCTCATGGCTTAAAATTTTATTCATTTTTTAAAATTATCACATTCTATATTTCTAGGTACTCTAGGAAAATATAGTAATCTACAAAACATGTTATTCACCCAACAAAATCCATCTAACTCAAGTAGTGGGGAATTAAAATGAGATAAACAAGCAACCTGGACACTAACTAGAAAATAGATTCAAACAAGAATCCAACATTCATATCAATTAGTTATCCAAGATTCAACCAGTTTTTTGTTCTCTAATGTCTTCCTTGACTCCCACATGCATATCCAGATGCATTTCACAACCACTAGAATCAAATGATGACACCAAAATTGGGAATCCCCACCCCACATACAACAATATCCCTCTAGGATTTTCCATCATATGATCACATCACATCTAGGGATCCGTACCCCACATCACAAGTAAGAGGAAATAAACATAGCTATCAGGCTCTAATCTCTAAAGAATGTCATCCAACCTTTACACACAACAGACTACCACATCTCTAATGTACAATGTACTAAGACTTTAAAAGGAATCATTAAACTCTTTCCCTATAAATACATCATCTCATATCACGCTACCAGTTCTTATCCCATATTGAATTATCCAATTAATAAACCAAAAATGGAAAAAATGGAAAAAAATAGAAAGATATCATAATATTTTACAAATTAATTGAAAAATTAATTTTGAATTCCTTTAATTTTTTCTCAACAACAATCAACAAGATTCAATACATTGTTCAATTAATTATCAATTATTTCTAGAATTATGTTCTTTAAGACTTCCACATGACAATACAAGCATAACAATATGATCCTAGATATCACCATATCTAGAAAAATAAAAGGCAACCGTTTATCATGGTATAAAATAGAAACATCCCTATGCGATCAAAATCAACTATTTAATCCTATTCAATTAATTATTAGGTTAATTTCACTGGAATCTAATGGGGTAAATCATGCTCAATTTATGATCACATATAAACAAAAGAGGAACAATGAAACCCCTAACTCAAAAGGGTGTCAATATTTTTTCCACAACAAGAACTAATGCTGCAGATCCCAATCATCTCTCCCAGAAGAACTGCATCCACCTAAGGAAGTTTCACCACAACCACACCAACAAAAATTCAAAAAACCTTCATCAGAAAAATAGAGATCAAACACCATCGCATGGAAAAGCATAATGGTAATAAACATATTGATGAAACAACAAGAATAGAGGTAAAATGCACCTGGGATCGATGACTGGTCGATGGAGGGAAGCTACAAATCAAAAATTGAAAATGGAATCCCCAAAACATTAAATAGAGGGTTTTCAGGTCACCTGGAATGAGAGGAAGGTGCTACCGGTCATAGGGTTTGAGAAACCCTAAATGATGCATTATTTAAAAATATACATGATCAGGTATTCACAAAACATGTATTGCCATTTCATGTCATGTAATATTCAAGGTATGTCTTATGTTGAAAAATTATTCACCTTTTTTTGAACACTGTTTTATTACAAATCGTGATCTACTCAACCCAAACCTTGAAATCCACTTTCACACCATGTAAATTTACATGAGGCTAAATCACCCAGCTTCCATCATTTAGCATCGGGACTCCTCCATATTTCATCTAAGCCTTCTCTGAGCACCTCCTTCTTTAGAAACATGCATACTGTCAATCCACACATATAAAATACCTTACATTATATACCTCCCAAAACATTATTTTCCTGAAGAATCCAAAATCTACCTAGAGAGGAAATAGAATGTGTTCATATGAATAAACACCCTTAAAGATACCTCTCACATATCTCACCACCATAATATCTCTACCACCTCATCAAATGACGAACACAAATAAACACAACAACCATTAAAAAATTAAACACTATCCCAGGGGATATACCATTCAAAATAGAGTAAACCACAATAAGAAAAAATACAAAGTTGTGAAGATAATGATGGAGATAAGATACGTGAAAAAATATTTTATTCATATCATCTACTAGGGAATTGATATCTAATATGCCACAACTTTTACACAAGCTAACAACTTGAAAGGACTAAAAAATCCGGGGGAAATATTACACACATGACCAAACCATCACTTCTACCAATGGGGAGTCACCTTTAGTGACACATGATCTACAATGTAGAACCCTAGAGGTCTACTCCTATGATTGAACTAGGATTTATGATGATCTTGCACTACATACATTCCCTTGTAAGACAACCTAAACTATCTTTTTTGTAACAGCCCGAGATTTTATGAATTTTTTTTTTTTTATTTCACTAATGTCTTGTGTTGTACGCTACACCAAAAGGAGCTTGCACAACATGCATCCTTGTCTTGCCTTGCATTACACGCAATCGCGACCTTCCTCGATAGCGTGTGTAATACGCAATACCGAGTTTCACTAAACAACGATGTGCTATTAAAATATTATTAAAACTAGCCGTTATGAATAGTAATAACCACTTTTTAAAATTCTGTAAATCTTATTTTTCAAAATGAACTTCATTCTTGGATTCGGAGTATCGAATTTAGCCTAAGGTGAAATTTTGGTACTTTTCGGATATCTTTCATATTTTGATGAATAGTGAAAATTACTAAATTATAATTAAAAACAACTTTTTTAATCGAAATAATTAATAGTGATAAATCATTAATTTTAGTGGTTTTAAAGTATATTTAGAATATATTTTTACAATTTAATACAATGTTGGTCATTGGATGTAATTTCGCATTTAAACTAGACATAAACAAGTGTCAATCTTTTGATAGACATTGTTTCTTAAAAAACACGCTATTTGTTTTAACAGCGGGATTTAATTATAAAATTAATTAATGCAACTTTTATGTTATGAATTTGGTAAAATAGACTTCATTTTTGAATTCGGAATATGAAATATAGCTTGTGATGAAATTTTGGCATTGTTCTGAAAAACATCAATTTTTGATGAATAGTGAAACTACTAAGTGGTAGGTTAAAAACTGAATTTTGCATAAAACTTAATTTTACCGCTTCTGTGAATGGAATTTCGAAAATCCGAGAGCCACGGTTAATATCAAGGACTAAAATGTGGTTCAATGAGATGAAAATAATTTTTTGGTGAATAGTAACTTTTTACTTTTTTTACCACGGTTAATAGTAAATAACTAAGGGTAAATATGATATTAATATTACCCTAACACATGTCCTAATTCTATTGGATAAGTGTAATTCGACCAAAAACAACCTTATGAATAAAATATGACCATTTAGGCCCACTTGGATTAGATTAGGACATTTATTATTTATTTATTTAAAGAAGGGTTAAAATAGTTAAAACCAAAGTTTAATAAGTAAATCATTTGTAATATGGGGTTATACATAAGATAAATTCGATTGTAAATATTCATTAGAAAGATAAAAAGATTTACTACATGATGGTATTTTATTTGTAATTTTTAGACATAAAATAATTTATTTTATTTATGACACAACGATGATGCAGTAATTATCTTATTAATGAAATATTGACATAATTGATGTTATAAACACAAAAATAAATGTAATTTGAGATTTTTTATGAATTCCACTAATTTTCTAGGTTACTATGATATATTAATGTTGATTTAATCAACTTGGTTCGAACATTTAATTCTGTTATGACTTTCAAAAAAATCATATATCAAATAGTGTCAAAATTGACACAAAATAGTTTTTAAATCAAATATTATATTATTAATTGTTATTGTATTCCTAAAAATCTAAGGTTCGGCCAAATGACTTAGATAAGGATATATATATTAATAATAAACAATTTGGGGTTCGTTTGGCATGTTATAGTAAGTTTATTAACCATATAGTGAAAGAAAACAAAAAGACATGGTAAAAGTTAAATTATTTAACTTAGAGTTAAATTTAATTGATAAGGTTAAAATAATATCCTAAACTTGTCTAAATTATATTGGTTGATAGGATTTCGACCCCTCCCCACCTTATCTTAGAAATAAGACCCTTTGGAACCATTATAAACCGATTTTGACTTTAATATAAAATAATATTTTGAGATATTCCTAAGGTGCCCCTCTCCTCCCTTATAAAAGGACACCTCCTCCCCCTCCTCCTCACACCAATTTGAGCACTCAAGCTCGGACAACCCCTACCATTTTCCCTTCTACACTTCCCTAGAATAATCCTAGAGGTCCTGGTCTTCTCCAAAGACCAATCTTAGTTCCTTAAGTGGAGGATTCAAAAAGGCGTTCCAAAGAAGAGGTAATATCCATTACCGATCTTTTCAATTTCTTTCTTCTTCAACTTCTTCTTCTTTAGTTGTTTCATGATAAAGTAATAACATCAGTATTACTTACATACTGATATGTTATTATAAATATGAAACAACCCTAATTCATCTTCTATCCATCCTACGGAAAAATGAAATCACCGCGCGTGCGTACGTACGGAATACCGTCTCCACGCCGTGGTGTAATCTATTTTCCACCATCACCTTACAAGGATGGGTATAATGGTGTAATGAGTAACTATATATGATTATTATTAAGTAATATTGATACTGAAATAATATATATATATATATACTCCAATACAATTCCACGATCATAGGAACGATATCATCACTCGTGCGTACGTACGGAATACCGTCTCCACGATGTGATGCGACTCGTTCTACATGATCTTCATTTCATAATGATTGTATAAATGAATTGATTGAATGAATATGGTATATACTACACTAATACCATTCTGGAAATGAATTATCTATAACCTAAAGATAAGAATAAGAATTTATTCGACAAAACACGCATAAGAACAAAAAGTTATAAAGACCCGAGTAACAAGTAACAATGAAATATTACTAACAAGAAGCTAATAATATGACCATATATGATCTCATATCAATATGTATGATTCTGGAATAAGTCAATAACATTATTTAAACCATTATACAGGAGCTTCGGACACGAACAAAGCAAATCGGACCTAAGGTAAGGGAAATATCACAATCTCATTTTTATCCGAGATTGTTTATTCGTAAGTATTTACTGGGGTGTATTTTATCATCCACATCCATGTTCCCTCAATATGTAATATTATTTCCATCCACCTACAATTGTTTAAATCCAATTTTACCCTTTTATGAGTTTTTAGTAAAGGATATGAAAGGAATCTTTTTTTCGTTTTTCGTACGAGGTACTTTTTGACTTTTCCGACAAAAGTACGAAGAATGTTTTTTTTAACTTATACGGCACGAACGGATTTATACTGTTTTATAAAGCCTTATTTTCATGAAGCTTCCTCTAAAATATTTCATGACTATTTTCAATAAAATCTCTTTCTTTTAAAATTGCATGATGTTTTGAGAAAAGAAATTGATTTTGAAGAAGAAAGGATATTTTCCTCAAGAATTCAATTCAAGTGTTTTATCAAAATTATTTTCCATATAAGATAATAAAGAGTTCTGTTTCTATCCATATTTTTACATTGATTTGACTATGTTGTGATGGAATTATGTTTATGAATTCCTTTATCTTATATGAATGGTTTTATGATGTCATGTTGTTTAAGAATCCCATTTTTATTACATGGGTTATGCAATGATGTATGATTTATGATTTTGTGGCACACATAAGAAAGGATTCATTAAGAGATGGGTGGGACCTATATCTCCCTCCAATGCATTGGGTAAATATTTCATATCTCATGAGATAGACATGGCTGGAATGGTAGGTTATACCGGTTCAGTGAAACAGGACTGAAACGAGGATTACTCGATTCAGAAAGGGACTTTGTCCACTAAGATAGTCTTGGCAATGAGTCTTGACTAACAAGAAATGATTCTCTATGATTATGTGTGTATGCCACAATGAGTAATGTTTTAAGTTATGGTTTCATTTTCACTACTATGATTTATCCCATGTTATGAAATTATGCTCTCTTTTGCAGGTTAAGATTTCCAAAAAATGTTATGTTCTTATGAAAATTATGTGATTGATATTTCTTTTGTTTACCCTTACTGAGCATTTGAGCTCACCCTTTTATGTTTTCTTTTCCCCAGGATATAAAGAAAGGTTTTAGGTAAAAAAAATAAGATCTTTATGGGAGATGTTGAAGATCATTCCCCACGATTAGAAAATTTTATTCCGAGTTTCCAAAGACACTAAACTATTACGATCCTTGTGTGTGTGTTTTTGTTATGTACTAAGTATTCCGCAAATGTAATGTAATGTCCATGTACGTCAAGCTTCGGGTCTCTACAGTTGGTATCAGAGGAAAAGGAGGTAGGAATGTATCCGATCCTTGGGAACTCTCACATGTGAGCATTGGACGAAGCATGGCTCTCCGCCCAAGGGCTTCATGAGGAAATGGCTGCCACTGGGGATGGTGGTGTGTCCCGCCCAGGGGGTGTAGCCGCCCATGGAGTGCCCTGATAGGTATCAATTGTAGTCCACTGTAAGTAATTCTAGACCGCTACAGTTGGTATCAGAGGAAAGGTTTAGTCAACCTTTGGAAACTAGGATGCGAAAACGTTAGTGAGATCCCTAGAGATATTTCTAATGTATGTCTAGGGATGTCCCTAAGGATAAGTATACGTATAGGATATAGTCCTAGAACTATGGTAACGATATTAGATTAAACCAAAGATGTTAGATATTTAAGTTACTCCCCCTTTATTATGATTTTTGCCTCTCACACTATTCTTTTTGGGTTTTAGAAAATGGCTGGAAACAAGGTGATTCACGATAATGGAGGATATGATGGACAATGGAATGATATTCTACATGAGAAACCAAATGAAATTGGATTTGGATGTCCAAACCTCATTATTATGCCGAATCAGCAATCTCACAACATGATCAATAAAGTAAAATTTGGTAAGTTTCCTGACTCGACTAATAAGAGAAAGATGGAGTTCCATGATGATCATAGAGGAAAGAAAGTTCAATTTCCCCTATGTAAATCATGTGGGAAGAGGCATCAAGGAGAATGTTTCAAGGGAACTGGAAGATGCTTTGGGTGTGGAAAAGAAGGACACAAAGCAAGTAAGTGCAAAGGAAAAGGGTCGGTTAACACCATGGATGAGGATAATGGTATTGCTACGACATCAAAAATGGTTAAGTGTTTTAAATGTGGAATGTATGGGCATTATGCAAACAAATGCCCTAAGGGAAAGACTCATGAAGAGAATCAGTATGGTCATATGGGTAGTATTTATGTGGATGATGATGAAGAGACTACAAATGATATGTGAGATGAAATAATTTTTGAAGCTCGGTCAATGGTTTGAGAATGTAGTGGAATGATTACATGTTTATCATGTGTAATTTTGGAATAAAGAGACATCTATGGATTGTTACACTGTTGTCTTTCCTTGTGTTTTGAAAGTGTATGATTAATGTTACCAGTATCCATGAAAGGTTATTCAGATATTTTTGGAATGTAGATGATATGCGCATAATGAAGGGATAAGGAGAAAATGAAATGTTTAATAGTATTCATGAGCTCATGATTGATATAAGGACTAAGTGATATCATGGTTTGAGTATATAGAATTTTGAGGATTTTGGTATGTGGAAAGTGTTAACTTTTAACTGCACTCATGTTTTCACTAAGGTATTCAAGAGAATACACGATTAAGGACTTTGAATGTTTGGAATGTGACCAACAAGACATATCTTGTGATATGTGGGGATCAATGACAGTTTTAAATCTCTGGTAATCATTGTTACTATATTATGAGAGTGGACTGCAATATTATGTATAAGCCTAAAGATTAGACTGGATTATGTTGGACATAAGTTAGTATTGTTTAAGGATAGAAGATTTTCGATATTATTAATGGGATGTTATAGTAACGTAGTTTTAGAAAAAGGACAACCTGCAGGACGGGCGACAGCCCATCGCTTCGGACAAGGCTGTAGGAATCGAACCCACAACCGAAGTGCGACTGGCCTTTATCGCCTACCACTGGCCTACAGGAAGTCCCTGTTTAGTAGAAACTAGTTTTATTATATTAAGCAGTATGATATATGAAGTATAAGTCCATTTTAAAAACCATATGTGATTAATCTCACTATAGATCGACTTATGTATATAATTTTTGCTAACCTTTTGTTTGAGATAGATGGAATGACCCGTCATTCTATCACATGATCTGCTAACACTTCACGAATAACAAATTCAACTTCATTTATTTAAGAGATGAAGTGGAAATTGTTAAAGGCACGAACAACAGTGAGATTGTACCAAAATAAAGTAAGTATTTATTCTAATTCAAATTTTCAACTTTAGGGAAATGATCTTGAAAACCAAAAATGTTGTCCTAGTGATCTTATACCTGATGAATCAGATGGTACCTTAGATCGTCACAAATTTATGTATTTGTGAATACTGGCTTTTCCATAGCCATGTTCTCTACCACTCTCCATCAGAACATGATGGTTAGATTTCTCTTCCATATCCATATTTTCACCTCTGTGGAAACCCAGTGATTAGTTTATTTGGGTAATCGTTACATTTCATACTTTAGTTTTTAAAGCCAAGTTTTGGTATTCCTTTTTACGATGTGGGTTTCTATTAAAGAAACTTTCGAATAGTAAACCATTTATAACCCCGACGAATTTCGAGGGCGAAATTCATTTTAAGGGGGGTAGAATGTAACAGCCCGAGATTTTATGAAAAATATTTTTTTTATTTCACTAATGTCTTGTGTTGTACGCTACACCAAAAGGAGCTTGCACAACATGCATCCTTGTCTTGCCTTGCATTACACGCAATCGCGACCTTCCTCGATAGCGTGTGTAATACGCAATACCGAGTTTCACTAAACAACGATGTGCTATTAAAATATTATTAAAACTAGCCGTTATGAATAGTAATAACCACTTTTTAAAATTCTGTAAATGTTATTTTTCAAAATGAACTTCATTCTTGGATTCGGAGTATCGAATTTAGCCTAAGGTGAAATTTTGGTACTTTTCGGATAACTTTCATATTTTGATGAATAGTGAAAATTACTAAATTATAATTAAAAACAACTTTTTTAATCGAAATAATTAATAGTGATAAATCATTAATTTTAGTGGTTTTAAAGTATATTTAGAATATATTTTTACAATTTAATACAATGTTGGTCATTGGATGTAATTTCGCATTTAAACTAGACATAAACAAGTGTCAATCTTTTGATAGACATTGTTTCTTAAAAAACACGCTATTTGTTTTAACAGCGGGATTTAATTATAAAATTAATTAATGCAACTTTTATGTTATGAATTTGGTAAAATAGACTTCATTTTTGAATTCGGAATATGAAATATAGCTTGGGATGAAATTTTGGCATTGTTCTGAAAAACATCAATTTTTGATGAATAGTGAAACTACTAAGTGGTAGGTTAAAAACTGAATTTTGCATAAAACTTAATTTTACCGCTTCTGTGAATGGAATTTCGAAAATCCGAGAGCCACGGTTAATATCAAGGACTAAAATGTGGTTCAATGAGATGAAAATAATTTTTTGGTGAATAGTAACTTTTTACTTTTTTTACCACGGTTAATAGTAAATAACTAAGGGTAAATATGATATTAATATTACCCTAACACATGTCCTAATTCTATTGGATAAGTGTAATTCGACCAAAAACAACCTTATGAATAAAATATGACCATTTAGGCCCACTTGGATTAGATTAGGACATTTATTATTTATTTATTTAAAGAAGGGTTAAAATAGTTAAAATCAAAGTTTAATAAGTAAATCATTTTTAATATGGGGTTATACATAATCTAAATTCGATTGTAAATATTCATTAGAAAGCTAAAAATATTTCCTACATGATGGTATTTTATTTGTAATTTTTAGACATAAAATAATTTATTTTATTTATGACACAACGATGATGCAGTAATTATCTTATTAATGAAATATTGACATAATTGATGTTATAAACACCAAAATAAATGTAATTTGAGATTTTTTATGAATTCCACTAATTTTCTAGGTTACTATGATATATTAATGTTGATTTAATCAACTTGGTTCGAACATTTAATTCTGTTATGACTTTCAAAAAAATCATATATCAAATAGTGTCAAAATTGACACAAAATAGTTTTTAAATCAAATATTATATTATTAATTGTTATTGTATTCCTAAAAATCTAAGGTTCGGCCAAATGACTTAGATAAGGATATATATATTAATAATAAACAATTTGGGGTTCGTTTGGCATGTTATAGTAAGTTTATTAACCATATAGTGAACGAAAACAAAAAGACATGGTAAAAGTTAAATTATTTAACTTAGAGTTAAATTTAATTGATAAGGTTAAAATAATATCCTAAACTTGTCTAAATTATATTGGTTGATAGGATTTCGACCCCTCCCCACCTTATATTCGAAATAAGACCCTTTGGAACCATTATAAACCGATTTGGACTTTAATATAAAATAATATTTTGAGATATTCCTAAGGTGCCCCTCTCCTCCCTTATAAAAGGACACCTCCTCCCCCTCCTCCTCACACCAATTTGAGCACTCAAGCTCGGCCAACCCCTGCCATTTTCCCTTCTCCACTTCCCTAGAATAATCCTAGAGGTCCTGGTCTTCTCCAAAGACCAATCTTAGTTCCTTAAGTGGAGGATTCAAAAAGGCGTTCCAAAGAAGAGGTAATATCCATTACCGATCTTTTCAATTTCTTTCTTCTTCAACTTCTTCTTCTTTAGTTGTTTCACGATAAAGTAATAACATCAGTATTACTTACATACTGATATGTTATTATAAATATGAAACAACCCTAATTCATCTTCTATCCATCCTACGGAAAAATGAAATCACCGCGCGTGCGTACGTACGGAATACCGTCTCCACGCCGTGGTGTAATCTATTTTCCACCATCACCTTACAAGGATGGGTATAATGGTGTAATGAGTAACTATATATGATTATTATTAAGTAATATTGATACTGAAATAATATATATATATATACTCCAATACAATTTCACGATCATAGGAACGATATCATCACTCGTGCGTACGTACGGAATACCGTCTCCACGATGTGATGCGACTCGTTCTACATGATCTTCATTTCATAATGATTGTATAAATGAATTGAATGAATGAATATGGTATATACTACACTAATACCATTATGGAAATGAATTATCTATAACCTAAAGATAATAATAAGAATTTATTCGACAAAACACGCATAAGAACAAAAAGTTATAAAGACCCGAGTAACAAGTAACAATGAAATATTACTAACAAGAAGCTAATAATATGACCATATATGATCTCATATCAATATGTATGATTCTGGAATAAGTCAATAACATTATTTAAACCATTATACAGGAGCTTCGGACACGAACAAAGCAAATCGGACCTAAGGTAAGGGAAATATCACAATCTCATTTTTATCCGAGATTGTTTATTCGTAAGTATTTACTGGGGTGTATTTTATCATCCACATCCATGTTCCCTCAATATGTAATATTATTTCCATCCACCTACAATTTTTTAAATCCAATTTTACCCTTTTATGAGTTTTTAGTAAAGGATATGAAAGGAATCTTTTTTTCATTTTTCGTACGAGGTACTTTTTGACTTTTCCGACAAAAGTACGAAGAATGTTTTTTTTAACTTATACGGCACGAACGGATTTATACTGTTTTATAAAGCCTTATTTTCATGAAGCTTCCTCTAAAAGATTTCATGACTATTTTCAATAAAATCTCTTTCTTTTAAAATTGCATGATGTTTTGAGAAAAGAAATTGATTTTGAAGAAGAAAGGATATTTTCCTCAAGAATTCAATTCAAGTGTTTTATCAAAATTATTTTCCATATAAGATAATAAAGGGTTCTGTTTCTATCCATATTTTTACATTGATTTGACTATGTTGTGATGGAATTATGTTTATGAATTCCTTTATCTTATATGAATGGTTTTATGATGTCATGTTGTTTAAGAATCCCATTTTTATTACATGGGTTATGCAATGATGTATGATTTATGATTTTGTGGCACACATAAGAAAGGATTCATTAAGAGATGGGTGGGACCTATATCTCCCTCCAATGCATTGGGTAAAGATTTCATATCTCATGAGATAGACATGGCTGGAATGGTAGGTTATACCGGTTCAGTGAAACAGGACTGAAACGAGGATTACTCGATTCAGAAAGGGATTTTGTCCACTAAGATAGTCTTGGCAATGAGTCTTGACTAACAAGAAATGATTCTCTATGATTATGTGTGTATGCCACAATGAGTAATGTTTTAAGTTATGGTTTCATTTTCACTACTATGATTTATCCCATGTTATGAAATTATGCTCTCTTTTGCAGGTTAAGATTTCCAAAAAATGTTATGTTCTTATGAAAATTATGTGATTGATATTTCTTTTGTTTACCCTTACTGAGCATTTGAGCTCACCCTTTTATGTTTTCTTTTCCCCAGGATATAAAGAAAGGTTTTAGGTAAAAAAAAAAAGAAGATCTTTATGGGAGATGTTGAAGATCATTCCCCACGATTAGAAGATTTTATTCCGAGTTTCCAAAGACACTAAACTATTACGATCCTTGTGTGTGTGTTTTTGTTATGTACTAAGTATTCCGCAAATGTAATGTAATGTCCATGTACGTCAAGCTTCGGGTCTCTACATTTTTCATATTCTGTACCAATCATGCCTTGAGAATTACTAACTCTTTGACCCTAGTCCATCACAATGGAGAACATAAAGGTTGTATATACAAGGATTCAAATGGTTCCATACTGCTTTTTGAGTAAAACAATTATTGTAAGAGAAATCCACAAAGGGAAGGTGCCTCATCCAAGAACCTCCAAAATCCAGGACACAATAGAGAAACATGTCTTCACGATACTTGATGGTCTACATTGTCTGCCCATCCATCCGTGGATGTAAATTATTGCTTAGAAATAGTATGATAACAAATAGTATGTTAGAGACATCTCCACAGCCTATAAGTAAAATAAGGTTCTTGATCCAAAATGATCATCCTTAGGACCCCTTTGAGTTTCACCAACTCTTCTAGATACTTCCTGGACAAAACCTCCCCTTAGCTTGACTACTTGATCACTATAAAGTTAGATAATCTCATCAAATTATCCTCTACCACCCATATTACATCATATCCTCCCTGAACATATGGTAAACCTATAACAGGGTCCATCAATATGTCCTCCCACATCCATTGTGGAAAATCTAATGGATGGAGAAAACCATCAAGAAAATAGTGTTTGGACTTCACCTTCTAGTCGAACAAACATCGAGACACAAACCTTGATACAATATGCTTCACACCAGGCCACAAAATATGACCTCCCATAGCTCATTACATCATTTTCCATTTATGATATACCACCAAAGGAGAACTATGGGACTCTCTGGGAACCATCTCATAAAGTACAAAGGGAACAAAACTCCCTCCATAAAACACCACTCAATGTCGTTTATCTTCAGTACAACCATTAGGGGACTTTCCATAAACAACTCAGTCTCCCCATACCTCGAACTCAATACCTGCAAAATGGGAGTCCTCCACTGGATTCTCTATATATGACTACATCATCATCTAAAAAAGACATCCCCTACCACCCAACTTCCCCCATATCTAGATGCAGTTTTATAATTCCTCCATCATTATCCTTGAATCACTAAATTCATGCACTGTATCATTATATGAATTCATACTTAGTATATTTTCTACAACACTACCCTTCATAGGGCTATAAAAAAATCATGAATTCATAATAAAACAATAACTATATCCCCCAATGTTGATGCATGTTCAAGTCTGGTTGGGAGAAAAAAAACCTCAGGATCTTATGATCGGTGGAGACCAAAAAATCCTCATTGATGATGTCATGTGTCCACATCATTACAGAAATCACTACAACAAAAACTTATGATCATGGGTGGAATAGTTACTCTCATGCCGATGTATATGCTAAGACCCATAAGTAATGGGAAATCTCAACATCATCTGAACACAACCCAACCCATGATGCAAATAATCACAAAAAACCTCAGACTAAACTCCTTCTAATGTCAGAAATAGAAATAGGGGACATACAGAATTCTCCTTAATCTTCCAAAAACATATCTGACACTGACCAATCCACAGTAACACTTGTTCAATTCTGATCAATGCTATAAGTGGAGATTCAAGCTGAGAGAAATGGGACACGAAGCTCCTCTAATAGTTTAAATACCAAGGAAATTTCACACCTGTATAAGTTTCTTGGGGGGGGTTCCTCAGACACAACTACTTTTATCTTCAATGGAAATAGAGATAATCACTACTGGTATACAAGATTCCTTAAAAAATGATTTCTTGAGCCCAAAAATCACACTTCAGAATCTTCCAAAATAGTTTCTCTCGACGAAGAACTTCCAAAATAGAACACATATGCTCTGCATGATCCTATTCATATGTGGGTTATAAAAGGATTTCATTGATGAAAAACACCCAAAACATTTCAAATAAATCATGGAATGAAACGTTAATTAACACCATTAACAAAGATGGAGCATTCTTCACACCAAATGAAATCCCAACAAACTAATAATTCAGTTGACGACAACAAAATGAAGTCTTTGGGATTCCTCATCCTTCAGACACATCAAATGATATCTAGACCTAAAATCAATCTTCTAGAAGAAAATTTCACCCTTAAATTGATCAAATAAATCATAAATCCATGGATGAGAATAGTTTTTCATCACTATCACTTGGTCCATGTGACTATAATTGAATAACAACTACAAACTAACATTATCCTTCTTTATGAACAAAACCAGTGCACCCCATAGTGAAACACAAGTCTAAATAAAACAACACTGCAATATACCATCGAGCTATATATGTAGATATTTTAATTCATAATTAATCATCCTAAATGGATATATTGAGATAGATGAAACACCAGGATGTAGTTCGATCCTGAACTCGATATCTCATTATGGTGGGTAATACTATAACATCCTATGAAAATACATCAAGATAATATTCTAAATCCCTGGAAATATCAACTTTTGAACATCCAAATAACTCAATATCCTCTTATCCATTAGAAATTATACGGAATTAACACGCGTCTAAACCATCTTAGGGTCTCAATCACCAAAAAATATCGATGGATCTACATCAGTATCGAAGAATGCAACCTGCCTCTAGAATAAATCCACGATATCCTACACTAAATACAACTGATCCTGGAAAATGATGATGCCATATTATTTTATTAGAAAATAGAGGGAATATCACCCAGAGTGACACCATACCAAAACTGTATTAAAGTATCTATATATATTAAATAAGTCATCTCGACCACCCATTGGCATAATAAATGACAGCGGCACTAGAAGGATCTCTACCCCAAATCCCAAAGCATGGAAAAGTGAATGTTATCTAAGGGATTGTCCCGATATTGGATCAAAAAAGGCATGAAACCAAGTAGAAAAAAAAGAAATGGTAACCAAGAATTATATATATCATTCCATGTGTTTGCAATGCTAAAACATGAAGATGACCATGACTTTATCCATAACCTATTTTACCATGCTGAAGACTACCTCTGTGGACACACTCTACTCTCAAAGGATGGGTAGAATCCTGGGATTATCTTCCTTTTCCCCATCTACTCTATACAGATCCTGAATTATTGAAACTGGTTATTGTTGCCTCGACTGGAACTACCTCAGTAGAGGATCTTGAGGAGGGACAACTTGCACACACTGACCACTCAGATAAGCAATTAAATCTTATTGAAAATGACCTCATACACTAAAATACAAACATACATCTAATCCATATTAATAGTAAATAGAGTCACCTCACCTAGAGGAATGATGAGTTGAGAGATGAGACATACCCCTGGATGATCAGAATCTATTTTTTCATGATAACATTAATACCAGACCACATCTTTGCTTCAAGAGTCTTGATTCCCATGATGATCCGGTTCTTGATAATTTCTTCTTGAGGACCTATGCTCTTATCATCAGCTAATGATAAATTTTCATAATAAATGTGGTGACATGGCGCTAAATCTCTGGATGAGAACCCTCCTCAAAATTTCTCACCCTAGCCTCCTCATCTATAAATTGGTCCTAAGAATTTTATATAATGTTTCTAAAATTTATCCTGGACTCTTGGACACTGGATCTCCCCTACTGAAGTATAATCACCTCTTGACGACTATCCACCCTTGCGATATGAGAAAAAACATGGCTTGAACTTGTCTTAAAACATATACAATGATTATTCCAACACATAATGATAACTGAGGAACAATAACTAGTAGTGCCTTTATCCCCCATATAACATCATCACAACCAATGATACTTAGTTCCCTTTCTAAGAATGGATCAAACTAAAGGCTATCTCAACCTCCTATAACCATTATTCCATGTATATATCTAAAATATATCACTCATACCTCTTCAAACTCTCAAACTAAAACTCATGAAGAGTCCTCATACTAGTGTCTTCGTGAACCTCTACAATGTGGCGGACTTCTAACACAACCTTCTGAACATCTTCTGCGTCACCCTGACCTAGATGTCATCCTAAAGGCATTCCAGCAAAAAGGAACAAATAGTTAGAGCTCCTAATCATGGAATTTTAAAGACATTTACATTAATTAAGTGTTTACTTTTATTCATTTTATGTTAACCTATCCCAACTTCTACCCATTAATATATAGGTGAAAAGAAGAATTATGCATTATCCTTCCTTAGGTCTCTACCCAGCAACTAGTGTCACCTTGTTTAGCATCCACTATTAGCTTAATGGTTTGTGAATCAGATTCATGGGGCCCTAAATACCATTTTCTAAACTGCTCTCCCATTTTAAAAGTGTTTGAAAAACATAGATGACACTGTTTCCCTATATGCCCACACTACCTCATATGTGCCTAACTATAAACTCTATCTTATCCCTCAACTGGATCTCTGATACCACCTTTTCATGACACCCTCCATACAATTTGTTCCACTACATGGATGTAAATGGTAGAAGATATATAGTTTATACCATGTGATACTCCCCGTAAGCCCTAGGTTGGGGACTAGCATCGAGGGTAGAGTAAACACACAGATGGGAGGAATTGCCCTCAAATATATCATGTTATAAATAAAGAGATATGACTATAATCACAAAAATGAGAGACATTACCCTCAAACAGCATGTCCCAAAATAAAGGTAAGGAATATAAAAACCACAAATCCCAAATATCTCTTGAAAATCCCACCAACAAGAAGTAACCAGCCTGATCATCAACCTTCTCTTGCTAACCTAAATGAAAACAATTTACAGATATATAGGGTGAGTGTAATAGTAGACTGAGTAGGATCATCCATAGGGCCTCTTCTGTAAAAGTTAAACAAATCACCTTAAAGCACAGTCAATAATAAGTGAAACTAACTCATCACCTAAACATGTATACTAAGCTATCACCCTCACCATGGATACTTTCCCCAAGTATCACAAACAAGAGAATATAATAATATAAATAATATCAATGGTACCTCGCTACCACTTTCCCACTATTTTTCCTCTCTACCCTAACATCACATGTTCTGACCATTTCTCTCTGAAAACGCTAACCCAAAGACACCATGGTGAAGCACCACAGAGTGCACCTTATTCAACACACCACCACATTAATGTAACATAATGTAACCAGGTTGTTTCCAAGAGACACCAAATCTTGCAAAATGTTTTTCATTCATCTAGTGTTATACCTATAGCCATCATGACACATAAACCATGTAAGGATACTCAATCCATCTTAATCTATTCATGTTATGACTATATTCGTCCTCTAGAAACTATATCTAGAATACATGTGTGTGAAAAAAACCACAAAACATTACAACTATCTACCCACATTAACAGGTAAAACTAACCATTGTTCATACCAATATAGGTAACTACCATGTGAAGAGAGAGAGGATGAATATGGTATTTAGTCATCCATGCTCCCACCAGGATGTTGGGGAAAACTACTCCTGGGGCTCAGAATCCACTAGGTGTTAGTCACCTTTTCCGACAAGGTGGAGTAGAGTATAAAATACATACATCATATAATATACCAAAAAAACACTATGTAGATAACACAGTCTGATACTAAACTACAAATAATTTCTTATGGACTCCCAACAGCCATTGAAAAGACTAAATTTCCTATTAGCACACAACCATTTAAAGAGTTTCATTATATTATTTTATTCCTTTTCATCAATTTCACTTTGTGTCAATTAAATCACTAACCAATAATTGACCATTAATATTTTCTACATTACAATACATTATCATAAATACAATGTTACATACCCTCTATGCATAAGCATATTAAGTTCTTGAGTTCTTAGAATTACATTCTTAGTGTGGAATCCCATAAAATTCCTACACCAAGGGTTAAAAATATATTCATTTATTGACATTATCACTTTACATATTACCCTTCACTATAGAGAAATATAATAAGAAACCAAAAACGGTATGTAACCATGCACATCCATTTTCCTCAAGTAGTAGGGAAAGAAAAGAAGAGGAAAAATTGACCAGGACATCTTCCAAACAACAGATTCAAACAAGCATCCAAATTTCTTATCAATGGGTAAGCACGACTTCAACCCGTTCTGTCATTTTCAATGTCCTCCCCATCACCTACATGTGTATTTTCATGCATCCTTCTACCATGGGCATCAATTATTGCCACAACCACCGGTCCTTCCAACCCAACGTACAACAAAAGGCCTTCAGGGTCAACCAACCCATGCTCATGTCACATCTGGGCCTCACCACCCCACAACACAAGAAACATGAAACAAACATAGTAACTGGGCTCTCTTCCCTAAAGCAAGGCATCCATGCTTTACATGCAATGAGCCCACATAACTCCAAAGCACAAGGGATTCTAACTTTACATGCATGTAGGAAACTGAGGCCCTACAACGGAATTATCTTTTATCACACAACTAGTTATTATAGTATCATGAATTAACTAATTTTTACCTATAGGATCAAACTACTATCAACCCAAGAAGAAATATATCATAATAGTTCAAAAATTAATTAAAAAATTAATATGACATGACTTTACATATTTTATCAAAAAGAATCAGCATGCTTCACATATGTCTCAATTAATTCTCGTTTTACTTTCTTCACTAATTTTATATTATTATCCAAGCATAAAAAGAGAAACACATATATCACAATATATAGAAAAAAGTGGCAATATATTATCATGGTATAAAACAACAACATCACCATGTAATTGATATCAATTAATTAATCTTGAGGTAGGGGATTCCTTTAATTTCTTTTATGACCACAATGTAATGGATATTCGGCTCACAACTCTACTGTAGTAACATTTTTTAGGTCTATAGTCATTGATATACCATCTCCATTCACACATATGCACTCTTTTATTTGATATTTTGTGTATAATATCCATATAGAGGATCTTAGACAATACTAATATGAGAGTTCCACATGACTTTAGGAACTCATCCTGATGATGGTGACTAGTGTAGAGGATCTATTAATATCGTAAAGAGACAATAATCTCTATATATTGACCATAAATAACAATAAAATTAACAATAAAAAATAAAACACATTAAAAAAATATAGATATTATAGTTTGGAACTAATAATCAAAAGAAAATATCATACATAATAACAAATTGTGGACCGATTATAATATCATACAAGGAATACATACAATAGTGAAAAGCATAATGGGTTAATAACATAAAATTTTGTTCAAAAAGTAGAAAATAACATAAATATAAAACAAAAAATTGGGTCTAAGTGTCATATTAATCTCATCTCAAAATCCATCCTCCCAAACACCAAAAACATCTCTCATTGGTCACTTACTCATACCTCTATTCCTTATCAGAAAGTTTCTATGACCACCAAGATTTATGTGAGAGGTGGTTGAAAAATAAATTCATGGTAATCCTTCATCAACAGTTTTCAAAAACATATCTAGAATATATAACTGTATTCAAAATGTGATATACCTATAAGAACCAAAATATGCATCTTTTGCCTCACCATGTACTAAACATGCCACTTTATGAGTGACCAATCCTACTTTTTTCTCTGCTCGTATCATGTAACAAGTCACCCATTATTTTGTGGTTTTTCATAGAGACTGCCCATATATCCATTATCCAACTTCACAAAGAAAGTGTTTTTCATGAAAATAAATCACTAAAATCCCACAAGTCAAAACATTCACCTGGTAGTGTGTCGAAATTAACATAACCATAACGCTCCAATACATGGATGACATAGAATCAAACCTATTTCCAACTAATAATTATTTTAAAATGTATCCAACACCATTGATGTCCATCCATTCAAAAAAAATATAGATCTGAATCCAACTTCAAGAAACCATAAACTTCTAATACTTGGTTAATGTGGAGTCCAACCCAATTCCAATGTCAAAGGGGTTTGGGAATAGCATCTATCCCATTTATGTTATCAACATGTTATGTCTTCTATGTTGGAATGAATATGGGTTTTGTACCATGAACCATATCAATATTAAATATAGCCTCTCTCTTTGGTTACAACTATTGAGAATCTTGCACCAATTTTACTCACCAGAAGTTATCTCCCCAAAACAAATAATACAAAGGCAGGATATAGAAGGGACTCTCATAATTTTCATTCTTCAAAACTATAATGAATAAACTAACCCCAATCACTATATTTAATTTCACTCACTCTATCTTATTCACTTACAATACATACATTATTTCAATTCAAAAGAAGTAATTAAATTAATAAAGGCACATGAATAATTTACATGGTTAAGAAATTCTTCCAACATCCATGGTAAAAACAATAAAACTATTCAATTAATAAGAAGTTAAAAAGACTTTAAATAACTATGAATTAAATCAATACAAATCACTAAACTCAGTTATCATATTACACATCAACATTTGGTACTAACCACTAATTTATAATGGGTCCTAAACAGTTAAATGATTTATCCATCCACCGACATTTGTTGGGGATTAGTCATTGGATCTTGGTAACAACCTATCACCTATGAATCATCATGATCTAACCAACAATCACTCGTAAAAAATATTGCACCATCACCTCATTTATTTTTTGAAAATACATGTTATATTGTGAGTGATCCAAATGAACAGTATATCCTCTATCCCATGAAATTATATGAGAAAAACTTCTCTTATAGTTAATTAACCCCAATACCACAAACATTAATCCATAGGAATAGGAATCCTTTTGATCACATTACATACAACCACTGCTGCACAACTTATAGTACATTCACAAGACTGAAGGGAATTTCACTATTCCTCCTTTGAGTCCATTGAATCTGAAACATAAAGTGGCTTCATAAATCACAACAACCCACACATGAAAACTACTTAATGCGTCCCCATGAAATCCTCCAACCCATTGGAAACACAAAATTCTTCCTATAATGTATGCAATGCATTTACTTGACTTCCGTTCACCCAAGTCTGACTGAGTCATTGTGTTGCCTCAAACTCTACTGGACTAAGCTCTTAGGGATCATTCCTGATAGTTTTTTTTGTCCACCAATATATTATAACTCCAATTCACCATTTTATAAAACCGTCATGATAAATTTGTATTTATGATAGATGTTTGTTGTCTTCACATGGTAAACTGAATTACTAGTGAATTTAATCCCAATTTTTCAATCTTAGTAAAGTTATAAACATTCATTTTTTAAAAGTGTGGGGCCTAAGACTCATTTATTATTTAAATAAAATCAAAGACCTATTTTTAACTGGGTATAGGGATACCCATTACATATCCCTAAGGACCAGTGGAAATTTAGCACATCATATCCCCAATCATACCATTTCATTACATGCCTGTTTTATACCACATACACTTTTTTCCATTGTGGAGATTTAAATAAATGGTTTCAATCATGATATATAAATTATGATGGTCTCACCAATCATTAAAACATATCTTGTTATACTCCTCTATGAATCAGAGTCACCCCCAAATATTTTTCTTAACATACCCATGAAACTGAATATCCTATATGAAATAGTAATCAGTATCTTATCATCCGTTGGGATACTAAATAATCAATGTCATGGACTTAGTATGATCTTTTCCTTGATTCACCTTGTACCATCTTGCCCCTAAACCCACACTTCTAGACCCAGTGCCCATGAACACATACTTTACATATTATATTTGATAACCACTATAGATTCATTGATATAATTATTCCATGATTACATGAATTAACTAAAACATTTTATTAAATACATTTTTATGACCTTTTAGGATCATAAAAATAAAGAGTTATGACTAATAATCAAATAATTTATCATATATAATTCTACACAAATGTAAACTTTTTTCTATTATAATAAATAATAAAATACATGATAATCCTTAAATATCTCTGAAAAATTCTCCTCATTATCTATTCAGTTAGACATATAATGTGTAAATATATTCTTCAAAACCTAGGGAAATGGAAACATAATAAGGGGTGGTATCAAATTATTAGTAAGATAAAACATAAAAATAATCCAATCATGTCATAAACCTGGCATAAATATTATGGTAGTAATAGATAATAAAATATAATGTAAGGATATAATGAAAATAAAATCATAATATATCCATGGATAATAATGGAAATAAAAGGATCACATGGATATTAATAACTTATTCCATAATGATGAGATAAATAATGTTAGAAAAATAATTCCATGCTATAATCCAATAAATCATTATTTTAAACATCATAATCTTACTATTAAGGTCATATCTTGTTCTAGATTGACATGCAACAAAATAACCAAACACATTTTCTTCATGTGACCTATTGATGTATCAAGAGGCAAAATAATATTAGTCCCCACCCATTGAAGTAAAACTAAATCATTATATGGGAGGATGTATAAAATAATCATAATAATGTATTCCAATAACCATTTGTACTTGAATAACATCATACAAAATGTCAATACTTTTCCCAATGTCAGTAGAAGGGGTAATATTCTTTATTGGTGAGCATCGTCTAATGTGATTTTTGTAAAATTTGATGTTAATTATATGTAAGAATATTTTTAAAGATAATTCAACACTAGAATAACAAAATATTAATTATTATTGATAAATAAGGTGGATGGATATAAAAGATCATATTCGATGAAGTGTGAAATATTTAGAAAATGTATTGGGTGGTATGAATGTACATCCCCATTAAACAACGAGAGAATAAAACATAATATAGTAAAAGGGTAGAATGCACCTAAAATACGAAAAATAATTTTAAGAGTATAATAATAACTAAATGAAAAAATGTTTAGTTATAGAAAATATTTTCAACTCTAGAGATGAATCAATAACCTATTCAATGACAGAACATGATTCGACAAGTTAATCCAATGAAATAGGAGTGAGATAAAAATAAATACATGTGTAGTAAACACACCATACAAAGAAAACATGGTTTAAAACATAAACATGTCTCAAGCATTCAATGTTTGAGAAATGGAATGTCTAATACTTGAATATCATTATTATAATAACCCCTTAAATGAGAGGTCTTGTAATTGAACATAAAATAAAATTATTACAAGAAAATTCATGATATGATATGTAAAATAGGTAGTATGTACAAAATATAATTTATATTAGGTCTATAATACGGAAAATATATCAAAGAGCTGAATTTGAGACGAAAAAACTTATGAAAATTGATTTTTTTAATAAAAATCACATAAAGGATAAGATTTTATATGAAACATAAATTTTCGAGAATTATGAGAGAATAATGGAAAAAAATTATATCGGTAGTATATACACCTCAATTAAAAGATAATATTTCAGATAAAACATAAACTATCAAGAATTGTGAGAGTATCTCAATAAAAATTATTAAATTGGTATTATATGCACCATTCCAAGGATAATAATTTATATAACAAGAAGTAAGTCTTTGGGAGTGTGAAGTTTGGAAAAGGAGCACAAACATTATTCTTACTTCATTCTGTCATATGCTTAACATCATGAATAATAAAATTAATATTATTAGATATCTTCTTTAGAAACATATTCATATATATTTAATTTAATATGGACCATTTAAAATCACATACTATTTATTTATTAAATATTTTTATCTATTGTATGTGTGAAAATTGAATTGGTGTTGGTTTATTTTTTTTGATTTTTGAGATCAAAGATGATATTTTAATAATAAGTGAAATACCTAATATAACCATTAAATTACTAAAAAAATAGTAAATTTAAAATTAAATTATAAAAATATTAGTATTTAAGTTCACATAGTCATCCATGATAGCGTTTTTCAATCATTATTCAAGGAGGTTGTCAAACTGACACACAAATGAACGCATTATATCTTTATGGGTGAGTATGGTTATTGAAGATTATGGTATTAATATAAAATAATAATAATGATATTATTAATGATTATTTATGTTTTTGAAACATGTTTTATGTGTTTTATATAAGTAATTAATTTAAATTTTAAATAATAAAAATGTTACATCATACATGAGGTAGTGTGCACAACTCACATTTAACATTATTTTGTTCTTAAATGGAGATGGAAATGAAAAAAATAAGGGTTATATATTAATATAATAATAAAATTAGTATAATAATGATATTGAGGTTATCATTTATTCATTTTTAGTGTAGAACTATATTTGAAAAATGATGAATAAATGATAAGGAGTAGGTAATACTTACATTGGTACTTTGAAATTTCTCTTGAAAGTCTCCTTCAAAATGAATAGATTAGGCTTACTAATTGAAACAATATACTTATAAGATTCATATGGTATTGAAATAGTATCCAAATTAAATACTTTAATGAATTAATTTTATAGAATTACTATGGTGTAAAGGGGTGGAAGTGTCCCCATTTATGTGTAGAGTAATGGGCACTTTTGAGAACACCCTTTAATTTTAAATAAAATCATTACACTATTAAAGGGAAATAACTAAAAATGTTATACATAATTTATTTTGGGTTTTCATCTAGTAGATAATTAATAAAATATATTATTTGAAAACTAGTATTAAATATGATGGAACTCATTTGTTCTTAGGTTTTTCGTTTTATCTTTTTTTACCTTCGTAAGAGGTTTTTAACTGAGTAATTCAATATAACCCCATTTATCAAATATGGGTATAATGAACCTAGATTATGTCGCCATTTAATTAAATTAAAATTTTTAAATGTGTGAAAATTACTTTTAAATTAAATCATTTTATATGTAGAAACCCTGTTTCTTTGTAGAAGTGTTATGTTTTAACCATTATGTTTTCTTAATCATATTCATAATTTTTTTCCAATTAAATATCTTTTAATATAATTATATATGTGTTTTAAAATAATATTATATTAATAGTTTAATATATATAATTTTCATTTATTGGATAAAAATTACACTATATTAATAGAAGAATTCATTGAAAACAACATTTTTGTCATTATCATAGTCATTAATTTTATTCTTAGTAATCATAATTTTATGAAAAAAATTGAAATTGACATTTTTACATCATATTTTAATTTTGATATAAAATATAAAATCCATTTTTATAGATTTTAATTTGTAAATAGTTGAAAATTAATTTTAATATAAGAGAATAAAAATAGTTTTAGAATAAAATATCACTTATGTTTCCAAAAATTATATACAAGGGTTTTACAAAAACAACATAGAAATTTTGAATGATTTATTTTACATATAAAAAATTTCATTATAAAAAACTGTTTAAAAAAATTGATTCATTCTTTTATAATGGTATTTTCATAAAACATAGGGGTTTTAGTGAAATCATGATTGATTTACTGTTCTCCTAAAACCCAATCTTTTAAAAAAATAAAAAATATTTTTCATACCAAAATATATTTATTCATAATCCAATAATATGTTCATTCTTTCAAATTATAATTATAAATTTATTAATTAAACATTTCAATAAAATAATAATATATAATGAAAACCCATTTTTATTGAAAAATTACATTTTCAAATATCAACCTTTATTATTTTTATTTCATATCATTTACCAACTAAATATATATTAAGTAGTTATTATTATAAAACCTAATTTATCATAATTAATAATACTTTTCTAGAAATAGAATGGAATATTGCATAAAAAGTCTGTTTTATGTAAAATAAATCTCCAATGAATAAATGTTCTTATTAGTCATTTTAGGAAACCTAATTTATTTTCATTCATATTAAAATTATAATTTATTTTAATTATAAAAAAAACTCCATAAAGAGGTTACTCGTAATCATTCCATATAATTTAATTTTATATTAATGTGTATATTTTATCTAAACATATTGCATTTTTTTTTAATTTTGTTTTTGCGTGTGGAGAAAGCTATCAAAAAATATTTGGATCATTTAAAGGAAGTCATATATTAAAATCTTAGGGTGAACCATTCCCCTCCTTAAATAAATATCACCCTCATAATTTTTAATTATCACCCACTTATGAAATTAGATGAGGGTATTTGATGAAACTCCTTAAAAATATTCAACGTGTACAAAGGAAACATCAAAAAATACTCCCAAGCTCTACGCAATATAGTAACATCCAGCAACTTCGCGAGAGAGCTACGCATCCAAGATTCAAAAGAGAGTTATGCGGCCAAGAATCGCGAAATAGCTACGCATCCGAACAACGTGTGAGAAGATTTGGGATAACTCTACATGGAGCACCTGTGTGGTGGAGCTATGTGGCATACCTGCACGACCAAAGTCTCTTCGTCCATGCCCATTCATGCCTATAAATTAGACCTTTGGGCTCCCCATTTTCAAACTGAAAAAAAGTGAAAGACTCTCTGATGCTCCCATTACGTAGCACTTTCACCTATATCTCTCAAATTTTCTCAGGTAGTTCTATATACTACAATATAAGGGATAATTAAAGGGGATAGGAATGTTTTTAAGTTCTCCGCATTCTCTTCATTCCTCATCCATACCTATGTGCTATACCTTCGCGGAACACCTGTGCACCATACCTATGCAATAGGACAACGCGGGGTACCTACATGGAACAGATGCACGAGGTATTTACACGACCAGTTAAAATACCCTTTGAAGCCTTTCATGGCGAGGTATCTCTTTCCTTGATTCTCTTTTTGGAAAGGGGCTAAGTTGAAGCCTCACCCAAAACCTCCTTACTTCTCAGACCTTTGGGTAAGGCACATCAACGTGTATCCAATTTGGGTTTGTATTTCCACAGTCAGAGGTTTCCCACATTTGCTTCATAATGGGGTTAAGATTCATGGGATGTTTGTGGGTAGGTATATCCGCAGTCAGATGGACTTTACTCCTAGAAACAATGTTGGGACATTCTCGGTTTGGAAGATGGTGGGCTTTCAGCCTCACCCTTTTCAAAGAGGTGACCTGAGACCTGAGTTCTGCAGTTGGGAAAGTACACTTCGCACTTTCCATTCTGCACAAGTATAGGAGAAGTCCCTCTCCCCTACCAGAACCAATTTAAGGGCAGCCATCCTGTTATAATCCCCTCACATTGACCCCTTCTTCCTTACATTTGACCCTTGTCCAATGTAAATAGAATAGAGGGAAGGCTCGTCACCCCGCCCTCTTCCACGGTTGACGTGCCCTCTTCCATCAACATGGGGGGAAATTTTGGAATTGTGAATGTAATTTTTTAATATTTCAAATCCTCTTGTTTCTCACACCGGGCATGACTCAGGTGGTCTTAGAGATATGTGATGATTTCTACATGTGCACAAACACTCACTGAAGGAACTATGAGAACTCTGATTCCTGTTCAAAATAGGATACGTAGGAACCCCTTTCAGGGCCCGAGCTCACTGGATATCCACCTCAATAATCCAACCTTAATTCCCCCAATTTGGGCATCCATCTTAGGAAATAAGCCCCAAATTCATTCCTCAAATCATCAAGGAATCATTTTTCAGGAAGTAATCCCAAACTCATCTCTATCCGAGGATTATAATCTCTTATGAGACACATCAATCTATGTGGGATTTTATTCCCTTCCATATGAGATACGTAGGAAGCCTCCGTGAGGGTCAAACCCAACACTTCAAATCAACCCTATTCTCTTTGGGCCATATTCCCAATAGGGTCTGATCCTACATAGGAATCTATATATTTCCCAAAGCTCTTTAGGCTGCTTCATCATAAGTCTGACACTAAATCTCAATTAATCATCTTCCACTTAGAGGTCCTTATCACATGACCTTAAAAGGTATGATGTGTCCTATTAAGTGGCACCGAACTATGAGGGTTCTGATTCCTTTCACAAGGATACGTAGGTAGCTCATTTTATGAGGAAGATCCCAAGATTAAAACAAACCTTCACCTCCCTGGATGAAAATAAATTCCAAAGTGCCCCACTGAGTTTCTTAAAAACCCTTATAATCATAACAATGATTAAAATAATCTATAATTGTTATATTAGAGGATACCATTGGGGGAAAACCTCTAATACATACAGATGTTTCCATTGATGAAGAACCTTGAATGCATGCTAATGATTATAACATTTACACATGTTGATAACTGATTGTAAACTTTATGGGAAAATTATGATATACTTTGTAAATTAATAATGATTCATGAAAATATTTCAATCTTACAAAGAGAGTCCCGAAGTAGGCAATAATTCCTCCACAAAGGGTGTGATGAGTCCGACCTCCCATCCTCTCGACCAATGCACATTCTTAAGTATCGTAAAGTTCAAAACATAATGAACGCCTAACTTTGGAAAGTAGTTCCTCTTTGCATAAAGAAATATTGGAAGTTTCTGGTTCTATGAATAAATCCAAGGGAAACCGCCTGGAAACAGTGATTCTTAAATCTAGAACGCACTTTTCAAGGAACTATGAAAAAAAATTGTGAACTCGATGTGAATCCTTAACAAAGTTAATAATGTTACCCACATGTTAGGCCCCTGTCTATTGATAAAGGAAGGCCAGACTAAATAATTAATCATGCATGTATCCATCTGACAAGATGTCACATTAATAGAACTTATTTTTGTTCTTAGTTTTCCACAGAATTTCCTTCAATCCAAGGAATAGATTTCTCCAAGACAACATCTATGAAATTACTGACTGCTTCTCAAGATAGATCTTGATTCAAGGGACGGATGTTATCACCAAACCAATATCTTCAAAATTGGGTCTCTAATGTTATGATAAAGGAATATCCCCAGCATTGTACAATTCCGACTTTAGAGGCTGATCGACAGGCCCTCCATGTCAACAATAATCCTCAATCATCTAGGTAAAAAGAACCAATGATCAAGAAGAAAATGTTTCCAACCACCATTCCCAACCATTTCAAGTCTTTATCGTCAGAACACAATAATCAATCTCCCCCATACTACAGCGATGTAGATCAAGAGGTCACTAAAGGCCTCACTTCATGAAAACAGGAGTCCATCCTGAGGACTCTCACCAACAATCATTGCCAGAATCATGTGGTAGTATATCCCCAAAATGATGGGGGTGTTGACTCTGGACGTTTGGCCCAGGTCTCTCAGACCCGGTATTTCAAGACAAATCGCTAGGGACAACGTCCGGTTAATAGGAAGAAACTTCTCACCTCTACCTCACAGAAAGAAGTCCATTGATCAAACCTGATGGCAAACAATGAGCAGGCACATACACCTCTTCATCCTAATTTTGTATCTTAGCAGTCTCATATGATAGAAACCCACAAATCCCACCAGGTAAACCCATTGGAGAACCATGAACATGAACATACACCTGTTTACAAGTTATCAGCCAGTCAACAGGCTCGTCTGATATTATTTAAAGAAACCCTCAAATCTAATATGGTGACAACTTGTAAACAAGAACATACACCTGTTTACAATATCCAATTCTATTAGCAGTCTCTTCTCCTAGTGTTGATGGAAACCCGACAACCATATGTGATGGAGAATATCTAGCAGAAACATACACCTACCAATTTTAATCAAGTCTACCAAGAGTCTCGTTTGGTAGCACCCAAAGAAGTCAGTCAGAAAGCTCTGATGAAAAATTTGGAGCAGACTCAACTCTCTTCCCCTATGAATAAGTAATGTCAATATTCGTTGATAGGAAAAGGAGGACAGGAGGAGAAAAATACACCTATTCTATATACTTAATGGACATGTATTCTTCTTCTGGATGCTGAAGTCACTAAACACATCTTGTCAATGGTAAAATGGCAGACTCATATCCCTACACATATTCTGGAAGCTTGTCAGGATATTTTAACAAATACTTTTGTAGTATCAGGGGAACAGACACATAAATCTATCCCCACACATGGGATGACACATCGAAATTCCATCCCAGAGTAGATTCCCAGCTCTGTTCCAGTCCAGGAGGGTCATGGGGCATACTCCCCCATATCATACAGAAAAGAAGAGCGGGAACATACACCCTTTCCAATTGGAGGTAACCGGTCTGTTCCGGTAACTAATCCAAGATAGGCACATATACCTATCCATGATAACCAATTTTCCCAGCATGTGGCCCCAACTAAGTATAAGAGAACATCCAAGAAGAAATATCACCAAATACCATTGGAAAATCAAGAGTCAAGCTGTAATTTAGCTCCTCTTAAGGCTAGAGTTCTTGAAGCCATCATACATTTATCTATTGTTGTTCAAGATCCTACCTTCGCATTACAAAATTTTGGGAGTGGTAATTGTTATTATGAAGTTTCTCATCAGACACTTCATCATGAAGGCTTGATTCATGAAAATTTGTTCAATCTAGAGTGTCTATATTTGGATGAGAGAAATGAAAACCCTATGTGTGGCCAGAATACCAAGGAGAAATAAGATTTATCCCTTTCTATAATCCATCATGGTGATCCTCCTTATAATGGAATTCAGTGCGAATGTCCTCTACATAGTAGTTTTTCTCATTTTCAAAACAATTCTATAATTGACAATGTTGCAACAAGAAATCCCACTTATCTTGAGGAACTTGAAAACAAAGGGGAAATCATGTTTGATGCCTCTTCATTGACAGGTGAAACACTTTCTTAGTCTGATGAAATCTTAAGGGAACAATCATTATCTAAACCTCCCTTAGGTCATTTATCCTCAAATGCAGAGCATCCACTTTGGTCAAACCATGTGGAAAAACCTCTAGTAGAAGATGATGAAGATTTTTTGAACATGAGGAAACAATTAGCTAAAGGAGAAATACCAATCATGTTATGGCCTTCAGAAAATTCTCAGTTTGATATTCTATAATTGATGAAAGAATATTGTGTTCATGACATTCATCTCAACTTATGGAAAACTCTTCGCCATTTTAAAACTAAATTATTACCATTTGATGAAATTCAAAATCATATAAAGGATATATAAGGATTACAACTCCAAATGGAATTGGCATCACTTTCTGTTTCCCAACATCCAAGGGTTGAAAAAAAAAACAGAGATCCCTTCAGAGTGCATGTATCAATGCTCTAAAGAGGCTACACCAATTAATTTTGGATTCCCCATCTAATGTTCGCATCAGAGGATGGGGTGCATATGGGGAATTTCATTTCACTGCACTTCAAAATCAAAAAAGTCCAACCAAAGTGGTTTCATGTAATGTTATTTCCCACGACCGGCCATAGTCAAATGGTTTTATGTGTAATCCAATGTACACTCCAGAATAGGCCTCAACCAGTTCACATCAGAATTAGGCCCAAATAAGAGAAATTTTTGAACTACTTCTACATCAAGCCTCTGAGAATCTTGATCAAGAATCTCGTTTAAAGAATGTCAGGCATCATAGGATGAAAATGTCTTAAATATCACAACGATCTTCTGAAACAGGTGATTTATGTAATTTTCGGATGATGCATCCAGCAAATTCCCAAACCAAAATCTGCTAAATTAGAAGAATAGTTGCATGAATTTCAGCTGTATCAGTTCAAGAATCACCCCAGATTTCTAGGCTTGGGGATCATTTAATGCAACCTTCAAACTCATTAAACAATGTTCAAAGATTTGAAGAAGAAGAACATGATCGACCCCAGCCTACAAGGCTGGGGGATATTTCGCATCTTTAATCCCCTCCTCAACAGATGTTTGTTTTCTCCCGATTAGGGAAGAATCCATAAGGAAAGAGTATAGTTGAACTATCTAATGATTCCCTTTATGATACCATCCGTCAAACAGTTCCAGGGAATTATTCATATAGAAGAACAGAGTTTTGTAAAATACAAAAAGGGATACGATCTACCAAAAACACTGATAGAATTCCAGTATTTCATTATGCGTCAATGAATGTTATCAATTCCATTGCAGAAGATCCTCCAGAAAATAAGTCTACTTCAAGGGAATTAGAATATGAAGTTCTTATCCACAATACGGTACACACTGAGGCAAATGAAGAATGTTTGCATACCTGAAATCAATGGCTTACCCAAAATCTAGGTATGCCTTCAAATACCAACTCCCCCCTCTCCGAAAGATGACCACCAAGGTGAAATGAAAAAGTAAGATTGCAACTCAATTTTTCGTTGGAGAAGGTCAACCTCTTTCACTTGAAGAGAGACTTGTACAGAAAGAAGAGTAAATGAAGGAGTTGGAAAGACTCAACATGGAGTTTCTTCGAAACAACATTTCTGCTAGACGGTATGCCCAGGAACATTCTCAACTTCCAAATCCGGTAAGAGCTCATCAGCAAAGAGGATTTGTAATAACTACAGAAATAGATAATGAATTCTATCCATTGGGTACAAAATGAAGACTAGATCATGTACATCCTAATAGCCCTATTTCTGTGGGTTATCCAGGACATATATCAACACCAATATCAGTGGTCTTACCAGTTATTACACCAAATCAAGTTCTAGTTGCAATACCTGCACAGAATTCATCTCATCCAGATATTCCCCAAATTCTTATGAACATAATTAAGGCATTAACGACTCGATCAGAAGCTACGGAGGAACGACGTACACTAGTTCCACTGGAAAAGAATTCTTACCCTGAATGGGTGGATGCAATTCCACCCCATCAAACATTTTGAATACCACATTCAAAATTTTTAATGGTTTGAGAGATCCGAAAAAACACTTAACACATTTTTTTTCTCATTGTGATCTTATGATTGGAACTCCTCAACAACAAGAAGCAGTTAATCTCAGGTGTTTTGTGCAGTAATTACAAGGACCTTCTTTTGTCCAGTATACAAGTTTGTAATCTCGATAAATTACTGGGCGGGAAGATCTAAGTTAGAAATTCCTTCTTCAATTTAGATCAACATTACCAAAGACGACAGTTTTTGATCTTACAAATTGTAAATAAAGGGAAAATGAAAGAGTTTCAGATTTCATTGCTCACTAGAAGAGATTAACATATTCCTTAAGTTTAGCACTCCCTCAAGAAGATTTTCTGCCAATCTGTGTTGAAAATATGTGTGATGAATTACGCACACCATTGATCCCTGTGAAATACCCAAGAGGGTTTTGAGACCTTACTTAAATCGCTCAGCATATAGAAGACTATCTTAAAGAGACTAGGGATAAAACTCGTATTATTCCATCAGTTCCTGGAAGGCGAATTGGAAAGGAATAAGCTGCTATAATTACACTCAAACAGGCACCTATACCTACTTCTACCTCAAGCCCTTCATTATACCGAAGGGCTTCACTTCATGTGCATCAGAAGCAACGGCCACTTTGTAATGATAATCTAAGAGATCAAAGGCGGAATCAATTTGAGGAATTAAAGAATAAAAGCTATTCTTTCAGAAATTAGAATGTTCCTGGATACTTTATCCTAGCTGTGGAAAACAATTTGGTTCATTTTCCATGAACGACGAAGCCAAATAAAGACGGAGATGATGATCTTCCAAATTATTGTCCCTTTCATCAGATTTTTGGACACCCCATTCAAGAGTGCTTTATTTTCAAAGACCTCTAGCAAAATATGGTAGACTCTAGACAAGTGAAATTGAAAAGTTCATCAGCTCAGGTAGCATGTGTTACTTCCACCAATCCATAAGAAGAGGGGGAATGTCTAGAAGTTAAAAGTAAAAAATGTGAAAAAATATGATTATTGGATAATTAAGAAAATGATCAACCAAACTCATTATATTTTACGAACATAGTTGAAACAACCAATTGTTTCTTCTACCACTCTTGACATAGTAAAACCATCTTCATCAAAGGTTCGTTCCTCAAAGGTTCACATCAAGGGAAAAGATGTCCTTAACCTTATCAGATTTTTCCATCTATCTCAAAATCACGGGCATCACCCTGCCAAACAGTGCAACCAGAAGTAATATGTCAGGAATAATCACCATTAGACAAAGAATTGATCTTTGGTTCTATTAAATTTATCCATTTAAAAGATCCTTATTCCAATGGTGATTTTAATTATGTTGAGTTGTAATTACTTGTACCTAATTAGGGGACTAGAGGAAGAGGCCAGTGTCAATGAAATATGGGAAGACACGGGAATTCCAGAAACCATCATTTTAACTCTACCCATGGTCAACCATATATGCGGAAAAAACTTGTGGACGAGCTCTTTTTTGAGATCAACAAGAACAAGGGGTTTCTTCCATGAAAAACAAATCTTGTTCTGGCACAATTATTCTGGAGGATCGATTAGAAGTTACACCATCTTCTTCTCAGCAAATGACTAGACTTAGTCATTCTAATTTTCCAAATTCAGAGATATTTTCCACTTCTGTTTCAACCCAGAACACATCTACTACAGAAACATCAACATCCAAAGCACCTGCAAAACCACATCTCCATACTTTGAAACAAACACCTTTGGATCAAAAGTATGATGTATTGAAACAATTGGACAAATTACCAGCCAAGTTATCAATTTTGGATGCTTTGAATCTATCAAAAGATCTTAAAGAAGCACTCATTGAGTCCTTGTTAGGTCCTCAAGAATTTGAAACTAAAGTAGCTGCTACTGAGCTTTATCTTTTATAGAATGATTCTAAAGAATGTCATACAGTCATATCTTTTACAGATGAAGATTAAGACCATGTGGTACATAGACACGTCAGACCTTTGTATCTGTCTGGAAAGGTCAATGATATGGATATCTGATGAGTCTTCACTGATAATGGCTCCAAAGTAAACTTCATTCCCAATTGTACACTTTGTCGATTGGTCCTGACTGAATCCTACTTATCTCCTTTGACTTTAATGTTGCAAGTATATGACAAGAATGAACAAGAACCTCTAGGAGAAATTACACTCAGAACTCAGTTTGGAGATCTTGTGTCTAATTCAAATTTCATGGTTTTTTGTCAGGACAAAGCCTTCAATATTCTGCTTGGAAGGAATTGGTTGCATCAACATGCATCCATACCTTCATCATACCACCAATGTCAAAAATACTATTTCAATGGTAAAATCAGAACATTGTATGGTGACAAGGCTCCATTCAAAAAATTTCAATCTCAACATATTGAGGTAGCATTTTATTACACAAAAGGAACAAATTTCATGACCAATGAAATAACCAGATATAATGCTCCAAATGGACGGGAAAAAATTCCAGCAAATCCATTCATGCATTTGAGTACAAATTATGTTGTACTCATCAATCAAGTTGAATGGGTAAAGCCAAATCCATGCAGTCATCCAATAATTCACATAATGTCAATGAAAGAAATTGATCCTGATAACATGGGGAAGTTATTAATTCACTAAGAAATGATGGAATCTTAAATGGAGATATTTTTATTTCATCTACTGAACTACAACGAGCCTCTACTTAGTTAATCCGAATAGAAGAAATTGTCGCAATATAAGAGGGAGACATAGATGTTTATTCTCAATCCATCAATCCATCTTCACCATATAAAAACCCTTCATCATCAGTAGAGTCAGATGTGTTGCTTCTTCTATGAGATATTCAAATACTGATTCCTACCTTAATTTTGGGAGTGTTGCCTTGTCATATACCATGAAAATAGAAATAGAAGAAGTGGAACATAATGAAGAACAATAGGAAGATCTCAGGGTTTCTCCCCCAACATTTGAAAGTTGTTTCTACCACCATGGATGAACTCAGAGAAATAAATATGGGTACCGGAGAAGATCCACACCCCACCTTAATTAGTGTGGTTCTGACCTCTGAGGAATAGGAAGTGTATACCTATATTCTAATGCAAAATAAAGATACATTTTCTTGGAATTATATGGAAATTCCAGGTCTTAATCCTGATGTAGACACCCATCATTTGGGTTTTCCAGAAGAACATCATGGGTTCAACCACGTAGTAAGGAGAACACACCCAGCTCATGCCTCTAAAATTGATGATGAAGTTGATATGATTATAAATGCAAACATTGTTATAGAATTTTATTATACCAAATGTCAGGCCAATATTGTCCCAGTGAAAAAGAAGAATTAGAAAATTAGAGTCTGCATTGATTTTAGAGATCTTAACAGGCATTATCCTAAAGATGATTTTCCAGTCCCGATTACAGAACTTCTAATTGATGAAACGACTGGATATGAAGAACTTTCCTTCATGGATGGATATTTTGGGTATAATTATATTTGAATGGCCCCAGAGGATAAAGAATATACATCCTTTATAGCTCCTCAAGGCGTGTTTTGTTATGGGGTAATGCCATTTGGCTTCAAGAATACAGGGGCGACATACCATCCTACCATGCACCATATCTCCAAAACCTTATTAGAGAAATTTGTTTAATGTTATGTGGATGATTTGGTAGTCATATACAAACAACATTCCAATCACTTGTCTGATTTAGAAACCATATTTCACAAACTTCGACAACTTAATTTTTATATAAACCCCTTACAATGTGCTTTCAGGGTAACCTTAGAAAAATTCCATGGCTTCGTTGTACGCTATAGTGGTATCAATGTTGATCCTGAGAAAACAAAATCAATTCTTGGAATGTGACCTCATTGAAATTTAAAATAATTGAGAGGACACCAAGGACACTTGGCCTATATTTGACACTTTATCACCAATTTGGTAGGAAAATGTTTACCTTTCACTAGATTAATGATGATGGGAGTCACATACCAATGGAATGAGGATTTCAAAGAAGCATTTGATATACTCAAGATCTTGAGTCCACCAGTGTTGATGCCATCTGTTGAAGGAAGTCTACTAATTCTTTACGTAACAGCTTTAGAGCGATCACTAGGTGCCTTCCTCACCCAAATGAATGATGATGGAAAGGAAAACAACCTTTATTATCTCACTTTCACTATGCTTGATACAGAAACATGGTATTCAAGTATTGAGAAGTGCTGCCTAGAATTAATCTTTGTTGTTCAGAAATTGAGACATTACCTACAACATCATAAAGTCCAATTGATATCTCGTAATAACTCTCCCAAATTTATCCTCAATCGTCCTATGCTTTCAATATTCCTAGCTCGGTGGGAGGTTATTTTTGCAACAGTTTGATATCCATTTTGTGCCTCATAAGGCAATAAAGGGCCAATATCTGGCTGATATCCTTGCTGAGCATCCATCCATGTAAGATACATCGTTTAATACTGAACTTCCGGATGAAGAGGTCTTCACTATTCAAGATAATTTCCAAACATGGGAAATGTATTTTGATAGTTCTTCTAGATGTCCAACCATGAAGAGACTAGAAAATCCTAAACTCAAAAAGGTTGGTTTAGGAATAGTCAATATTTTCCTAGAAAAGGCAGTATTGCCTAATTAATTCTTATTATTGGAAGGTGGTACCAACAATGATGCATTGTATCAAGCTCTCATCACAGGTTTGGAATTGTCCCTTCAGGTTTGAATGGATCATTTAAAGATAAAAAGTGATTCAGAATTGGTAATCAAATAAATCAATGGGGAATAATCTATCAGAAAAGAAGAGTTAATAACTTTGTGTGATTACGTCAGAGAATTGATTGATTAATTTCCCTCTGAGCTGACATTGTCCTATGTTCCATGATCACAAAATGCCCAAGAAAATGCACTGGATAATGCAGCTACATCCATGGTAGTTCTATATCGGGATGAGACAGTTATCAGAATAATCTATTGCCGCATAGTTTCGGCTTTTTTTCAAACCATAAGAGAGGAAATTAATGAAATTTTCCTTATTTCTTAACTGTATGGTCATACCATGGGATGGAGAACATCCATAATGGAATATCTTCAACGTGGGATACTTCCACCAAATAGGGTTGAGAAGGAGCAGATCCGACGACGAGTGGATAATTTTACTCTTTATGATGGTCCAAAACACCAAAAGATCCTTTACATGTGAGGATTTTATGGAATTCTCTTCATATGTTTTGATGGAGAAGAGACCGTGGTTTTCATGAAAGAAGTCCATTCAGGAGCTTGTGGTTCCCACCAATCTGGGCACAGACTCTCCGATTAGATTCAAAGGCTTGGATACATTTTTCCTTCAATGACACAGGATTGTACAGACTTCAAGAAAAAATTTCTTCCCTATCAAGTGCATGCCAACCTCATTCATCAACCCCTAGAGTATCTACATACAGCTAAATACTCCTTTCCATTTACCATATGGGAAATGGATGTAGTATGGACTTATCCTCCAGCCATGGCTAAGAAGTTCATTTATATTCTCACTAATTCTAATTTCTTCTCGCAGTGGGATAAGCCAATACCTCTCAAAGAAGTCGGAGCTAAAATAATCATTAGTATTTTCAAAACTAATATCATCACTAGATTTGGCATCCCTCAAACTATTATGACGGACAATGGAACCAATTTTTGTTCTGCTAAAGTAAAAAAGTTATATTAGGAATATAATATCAAATCAAACCATTCATTTTCTATCATGTGGAAACCAATGGACAGATAGAGGCTTTCAATAAAACCCTATAAAATATACTCCAAATGATGGTGGATAAAGATAAGAAATCATGGCCTAATACACTTTTGAATGCTTTATGGGATTATCAAACAAATATCTGTACTTCCACCCAAGAAATTCCTTATTCATTAGTATATGGAACTGAAGCAGTTTTTCCAATTGAAATACAATTTCCTTCACTTAGAGTTACAATATGTGATCAGTTATCTATTGATGAAAGATTATACAAATTGTTTAATGAGTTGGAACAATTAGATGAGAAAATATTGCAAACATTGCATCATCTAAAAGTCTATCAGAATCGAATAACACGATCTTTTAATAAGAAAGTTCGTCTTAATTTATTCCTTCAAGGGGAATTGGTGTTAGTCCTTAAGAATCCGATGATACCAGGAAAGAAACCCCCAAAACATGAACCAAAATGGGAAGGACCTTATTTCATACATACAGTTTATTCAAATGAACCTTATGCTTTAATCTAAATGGATGGAGAAATCATTACATCTCCAACCATTGTGAGATTCTTAAAGAAATTCATTGTGTAATTATGAGTATTAGTCCTCACTAAAAGACTTAAAACTGCACAGCCCCCATGTCCTAGTTGTAGGACATTAAACTGCATAACAACCATACGCGTCCATGTTGTATGACGTTAAAGTGCATAGCAATGTTGTCTTTGTCGCATGACGTTAAACTGAATGACATCATTTGTATAACTAACGTTTTCATTATAAGACGTTAGAAGTTTCCATAGGAAAATGTCATTGACATCATCATTACTCTTTAGTATTACATGAGTCCCTCTCTTTCCAATGTCGGAGTCAGATCTGTATAGAGACCAAGTTTCAAGAACAACGTATGACTTGATTCTCATTTTTCAATGAGATACGTAGAGACGCCTAAATCTCCAATTATGGTCCCATCCACAACCAAATTTTTTTTATTTTCTTTTCCCCTCCTATATATGAATCTAATATATAAAAACTATTTCCTTAAGATATATCATTTGTTCCTTATACCATTTCATGTCTTAAAATTTATCGTTCTTTCAGAACATATAAAAGCCCCATTCATCACATCAAACTTAGTGTGAGGAATGATCGTTTCAAGAACTATGTATGGATTTATTATCATATATTTTGAGATACGTAGAGAAACGTAGATCTCTAATCGTGGGCCCAACCACAATAAAAAACCCCTTTATTTCAGGTATAAAAAAAATCAATCAAATCAGCATATGGAATGTTTTAAAAAAAATTGTATGGCTTAATTATTTCCCCAGCAATACATACAGTGATACGTGGGTTTTATCCCATAATCTAGTTTTTATATCAGTTCATTTTCGTCCTTACCTCATCAAATTACACTAAATAAAAATCTAATACCCCTATTCTTCATTTTCATCACCTTTTCATTATTAAAGAAACCCTTCCTGTTCCTTTTTTCTCACACCGAGCATAGCTCACATGGGCTAAGGAGTCGAGTAAATGGTTTCTTTATATAAGGTGTTTTAATTTCTAATGAAATATAATTTACTTACTGCATGACGTGAAACTGCATAGTATAATGTCCTTACTGCATGACGTGAAACTACATAGTATAATGTATTTACGGAATGATGTGAAACTATATAGTATAATGTCTTTACTGAATGACGTGAAATTGCATAATATAATGTCCTCACTGCATGATGTGAAACTTCATAGTATAATGTCCTTACTGCATGACGTGAAACTCCATAGTATGTTGTCCTTACAGCATGACGTGAAACTACATGGTATAATGTCATTACTTCATGATGTAAAACTGCGTAGTATAATGTTCTTTCTACATGACGTGAAACTGCATAGTATAACTTCCGTACTGCATGATGTGAAAATGCATAGTATAATGTCCTTAATACATGATGTGAAATTGCATAGTATAATGTCCTCACTACATGACTTAAAAATGAACAGTACCATATTCATTCAAATGAAATAAAGAAAGCCTCCATTTTACATATGAGTCATATCTACGTAAAGGATATAAAATTAATGGTGAATAATGATTCAAATATTTCTCATATACATTGGGCATAACCACCTTCCATATCTCACACTCTTAATATTGAATTTTTCTTTCAGATTTTCATAATCTTTCTTATGGTTTCTAGTGACAAGGTTTTCAATATCTGAGAGATATTTTTCCTGACTATGCAACACGTGCCCTTAGGTGGCCTTGCATAAGTTGCCTGCATAACAGGCCTGTCAGCCGAAAGATTCCACTATTTGGATATGCAGCATATGCCCCAGTTGGCCCTGCATAATACAACCCCTATAACGGGTTTTTCAAATAATGGTAACTTTGTTCTTGGTTATAGTATCTTTGTCCCCCTTAATCTTTAAATGACAAATATACAAGAATATGTATTTTTAAAAAAAAATATATTCCTTCATGTTTATTTTTTCATTTATCTTTCTCACAGTCTGAAAGTATTCAAGACCAGGGTTTACAAATTTCTCTCACCATGTGCTCGATACACTATGAAATAATCTTGAAATCACTTGGCCGCATGTCATATATTGTTTCCATTTCTTGTCCTAGTTGTATGACCTAAAACTATAGACACTATATCTTTTACAATTGGGTCAGACCTTTGTAAAAGCATTATCCATCTAATTCTTCGGATGTCATGATTGGAAATACCCTTTCTATATTTAGGTATCTTTCTCTATAAACGAAACTCTATGCTTTGGAAAATATGAATTTCCATAAACATTCTTTGACTTTTAGAAATAGAATCTGAAACTTCCGAGAGCTCTTTTACCCAACTATGCAGCATGTTACCTTAGGCTCCAATGCATAATTTTCCTACATAACAGGCATGTCGGGTAAAAGATTCCACCATTTGGTTATGCAGCATATGCCCCAGTTGGCCCTGCATAATACAACACACATAACAGTTTTTTCAAATAATGGTAACTTCATTATTAGAAAAGATTTCTTCTAATGCTTCAATCCCTTTTCCATACCATTCCCCATTTTCAAAAATTCTCAAAGAATAGTTTAAAATATTTCCTTTTATACCTGAATATGACAGTATAATTCCAAACAAATTATCAAGAAATTGGGAGAGTTTCTTACTTTTGGTCAGATCCCAAGACCTTAAATTAAAGTTACCAATGTCCTCACTACATGACTTGAAACTGCACAGTACCAATGTCATTACCGTATGACTTAAAACTGCACAATACCAATGTCCTCACTCCATGACTTAAAACTTCCAGTAACAAAAGACTCAGTACTCATTAAATTGAGAACTTGCAGTAGAATCTCTAAACAAAATTCGAGCCCCAGCTCTCTAAATATACATTTTTTTGTATGATTTAGGTAATATTGATGAATAAAAAATAGGTCAAAAGACACAAAATTTGTAGGGTTATCCATATGACCCTAGAAATAGTCAAATTATGCTTATTAGGTCCCTTGGCTTAATAATAATTTTTTTGATCACTTCATTTTTATTATTATAAATAATAGTTGTTTTATATAAAGTAATCCTTATCATCATTTACCATTCATATTGCTATCATGAAAAAATAAGAATGAATATTTATATGATTGAGAGAAAATTCATTCATTTATATGAAAATAGAGGGCCATCCACAAAATGGAGCCTCACTATCATGTTTCAAAATAAACTTTCAACATTACTTTTCATTTGTTGAACTGCTTTGTAAGCTTTATCAGCTGCTTGTGGAAGTTGAGATAGTTGAGAAACTCCAGCCTCCTCTGCCCAACACAGTGCTTCCTTAAGCTTTAAAATGGTTGTTATCCCCTGTAATTGGGTTTCTCCTAATATCAGATTTTGTTGATTAATATTTTTATGAACAACATCTAGTTTCTTTTGAAGAGATAAAAAATCCTTCATGGATTATTTGATTTGTTGACCAATCTTGAATGATTTATTGTTGTAATTTGCCTCTACCTCAACCACTGCAGCTTGAAATTACATAATATTGACTAGTCATTTAGCCTCTTCAAAATCACTTCTCAGCTTATTATCCTCCTCCCATCGGCAAATAGTCTCTTTCATGGCGTCGTAGACCGGCTGATAATTGAACCCACCAAATCCAAACACACAGAATAATGCTGGGAGTTTTGAAAAATGGGATGATAATTCATTCAATGTCTTTTCAGCAATTATACTCATTATCTACCACCATGTCTTCTTACGTGCCATGCCAAGAGCATATTTCATATCAAAATCTAAATATTAGCCACTACCATGAGGTAAAATGTACTCTGGAAATAGGTTGGTTAAAGAGTTGTTTTGTTCGGCATCTCTTGGGGTAGTAGAAGTATCACCCTCTAATCTAGGTGCTAATAACCCTAAATAATAAATCAAGGTCATTATTAGTTTCAAATGGAAGAAACAAATATGATTCAGACGTATGACTATATTTACCCAACAATAAGTCAGCTACATGATTGGATTCATCCCCTGTATTTTTTGCTCTAGTGTTTTGAGAAGCTATTTCTTGACAGGGGGATTTCCTTGAATTTAATTAGTTATGACATTTGAAGGCTCTAGAACATATCTTGATGAAGGATCCTCTGTAAGTATTTCTTCATCCCCAGTAGAAGAATAAAGTGGAACACCCTATTCCTAGAGAGACTTTGCATTATTTTTTGAAGATAAAGATGCAGAAGGTGAATTTTGATCAAGTTGAAGAACAAATTATGTATGGAAAATGCAGGAATAAGAACTTAATTCCTAACAATTCCTCCTGGAAATCTCTAAAATCCTTGATAGAACCAAGAATATCAATATTCGAATTAAGGGTGTCCATAATTTTAGTGTATACGGCCAAACCTGTTACAGCATCCTCACCATTTAAGGTATCCGAAAAATGTTGGTTGATGCCCAAATTGGCTCCGCTGAAATTTTGTTCCACTGACTCTTTAATTGGTATTCCAGCATCAGACATTTTTGGGTTTGGGTTAATCTCCGCATTGGTTTTAGATTTCCCTAGATCTTAAGTCCTTTCTTCTGAAGCAAAAGGAATATCAGTATTGTTTATTTTTAGGATCCTTTGACAAAAGTAACTGGGGAATGAATTTAATCTTACCATGGCCTTACTCTCTCTCAACAGATCCAGGATTAGGTATATCTAATTCTTTTGAAGGTACAGATACGTCTGCATGAACCTGGGTTTCCCCAGGGACTTATTTTTCTAGTTGTGAAGCATTGTCTCTTAATCCCTTGAGAGATGAAAGAGACATAGATCCTACAAGAGGACAAAACATGGTTACCAAAACTTCTTGAGAAAGCTGTATGCACTGAAGATTGTATAAATACTTACTCTTTTGGAAAACGCTTCGAAGAAATCTCATTAATCTTTTGTGTTTCTGTTCAAAATCATGATGAGAGATTGAAATAATTATCTTAGCAGGAGAAACTTGAGGTAATGGTTGAGGGTTATCTGTCGCCATTACCACAGTCATGATTCTTGCTCTGGGAGAAAGTTCTGGAAACTTGGAAGGATTATTTTTTGTGCCAATAAGAGTACCTGCAGGATTATATTGAGCTGATTCAAGAATCGGTCCAGATCTTCCTTCTCTACATTCAAGCTGCAAAAATACATTTTCATTAAGATTAATGATGTCAAATGATAAATCAGAGTTGAGATGAAATAAAAAGGGGAAATACATTCTCATTATTAACATAAATATCCCACTCCTCCCCAAATTTGATAATTACCCCTTCGTGGAACCCCAAATACAATATATGAGATACTCGTTTAGAGGCTGTGATTTATTAATCACTTGCATATATGAAAGTCTCTTATTCCGCAATATACTTCTGTACTTCAACCAAGTTAGTTTCCTGATTGAAATCAGAAGGTGCATTTATATCACCGATATCTGGTATTAGAATACCAGGTAGAAGAAATGCCCTGGCATCCCTGAGATCATGGGTTATACTCTCCCAATGATGAATGGTTGGTGGTTTCCCAAAATTCAATCATGGCCTGGTTGACTGTGGAAGAGGATCTACACCTTCAGATTAAAGAGCTTATTTAGACCTTTCTTCATCAGAAAATTCAACAGCTGGAATAGGAATCTCTATTTGATGGAGGTGACTGGATCTCCTTGGTGTTGGAGGCATTGCTTCTTTAGCCTTAGTCTTCCTGGTTTACTTCCTACAAAGAAGTTTTGAGTGCTCTGAGACTTATGAAATTTATGTATCATCTCTTCCCTTGGACTTCTTTCCATGATCTCCACATGCAACAGTCATTGTAGTCGCCACTCAATATAATTCTTTTGTCAGAGCCCCTTGAGGATATGAAGAAACCCAAGCATTGTCTTACCCAGCTTCCAATCCAATTGATGCATCTAGTGGAGGTAATGTAATTGAAAATTTAGATACCTCTAATTCTATGAGAATCCATAATTGTTGCATTACCATTGGGAACTTCTCATTTCTAACATATGTGGGTTGAAAGGTGCTTGATTGTTGAAGACACCTGAACTAACGAGCAAACCTTTAGGGCACATAAGTCTCACAGATAATTTCACCATCAATCCTGGTTGATAGTACACCATCCCTAAATTCCATCATATAAGATCTGATCTCAACATTCTTTTCTTTACCGTCATCAATAAATGTTCTATTTGGTGTATTATCAAAAGGAAATAAGTTGAATTATCCTGATACATTCAATACCTTCAGTACCTCGTTAGGCCTCATGTTCAGAGGCTTAAAACCAGAAACATTCTATATAAATGGGGCTAATCAACCATTAAGAACTCTGACCGAGTTCAATAATAAGTATGATGAAAAATGTGCTTCAATCCAACCCCACAACACTTGAAATGTCCCTGCAATTCTAAATGGAGACTTTACATTGTATAAATGCAGTAGGAGATGATGAATTATTTACAAAACAGGGATTTCTAGCCCAATATACTTTCCCTCTACCAATTTAGCTATAATAATGAAAGTCCCTGATCTTACACCCCCACCAGATTCACGTACTAGAAGCAAATAAACACTTAGCCACATAGCAAGGATGGCATCGAAGCGTACTTTTGAATCTATATCAGATTTGACTTTATAACCATAGTGATTGTAATCGCCTCTTTCTAGTGTAGGCCAAGATGTGCCTGAACTGCCTCAATTATCGACGGAAGGACAAACAGTTGGACATCCACAGGTTGGACCTTCCTCTGTTGTTGGTTCTAATAAAGCTTCCATCCACACTCAAGCATGAATATCTTTCTTATCCTTTGGAAAATCCTTTGCTATCTTAAATAATTCATGGGCCAGCAGTGGTGTTCTAGTAACATAACCCCATGTTGAAGTCGGTGGGATGAATTTATCATAAATTTCCACAAGAATAGGAATTATAGTTATTTGGTAAACGTCCCAGAGAATAATACCAACTTCACCATGGGTCAAATGAAAGGAATTTTTTTATGGACTCCACCGGCTTAGTAATTTTGGAATGAATTAGATTTTGTAAACGTATGTTTTCCCCATCCTGACATCTTTGTAAATATGAACATCTGATAAATCTTTTCTGAATTCTGTACAAGTCTGACGTACCCAGAATGTCCGCATCCACTTAGGTTTTACACCCCCTCCAGAATGAAGGTCCTGGTCTCCTTTCCAACCATTTGATGGATCTGTTTGAGAATCCTGAAAAGTGGAAGCATAACATTGTGGCATGGGCTCAACAACATGATCCTTCATGTCTGGAGTTCAACCATAGTGATGAAAGAAGGAACCAATTAGGATTGTGCCTTCTTTTATCGGAAACCCAATTGCACTAATATTCATGCTATTATAGTTGGAGTACTGAAGAGACCAATTCTTTGGAATGTTCTTCTTAATATATGGAAAATGGGCATCTTTCAAAATCCCATGCCTGTATAGAGGTATGTAAGGACTTTCTAGATAGTCATGCTGGTACGAAATTATTCCCTTCTATAGCCCATGAAGAGTACTCTCAACAGTGTCATAATAATCTGGCCCGACGATCCTCATCATTTCATTTTGACGAATCATAGCATCGTTAGTATGTGTCATCAAATGATCCATTTTTTTCCCAAAAAAAGAATTATCAAAACTTTCAAAGTCATATTCTAAAAGTGAAAGTGAATTTTTTTTCAAAGGACACTGTTCGTGTAGGTCCTTCGACAAGGTCCTTCATATGTCCTTCGACAAGTTCCTCTGATGCGGTAACTCACGTAGTTCCCTCAACAAAGATCCTAGCAAAACTATATCAGGGAAGTCCTTTTGGTGTTGCTCAAATCGTGTAAACAATTTTACCTTGAAGAAATTTCAAGAGAATTATGTGAGAGCACAATGCGATGCAGCTAAGTGAACGAGCTTCCCAACGAGAGCACCAAATTTCCGAGAAAGCACACGTGAAGAAAACAACGCGAAAGATTGAGACCTATTTATAGGAAACATAAGACCTACACGTCATGACTGTGTTCCATACCTGTGCGGCGTACTTGAGAGACATATCAGTATGAAATTCTTGCATGACACAATTGTTCTATTCATTAATCCTTCCTGATCTTTTTTCTAGACATTCACCTCAGGACTTGACCCTCTTTGTATATTTCAGATCCAATCCTAAGAGGGGGGGGGGATTTTGTTGATACTCCATAAAAATATTCATAGAGTACAAAGGAAAGATCAACAAATACTCCCAAGCTCTATGTAATACATTAACATCCATCAACCTCATGAGAGAGCTACGCGGCTGAGCATTGAGAGAGAGATTTGAGGCTGAGCTTCATGACACAGCTACGCATCCGAACTACATATGAGAAGATTATTGATGCCTTTACGTGAAGCACCTACGCAGTGGAGCTACGCGACATACCTGCGTGACTAAATTTTTTTCGGCCCGACCCATCCGTGCCTATAAATAGGACCCTTGGGCTTCCCAATTTCAGACTGAAAAAAGTGAAAGATTCTCTGAATCTCCCATTGCGTAGAACTTTCCCCTAGATCTATCAAATTATCTCATGTAGTTTTATAAAAAAAATAAGGGATAATTAAATGGGATACGAATGTTTTGAAGGTCTTCGTATTCTCTTCATTCCTCATCCATACTTATGTGCTATACCTACGCATCACACCTGCGTATCATACCTACTCAGTAGGGAAACGTGGGGTGCCTATGCAGCACACCTGCACGAGGTACCTACGCTACCAGTTCAAATACCCTTTAAATCCTTTCATGGAAGGGTATCTCTTTCCTTGGTTCCCTTATTCTAAAGGGTCTAAGTTGAAGCCTCCCCCAAAACCTCCTGACTTCTCTGGCCTTTGGGTAAGTCACATCAGCGTGTCTCCAAGTTGGGTTTGTATTTCCATAGTGATAGGTTTTCCACATTTGTTTCCCAATGGGGTTAAGATTGATGGGATGTTTGTGGGTTTTTATATCTATAGTAATATCAAATTTTCTCTCAAAAACAATGTTGGGAAGTTCCCGGTTTGGAGGATGGTGGGCTTTCAGCCTCTCCCTTTTCAAAGAGGGGACCCGGGACCTGAGTTCTCAGGTAGGGAAGGTATACTTCACACATTCTATTCCATGAATGTATATGAGAAGTCACCCTTCCACACTAGAACCAATTTAAGGGTAGCAATCCTGGTATAATCCCCTCACATACTCCCCTTCTTCCTTACATTGGACCCTTTTACAATGTAAACAGAAGAGAGGGAAGGCTTGTTGCCCTGCCCTCTTCCATGGTCGATGTGACCTTTTCCATCAACATAGAGGAATAATTTGGAAGTGTAAATGTCATTGTTGAATATTTCATATCCTCTTGTTTCTCACACCGATAACGACTCATGTGGGCTTAGAGATATGTGATGATTGAAACTTGTTCACAAACACTCACTCAAGGAACTATGAGAACTCTGATTCTGGTTCAAACTAGGATTTTTAGGAAGCCCTTTTAGGGCCCGAGCTCACTTGATATACTTCTTAGAAATCCAACCTTAATTTCCCCAATATGAGCATCCTTCTTAGGAAATAAGCCCCAAATACTTTACTCAAATCATCAAGTCATCCTTTTTCAAGAATTAATCCCAAACTCATCTCTCTCAGAGGACTATACTCTCTTATGAAGAACATCGAACTACTTGGGATTTGATTCCATTCCATATGATATGCATAGGAAGCCTCCATGAGTTTTAAACCAAACACTTCAAGTTAAACTTGTTCTCTTTGGGCAATATTCCCAATAGGGTCCGATTCTACTAAGAAACCTATATCATTTCCAAAGTTCCTTGGGATGCTTCAGCATAAGTCCCACACAAAATTTCAATTATGTATCTTCTACTTAGAGGTTCTTATCACATGAACTTAAAAGGAATGATGTGTCCTTTTAAGTGGCATTGAACTACTAGGGTTATAATTCCTTTCACAGGGATACGTAGGTAGCTCATTTTATGAGGTCGATCCCAAGATTAAAACAATCGTGCGTCTCCCTGGATGACAATAAATCCAAGAGTTCCAAACTGAGTGGCTTAAAAAACCCCGTATCATCATAAAGATGATTAAAAGAATCTCTAATTGGTATATTAAAGGATACCATTGATGGAAAACCTCTAACACATATAGATGTTTCCATTGATAATGAACCTTGAATGCGTGCTAATGATTCTAAATTTTACACATGTTAATAAGTGATTGTAAATTTGAAGGGATACATATGATATACTTGGTAAATTAAAAAGGATTCATGAAAATATTTTAATCTTACAAAGCGATTCCAAGAGAATTCAATAATTCCCCCCCCCAAATGGTGTGATGAGTCTGACCTCCCATCCTCTCAAACAATGCACGTTCTTAAGTATCGAAATGTTCAAAACATAATGAACACTTGCCTTTGGAAAGAAGGTCCTCTTTGGATAAAGAACTCTTAGATGTTTCTAGTTCTATGAATAAATCCAATGGAAACTGCAACAAAACAATTATTATTAAATCTAGAACGCACATTTCAAGGAACTATGAAACAAAAATGGTGAACTCGGCATGAATCCTTAACCATGTTAATATTGTTACCCACATGTTAGGCCCCTGTCAATTTATAATGGAATGCCAGACAAAGGAATTAATCACGTATGTATCCATATGACAAGATGTAACTTTAATAGAACTTGTTGTCATTCTTAGTTTTCCATAGAATTCCCTTCAATCCAATGAATGTCTTTCTCTAAGACAACATATGTGAACTTCCCGACTGTTGCTCAAGATGGATCTTCATCCACGGGAAGAACGTTATTAGAAACCCAGTGTCTTCAACGTTGGGTCTCCAATGTGATGATAAAGGAATATTGCCAGTATGGTATAATTTTGACTTTGGGGGCTGCTCGAAAGGCCCTCTAGGTCAAAAATAATCCTCGATCATCTGGCCAACAACGACCAATGATCAAGAAGAAATTGGTGCCCACCACCATTTATAACCGTTTTGGGTCTTTATCCCAGGAATGCAACAATAAATCTCTGCCATACTACAGGGAGGTAGATCAAGAGGTCACTGAAGGCCTCACTTCATGAATACTGGAGTCCTTCCTGAGGACTCCTACTAGAAATCGTCGCTAGAATCATGCGTTAGTATATCCCCAACATGATGGGGGTGTTTCCTCTGAGCATTTGGACCAGATCTCTCAGACTTGGGAATGGAAGAAAAACTTCCAGGGACAACATCTGGTTAATAGGAAGCAGGTTCTCACCTCTACCTCCCCCGAAGAAGTCCATCATTCAATCTTGATGGAAAATAACAAGTGGGAACATACACCCATTCGTCCTAATTTTATTTCTCAATGGTATTGTTTGACAGCAACATACCAATACCACCAGGTAAACCCGGTGGAGAGTCATGAACATGAACATACACTTGTTGAAAAGTTATCAACCAGTTAGTAGGCTGGTTTGACATCATTTAAAGAAACTTGCCAATCTAATATGGTGGAAACTAGTAAGCAAGAACATACACCTGTTTACAATCACCAATTCTATCAGCAGTCTCGTCTCCTAGTATTGAAGGAAACCTGTCAACCATACTTGAAAGATAATATCTAGCATGCACATACACCGTCCAATATTCATCAAGTCCACCAACAGTCTCCTTTGGTAGAACCCAGAGAAGTCAGTCAGAAAGCTCCAATGAAAAATTTGGAGAAGACTCAACTCTCTTCCCCTATGCATAATTACTGTCAATATTTGTTGACAAGAATAGGAAGACAAGAGAAGGGACATACACCTACTCGAGATACGGAATGGACATATATTCCCGTTCCAGCCGCTAAAGTCACTAAACACATCTGTAAATGGTGAAAGGGAAGACTCATATCCTTGCCCATATTCTGGAAGCATTTCAGGATATTTTAACAACTACTTCCGCAGTATCATGAGAACAGACACATAAATCTATCCCCACACATAGGATGACACATCGACATGCCATCCCAGAGCATATACACAGGTATGTTCTAGTCTAGTAGGGTCATGTGGAATACTCCCTTATATCATATGGAAAACCAGATCGGGAACATACACCCTTTCTAATTGTAGGTAACCGGTCTGTTCCAGTAGCTAATCCATGATAGGAACATATACCTGCCCATGATAACCAATTTTCCTTGAATTTGTCCCCAACTAAGTATACAAGAACATCCAATAATAAATCTCACCAAATACCATTGAAAAATCTAGATTGAAGATGTAATTTAGCTCCTCTTAATGCTAGAGTTCATGAAGCCCTCAGACATTATTTATTTATGTTCAAGATCCTACCTTCTCATTACAAAATTTTGGGAGTGGTAATTATAATTTTGATGTTTCTCACCGGACACTTCATCATGAAGGCTTGACTCCTGAAAATTTGGTCAATCCAGAGTGTCTATCTTTGGATGAGATCCACAACAACCCTATATGTGGACAGAAGACCAAGGAGCAAGAAGATTTATCCCTTGTTGTAATCCATCATGATGATCCTCCCTATTATGGAAATCACTATGAAAGTCCTCTTCGCAGTAGTTTCTCGCATTGTCAAAACAATTCTATAATTGACAATGTAGCAACAAGAAAGCCCTCATATCTCAAGGAACATTAAAAAACAGGGCCATTCATGTCTGATGCCTTGTCATTGGCATGTGAAACAATTTCTCAGTCAGAAGACATCTTAAGGGAACAATCATTCTAAGAACCTCCCTTGGGTCATTTATCCTCAAATGCAGAGCATCCACTTTGGTCAGAAGAAGTGGAAAAACCTCTAGTAGAAGATGATGAAGATGTGTTGAACATGAGGAAACAATTAGCTGAAGGAGAAATACCAGTCATGTTACGACCTTCATCAAATTCTCAGTTTGATATTCTAGAATTGATGATAGATGATTGCATTCGTTACATTCGTCTCAACTTATGGAAAACTCATAATCATTTGAAGGTAATAGAGAGATTACAGCGCCAATTTGACTTGGCATCTCTTCCAGTTTTCCAACATCCTAGGGTTGAAAGACAACAATGATCCCTTCAGCGTGAATGTCTCAGTGATCTGAAGAGGAAACACCACTTAATTTCTGATTCTGCATCTAATGTTCACATCAGAGGATGGGCTGAATATGGAGCATTGTATTCCACTGCACTTCACAATCAGCAAAGTCTGCCCAAAGTGGTTTCATGGAATGTTATTTACAAAGCCTGGAAATAGTCAAAATGTTATGTGTGTAATAAAATATACACTCAAGAACATGCCTCAATCAGTTCTCATCAGAATCAGGGCCAAAGAAAAGAAATTGTTGAAGTACCTCTACATCAAGCCTCTGAGAATATTGAGCAGGTATCCCGTTTAGATGATGTCAGGTGTCAGAGGATTCAAATGTCAGAAATATCACAGTGATCTTCTGAAATCGGTGATTTTAGTAATTATTGGATGATGCATCCAGCTAATGTCTGAACCAAAATCTCCAGTATCAGAAGATCAATTGCAAAAATTTCAACTGTAGCAGTTCAAGAATCACCCCAACTTTCTAGGCTGGGGGATCATTTAATGCAACCATCAAACACATTAAACAATGTTCAATGATTTGAAGAAGAAGAACATGATCAACCATAACCTTCAAGCCTGGGGGCTATTTTGCATCTTCAATCCCCTCACCAATGGAAGTCATTTTTCACCCAATTAGGGAAGAAGCCACAAAGAAAGCATACAACCGAACTATCTAATGATTCCGTTCATGTAATTGTCCATCAAAAGTTTCTAGGGAATTATTCATATTGAAGAACAGAGTTTCATAAAAGACAAAAAGGGAGATGATCTACCAGAAACAATAACAGAATTCCATTAATGTGTTATGCATCAGTGAATATAATCAATCTCATTGTAGATGTTCCTCCAGAAAATAAGTCTAGTTCAGGGGAATCAGAAGATGAAGTTCTTATCCACAATTCGGTACACACTGAGGTAAATTAAGAAGGTGTGCATACCCAAAATCAAAGGCTTACCCAGAATCTATGTATGCCTTCAAATAACCAGCTCCCCCCTCTTCGAAAGGAATCCAATAAGGGGAAAGGAAAAAATTCATATTGCATCTCACTTTTCCGCTGTAGAAGGTCAATCTCTTTTACTTGAAGAGAGACTTGCACAACAAGAAGAGGAAATAAAGGAGTTGAAAAGACTCAACATGGAGTTACATCGAAACAAAATTTCTACTAGACGGTATCCCGAGGAAAGTCCTCGACTTGCAAATCCTGTAGGAGCTCCTCAGCAAAGAGGATTTGCAGTAACGTTATATGTAGATAATGAATTTCCTCAATTGGGTACAAAATCAAGATAGGATCATGTACATCCTGATAGACCTATTTTTGTGGTTTATCCATGGTAGATATCAGCACCACCGTCAGTGTTCTTATCGGTTATTTCACCAGCTGAAGTTCCAATTGCAATACCTGCATAGAATCCAGCTCATCCAGATATTCCCCAAATGATTATGAACACAATTGAGGAATTAGAGACTCGATTGGAAGCTATGGAGGAATGACGTGCACCAGTTCTACCGGAAAAGAGAGCTTACCCAGAATGGGTGGATTCAATTCTTCCCCCATAAAATTTTTCGAATACCACATTCCCAACTTTTAATGGTTCGAGAGATTCAGAACATCAATTAACACATTTTGTTTCTCACTGTGATCCTATGATGGGAACTCTTCAACAACAAGAAGCGGTTAAGCTCAAGTGTTTTGTGCAGTCATTACAATGACATGATTTTGTCTGGAATAACAGTTTTCAATCTCAATCAATTACTAGGTGGGAAGATCTCCGTCCGGAATTCATTCTTCAATTTAGCTCAGTAGTACCAAAGACGATAGTTTTTATCTTAATAATTGTAAACAAAGGAAAAATGATATTGTTTCAGATTTCATTTCTAACTAGAAGGGATTAACAAATTCTTTATGTTTAGCACTACCCTAAGAAGAGTTTCTTCCAATCTGCGTTTTAAATCCTCGTGATGAATTATGCACACCATTGTTCCCTATAAAATACATAGGAGGGTTTCGAGATCTTACTTCAATCACTCCACAGATAGAAGACTCTCTTATAGAGACGAGGGCTAAAAGTCATCTAATTCCATCAGTTCCAGGAAGGGGAATAGGAGAGGAAGAATCCACTACAATTACACTCAAATAGGCACCTGTACCTGCTTCTACCTCAAGACATTCATCATACCGAAGGGCTCCACTTCCAGTGCATCAGCAGCAACGACCACTTCATCAAGATAATCAAATAGATCAAAGGTGTAAATAGTTTGAGTAATTAAAGAATAAAATCTATTCATTGAAAAATTATCATGTTCCTGGACACTTCATCTCAGCCTTGGAAAACAAATTGGTCAGTTGCCAGGGACAAAGAAGCCAAATAAATATGGAGATGAAGATCATCCAAATTATTGTCCCTTTCATCAGATGTTTGGACACTCCATTCATTAGTTCTTTGTTTTCAAAGACCTTTTACAAATGATGGTAGACTCTGAATAAGTGAATTTGAAAAGTTCATCAGCTCAAGTAGCATGTGTTACTGCCACCAATCCAGAGGAAGGGGCTTAATGGAAAGAAGTTAAAATTAAAAACGTGAAAAATATGATGATTGGATGATCAGGAAAATGATCAACCGAACTCATTCTATTTTACGAACACAGTTGAAACAACCAACTATGTCTTCTACCACTCCTACCACAACAAAACCATATTCATCAAAGGCTCATTCCACAAAGAAGCAAAGTGGTCATAAGGATAAAAGAATTCCAAATAAGGAAAGCTCGCATCAAGGCCAATGTTTTCCTTAACCCTGGAAACTTTCATGCCATCTGTCTCAAAATCACGGGCACCACCCCTCCAAACAGTAAAACCAGAAGTAATATCTCAGTAATAATAACCATCAGACAAATAATTTATCTTTGGTTCCATTAATGTTATCCATTTAACAGATCCTTATTCCAATGGTGATTCTAATTGTGTTGAGCCAGAATTTCTTATGCCTAATTGGGGGCTAGAGGAAGAGTCCATGGTCGAGGAAACAGGGGACACCGTGGGATTTTCAGAAACCATCATTTTAACACAACCCCATATCAAACCATATATGCGGCAGAAACTCATGGAAGAGCTCTTTTTCAAGCTCAACAAGAAAAAGGGGTTTCTTCCATGAAAAACAATTCTAGTTATTTCACAATTATTCTAGAGGATTGATTAGAAGAAACACCATCTTCTTCTTAGTAGATGAATAGACTTAGTCAGTGTAATTTTCCAAAGTCAGTGGTATTTCCCACTTCTGTTTCAACAAAGAACACATCCACAACAGAAAAATCAACTTCAAAGCACCTGTAAAACCACATCTCCATGCTGGGAAACGCAGACCATTGGATCAAAAGACTGATGTATTAAAAAACTTGGCCCAAGTACTGGCCCATTTATCAAATTTGTATGATTTTAATCTATCAAAAGATCTTCAAGAAGCCCTCATTGAGGCCTTCTTAAGTCCTGAAGAATTTGAAACTGAAGTTGCTGGTGCTGAGGTTTATCATATAGAGAATTATTCTGCAGAATGTCATGCAGTCATATATTTTACAGATGAAGATGAAGACCATATGGTACATGGAAACATCAAACCATTGTATATGTCTGAAACGGTCAGTGATATGGATATCAGACGACTCTTCATTGATAATGGCTCTGGAGTCAACCTCATTCCCATTCGTACACTTCCTCATTTGGTCCTGACTGAATATGACTTATCTACTTTGACGTTAATGTTGCAAGGATATGATAAGAATGAACACGAACCTCTAGGAGAAATTACACTCAGAACTCAGTTTGGATATCTTGTGTCTAATTTAGATTTCATGGTGATTTTTCAGGACACAACCTTCAATATTCTTCTTGGAAGGCCTCGTTTGCATTAACATGCAACCATACCTTCATCATACAACCAATGTCTGAAATACTATTTCAATGGTCAAATAGGAACATGGCATGGTGGCAAGGCTCCATTCAAAACATGTGAATCTCAATATATTGAGGCAGAGTTTTATTTCACAAAAGGAACGAAGTCAATGAACAAGGAAATAACCAGAGTTAATGTGCCAAATGGACTGGAACAAATACCAGAAAATCCATTCATGCATTTGAGTATAGATTATATTCTACCCATCAATCATGTTGATAGGGTAAAGCCAAATCCATTCACTCATCCAATAATTCCCATTGTTTCAATTACGGAAATTGATCCTGATAACATGGGAGAAATTATTGTTGCACTAAGCAATGATGGAATCTTAAATGGAGATGCTTTTATTTCATCTACTGAAATACAATGAGCCTCTACTTCATTAATTATAATAGACGAAATTGTTGAAATATTAGAGGGAGACAAAGATGTTGATTCCCAATCCATAAATCCCTCTTAACCATAGGAAAACCCTTCATCATAAGAAGGGTCAGATGTGGTGTCTTCTTTTATGAGATATTCAAATACTGATTCCTCCCCTAATTTTGGGAGTGTTTCCCTGTCATCTACCATTAATATGGAAATAGAATAAGTGGAACATAATGAAGAAGAAGAGGAAGATCTCAGGGATGCTCCCCCAGAATTTGAAGAATGTGTTTCTACCACCGTGGATGAACTCAGAGAAATAAATCTAGGTACAGGAGAAGATCCACTCCCCACCTTAATTAGTGCGACCATGACCTTTTAGGAACAAGAGGTGTATACCTCCTTTCTAAAGCAAAATAGAGATATATTCCCTTTGAATTATATGGAAATTATAGGTCTTAATCATGATGTAGACACCCATCATTTGGGTTTTCCAGAAGAACATTGTGGGTTCAAGCAAGCAGTACGGAGAACACACCCAGCTCATGCCTCTAAAATTGATGTTTAAGTTCATAAGCTTATAAAAGATAACATTTTCAGAGAAGTTTAGTATCCCAAATTACTGGCCAATATTGTCCCAGTGAAAAAGAAGAACATAAAAATTAGTATATGCATTGATTTCAGAGATCATAACAAGAATTTTCATAAAGATGTTTTTCCAGTCCTGATTACAGAACTTCTAATTGATGCAACGACAAGCGATGAAGAACTTTACTTAATGGATGGATATTCTGGGTATAATAAAATTTGGATGGCCCCAGAGGATGAAGAATCTACATCCTTTAGAGCTCCTTAAGGTGTGTTTTTCTATCTGGTAATTCCCTTTGGCTTAAATACTACAAGAGGGACATACCAACGTGCTATGCACCATATCTTCAAACCCTTCTTACAGATATTTGTTGAATGTTATGTGGATGATTTGGTAGTAAAGTACAAACAACGTTCCAATCACTTGGCTGATTTGGAAACCATATTTCTCAAATTTTTGTATCATCTCTAGCCTTGGACTTATTTCCACTATTTCTACATGCAACAGTCATTGTAACCACCACTCGATATACTCCTTTTATCAGATCCCCTTGAGGATATAAAGAATCCCAGGCTTTGGAATACCCATATTCCAATCCTATTGATGCATCTGGAGGAGGTAATGTAATTGACAATTTGGATACCTCTAAAGCTATGAGAATTCATAATTGTCATGCTACCATTGAGTGCTTCTCATGTCTAACATATGTGGCTGGAAAAGTGCTTGATTCTTAAAGACACTTGAACTGACGAGAAAACCTATAGGGAACATAATCCTCACAGATAATATCACCATAAATCCTAGTTGATAGTACACCACCCCCAAATTCCATCATATAAGATCTCAACTCATAATTATTTTCTTTACCAATATCAATAAATGTTCTAGTTGGCGGATCCCCAAAAGGAAAGATGTTGAATTCTACTGAGATATTCAACACCTTCAGTACCTATTGATGCCTCATGTTCAGAGGCTTAATACCAGAAACATTTGGTAAAAACGTGGTGAATCGATCATTAGGAACTCTGGCAGAGTTCAATACTGAGTATGAAGAAAAATCTGCTGCAATCCAGCCCCACAACACTTGAAATGGCACCACAATTCAAAATTGATCCTTTCCATTATATAAATGCAGTAGGAGATGGAAAATTCTTTCCAAAATAGGGGTTTCTAGACCAATATACTTCCCCTCTACCAATTTAGCTGCAATAATGAAAGTCCCTGATCTTACACCCCCACCAGATTCACGGATTGGAAGTGAATATACACTTAGCCGCATAGAATGGAAAGCAGTTAAGCATACTTTTGCATCTATATCATGTTTGACTTCATAACCCTAGTGCTTGTAATCGCCTCTTTCCAGTGTAGTCCAATATGTGCCAAAACGGCCTCGGTTATCGGTGGAACGACAAATAGTAGGATGTTCGCAGGTTGGACCTTCCTCTATGGTTGGTTTTAAGAAATCTTCCATCCACACTCTAGAATGAAAATCTTTCTTATACATGGGTAAATTCTTTGATATCTTAAATAATTCATGGGCCAGCGGTGGTGTTCTACTAACATCACCCCATGTTGAAGTTTGGAGGATGAATTCATCATACATTTCCCCAGAATTGGAATTCCAGTTATTTGGTAAATGTCCGAGAGACTAATACCAACTTCACCATGCATCAAATGAAAGGAATTCGTCTGTGGACTCCATCGGCTCCGTAATTTAGGAATGAATTCATTTTTATAAACATAATCATTCCCCATCCAGACAGATTCGTAAATATGAATGTCTAATAACTCTTTTCAGAATTCTGTACGAGTCCGACATACCCAGAATGCCCACATCCACTCACACTACTAAAACAATGACATATAGACACACATTTATAGCCACAGTATAAATTGTCCATTGTTATAGATTAGATATAGCCATGAGTAGATCATTCCCCATGGGAATATGCTTCTTTGTTTTTTATCATTCATTGGGGATTTCTCCTCCACTCTCCCACTCCCCAATCTCTCCCTCGAGACCCTTCTCCTTCGATCGTCTCCCGAGTGATTTTCCCCTCATTCGATCCTCTCCAAATTCTCCTAGTAACACCCCAAGATTTTATGAGAAATATTCTTTTTAATTTTATTGATGTCTTGTGTTGTATGTTGCAACAAAGGATTCTTGCACAACACGCAACCCTAACTTGCCTTGCATTACACGCAATCACGAACTTCTTCGATAGCGTGTGTAGTACGCAATACCGAGTTTCACTAAACGGGATATTATTATAATATTATTATGAACTAGCCGTTATGAATAGTAATACCCACTTTTTGAAATTTTATAAATTTTATCTTTAAAAATGGACTTCATTTTTGGATTCGGAATATAGAAATTAGCTTTGGGTGAAATTTTTGTACTTTTCAGATAACTTTCATATTCTGATGAATAGTAAAAATTACTAAATTTTAAATAATTTTTTTTAATCGAAATAATTAATAGTGATAAATTATTAATTTGAGTGGTTTTAAAGTATATTTATAATATATTTTTACAATCAAATACAATTTTGGTCATTGGATGTAATTTCCCATTTAAACCAGACATAAACAAGTGTCACTCTTTTGATAGTTATTTTCTCTTAAAAACATGCTATTTGTTTTGACGACGAGAATTAATTTTTAAATTAGTTAATGTAACTAATATGTTTTGAATTTGGTAAAATAAACATCATTTTTGAATTAATAATATCAAATATAGCTTAGGCCTAATTTTTTGTATTTTTCTGGAAACTTTCATTTTTTTGATAAATAGTGAAACCACTAAGTGGTAGTTAAAAAACTGAATTTTTTCATAAAAATTAATTTTACCGATTCTGTGAGTGGAATTTCAAAAATCCGAGAGACACGATTGATGTAATTAAGTAAAATGTGGTTCAATGAGATGAAAATAATTTTTTGTGAATAGTAACTTTTTACTTTTATTAACCACGATTAAAAGTAAATAGGGTAGTTAAGGGTAAAAATGATATTATTATTACCCTAACACATATCCTAATTCTATTGGATAAGTGTAATTCCACCAAAAACAACCTTAGGAATAAAATATGACCATTTAGGCCCACTTGGATTAGATTAGGACATTTATTATCAATTTATTTAAAGAAGGGTTAAAATAGCTAAAATCCAAGTTTAATAACTAATGAATTTTTATTATAGGGTTATACATAAGATAAATTCGACTATAAATATTCATTAGAAAGATAAAAATAATTCCTACATAATGGTATTTTATTTTTAATTTCTAGACTTAAAATAATTTAATTTATTTATGACACAATGATGATGTAGTAATTATTTTATTAATAATTGATGTTATAAATACCCAAATAAATGTAATTTGAGACTTTTTATGAATTAAAATAATTTTCTATGTTAATATGACATTTTGTATTGATTTAATTCACTTTTTTCGAACTAATATTTTTGTTATGATTTTCACAAAAATCAATTACCAAATAATATCAAAATTGACATAAAATAGTTTTTAAAACAAATATTATATTATTAATTGTTATTTTATTCCTAAAAATCTAAGGTTTGGGAAAATGACTTCGATATGGTTTTATATATTAATAATAAACAACTTGGGGTTTGTTTGGCTTGTTATAGTATGTTTATTGACCTTATATGTAAGAAAACATGAAGACACGGTAAAAGTAAAATTATTTAACTTAAAGTTAAATATAAATGATAAGGTTGAAATAGGAACCTAAACTTCTCTAAATAATATTGGATGAGAGTATTTCGACCCATACCCACCTTAGCTTCGAAATAAATCAATTTGGAGCTATTTAAAACCGAATATGACTTTATAATAAAATAATATATTTAGTTTTCCAAAGGTGCCCATCTCCTCCCTTATAAAAGGGCACCTCCTCCCTATCTTCCTCACACCACTTTGAGCCTTAAAGCTCGGCCAAACCCTGCCAAATTCTCTTATACACTTCCCTAGAAACATCCTAGAGGTCCTGGTCTTCTTCAAAGACCAATTTTAGTGCCCTAAGAGGAGGTCACAAAGAGGCGCTTCAAAGAAGAGGTAATGTTCGTTACCGATTCTTTCAACTTTATTTCTTCTTCCACTTCTTCTTGTTAGGTTGTTTCATTATGAAGTAATAACATCAGTATCACTCATATACTGATATGTTATTATAAGTATGAAACAACCCTATTTCACCATCTATCCATCCTATGGAAAACGAAATCACCACGCGTTCGTACGTACGGAATACCGTCTCCATGCCGTGGTGTAACCAATTTTTCCCCACCACCTTACATGGATGGGTATAATGGTGTAAATAATAACTATATATGATTATGGTAAATTGATATAGATTCTTTAATAGTATACATAAACTCCAATAAAATTCAACGATCATGGGAACGATATCATCGCTCGTGCGTACGTACGGAATACCGTCTCCACGACACGATGAGATTCATTGTCAATGATTAACCATTAATGAGTGATTATAAAGTATATATAATAAGTAATAATGAAATATATGACATAATAATGATACTCTGTTTATGTATATATATATATGTATGTCATCCAATTAATTGCATTCAATTCAATGAGGAAACAAAAACAATGTTCATGCGTACGTACGGCCTACCGTCTCCATGAACGGTGTATTTCTTTCCTTTTATCGATCTATTATATAAATATAGATTATGAATATATATATTATATATAAATCATGTTTTATATTCTGGAATTATGTAATCATGATCTAAGTAATCATATGATTAATTACAAGTAAAAAAATGGACGACAAATGAAATGATTTTACCCAAACCACTCTTTAACATGGAATTTACAAAATAACGGGTAATATTAAGTCATAAGTGAACCATATATGTCATCATAATAATTAATATGATTCTTTAATAAGTCAATGAACTTATTTAAATCATTATACAGGAGTTTCGGATACGTACGAAGCATATCAGACCTAAGGTAAGGGATAATTTTACAAATCTCATTTTTATCCGAGAATTGCTTATTCGTAAGTATTTACTGGGGTTATTTCTATCATCCATGTCCATGTTTTATAAAAGTGTTTTCATGTATGTTTAAAGTCCTTTTAACCATTTTTTTACTTTTACTACATGGTATGTAAGGAATCTTTCTTTTGTTTATGTTACGAGGTACTTTGTTGACTTTTCTGGCAAAAGTACGAGAAGAATGTTTTTTTAACATATACGGAATGAAAGGATTTTTATGGTTTTATAAAGCCTTATATTCATGAAGCTTCCTCCAAAATATTTCATGACTATTTTCAACAAAAAAAATTCTTTTAAAATTGCATGACATTTTGTGAAAATAAAATGATTTTGAAGAAAAAAGGATATTTTCCTCAAGAATTCATTTCAAGTGTTTTATCAAAACCATTTTCATCTAAGATGACATTATTTCACATGAGTATGTTTCAATTATCATGTCTCTATGATTTACATGGTTTCAATTTTCTAATGATGAAATTATATCCAATTTTTTTCAACGGATTACGTTATTATGGAATGATGTTTATGAAACCCATTTTATTCTTGGGTTATGATTAATGATTTATGTATATATTGTGGAACAAGTAAGAATGATTTCATTATGAGATGGGTGGGACCTATATCTCCCTCCAATGCATTGGTTAAATATTTTATATCTCATGAGATAGACATGGCTAGAACGGTAAGTTAATCTGGTTCAGTGTTACAGGACTGAAACGAGGAGTGAACTCGATTCAGAAAGGAACTTTGTCCACTAAGATGGTCTTGGAAGCAATTCCTTGTCTACAATGGAAATCATTACATGTTCTTAATGGATTCCACAATTACATGTTTTATTCCCATGCTAGGTTATCATTATTTATGTTCCATTATGATCTATGCCTTATGTACTTCAATTTTTTAAGTCGTTGCTCAATATTTTGATGTTTAAACATTATGTTCATGTTTTTAGGTTCAAATGTGTATGGTATGTTTTATTTTATCAATGCTTACCCTTACAGAGAATTTGAGTTCACTCTTTTTATGTTTTATTTTCCCCTGGATTAAAAGAATGGTTTTAGGTAAGGAAAAAAAAGTGTGAGATCTTTATGGGAGATGTTGAAGATCTTTCACCACGATTAGAAGATTACGTTCCAAGTTTCCAAAGACACTAAAATATTACGGTCCTTGTGTGTCTGTTTTTGTTATGTATTATGTATTCCACAAAAGTAATGTAATATCTTTGTACGTCAAGATTCAGGTCTCTACAGTTGGTATCAGAGGAATGGTTTAGTCAACCTTTGGAAACTAGGATGCGAGAACATTATTGAGATACCTAGAGATATTTCTAAGGTATGTCTAGGGATGTCCCTATAGATAAGTATAAGTATAGGATATAGTCCAAGAACTATGCTAACGATCATAGAATTAAACCTAAGATGTTAGATTTTGAAGGTACTCCCCCTTGATTATGTTATTTTCCTTGTATGATTTTTTCCTATCACATAATTATTTTTGTGTTTTAGTCAATGGAGGGAACCGGAATGAATTCAAGTAACATTGAATCCAATGGAAAAATTGGTGACTATGAGCAACAAAATTTCGTAATGCCTAGAGAGAAAGATATTATGATTATGCCGAATCATTCATCGCGATATATGATTAACAAGGTGAAATTTAGTAGTATGCCTAATTCATCAAATAAGAGGAAGATAGACTTTTATGAATGTTCGCATGTTGAGGAGCATAAAGAAAGGAAGATTGAGATTTCTACATAAGGGAAGAAAAACCTTGAGGAATACCTCAAATGGAGGGACATATGTTATTTGTGTGGAGAAAAGGGTCATAGAGTGACAGACTGTTATGGAGTTCAATGTCTTATTTGTGGAGAACATGGGCATTACCCAACTCAATGCCCTGACCTAAAAAGTTACTTCTAAATCAACGAAGGACTTATTCCAGGACAATCATTGAAGAGGATGGATTAAAGTGTTTATGTATTGGTATTCAAGAATAATGTTATTGAGGTAATTTTATGGTGTATTAGAATATTTATTTACTGGTCTATTGTGGTTTTCAATAATTTTATGGTACCGGTAACCATGGAAAGTGACTGAGATATTTTTGGAAAAAAAGATGATATGCATGGGATAATGAGAAAATGAATTGTTTGACAGTATTCATGAGCTCATGAATGATATAAGGAAATAGTTATATCATGGTTTGAGTATATAGAATTTTCGGGTTTTGGTATGTGGAAAGAGTTAACTTTTGATAGCACTCATGTTTTCACTAAGATTCAATGGGTATTCATTTTTCAAGAGAATACATGAATAAGGCCTTCGAATGTTTGGAATGTGACCAACAAGACGTATCTCATGATATATGGGGTTCAACGATGGTATTAACATGATTGTTATATGAACTCTTTGGTAATTCTTTTCACTGTAATATGAGATTGGACAATAGTATTCTGGATAAGGCTAATAATTGGAATGGATTATGTTGGACATAAGTTAGTATTTTATCTGATATAATTGATGGGATATTATAGTAATGTAGTTTTAGAAAAAGGAAAACCTGCAGGATGGGCGACATCCCATCGCGTCGGACAAGGCTATGGGAATCGAACCCACAACCGAAGTGCGACTGGCCTTTATCGCCTACCACTGGCCTACAGGAAGTCCCTGTTTAGTAGAAACTAGTTTTATTATATTAAGCTGTATGATATATGAATTATAAGTCCATTTTAGGAACCATATATGATTAATCTCACTATAGATGGACTTATATATTATTTGATAACTTTTCTAACATTTTGTTTGAAATAGATGGAATGACCCATCATTCTATCACATGATCTGCTAACACATCACGAATAACAAATTCAACTTTATTTATTTAAGGGATAAAGTATAAATTGTTCAATTCACGAACAACAGTGAGATTGTACCAAAATCAGGTAAGTATTTCTTTTAATTTACCAACTGTAGGGAAATGATCTTGAAAACCTAAAATGTTGTCCTAGTTCCCTTATATCTGATGAATCAGATGGTACTTTAGATCATCACAAATCTATAGCTTTGTGATTGTTGGATTTTTCATAGCCATGTTCTCTACTACTCTCCATCAGAACATGATGGTTATGTTTCTCTTCCATATCCATACTTTCACCTATGTTCTCTTATGTGGAAACCCAGTGATTAGTTAATTTGGGTAACCGGTATGTTTCATACTTTAGTTTTTAAATATTGGTTTTGGTATTACTTTTTACGATGTGGGTTTCTATTAATGAAACTTTCGAGTATTAAACCATTTATAACCCCAACAAATTTCGAGGGTGAAATTCATTTTAAGGGGGGTAGAATGTAACACCCCGAGATTTTATGAGAAATATTCTTTTTAGTTTTATTGATGTCTTGTGTTGTATGTCACAACAAAGGACTCTTGCACAACACGCAACACTAACTTGCCTTACATTACACGCAATCACGAACTTCCTCGATAGCGTGTGTAGTACGCAATACAGAGTTTCACTAAATGAGATATTATTATAATATTATTATGAACTAGCCGTTATGAATAGGAATACCCATTTTTTTAAATTTTATAAATTTTATCTTTCAAAATGGACTTCATTTTTGGATTTGGAATATCGAAATTAGCTTTGGGTGAAATTTTGGTACTTTTCAAATAACTTTCATATTCTGATGAATAGTGAAAATTACTAAATTTTAATTAAAAAACAACTTTTTAAATTGAAATAATTAATAGTGATAAATTATTAATTTGAGTGGTTTTAAAGTATAATTAGAATATATTTTTACAATTTAATACAATGTTGGTCATTGGATTTAATTTCACATTTAAACCAGACATAAACAAGTGTCAATCTTTTGATAGTTATTATCTCCTAAAAACACACTATTTGTTTTGAAAACGAGAATTAATTTTTAAATTAGTTAATGTAACTGATAAGTTTTTAATTTGGTAAAATAAACATAATTTTTGAAATCATAATATCAAATATAGCTTATGCCTATTTTTCGGTATTTTTCTGGAAACTTTCATTTTTTTGATGAATAGTGAAACCTCTAAGTGGTAGTTAAACAACTGAATTTTTTCATAAAACATAATTTTACCGCTTCTGTGAGTGGAATTTCAAAAATTAGAGAGACACGGTTGATTTCAGTAAGTAAAATGTGGTTCAATGAGATGAAAATAATTTTTGGTGAATAGTAACTTCTTACTTTTATTTACCACGGTTAAAAGTAAATAGGGTAGTTAAGGGTATTAATGATATTATTATTACCCTAACACATATCCTAATTCTATTGGATGAGTTTAATTCGACCAAAAACAACCTTAGGAATAAAATATGACCATTTAGGCCCACTTGGATTAGATTAGGACATTTATTATCAATTTATTTAAAGAAGGGTTAAAATAGTTAAAATCCAAGTTTAATAACTAAAGTATTTTTAATATATGGTTATACATAAGATAAATTCGAATATAAATATTCATTAGAAATCTAAAAGGACTTCCTACATAATGGTATTTTATTTGTAATTTCTAGACTTAAAATAATTTAATTTTTTTATAACACAATGATGATGCAGTAATTATTTTATTAATAATTGATGTTATAAATACCCAAATAAATGTAATTTGAGACATTTTAAGAATTCCAATAATTTTATATGTTAATATGACATGTCAGTATTTATTTAATTCACTTTGTTCGAACTAATCTTTCTGTTATGATTTTCACAAAAATCAATTACCAAATATTATCAAAATTGACATAAAATAGTTTTTAAAACAAATATTATATTATTAATTGTTATTTTATTCCTAAAAATCTAAGGTTCGTCCAAATGACTTAGATAAGGTTATATATATTAATAATAAACAAATTGGAGTTCATTTGGCTTGTTATAGTATGTTTAATAACTTTATAGTGTAAGAAAACAAGAAGACACAGTAAAAGTAAAATTATTTAACTTAAAGTTAAATCTAAATGATAAGGTTAAAATAGGAACCTAAACTTGTCTAAATTCTATTGGATGAGAGGATTTAGACCCATCCCCACCTTATCTTCGAAATAAATCAATTTTGATCTATTTAAAACCGAATTTGACTTTATAATAAAATAATATATTTAGTTTTCCAAAGGTGCCCCTCTCCTCCCTTATAAAAGGGCACCTCCTCCCTCTCTTACTCACACCACTTTGAGCCTTCAAGCTCGTCCAACCCCTGCCAAATTCTCTTCTCCACTTCCCTATAAACATCCTAGAGGTCCTTGTCTTCTTCAAAAACTAGTTTTAGTGCCCTAAGAGGAGGTCTCAAAGAGGCGCTTCAAAGAAAAGGTAATGTTCGTTACCGATTCTTTAAACATTATTTCTTCTTCCACTTATTCTTCTTAGGTTGTTTCATTATGAAGTAATAAAATCAGTATCACTCATATACTGATATGTTATGATAAGTATGAAACAACCCTATTTCACCATCTATCCATCCTAGGGAAAACGAAATCACCACGCGTGCGTACGTAAGGAATACCGTCTCCACGCCGTGGTGTAATCTATTTTCCCCCACCACCTTACATGGATGGGTATAATAGTGTAAATAATAACTATATATGATTATTGTAAAGTGATATAGATTCTGTAATAGTATACATAATCTACAATAAAATTCCACGATCATGGGAATGATATCATCGCTCGTGCGTACGTATGGAATACCGTCTCCATGACCCGATGAGATTCATTGTCAATGATTAACCATTCATGAATGATTATAAATTATATATAATAAGTAATAATGAAATATATGACATAATAATGATACTGGATTTATGTATATATATATTTATGTCATCCAATTAATTCCATTCAATTCCATGAGGAAACGAAAACAACGTTCATGCGTACGTACGGCCTACCGTCTCCATGAACGGTGTATTTCATTCCATTTATTGATCTATTATAAATATGTAGATTATTAATATATATTATATATAAATCATGTTTTATATTCTGGAATTATGTAATCATGATCTAAGTAATCATATGATTGATTACAAGTCAAACCATGGACGACAAATGAAACGATTTTACCCAAAACACTCGTTAACATGGAATTTACAAAAGAAAGGGTAATATAAAGTCAAAAGTGAACCATATATGTCATAATAATAATGAATATGATTCTGTAATAAGTCAATGACATTATTTAAATCATTATACAGGAGGTTCAGATACGTACGAAGCATATCAGACCTAAGGTAAGGGATAATTTTACAAATATCATTTTTATCCAAGAATTGCTTATTCGTAAGTATTTACTGGGGTTATTTCTATCATCCATTTCCATGTTTTATAAAAGTGTTTTCATGTATGTTTAAATTACTTTTTACCCATTTTTTTACTTTTACTACATGGTATTTAAGGAATCTTTCTTGTTTTACGTTACGAGGTACTTTGTTGACTTTTCCGGCCAAAGTATGAGAAGAATGTTTTTTTAACGTATACGGCGTGAAAGGATTTTTACAGTTTTATAAAGCCTTATTTTAATGAAGCTTCCTCCAAAATATTTCAAGACTATTTTCAACAAAATTATTTTCTTTTAAAATTGCATGACATTTTGCGAAAAGAAAATTATTTTAAAGAAAAAAGGATATTTTCCTCAAGAATTCATTTCAAGTGTTTTATCAAAACCATTTTCATCTAAGATGACATTATTTCACATGAGTATGTTTCAAGTATCATGTATCTATGATTTACATGGTTTCAATTTTCTAATGATGAAATTATATCCAAATTTTTTGTACGGATTACGTTATGATGGAATGATGTTTATGAAACACATTTTATTCTTGGGTTATGATGAATGATTTATGTTTATATTGTGGCACAAGTAAGAATGATTTCATTATGAGATTGGTGGGACCTATATCTCCATCCAATGAATTGGGTAAAGATTTTATATCTCATGAGATAAACATGGATGGAACCGTAAGTTAATCCGGTTCAGTGTTACAGGACTGAAACAAGGAGTGAACTCGATTCAGAAAGGGACTTTGTCCACTAAGATGGTCTTGGCAGAAATGCCTTGGCTACTATGGAAATCCTTACATGTTCTTAATGGATGCCATAATTACATGTTTTATTCCCATGCTATGTTATCATTATTTATGTTCCATTATGATCTATGTCTTATGTACTTCCATTTTTTAAGTCGTTGCTCAAGATTTTGATGTTTAAACATTATGTTCATGTTTTTAGGTTCAAATGTGTATTGTATGTTTTATTTTATCCATGATTACCCTTACTAAGCATTTTATCTCACCCTTTTTATGTTTTATTTTCCCCCAGGATTAAAAGAAAGGTTTTAGGTAAGGAAAGAAAAAATGGAAGATCTTTATGGGAGATATTGAAAATCTTTCACCACGATTAGAAGATTGCGTTCCAAGTTTCCAAAGACACTAAACTATTACGATCATTGTGTGTCTATTTTTGTTATGTATTATGTATTCCGCAAAAGTAATGCAATATCTATGTACATCAAGCTTTGGGTTTCTACACTTGTTCACCCTCACCAGATTCTCCATTGACAACTCATCCATTCGTGACATATCCATTCGCGGTTCCTCCACCCCTCACGCATTCCTATCCTCCCACATACCCTTATTTGGGTGTACCTCCTCTATCAAGTGCATCAGTCAATGCTTCCCCTCCGAGATTGAGCTCCCTATCCTCCGCCTGACTGAACTGCCCATCCCTGCCTGCAACTCTTGTGAAGGACTCGATCGGTTCCCTGATCTCATGACATTGGCTCATGAAATGTAACCCTACCCTCTCCCTCGCTCCCTGCTCTCGTGACATCGGCTCAGGGGAAGGAACACTACCCTCTCCAGATATGTCGAAGGAACCCTACCCTCTCCCTTCTCTTGAGGATGAACCCTTCCTACCAAGGGAATGAACTTTCTAGATCCCTCCAATTATGATTCACCCATTCCTGTAGGTAATCACAATTATTACATCTCTTTGAATGATATGAATCCTCATCTCCCTTTCATTTATTTCTGACCAAATTAAACATATGATGAGATATTCATTTTAAATTATCTATCTTTCATGTTGTAATTTTTACTCTCATGATCATTGATATCTAATAGCCTATTTTCATGTTTTGACTAGCCTGTTTCCCAGAGTGCTTTTGATTTTATTTTCATTAGGGAGATTTTCATAGAGAATCCACTTGTGTTGTTTCCATTGTAAAAGATGTAATTATTTATTCTTGTAATTATTTTTTTCCAATTATTGAGATCAAATAGATATTTTATAGAACCCGATTTTTATGATAATTCATAATGAAGGGCTACTAGTGATCCATTGAGAGTAACATATTCCATGGTTAGTATTAAAATTTTCATTTCTTATATTGGCGAAGGGATTTTTTCTTGGAGAATAGAGTGTACAAGGACTGGTTGTTGATACATAACAATGGGTTTTCAGTTGAGGAACATCTTGGGGATACAATTGAGATACCTTGGCTTAGGTTACCAAGCACATGTCAAATAATTCTAAAAGTTAAGGATTCATAGTTTTAATTTTTTGTTAATTGATATTTTTAGGGATATTTGAGTTGTTACTCAATACATTATTTTTTATATGTCATTGTATTTATAATTTCTATTTTTGACATTCTATTTGATGAACTATTTTTTAAGTGCTCATAGTTTTATTCACCGTAGATTTATATTGTACTCTATTGTTCTGTGATTTTATTGGAAGATTATATCATCTGATCAACATCAACAAGACAAGGATGTCTGTTTTTTTTGTTTTTGTTTTACAAGTCTCACCCTAATATAGTATCACATCATATCACATCACATCTAAAACCAATTAAAAAAACTTTTTTATAAACTAAAATGGCAATTAGTTTTTTCATCTAAGAGAGTAAACAAGGACATAAAAAATCTGTCCAAGAAGAATAGAAAGGCTATCATTCAAAGCTCATTCTCACTCAATAATTGAAGAGGAAACTATTTAACCACAATGTAGAATTATCTAATTAATAAAAATGGTCTAATTAGGAAATCGGGAAAATTTTGGCAATATTGACAGGTAGAATTTCTTGAGTTCTAGCGTGTTATCTAATGATTCCTTCTTATCCCTCATTATATTAATGTACTCGACTTTAAAATATTTTTCTCAAGCTCATAGCCTCATAAACCGGATTAACACTACACATCCTCAACATCCACTCCATGGAAGTCTTAACTGGGCACTCTTACTATCATGTGACAAGAACTCATCCCTAATAACTAAATGAAAAAAACCCATTTTCTGCTGGCTGAGGCATTGTGTCTGGTATACCTGGATAAAATTTTGTCTTAATTCACACTTCTTTTACTTCTGAAAAAAATTCCATAAACTTCGCCTACTATCAATGATCAAAATTCCACGTATCATTAAACAATAAACATGTCAGATTCATTCATCCATAGATAACGTCATTAATCACATAAACAAATCCAAGATTATTCATCCAACCAGATCTCCATCGTGACTTACCTTGCCCAAAACATTCTCCAAGGAACTCAAGAAATCTCCATAAACATTAAACATCTTCACTCACTAGCACAAGATCAACAGCTTTGCCTCAAAAATAACTTTTCAATTATAAATTATGGATTTTTTTGTTTTCAAATCAATTTTTTTACCCTTACATAGTTCCCTTGGAAAATGGGCTACCATGATTAAATGGATGCATCTCACTTACGCAAGTCATCTTAATCATCCAAAACCTTATTTCTAACCTATTTCAGCATCATACATGAATTCAAGCTTCTCCACATTCAATATCCATTCTTTCAAAAGGAAAAACACCCAAAAACCCACTTTATTAATATCCATCAACCATTTGAACTCAAAACCAATCATATTTTTTTGGTGAATACATCATAGATAACAACATTTTAATTGACATACCACTACCTTGATTCGAAACCACTCTACTCATCCTCATCAAAACATAGTAATTTCATTCATTAAATATTATACATTTATGAAACCAAAATAATAAGGAAATTGGAGGCTCCAATATTTCATTTTTATTCAACTAGAATAGGGAACACTATGCATTGAATAAAAAACATTGTCTTTAATAGCCTCATAATGTAATGATTCTTGCCTTCAATTCCATATCAAAGGAAATTTACTTAAAAACATTCTTTGGAAATCGCTTCAATCCTATCACTTCATTCATTCATCATTGTTCCAATTTTATTTATGCTGAAATTCAAGGTATCTTCTCTATTCCATTTCTTATTCTCCAAGTCATCTTCTACGATCATCACATTTAAAATTCGTGCATGAAATCCCATTGTTCCACAATCTCTTATAAGTCTAGGATATATTCAATTACATGGGATGAATACATCCTTGATTGGAACTTGATGTTTTTTCCATCTGTTCATAATAAATTCTTTTTAGCTCCATACTAGTCTAAATTACCACTTCCTTTCTAAAAACCAATGTTATAATCATTAAACCCCATTTTACATACAATGAATCATTATTTTTGTGGTCTGACTATAAATTTCATTGTATTACAGGTTGTGCCTTCTGATGCAACATCTCGACAATCTATTTCAAGTACTACTACCATGTCATCTTCAAACTCAACAGTATGAACTATTTAATTTTCTTTCTGTTTCAAGTTTATATTGAGAACACAGTTTTTTTATGTAAACCATCACATTTTATTGGTTAAACTCTTTTTTCATTCTATTAAATAAATTTTTAAAAAATACTTAAGAAACTATTTTTCTACAACTTCAAAAAAATAAGATTTTCAATATGTTATGTATTCTCCTCTACTTTTCCATAGATGTTGCTATATAAATTTTATATATTCTCGCAACATACACCTTTCATTCAAGGTTTGATAATTAATCTCCTATTCTAATTTTTCCACACTCATTCTAGGTGTGGCATAGTGTATTATTTTGTTCAAGACATTTCCTGTAAATTCATATAAATTCTCAGGATATTGTTCCATGATCGGCTCCTTTTCATATTAGTGTTGTGATGTCCGTTATTGTGTGTTCTTAAAAAATGGTTTAGCTAACTCTCCAAACTCAATGCCCTTTGTTCTTTATTTTGATCATTACCCATATATGGAATTATGGAATGTTTCTTCCTATTCATGGCATGGATCTTTGTTAATAACTAGGTCCCTTAATATCCAACCATTTCCATCTCCAAAATTTCTCAGCCTCATTCACCATGGAATGGGGCAGGCTGTTGTGATATTTTTATTCACCATATCACTTTTATCTAGCTCCCAATAACTCATTGTAAGCTCATTATCCTTCCAACTACTGATTATTCTTTAATAAACATAATAAACAACATCAAACACCATTTGACTCTCCACCTACACATGTGCATCCATATATTTCCATGTGAACCAATTCTCTATATCTCCTTAGAGAATTCTCTTTTTATAATGTCATTAATATATTCCTATTCTTTAAACATTTTACATCATTTTCGATTTTTAAAAATACAACACACAAGATATTTGGTTACAAAATTCTCTGCATTTGGTGTCCATTCTTAGCTCTACTTCCCCTTTCTCAAGAATATTCTTTCACAAGATATATGATGGAAACAAATATCTTTTCATGCCTCTAAATAGGAATTTCATACCTTAGTCCCCTCGTTGGATAGAATAATTCCAGATTCAATTTTTTTCATTTTAGAACTACTTTCTTTAAACCCACCTACACTTTCCACAGTGAATTAGAATTAGTGAATTATACACTTTAAATTGAGTTGTAGAAAAATCCTCTAGGCCTTGTGAGTTGTATATTTATGTATGAAATGGTATTTTAAGCCAACAAACTTGTTTGTTATATATCACTCGCCTCTTTGACCTACCACATGATTAAATGTTTTATCATATTTTTTTATTCTATCAATTTACTTAGAAAGGTATATTTCTACTTCCCCTTGTGGCCAGTCCAAGACATTGTGAATTTTCAAGTGCAGGCAGTGGGCTCAATGTGCTGTCTCTTATGCCAATGTTGTCTATCAATTATTACAATTAACATGCATATCTACTTGCAACACTTTTAAGGTGTGATAGGCATGATAGAAATATTATTAGTTGAGGAATGTTGTATTGGTTTGCTATGATTTAGTATGTGTTCATTTGTTCAAACTTCTTGTGGTATTGGTGTTGGTGGTATGTTTGGTTAGAGTCTCATTCAACACATTGACTATTCCTCAATAGTTCTTAGATTTTTTTCTCCTTATGCTCTGTTTAACCTTGACCTTAGTTTATGGCCTGTAGTTTATTTTAGAATTCACCTTGAATGATTTAGCTGCATTCATGATATTCATGCTTTATTCTGACGAGTTCCTTTAGAAGTTCCACCATGCTCTTCTCCAGCTTCACCTCGAAGAAGGCTCCCTTGTTTTCCCCGAGACCGGTTGTCGATTCCCCATTAACAAGGGCATACCCAATATGCTTCTCCATAAAGATGAGGTTTTAATCCCCCTTTCCCCCTTCTTCTATGTAGTCCCTGGATTTTGTTTCCAATCATGTTGTGTAAAGTAATGATTTACATTTCAAACATCATTTTAGTTTGATGATATGTGTTTCAGTAGAACTCGACATTTTGAATCTTGATATGTCTGACAGTATACATAAGATATAATATTCTTCTCATGCATATCATGACTTTTCATATGATCGAAATCTTGTTATATGCATATCAAAGGATTTTACAAAATTTCATCTTCGAGATGATGATGTGTAAGGGAGAGTATTTATATAATAATCACATATGTTAGAATTTGAATTTCAATTAATTGTGAAATCATAAGGTGAATTCCATTTTATTTATGAAATATTGGATAAATAATTATCATAGATCTCAACCTACACTTATTTTTTTTACAACTTTCCTAAGGGGGGAACAAACCAAAAAACTACCAAAAGAAAAAAATTTGGCAAAGCTTGCACATGGTGCATACAACCAGCATAGCATATTGAATCATGTATTCAGCTGGCCATTCCCATGGTGCATTAAACCTGCCACACCCATGGTGTATTCAACCGTCCATGACCATGATCTGTGTTCCACGCCCATGGTGCATTCAACCTGCACTTATTCTTATCTTGTATTATTTGAATATTCTCTCCATATCTTTAACCTTAAGATAAAAAATCTTAGGATCTATTCAGACACTAGAATCATGTTGGTCTCCTAACTGGTCCTAAATTATATTGTAATGTTTTGGTATGTAGGTGAAGGGTGCAAGGCAGTGTAGGATGCAGGTAGTGGAGTGCAGTGCAGTGAACAGGGTGCATGCAGTGCAGTGAAGTGCAGTGCAGGGTGCCGACAGTGCAGGGTGCCAACAGTGCAGGGTGCCGATAGTGAAGGGTGTAGGGTGCAGTAGTGGAGGGTGCAATGTAGGTAGTGGAGTGTCTTGCAGGGTGTAGGTTGCAAGCAATGCAGTGTAGTAAAGTGCAGTGCGGTGTAGTGTGCCGACAATGAAAGGTGTTGGGTGCAGGGTGCAGGCAGTGGATGATGCAGTGCAGGCAGTGGAGTGCAGGGAGTGGAGTGCGGGCAGTGCAGTGCTGTGCAGTGTAGGGTGTAGTGCAGTGTGTGGTGTAGGGTGTTGTGAAGGGTGCATGCTATGCATGATGTTATTAAGGGTGTTGGACATTTCATGATTTAGTTTTCATTCATGTAGTTTTTTTATGTTCATGTGTTCCAACTATGAGGTACATAATATCATGTACTTTGGGAATGTTTAACTTAAGTATGTGGTGTTGGTCACTTAACATATGGATAAGTTTTGTTATATTTTGGGAATGCATGTATGATTAACCTGGTGCGGGGTGTCGTGGAGTACATGGTGCAAGCTATGCAGTTCACTATCAAATTCATGAAAGTTTTCTTCCATTTTTATCTTTTGGCTCAATTTTAATTACTGTTTTTGTGATTTTTGGGTTCCCTAACTTTTTTGTAGTGTGTTTTGGATCTCTTTGAGGATAGTGAAGAACCACATGACTGGGATATCCTCTAAAATAGCAGGAATGAGGCCTTCTAAAATTTCATCACAAGGCCTGACTCATTCGTTTAGTTTGGGTCCGTTTAGGTCTGCTAGGTTATTTTTTTTTCTGGGTTCATTTTTTTTGTTTATGTCAATTTTAACACGTTCCTTTTGTTCGATTTGGGGATATTCAGTTCAATTAAATTAATTTTTTATTCAACCAGGTATGTTTCTTTAGTTTCATTTTTTTCTTGATCAATTATGCTTTATTGAAGTCCGTTTTGACTGGTTTGAGTCAGTTTGGTTACATTATTTTCAGTTTGGTTCGTTTTCATATTTTTCAAAACCATTTGGTTTGGTTCCACTCTACCCAATTTGGTTTGATGATGTTTTATTTACATATAACAATATTATCATATTTTTTATTAATATAGTTCATTTGATTGGAAATTTTTGTATAATAGCCTTATTAGCATGTTTTTGGTTTTTGCAATTTAATTGACTGGTGTGTTTGGTAGGTTGGGGGGGTGTAGGGTGGGGGCCTGTCTGGGAGGGGGGTCTGTTGAGGAGGTGGGTGTAGGAATGGGGGGGGGGGGTCTGTCCAGGATGGGAGGAAGGGGGGATACAAGGGGGGTGGTGTCCATGGAAAGGGAGAGGGGCTACAGGGGGAGTGGTGGGCGGAGGGGGGTTTCCAGGGGGGTTTCATGTGGAGTGTTGGGGGTGTCCAGGGGGAGATGGCGTGCAATGACGAGGGGGAAGGCGGGTGCAAGGTGCAAGGTGTAGGGGGTGGGGGAGCTGGTGCATGGTGGGGAGTTGTGGGTGGGGGGAAGGGTGCAGGTGGGGGCAGGGGGTATTCAAGGTGCAGGGGGTGGGGTGCAGGGTGCAGGGGGGAGGGTGTAGGGGAAGAGGATGGGGGTGCTGTTGTAGGGGGGGGAGTTGTGGGTGTGGGGGGGGGGGGGTGAAAGGTGCAGGGGGTGGGGTAGGCAAGGTGTTCAGGAGCAGGGGGTGGGGGGTGTTGGTTTAGGGTGGGTGAGATGTAGGGGGATGGGGGAAAGGCACATGGGGAAGGGTAAGTGGGGTGGGGTGGGGGTGGGGTCAAGGTGTAGGGGGTGGGGGGGGGTGCTGGTACAGGGTGGGGGAGAAGTGGGTTGGTGAGGGGGGAAGGGTGCAGGAGGGGGTAGATGGGTGCAAGTTGCATGGGGGTGGGGCATGAGAGGTGTACACAAGAAGAGGGTGGGGGGTGCTAGTGGAGGGTGGGTGAGCTATGGGTGGGGGGAGTGGGGGAGTTGGTATTGTCCTCCTAACAGCCAGCATGGTAAACCGTGCTGGTTTTTTTATGCAGTGGAAAGGCCTCTAGCCACGGTTTTAAACCGTGGCTAAATCCCTATAGCCACGGTATAAAACCGTGTCTAAATACATATTGCCACGGTTTGAATCATGGCTATAGTCCTATAGCCACGGTTTAATGAACTGTTTCCTTTATTGGCATAGCTATTGGGCTGTCCTTATAGCCACAATTTTCAAACTGTGGCTATAGGGCTATAGCCACGGTTGGAGCCGTGGCATTAGGGCTATAGGGACGGTTCAAACCGTGGCTGTAGGGCTATAGCCATTGTTCATGAAACCGTGGATATAACCTATAGCCAAGGTTTTTGGGCCTATATCCATGGTTTAGAACTTTGGCTATATCCTAAATTTTTAGTAGTGTCAGGTTTTACATCCCCTCTAGAACGAAGGTCCCAATCTTCTTTCCATCCATTTGATTGATCTGTTTGACAAGACTGAAAAGTAGAATCATAACAATGTGTCCTTGGCTCTACAACATGATCCTTCATGTCTGGAGTGTAACCACTATGATGAAGGATGCAACCAATTGGGACCATTCCTTCTTATATCAGAACCCCCTTGTACTATTATTTATGCTGTTACAGTTGGAGTACTGAAGAAACCAATTCTTTGGAAAGTACTTCTTAATAGATGGAAATTCGGAGTTCTGCAAAAGCCCATGCTCGTACAGAGGTATGTAAAGACTTTGTGGATAGTCACGCTGGTATGGAATTGGACCCTTTAATAGCCCAAAAAGAGTACTCTCAACAGTTTCATAATAATCTGGCCCGACGATCCTCATTATTTCACTTTGACAAATCTTAACTTCTTCAGTATGGGTCATAAAATGAGTCATTTTTGTAACACCCTGGCCCCAGAAGCCCAGAGTAGGTGTATTATTAAGTATCATTGGCATGATCACAAAAGATCATGTCTCGAAAGAGCGATTAGTTTAGTAGCCTTGGAAATACTAGATACATTCATAAGGTTTACATTACATAATAAAATGGAAAACTACAACAACATTAATTCCATAGAAAACACTGAGATCCCATATACTATCCCTATAGGTCAATCATAATATACTTCTTCGCATCTGGGAAAAAATAAAACATATAAAGGGGTGAGCTCAGATGCCCAGTGTGGATAACAATATAGTGGGAGCTTTCCTAAAAAAGCATAAACATTTAAGGAAATGTATAAAACTAAAACAAAACCTTTTTTAACATAAAATTAATCATAATCTGGAAAATATAAATCAAAATAATGCCATTTACTTACTCACATGGATATTCTACTAGTTGAATAATAACATGCAATATCAATAGCCACTTTTTTTATGATGGAATGCATAATTCCAGACATTCATAACCACATAGTCAAGGCCTTGTGCCAATACTACAAATAAGAGTTTGTCAAGGCCTTGTGCCAAAACACTAGTTTGTCTCCTAAGACCTACCGATGCATCAAGGAGCTATAGCGGACTCCCCTCGTCACTTACTAAGTCCAATGCGTTCCTCTTATGAAAAGGTTTAAACATAACATAAACATTCATATTAAAACTAGAATATGATATGTCAATACTTTATCCATAAACCATGAATGGTCTAAAAACAACACATCCACATTCAAACATATCACAAAACCTTCAATACAATATGGAATTTTTGTATCATAATTAATTAACTTCAAATAAGCTTAATATCCATCAAAGTACGTAGACATAGATGAAATCAAAACCTATTTTTTGAAAAATATATATTTCTATTTTGAAATTATTTAAAATTCATATAATTATAAAAGAAAACATTTATTTTGGAAATATTCTTATAATCTTTTAAGGGAAGCTTTGATGATGTTATAATGGCAGAAAAAAGCCGCACTCGCCGTATAAGTTAAAAAAACCATCTTACCTTAAATTTGTCGAAAAGGTCAAAAAGTACCTTGTTAGGAAAATGATGGAAAGATTCCTTTCAAAACATATAAGGTCAAATAAGGGTATAAATTAATTTAACCCATTTTCTACTAAATATTCAATGTGTTTTGAAATACATTTTTAAGAATCATTGATGTGGATGATAAAGAGGTCCCAGTAGATAATTACGTATAAAAAACATTAGATAGTGAAGAGATTGTGAAATTAACCCTTACCTTGTACATTTCCTTGGTTGAGGTTAGGTTAACCTCTTGTATAATGGTGAAATAATTTTTATTAAATTATAAAAGAATCATATACATTAATATGATATCATATATGATCTTTTAACATTGATTTGTTAGTAATATCTTAGTATTATCGTCGTTTCGGGTGTTAACTGATTTATTTTCCATTATATGCTTTGTTTCATAATTAATGTTTTTTATGGATAGGTTGTATCTTATCCATATTCTGAATTATATTAAGTATGTAAACATTACATTTAATCATCTAATGAAAATTAGTCTTGAATGGATATGATGTGGAATCAATCTCATCACGTTCGTGGAGACGGTAATCCGTACATACGGATGAGAAACAATATCATTCTTTTGATATTAAAATAATATATAATTTGATGGTATAACAAATATACAGAATCATTATCATGTTATATTTATTATTTACATCAATTACACATTACTATTATACCCATCCAAATAATATTGTATCGAATAATGATTACACCACGACGTGGAGATGGTAAGTCGTACGTACGCACGTAATGTGACATCTCATTCAAAGGATGGATATAATAATGAATATGGTTGTACCATATTTATAATGAAATCACAGTATATAGATGATACTGTAGTTATTATTTTAGAATGGAAACAACAAAGAAAGAGGAAGTTGAAGAATAAAGGAACTTGAAAGAGGTGATGAAATGTTTACCTCTTCTTCGGGTTCTTCCTTTTGATTTGATCGAAAGGGCTCCATAGGATGCCTTTATTACTAAAGAAAGGCCTCTAGAATAAATTGAAGACATTTGAGAGGGTATTTTTCTAGGGGTTGGCTGAGCCAAATGGATTTGAAGGTGTGACTTGGAGAGAAGGGGGAGTGCCCATTTATAAGTGGGGCGAGGGGCCCCTTAGGAAAAGCTTGAAATATTATTTTGTAATAAAATAATTTTCGGTTTTAAATGACTCCAAAATGAATTATTTAAAGGATAAGGTATAGATAGGTGGAAACCCACTCAACCAATAGGTTTTAGACATGTTTGGGTCACTATATTAACTTTATCTTTTAGATTTAACTCTTAGATAAATAGTTTGACATTTACCATGTCTCTTGGTATTTTTATATTATATAGTTAATAAACATACTAAAATCTTCCAAGAGAACCACAAGTGGTTCATTAATGATAAAACTATCATTATATAAGAATTGTTTCTGAACCTTACATTATTAGGAATAAAATATCAATTAATAATATAATATTTGTTTTAAAAACTCTTTTTTGTCAATTTTGACACTATTTGGTATTTTGTTTTTGTTAAATTTATAACAGCATTATTAATTTGACAAAAATTCATATAACCAACCTTAACATGTCATATTAACCTATAAAATTAGTGAAATATATAAAAATTCTGAAATTACATTTATTTAGATGTTTATAATACCAATTTTTTTTAATATTTCATTAATTATGTAATTACTACATCATTATTGTGCCATAAATAAATTAAATTATTTAAAGTATAAAAAATATAAATAAAATACCATTATATGGAAATATTCTTACCTTTAAAATTAATATTTATAGTCGAATTTATCTTATTTGCAACACTATATTAAAAATGGTTTAGTTATTAAACATTGAATTTAACACTCTTAACTATTCATTGAATTAAATAATAATAAATTTCCTAATCTAATACATGTGGACCTAAAGGATAATATTTTATTCTTGAGGTTGTTTTTGGTCGAACTACACTTATCCAATAGAATTAAGACATCTTTTAGGGTAATAATAAAATCATTTTTACCCTTAATTACCCTATTTACTTTTAACCGTGGTAAATAAAAGAAAAAAGTTACTATTCACCACAAATTATTTTCATCTTATTGAACCACATTTTACATACTGATATCAACCATGCCTCTCAGATTTATGAAATTCAACTCATAGAAGAGGTAAAATTATGTTTTATGTAAATTTTCAAATACTCCTAGGAAGTGGGTAAAAGACGGTAAACAGTTCAATAAAATTTTTATATATATAAAATTATTATAAAATGACTTCAATAAATTATATTGAACTTATATAGGTATTATGTATCTATTTTGACCTAAAAATTTTTAAATAAAATAAATTTTTATTTAAATAAAAAGTTGGTTTTAACCAATAACTCAGTGTTTTTCACTAATCATCAAAAATTGAATGTTTTCAGAAAAAATACCAAAATTTAACTGTAAGGTAATTTTGATATTCTGAATTCCAAAATTAAGTATATTCTAACAAATTCAAAACATAAAAGTATCATTTATTAATTTAAAATTAATTCCCTTTGTCAAAACCCAAAAGCGTGTTTTTAAGAAATAATAACTAACAAAAGATTGATAATTGTTTATGTTCAATTTCAAAGTTAAATTGTTTCCAATGAATAAAATTAGATTAAATGGTAAAAAAATAATCTATTTATACTTCTAAAACAATCAAATGTATAATTTATCACTCCAAATTATTTCTATTAAAAAAGTTGTTTTCATTTAAAATATAGTATTTTTCACTATTCACCCAAATATGAATGTTATCAGAAAAACACCAAAAATTTATAGAAAATAAATTTTTATGTCTTAATTCTAAAGAAGAAGTTTATTTTGTCAAATTTAATACATAAGAGTTTCAAATGTTATATTTAAAAAAGGGTTGGCCATTAAAAGGTGGTAGAATTGCATTAAAAAAATACTTCTTTTATCTAAAAAATGAATTTGTTTTTTCATTATGTTTAAGAAACTCATAATATGGATTCTAAAATTATAAGGATTATATAAAGTTCCAAATTTAGTTAATAATATTCATAACCTTGTTTGAACGGCTTGTTTGGTAAGTTGTTGTGCGCTTGAACTTGGTGTTGCATATAGTGCATGTTATTGAATTACTTTGAATAAATAATGTACTAGGAAATATTGGGGTGTTACATTTTTACGTACTTCAGTAAATTGAATCCTCGCAATTTGAAATTGTTCTTTTAAAATAAAAGGTTGAAAATAGAAAATAACTTTGTGGGAAAACCCAACTAGGAAATTGGATTAATAAAATTTAGTCTTAATAAGAGGAAAAGGGGAATGAAAAATTCAACACCAAATTATGATCTCAATTAGGAGAACATTGGTTGAAATTAGAGACACATAATTGGAGGAAAACCTTATGTATTTATAGGGAGTTAATGAGGTCATTAGTCATAAAAAAATGTAGAATTGAGGGCCTCAAAGCCATCAATCTATGACGATTTAAAATATCATTGGTTAAACAAAACAGAAGGTATTACCATTACACATTTTTAGTTTTAAGATCCCTTACATAAAGTTTAGTAATTAATTTCATCATTTTATAAGAGAAGAAAAAACATATACTTGACAAGTAGAGTTCCATCCTTTAACTAATTTCTACCTCAAAATCATCTTTCACTCTAAAAGATAATAGAACATAAAAAATATCTGATTTATTCTATTCATATAGGGTTCCAAAAAAATGAATTAATAATTCCTCTACAAAACCTTTTAAAAAAACTACATTATTCAATCCAGGAAATCACGTGGGCCAGTGGTAGGTGATACACCCTTGTCTCCCTCCGGTTGCGGGTTCAAGTCTCACAGCCTTGCTGGACTCGACGAGTTTCCGCCCGACCTCTAGATTTTCCTTTCTATGGAAATCCAAAAATAATCTCAAACTAGACTTATCCAAAATACTTCTATCTAAACTCATAGTACAAAATTTATAAGGAAGTTAAACACAATGAAGATCCTTTTTTCCACGTAATAACATGTGAACACCTTCATCAAGTATTCTTTTAAAACACGGATACATTCTGAATTACCATAAAACCTTATTGATTACATTCATGCTCCCTTATTCCTTATAGAATACTGGATATACTCATTATTTCCAAAAATGTTGTAAAATCAAACATGGATTGAATATAAAAGTCATTAATCAGTTTCAAGGTAGTTAAGAATATCCAATATAATTTATCCAAATCCATCATATATTATTCCAAAATCACTACCTCAGTATCAAAACCATATTATGGTTTATATTTCTCTCATTAAAATATTTTCCAAAAATTTAACCTGCTATTGAGTCACTTTTCTTGGTTACACACAATCTCAAGTCCTTAATGATATAGTACTGCTGTACAATCCATATATACTCTATAATTTGTATAACATTTACATCTTTAATGCAATACTCAAATGACATAGTACTTTAATAACAACGTAAGAAATCTAAAAATTCCTCTTCCTATTTGATTTTATTATAACTTTATTACTATCCATTAGCAGAATTTGGGGTATAATATGATGATTTGGACATTGGTTCATGTAGTGTCCCAACTCCTTTCAGATGAAGCATTGTACATTTGAAACATTTTTCTCACCCTTCCAATCACGTACATGGTGTCTATTTTTTCCACACTTATAAAAAACTCCCATTCCCTTTAAAAATTTACCAAGGTGATTCTTTCCAGAGGTATCACATATGGGAAAATCCTTCTTTCCATTATTCCATTTGTCCATCATTCTCTCTTCCATCCTTTTCTTCTCGTGCTTCCCTTCAAATCCATAAGACTCAGATATACAATTTCATCATATTTTGAGAAAATGTGGGAGACTATTTCCCCTATAAATGTTGTCTTAATACCATGAAATATTTTAACCTTATTACTCTTTAGATCATACATATTTTTGGAGTTCCCATTCTTTCTACTTGGCGCCATTTCTAAACAATGGCATACACTAAGTTAGTTTCTGAATCGCAATGAATAATTTCAAACTTGTAAAATACCTAATGTAAATTGAACAGTTTATGGATATAATCGATAATCATAAAAATGTTTTCTTTGAGAAAATATTTACTTCTAAATCCTTCATAATGGCTTGTAATGAAAAAGTGAATAATCCTAAGCATATCCCCTAGGAGTGTTGTAACCAAGAGTGCAGCAAGGCCCGTTGTTGTGCACCAATTCCCGTTCGAGTCTAGCTCAAAGCTGTGTTTTTGGGGTTTACCCCTAGGTATATCTATGCCAAAGCCGCCTCTACCTGCTCGTATCCAGATAGGGTTGTATTGCTTGTAAAACTCTCAAAATCTCTACAATACCAAAATTTTAGGAAGATCTTCTATACTAATCCTAAAAGTCTATCTTAAGGCTATGTTCTATAATCAGAGTTTACCTAAATCTAGTTTCCAAGGTTTGTACAAAATTTCCTCTGATACAAACTGTAACGCCTTGACCCCAGAAGCCCAGAGTTAGTTCATTTTTACGTATCATTGGCAGGATTGAAAAAGATCAAGTCTCAAAAGACCGATTAGTTTAGTAGCCTTGGAAGTACTAGATACATTCATAATGTTTTCATTACATCATAAAATGGAAAACTACGACAACATTGTTTCCATAGAATCACTGAGATCCCATGGAATACCCCTACAGGTCAGTCATAATATACTTTTCACATCCTGGGAAAAATTAAACATTGAAACGGGTGAGATCATATGCTCAGTAAATATAACAATATAGTGGAAGCTTTCATAAACAAGAATAAACATTTAAGGCAATGTATAAAAATAAAACAAAATCCTTTTCAACATAAACTTCATCATAATATGGCAAATAGAAATCAAAATAATGTCATTTACTTACTCAAATAGATATTCTACTAGTCGAATAATGACTTGAAATATGAATAGCCACTTTCATAATGATGGAATTCATAATGCCAGACTTTCATAACCACATAGTCAAGGCCTTGTGCCAAGACTACAAATATTATTTTTTCAAGGCCTTTTTCCAAGAACCTAGTTTGTCTCATGAGACCTACCGATGCATTGAAGAGCTATAGCGGGCTCCACCCGTCACTTACTAAGTCTAATGCATTCCTCATATGAAAAGGTTTAAACATAACATAGACATTCGTATTAAAACTAGGATACGAAATGTTAATACTTTATCCACAAACCATGAATGGTGTAAAAACAACACATCCACATTAAAACAAATAAAAAAACCTTCAATATAATATGGATGTTTTTATCATAATATATCAACTTCTAATAAGATTAAAATTCATCGAAGGATGTTAACATAGATGAAATCAAAGCCATTTTTTTGAGAAATATCGATTTTGAAAATATTTAAAATTAATATAATTATAAAAGAAAAAAATTATTTTGGTAATATTCTGATAATATTGAAAGGGAGGCTTTGATGATGTTATAACTGTGTAAAATAGATGCACCCACCATATAATTTTAAAAAACATTCTTACCTTAAATTTTTTGAAAAGGTCAAAAAGTACCTTGTTTGGAAAACGACGGAAATATTCCTTTCAAAACATATAAGGTAAAATAAGGGTATAAATTACTTTAACACATTGTCTAGTAAATAGTAAAAGTGTTTTGAAATACATTTTTAAGAATCATGGATGTCGATGAGAAAGAGGACCCCGTAGATAATGACGTATAAACAACCTCGCATAATGAAGTGATTGTAAAATTTACCCTTACCTTGAAATTTTCTTTGGTAGAGGGTAGGTTAACCTCCTCTATAATGGTGAAATAATTGTTATTAAATTATACAATAATCATATACATTAATATGATATCATATATGATCTTTTAACGCTGCTTTGTTAATAATATCTTAGTATTATCGTCGTTTCGGGTGTTAACTGATTCCTTTTCCATAATATGATTTGTTATAAAAGTAATGTTTTTTATGGATAGTATGTATATTATTCATATTAATAATGATATTAAGTCTTTAAACATTATTTATAATCATCTAATGACAGTTAGTTTTGAATGGATATGATGGGGAATGAATCTCATCGCGTTCGTGGAGACGGTAATTCGTACGTACGCACGAGAGACAATATATTTCTTTCGATATTAAAATAATATATAATTTGATGGTATATCATATATAAAGAATAATTATCTTTTTATATTTATTATTTACATCAATTACACATCATTATTATACCCATCCAAATAATAATTTATTGAATAACCATTACACCATGACGTGGAGATGGTATGACGTACGTACGCACGTATGGTGACATGTATTTCAAAGGATGGATAGAATAATGAATATGGTTGTAACATATTTATAATAACATAAAAATATATATAAGATACTGGATTTATTATTTTATAAAGGAAACAACAAAGAAATAGGAAGTGGAAGAAGAAATTAACTTGAAAGAGGTGATGAAATATTTACCTCTTCTTCGGGTTCATCCTTTTGATTTGATCAAAAGGGATCTATAGGTTGGCTTTATGACTAAAGAAAGGGATCTAGGATAAAGGGATGATATTTTAGAGGGTATTTGGGTAGGGTTTGTCCGAGCCAAATGGCTTTGAAGGTGTGAATTAGAGTGAATGGAGAGTGCCCTTTTATAAGATGGGTGAGTGGCACTTAAGGAAAAGCTAGAAATATTATTTTATAACAAAATAATTTTCGGTTTATAATGGCTCCGAAATGAATTATTTAAATTATAAGGTGGGTATGGGTATAAACCCACTAAACCAATAGGTTTTAGACTGGTTTGGGTCAATATATTATCTTTATCTTTTAGATTTAACTCTTAGTTAAATAGTTTGACATTTACCATGTCTCTTTGTATTTTTATATTATATGGTTAAAAAACTTACTAAAACCTTCCAAGAGAACCCCATGTGGTTAATTAATGACACACATTCATTATATAAGTCTTTTTTATGAGCCTCATATTTTTATGAATAAAATATTAATTTATAATATAATATTTGTTTTAAAAACTCTTTTATGTCAATTTTGAAATTATATGGTATTTTGTTTTTGAAAAATTTATAACATCATTATTACATCAAAAAAATTTCATCTAACCAACTCTAACATGTCATATTGACCTATAAAATAAGTGGAATTTATAAAAAGTCTCAAATTATATTTATTTGGATATTTATAATATCAGTTATTTTAATATTTCATTAATTAGGCAATTACTGCATCATCATTATGTCATAAATAAATTAAATTATTTAATGTCTAAAAAATATAAATTAAACACCATTATGTGGGAAATATTTTTAGCTTTAGAATTAATATTTATATATGAATTTAACTTTTGTGTAACCCTATATTAAAAATGGTTTATTTATTAAACATTGAATTTAACACTTTTAACTCTTCATTGAATTAAATAATAATAAATCTCTCAATCTAATCCAAGTGGACCTAAAGGATCATATTTTATTTCTAAGGTTTTTTTTTGGTCTCATCAAAATTATCTAATAGAATTAAGACATGTGTAAGGGTAATAATAATAATATCATTTTTCCCTTAATTACCCTATTTACTTTTAACCGTGGTAAATAAAAGTAAAATGTTACTATTCACCAAAAATTATTTTCATCTTATAGAACCACATTTTATATACTAAAATAAATCGTGTATCTCAGATTTTTGAAATTCAACTCACAGAAGCGGTAAAATTATGTTTTATGTAAATTTGAAAATTCTCCTAGGAGGTGGGTATAAGACGGTAAAAAGTTCAATAAAATATTTATGTTTCTAAAATTATTATATACTGACTCCAATTAATTATATTGAACTTATATAGGTATTATGTATCTATTTTGAAATAAAATAAAATTAAATAAAAAGTTAGTTGTAACCAATAATTCAGCGTTCTTCACTATTACTCAAAAATTGAATGTTTTCAGAAAAATACCAAAATTTTACCCTAAGCTAATTTTGATATTATGAATTAAAAAAAATAAGTCTATTTTACCAAATTGAAAACATAGAAGTTGCATTTATTAGTTTAAAATTAATTCTTGTTGTCAAAACCCAAAAGCATGTTTAAAAAAAATAATAACTAACAAAAGATTGATACTCTTTTATGTTCAATTTCAATGTGAAATTATTTCGAATGAATAACATTGGATTAAATGGTAAAAATATAATATATTAATACTTCCAAACCAATAAAATGTATAATTTAAAACTACAAATTATTTCTATTAAAAACACTGTTTTCAGTTAAAATACAGTATTTTCACTATTCCCCAAATATGATAGTTATCGGAAAAACTTCAAAAATTTATTGAAACTAAATTTTTATGTCCTGATTTTAAATAATAAGTTTATTTTTGTCAAAATAAATATATAAGAGTTTTCAATATTGGATTTAAAAAGGGTTTTCCATTAAAAGGTGGTAAAATTGCATTTTAAAAAAAATACTTCTTTTATCTAAAAAAATGATTTTTTTTTCATTATGTCTAAGAAACTCATAATATGGATTCTAAAATTTTAAGGATTATATAAAGTTCCAAATTTAGTTAATAATATTCATAACTTCCTTTGAAAGGCTAGTTTGATATGTTGTGGTGCGCTTGAACTCGGTGTTGCGTGTAGTGAAAGTTAATGAATTACTTTGACGAAATAATGTACTATGAAATCTCGGGGTGTTATAAATTTTTTCCTGAAAAAAGAATTATCAAAACTTTTAATGTCGAATTTTAAAGAATAAAGTGAAAGTTTTTGGCAAAGGACACTGTTCGCATAGATCCTTCGACAAGGTCCTTCGCGTATGTTCATTGACAAGTTCCTCCGACAAGGTCACTCGTGTAGTTCCCTTGAAAAAGATCCTAGCAAAACTCTATCAGTGATTTCCTTTTGGTGTAGCTCAAATCGCATGAACAATTTTACTTTGATGAAATTTCAATAGAATTACGTGAGAGCACAACACGATGCAGCTAAGCGAACATGCTACGCAACGAGAGCTCTAAATTTCAGAGAAAGAAAAAGTGAGGAAAAACGCGAAAGGTTGGGACCTATTTATAGGAAACATAATACCTACACATCATGGTTGTACGACATATCTACATGGCATACCTGCATGACATATCTGCGCCAAATTATTACACGAAAAAATTGTGCTATTCATTAATCCATCCCGATCTTTTTTCCTAACTTTCACCTTAGTACTTGACCCTCATTGTATATTTCGGATCCAATCCTGAGGGGGGGGGGGCTTTTGTTGAAACTGCTTAAAAGGATTCAATGGGTACAAAAGAAACATCAAAAAATACTCCTAAGCTCAATGCAATATAGTAACATCTAGAAACTTCGCGAGAGAGCTACGCGTCCAAGATTCGCGAGAGAGCTGTGCGACCGAGCTTTGCGACACAGCTACGCATCCGAACTATGCATGAGAAGATTTTGGATGCCTCTCCGCGGAGCACCCGCGTGGTGGATCTATGGGGCATACCTGCATGACCAATGTTTTTTCAGCCAGGCCCATCCGTGACTATTAATAGGACCCTTGGGGTCCCTATTTTCAGACTGAAAAAAGTGAAAGATTCTCTGAATCTCCCATTGCATGGATCTTTAGCCTAGAACTCTAAAATTGTCTCAAGTAGTTCCCTAAACTACAAAAGAAGGGATAATTAAAGGGGATGCTCATGTTTTTATGTTCTTCACATTCTCTTCAGTCCTCCTCCATACATACGCACTATACCTGCGCGGCACACCTGCGCACCAAACCTATGCAATAGGGCAACACAGGGTACCTACGTCACACACCTGCAAGAGGAACCTATGTGACCAGTTCAAATACCCTTTTATGTATTTCATGGTGGGGTATCTCTTTCCTTGGATCCCTTATTCTAAAGGTTCTAAGATGAAACCTCCCCCAAAACCTCTAAACTTCTCAGACCTTTGGGTAAGGAACATCATCATGTCTCCAATTTGGGTATGTATTTCCACAGTCAGAGGTTTCCCACATTTGTTTCACAATGGGGTTAAGATTCATGGGATGTTTTTGGGTTTGTATATTAGCAGTCACATTGAAATTTATCCCATAAACAATTTTGGGAAGTTCCAAGTTTGGAAGATGGTGGGATTCCGGCCTCACCCTTTTCAAAGAGGTGACCCGGGACCTGAGTTCTCTGGTAGGGATGGTACACTTCACACTTTCCATTCCATGTAAGTATAGGAGAAGTCTTCCTCCCCTACCAGAACCAATTTAAGGTCAGACATCCTAGTATAATCCCCTCACCTTCACCCCTTCTTCCTTACATTGGACCCTTGTCCAATTTAAATAGATCAGAGGGAAGGCTCGTCGCCCCACCCTCTTCCATGATCGATGCGACCTCTTCCATCAACATGGAGGAAAAATTTGGAAGTGTGAATGTCATTTTGGAATCTTTCACATCCTCATGTTTCTCACACCGAGCATGACTCACGTGGGCATAGAGATATGTGATGATTGCAACATGTGCACTAACACTCACTCAAAGAACTACGAGAACCCTGATTCCCGTTCAAACTAGGATACGTAGGAAGCCCTTTTAGGGCTCGAGATCACTGGATATCTTCCTCAAGAATCCAACCTTAATTATCCCAATTTCTGATTGGGTGTGAAATTTATAAGTTATTAGTATTTTCTCATACCCTAATTCCTATATTATGCATTCATATGAATACAAATTGTTATCTACAATGATAACTTTCACTAAGTATCTGAGATCAAATATTTATATTCTTATATTTTCCTAGGTTATAAAAAAAGTTTCTATAAAAAATATTTCTAATAAGGGTACTTGTAGAGAATAAATATGTGCAATAAATTGAATATATTTCATGAAATAATTTGATTCTGTACTTTTTATTGAAAGATCATATTCATTTATGGTCCTCCAAAATGTTTTTTTTGAAATGTATTGAATTTTCATCTAAAATTGTGGAATATTTATATAATAAATACAAGGGTTTCATTACTACCAATGGATGGTGGAGAGACCAAGAACCTAAATGAAGTGGAATGTTTAATTAATTTTTAATGTTTAGAGTTAGATATTAATGTTGAGTTGGATTCATTCCATGTGAATGAAGAATACGAGCTAATATAATTTTCATTAATATTAAAATAACATGACAAAAAGTTTGAATTCTAGTAAAAATAAAATTCTTTTAGTATAAAAAAGTTAAAATTTAGGCTGCTTTTCATGGGATTTTATCCAAAGGAAAAAATTTATTTTCTAAAATTTTCTTATTGGTAGTTACGCACAATACCATTTAGTTAATAATGAGCGTGGTTTATAATAATATTTTTCTCCTAGGGGAGATATATGTAAGGATTCCAATCCTTCATGGTGACACATAAGAAAAAAATCATATAAATAAAATAGTTGGTATAATGGGAAATCTGAATAAAGAGGTAGTATATTAATAGAAGAGAAATATAGTGGCATGAAGCTTGTTCCAAGACAATGCAAATGGATGTTTGATTCATTCATGTTGAATAATATTTTCATAATGAGACATTAAAATAAATTCTTCTTTTAAAACGTCTACACAGATGTTATTTTAAATACACTATTATTACCTAGGGATGATGTTCCTCAAGGAGGACAAATAAATATAAAGATTTAGAAACTAAAGTTTTATTTTTCAATATATTCGATATAAAATACCATGGGGAGACTAATAAAATCTTTTTAATTATTATTGAGAGAGATTTAAAATCCAGAAGATTTTTTTCTATCTCAAATGGAGTACATTGGGAAGATAATCAAGGGGTTTTCAATGTCTGGATGTAATCTAGTATCAATTCGTTTCCTCAGACACTTCAATTTGTCAAATAATAATGACCTAAAATGTAATAAGAGGGTAATTATATAAAGAGATATTTATTTACATTAGTGTAATGAATATTTTTGTATACCATGTTATATAATCATTTATAGAATTTATTTTCATTGTTGTTTGTGACATATTATATATCCAATCCTTTAAAAGAGCATCAGGAAGAAGTGTAATGGATATTCTTATATGTCAAATTATTAGAGGATACAAAAATTATTTTTGTGATAGATAATCTGTTATAGGGTATATAGATATATAATTTGGAGTTGATTTGGACACATTCAGGAGAATTATTGTTTTTATGCTCAAATATATAAGAATGACCATTATCTTTATGTTTTACTGGGATATCATTCACACTGAGGTGATTAATGTTGTAGGAGAATTCTTTCATTACTCTTTTATGCCATTTGGGATGAATTTAAATTTTATTGCTCTGCTTCTTAAGAATGAAAATGCACTAAATATTAAAGACTTCAGTCCTGTTTCCATTGGGAAATCCATTCCTAAGGTAATTAATAATATCATGGAAATTTTGATAGGTGAAGTTTCTAAAAATATTTCCTCTGCTAATCAGTTTGGTTTTGTACCTAGTAGAAATATTCAGAATTGTCTTTTTACTGCCTCAGAATGTACTAATATTATAAGAAGAAAAGTAAAAAATGAAAATATGGACCTGAAGATTTATATATAAAAGGCCTTTGACACAATAACATGGTACTTCATCTTCAATATTCTAAAAATTCATGGCTTCTCATGGAAATTTGTTGGCATGGTTTATTCCATCTTGAAAAGTGATAGCTTATCCATTCTTGTCAATGGATCCCCCAGGGGCTTCTTTCAATGCACTAGAGGATTCAGGAAAGGTGATCCTTTATCTATGCTTCTATTCTCTATGGCTAAGGATTATTTGAGAGTGTGTCTTCAATATATTGTCAACACTGGTTTATACCAAAGAATGACAGTAGGTACGATTTCCTTTGCTCCTTCACATATTTTCTATGCTGATGATATACTTCTGTTTTGTAAGGCTAATAGGAAAAATATTTCTTTCATCAAGAGTATCTTTTAACATTATGAAGACGTAGAAGGCCGGGTAATCAGTTGGAGTAAATCCATTTCTGTCTTTGGTGAAGAAATCTGAATCTTAAAGAAAAATAGGGTTTCTCGCAGGCTTGGTGTTAAAAGAGGTACACTTCCCTTTAATTATTTGGGGATTCCATTGTTTTGGGTAAGGGTGAAACATTTTCACTTAGAGAGTATTGCTTTGATAATTATCAATTAGTTGTCAATTTGGAAAGGGAATACCATGTATCAGGCTGGTATAGTTTGTCTTGTCAAATCTATTATCACTTCTATGTTTGTTTACTCTGTTTCTGTATATAGATAGCCAAGATCCCTTCTTAAGGATTTGAGTGGTATGATATATAATTTCATTTGTACTGGTTGAACTCATCATAGGAAACTTGTCATTGTTTCCTGGAAATATTTTATAAAACCATTAAATATGGGAGGGATGGGAATTAAGGATGTTGGAATATTTAATGACTCACTTCTTCAAAAATTCACTTGGCGACTTCTTTCCACACCTGATTTTTCTCACGAGTTTCTCGTTGGTAGATTACAAAACTGTCAGTGCATGTACTTAAAATCTTCAGTTTTTCCTTCATTCAGGAGCACATATTCTAACATCATGTCCCAATATATATGGTTAGTATGTCCTGGTTTTCATCTGAATTGTTGGAACATCCCACGGTTGTCCTCTCCAATTAAAGATTCTATTAATATCCCATATTATCTGAGAAACATGTCTATTTCTGAGCTGCAGGATAACATTGTTGGTTATGATAACATTCCTAGTAATATTCGTTTGAATATTACTAATTATGCTTATGTTGATAGTGATTTAATGATTTGGAAACCTACTTTTAAATGATATTTTTTCAGTTGGGAGTATTATAAGCTGTAGTGTGGTGTACCATCTGGAATTCCTTCATGGTGAAAGTTGTTCGCTGACCCTACATATTCCCCAATGATGCCATGTTGTGCTGGAAAATTTGGAAGCAGCGTGTACCTATTCAATCAGCTTTGGAGCTCACAGGTCTCATTATTTCTATAATATGTCATCTTTTCCATAAGGGTGATGAATCTCTATTGCATATTTTCATTCAGTTCACCTTTTCTGCTCGTTTATGGAATTATCTGCAAGAAACATTTCAATGCTTCCTTAATCTCAGCTCTATTGAATCGCTGCTCAGCTCATCATTTCAGATTGATAATAGTGAGCAAGTGAAATCCCTTTATAATTCTACTACTGTCTCGGTCTTCTCTTTTATCAGGAAGTCTCAGAACAATATTGTTTTCAACCATGGCAAGCCCTCTTATCAGGAATGTGTTATGGTGATTCATCACAGTATCAAACTTTCCTCGATGAATCAAACCGGGTCAATGAATAATGATGTATCTGTCTTTATTCTCTCTAGGTATCTTGGTGTTAGTGTTAGGGAAAGAAAGACAAAATTGATGAAGTACATTCGGTGGATTCAACCAATTTCTGATTTGCTGAAATTAAATGTGGATGGGTCAGCCTCTGGTGCACCGGGCTCTGCTCGGTGTGGTGGAGTCTTCAGGACCCATCAGGGATTTGTTAAATGTTGTTTCTTCCATTACATTGGGCATGCTCATTCGATTGAAGCATAATTGTGTGGAATGATCAAGACCACCAGGTACGCAGCTCGTTACAGTTGGCGTAGAGTATAGTTAGAGTCAGACTCGTCTATCACCGTGCAAATTTTGATGGATCGATCTCGAAATGCTCCATGGAGGATGTTGTCTGCCTGGATTTCTTGTCTTAGTATAACTGAATTTTTACACCTTGAGGTTTCTCATGATTATCGAGAAGCTAACCAGGTTTCTGATGCTCCCTCCAAAAGGGCTATTATGGAGGGTAGTTCCAGTTAGTCATTTGTTCTATCCAATTATTGTGACAGTCTGGTTAGGAATGATAGTGATGGTGTTCTCCACACACAAATTTGTATGGCTTCCCTTTTCTGAGTCATTATGTACTATTTATCCTTTTATATAATCGTTTATTGGGAGTAGTTTTCGGCTCATCTCTCGAACATTTTGGCTAAATTTTCAATAAAAATATGTTTATATACAATTTGTTTAATTAAAAATGAAAAATTTATAATTTTCATAATTTTATTTTTATAAAATGGAGTTCATTTTTTATTTCATCATGTAAAAATTATCATAGGGTGAATTTTTATATTATTCTGAAAAGGTTGAATTTTGGGTGAATAGTGAAAAATATTAATTTTGTAAATTCTATCACTCTTATTACATTTTCATAATACAATAATGATTTTAATTTTTATGACGTTGAGATGGTATGTGAGTATGATATACTCTATAATACCAAATTTATGATTGAAATAAAAGAGATACTGTATGGAGTATCTAATGATGTTCAATATCCTAGATGGGGTTGAATTGTACACTATAAAAAATTATTTTTCAACATTTAATGATGGTTATCTTTAATAAGGTTAAACAAGGTAATTCAAAAAACCTCTAGTTCTATACAATTTCTTGATTCTGGATATATGATTCCGAGAAAGTGATTCCGGAAAATATTGTTCTGGAAATGAAACATAATTAAAGTTTACAATGATGAAGATTCTACCTTAAAGCGTATAGAATATTACTAGATCAGAGTATAAGCATAAGGAATTATGAGATAGTTATACATTCCTCAACAACACAAATGCAGAGGAAAACATGTAACAAAATAAGTAACAAGTAGTAAATCTTTTAACTCAAAGAGATGGGTATCCAACAACCTTTGATAAAGTTCCCTTGATTTATACTTTCAAAAAATTATGCCTTATCCACACCAGGGTAAGCCCTCTATATGAAGATTGGAGTCTGTCTTGCTATCCCTACAAGCCCTCAAATTCAAGGTAGTCAGCACCTCTGTCGTCCTCAGCATGGAATCCCTAAACTTCAAGTTATTCAGCACCTCTGTCTTCCTATCCATGGAATCCCTCGATTTTACACAGCAACAATCAGAGTCACACAAAGCAAATCTAAACAATAAGTTCAGTACGCACAATGCAATGAAAGTATCTCTATAGAAATCACTTCAACAACATGTAATCTATGGAGTCATTGAAATTTTTTTAAGCTCTTTCAAATGATCTCCTATTATAAGCACATCTTCAACGGTCGGCTCCCTCTTCCAAAGGTCATATTTTCCCTTTAATTTCAGAGGGACCTGTACACATGTCACTCAAACAATGGTTTGTGAGTAACTGAAAGCATGACATTGTTTTAAAACAAAAATAGAGTGTAAGAAAAAATATAGTTACATACCTAAAATCCAATATTCGGAATGTAAGAAAATGAAATTTTGGAGTCTAACCAAAAATGAATTTGAAGTATATAATACAAGGATATTCAGATTTTGTTTTCTAGGAATTCGGAACCTGAACTCTATAGAATTCTAGAGTTGGAATTTCAAGGAAATTCGGAATCTGGATTCAAAAGAATTCAGAACCAGAACATAAAAAGTTCAGAGTTAGAGTTCATGAAAATTGGGAGTCAGAACTCATAATAGTTCGGATTCTGTATTCAGAAAACTCGGAGTCAGAACTCAGAAGAGTTCGTAACCAGAATTCTTATTCAGAATTCAGAGTCAGAATTCAGAAGAGTTCATAACTAGAATTCGTATTCAGAATTCAGAGTCTGAACTCAGAAGTGTTCGTAACAAGAATTTGTATTCAGAATTTGGATTAATAACTCAAAAGAGTTCGTAACCAGAATTCTGATAATTTAGGTACTAAAATAGAATGTATCATATCTAGGTATTTATACGATTACAAGGTTTTGGTTACAAACCATATTTTACAGTTAGAAAAATTATGATATGAACAATAAATGCATGGTAAGGATAAATTTCCTTAGGAAAGGATCTTTTCCCTTATAGAAGTAAAACACATGGTAAATTGAGATTTTCATTAAGATAAGGTGTTTGTGATTTTCAAAATAGGAAGTAATGGTAAAGTCATAAGGAAACCTTAATGACTTAATGATCTCCCCGAAGTATGAAGGAATGGAAAAGTCATAAGTAAAACCTTATTGACTAAACAATCTCCCCCCTTTTGGAAATCACAAACATCCTTACGAAAAAGAATTTAAGGACTTAGAAAACATTTTCTAGATCTTGAAAGAAAACATATCTCCCATTTCACATTAGAAAAGATGAATATAACTAACTCCCCCTTAGGCTTTGGAACACTTAGGACTGTATTCTAGATTTTTGGAATGAGATTTTTCATTATCTTGAGTATAGAAATATCTGTAATGAAAACTCCCCCTTATATAAACTCCCCCTTACTTAGGGATAATTATTATTTACACAGAATTATTTTTCCTTTCTACCCCTTGGTGTTTTTCAAAAATAATTTAAGGGAATGGAAAAGAAATTATCATACCTGAAATATTAGTACAAATCATGCAAACAGAAGTGAGAAACCAAAATTTCATTAAGATTGGAAGAATTTGTACAAGGGGAAAAAACAAAAAAAGATCGGATTTATTTTCCTTCCTTTTCCATGGGTATGAATTTCTTCACAATGGGTTTCATCTTTATTACCTCCTTGTGAACTTCCTCTGCTTGCTTCTCTAAGGATTTGATCCCATCATCCTGAGCCTTCAGAGCCTCTGCCTGAGCCTTCAACAACTCATCTTTCTTTACTAGATTCTCTTCAATCTCGATCTGGAGATCCCTTTCTCTCTTCCAACTTTGAGCAACAGAGTAAAACTTCCCATTCAAATCCTCAACCTCCTGAATCTGAGTATTCTACTCAAGATTTAGATTTCCCTCAAAGCTATTTGTGAGATCCTTGATTTTTCTATCTATTGTATCAAAATATTCCTTAACATCATCTTGGAACTCATCAAGCTCTCTCAAATCTACAACTATATTCTTTGACCAGCTGACCACTTTCTTACAAGATTTTTTGTGGGCATCGTAGTTGATAAGGAAGTTCTGGTAATCAGCCTCAATCATTACACACCTATCCATCACCATGGATACATAATCTGATTTTTTATTCAAACTATGTTGTAGAATATAACATCTAGAGTCAATGGTTGGAATGATTGGAATGGTGTCAACAAGATTCTTCTGGGATTGAATGAAAAAATCATGTCCTTGAGCTGATGATTCTGAATCTGACACTTTTCATGGTGATGGTTCTTCCTCTAGTTAGAAAAGCTTCATCTTAGAAGATCCACCAGCATGCTTCTTCCTTAATGAAAATTTGCTAGGTGTATCAACAACCACATGTTTTCCCTTATTGGTTCTCATAACAGCTTCTTCATCTGGAGACTCATGTTCACTGTCAGACTGGTGAAAAATTCTATCTTCATTCAAACTTCTCCTTCTCCGCTCCATCCTCTTCATCCTCTGGGTGTATAAATGGATGATTATATCTCTCTTCCTTAGACAATTTATTAACCTCTTCTTCACCCTTCTCATCTTCACCTTCCTTATCCTTTCTAAAAGTTGGGAGCTTTGAAGACTCTGCTTCAAAAGTTTGGATTGATAGCTTCTCGGAAGGGGTTTCCTTTTTATTATAATATTCAAATTGATTAATAATATATTTAGTGCCACCACTACTTTCTTCTTTTTCCACTTCTTCGACAACTTCCTTTTCTTCAACAACCTTCTCTTAGGATTTTTCGGAGTCACAATCTTCTTCCATGGAGTCTCAGGTAAGGGTTCTTACAAGAAACATTTTGGTACAGGGATAGTCTCAGATTCCATTTCAGTATCCCTCAGAAGTGATTGACAAATTTTAGCCTCAGACAACTTTTCCTTTAACTTCTTTTCCTTACCTTGCTTCCCAAGCTCATCAGCTGCCTCATCTTTTAATGCTTTGGCCTCTGTAGGATCCAATCCAAGTTGTGGCTCTCCTTCCTTCTGATTATTTTTGTCTTCCCACTACTTTGTTTCAACCTCATCTTGATAGGAATTCTACTTCCTGGGCTTTGGAGGTGCGGATTGAGTTGCTCTAGCTTCTAAGATTTTTTCTTCTTTAACAACTTCCTTAATCTTCCTCTTCTTTCCTCCTTTTTTGATGGTTCAGGAACCTCTTGTTCCTTCAGAAGAGCTTCAGCCTCTTCCTCTGGTAAGTAATATAATTCACTTATATCCTTAGGGAAACCAACTTTCATCCTCTAAAGAGTATCATCACTGATTAGCATAACTTTTCAATTCCTCTACTTTGAACTACTAGGGATTTTGAAGGACTCCATGCACCGAACAATAAGTTTGGAAAGAATTGTCAGGTATATAATAATCTGAGCTTTCAAGTTCCCTTTCTTGATATTATCTATTGTAATGAGAATATTCTTCATCAGATTGATATTTTATAGATTTACGAAAAAATCCAAAATATGCATATCAATCTTCTTCAGCGGGTCTTTGTAACCCTTCCTCGGAATGATAATCCCTTGAACCCACAACTCACGGATCTGATTATTTGTAGACAAATGAGCAATCTTTGTAGTCTTGACATCTGAAAGTCCAAAACCCACCGTAGCCTTCACCTTTAGAAACCATTATTGAACATCTGGCATCTTGTGGGAACAGAACTCGACATCCCCTTCATAAGACATCCCCACCAAGCTAGCAGCCTTGGTGTGTGAAAGGGCATAGGTTTTTCCATAAATCTTGAATGAAAACTTATTTATCCCTTCTTCCTTAAAGAAACTGACCAACTCACAGAACTGAATAATTAGATCCAGATAAACCAAGTCTCGAGCTCTTGGCTTCGAAATAGAAACACATTCCCATCCATTAAGCTTGATGTTCTTGGAGATAATAGATTCATACTTTTTTAAGAAATTCAGATGCACCAACCATTCTCTATATACATTCCACTCCGCAATCAGCATGACAAAAGACATCTCTTAAGAATAAACTTCACCAGACATTCGGATTAGAGAAAGACTTGAGAGGTTCGAAACGGGATTTTGAAAGAGGGGCAGAGCTTCGGCATGCAAAGGCTTGAAAAAGATGTGGGAAAACTCTTAGGTGGTCCTTTATATAGGCGTTTTATATGACGATTCAACTTCTAAAATCAATCCAATGGCTGTGAAATATTTTGATCAGATCTGATGGTTGAAATGATAGCCGCAGGGAAAAAAAATTGGTAGGATCCGATCTTTTGAGGTTTGTAAAGGAAACATTCGGATTTAAGGAAACTAGAATATGAGAAATTTTAAAAACACAAAATAAAATACCAGCCAGTAAAAGGTGATTACGAAAAATCAAGAAAGAATCATACCTTCCGGATTTCTAGGAAAATTATTCGTACTAGGTAATATTCTTCTTGAAGAACATTAGATTAAAAAACTACGAAAACCTTCATTAAAAAAAATTGGAGTAAAAAAATCATTAATATGAAAATTTAAAGTACAAAAAACATCATTACGAAAAGTTCATGTACAAAAATATTAATTAAGAAAAATTTCATGTACGAAAATATTCATTACGAAAATATCAAGTATGAAAATATTCATTACGAAGAATTTCGAGTACGAAAATATTCATTACGAAACATTTCAAGTACAAAAATCTTCATTACAAAAAATTTCAAGTACGAAAAATTTTGTTTCAAAAGATTTGAGATAAGGGGAAAAAATGAATACGAAAATTTTCATTATGAAAAGTTTGAAAAGATGACTACGAAAATTTTCAGTACCAGAAATTTGAAAAACTATCAAACAAATTTAACAACCCTATGAAAATGAGTTAATTATTGTAAGGAGACTGGTTCAACAGGATGTTAATGAGGAATATTGACTTATGGTTTTCATTCCTATCTTCTGTTTAATGTATTCAAATATATCAGAGGGTAATGATTTTGTGAAAATATTACCAAGTTGATCTTGTGTTCTGATAAATTGAAGAATGATCTCTCCTTTTTGTGTGTAATCCCTAAGAAAGTGATGCATAATATATATGTTCTCTTCATGAGAGTGATGTGTATGGTCTTTACTAAGGGAAATGACACTTGTATTATGACACAAAATATTTTTTTTGGTAAAACTCATACCATAGTTTGTGAGTGTGTGCTGCATCCATAACACTTGACCACAATATCATCAAGCGGCTACATATTCATCTTCAGCAGTCGAAAGTGATACTAAGTGTTGCTTCTTTCATGACCAAGAAACTAATGAATCTCTTAAGAAATGACAGGTTCCATATGTACTTTTTCTATCCATTCTAAATCCACCAAAGTCATCATCTGAAAAATATTTCAAAACAAAATAATTTCCAGAAGTATAAAAGAGTCATAAATCTATGGTTCCTTTTAAGTAGCAAAAAATTATTTTCACTGCCTTTAAATGAGATTACTTAGGATTGGGTTGATATCTTTCACATAAGCATACTGAAAACATTATTTCTGGATGACTAGATTTCAAGTAAAGTAAACTTCCTATCATACCTCTAAAAGATGTTTGATCTACTAGTTTCCCAGTTTTATAAAGATCAAGTGTGTTTGTGATTCCAATGGGAGTACTTATACTCATAGTGTTGTCATATCCATACTTTTTGAGAAGATATTTAATATAAATATATTGGGATATATAGATTCATTTTGGTTTTTGAGAGATTTGAAAACCAAGAAAAAATGTTAACTCACCCATCATACTCATTTCAAAATCAGATTTCATTAGATCCGAAAGGGAATTAGATAAATATTGCTGATTTGAACCAAATATAATTTCATCAAAAAAGACTTGAACAATCAAAACATTTTTATTATCTTTATTTTTAAAAAGGGATGAATCTTTATTTCCCTTGGCATAGTTATTTTGAAGAAAAAATCATGTAATTCAATCATACCAGTCTCAAGGGCCTTGATTAAGTCCATATAATGATTTGTTAAGTCTAAAAACAAGATCAAGATGTTTAGTATCCTCAAAACCAGGAGGTTGTTTAACAAAAACTTCCTCTTGAAAATAACCATTAATGAATGCACATTTCACATCCATTTGAAAGTGTTTGAAATTGAATAATGCTGCAAAGGTAGGTAAAATACGAAATGATTCAGGTCTAGATACTAGAGTATAGGTTTCTTCATAATATATTCCTTCCAGTTGATTATAGCCTTTAGCAACTAATCTAGCTTTATTTCTTACAATGATTCCATTTTCATCACACTTATTTTTGAATACCCATTTCACTCCAATAATATATGTTTCTTTAGGTCCTTCAACCAAGGTCCATACTTTATTCTTTTCGAATTCATTTAGTTCATCTCGTGTGGCTTTAATCCAATCATCATCACCTAAATCATCATCATTTATTTTTGGTTCTAATTTGGAAAGGAATGCTAGATTTTATACTTCTTTTCTTAAGGAGTTTCTAGTCCTTATAGGTTGATTGACATCTCTAATGATACTATCACAGGGATGATTCTTCAGAAAAAACTGATTTGGATTTTGTAAAACCTGTTCATCAACATAGGGTTGGAAATCTTTTGGGGTAAATGTTTTAGAAGTATCTTCTAGGAAATTTTCCTTATCAGAATGATATTCTATAAAATTTTGATAATTAGTTTTTGAAAACACATCTGAGGATGTAGGTTGGGGTTGTTTAAGAACAAAAGGGTCAGATTCATCAAATTTCACATGTACTATCTCTTCAACAGTACAAGTGTTTTTATTGATAACTCTATAAGCCTTAGAAGTTGTGGAGTAGCCTAAGAAAATTCCTTCATCAGATTTGGGTGAGAATTTATTTACATTATCTTTAGTATTCAGAATGAATAACATGAATCCAAAAACTTTATAGTAGGAAAGACTAGGTTTTCTACCATTCCATAACTCATAATGAATTTTATTAAAAAAAGGTCTAATAAAAACTCGATTTATAGTATAACAAGCAGTACTTATAGCTTCAGCCCAAAAATTTTTGGCTACAGAATACTCACTCAACAAGGTTCTAGTTATTTCTTGAAGAATTCTATTTCTTCTCTAAATAAGACCATTTTTTTAGGTGTTCTGGGTGCTTAGAAGTTATGAGTAATTCCTTTTCTACTACAAAAAGATTCAAAATCAGAATTTTGAAATTCTCTACCATGATCACTATGAATATTTTTCAATGGAAGGATTTTCTCATTCTTATCTTGGGATCTAAAACTTTTGAAAAATAAAAATCTTCATACTTCTTTGCTATAAAATATAGCCACGTAAATCTAGTGTAATCATGAACTAATAAAAATACATAATACTTGCCTCTAATGCTTCTAGTTTGTGTAGGACCAAAGAGATCCATATGCACTAACTGTAATTAATCAGTAGTTGATACTTCACCAAATTATTTAAAAATCGATCTATGTTTCTTTCCATATTGACAAGGGTTACAAACTTTTGAAGAATAAAATCTATGCTCCAGTAGATCCGTAACTAATCTTTTCTTAGTAAGTTTCCATAAGTTCCTAAAGTTTCAGTGTCCTAACCTTCTAGGACATCATCAAGAATGATCCTCCATCACAATAAAGCAAGGTAGATCTTCACTCTTATGGTCTTTTAAGTTTAGTGTGTATACATTTTCTTACCTATGGGCAAAATGAATAAACTCTTCCTTGTAATTGTGTACTAAGCATTTGTCATTCCTAATATTCACAAGGTAACTTCATCACATAATTGGCTTATGCTAATACGGTTGTGCTTAAGACCCTTAACAAATAAAACATTTGAAATCAATGTTTTTACAAGAAGAACGATGTTACCTAGACTAATAATTCCTCCCTGAGCATTATCTATGAAAGTAAATTTTCCTCCTTTCATATTGATAATCTTCTCAAAATAGTTTTTGTTACCAGTCATATGCCGGGAACATACACTATCCATATACCATGTATTTCTGTTGATACTTTCTCTATTTTCCTAAAAAAAAATTAGGTTTTTAGAATCCAAACATTATTGGATCCAGAAATCTCAAAAAGAAAAATTTTAGGTACCCACATATTTTTAGAAAAATAGGCTTTATGAAATCCAAAAGACTGAGTTTTGTTTAAGGAATTATTTTTGACTAGTGTCCCCCATACTGATACGTAGTACAGAATGGAGCACTTTGAGGAACAAAATAATTTTTACTAATAATCGGTTTAGAACCAGTATAACCAAAACCAGAACTATTCCTTAGAGGTCGGATTTGAGAATACGTTTTATCAAAATTTTCATTAACTAAGGTAATGTTTTACAAACACTTCCTCAGGGAAAAAATTTCAGATTTTAGTTTGATAACCAAGTTCATGTCTTCTATAACATTTTATTTTGAACTATAGTTAGGCTAGAAAACATTTTTCTTAGAAATTACGTTTTCTAGATCATTAGAAAGTTTATACTTCTCAGAATTTACATTCGGAAGATTTTTTGAAATACTTTCAAAATAAACATTTTTCTTATCAAGATCTTTAGAAAGATCTGATATTTCCTTAGTAAGAATTGTATTCTTAGATTTTTCCTCATCAAATTTTTAATAAGTTTTGAGTTCTCAATCTCAATGAGTTCTCCAAACCTAGAAACTTCATCATAGGTTGGTAAAATATTATCTTCATCCTAAGTAGATTCTTTATCAGAAGAGTTATAATATTTATCATTAATATAATTTTCATTTAAAGATAAATTTGTCATTGATTCATCATTGTGTAACTTTTCCATTAAACAATGATTTTCAATAGGTATTATGGCTATTAGACCAAGATTCTTCTGTCCAGAAGATTCTTAATATGAAGATTCATTTGAAGAGTCACCACCACTGGCACTCAAGGTGTAATGAGATTTCCATACTTTCTTAGTTTTAGCCTTGTAATACTTCTTTATATTTCTCTCAGAATGCTTTTCCTTTTTTTATTTTCTCTTAAGAATAGGACAATCAGGTCTTATGTGTCCAACTCTCTTGTATTCATAACATGTGACTTCTGAATCTTTCATGTCTTTCCCTTCTTTATTCTTGTATCTTGATTTATGGTTCTTTTGTCCAAAAACCTTGTTCATCCTTCGAGAAAGATTTTCTAACTCATTCTGTGAGGATTAAATTCCTCTAAATTTGGATTGAATAATAATATTCTTAGATTTGGATCTAGTAACTCTCTCAGGAGTCTTAGCTTATAGATGATTTGAAGTTGTAGTAAAAGAAACATTGCCATTCCCATTATTATTCTTAATGTTATCACCATCTCTCTTCATTCTAGTCTCATGTGGAAGAAGAGTTCCAAATATCTCATCAAGAGAAATCTGAGTAACCTTTTTGTTTTCATCAATATCAGTCCCCTTGGATTCCCATTCATTTGGAATGATGTCTATGATCTTATCAACAAGAGATTCATCATCTAATACTTTCTCACCGATGGATCGTAAACTATTCACAATATCCAGGAATCTTTGTTGCACCTTACATATGGTCTCCCCATAAGGAAAGAAGAAACCATGATATTCAGCTCTGAGCATAGCTCTTCTAGTTTCAATAACTTTGGAAGTTCCAAAGTGTGTAACTTCACGTTTCTTCCAAATATAATTTTCTACTTCATAAGATGAAATTTCTCTATATATATTTCTAGTCATGGAGCAAAGAAATGTTTTGTGAACCTTATAATTCAGTTGGTATTCATGCTTTTCTTGATTGGTGAAGTTACTAACTTCCTTGTCAGGAATTTTATATCCTCTAGTAAGAATTACAAAATTATCAACACCAGTATTGATAATGAATGTCTTCATGCAATATCTCCAATAATCATAATCATTTCCATCAAAAATAGGTGGTCTAGTTGGATTGAGATTTTCTATGGAACCAACATTGATTACTTCTATCTTATTGAAAAAAATCCACACAAACTTGTTAGTAATAAAATTTTGCAAACAAGGAAAATATTCATAAGAAAAGAAAATATAGGAAAATAGTATCTCTAAGAAAAAATGAATCTGAACTATATGAGTCTGAAAAAACTGATTCCGGAAATGAATGAGATGAATTCCCTTTTGAATCTATTCGTGAGATTAATTCAGATTGAACCAATCCTATGATACCAATTATTGATATGGTATGTGAGTATGATATACTCTGTAATACAAAATATAGGATCAAAATAATAGAGATACTGTATGGAGTATCTAATGATGCTCAATATAAAAGGGGGGGGGGATGAATTGTACACTTTAAATAATCTTTTGGAACTTTTAAATATGGTTATGTTTAAGAAGGTTAAACAAGGTAATTCTCAAAACCTCTAGTTCTACACACTTCCTTGATTCCGGAAATATGATTCCGAGAAAGTGATTCTGGAAAAGATGGTTCCAGAAATGAATCTTAATGAAAGTTTACAATGATAAAAATTCTTCCATAAAGTGTATAGAATCTAACTAGATCAATGTATAAGTATAAGGATGTATGATATAGTTATACTTTCCTCAACAATACAAATGACGCAGAAAACTTGTAACAAAACAAGTAAAAAGTAGTAAATCTTTTAACCCAAAGAGAAGGGTATCCAACAACCATGGATAATGGTCCATTGATTTATACATTCAATAACTTTTTTCCTACCCACACTAGGGTAATCCCTCAACATGAAGATTATAGTCTGTCTTGCTATCCCCAAAATCCCTCAACGTCAAGGAAGATGTTACCGATATCTTTCCTGGTAAGGATGTCCTCAACTTCAAGTTAGTCGGCACCTCTATCTTCTTATCCCCTGAATCCCTCGATTGTACAGAGTAATAATCAGAGTCATAAAAAGAAAATCTCAACAAGAATTTTAGTATGCACAAAGAAATGAAAGACTCTCTCTAGAAATCACTTCAATAGCATGTAATCTCTAGGGTCATTGAACAATTTTTAAGCTCTTTAAAATGAGCTCCAATTTATAGGCACGACTTCAATGGTTGGCTCCATCTTCCAACAGTCATATTTTCCCTTGAATTTCGGAGGGACCTGTACACGTGTCACTCAAACAATGGTTAGTGAGCAACTGAAAGCATGACATCATTTTATAATAAAAACCAGTGTAAGAAAAAATATGGTTACATAACTAAAATAAAATATTTGAATGTAATAAAATGAAAGTTTAGAGTCTAACCGAAAATGACTTCGGAGTCTATAATATAAGAATATTAGTATTCTGTTTTCTAGGAATTTAGAACCTGAAATCTATAGAATTGTGGAGTCAGAATTTCAAGGAAATTTAGAATCTGGATTCACAAGAATTCAGAACCATAATTTAAAAAGATTGGAGTCAGAGTTCATGAGAATTTGGAGTCAGAACTCATAAGAGTTCGGAGTCTGTATTCAGAGAACTCAGAGTCAGAAATTAGAAGAGTTCATAACCAAAATTAGTATTCAAAATTTAGAGTTAGAATTCAGAAGAGTTCGAAACTAGAATTCATATTCAGAATTCGGATTCGGAACTCATAAGATTTCATAACCAGAATTCATATTCAGAATTTAGAGTCAGATATCAGAAGTGTTCGTAACCAGAATTCTGAGAACTCGGATCCTAAAATAGAATGCTTCATATCTAGGTATTTATAGAATTCCGAGGTTTTGGTTACAAACCGAATTTTACACCTAGAGAAATTATGATATGAACAATAAAAACATGGAAAGGATAAATTTCCTTGGGAAAAGAAATTTTTTCCTTATAGAAGTAAAACACATGGTAAAAAGAGATTTTCTTTGAGATAAGGTGTTTGTGATTTTCAAAACAAAAAGGAATGGTAAAGTCATAAGGAAACCTTAATGACTCAACGATCTCCCCCAAGTATGAAGGAATGGAAAATTCATAAGGAAAACCTTATTGAATCAACATATGAAAACTATTATATATACAAAATATATACCTATAAAGTAAAATAATAAATTTGAATTTATAAATCCCATTTTTAACAACTTGAAATAATATTTTACTTTATTAAAAAATATTTTCAGTCTATTTACATTACCATTGTTCTCACAAGGAGGAAATCATATTTTAATTATTTTTAAAGAAACATAACAATTATATGGTAAATAATAAACCAACAAATTTCATATATATAAGAAAAATTGATAATGTTATCTTAATCCAAATTTTTAAGCACAACAATACACTTTTTCTAAAAATAGTTTTTACACAATATGTACCCTAATATTAAAATAAATGTGTATCACCCATATAAATTTTATATATAAAAATTTATTTGATACTATTAATCATTTTTGTGACATGGATATATTTTATATTTATTTCCTTTAAAATAAACTGGAGGTATATGATAACTTTATTTATAAGAAACCCCAAGTTTATATGAACTGTGATATAATAGTCCTTTACAAACTAAACATTAAATCGGATGTTATGAATATTAATAAACAAATAATAAAAAATATGTATACTAGGTTTAAATACTTAATATTCATTTATTTTCTTATAGGAAATAAGTATTAAATTTTTAAAATGTAATTTTATGCTTTAAAATATGTTTTATTCAAAAAAGGTTTTAATTTCATTTTGTGTGTATAAATTATTATTATTTTACAACATTTTTATAAATATTATTTTACTAAATTAAATAAATTTCTATATAATTATTTCAATTCTTTCTCATGGTGAATTTTTTTTATTTTCCATAAAATATTTGTTTTTCTGTTAACAGTGAAAATGTTCGTTTTTTCTAAAATTGTGATTTGATTTCCTTAAATCAAGTAATATGAATATTAAAAAAAATTGAAGTAAATTAATCATCCTTTATTTATATTTAATATAATTAATTATATAAGACTCAACATTATACTTTATTTTGGTATAAGTTTATTTTTAGGCCTAAAAACACATATTTCTAAAAAGTTGTATTTTATGCCAGGAATGTGTTATTATCTAAATAAATTAAATTAATCTAAATGGATTATTTATTTTAATGAAAATTTTATATTATAAAAACATTAAAATATTATAAAATTCATTTAATGGGGTTTTAAAGGCAATAAATGGAAGTAAATTCATTTTTATGCCAAAAATGAATATTCTTAAAACTTTCTTTTATTGTGTTTCACCCACTTATTGTAAAATTAATTTCCTCCACTTATAGAAATTAAACATGATAAAATGGTTTCAATAATTTGAATCATAATAATTATTATAAGTAACATGTTCAACTTATTTTTTCATAATAGATAGTAAAAACAGTAAAATTTTGTTGTCATGGTTATGGTTAACAAGAGTTTACTTGTGGGTCAAACTGAAAGGTACATGTATGAATTACATATAAACATGGGAAAATATTATTTTGAATATATTTAAACATTAAATTATCTTATCATTTTTTTACTTTCAATTTTTTCACTTTCTCAAGAAATTGACTTTATATTATTTAAATCTTTTTTGTAATTCCACATGTATCCCTCCACTCACTTATAGAAGAGGAGCACTTATCATCCATTATTAATATAATTTGAAAATTATGTCTCAATCAATAACTACTCCAATCCTTACTAGATTCATTAAATTCATCCTTGATCCCAAGGCCTTTTTTAAAGACCAAACATTCAAGGACTGAAGTGTAAAAAAATGGAGGTCTCCAAAAGAAGTGGTATAAATCTTAACTAAGATATTTCAATTTTATTTCCTTTTAAAATTTATTTAGGAATATTATATAAATAAAATTATTATAAATCCAGTATCATTATGATAATTATATATTATTATTATTATGGTACAACCATTTCACATCCCTTCCCCATCAAATGGGAAATGACAGTATCACTCTTACGTACATGTGGCATACTGCCTCTAGGAAGTGATTTCATTCATTTTCCATCCCTATATTTCATGGTTAGTTTTTATGATAAATTTAATTTTTATATATAAATGCTATTTATGGTATCATAATAATTCTTTAATGGATAATTATTAATTACTACTATTTTTTTCTATCCATTGAGAATTGTTAAATATCACTCATACGTAAGGAAATACTACCATTTCTAAAAAATGATGTAATTCATTTGTCATGAACTACTTATATAAATGGTAATAAAAGTGTACATAATGATTAAATATTATACTTATTACATTATTATAATTTTTTATATTATTTAATCATGATCAATGTTAAATTAATATAACCGGTGAACAGAAATTTGTATGCAAAATGAAATAATTAACACATAGAAACAACGATTTTAATAAAGAATTATTAATAAATTGGTATTGAAATGTTAAAATTGGACCATATATGGTATTATAGCTATTAATATGGATCATCTATATAATTTAAAAAAATTAATTCATTATATAAGAGTTTATAGTTCATATAAACAAAGTCATACATGTGGTAAACAATTTACGTTACAATATCACTTTTTACCATAATTTTTTTGATTAAATTTAAAATGATGAAATTATATTATATATATAAATAGGAAATGTAATTTATATTCTTAAAATATATTTATTTCTAGATATTAGATGTTTCCCTTTCATTTTCATCTCTTTAAGTACTAAAGATAATAACAGATATATTTAAGAAAAACTGACTTTATTTCTCTCTTCAGTCGGGTATCTGTTCCATTCATATCCATATATTATTTAAAATGTTTTAAATAGTCTTTTAAACCATTTCTAATTTATTATATAAATTAATTATTATCCATATTTTATATTCTATAAAAATTTATAAATGTAATCTGCTTATTATTTTATGAATGAGGCACTTTTGTCTTTTTACCGAAAATGTATAAGGAATATCTATTTTTATGTAAAACACATGAACGTATTTTACCATCATAATGAAATATCATTTAATTTATGATTCCATTATAATATTCTATTATTTTTTGAAATAAAAATTTTTTCCTTTATATTTTGGAAATTTTATATTTTTAATAAGTTATTTCACAATGAAATGGGTGTTTTCACCATGAAATATTCCAATGATATTTTAAATTATTTTTATATATAACAACATTCATTGATGTTTCTGGTTATTTAGTTTGGATATGATTCAATGTTACCATATTTTTTTATTTCTTTTTATGTTTTATTATTATGATGAATAAATATTTATGAAAACCATTTTCATTTCCATTAGTAAAGCTATGTTGAAATGTTAAATGTTTTTATGATTTTATAAAATATATATAAACGTATAATTATTATTTAATGGGTTGGTATGTTATATCACTATAATTAATAGGGTGAGGATAGATTTTTTATGAGGTCAAATGGTTCATGGGAGGCTAACTCATTCTCAAAATATGCTACATGGGTGGTTATCCCAATCTCAAAAACAGTACAATGGAGGTTATCCCAAGCAAAACGTAGGTACATGGGTGGTATTCCAAAGCTTAACATGTGGTTAATTTCTTGTGGGGTATCCTTGATATAATATTTCTTTGATTTGGATTAGTCCACACTTTATACGGCTTCATTATGAGATGATATTTTTCCAATTATATGCATTCATTGATCATCTTGTTTTCATCCTTTGTGATTATTGTATTGAAAATGATGAATCTCTATTTTATGATTCATGATTATGATCTATGAATTGTTGGGAATGATTTTCAAATGCTATTCAATCGTACCCTTTTTATCTTGTTATTAATAAAATTTATTATTGATTAATATATCCATTTTTACACTTACTAAACATCTGATCTCACCCATTACTGTGTTTTATTTCACCCAGGTTATAAAGAACCATTTTAAGTATGATATGTATAATAAGTGTGATAGTGCTGAAGAACCTAGTTTTAGATTATTTAGAACTTTTGTACTAGTTTTTTTATGTATTTATGTTTTCAAATAAATTAAACCATTATGGTTTGGGTGTGCATCATAATTATATATATTGAATTTTCATCTAATAATATGTAATACATATGTATACAATATTTGGATTGCCTCGGTTTTTATTATAGAAATGTGTTGTTACTTTTGGATACTTGGATGAGAAATATTTAGTATACGACCTTAGGATATACCAAATTATAAGATATCAACCTATGGTATGGTTGATAGAGGAGTGATTTTTTACAAGTAAATATATCACTTTCTCGTATATGAAAGTGGATGCAGATATGGCACATATACACCTTACAGGAAGAAATAGGAAATGGGGAATATTGGGTAGTAACTCAACTATACCTGGTTAATAATGAGTAGGACTAATAATATAAACCATTGTACAAAATCTTGGGGTATAATCATGGGTTAACTCAAATTTAATTATACATGTCTTTTTATTTTATTCAATGAATATAAATAGAATAATTTTTTCTAAAATAGAATGTGATAGATATTGAAATGGTTTTCCTCCCATGAAATTAAAATTTAGCTGAGAGGAATTTTTTTCTATGATTACATAAATTTCTCAAGACATGATTCATAGTTGGATTCTAAATGAGCAAAGGATAGAAAAATATTTCATTGGTCTTTTACAAGGAAACATCCCCCAACTAATAGTGGGTCTACCAATCCACTAATTTCTATCAAATAGATCAGTTCCACTAATAATACATTTTTTATTCTCTAGTATTTGATGCATGAAAATGTTATTTTATATGTTTATCACTTATAAGGTGTGAAAGATCAATAATAGACACTTCTCAACAATAATCAGCTGTGGGGAGGAATTTACTCCATTAAGTGGGACATGTTTAGGTGGTTATTTTTCAATATGTACATTCCTCGTAATCTTATTATGATAATAGAGAATTAATTCCTTGAAATAATGTAAGATAATAATAAATCCATTAGTTACAATGAAAAAAAATTTACAAGACTTAAAAGGAATTATTCTAGTATTATTATTGACCAAAACATTATGATTGATTAATAATTTCATATCCAAAAGTCATGTATTTGAATAAAATTAACCAGAATAGAATTTAGTATCTATTAAAGAATAATTTTATGTTCTATTAAGCTATAATTAGATATTGGAGTCACTCATAAAACTCATGGTTTTGATAAGAAATGAAACAAGAAATTTAAAAGAATTTAGAATACCGAAAACCATATAGGATAAAAGATGAGTATTAATTTATAATAGATGTGTTTGAATAAACATATAATAAATTCTCTTAATGTGAATATTAAATTCAATTAGTGTGGAAATGAAGGTCGTCAGAAAATATAATGTTGAATTAATGGGAAGTTGTTATATAGTGATATAAATAGTAAAATATCTATACAAATTGCACTATCTACACTCCAATTTTCATATATAAGGAGTATATGTACTATGCTATCTATATTCCAAATATGAGGGTTATGATAATTGATTTCAATAACCTCTAAATCCTAGATACAAAGACAATTCTCATGTGATCACTATTTCCTACATGGGGTGAAATAACAATGTTGTGAAAGGTACACTTATCATACACTCTATAAATATTAATTTATTATTTGATTTTATTTCATCCTTTTCTTTTGTATCTAAATAACTTTTTAATGGAATCAAATTACCACCTTAATGATTAGATTTTGAATTACCAGTATAAACTTTTAATGGTATGATGATCTCATCTTAATTCTATAATTCTTCCCTAATTTATGTTTTTGGGAATGTGCTTCCTAAAATATTGTTACTCCCCCTCATGTTGAATTTGATGATATTTTTGGAATGTATTAGATTTATATATAGAGATCCCATATTTATTTCCAAGTAAGGGAAGTTACATTTGGCATTCCTAACAAACCAATGAATGTTTATATCCAATAATGTAAATATGATCTTCTAATTTAAATTATGTTTATTTTATGGGCCACGATTCCTATTCAAAAGTGGAATTCTTCTTATATGGTTATAGAGAAAATAAACATCGAATATAATCCTTTATTACTGAAGATTGTTCAAGTATTTATATAATATTTTCCTATTATTGTTCTAAATCATGATGTGATGTTTTTAATAAAACTCAGAACCAACACAATAGGTATTTCAAATATCTATATAGAATGTCCCCAATTTTTTTTCAATAATTGAATATGAAACTCCAAGAGAATCACGATAAGGGATTATTTCATCCATCTGTGCCACCATGGGGTGAACATATTCTTTCTATTAAGAAGAAAGACAGACTAATGAGACTCTACAATGATTGTTGGGAACTTAACAATATCATGATGCAAAATACGTATCAGATACCCATTATTGAGGATTTATTTTACCAATTACATGGAGCACAATATTGTTACAAGATTTATCATTGATATAGACTATTAGTTGAGGGTTAAAATTTAATACAGAACCAATTTAAACTAACATTAAAGGTATGGGAAATATGAATTTATAGTGATTCCTAATGGTTTTACTAAAGGATCCACTATTTTTATGGATTTAATGAATAGTGTCATTATAGATTACCTTTTTCAATAACCAACTCGGATAACTCACTAAACTAGAACATGAATCAAATATGACTTCAAAATATGGTTGTTCTAAATTCCTATAATCTAGAAACTACTTCTTGATCAACAAAATTGACATGAGGGAATTATTTCTCCATAATAAGTAAAAAATTATAAAATGTGTACCAAAATAGTTGATAAAAAACATTTGTAGGGAAAATTAACACAAGGTATACAAGTAGATGTCCCAAAAAATTTACATCAACCATTGTTAGCACATAATCATAAAAGAAATCATTACAAAAATTCCATGTAACTAGTGGATCACATGTTATAATAACCACAACTGTCTCCCAAGGTCTGTCATTCTATAAAACCTAATGCCTCCAATGGGTTTCTTTCAATTTCTAGGACCTGGAATAAGAAATTCTAAAATTATATAAATGAACTGGTAGGGTTTAAGAAACACTGGCACCGTATTATTCTATCCAGTCATTACTGAAGTAATATATATTAAATAAACTAAATATAGTTAATTATAGATAAATAAACCATGGTAATATTTTCAGAATTCACAATAAAATATACTTTTTAAATAATTTCTATGACATGAATGAAATAAGTATAAAAGTGTATTTCTATAAAAATTAGCATGATTAATCAATTCTATTAAATAGGAATGAATAATTAATTTCGTAAACACTTTAATATTTAAATATTTTCCAATCATATCACAATGGTTAAAAAACAAGGGATATGTTTGTACAACTATTCATATAAATCTTAGTGAAGTAAATCTCTACGCGTTCACACAACCCTTAATCTAAAGCTTAGGAGGAATAATATAATACTATAATAGTAAAACTCTCTTACCTTATTATATTTTTATTTCTATTTTCATTCTTAATCCTTTGATAGGTAAAGATGATACATTAATATCATGTGTTCTTCCCACCTAACTTCCCATGTTCCCATGTGCTTTAAGGAAATCAAACTACAGGGGGATAAATATAGCGACCCAGCCCATTATTTCATTACTATTACATAATTTCAAAGATAAACAACATAATATTATTACACATAGAGGATCCAAAGGTTTAGTGTCTTGGGAAAACTAGGACCACACATAACAAATACAACATCAACCATAAACATTTATTTAATTTCTTCTTCACTAGCTTCTTAGTGGCACTTGCCCTCTCCTTAGTACATGTATCCACCAGAGGTTATACATCAAAAGGGGTGAGCCAAAATACCAGTAAGAGGATAGGTAAGAACAATATATCATGGGGTGAGCATAATCATAATATATGAAAAATGTCATAAACATGAGAGGAGCATAAATCAAAGACTTGAAATGTGGCAATGCATAAAAATGAAACATCATGTCTTAGTGGTTAACTACCACAAATATTTGTGAACCAAGCTAGAATATTTTTCACACATTATTTCACATATACTCATGAGATTAATCACTTTACCCAATGCATTAGAGTTCTATATAATTCCGGGCGTACCCGTCACATTTAAACATTCATATTGCGCTATATAATTCTGGGCGCACCCGTCACATCATAACATTATCATTATCATGCTTGCCACATAAAACACATATAAAACATGTAAATAAATAACCCATGGAATGGAATGGGTTTCATCGCATAATAACACATTGATAGGCTTTGGGTTACCAAAATAAAGAGGGAACAACATACTTGATACAAGAACCATCAACCATGAATGAGAGGTAAAAGGTGAGTTCTTGAAAGAAGAGTTATTTTGGAAAACATTTTGATGGACATAAAAACCAGTGACATACATGTATATCCCATAAAATAAAATTAAATTATGAACAAATGATCTTTGAGGAGTAACCATATCAAAAATGGATTGAAAGAAGGAGAACCCGAAGGAAAAAAATTGGGTTCGAGATTTCCCCTTACCTTGTACTCAAATGCCTCCTTATATTTAATGTCCTGTATAATGACATTATATTCATTAATTAGAAATTCAAGAACCTTTTATAAATTAATATGGTTCATTATGGATTCATTATTTCATATTATGTTCCTTTGGATGACTTATAGAGTTTAAAAACATTGATCGGGGATGTTCATTTTCATGGTTTTCTTGAGCGGTCCACTTGTATTCTTAAATTGATGTTTGGGTAGAACATGGGTAAACATACAGAACTGATATTTCATGTTATTAATGATATTACAGTAGCTTTAATAATTTTATAATGATTTATATTAGATCCATGTGGACGAATCATTAGATAAGAATTAAATGAAGATTATTTGGGTTAATTTGAGCGGTTTTTGGATCACAACGAACTCGTTTTAACTATTCACTTAGTAATACGGCCATAGGTTATTTCAAGAAAATAAAATATAAAATAATACATATAAAATATTCTTATTCAACCATAAAAATGGTTTCATGACCAGATTTTAAGGTAGAAATGGAAGAAGAGAACATGCCGTTTTTGAAGGTGATAAATTTAACACCGCATGAACAACGTTCTCTTTAATAAAATAAAAGGAAGAGGGAAAGGGTGTGAGGTGATATAATATACCATTATAATCATAATATTAAATAATATGTATAATAATGGTGTTACAAAACAATTTGGATGAAGATAGGTGGGGAGAGATCAAGAAAGGAACTTGAACTTGAAAGGAAATTAAAGGAGAAGAGGGAGGGAAATTACCTCTTGAATCCTTCACTTGAGAACCTCTTTAAGGGCCTAAGATTGGTCTTTTGATGAGACCTGAAGCTCTTGGATGTGGGGAAGGGTCTAGGGGAGATTATTGGGCAGAGCTTAGACAATTCTTGAAGCTTTAGAGGTGTGGTTTGGCAAGAGTAGTGGGAGGGCTTATTTATACATGAGGAGGGAGGTGTTTTTGGTATAAAATATTAAATAAAATAATATATCATAAGTTAGACTTGTAATAGTAGTTTTTTGACATCCTAAATCATATATTAATATAATAAAATTTGTTTTATTCTTTAACTCTTCTTTATAATTCGAATTAATTAATTTATTAAAAGGGAAGTGAAAGAAAGAGAAAAAGACACATTAAGAAATCACATTTTGACTTTAGGCTTTGGAAAGTTATTTTTAGGTTTGAGAATTGGATTTATTGTATTCAAAGGAAAAATTTATAAACTTTAATATGTTTTTTCCTAAACTAAAGTTCTATAATGTTTATTTCATCATTACATAATTAATGATGCAATTTAGTGTACACCGATTATGCGAAAAACTGTATTTTTTAATATTCAACCGAAAATTGAAGTATTTCAGAATAAACCCAAAAATTTATCCCTACCATTTTTCGATGTGTAGAATCCAAAAATTATGTCCATTTTACAAAAATAATTTTATAAATATTATTAATTTAATGTTTAATTAAAATCATAATTTACTTAAAAAACAGTTTTTAAAATTAAAACTGATTTTGTAGTTCTTTCAAAAATTATGTAGGGTATTATAAAATTATCTAAAAACTATTAGACATTGATTAAATACATTATGAATACATTTCAGGGGAATAAATATTCTTTTAAATTAATTAATTAATTATAATTATTTATTTATGACTTATAAAATACCAAAAACATTTACTAAGGTCAAATTGTCACTTTCTAAGATGTCTAAATTTTATTTTATTATTCATAGGTAATGTTACTCTTATTAACTATTCATAAGGGTCATATTAATATTCATAAGGGTAGGTTACTATTCATAAGGGTGGGTTACTATTCACTAAAAATTATTATTTTTTCTTTAGACTCCAAAAAATATCTTGAACACAACCATGTATGTCGGATTTTCAAAATTCCAAACATAAGGGTGACAAAATTATGTTTAAAGGTCACTTAAAACTTAGTGGTTCATTATTTTGTGTTTTTATGACATAAATATAAGAAGGTAATTTTCCATTGAAATACTTTGGGTCATTACGTTCTTCCCCCCTTAGGATATTTCGCCCCCAAAATTTCACTTTACACAAACAGGTGAGGGTACTTCTCCTTCATTTCCTCTTCCGATTCCCAAGTTGCTTCCTCAAACTTGTGGTTCCTCCACAACACTTTGACAAGGTGGGTTGTATTTTTCCGTATAACCTTATCACTTCGGTCCAAAAACTTTACCGGTTTCTCCTCATAGGAGAGATCATCTTTCAGGTGCACCACCTCTAATTTTAGTACATGTGAGGGGTCTGGTATGTACTTCCTCAGTAGTGATACATGAAACACATCATGAACATGAGCCATATTCGGTGGAAGTTCCATATGATAGGCCACGACTCCTATACGGTCATGGATCTCAAAGGGGCCAATATAACTTGGGATTAACTTCCCTTTCTTCCCAAATCTCATGACCCTCTTCCATGGGGATATTCGAAGGAAGACTTTATCTCCATCGTCAAACTCCAAGTCCCTTCGACGGTTGTCAGCATAGCTCTTTTTCTGAATTTGAGAATCTTTGATGTATTTCTGGATGACTTGAACCTTCTTGGTAATTTCTTGAACAAGATCAGGACTAAGTAGCTTTCTTTCTCCAACTTCATCCCAACAGGTTGGAGTTCTACATCACTTCCCATAAAGAGCTTCATACGGAGCCATATGAATACTCGAATGGAAGCTATTGTTGTATGAGAACTCAACCAATGGGAGATGCTGATCCCAACCACCTTGGAATTCAAGAGAGCATGATCTTAGAATTTATTCAAGCGTCTGATTAGTCCTTTCAGACTGGCCATTAGTTTGGGTGTGATAGGCCCTGCTGAAATTTAATTCAGTACTCAAAGCATGTTGAAGGCTCCTCCAGAACTTAGATGTGAACCTTGGATCATGGTCAGAGACAATTGAGAGTGAAACACCGTACAGTCTCACCACTTCCCTCACATATATCCTTGCAAGTTGTTCAGCGATAGGTCTTCCCGAATAGTGATAAAATGGGCAGTCTTCGTGAGTCGGTCAACCACAACCCATATCTCATTATTCCCCTTTGACGTCTTCGGGAGACCCGAGACAAAGTCCATAGTAACATTTTCCCATTTCCTCATGGGTATAGGCAATGGCTGCATCATGCCCTTGGACTTTTGTCTCTCAAATTTAACTTGCTGACATACCAAGCACCTTGATATATATTCCGCAATCTCCTTCTTCATGTTATCCCACCAGAAGTGCACTCGGAGATCACGATACATCTTGGTACTTCCAGGATGGATAGAGAATGTTGAGCTATGTGCATTATCCAATAGATCCTTCTTTATCCTGGGTTATGAAGGCACACAAAGCCGCGTTTCAAACCGAATAACACCATTATCGTTGATATGGAACTCTTGCAGATTCCCTTCCTTTACTGCATTCACCCTCTTTTGTATCTCCACATCATCCCTTTGTGATTCCTTAATCTTCTCTTAGATGGATGGTTGCGCAATAATTTGGGCAAGGTAGGATGTATCCCTTGTCCTTATGATTTCCAAATCCATTATTTGCATATCCAAGAAGATAGGGTCTTTCTCAATCCGCAACATGGATTGAGTAGTAGGTTCTTTGCTTCTTAGAGCATCAACTACCTTGTTCGCCTTTCCAGGATGATAGTGAATAGAGAAATCGTAATCCATGATTATCTATAACCATATCCTTTGATGCATGTTGAGTTCCTTTTGTGTGAATATATAATTTAGGCTCTTGTGGTCGGTGTATATGTCACACTTCTCACCATAAAGGTAGTGCCTCCAGATTTTCAAGGAAAAAATCACGGTTGCCAGCTCTAGATCATGTGTCAGGTAGTTTTGCTCATGGATCTTCAACTGTCGTGAGGCCTAGGCTATCACATTATCATTTTTCATGAGTACATAACCCAATAATTTCATTGAAGTATCACTGTATATCACAAAACATTCTCCACTTTTCGGTAGTGTGAGTACAGGTGCAGTGATCAGCCTTCTCTTTAGCTCCTTGAAGCTTCCCTCATATTCTTCTGTCCATACATACTTTAACCATTTCCTTGTTAACTCAGTTAGCGGGCTTGACAATCGTGAGAAGTTTCTCACAAAACGTTGGTAGTACCCAGCAAATCCTAGAAAACTACGGATTTCTATGACACTAGAGGGCCTGGGCCAATCCACAATTGCCTTTGTCTTTGAAGGATCCACCAAAATTCCCTCACTTGTGATCACATGTCCCAAGACCGTGACTTGATTCATCCAAAAGTCACATTTGCTAAACATGGCGTACAACTTCTCCTTTCTCAATGTCGCCAACACAAGTCTTAGATATTCTTCATGTTCCTCCATTCCATTGGAGTAGATGAGAATATCATCGATAAACACTACCACAAATTTGTCAAGGTAATGTTTAAAGACTCTATTCATCAAATCCATGAAGATTGTAGGGGCATTAGTAAGTCCGAAGGGCATCACCAATAACTCATAGTGCCCATACCTTGTATGGAAGGCAGTCTTCTGAATATCTTCCTTCTTCACCTTTACTTGATGATATCCAGAACGGAGATCCACCTTTGAGAAGTATTGAGCTCTCCTTAACTGGTCGAAAAAGTCATCAATCCTTGGGAGAGGATACTTGTTCATTATGGTGATCTTGTTGAGTTCCCGATAATCGATACACAGTCGCATGGTTCCATCCTTCTTCTTTAAAAAGAGTACTAGAGCACCCCAAAGTGATGCACTAGGGTGTATGAACCCTTTGTCCATATTCTCTTGCAGCTGCTTCTTTAACTCCTCCAGTTCGATAGGAGCCATCCTCTAGAGGCACTTCGAGATAAGAGTAGCTCTGGGTATGAGTTCATTTGAGAACTCTACCTCACGATCCGGGGGAATTCTGGGTAACTCTTCGGCAAATACATCAATGTATTCCCTCACGATGGGAATTTTATCATGGTTGTCACTTTCCTTTGACTCAACCATTTGGGCGAGGTATGCTTCTTCATAGCGAATCAACACCCACACCATTAAAGGATTTTTCAAAGGATATTCATGATCTTCCTTGCATTTGTAGAGGAGCATGGGATGGTTCGGAATATGAAAATATATTTCCTTTTCCCGATAGTTGATATGTGCTCTATATAACAAGAGCCAATACATTCCCATTATAGCGTCGAATTCCACCAAGGTAAGGATTACGAGATTTTCCGGAAGAATATTCCCACATAAGTTCATAGGAGAAGAGTCAAACACATGGGTTGCAATGATTGCACCACTTGATGTTTTTACAGATATCTCTACTTCATGGTTTCGGGGCTTCGATTCTATAGTTCTAGCAAACCTGTAAGATATAATGGAGTGCATAGAACCAGAATCAAATAAGACTTTTTCCATTCTTGAGTGAATAGTAAGTGTACATTGTATGACTTCATTATCATGTTCCACCTCCGCAGTAGTGATGGTATAAGCCTTCCCTTGTTCCTTTGGCTTTGGTGGTTGTTGGTGGTGATTACCCTCGAGAGCTCGAGGTTTAGTGCATTGGTTTGAATAGTGCCCTAGCTCCCTACAGTTGTAGCATTGAACCACGAGTGGTTCTCTCCTTTCATCGGCTACATTATCCTTCCTTTTCATGTCTTTTTGACACTCTTGAGATTTGTGTCCTTCTTTCACACACTTAAACCATCTCCCCGTACCTTGGAGGCAGTTCCCATGGTGAAACTTCCCACATTTTTGGCATGTGGGTCGTTGATTTTTCTTCCCACCTTTGTCACTAGATCCACCAGCTTGAAACTCCATCTTTCTTTTCTTATCACCATAGCCATGAGACCATTCTCCAAACTCCATATCCACTTTGAGGGAACACCAAACAACTTCTTCATAACTCCCAAAGTCCCTAATTGCAAGATCCTTTGGAAGATATGGTTTTAATCAACTAAAGAATCTATCAATTTTTCTATCTTTGTTGATAACAAAACCCAAAGCATACCTTGTGTAAGAATGGTATAGAGTAAGAGGTTTCCAACCTCTGATACCAATTGTAGGATCGAAATATAATATGAGATGCTCAATATACAAGAGGGGGGGTGAATTGTATACTTTAAAAATTCCTTTGGAACCTTTAAAGTTAGTTATGAATAACTAGAGTTTCCTTAAGAAAAGGAAAGAGCTAAGTTTAACAAAGTTAAACTAAGTAAATTCACAACACCTCTAACACTGAACAGAACTTGGAAAGAGATTCCAAAAGTAGGTTCCGGAAATATGATTCCGGAAATTGAAACTTAACAAAAGTTACAATATAAGATTCTACCTTAAAGCGTATAGAATCTAAACTAATCAGAGTAAGTAAGGAAGTATAAGAAAGTTATACTTTCCTTAAGATACAAATTGCAGCGGAATAAAGACAAGTAGTAAAACTACTAGTAACAAGATAATAGTCTTTTAACCCAAAGAGAAGGGTATCCAACAACCGTGGATAAAGGTCCCTTGATTTATACTTGCAAGCAAGTCTGTCTTACCCACACCAGGGTAAGCCCTCGATACGAAGATCGGTGTCTCTGTCTTGCTATCCCCGCAAGCCCTCAACTTCAAGGTAGTTGGCAACCTCTGTCTTTCTCAGCAAGAAATCCCTCGATCTTTAAGGTAGTCGGCACCTCTGTCTTCCTATCCCCGGAAGCCCTCGAATGTAATCACCAACATTCGGAGTCGCACGAAGCTTTGAGAGTTAATAAGAGACTCTCTCTCTAGAAATCACTTCAACAGCATGTAGGCACAAACTTAGTTGTTTTTCCAATAGCACCGAGCTCTTTCAAATGAGCTCCTATTTATAGGTAAGGTCGGCTCCTTCTCCAACGGTCATATTTTCCTTAAAGTTCGGAGGGACCTGTACACGTGTCACTTAGACAACGGTTAGTTTATAACAAAATGGACGACATCGTTTTATAACAAAACAAGTGAAACAGAATGTACGACATCGTTTTAAACTCTATCATAAAGGTTCGGAATAGAAACTTCGGAGTGAAGGTTCGGAGTGAGTAAATTCAGAGTGTATAAAACAATGATAATCAGATTCTGTTTAATAGGAGAATTCGGAATGAGAATTCGGAGTAGGAATTCGGAATAGTAATTCGTCATCAGAAATCGTAATGAGAATTCGTCATTAGAATTCGTAATGAGAATTCATCATCAGAATTAGTAATGAGAATTCATCATCAGAATTCGTAATGAGAATTCGTCATCAGAATTCGTAATGAGAATTCATCATCAGAATTCGTAATGAGAATTCGGAATGAGATTTCTTCATTAGAATTCGTAATGGGAATTCTTCATTGGAATTCGTAATGAGAATTCTTCTTTAGAATTCGTAATGAGAATTCGGAATGGGATTTCTTCATTAGAATTCGTAATGAGAATTCTTCTTCAGAATTTGTATCCTGAATCTGGAATTGAACTTAGTTAGAATTCATATCCAGAATTCGGAATGAAACTTCCTTATAGTTCTTGTCCAGAACCGAATCCTAAAAACAGAATGCTTTTATATCAAAGTTTTAATGACTCCAAGAAAACGAATCCGAAACTTATACTTAAGAAAAATATTGATGAAAATATGATAAGGATAATTTTCCTTATAAAAGCGATTTTCCTTAAGAAAGAAAATTTCCTTATAAAAGCAATTTTCCTTAAGAAAGCAATTTTCCTTATAAAAGCAATTTTCCTTAAAGATAAGGTGTTTGTGATTTTCAAAACAAGAAGGAATGGAAAAGTCATAAGGAAAACCTTATTGACTCAACAATCTCCCCCTTTTTGGAAAGCACAAACATCCTTACGAAAAAACTATTCTAAGAAGAAAGAAACACATTAAAGCTTATCTCGCTTGGTTTAAGAATATAGATGAATACGACTAACTCCCCCTTAGGCTTTGAAACTATAAGGATCGTATTCATATTTCCGGAGTGATGTTTCTTTAAGAAAAACTCACCCTTAAACAAACTCTTATTAGAGTTCTATTTCCTTGGGTATTTTTCTTTCTCCCCCTTTGATAACCACTTATTAGATTTCCTCTTTTTCTTAAGGATCTTTTCCTTCTCCCCCTTTGTGATTTTCAAAAAGAATTGGAGGGAATGGAAAAAAAATAACAAAGTAACTGAAAGATTAGTAATGACAACAATAGAAACAACAAGCACAATTCTCATTATATTTGAAATGTCAGCAACAAAAACAGATTACAACAAAAAGATCGGATTGGTCATTTCGGATCTTTCTCCTTCGACATGAGCCCTTTAAGAATCGTCTTGATCTTCTTGAGGTCCTTATGATCTTCCTCTGCTTGCTTTTCTAAGGCAACTATTCTTGCTGACTGAGCTTCAATGACTTCTTCCTGAGCCTTCAACTTTTCTTCCTGAGATTTCATCTTCTCTTCCTGAGCCTTCATTCTTTCTAGAAAATTGATCCGATGATCCCTTTCAAATTTCCAACTCTGATTAACGGAGTTGAGCTTTCCATTCAGATCTCTCACTTCCTGAATCCGAATGTTCTTTTCTTCTGTCAATTTCTCATCGAATGATGCAGTCATCTCATGAAACTTCTTGTCCTCGGTTTGAAATGCATCCTTATCATTTTCCTGAAACTCATCCAGAAACCTCATCTCTTCCACATTCTTCTTCGACCAGCTTGTCATCCTCTTGCAAGATCTTTTATGTGCTTCGTAACCAACGAAGAAAGTTTTGAACTGCGCTTCAATCTCTACACATTTATCCATAACCATGGATACGGAGTCTGTTTTCTGATTCAACGCATGTTGGAGCATCTGGCATCTGGAGTCTATACTGGAGAAGGTCGGAATGGTTCCCACCAACTTCTTCAAGGACTGAACAACAAAATCGTGCCCCAACGATGATGACTCCGAATCTGAAATCTTGCTAGGAGAATTTTCTTCCTCAATAAGCTCCAACTTTCTCTTAGAAGAACTACCAGCTTCCTTCCTCATACTCTTTTCTGAACTCGGGGTATCAACAAGAATTCGTTTCCCCTTATCTTTTTCCGGAATAGAAACCTGTTCCGGAGATTTCTTCTTGCTATCAGAGACTTGAACAACCAAATCTTCCTCATCAGCAACTTCTACATTTTCCTTCTGAGCAGCATCAAGTAAAAGATATTCTTCTTCTCTCAGACAAGAAACTTCTTCTTCGCCTTTCTCTTCTTCCATATTCAGAGTAACAAGCTTCGAAGATTGAGCTTCAAATGTTCGGAGCGAGAGGTGTTCCGAAGGAGTTCCTTTATATTCATCTACTTGTTTGAGCACATCTCCTGTCTCACCACTTCCTTCAGCAGCTTCTTCAACTTCTTCCACTTGCTCTACTTCCTCAGTAGCAACAGCATCTTCCGGAGTAACAAAATTTCTTCCTGGAGTCTCAGGTAGAGATTCCAGAGAGAAAGTTCTCGGAACGGGAATGGTTGCTGAAACCATTTCATTGAACTTTAACAAGGCCTGAGCTACCTTAGCCTCGGACATTTTCTTCTTCAGCTTCTTTTCCTTTGCTTGTTTCTCGAGCTCATCAGCAGCCTTCTCTTTCAGAGCTTTGGCCTCTACAGGATCCAATCCGAACTGCGGATCTCCTTCCTTCCTCTTCTCTTTATCAGCTCTCCACTTTGCTGCAACCTCATCAGTATAGGTTTTCTTCTTCTTAGACTTAGGAGGTGCGGAGTGGACTTCCTTAGACTTAGGTTCCTCAGCTTCGACTACCACTTCTTTCAGCTTCCTCTTTCTTACCGGCTTGGATGATTCCGGATCAGCCACTTTCGGAGTCACTTCTACTTGTGGAGGCAGATCAATGAATTTCCCTGACTCCTTGTCAAAAGCTATATTCATTCTCTTAAGAGTGGCATCACTAAGCAGCATGATCTTACAAACTTTCGGCTTAGAACTTCAAGCTACCTTGAAAGATTATAGGCACCGAACTATGAGCTTTGACAATATTGCTAGGTACATCACAATCTGAGCTCTCAGATTCCCCTTCTTCAAATTCTCAATATTAAGAAGGATATGCTTCATCAAGTTGAACTTCCTTAGATTTATCAGGAAATCTAAGATATATATCTCACTTTTCTTCAGACTATCCTTATCTCCTTTTCTCGGTACGATAATCCCTTGCACCCATAACTCCAGAATCCGGAAGTTTGTAGATAGGCTTTCTATTTTCGGAGCCTTGTCATCATCCAATCCGAGAATTTCTAATGCCTTTTCCTTGTTGAAACTACCCAAAGAGTCTGGCAATACGTGGGAAATAAACTCAGCTTCCCCTTCATAACTTAGCCCTACCAAGCTTGCAGCCTTGGTGTAAGAAAGCTTATATGTCTTGCCATACGATTTGAAAGAAAATTTTTCTCTATTATCTTCCTCGAAGAAAGCAACCGACTCATAAAACTCGACAAGCAAGTCAAAGTAGACTTCATCTTGGTTTCCGGTTTTTGATACCGCAACACTTTCCCAGCCATTCAGCTTGATATTCTTTGAAATAATAGAATCGTAGTTGCTGAAGAAATTCGGATGAACTAACCTCTCTCTGTAGACTAACCACTGAGAAATAGGCTTTGTTGAAGACATTTCTTGAGAAGCTAACTCTGCAGACATTCGGATTAGAAGTCCTCTGAGATATTCGGAATAGAGAAGACTGAAGTTCGGAATTGAGAAAACTGTGGTTCGGAACGGCCTTAAATCGGAGAGTCAGAGCTTCAGCACGCAAAAGCTTGAAATCGATGTGGGACGAGAAAATAGGGTCCCCTTTATATAGGCAATGGGATGACGGTTCAACTTCCTCGGTTGATCTAACGGTTTAGAATGATCTGAGATCAGATCTAATGGTTGAAGGCTTGAATCCGATCTTTTTGAGGTTTTATTAAAGTAAAGAATTAAGAAATCCAAAAACCAAAAACAAACTATAAGAAATTGCCAGCAAGTAAAATATGATTACGAAAACTTCAGTAAGGAAATCATACCTTTCGGATTAGCTTAGGAAACTTATTCGTAATGGGTAATATAAAGACGACTACGAAAAAGTCAATACAAAAAAGTAAATACGAAAAGTCAATACGAAAAACTCAATACGAAAAAGTAAATACGAAAAGTCAATACGAAAAACTTGTTATGGAAGATTCCGTACGAAAGTTCCGTTATGAAAATACCAGTACGAAAGTTTTCCATTCCGGAAATTTTCAATACGAATACTTCCATTCCAGAAGTATTCTGTGCGAAAATATCCTTTCTGGAAAATTGTAGTTCCGGAAGTTCCATTCCGGAAATTTTCGTTCCGAAAAGTTTGAAAACAGATTTTGAAAAAAAACTTTGTTAAACAAAAAATCAAATGTACTCCCCCTATGGAAAGGAGTTTATTACTGTAAGGAGATTTTTTCAACAGAAAGTTAATTAAGGAAGATTACCTTATGGTTATCATTCCTAACTTCTGTTTAATATATCCAAATCTATCAGAAGACAAGGATTTTGTGAAAATGACAGCAAGTTGATCTTGCGTTCTGATAAACTGAAGAATAATATCTCCTTTGAGTGTGTGATCACTAAGAAAGTGATGCCTAATATCTATGTGTTTTGCACGAGAGTGATGTGCAGGGTTTTTACTTAGGGCAATGGCACTTGTGTTATCACACAAAATTTGAGTTTTAGTAAAACTCAAGCCATAGTCTGTGAGTGTGTGTTGCATCCACAACACTTGTGCACAACAACTTCCAGCTGCTACATATTCAGCTTCAGCAGTGGAAAGTGCAACAGAATGTTGCTTCTTGCATGACCAAGAAACTAATGAATCTCCTAAGAAATGACAAGTTCTGGATGTACTTTTCCTATCCATTCTACATCCACCAAAGTCAGCATCAGAAAAGCTTTTTAGAACAAAATCATTTCCAGAAGTATAAAATAATCCTAGATCCATGGTTCCCTTAAGGTAGCGAAAAATTCTTTTTACTGCCTTTAAGTGAGATTCCTTAGGATTGGATTGATATCTTGCACATAAGCATACTGAAAACATTATGTCTGGTCGACTTGCTGTTAAGTAAAGTAGACTTCCAATCATACCTCTAAAAGATGTTTGATCTACTGGTTTCCCAGCTTCATCAAGATCTAAAGAGTTTGAGGTACCAATAGGAGTACTTATACTCTTAGTGTTGTCATAACCATACTTTTTAAGAAGATCTTTAATATACTTATGTTGAGATATGTAGGTTCCTTCTGGTTTTTGAGAAATTTGAAAACCAAGAAAAAATGTTAACTCACCCATCATACTCATTTCAAACTCAGATTTCATTAGACTAGCAAAAGAGTCAGTCAAAGATTGCTGAGTTGAACCAAATATAATGTCATCAACATAAATTTGAACAATCAAAACATTTTTCTTATCTTTCTTTATAAAAAGGGTTGGATCTGCATTTCCCTTAACATAGTTATATTGAAGCAAAAATCCAGTAAGTCTATCATACCATGCTCGTGGAGCTTGTTTAAGGCCATACAAAGCTTTGGTAAGTCTAAAAACATGATCTGGATATTTTGTATCTTCAAAGCCAGGAGGTTGTTCAACAAAAACTTCCTCTTGAACATAACCGTTAAGAAAAGCACATTTCACATCCATTTGGAAAAGTTTGAAATTAAAGAATGCTGCAAAGGCAAGTAGAATGCGGATAGATTCAAGTCTAGCTACTGGAGCATAGGTTTCTTCATAGTCTATTCCTTCTTGCTGATTATAGCCTTTAGCAACAAGTCTAGCTTTATTTCTAACAATGACTCCATTTTCATCACATTTATTTCTGAAAACCCATTTTACTCCAATAACAGAAGTTTCCTTAGGTCTTTCAACCAAGGTCCAGACTTTATTCCTTTCGAATTCATTTAGTTCATCTTGCATTGTTTTGATCCAATCATCATCACCTAAAGCTTCATCAGTGCTTTTAGGTTCTAATTGGGAAAGAAATGCTAGATGTTCTACTTCATTTCTTAAGGAACTTCTAGTCCTTACAGGTTGATTTACATCACCAATGATACTATCACTGGGATGATTCTTAAGAAACACCTGATTTGGGTTTTGTAAAACCTGTTCATCAACATAAGGTAGAAAGTCTTCTGGGGTAAATGTTTCAGAAGTATCTTCTAGAACAATTTCCTTATCAGAAAGTTCTTCTATCAAAGGTTGACAATCAGTTTTTGAAAACACATCCGAGGATGTAGGTTGGGAGGTTTTAAAAACAAAAGGGTCAGACTCATCAAATTTTACATGTACTGTTTCTTCAACAGTACAAGTATTTTTATTAAAAACTCTATAAGCCTTAGAGGTTGTGGAATAACCTAAGAAAATCCCTTCATCAGACTTTGGTGCGAATTTATGTAAGTTATCTTTAGTATTCAAAATGAATACTTTGCAACCAAAAACCTTGAAGTAGGAAAGTCTTGGTTTTCTACCATTCCATAACTCATAAGGAGTTTTATTAAGGAAAGGTCTAATCAAAACTCGATTTATAGTATAACAAGCAATACTTACAGCTTCATCCCAGAAATGTCTAGCAATAGAATATTCACTCAACATGGTTCTAGTTATCTCTTGAAGAATTCTATTTCTTCTTTCAACTACACCATTCTGTTGAGGAGTTCTAGGTGCTGAAAAATTGTGAGTAATACCTTTCTTACTACAAAAAGTTTCAAAATCAGAATTTTGAAATTCTCCTCCATGATCACTATGAATAGTTTTCAATGGAAGGTTTTTCTCATTTTTAACTTGGGCTCTAAAACTTTTGAAATAAGAAAAAGCTTCAGATTTCTTTGCTAGAAAATAGACCCAAGTAAATCTAGTGTAATCATCAACTAGAACAAACACATAGTATTTGCCTCCAATACTTCCAGTTTGTGTTGGACCAAAAAGATCCATGTGCACTAACTGTAATGCATCGGTTGTTGAGACTTCACCGATTGACTTAAAACTAGATTTATGTTGCTTGCCATATTGAAAAGGATCACAAACTTTAGAAGAATCAAATCTAAGCTCCGGTAGATCCTTAACAAGTTTCTTCTTAGAGAGTTTACATAGGTTCCTAAGATTACAGTGTCCTAATCTTCTATGCCATAACCAAGAATGATCTTCCATTGCACTTAGGCAAGGTAAATCTTGGCTTCTTAGGTCTTCTAAGTTTAAGGTGTAAACATTCTCTTGCCTGTTGGCTGAGAGAATAAATTCTTCCTTGGAATTGTGAACTAAGCATTTATCATTCCTAAAATTCACAAGGTAACCTTCATCACATAACTGACTTATGCTAATGAGGTTGTGCTTAAGACCTTTAACAAAAAGAACATTTGAAATTAATGTTTTACCTAAAAGAACAGTATTACCAATACCAACAATTTCTCCCTTAGCATTGTCTCCGAATGTTACCTTTCCTCCTTTCGTTTTGATAATCTTTTCAAAAAAGCTTTTGTTACCAGTCATGTGCCGGGAACATCCACTATCCATGTACCAAATATTGTTGCTGGAACTTTCTTTATTTTCCTGAAATTAAGAACAAATTTAGACTTTCGGAATCCAATCTTGTTTGGATCCGAGATTTCCAGACAATAAAATTTTAGGTATCCACATTTTCTTAGAAAAGTAAGCTTTATGAAAACCTAAGGATTGGGTTTTGTTTAAGGAACAATTTCTTGCCCAGTGACCACCACATTGACATTTAGTGCAAAATGGGGCACTTTGAGGAACAAAATAATTGTTACTGAAAACTGGTTTTGTATGGGTATAACCAAATCCAGATTTATTTCTTAAAGGACGTATTTGAGAATACATCTTATCAAAATTTTCCTTACCATGGGTAAAGATTGATAAACACTTCTTTAAGGAAAAAATTTCGGACTTGAGTTTTACAACCAAGTTTTTATCCTCAAAATCATTAGTTTTGGAACTAGAGTTAGGCTCGAAAACATTTTTCTTAGAAATTACTTTTTCTAATTCTTTAGAAAGTTTATTCTTCTCAGAACTTACTTCCTCAAGATTTTTTGAAATACTTTCAAAATCAGCATTTTTCTTATCAAGATATTTAGAAAGATCTGATATCTCTTTAGTAAGAATAGAATTCCTAGAATTTGCCTTATCAAGTTTCTTGTTGAGTTTGGAATTCTCAATCTCAAGAAGTTCATCAAATCTAGAGGCTTCTTCGTAAGTAGGTAAAGTATTTTCCTCATCAGAAGATGATTCTTCATCAGAAGAGTTATAATACTTACTATCATTAGGATTTAAAGAAACATTGGTCAATGATTCAGCATTTCGTACCTTATCCATAAGACAATGATTATCAATAGGTAATCTGGCTATAAGACCAAGATTCTTCTGTCCTGAAGATTCATATTCAGAAGATTCATCTGAAGAGTCACCACCACTGGCACTCCAGGTGTCATTAGCTTTCAGAACTTTCTTAGCTTTGGCTTTGTAATACTTCTTCCTGTTCTTGTCTGAATGCCTTTCCTTCCTTTCTTTCTTTTTGAGCATAGGACAATCTGGTCTAATATGTCCAGCTCTCTTACATTCATAAAAAGTAACTTCTCCATCTTTCTTATCTTTCCTGTCCTTCTTCTTATACTTGGATTGAAAGTTTCTCTGTCCAGCTATCTTGTTCATCCTTCGAGCAAGATTGCCTAATTCATTTTCTGAAACTTCACTTTCACTAGATTCGGATTGGAAAATGACTTTCTTAGACTTGGATCTGGTTACTCTCTCAGGAGTCTTAGCTTTCAACTGATTTGAATTTGTAGTAAAAGCAACAGTACCATTTCCATTCTTCTTCTTGATCTTGTCAGCATCTCTCTTCATTCTGGTCTCATGTTGTAGAAGAGTTCCAAATAATTCATCAAGAGTAATTTGAGTGACCTTCCTATTCTCATCTATAGCTGTTCTCTTGGATTCCCACTCATTGGGCATAATGTCAATTATCTTGTCCACAAGAGCTTCATCATCTAAACCTTTTTCTCCCATAGATTGTAGACTGTTGACAATAGTCATAAATCTTTGTTGAACTTTACAGATAGGTTCTCCATAAGGAAAATTGAAGCCATGATATTCAGCTCTAAGCATATCTCTCCTAGTCTCAATCACCTTAGAAGTCCCAAAATGTGTAACCTCTAACTTCTTCCATATACAGTTAGCTGCTTCACAAGAAGAAATTTGGCTATATATATTTCTAGTCATTGAACATAATAATGTATTGCGTACCTTATAGTTGAGTTGATATTCTTGCTTCTCTTGGTTAGTAAAGGTTCTGACTTCCTTGTCAGGAATTTTATAATCACCAGTAAGCATCACAAAGTTATCTACTCCAGTATTGATAACAAAAGTCTTCATACGATCTCTCCAGAATTCATAATCATTACCATCGAAGATTGGTGGCCTTGTAGGATTCAGATTGTCAATAGAACCAACATTAATTCCTGCCATACTAAAAAAAACTTGGATACAGACTTGTTAGTAGCTTAGAATCGAAATCACAAAGTTCGGAATGGGAAAAGTTCGGAATGGATAATCCAGAATGATAAAGTTCGGAATAGAAAAGTGAGCAAGAAAAACTTGTATGTGAGTACAAGTATTTCAGTAACCTTGGCTCTGATACCAAATGTAAGAATGGTATAGAGTAAGAGGTTTCCAACCTCTGATACCGATTGTAGGATCGAAATATAATATGAGATGCTCAATATACAAGAGGGGGGGTGAATTGTATACTTTAAAAATTCCTTTGGAACCTTTAAAGTTAGTTATGAATAACTAGAGTTTCCTTAAGAAAAGGAAAGAGCTAAGTTTAACAAAGTTAAACTAAGTAAATTCACAACACCTCTAACACCGAACAGAACTTGGAAAGAGATTCCAAAAGTAGGTTCCGGAAATATGATTCCGGAAATTGAAACTTAACAAAAGTTACAATATAAGATTCTACCTTAAAGCGTATAGAATCTAAACTAATCAGAGTAAGTAAGGAAGTATAAGAAAGTTATACTTTCCTTAAGATACAAATTGCAGCGGAATAAAGACAAGTAGTAAAACTACTAGTAACAAGATAATAGTCTTTTAACCCAAAGAGAAGGGTATCCAACAACCTTGGATAAAGGTCCCTTGATTTATACTTTCAAGCAAGTCTGTCTTACCCACACCAGGGTAAGCCCTCGATACGAAGATCGGTGTCTCTGTCTTACTATCCCCGCAAGCCCTCAACTTCAAGGTAGTTGGAAACCTCTGTCTTTCTCAGCAAGAAAGCCCTCGATCTTTAAGGTAGTCGGCACCTCTGTCTTCCTATCCCCGGAAGCCCTCGAATGTAATCACCAACATTCGGAGTCGCACGAAGCTTTGAGAGTTAATAAGAGACTCTCTCTCTAGAAATCACTTCAACAGCATGTAGGCACAAACCCAGTTGTTTTTCCAACAGCACCGAGCTCTTTCAAATGAGCTCATATTTATAGGTAAGGTCGGCTCCTTCTCCAACGGTCATATTTTCCTTAAAGTTCGGAGGGACCTGTACACGTGTCACTTAGACAACGGTTAGTTTATAACAAAATGGACGACATCGTTTTATAACAAAACAAGTGAAACAGAATGTACGACATCGTTTTAAACTCTAACATAAAGGTTCGGAATAGAAACTTCGGAGTGAAGGTTCGGAGTGAGTAAATTCAGAGTGTATAAAACAATGATAATCAGATTCTGTTTAATAGGAGAATTCGGAATGAGAATTCGGAGTAGGAATTCGGAATAGGAATTCGTCATCAGAAATCGTAATGAGAATTCGTCATTAGAATTCGTAATGAGAATTCATCATCAGAATTAGTAATGAGAATTCATCATCAGAATTCGTAATGAGAATTCGTCATCAGAATTCGTAATGAGAATTCATCATCAGAATTCGTAATGAGAATTCGGAATGAGATTTCTTCATTAGAATTCGTAATGGGAATTCTTCATTGGAATTCGTAATGAGAATTCTTCTTCAGAATTCGTAATGAGAATTCGGAATGGGATTTCTTCATTAGAATTCGTAATGAGAATTCTTCTTCAGAATTTGTATCCTGAATCTGGAATAGAACTTAGTTAGAATTCATATCCGGAATTCGGAATGAAACTTCCTTATAGTTCTTGTCCAGAACCGAATCCTAAAAACAGAATGCTTTTATATCAAAGTTTTAATGACTCCGAGAAAACGAATCCGAAACTTATACTTAAGAAAAATATTGATGAAAATATGATATGGATAATTTTCCTTATAAAAGCGATTTTCCTTAAGAAAGCAAATTTCCTTATAAAAGAAATTTTCCTTAAGAAAGCAATTTTCCTTATAAAAGCAATTTTCCTTAAAGATAAGGTGTTTGTGATTTTCAAAACAAGAAGGAATGGAAAAGTCATAAGGAAAACCTTATTGACTCAACACCTTGCGCGCCTTGTGAAATTTGATTCATAGGTTGTGACTGATTCTCCTTCTTTTTTCTTGAGATCTATTAATTCTCTCTCCATATTTGTGTGAAGATTTCGTGGGAAGTACTTATTAAGAAACATTATCTTAAAGTCTTCCCATTCCATCTCTTCAATTTCCTCCCTTGGCTTGGTGTTCTTAATCAAAGCCCACAATTGATCAGATTCTCCATCAAGACGATAAACGGCTAGAGTCACCATCTCCATCTTAGAATAGGGAAGAACAAAAAATATCTTCTCCATGGAGTTGACCCACTGTTCGGTAACTGGTGGATCAGAAGATCCATAAAACGTCGGTGGTCGTTGCCGCATAAAACATTCGATAGCTAGTTGCTCCCTATTTGGTGAAGGAGGATGTTCCCCATTATTATGGTTATTATTCATAACCCGATATAATTGGTTAAGCATCGCCATGATGTTTTGATCTACCCCTCCATAATCTATGGGGATGTCGTTTGGGCAATCATTGTATTCTCCCTCGCAAGAGTTGTTGGCCTGATTTCTCCTGGTTCCCACCATTTTATAAAGTAGAAAATTGTAGAACAAAACATTAGTAAACAAGTCATGAATAACTTATTCATTTATAAAATTATACCAAAAACATAACATATGGGGTCCCTAGGTAAATGTTCTTGTGTACATATTTGTACTTATTATCATACTAGAGGTTTTCTCTAGGGTTTACTAATCCTAATTCCCAAATTAACTAAACCTTTCCTCTGATACCAACTATATAGACCCAGACATTTCTTTCATTACTATTATATCATTTCAAAGATAAAAAACATAATAGTTTTACACATAGAGGATCCAAAGGTTTAGTGTCTTGGGAAAACTAGGACCACACATAACAAATACTACATCAACCATAACCATTTATTTAATTTCTTCTTCACTAGCTTCTTAGTGGAACTTGTCCTCTCCTTAGTACATGTTGCCACCTGAGGATATAAATCAAAAGGGGTGAGCTAAAATCCCATTAAGAGGATAAGTAAGAACAAAATAGCATGGGGTGAGAATAATCATAACATAGGAAAAAGATCATGAACACGAGAGGAGCATAAATCAAAGACTTGAAATGTGGCAATGCATAAAAATGAAACATCATGTCTAAGTGGTTAACTACCACAAATATTTGTGAACCAAGATAGAATCTTTTTCACACATCATTTCACATATACTCATGAGATTCATCACTTTACCCAATGCATTGGAGCGCTATATAATTCTGGGCGCACCCGTCACATTTAATCATTCATATTGCGCTATATAATTCCGGGTGCACTCGTCACATCATAACATTATCATTAGCATGATTTCCACATAGAACACATATAAAACATGTACTTAAATAACCCATGTAATGGAATGGGTTTCATATCATAATAGCACATTCATAATCTTTGGATTCCCAAAATGAAGAGGGAACAACATACTTGATACAAGAACCATCTACCATGAATGAGAGGTAAAAGGTGAGTTCTTGAAAGAAGAGTTCTTTTGGAAAAACATTTGGTGGACATAAAAACCAGTGACATACATTTATATCACATAAAAGAAGAGACAATTTTTAAAAAATGATCTTTGAGTAGTAACCATATCAAAAATGGAGTGAAAGAGGGAGAACCCGAAGGAAGAAAATAGGGTTCAAGATTTCCCCTTACCTTGTAATCGAATGCCTACTTCTCTTTAATGTCCTGTATAATGACATTATATTCATTAAGTAGAAATTACAGAACCTTTTATACATTAATATGGTTCATTATGGTTTCATTCTTTCATATTATGTTCCTTTGGATGACTTATAGAGTTTAAAAAGATTGATCAGGGATGTTCGTTTTCATGGTTCTCTTGAGCGGTACACTTGTATTTTTAAATTGATGTTTGTGTAGAACATGGGTAAAAATATAGAACTGATATTATATGTTATTAATGATATTAAAGTAGTTTTAGTAATTTTATAATGAGTTATATTATATCCACATGGACGAATCATTAGATAAGAATTAAATGAAGATTATTTGGGTTAATTTGAGCGGTTTTTGGATCACAACGAACTCGTTTTAACTTTTCACTTAGTAATCTGACCGTAGGTTATTTCCAGAACATAAAATAAAACATAAAACATATAAAATATTCTGGTTCAACCATAAAAATGGTTTCATGACCAGATTTTAAGGTAGAAATGGAAGAAGAGAACATGTCATTTTTGAAGGTGATAAATTTAACACCTCATGAACAATGATCTCATTAATAAAATAAAAGGAAGAGGGAAAGGGTGTGGGGTGATATAATATACCATTAGAATCATAATATTAATTTATATCTATAATAATGGAGTTAAAAAACAATTTTGATGAAGATAGGTCGGGAGAGATCAAGAAAGGAACTTGAACTTGAAAGGAAATTAAAGGAGAAGAGGGAGGGAAATTACCTCTTGAATCCTTCACTTGAGAACCTCTTTAAGGGCCTAAGATTGGTCTTTTGATGAGACCAGAAGCTCTTGGACGTGGGTAAGGGGCTAGGGGAGATTATTGGGTAGATATTAGACAATTCTTGAAGCTTGAGAGGTGTGGTTTTGCAAGAGTAGTGGGAGGGCTTATTTATACATGAGGAGGGAGGTGTTTTTGGTATAAAATATTAAATAAAATAATATATCATAAGTTAGACTTGTAATAGTAGTTTTTTGACATCCTAAATCATATATTAATATAATAATTTTTTTTTAGTATTTAACTCTTCTTTATAATTCTAATTAATTAATTTATTAAAAGGGAAGTGAAAGAAAGAGAAAAAGACACTTTAAGAAATCACCTTTTGACTTTGGGCTTTAGAAAGTTCTATTTAGGTTTGAGAATAGGATTTATTGTATTTCAAGGAAACATTTATGATATTTAATATGTTTTTTCCAAAACAAAAGTTATAGAATGTTTATGTCATCATTACATCATTAATGATGCAATTTAGTGTACACCGATTATGCGAAAAACTGTATTTTTTACTATTCACCCGAAAATTGAAGTATTTCAGAACAAACCCAAATATTTACCCCTACCATTTTTCTACATGTAGAATCTAAAAATGATTTCCATTTTTCAAAAATAATTTTATAAATATTTTTAATTTAATGTTTAATTAAAATCATAATTTACTTAAAAAAACAGTTTTTAAAATTAAAAATGATTTTGTAGTTCTTTCAAAAATTATGTAGGGTCTTATAAAATTAAATAAAAACTATTACACATTGATTCAATACTTTATGAATACATTTCAGGGTAATAAATATTCATTTAAATTAATTAATTAATTATAATTAATTATTTTTGACTTATAAAATACCAAAACATTTTACTAAGGTCAAATTGTCACTTTCTAAGATGTCTAAATTTTATTTTATTATTCATAGGTAAGGTTACTTTATTTACTATTAATAAGGGTAATATTAATATTCATAAGGGTATGTTACTATTCATAAGGGTAGGTTACTATTCACCAAAAAATATTCTTGTTTCATTAGACTCCAAAAACTATCTTGAACACAACTGTGTATGTCGGATTTTTAAAATTCCAAACATAGGGTTGAAAAAATTATGTTTAAAGGTCACTTACCACTTAGTGGTTCAATATTTTGTGTTTTTATGACATAAATATAAGAGGGGAATTTTCCATTCAAATACTTTGGGTCATTACAATAAATCTTACTTCAATCAATGTGAAATCATTTCAATCAACAAATTCAATTGGAACCAATTTTTAGTTTCTAAATATGTCAATTCATTTCAAAAAACATCTAATTTGTTTCATCTATATTCATGCATTAAAAAACAACTCAATTTATTTTAAATTATTAAATAATTTTAGGACTTATTTTCTCAAGAAATCATCATTATGATTCTTCTCAATTCAAATCCATTTTATAATAATTATTATTTTATTGTGAATATCCTTATCTAGGAGGTTAAAAATAGAACTATATCATTTTAAAAACATCATACAAGAAACTCAAATCATTATCTGGAAATCATTGAGAAAACTAATTCAAAATAAATAAGCATTAATCATTTTAATTTGTATTAATTTCCTTAAAAAAAACCATACCTCCATCATGGTATCATCAATCCCCAAAAAAGGATCCTTAGACATAGGTTGATAAAGTGTTAGAATCAATCAATATGGGATCATAGAGAAAACCTCAAATAATACCATCCAATTCCATATTTCCAGAACAATTGGATGGAGGGAAAACATATACCTTGACAATTCTTGATGATCTCACGATGAACGGTGTTTATCTGTGAAAAAAACTCCAATTCAATGATGGATCAATAATAAATCGAATTAGATAAATTCGAAAACCTTCAACCATGCATCAAAATCCCTGATATAACGGTCAGGTCATGGAAAGTAGAATAGATCAAGATATTCAAGGATTAATGAAAAGAAACGGGAACATACCTTAAAGAATATATATATTACATATGAAAGATATATTGAAATAGATTTTTGGGAGGTAACTAATATCTAAAATATCTAGGAGGAGTATCCTTGGTTGAGAGACTATTCCACTGGAATATGAATGAGAGGAAACAAAGGAATTTAGAGTTTAAAAATTTGGATTAATTAAAATAACATAACATTGCATGACCAAATAATGTTTCAAAATATATGCCCCATTATAGGATACTGGAGGAGAAAAACAGCTTGGTCACATATTTTGACAAACCATGCAGAAACCAGTATCATATTTCATGGTTTTAAGGGAAAGATACATGGTTTAGAATAACTACATGAATAATTGTGAACCCAACTCTGGAACTCCTACACAAGAAGAACATTTTCCATTGGAATACATTCAATATTTTTAATAATAATGTAACTACGGTTCATAGGCCCAAAACACTCTAAAAACTATTAAACAAGACCCATAAAAACAAAATAAATGATTTAAAAATGGATAGTCCAAAAATTAATGTAAATACCTAGAAGTGGTTTACAAAATTTGTACCCCCAGAAAGAATCTTTAATAATACTGGTCCATTAATAAATATGACTAATAATATCTCATCACTGTCTCATGGACCCAATTCTTGTGAGAATAAAAACATTTTTCCAAAGAATATGAACCAAAGGGATTTACTTACCATTGAGAACCTTCATGTGAGAAATAATAATATGAACTAATTGCTCAGTCATGTACATATCAAGTTCCACATCAGGGTCCTCCCAACTCAAGACATCACATGGTTCTTTCATTTATTTTATTAGTTACAACACATGAAACATGCTGGGTATAAATTACATAAAAGAAGGAAAATCCAAATCATAATCCACATTAAAAATTACCTAAAAAATATAAAACTATCCCACATATCTTAGTTCTAACAACCCCATTTTTCTATGCTGTTAGTGACCCAACTAAGGTGATACTCTTAAAAAACATGGTCTCTAGTTGAGAATTACATAGGATGTCTATGATGATCTACATAAGACTTATATTGGATCTATGGAATCACTGATATCTATCAAATCATTTATATCTTTATCATAATATCCTTGAAAAAACTAGGCCCCAAAAAAGATTTTTACTAATCTCTAATCAAAAGAGTGATGATTTACAAGTCCATACACACAAGGCCTCAAAGGGTACAATTTTAATTGAAAACTGATATATATTGTCTCATAAAAACTCAACTATACCCAAATGGAAATATCAAGCTCCTCCATGGTCAAGGAAGCAGGAATGGAGTATGTCGTCCATAATTGGTATAACCTATTCTATATGAATATATTTATGGGGATGGTACATTATTATCAATAATAATTAAGATCCCATCATCTCATGGGGGCCTATAAAAAACTAGGATGTGGTCAAGGGATCCATATTTTAAATAATATTAGATTGAACTCCATACAATCTGAAAATATGAAGCACATAATAATCTCACAAGTCCTCATCTTTTTTAAAATCATTAATGGGAATAATGTGATCCAATTTGGTACATTGGTTAATCATTACCAAAATTGAATTCTTTCTATGAGGTTTATTTCAAAAACAAATCACAAATTCCATAAAGATCTCATCCCACTTACAAGACGGCATATGAAAGAGTCGAAAAAACCTGAAGGCTTATGATATATGAATTTTACCTTTTTATAGGAATAATAATTGAAAAAAAATTACTGATATCCCATTTCATACATGGAAAAAAATTTAAAAATAATATCAAAAAAATATTCATTATTCTTGGGTGAGATACCCACTCTAAAACATGAAAAAACCCCACCATATCCTTCATCATAGGAAATGGAATAACAAATTGATTTTAGAAGAAAATGGTACCCTCAAGAGATAGATACATTAAGTTGATGGAATCCATGTTGTATAGATTATCACCAATTCTACAGAACTCGTCATCAATATGATTCTCATAGAGTATCATCTCAAAAAGAGAGTATTTTAGCTAAACACTAGATAAATAATATCAATCTCATTCTTATAGACTCCAAAATGAATATGATCTAATGAATTACGGTTCTTCCATTCATATGGTGACTCTTCCTTTTTATGGGATGGTAGTTTCCTACTCAAATCATTGATAAAAAATTTCCCATTGTAAGGGTGTAGGAAATGTCTACGTCCAACAATTGTAGGTACTCCACCCATCACCCTGGAAAAAAATAAAAATATTTATGAGAAAAAATATAACCCAAAATCATATGATCAAATTAAATGGTAAACATTTCACTTAAATAGTAACTCTACCATCTATTAAATGCATGCAACAAAGATATGAGTTTGAGAACCTGAGTATGGTAGTTATCCTCATGAGTCCATATATGATAATAACCCTAATCCCACATGTGATCACCCTTCATGGGAATAAATCCCAAACATGAACCTGATAGATTATAAAAAAACCATATAACATTACTTGGCCTCTAAGAGGTTCAGAAAATGGAGTTCAGTTCAAAAGAATCATAAAATAATCAAAATATGACTAGCACTTCCAATACCACATGAAATTTACCCCTTCTAATGAGATTGGCTAATGAAGAATCCAACATTGAAAAATATTTTAAAAACATATAGAATTACCTAAAAATCCCAATAATATATCTATATCATAGACATTTAATTGTTCTTCCAATGGAATACAAACTTTCAATTTTCAGGTTCAATTATGATCCCATGTTCTATGACTTTCTCTCTAATAAATTCACTTCTTAGACCAAATGTTTTCACTTAGTTAGTTTTACCTAAAGTTGGTAATTCCTCAAGATGTCCAAAACTGATCTCAAATGACGTACATGATCCTCCTCAATTTTAGAGTAAACCAATATGTCATCTTGAATACCACAATGAATTAATCAAATAACTAGTAGAAATCATTGTTCATTAGTTGCATAAACACAATAAGAGAATTTATTAAAATAAATGGAAAAATAAGATGCTCATAATGGCCATACATGCTCCTAAAAGTGGTCTTAGGGATATCAGTATCCTGATCCTAGCTAGTGATAATCATATTAATGATCAATATTAGATAACTACCTCAAGACATTCAAATGATTGAAAATAAATTCAATTTTGGGAAACAAATAATTGTTCTTGATATTTAAACGATTGAGTTTTTTTTGGAAATAAACACATAAGAAGAAGATTTTTTCAATATCTTGTTGACATTCCTTCGAACAAACTAATGTGACACACTATTTCTAATGAATCCTATGTAATTAAACTCATATCCCTGATCATTTAACTCCTTCTGTTCAGCTAGTTCTATATGGAATGAGGGAATATATATGGACTTAGTATGTGGCTGTAATTTGATAAACACTCTATATATGGATTTCATCCTACCCAAATATAGAAAATCAATAGATACTAGAAGAAGATAACTACATGAATATTCTAACATTAGTTCAAACTCATATATGGATTTCATCCTACCCAAATATAGAATAGGTGTTCTAGCATTACTAGTCCACTACTACTATTTACCCTAAAAAACATATAACTCCCCATCAGTGGAAGTAAAGGAGACCTACCAAATATAATAAAGAATTTGGGATTTATGAGAAATCTGTTACTCAATCCAAATAATTTCATCTAGAGGTCTCACATTATAAACAAAAAAAATCCCATACAAGTTGGATTATAATAAAGAAAAAGTATAGTAATTGTATCAAATACTTTTATAATGTTCATACCAAGAGGCATAATAATTAACATCAGATAGGGATTGAGATTCATTGAAGGTTTAAAAAATACATAGGTGGGATAATATGAAAGAATGAATGGATAAAATATCAAATAATATAGTCACTAATGATGAATTAATAGTAGTGGTACTTCTCAATATTATAAGTCCATCATCAATTCCCATTAAAATTAATCTATTGTGTAACGTTTCTTTGTATTAGATTCCTATGTTTAAAACCCAATTTTTATTTAGTAATATCAGTACATTGTTGATAAAATTGATGGTAAATAGCACATAACACTATGTATAGTGGTAAAAATAAGGGAATCCATGTTAAAGTAACTTAAGCATCTTAAAGAGCTCCATATATTTAGTGACTTTGAGAAATCACACTACAAGAGACCACCTTTTCTAAATTTAAAATATGTCAGAAGTACGTTACCAAATACTAAAAATGTTTTGAGGAAAGTATGATTTTGAGGGACCCCATTACAACTTACACCGTGATACTCACTCTACCTTCTCTTCCGTTTTTAGGAACCACTAAAACTACCCCTAAGAGTTTGAGTAATTCCCATCAACCCTAAACTACTGGGAAGGATAACTTAAGCCATTAAATCAATATCTATAATATCAATATTAAATTTAATATTCGACATAATTACATAAGGTAATATATCAAATCAAACACCAATATAAAATCTGTGCACCTTTATCTTCTCATTCAAAGCTACATCTAATGTGAATTGAGCATTTGAAAAAACATGATTTGGAATACTGAGTCACTATCTAAAATCCTTTATCATGGTTGGGAAATTTTATGTTCTTTTCCAATATAATTAATTATGGATATAATTTCTCTGTAAAATAGTCCTAATCTATTTCCTTTCCAATTCAATATTCTTTTTTTATAACTATCGCATCCCACCACGTCCTACTATGCCTCTTAAGCGTGAAGAAGACACATTTTACCTAAATCGAATCTGGTGTACTTAAGAACTCAAATATACATTATATATTTCCCAAATAATAATAAACCTAAAAAGGGTACCTTTTTAATAGAAATGTAGTTTAATCTGATGTAGAAGCTAATGTGTAAATTCATGGTAATCATCCCTCTGAGGTTCCACCTCCCTCGCAAGAAATGGAAAAGCTATGGCTCTATGAACATGATCGTGCACTACATTCCTGATAAATTCTATAAGGTTATATTCAACTAGAGGATTATCATTTTGTGGTTAATCAACATATCCCTCCTAATGTAAATTTAGACATCTTCTTGGGGGAATGTTACTACAAAACATCAAAAGATAATAAGAAAGTGTTACTTAAGAAACATAAAACATAAACTATATCATTTATAGATCAACACGGAAGCAAAAATCATAAATCATTATTTCGGAAAATTTCCAGAATCAGATCAAAAAACAACCCAAAGACACCTTTTACCAACATCCCATTGAATCATAAGTCTTTCTACGATGATATCTAGTCATACACTCACATATAATGTACCCATTAAGACTCAATTATCCTATTTCTCAAATACCAAGACATCCCAAACTATATAATGACATTTAATATATGACTCAAGCTGCCTATGATACCAATTCTTCAAGAAACAAACTGGATTACCCACAAAACCATACCTAAATCAATTTAGACATACCTCAAAGGGTGTTCTCAATCCCCATGCTCTGGATAGTAGATCATGGGCATCAAAAAAACATTTGGGAATGATTCCTCCTAAAATAATTCAAAAATATTAGAATGGATAAATAAATAGTAAGAATTCTAAAAGACTAATCAATATAAAATTACCACAATGTAAATAAGAAAAATTATTAAAAATGATTTATCAACTTGAGTCATCACATAACCATCAAATACAACATCACATGTACTGCTTTTCAAAAGTGGATTTTATGCTCCACTGATCACTATGATCTCTCAAGGTCCCACTATCAAGAATATCAACCGCCTCTAAGTCGTGATTTTTATTCTCTTAGACATGGCATACGAAATTCAATAAATTACTGAAGGAAAAAGGTAGGTTATGTGTAAAACTATCCTTGTATATGCATAATTTTATATAAAACAAGGCAAGGTAATATTTTCAAAATTAACAACACAACATGATTTTCAAATAATTTGTATGACATGTATTAAACATGAATAAAGGTGAATTTCCATTAAAAAGATTATGACTAATAATTCCTATCAAACTGTCATAAATAAGTCATTACAAAAACACTAATATGTATAAATCATTTTATATAATATTATAGTGGTTAATAGACCCATGGAGAGGCTTATATAGATATTATCACACATCTCAGTGAAGTACGACACAACATGTTTACATAGCCCAAGTTTTAAAGCCTAGGGGGAAAGGATAATTTCACAAGGAGTGAAATATATACCCTAATTATAATTTATTTCTATCTTCATCATCGTTAAATTGATATGTACTGATAATACATTCCCAGCATTTGTTCTTCCCACCAATGTACATAGGCATTCATTCTCATCAATAAAATCAAACATAAAATGGGATATCATTCCATTAAATCAAACTCAAATAATTTCAATAATTAATTTCAATGAACCTCAATTTTATTTTTCCAAGCATTAAATTCCATTTCAAAACAATATAAATTATTTTTTCATAAAAATTCAATCCTTTCCAAATAACTCATTTTATTTACAATTTATAAATCATTTTTTGCATTATTTTCTTAAAAATCATCATCACCATGCATATAAATTAAAATTAATTTTCTATGAAATCACAACTTTATATAAAAATCCATACCTAAGAGGTTCAACACACACACACCATGAATATTGGAAACCATTAATCAAGAAAATGAAATCTAAAATTAGAAATCATTTAGAAATCCAATCCAAAATAAATAGACACCAAATGTTATAATTGATTAAAATTTCCTTTCAAAACCACATACCTCTAACACGGGATCATAAAAACCCAAAAGGGGTCCCCAATTGAAGAGAAATTAAGGGATAACGTCAATATGGAAGGAATACAAGAAAAAAATTATCAATTAGTAATATAAAATTCCATGGTTCTAGAAAAACGAGAAAGAGTTAAAACACTTCACTTGATGATTCTTGAATAACTCCCAAGGACCAAAAAATATATGCCAAATAAATTCCAATTCCACATCATATATGTAAAGCCCCAGCCCCAGAATCCTAGAGTTGATGCATTATTATGTATCATTGGAATGATCTGGAAAGATCAAGTCTTGAAAACTGATTAGTTTAGTAGCCTTGGAAGTACTAGATACATTCATATGGTTTACATTACATCATAAAATGGAAAACTACAACAACATAGTTTCCATAGAAAACACTAAGATCCCATAGACTATACCTATAGGTCAATAATAATATACTTTTTCGAACCCTAGGAGAAATAAAATAGAGAAAGGGGTGAGCTTAGATGCTTAGTAAGGATAACAAGATAGCGGAAGCTCTCAAAAATAAGAATAAATATTTAAGGCAATGTATAAAACTAAAGAAATCCTTTTCAACATAAAATTGTTCATAATTTGGAAAATATAAATCAAAATAATTCCATTTACCTACTCACATGGAAACTCTACTAGTCTAATAATCACATGCAATATCAATACCCACTTTCATAATGATGGAATGCATAATGCCAGACTTTCATAATGACACAGTCAAGGCCTCGTGCCAAGAATACAAATAAGATTTTGTTAAGGCCTTATGCCAAGACACTAGAATTTCTCATGAGACCTACCGATGCATAGAGGAGCTAAAGTGGGTTCCACTCGTCAGATACTAAGTCCAATGCATTCCTCATATGAAAAGGTTTAAACATAACATAAACATTCGTATTAAAACTAGCATACGAAATTTAAATATTTTATCTGTAAACCATGAATGGTATAAAAATAACACATCTACAGTAAAACATATCAAAATACCTTAAATACAATATAGAAGTATTGTATCAAATAAATCAACTTCAAAAAAGCATAAAATCCATCAAAGGATGTTGAAATAGATGAAATCAAAACCTTTTTAGAGAAATATCTCTTTCTATTTTAAAATCATTTAAGAGTCACATAATTTATAAAAAAAAAATTTATTTTAAAAATATTATTATAATATTGTAAGGGAATCTTTGACGTTGTTATAATGGCCGAAAATAGCCGCACCCTCTGTATAAGTTAAAAAACATTCTTACATTAATTTTTTTGAAAATGTTATAAAGGGTCTAGTTTGGAAAATAACGGAAAGATTCCATTATAAAAATATTATAAAATTCAAAAAACGGTATAAATGAAATTAACCCATAGTCTAGTAAATATTGTGAATGTTTTGAAATAAATTTTTAAGAAACATGTATGTGGATTATAAAGAGGTCCCAGTAGATAATTACATATAAACAACCTCGGATAATGAAGAGATTGTATAAATAACGCATACCTTGTACATTTCCTTGGTCGAGGGTAGGTTAAACTCCTATATAATGGTGAAATAATTTTTATTAAATTATAAAATAATCATATACATTAATATGATATCATATATGATCTTTTAACATTTCTTTGTTAATAATATCTTAGTAATATCGTCATTTTGGGTGTTAACTGATTCATTTTCAATTATATGATTTTATACTTAAGTAGTGTTTGTTATGTATAGGATGTATATTATTCATATTCATAATGATATTAAGTCTTTAAGATTTATTTCTAATCATCTAACAAAAATTAGTTTTGAATGGAAATGATGGGGAATGAATCTCATCACGTTCGTGGAGACCGTAATCTGTATGTACGCATGAGGGACAATATAATTCTATTGATATTAAAATAATATATAATTTGATGTTATATATTATATACAGAATCATTATTATTTTATATTTATTATTAAATCAATTAAACATCATTATTATACCCATCCAAATAATAATGTATTGAATAACAATTACACCACGATGTGGAGACGGCAAGCCGTACGTACACACGTATGGTGACATGTCATTCAAAGGATGGATAGAATAATGAATATGGGGGTAACATACTAATAATATCATCAAATTATAGAGAATATACTGTATTTTTTATTTTAGAATGGAAAAAACAAAGAAAGATGAAGTGGAAGAAGAAAGGTACTTGAAAGATGTGAGGAAACATTTACCTCTTCTTCGAGTTCTTCCTTTTGATTTGATAAAAAGGGCTCCATAGGATGACTTTCTAACTAAATGAAGGACTCTAGGATGAAGGGAGGACATTTTATAGGGTATTTGGACATGGTTTGTCCGAGCCAAATGGCTTTGAATGTGTGAATTAGATAGAAGGGGGGGTTCCCATTTATAAGAAGGGTGAGAGGAACCTTAAGAAAAGCTATAAATATTATTTTATAACAAAATAATTTTCGGTTTCTAATGGATATAAAATGAATTATTTAAATAAAAGGGTGGGGTGGGTCTAAAACCACTCAACCAACATGTCATGTTATCCAAGAAAATTAGTGTAATTCCTAAAAAGTCCCAAATTTCATTTATTTGGATATTTATAATATCATTAATTTTAATATTTCATTAATTAGGTGATTACTGCATCATCATTGTGTCATAAATAAAATAGATTATTTAAAGTAAAAAAAATATAAATAAAATACCATTATGTAGGAAATATTTTTATCTTTCTAATTAATAATTATATTTGAATTTATTTTATGTGTAACCCTATATTAAAAATGGTTTAGTTAGTAAACATTGAATTTTACACTTTTAACTATTCTTTGAATTAAATAATAATAAATGTCCTAATCTAATACAAGTGGACCTAAAGGATCATATTTTACTTCTATGGTTGTTTTTGGTCGAATTATACTTATCCAATAGAATTAGGACATGTTTTAGGGTCATAATAATATCATTTTTACCCTTAATTACCATATTTACTTTTAACCGTGGTAAATAAAAGTAAAAAGTTACCATTCACCAAAAAATATTTTCATCTTATTGAAACAAATTTTACTTACTAATACCAACTATATCTCTCGTGTTGTTTATATTTAACTCATATAAGCAGTAAAAAGTATGTTTTAACCAATAATTCTGTGTTTTTTCGCTATTCATCAAAAATTGATAGTTTTCAGAAAAAAACCAAAATTTCACTATAAGATAATTTTGATATTATGAATTCAAAAACTAAGTCTATTTTACAAAATTAAAAACATATAAGTTTCATTTATTAATTTAAAATTAATTTCTGTTGTCAAAACCCAAAACCGTGTTTTTACAAAATAATTACTAACAAAAGACTGATACTTTCTATGTACAATTTAGAAGTGAAATTATTATAAATGAATAACATTGGATTAAATGGTAAAAATATAATATATTTATAATCCCATACCAATAAAATTTCTAATTTAACACTACAAATTATTTCTATTAAAAAAGTTGTTTTCAGTTAAAATATAGTATTTTGCCCTATTCACCCAAATATGAAAGTTATCGTAAAAACACAAAAAAAAAATTGAAACTAAATTTTTATGTCCCCATTCTAAAGAGGAAGTTTATTTATTCAAATTCAATATATAATAGTTTCAAATATTGGATTTAAAAAATGGTACTCCATTAAAAGGTGGTAAAACTATATTTTTTTAAAAAATATTTCTTTTATATAAAAAATGAATTTGTTTTTTCATTATGTATAAGAAACTCATAATATGGATTCTAAAATTATAAGGATTATTAAAAGATCAAAATTTAATTAATACTATTCATTACCACTTTTGAACTGCTAGTTTGGTAAGTCGTGGTGCGCTTAAACTCAGTGTTGCGTGTAGTGCAAGTTATTGAATTACTTTGAAAAAATAATGTACTATGAAATATTGGGGTGTTGCATTCTTACCTCCTTCAATAAGTTTCATCCTCATAATTTGAAATTTTTCTTCGAAAATAAATGGTTGAAAATAGAAAATACCTTTGTGGGAAAACCCAAATCGGAATTTGGGTTTATAAAATTTAGTCTTAATAAGATGAATATGGGAATGAAAAAGTCACCACCAAATTATGATCTCGATTAGGAGAACATTGGTGGCAATTAGAGACACATAATTGGAGGAAAACGTAAATATTTATAGGGAGGGATTGAGTTCATCAGTCACAAACAATTGTATAATTGAGGGCCTTATTTCCATCAAACTATGATGATTTAAAATATCATCGGTTCAACAAAACATAAGGTATTAGGATAACCCATTTTTTGTTTTAAGATCCCTTACCTAATGTTTAAGAATTAATTTCATCATAGAATAAGAGAAGAAAAAATATATACTTGACAAGTAGAGTTCCATCCTTTAACTAATTTCTACCATAGAATCATCTTACACTCTAAAAGATAATAGAACAAATAAAAATATTCTATTTTTCCTATTCGTATAAGATTCCAAAAAAATGAATTTTTAATTAATCTAAAAGTCCTTTTAAAGAAACAACATTATTCAATCCAGGTCATTGCGTGGTCCAGTGGTAGGTGATACACCGTTGTCACCCTTTGGTTGCGGGTTCAAGTCTCGCGGCCTTGTCGGACGTGACGGGGTTCCACCAGACCTCCAGATTGTCCTTTTTATGTCAATCCAAAAATAATCTCAAACTAGGCTTATCCAAAATACTTCTGTCCAAAATCACAGTCCAAAATTTATAAGGAAGGTAAAAACAATGAAGATCATTTTTTCCCACGTAATAACATGTGAACACCATCATCATGAATTCTTCTAAAACACGACTACATCCTGAATTACCATAAAACCTTATTGATTACATTCATGCTCCCTTATTCCATATAGAATACTGGATATACTCCTTCTATCCAAAAATATTGTAAACTCCAACAATGATGGAATATACAAACCACTAATCAGTTTCAAGGTACTCAAGAATATCCAATATAATTTTTACAAATCAATCATGTATTATTCCAAAACCATTACCTCTGTATCAGAACCATATTATGGTTTATCTTTCTCTCAATCATATATTTTCCAAAAATTTAACCTGCTATTGAGTCACTTTTCTTGGATCCACACAATCATAAGTCAATAATGATATAGTACTACAGTACAAAACTTATATACACTATAATTATTATTACATGTACATCATTAATACAATACTCAAGTGACACAATACTTTGATAAAAATTCAATAAATCAAATCATTCCTCTTCATCTTTGGTAGTATAATAACATTATTATTATCCAATAGCAGCATTTGGGGTATACTCTGCTGATTTGGACATTGATTCGTATAGTGTCCCAACTCATTGCAGATGAAGCATTATACATTTTCAACTTTTTTCTTACCCTTGCAATCACATACTTTGTGTCCTTTTTTCCACACTTATAACAAACTCACATTCCCTTCAGTAATTTACAAAGGTGATTCTTTCCACAGTTATCACATATGGAAAAATCCTTCTTTTCCTTATTCCCTTTATCTATCATTCTCTCTAACATCCTTTTAATCTCTTTCTTCCCTTCAAAGCCACATGACTCATAAAATTACTTACTTATCTTATTAACACATACTATTAATTCTTCATATGTTGATAATACATGGGAGACTATTTCCCTTCTAAATTTTGTCTTAATATTGTGAAAGATATGATCCTTCTTACTCTTGGATCATACGTATTGCTGGAGTTCACATTCCTTCTACGGGGCACCATTTCTATACAATGGCATACACTAGGTCAGTTTATGAATTGAAATGAATAATTCCAAACTTGTAAAATATCTAACATAAATTGAAAAGTTTATGGATATATTCCATAATCCTAAAAATATATTCCTTGAATAAGTATTTAGTCATAAACCCTTTATAATGGTTTGTAATGAAAATAATAATTATCCTAATCATATCCCCCAGGAGTGTCGTAACATAGAGTGAAGCAACAATGGTTATCATGCATGAGTTCCTGTTCGAGTCTAGCTCAAAGCGGTGTTTTCGGGATTTACCCCTAGGTACATCTGTGAGAGAGCCTCCTCTACCTTCTCGTATCTAGAAATGGATGTATTAATCAGAAAACTCACAAAATCACTACAATAAAAAATTTCAAGGAAGTTTTTCTAGACTAATCCTCAAAGTCTATCTTAGGGCTATGTGATCTAATCAGAGTTTATCTAAATCTAGTTTTAAATGTTTGTACTAAACTTCCACTGATACTAACTGTAACTCCCCAAACCCAGAACCTCAGAATCAGTGCATTATTATGTATCATTGTCATGATCATGAAAGATAAATCCCCGAAATACTGATTAGTTTAGTATCCTTAGAAGTAATAGATACATTCATAAGGTTTACATCACATCATAATACAGAAAACTACAAAAAAATGTTTCCATATAAATCAATGAGATCCCATAGACTATCCCTGTTGGTCAGTCATAATATACTTCTTCGCATCCTGGAAAAAATAAATCATAGAAAGGGGTTAGCTCAGATGCTCAATATGGATAACAATATAGCATAAGATTTCATAAATTATCATAAACAATTAAAGAAATGTATAAAACTAAAACAAAATCCTTTTCAACAAAAACATAATCATAATATGGAAAATATAAATCAAAATAATTCCATTTACTTACTCACATGGATATTTAACTCGTCGAATAATCACATGCAATATCAATATCGACTTTCATAATGATGGAATTCATAATTCCAGACTTTCATAACCACATAATCAAGGCCTTGTACCAAACTATGAATAATATTTTTTTCAAGGACTTGTGCCAAGACACTAGTATGTCTTATTAGACCTACCGATGCATCGAGGAGCTATAACAGGCTCCACCTGTCACATACTAAGTCCAATGCATTCCTCATATGAAAAGGTTTAAACATAACATAAACATTCGTATTAAAACTAGCACATGAAATGTCAATACTTTATCCACAAACCATGAATGGTATAATAATAACACATCCACAGTCAAACATATCGCAAAAACATCAATACAAAATAGATTTCTTGTATCAGAATAAATCAACTTCAAATAAGCTTAAAATCCCTCAAAGTATATTGACATAAATTAAATCAAAACCTTTTTTAGAGAAATATCTCTTTCTATTTTGAAATCATTTAAGAGTCACATAATTTATAAAGAAAACATTTATTTTAAAAATATTCTTATAATATTGTAAGGGAAGCTTCGATGATATTATAATGGTGCAAAATAGCTTCACCCGCCATATAAGTTAAAAAATATTCTTAACTTAATTTTGTCGAAAAGGTTATAAAGGACCTTCTTTGGAAAACGATGGAAAGATTCCTCTATAAACATCTTATAAAAGTCAAACAAGGGTGTAAATGACTTTAACCAATATTCTAGTAAATTGTAATAATGTTTTGAAATAAATTTTTAAGTAACATGGATGTGGATGATAAAGAGGTCCCAGTAAATAATTACGTATAAACAACCTTGGATAATGAAAAGATTGTAGAATTAACCCTTACCTTGTAATTTTCTAGGGTAGAGGGTAGGTTAACCTCTTGTGTAATGGTGAAATAATTTTTATTAAATTATAAAAGAATCATATACATTTATATGATATCATATATTATCTTTTAATATTTCTTTGTTAATAATATCATAGTATTACCGTCGTTTTGGGTGATAACTGATTCATTTTCCATTATATTATTTGTTACGTAAGTAATGTTTATTATGGAGTGGATGTATCTTATTAATATTCATAATTATATTAAGTATTTAACCATTATTTTTAATCATATAATGAAAATTATTATTGAATTGATTCGATGTGGAATGAATCTCATCGCGTTCATGGAGACGATAATCCATACATACGCACGACTAACAATATCATTCTTTGGTATTAAAATAATATATAATTTGATGGTATATCATATATACAGAATAATTATAATTTTATATTTATTATTTACATCAATTACGCATCATTATTATACCCATCCAATCAATAATGTATTGGATAACAATTACACGACGATGTGGAGACGGTAAGCCGTACGTACGCACATATTGTGACATGTCATTCAAAGGATGGATAGAATAATGAATATGGTTGTACCATATTTATAATAAAATAACATTATATATAAGATACTGGAGTTATTATTTTATAATGGAAATAGCAATGAAAGAGGAAGTGGAAGAATGAAGGAACTAGAAAGAGGTGATGAAATATGTACCTCTTCTTCAGGTTCTTCCTTTTGATATGATCAAAAGGGCTCCATAGGATGACTTTCTGACTAAAGGAAGGCCTCTAGGATGAAGGTAGGACAGTTGAGAGGGTATTTCGGCAGGTTTTGGACGAGCCAAATGTCTTCGATGGTGTGAATTATTGATAAGGGCGAGTGCCCTTTTATAAGAGGGGTGAGGGGCACCTTAGGAAAAGATAGAAATATTATTTTATAATAAAATAATTTTCTATTTCTAATGGATATAAAATGAATAATTTAAAATATAAGGTGGTTATGGGTCAAACACCACCCAACCAATAGGTTTTAAACATGTTTGGGGCACTATATTAACTTTATCATTTAGATTAAACTCTTAGTTAAATAGTTTGACATTTTCCATGTCTTTTTTTATTTTTATATTATATGGTTAATAAACTTGCTAAAAACTTCCAAGAGAACCCCAAGTGGATCATTAATGATACACCTATCATTATATATGTCTTTTGTCCTAACCATATATTTTTAGGCATAAAATATTAATTAATAATATAATATTTGGTTAAAAACCCATTTATGTCAATTTTTACACTATTTGGTATTTTGTTTTTTCTAAATTCAGAACAGAATTATTACTTCGAAAAAAATTCTTCTATCCAACACTAAAATATCATATTAACCTATAAAATTAGTGTAATTCATAAAATGTCTCAAATTACATTTACTTGTATATTTATAATATCAATTATTTTATTATTTTATTAATTAGTTAATTACAACATCATCATTGTGTCATATATAAATTTAATTATTTAATTCCTAAAAAATATAAATAAAATAAAATTATGTAGGAAATAGTTTTAGATTTATAATTAATATTTATAGTTTAATTTATCTTATGTGTATCCCTATATTAAAAATAGTTTAGTTGTCAAACATTAAGTTTAACACTTTTAACTCTTCTTTGAATTAAATAATAATAAATGTCCTAATCTAATCCAAGTCGACCTAAAGGATCGTATTTTATTCCTAAGGTAATTTTTGGTCGACTTATACTTATCCTATAGAATCATGACACGTGTTAGGGTAATAATAATATCATTTTTCACTTAATTACCCGATTTACTTTTAACCGTGGTAAATAAAATTAAAAAGTTACTATTCACAAAAAATTTATTTTCATCTTATGGAACCACATTTTACATACTAATATTAACCGCATCTCTCGGATTTTTGATATTTAACTCACAGAATTGGTAAAATTATGTTTTATGTAAATTTGAAAATACTCCTTGGAGGTGGGTAAAAGACGGTAAAAAGTTCAATAAAATTTTTATATATCTAGATTTCTTATAAACTCACTCCAACGAATTATATTGAACATATATAGTTATTATGTTACTATTTTGACCAAAAATATATTTAAATAAAATAAATAATTATTTAAATAAAACGTTGGTTTTAACCAATAACTCAGTGTTTTCACTATTCATCAAAACTTGAATTTTTTCAGAAAAATACCAAAATTTCACATAAAATTAATTTTGATATTATGAATTCAAAAATTAAGTCTATTATACCAATTTCAAAACATAGATGTTTCAATTATTAATTTAAAATTAATTCCCATTTTCTAAACCCAAAAGCGTGTTTTTAAGAAATAATAACTAACAAAAGATTGATACTTGGTTATGTTCAATTTCAAAGTTGAATTATTTCCAATGAATAACATTGGATTAAATTGTAAAAAAATAGTCTATTTATACTTCCAAACAAATAAAATGTATAATTTAACAAAACAAATTATTTCCATTAAAAAAGTTGTTTTCAGTTGAAATATAGTATTTTTCACTATTCACCCAAATATGAAAGTTTTCAGAAAAACACCAAATATTTAATGAAACTAAATTTTTATGTCCCGATTCTAAATAATAAGTTTATTTTTTCAAATTTAATTAATAAGAGTTTCAAATATTGAATTTAAAAAAGGGTTCTCCATTAAAAGGCGGTAAAATTGTTTTTTTTAAATACATCTTTTATCTAAAAAATTGAATTTGTTTTTCATTATGTCTATGAAATTCATAATATGGATTCTAAAATTATAACGATTATATTAAGTTCAATATTTAGTTAATATTATTCAAAACTTCTTTTGAACGGCTAGTTTCATAACTCGTGGTGCGCTTGAACACGTAGTTGCATGTAGTGAAAGTTATTTAATTACTTTGAATAAATAACGTAATATGAAATCTTGGGGTCTTCCATTATACCTCCTTTAAAAAATTTCATCCTCACTAATTGAAATTGTTCTTCGAAAATAAATGGTTAAAAATAGAAAATACCATTGTGGGAAACCCCAAATCGGAAATTGGGATAATAAAGTTTACTACTAATAAGAGGAGAAGGGGAATGAAAAAGTAACCACCAAATTATGATCTCGATTAGGAGAACATTGGTGGAAATTAAAGAAACATAATTAGAGGAAAAAATAAATATTTATAGGGAGTGATTTATTTCATCAGTCACAAACAATTGTATAATTGAGGGCCTCAAAGCCATCAAACTATGATGATTTAAAATATCATCAGTTCTACAAAAAAAGGTATTAGGATAACAAATATTTAGTTTTAAGATCACTTAATTAAATTTTAAGAATTAATTTCTTCATAGAATAAGAGAAGAAAAAAATTATAATTGACAATTAGAGTTCCATCCATTAACTAATTTCTACCACAAACTCATCTTTCACTCTAAAAGATAATAGAACTTAAAAATATATTCTATTTATCCTATTCGTATAGGATTAAAAAAATATAATTTATAATTCATCTGCCAAACCTTATAAAAAACCACATAATTCAATCCATGTCATCACGTGGGCCAGTGGTAGGTGATACACCCTTCTCACCCTTCGGTTGCAAGTTCAAGTCTCGCGGCCTTGCCGGACGCGGCGGGTTGCCGCCCGACCTTTGGATTTTCCTTTTTATGAAAGTCCAAAAATAATCTCAAACTATAATAATCCAAAATACTTCTATCCAAACTCACAGTCCAAAGTTTATAGGGATGGTAAACACAATTTTGAACCTTTTTTCCACGTAATAACATGTGAACACCTTCATCATGGATTCTTTTAAAAGAACTTTACATCCTGAATTACCATGAATCCTTATTGATTACATTCATGCTCCCTTATTCCATATAGAATACTGGATATACTCCTTCTATACAAAATTATTGTAAACTCCAACAATGATGGAATATACAAACCATTAATCAGTTTCAAGGTAGTCAAGAATATCCAATATAATTTTTCCAAATCAATCATGTATTATTCCAAAACCACTACCTCGGTATCAGAACCATATTATGGTTTATCTTTCTCTCAATCATATTTTTTCTAAAAATTTAACCTGCTATTGAGTCACTTTTATTGGATGCACATAATCATAAGTCAATAATGATATATTACTAGAGTACAAAACTTATATACTCTATAATTACTATTACATGTAAATCATTAATACAATACTCAAGTGACACAATACTTTAATAAAAATGCAAGAAATCAAATCATTCATCTTCATCTTTGGTAGTATAATAACATTATTATTATCCGATAGCAGCATTTGGGGTATACTCTGATGATTTGGAAATTGATTCGTATAGTGTCCCAACTCATTGTAGATAAAGCATTGTACATTTTCAACTTTTTTTCTTACCCTTGCAATCACATACTTTGTGTCCTTTTTTCCACACTTATAACAAACTCACATTCCCTTTAATAATTTACCAAGGTGATTCTTTCGACAGTTATCACATATGGAAAAATCCTTCTTTTCCTTCTTCCCTTTATCTATCTTTCTCTCTACCATCCTTTTCTTCTCTTGCTTCCCTTCAAAGCCACATGACTCAGAAAATTACTTACTTATCTTATTAACACATAATATTTTTTCTTCATATGTTGATAATCATGGGAGACTATTTCCCTTCTAAATTTTGGCTTAATATTGTGAAAGATATGATCCTTCTTACTCTTTGGATCATAAGTATTGCTGGAGTTCACATTCCTTCTACGGGGCGCCATTTCTATAAAATGGCATACACTAGGTCAGTTTATGAATTGAAATGAATAATTCCAAACATGTAAAATACCTAACATAAATTGAAAAGTTTATGGATATATTCCATAATCCTAAAAATATTTTCCTTGAAGAAGTATTTAGTCATAAACCCTTCATAATGGTTTGTAATGAAAATAATAAGTATCCTAATCATATCCCCCAAGAGTTTTGTAACATAGAGTGAAGCAAGGCCGGTTATCATGCATGAGTTCCCATTCGAGTCTAGCTCAAAGCGGTGTTTTCAGTATTTACCCCTAGGTACATCTGTGAGAGAGCCTCCTCTACCTTCTCGTATCTAGACATGGATGTATTAATCAGAAAACTCACAAAATATCTACAGTACAAAAATTCAAGGAAGTTTTTCTATACTAATCCTCAAAGTCTATCTTAGGGCTATGTGATCTAATCAGAGTTTATCTAAATCTAATTTTTAATGTTTGTACTAAACTTCCTCTGATACTAACTGTAACTCCCCAAACCCAGAAGCTCAGAATCAGTGCATTATTATGTATCATTGGCATGATCATGAAAGATAAATTCTCAAAATACAGATTAGTTTAGTAGCCTTAGAAGTACTAGATACATTCATAAGGTTTACATCACATCGTAATACGGAAAACTATAAAAAAATGTTTCCATAGAAAACACTGAGATCCCATAGACTATCCCTGTTGGTCAGTCATAATATACTTCTTCGCATCCTGGGAAAAATAAATCATAGAAAGGGGTTAGCTCAGATGCTCAATATGGATAAAAATATAGCAGAAGATTTCATAAATAATCATAAACATTTAAAGAAATGTATAAAACTAAAACAAAAGCCTTTTCAACAAAAATATAATCATAATATGGAAAATATAAATCAAAATAATTCCATTTACTTTCTCACAAGGATATTTAACTCATCGAATAATCACATGAAATATCAATAGCCACTTTCATAATGATGGAATTCATAATTCCATACTTTCAGAACCACATAATCAAGGCCTTGAACCAAACTACGAATAATATTTTTTTCAAGGACTTGTGCCAAGACACTAGTATGTCTTATTAGACCTACCAATGCATCGAGGAGCTATAACAGGCTCCACCCGTCACATACTAAGTCCAATGCATTCCTCATATGAAAAGGATTAAACATAACAAAAACATTCGTATTAAAACTAGCACAAGAAATGTCAATAATTTATCCAAAAACCATGAATTATATAAAAACAACATATCCACAGTCAAACATATCGCAAAACCATCAATACAAAATAGATTTTTTGTATCAGAATAAATCAACTTCAAATAAGCTTAAAATCCCTCAAAGTATATTGACATAGATGAAATCAAAACCTTTTTAGAGAAATATCTCTTTCTATTTTGAAATCATTTAAGAGTCACATAATTTACAAAGAAAACATTTATTTTAAAAATATTCTTATAATATTGTAAGGGAAGCTTCGATGATATTATAATGGTGCAAAATAGCTTCACCCGCCATATAAGTTAAAAAAAATCTTACCTTAATTTTGTCGAAAAGGTTATAAAGGACCTTCTTTGGAAAACGATGGAAAGATTCCTGTATAAACATCTTATAAAAGTCAAACAAGGGTTGAAATGACTTTAACCAATATTCTAGTAAATAGTAATAATGTTTTGAAATAAATTTTTAAGAAACATGGATATGGATGATAAAGAGGTCCCAGTAAATAATTACGTATAAACAACCTCGGATAATGAAGAGATTGTATAATTAACCCATACCTTGTAATTTTCTTGGGTAGAGGGTAGGTTAACCTCCTATGTAATGGTGAAATAATTGTTATAAATTATACAAGAATGATATACATTAATATGATATCATATATGATCTTTTAATATTGCTTTGTTAATAATATCATAGTATTACTGTCGTTTCGGGTGTTAACTGATTCATTTTCCATTATATTCTTTGTTACATAAGTAATGTTTATTATGGAGTGGATGTATCTTATTCATATTCATAATGATATTAAATATTTAACCATTATTTTTAATCATTTAATGAAAATTATTCTTGAATTGATTCGATGTGGAATGAATCTCATCGCGTTCATGGAGACGGTAATCCATACATACGCACGACTAACAATATCATTCTTTTGATATTAAAATAATATATAATTTGATGGTATATCATATATACAGAATAATTATAATTTTATATTTATTATTTACATCAATTACGCATCATTATTATACCCATCCAATCAATAATGTATTGGATAACAATTACACGGCAATGTGGAGACGGTAAGCCGTACGTACGCACATATTGTGACATGTCATTCAAAGGATGGATAAAATAATGAATATGGTTGTACCATATTTATAATAAAATAAAATTATATAGAAGATACTGGAGTTATTATTTTATAATGGAAACAACAATGAAAGAAGAAGTGGAAGAATGAAGGAACTTGAAAGAGGTGATGAAATATTTACCTCTTCATGAGGTTCTTCCTTTTGATATGATCAAAAGGGCTCCATAGGCTGACATTCTGACTAAAGGAAGGCCTCTAGGATGAAGGTAAGACAGTTGAGAGGGTATTTCGGTAGGGTTTGGACGAGCCAAAAGTCATTGAAGGTGTGAATTAGTGATAATGGTGAGTGCCCTTTTATAAGAGGGGTGAGGGGCACCTTAGGAAAAGATAGAAATATTATTTTATAATAAAATAATTTTCTATTTCTAATGGATATAAAATGAATAATTTAAAATATAAGGTGGGTATGGGTCAAACACCAGCCAACCAATAGGTTTTAAACATGTTTGGGGCACTATATTAACTTTATCATTTAGATTTAACTCTTAGTTAAATAGTTTGACATTTTCCATGTCTTTTTTTATTTTTATATTATATGGTTAATAAACTTGCTAAAAACTTCCAAGAGAACCCCATGTGGATCATTAATGATACACCTATAATTATATATGTCTTTTTTCCTAACCATATATTTTTAGGAATAGAATATTAATTAATAATATAATTTTTGTTTAAAAACCCATTTATGTCAATTTTTACACTATTTGGTATTTTGTTTTTTCTAAATTCATAACAGAATTATTACTTCAAAAAAAGTTATTCTATCCAACACTAACATATCATATTAACCTATAAAATTAGTGTAATTCATAAAAAGTCTCAAATTACATTTACTTGTATATTTATAATATTAATTATTTTAATATTTTATTAATTAGGTAATTACAACATCATCATTGTGTCATATATAAATTTAATTATTTAATTCCTAAAAAATATAAATAAAATACAATTATGTAGGAAAAAGTTTTATATTTATAATTAATACTTATAGTTGAATTTATCTTATGTTTAACCATATATTAAAAATAGTTTAGTTGTCAAACATTGAGTTTAACACTTTTAACTCTTCTTTGAATTAAATAATAATAAATGTCCTAATCTAATCCATGTGGACCTAAAGGATCGTATTTTATTCCTGAGGTAATTTTTTGTCGAATTATACTTAGCCTATAGAATCAAGATATGTGTTAGGGTAATAATAATATCATTTTTTCACCTAATTACCCAATTTACTTTTAACCGTGGTAAATAAAATTAAAAAGTTACTATTCACAAAAAAAATATTTTCATCTTTTGGAACCACATTTTACGTACTAACATTAACCGCATCTCTCAGATTTTTTATATTTAACACAGAGAAGCGGTAAAATTTTGTTTTATGTAAATTTGAAAATACTCCTTGGAGGTGGGTAAAAGACGGTAAAAAGTTCAATAAATTTTTTATATATCTAGATTTCTTATAAACTCACTCCAACGAATTATATTGAACTTATATAGTTATTATTTAACTATTTTGACCAAAAATAAATTTAAATAAAATAAATAATTATTTAAATAAAAAGTTGGTTTTAACCAATAACTCAGTGTTTTCACTATTCATCAAAAAATGAACTTTTTCAGAAAAATACCAAAATTTCACCCAAAATTAATTTTGATATTCTGAATTAAAAAATTAAGTCTATTATACCAATTTCAAAACATAGATGTTTTAATTATTAATTTAAAATTAATTCCTATTTTCTAAACCCAAAAGCGTGTTTTTAAGAAATAATAACTAACAAAAGATTGATACTTGGTTATGTTCAATTTCAATGTTAAATTATTTCCAATGAATAAAATTGGATTAAATTGTAAAAAAATAGTCTATTTATACTTCCAAACCAATAAAATGTATAATTTAACACAACAAATTATTTCCATTAAAAAAGCTGTTTTCAGTTGAAATATAGTATTTTTCACTATTCACCCAAATATGAATGTTTTCAGAAAAACACCAAATATTTAATGAGACTAAATTTTTATGTCCCGATTCTAAATAATAAGTTTATTTTTTCAAATTGAATTTATAAGAGTTTCAAATATTGGATTTAAAAAAGGGTTCTCCATTAAAAGGCGGTAAAATTGAATTTTTTTTAAAATACATCTTTTATCTAAAAAATTGAATTTGTTTTTCATTATGTCTAAGAAACTCATAATATGGATTCTAAAATTATAACGATTAAATTAAGTTCAATATTTAGTTAATATTATTCAAAACTTCTTTTGAACGACTAGTTTCGTAACTCGTGGTGCGCTTGAACTCGTAGTTGTGTGTAGTGCAAGTTATTTAATTACTTTGAATAAATAACGTAATATGAAATCTTGGGGTCTTCCATTATACCCTCCTTTAAAAAATTTCATCCTCACTAATTGAAATTGTTCTTCGAAAATAAATGGTTAAAAATAGAAAATACCTTTGTGGGAAACTCCAAATCGGAAATTGGTATAATAAATTTTACTCCTAATAAGAGGAGAAGGGGAATGAAAAAGTCACCACCAAATTTTGATCTCGATTAGTAGAACATTGGTGGAAATTAAAGACACATAATTAGAGGAAAAAATAAATATTTATAGGGAGTGATTTAGTTCATCTGTCACAAACAATTGTATAATTGAGGGCCTCAAAGCCATCAAACTATGATGATTTAAAATATCATCAGTTCTACAAAACATAAGGTATTAGGATAACAAATTTTTAGTTTTAAGATCACTTAATTAAATTTTATGAATTAATTTCTTCATATAATAAGAGAAGAAAAAAAAATATAATTGACAAGTAGAGTTCCATCCATTAACTAATTTCTACCACAAACTCATCTTTCACTCTAAAAGATAATAGAACTTAAAAAAATATTCTATTTATCCTATTCGTATAGGATTCCAAAAAAAAGTAATTTATAATTCATCTGCCAAACATTTTAAAAAACCACATTATTCAATCCAGGTCATCACGTGGGCCAGTGGTAGGTGATACACCCTTGTCGCCCTTCGGTTGTGGGTTCAAGTCTCGCGGCCTTGTCGGACGCGGCGAGTTGCCGCCCGACCTTTGGATTTTCCTTTTTATGAAAGTCCAAAAATAATATCAATCTATACTAATCCAAAATACTTTTATCCAAACTCACAGTCCAAAATTTATAGGGAAGGTAAACACAATTTGGAACCTTTTTTCCACGTAATAACATGTGAACACCTTCCTCATGGATTCTTATAAAAGAACGCTACATCCTGAATTAACATGAAACCTTATTGATTACATTCATTCTCCCTTATTCCTTATAGAATATTTGATATACTCCTTCTATACAAAAATTTTTTAAACTCCAAAAACAATGGAATATACAAATCATTAATCAGTTTCAAGGTAGTCAATAATATGCAATATAATTTATCAAAATCAATCATGTATTATTCCAAAATCCCTACCTCGGTATCAGAACCATATTATGGTTTATATTTCTCTCAATCATATATATTTCCAAAAAATTTACCTACTATTAATTCACTTTTCTTGGTTCCACATAATCTCAAGTCTTTAATGATATAGTACTGTAGTACAATCCTTCTATACTCTATAATTATTATAACATGTACATCATTAATACAGTACTAAAATGATACAATACTTTAATAACAACTTAATAAATAAAATCATTCTTATACATCACTGGTAGTATCATAACATTATTATTATCCAATAGCAGCATTTGGGGTACACTCTGATGATTTGGACATTGATTCATGAAGTGTCCCTACTCCTTGCAGATGAAGCTTTGTATATTTGAAACTTTTTGCTTACCCTTGCAATCACATACTTTGTGTCCTTTTTCTCCACACATATGACAAACTCCCATTCCCTTCAAGCATTTACCAAGGTGATTCTTTCCATAGTTATCACATATGGAAAAATCCTTCTTTTCTATCTTCCCTTTATCCATCTTTATCTTTTCCATCATTTTCTTCTCTTGCTTCCCTTCAAAGCCATAGGAATCAGAGAATTATTTACTTATCTTATTAAAACATAATACTATTTCCTCATATGTTGAGAATTCAAGGGAGACTATTTCCCTTATAAATGTTGGCTTAATACTGTGAAAGATATGATTCTTCTTACTATTTGGATCATACGTATTGATGGAGTTCACAATCCTTCTATGGGGAGTCATTTCTATACAATGACATACACTAGATCAGGTTATGAATTGCAATGAATAATTTCAAACATGTAAAATACATAACATAAATTGAAAATTTTATGGATATATTCCATAATCATAAAAATATTTTCTGTGAGGAAGTATATACTAAAAAACACTTCATAATGGTTTATAAATAAAATAAGAATTATCCTAATCATATCCCTTGGGAGTGTCGTAACCAAGAGTGCAGCAAGACCCGTTGTCATGCACTAGTTCCCGTTCAAGTATAGCTTAAAGTGGTGTTTTCTGGTTTTACCCCTAGGTACATCAATGATAGAGCCTCCTCTACACGCTCGTATCCAGACAGGGATGTATTGTTTGGAAAACTCACAAAATCTCTACAATATCAAAATTCTAGGAAGTTCTTCTATATTAATCCTCAAAGTCTATCTTAGGGCTATGTGCTCTAATCAGAGTTTATCTAAATCTATTTTCAAAGGTTTGTACTAAACTTCACTGATACTAACTGTAACTCCCCAACACCAGAATCCTAGAATTGGTGCATTATTACATATCATTGGCATGATCATGAAAGATCAAGTCTTGAAAGAAAAATTAGTCTAGTAGCCATGGATGTACTAGATACATTCATAAGGTTTACATTACATCATATAGTGGAAAAATTACACAAGATTGTTTCCATAGAAAACACTAAGATCCCATAGACTATCCCTACAAGTCTGTCATAATATACTTCTTCGCATCATAGGAAAAATAAAACATAGAAAGGGGTGAGCTCAGATGCTCAGTAAGGATAACAATCTAGCCGAAGCTTTCATAAATAAGCATAAACATTTAAGGCAATTTATAAAACTAAAACCAAATCCTTTTCAACATAAACTACATTATAATATAGAAAATATAAATCTAAATAATGATATTTACTTACTCACCTTGATATTCTACTCGTCAAATAATCACATTCAATATCAATAGCCACATTCATAATGATGAAATGCATAATGCCAGACATTCATAATGACATAGTAAAGTCCTTGTGCCAAGAATACAAATAAGATTTTCTGAAGTCCTTTTTCCAAGAAACTAGTTTGTCTCATGATACCTATCAATGCATCGAGGAGCAATAACGGGCTCCACCCATCACATACTAAGTCCAATGCATTCCTTATATGAAAAGGTTTAAACATAACATAAACATTTGTATTAAAAATAGCATACGAAATGTCAATACCATATCCATAAACCATGAATGGTATAAAAATAACACATCCAATGTCAAACATATCAAAAAACATTAAATACAAAATGGAATTTTTGAATCAAAGTAAATCAACTTCAAATAAGCTTAAAATCTATCTAAGGATGTTGACATATCTGAAATCAAAACATTTTATAGAGAAATATCGCTTTCAATTTTGAAATTATTTAAGATTAACATAATTTATAAAGAAGGAATTTATTCTAAAAATATTCTTATAATATTGTAAGGGAAGATTTTACGATGTTATAATGGTGGAAAATTTCTGCACCCACCGTATAAGTTAAACAAAAATTTTTACCTTAATTTTGTCGAAAGGGTTATAAAGGACCTTATTTGGAAAACAATGGAAATATTCCTCTATAAAAATATTATAAAAATCAAAAAATGGTATAAATGACTTTAACCCATATTCTAGTAATAGGTAACAATGTTTTGAAATAGATTTTTAAGAAACATTGATGTGGATGATAAAGAAGTCCCAGTAGATAATTACATATAAACAACCTTTGATAATGAAGAGACTGTAGAATTAACCCTTACCTTGTACTTTTCTTTTTTTGTGGGTAGGTTAACCTATTTTATAACGGTGAAATAATTGTTGTTAAATTATACAAGAATCATATACATTAATATGATATCATATATGATCTTTTAATATTTCTTTGTTAAAAATATCTTAGTATTATCGTTATTTCTGGTGTTAACTGATTCGTTTTCCATTGTATGCATTGTTACGTAAGTAATGTTTGTTATGGATTGGATTTATCTTATTCATATTCAAAATTATATAAAGTATTTAAACCTTATTTTTAATCATTTAATGAAAATTAGATTTGAATTGATATGATGGGGAATGAATCTCATCACGTTCGTGGAGACCGTAATCCGTACGTACGCACGAGGGACAATATAATTCTTTTGAAATTAAAATAATATATAATTTGATGTTATATCATATATAAAGAATCATTATAATTTTATATTTATTATTTACATCAATTACACATCATTGTTATACCCATCCAAATAATAATGTATTGAATAACAATTACCCCGCGACATGGAGACGGTAAGCCGTACGTACGCACGTATGGTGACATGTCATTAAAAGAATGGATAAAATAATGAATATGGTTATAAAATATTAATAATATCATCACAGTATATAGAATATATTGGAGTTATTATTTTAGTGTGGAAAAAACAAAGAAAGGGGAAGTGGAAGAAGAAATGTACTTGAAAGAGATGATGAAATATTTACCTCTTCTTCAGGTTCCTCCTTTTGATTTGATCAAAAGAGATCAATTGGTTAGCTTTCTGACTAAAGGAAGGACTCTAGAATGAAGGGATGACATTTTATAGGGTATTTTGGTAGGGGATGGCCGAGACAAATGGCTTTGAAAGTGTGAATTAGAGAGAAGGGGGAGTTCCCATTTATAGGAAGAGTGAGAGGCACCGTAAAAAAAGCTATAAATATTATTTTATAACAAAATCATTTTCGGTTTATAATGGATCCAAAATGAATTATTTAAAGGATAAGGAAGGGTGGGTGGAATACCACTCAACCAATAGGTATTATACAGGTTTGGGTCACTATATTAACTTTATCTTTTCGATTTAACTCTTATTTAAATAGTTTGACATTTATCATATCTCTTTGTATTTTTTTATTATATGGTCAATAACCTTACTAAAAAATTCCAATATAACCCCAAATGGTTCATTAATGATAAAAATATTATTATATAAGTCTTTTTTCCGAACATTATATTTTTAGGAATAGAATATCAATTAATAATATAATATTTGTTTTAAAAACTCTTTTATGTCAATTTTGACACTATTGGTTATTTTGTTTTGTCTAAATTACTAACAATGTTATTACTTAGATAAAAATTCATATAGAAAATCCTAACATGTCATATTAGCCTAGAAAATTAGTTTAATTCATAAAAAGCCTCAAATTACATTTATTTAGATATTTATAATATCAATTATTTTAATATTTCATTAATTAGGTAATTAATACATCATCATTGTGTCATATATAAATTAAAAACATTAATGTCTAAAAAATATAAATAAAATACCATTATTTGGTAAATTGTTTTATATTTCTAATGAATATTTATAGTCGAATTTATCTTATGTTTAACCTTATATTAAAAATAGTTTATTTTTTAAACATTAAATTTAACACTTTTAACTCTTCTTGGAATTAAATTATAATAAATGTCCTAATCTAATCCAAGTGGACCTAAAGGATCGTATTTTATTCATAAGGTTGTTTTTTGTCGAATTATACTTACCAAATAGAATTATTACATGTGTTATGGTAATAATAATATCATTTTACACTTAATTACCCGATTTACTTTTAACTGTGGTAAATAAAAGTAAAAAGTTATTATTCACAAAAAAATTATTTTAGTCTTATTGAACCACATTTTAAATACTAATATCAATATTGTCTCTCTAATTTTTGATATTCAACTCACATAAGTGGTAAAAATATGTTTTATGTAATTTTGAAAACACTACTAGGAGGTGGGTAAAAGACGGTAAAATGTTCAATTAAATTTTTATATATCTAAATTTATTATAAACAGACTCCAATGAATTATATTGATCATATATAGGTATTATGTATCTATTTTGACCTAAAATAAATTTATATAAAATAAATAATTATTCATATAAAAAGTCGGTTTTAACCAATAACTTTGTGTTTTTTACTATTCATCAAAAATTGAACGTTTTCAAAAAAATAATAAAATTTAACCTTGAGATAATTTTGATATTATGAATTCAAATATTAAGTATATTTTACCAAATTCAAAACATATATGTTTACTTTATTAATTTAAAATTAATTCCCGTTGTCAAAACCCAAAAGCCTGTTTTTAAGAAATAATAACTAATAAAAGATTGATACTTGTTTATTTCAATTTCAAAGTAAAATTATTTCCAATGAATCACATTGGATTAAATGGTAAAAATATAATCTACTTATACTTCCAAACCAATAATATGTATAATTTAACACTACAAATTATTTTGATTAAAAAAGTTGTTTTCAGTTAAAATACAGCGTTTTCACTATTCACCCAAATATGAAAGTTATCAGAAAAACAAAAAAAAAATTATTGAAACTAAATTTTTATTTCCCAATTCTAAAGAAGAAGTTTATTTTGTAAAATTAAATATATTAATGTTTCAAATATTGGATTTAAAAAGGGTTTTCAATTAAAAGGCGGTAAAATTGATTTTTTATAAAAATACTTCTTTTATTTAAAAAATGAATTTGTTTTTTCATTATGTCTAAAAAACTCATAATATGGATTCTAAATTATAAGGATTATATAGAGTTCCAAATTTAGTTAATAATATTCATAACCTATTTTGAACGGCTAGTTTGGTAAGTCGTGGTGCGCTTGAACTCGGTGTTGCATGTAGTGAAAGTTATTAAATTACTTTGAAAAAATAAAGTACTATAAAATCTTGGGGTGTTAAAATATATACACCAAGTCCCATTAGATTAAGTCACCAACAATAGTTATATTAACAACATATCTGGTCTAAGGTTTTATTAAAGGAAATAATAGTGGATCAAGAATTCCAATAAAGAATGATAATAAATAGGAACATACATTCAAAAAAGGTATCCAACAATAAAAGATTCATAAAAATTGATCAATAAGAATAAATTATTCTCCAAAATCTCTAATATGATTCTCCTTCACCAAGATCTTATTCCACCAGAAGTAGAATGAGAGGAAACAAAGGTATTTGGGTCTAAAAAATTCAGAATACTGAAAATAAGGTCACACTGTTTATCAAATAGTGCGACAACCATGTTCCCCTTTCATGGATAATGAAATATCAACATAGTTTGAATGCATGGTTTTAAATACAATAACCTAACCAGGAAGAACCTTATTTTATTTATTCCTACAGTTTGGAGGGAAGGATGCATTTTTTAGTCTTATAGTTCACCTAACTATATAGACTCTTCTAAAATTCCCACACAAGTAGCAAAGTTTCCAAGGAAGATCTGCATGGTTTTCCATAACCATGGAAATCCATACATACACCCATAACCTAATAAAACTACAAAACTACTATTAATAACCAAACAAAATGAGTGAAAATACTTGAAATAGATTATTGGGATATTAAAACCTTGATTAGTTTGTGGTAGTATTTATAGAAAATGGTCATATATATTACATGATCAAGAAAGGTCATGAAGATCACATGAGTATTATACTAAAGTCTCTAATGGAAGAGAAAAATTATAAAAAAAATTACCCTTTCTAAATCATCGGAAAAATGTTTCATATTTTATTAATAAAATCTCAATAAAGGTTATAAAAGTGGATCCATCATTGACTAATGTAATTAAATATTGGACTAGACCAACCACTATGATCGAGATCCATAGTTTTCTTGGATTTAATGGATATTATTAAAAACAAATTGATAGAGTTAACATTGGTATCCAATGTACTCACTATTTTAACTTTTAAGGGATTCATGTTAAATTTTATCAATGAATGTGAAGGCATATTCATGTAATTGAAGAGAAGGTTGTTCACTGCACCTATAATCACACAACCCTGTAGCAGAAAAGGTTTATTTATTTGTAGTGGTGTATTTGACAAGGGCATGAAATATGTTCTTTTTTCTAAAATATATGGTGATATCTTATTCCTCACATAAATTGAAGGATCGTAAAAGAAAATACCTAAATCATGATTTGGGGTATGAAGTGGTAAATTTTAAATACAAATATGAATGTATTATAGTTTTGTTTTAGCATGTGACATATATATTGGTCATAAATGTTTAAAGTATATATTCACCTATAAAGTGTTGACTCTATGTATGTGGCTTGTCATAATGATTGTATAACTGAGAGGGGGATTACTGAATCTATGATAGATTTCTCTTATGTTTCTTTTGATTTGAAACAACTTTCTCCTCTTGTTAGAGATTATATTCTATACTGAAAAACAATTAAAACCCACATCCACAGGAACACATGTATTTACAAGTTTCACTAATCAATAATAATATTTACCACCTTGGTATGGAATGGAAGTGATCCAATAACACACAATACATTGTGAATGAATCCCTGGATTACAATGATTATGATATACCCTTTCACTTGTTTTGCACTATGTAAACAATCCAATAGTGAATGTGCACAATCTTAGAACAAATAATGTAATAAAATGTTTTTTTAACAACTCAAGCTTCTTGTTATTATTTTCAATTTCACAAATATATTCAATGGGGAACACTTCTAAAATTTCTTAATTAAAATATGGTTCGAACATCATGGAATTTGTTAAGGAATAACCAAGTGGTCATTTCTCTATCCATGTTTTTGTAGTCCAATTCCACTGACTATGATTCATCATGATACGATTATTCTCAACATGATACTTCCTTGTTTGATTCTCCCCAGTATGAAAAATATGAATTTGAAAAAATATGGTAGAGTTGAATTGGCTATACTTAAATTCTGAGTATGATAAACTTATTACTATTCTCCCTGTATGATTCTTCCTCATTCTGGAAATATCACTTTGAAAATCCAGAATCTGGTTATCCTTACCAATAGGATGATCATCCGAATGATATTGATAAGCTAAATATGGTAATCATATGAGTAATATAATCACTGAGTATGATGATTAGCAGAATACAATGTTTTAATCTTTTCTCTTCTCTTTCACTTCACTGTCAAAACTTCTTAAACACAAGGGACTAAAGAATCTTCATATTTTCTCTAAAGAAATTGAGATTCCCTCTCTTCTATAGCTAACGATACATCTGCAGTGAAAATGTACAAAGTACTTATCCTTTTATAGGTGGCCCAGAAGTAGCTTTGGTGGGAATCCCAAAAAATATCATGCTTAATCAAATTTAACGTAATATAAATTTCCTATAAGATCTAGGGTGTGTGTTGGATTTTTCAACTCTTCTCATAGCTTCTCAATTCATAATATTCCCTTGTTCTTCATACTTTTACTTCAATTGAAAGTCCCATTTCAATTTATGAATTTGATTTCTTGAATCTGATTTATTCAATACAGGTTTCTGTATTATTTGAATGTAAATTTATGAAGAAATGTATACCAGTTTTTAAAGATGGATAAATCATTCTTTTGAATATATAGCTCCTTCTTGATATCAAATCATTCAAAAAATTTCACTTCTTCACTTTTTATCATCACCTAGTTGTGATAAAAACTTCTTCTTCTCCTCTTCTCTTGACCCACATAAAAATTCACTTGAAAATGAGACAAATTATTTCACCTCTTGACCCACTTGATGAAGGAATTTGGAAAAAATCAGATTTCCTCTATATCTTCCTTTATAAAATCAGTCAACCAAGTCAACTGGTTGAATACATTTTTGAACAATCTTTTTATTTATGATTTTTATCACCTTCATTCCAATTATATTTTCATCAATATTTGATTGTAAACAATTTTCTTGAGTAAAATGTAATGTGGAATACAATAGACCAATGCCAACAACATTCATATTTAGTAACCAGCTTTCATTTTAACTTAGCCTAACTATGATTGTCCTGATTACAATCTTTCTATGTATGATAATTCTAGACATGAAAATTCTGGGTAATATATTTTTTCTTCCAAATATTAAGAATGATTTCCCACGTGTAGTCATTTTGATTATGTGTTTCCAAGATATAGTCTTTTCTGAATATGATCTTCAGTACCTTCATTATTTTCTATCCTAAATTTTATTGTCATGAGTACAATTCCATTTCAATTGGGATCATCTCTTTCTTCTCTTCCACCTAGATCTGATAAATCTGGAAAATATTTGCAAGACAACTATTCCTTTTTCTTTCATCAAACCAGCATCATAATTTCTTCCCTAAAATTATGATTTATGTGAAATAAAAATGAGAAATGCATCATCAGATTTATTTTGTCACAGTCGTGTAGACTCCAATGCGATCACTTCATTCATATCAAATGAAAAGTGAATCTGATGACCATTTAATTCCAAAAAGATACATTCCCCATGTGATTGATTCTATCATTCCAGATAAAAATCAAGTCCTAATTACAATCTCCTCTCAATATGAACACAAGAAAAGTCCAATCAAAAAATTTTCAAAAAGATTCTCTCTGTTACAATGCACATAGTGAGTCTGATTCTTTTGAAAAAAACCATCAATATAATTCTCACCAAATACAAAGTAATGGGTTTTTTTTTCTTCAAAAAATTTCATTGACAAAAAAGAAAACACATTAAAACAAATAACTTCCATATCATCTTGGTCCTTACAATATTCTCCTTTGATTTTTTTTGACCATGTTTCATAAATCACTGAACTTTGAATCCTCAAGGAATGGACTACAGATCAATAATTCTAAGCCTACATGGGTTAACTCTTTCTAGGAAACAATAATAATTGACAAAAAGATCATGCTTTAAAAAACAATTGATTATGAAAAAACAATGTTGAATTCACAACATACCCACAACTCTATCTTTTTTACATAAAATTCATTGATTTGTGAAAACAATTATCCCCCTTGAAAAAATAATCCACATATAAGATGAGAGTGGGGACAAAAACACATACCTCAACCTTCATGAGAAGAAGGATAAGCACCCATGTTCAGCCTCAATTTAAAGAATGACTCTTTCGGTAAAGGTTTTAGAAAATGTTAGCAACTTGTTCTGATGTTGGAACACAATCTAGATTTATTTCATTCTTCTCCACATTCTATTTGATGAAATGATATTTTATATAAATATGTTTTGAATGAGAATATTGAAATGGGTTCATAGTGAGATTGATTGTACTTTGATTTTCACAACCCTATAACATGGGTAACATCAATTTAACAAATAAATCATCCAATTGAGCTTCCATCCACATAACATGAGTAGTTTCATAAGTGGAGGAAACATACTTTTCTTTATTTGTACTGAGATTTTCTTAATTCTGATTATTTGAATGTTAAATAACAAAATTCTTTCCCCAAAACAATACTCCACCATATGTGGATCTTCTATCACACTACTATATATAAGGCCATTAGCGACCGCCATTGGCGGCCGCTAAAGGGCTTTAGCGGCCGCGCAGCGACCGCCAATGGCGGTCGCTAATCTAAAAAAAAAATTTTAAATTTTTTTTTATTGAATTGAATATAAATATAAATATATATATATATATAAAATATATTTTAAATGTTTTAATATATATTTAATATATATATAATATCAAATCATTGTGCTATAATATATATATACTATTAAATACAATATTTTAAATACAAATCATTGTGCTATAAATATATATATATATATACTATTAAATACAATATTTTAAATAAATATATATATATATAATATTTTAAATGTTTGAATATATATTTAATATATATTTAATATATATATAATATCAAATCATTGTGCTATAATAATTTAAAAACTTCGATTCAAGAAATAATCTCATTTTAGGTCGTTCGGAGCACGTTTGCTCCGAATCGGACCGCCGCACGCCGTTTTGGTGTTTAACGGCGCCGGAAACGCGTTTCCGGCCGCCGAGGTCACACGGCACCTCCGAATGAGGTGCCTTCTGGCTAAACATTTCACAATTGACGCCCCGGATGTTGTCGTACGGTTTCGTGGCATTCGGAGGTCGTTCGGGTGGTTTTGACCCCCCCAACGCGCCATTTCAGCGCGCGCCGCGCTGCTGAAAACGACACAATCGGGCGTGCCGCGCGCACCGCATGTCCGATGGTCGTGAGACCTACTCCTGCATCTCAGGAATAATATTCCCATCGTTCCCGTTCGGTTTCAGGTCGTTCGGAGCACGTTTGCTCCGAATCGGACCGCCGCACGCCGTTTTGGTGTTTAACGGTGCCGGAAACGCGTTTCCGGCCGCCGCGGTCACACGGCACCTCCGAATGAGGTGCCGTCTGGCCGACCATTTCAAAATTGACGCCCCAGATGTTGTCGTACGGTTTCGTGGCATTCGGAGGTCGTTCGGGTGGTTTTGACCCCCCAACGCGCCATTTCAGCGCGCGCCGCGCTGCTGAAAACGACACAATCGGACGTGCCGCGCGCACCGCACGTCCGATGGTCGTGCGGCCTCCTCCTGCATCTCAGGAATAATATTCCTATCGTTCCTGTGCGGTTTCAGGTCGTTCGTAGCACGTTTGCTCCTAATCGGACCGCCGCACGCCGTTTTGGTGTTTAACGGCGCCGGAAACGCGTTTCCGGCCGCCGCGGTCACACGGCACCTCCGAATGAGTTGCCGTCTGGCCGACCATTTCACAATTGACGCCCCGGACGTTGTCGTACGGTTTCGTGGCATTCGGAGGTCGTTAGGGTGGTTTTGACCCCCCAACGCGCCATTTCAGCGCGCGCCGCGCTGCTGAAAACGACACAATCGGGCGTGCCGCGCGCACCGCACGTCCGATGGTCGTGCGGCCTCCTCCTGTATCTCAGGAATAATATTCCTATAGTTCCCGTGCGGTTTCAGGTCGTTCGGAGCACGTTTGCTCCGAATCGGACCGCCGCACGCCGTTTTGGTGTTTAACGGCGCCGGAAACGCGTTTCCGGCCGCCGCGGTCACACGGCACCTCCGAATGAGGTGCCGTCTGGCCGACCATTTCACAATTGACGCCCCGGATGTTGTCGTACGGTTTCGTGGCATTCGGAGGTCGTTCGGGTGGTTTTGACCCCCCAACGCGCCATTTCAGCGCGCGCCGCGCTGTTGAAAACGACACAATCGGGGGTGCGGGGGGTGCGGGGGGCTGAACGTGGGTGCGGGGGGTGCGGGGGGGGGGGGGGGTGCGGGGGGGGGGGGGGTGCGGGGGGCTGTACGGGGTGGCGGGGGGCTGTACGGGGGTGGCGGGGGGCTGTACGGGGGTTCGGGGGGCTGTACGGGGGTGCGGGGGGGGGGGGGGGGGGTGTACAGGGGTGCGGGGGGCTGTACGGGGGTGCGGGGGGCTGTACGGGGGTGGCGGGGGGCCGTACGGGGGTTCGGGGGGCTGTACGGGGGTGCGGGGGGCCGTACGGGGGTGCGGGGGGGGGGGGGGGGGGGGGTTGTACGGGGGTGCGAGGGGTTGTACGGGGGTGCGGGGGGTTGTACGGGGGTGTGGGGGGCTCTTCGGGGGTGCGGGGGGCTGTACGGGGGTGCGGGGGGGGGGGGGGGGGGCTGTACGGGGGTGCGGGGGGGGGGGGGGGGGGCTGTACGGGGGTTCGGGGGGCTGTACGGGGGTGCGGGGGGGGGGGGGGGGGCTGTACGGGGGGTGGCGGGGGCTGTACGGGGGTGCGGGGGGCTGTACGGGGGTTCGGGGGGCTGTAGGGGGGTTCGGGGGGCTGTACGGGGGTGCGGGGGGGGGGGGGGGGGGCTGTACGGGGGTGCGGGGGGGGGGGGGGGGGGGCTGTACGGGGGTGCGGGGGGCTGTACGGGGGTGCGGGGGGGGGGAGGGGGGGCTGTACGGGGGTGGCGGGGGGCAGTACGGGGGTTCGGGGGGGTTGTACGGGGGTGCGGGGGGCTGTACGGGGGTGCGGGGGGGCTGTACGGGGGTGTGGGGGGGCTGTACGGGGGTGCGAGGGGCTGTACGGGGGTGCGGGGGTGGCTGTACGGGGGTGCGGGGGGCTGTACGACGGTGCGGGGGGCTCTCCGGGGGTGCAAAGGTCATCCCATTGATTACAAAAGTGAAAAATAAAAGTGATAACATCTAATTAATACATATTTCTTTTATCGATACCATACAAAAATTTATAAAAAATATATTGGATAATACATAATCTATAATATCAGATTTATTGATCTGTTGGAATTAGTTCGACTTTTTCAAATGTAGAATCATTCAAGATTATCTGATAAAAAACTCAATATGTGTATAAAATATTTAAAAGACCACCATGGATGGTAATAATGCATTACTTAAATGAATAAATACAGTACATCAATGTAAACCCTACCAGTAAAAACAAAAAACATATCTCGTGAATATATGGTGCGTCACACGTTGCCATCACTGTTACCTCCTTCTGGTGGGCCAGGTGCCTACAACAAATAAACATTATAAATATTTTAATAACAAAAATAATTTAAATTAAATAAATAAATACAGTATATACCTGCGTCGTATGATCCCCTGTACCATCAGCTCGACGCACATATTCCCGCAGTGCTCTAACCTCAGCTGTCAATTGCGCATTTGTCTCCTCGGAAGCGCGCAGCCGTGCCTCAAAATCTGACATCTGCTGTGTCATATGAGCAACAGCAGGACCGACAACCGCAGCGCGTGACACTACAGAACGAGGAATCCCTGCTCCATAGGTCAAACTATAGCCATGCCCGTCCCGACCAATAATGCGATGAAAGATCTCATCCCGTCGCATGGGAAGCTGTCGCTGGTCCTCTGGCAGATGTTCTAACTCAGCTTCAAATTGATCCTGTGAAATATTTAAATATATAAAAATATATATATGTTAATATAAAGATTTATGTAATTATTGGTAAGTACAGACACTTACTATCAATGCTGCAACCTCTGGATCATTGCGATCACGAGTCCTTATCCACACCGACATTTTATCAGTTGCTGCACCTTGCCCTCGCAACTGTATATTAAAATAATATAAACACAAAACCATATTAATTAATAAATTAAAAAGTGAATAATATATACCTCATGTCGGATCTGAGACACGTGACGAGTCCCGAGCCTGTGAGTTGGTCCCTGCAACGCTCGATTCTCCGAATGGCGTGTTGACACCTCCTACATTCAATTCATTCAAATTTCAAACAAATCACATATTCTTGAAAATATATATACAGCAAAATAATTAATATACAAACCGCAACACCCTCAGTAGACCAATATGCAACCAAGTCACGCCACTGAGCCGGGAGGACACCTCTCGGGACTTTTTCCAAAATGTCAGGGGCACCCACATTTGGTACCCAGTGGTCCCTCTTCACTTTGCCTTTATAATCTTTCCACAGCTTACAGCATTTTCTCATACACACGGGCCGAAACTCTTCAGGGCATACTTTCAAATTTTGCTATAATGAAAATAATCAAACATATTAGTATTATTTATAAATAGAAAATAAAGTAAAATTATTTTCTTACCTGAACCTCCCTCCATAGACGATCTAATGTGTCCTGAGGGATAGAATCCCAATCACGCGTGGTCAATGGAAATCGATATGGGTCACGTATGATATGACCCAGCTGACGAATAAATTCCGGGGCATTCGGTCCCACAGGATGAAATACCTCATCAAATGAAACATCTATCGTCGTGTCGGAATTCCATGCTAATATGCCACGACCAGGGCCTCTCCTGCGAGAGGAAGAAGCAGCCGAGTCTGATCCTGTTGAAAACAATTTTATATATAAATTGACAAATGTTATATATATATATATATATATATATATATGTTAATTACATAAATAATATAGATAATGACTGTCAAACATACCTCGACCCTGAGACGTAGATGCCTCAGATGGATGATGTGGATTTTCTGCCTCTTCCCCTGACATGTCTGCAATCATACAAAATATCAGTAATGAGTCCAAAGTGTTTAAAAGATAAATTGGATTGTTCTTAATAAATCAAACTTGTACAACTGTTAATCAAACAAAAAATGGATTGAATAATTAGTTGTGAATGAATTTTAAAAAATCAGAAAGTTAATCAACCTAAATATTTATGACTGAATTAACTTACAAAAGTGAGGATTAAAACTTATAAGGATTTATAAAATGATTAGATAATTTATGATATCCTAGGACATTCTACTGAATAGCGGGGAAAACAATTATACCTTTCATTAAGCATGCAAATCGACCGTTTCTCCTTCAACAGCCGCTCTGACCCAATAAATATCTTCTTCACGTTGAACTACGGTATGTTGATCAAGTTGTTGGTAAACAAACGGAACAGTCTCGGGTTCATCTTATTCAAATAAAAACACTCCTCGCCGAGACATTTTGACAACAACTTGCCAACATGGATCCGAAGGCAAAGTAACGAAGAATACTTGTTCCGCTTGTGATGTCAAGATGAAAGGTTCATTCTCAACTCGTTCATTATTTCTGTATAACATGTAGTTAAAATTCACCAATGAAAACTGATATTGATCGACTTTACATCCACGCACTGGATCAACCCAATTACACTTTAACAATATGTACTTCAAACCGTGTGTGTATACAACTTCAATGATGTCTATCAATTGACCATAGTAATAACCAGAATCGACAAAGGGACAACCGATTCCACTGTTTTGTGTTGCTCGTTTGTCGTCAACATCTTTAATGCGAAATCGAAAACCATTAGCATCAATAGCTTTATAACGACGAGCGGTTATAGATGGACCCTCAGCCAGTTGGATAAATACTTCAGGTAACGTGGGGTCCCCTAACTCCCTCAGCTTACGAACCTACATAATTTATAAAAATCAATACTGATATATGCAGAAAGAATTAGTTTAATACTTCACTCATAATGAAAATCAATTTATACATACATAATCCTTGAAACAATCATGAAATGCCGCATAATGAGATTGTTGAATTTGCAACTCAGTCGCACGATGCATCTATTCTTTTATCTCATTAATGTGTTTCCTGCAAATGATTACGCGATGTTTAAAAGATCAACTTATGCAAAGAAAACATGTAAAAGTTATACAAGCACATTGATAAGATACTTACTGCATTAATGGTGCAACTGATGGAGTATTGAACAAGATATATCGATGTGCTTGTATCCACTCGATGTTGTCCATATCAAATGTGGTTCCTTCTCCAACTGGACCATCATGAATCCGAGAGGGCTTATCTAATTTTGTTTCAACATCCGTAAGATATTCTGCACAAAAGGTAGTACACTCGTCCATCAAATAACCATTGGCTATTGATGCCTCTGGACGAGCTCTGTTGCGTACAAATCTTTTCAATGTACTCAAATACCGTTCAATAGGATACATCCACCTGAATTGCACTGGACCAGCAGCCATTACTTCATCAGTTAGGTGCACTGTTAAGTGGACCATAACATCGAAAAATGAGGGGGGGAAAAGTTTCTCAAAGTGACAAAGCGTAAGTACAATTCGGTCCTGCAAACTTTTTAAATCACTCATTCGTTGATTTCTCAAACAAAGCTGTCTAAAAAAATTACTCATCTCAATCAAGGGCTGAACAAAATTGGGGGATAAACAATCACAAATTGCGATTGGAATCAACTGCTGAAGTAATATGTGATTGTCATGACTTTTCAACCCTTGCAATGTCTTGCTCGTCAGATTCACACACTTTGAAATATTTGAAGAGTAACCATCAGGCACCTTGACCATCTTCAAAATGGAAAGAAATGTCTCTTTCTCCTCTGTAGTCATCGAATACTGTGCAGCAGGCATATATGCCTTGTTTACCTCAGCTAACTGTAAATGCAACTGTTTCCTTAAACCCATTTCTTCCAAATCACGGCGTGCATTAACATGGTCCTTTGACTTTCCACTGACACCTAAAATGGTCCACAATATGTTATCACAAACATTTTTTTCAATGTGCATGACATCCAAATTATGCCTCAACATGTTAGTTTTCCAATACGGAAGACTATAAAAAATACTTTTCTTTTTCCAATTGTGACTGCGCTGCCTACCCGCAACACGAATATTACGTACTGGAGGAGCCACCAAATCCTGAATTTCATATACCGTGCAGATGTTTTCTTCCTCAATCTGCGATAACATTTTGACTCCTGTCATGATCTTTGGTGCTGGGCTGAACTCTCTAGAACCATCAAATGCCACTCTGTCCTTTCTGAACCTGTGCTGGGGAGGGAGAAAACGCCTGTGACCCATGTATGCCCATTTTTTGGAATGTTTAAGCCATACAGATTTTTTACTTTTATTGCAACAAGGGCAAGCAAATTCCCCTTTCATACTCCATCCTGATAAATTTGCATAAGCTGGGAAGTCATTGATTGTCCACAATAAAGCTGCATGCAGTTTGAACATTTCATTCGTTTCGCAGTCATAAGTCATCACACCATCGCCCCAAAATTCATTCAACTCATCAATCAGTGGATGAAGGTAAACATCAATCTTATCCCTCAGACTTTTAGGTCCATCAATAAGAGTGGAAAGTAATATAAATTGTTGCTTCATACAAAGCCACGGAGGAAGATTATATGGAACCAACACCACGGGCCATGTGCTATGAGTTGCACCAACCATAGACTTGAATGGATTGAAACCATCTGCTGCCAATCCCAATCGGACATTACGAACATCTTTAGCAAAGTCGGGATGTCTCTTATCAAAATCCTTCCATGCATGAGAGTCTGTCGGGTGGGTTAACATGTCACTTTCATGAACTCTTTCTACATGCCATCTCATTAAATTAGAAACTTTAGATGACATAAAAAATCTTTTCAACCTCGGTTTAAGGGGAAAGTAACGCATTTGCTTTACGGCAATCGGTTTCCCCTGTATCGCAATCTGACTTTGATGAGTCTTATTTCCCCTGTTCTCTTTCCACCTGGAAGCGCCACAAACTGTACAGATATCCAAATGAGCAGTTTCATTTCTAAACAACATACAGTTGTTTGCACATGCATCTATAGTCTCATATGTAAAACCTAAGTTCTCTGTCAACTTACGAGCATATTAATATGACTCAGGAATCTTAGCGTCAACAGGAAGAACGTTTTTCAATAAAACCAAAAGCATGTCGAATGATGTGTCTGACCAATTGTTCAAAGTCTTCAAATGCAACAACTCCACGATGAACGACAGTTTATTGTAAGAAGTACATCCAGGATATAATTCTATTTTCGCATCATCAAGTACTTCATAAAACCTCCTCGAATCACGATCTGCACCAGAGCGAAGATTTATCTCACCGGTCTCAAGATTCTGGATGTCAATGCCTTCAGGATCAAACCCACGTACCATTTCAGAAAGCATTTCATGCATTGGATCAGTCATCCTTGCATCAATATCCATCTGAGCTGCATCTGTATTTTGACAACGAACATATTCTTCTCCATGACGAGTCCAACTCTTATAATTTTTCAGAAATCCATTAAAGAAAAGGTGCTCCCTCACAGTATCTCGTGTGAATTGATATCTGTTAGCACATTTTCTACATGGACAACTAATATAGTCACTTTCAAATCCTCTCGTGAAGTCAATAAACTGCATAATGCCATTGAAATATTCTCTAGACGTTCGATTTGGAAGATCAATCCAACTCTTATCCATAATAATATCTGTATAACAAACATTTACACAATACTTATTACATTTACATTTTTCAAATCAACTATATTCAAAATAAATATTAACCATTTGTTTATGAACCATTGATAAAATAATAATGTAACTGAAAGCTCATGTTACCTGATTGAGCTACAAACCTGAAAGGTAGGGGAGCCGAAGGCGGTGCTGCGAGGGAGAGGAGGCAGCGAATGGGAGCCGGAGCCAAAGGCGGTGCGGCAAGGGAGGGGACGGGCGGCGGCGGCGGCGGGGAGCTGGAGGAGAGGAGGCGGTGAGGGGACGGGGGACGGGCAGCGAGGGGGGGGGGGTGTCCGGGGTCGGGGGGGCTGTCCGAGGTGCGGGGAGGGGTGTCTGGGGTGTCGGGGGCCTGTCAGGGGTGCGGGCAGGGGTGTTCGGGGTGCAGGGGTGTCCGGTGTGCGGGGGAGGGGGGGCTGTCTGGGGTGCAGGGGGGCTGTCGGGGGTGCGGGGTGGGGTGTCCGGGGTGCGGGGGGCCTGTCCGGGGTGCGGGGGGGCTGTCCGGGTTCGGAGGGGGGGTGTCCGAGTGCGGGGGGGGGGGGGGGGGGGGGGGCTGTCCGGGGTGCGGGGGGGTTGTCCGGGTTCGGAGGGGGGTGTCCGAGTGCAGGGGGGGGGGGGGGGGGCTGTCCGGGGTGCGGGGAGGCGTCCGGGGTGCGGGGGGCGGTCCAAAGTGCGCGCGGGGGGGGGGGGGGGGGGGGGGGGCTGTCCGGGGTGCGGGGAGGCGTCCGGGGTGCGGGGGGCGGTCCAGAGTGCGCAGGGGGGGGGGGGGGGTGCTGTCCGAGGTGCGGGGAGGCGTCCGGGGTGCGGGGGGCGGTCCGGAGTGCGCGCCGGGGGCTGTCCGGGGTGCGGGTGCCGTCCGGGGTGGGGGGGGGGGGGCGAGAGGCCGGAGGGCGGCGGCCAGAGGCCGGAGGGCGGAGGGTGGCGGCCGGAGGGCAGATGGCAGGCGGCGGGGGAGGCCGGGCGGCGGGGGAGGGCGGGCGGCGGGGGAGGCCGGGCGGCGGGGGAGGGCGGGCGGCGGGGGAGGGCGGGCGGCGGGGGAGGCCGGGCGGCGGGGGAGGCCGGGCGGCGGGGGAGGGGAGGGCGGCGCGAGGGAGGGCGGCGAGGGAGGGTTAGGGCGAGGGAGATCGAGGGAGAGGACGCGGGGGGGGGGGGGGGGCGCAGAAACCCCCCGAAATTTTTTAGGCAGCTTAGCGACCGCCATTGGCGGTCGCTAATGGTGAGCAATAGCGACCGCCAATGGCGGTCGCCCGAGTCTGGGGGGCTCCAACGCCCCCTTTTCTAGTAGTGTCACCAATATTTATCTCCCATTCATCATATAAACTCGTAAAAAATAAATAATATCTGAGCTTCCATACCTAATTATGAATTCTATTAGGCCTTTGATGTAACTGAATATACGTTTCCATAAAGTAAATGTGTTTCATTTGGAGAAATCTGATATCATTCACCTAAGGTAACAACATAAACAATGTCGATTCTTAAGGATTTCATATACAAAAAAACATCCAATCAGCTTCCTAAATTCTTTCCGATCAACTTAATTTCCTTCTCCTTCATTAGAAAACTTTTTTCCCACTGATATTAGTGTGGAAATAGGTTTTTATTATTCCATGATGTACCTCTTAAAAATTTCCTTAGCATATGTTTCATGAGAAAGAAAAAATTATTCCTTCTTTTGTTGTATTTGTAACCCAAGAAGGTATATCATTTCCCATAACATTGACATCTCAAATACCTTATTCATTTATTCAAAAAATCTTTCACAAAATCTTTCATCACTCTCTGCGAATATAATTTCATCAACATAAACAATCACAATGAGGGAATACTCTTGACTTTATCTGATGTAGTTATTATTATCCACTCTTCCTTTTTGGAAATTCATCTTTCTTAAGCATATATCCAATTTGGAATACCATACCCTTGAAGTTAGTTTTAGGCTATACAAATCCTTTTCCAATCTTCACACATAACATTCATCTTTCTAAACCATAGTGCCATAATTTTGTTTAATATAAACATCCTCATCAAGATCTCCATTTTAAAATGACGATTTAACATCCATTTGAATGATCATGTGACCTAGTTGTACTACAATATAAAGAAAAATTATGATTTTTTAAATTATTTCCACTAGATGAAAGGTTTAATCAAAATCAATACCTTCCATTTTTTAATACCATTTACCCACCAATATGGCTTTGTTTCTTATCACTTCACCTTCTTCATTCAGCTAGTTCAGGAAAACTCACATTTTGCCTATAATTTGTTTTAGTTTTCATGCTTGTGTATGAGTTCCAATGTATCATTATTTTTAATATAATCCTACTATTAATTCATGGGATAAAATAGTTTTAAATACCCAAAGTTCACATCATTTAGATACACTTTTTAATATAAAGAAGTGTGGGTAGTATCATTTTTTGTTATTCTTGTTTGAACCTTTGGATATTTATCACCAATTATATTTTGATCTTCCATATGCTTCCTCATAATAGGATGATATTTTCAAATATCACGATATTCACTGTAAATGGATGAGTTCAATTATTCTTCATATGTAGGAATTCAATCTTCTATATCCTAACTATAATTTTTTTCATCAACTTGTTCAACTTCCATTTCTATCGGTATATGTTTCTTTCTTGCCTATTTCAATTAATTTAACATCAATAGAATCAAATATATTTTATTCCTTTTTTGAAGCATCTATATCCAATCCCTTCTAGATAATAGCTATGAAATGTTCCATATTCACCTTTTTGTCTCAAAATTTCAATAGTTTCTACATTTCTTTTTTATAATACATGGACTGCAGAAAACATTAAATTGTTTCAAGTGTAGATTTTTTCATTAAAAGAAATACATATGGAGTCAAATATTATTGTGGTTTTAAAAAACAACGGTTTTGGATATAAAAAAATTTACTCTTGGATTGCCTCCAAAAGTAATAAGAAAGACCATGTTCAAGTAACATAGTTCCTCCCATTTTTAAAAATATTATATTATTTATTTTAGTTACCCCATTTTGTTGAGGAGTTCATGGGGAACTATATTCATGATATATTCCATATTTCTCTAGATAAATATAAAATTATTCACTTCTATATTAACCACCATTATCAATTCTCAACTTCTTCACATAATACTCACATTATTTCTCAGATTTCCTTCGGAAAATTTTAGACATTTTCAAAGAATATGAATTATGATTCATAAAAATTACACATGTAATGAAAGTAAAATCATCAATGAAAATAATGAATTACATATATCCATTTTTTGAATTTTTTCTCATTGGTCTGCAGATATAAAAAAGAATCAACTCCATGGGTTGTTTTGAACAAATATCAACTTTCTTATACACTGAGTTAGTAATATTTCCTTTCTGTTAAATAGTGCAACCCCAACTCTTCGACTTGGAAAAATAGAAATGTCTCAGAACCTATATCCTTTAGATAACATTCTCATGTTTCATTGACACAAGTGTCCCAACCTTTTATTACAAAATTTATTCTCTTCCACCATACTCTTGTAACAAGAGTTTTTCATTTCACCAATATGAAAAAAAATCCCTTTTTACATTGGCCTCAGGTAAAAATATTTCCATATTCTCCAATATCCAAAACACACCAATATATTCAAAATATAAATTTGTTACCAGTTGTGAAGAACATAGTAGATTGTGTTTCAACTCATCAACAAACAATGTTTTCTTGGATTTCATCTTTTCTTTCCCAATGATGGTTGACCCAAAACCTTTGATATTCAAGGATTCATCATTTCCAAATTTCACTACGCCTTTATTAAAATATGTAACATTATTAAATAGTTTAAAATATTTCATCATGTGGGAAGAAAATCCACTATGAATAATCTAAGTTCATTATACTTTTATGGATTTTAATGCAGTTTCAACAATAAGAGCCTTTACTTATTCCTTTTCTTACTTAACCGTCAGATTTTGAAAATTGTTAAGGAACCATACTTGTGAAAAAATCAATGAAAGACATCATTTTGTTGGGTTTCCAAGTTGTTTTCTTCTTTAACAAATAGTTTCCAAATGTTGGAACCTATTTTTAATCATTACTCCAGCATTTTCGTGTTTTTTTAAAAAGTATTCCTTGAATTCTTCTAATGAGGGAATTGTATCCACCTCGAACCTTTCCTTTCATAACTTGTGGAATAATAGTAATGTATTTTTTTGAACCAACACATATGTTCTTTATGTCTGAATCCACCATAGTACCAGAAATAGCCATGGAAAAAGTATTTTCATTTGAAACTTCAATAATGATTGAAATTAGGAATAATTTTCTTATCCACATTCTTCTCTTTCATTTATAATCCATCATCCTTTATATTATAAATTGCAGTATTCCTTTAATTTTCTTATTTATCATAATCAAAAGTGTTTACAACTTTTCTTGACTCAAAATTTATTAAAAACATTTCCAAACTCAGGGTTATTTAATATGTATGAATTCCTAACATTGTTGGACTTGTCCACATTCATGAAATTCGCAGATTTCTTCTTTTTGAAAACAATTTCATCATTATTATTGACCATTGAAGGTATGTTTTTTTTATCCCTGTCAGGTTTCTCCTCTAAAGAACTTTCCACAACTATAGTGATATAGTTTTTGAAACTTGCACTTTTCTTTTTATCTTTAGAAATTTTTTGTTTGAGAAGTTGTAACTCTTCTTATTTTTTCTTTCATCTTCACCTCAATATTGTAATTACGATTATTTTCTTATTCAATATATTTAATAAAATGATCAATATATTTCACCATATTCTCCTTCTCAAAAGAAAAAATTATTGATTTCTTCTTGAGGAACTTTCAACTTCTTACTTTTTTTCTTTTCAACCCTTCCAATCTTTTACAGACACTCTTTCAATTCCTCTTTTTGGTGATGTTCATGTTGAGTTTCTTCTTATTTAGAACTACAACATCCAAATTATTCATCCTTCACTATTGTAATAAAATTATTTTCAATACCATACCCAACTAAATGTTTATATTCAAAATCAATTCATTATTATTCTTAACCATTGGGAAAGAATATAATTATTTTGTATTTGAATAAATTTCCTTAATTCCTTGTGAAATTTGATTTTTCTTTGTCTCCTTGTTTCTTACATGATCTTCTTGGATTTATTTCTTCTTTATTATTATCAATTATTTCTTCTTCGAGGTAAATTTCTAGAAAAGTACCCAACATCTCTACATTCCAAACATTTAAATGTATGTTTCCATGTTTATTTTTTTATACTATTGTTTAAATTTTCATTAAGTAGGGATAATCTATTATCAATATTATTACATAACTCATCATTAGAATTAGATTCTCCAACTTCATATTAAATAAGAATATTCTTTTTATTTTCATTATTTTAATCCTTGAATAAAATTTTTTATCAACCTTTGTTTTCTATTCATAGCATTCTCTATTTACTTTTCATAAGTAATGAGAGTGTTATAAAAATCATCAAGAGAAAATGTTTCTGGATATCTATCTTCTAAATAAAAAAATTTTGTATCAAACTTCTAGGGAATGATTCTCAAAATATTTTCAAAAACTTTAAATTGTTCTAACTATTCACAAAGACATATGATTGTATTAATGATATCATTTACCCTCATAAATAAGTACCAAAAATAATTTTACTCACCCTTATTCAAGTCTTATACTTCAATATCCAGATTTTATTTTCATTCCTTATTCACTTTTGTATTGCCTTAATATATATTTTTCAATTTATCCCATATAATTTTGGTTGTGTAAACTCTTTTCACCCTTAGTAATTCACTTTCATAATGTTTTTCTTATATATAATTCTTGGATCTTCCATCATTCTTTATATTATTATTATCAACAGATGTAAGAGGATATTTAAAATCAATAGGATTAAATCCATATATTGTAGCCTTAAGGACAACATATCCAATAGACATATGATAAGGCAACATTTTATCTTTACAGATATGATAATTCTTCCCATTGAAAACTGCAATACCTTTACTATTCACATAATTCAAATTCTCCATCATAAAAAAATAATTGAAGGGAACCTACCCTCTGATTTCACTTGTAATTCCCCATTTTGAGTTATTGTATCACTGAGAGGGGGAGGGGTAATCTGTGATTCTTTTTCTTTTATGTTTATTTTAAAATTTAAAGAACCTTTTTCTCCTGTTAAAGATTCTATTCCCTACTGAAAAAAAATTAAACACACGTCCATGAGAATAGAAATATTTACAAGGTTCATTATTCAATAATAATAGCTATGTACTTGATATGGTTGGGAAATTATCCAATACCACATAATACAATTGATAAAAATCCTTGGATTAAAATGAGTCATATATACCCTTTTCACTCATGCTACACTATATAAACAATCAAATAGTGTGTGTGCATCCTCTTAGAATAAATGGGGTAATACACAATTTTTGTAGCAACTCATGATACCTGTGCTTATTTTCAATTTCAAAAATATATTAAATTAAAAACAATTCTTCAATATCGTACCCATAACATAGTAATATCTTATTAGACTTTGTTAAAGAAAAAACCAAGTCTTGTTTTCTCAGTCGATTTTTCCTAGTCTCATTCCACCGAGTATGATTCTTCCTGATACGATTCTTCTCAGTTCGATACATCCTAGTATAATTATCCCCAATACGAGAAATTTTACTTTGAAACAATACAGTAGAGATGAATTGAAACTGCTTCAATTATGAGTATGAAAAACTCATTACAATTCCCCATGTACGATTCTTCCCCTGTCCAGAAATATCAGTATGAAAATAATGATTTTGATTACCAGCGTGATACAATGATTTAGAGAATACTATTGACAAGAAAAATTTAGTCATAAAATAAGTATGATGATCAAATAAATACAACATTTCAATCTTGTCATTTCTCTTTAACTTCCCCACCAAATCATCTTCAATATAAGTTAAAAAAATTTATTTTTCTCATTAAAAGCTCTAAGCTTCTCTATCTTCCTTTATGAATAGTACATCATCAGTTATAAAGTATAAAGTGATTCTATTTTTATAGGTGACCCTTGAATGATTTAGATGGGAATACCTAAAATTTCCCACTTAATCAAATTCACTCTAATCTCAATTTTACCTAAAATCTTGTGTGTATTTTGACTTTGTCAACTCTTCTCGAAGATTCTAAATTCTTATACAATCTTCACTTCTTCTTCTTACATTTACTTCAATTTCATGTACAATTTAAATTTATGAATATAATTTTATGAATCTGATTTAATTAATATAATGTTCTTTATCAATTGAATGTAACCTTTTGAATAAATGGCACTTTTTAATTCTCAATACAATCATTCTTTTAAATTTCAAACTCCACCTTAATAGAATATCTTGCAAACTATTTCACTCATTAATTTTTTTTCTTGACCTAGTTTAGATACAAAACTTATTCTTCTCATTTTCTCTATCCCCACATGAAAATTCAATTGATGTGGAAACAAAATAATTCAACTATTGACCCACTTAATGAATACATTTAGAAACAAATCATAGTTCATATATCTCTTCCTTAAAAAAACAATCAACCATTTCAAATGGTAGTATACATTGTAGATTAGTTTTTTCATCATGATTTTTATCATCTCTAGATCAATTCCATTTACATCAGTCTTTTCTTGAAAAACAATTCTTCTTGAGTACGATGAAATGTCGAATACAATGGACCAATACCAACATATTTCAACATCACGAACCGGATTTCCTTCCAACTTATTCTGAGTACGATTCTCAAGAGTACAATATTTCTAAGTACAATGACATTGGATATGATCGTTATGGGTTTTATCTCTTTCTTCCTGAGAATGAATATGACTTTTCTTGGGTACAATCATTTTGATTACATTTTTATGGATACGATCTTTTTTGAGTGTGATAATCAACACCTTCTTTCTTTTTCATCCTAAATCCAGTTGTCATGAGTACAATTCCTTTTCAATCGATAGAATATCTTTCTTATCTTCCACCTAGAAATGATAAATCTTTGTACGATTTTTAGAATCACTTTTACATTCTCATCAATCAAGCTTTCATCATAATTTATTCACTCAACTAATCATTTTTTGTGAAATTTGAATCATCAAAGAATCATAACATTTATTTTATCATAGTAATGAAGACTTTGATATGAAATCCTCTTTCAATCCATATACAGAGTGAATATGATGACTATTTACATCTAGAAAGTTGCATTCTCCATGAGACTGATTCATGCATTCTAGATAATGATCAATTCCTCATTATGATATCTTATTATTTTAGACCTAAGGCATATCTGATTGATGACTTTTCAAAAATCTTCTCCTCATTATAATGGATAAAGTGTTTATAATTATTCTAAAATAAACCATAAATTCAATTTTCACAAAATACCTTCTCAGGTGATTTTATTTCTCCAGATACATTCCTTGATATTTAAAGAAAACACTTGAAAATGAAGACCTTACTCATCAGCTTGGTCCTAACACTATTTACCCCAGAAGATGGTTGGAGTTTACTAATGATTATGATTACTCAATAAATTACCTCCATATAAATGAAAACAAGGTTTGTCTAACATTTATGGATTTTGAAAGGATGGACCATAAAATATTAAAGGTAGGGGAGAAGCCAAATCTTTATCAGTTGTGTGTTCGATCATATATCCATGTGAATATTAAATAGGTGGAAAACAGCACCGTGGATTTTGTTATTAGACTCCCCAAAACATTTAAAGTCTATAATTCTATTGGGTTGTAGTCAACCACCTTATGAATTTAGAATAATTCATTTCTACAAGAGAATAATTCTGGCATGATCATATTACTAGGATAAATATTAATTAATTGGTAAGGTTATATAGAGTACCACATTCTATTGTATCTGATTGAGCTCAGAGTTTTACCTCAAAATTTAAGTGAATTATTCAGAAATATTTAAATAAAGAGGTGTTTTTAAATACTTATTATCATCATTAGGTAGATGGTCTATATGAGAGGACCATTTCAAACCTAAAGATATGTTGATATCTTATCCTTTGGATTTCATTGGTGTTTGGGATGAACATCGTTCTATAGTAGAGTTTTTTAATAGTAATAACTTACACTTGAGATTTCATATGGATCCTAATGAATCCATGTATGGAAATAACTAGAGAACTACGACATTTTATAAAGAATGTGGAGATAAAAGAATATAATAATTGATCTAGATAAAGAAATAAAAGAGTGGTTTTGTACAATTTAGTAGGAAATAAAGAATATTTGAGTTGATATAAGATTTATGATGACCATCATTAGTGAAATCTAGAATTAAAAGTTGGTGAGAATAAATTCCTATAAATTTATAACAACCCTTCTCTTAATTTCACAAAAAAAATTAACATTTTACATAAAATATTTACATTATTCAAACTAGAATAATGAGAGGTATAGTTCCTTTGGGTATTAGGAATGTTATATAACAACATAGGACCTGAAACATATGTCTTAATTTAAAACTTCTTTTACATAACCACACACATTCCTTCGTACTTAGCATTGTGTGGGATAACCCGAGAACATGGATAAGAAAAGGCAGAGATATAAATCTTAATAATGAATTAAAAATGGAATAACATGAAAAATATAGTACATGTTAGGAAATAGTAATATCAATTAAGAATAAGAGAAACATGAACATAAAGGTGTGATATAGCATGATTACCATAACATGGGAAAGTGACATCAACATTTAACATGATATTAGCATGATCCAAGGATCATTGCACATGAAGCATGTGTAAACCCTCATTACACTTGATTTATAATTATTAAACCCTCATTTAACATATCGTATTATGATAATAGTCCTTACCCAATGCATTGAAGCGCTATCAGTGCACACCCTTCTTAGTCATTTAATTTCATGAATAATTGTGCCACATGGATCATACAACATGGAATCATTCCACACCATCATTTACTCCATGATAAAGGAATGTGTAATAAATAAATGAAGCTTTATAATCAATAATTAAATTTTAATAATGGTGATTACCCTTAATAGAGAAATGTTCATGGTATTTACTACAAAATGACTTTGACTTGGAAAATCATGGTGCAATTTCAGCAGCATAATTGTGTGACATAAGAAATCATAGAAATGGATAATGGTAGATAAATGGTTGTATCATCATATTTACATGAAATAGAAATTAAGGATGTCATATATAAACATTTACCAACAAATTTAATCATATTTAGATTCATAATACAAAATAATTTCTTGAATGCAAATGACAAGAAAGAAATTCCTTATGGAAATTAGACATGGTAATTAGTGTACATGGTAGGCATTAATGAGAGACAAATGGGTGTATAATCATTAAAAATTAATTAGGGAAGTGTGGGGGAGGTGATAAAACATACCCCAACATTTGTAATTGAGACGAAAAGGGTATAGTAACATAAAAATTCTTGGATAAAAAATGAGAAAGGAAGAAATCTCTTACTTGGAAGTGTGATCCCAACTGCTTGTGAGAGGATTGAGAGAGGCTTCTAGAGAGCATGGGGCACCTTGGGAGGATTTTATAGAGAGGAGAGATGGGTGGGAATGTGCTATAATGTTTTTTATTTAATAGGAATGGGAGATTTATTGGGTTTATATAGGAAAGGAGAAGGAATTCTTTATTATTTTGGTTTTTGACACCACTCATAAAACAGATCAAAATCGCATACCATCCCATGATTTTTTCCAAAATGGAGTGGAAAAAATTATTTTATAATTACAATATCTAAATGTATTTAAATATTTGTATTTCTTATGTGGAGGTGATTCACAATCATGGGGACATTATTTTAAAAAGTTAAAACATTTTATAAGTCTTGGAGGGTCCATAAAGGCAATATTAAATTAATCAAACAAATCTAAAATAAAATTATTTTAAAGATAAAACATATATTAGCTGATTTTTTTTATTATATTACATTACTATTGGCTCATTATGAGGTCATGAAACACATTATATATTAAAATGATATTTAATTTTTACCAAAAAATTCAACTGTCTCCGAAAATTTTGAAAAATTCACCATTGCTCAATTTTGACATCCTACTTCCTAAAAAAATATTCATTTTATCTAAATAATTTTATAAATATGTGAATTTATACTTTTAAAATAAAAACATACATTTTTCTAAAATCCATGGTTTTATTCAAGACATCTTTCTAACCTTAATAAAAGTTACAATTGTATTTATAAAAATTATACAATCATTTATAATTAATAAAAATTAATTTAGAAATAACATATACTTGAAATATTATTTATTTCAAAATTCTATTAATTCAAGAAAATATATTACATAATTGAATATTAACTAAAAATACTATTTTATCTTTAAAAACCATTTACAAAGTAAAAATAATAAAATGAATTCATAATCATTATAAAAAAATAAAGCACATAATCATAGTGCAAGGGTCTTGTTACATAACACATTATAACACCCGAATATGAACTAAGGGAAAGTTGTGCGATGGTGACTGACTCTTGGGGTGGCTTGGATAATATCACTTGGGTGGTAATCTCTATCAACTTCCACTTCTCCCATAGGCAGTACCATTTGAGCTTAATGTTTTTAATCTCATCTTGATATTGGTCAAGAGAAAAGCCCAGTGACAACACCTCCTTTCCGAGATCTGAAAAATGGGATTTGTGCAGAGTAATTCTACTAGATGAGGTCATCGCTTCCTTTGTCTATAGAAATTGAATTTTTTAAAGCCCAATATTTATAGTAATCATGTCATCAATATTCAATAGCTATATTAGCAATGAGAAAATTTCGTAATGGTTTTTTAAAATCCAAAAACATAAAACAAAGGAAGGTAATATGCTTTATATAACCATTTTACATAAAAGGACATTTAATTAGATCAATTGGAATTTTCATTAACAAAAGCATGGGAGTTTACAATATTCCCCCATTGAGAAATTTCCCCCTAAAACTTTCATTTTCCTCACTAAAATAGATGTGGGTAACTTGGATTCATCACTCCCTCTAATTCCCATGTTGCCTCTTTAAACTTGTGGTTTCACCACAACAACCTGTCAAGGAGAGTTGTTTTATTTTGTAGAACTTCTTGCCTATGATCTAAGATCTTCACCAGATTATATTAATAAGATATGTCATTATTTAATTGTACCACCACTGGAATGAGTACATGCGATGGGTCAGGTATGTACGTCCTCAAGAGTGATACAAGGAATACATTATGTACATGAGATAGGTTTGGTGGAAGTGCTGTCGATATGCCATTTCTTCAATGTGATCAAGGATTTAAAAAAGGGATAATTCACCTTGGACTAACCATTCCCTTCTTCCAAAATCTCATAACTATATTTCAAGGGGATATACGGAGGAATACCATGTCTTCGACATCAAACTCTATGTCTTGTCGATTATTATCCACATAGCTCTTTTTTGACTCTGAGTAGATTTAATGTGCTGCGGCATAGTCTTAACCTTCTCCACCATTTAATCGACCTTTTCTAGACCTAGGATTTTTATCTCCCCTACATCATCCCAACATGTCAGTGTTTTGCACCACATCCCATAAAGGGCTTCAAAATGAGACATTTGGATGCTTGAGTGGAAACTGTTATTGTAAGAGAACTAAATTAGAGGAAGATGTTGATCCCATACTCTTTTTAATTCTATTGAGCACGCTCTCAACATGTCCCCATGTGTCTGGATAGTCTGCTCAGATTTGCTATCAGTTTGAGGATTATAAGACATACTGAAGTTCATCTCAGTATTCAGATCATGAAGAAGACTCTTCCAAAACATAGAGTTGAATCTTGGATCTCGATCAGATTCAATAGATAGTGGTGATCCATGTAGCCTTACCACATATCTAATATATTTATGTTCTAGTTGATCCAATGAGAAATCTTCTCGAATTTCAATGAAGTGTCCAGTAATTATAAGAGGATCCACAATAACTCATATAGCATTTTTTCCATTGGATGTATTCGGATGTTCGGTGATAAAGTCCATGGTGATGTTCTACCATTTACATGCTGGTATGCGTAATGGTTTCATCGTCCCCTTATACTTCTTCCTATTATCCTTCACTTGTGGACATAGTAGTCACTTTTATGTATACTCAGTGATATCCTTCTTCAATTTATCCCACCAATAATACTCTAATATATCTCGATACATCTTTGTGTTTCTTGGATGAATGGAGAAATTCAAACTATGTACATCATCAAAAATATTATACTTAAACTCCATATTTAATGGAATACATAGTCTTGTATCTATTCTCAAAATTCCCTCTTCATTAAAATTTAACTCCTAGGATTTCCGTTTTCAGATACTTTCCACTTTCTTTTTTATTTCGGCATTATCCTTTTGAGCATCCTTTAACCTTTCCAAAAGATTTGGTTGAAAAATCAGTTGTGAAATGATTTCTGATGTTCCCTTATTTATTATTCCCATGTCTATCATCATCAAATCGAAGAAGATTTTATCCTTTTCAATTCCCATAAATCATAGATTTGATGGATCCTTTCTAAATAGAGAATTTCCACCTTGTTTTCTTTCTTAGGGAGGTAATGGATTTAGCATTCATAGAATTTGATTAGCTTTAAACATTTTTATGGGCACATGTTCATCTCTATCTCTGTGGATATATACTAGATAATTTTGTGACCTATATATATTTTACACTTCTCTCCAAAGAGGTAATGTTACCAAATTCTAAAAGTGAAGATTACTTCATCAAACTCCAGATCATGTGTTGGATAGTTTTTATCATGAACATTCAATTTCCTTAAATCATAGGAAATTACTTTTTCATTTTTTATCAACAAACAGCCCATGACCTTTTTCAAATCATCACTAAATACAATAAAAAGTTCTCTACTTGTGGGTAGTGTGAACTCAGGTGCAGTGATAGGCCTCATTTTTAACTCCCTGAGGCTCTGTTCGCATTTATCACTCTAATAAAATGTTAGTTATCTTGGTATGAGGGTTGGATAATCATGATAAATTTCTCACAAATCGGCGATAATATCCAGTTAACCCTAGGTAGCTATGGATATATGTTACCGATGTTGTCCACAACCATCCCGCAATTGCTGCTATCTTGGAGGGGTCCGCTGATATCCCAATAATTGTGATGATATGAACCAAGAATAAGACATACTTCTACCATAACTCACACGTGTTTTACTTTACATAAATATTCTCCTTTCGCAAGGTATCTAGTAATGTTTTTAGATGCTCCTCATTCTCTACCTTGGTTTTCAATTATATTATAATATTATCTATAAATACTACCCAGAATTTGTCGGGGTAATCTCTAAAAACTCTATTCATCATGCCCATAATGATTTATAGATAATTAGTGAGTTCAAAATCCATTAATATGAATTCATAGTTTCTGTATATTGTATGAAAATAAGTCTTTGGGATATCCTCCTTTTTCATCCTTGGTAACATCCCAACCACAAATCCACCTAGAAGAAGTATTATGCTCTACATAACTGATCAAACAAGTCATCAATTCATGGTATAGAATACTAGTTCATTATCGTGATTTCCTTGAGCTTGTGAAGCACAATAAAACGTCACATTGACTCGTCATTCTTCTTTACAAAGAGGAAGATTGCACCTCATGGTGAAGCACTTGGGCGTATAAACCCGTTATCCAGATTCTCTTTTAGTTGTTTCTTCATCTCCTCATGCTCCAGAAAAAACATTCTATATAGAGACTTAGATATTGGCAATGACCTAGGTATAAGAATAATTGATAATTCAATGTATCTTTTAGGTGGAGACAAGGAAATTCCTTGGGAAACACTTCAGTAAATTCCCTCACAATATGCTTGCCTTCAAGGATGGTTTCTTCCTTAAACTCAATAATCTGAGCCAGATATGTGTGCTCATAGGGTAGTAATATCCACACATGATATGATGATTCGAAATAAAATTCATCATCCCCCTTTCACTTGTATAGAATCGAGGGTCGATTCACCATATGGAGAGTGACTTCTCTCTCACGACAATTTATGTTGGCTATATATAGGGAAATCCAATAAATTCCAAGAATTTAATCAAATTCCACTACAGGGAGTATGAAGAGGTTCACCAGGATGTTCAATACACAATTTATGATAGGGGAGAAGTTATATCCATGGGATGCAATGATTTCCCCATTTTCCGTTCTCACTGACATCTTTACATCCATGACTTGTGGTGGTGTTTGGATTGTTCTACTAAACATTCTGGATATTAAAAAATGCATAGGACCAAAATCAAAAAGTACATTTACTATTATTGAATGAATAACTAGTGTACCCATCACGACTTCATATTTAGTGTTCATCTCATTGTTATTAAAGGCCGAATCTCTCCCTTTCTACCTTGGAGGTTGTTGGTGTCCTCCAAAAACCCTTGGCTTAGGGAACTAGTTTGCAATGTGCCCTGGTTATATGAAGTGGAAGCAATTAAAAATAAAATGAGGCTCAAACAAAGGGTTCCTCTATTCTGTCATAGCCATGGATTTTTCTTGTAGGAAGTTAATATATAGGATCCATTCTCTTCCACACCTAATGCATTTCCTCATCCTCTTTAGGCAAATTTTAGGGTTCTTCTTTCCACACCTTTGGTATGTGGGGTGATGGATTTTCATAGAATCATTCGATTTAAACATTAGTCAACTGGAATTAAATTCCACCTTACACTCCTTACCCCCATGATACTACTGAAATTATCCGACTTCCATATTGACCGTGAGGGCACATCCGAAAATTTTTACATAGCTCTCGAAGTTATGGGTGTGTCAGGCTTTCTGTTGGCTAGGTTTTATCCCACCAAGAAGCGATCAACCTTGCATTCATGGTTAATGAAAAAGACAAAGGAATATAATACAAGCCTTTTGTATTTTTTCTCATACGCTCGGATGGATTCATCATCTTTTTTCTGGAGGGTAATGATGTCTTTTTAAATCTTCCGTTGAAGGGTGTGAGGAAAATGTTTGTCGAAAAACATTTCTTGGAAAACCTTCAATTCCAGCACCTTGAACTCCTCCTTAGGGTTCATATTTTTGATCAACATCCATCATTGATCAGATCCACATTCTATATAGTATGAATCTAGAAGTAACTTCTCTTATTCAGAACACTGAAGGATTGAGAAGATCTTCTCAATGGATTTGATCCAGTGTTCGACAATTGAGGGATCAAATGATCTATTAAAAGTACGAGACCTTATTCTCATGAAGCTCTCGATTACGACTTATTATTTCATTAGAGTGGGGTTAATGTTCCTCTAGAACCATGATTATATTCAAAACATGAGTTAACTGAGATATTATTGTGAAAAAGTTCATGTTTCTCAGTCCCATCGAATTGGGCATCTCATTATAATAGTCATCACATTGATCTTCGCATCAGTAGTTAGCCAGAGTCCTCCTATTACCATCTATTGGCTGGAATATAATAAAAGTTAGGGGTAACACATAAAGGGTTATCTAAATACAAATATGGATGACTGATAAATTATTTTTATTTTTTTAACTTATTAATTTATGGGCTTCAATCTATGTTATCCATGATCTAATTCCTAACATATATTCATAGGTCCATTTTTTTATTCCCTTAATAATTGTTTGTACTAAGCTTATGATATTACCAAATCATATCTCTCAAGAGTGTCATAACCAAGAGTAAAGTAAGGCCCATTTTCATGCACATGTTCCCATTTGAGCCTCGATCAAAGTGGTGTTTTCAGGTTTTACCCCTAGATACATCTGTTCCAAAACTGCGTCTATCGGCTAGTATCCAGACAAAGATTTATTTTCTTGATAAAACACATACTCAATAGTCACCAAATTTTCGGGATGTTGTTATTATACATAGTCTTAGCCCTATGTCTTTTACTAGGGTTTTCTAATCCTAATCACAAATATTAAAAAACCTATCCTATGATAACAAATAAAACAACACTTCGCTCTATTTGACACATAATCCTAATTTATAACATAAAATATTTAATTCATAAAACATAGAAGATTGAGAGGTATAGTGTATTTGGGGATTAGGAACATTACATAAATACTTAAAACATGAAATACACATCTTTATTGAGAGATTATTTTACATGAACACACACATTCCTTCGTACTTAGCATTGTATGGGATAACCTGAGAACATGCATAAGAAAATGGTGAGAAATAAATCCTAGTATAGGAGTAAAAAAGGAATAACATGAAGAATGTAGTACATGTTAATCAATTACCATATCAATGGGGAAAAAGAGAAACATGAACATAATGGCATGATATAGCAAGATTATGATATCAAGGAAATGTGGCATCAATATTTAACATCATGTTATAATGAGACAAGGATCACTGCACATGGAGCATGAGTAACCCCTCATTGAACATGAATTAGTATGAGTAACCCCTAATTTCACTTGATATATAATGATACTTGTCTATACCAAATCCACTGCAGCGCTATCAGGGTACACCCATCTTAATCATTTCATTTCATTCATAAGTGTTTCCCATGGATAATACAACATGGAATCATTCAATAGCATCATTTATTCCACAATAAAGGAATTTTTAATACATACATGAAACTATATAAAAAATAAACAAATGTTCATAAAGTTGAATAACCTTGATAGAGAAATAGTAATGGTATTTACTACAAAATGACTTTGGCATTGAAAATCACGGTGCAATTTCAGCAGCAAATGTAAATACCTGTAAATTCCGTGGATTTTTTTTTTAAATTCTTGGTAATTTTACGAGTTCGCAGATTCTGACGACACTTGATTCCAAGGACCGATGTGCCTGGAATCAATTTATGAAGTTTTGTTTGGGTACATTCAGTAAAAGTATGTGTGAGACATTATATCTTTTGAACCGGTTCCCCGAATTGAAATCTGGGGGCACCATTGAACTCACAGTGCCGGTATTCGCTTATGTAGACCATCACTGGAGTTGTGTTTTAACGAGATTGGAAGTTATTTTATGTGATTGTTAATTATGTTAAATAAAAAATAAAAGTATTACTTTTATTTTAATTGTGGAGTTTAATCCTCCAAGTGGAGGTTGGAGGTGGGGCCTACCCGCACATAACCTCCCTTGGGGGGATATTATGTGGTGGGGACCACATGAGCATAAACCCCATTAAACCCTCATCTAGGTGGGGGAAATATCTTAAACTCCCATTGAGTTTAATGAAGACTACTCTAATTTTTTTTTATTTTGAAACTTTCCACCACCCCTCATAACTGTGCCAAACCAAAAATTAATTAATGGAATTAATTAATTAATTTGAAATGGTTTTAATTATTTTTCCAACAATAAAATAATGGGTTGGATTAACCCATTATTTTGTTTGATGATTCTTTTTGGTGGAGCTTTGGAGAACTCTTGAGAGAGAACTCCATCCTCTCTACGAAGAACGTGAAGAACACTCCTAGCACCAAAAATCAACATCGTCTTCTTCCTTCTTCATCCGAGCCATGGAAATGGAAGTGACACCCATGAGGAATGATGACTTCGTCTTCAACTTCGTCACCTTCGAACACCGTCCACCAACAAAGAGTACCTCTCTTCCTCTTCCGACATTGATGGAAGGACACCGCCTTCCCGCGACCCTGTCAAACAACACTGACAAGAAAGGTAGAGGTTTGTTTTTAATAAATTAAATCCTCGTTCCTCGACATTTATTATGATTTGATTTTGGAAAATTGTTATGACCTAATGTGGAGGGCGTGGTCTGAACAAACATGGCTCGATGTCCCTCCGTTGGTTCTTGTTTGGTTGATGACGATAATCGCGCAACGGCGCCACCAGAAGAGGGGAACACAAAGAAGACCGGTGGTGCAAGACCGCTGGGTTGCCAAGAGGGTGCGGCACCATCGTGCCATGCGGATGGGGAGCCATGGCCACGATGGGCCGTGACAGAAGTGTGTGGTGCCGTCGCGCCGTGCGGAGGGAAGCAGGACCGCGGTGCCATCGCACCGCGGTGGAGGAGCGGTGGCGGCCGACCGCTGTGGAGCCGGAGCGGCTGGCCTCTCGGGCCATCCTAGATGGGTGGGACCCCGTCGGGTCCCACGTGTGTTGGACCGGTGCCACCAGGTGCCAGTTCGGCTCACACCCGAATGGCAGAGCTGTTCGGGTGCCTGGGGGGCGTGAGCCACCCCCCCCGGGCCCTGCTAGGGCTGGCCGCCGTGTCTCCCTCAGCTGGGCTTCCCACGGCCGGGCCGCCCCCGACCGGGCTACCCTTGGGCCGGGCTTCCCCTGGCCGGGCTGAAATTGGGCTAGGCCATTTCCTCGGATCAGGACGGACCCCGATCCGGATTGGGTCATTCCGACTGGGACGGACCGGACCCAGACCCGCTATGTTCAGTTATCACCTTTTCTCCCCTATCTTAGGCTTTGGGATTTCGATCACAAAACCGTCTACGGCAAGAGAAATAATAGAGCAAGAATATTCCTTTGGAATACCCCACATGAGGTTTGGATGCAGTTGGGGTATGGCTGGGTTGGTTTAAACATAAAAACCAACCGGGCCCCTAGAACGAAAATGCCAGTAACTCACAAACCGGGCGTTCGATTGACGCGCCGTATGTCGCGTTGGGTTCCTTATGATGATATGGAACTACGGGATACATCAACTAAAAAATTAATGATTGTTGATATATCGATACTTGTCTTGAGAAGCACACCCTCCTGGAATTGAGCGTGTTGTGTGCAGGAACCCTATGGCTTGCTGCGACTGAGATGACAAGATCCTCTGTGGGTTCGACATCGAAGATACTGTACCAAGATCCTCCATGGGTTTGACAACGATGAATTCTGTACCAGGATCCTCCGTGGGTTTGACAGCGGTGACTTCTGTACCGGGATCCTCAATGGGTTTGATAGTGATGACTTCTCTACCAGGATCCTCCGTGGGTTCGACAGTGTTGATATTGTTCCAAGATCCTACGTGGGTTTGACAAAGGAGATGATTCATAGGCTAGATCAAATCATCCCTACCCCTCATCATGTGTTGTATAACTATGTGAGTGGAGTCTTGTATTTCAATTATTATCATCGAGGTGATTGACTTTACTTCCTTTGTGGACTAGGTTGTTCTTGGGCTCGAGAGTTGGAGCTAGACTGTGATTGGTAACTTATGTATATGTATGGGCATATACCTAAGTAGGTTTGGTTGATACATCATGATTGTATTTTTCTTATTTGGTTTATCCTTAGTGGAATATAGGATACCATTGGGGGCCTCGATGTCCCCTACTGAGTATTGTTATACTCAACCCGACAAGGGCTTTGCCCGCACCTTTTTGTGTTCTGTGCAGATGGCGGTCAGCAGTGATCGAGGCTGAGGGTGACAAATAGGAGGCTTCTCGGAGCTGGACGAGATGATACATACTTCAGGGACAAGTTGTTCGAGTTTTGTACCTACCCGTCAGGTATGATTCCTCGATGGACGATTCAGGATTTGTTTTTCCCCTTTTACTTGTACTTGAACTTGTTGATCGGTTGGGTTTGTATTCGAGCCCACTTACTTTCAGCACACTTTTCTTTACTATATTAGTCATTTTTGCTTTCACTTCTTGTGTTCATACTATGTGAGTTATTGTTTTAAAGGAAATTCCTTCCCTTTTATCAGGGATTCACCTTTGGTGCTAGTCGCCAGCCCCTGGCCTATGGAAGGTTAGATTAGGGTAGTCACAGCACGGGCCTCGAGGATGGGTCGTGAAAAATTGGTATTAGAGGAGTCGGTTCTACCACAAAACTTGGACACCGATTCATTTAACAGTAATTGTGTTAAGTGTTTTGGGTGTGGATATCAGTTTAGGGAAACCGATGTTGGTGCGAAGGCCGACGTATCTATACACTAGGACTTTGACTTCTGATTTTTGACACAGTGCATGAAAAAAGTGTTTGTGTGTGTGTTTTCTTTGAAAAGTTTTCTTTGTGATTAATTTGTGTCATCTCCCCATGTATATTGTTTTTACCATGGATCACATGTTTCTTTTCAGTATGGCCCCATGAAGGCAGCCATATAGGGTTCAATGTTTCGTACGAGATGGTATCCAACCAACTGACAAGGCCTCGGTGCAGGGCCCCATCACAGCGGAGGTACTTGCGGTACCACTACCCACTGGGCCACCGATTCCACAAGCTCCAATTGCAGAGAGTGAACTTCATCTTAGTGAATTTCACAATATCCAGCACCAAAGGCCACCCAGGTTCCAGGGAGAGATGGACCCACATGCAGCTGAGGATTGGTTGGAGGCTGTTGTGAGAGTTTTCAGATTGGTAGGGACACCAACCGACCTCATGATGATCTGAGCTATGAGTCTCCTGCATGAAGCAGAAAGAATATGGTGGAGCATGATGCTCCAGGTTCATGATGAGGCATCACTACTCTAGGAGGACATGGAGAGTCTCTTCCGGTCAGATTTTGTTCCAGCCACCCTTCTTGTGGTGGCGATTCAGGAGTTACTTCATCTACATTATGGAAGAATGACAGTAGCTCAGTACTGAGTGCGGTTCACCAACCACTCTCACTACTCCACAGATTTGGTGTGGGGCCCATTATTCATGGCCCATACCTTTGAGAAGGGACTTAGGCATGAGATTAGGGCTTCGATGGACTCCATCAACATCTCGAAGCAGGTGGGGGTGCTTGAGCGAGCCCTTCTTATGGAGAGTTTTCTAATTGAGCAGTCACCAGTAGCGAGACCCACCACAGGGAGACACGTAGAGTAATCTTCTGCAGCCAGCAGTAGATAGATGTCGTAGTGGCCCAAGGAGACCAAGCCGTCAGTTGGGTGACCCTAGGATACCGGTTCAGTTGTGCGGGGCACATGAGACAGAGCCAGCCATTCGAGGAGCAGCAAGTTCTACGCGTGCGACGGGAAGGGTCACATGGCTCGAGACTTCCTGACTCGCCATGAAGATGAGCAGAAGATAGTAGAGGGACCTCCCAAGAAGAGGTAGAGGTTCTATTGTGGATGTCCGCCGAATGCAGGTGGACGTGGCAGAGGAGCTGACCGAGCAGCAGGTGGGGGACGACGTTTCGAGCCCCTACCACCACCACCACTAGGAGGTCAACCCCAACCACAGGGAGCTGGCGAATAGAAGGGGCTCAACTCTAGGCAGTCGAGAACTACGACCACAACACACCTGATATGATTCGATGTACTATTTGTGTCTACTCCACCCTTGCTATAGTACATATAGAAATAAGTGCAAGTCATTCTTTTATTTCTGCTTCCCTTGTTTGGAGCATGGAGATTCCAATGGAGTCATTGGCTCTATCCTTACGACTAGAAACTCCTACGGGAGTAGAATCGATGATTACGCACTGGTGAAGGGAGTGTGAGATTACTCTAGGAGGTGAGAGCTTCAGCAGGGATCTCCTTGTAGTGGCGTTGTGGCCTTACGATGTCATCTTGGGTATGGACTGGTTATCCACTGTTCATGCTAAGATTGACTATATTAGGGGGAAAGTGCGGTGTGTCTATGAGGATGGGATGAGTTTTACCTTCACTAGTGAGAAAGGATCCGTTGTAGGGTAGGATGGACTTACCCAGAGCAGGGGGTAGCCGATCACACATCAGTTGGCTAGTCTCATCCTTGGAACGATTGATGTGAGGAGTCCGAGTTTTCCTGTTGTGGTGGATCGGTATACGAATTTTTTCCCTGATGATGTTCTAGGACTACCTCCACACTGAGAGGTGGACTTCTACATTGACCTGTACCCCGAGAAGGCACCGATATCTACTCTAACATATCAGATGTATTTCACTGAGATTCATGAGCTACATGTACAGCTGGAGGACTTGCAGGGGAAGTGATTTATCTGACCTAGTGTTTCACCCCGGTCATCCCTGATTTTGTTCGCCAAGATGGCGGATGGGAGCTTGCGTTTGTCTGTTGATTATCGATGCTTGAACCAGGTGACCGTGAAGAACAAGTACCCACTCTTGAGGATTGAAGACCTCTTTGATCAGCTCAAGGGATCAAGATGGTTCACGAAGATAGAACTTAGTTCAGGCTATCACCAGCTCTGATTTTGAGACGAGGATGTGTAGAAGATGACCTTCAGGTGTCGGTATGGCCACTACGAGTTCTTTGTTATTCCCTTCAGCATAACCAATGCTCAAGTAGTGTTCATGAGTATCATGAATAGGATCTTCCAGCCTTACCTCAATCACTTTTTCATAGTCTTCATCGACGACATACTGATCTACTCGACTACTGAGGAGGAGAATTCCTACGATTTGCAGGTAGTACTGGATACACTCTGAGAGCACCATCTTTATTGTAATCTCTCGAAGTTATAGTTTTGGATTTGAGAGGTTCACTTCTTGGGATACGTCATCTCAGAGGCTGGAGTTGCAGTGGATCCAGTGATGATCGAGGAATTACTTTCTTGGGAGCCACCCAAGAGTGTGACGGAGGTACAGAGTTTTCTGGGACTTGATGGGTAATATCTGAGATTTGTGCTAGACCTCTCTAGAGTTTTAGCACTGATTTCAGCATTGAAGAAGAAGGGTAAACCCTTTGTGTGGTCATAGATATGCCAGCAGAGCTTTTAGGATCTAAGGAAGAGGTTGACTAGTGTACCCATCTTGAGGCTATCGAAGGAGGGCATTGGGTACGTAGTTTACTATGAAGCATCAGGGACAGAACTCAGGTGTGTCCTGATGCAGGAGCGAGCAATGATCACATATGGTTCTCGGTAGTTGAGACAGCATGAGTAGAACTACGCTACCCATGACCTGGAGTTAGCAGCAGTGGTATTCACCTTGAATATGTGGCGACACTATCTGATGGGCGACAGTTTTACATTCTACTCTTACCAAAAGAGTCTCAGGTACATCTTCTCGCAGAAGGACCTGAAACTGAGATAGTGATGATGGATCGAGTTTCTCCAGGACTATGAATTTGAGATAGTCTATACTCTTGGTAAGGGGAACATTGTAGCAGATTATCTTAGCAAGAGATTAGGCATTAAACTACTTAGAGAGGCGATAAAGCAGCTGGCCGCGTTGTAGATTTCTGTTGTGGATCGGGACGGAGAAGCCTTTCTGATGTCTTTTATAGTCACACCTCTACTTCTTCAATGATTCAGGGAGGCACATAGTGGGGATGTTTCATGCGAGACTCGACGTGCAATGATATCCATAGGGTAGGCACCTGATGGATATTTTGAAGGTGGGGAGAAAATCATTCTCTTCATAGGATGTACCATGGTACCAGTTGCACTTCAGGAGGAAGTGTTGAGCGAGTTCCACACATCTCCTTTAGTGGTACATCCTGGAGTGGCGAAGATGTTTGAGGACCTCCGACGACAACACGGGTGGCCAGGTATGAAGAAGAAGTAGCAGAGTTTGTCTATCAATGCCTCATTTGTTAGCAAGTGAAGGTGGTGCACCGAGTTCCAGCAGTCTTGGTTCATCCCTTAGTGGTCCCAGAGTGGAAGTGGGACGGGATATCCAAGGATTTTGTGATGGGACTTCCACATAAATCTAGAGGCCACAGCTCTATCTTGGTGTTTGTCGACCAACTCACCAAGTTGTCCCACTTCCTTCCGATCAAAGAGGAGGGTTCAGTAGAGAGCCTGTGACACCTCTACGTATGGAAGATCGTACTGCTTCATGGTGTGACATCAATGATCGTCTCCGATCGAGATGCTTGTTTCACTTCTCGACTATGGAAGGGGTTGTAGGAGGATTTCAGGATGTAGCTTTTCTTGAGCACCGCCTTCCATCCTTAGACGGATGGACATGTAGAGAGGACCATTCCGACTCTTGAGGACATGCTCCGTGCATGCATCCTCAACTTCGGTCGCAGCTGGGAGAATCATTTACCCTAGGTAGAGTTTTCAAATAACAATAGCTACCACTCCACCATCGGGATGGAACCTTTAGAGGCACTTTACGGTCGATCTTGCAGATCACCTCTATGATGGAATGACCCAGGGTAGTCATCACTCATAGGACTAGAGATGGTGTAGGCTTTGACTGGGAAGGTGCATATCATCTAGGAGTGGATGAAGACTACACAAAGCAGGTATAAGTCCTATGCTGATAGGAGACGGAGACCACTGGAGTTCGAGGATGGTGACCATGTCTTTCTACGCGTCTCACCTCGACGAGGTCTGTGGATATTTGTCCGAGATGGAAATTTGGCTATGCGATTCTTCGGACTGTTCCAGGTCCTCAGCAGAGTATCCAAGGTTGATTACCGCCTGGCTCTTCCACCTTAGTTGCACCGGGTGCATGACGTCTTTCAAGTATCTCACCTGAGGAGATACGTGCATGACTCGTCCCACATCATCAACCATGGGGAGATGGACATCGATGATGGGTTGACTTTCAGAGAGGTTCCAGTGGAGATTGAGGATTGATAGGAGCGGGTCCTGCATTGACGATCGATACCTCTGGTGCACGTTCGCTGGCAACACGGGAACCTCCAGGAGAGCACATGGGAGCAGGAGGCTCAAATGCATGTTCAGTACCGCCATTTATTTCCTTAGTGTAAGTTGTAGATTACGTGGACGTAAAGCCCTGATGTGGGGAAAATGTAAAGACGTGAAAATTCCATGGAAATTTTTATTTCTTAAATTATTGGGAGTTTTACGAGTCTAAAGTTTCGGATGACGCTTGATTTCGAGACCCGGTGTTCCCAGAATCAATTTTTAAAGTTTTATTTGGGTACGTTCAGTAAACATACATGTAGGATTGCATATCTTTTGAACCGGTGCTCAGAATTAAAATCTGAGGGCACCGTTGAACTTGCAGCACCGGTATTCGCTTAAGGAGACCATCACCACAGTTGCGTTTTAATGAGGTTGGAAGTTATTTTATGGGATTTTTAATTAAGTTAAATAAAAATAAAATTATTACTTTTATTTTTATTACGGCGGTTTAATCCTCTAAGGGGAGGTTGGAGGTGGGGCCCACCCACACATAACCTCCCTTGGGAGGATATTATGTGGTGGGGGCCCACACAATCATGAACCCCCTTTAACCCCTCATTTAGGTGGAGTAAATCTCTTAAACTCCCCTTGAGATTAATGAAGCCAACTCTCCTTTTTTTTTGAAACCTTCCACCTCCCCTCATAAGTGTGCCAAACCAAAAATTAATTAATGGAATTAATTAATTAACATGAAATGGTTAGAATTATTTTTCCAAAAATAAAGTAATGTGTTGTCTTAAACCGTTATTTTGTTTGATGATTCATTTTTGTGGAGCTTCAGAGAAGTCTTGAGAGAGAAATTAATCCTCTCAACAAATAATGCGAAGAATGCTCCTACCACCGAAAATCGACACTGTCTTCTTCCTTCTTCAACTGAGGATAGGAAAGGGAAGCGATTCCCATGAGGAACATTGAAGTCATAATTGACTTTTTCACCTTCAAAATCCATCCGCCAATGACGAGTACCTCTCTTCCTCTTCCGACGTTGATGGAAGGACACCGCCTTCCTGTGACTCCGTCAAATGACACCGGCAAGCAAGGTAGGGGTTTTCTTAGAATAAATTAAATCCTTTTACCATGTTGTATATTATGAATCGATGTTGGACAATTGTTATCACCTAATGCATAGGGTGTGGGCTGAACAAACACAACCCGATGTCCCTCCGTTGGTTCTTGTTCTATTGAGGACGGCGGTGGTGCAGCGGCACCTACGGAAGAGAGAGCCGCAAAGAAGACCGGTGGCGCATGGCCACCGGGTTGCCAAGATGGTGTGGCACCATCGTTCCACGTAGAAGGGGGGTTGATGCCATGATGGGCCGTGGTAGAGGCACTTGGCGTCGTCACGCCGCGCGTAGGGAAGCAAGACCGCGACGTCGTCGCACCACGGTGGAGAGGCGGTGGCGGCCGACCGGGGCGACCGTCGTGGAGCCAGAATGGCTGGCCGCTTGGGCCATCTGGGACTAGCGGGACCCTGTCAGGTCCCGCGTGTGTTGGACCAGTGCCACTGGGCGCCGGTTCGGCTCACACCCGAACGACAGAGCCGTTCGGGTGCTAGGGGGCATGCACCACCCCCCTCGGCACGACTAGGGTAGGCTGTCGGGCCGCCCTTGGACCTGGATGCCCTCAACGGGGCCACCCACGGCTGAACCGCCCTCGTTCAGGCCACCCTCAGGCCGAGTTGTTTCCCTGTTCATGGTTGGACCCCGGTCTGGACCGGGTCGGACTGGACTCGGACCCGCTATGGTCAGTTATCACCTTTTCACAACTATATTGGGGTTCAGGTATCTGATCGACAAACCTTCTGCGGTGACATAAATATTATAGAAGGACGGTTTATTTGGAATACCCAACCTGAGGTTTGGACGCAGTTGGGGTATGTTCGGGTTGGTGTTAACCTAAAAACCAACCGCTCCCTGGAACGGAAATGCCAATAACTCACAGGTCGTGCGTCCGATTGACGCACCATCTCTCACATTCGGTTCCTTAGGATGAGACAGAACTATGAGATACATCAACTCGAGACATCATGATAGTTTTTTTATCAAAACTTGTCTCGAGAAGTGGACCCTCCAGGAATCGACCATGTTGTGTGCGAGAACCCTATGGCTGGTTGCGACTGAGATGATAGGATCCTCTATGGGTTCGACAGCAACGATACTGTACCAGGATCCTCTGTGGGATTGATAAAGATGAATTATGTTTCGAGGTCCTCCGTGGGTTTGACAGTGGTGACTTCTATCCCAGGATCCTCTGTGAGTTCGTTAGTGATGACTTCTGTAAGAGGATCCTCCATGGGTTCGATAGAATTGATATTTTTCCAGGATCCCATGTGGGTTCAACAAAGGAGATGATTCAAAGGCCACATATAATCATCTCTACCACTCTTCAAGTATTGTATACCTGTGTGAGATGATTCTTTTCTTTCAATCATTTTCATCGAGGTGATTGAATTCACTTACTTTGTGGATTGAGTTGTGTTAGGGTTCGAGAGTTAGAGCCGGACTGTGACTGATAACTTAGGTATATATATGGTCATTTACCTAAGTTGGTATGGTTGATACTTTGTGATTTTATCTTTATTCTTTGTTTTATCCTTAGTGGAATCTAAGAGACCTTTGGGGGTCTCGGGGTCCCCTACTGAGAATTGTTATACTCACCCCTGCATGGGCTTCGCCCACACCTTTTTTTGATCTGTAAAGATGACGGTCAATAGTGATCGACGCTAAGAGTGACGGATATGAGGCTTCTCAGAGCTGGACAAGACAGGACGTACTTCAGGGACATTTTGTTCGAGTTCTGTACCTACCCTTTAGGTAGGATTCCCCGGTGGGCGATTTAGGAGCTATTTTCCCCTTTTTACTTGTACTTGTATTTGTCATTCAGTTGCGTTGGTATTCTAGCCCACTTACATTCAGCACACTTTTGTTTTATATATTACTACTTGTTGCTTCCACTACTTGTGTTCAGACTGTGTGAGTTACAGGTTTAAAGGCAATTTCTTCTCTTTTATCGGAAATGCTCCTTTGGTGCTAGTTTCCAACCCCTAGCCTATGGAAGGCGGGTTTGGGGTAGTCACGACACGGGCCCTGAGGATGGGTCATGACAGAAAAAATGTGTGACATAAGAATTAAGAAAAATGGTTTATGAGAGGTAAAGGGGTGTCTAAACAAATTTACATTAAATGAAAAGTAATGGGGTCATATTGAAACATCTCCCAATAAATTTCATGGAATTTATATTCATTATACAAAAGAATTTCTTGAATGTAAATGAGAAGACTGAAATTCCTTACGGAAGTTTGACATGGTAAAGGGTGTACATGGAATGCATTAATGAGAGATAAAGGGGTATCTAATCATTAAGACATATGTAGGGTAGTATGAAAAGGTTAGAAATCATACCCCTATCATTTTTAATTGAAAATACAAGGGTATATCCACATAACTAAACTTGGACAAAAAAACAAGAGAAGAAGAAATCCCTTACTTGGAAGAGTGATCCCAAAGGCTTGGTAGAAGATTTAGATAGGATTATTGGGAGCTTTTGGCACTATCAGAGGATTTTAGATAGTGGAGTGAAGGTTAGTGATGTTCTCCAAGGGTTTTGAGTGAAGAGGAGTGGTATATTGAGTGGTTTTATATAGGTTAGGAGAGGGAATTCATTATAATTTTAGTTTTGGACACCACTCATTAAACTAATCAAAAACAAAAACCATGCCATAGTTTTTCCCATCATTTTTACAAATGGGATTTTAAGAAATTATTTAAAAAGTCCCATAGACAAACTTATTAAAATATTTTTCTTTCTTATGTGGAGGTGATTTACACTATCATGGAAATTATTTTAAAAAGTTATAACATTTTATAAGTCTTGGAGGGTCCAATAAAGCGCCATAAAATTAATCAAACAAATCTGAAATCACATTATTTTAAAGGAAAAACATATATTGTCCGAAAACCCTATTTAAAATATATTATTACATCACTATTGTTTCTTTATAATGTAATAATACACATTATATATTTAAATCATATTTCATTTTTAACCAAAAATTCAACTGTCTCAGAAAATTATGAAAAATTTACCATTGGATAATTTTGATGTCATGATTCCAAAAATAATATTAATTGTATCTAAATAATTTTCTAAAATGTGAATTTTTACTTTTAAAATAAAAACTGACATTTTTCAAAAATTCATGTGTTATATCAAAACAAATTTCAAACCATAATAAAAGTTTCAATTGTTTTCATAAAAATTATATGATCATTTATATTTAATCAAAAATAATTTAGTAAAAATATTTTATACAAATATTTTTTAATTATAAACTCCATTAATTTTTCAAAATATATTTCATAATTGAATATTAACTAAAAATATTATTTATACCTTAAAACCCATTTACAAAGTAACAATAAAAAAATGAATGTATATATTTATTGTAAAAAAATAATGTACATAATTATAGTTCTATGGTCTTGTTATATGACCCCTTATAACACCTACATATGACCTAAGGGTAAGGTTGCGATGGTGACAGACTCTAGGGTGGCTCGAAAAACATCCCCTGGCTGGTATTCTCTATCAACTTCCACTTCCACCATAGGCGGTTCCATTCGAACATAACGAGTTGAAGCTTGGATTTGGAATGGTCTAGAGCGAAGACAAGTGATTCTACCTCCTTTCCAAGCTCTGAAAAATGGTCTTCATACAAAGATAATATACTGGATGAGGCAATTACTTCCTTTTTCTGAGTAAATTATATTTGTTAAATCCCTATATTTATACTAATCATGTGGTCACTATTCAATAGGTTTATTAGCAATGATAAAAATTCATTACTGTATTTTATAATCCAAAAAATTAAAACCGAGGAAGTGTACATGTTTTATATAACCATTTTACAAAATAATACATTTAGTTAGATCAATGGAAATTTTCATTAATAAAAGCTCGGGTCATTACATAATTTCTCCATGGAAGTACATTATGAGATTCATAAATAATTTAAAGTTGATCCCTTGGTATATTTTTAACATCGGTTTATTAATTATGTGGGGAGAATATCCTATTTCTTAGAGCTTCTACAGAATCTCTCCGACGTTCATGTTGTGTTCATGGTATCTTTACTGAAGAAGAACATACATAATCTTTCACATATAAAAAACTAAAATATCAAACAACTAGATCATGATCAATATTGTGAGGAATAACCTGTAGAGATTCAGGATCATGTAGTTAAATTATATAAAAATTAGACCACTCACCTGGTAAAGGTTTTATTGAAAACCCATAAATTTAAATAATCTATAGTGAAGCCCGATATGATAATGAGGCAGAAGTATACATCGTTTTTTGTATATAATTGATTTAATTTCAAGGTTGAAATTAATTTTAATGGCGATATAATGTAACACCACAAATATTATATATATATATCCTGTCAAATAAACAAGAGGTATTCGATATCTTGGTTTACATGCAACCTTGAGTTTAAATGAACAATAATACAATAATCCTTTATAAACTATCCATTAAATTTAATGGTATGAATAGTAATAACCATACTATGTAAAATATGTATCATGTTTTTAATTAATTTAAATTTTTCAATTGATTCATAATCAATGTGTACTCAATTTTCTATAAAGTCATTATATGCTTCAGAAATACATTTTCATTAAAATTATTGCATTTTAATTTTGTCCATGAAAATTAAAATAATTTATAACATATTAATAAATTTAATTTATGAAAATAATAGAATTTTTTATATTATCGTCTCAATATTATCTTAGGGTAAATTTTTTAAAATTTAATAAAAGATATATTTTTCGTTGAATAGCCAAAATACTGATTTTTGGAAATCTATCATTTATTTTCATTAAATAAATTAATTTAAATGTACAATAATATTTTAAAGTAAATAATTATATTTAAATTATAAATATTCCAATAAATTATATATTAATCAAAATCATTCTTTATTTTGGAATAATTTCAATTTTGGGCTTAAATACAATTTTTTTTTTCTAAAAATCATTTTATGAGTGAAATGTGTTATTGTCTAGATAAATTAAAAAAATATTTATTGATTAATGGATTAATTTATTTTTTTATAATATATTTTATAAAAATTTTATAACATTCATTTTATATATTTTATAAGTTAAGGAATGAATGTAAAATCAATTTTATGCTTAAAATGCATTTATCTAAAAATGGGTTTTCATTACATTTGACACACATATTATAAAATTATTTTCATAAAATTATAGAAATTTTGACTTAGAAAATGAATTACATATTTTTTACCATCATAATTAATAAAATTTAAAATGTTAAACTTATTTTTTCGCTATAATGAATATTATAAATAAGAATATTTTTTTTCATGGTTAAAGTAAAATGGGTTTATCCATGGGTGTGGGTGGGGTGGTCAAGCTAAGATACCAATGTAAGATTGAAACATAAAATTAGACACATATTATCATATTATAATATTTAAACCTTATCACATATTACCGTTTATTTATTAGCCATTTTTTCAATTTCTTGTAAAGGAGGCCTTATATTATTGATGTCTTTTATGTAAATCCATGGGTGTTCCTTACCACTGTTTTAAAATGAAATCTCTGGTACTCAATTACTCAAAAAAATTAACCCTATATGTTAATAAATTCCTAACTAGAAACATTTATTGATTCCTTAGCTTCAACCTTGAGCTCCTGGTCTTCTACAAAGACTATTCTTTCAAGGCTTAAGATGTAATCCGAAGGTGGTCTCACAAAAAAGAGGTATAATTCTAAGCCTTGATCATTCATTTTTATTTTTTTACACCTTCTCAAAACATGTTGTATCAATAGAAAATATTATTTCAGTATAATAAATATATTTAGATGTTATTATAGTTACCATACAATTATTTCCAACATATTCTCCATCAAATGATTATTGAATGTATCACTTGTGAATTTGTGTGAACTTCCACCTCTATATAACGATATGATAAATTCCCCACCACCATATTTCAGGGTTGATATTAATTTTGGATTTAATTTATATATATATGATATTTATCATATAATAATTATTCAATAGTTGTTAATTAATATTTACCATTATTTCATTTCATCCATGAAAAAGTGGAAAACATCACTCATGCGTATGTACATGCTACAATCTCCATGAAGTGAGGTAATTAATTTTTCATCACAGAATTATATAAATGGTTATAATATTGTATATAATGATTAAATATTATACTTAGGAAATTACTATGCTTTTATAAATGTGAATGGATGATAAATTCTAAACTGAAACTTTCATGAACAAAAATTGTAAACACCTATAAGTAATGATCTTAACAAATAATTATTAATATGTAGGTGTCACAATGTTATTTGTGGATGAAATATGGTTTAATAATTGTGAATATTGTTATTTTATATAATTATAATAAATTTTAATTTATTATATATGTGCTTAAATATCCTATGGAGAATGTTCAACTAGAGGTAAAGGTTTTAGGTTACCGTCTCACTCTTTACCGAGATTGTTTATAATTAAATTTATAATTATGAAAGTATTTGATATATCTATAAAAAATATGATCTATTTTATTATCCAATGGTTATTTATATATATTAAATGTTTTCCTTCCATTTTTCTCTTTAATTAATCAAGTGACTGCAAGAATGTTTTTATGAAAGATTGAATTTATTACTCTCTTTGGCTATGAATATTTTTATTCAATATCCATATTTTATATAAAAAAATTTCAAACTTTTTTCATCAAAACCCAATGATTGTATAGATTTATTATTACCCATTTCATTATTCTATAAAAAACTACAAAAGGAATATTCCTGTAATATGATTAATGATTTACTTCTTAATTTTTACCAATAATGTAAAAGAAATTTTTATTTTAATCTGCATGAAATAAATTTTTTCCCATTATCATGAATTATCATTGATTTAATGATTTATTTACAAATTTTCATTACTATTTCCAAAGAAATTTTTTTCCCTCAATATTTAAAAAAAAATATTTTTAATAAGTGATTTTAAAAATTAAATTGAATTTCCACAGAAAATGTTCTTGTAACCATTCAAATGTATTTTCCTATATAATATCATCCTTATATGTTTCTTATGATTTACTATAGATATGATCCATTTTTCTATATTTACTATAACTCTCAATTATTTATTATTATCATGAAGAGATATTTATAAAACCTATCTTTTTTTGTGGCTTAAGCAATGATGAAATGATAAATGCTTTCAAAATCTTATGGAAAACATATGATTCAATTATGACTATGTGATGGGTGGTTATATTATATCCCTATAATTAATTTGTAAAAGTATTACTTTTATCATATCAAATGTTACATGAGAGGTTATCCCAACACAATAGATAGTGCATTGGTTTTCAGATCAATTATAATAATAGTACACAAAAGCTTATCACGTACCCAAATGAGGTATATGGGTGGTTATCCCAAGAATAAAATGCGATTAATGTATTAGTGGGTAGGCTTGAAATAATATTTCTTTTATTATAATTATACCATTGATTATTATACTCTTTTATGACATAATATTATGCCAATGTTAAAATTTTGTAGTTCATGTTCTTTGATTTTGTTATGATTCATGTCTTATGGAATAGAAATCTCTATGTCATGACATGTGATTATGATAGATGAATTACTAAGAATGTTTTTAAAATTTTAATATCATTTTCTCATACAATTATTATTAAAAATGATTATTTATTGATATCTCCCACGTTTACCCTTATTGAGCATCTGAATATACTGTTTATTATGATTCCTTTTACCAAGTAAGTTAAAATGGTTTTTGAGTATGACAATTCTAAAAAGGATTCCATGTGTATTTCCCTGACCCTAGTTACCCAGAGTTAGTGCATTATTACATATCATTGGCATGATCACAAGAGCTCAAGTCTTAAAAGACAGATTAGATTAGTAGCTTTTGAAGTACTAGATACATACATAAGTTTTACATTACATCATGAAATAAAGAAAAAAACATTGCGTCCCCATTGGACACACTCATATCCTTTAGACTATCCCTTTAGGTTAATCATGATATACTTCATTACATCCTGGGAAAAATAAAACATGGAAAGGGGTGAGCACAGATGCTCAGTAAGGATAATAATATGCAGAAATATTCTTAAATAAGAATAAACATTTAAGGCAAGGTATAAGAAATAAACACAATCCTTTTAAACATAAATTTTAGCATAATATGGAAAATATAAATCAATTAATTCCATTTACTTATTAACATGGGTATTCTGCTAGTAAAATGACCACATCAAATATTAATATCCAATTTCATTATTATGGAAGGCATAATATCAAACATTATAACAACATAGTCGAGGCCTTGTGGCAAGACTACAAATAAGATTTTTTCAAGTCCCTGTGCCAAAACACTAGTTTGTTTCATGAGACCTACCGATGCATCTAGGAGCTATATCAAGCTCCACTCATTCCTTACTATGTTCAATGCATTCTTCATATGAAATGTGTGAAACATAATCTAAACATTCATATTAAAACTAGCATAAAAATTTCAATACTTTTACCACAAACCCTGAATGGTAAACAAATATCTCATCCAAAGCCCAAAATAACTCATTAAATTTAATATAAAAGATATTTATTATAAAAAATCAACCCTAATCAAGAATAAATACACTGAAGGCTATTGGAATATATGAAAATAATCGGTAAAACTATTTGAGATAAATATCCCCTTTTTCTTGAAAACATTTAAAATTCGCTCAATTTATCTAGAAGATCTTTAAAATAGATTTTTGAATCAATGTGTCACATACCACTTTGAAACATTTAAAAGAAATTTTAATTTTAAAACATTAATGTCCCTATAAATATATCCCTAAAACCATTTTTAAAACATGGACATTAATGAGAAATATTTAGAAGAATAAATCTTTAAAACATTTAGAATGACATTTTAGTTAGAGTTCCTAACGAAATGAGAGATTCTTGAATACAAATAATTGAGGTAAAAATTAATTTATAATATCATGAGAATAAAGGGATTCATGATATACTTTTTCAAAGTACGGTATATACAACATATAAATGGGAATTGGTGCACAACAACAAAGAATTATCAATGGAATGTAAATTGAGATGGAATCCCTTATAAAGACCATATCCTTAGGTTAAGGATAAATCAATGACATATTTATGCATGAAAAATTTAAATACACTCAATATTATTGAATATTATGTTTAAATAAATCAAAGGGAACTCACAATGTCTTGGATGTTTAACTCAATGAATAAAAAATTGAGTTAAAATTACTCTTATCGAGTTCATATCGATGACTTGAGAATTTTTCAATGGAGTGATTATGTGTATCAAAAGTATATCCACAAAAAGAGGATTGGAAATTACAGAAATTGTAAATCAATAATGATTTCACACAAAATCATGGATTAAAATAATCAATGAATTGTATGTAAAACCCTATGAGTGGAAATTGAAATTATAAATTCCCTTACAGATTTGGTAACTTATAAAACATACACCCCATGAAAGAAGGATCATACAATGAAGACATAAATACCAATAAGTTAATTTATATTACCCAAAGAATACAATCATGGGTAGTACACAAACCACAAAAAAATGGAATTGTGTAAAATATAGCATGAATCTCATGGGAATAAAAAGTTAAATGAAAACACCTTACCACGTTGTAATCAAATGACTTGTATGACCAAATTGAAATTTCCACCAAATTAATCACATAATACATTTAATATTAATACAATAATTATAATATATATCAAATAGAAGTACAAAATACACCACATTCAATAAATAAGTGGTGAACAATGGAAATATCATGGAATTAAAAGTGAGATATATAAGAAACCCCTTACCTCAAGTCCGACTTGTCATGTATGTTCCTTGTTCTTACTGAATTTTAAACATAAATTAATTTCAACTTTCATAAAATACTCTTCAATTTTTATTATTCATTTTATATCACTTATTATCTTTCTATAAATTTTTTTTAATTATTTGAGTTCTAATTGGACATTTTGTCGATGTTTGGAACTTGAGTTAAAAATGAACTTCTTGTAATTACAAATTTCCCACGTGGTCAAAAGTATATTATCTCCAAAATCATCATAATGACCTACATATCATATATCTCATATATATCCAGTATACATATGTATTTATAATAGTACATTATATTTGGATATAAGAAATGAAATGCACCATTCATGGAGACGGTAAGCCGTACGTACGCATGAATGCTACTTTGATTTCTATTTAGTAATTAAATTGATTGAAATTTTACTTATACATTGGAATATTATAATTCCCGTATAATATCATATTTTATTTCATTAACTCCATCTTTTTTACATACCACATATGGAACAAAAATGTCATATCACTTTGAGGGGAAGGTAGTCTGCACTTCCTCAAATGAAATTGTCATATTTACCAATTATGGATACCATAAAGGAAAGATCTAAATTAAAAATATAGATGTAAAGATAAAATATAAATATAAAATATATCAAACATAAATATAGTTCCATAATAATGGCCACCCTAAGAGGCGGTTGGATATATTTGAACAATCTTCATTTCGTGAGGCAGTAGTTCGTCTTCCAAACAAATAGTATGTTCGTATCCATTAGATGGAGGTGCATGGAAGTTTAGTAAGAATAATTCTCATAAAAAAACCTACTATATTTAATATTCTATTGTTTCTATAAAATATATTAATAGAGAGAGTTTATTTGGTTGGAGAAGTGAAATAAAAGAAAAGAACTTAATAGAATACATTACCTTTAAATCGGGTAACGTCCTTTGGTTTGAACCAAAAGGTTTTCTTTGAGTGCCTTATACCTAAGTTAAGACTTCTAGAAGGAATATAAGGATGTAGGAAGCTCAATTGGTCAGATTTTGGATGATCCAATGGTCTTTAGAGGTGTGAGTAATGGGTTAGAAGTGGTGTCCTTCTGTAAGGGGGGAGGGGCTCTTTAGGAATGTTTTAAAATATTATTTTATTATAGAATTATTTTAGGATTCTAAAGGTAAAAAAATAATTAATGTACTATATGAGATGACTAATGTTCTTAATAAAATCATCCAATAATAATTGGATAGGTCTTGGATATTGTATTATTTTTTATTATCTTAATTATTTAAATCATTCATTAATGAGGTAAACACTACATAATTATTGTGTCATAAGTAATTTTTTATATTTTATGTGTAAAAAGTATAAAAAAACTACCCTGATGTAGTAATTATTTTTATATTTCAAATGAATAATTACAGTCAAATATATAACTTATATAACCTAATGTAAAAATTGATGTACTAAAATATATATGTTTAAGTCATCTTTGTCTTTACTTTAAATTAATTAATATAGAGTGTCATTATCACTCCAAAGTGGCTCCATGGGGTCCTAAAATCTACCCAAGTATTCTCATGGTCAGAAATATATCAACAAATAATATTAGGAAACATGTTAGTGTAATTTAATATTATTATAATATTATGTTTTTACCCTTATTTACCAGATTTATCTTTTATCCATGGTAAATAAGATATTTACTGAAGTAAATATTCATAATGTCTAATAATAAAAAAGTTACATATTTACATAATTTTGAAGTAATGATTCAAATTATGGAATCCATTTTTCCAAATTAAAAACAAATAAGTGGCAGAAATTAATTTAAAATTAATTTCTGTTGTTAAAACAAAATATGTGTTCTTATGAAATAATAATTATCCCATGATTGACACCTGTTTATGTCCAATTTCCAAGTGAAATTACATCAAATGACCAATATTATATGAAATGGTGAAAATATAATCTAATTAAACATTAAAACCATTTAAAAAGATAATATATCCATATAAATAAATTATATTAAAAGGTAGTTTTGAATTAAAATACATTATTTTTCACTATTAATTGAACAATAATCTTTATCAGAAAAATACCAAATATTAAGCCAATGTAAATTATGATATTCTTATTCTAAATAAAAACTTTTTTTTTAAATAGAACAAATAAAAGTGAAAAAACTAGATTTAAAATGGGTTCTCCATTAAAAGATGGTAAACTGACCTTTAAATGAATATTAGAGTATTTATGCTTGAAATTGGATTCATTCACATTTTAATCCTCTAAAATTTATTGGATAAATGTAAAAGAATTTTAAAAACATATATAATCATATTTTTGTTAGTTATATTATTTCAATCCAATACAATGTCTAGTAATAAACTACCATTTAAATTACTAATAATATTATATTATTTTTCGGTATAACTCAACGTTGTGTGCAATGTAAGTTTTCAAAGAAACCCATTGTTGTGTATCAGGTACGCCAACGATCATAGCATCCCTTTTTCAGGTAAAATTAATATTTAATTTAAAAATATTAATAAATATAAACATTTTCATATTCTTTATTTACTTGGGATGTTACACTAAGAGTGATGAACATTGTAGGAGATTATGTAAATCTTTTTTCTACTAGTTTTTTATGTATTGATCTTTCCAAATCCAATAAAATTTAATTGGTCTACCATAAATCATAATTATATGTAATAAATAATTATCTAATGACATGAAATATTTTTTTATGTAATTTCAAGGTCACCGTGGTTAGGTATAAATTATATAATGGGGACCAAAATATTTTCTAGGCATTAAAATAAATTAATTATTTAGAAAACCATTGTTTTGGTAACACCCTAAAATTGTAAAAGTAAAAAAACATAGAGAAAATACATAAAAATATTTTTAAAACATGATTTAAAATATAAAGTTGAGGATTTAACAACCTTAAAATTCATCAAATTTATCATTTTCCATTATTAGATCCATTTGGCCTTTGAATAATTATTTTAACTTTTATATTATTTATAAAATTCATACTATTCCTTTATAAAATAATCCATCACCACCCCACTTTTCCTAAAACCCAAGCCATATTAATTCCAAAAAAAATTACAAAAATAACTCACCAAAACTACTATATGTGTATGAAATGTTTTGGTTTTATTTAAAGACCACCTTGAAGATCCTTAATCCATATTTCCAAGAAGATCTTATAATGAGTAAGTTAAAATTCTCAATTACCCCTCCTTCAGTTATTTTCCACTATTAATTATTTTACCAAATATTAATATTAACTATCTATTTTGAAATATATATATAATATAATAATTATACTAAATTTATATTATATTTATGGTATAACAATTTTCTACCTTCCTACAAACAATTTATAAAACCAAAACAATACTTATGTTACAAGTAGACTACCACCTTCATAGATGACATGATCCATTTTTCATAACCACTATACATGGATAGTTTAAAATTTTTATTTAATATATAAATACGTTATCTATAATATTATGAATATTCTGAAATTTTAACCATTATTTTTCTTCCTTATGTTCTATGGAAATAAACATGTATGTCGTGTATACGTACAAACAACCACCTCCACTAAAGTGACATATTGAGTTTTTCATATATAATTTTATACCTAAGAATAATATCATTAAATATTATTCATCACCCAAAAAATATCATTATACATTTTTAATAATGAAATTATTCCAATGGAATCCTCTCTTCACCATACCAACCAATAGATTATTGTAGGTTCTTGTTTTGGTCTGATTAACCAGCTATATGATCAATGAAATATATTTCCATCATGGTTTACTATAGAAGCATATACAAAAGTGATAAAAGAAAAAAATTATAAAATAATTATTGTTTTATGGTTATTGATAGGATATATTGATATTTAAATTATTATTATTATTCCACCCATTTGTTTATAAAAATTTATAGAAATAAGCTCCTCACAAATTGTGTCATCATGAATTAGAACTAAAATAGTTATGAAATATAAATTTAAAATTATATACTCCTAAAAAACATCTAATATAATACTTATAATTATACCCAAATTATGAAATCTAAATCTATAAAAAATAACAAATATACCCATTACCAAACTAATAATAAACTAACAATAAAAGATAATAACATAAATTTATGAAAGTAAAATATATATCACTAATATATTAATAGTAAATGATAATAAATTATATCACCCACCAGATCTGAAGTAAATTTTATTTTATTATTTGGTTTTCATTATGTTTTGTATAATGGTTTTCGGAGAATGAGGGTTGGAAAAGTATATTTTTTACAGGAAACAGACAATGGATATAGTTAGTGCACAGTTAGAACTAACTATGCCGAAACCATGTGTTGTGGCTCTATTATTTAATAGGGTGGTTTTTAATGGTTTTAAGAAGATTAGGGAAAATGTAATGATTTCCAAGAAGAAATATTTGCGGATTGGATGTTTGTGAAAGGGAGTTGAGCAGTATTACCAAACTATGTGGTGTGTCCTAGGATACAATGAAACTTATCCTTTTAAAGAAATTTTAGAATTACAAGGCTGGAATATGGCTTGTCTAACCATATAACCTAACCATTTTCAACACTTTGAACCTTTTAAAATTTTGGTGGTACCATTTTACCTAGTTCATTTTTATGCCTAATCAAACCATAATTCTATTTTGGATTGACCAAATCATTCCCCAATGATATAGAAGATTATCCCTCAGGATTCTTAGTATTTTTTCTTTTCTCTTGATGGGCTTCTCAATCTATGTTCTTATATTCAAGGGTTTCATATTCCTTTCTTATATAGTTATTATATATCATCTACCCTTGTCTAATTGTAACTCATTTTGGATGTTAATTTAATATCTAAGGGGCTATATGGAGTTTTTATATTTTTCTTCTCTATCTAGGATTGTGATTTCCCAATCTAATCTTCCTCGATATCTGTTTGTGAAGGTGTTTAGTTCTATCTCATTCAAGAGGTAGGTGCCTCTATAAAAAGGGTTAATTCTACAAATAGCTTATTATTAATGTAAATTAATTTAGTTTAATCATTGTATTGAATTTATTGGTGATTATAGTGGGGTTTTTAGAAATAAATCTCGTTCATAAAACTGTTTTTCTATAAAAACTTTTTTTGTGCACTAAGGGTTTAATTGAATTCTTGAATTGTTGTTTTGTAATAAAAGGGGGTTTCAAGAGTTGAAGTGGATTATATTTTATTTTAAAATGATTTATAAATTATAAGATTTTATTTTTTAATGGTATTTAAAACATTGGAAAATTGGGTAACCTAGGGTACACCAAGATAAATATGTCACTCATAGTGTGTGTAATTCTACTCCAGGTTTTCATTCACTTTAGTGTGTATAATTCCATAAGATATTATGTGGATGGGATCCACCATCAGATTATATTAGGGATTTCTTGTTTATGTATAATATGCATTTCCATTAGTTTGATCCTAAATGGAGTTCTTTGTTATTTATGATTATATTATCATGCAATATATTGTGTCATAGTTAATTTCCCACATGCCTTCACATGATGGATTGTGTCATGGTTATATTGATTATCTGCCAATATTATAGTGTTCCCAAGGATTTTATTTCTTATGCCTTCATGATTAGAACATGTACTTGAAATACTCCTTATCTTGTGTAATTGAAATGATTTTTAGGGAAAAAAATTTCATTTATAAATTGTATTTATTTTTAAAATAATTTGTAAAATTGTATTTCTTTTAAATCTTGGAATGTTGTATTCTTGATATTATAATTTCTATAGATTCTATGATGGAATCCTACTTGTCTTAGTTATCACACCCTAACTTTTCCATTGGGAAATTTTAGTTGTTGTTCTAAAGTATCCATGAAAAGATAAAGGTATTATGTATCATGATGGGATCTATTTTCATTATATCCTTTATAGAAGGATGGTTCAGAAGTTATCATCAATCACATAAAGACTTTTCAATGTAATCATTGATTTTATTTAACTTGAATTTTTCCATCTCCTCTTTTTTTTTATGGTTTTATTTCTTATTTTTTTATATGTGAGACTTATTTTTATTGTTTGATTTCACCTAACTACCATATAGGGCCAGTTCATGTGGCTTGTCTAGTTAAGCTGGGTTGGTTCATTATAGAATGGTATCATAGGGAAATAATCATCCCGGAGTGTGATAAAACATCCTGGGTTTGATTTTATGTCTTGTGTAGAAAAAATTTAGGATCATCAGGATTTGGATAGTAATTATAGTAGGGTGCTTGGTTATCTAACTTATGTGCCGGAACTCAAGTTACCATATGTGTTCATAAATTCTTTACCAAGTGTGAGACTTGGAGTTTTAGGAAGTTTAAATGAAATTGTTGGGGAATTTATTTAAATAGACCTTTTCATTTTTAAGGGTTATGATTTATCAGTAGAATTCAAATTGATTTAAATTATCATTATTTTAAAGCATCGACTTGATTTATTGATTTTTTTCTGATGATTTTGGAATTTTTTTCAAATGTTTGACTAGTTATTGTCTTTTTTTATTATAATATACCTCTTAGAAGACCTCCTATTAATCATAATTTGAAGGTTGGGGTATAGGATCTGTAGTTGAATCCTCTGGTTGACCCTTCTTTGGTAAAATCTATAATCTATTCTATTCAGACATTGGGTCAGGAAAGTGTTGGGAACATTAGTTTTATAGTGGATCATGGCTCATAAATTAAAAATAAGAATAGTACTATCTTTCATAGTGATAAAAACCATAGGAATATGAGGAGTGGATTGAGCGTATTGATAGTTTCCTCAACTTCAGGAAGACTTTTTAGGACTCTATGGTTGGTTATTACATATAAATTCTCATGGGATCATGATGAAGATTTATTCACTCTAGTATGAAAGAAAAGATGAATGAGGATATTAAATATAATTCTTTAATGATAGAAATCTATCAGCAGTTTCATCCTAAGATGTTATATGTTGGGAAGACCCAAGAGTTTTTAAACATGATTATGGGGACCTTATTACTCTATAGTATTTCACATTTTTTACGGAGTTGTTGAATTTTTCACTTGAGATAGTGACCAATGAGTACTTAAAGGCACGATGTTTTGATTTGGTAATGAGGCCTTTTATTCTGTCAATATTTAATCTCATGTTCATTTTGAACTTCATGGAGGTAGTCAATAAACTATATTTTCAGGAAGCTGACATAGCTAGTAAGACTAGTTTTGGTGGATCTTTAGTTTTTGTGGTTGTTATCTAGGGTGTTCCTTTTGGATAGAAATGGAAGTGTAAGGGTGATAAGTTGTCTTCAAGACTAGTTTTAGAGGATTCATTGGGACAAATTTATTTTTTCTACTACCAATTTGGTTGGTGTGATCATACCGAGAGATAACATATGGAGACTCATAATAATTTTCATCAATGTAGAATATTTGGCCCTCTATGTTGTTTTTAAATGATATTCCAAGGAAGTATAGTGAGATCCAATATCACCCAAGGTTCACAGGTTTTTACCAATTCATCCATGGGTGGTGGTTTAAATCATCAGGAAAAGGAGGATGTTCATGTGGCTATGAGAAGAAGGATTTATGTGATGGAGTGAGAAACAAATGAAAATGAGTTAAGGCTATCTATTATTAGAGGTTTGATGTTTATTTCATCTTCTATGGTTCTATATTTGTCTGATACACGTTCTATTCATTATTTTATTTCATCAAAGATAGTTAACATGTTGGGATTACATTCAAAACATATATCATTCTTTTCATATCTGTCCACACCATTAGGATAGAGTTATGAACAAGGTTTCAATTATCATGTGTGTCCAGTGATGTTAGCTAACATCGAGGTAATGTGAGACTTTTACGGTCTTGATATTAATATCTTTGTCCTCATGGTTGAAATGTATTATATGATCATCCTTATTTCCTTGATAGACTGTAATTTCCATTAGGTTATATTTTATCTTCTGATGGGATCACTCAAGTTTTATCAAAGGGAGTTGGACTCTAGATCATCGTGGTCGGGCTTGTTGTTACTCATGTTGTGTTAGTATCATGCCACTTATTGGAGATGATTATTGATTTCATTGAACTTTCTTTTATAGTACTTATTTATGTAGTGGTGTGTGTGTAATCCATGGTATTTTGGGATGATTATTTCTTGTTTACCATTATAAATAGAGGTCGAGTTTTCTATTGAAATGCTCCATGGTATGATACTAATTCCTAAACCATCTTATCAAATGGAACCCATTGAATTGGTGGATCTTAATGTACATATTGAATTCCAAGAGTCCAACTAGTTTATTCAATCCTAGAATGTCACCATGGGATTCACCTTTCCTCTTTTCTCTGAAGGGAAATGGGAGTCTCAGACTTTGCATGGATCATCGAAAGTTGAATCAAGTTACTGTTAAGAACAAATATCCCTTTACCATGTTTTATTATGTCTATGAAAAACATTGAGGGGAACACAAGATTTAAAATATTGACCTTCAATTGGGGTACCACCAATTGAGAGTTTGAAAATAGGATATACCAATGAATGTCTTTAGGAACCATTATGCATATTTCAAGTTTCTGGTTAAAAAATTAAGTATCACCAATGCTCCTATAGTATTTATAGATATCATAAAAAAATCACTCATCAGTTCATAGAGTTCATTTTTGTTTTTATAAATGTTATTTTGGCATACACAAATTCATAGGAGAAACATATGAACCATTTGGAAATCATTATTAAAAACATGATAGAACAAAGATGATATTGTAAATATTTCAATTGTGAGTTTGGGATCTGGGACGTTATTTTTTTGATACATTTCATATATGAGTATGATTTCTTAGAGGATATGAAGAAAATACAAGTAGTTATGTCTTGGGAGTATCCCAAAACCTTTTTTTATATCCATTGATTCTTGAGTTTGGATGGTTACTATTGACAGTTTGTTCAGGATTTCTCTAAACTGACATATTTGATGTACAATTTAACCTATGTTGTTGTATAGTATGAATGGAATCAAAAAATTTAGTAATCTTTTGAGGATATAATGGAGTGTTTGACCTCAAAACCATATTTTATTCTACCACAACTGAGTTCTAATTATGATTTTTTTGTGATTCCTATTTTATGAGTTTATGAATGACTTGATGTAAGAGAAATAGGCTGTGGAATATGGCTCCCTCAAGTTATACCATCATGAGATGCATTAACCTCACCAGGATCATCAGTTGGAAGTGTTATGAATGAAATCAAAATATGGCATCACTATCTATTTGGGGAGTGGTTTATAGTGTATTTTGATCATAAGAGAATAAAGTATATTTTCACTCCAAGGGATCTAAAATTGGATAGATATTCTAGGTGGAGTATTTTTAGAAATATTATTTTGATATTATATAAACTCATGGAGATGTAATTTGGTTATCGGGGTGTTGATAAAATAATTATTGACATAAACTATGAAGGAATAGATTGTGTAGTATTTTTTGATGAGTTTTTTTGCTGAGATGAGCTTAAGGGTGGATTAGGTTAGTGAACAGTTGTTCTTGGTGTTGATAAAACATGAACCATCTTTTAGTGAGTGAGTTTGGATGAGGCTGGTGACATAAACCAAGTACCAAAACATTGTTAAAAATATTTTTTAGTGGGGAGACCTTAGGTGAGTGGTATCCATCTCCTAGTAGAGCTCAGGGATTTGGAAACATGTTGGGTGTTCAGATTTCATTGAGGAATTATTTGATTGATAATGGACACCAAACTTGTTGTTCCATACACCCTAGGGATATTAAGATCTATCTTGACTTGAGATGTTGGTATTGGTGGTTTGGAATGCGGTGTTTTATTTTATATTTAGTACCATAGTTTCCCGCTTGTTAAAAAATTAAGGCAAAACAATAGGGTGCCTTTGTTTTGATTCAACCTTTACCCAATCTGATATAGAAGTGGGATAATATTTCCATGGACTTCGTCAATTGTCTTCCACAAAATCTATATGGTATTGAATCGATTTGGGTGATCATTTATCTAGTTAGGAAATTAGATCATTTCATACCAATCAAGGAGTTGATGAATGTTTAATAGCTCAGAGACTTGTGAATCCATAAGATTTGGAGACTTTATGGGGTTCTAACTGCGATTATTTATAATAGGGATATGAGGTTCACATCTTGGTTCTGGGAGTGTTAATACGAGCTAATGATTTTCCCAATTGATATTGATCATGATTCATCATCCTTCGGTTTATGGACAGATAGAGATATTTTTCTAGGTTCTTAATGATATGATTTTTGCTTACATGTTTTATTTTCATGGATATTGAGATAATAATTTGCCTTTATTGGTTTTTTTTCTATACAAATAGTTATGAGTCTTTGATGGAGATGGTTTCTTTTAATATATGTAATAGGTGACCATGATGAAATCCCTTCTGAGGGGAAATTTTGGATGTGTGGTATTTGTTTACGCCAACACTCATTCATGAGATGATGGATAAGGTGAAGTTGATTTGGAAAATTCTAGTCATATCATAGATCCATCATAAATATTATACATATCATGGCCTATATCATCTAAAGGTTGAGGTTAGTGGTTATTTTTTTCTCTTAGTTACAGCTCACATGGGACATCATTGATTGGATAAGAGGGTTATACTGGAACTGAGGTTTTTTCACCATCGAGATCATGGAGTGACTTGGAAAGGTGTAATTTTATTTTTACTTACCATCATTCATGACTTAGATTCATAATGTGTTTTATGTTCCGCATATGAGGTGGTATCCCCCAAATCCTTATCATATGATTGAATGGGATAATTTTTATATTGAGCCTAATACCACTATTATTGAGCAACCAATTCAGATTATGGATTGTTAGGATAAGGCACTTCATAGAAAAATGTTTACCTTGATATAGGTACTGATTCAATTTTGATCAAATAACCACGAGACATGGGAGTGGGAATCGTTGTTAAGGAATTGTTTCCATTATCTTTTTTTGGCCTAGGATCTTTAGACCCTTCTATATAAAAAAATATTTTTTGATGGGGAGAATTATCGGAACCCAGTTTTTCATAACTTTCATAGATATTTTTTTCCAATTTAATTTATTTTAATGCTTTATTTTTTTTGTTTAGATGATAATTTTGGGTCATAGGCTGGTTGGTCTGTTTTTTAGGAGAAGGAAGTATGTGGGGATTTCTTTTGTGTACAACCCAATTACACACTGTGAAATTGGAATACATGATGTGTATCAATTACACGACAAGTAATAGGCTGGGAAGAACCATTAACATTATGTACAAGGTATTACCAGATGTAGAATACCTAAATATGGACACAACATATAAGGCATTTACACATCATGTAAATTCAAGAGTTGTTTTTTATAGTGGTTGGGTCCTTTTATTTTTAAGACAACGGCTTTCCCTTCCCTCTCTTATACACAGGAGGATCCCATGGAATCCAATGATAGGTTCCTCTATCATTCCTCTATTTTATCATCAATTTTATATCCTTTTATCTTATAGGATTCACTCCCAGAAGATATCTATTCATCTTGAACCTTTCCCAACTTTTTTTTTCTATTGATGGATTTATTGAAGTGCATGCTCATATGCCCCGTTTATTGGGTATTGATAAGTTTTTCAGGTTTATTTTGATCCAAGATAAAGTAACGCCCAATATTGGATTATTATATTACTACAATCATGAGTTATGTGGTATATAAATTATCCCTTAGGTTTTGGTGTTTTATATTACGTGTCATTATGATGCATGACTGTTTCACTATGAATTTCATTAAATTGCATATACCTTGATTTTTTTGAATTGTTAGAACCCAAATAATGTTAAGGGATACAACCATTGAGTGTGTCAACCCTTTGGGTGTTCCCTTCTCATGCTTAATTAGCTTTCAAGATTTTACACCCAAGAATCTTAATGGTGTGTGTAGTCTCAAATTAAAATGATGATACCATTTTGATTTGGAATGAGTGTAGTGTCATTTCATGGATTTCACCCTAGACAATTAAAATGAATCATTTTGTTGAGAGTGGGGATCCCAAGTCATGTTATTAAAATAAACGATGGTTATTCCCTCATTAATATTGAATGTAATTATTTTTATATTAACTATTGGATCTTCCTAAAGCCTCTAATTATTTTTATAGTGTATGAACATGGACATGAAGAAACTTTATAATTGTTTTAATTTGTCATGAATTCCATTATGCATTTTTAATATAAATGCACATGGTGACCCATATTCTTAATAGTAATTGGGCATGATGACACTATTTATACTTAAATTTTCATGGAGACCCTTATGTAACGTGACACTATATGGGAATGGTATCCCTTGTGATACTATATGGGAACCCCATACCTTAATGTGATATCACGCATGATTATCTAATTCCTGATATTGGGAACGATGTCTCTATTCTATGATACTAGTAATAGAAACTCTATTATGTGATACTGGAAATGGATTCCCCTATACTATTGAGATACTAGACATGGAGTCCCATATAAATGAGATACCGTATTTGTGTCCCATGATACTTATTCAGAGACATACTGTCATGAGCCAAAGCAGATAGCACCATCCTAGTTTCTATTTAGGAACCAGAGATGACCCATTTATAGAGATTTATCCTTCTTTACATTATTATATCTACACACTACCAAGTTATATAGATAGACTGGATCTTTATAGATTCCATTGTTGGTGTCCTACTAATTTTTATCTCACACCCTATCTGGGCCATCTATGGTACCCAAGAATAATATATTATTTCTTGTGTAGATAATAAGAAGTGTCCTCTTATGGATTTGTGACATCATACAAAAATTAGGATTTAGAATTTGTAGAAAATGATATGGTATGAACTTCATATTCCCAAATGGAATTTTGGTTTTTTTTACCTTTTTTTTATATTATGAAAATTGTATTTCCTATTGAAAGTATCCATCATTTACTATTTTGTAAAAACATGAATTTATCATCCATTTTATATGATTCAATTTACTATATTTGATTATTATTTAATTCTTGGGAATTCATGTCTATTTATATTTATTATTCATTGCTAGACATGTTTTACTATTTATCTATTTATTTTACGGTTATGCTACTATTGTAATGAGGGAATAATATCCCCATAAAAACACCCAAGTCCCTCTCTAATAGTTAGTAGCCACTATTGTTTCGGGAGATACAAATGAGACAATGTGTCCAGCGAGCTCAGGGAACCTCTGAGTGGCACTCAGGTCCAAGATGTCACAAATTGTAACCAATGGTTTCTTTTCTTGTCGTACTATTTAGAGAAAATATATATGGAATTAGGAATTTAATGGGAATTTAATGAGTTTTTATTGGTGTATCTATCCCATGTATAAAGAAAAAACAAATTCCCTGGAATGGAAATTTCAATTTTTAATATTTTTACTATTATAGGTGATATTATTCTACCTTTGGGTGATGCACATGAATTTCAATATTAATATTGTTGTAATTGAGGTTGTTATTTTTTCAGTTTCCTAATGATATGAGGGAAATGAAGTATTGTTAATGCATCATATTAGGAACTTTTTAGGGAATTCATATGCTATACAGATGATTTTCCATATAGAAGCACAGAGTTGATTGCATTGCCTATGATTTACATGAGTTCATTGACTGTTATATATAGAATAGTTAATGGATAACGATTCTTGTAGGATTCATAAAACATAGTTGGTACTTATATTTCCTTTCATTACCTAAATAGTATTTTCCTTATTATCCTATAATAGACACCCTATGTAGTCAACTGTGGAATGTTGGGTGATGGACCATTGGTCGCATGGACTAGAGCGTGTTATGGTTTGGATTAAATAGACACCCTATTTTGTTCCTAAGGTGTATGGGACTTATGGATTGAAAGTAGTGAACTATTTAGTGAAAAAATTAAAACCAAATTGAAATTTAAATATTAATTTTAAATCAGATAGAAATTCAAGAACACGGATCTTGACCATATCCAATCCTTTGTAGTGGGAAATAGGCAGTGTCTTTGTTGTTCTATATAAATGTTTCTATCACTGAGACCTGACTCCTTATGCAGGAATATAGGTGAAAATATCACATAGAAACAATTTATACCTATTATATTTCTATATTTGTGGATTATTCCATTATAAAATCCTAGTATGATGTGTGTGTTGGGCATTATAGACCAATTCCACCATGACGTCCCCTGGTAGCATCCCTAGAGAGCGGTAACGACTATGCCCTAGATTTGGTGGGCCCTGAGCTTCTAGTAATCCAAAAAATAGTGTATATTGTGGAACCTATTTGGGTTCCCAAGATGGGAGATGATGATTGGTTTCAATGATACTTTTTTCATCTTATGAATAATTTGCAGGGAGCTCCACACTGTCTCTCTTCTATGGGAGAGTTGACTCGGTAGTTCCAACAGTAGTATCATCCCATGCCATTGGGGGATGGTGGACCATATCATGCATAGTTATGGCATGAGACTAATATGTATATATTCATGCTTCTAATGACACATCCTGATAGGAGAGTAAAAATCTCTACTTACAATGTTTGAGGATCCTCCAAACACTGGTGGGATACTCTAAATTGGGGGGTCAGTATCGACAAGTAACTTGGAGGAATTTCCAATCGAGATTCATGTACTATTACATTTTAGAGACCCTGAGGGTTGATCAATCTATGGAATTCATGAACCAAAATTATATTTAGATGAAATTTATGGTTTATTCATCTCATTTTATAGATCATCAATGCTTTTCACCTATCTATACTATTGATGAGCCAACCAAAGTGAGAATATTTGAGGATGGTATGATACATCCTATTTTTCCTCATGTAAATGTTTTTTGGTTTTCCAAAATATATAAAATATTGAACCAAACAATTACCATTGATAAGAGCCTAAGGGAATTAGATAGTGTGATTTGGGTCTATTCAGAACCTAGATATAGTAGTGGTTCTACTAGCGGTCGAAAGTGACACTTTGAGACGGTGTACTTGAGCAGTGTTAGCTAGATTAAATCCACAGATAGTTTTGTGGTATTTCACCGCTGTGGTAATCCTGGGAATAAGAGGCCCTAGTGTTCCAAATGTCCCAACGAGTGATGACATTGTGGAAGTTTGGGGAATCTCCAACATTTCTGTAGGACCTTTCCATGTGTTCAGAGTGGGAGAGGATTTGTTCTACCTCCATCCTTCAGCAATAGGTTTAGTAGTACCTCACTAGAATGGTATATGGATTTCTACAAGTCATATAGGATTTGTAGGAGGTCATGAACAAGATAGATGGGCTTCATTTTTAAATCACCAGTGGAGAGAAACTACTCTATGTAGCCTGGTGGTAGCACATGGCCATGTAATAAGACCAATTCATTTGGTGCAGCTTATGCCAGAGGAGAAAGAGAAAATTCAATTTAATATTTTAGGTAATATTCTTGTATCCTCTATTATTGTTTCTACCATATTCAATTTAGGTGCATCACATTTTTTCATGTTTTGGTTGTTGTGGAGATCCTTGGGCTTCATGTTGAGTAATTTTATGGCATTATGGTGCTTGATGATCAGATAGCGTATTCTAGTTCAAGAAATATCCTCTTGAGGTAGGAAGTCATGATTTCTTATGAATCCTCTTCATCCATGAGATAATAGGGTTCGAAAAAAATATTAGCATAGACTAGTTGTTTCTCTGTCTTGCCTATATAGATTTTTATCTTCAAATGGTTTCGTTTACATCACCAGAAGGACTTTCATATATTCACTAGGGCGAGTAGGATTTCTAAGTTTGTAGAGATAGACTAGGGAATGTTGGTCTAGGTGGAGTGGCCATGCATATTTCTTGAGATTACATAGAAGATCAGAGACATCATCCAATTGAATTCCCTCCAATAGTCAATAAATTCAGGTATGTTTTCCTCAAAAACGTTTCTAGACTACCTCCATGGATATGGGTGGATATTACAATAGAGATAGTTCTAGGAGAAACATTAGTATCCATTACCACTTATAGGATGGATACTACTATGTTACAGGAGATCAAGAGGAATCTAGAGGACTTAAAGGCCAAGTGTTTTATATATACCAACAATTCTCCATGGGGTTCAACAGTCCTTTTTAATAAGAAGGAAAAATAAAACCCGTAGGCTTTTCAAGGATTAATAGAAGTTGAATATACTTATAGTAAATAAAACATGTATCATTTACCCTTCCTAGACGATCTTTTTGATGATCTCAAATGATTGAGGGCATTCTCAAAGAACATCATGAGATCAAGATATCATCTGGTTCGAGATAGGCCTCAAATATTACATGTATGGCTTTTCATAGTCCATATAGTTTATATGATTATTTCTTGTTGTTGTTCATCCTTATGAATGTTCCTTCTATATTTATGGATTTAGTAAATAAGTTTTTCCATCCTTATCTAGATTTCATTATCAGGGTATTTTAGATGACATATTTGTGTATTCTAATACTTAAAATTACCATTCCATTCATATTGATATTTTTTTTGACTACACTAAGAGTGCCTAAGTTGTATGATATGCTCGATAAAGGTAATTTTTTGATTAATCAGGTACAATTCATGGGTCATATAATATCATACGTACCAGTTTTAGTTGACCCATAGAAGGTGAGAGATGCGGTTACCTAAGGGAATCCCAAAAACATATTTGATATATGGTGTTTATTAGGGCTAGATAGTTACTAAAAGAAAGTAATTTAAGACTTATCATAATAATAATCACCTCATACAGGCATGAATAAAAACGTTGTGAAGTTTCTATGTGTGAGACAATGTTTTAGGACATGAATGGGAGATTGAATTTAGTATCGATACTGATTCTTCTAGAACTAAGAAGGATATATTCTTTATTTTTTTGATGTTTCAAGTATTGTTCTAGGAGTAGTTATGATGTACGAAGATAGATTTTTTGGGTATGGGTTGTGACAATTGAGGAATCCTGGGAGAGATTACCCAACATACAATCTATAGTTATAAACTATTGTACACGCCATTCATTGTTGGGGAATTACAAACTGGGAGAGAGTTTGGTGGTTTTTGTAGGACACAAGAGCCTCAGGTATATTTTTACACCATGAGACTTAAATATTAGGTAGTTAATAGGGGTTGTATATCTATAGTCCTTACACATTGAGAGAGCCTATATGCCTCGGAAAGGTAATATTGTTGCCATGCTATGGTAAGGGGGACTCAAAAATAGAGAGTTCATGAGACCATTATTGAATGATAGCTTATGGATCTATTTTCTAATATGCACATAGAGTTTCCATACCATCATCTAGAGTATGTACTTGCATCGCTATCAACATCCTCTTCACTTCTAGAAAAAGTGATGATGTGAATGTTTTTAAATACTGAAAGATTTGAAGCATGGGAGAGTATTCCTAGTGAGGAACCGCCTTTGGATTTTACTATTGATGATGATGACATCCTTCATATTTAGGGGATAATTTGGTCCCTACCAATATGATAAATGAGCTAATGTGAGATTCAAATGCCTTATATTAGGTAGTTCAGCTAGGTATCTCCAAGATGTATCATGACATTTTTGATAGTATTGGTGGCCAAGGATGAAGTTTCAAGCAGTATGTTTGATCACTAGATGTTCCACCTATCAGTAGGGGAAGGTGGATCACTAGTGACTTCTAGGATTCTGACAACCTTTACCATTCTCGAAATAAAAATGGGAAGATGTTGCGTTGGAATTTTTCATCATATTACTGAGGTCGCATGGGGGTAGTCATGCAGTTTAGGTAGTCATGGATCGATTGTTGGAATTATCCCACTTCCTTCCTATCTGAGATAAATTCTCAGTTGATGAGATGGTAAGTATGTATGTGAGATTATATGACTACACGTGATCTATCTTACTATCATCTCTGATAGGGATTATAGTTTTACATCAATTTTTTGGCATGGGTTCTAGAATTCTATGGGTAGAGAGGTGTTTCTGAGAACGAACATTCACCCTCAGAATGATGGATAGTTGGAATGAACTATAGAGGTGTTAGAAGACATGACCCAAGAAAGTGTCCTTGATTTTTATGGTTCTCGAGAGATACATATTCCTCTCATCGAGTTCTCCTACAATAATAGATACCAGGCAATGAGCCAGATGGATCGTTATGAGGCTCTGTATAGTATGCAGTTTTATTCAACCCTATGATGGTTAGAGGAAGGAGAGGTAGTGTTACTCATTCCACATCTTGTTCAGGAGATTTGGGAGTATGTTTAGGTGATAAGAACGATTTTTTTGTGACTCAGTCTAGATAGAAATATTATTCCAATAGTCATCGATGACTTATGGAGTTTGAGTTCGGGGATCGTGTTTTCATGTTGGTTTCACCCAGACAAGGGTATAGATGGACGTTGAGGAAAGGGAAGATATATCCACACATTTTGGGCCATTTCAATATTCTAGAGAGAGTCGTTCTAGTAGCTTATCAGTGTAAATTACCTTAGCAGTACCCTGCCATACACAATATCTTCCAAATTTCATAACTTCACCATTATCAGGTTAACCCATCTCATAATTTTGAACCAGATGATACTGAGATAGATTCTATTGCTTATTTTAAGGAGTATACTATATGCATTCTTCATCGAGGTGAAAATTGTCTATGAGGTCAGTTTATCCCTTTAGTATAGGTGCTCTAGTGGCACAACCGGATACAAGATGACATTTGGGAGTGGGAGGCCAAAGTATGCACTTAGTGGCTTGAGTTTTTCTCAGATAGTGCATTACAACACTGAGAAGGTGAACTCTGAGATAATTTTCATTAAGGAGGAAGTCTATAAGTATCCATATTTTTTTATAAATAATATATCATTTCTTTCACTTTATTATCTTGTAACATTATTTTTTTGGTTTATACCCTATATTTGCGTCATGGTCCAACTATTTTGTTTTTAGAATTAGGGAGAAAGTGGGTTGTAGTTTGTTTAAACAAAAAACACATGTTATATAATAGGGATACATGGAATGTATTAATTATAAGACATGTAATGGGATGGGAAGAAACTTCCACATCATGTAAAGGTGTTTACCTGGGGGGAATGACCCCAATATTTACAAGACATGTAAGGAATCCTAAAGTAGGTTCTTCCACTGCTCCTCCTCCTGATCTATAATTTCATATATGTATGTCTCATTGAATGTGTTCCAATAATATATCTATTAAACTTTTTCTTTTCTCTATTTTTATTTCTCTCAACAAATTTATTTAGAAGCATGATCATATGCCCTATTTTCAGGGTGTTGATCCGTTATTCGTTTTTCTTTTGATATAGGGAATATAAAAGGTTTATACTGGATGATGAGAGTAATATGAGAACAGGGGATGTGGTCTATTAATTACCCTCATGTTTTAGTGTTTTATAACATGTGCCCTTATTTTTCATGTTGATTTCACCATTCATTGCCTTAAATTTAATCATGGTTGATTTTTTTGACATATTGAAACCCAACACATGTCATAGTCTATAACCTTGGAGTGATCCATCCCGTTGGGTGTTCCCTCCTCATGACAAATTGGTTGTTATGATTTTACACCAAAAGAAACCTAAAGACTTGTGTTTAATTAAATAAAAATAATGATTCCATGATTATTGTGAATGAGAGTAGTGGAATAGCAGGACTAATGACATTAACTATTATAATGAGTTGAAGTGAAGTGAGCGGCGAGCCCACATCACATGCTTAAACTAAATTATGGTTATTACCAAATCAATATTGAAGGCAATGAGTTACATATTAGCTACTGGATGTTCCTAAATCCTTAATAGTGTATATTATCTTATGAACATGGGAATGAAGAACATTGATGATTATGGTAATTGGGAATGAATACCCTTAGGCATGTTTAATAAAAACGGGCATAGAGACCCTTCTACTATGTACTAAATGGGAATGATAACATTGAATATATCTAAATGGGCTTGGATAACCTTATGAAAATTTGATACTATATGATCATTTCATCCCTTGTGATCCTATAAAAACATATCATCCCTTGTGATGTTATACGTGCATGGAATCCCTTACTCGGATACCGTACATGGAAACCCTTTATGTGTTACTGGGCATTGTGTCCCTATTACATTATATTGGTCACGATATTTATATTGGGTGATAATTGGTATGGTTTCCCATATTCTAATTTGATTTTGGGAATGACATCCCTTATAAATGTGAGACCAGGAATTATGTCCCTTGATATTTAAAGATATACCCGCACGAGCTGAAGTTGGTAGTGTTAGCCAGGTTTTCTTTTAGGAACCAGATCCGACCCATTCATAGTTATTATTCATGATTTAAATTATTATATCTTCACACTATGATGTTATATACATAGTCTAGATATTTATAGACTCTATAAGTAGTAACCTACTGATATTTATCTCACATCCTATCAGGGATGCATATGGTACTCGAGAAGACAACATTCATGAAGGTGTAGATAAGTGGATGATTCCTCTTATAGATGCATGGATTCTAGCATTACATAGGATGGATATTTGGTAGTAGATGATCCTACCGTACATTGGGATGTTGTGATAGATTTTTTGAATTTTTCTACAATTTTTTCATTTTGTAGAAAATTTGTTCCATGTTGTGTGTATCCATGTTTTTCTATTTTGTAAGCACAGAACTTTATCACCATTGTATGGGACTCAATTTACTTCATTTTATTATTGTTTAATTATTAGTTATTTGTGTATGTTTTAATTTCGTATTCATTTTTAAACAACATTCACTATTAATATACCGATTATATCACTGTTCCAATTAGGTAATGAGGGCATAGTCTCCTCACAGACAACATTAATTCACCCACTACTAGTGAAAAACATATATAATTTATGGAGATGTGACTGAAGACTGTTTTATCTAGTCTTAGGGAACTTATGAGTAGCCCTTGGGTCCATGGCATCATAAGTATTATACCACCCATTAGAATTCAATTATCATTTATTTTAAACATTTTTCTTATTTAAAGTCATTCTAGAGACTTCTGGGGAAGAAGGGTTCAAATAGATGTTTTTGTAGTAGAAATACCATGTTTATAGTTGGTGCATAGTTAGTGTTATCCATTCAGAAACCGTGCTATATGGATCTTTTTTTATAGTGGGGTTTTCATGGAATAAAAGCATTTAATGTAACCATGTGACACTCCAGAAAAACTGTGTAGGGTATTAGTGTTTATCCAAAAGGTATTAACAATTTAAAAAAATACTACTTTTCCCATAATATTGTGTGTCTTATCATTTAAAAGAGTCAGTATCTATGCATGGTTTGTGCACAGTGTGTCTAACTTCATGGCCTAACCTCATGTAACAATAAAAACATTAAAAACCAAATATTTACACTTTTCTCATTGGTCATATTTATTCCTAATATCATTTAGGATTGACATAATAATTTTTTAGTGATCTAAAATCTTCTACCTCAGTATTCTGAGTGATTTCACTTTGTTCTTGATTGATTTATCATGGTGTGTTATGTTCTTCAAGAGGATTTCACTTCCTTTCATGGATCCTTGTTAGGTCTATCATTTTGTTGTCTTATTAGAACCCATGTGGGGAGTGGATTTTATATCTAAGGTGTGTGATGGATTGTTTATGTGTTTCTTATGGATGTAGGATCATGAGGACCTGACCTACTCTTCCCCATTCTTTGTTTTCAAAGGTGTTTACTTCTACGACATTCTTAGGCTAGTTGTATCTATATAAAAGGGTTAATTATATTGATTAGTTATTTTTATTGAAATGTTTTTTGGGTAATTCATTAAATTTAATTACGTTTCTATAATAATAGATTTTTTTGTAAATAAATCAGGACACTAATGGATGTTTTTGTTAATGATGTTTTTTTTTCACTAAAAGTGTTTGATAAAAATATTAAATTGTGGGTTTTGATTGAAAATGGCGTTTCATTCACTGAAGATAAAGGTATTTTATTTGAAAATTTTTATAAATTATTAGCATGGATTTTTATGTTTTGGATTAACATAGTACATTTGGTAATCTTGGGTGTGTTGTGAATAGTCATTTCACTCATAGTGTGTGCAATGCCACAAAAGGATTGATTTTACATTAGTGTGTTTAAATCCAATAGAAATTATACTAGTTAGATCCATCATAAGCTTTAATTGGTTCCTTATTTTTATTGAGGATAGATCCAAAATAGTGTTCTTTGTCCTTTATGGTTGTATTATCACATGATGTATTCTGTCACAATTATTTTCATTCATGCTTTTACATGATGGGTTGTGTCATAGTTATATTTCTTGCATGTTTATGTTCTGGTGTACCCATTGATTTTATTGATTAGTATTTCAATCTTATCAATTGTACTTGTCATATTTCATTCCTTGTTAATGAGAAATGATTTTATGAAAAAAGGATTGTTTATAAATAGGTTTTTATTCATAATAATTCTTTGAAAATGTATATTTTTTAAAAGGTATAACTAATACATTCTTGATATTATACTTTTTATAAATTCTGTGGTGGAATCCAAATAGGATAAGTGATCACACCCTAATTATTTCTTTTGGTGGTTCTATATGTCTATTTGAAAGACCCAGGAAAAGGTAAATCAATTACGGATCATTTTACTTTCTCTTTTCATCATAGCCTTCATAGTAGGATGGTTTGGAGGTTATAATTGGTCCGTTGGAGAGTTTTTGGGTATCATATTGTAATAAATTCTAATTTAACTTGTTTGATTTGGATTCTTTGGATCTTTGATAAATCACTCTCTTCTATTTTGTGATCTGGTTTAATGTCTTGTTTTTTTGTATACAATACTTTTTCTATTATTTCGATACACCTAACAATTGTGGTAGGCCCTCCCTGATGGATTATATTGTTGACATGGGTTGGATTTTAAAATAAATGAAGTTCACAAATTGTTATAGGTGTGAATTTGGTTTATTAATAGGTAATTAATATAGTTATTTTTCTTATACATGAGCCTAAAGCATTTTTTACTAATCAGGATAAAATGTTAGAATTTTTTAACTCAATATTCATTCATTGAGTTTTGATTTTTATTCATGAACATTGTTCTTATATGATAGCAATGTTATTCACTATGATTTTCTTATTTTGAAATAATACATTATGTTTTATAGATTTAAATTTCAGTCACATAATCCCCTTTTCAAATGTTACATACTTCATGAATTATTATGTTCTCAATAAATTCTTATCCCAATTTTCATTATTTGAGAGTTTCAGTAGTTGTTTAATTTATTAGGCTGTATATACATCCCACATATGTATTTTTATCATGTAATTCATGAAATTTTGGGGATTTATAAATACATATTATGTTAAACATTTCATTGGTTTATAATTCAAAAGATAAATAATTTTAATGGATTTTTTTAAATCAAACCCACCTCCATTGAGTTATAATGTTTCGTCTTGAACTTATTACTCATATGCATAATTTCATCCATCCTATGATTTTATATTGATCATTCACATTTTCCCTAGGTAAAATGAAACTTTTAATTCAAATATTTCTCCTTGATTAACTTCTTCTCCATAAATGTATGACATTATTAACAATAATTCCTATTCTCATTAATAACAATTTCACTTCTTTTTATGTATTTTTTCTCCCCTCTAGTGTTCTCTTTCTGGAATCCTAACTATTTTTTTTCTCATGTTGCCTTCATATTTCCATTTTCCACTTTTCTATAGGTCGTTTTATTAACCCCTTCATGATGTGGGATTTCAAAATATTCATTTTTAAAGGATTTACTTTCATGATCATATATTTTGTCTTGAACTCCATATTTCATTGATAAAGTCATTATTTCTTTTTCAAGGATCTATTGTTTTTGTTTCCCATTTTTAATGTAATTTTTTTAAAAAATACCTTCAACATTTTGAAAATTTCTTTTGAATAAGACCCATGACTTCTTATATTTATGATACAATCAAAAATGTTTTCTAAAATATTTTTAACGTGTTTTCTATGTGAGCACATTATTTCTCTATAATGACCCCTAATTTTAATGAATATTCCTTTGCATTTTTAAAAATTGTTTTCCAAATAAACCTAATTCTTAATGATTTTAAAAGGAAAGTCATTATTTATGGATTTTATTCAATGTTTTTTGTCTAGGGATATAAAAATATTTTTCCATTTATTCAGAAGTTATTATTCCTCCTTATGTTATATATGAGATATTTTTTATGTGAATAAAAACCCTAGTTTTCAAGATTTATTATGAAACATTATAGGGATATTTTCATGAAAAATCATCTATTTTACATAGCATATTTAAGTAATATTCTATGTATGAATGTTCTTATCATCTAATGACACATATGCATATGGATAATTATTTTTTGATGGGTGGGTATTGTATAACCCTCCAATACATTGGGTAAAGGTTTACATCTTATTAAATAATAATGTTAAATAAGTATTGATTCTAAATCATATAAGTAAATTTTTTCCTGATTCTTAATTTCCTATGAGAAATAGGTTGTGATTCCTTGTATACCATGTGAAATAAGTTTTGATACCTGGTCCACTGTGGGAAAGAAAATGAAATTTCTGATCCACAATGTTATGATTTATATGCTCATTATCATGCCATATTATTATGTCAAATTCCTATAATTATGATTCATAAATGATGTTTATTATTTCACACTATCATAAGATGGTACATGTTTGTTTATTTGAGAATTTATGCCCCACTATCTTGACGATGAGGAACTCTTATTATCACATGTTATTTTTGATAAGAAATTTATCCCCTGTATGTATTTTATCATATGATTATTATCTAACCCTTGATAAAATGTTATAGTGATTTGCCCATTTTTATTATATGTGATCAACCCTTTCTTATGTTTCCATTCCCCAACTCATAAAGATTAGTATAACCAATGAGGTTTCGATGAAAGGGTCTACTATGGTTTGATTATAAGGAAATGTTCCCATGTATTGTACAACAATTTGCTTATGTAGGTAGTTATCAAAGACACTAAACCTCCAATTCATGGGATTGTCAGATAATTACAAGATCAATTGTTCATCTAATGAAAATTATTTGAAATATATGTATGTTTATATTGGGATATCTAACCTTCTATAAAAGGTTGTATTTAATTGAATTTCTTCCACACAAGACCTAGGAGTATGCGTCTCGGGTGCCTCAATTTGTATGAGATCTGTTTCTAATTATGTTTCATGATTATTTTATATATTTTTGGGGATTATTTAATTTTTTTTAGGATTAGGATAAGATACATTTAGTGATAACCCAAAACATATTTCTAAGTAAAGGATAATATCTTTAATTATTTATAATGAAAATATTTAATTGTTTTCTTTCAATTATATCCCTATATTGATACTTGAAAAGGGAAGTGGTTGTAATATAGTTTCCTTCAATGGAATTCAGTCTGAAAAAGGAAACTTGACTATAAACTGAATCTTTACTCAATTCACAATGAGTGGGAGAAAGACTATACACCTGAATAGACACTCCTTATGAATATTCCATGGTTAATAACATTCTTTTTACGAGCCATTATGAAGTATTTTTTATGTTGGGGAATTATGTTAAAAATTGTGAGATGGAATAGCTTAATAAAATGTAGATTTAACTGTGTGTGATTTATGTTGAACAAAATTATAACATGTATGCATTGAAGAGTACAAAATTTTGAGGTCATGTTTCCCATAAAATTTTGTATGATAGTTATCTCATGATATTAATTTTTAATTACTCATGTTAAACTATTTAGGTATAAATAATGTTTTCAATATAGAGGAATTGACTTCAAAATAGGTGTGATGGGAAATGTGGTGATTATACCAATGAGAAAACAACATATATGAAAGTAGGAGTAAAAAATCTTGTGTATATTCCCACTCAACTCTCTCTAACTATGAATAATAAAAAACACCATGTTGAGATCCCAAACACACTAAGTAGAATATTTTTATCATGTATTTCAAGAGGAAATGTCTACGTTACATAAGTGGGTATTATAATCAACTTATTACTATTAAATGAATCATTATGTTGAAAAAGATATTGTTTTGTTCGAAGATTCTAATAACTTGAAATGGTTGTTAAAACTATTTATCTCTTTGATTTAGAGACTAAAAAATGGTGTTCTGTAATTAAAAATAAACTAAAAAGAATTAAGTTGACTTTATAGAATGATAAGGGTTCAAAACAATGTTACTTACTAAATATATTCCACAAACCATTCAAATGAAAATAATGTAATAATTTATAGATCTTAAATGGAAGGGGGATGAATCCATTGAAACTTATGAGGATAATTTGTGACACACACAAGGTATACCTATAGTATTATTACTAAGCTCAAATTTAATATCGAATGATTATTTAGTTCCCTAAAACGAAGCCTTTAAACAGATTTAACTATAAAAGACTTTTTTATTTCTGAAGAGGTTGTTCTATGTAAACATAAATTGGAAATTGAAACTAGAGACTCTATTTTTTCCAAATTGTATAAAATTTATTTTATTTTAAATGTGAATAAAAATTCACATGGATGCAAGAAAAATCAACTACCTACATTCCAAAATCGTGGTAATAAGCACCACGTAAATTTTTGAGAAGGGATAGAAAGGGACTTCAAATGTGGAATTATTGGCTATCAATCTTTAGAGTGTTAAAAGGGAATGAATACACTCATAAATATAATAGTGGAAAATAAGGTTCTAAATAAATCACCACCCACACTCCAGTGCATTAATTTTATAAAGTATAAATATTATGCCCATCAATGCAAAAAACCATGATTTGATTGAAATAATCAATATCAGCACCCTCTAATTCCTAAAGACTATGAAATTCAAACTACTATAGTGGGTACTTAAAATAAAGTTGAGTAAGGTACATAGATCATCCACTAGATAACTATAATTTTCATATTTGATTCTTCTACAACAACCCCCTTGTGACTAGAATCCTTTCTAGGAACATCAAATCTCCACCTAGATGACTAAATGTCGAAATATTAATAAAAAATCTAGTTGTACAATTATTTAATATCATGTTATGGTTTCTGGGATAATCAATATTATAATACTAATTTTAGATTAATTATATGTGATTTTGAAAATTAGTTATCTATCTCTACGTAGGGTCCATAATAATTTCTAAGATAGGGAAATCAGATTTAAATTTCAATCTGAACATTCATAATATATCACTACAAGGGTAAATATAGTCCCTCTTTAAAAACTATTTCTATTATAGGAGTTATGATACCTAATCCTGAGGGTTTTTAAGTCAAATGATTAGTGAAAACGCAATACTAGTATTGACCTTTCATGAGTAAATAGGATGTATTTCCTTTGATTTAAAGATTTATATCACTATAGGAATTTTATCTTGGGTTGCATATATATTTTAGATAAACATAAAATAAATTATTTGTAGGTGACTATTAAAATTATGAGTACATAATTTATTTATGGGGATGATAAGAATATAACCCCCATGATTTTGAAATATATTTTTTCCTATAAATTAAAATTATACTCAATAGCTTGTTCCACATACAATTTTAATCATATAGAATGAACACAATTTTTTAATTCATCATGTCAAAAAAACATAGTATTATGTTTTAATATTTTTTTTGAAAATTTAATTTCTTTGTGAGTAGTGAAAAAATGACGTTTTTGTAAAAATTGTCACTTTTATGAAATTATAATAATAAATTAACAATTTTAATGTTTATTAAACCTTTTTAATATAAAAATATAGATTTATAAGTAAAAATTAATTTAAATCTATAATGTAGAATTAAAAAAACCAATGTATTTTTTTTTGAAATTGATGTCATATTTTACATTACTAAAAACTAGTTTTTGGTTTTTTTAACTAGGTACCCATAAGGTGTAAATAAGTTATATCTAGATTTTAAATCCACCTAAATCTTATTTTGTTACTTATAAACCAACTAATTTCATATAAATCTATAACATAGATAATTTTATTTTAATCACAATTTAAAGCAAAAAAAAAATTTACTAAAAATGTTGTTATATGTTATGTGATCTCATATTAAAATTATTTTTTATCACCCTTACAATTTTTTTTGGACCAAATGGATTTTATATATTAAATTATTAGCTAAAAATTATGTTATATGTAACATTTTATTATTATAATTTCAAATAAAATTACATATGAAAAAATTAGATACCCCTACGAAAAATGGGGGAAGTGAAAAGAATATTAGTTTAAGAAATAAAAAAAAATATTAAAAACATTTTGGAAAATAATAGTTTTGTATCTTTATACCATAAATTTTCCTCCATTCCATTATTTTACATTATTTGATCCATTTTAATGTAGAATAATTATAGTATATTTTATATTATTATAAAAATACCACTCCTCACTCTTATAAAAAGAAACATCACTACACAACTTCCCATCACACATAATGCCTATTAGATTTGAACAAACATTGACCAAGATTATAGCCCCATATCCTTTGGATCACTAAGAGGGGGAAAGGGGTTGAATCAGTAATCAAATTTCTTTAATGAGTTATTCTATTTTTTGATACATAATCATGAACTTCTCAATGATCTTGATCAAATCAATGACTTATCACTGCCTCACCTTCATGTATAGTGATAATGAAATAGATTTGCACACAATATTTTAGAAGTTTTGATGGAAGGCCTACTCTATTCAATGTTAGTTATTCACCAAATATGGATTCTCCACAATAATATAATATCAATTAAAGTGGTATCCTAAATCTATAGACGTGTGATTGGTTATATCCCCTATAACATTCACTTCCTTTATTAGTTATAATCCACAATGATTATCCTTTTCAATTAGTTATACCCATTAGTTACAGTCTCGTCCTATTTTTGTTTGCATTAATGATGTAGTAGAAACATTCCTTCTTCATTAGAGTGATATTCCTCCATAAGATTGTGGGGTGTTCCATGAACACTTATAACATTATTATCTTCATTAGTATACAAATATTGGAACATCTTCCAGATCATTAATGATCTAGTTTTTCCTTATCTTTTTTGAATACTCAGTTATTTTTACATAGGGACTCTTATTATTGGATCACCGTCTTCTATCAACAATATAAGATGTGTATCAGGTTCTCAAAATTCTATTTCATAGTTTATATATACATTATCAATATTCCCACACTTTGATATGTTATTTTTTTATCCCATGTCTATTTTTAATCACCTAAAGATGTTATGTGAATATTTTAATTCCATCCAAATTTATAAACTAATTAGTCTTCCACAGGTATGATATTATCATTAAAACATCCTTTAATTTCAGAAGGTTTAATCTTCTCAATTAAACAACCTTGCTTATTGGTCAAAATTCCTCATTCTAATCACCTAATGAATAATGTATTTCTTTATATAAAAACCAAAATAAAATCCACCTTTTTTAAAACTCTTTAAAAATATCTACATATACCTTAATATTGTGATGTAGAACTCATTTTACCTTCTTTCATCTTGGTAGGATATTTCCTCAAGCACGGGGAAAACCCCCTATAGGATATTTCTTACATAACATATTTCTCCTAAATACATCAATCATATTATGAGCTTGCCCAAATAATATATTTTACATATGATCTCTCAATTATATTATTTTCTTGCCTTTATTAGAAAAATTCCATTGAAAAATATAACAATTATCTCACATTCTAGTGTGTGTAAGTTAATTATCTTATGAGATGTTCTGTGTAAGATAAATTGCCTTAAAAATATTGAACTTTTTCTCACATAATGAACTATTATATAAAATGATATTAGCCCCAAAACACTTTTGTATCTCCATTAATATTAGAACATCAATTGGCACACTAAAAACTCATTGAAACTATTAAAAAAAATTAAATACTCACATATGAATAATAATCTCTCCATATAATTTTTTTACAAATACCACAATTCCCCAATGTTAGTATTTTTGATCGGATAAATTTTTTATTCTACCCCTTACTGAAAATTAGTTACAAAGGTCATTCTAAAGTTATTATCATATCTTCTTATTCATGTATAGGAACTCTCATTCTATTCTCTAAATTTAAAATCAAATAGAATGAAGATACCACATAATTTCCTGAGTAATGATCCTTTGATTGTCCAATTCTATACCTATATGGGATATCATAGTGTAGAACAATAGATATATACAATCATGGTTTTCCATAGTTTTTATGCACCACTATTCATGTGATATCATGTGTAAAATATTCTCAATTAACAAATAGGGACTTTATATAATTTATTCTCTTAAAAAATATGTATATATACACATAAAAAACGAAAAAAAAATCATATAAAATTCATGTAACTCCACCCATTTCTCATATTTTTAATAACCTACACACCCCCTTAATAATTTAATTTAATATAATCCCAAAAATGGATGTATGGTTTGTTCTCATAACTCGAAAATTACAACTTTAAATCAATCTAGAAATTTTATGTATGTTGAATAAACCTGATTGGTCCCAAAATTATTAGATTTAAACCCCCTAAAATTATTCACTCTTTTTCATTGAGTTTTTTTTGAGTGGTTATAATTGATAATTTAATGTTTCATTATATATAGAGTGAAGAAATATTAAGTTCCTCTTTTAATTTAAAACATGTTTGTTCCAAACAAAAATAATAATTAGAGAAAACTAATGACCTGTTTTTGTCTCTAAGAAAATATTTAGGCTAAGAGACTCCTCTCAAACTAGTCTATTAGTTTCTTCCAATCTTCGTATTTGAATATTTCTTTAGACTCTCATTTATATTTTTGTACCATATGTATCATGAGATTCTTTTTTTCCCTTAAACTTCTTATTTGTTTGGAATAACCATTTCAACATTATTATTACAATTCATCAAGTTTATAAATTTGGTTAACTTATCAAAATGTTTCCTTCCACATTCTAACGCCACTTTCACTTCTTTTTCCCCAACATGTTTTTGATTCCTCTAATTACATAACCAATATCAAATTAATTTTCCAACAAAATATATTTCTTAACAATATTAGTCTCCAAAGAATCCTCACATGACTTTCCATTGTTTTTCTTTGAAAATATCTTACCTTGGGAAGCATAATAAATATAACATTCCAATATATTCATACAAACCTTGGCCTTATAACCTTCCAAACTACATCTTCCACATACTTCTTCATGAATCAAAACTTTTCTTTGAGAAAATAGTTATTCTATAGATTTTTTAGGGTTTGTATCTTATGTGATTATATTCTCATATGCTCATTAAACTGCCCTCTTAGTTATCTCCTCATTATTAGTAATGGCATATTGAACCATAATGAATAATATTTATGTCCATGATTAATCCATATCTATAAAAAACATTGCAACATTATTCTTATAGATGTGTGTTATTTCTTTCTTATTTATAAGGAAAACGTAATTTTATTATGGAGTTGTGTCCTCCTTATCATATTATTCCCTTTCACTGATGTAGAATACTTCCTCTAGTTTTCTTAGCCCATCTATCCTCATATCTATTTTTCACAAATGTACCATAAAATAAAAAACATCTATTTTAAAATTTATTAATTCTAAATATTTATTGTTTGTGTGAACTATTCTTCTCATTGATCTGAGAAGATTCTCCATTTAAATCTGCATCCTTAGTGAAGTATTTTCTGGCCTTTTTCTATTCATTATTCACTATGAGACATATAGATTATGACTCAATAATTTCGTCAGCCATTATATCTAGTACCTCCTTATGATCTATAATAATATTTTTATGTTTAGCTTCTTTTAGATTGTAATTATTTATGTAATATTTTTATTTCATTCCCTTCTTGATATATTATTCCTTCTTAGTTTCAACCTTTTTTTTCTTTCTCTAGTTATTATTTTATTAATTTAGGTAGTATATTTGATCCATAAAAAATTCTAATTTTTAATTCAACTCACAGTCAATATCTTATCATTTATTCCCCTTTATTCTTAATTTATGATGAATTAGATAATTTCTCAACATTACAAAAAAGAGTGGATTCAATATATGAGTATCTAGATTAGAATTTTTTTATTTTTTTCTTAGAAAGTTTCTCCTTTTTTGCTAATCCATTTCGTCTTATTTTATATTTATTCTCAGTTTCCTCATATAATATGGATTCTTTAGCTTATTTTTGTAAATAATTTAAAATCTGAAAAATAGTATTATATTTATAAGAAATAAGTAGATTATTTAATTTTCATTTCCATTTATCCTTCATGAATAAAAATTATGTAAGAGGAATAATCTGGTTGAAGTCTATTACATTCTCAGTATTTGAGTCTTCATATTCTTCAACCTCTTATTATTTGAATTTCCCTTTTATTATGGATTAAAAATTTATTTCATCTTTCAACATTACTTTAAATGAAGAAAAAATTTTCATCTTATTAACTATGATAATGTTTTATATATCATCAATTGTCACATATTCTCTTTATTCTAGGGGTGGTATTTCTAAATCAAATTGATTTTAAAATTCCCCATTAATGTTTTTGACAATATTGGAAAACTATATCTTTACACCAAACCCATATATGTTGATCAAACTCATATTTACCATGGTTAAATAGTAATCAATATCATCATCATAATCATCTATTTTAATTTATTTAAATTGTCTCCATCAAATTTTATGTTTTCATTCCATTATTTTGAATTCACTTTTATAGGTTCTTCTCAAATTTTCCCATATTTCATTACCAGTTTGGAGACCCATCACCTTTATGTGGTCCATATCTAATTGAGATATCAGAATAGTATTTTGATCCTTTCATCCAAATACCATTTTACACATTTCAACTTGATTAAAATCCACACCATCAACAATGGAATCAAATCCAAATATTATTGCATCACTCACTTCCAATCCAAGTGATATGAGTTTGGGTATCATTATATATCTCTATATATGATAATTATTCCTCTAGAATATGATACCTTCATGGATATTGTCAAAGTTACGAATATCGATATGTTATAATGATCTCATGGATATTTATAGGAATCATGCTCTGATAGAAATTTTTAGTTTCATATCCATTTCCTATCTGGGAGAGGGAGAGGGGGTGAATTAGTGATCACTTTTGGTTTATGATTTGTTACCATTTTATCATAACCTCTTGAACATATTAAATTTCCTAATCAACTAAATGATTTATCATAGTATCACAATCATTTACATTAATAAATAAAGACATTATCACACAATATTTATGTGTTTGGCAGAAAGGCCTATTCCTTGACATATTGATCATTCAACCCAACATGGATTCTGCACTATAATCTTATGGTCAATTATAGTGGTCTACTAGTTCCACAAAAATGTGAATGGATATACCCCCCAATGAACTACTCTTCTCGAACTAGTCATACTTCCTAGTCCTGATCCTTTTTAGTAACTGTTATACACCTACAATTACAACATAAATCACTATATTTTGTTGATCTAGTAGTAAAATGTACATCTTATTTAGATTTATCATCACCTTGGAGGATATAGGTTATAACTTTATTGTTTTAAAATTTAATATCATCATGAGTGTGGTACTCTAAAATCTTATTCCCAATATTGAAGGATCCATTTGTCCATTATATTTTTTGAATACTCAAGTATATCTCTTTTAAGGACTCCTGGATTCCACTCTCCTTCTTCTCTCCATAATAATGGATGTACAGTGGGTTATTTGAACGTTCCTTAATAGTATTTGAAAATTATATCAATGTTCACTCCCTTATATATCTTATTATTTCAAAAAATATATATATTTATTATCAAAAAAATATATTAGATGAATATTTGATTTCCATTTGAATTTGATAACTCCTCTATCTTCAAAAATAATAATATTCACATATAATATTCCATGATTTTCGGTAGGTGCGATATTTTTATAAACATCCTAGATTTTTAGTCAAGTAACCTCATTTGAATCACTGAAATAATTTTATGTTTACTTATTTTAAATCCTCCCCAAAATCATCCATTTTGAAACTTATTGGACATATCCTCTTGGACCTTTAGCTTGTGATGTGGAAATAATTTTATCTTCCTTCGTCTACATAGGATATATAACCAAGTATATTATAAATCCCTCATAGTATATTTTTGATGTATGGTATTTCTCTTATGGATGTTAATCATCTTATGAGTTGGTCTTCATAATATAATTATCTTATTATCTCTAAATTTTCTTATGGTTTGGTTTATGTAAGTTAAATTCTTTTTCCAAATACCTCAATTATTTTACCAAATAGTTCAAATTAGTGAATTAAATAATGATTTTTATACATCATATAACATCCATTGTTTGATATCAAATTTCATATCAACAGAATAAATTTTTACTAACAATTATCTCATCTCCATAACACATGTCATATCTCCATTAATATCATCACATCAATCATCACACTAAAAAACTATTCATCCTATTGAAAAAAAATCAATACTCAATTTGGAAAAACAAAAATAACTCCCCAACACTCATTTGAAATTCCTAGAGGTTTTTTTATTCTCAAAATAAAACCTCTTAAATCCTTAATATATTTTTGAAAGGCACTTTTCCAAAGAGTGTGTCAAACCCTTCATTTACTCCTTTATTAATTTTTCTATTATTTTTTATTTTTTATCCATTGAATATAATATTACCATGATGAAATAATTATATCACAATCCTGATTAGAGAAAAAATTTATTATTTTTATTTTATAATAATTTTATTCCTTCCTCTCAACCACTCATAAAATGTAAATATTTATTGTGTTTCTTACGAACTACCACCTCCAAAAGCAACATGATCTATTTTTCATAGTCACCTCACATGGATGGTCAAAAAAGGTTATTTAATGGATTAATATAATATCTATATAATTATTATGATTTTAAAATTATATACCATTTCCTATTTTTCTCCCATTTTTGGGAAAAGAAAGCACTGCTTGTGCATTTGTGTGAGCCACCGTCTTTATAAAAGTGGCATATTTCACTTTTCATCTAGAATTTATTTTTCACTATCAAACTATATTAAAATAATATTTAAAAATAACATCAATATAAAATAATTATGCTACTAAAATAATTATATTATTATATAGGAATTACGTTATAAAATGTTCTCGCCTCTAGATTATAGTTGTTGCTTATTTGGCTTGGTCTAACATCGAATAAGAATAATGAAACAAATTTTTGTCTTGGATAAATATAGAAACCTATAAATTGGTGTTATTAGATATTAAAAAAATTATGTTTTTGGAATTTTTATATTGATATTTAACTTATTATTGTTGCAGCATCCTTTTATTCGTTAAAAGTTACCGAAATAGGGTCATCACTGACATCATCATCATAAATCATAACTAAAATACTGATGAAATGAAATAAGAACATCATAAATTCTTATAAAACATTAGTTATTTACCTAAAAATATATCAAAATGAATAAGTTTGAATTTATAATAAAGAATCAAGACTACCATTACAAAATTAGTACTAAACAAGTAACCAAAGATTATAGCATCCTATGATAAAAATAAAATATATCTAACCGATATATTGTGATAAATTATTATTAATAATGATTATTAAGATTTATATGTATGAATAAGTTAATTAAAGAGGTTATTAAGATATTTATTTTTGTTATAATTAAGGATAGTGTAAATTCTTCTAAGAGGGAATAATGGGATATGTTTTTATTAACTCAATTTTCATTCTTGAAGTTATGATTATTCTTATTGAAATTTATACATATATGTTTTTAATATTATACCCTATGAATTTATCATGTTGAAATTACTTTTTAATATCTGGTAATTTTCATTTCTACCACCCAAAACCCATTTGAAATATTATTAATATCATGAATTGTGATGTATGTAAGGGATTCTAGTCTCAATTTCATTCATAGGGACATAATCCATATTCACCACCTGTTTAATTTTGGGTGGTTTATATGATTTCTATGTATGAATTTTTATCACATTATTTAATAAGTATAATTTATTTATAAATAAATAATACGCTATACCTCTCATGGGATTATGATTCTATTGATAATGATGTTGTAGGGATTTTGGTAACTCAAATCCCCCTTATTTGAGTTTTTATATTTCGTCGTGATCTTTCATATTAAATTCTTAGTTTCTTCCACATTATAATTTTATATAGAACATTATATTTCAATATATGAAAAATAAGATTTTTTATTCAAATATTCTTCCTCGATGGACTTCTTCCCCCTTAAAGTATGACATTGTTAATAATAGTAATCCTTCTATTTAAATATATGTTTACTTCCATGTAAATACATTATCTTCCCATAAATTTTCTATTTTGTAAACCTAATTATGTGTGAACTCATGTTTCTTTCAAATTCCAATTATCCTATTTTTATAATGAATTCTATTTATCCCTCTTTATGATGTGGGTTTTCAAAAAAGATATTTCAAAATATTATAATGTTTTAATTCTATAAATGTTTTTTATCATGCTGAGAAAACATTTATGACTTTTTCAAGGAACTATTATGTTTTTTTGAAAGTTAATTTTTCCAAAAGTATTCACTTCACCTTTTCCAAAAAACTTTTATATTGAATTTTTACATCACTTTTTTCGGTATTGTTAAAAAAATATAAAAAATATTTTTTTGTTTTTCTATATTAACATATTCTTTCAATTTTATGACTATTATTTTCAATTAATATTCCTTTCAAAATTCTAAAATGGTATTCTAAATAATACTAATTGTTAATGATTATAAAATTAAATGGGTTATTTGTTTTTATTCATCAAAGTGATTTATCCAACGATCATAAAATGGTATTTTTTATATTTTCAACATAATTAATTATCATTATATTAAACTAGTAATGTATTCATATTGCACCATTTAATTTAATTATTTATATGGTTTATGGATTACTCAAAGAAAGTTTTCAAGCAATAGGACACTTTTCCATGGTTTAATTAAGTGATATATGTTGTATGAATGTTTTTATGATTCAATGCATTGTATATATATGTATGAATGAGTATTAAATGAATGATGGGTCTTTTATGACCCTCCATTTCATTGGGCAAGTATTTAAATATCATGATATAATAAAAGGAATTTGATAATGATAATTTATCCACTCTTTGAAAGAAGATTTTATTCCTCATCCACTACAGGAAATAGGTTGTGATGAAAAATCCTCCATGGGAATCAAGTTTTGATGCTTGATACACTATGAGAAATTGGATGTAATTCATTAGCCATTATATTATGATTTATATGTTTATTATTTTTCTACATCTAGGTTATATTCTAATCATAATGAACCATAGATCATGATTATTATTTTACACTCGTATGACATGGTGAACATTTGTTGATTTCAGATTCCATGTCCCACCTTCATGACTAATTAACAACTCTTATTATCCTATGTTCTTTATAAAAATATATTTCTCCCCTTAAAATATTTTATCAATTTATTATGATCTAACCCTTAATGAAATATTGAAACAATTTCCCTTATGGAGTGTTTTATATCCCATTTCTTATGTTTTTATTCTTGAGGTCATGAAGATGAGTATAACCTAAGAGGAATCTACCAAGGGGTATAGTGTTTTTTGATTTTGTATATATTTTTATAAGTATTGTAAAATAAGTTTCTTATATAGACAGACCTCAAAGACACTAATCTTTAAATTTTTGTGATGGTGATATTATTTTGAGATGTATTGTTTATATAATTAAAATGATTGAATTATAGGTATTTTTATCTTGATTCATCGAAATTTTTATAAAATATTATATGTATAGGGAGAGTTTTTAACACTGATCCTGAGAGTGTGGTTCTATGGAGCCTCTATAGCTGGTTGTAACATTGTTCAAAAAAGAGGCTAAATATGTGGATGCTAAATAATTAGGGAAAGAACTGGTATAAATTACGTGCCTTTTGGAGGACCTTAAATGATCGAATAAGATTCATTTCTCTACTATGATAGCCATACATCCATATATTTGTTGAAAAATCTTGTGTTTCATAATAAAACAAAACACATAGACCTAAAATATAATTTTATTCAAAAAAATATTGTATTACATGGATATAGAGATATTAAAGATAACTAGAAGAAAAAAATATTATTGTCATGTTCAACAAGGTTATTGTGAATGAATGTATTAGGAAGAATTATGTTTTCTTAAGTGTTCACGTTTTATTTGGGTTTAATTGAATAAGAATTTTGGAGGCATTTTGTTAGGAATTTGAATCCTAATTTAAGTAACAATAATAATATTGGAAGGAGATGTTCCAAAAGTTAACATATAGAGATAATAGTAGTGGCAGTCGGAGACTTCAGTGAAGGCATTATGTTTAAATATTTTTATCTTCTAGTGGGTGTGTATTGGCCCATGTTTTGAAAGACCAATTTAGTGAAACAATAGGGTGACATTCATTATTCATCAGAATTTATTGTTAAGGTGAAATTTATGTAAGGAGTTGGATATGATGGGTGTTGAACAGAGGGATTTCTATGAAATTCAGATGTATGTGTAACCTAGAGACTAGTTGGGACCTATTATAAGGGGGTGGGACTATTGGTACATGTTTGTTGACAACAATGGGTGATTACATTCAAATTCTTTATCTTAATGTTTTTTTTTCTATGTTTTGAAGGATTGAAGTCATAAGGTATCTTTAGATCATGGGAAATCTAGTTCTTTTTTTAATTCCAAATAAAACATATGTTGTATATTCTAGTATATTAATGGTGTTATCCCCTAATAAGAATTGATGATATTGACATTATATAACAAACATGTCCTAACTAAGGAAAATTTACTAGGGTGGTATAGGTATTTAAGCATAGTTCTATGACATTACTGAAAATATTATGCCTTGGAATCCCCACTACTAGATAAGTCCTAACGAGAATTATGTGAGGTTGAAACACATACCTATATGTGTTCTATATATGATTTATTTGATGTATACATCATTATTTTATCATAAATATTATGTGAGTTTCAAAAGAAATGTAATGATATGGATCTTTACACCATGTTCTCATATCTCAATGAAGTTTATGAGGAAAATTTAAGTTAATAAAATTAAAAAATTATAAAAACACTACACACATTTATGTTTGATCATTAAATCCACAATAAACCTCATTTACTAAAGATGATATATTATATTGTTTTATTAGAAGAGCTTATATTTATGTTGAATGATGATTTATTCATATTTACCATAGTTTCTCCTTAACATCAGTCTTCTATGACACTGTTGGATATTATAGAATCCAGAGCATAGACAAATCACTTAAATATTAATTTCATTTGTTTTTTACGTGAATAAAATAGAAATAAGTATTTTTTTGTAATTTTCAAAATGAAAAAATGATTGGTAAAAAAGGAAAATATAAATTATATATCTAAAGGAACAATTAAACATTAATTTCAACATACTATATAATAAGAGGATGTTCCTAAAATAAGAGGATATTTAATATGCATATTTCATGAAATGACACTGGAGTAGTAATTGCAATTAATTAGAAATACACATAAGCTTCAATTTAAAAATATTCATTATTTCATGTAGTATATTGTTTTTTGTTTTTAGGTATTCGATATAATTTTTCACTCCCATATTAGTAACAAAATATTGAAATAATGAGGTTGGGAAAGATTACGAGTAGATTTAAATCATTATACTTTTGTCAGAGAATGAATTATATGTCATCATATGAATATTACAACCTAAAAATGCATATTTTATAAGTTTTATTTTTTTAAAACTAATATTATTTTTTTAGAAAAAAACCTAACCTTGATGTTATGTATAGAATATATGGGATGTTGATTCATTTTTGGAAATAAAAATTTTTATGTTATAACATAACCAATTATTAGTTTAATTATACTTTAATAAAAGATATATTCTGAAATAAATGAATGATTAATATAACATCTATAACAAAAATAATTCACATTTTTTGAAATATTTGTATAATTAATACCCAACTAAAATAGCAATTATATTCTACGAATTGGATTTAATCTCTTTTGAAAAGAAATTTTTAATCATTTAATATTCTTATATAAATGGTATAATGTCTAGTAACATTTTTCGGTATGGGAGATAGATCAAAAATTATCTTGGTACTAGTTTAAAAAGATACAAGTTGAATATTTCTAGTAGAATATAGAGGTAAATTCTTGTAATCCATAATATTACTAAGGATTTAATCAATAATATTTCTTTAAAAATATAAGAAATATATATGTGACGTAGAGAGTGGGAATGGTAAGAATTAAAATAATCATTGATCAAGAGGAGTTGAAGAATATATTAACCAAGTAAACATGGATCATTAAATTTTTAATAGATATTATTTCGTAACTCTTTTTAAATTTTATATACATTAATTTATTTGTGTCTATAAAAGATGTAACTATAAATTTTAAAATGGTGAGATTGATAATGATCCTTTCATGTATTCAATAATACCTTTTAGGAGGTTTTTTTATAATGGAAACATTAAAACATAACAAAATTATGACTAAAATAAAAAATGATATTTCATTTGACTTATAATATTAAACAAATCCATTATTTCAAAAATTATTATGTTAAGTTGAAATGAATAGTTTTATAGAAATTTTAAAATAGAACATTCCCCATTAATCAAATGGTGAATATATACATTATTTTAGAGTTTCAAAGGATATCACATCCACAACATAAATTTATAATAGTGAAATGAAACACTATATTTATATATAGAGGGAACATATCTATATTTCAGAAAGTAACATAGGGATAGAAATAGAAAAATTCAATGATAAATATTTACAAAATATTTCATAATATAATATTCCATAAGAGTTCAAGGAAACGAAATGATACAAGACACATATTTCATATAAAAGATAAAACTAAAGAGATATGGTTTTACTAACATTATGCAAGGTTATTTATTATACGTTATAATTAATGAATACTTATCATATAAGAATAAGTAAAATAAAAACTAATATTCTAAATGTATAGTGTATATAAATTTTTAAAATCGATTACATATAAAATATTCATGTCTATATATTGGTATAGCTATTGGATGATGTAGAACCCACTGAGTTAAATGGGTATTCTAGAAAGAGTTAGAAATTAAGGATAAATTGTAGTGATCCAAACCCTAGTATCCCATAGTTGTTGTCTTATTTATTTCATAGTCATAAGATAAAAGGGATCTCATCTTGAATAGACAAGTAGTTTATTATTCTTGGTAAACTAGATACATACAAGAATAACAAATTATATTTGAAGACACAAATAAAAACATAATAGTTTTTCGAATAACATTCCTCATTCTATAATATCCTTTTATAAAAATAATGGTACACTTCATGGACTCCTTGGAATTGAAAAAATAAGGTTGAGCGTAAACACTCAGTAAGGGTTATTTATAATGGAATATATCATGAATCAATAAGAATAATCAACATCAAAAGGTAAATAGATGAACACACATTCCTTTTTAATAACATATCTATCATGATAAGATAAGGCACACTCAATATGGAAAGGTAAACAAATGAAAACACATTCCATTAACTCAATAAACTAAAAATGAAGGCATCCAAATATAATAAAATTATTAAAATATCATTGATAAAAATATAATATGTAATAATTATGGACCAAAAAATAACAGAAAATGCATGAAATTTATTCAATAAAATGAGAATGAAATTCCTTCAGAGATAAAGTCATTGAAAATATTTTATGTATAAAACAGTATGGCACAATCAATATAAAAATTTAAATATATGATTACACAAAAATATTAATCAATAAATTTATAATGAAATTCATCCAAACAAAATATACTTAGGAAAACCTTGTGGATCTTAATAACTAAATTATTAATAAATGAAATTATTAATCATTGGATGTCGTGTTATTGGGAACATGGTACCTATACCATCAATACCATTTAAAAGATGGTCTAAAACTATAGGTAGAAACCCATTTAATGTTATATTGTTGATTTATCTCATGAGTGTACTAATGAAATGGCGGTCTATATAATTAATTTCCCCACCCCTCACTGCATATCCAAATCATTGGTCATATGTTGAATTATCTATTTAATTCAATAAAATTTTTCCTTGTTATAAAATATTGTAATTACGTAATGAATGTAGATTTATCAATATTTTCACATATGAATAAGTAAATTTCAATTTAAAACACCTTATGTAAAAAAATTTTTTAATTTAAGAAATAAACATATCCATGATAAATAATACGCATATTCTGGCAAAATGTGATGTCCAATTATCACATGAAAATGAATATTTCAAGGTAAAGTTAATGGATGCAAAAACAAATCATGAAATTGAAAATTAATACTTTCTATGATAAATATAATCATAAATTATAAATAGAAATTTTAAGGATTGTATCGATATAAAATATCAGTTGTGGATTATAAGTAAAATAATGGTTTTTTTATTATGAATATAAAAAACATAAAAAATTGTATAAAATACTTATTAAGTAAAATATACCTTTAATTTTAAAAATAACCATTAGAACAATTATATCAACAAACTGTTTGAAAATAATGTTATTTGAATTTATACATCAAAACTTATAAATTAATAATTAAAACATTCAGTGGTCATGTTGGTAGTAAATTTCATACAAGTTGTACTCTTTAAAACAAGGATTCTGTTCACTTTTTTGGTAAAATAAAAAATTGAATGGTTTTGAAATTGGCAGGATAATACCATCAAAAAATTGTAAAAATTAAAAATTGGTAAAATTTTATTTAAAAAAACATTTAAGAAATTTTTAAAAAATGGAAAACCTTTTTAAAAACATTGGATTTGATGAAAGTGGGTATCTGACTGAAGAGGAAAATAAAGTTAGCTCTTATTAAAAAAATATCAAAACTTGTATTTACCATAGTGTGGAAGAATGTTACTATATATAGAAAAAATGATGAATAAAAAGATTAAATTAAAATAAAATGGGTTTATTATCCAATAATCAAATAATTTATTTCATTGGAAACTCAATCGTAAATAAAATTGATTAAAATTTGATCATGAAATAAACCCTTAAAATAAAATAAATTAATATATACTCAAAATTAACTAATCATTTAATCTTATTTTATCAAAGATGAGGAATATGTGTATAACCCAGTGAAAAAAATTCGAGTTAAGAAATTCTTTACCACATAGTAATTTTCATACAGATTCCACTGGGATGAAATAATTAAAATTTGAACTTAAGATTCCATGAATTATTAAATAATATTGATATTACATTTCAAAGGCTAATTATGCACAACATATAAAATAAATTTAGTTAAAAAAACATTACAATATTCCTCCATGAATGTAAATTGATATTAAGTCCCTAACCATGAGTCTGAATCGAAACGTATTTTATTTATCTATGTAAATAATAAACATATGTTAGTTTTTTACATTATTAAGAAAAATATTAATTTTCATTATCATGTTTATTTTACTTATTATCATGTTAAACATAATTATTTTATCAATTAAGTTTACCTTGACTCATTCAACGATATCTAACTTATTTGGAAATAATGACTTCCTTAGTTTAAAAATTGGTCTAAGAGTTAATTATTTCAATATATACTGAATAATTATTATTAATTATTTTTCATATTTATACATATATTATTCTATTAATAAAAATAATTAAATATGTTTTTTATATGTGAAGAAGGCTACAATCATGGAGATGGGAGGTCGTACGTACGCATGAGTAACATTTCTATTTTTCAATGACCATTATGTAAATGATGTAATTAATATTTTATCTTTATAGAGTGATAATAATATAATAAACACCATATTATTAATTTAAAAATACTTATATATATATATCATCCATGTGGAGTGATGATAAAAAATAGATTCACATTACTTTGTAAAGACGGTAGTCCACACATAAAAAATGAGGTTATCTTCTTTCAATGGGTGGAAAGGTATGAAATAAAATATTATATTATCATTAAATAATGATAAATACATCATTAATGTCATAATTCTGAAATTTATATCACATATATTCATTTTATTTAAACTTATTAACATCCATTTATAAAGTATGCGAAAAACGAATCAAATCACCTTGTGAGGTAGTGGTATGTTGTACACAAGGGAAGTGTTATCATATCCCCTAAAAATAGAAAGTAAAAAAGGTAAATATGATAAAATGATCCTATATATATATAATAATGTTATAAATGTCATATATATATATATGTAATTTATATTCATCATCATACCAAACCGTGATAGGGGTTTATGGAAAACGTGTCACGTCATTTCGTGAGGTGGTAGTCTTCCATACACAAGAGCGACCTTATTGTTTCCCATTTGAAGTAAAAGGAGATGAATATAGGTTATAACCATAATATAATAACATATTAATATATGGTTTATATTTTATTTATCATATAATCACAAATTAAGAATATTTTAATGAGGTGTTACAATAAATAACACAAAAACACCTAAATTTTTTACCTCTTCTCAAAACACCCCTTTTGGATTATACATAAAGTATTACTAGAATGTATTTATGACCAAAACAATATTATAGAATGATTTTATGTTATTTTTGATGTTATTTGGGTAGGTAATTTATGAATCAAAATATTTTGAATGATTAATGATGAGAGGAGAGGGGTGGCCTTTTATAAGTGAGGTGAATGGAACACTTGTATTTTATTAAAAGTGAAATGTTTACCCGTGTTTTTAAGATTAAAAAATTGTCAAAAATGGACTATTATTTATAATTATACATAATAATTTTAAATTATTTCAATAAAATGTAATTTAAAAAAAAATCTGTGATTTTAATCCTTATATTTTTAGATGAAAACTTAGTACACCCATTTTTACTGTTACCATGCTAATTAATTTTTATTATGTTCACTATAAATTTTAGTTAAAATTTTGTTTAAATTATTATATAATATGAATAATTAAAATTAAAAGTAATAAATTCATTTTCACAATTTAAATTAACAAAAATGAAGGATGTCAATATAAAATTATACCCACACATGGGTTGAAAAAGAGAGCTTGCAATGAGAAAATTATCATAAGTATAAAAGGTTCTAATATGAATATAAAATATGAAGTTGATTAAAATTTACAAAATTGTATATATTATAAAACAATTTTAGGAATTATAATTTAAAAATATATATATTTATCTTTGTAAATAATTTAAATAAAACGTTTTTTTTAAATAAAAAACAATATTTTTCAATATTCATCAAAAAAAGAATATATTTAGAAAAATCACAAGAATTTAACTTAAGATAATTTACATACTTTTATTTAAAAAATTAATTTATTTTTATCAAATAATGTTTTTAAAATATTTAAAAATTAGTATTATGAAAAGTAGTTTTCATTAAAATATAGTTTTCTAGAAAACATTCATTTTTATGTCAAACGATTCTTATTTTATTTCTAATAAATATATATATTTAATTTATTTTATACATGTATAAACCATATTATTTTTATACTTTAGTTAAAAAATTTCACACAAAAAATGTAATTTTTTGGTTATAACGGTATACTATATTTAGATACATTTAGACTTGGGGTTTTGTGTTCTATAAACTATCAGAGAGATAAAAATTAAAATTTATATCATCGTTTATTTAATATTAGTGTATAATTTTTCATATAATATCAAATACAATAATATTATTTTAGAATTTTGTGGTGTTACATTCTACCCACCGTAATACATTGCATCCTCCCAATTTGATCTCGCATTCAAAAACAGGGGTTTAATTTTTTAAAATCCTTTGTTAAAAACCCACATCATTAAAAGGGTTAGTAAAACATTTATAAGAGGGAAGGGAATTAAAAAATCATATGGAATAAAAATTAACATGTATATAGGTAGGATAAAATTGGTTTCATGTGAATATATGGGCATAAAGGATAAGCTGAAATAATTATAGAGAGTGAATGAGGTCATTGATCACAAGAAATTGAATGGTTAATCGAAAATTAATGACCTTAAAGCCATAATTATATGATAATTTAGAATACCATTTCAATCATCATATTTGAAGGTAATATGGTCATTATTTCAATTATATTTTTTTTAAAGTTGATGATTTCTTTTACTATCTAATAATATGAGTATACATACTTACAAGATATCTTTCTATTTTATTTGCATAATTTCATCCTTTTGTAGTGCCATGATAAATTTATAACTCATTACTTAATCTAAGAAATGAATTTCAAAAAATGAATTTTTTATCCTAATGCACTAAAATTAAATTTTAATTTATTGTAAGATCTACAATAATGAGACAACTCTCTCTGTATATCTTTTAACTATTCTCTAAAACCAATATATTTAGAAAAAGGTATCCAATATAATACATCATTTTATAAACCTCAATATTATATCTACTAGTTCGTCACTAATATAAATTCTTAATATAATTTAAATAAAAATATTAAGATATTAACCCCAAAAAAACGTCGGAAAATGGTAGTTGTTAAACCCCTATCATCCTTTGAATACGGGTTCAAGCCATGTGGCCTTGTCAGACGTGACGAGTTTCCACACAATATGTGGGTTTCCTTTTTCTAAAACTATATTAAGATAATTCCTATAACATTAAAAAAACTATAGTAACCCATGATTACCTCAAAATATAAGATAAGATAAACCCTAATGGTTATAAATTACTTTAAACTTATTCCCAAAATAGTAAAGTAATTACTTCTTAGATAGAATTTTCATATAACAAACCAATAGTTTATATTCTCGTAATTGTTATAAAAAAATATCCTTAATTTTTGAATCTCCCATCAAATAAAAAAATAAAATGGGTGTTTAAGACTCTGTACTTATGATCATCCTTAAAATCATTACCCATTATGGTATCCATAACATTTATATTAATAAAGACACATATGCTTCCAAAATACTACGTAGTCTGTAGATGATTCATGATTCTTATAACTAATAAATAATTGGTAAAAAACATCTACAATTTAATTATTGAATCCTAATAGATAAATACATCATCTATTTAATTTCAACATAGATTGGTCCTTGTTCTTGTAGTTATGATTTGAAATAGGTAGTTTACTTGAACAATTTCCTAGTTCTCTACATTTAAGATAACAAACTACAAATGGATCCTTACCTTGAGATTTATTTCATTCCATCATAATTGTAATTTTTTCTTGTAAATTCATTACTTTATTCCCCAACTTTCCACACATAAAAATTTTACCCATTCCACTTAAAAAAATTCCTAGGTTTCTCTTTCCACAATTCACACCTGGTGGAAATCGATCCATTTTTTGTCTATGGTCTCCACAAATCAAGCTATTAGAAAAATCCATCATTCTCTTATTTTTTTACTATAAGAGTTGGTTATGGTCTTGGGATTTAATAATATTTTATGGAAAATGTTCCGGTATAATTAGGATAAATTTCACTCCAATAATCCTCGAATTTGATTTTTCATTGTAACATTATTATATTTTGTATTCAATGTGAACATTATTCCTTCAGGTTCCACCCATTGACTAAAATAAAAAGAAAAGTGTGAGAAAAAATAATTATTGTGGGAAAAATATAAAAATGTTTAATGTATTTAAATTATAATATAATATTTTATATTTAATAATCATTTGGTTTAACTTTGGTCACTAATTATCAGCATCTATTCAAATATGTTATAATGATATGTAGAGAAAATGAGAATAATCCTAAGAATATCTCCCTAGGAGTATGAAACATTGTGCATAGTAAGGCCTGCTTTCAAGCATGAGGTGATGATCAGGTCAATCCCAATACACCCATTTTGAAGTTATTACCCCTAGTTAAATATGTTCTAGAACTATGAACACTTGTAGTTTCACCATAGGGATGTATTTCATAGTAAAACCACCCAATCACTTCCTTATTAAGACTTTAGGATGTTCTTCTATATTTATCATCGAAGTATTATCATAGGTTTATAATCCTAAACATATATTTTCCTAAATCTAGTTCTCATTAAATCAATCAAACATTTTCTAATAACAACTATAATGACCTCAACACATTATCCTTGATTTGATGTCTACATTGTAACATTATCATAAGATTCAAGGAATCACATCCGAGAAGAACAAATATTTTAGTGGAATTGGTAAACTAGATATATATGTGATTCACAAATTACATTTGAAAACACAATTTTCAACATAATTTTATTCTATAAAAACATTATTTCCCCAATAATATACTTTTATATCAATCATAATACTTTTAATGGATCGTCAGAAAATAAAATAATAATATTGATAAAAATTAATCAGTGCGGGTTAAATAAATCAGTAGTTATCATGAACCAACATTCATAATCAATGAGATCAAATAATTAACTGAACACACATTCTATTTAAATAACTTTTTTATCATGACAAGATAAGGCATAATAAATATGGTAAGTCAATTAAATGAAAAAGAATTCCATTTCATCAATGAATTTAGAATAATAATAATCCAAGGTTATTTCATTAAAGACCCTCATGGATAATAAGATAAGGCATAATCAATTTAGTAATGTAAATAACTAAAAACAAATTCTATTAAATCAATAAACAGAGAATTAAATGCATCAAATGATAATATTTATATGAAAATATCATGGATAATAATATAATACATAATCAATATGAAAATGTAAATATCTGAGGAAACATTCCATTTAATCAATAAATTGTGAATGAATTGAATCCCAAGATAATATCATAGTGAAAATATTAGAGAGAATAATAATTGGAATCATAATGAAGGGAATTATTAACCATTGGATGGAATCTTCTCTACAACATAACACCTCTACCATTAATAGCTTTCACAAGACAATTTAAAACAACAGGTAGAAACATTTTTAAATTTATCTTATTAATTCTCCTCAAGAGACTACCAATGCATTGAGGGGATATATATTTCTATACCCCAACCTTCACTACATGTCCAAATAATTTTTCATATATCAAATAATATATTTAATTAATGAACAATGTTCATTGTCATCAATTACCATTATCGAGTAAAGAATATAGATTTATAAGTATTTCCCCAATTAAATAAATAACACTTAAATGTATAACACCATATTAATAAATAATATATGTTTTTAGTACTAAAAATATAAATTTTAAATAATATGAAGGTTTAGGGTAAATTTAATATCCAATGATCATAAGAATTTGAATATTTATAAGTAAGGTAAATGATCACAATACAATTAATCAATAATGTGAATGTCAATAATTTCCTTGGTCTAAATGATCATAAACGATCCATTTAAAGAATAATTATGGTATCAATATAGCATATACACAGTGTAATATACGTAAAAAATGTTTTATGTCATTGATGAACAAACATACAATAAAAATATCTTAAAAACACTATTAAGTACAATATATATTTCAATTTGAAAATGACCTTTTAAAATGTAAATTTAAAAAAAATGACTATAATTTTTAATGAAAATAATCATTTAAAATTAAAATTGAATATTTAAAACATCGAGTGGTTCTGATGGTGGAAATTATGTATATCCCATACATGTTAAAATTATTTTTCCTTCCACCTTTTTGGTAAAATTTAAATAATTTTTTTTTTTGAAAATGATATAAAGATTCTTTTCAAGAAAACATAAAATGTAAATTTGGTTAATTGTTTTTAACAAAACATTTTTGAAATGATAAAAGTTTTGTCTACCACATTTTTATAAAACATGGGTTTTGATGAAAAATGATTTTTTAACTAAAAGATAAATGATGATGGATATTTTTAAAAATGTTCTCTAATCAATTTTAGGTGATAAAGGGATGGAAAATGGTATTATTACATTAAAAAAAATAAAAGTTGTTTATTATAAAATTAGTAAATAATATCGTTCAATTTAAATTCATTAATAAAAAATCCCGATTAAAATGATATTCTAAAATAAACCCTTGTCATGATCATAATGTTGATGTGAGAATCAACTATTGAGAATATTATGTGTCTCAAATGTAATTCTAAATAAAACAAAACAAAATAAAATAACAGTATTAAAAAGTCATTACACCCATAATTTTAAAACATTAAAGACAAACATGGAGTAATATAACTCAATGAAAGAAAATCTAGTTATTAATGAGTTTACCTATTTGTAATTTTCATGTCAAATACACTTGTTTGAAATAATTAAAAGTTAAACATAAAATACCATGAATTATTAAGGAATCATGATATTACATGTTAAAGGGGAATTATTCATATTATTGAATAATAAAAATATGTTAACTATTTAAATTCTTAATAATAATTTAAATTTTATTATTCCTTATGTTTCACATATTACCATGTCATATAAACTAATATAATAAGATAATTTTATGTTTTTGTTTTAATGATATTTGACATATGTTTCAAAAAACGCCTTTTGTGGGTTGACAATTGGTCATGGTGGCCAATATATTGACATATCTAGAATAATAATCATGAAATAATTAACATATTTAATAATAAATTCAAATTTTAAGACCAATCATAAAATAAGTTTTTTAGAAATGATACATGTTATGATAATGGAGATGGTAGGTTGTACATACATGTAAGTACCATTTTTATTTTTCAACAATCATTATATAATGAAGGTAATTAATATTTTATATGTCCATAATGATAAAAATATAATAAATAGAATATTATTTATTTAAATATAATTATATATATCATCCATGTTGTGTGGGTATGAAATTAGATTCACATCTCTTCGTGAAGGCAGTATACCACATTTATACGAACAACATTATCATCATTCATTGAGTGAAAAGGTAAGAAAAAATAATATATATTATTTTTATAATGATAAATAGGTCATTAATCTAATAATTATGTACCTTATATCACATATATTCACGAAATTTAACCTTATTAAATTTTGTGTAAAACATTTTTGAAAAATGAACCACATCACTTCCTGAGGCAGTAGTCCGCCGTACACACGATCAATGTTATCGTATACCCTAAAAAGGAAATTTAAATAGGTATTTATATTAAAATGACTAAATAAGTATAATTATGTTAAAAATATCATATATATACTTTATATCTATCATAATACCCAACTGTGAGAGGTGTTGGTTCGTGAGGCGGTAATCCGTAGTACAAATGTGCGACGTTATTATTTCCCAGTTGACGGAAAGAGAAATAGATATAGGTAATTAACATTGTAAAAAAATACAATCTTGAAGACATTTTTGTTATATATAATCATAAATGGAGAATATTTAAAATGTGTGGATGAATAAATAATATTGAAATTTATAGTTTGAAATTTTTCTCTTCTCGGACAACCTGTTTAGGATTTTACCTCATGTATTACGAGATAGGATTTATGAAAAAATAAATTTTTATATGATAAAAATATATATTTTTTAAATTTAATTGGTTATTTATTGACTGTACCAAATGGTATTTAAGGTTTCAAGAAGAGATAAGAGTTGGTGACCATTTATAAGTGAGGTGAGTGGAACACTTGTAATTTTTAAAAAGAAATATGTGTGTCGATGTTGTTCACATGAAAGAAGGTTCAAAACATGATTATTATTGATTCTTAGACATTATAAGGTATATATATGTCCATTATATATATTTTAGACAAGTTTTTAGGTCATTTAAACACCTAACGTTTCAGTTTAACTCCTCGTTAAACTTATATTTACCTTTACTACCTTAATTGGTTTTTACTATTTTCATTATTCATTTTGATGAAAATTTGTGTTTACCTTATTAAAAAATATAAATTATGATAATTCAAAATATGTAATTAATTTTCACAAATTCAGATATCAAAATTGGAGTAATCCAATATAAAATTATAACCATAGATGCGATGAAAAAGCAGGTTTCCAAAGATTAATGTTTCATAAGAATATAAGGTTTTAATATAAAACATTTATATGAAATTGATTCAAATGAAATAAGTTGTATTTGTCATAATATAATTTAATTAATTTTACTTTAAATATAATCAGAAATAGAATTCCCCTTTTAAATAATTTAATAGGAATGGCAGTTTTCAAAAACAAAATCACTATTTTTCACTATTCATCAAGAAATCACACTTTTCATAAAAATATGAAACATTTAACCTAAAATAAATTTTATTTATTAATTTAAAATTATGATTAAATTTTATAAAAAAATTCTAAAATTATCAAAAATTAATAGTAACATAAGTGATCAAGAAGCAACAAAAATGTTTTCATTAAAAAATAGTTTTTTAGAAGAGATTAATTTTTCTTTCAAATGATTCTTATTTTATTTATAATAAATATATTTATATTCAATTTATTTTATAAAATTATAAACCATATAATTTTCATAATTTATAAATTAATGTTCATACCCTTTATTTTAATGGTTAGGTTATAACAATATACCATATTACTGTTTATTTAGATTTGGTGTTAGATATTCTGCATGCTATCAAAGAGATTAAATTTAAAATATATTTTTGGGTTTTTTAAGATTTATTATTCATGTCCAAACACTATATACTTCAATGAAATTATTATATAATTTCATGTTTTTACAAAAATGGAATACATATAAATCAATATTATTCATTAAAGGTTTAAGATAAGTGATGATGATGATGTGATAAAACTATCTCTCCAATAAAGCGCTCAAATGAAATTGAGTTATAATTTCTGTATTATTTTACCATGGTAATTATAAAAAAAATTAAATGGACACTTTTATAGATCAATGTAAGAGTTATATAATTGGATGATTAGTTTTCAATGTCTCTATATGGAAGTTCAATGGGTTTCTCGGTGACATATATTTACAACAAGTAGAAAATTGTAAATAGTAATATAAATGGTTAATAATTTGTTTAAAATATTATACATGACTAACATGAAGTAGAAATATATGTTATTGTGATATAAATAATCTGAGACTAATTTATAAGATTCATTATTTATGAAAAATTAAATAAATTGAATATTTATTAAAAATACCAGATTGGAAAATTCAAGAATGAATTACCTCTGTTTTCACTTAGTATAATTTTTTGTGATGATGTATTTACGTAATTTGAAGATATTAATATGATGATTAAAATTTATTTTATTTAGTTATGGGGTCAATTACATTCTGTAGTTAATACCCTATATTTTATATATCCTATCCATATAAAATGTTTGGAAAATATAATAAAATAGGATAACTATATTTGGAGTAATTATAAATATCTAATAGATTTTTAGAAATATAAGGGATATGTTCCTTTTTCATGGATATGAATGAGAGCCAATTATATAGGGGAAACAATATTATATCTCAAATGATAAATTTTTTATAGTTTCATAGTTATGATTTATTGAATAAAAAATTTAATCTTATTTTTTCCAATATTATCCGATTTAATAATAAAATTATTTTGTGTATTTTGATACAACTAAAAAATAATTTTAATTACATGACATTATCTAAAATCACAGTGGTATAAAAAAAGTATAGTACTATCACAATATAAATTTTTATAATATTATAATGATGAAATTGGATAAGAATCCGAGTTCATGATAGAGAATGAAATAATGTATAATTTAGAGATGCCATCTCTTGAATAATTTAACTCGAAGTGGTTATTTCATTTTTATAAGAGTTTCTATAGTTGAAAAAACGTGGAACTAATAAATAAATACATATATATGAAAAAAATTATATGAGAGAAAAAATGTGAATAATTAACTGTTAGATCTAGTTTTAATGGAATTATTTTCATAGTGGGGACCTTAGACCAAAATCAAACATATAATTTTTTATTACCAAATAATGCATACATATTGAGATATGTATTTTTTATAGTTATATTGATAGTATCAAAACTTCTACATATACCATATATAGTAGTTTCCTTAAATAATATTACATTTTAATTAGTTGATGTTCAATTACTGAATCAATCTATTTGTTAGATAAATTAAAGTTAATCTCATATACTTAGTTATGAAATATAAATCACAAAAGGAAAGTGATAAATTGGAAGAATCATGATTTGTGATATATTTCAAGACAAAGATGTTATATTATATAGTAACTCTTCAAAATAAGTTTTAAAATATGTATCTTTTTGTTATCTATTTGGGGGTTTTTTATTTTACTATATTCCACACTTGTTCAATGAGTATAAAATGATACTATTGATACAAGGTCCTAATATTTCACTCAAAAAGTGTGTCCAAAATTTTTATAAATCTAGAGGAATTGTAGTTAATAAAGAAGAACCCGTAATCATGAGTCAATGAACATATGCATGTTAATAATTAGACCATAAAAATTAAATAAATTCAATTATAAGAAATGTAGGTTTAGAATAATAATAATTGAATGCATATCTCATTGTATTCAAAAGTTATTTAATTATAAAAAAGTAATATGGGAAATAATTCAATAAAAAAATATTTAGGAGAGGTTCATTAAACATATTTTTATCCCCATTATATTTTTATAAGATGAATGTGTAATTGGATAAGTTTATTATTTTTTAAAGAAGTTCATGAAATGAATATTCTCTTCTAGAATGTGGTAATCATCTTGATAATGAAGAATAGATATTTATGAAGTGGATGTAATCCTTGTGGTATGTTTTGTTTTCAAAACATAATTAATGTCCAAAATCAAATGATGTTGAATTATTCATTTGAGTTTAATCTCATTCCAATATTTAAGGGATATTTAAAGTTGAAAGAAAATAGTTTAGAATAACATGAAAAAAATTGGGATGTGTTTTAGAGTGAAGATAAAAATTGGCTAAGTCTGTCGGTTTGTATGAGTAATGAGAGAAGATTTTATGTGTCATTATTGACTTGTGTATGATTCAATCTACCTACCCATGAGATATTTAAAACTAAATAATATTAATATAATATAGTATATACATTATTTACCTCTTTCTAGGAGTCAACTCTATCTGAAAACGAGTCAATTCGTTGTTGTGTGTCATAGATCTTGAAAGTAATGTAATTTAGAGATTTAGTTAAAACAAGGGAGACTTTAACAATCAAAATAAATGTTCTATAATTTTTTAGAGAAAATTATATTAATCTAGATGATTTTGAAAAAAATTATATAGATTAAAATGTAACATAGTTTGTGTTTTTAATCAGGAGAGTGAATAAGAATGATTGAAAATAGTGGAGAAGTAATGAAGATTAGTTATTGAGAAATTGTGGAGTTTTCCCCTGAACCACATTATGTTTTGATAATTTTAAATATTTATATTTTATCCCATTTAAATGTCATGAAATTTATATTTTTCTATTGATTTAATTATTCTTAATATTGATCACATCATAATATTTCATTTTTTAAATGTCTTTAGATTTCATGTTTTGAATGCTTATAACATGTTCTACAAGTTTCATTATGTTAATATAAGATAAATAAGTAATTCGAGACCTTTTTATATCATTTAGGAATGTTTTTTATTTTTCCTATGTACCCTTTTTACCAAAATTCATGTACCCAATTTGTAATCCATGTAGGTATTCTGAAATTCATATAGGCAATCTAGGACCCATCTAAATGTTTGTTCTCGATTCATATTTTTACTTTATATGGATTATATCATCATCTAATGAACTCAAAATTGTGAGAAACATTTTTTTTCAATAATAATAATATTATATACATTTATTTAGAATTAATAAAATTCATAATCTATCTATATCAAATTCTAATTTTGGATTTAATTTAATGTATGGTTTCAGCCATATTTTTACAATTTTCAAAAACTATTTTGATTCTATTTTTTAATAATAATATAAGCTATAAAGGTCTGATTAATGTGATTATTATTTATTCGAAAATATAATGAAAATTTTAAAATATAATTAAATTAGACCAAAATATAATTCTTCCATTATATGATTTTTGTATATGTTAATTTTGAAAATTAAATCTATTTATAGGTTTCAAGATATTAAATATGTGAATACATATGTATATTCTTTTATGACAATTTGGTTATGGAAATTTACTATGTTGAGTTACCTACATGATTACCTTATATAGATATAGTTATATTGATTTTCTTATTTGGATCAACTACAATAATTTTATAATGCGATTTCATTACATGAGTTCATCTATTTTAATCTCAAATTTAATTTTCCTTAAGAAAAGTGGGAAAATTCCTTACATGGATTTTCTAACATTATTCAATTAAATTATATTTGTTATTCTAAAATTTTTAAATTTCCTCTATTTTAGATATTGTTTAATATTTTGATTTTTTTCTCTGGTTTACTTCAAATATTTAAATTGTTTTAATGACTATTTAAATTCATATTAACTATATATAACCTTTTAGAATTGTTTTCTATTTTTTTAAATATTTTTTAAAGAACAAATAGTGTTCTACTTTCACCAATGAAACAAATACCTTGAGACTCAGTATAGTTTTTTTTAGTTTTTTTTACTCTATTTTTTATAAATTAATATTAGTTGAATTAAATCCATTCAAACCTTTTTAATATTTTAATTACATTTATTTTGAGTTTTTAAATTCAATTCATGTTTACTTCCAATATTAAATATAATTCTTCTGAATTTCATATTTAAAATTCAAAATATCTATTTTAGGGTTTCTTTCATTATCCTACCTTTACATAGGTTTTCTAAAAAAATCAGTTGAATGATATCAAATTTGTATGAATTTTCCATTATTATTTTGAATACTAGACATGAGTTGAGAATTTTTTATGCAGTGATAATATTTTCTCTCACTCACTCTCTCTAAGATAATACAGTATTATTATTTTTTAATTTTAAATGTTTTAAAAAATTTCATGATACATATTGTGTATTTGTGTCTTTGTGGAATTTAGATATTCATCTTAAAGGACACTTAGAAGATATTTAAACACTTACGATATGATGAGTGCATATGAATTAATGTGAAAAAACATTTTCCATACTCTGGAGACATTAAAATGATCATATATACTGTGTGTATTATTGATTTACAATCTCTCAAGGGATGAACGAAACCATTTTAAACGTCTACTACATTGATGAGACATGGTGATCAATAAATCGAGAACAATCACCTATGTTTTATTATTCTTATATGTAATTAATTCTTGTTTCATTCTCCTATAACACATATTCCATCACTCATTTTACTTCATGATAACACCCAAATATTTTATAATATATTTCATTTTAAATAAATACATTCTCTCTAATAACCTGTGGAACAATAATCCTTGATTCTAAATGGACTGTAATATAGTATACCATTATAACCTAATCTTTAAACTAGATTCTAAGAATATAATTAATTATATTTGTAAAATTATATGTTTTTAAAATTTAAAAAATTAATTTCATTGTTATCTATTGATTCCACAATAGGTGGTATGAGACAAAATAGCTTTACTTATTTTATATGGAGTAACACATTTATGTAAATGTCATGGCATGAGGACATGAAGATATGGTTATGAGGTTTCGACATTATACATTCCATGATTATGATACCATCCATGGATGTTAATTTTATTATTCTTTTAGTTAGAATATCAATGGAAAAGTTTCAATCTCATGTGATTACATATATAGAATGGTTACATTGTTATATATTCCGACAATATTATTATCAAGTTATTGATTAAATGTATTTTTTTTGGTTATTTACCTTCCCATATTGATTATGAATTACTTATCCGTTGATTTTTTTGTACTCATTCCCTTATTGAGCATTTGAGCTCACTGTATTCTAATGTTTCTTTCCATAGGATACTAAGAAGTGAAATATCATTAATATGATGGGTTATGCTAGAGAAAATAAAAATTCACATGAAGAAAGATATTTGTTGTACATTATTTTTTCATATATATAATGACATTCAGTTATATTAGTGAATATAACCCTATAATATACTTTTTAGATAAGTATATAAATACGTACTAAAGTTCAAATGAGGAAGATATTATATGGTTTTTCTATGAAATATATCCATGCCTGGATACTACAAGTAGACAAGTTTCTGGAATAGATGTACATTGGGGTAATAACCTTGACAAAATATGAATTGAGCTTGACTCTAGTGTTACCTGGTACACAATAATGGTCCTTAATACACACCAAGATTGGATCTTTAGAGGGGTATTCTTCATTAAATTCAATTTTTCATGAAAACCCATAATGAATGGTTTAAAAATAATTTTTATCTTTCTAAAACATTCCAAAAGAAACCATGTTTTTGACTATGATATTTTCCACGGATAAAATGTTCAATTTATGTTTGGTGTTTCACTAGTTTTGGGATAATAAATTATGTTCCATAGGGTTATAATTTAATATAGTGTATTCCAATGATAGTAAATGACACCTAGTGGATGAAATGGGAACTATAAGAACTCATGTACTATAGGTAGGGATTTCTTTCCTAGGAAGGATAATGAATCTGGAGCTATACCTATAGCTAGAACTGATCAAATAAGGACCATATTGGGGAAACTGACTCCAGTTATGCATAATAACCTGTTCTGTGTAGATCATTATGTCGATACATTATGTGGTGTTTCAATGCTAGACCGCTTAATTTAACAAAACCCCCATCATTAAATGGAAACACAATTCAATTTTTAGGTTAGAAATTGATAATTTACTTTAAGGATATATTTATTTCTCTTGGAAATAAAGAAAGGGACAATGTTTTCATGGTAGTTTATGTAAGGACCCAGACTTTAAAATAAATGTTTCTAGTACTTTTTTACTCGAATTCACATTCTCTGATCTTTTCGGTTATAGTATTAGATAATTTGGAGAAACTCTAAAAACGTAGACCCATACATTGGATGTGGACACTTGAACTCAATATCCATTTTTCCACTAAATGAAACCCATAAAAATTTGACTTCTTTTTGAGACACATATTAAATTCTTACAGAAAGACATCTTCTTTTCCCTTAGCAATATTTAGATCTATGAAAAACATTTTAAAACATGGTATGAGCACAAAATATAAACATGGGACATAAATATAGTAAATCATTAGCCTACTGAAAACATGAAAACCCATTAATTTTTTTAAAGACTCTTTAGCATGCAAATAAAAATCATTTTGGTTCCTTGGGCCATCATTACCATACCACTCTTAAATTCACCCATACAAATGGAATAACCATACGGTCAAATTCGATCTCTAGACTACCAATTGCCTTGGAGAGATATAATGGGCTTCACCCATTGTATAAATTATATCGATCTCACCTATATTTCATGAGATGTAATGGGGCTCAACCCATAATATAAACTATATTGGTCTCACCTGTGAGTTGTAATGGGGCTTAGCCCTTGGTATAATCTATATCAGGCTCACCTGTAAAATGATCATGAACCATTATAAAATCATATCACATAAAAGCTTTTAATTTTCAACATATCACTCATAAAATTTAATTTCACACATAATAACACATTTCACATTATTGAAATTATCAATCTATATTAAAAAATCAATTTATCACATTTAAAAAAATATTTTTGAATCAAAGTGTCACAAACCACATTGAATCATTTGAGAAAAATTAAAAAACTAACATTTTAAAATATTTATTTTCATATAAATAAATCTATAAAAACTATTTTAAAATAATTAACATGAATGGGAATGATTTAGAAGAACAAATCCTTAAAACATTAAAAATTAATTTTTAGTTTAAGAGTCCCTTACATTGAGTCTGACTCATCATGTATAATATTTATATTAATGAATAATAGAATTAGGTTAATTATTTACATGATTTAGGAAATTTTTTAATTTTTATTCATTTTATTTCAATTTTTATCATATTATAAATAGATCTTAATTATTTAATTCCATGTCATATGTTTTGATGATATTCATTACATGAGTCAAAAAAGAATTTGAAAAGATTTCAATAGTAAAAGTTTTCATAATTCTATATTATCTAAAATGATATTCATGATATAATAATAAATATTATACACTAATTATAATTTTAAATAAAATCATTTATGTATTTTTGAGAAAAATGAACAACATATAGTCACGGAGGCGTTAGGTCATACTTACACATGACTGACATTTTCATTTTTCAATGGTCATTATATGAAGGTGATAAGTATTATTTTATCATTCAACATTTATAATAATATAATTAATATAAAATTTTTAATTTTGAATTTAAATATATTTGTATATATCATCCTTGTTATGTTGTCATGAAAAAAGAATCGTATCTCTTCGTGGAGGTGATAGTTCACACGTATGCATGAACGACTAATTCATTTCCCATTTCCTGAAGGTGGAGATGAATTTAGGTGATTATATTAACATAATAAAATATAAATATACTGATTATAATAGATTTATTATTTCATCATATTTAGAGAATATTTTAAGGACGTGGTAGAAGAAATAAAATAGAAATATGGGATTAAAACAATACCTCTTCTTCAGAGGATATTCATTGATTAACAACTTAACACATATAAGGAGAGTGTTACACCAATACTATAGCCTATATAATGTGTGTTGTATTACATTAATGTATTTGGGTAGATTTTTGGATGAACCATACAGTTTTTGATGTGTTAAAAATAGTGAATAATGGGTTCCCATTATAGGATATGTGAGGGGAACTCTTTGAATTTCTCAAAATATTAATTTACTCTAAATTAAGTTTCATATAGAAATGGATCCAAAGTAGTTTATTTAGAATATTTCATTGTTTTGGGAAGAATATATTTCATCCAATTAAAATTATATATTTTTTGGCTATTTTTAATCCATATCTATTTTTTCTAACCGATATTAATTCTTATAGTCATATCATGTAATTTACACATTAAGGGATAATATAATCACTCTAAAATGAAAAAATACCACTAAATGAGTCATTTATTATATTTCATGACATATAACAATAATATTTCTAAAATTTATATTTTTATAAATTTTATATCAATTAATAAAATATTATATAACATAAAATATCAATAATGTCAATTTTGAAACTATTCAATATTTCTCTTTTCTAAATATAATAACAACTAGATATATTGTAAAAAACTATATTAAATAATCCATGATATGTCAAATTCATCAATAAAATTCTTTTATGGCATTAGTTATGTCAAATTATATTTATTTTAATATTTTTAATATCATTTATTTGATTATTCCGCTAATGAAGGAATTACTACGTCATCATTGTGTCTTCATTTAACTTAGTTATTTATTTCCTAGAATTATATGTAAATTAACACGATTTAGGTAGAAATTTTATATTTATAGATAAATTTATAGTCAAACATATCCCATATATAACCCCATATTAAATATATTTCACTTGTTAAAAATAAGAGTGTGACAGAATTGACATTTCTTTCAATAAATCAACATAAAAGAGTTAAAGTACTCAAAGTGGATCAAATTTAACATAAAATAATATCAAGGAAGATTTTGATCTAAAAAATCCCATAATATGAAAATAGTAAATGTTTTAGGGTGATATTATAATATCAATTTAAATAATAATTACCTGATTAACCCTTAACTGTGGTAAAAACATTTAATAATGTTAATATTCATATTTTTTAAAAATTATGATGATATCATTACATAAAAAATATCACAGATATTAAAACAATGTATTCATATTTTTCAAAATTCAAAACACCAAAGTGGATAGAATTAATAAAAAATTAATCTCCTTAATGGATCGAGAAAACAATTTTTTAAAGTAAAACGTTCAGAATTTCACAAAGTTTTTATGCCCAATTTCAATTTGAATTTTAATTCAATGACCTAAATTGGATTAAATGTTAAAAGATGATTTAATTACACATTATGAGCATTCCAATATATAATTTATCACATTAATTAAATTGTATGAAAAATTAGTATTCAATTAAATTGTAATATTCTTCACTATTTATCAAAAATTGAATCTTATCAGAAAAATAATATAAATTCAACCAATGTAAATTTTGATATTTCAATTTCCATTTATAAGTTTTTTTGTCAAATAGAACTTATAAAAGTATCAAAAGAATATTTTTAAAATAGGTGCTCCATCAAAAGGTGGAAAAACCCCAATATTTTAAAAAATACTTGTTTTTTGTGTAAAATTTGATATGTTTCATATGTCTTGTCTTCAAAAAACCTAAAATAAAAATTAATAATTATATTAAATATATTTAATAAATATATTTAATTAATATAATCCAATAAGAGTGGTATTATTGTTTCTAAATCACACTTGTTCATATTAAAATAGTTTTTCAAAAACATTTCCTTTTATTCTAAAAGGGATTTTAATCTCATTTATAATAATTATTCAAAGAATTAAATATTATTAAGTAAAATATATTTTTCTATTTTAGTAAATACTACTACTTCCTTCAATTCAAGAGGCCATGTTATCATGGAGACATTTAAATAATAATATTTTTTTCCTTATTTAAGATTGATGTGGCATATCACGTACACTATCAAACATAGTATTACTTTTTGAAAAATTCGATGTGTTACATTCTCTCCCCTTTTAGAAATTTATTCCTTGAAATTTGGAAATTTGGATCAGTATCTATTGTTTTATTGTTCCAAATAGCACTGTTGAAATCCCACATCAATGAAAGGATTAATAAAAAATCTACTTTAAAGGAAATAAAGGGAAGTATGAAGGTCACATGTGATAACACATACATTGTTTTCATATAGAAAAACATGAAAATGGATGATAAATATAACTCTGAAAGAATTATATAGAGTTATATATAATATGATCACGGGAATGTTAATCACCAAAAAACCATGAATATGTGATGGTTCAAAAGACCATTGATGAAAATAAATATATAACTTTTTTTAATATCCTATTCATAGAGTTAAGGAATTTTTTTACTACCTCAACTCAGAACATAATGAAATAGACTTACATGATAAGAATAGTTTCATCCTTAAAACAGTTCCTTCTAAAAACTCTTATTTTTCTCTAAATTATGAGAACTCAAGAGGAATTTTTCATGCTTGAATCCCAGTAATCAAATTCTAGAGAATCTAATAATCCAAAAAAATATTAACTACCTATATTTGTTGTCTCTATAAATTATCGAAATCCAAAATGGTTAGGATATGATAAAATAAATCTGTAAAAAATAATAATCCCATGTATGATAAAAAATACTTTTAATCCCCAAAATTCAATAGTAATACCCAACATTAAATATAACCCATTCAACAAATAAATGTTTGTGAAATTACTTAAGATAATATAAACTATGTTTAAACCCCAAAATTGACAAGGATTTGATAACATAATATTCTATGAAATATTTTAACATTTTTCTCTAATAAACATCAATCACTCTTAATATATCATACCAAAAATGTATTTTCATAAATAACATTATCCCTAAGATATGCTAATTATTACCTTAATTAACCTAAATCATCTTAAGTACAAAATAACCTCATAACATATTCCAGAATATAATATAACATTTACTTATCAAATAAAATCTCATAGTATTTTATTTACCATGACCATATAGGGTTCCAAAAATAGAAAATCTCCCAAAATAATATTAATCATTTAATCAATAAATCATTTTCCAATCCCATGGTTATCTATTTGACAAAATATATGTTCCCAAAATCATTTAATCACTATATAATTATTATAAAATTCCCTAAAATAAGATAAAATCCTTAGGAATAATCTCAACATTTTTTAACCCCAATGTTCATGTCATACCTTTCATTTTGTATCCCAAAGTGTAATTAACCCATTATTACCAGAAAAATAAATGTCTCTAAAAATACTGTTAGTCACCTATAAATTCCATAACATAAATTGTAAACATGTATTTTCTAAGACATGTATCTTATGATCTACCTAAAAATTATAAAACCATGATGATATCCATAACTCTTATGAAAACATAAAAATCTCTAAATTGTTCTAAACCATAATTTGATAACTACTATAAGGACTCAACATTTAAAATAACTTATTTTGGTGTTTTTGAACAAGGATATAGATTAGAGGATCTTTTTAGTTTATAGTTTTATAGAATTTGGAGAAACTCTTACAAAGTAGGCTCATAATTTACAAGTGGATACTTATACCCGGTATCAATTTTTCTCCACCAAAGGAATGCCTAAAAAAACTAACTACTTTCCTAGTCACATCTTAAATTCCTTCATCATGACAGATTTGTTTTTCTTACCAATCATAAGACCTATTAAAAACTTTTTAAAACATGGGATAAGCACAAAAGCTTAGAAAGTTACATAAATAAAGTAAATCATTAGTCTAGTAAAAACATAAAATCCCATGAAAACCCATTTCATAAAAACCAATAGCAATCATAGAAAAATTATGTAGGCTCCTTAGGACATCAATACCATATAACTCCTATATTCACCCTTAAAAATGTTATAACCATACTGTCGACTTCTATCTCCAGAGTTCCCAATGCATTGGGTAGCAGTAATAGAGCTCACCCATTATATAAGCAATGTTATTTTCACCCATATATAATTAAAAATAATGGCTATTAACCCTTTATATAAGCTATATTGGGATCATTGGTGGGCTATATTAGGGCTCAACCCTTAATATAAGCTATACTGGGCTCACCTATAAATTTTCCAAGTGGCATTGTATAATATTAACAAATAAAATCTTAATATTTTCAGCAATACACTAATAAAATTTCATTTTAACTCATAAGTAAACATTTAAAGTTATTGAAATAATCAATCCATTTGTATAAACAAATTTAATACATTTAAAGATATTTTTTTCAATTAAAGTGTCCCATACAACATTGAATAATTTTAGAAAAATTCCAAAATTAACATTTCATGATATTCATGTTCATTTTAATAAATTATTAAAATATATTTTAAAATATTGTACATGAATGAGAATAATTTCGATGAATAAATCCATAAAACATTAAAAATGATGTTTTGGTTAAAGAGCTACTTACCTTGAGTCCTACTCGTCTTGTACAATCATTATATTCCAGAATATTAAACATAGGTTAATTATTTACAAGATTTATAAACTTTTTTTATTTATTATTAATTTTATATCACTTATTATCATGTTATAAATATTATTTATTTATTTATGTTCATGTCAGAATGTGGATGATACGCATTACTTGATTCCAAAATGAATTTGGTATGATGTAAATAGTAAAATTGGTTATAATTCCATCAAATATAAAGTAATATTCAGGAAATCATAATCACATTTATAAATAAATTATACTTTTCAATAAATCCTTTTATGTTTGGTTATGAAGATGAACAACGTTTTAATCATGGAGATGGTAGGTCATACATACGCATGAGCACCATTTCAATTTTTCAAATATCATTATGCAAAGAAGATAAGCATTATTTTATAATTATTTGATGATAATAATATAATTAATATCATATCAATAATTTATATATATATATATCATCCATGTGCTGTGGTGATCAAAAACGAATTGCATCTCTTCATTTAGGTAATATTCCACACGTACTAACAAACGGCTAATTATTTTCCCATTCGATGGAGTTGAAGATGGATTTAGGTGATGATATTAACATAATAAAATCTAAATATATTTATGACAATGGATTTAATATTTCAACAATTTTGGAGAATATTTTAAGTAAGTGGAAGAAGAAATAAAATATAAATAAACGATTAAAACAATACCACTTCTTCAGAGGATCTTACTTGAATATCAAATTAACACGTATAAGGAGAGTGTTATACCTAAAATAGGGCATCTAGACTGTGGGGAAGAATTATAGGAATTTTTTTGGAATGATCTGGGTTGAACCAGATGTTTTTTGATGTGTGAATAATATAGAATATTGGGTTCCCTTTTATATGAGAGGGGAGGGGCACTCTTTGAATTATTTAATCTACTAATTCAAAATAAATAAATTTTCAATTCAAAATGGTTATAAAAAGATTAATTTAGAATGTATAATGATTTTGGGTCGAATCCCCTACATCTGATTAAAATAACATAAGTTTCAATTATTTTTTAATCCGTATCCTTTTTCGCCCTTACGAATCCTTACATAGATATCATGTAATTTACACTTTGAGGGTTAATATAATTACTATAAAATCCATAAAGACCACTAAATGAGCCATTTTTACATTTAATGACTTATCAGAATAATTTTCCCAAAATATTTATTTTTATAAATTTTATATCATTTATTAAAATATTATTTAATTTAAATATCAACAATATCAGTTTTGAAAAAATTCACCATTTGACTTTTTAAAAATATCATAACAACTTGATAACTTTGTAAAAAATTTATTAAATATTCCATTATATGTAAAATTCACCCTAAAAATTATTTTATGGAATTAATTATATAAAATAATAATAATTTTAATATTTTTAATATCATTTATCAGATTCTTCGACTAATTGAGCAATTACTACATCATCATTGTGTCACCATTAAATTAAATTATTAATTTATTAAAAATTATAAATTAATTACCATGATTTCGGTAAATATTTTATATTTCTAATGACTATTTACAGAATAACATATCCCTTATATAACATAATATTGAAAATATTTTACTTATCAGAAAAAAAGAGTGAAAAACTTTTATTTTCATTGAATAAAATTCTATAAAAGGGTTAAAGATCTCCAATTGGAAACAAAATATTTCAAAGGAATATTTTACATGAAAATGACTCATCCCATAAAAATAGGATAAGTTTTAGCATAATTTTATAATATTAGTTTAACCTTTAATTACCCAATTTACCCTTAACTGAGGTAAAAATAGAAATAGCTAACATTGCTATTCATATTTTTCAAAAATTAAGTTGATATGATTAGATAATAAATAGAATAGTTATCAAAATAGTTTATTTCCATTTTTAATAATTAAAAACACATAATTGGCTAAAATTAATTTAAAATTAATCTTGTAGATGGGTCTAGAAAATGGGTTTTTTAATAAAATAATGTTCAAAAGTTCACAAATTTATTATATCCAATTTCAATGTGAAATTGATCTGAATTCCATAAATTGTATTAACTAAGAAAAACATGATTTAACAGCACTTTAAAATCATTCAAATATATAATCTATCACAATAAATAAATTTTATGTAAAAGTATTTTTCAATTAAAATGCATAATTTTTTCACTATTCAAAAAAAATGAATCTTATCAGAAAAGTAAAAAAAATCCATGCAAATTCTGATAATTTTATTAAAAAAAGTTTTCTATTTAAAATATAACTTACAATGATTTCAGGAAAATATATTTAAAATAAGTGTTCCATCAAAAGGCGGTAAAACTAACTTTTAAAAAAACTTATTTTATGTGTAAAATTGGACTTATTCATATATCATTCCATGAAAATAGATAAAATTAATTTTAAAAATTATTTTCAATATTTTAAATATATATTTCATTAATATATTTAAAAAATAGTGTTTTTATTATTTATAAAACACAGTTGTGAACTTTTAAATAGTTTTTCTTAAAAAATGTTATCTTTTATTTTAAAATGATTTTAGAGTCATTTATAATTATTTATTTGATGAATTAATTAAAGATGAGTAAACTATATTTTTGAAATTTATTTAATACTATTAATTCATTCCATTCTAGTAGCTACACTATAATAGTAATATTTATATAATAATATTCAATTTTTTCTTTAACATCGGTGTGTTGTATCATGTACAATATCGAACATAGTATTTCTTTTCTAAAAACACAGGTTTTTACAGTTTATCATCTCTCATGATAATTTGTTCAATTTTGATTGTTTCATTAAAAAAACTAAGTGTATTGAAGAAATAACATACATGGGATGGATCGATTTCAAGGTATTGTACTTAGAAATACAATTTCTTCATGATCAATGAGTGGTTATGGAAAGACTAATATTAAGTCTAAGTCAAAAGAAAGAGTAAAATATTATAGTGTATGAAGTAACCATTAAAATATTGGCAATTTATGTTGTGGAATACTTGAATAATATAAATAGTAAGATTGATAATTTCATTGATATACATAAGATAATACATAAAATGGAATTAGTCACCCAAACATCCTCACCATATGAGGACATAGTATCAAGTGATGTCAAGACAGAGTAAAATTATCCAAGTCTTATTACTTTGGAGGAAGGAACAATAATATGAGGTCCACTGACCATGCTCTAAAATGAAATATAGATAAAGGTAAAAATTAAATTGTATAATTTCAATCTTTTAATAAATATTGAGGGAAACATGGTGGAACATTCTTATAGGGAATGATAGTTTTATAAAAGTTTAGAGAGAAATTACACCATTATTGTGATTGAAATGGAATGAAAAAGCTAATAAAATACAATGCATTAACTGTAATGAGACGAGAGACTGAATTTAACCTATAAAATGAAAAGGTAGAAGAGACAATCTTATGTGATCATAATAGATGAGGATGAATTCACTAATGATGTGGTGGAAGGTATATTAATCATATCCTCAAATTTAGTTAATGTTTTATTTGATTCTGTATCTTTACACTCCTTTAAATCTTCTATGTTTTCAAGGAAAATTAGATATTTTACTATCACATTAATAAGAGATTTATCAGTTAATAATCCTAATGGAATTATCACCGTAATAAGGAGGTGTTAGTTGGTTCCCATTATGACACATAAATGATACCTATTTTCTGATATCATTATTAAACCCGTGGTTAATTTTCATATAATTCTTGTTATGGAGTGACATTCATAATATGGTGAAAATTTTTTTTGAAAAGAGAAGGATTTTATGATTCCCAATGAATATGTGGAATTTTTATCTATATAGATGATACTTAATAATTTGATTCATGTCTAGATTCACCCCTAGAATATGTTCTTAATTATATTATTGGTGAAGTAGAGCATACAGAATCTATAGATGGAAACATTATTCTTAAAATTGAGGATGTTCATATTTTTCTGAAATATATTTTTTTATTTCATGAGGAATTACCTGTACATATAATTCAGTGTGAAGATGATTTTTCTATTTATTTAATCCATAAATCAAGATTAATAGTAAAGAATCCCTATAAAATATCCACTAATGAATTAGTTGATTTAAATAAATAGTTAGTGGGGTTGTTTGGTAAGGGATTCATACACCAAATTATTTCATATTAGGGATACCCAATTATTTTTCTTTATAAGAAATATAAATCTATGGGGATATTCATTGATTATAGGGAAATAAATTCTAGTGTGATAATTAAAAAATATCTTCCACCTCTTAATGATGACGTATGTGAAAAAATTCACAAAGATTGACATTTTTCAATGATTTACCTATATTCTAGGAATCACTATTTTAAGGTGCCGAAGGTAGAGATTCCAAATACAACATTTTTTGTGGTATGGACATTAAGATTATATATTAATTCCATTTGGTTTGAAAAATTCACCCTCTATATTAATGGTTCTAATGAATAGATTATTCATGGAATATCTTGATAAATTTTTTGTAGAATTTTTTATTGATATCTATGTATACTCTAAGATACACAAGGACCATGAGAATCAATTGAAGATCATTGTTGAGACACTTAGAATAAAACATTTATATTATAAAATTTTAAATTGTGAAATAAGAAATTAAAATGTTTCTTTTATTGTCTATATTATCTCCATTAATGAAATATTAGTTAATCGTGAAATGATAAAGGTCTTACAATTTCCTACAAAAATTATTATAATCGATGTATGTAGATTCGTTTAATTGGAAGGTTTCTATAGAGATTTTTTAAACAAAATCCCCAATTAGATAACCCATTAACTAATATTACACAAAAATGGATTAAGTTTATATGGAAAATAAGAAATATAATTATTTTTTTATGAATTGATTGGATATTGGAGAATGATTTAATTTTGACTATGCCATCCAGAAAATATGGATTCCTAATATGTAGTGATACAACCAAAAAAATAGACATGGTAGTGTCTTAATACAAAAAATTTAATGGTATTTCCTTTTTATAAAATAATTTAATGATTCATGAACAAAACTATCGAACTCATGATATTGAGTTGGTGACTATAATATTTTCTTTGAAAACAGGGATACAATATATCTATAAAAAATATGTCATATACAAAAGAATCACAAGATATTAAAAAACATAATTTCACATAAATACATCAACATGAGGAAATAAATATTGATCAAGATACTCAAGGACTATGATTTGTTCATACACTTTCACTATATGAAGGAAAATATGATTACAGACTCCTTAACCCAAAAAGATCTTGTAGACCTTGAAGAAATAAGGTTTGAAAGAGAAGCTATGTTCAAGGATTTATTAAATATGGATATAAGAATAATTAATGAAACATTTACATAACTTATTTTTTAATTATTTCTAAACCATAACAATTGTAAAAGATTAATCTTTCTCAAAATAATGTTGTGAATTTCCGAAATATGATTAATGTTGTGAATTAAGGAAAATTGAAAGACTTATTTTGTAAAGATGGTGTTCAAAAATATGGAAAGAGACTATGGGTTCCATCTACACTTGATCTAAAATGATAATTTTTGTATGAATAACATATATTGAATTTCTATATACACCATGCTAGTATAAAGATATATAGATATTTTAAGGAACAATTTTTTGGGATAACATAAAATGACAAATTGCAAATTACATTTCTATTTTTCTTGATTTTCAACAAGTAAAGGCTGAAAGAAGATATCCTAAGTGAGTCTTGTTACCTCTAGCTATTCAGATATGAATATGTGATGAAATGAATATGTACTTTTGCACTCGATTACTAAAATATCCTATAAATATTGATGCAATAGGGGTTATTGTTGATCACCTTACCAAATATGTGTATTTCATCACCATAAGAGAATATTTACATCTTGATAGTCTTATATGAATCTATAATAATGAAATTTTAAGACATCATGACACACCTCTTCCAATTGTGTCTTTTCATGATTCAATATTTATACTAAAATTCTAAAAAATTAATTAGAAGGTCTTCAATAATAATCCATATTCGAGCACCAATCATCACCCTCAAAAAGATTGACAATTGAAAAGTACTATTAAAACATTAGAATACAAGTTGTTGTTATACAATTTTTAATTTAAAGGAATGTGGGATCAATATTTACTTTTTTTAGTTTTCCTATAACAATAGATTCAATTCATGTTCACAAATGGTGTCGTAAGAAGCATTATAAGGAAACATATTTCAGACTCAAATTTTTTGGTATGAAGTTGGTCAAGGGAATATTGTTGGCTGAGAACTTGTAAAGGAGGAAACATCCAGGTTTAAGGCTATTCAAACCCTTAAAAAGTGGAATAATGTAGAAAAATGAGTTATGTTTATAACCAATGAAAAAAAAATTTAACTTCAATTGGGAGATCAAATTTTCTTGAATGTATCACCGCATAAGGGTGTTATAAGGATCGATATGAAAGAAAAAATGAACCCCAGTAAAATCGTAATCTTTGAAATTTTGTAAAGGATTGGATCTATGGATTATTATTTTTTATAGAGATAAGTCTCTCTAAATTACATGATGTGTTGTATGTCTCTCTATTAAGGACCTACATCAAAAACTAAACTCATGTGCTCATCACTCATTAAATATAATTCAAACCTAATTTATTTTAATGTGAATGTCCTATCAATACTTTTTACATTATATAATTAGTATTCAATAATCAGAGGACTCGTATGGTAAACAAAATTTGGACAAATCATGTGATATAAGATAAAGAGTGGGAACCTGAAGAGATTATGATGAAGAACTATTCAAATATCTTCATGAAGTAAAATTATAGAAATTTTAAGGAAGAACTTTTTTTAGGTTTTAGAATGTATCACTCTGAGACTCTAGGATATATTTCCTTCTAATTAAACTTTTCCTCATTGATAGCTTCATAAATATGAAACCCTAATTATAAATGAGACGTAATAATGTATATCATTATAATATAGTTACTAATTTAAAGTATATGAATAAGATTAAATAGATTATTAAAATTATATATTTTACACATTAAAAAATTAATTTTATGGTTATAAATTGATTATAAATCAATATAAAAATCATTTAATATAAAAAAGAATTTTTTTATGAAAAAATTGATTTTTCCAAATAGTGTTTTGGTCAAGTAATAAGAACATATTTTAAAATTAATTTTTAACACTTTTATAAAATTTATTTGAAATAATGAACTTAATTATTGAAATTATAATATCAAATTGAAAATAGATTGAATTGTTTCTAATTTTCCAATAATATTATCTTTTTGTTGAATACTAAAAAATATTAGGTTTTATTGAAAATTGATTTATCATTTAAATTATTTTCAAAGTTAAATTATATTTTAAATTGGTTATAAAGTAAAATTATATAAATTATATTAAATTTTATCTAATTTAGGTATTTTTTATAAATATTATGTTCAATTTCAATTTAAAAACATTCCATACCTCTGTGAATTTTTCTTTGAAAAATTGTTTTTTCATCTAGTCTAGATGTTTTATTTTAAATTTAATTATTCCACTTTCAAGATGTGGATTTGGGAAAAGTAATTTAATATTTTCAATAAGAATAATTATTATTATATAATAATATCATCTAAATTTTGTACATAAGTAATTTAAAAATAGTAAAAATCAATCAACATATTTAAAGTAAAAGTTGATTTACCAAGGTTTAAACTAAAAATATAACGGTTAAAATGACATAAATAATTGTCTAGTTCCTATGGTGTGAGCATATTTAGACACTATAATCACTAATGGTTTATAATGTGAATTTTTTAGACTTGTATAATTTTAAATATTTGGGTATAAATAATTCCTTTATGGAATTAAAAATGTGTCTTATCCCCACACATATTAGAGGACACCCATTCTACTCACTTCATCCCACTCCTAAATCCATTTTGCTTAGAAAATACCAACTCAAATATCTTTCATAATTTTATAAAATAATCATATATTACATTTTTTAGTAAATCATCCAATTAAGGATTCAGTTATAAGGCTAAAGAGTCTCTCTGAAGAGGAGGAAAAAATATTAAACATGTATTTTATTTTATCTATTCCTCCACCTCTTTAAAATATACTTCAATTGTGATAATATACTATCAATAGTATATAATCAATACAAAGATTATATTATTTTAATGGAAAAAACTATATCAACATCCCCATCTATAAAATGGAAAATTAAATTTTCGATCGTCACGGGGAACTATTACCCCATAAAATAATGTAAATTATTTTCCATCACCACCTTTCAAGGATAGATATATTGATCGATTAAACATATATATAATATTTATGAAATTTTTATACTTATGAAATTATTATATCACATATATGTTCTTACCTATCTTTTAGTGGGGGTATGATGAAATTGCTCATGTGTACCACGATCTATCGCCTCATGAAGTGACGTAATATTTTTCATTTAAGATTTACATGGAAGGTAGTAAGGATAATGTTAATGAATAAAAATGATATTTATGAACTAAAATAATTCAATAAATATAATTTCATATATAACTTCTTACCTTCCAATTTATTGGAAAAAATAAATTTTAAAAAATTACTGAACCAAAAAATAAATGGAAAATAAATCAATTATTACCCAAAAAAGAATAATTATAACAAAGAATTTATAATAAATGTGTGATAAAAGACAAAGTTAAATCATAAATGGTATTATATATATGTTTATTGTTCTATAATATTTTTATAATAAACCAATATTTATTATAATGGAGGTTGTGACATGTAATATTGAATTCAGACCTAAAGTAAGGGAATCTTGTCTCAATTTTCCTTCTTTAAGACCTATGCCATGTTATGCAACTATTTTATTTTATGAGGTGTACATAAATATTTTTTACATTTAATATAATTTATTTATTTATTCTAATGATATTTTATGTTTGATTTAGTTTTATAATTTCATTGGTCTTAGGAATCAATGTCACCAAAGTGGTAATTATTTTATGGTACAATCTCATTATGTATCAGGATTGTTTATGTTTATTATTAAAATGATAAAATATTATGATACATATCTCAATAACCTCATGAACATTATTATAATATAATTATTTAATGGTAATACATGTTTTCTCTTCATCTTTATCTCTTAATGTACAATTGCATTCAAAATAATTTTTTTATTAAAAAAATAATCTTTATATCTCTCTTCAGTTGATAACATGATTTATTCAATATATATGTTTCCAAAAAATGATATAAAAAACTATTTTATCATTAACCATATTATATTTTAAATACATATTTACCAATTTTTGAATTTTGACATATTTTTTAATATTAATATTCTTTTCATTTTTAGAATGAGGTTATTCTATGATTTTTACCAAAGTCTGAAAGAAATTTTTCTTTTAACTTGTCTAACATGAATAGAATTTTTTGACATACTAAAAATTATTTTCCTATTGGATTACATTATAAGTTACAAATAACATTTAAAAATATATATGAAATATTATGTGGATATTCTTTTAAAAAAAGTGATTTTCAAGGAAATGATATTTCTCTCAAGAAAATATTTATGTGATCTTTTAAAATAATTTTTCATCTAAGATGACATACATTCATGTTACAAAATTTTTAATGAGGATTTTATCAAGTGGTAACACCCTTATTATTTCTTCAAATGTTTTATGATCATATTTAATTTGGACTTACTATTTTGATACCATTTCCCAAATCACTCTAAATTATTTATGATTATGCTTATTGATTGGGGAAACTATACCATTTCAGATACTAGTTTTTATAATAAAAATGGTTTTTATTATTTTTCACCCATCATGTGAGGAATTAATTCTACATAGTAAGTGAAATATGAATCATGTAATATCTCAGTGTTGTATCATTAACATTTATGAGACAAACTAGATTAGGTTTTTGAATGAGGCCCTACCCATTTGTGTAAGATGTCTTTCCATGTGGTCATGATGCTATGGTTATGATATCTGATATTATATATCCTCCCATTATGATATTATTCATTTATTACCCTATGATTATTTGATTAGTTATAATATCAATGGAAAATTTTCATGATCATGTGATTATTTATATGGCATTGTTTTATCATTATTTATTACTACCATATTATGATCAAGTAATTTATTAATTTGAAATTTTATTGGTTATTTACCTTTTTATATTGATTATGTTTTATTTATTAATATATTTAATTGTAATCATATCACTACTGAGAATTTAATTCACCCATTTCTTATATTTATTTCCCCGGGATTATAAGATATATATTAGGATTGATATGTCGGGTTATGATAGAGATAATAATAATGCACTTAAAGAAAACGAATTTCATATAGTCTGTGTTTCAATTAATAAAATGATATTAATGTATGAATATACTTACCAAGACTACTAATATATTCAATCCTTTTGGATGGTATTCCTTGTTTCTGTTACCAATGTAATAATGTAACCACCAATTATAGCCTAATAGGTTTGAGGTTTTAAATTCACATTCTTATTTTATTTTACATAAGAAAGAATTTTTTATCTTATGGTAGTGAATATAGGATTATAATGTTAGGAACATTAGAGTTTCAAATTATGGTATCTTATTTTACTATTGTAATTGGGTTGTAAATTACTATAAAAAGATAATTTAATTTCTTTATACTTTCAATAGTTAATTTTGGTTGTAATTAGGTTATGATTCCCCTAAAAAAATTATATTACATCAATATTTATATCTTTCAAAAAAGAGATGTATAGGTGTATACTAAGTATAGTTTGGAATTAACTTCTTAATAAAATCCTTGTGGGTATTCTTTAATTCCACCTCTAATAATATTCATTAACTATCATTAATAAATAATTTTGATAATTAATCAATGTGTTAAAATTTTTAATCTTCTTTTTTCACCTCCCTCTAGACCATGTGTCATATTCCTATCTGGTCTAAAAATATTTATCATAGGTGGCTTGTTTTGGTATTAACCCATTTCTTATATATTTTTTATTTCATAAATTTAATTTTTATAACATTTTCTTAGACCTCATTGTCTAAGGACAAGATATATAATAATAAAGTAATTATACAAAAGGATGGATAAATTTCTTAGAAACCACCTCACTTTAATGGAAATGACTATGGTTAATAGAAATCCTAAATAGAGACATACCTCTAAAATTTAATAAATAACACTAGAAGATGATGTAAAAATAGTACTAACTTCCAGAAGAAGAACCAGATACTTTTATAGGAAAAATTATTGTAAATATTTTTTTAAATTAAAAAGTTGTAAATATTTTAAATTATTTTATTAATAGATTTGATTTTAGCCATGTGTTTGCATGTAATATAGATTATGAGATCTAGAAGATTCTAAAATCCACTAACATTATCCCAAAAAAGTTTATTGCAGTCTTCCGTTGGGGGCACGGGAGGGAACCCTAGCGAGTCTCATCTCCTACGGTGACAACGGCGGTGGTCACGACGGATCCTCGACCATCTGTGGGGGAGGGATCCTTATCAAGGAATGCAGAGTCCCCGTTCGATACCTTCTCCAACCCTAAACATCTTCCACCATTTCCGAAAGCTATGATACATCCGAAGGTTCCGTAGCTCATCGATGGCTGTCCAAATCTCCAGATTTCGACCTCGGAGTTCACTGAATCCTTTGTGCTTCTGAAGTCCACCCTAATCGCAAGGTTCAAACACCGAAGGCCATTGGTCGATGCCTTTGATAGATTCATCTTCGCTGCTTGGGACCTCCAGGAGCGGGCAATGGTGGGATTGCTCGATAAGCATCATATTATGATCTGGTTTTCTTCAAAAGGGGACCTCATCTGCGCCTCGTCGAAGGCACCCCAGCATTGAAATGGAGATCAATTTTTCTTGTTCTGTTGGTCGTTTGATATCCACATGAACCGAGACTCGTCGTCCGAAGCCATTTGGGTTAGTTTCCCTAACCTTCTGTTGCCATTTCAAAACCCCTCGATTATCTGTATACTCGGAAATCTCCTTGGTTGGTACCTTTGTTCAGATAGCAGAATGGAATCAGTCTGTTACCTAGTTTTCCTAAGGATATATGTAGAGATGGATGCATCTAGGGTCCCATTTGACTACATTTGGATTACAATCAGATAAGAATACCGTTTCTGGTAGAGAGTTATCTATGAAGGATGGATGGATTCCTGTTTGTCGTGTAAGCGGTTAGGGCCCGCCGTTGAGTTCTGTCACCGGAGACCTTCAGCGTTGGAGATTAGGGACTTTGGCTTGCATTTGAGAGATGGTGGTATTAGGGATGGGCAAGACACCTCTCGGACGGCAGGCAGTGGTAAAGCTCCACTGGTTTGTGATCAGGTGCGACCAGTGGAGGAGGCGTGAACAGGGAGTGAGGCAGAGGGAAGAATTACAGCGGGTGTGGAGGAGGCACGTATGGGTAGTGAGGAAGAGGGAATATTTGCAGTAGGTGTGGAGGAGGTGCGAATGGGTAGTGAGGAAGAGGGAAGATTTGCAGTGGTTGTGGAGTCCCATGACGCGGTTGTGGAAGCTCAACAGGTCAATCCATTGGTGGTGGACGTGTTCAGTATGCAGAAAAGAGATTTGGCCAGTCCATCCTATCGGGGTACTAAAGATGGTGGGGGATATTACCATCTAGGAGTGATGCAGGTGGAAGACCATAGGAATGGAAGTAAAATAATTCTGGAGCAAACACCGGGTGAAGGGAAGTTGGACACCTCTGGTTTGGTGGCTGAGAGGGCATGGGTAGGCAGTGCGAAGATAAGAAAGGGGAGGCAGGGGTCTAAAATAAATGACTCTATTCTAGACAGAGTTAGGAAAGAAGGATAACCGAGTGCACTTACCTTGAGAAAAATATTTGAAGGCCTTTCAGAGGTGTTTTCTGAGCTTGTTATTGCAGGTGAGGGAGATGGAGCTGATGGGATGGATCTCAACGAGAGTATTCACCGACACTCTACGGATGAGGCTCCAAGCCCGAAGAGCACTAGGGGTCCCAGAAGAAGGAAGGGTACGAAAGATTAATCCCCACTACCTCCTCCTATTAAGACTCGCTCGATGAAGAATATGGACGACAAGAGAACTACGATAGAACCTTTGAGTCATTTGAGACCGAGGGAATGGGATTGTCAGCCCTTGGTCTTGATTTTAAGCTCTAAAGAAGAAGTGATTGAACAGGTTCTATTGCTAAATGCTACTGAGGAGGAGGCTTCCAAGATGATGGGGAGATCTCTTGAGGTTCCCCTTACTAAGGATCAATATTCCTAGATTGACAAACATGACTCAATTTTGGTAGGCAGATTCAATCATGGAAAGATCAGTGTTGAGGAATACATCCAGAAATGGGATCAACTTGTGTCATACTTTGACAAGCGGCTATTGGAAGAAGTATAATTAATCCTATCATCCTTACCGTGGAAGATTTTTAGAAAAATAGATATGGGTAATATTAAATTTTTTGTTAGTGACGTTCTTTAATCTTGTGGTTTTGGTTGGCTCGTGTGAGTGATTGGTTTGTGTATGCCATGGTTGCTTCGGGTTCCTTGTAGTTCAGTTTTTTCTTGTTGCCAGTACGCTTTTGGACTCCTCTGGATGAGGATTGGTGCACTAAGTCTTCATTGATGCAGGTCGCTTGGAATTGGATGCTTGAGAGGGTATGGCTTCTCCATCGGTTCCGTGCCCTTGCTTTTCTATGGGACTGCTTGTCGAGGGGTCCTGTGTTGGTGAAGATTCTTTGTTGGCACCCATGCTGGGTTGGGGTGGTCCAATTGTTTGTTTTGGTTATATGTGGTTTCTCACTTTCCCATTAAAAATTGTTTTTAATAATAAAAATTAATATTCAGTCTAGTACCAAACAAGTTTATTTGAACCAAACTCAGAATACATTGAGCATAGTGCTAGAATTTCAATATTGGTGGAGCTGAAACTCTCAATAAAATTTTCCATTGATCCATAAGACTTGTGAATTTAATAAATTTCGATGAAAATTTTTTAGAGAAGCTTGTACCTATTGAAATAATCCTAATATATCTTCCAAATAAATTTCATCCAAAGGGGGTCGCAATCAATGAATGTAATAATTTCAAAGTATACACATTAGATGAAATATTTAGATTAATACTTCACTACTAACTTGAGTTAAAAAATGTGGTGAAATAAGATACATCAAATAATAAAGTTATTACAATCATTTATCGTAAAAAAAATTCTCATAAATCTATAATTTGTGGCACAAGAAAGTAATGAATATTAAATTAAAAATATAAAAGGAATTTATAATTTGATGTGGATGGGAAAATTTCAAAAAACAACCATGTAAAGAAAAAAATAATGATTTAAAATAAAATAATATTTTTATATATGGGCATTATGTATCCTTTTATGAATATATGAACATGTTACATATCAAAATCAACTTTAAAAATATTAAATGAGAAGAAAGAGATAAAAAATACAATAATGATTTAAAAACTTATGATCATGGTGGATGAAGTTTCATTAGAGAATCTGATTCATGAAATGAATTTATAAGTGATAAAGATTCCTCCAATCTATATTTTATGTTGAAAAATATAAATAATGTTAATAACTATTATAATTTTAGTTATTATTCTGATAGTGATGGTTATAACTATGATGATATATATGAAAAAAATGGAAAAAATAAAAAATATTTTTTAAGACATACTGAATTATTTAAATATATAAAATAATAAAATAAGAGGCTTATTAAGTATATTAATAAATTAAATAAAGAGAATGACGATTCTGTGGAATAAAAAAAATTTGTTCTCAAGGTAAGTTTGTTAAATAATTTGATTCTGTTTAGATGGAAAATGGTAATCTTATAATGGAGGTTGTAAGATTAAAATAAAAATTATCTACATTTTTTCAGTGAAGTGAAAAATATTATAAGATGGTGTCCATGATGAAACAAAATATAGATTAAACTTTTTATGATTGTAATTCACATATTTTTAATGAACAAGAAATTAATTTTGATAAAAATTATCCAAAAAATGTTTATTTTGTTACATTATTTAAGTGTTGTATGAAAGAAAATTCTGAAGTAGAATAGTCTCTTATATATGAACAATCACTTGGTTATACCAATATTTTGGTTTCACTAGATTTATTTTATAGTGAACCTTATAATAATGGTTTTAAATCAAATTAACAAATCTATTTCTAACCGAGTTAGACTAAAAATAGTATCGTTATTGAAAATTTCATGTAAAAGATTTTTATAGAAAGAATTCATTAGATATATAAATAATGAAACATCTTACATATATATTGGTTGTTACCATCACATGATCGGTGACCTATTTAATTTACTCTCCTATACCAAATGTGATGGTGGCTCAATCCATTTTGGAGATAACTCTAATATAAAGGTTAAAGGATTTGGGGAAGCAGGTATTTCAAATGTTTTTTTAAAATATCTAATAAAAAATTTAAGTGTCTCATTGCTATAGAAACTATGTTTGTTATCTAGAATAAAATTCTTGGAATTTTTTATTTCCAAATGATAACAAATTAGAAAACAATGTAAATGTAATAGATTTATATAAGTTAATGTTTTGTAAGTATTTTTTTGCGATTCATTATTAAAATGTAATAAACACAAGAAAACTTTAAAATCTATCAATCGTGTTTCTAGTTATACACCGCCTGAATTATTGAATCCTAAATTATTTGTTATAATAAAAACTACTAGTTTTGGTAAAAACAAATATGTTATTATTATTTTCTAGGACTACAATAAGTTTACATCGATTTATTTTATGTCTCGTAAGATTAAAACCATTACAAGATTTATTTATTTTTTTAATCTGTTTTAATATATTTAAATTTGTTTAATTGTTTATATTATAAGTATTAATAAAGATTAATTTTATAATTTGAAATTTGAAAAAAAAAACAAAAATAATTATTCTTATAATTTGTATGCATATAGAAAAATACAACCAAACAGTGTAATAGAATAGAAAAATGGAACCATTCCTGATATGTCTTGAATTATGCATAATTAATATAGTTTAGAAACACTTTGGGGTTGAATATGTTAATACTACTTGGTAAATTTTAAAAAGAGATTATGTTATACTTTTTTTAGGTAAACCCTATATTAATTTAAAACCAAGGGTTATTTATTTTAATGTTATTGGTTGTGATGTTTTTATCCTGAATATGAAGGATAAATTATTTATGTTTGATTCCATATGTGTTTAAGGTATCTTTATGGGTTATTCTTATAATATTAATTCCTATAGAGTTCTTAATAAGAAAACCATGACTTTTGTTGAATCTATACATATAATGATTCATGAATCTTGTGATGTTCATAAATATTTTTGGAAAAATATTGAAGATTATTTTAGGGATTTTGAAATGTGTAAAGATAAATATCTGGATAGTTTATCAATTAATGGGGATAAAAATTATTATTTATATTATCTAAGATATTGTAGGATTCATAATGATCATCCCATTAAAAATTTTATTAGTAATGTTGGTTCTAGTATAAAAAAAGAATCTATAATTTAAAATTCATTACTTATTCTTATTTTGTTTCTAATTATGTTAATAATAATATTTTCAAAGAAAAATTGATTAAAATTGGATTACATGTGAGTGGATGAATAGTGTAAAAAGAGGATAATATGTGAAACTAAGAATAATACGGGTGGAGATACTTTGAATGATCTATTTAATAAGGAATAAGATGTAGCTTTGAATCAGAATAATCTTATAGGGAATAAGGATCAATTCAATATTTATATTCCATAAAAGAGAACTCATTTAAATCATGTGGCTACATCAGAGCCCTCTAGATTAAAGAATAATTTCATAGAAGTTGTTAGGTCTGTAGAGAATGATTACTTTTAGGATTTTTATTCTCTCTCTTTTGGAGGGGTCATCATTAAGCATAGGGTTGCTCATTTTTTCGACAACCAAGATGTTTTATAAGAGATGGTAATACTTTCCAAATTATCCTACATTTCCCATGTCTTAAACACAAAATTGGAGAATATGTTGAAATTTTTGGACTTAAATAGAAGGATTTTAGTAGCATTGTGATTCCATGATTTAAAAATGAAAATCATGGGAAGAGGTTATTTTCACATTATCTTTACAAATAATGTGTGAAAAGGCCTTGGGATTCGGTTATGTTCACGTGAATAATGGAATTCTTCTGATTAGAGAATGAGATCAAAACATTGATCTATTTAATGTAACAAATACTCATGCATATGTTTTATTCTCATCTATAACAACTACTATTTATACTTGCATCCTTATAATCTCTGATATACTGCATCATCAATTGGAAATAAAAATAGAATGGATAAACTAAACAAAATTCTGAGATTTTGGGTTTTTTTGAGTCTTAGTTGAGTTTGATATGGAAATAACATTGGTTTAGGAAGTTGTTCCCACAACTAGGGATTATAGAAACTATCTAGATATATTCTGTGAAATAAAGACAATGTTCTAAAAAGAGGGAAACTTAATTATCCACCTTTATGAGGAATGAAAAAGATCCGGTTTTTTTTCTTGTGCAGTGGCATGGTACATGGTGAATCTATATGAAAATGTCTATTGAAAAAAGTTAAAAGGAATGCCCTCATCTACGTATATTAACCCCACATGCCCACACAATGATGTAGTGGAAACTCCCAGGCTTCCCTTTGCATCAGATGGGACCATCCATCACCACAAGATTTTTTACCTAGTGATTAGAATGAATCATCAAAGAATGTGGGGGACATTGTCCTAGAAGAGGATCTTCATTCTCTCTCTATTGTTTTTTTGATTGAAGAGGAGGCCAAGGATTTTCCTTTTCTTCACATGTGTAATTATTTAGGGTTGAATATGACCCGTATTGTCCTAGAGGATACACTATAGGACTTTGAGGTTCATGGTGCCCTTCCCAAAATTTATATAAATGATGAAATACCTAGTTTTTGTCTTCCTCTATGTAATGACTCAATGGAGAACACACATAATAATCTCCAACGAAGGGAAATATTTTTAGAAACCTTTGTCTTGGAAGACTCTTGGATTGTGGATGAACCTATATACGGCTAGAGTGATGCTATAAGTAACCTAGCCAAACATTTTTATTTACATGATACTAATAAAGGTAGGAAGGTGCACCCAATGGTGAATCACAAGATATCTCATAATACATTTTAGGAATACCAAATTCTATAACCTGGGGACACATATTCATTAGAGAATGTCGATGCACAACAGAAGACTCGGGTACAAGATGTCCCTCTCTGTGGCTCCCAGGCTACTACAATCCCATATCTGGGGATTAATTACCCCAATAATACAATGAGTCTCTCACAATATTGGCTTTATGCACATGGTGTCAACCTAGAAGACACCCATGATGCTGAACCAGCTTCTCGGGATCTAGATTTTGTGAAAAACGCACAAGAGATCACACTAAATCATATTTAAGGACAAGAATTCCCTCTAATAATCCTTGAGGATGAAAACATGAATCATTAATATGAATTGGATGCTTCAATATGTCAAGTCCTCTATAGTAAGTGTACAAATAGAATCCAAGTTGATGATACTTCACTGGGGGTATAGCAGTCCCCCAATATGTTTATTCCTCTTAGTGGAAATTTATGGGTTGATTACACTAAGAATCCCTACCCTATTAATGATTCAGATAATGAGGGTAAAGTAACATGATAAAAAAATCATATGGGTATAATGAATAAAGGAAAAGGAAAGGTAAGGGAAAAAATTTCAAACAATGATCTACAGGGGAAGGACATAAAACTAAGTGTAGGGAAACCCTCTAATAATGAATATCCTCTTCTAGAATTACCATCCGCTTGGTAATTATCCCATGGTTTCATCCCTTATATAACTCATAGGGACATATAATCCCATGATGATTTTTTATTCTATTCCAAAGATGATGTTTTAAAATTTAATGGCAATTAAATGGAATTATCTTAGTTAATCTCTTATTACACACAATATCCATGAGAATGGTGCATAGAGTCTCTAGGTTCATAAGTATGATGATCTTAATCTTAAATATTTCCACAAAATTTATCATAATATTTCAGTCGTGGTTGACATGTAGAATTATCCCCTTTTGTGTCATTCATCTATACCACAAACTTTTATATTAAATTAGGGTATTTTGGAATTATTTTGGTTTGATCTCAAATCAAATGTTCTAGAATTAAATTTTATTGGGTGATTTCTAATATGTTATTAGGCCTATGGAAAAAACTTGATACCATTTCAGCTGTTTAGTAGCCAAGGAGTTTTCTTAATATGTTGATAAATATAGATTTTTGGAAGTACCCACAGTTGGAGACGATTTTACATGTGGGTGATACACTCTAAATGGAATGAAATCATGAAAATTGGATAGGTGTTTTTTCCATATTGATAATAGGAATTATTTGATCAATTTATTGGGTCTAATTCTTCCAAAAATTCATTTTGATTACAATTCTTTAATGATTTAAATCCTCTCTAGTTGAGTATGATCAACCCCTTCTTCCCTTAAAATTCAATAATTCCTACTTGGTTAGCCCTATATGTGGAGAGATTATCTAGGATGCTTGGATGATTGTGGCCCCTAGAATCCATCTTCATATTTTATCAACTAAATTGAAGAAAATAGGATGCTTAAGGAACAGACAAAAACCACATTCTCTAAGATTTATGAGGACATAAGGTCTTTTAAAAATCATCTGTCACACTATCAAAATATTAATAAAAATGAAAGTATGACCTCTCTGGATCAAATAAAATCCATCTATAAACATTATGACTTGACCAATCTAAAAGATAATTTGGAATGTCCCAATTAAATTTATGATGATTGAATACAGGGGACAGAAACATTGTGTTCTTTTACTACTTATATATAGAAAATAAGTCTAGGAACGGGGTCACTAACCTCAACATTGATGGATGCTTACTTACTTTACAAAATGATATTTCCAATTTTTGTTTGTATATTTAAAATACATGTACTCAAATAATGTAGATAAAAGTACTCACATGGTAATTTATAACATTACTCTCAGTATTGATGATCATAAAAACAAGAAATTAGTTGACGACCATATAGAGAAGAAGATCAAAAAAGTCCTTTTTTCTCTAAATATTGATAGTGTGGTGGGTGTGAATGAATTTACCAATAAGTTCTTCATGTTTAATTGGAATGTTGTGCATGGTGAAGTGACAAATCCAGTGAATTAGTTCTTCATACATTCTTCCATGCCATATGGATTTAATTTAATATTCATCGATCTAATACCAAAAAAGAAAAATGATGTGGATATCAAGTATTTCAGGCATGTTTCAATTGGAAACACCATTCCAAAAATCATCCGTATAATTATTTCTACATGCTTGGGTTTTATTTTTAGAGAAATCATAACCCTAAATTAAATTAAAATTTTCCCGATAAGTAATATTCATAATTTTATTTTACCTTACCATAAATTCATTAATGTTATGAGGAAAATTTTAAATATAAAAATATATCTATAAACATTGATATATTTAAGGCCTATAACACAACAAAATAGAGCATTATTCTCACAATTCTAAAGAGTATGGATTTTCCAACGTCTTTATCAACTTTATCCACACCAATATTAAGAGTTATAGGTTGTCCATCCGTGTAAATTGATATCCAAGGGCATTATTTTAGTGTTTCAAGGGTGTTAGGATAATGCATCCCTTCTCTAGCCTCCGTTTTCCCAGGATGAAGACTATTTGAGTTCATACCTATAAGATCTTTTCCAAGCTAGTTTATACATATAAATCAAGGTTGGGAGGGAGACTTATACTCTTTTTCACATGATGAATTCTAGTGATATGCTTATTTTTGAAAAATATGATAGGGGAACAACATCTTTTATCAAATCCATATTTGAAAACTATAAGTATAGGGTTGGCCAAGTCATTTGTTGGAATAAATTATTCTTGTTATTTCGGGATGGGGTGCCCATCAAAAATAGAAATAGAGTTTCTAGATATCTTAGGGTGAATAGATGTTCCCTTCCCATTACATACCTTAGACTTTCACTATTTTGGGGTAAAGTTAAAAGGTGGTATCTTGAAAATATAGATTCTATAATTATTACTCAACTAATGAAAAGAAAGGGGAGTGCCAGGTATTAAGAAAGAATAATTTTCCTTTTCAACTTTGTGATCACTACAATGTTTGCCTATGCTTTCTCTATATATAGATTTCTCAAGAGTCTCATCAAAGAGCTCAAAGGACTGATCATAATGTTTATATGGATTAAGTCCATTTATGAGAAAATTATGGTTTATGTGACCTTGAAAGAGTGTTTCAAGCCCTTTAACAATGGAGGATTTGGTCTTAGAGGAATGAATATTTTAAATTAATACCTACTCAATAAATTTACATGGAATCTCATTTCACGGAATAAAAGATAAATTGTGTTTTTTTTCAAATAGATTTACTCCAGAAATATATTCTAGATTCTCCTTCCACTTTTTCTCTTCTATTTGGAAAGCCATAAAATCATCTTATAATTAGATTAAACAATGATTAAAATAGATGGCATGTAGGCTGTCTGATATGAATTCTTGGAGTACACCTTGGTCGATCATGCCTATACATAAGGTTTTGGTTTTACCCTACATCATGAAGCATGTATCCATATATGATCTCTAGTGTAATGAAAATAATAATTATTAATTTATTACTTTCCGGATTTGGCTTGAAATTCATAGGTAGGATTTATTGACATGGACACCCTCATCTAGGAACCAAAATCCACTTGCCATCTTAGTACAAAATAATGGTATAATCACAAATGTTTTGGCCATAAACCTATACCTAAATGGATTTTGATCAGTAGGAAATATTGAATTCACCCATCAACCATGTTGTTTATATTGAGGATCCTGGAGTAGGAAGATTCATATGCATTTCCTATTAAAAAACAAGGTTGTAGATTGAATAATCCTATCATCCTTTTTTGGATGTTGAGGAAAATATTAAAAATATTTTTATTACATTCACTTTCACTAGAAGGTTACAAGATTAAATATATTATATTATTGGTTATGGGATACACATAGATAGCTTAGAGGGACTAATGGAATCCTTCACTGTTGTAGGTAGCAGTGAACAAGTCAAATGAATAGTTATTTTGTAATCATCTGCTAATATAGATCATGTTTGGAGTGAAAAATATGGAATGTAATTTGAGAACCCAAAAACTAATCTTAATTAATGAATAAGGGATATTCATAGGACTGTTAACAATACCTCAATGATCTAGATAGGCTTAATGTAAAACCATGTTTCTGATATTATTTTTTAAGAAACATTGGTGTTCCTGGAATAACAGGAAAACAACTGGTGATGAGGTCCATTAGTTGGATCTCTCCAATGCCCTCTTGGTTTATAGTTAATGTAGATATTACGAGTTTAGGTTCACCCAAACCTTTAGGTTGTGGTGGTATGTTCCATACTTATTGGTAAATTGTTAATGGAAAATTTTATCAAATTATTGGAAATGGATGTGCCATTGAAGATGAGTTATGGTCTAAGATTATGGTTATTAAACATGTTGTCCATTTTGTTTTAAATTTCCACTCAATGGAATCTGGTTTTTTTGTGGTAGTTCATATCTTGAATAACTTGTCTACGAATGTTACAAAGAGAATGTTGTCACCATATATTAAATTTATTCAGTTTATCAATAATCTTACTCTTAATTTGACACATGTATACAAGAAATCTATCCAAGTTGTTGACACTCTATCAAATAGAGCCATTTCGGAGGAAAGCTCAGGATTATCTGTTCTTGAACAAGACTTCTGCTCAAAATTGTTTGGGGAATATGTGTGTGGTGTCCTTCATACCAATATTTGTAAATATCTCTTATGATGTTGTGAATTTAATTTTATTTAATAATATTTATAAGGATTTGGTTCACCCGACAACTTGACTTTTTTTGTTGCAAATTGGGTTATTTCGATGAAAGGAGAGATTGATAAATTTGTTAAAAAAACTAATTTTTTAGTCGAAATAACTAAGTATAAGTATATAATTAAAACCAAATGGGTCCTTATAAACAACATTGATGAATCTAGAAAAAATAGAAAATAAAGTCAAACATGTTACTCGACGGTAATCTCAAAAGGAAGGCATATACTTTGAAAATTAATTTTCACTAATTTCCAAGATAGAGGATATTGGAATCTTGTTATATATTACTTATTTTATAGTATTTACATTTGATAAAATGAATATTAAAATTTAATCTTCATGGATTTATTTTTAAATATTCATATCCATATCAAACCCTAGGTTTTGAAATTAAAAAATTTCCAAATCATGTTTTTGAATTATATAAAGCATTGTATGATCTCAAAAAAGAAACTCATGCATGGTGAGAGGGGGTTTATTTTTCTCCTATTGAATATTTATATCAAAAATTGAAATGTATATCATTGTATTTTTATTAAATTTACTTATAATAATATTTTAATTAAGTGAATTTATGTTCAATCTATAGTATTTGGTTACTCTAGTGAATGTTTTGTAATGATTTTTGTACTTTACTTTTATCTGAGTTTGACATGATCTTAATCGAAATATTAAAAAAAATGGACATAAAATTTTTTAAAATGAATTATGATATCCTTATTTATAAATATTGTAATACTAAATAATTTGATAAAATATTTGGTATAGATTCTAGTTTGTCTATGAAAATTTTTATGAGTACTAGTTGTAAATTAGATACTAATATGTGGTAAATATATTGATATTAAATTTTATAGAGAAATTATAGGTAGCAATCTATATATAACTATATCTATAACTAATATCATGTTTAGTGTTTTCTTATGTACAAGGTCTCAAGCTGATCTTAAATATAATCATATCAATTTTGTGAAAAAAAATTTGATTTGTTTAAGGAATAGTTTACTATTGTTTTTATTAATGTAAATATAATTTTTTTATTTAATATCATTCTAAAAATCTAATTTAGGTGGTTGTAAAATTTATAAAAAATTAATATTAGTTAAGTGTAATTTTATTGGAAAAAAGATTAACTTCTTGGTCTTCAAATAAGAAATTATCTGTTAATATATCTACTATAGAAGTTGTGAAGTTGTGATCAATGTTTATATATTTAGAAAAAATTATTTGATTTCGGTATTCATATTGATAAATTACCTTTTTATTATGATAATAGATATGAAATATTTCTTAATAACCCATTACAATATTCTAGATCAAAGAATATTGATGCTCGATTTTTTTTAGAGATCATGTTAATAAGGGAGAAGTAGTTTTATAGTTTAAAACTACTAAAAATAAACATAAAAATATATTTTATATGAATTTAGACTTAAATTATATTAGAAATATTATATTTGATCTTGGAATGGATGAATCTCAATAGTTTTATATTATCAGGTGTTTATATGTCCTTTTAAAGTATCTATGTGTTAATATTTTCATATATACATGAAATCTATAAAATATTGAGTATATTATGAGATCACTATTTATTAATTTATATATATATATATTAAATATCAATTTTAAAACATCTCTTATATCCAAATTTATTATAATATAATTTTTTAGCTTTAATTTTCATAAAATTATATTAGGTAAAATATTTTTAATTATTATTTCTCAACAAACATTTAAAAACTCTTCTCATTTCATTTCATTATATATTTCAATAAGGGATAACTTTATTGTCTCACCATTATATATGAATTAAAAAATTAAATGTTTAAAAAATATTCAAAATTAGTAGTTGTCTTTATGTTATTACCATATAAAATACAATACATTTTTTATATTATTATTTTGAAACCTTCTCTTTTTTATAATTTCAAAATGGGGAAGAGTTTTTTTAAATTATAATTGGTTTTATAATTATATAATATGGGTATAATATTGAGTGTATCCTTGAAAAAATTTTATTTATAATTATTTTTTATTTATTTTCTTTTAATTTCATAATATGATGAATTTTTTATTGATTATAGTTATCTATATATTGATTATATTATATATTTTTATTTCTTTAAATGTCTCTATATGTTATTTTTTGATAGATCAAAACCTTTTATACAAGTTTTATATAGTGTTCCTTAGCTAAATAAGTCATTTTGGACATTAAAATATCATACAGAGAAATTTTCTATTTTTCCCATTTATCCTTTTTATCAAAACCCATGTAGAAATTTTGTTATCTAGGTAGTCATTTTAAAATTCATGTAGCTTATTTGTGAACCACATATTCATTTTTTTCTAGATTTAGTTCTCTTCTACATCCCAACAATATATTGGGCTATAGAATTCTAAAATGAGTTATTTTTTTTAAAAGTTAAGAAGATTATTTACATTTAATTAGAAGAAATTAAATCTTGAATCAAAATCTATCATGTTTTAAATTAGGTTAGAAGTCATTATTTCATTTTAGTCTAACTAGTATTCTTTCTCAGAAGAATTTCTATTTTTTCTTTTAATCATGAAATGAGATATAAATGTCCGATTGAGAAGATTATTAATTTTTGGAAGGCTATTAAAATTGTATAAATATAATTAAACTGGAATAAAATCAAACACTTCATTTAGATGGTCAATTTTAGGTTTCAAATTTGAAAATTCAATATGTTTACAATTTTTAGGAATTTAGATTTATGATTCTCTTACATAAATTCCAAACATAGATTCACTTATTTATATTTTCATATATAGATTTTCTTATGTGAATCAGCTAGGTTGAATCACCAAAGTAAATCCCTTATGTAGATTCAATTATGTTGATTCGCTTACTGAATCACCTACATTGATTCATCTACATAAATTAATTGCATTGATTCAATTATGTGAATCTAGAACATAATTTTTATTATGTTGAGAGTGAAAACATATATGTGGATTTTCCTGTATTTTTCTTTATAATTCTATATGTTAATCTAAAATATAAAAAATTTCTATGTTTTAAATATTGTTTCATATTATGATTTTAGTCATGTTTATTTCAAATATGTAAATTGTTCTAATGTCCTCATAAATTAATGTTAATTATGTATACCTTATATGAGATGATTTTCATTATTTGAAACAAGTTTTTATGAAGTTGAAATAGTGTTCTATTTTTATACATGAAACTTATATCTTGATACTCACAAATATTTTTTATTATTTTATGTTTTTATAATTTTTGATATTAATATTAGTTACTATTTAGTTCAATCAAATGTTTTTTAATATTTTTAATGTGGTGATAGTATTTCTTAAATTCTACCCATGTTTACTACTTGTTTTGAGGAAATGATTTTCATTTTTTTATTTAAAATACAATCTTATATTTTCGTAGGATATTTAATGAATTACTATTACAGAAGTATTTTGTACTATTTAATTGAATGATTTCAAATTGGTTTTACTTTGGTTTAATAATTTTTAATACTTGAAATGTGTTGAAAAGTTATTATTTATACTAACACTATAAAATTTAGGTTGTAATTGGTTTATTATTTTATTTAAAAAATTAGATATGTTTATAATGTATCTCTCATCATGTAGGGCGGTATAAGAGTAAATTTGGTCAAATTTAGATCAAACTGCTAAAAAAATTAGTAGTTTTTCTTTTATTTCACTTCTAATTTTCATTATTGACTATATTTGACAATTAATTTAGGTAGTTTTTATGTATCTTAAAAATTTTAATCTGGTTTATTCACCCACTCTAGTCCATTTTTGATCCTTATATCATACTTACCAGTAATCATCTAAGGAAAATATAATAATGTATGCATCACTCTATTGATCCATGTCATAGTTTCAGTACAACAACAAATAAGTGAGAAGATGAATAAGTTGTTCAAAAATAGTAATAGGGTGTTATTTTTTTGAATTTGAATTTTCAATACAAATTAAAATAATTTTTTCTATTGTATATTGGGTGATAAAATAAATAAATAAATCATAATTCTTGTAATAAGAATATGATGAGAAAGAGAAGTATGAGTGATTTTGGAGAGTCTCTAAATGATTTTCATGTATTTTTTATGATATTATTATAAAAAAGGTTCTATATTTTAAAAAGAGAGAAGAAAACAAACATGAGAAAATATAGTTTAATGAAGAAGAATGAGAACCATCACTATAATTACTTAATAGTTTTTTCTTATGTTAAAGGATTTATTATTTTTGAAAGAAAATAACTTTCATTTTTATAGTGTGTAAATAACTCAAGAAAAATCAAGAGACTTTTATAACTACTTCATTGATATTTTATTCTTGTTTTTACCAACATCCTGATACTAGTACGTCATATGGTCTTGGTAACATCTTGATAATGACCAAAGAGACTTTTGTTGTGAAAGTTGATATTTGTAAATCTATATTTCCATTTTTTGTATATTCATGGATGTATTGATAATGTAAATAATTAATTTATTAAATCTAATTGACTCTTTTTTCAAGAATAAATATATAAATGATATTATAATCAATGCTCCACCCCTCCAGCCTTAGTGATTAAACTAATCTTGTGGGTCTTTTCTAGTTGTTTCAAATACTGGTTCCCATTATTTTCCATCAATGTTTTGGAGTTTCTCTATGTATTTAGTTTTAATCATTCATTTTTTAAATATAATATATTATCTAAATTCAGTGAACAATAATGATATTATCATGTTTGATGGGTAGGGTCATCATATATAATACAACATTATTTTACCTAATATGTTTCCTTTCAAATACGAATTTTTTGTATTTAAAACTATGTGATTTATTCCTTATGATTATGGTGATGTCAAGATCTTAGAATACAAGAAGAATATTGAAAATGAGATAAATCATAAAGAAGTTATATTATCATCTATTTTAGAGAGTGAATATGAAAAAATTAATCGAATAAATAGTGAAAGAGACATATGAAAAAAAACATGATAACATATATTATGGAAAAACTAATTTTAATAATGTAAAGTTACATATTTAGTGGTTGAATTATAAAAACCTTAGGATGCATCTTGATGAAACTATAAATGGATTTTCAAAAATTGAAAAAGTGATTGTGAGAAAAATTAGAGGATTTGGTGATAGATTGTAAGATAAATAGTGTTTAAAAATATACTTATATCAAAACATATTGGTTTGATTCTAATGTCTCATTTTTGGAAGATTAATATCTATAAACAATTCATCTTGATGACTTACGAAATATACTAATTTTTTATAAGATGGGAAAAAATTCAATAAAAAGGTTAATGATGAAAATTAAATTTACTTTTAATGCTCAAATACTATAAAGTATAAGAAGAATGATGATATATTTATATGTTTATGTTCATATTTTGAATTAGATATGGATATGAAGTTTGATAAAATGATATATCTTATCTTTAGAATTTTTTGATTATAAAATGGAATGTTTAAGGGTTATCAAAAAAATGTTTCCAGTGTGGATCCACTACATCATATTATATAAAATTTTCAATATACAATGATAATAAATCCATTGTAGAAGGATAAGAAAGATAAAAATTAACATTAAAGAGTAATGAAATAAATAATAATAAGTTATATCTTTATTAGAAAGGGAAGAAAAAAATATTTCTCTAAATAAAAAAAGATAGACTTCATATTAAATTATGATGATATTAAAAACTATGATAAATGTGAGGGTATTGAATCTTTTAATGACATTTAGTAAAAGATTATCATTTTTAAATTAAAGAAATAATATTTCACAGGGGATGAATAATATAATTCTAGAATGGAATAAGAGTAAATTTCGATGGGGTTTTTAATGAATGGAAATTTGAAATAATGTATTTTAAAATTGTTAATGTTTAAAAAGAGATATCTATATTTGGTAGAAATATAACCATCCTTCTTATAATAATTTATCTATTCATACTGATGAAAAATCAAATTTTCTGAATTAATTTTTTGATTTAAGGAAATTGATAGAATATAAGAATATATTGAGATCCAAGATAGAATTAATCGGTAATGATAATGAGAAAGTGATTAATTTTTTTTTAAATAATGGTTAATGTAGGATGAAATGGATGTGAAGATTTTCATATTCAACATTAAAAATACTATGAAAGAAGTTGAAGGAAGCTAAAAAATATAATGATAATAGGATAGATTAAATGAATTATGAATAACATGTTTACCATCTTTGATATAATAAACTTGGTTTAAATGATTTTAAAAATAGATGTGTAGATCTTGAGAAGAAAAACCATGTCAACAAGTTAATGTTTGTGGATAAATAAAGTTATTCTTAGAAATATATAAATTTTTGGAACTTCAACTTGAAGTCAAAAAATGCTATAACTGGTGAATCTAAAAAGGAAAAAATTATTTATATATTAATGAAAAATATGATTAAATTCCATAATAATTTTATTTTTCCAAACATCCAAAATAGTGAAGACTCAAAGATGAAAAGAAGACATGTGTTAACAGTTATAAAACTATATGTATACAAAAAATTATTCTTTTATGGGTTTTTTGTATTATGGAGACTTAGAATATGGGAAGAAATTTTTGGTTCAATTATCAATAATATTATGATCCTATGAGTTTTAAAATATATATTTTGAGGAGTTTTCAACTCTCTCAACATAAGGATGTTTATAAATAGTTATATAATATCTTGATTGAAATATTAGAATATGTTTGATTATATTAATGAAGAATATCTATGATGTTATCAATATTTTTGGGTCATTTGTGATTGGGGAAGATCAAATAAAATCCAAAATAACTTTATTTATTGAATGAATAAAACACAATAATCATATGATTTTTCAATTATGTTACAAATTAACTGAATTTATTTTTCAATGCAATATATTTTTAGTGAATATCATGAATGATGGGTGTATTTTGACCAGACAACAGTGGAAAGAGGCAATTTGTTTTCGATTGATAATGAGGAAAATTATTACTATTTTATTATAAAAGAATAATATAATTTTTGGAAACAAAGTGTTTATAATCAATCAAAAAATAATATTAGTAATCTTACTATAGTATATAATTTTAGGATGTTAATATGTTTGAATTAGAAAGTAATTATAGGCATTCATCATACCAAAAGGGAAAATTAGTTTACTATTTACACAAGAAGGTGGATATTCAATCTATTGAATGACTAATGTTTATTTATTAAGATATTTTTGTGCATATGATGAATAATTAAATAAATTAAGATATTTTTTCAATTTAATTTATTGATAAATTTTCTCAAATTATAAGTAATTTTTTATGAGACACAAAATAGTGGCTTTGAGGATATTTATATGTTTTGAAATAAGTGTAGGGGAGGAGTTTGGTTTCCCTTTAAAGATGATTAAGATAGATAACGGTGTTGAACATACAGGATTAAGATTTCAATCTTATATAGAGAATAATTGAATTCACTATTGAATTAGTATATCATATACACCTAAAAATGTATTTTTTGAAAAAAATAAAATAATTTCAGTGGATATGTCTTGAACAGTTCATATAGAACATTAAATCTCTTATTATATTTTGAGACAATATATTGGTGAAATTATTCATATTCCAAATCATTTATTTTAAAGTAAACAACTAAAATATTTCCATATAAAATAATAATTGTAATTCTCTCTAGGTTTTAGGTATATTGGGTTGATTTGAATCCCTTTTTGGATCAATTTTAATAGAGAAAATATTGGGAAGTTTCTAGGGAATATTTTGATGGGATATTTTGTTGTCATTCTCAAAATAAAAGAGTATAAAATTGATAAAATTGAGTAATAGGGTAGGTTTTAGATATAATTTATGTGATGGTAATGGTTCTATAATACCCAAGAAATAAAACAAAAATAATATTCTATAAGTGATGGATATGAAGGAATTTTTTATAAGAGATTGAAGAAGTATAAAAAATTATTAATTTGTAGAATATGTGCATGATAGAAAATTGGATTCATCCATTTCAATTCACGAGTAAAAACCTCAAATATCTCATCCATGGTTGAGAAAGTAGGTTCTAGTACATAATATCATTGAATAACATAGAAAACATGTTAAAAATCTTTCATGACAACATCATATAGGTAACAATTTTCTCAAGACAAACCAAGAGATAGAAAATAACTTTTTAATGATTGATAGTTGGTTTGTACTGATCCAAGTTTTTTAAAAATATTATTAAATGTTTTTTAAACATAATTATGAAATAATTAGAGCCTAAAGATCATGAGGCCTGGTGTATTTGGAAGACTATAATCATAATACATAAAAAAGATACTAAACCACGATATCCTTATTTTATTATCCATAATTTACACCCAAATCCATTTGATCTCTTAAAACTAAAATAGAAAACCTGGGTATTACATAAAATGAATGCAAGAGCTAAAAATCCTAGTGAGGCAATAATCATGATAAGGATGCCTAAAACACGAGTCAAAGGTATAAAAAATATTATAAAATAGAAGGATATTGAGTAAACATGTGAAAGAATAACACAATGAACATGGTATCAAAATATCACAAAAACATAGGAAATGTTTTTATGACACATAAAAAGAAAAAAACATGAGTCAAGTTTATCTTTAAGAATGGGGTGGTTTAGAGAGAGAGATAGAGTATGTGACTTAATGAGAGAATGGTCATAACCTGAAGAACGAGGTGGTTTAGAGCAATTTCTTAACTTGAATCAAAATCTTCAAAATTGTTGTTTTTGAATATACATAATAAAATAATGTTAATTATATAATTTATTAGGAATATTTTCCACATTTATTATTATTTTTATTTCAATAATTAAAATGGTTTATTCAATTAATTAATAATTTTGGTTCATGTGATACATTTTGATGATATTCAACTCATTTTTACAAAATAACTTTAATAAGTTGAATAAGGTCACATATATTTTCATTTCATCATATATTGAATATTAATCTTGATATAATTATTATTTACATGCATAATAGATAATTAGAAAAAAAACCAAAAAATATTATTATGAAAAATTTATCATGTTTGATTCATGGATACTATAGGTCATACATACGCATGAGTAACATTTATATTTTCTAAAAATCATGACGGAAAGAAGATATGTATTATTTAATTTTTATATAATTACATTTATATCATGAATAAAATATTATTTCTTAAAATACACGTGTATATACCATCCATGTGATGTAGTAAAGAAAAACAAATCACATCGCTTTTTAGATGTGGTAATCCACACGTACGCACACAACTTTTTATCATATTTCAATGAATGGAAATGTAAGAAACATATGATGTGTTAATTTTTCAGAATGATAAATATATCATCAATTTAATATATATATATATATACTAAATTCATCGTTATAATCATTCATAAGAGGCAATTATGGAAAAGGAATTGCATCGGTTCGTGAGGTGCCAGTCTGCCGTACACCCAAATGATGGTTTTGTTTCTCATTTTATGAAAGAGGATATGGATGTAGGTTATGAAATCAATATAATAAAAAATAAATATATGATATATATTCATTGTATTATATTTTCATGGATTAATACTATTGGAATGACTTTTAATAAGAAATAAAATCAAATGCTCGGTTTAGAACAAAACCTCTTCTTTAGAAAACATCTTTATGTATACACCAAATGCCATCTTAGGAGGTTTTTATAATCAAAACTGGGCCAAAAGGTCATGTTAAGGGTAGTAGGTAAGTGATTTTTTTGTATTTTAGGAACAAAAATGCATTTTTTTTTTGAAGAGGAGAGGATAGTATGTTCCCTTTTATAAGTGAGAAGGTTTTTTATTTTTTAAAATAAACAAAAGTATTGAATAATAGATATTAACTCTCATTAAAAGTGCCAAATTTTTTTGATAAATTATGTATTTAAGGGGAGATAAGTTTTTTCACACCTCCAACATTAATAATAAATTCTTAATATATTTTATTTCTCTTACCTTTATGGTTACACACTATTACCATTTTAATTTTCACATTATTAACTATTTTTTACCTTGGAAATGTGTTCTTAAAGAGTAATAAAAAAATGATATTTTTTTATAATTTATATTAAATTAATATAAGTATGAAATATAATTTATCAAATAAAATTTCTACATGTTTGGAAAATTAATTTTAACACAAGCACATGAATCACACAAAAATCAAGTTTAACCTTAACTATGGTAATTAATTTATTCAATTTTTACTATTAATTATGAATATAAATTAAGTTGAAATTATTAAATAATATTAATTATTATGATTCAAAAAAACCAAATTAAATTCATAGAAGCGAACTAATTTATTTTAAAAATAAAACCAAAAACATATTGAAAAACAATTTTATAGAAACACATTTTGGAAGCATGAGATGATCATGCATTACCTATATGACTTGAAATAATAATTATATGAATTTAAATTCATATAAAGAGTTATAAAATAAATAAATTTAATTTAAATATATATATATAACTGTTTATTTTATTTAATTAAAATATATAAAAATTATGCACTTGAGAAATAGTTTTCAAAAAATCATGCTTTTAAGCATAAAAATAAACATATTATAGAATCCCAAAAATTTCTAGTTAATGAAAAAATAATTATACTATTATTAATAAAATGGTTCATATTTAACATTAATAAGATATCCAAAATATAATAGACCTTTCAAATTACTTTATTTAATGAAAATTGAAGGAATTATTTGAAAAATCGTTAATTTTTGCTATTCACTAATAAATAAATCATTTCTTATTAATAACAAAATTTTACCATATTTTACTTTTGATATTATAATTTAAATAATTAATTAAATTTTATCACATACATTTTAATAAATTTCTATAAATTAATTATAATATTTTCACACAAAAAGCATTAAAAATAATTTTTGAAGAAAATAAATTTTCATGAAGAATAGATTGAAATATTTTAAATGAGTGTGCTTATTCCATAATAATTTATAAATTAATTGAATTAAAAATTTATATATATTTCATAAATTATCCAATCCTATTCATTCATGACTTTTTAAATGTTTGGTAATGATGATCATATTTACATAATCATGGTTCATTTAGTCGCATTTTTCTGTGTCTTATACACTATCAAACATAGTTGTTTTTAAATCATTGATTGTGAAACTATTCTCGTCATTAATAAATTTTTTCCTCATAATTATAATTTTAATCTGATAATAAAATAATTTACATTTGAAAATTCCATTGTGGAAATCTCACATCTTAAAAATCATTACTAAAACATCCTCTTTAAAAGAGATAAAGGGATGTATGAATATGTCTGGAGTAACACTTACTATGATTACAAACAATATAAAATTAGTGGGAAGTGAAAATATGAACATAGGGGAAAATTAATGACCAAAATAATGGTGGAGGGCAATATAGAACATTGATCACAAGAAAGTGAGTGATAAGGATAAAGTTAACAACCCAAAAACCATAAACCATATAGTTGTGAAGAAGACCATTGATTTATAAAAAATTAAGTTAATAAGATAATTTTTTTTCAATATTCTTTTCCTATAGTTGAGGAATTATTTTACCATTTAATTTAAGAATATAAGTAAATATTCTTATTTAAAAATTAAAAATCTATCCTTAAATCAAATTTTTCCACAATATCACATTTTTTATCAAATGATGAGTATTAAAGAGAAAGTTTTATACATTAAGCACTAAAATCAACCAATATTGAATCAAATAAAATAAAAATAAATAATAATAAGAAATGATAATTATCTTTGAAAATTAACCAAAAAATGGTTAGAGGAAGGAAAGATAATTCAAAAAATGAATAAACCTTTATATAATGAAACACAACATTAGTATCTAAATCATAAACAATAACACACATTCTAAAGGCCTGGATCTTCATGTTTCAACACATTTCATGTTTCTGAAGACTAAGGTACTCAGAGGAGTCTTAGAGGAAGTCTGGAGGAGTTTGGATGTGAATTTCTTGAAACAGGTATAATTACACATCATGTAAGAATTAAACTACATGTAAGTCGGGTTCATGACATGTTAGTTTTTGAGGTTTAATAAATAAAAATGTATAATGTTTTTGGTGGATAATAAAACATAAGGACTAAATGACATCAATGGGGATTACAAGTCATTTAATTCCCCACTGTAGTGTTGTATTTATCATTTTCAATAACTCGAGTTATTCATGACATTATAGTTTCAACGGCTCTCCCTTTTATTCTAGGCGACCCCACATCCCCTATATGATTTATTGGGGATTAGTTCATTATGTATTGATTCCTATCTTTCCCAATTCAATCTCTAGTGTTATTTATTTGATCTATGGTATTTTCTATTATTGTACATGTAGTTTCTCTAGACTTGATTTGATTTCTACTATGTCTTCTCAAAGTGTTGGGGAATTTTCTTTCCCATGTTTCTAATGGAGATTCTCTTAGTTGTTATTGGTGTGGTTGTGTAACAGGGTCCTCAGATGGATGCAGTTATTGTAGGAGGAGTGATTGAAGATCTGTTGATTGGTATCTTCTCGTGTGAAAAATGTCTGCAGCCTTTTTAGGTAGGGGATTCATTACTACTCTATTTAATTACCTGAAAACACTTAGTTATCATATTTTAATCACTGTATTCTTAATGAAATTAACATAATTAATTACATGAAATAGATTATAGAATTGGTATCGATCACATGGATATTTTATTGTTTGTACCATGATAATGTTGGGCTTGTTGATTTTCTAGATACTATTGTATCTATGATGTACTTATTATTCTAGGAGTAGCATGTTTATTTTTTAAAGAACAAAAAGATGTAAATAATTTATAAATAATTGGATAAATGTTTAAAGTGAAATTTTTAATTAATCTAGTTGTTGTTGTAATTTTATTGTAATCAAATTGAAGTAAGTACACATGATTATGTTATTTGGTTAATGAATATGAAGCATTTGGATTCGGGATGATAAAATAATTAAAGGCAAGTCAAATTAATTTTTCGACTACTTTTTGATAGCATATTTCTTAGGTTTCCTATAATTAGAACATATGATAATTCATTGGTAAATCCAAGAGGTAATAAGAGATAGTTTTATGATAAAATATAATACCTTTTAGGGGTATAGTTTCTTTATTTATTGTAAAGGCCAAGCTCCATGTGTTTTAGAGTTGTAGGAGATCATTATGTGTAAAGGATGCATTCTTTTTTTAGGGATACGAGCCTAGTTTCTTATTTATTTCCTACTACTTGTGATGTAAGCCTATGATGTATCATTATAGAGGGTTGTTATGGTATATTGGGTGAGGAGTCCAGGATGTGAACTGATCCTGGGATAGAATATCCTAGAGGGTTATTGTGGTATGATGGGGGGAGACCCGTTGTTGTGGAAGAATTTGATTCCAAGACTGGTGACAACCATGGATTTTAAACTTTGGGGGTCTTTTCCTCAGTATCTAAATGGTAGGATGGATGTTTTATTACCCCTTTGTCCCAAATTTATTCTCTTACTAGTTATTTTAACTTGTATACCGGGTAGTTAGTTTCCACAGATATTTTTGTGGAGGGATGCAATGGATTGTGGTTATTTCACACAAATTTATTCTGGATATGTTTTCCAAAGTACTACAACAAGTATAACATGTATAGGTTGTGATGGATTTAATATTCTTAATTAGTCTCCCAGTTGTGATGTATTTATGTATAATACTCAACGTATAATACGCATTATATGATCTGTGGTATCTCCTATAAAATACCTAGTTATATTTAATAATGCGGATGTGTTGGTATGTTTCATGAGGTGCATGATGTGGTTATTCATCCAGGATTCTACAAGCTAACCTTTTTGAAGAGAGATTCTTGGGACGTGTGACTTTAGAGAAAAGATTAAAACTAGTGGGTAAGTGGTATATGTGTACTTAGGATATTCTTTACTATAACATAATCTTATATACGATACTTGGTGGGAGTATCCATGGTGAGGATATGAGCTTATAATAACTATTTAGGTGATGAGTTAGTCTCACTTTTTGTTCACTATGCATTAACATTCTTTCTCTAGCTTTTTCATGAGGGGTTATAGGGAAGATCCTACTGATTATACTCTTATAATCACCCAATGTTATATATACTGTTATTCAGGTTAGTTGGAGTTGGTTAGAGATTTGGTTGGTTACTACTATCTTGAGGTGTAGTAGGAGTAGTTTAGACTTCATGGTCGTTGTTATCTATACCTTTCATTCATTACATGTAGTTTTCCTTTATGTTGTATTGTTTCTGGCATGAAATTACATATATTCACTTTTTATTTTCCTTTTATTTTGAGCTTTTACTAGAATTTGGTCAGTTTCTATCTTATCAGTCTCTTTCACATGTGTTCTCTTACCAGGTAATGACTCCCATTTACATGTTTACCATACCGTTAGTGTTAGTCACCAATATAGGCCCTACTAGAGGTGGAACTCATGTGTCACCATCTCTATTCTCTCATTTTGGACCTAGGTGAGGTACCATTTTGGGGAGGGGTTCACGAAAGAGTTGTATCAGTGCTCTAGTTGAGGTATATGATGGATTTTGGAGTTAGGCATAGTTGAGGTTTCAGGTTATAGTAGGGTAACAATGTCAGCTATGATTAAAGAGCATTTTAAAAAAGATAGACAGGTTGAGACATGGGTATTTACGATCCCATTTGATTTGAAACACAAACCTTTAAGGTTCCGGCATATACTAAATAAAGTGATTTCAGTTGTAGGGTAGCGACCTAGGAACGGTTCATGCATCATTATTCATTGCGCCTATGTTTTAGTGGGTATACCTTGGGGTAGGTAAACCTAAAATGAATAAAAAAAAATTAATGCAATATTGTTCTTTATTCACTGTTTAGGATATCATAAAAGTTTTTTATTATGTAGGAATGGATCCAAGTCGATGTCCTCATTTGGTTCACATAAAATGTGTTCAATAGGTTTCTCCATTAGATCTCCATAGAGTGTGGTTTGATGATATTGACACTTAGAGGAGGAAACACTGAGTGTTTCAGCACCATAGTCTATAGAATTATGAGGGATCCATTTTAGATGTTGTCACGAAAGACTAGTTGGAGAAGGTTGAGTTGGTGGTCTGATCGATGTATGCTCAAAAGGAGCACTGGGTGTCATTGTAATGATGTTTTTTTGTGGGATGGTGTAGAATTTGTGGTTACTTTTCCTCATTGATCACAAGGAATCGACAGTCTTGTGGGAGGAGTTTTAAGACCATTTCAGCGATGAGTTTCTTTATTAGACCACAAAGTTGTCCTATGGAAATAATATTCTAAACCTTTGGTAGGGGGTCTCCAATGTGTTAGTGTTAAGGATCCATTCCAAGAACCCTTTTTGATATTATTTGGACCTTATTTATATGAGGAGGCTAGGGAGAGGCATTTTGAGGAGGCTTCACATCCAGATATATAGCACTGGGTCACCCAGTTTATGTGGAAGATGTATCTCTAAGTGCTTGTGAGAGAAGAGTTCATCAAGAGGATATTATTCATAAACATATTTCCATGATATGGGAGTTGTCTTTATTACTTATAATGCAGACATGTGGTCTGAGGTTTCCAATTTTTAGGATAAAAGAGATTCTAATAAGGTTAGGTTATGTATTAGCTCTCAATGTCTCACTTATCATGGGGTAAGTGGATCTTAGGACCATGTTAAAGGATCAAACACATTTTTTCCTTGTGGAGTATGGGTTCATCAGTGGAAATATTGCTCGTAGTTTCTGATAAGTCATCATGTGCATGTTGTTGCACTTCAGGTTCCTCTACTAAGACAGTTCTAGCTGAGGCAACAGTAGAAGGTTGCTCTAGTTTAGGACCAGAAGAGAGCAGTTGGGGTATGAAGATGATAGCTTTGGGATGTTCTCTTTCCTTATATGGTGTATTATGGCCATAGATATGGTCATTGGTATGGTTAAATAGGTTGTGGAATTGGTCTTGGTCAGCTTCATGCCATAGCAGTGCGAGTCCTAGGTGATCCAGATGTTGTTCGAGGTACCCTTTTCTTATTTTCTACTTAGTACAATGCCTTTTTGACCTAGGAGTGAATCACTATATCATATAACCTTCACTTTTCTATTCTTTGGGACTTGAGGTTGATATACTTCTAGTTCCATTGGCATTGAATACATTAGTTGGAGGCCGAGAAGACATGTTTTATGTATATAGATACTATGAGCTAGTGCTTGGGAAGCACCACTCTTAGAGATATTTATTATGTTAATGGATACAAACATATGACATCATCCTTAGTATGGATTGGTTGTATTCGGTGTAGGATATTGTGGATTTCTTTAGGATCTAGGTTGTGTTCATAGAAGATGAAGGAGATCCAACAATGTTTGTTGGCGAGTGAGACCCTCTGATGGGTTAGAGGATTGTTTTATCCTTATCATCCTTGATGGCTAGTCTGATGTATATTTCATCAAAGTTTCCGCAATCATCATTTCATAGGGTCATGAAAGAGTATGATGATGTCTTTCCAGATGAGGTTATAGTGTTAGCCCCTCAACAATACGTTGATTTCAAGATCAAACTACAGCATGGTGTGTCTCCAATATTGATGTCTCCATATAGTATGGCTTCTTCTGAGTTACAAGATATGTGTATATAGTTCTATGGTCTTTTGTGGTGGCGTTTTGTTCAATTGAGTGTGTCACCATGGGGTTCATCCATTTTGTTCATAAAGAAGTTTAATATTAGTTTGTGGTTATGTATTGATTTTCATCACTTGAAACAAGGGATAGTGAAGAACCGCTATCCCTTTCCAAGGATTAAAGATTTAGTTAATCAAATGAAGGGTGAAAGTTGGTTCTTAAAGATCATTTTATGGTCATAATATCATCATATATATGTGAAGGATGAGGATATCCTGAAGACTACATTATGTTATATTCATGGGTATTACGAGTTCATTGTGATATTTTTATGTGTTATGAATACTCCACCTGTGTTCATGCGGTTAAAGAATGTTGTGTTCCATGATTTCGTCAATAATTTCATTATGGTTTTCATCAATGAAATCATTTCCTACACTATATATGAGGAGGATTATTATGAGCATCTACATGCCATTTTTGGAGTTCTTCACAGTGATCATCTATTTGGGATTTTTCCAAATTGTGATTTTTTAAATCGAGATATCTATTTCATGCGGAATCTTGTATCGCAAAAGGGAGTAACTATGGAACTGTAAAAGTTATATGAATTTTTATTTTAGTAACCCCCTAATATAGTGGAATAGGTGTGCATTTTCATTAGTCTTTCTGTATATTATTGGCTGTTCATAGCCAATTTCTCTTTGGTTGTGACTCCTATGACAACATTTACTATAAAGTATCGTGAGATCTTACAGACAGCTTAGTGTCAGATATTTTTTAACTATATAATGAATTAGTTGGTCATCGTTTATGTTCCTTTTCTAAAAATATAAGGAGTTCACATTGAGGTTTATGAGATGCTTCACATCTCGGGTTGGGTTGTGTTTTGATGCAGCATAGATGGGTCATTTCATATGGGTCTTGGAAGTTACATCCCCACGAGTTTAACTATTCAACCCACAAACTCAATTTTTTAGTTGTAGCGGTTTCCCTGAAGTTGTATACACATTACCTAATCGGTGATCATTTTGTGTTCTTCACCAATATTAAGATCACGGGGTATGTTTTCTCCCAAAATAACTTGAACTTGCACCCGTGTTAGTGGATGGAGTTCTTATAAGATTACAACTTTGAGATTTTATATACACTTCAGAAATATAAATATTTAGCTAACGCACTAAGCCAGAAGTCACACAGTGATTCAATGCGTGAATCAAGAGATTCCAGGAGAGAGATGGAAGAACATTCAGAATTGCATCTAGACATGGGAGAAGTTGGGGGGTAGAGGTTGACTTTTTTAGATAATGGTGCAGTCATCTCTGATACAATATGTATAGGAATACTAGTTGTTATATATTTAGGATGTGGTTTGGAGAGTCCATATTTTGTGTGGTGAGACCCCTAATAGTGGGTCTGAGGATGAAAAATATCGAGGGTTGTTTCAGGGGAGGCTTCTCATTCTTTTGGAGTTACTTAGTTTGCCTTTGAAAGTAAATCATGTCATGAAAAACATGTACTATGCAGTGAGAGTTAAGTTTTGGTGTAAATGGTTGAATCATGTAGTTGTAGAGATTGTGTCTCAATGTTTGGTCTGGAAGAAGGTGAAGGTCGATCACCGTGTTCCCTGTGGGTTGATCTAGAATTTAGATGATTATTATTATAAGTGGGAGGACATATTGATGGAATTTATTACCAGTTTACCTTGATCATGGAGAGGATATTAAGCTATATGGGTGATAGTGGATACTTTGGGAAAATCAACCAACATTATAGAGATTAAACAGTTTCTCTTAGTGGAGGATTCTTCAAGGATGTAACTAGAGGAGGTGGTGTCACTCCATTTAGTCTTGCAGATGATCATTTCTAATCGAGGTCCTCATTTTACCTCTAGAGTATAAAATGGTCACCAAAACTCATTTGGTTCTCCACTATTCCTTCACACTACTTTTCATTTGCAGATAGATTATCAGATAAAGGGGACAATTCAGACTCTTAAAGACCGGATGCGCTCTTACATCTAGTATTTTGGAGGTTTTTTATAAGGAACAAACCCTTGGTATAGTTTTATTTACAAAAATAGTTTCCAATTCACCATCAGTATGGCACTGTTTTAATCCTTGTATGGATGACCCCTCAATTCTCCATTGTGTGGGATAGGGGTCAGAGAGTCTGAAATTCTCAGGTTGGAGCTGGTATAAAATATCACATAGATGGTTCAGGTGATCCACACAAGGATGAAAGTAGAACATGATCGTCCTAAATACTATGACGATCATTGGATAACACCTTTGGATATCTATGTTGGGGATCATATGTTCCTTAAAGTGACTCCCCATTATGGCCAGTGAATTTTTGGTCATGGGAGTATGCTTTCTCTTCATTTTGTTGGGCCTTTCAAGGTGTTATCTCTTATTGGAGTTGTGGAATATAAAATAACACTTTCCCCATAGATTAATGATATACATGATGTTTTTCATGTTTCATAGCTCCATAGTTATCTTCATGACGACTCTCACACAATCAATTGGGATGAGATCGAAGTTGATGATGATTCGACCTTGGAGGAGCGACCTGTATTGATCAAGGACTACTATGAGAAGGTGTTTTCATATCTATGTTATCCCAATAGTTCATTTCTTGTGGGGGATCGGTCTTATGGAAGAGAGTTCCTAATAATGTGAGTCATTTATAATAACTCATTACCCAGAGTTGTTTGTTGTTTATCTCTTATCTTATAACACTGTTCGTTTTGTGCTTGTGGACATTTTCTTGTTATTAGATGGATTCCTCTTGTTTCTTGTTGTGGCATACTCTCTTTTGAGAGTTTTCTTTCCCATGAGAGTTTCTAGGAGATATTTGTGGGTGTTGCATAGTTTTGTGATGTTCCATGGGAGAGGTGGTTGAGATACTAATGGGATGAGAACCTTGAGAGATATCTTGAATGGTGGCAGTTTGGATGACCCATTTTCTATTTCCTCTCTAGATAGGTTTTGGTTTCTCAAGGAAAATAATTTTGGAGTGGTATGTAATGTAAGGGCCCAGATCCACATGGATTGACCTTTTTCATGTTTTTGAAAACTGCGGTTCTCAAAAAAGGATCAGAGGATTTCTATAAGATTTCGGCAATGGAATGACTGAAATAAGAAGAATTACACATCGTGTAATAATTACACTTTATGTAATTATTAAATGTCGTTTAATTTTGGTTCATAATGTGTAGTTATTTAATAAAAAATATATGAAAAAGTGACATACTTTTCAATAGAAAATGAACCATGAGGAATACCCAATGTAAAGTTGGATTACACGCTGTGTAATTAACCATTAATGTATTTTATTAAGCGTTTTAAACTGCTCGAATTATTTATTACCCTACAGATAAAATGGATTTCCCTCTTATTCTAGGAAACCTATTGACCCCTTCTTCGACATTTTGATGATTCCTTCCTCAAGAATCAATTCCTAGCTTCCCTCCATCGATCTGTAGCAATCTGTCTTTGATTTAATGTACGTTCTACCCCCATTTTTTTTGTTTACCCTAGTTTGATCTTGTTTCCTCCTATGTCTTATCTGCATTCTATGGATTTTTCTTTTCCATGTTTCTAATGGGGTTTCTCTTTATTGTTTTTGGTGTGGTTTTGTCACAGTGTCCTCAGATGGATGAAGTTCTTGTATGAGTAGTGATTAGAGATATGTTGCATGGTATGTTCTCTTGAGAATAATGTAAACGGCCTCTTGAGGAATGGGATTCATTTCTTCTATATTTAATTATGTGAAATAAATGATTTGGTAAGTTTTATACCCTTGGATTATAATTAAATTATCCTAATTAGTTACTTTATCCAGGTTTAAGAATTATTATCAATCACATGGTGATGTTTTAGTTTGTACCCTGATAATGGGATACCTCTTGATTTTCTAAATTTTGTGGTATCTATGTTGTTATCATTATTCTTGTTGTAGAATTTGAATTTGGTAAATAAAATAAATCTAAAATTAAATGATAACTAATTGTTTAAAGGTTTAAAGAGGCATGTTTAATGAATCTGGTTTTTGTTGTAATTTTATGATAATCAAATTGATGCAATTACATATGTTTAACTTTTTCAGTTAATGAATCTGAAGCATGTTAATTCTAGTTGATAAATTAATTAAATACATGTTAAATTTATTTTTTCGTTAATTTTTAATATCTTTTGATATCTTTTTCTTAGATTTCCCGTAGTGGGATCCTAGGATAATGAATCGGTAAATTCATGATTGAATAAGAACTAGTTGTGTGAAAAAAAAACATAATTCTTTATAGGTCCAGAGCTTCCAAATTTCTTGTAAAGTCCTAGTACCTTGTTCTTTGTAAAAGTAAGATCTCATTTTATATAAATTCTAGATTCCTTATTTTAAGGCCAAGATCCCGATTTATTGTTGGTTTCCTACTGCTTGTGACATGATCTTTGTATTAAAGAGCATGGAGGGATGATGAGGTATATGGGGTGGGGAGGCCCAGATGTGATTTGATCCCAGGATGCCTAATCTGGGAGAGATGATGTCATATGACGGGCATGTATTCTCCGTTTTTGAGGAATTATTGGCTCATGGAGTGACAGGATGCATTGGGATATGCATGTGGGTGTCAGGGTGGACATTAGGGATGATGGAATTGATTAAATATTGGATTACCTATTTATATTAAAGTTAAATTATTGTTTTAATTTGTTTCTTGGTTATTTACCATGGATCTGATTAATCCTATTCTCTAAAGGGTGGAGACATATGGGGTATTCCATGTGCTTTTCTTCTTTATCTTCTCATGGTTAGATGATTTCACTCTCATATTTTGGGTGGTGAAGATTCGGTGTGTAGTTTGCCTACTCACCTTATCGATCCACCTATGCTTGGGTGAGGTTACTCCTTCTCTTTCTATATATATATGTGTGTTCTTGGTTGTATTCCATGTATGGAATAATATTATGTTTTCCTAGAGTACCAGGTAATGGGCACATTAATAATGTCAATAAATTAATAAATTTTTAACCTAGGGGGTTGGAGCATAATGGGATATAATGTTGAGTTTATAATTATAAGAGGTTGGTAACTCAGTTTGATTATGCATATAGGGAATGGATCTTTGTTGAAATGGTAATAAAATTTATTGGGGAAATTTTAATGGTTATTAATGTTAAAAATTTTAATTTATGGAAAGATCAAGTGATAAAAAAGGGATAACGTAATTTAATGTGGCTTTTAAAATGGTCATGTTATTATAGGATATCTAGTCTTATAAGTGGATATTGGGAGTCTGAAATACCATAAAAGAAGTTAAGTATGAGACTAGGTTATGACCATAGTGTGGTTGTGAGCTATATTATATTATTTACATTTTTTTTCTATACTGTACTTCACCCTGTCATTTAGGGAAACTGACACCTAGTGGATTCTGAACCCTAGGGTGTGTTTTCCCCAACATCCCAGTCAGAGGATGGATGTATGACTATCACTTTTATCCCCAGTCTCTTCTCCTAGTAGTTACTTGTGCTGGTACGCATGACGGATTTTTTCCCCATATATGTGTCCATTGGTATATAATGTCTTGTGGTTATTTCACTTAAATGTATTCTAGATTTAGTTTCCAAATGGATACTATATGTGTAATGTGTATTGGTTATGATGGATTTAGGATTCTTACTCGGTGTGTGGGATGTGATGTCTTGAGGTATAATACCTGATATATGATAAATGTTATCTGTGTTGTGGTGTCTCCTAGAAATACCTAGTTACTTTTGGTTATGGTAATGTGGTGGTATGTTGCATGAGGTGTATATTGTGGGGATTCAGCCAGGTGTCTTTGGAAAATCCTTTTAGAGAGAGATTATTGGGATGTGTGATGCTCAGTAAAACTAGAAAACCAGTGGGGAAGTGGTAGTGCGGTACCCTTAATATCATTTACTATAATATCTTCTTCTATGTGATACTTGGTTAGAGTTGTCATAGTGATGCTGGGAAATTAGTATACCTATTTTGGGGATGAGTTATTATCACTTATTTTTCATTTTGATATAGAATTATTTATTTACCTTTTTCAAGAGAGGATCCAAGGAGGATCCAACTGAGTGTACAATTATACACATCCTATGGTATATAAATTATTTTTTAGGTAAGTTACTGCATGTTGGAGATTAGGCTGGTTACTATGAGCTTTGGGTTTAGCAGGAGTTGGTTGGTGAATATATTATCTATCTATTTCTTATTTTTCATCTTAAAGGGTAACACCTCTCATCTGTGTGTTTATTATACCCTCAGTTCTAGTCACCAACAAGGGGCCCATTAGACGTAAGACTTCGGGGTCACTATCTCTCTTCTCCCATTGTCGGTCCAGAAGTGGCGCACTTTGTGGGGTGGGGGTCCTGACACCAAGTTCCCATCATAGATAATTTGAAAACTAAATAACCTTAAAATTTTTGAAAAGATTCCTAAAAAAGGTTGAAACCCAAATATTTGAATGATTTTATCACATATTCATCCAAGATAAATTAAACATTTATCTCAAAATAAAATCAATCACTCTTAATTTCTCATAATGAAATACTTATTCGCTAATAATATATGATAATAATTTATATAAATAACCTGAATCACCATAAACCCATAGTAATATAATACATGAATTCAAAAATTAACAAAACATAGATGTTTTAGGAATCTTATAACCAAAACACCAATGATGAAAATATATCTGTAAAATAATTATCAAATCTCAATTTGTAAAACCATTCACCTAAATGATTGGTACAATATAATTCCTTCCTTGTTCTAGGATTTATCCTTTAGAATATGAAATTGATTTTGATAATTATGAGGTCCCCACATTTATGAGAACAAACTATAAATAGATTTATAGGATGAAATTTATTTCTCTCCATTGAACTCGTTAGTTTTTGCTTCATAACCCTTTTTATTAGCATAAAAAAATTGTTCCTTTGAGATATTCTTCTGCATGTCCTCTTCCACATTACTGATATGAAGTAAATTTACCCTTAATCCCTCTAGGGCCTCCTAAACCTAATATCTAATAATACTCCAGCATTCCCTTCTTCAGTGAGTCTGAGATTTGTTTAATTTATAGGTTTTTAATCATATATCAAGATAACTAATTAGGAATAACCCTAATATATTTCACTTTATTCATCATCTAATTTGGTTTCTTAGAATCACTACATTGTCTATCACATTCAGTGTTAATATAATTTCTCACAGATCCATCCATTAACTAAAACAAAAAAATCATTATGTGATAAAATGTAACCATGAAAAAAACTATTATAGGATGCAGAAATCAAGAAACCTTCTTTTTAATCATTGACACCTTAGGATTATACTAGGTAATCCATGATCATCATCTATTAAAATGTTTTATGATGTGTTATAATTAATACTTTCATTAACTCAATAATATCCACTATGAGTGTCAAAATAGGTTCATAGTAATGGAACACTCAACATGAACTAGAATCATGGTTTTGAAATACTCAATGAACTCTTTTTGGAGTAATTAATCTTATATTAATTTGTGCTAAAATCATGTCAACTTGTAGTATCCGTACAAGGATGTGTTTCTAGAAAAACCCACATAGTCTCTTTCTTAATTAAACTTTAGGATATTATCATATACTTAAACTTATCCTAAGTGTTTTTATTAACATTATATAATCCAAATAAAAAAACTAGACCATTATTTGATGCTAACTATAGATACCCAAGCCTTTTACACATATCACTAAAGTATTTTAAAGATAAATATAAAATTAGTACAACACAATGATCTGGTGGCCTAGTGTATTTGGAGGACTAGGTTCATAATACATAAAAATAAAACTAAAACATGAAAACATTATTTTATTCTATATAATGAGATCCAAACTCGAGATACTAAAACTACATTGGATGACCAGAAGAATACATAAAAGAACGGGATGAACTAAAATCCAAATAAGATAATAATCATGACAAAGGAACATAACAGGTGAGTCAAAGGAATAACATGATTTTATAAAAGATAAAGAAAATGAGTAATTACATAGAATTATTACATAAATAATATGATATCATTAGATTATATAAATATTGGAAATGTGGAATCACAAGATAACATGACATAAACATGAGTTATTGCTAACTTCCTTGACTATATCACAGTGTGGGAAAAGTTCCCTAATTGATTAGGTTTACTCCCTCATCCAATACATAACATCTCATGAGAAAATAAAATAGTACCCAATATATAATAGTTCTATCTAGGTGAATCCTTTGTAACATATATGTGTTTATGTGTTACACAAAAGGAAATAAATCTTAATGTATAAATATTAAAATTACTCATGGAAAGAAATGGGTTTCATTTGAGAAAGTAACTTATGAAATGTATTAACCCATAAAAGGAAGGGAGAATAATCTAGGTATTTACTTGAGAGACATATGTACAGAATTTAGAATAATTCCAAAACATTATATATAGTGATATTGAGTGATTTAGAGAAAATATTTTCATAACCCAATGAATATGGTGGTTTAGAGAGAACCCTTACCTTGTGTTAGACTCATCACATATATATTTATCTCTATGAATAATAAAATTATGTCAATTATTTATTTTATTAAGAATTTTTTTCAAATTTATTATTCATTTTATTTTATTTATTTTCATATTATATTCACTTACTTATTCATTTTATTTCTTGTTATAAGATTAGAATATATTTAGCTCATATGTCCAAAGTCACTTTGGTATGTTTACCAAGGTCAATGAATTTATTATTTAATCATAAATAGAACAATAATAACTAATTAATTTTCATTTATATACATCAATTATAATTTTTAAACTGACCAAGAATGATGTTTATTAAAAATTAATTATATTACAATCATAGATATGGTAGGTCCTACGTATGCCTTATTAACATTTCCATTATTAAATGATCATGATGGACACAATGTAAGTGCTATTTTATCATTAAATAGTAATATTTATATCATAAAGATGATATTATTTCCCTAAAAAATATATATGTTAGTTATTGGGAATATAAAAATAATTCGGTGGTGGGTGCTATATTAAAATTTTATTTTAGTATTTAGTTCCTAGAACACTGAATGGGGATATTGTATATCAAATTTATAAATAGTTTATTTGATATTTGAGGAAAATATACCTGATATTAATATCATTCTTAAATGTGAATGATTATAATCAAAAAATACCCTTTTTATTTCCTTCATTGGGATATGAGGATCCAAGGATTGGATCCCTCTAGCGGTAATCCACACGTTCTATTAAGATCTCCAAGAAATTTCAACTTATCTCTGGGTGCTAGAGTGGTGAATTAATTATCTTGTGTTGTTTTTTTATTAAACTTCTTTTGATATTAAGGTAATGTCTCTTGTGTTACTCAATCTTGACAAGAAGTGATAAGGATGATTCAAGAGATAATTCGTTGTATACAACGATTCTACATTTTGTTTTCACACACTAAACAATAGACATAACTCTATATTTTTAGAGCTAGGGTTTAGGTTAAAATAATTATTTAATTTCATGTTATCCCTTAAAAATATTAAAAACCAAGACACATATTATTGTTGTTGTTTTTATTGTTGTGGTTGTTGTTATTTTATTATTATTATTATTATTATGTTGTGTTGTATGCCAACCAGTGAAATAATAAATATTATTTAAGAAGATTGTTAATGAATATTTTTCATCGAACATGGCCTTTGTCTATCCAGATTCCTCAATAATTTGTTGAGTACCTATATTATTTTTTAATTTATATATTTAATTTATTAATAAATATTTATGTTCAAAAATATATATATAAAATTATAAATTCTTCTTGAGAATAGTATTTATACATTTAATTAAATTTTAATATAATTTAATCAAGATCATTGGAACACATAGTGTTTAACTCTCTAGGATTATTTATCTATAGAATTAGGTTGGTATTCCTAAATTTTGAGATTAGTATCTAGCAATGGGTTAAGGTACCCAAGAGAAATATCTTAATATTACAATAGAGAAAACCACATATGAATTCTCACCGTGTAATATAATCTCTTTGCCACAATATCTCATCAAGTAGGTTTTACATCTGTGTCACCAACCTATATGCTTGATATATCATTATTTGACTATCTAAAAAAAGAATTTTCTTACACCAAGTCCATGGAATTTAAGGAAATTGTTCTATTCCAATCAAATGTTCAATATATCAAGTTCTATAAAGATGGAATTCAAAAATCCTCCCTTGAAAAATCCATTAATGACATGTCAATTATGACGATCCCAATGTACCGTACCTCACTGAGAACATATATCATTATGTTTTCTATAAGAAAATATTAGTAAAAAAGTCATGACATGAATTAAATATGATCATAAAGTATAAATACCATTTCCCAAGATCACGGATAAGAATATCAGATGACACCAAAACATATATACCTACTACTAGTGGGTATGTTCTCATAATCTCTAATATTGGATATTACCAAGCATAGACTTCCTAAGAAGATGCTTCATCTTCTTATGAGTACTCATACCTGATAGTCTATGTACTGTGTGTCCCATCCTAGTATGGTTCCCAATCAGAAATTTTTTTTTAACAAAATCATCATATAACTTCATGGTTCTCATCATGTTGGGGAACAACTATGACCTTACCAATGTGACATGTAATCAGGGAAATTATTACTTCAAATTAATGATGAAAAATGAACGATATCTAAAAATATGTTTTATTAATATTCAGTACATCAAATATACATGTAATCAAAGTAAAAACAATTAGTACTATGACACCAACTCCAAAAAACTCCCACTTGGACTAGAGCCAACTACCTATGAATTTTAGTCATATATACCTCACATGATAATCATGTTTATGTGGATAAAATTCATTTTTAAAGGGTTATTTAATATTGTATTATATGGAAGTATTTATCACTATAATATAAAAAATATTTTAGAAAAAATCCTCAATAGATAATACTACTAAATTATGTTCTTTGTTAACTAATGTGACTTTGGATTTTTTTCAAGAAAAATAATTGTTGAATTATCCTATTAGAATTTAATAAAATCCTAACTACAATTAACCATGTAATTATATAGGTTGAATTTTTAAATCTATTATGATTATTTTGATACCTCAAGAATCCACAATATACTCATACAATTCTATAGAATCTATGACAACATCCTTATTTGAACTCTTCTAGTCACTATCCTTAGTGACTAGAAAACCACACTATTATGGTTATCTAACATATCTTGTACTCTTATACAAAAATTTAATCTTAGTAATATTTTCTTATTCAATTGGGATTTCTGGAATCTATTCTTTTAGAACCCTATGTGTGCCTTGAGACTCAACTTCATCGAAGTCTATCTCGCTCCAACTATCTTTTTTCAATGTATTCTCTCTCCAAAGAAATATGGAGTGTCTTTCCACTATTACCTTTTATTTATTAGGGTTCATATAGGTTATATCCCATTATTTATTTAAGATATCGTATAAAGTTACACTTTAGAATTGGGGTCCATGTTTGTTAACTGAAGAGGCCTTACAATTTTTTTCCCAACCCCACACATGTATGTATGACAACTTGGGTTTCCTTCCATTCAATAAATGGTATTCTATAGCATAGTCCACTTTAGTGGAAAACATGGTTTAGTATTTTTACTACTATTTTTAATGAGTATCTGAAAAATGATAATTTAAGACTCACATACCTCATAATTGATGTCAGGTCCAAAAGGGGGCACATACCCTGAGAGGGTGAATGAGGGTATAGATATTCATTTATAAATTCTTCCCACCCAACTAGATATTGACCTCTTTATTATAAGGGTCAATTTGTTTGAACTTTAGTGTTAATTTTGATCTAATAATTTCCTTCTTTATTTTAAGATGATTCTTTGAATGTAATATAGGAAATCAAGAACATCAGCACACAGATTTTTTCTCGGTTCACCCAAACTGGGCTACATCCAAAGAGCATACAAAGACATGTGTTAATTGTACCAAAGACACTAAGGATCACTTAAAAGAATGATGGTTCAGGATAGATCTCTTCTATACCAAGGATCACTACCTTTACAATGTTTAGGGTTTTCTCCTTGAATTTAGAAGGTCACTCTTTATGTCTCTTTCTCTGGATCATTGCCGGTGGAAAGGATCATTGTCTTCCTCTTTCTTTACTCACTACTCTTTGAAGTGATTGACACACAATTTATGGATTGTAGGTATATTCATAATCCATAATGAATACATCATAAATTTTATATAGATTCAATATGGATGTTTCACTTTCATTCAATAGATTAATACCATATTACCATAGATGTATATGGAAATTCCTTCTGAACAACTTCTGCAATGTTCATTGTCGCCGCGATGCCCCTTTTTCATGAATATCAAATATCCTTCTATGAATCTCACCAAGACTTCACAAAGTACACATATTTCATGAATCTCAAATAGCCTTCTCAATGCCCCTTCCCTTCATGAATTTTACTTAGCCTTCATGAATTTCCTTAATTTTTCGATGCTAACAACATTTGACTGGATTTTATGACCCTCGCAAACTTCATCACATGAAACTTATTTTGTGATGCTAAGAATATTTTCTTTTATTTTACTACCTTCATGAACCTACTTTAATATCACCTTCATGAACCACCCTTTTCAAACCACCCTTCATGGACCAACTTCGTGATTCCATAGCCTTATAATTTTTGTTTTGTCTCACTACTTTTCTTAAGGTGTAAAGGCCTATTTATAAGAATTTCTATAGATTCTAGAACCCTCCAGCCATGCCATTACCATTTTTTGATGATCCTTATTTTCCGTCATGATTCTCAATTATTCATTATTCCCAACATAAATTTACCATTCATGATGCATCTCGTAATCAAAAATATCACAGCCAAACATTTCACAATGTCACGATGCTCCACTCATGATGCTCCTCACCATTATTGTTTGTGATGTTCGTTGTACTCGCAGAGATCACCATCATAATATTTGGGCCTTCACAAAACCACATTAATGAGACCCGTTTTTCACAAAATCCATGAATTTTACCTATTTTCAAAAGGCTTTAAAGGAAATACACTTTTCATGATGCATTCTAAACTCCAAATCTTGGACACCAAAAATTTGGAAAACGCAAGGAAACGACATCACCTTATGTAGGTAATTTTGTACACCACTTCCTTTGTATCCATTCCTCTATCTTGGATATTTTTAAATATGCTTAGTCAAAAATATCTCCAGATCTCTACAAAATTCCCTGGAAACCCGCTTTTTCAACAAACACAATCATCCAAAAAAATTACTACTATATTACATTGAAGGGTTTTTTCCCAACAATCTCCTCCTTTGGGTTTTTTGACAACAATTCATAATGATACCTCATTTATGGATTCTTCTATCCTCAATTACCATAAGATACTTCCAATTAAGATAGTAATCAAATATTTCCTCAACACATAATCTCATATAACATGATCCATGCTTATCATAAGAAATAAGACTATTATGGAAAGTTCCTCAATGAATCATTTCATTATAAAACCAAAAAATATCATTCATCACAAACTCTATATGAAGTGGTATATATCATTCGAAAGTTCACTTCAAGAATTCTCATATTTAAAAATCCCCCAATATCGCTTATCTACCTGTCATGTTTAACTCCCCCTATCCCAGTGCTCCACCAAACATTTTCTCCCCTATCTTTATTAATAAATGTTCTGCCATTTGATAGCCATAATTTCACCCCCTTTTTCAATGAACTTAAATTTCTATCCATTGTTTTCTAAAATATGGTAAAGAAAACATATCAAACCTTTTGGGAAAAAGCACATCATACCACCAAGAGAGGGAACCCCACATCCACACTTTCTAAAGTGTGAGGATTCGACTAAACTCCAAGATCAAGATAATGTCATTCAAAGGCTTCTTTAGGTAAGGCCTTTGTAAAAAATTCCAACAAACTATTTTTCTTTAGGAACATACTCATAAATCAAAATCCCTTTCTCTTTTTTCTCTTTGAAAAAATAACAATTCTTTCAATGTTCTTAGTCCATGAGTGATGGACTGGATTCCTACTGAGATTTATAGCATAAGAATTATCGCAGTGGAAACTGATCGAAGATTTCACTTCAACTCCAATATCATCGAAATGTTCTTTCATCCAAAATATATATGTGTATGATTTCGTAGAAAAAATATATATTTCTTCTACAGTGCTCAATGATATGCAATAATATTTCATTCTTAGCCAATAAAATACATAAACCACAAAGATAGAATGCACCAGCCGATGTTGATTTTCTATTATCTTCTGAACCATCCCAATCTGCATATGTATATCCCAGTAACTCTTACAGAGAAATTTCAGTGTATATCAAACTGAAATCCAATGATCCCGTGATATAATGAAGTATTCTTTTTTTGGAAAGAATGTCTATTTCCTTGATATTACATTTATACTATGCTACTTGGCATATGGAAAAAAAAATATCATGTCTTGTCGTTATCAAGTACAATAGACTATCAATTGTTTTCATGTATTATGTGTCATTAAATACATTTTCATTTTCATATCAAGATAGTTTCATCCATGTAGCTACCATATTAATCATATCCCCTGAATTATTCGTTCAAAATCTTCTGAAAACCTCCTAAGAATATTTATATTGAGAAATTAATGTGGCATGCATTCCTTGTGTCTTTAGAACCATCATGTATTATATGTGACTTATTATAGTCTAGAATAACATGCATGTGGTTCTTTATTAAACCCCTATAACTTCTTATTCAGATTAAAAACTATGCTATCATATTCATAAATGAGGAAACCATCTTGCTACATAGTGTAAACATCTTCTTACATAACTCTCTTAAAATATTCTGACTTTACAACCTTATGGAAAACCATAAAATTTATTTTCACTACTATGGCCTAGAATAATATGATTCTTTCTAGCCTTTGTGTAAGTGAAAACGAATAATCAACATCAAAACCCTCTATATGGGAGTACCCCTTACACACTAGTCATTCTTTGTGTCTAATTACCACACCATATTCATTAATTTTTATGCAAAAGTCACATTTAGTGTAGTTGACATTCTTATCTATTGGCTTAATAAATCCCCCATTTTTTATTACTCTCAATTTTTTAAGCTCATCATTTTACACTTTTACTCCCCCTGAGTCTCTTACAACTTCATCACTTTCACCAGACAATAATTCACTATGTCAATAAAGATTATGTTCAATATCTACTATAGTGAAATCATTGATTTCAACTACTTTTGTAGCCTCATATTGAAACATTTTTTAAATTCTCTCAAAACTTCTTGGTATCCCAAAAATAGTCCGTTGATAACATATTATTATGGAAAATACATATTAATGAAATAAATGTTCTTTTCTACTTCTCCACCAATTGTTCTTGTTAATGCTAGATAACATGAATTTTCATCCATTATATCCCATTAAGATCTTACATGAATTTAGGAGAATGAGTTCTCCCTCTATGATGTGAAACTCTTCTTGTTTGGGGCCCACTATTTAGACCCATAATCATTCTTCTTCTCCTACATAATCTATTCTCATGTGGAAGTTTTCTATGAACTATCAGCAAAACCTCTATACCTACTGAGTCAAAACTCAGTGTAGGAAACAAGAGGTAAAGTTAATAAAATAATTATTCTCTATTGTTATCTATTAATTACATCCATAAACCAGTAACTACTTCCAAGGACTTATTATATATTAATTCGTCATATCTTTTGACTGATTTTAATTATTTGAAATTCTAGAGATCATCACATCATTATTTGGAATCTTTTTATTCCACTTACCATTGGATTGTATCCCCCTAAAACATGAAACCCATTAATCATCAATTAATATAATTTATACACATAAGTAAAGGGTATCCAATGGAATGCTCATGAATATGATTCTTTTTTATCCTGATTGATCAATCTTTTGATATTCTCTTGTGAAGAACTATACTATTTTTATGCTTCTCCCAACTGCCAAGCCAACATCTTTGGTTCTGGACACATGACTAATCTTTCTTTAACCAAATGTTTAGTCTTATTTTGACATTTTTTTTGTATGAAATTTCATTTTCAAAATTTTGGATATAAACCCATTTGTAAAAATTTCCTTCTTGGATGCACCAATGATATGCCATTTCTCATGACTATTTCTTTGTGAATGAATCATTTCAATGGAAACCTTCTCTTTCTTCTTCCTTAATTCAATGGCTCTTTCTATTTCCTTCACCTCTCTTTATGATTTATAACATGTAATTTTTCAATGAATTATTTATTCATTTTTATATTCTAATTCATTCGAGTAAAATTACTCAGATGTGTTGGGAGTGAGTCTTTCACTAAATGTTCACTATTCTATCTTGGAACTGGTGTTGCTCCTCCCTTTTATTCCACGATTGTTCACATTCATTCAAATAATTATAATGCTAATTAAACCTACTATTTGATTAATACATCTTTCATTGAGTTTTTTTTGTGTCCCCTAAGACATTAAACCTCTTTTTTGACTTATCATTTGGACTTCCAATGTATGCTTTCTTTTTATACACCACCGTAGTTGAGGATCTCTTTTTTGAGTTCCTTTTACTTCCCTTATTTATTCTTACTGCAACGTCTTGTCGAATTCCCATGAATAGAAAATATAAATCAACTCTTATTAAAAATATACCTCATTTCCTAATTTCTTGATTGACATGTTGATACAACTTTTGTTTTTCTTCTAACATTGAGATCTCGGGATTCATGACACATACTCATGTTGTGTCCCATTCTTCCATAATAGTAGCATTCTATTGATACTTTCTTCTAAGATAATTTTCTTTCATATTTATCATGATGTTTTTTCTTATTATCAGATTTATAAATATTTTTATCATCACTACATGAAATATATTCTCAAGCCTCTAAACAAAAACATGATGTATGACCATAAATCCCATATAAATAGCACATTATATCATGTGATTCCATTAAAAACCTTTTTAGGTATATTTAAAATATCTATAGGATTTTTATATTTATGGAACTCTTCAAAAAAATTATCTTATCATTCAAGGAAAAGGGTTCATCATATCCAATAATATTATTTCTCAAAATATATGACCTTTGAGATGAGAAAATTTACTCTTATTACTCCTAAAAAATAGCATATTTTCATTTCATTTTTTTATCACCTACCTAAAGATAATCAAATAGTAAATGAAAACCTTCCTTTAATATAGGAATACCTCTAGCATTAGACTTATCTACTTATTTTATCACTAATTATAGCTCTTCTCGCAGTTTTTGAATCTTCATATCCCTTTATTCAAGTTGATCATAACGTTTTATCTTGAGATTCTTCCCACTACTATTCTTATCTTCCAATTCTTAGGTGAGCTTATCTACAATGTCATTTTCTGTTTTGTTTTAAATTTTCTTGAGGAACAGAATCAACGTAGCATGCATTCCCTAGTTGTAGCCATTGGTTGTTCGGAATTAGTTCAGATAGCTATGTAGTAAGATCAATATTTCTAGATTTTAGAATCTAGATTTATAATAATTTTAAATTCTTCCCATTTTCTTCATCATTTAGTTTTTCTATCATTTCATACTTCTTTTTTAGTTCTTCATTTTTGGAATCATTCTTCTCCCTCAGATCATTATCCACTTCTAGAAGACTTATATTTAAACCTTTTAACTTGTTGACTTAAACTTCCTAATCTTGGATCTTTATATATTTATATTTATTTCATCCATCCATTTTTTGAACCAATCTCATTATTTTGTGGAAAACATCCACTTCTGATCATATCACAATTTCTTCATCATCAGTATCAATATCACTTGGAATACCATGTTATTCACTCATTACATCAGCAACATTGAATGACTGAATAGTTTCACTCTCCAATTCATCCAGGTCATTCTTTAGTGTGTTTTTGGTTTCCTTAAATTGAATCATTCTCTTAATGTGGACACTTCCATAATGAGTAATTCCACCAGACTTCTTCTTCTTCTTTGATGTTATTCCATTTTACATGGAACATCAAGATAAGGGCATACTAAATGTTTAACTTCAAAAATCGACTAAACTAAGTCATAGAGAAAAAACATGATAAAAGAAACATATCCTATGATACCAATTTTTAGGTCCAAAAGGGAACTTGATAGCCTTATAGGGGGTGAATTAGTGTATTGATATTCTTTTCTAATGACTTACTACCCCACTAGATCTTGACCTTTTTATTATAAGGGTCGCTTTTTTCACTTCAATGTTAATTTTGATCTTATTGTTTACTTCTTTAACTAATAATGATTCTTTGAATGTAATATAGAAAAGAAAGTACACAGGTACATAGAATTTTACTTGGTTTACCCTAATTGGGATACATCCAAGGTGCATACAATGGAAATGTTATTATTACACTAAGGCCCACTTCCCATAATGGTGGTTCTAGATAGATCTCATATATACTCAGGCTCACTGCCTTTACAAGGTTTAGGTTCTAGTCACTACATACCAAGGGTCACTCCCAATGCCTCTTTATCTAGCTCACTACAAGTGGAACAGATCATTGTCTTCCTCTTCCTTCACTCACTGCTATTGGAATGGATTAACCCATTGTTTACAAACTTATAGGTCCTTTAATTATCTCTAATGAATATATCCCAAATTGTATGTAGATTCTCTGTTGAAGTTATAATTTCATCCAATAGATGAATACCAATTTACAAAAGATGTACTGGGAAATGACTTCTAAACAAATTTAGTGATGCTCAATGTCTTCTTCAAATTCCTCTTTCACAAAGCTCAAATTTCCCTTTGCAAAGCTCCACCCATTCATGAAGCTCACATAGCATTAGTGACGCATACCCCTTTTAGGAAGCTAAACTATCCTTTGCGAAGGTCATTTCATTCATGAAGCATACTTAGCCTTCATGAATTTCCTTAAATTCGTGATGTGTATAACATTAATTTGGATTTAATAGCCTTTTCACACTTCTTCACATGAAACTTATTTCACAATTCTCAGAACATTCAGTTGGCTTTCATAGCCTCTGCAAACTTCTTTTCATATCACCTTCACAAACCACCATTCGTGAACCACCCTTCATGAACCACCTTGGCGATTCCATATCCATAAGATTTTTTTTATGTCTCACTACTTTTATGAAGGGGGAAGAGGGATATTTATATGGGTTTCTACTAATTCTAGAACCTTCTAGATGCATCATCACCATTTCACAATCCTCTATCTTTTCCTCTGCAATGCTCCATTTTTCTCAATGCTCCATGAAAATTTTCGATTTGTGATGCTTTTCATAATCATAGAGATTTCCATAGAACTCATCATTCCACTTTGATGCACCACTCTTGATGCTCCTCACATTCACCGTTCATGATGCTTTTTGTACTCATGAAGCTCACTATCATAATCTTCACACCTTTCTAAAACCACCATCGGGAGTCCCATTCTTCACAAAATTCATGCATCGTCCATATTTTTATATCTCCCTCAAGGAAATCCACTTTTTACAATGCAATCCAAACTCCAAATTTTAGACCCTAAAAATTTTGCAAACATTGGGAAACATCATCACCTTGTGTACCCAATTTTCTGCAATTCTTCCTTGGCATCCATTCCTCTAACATGGATGATTTTCAACATGCCTAATCAAAAATCTATCTGGATCTCCACAAAATACCTTGGAAACATGATTTATCAACAAACACAATAAAACAAAAAATATATTTATGTTACCATGGGGGATTTTTTACCAACAATTGATCACACCAAGTCTAACAAAGTGAAGTTACTTATTCACTTACACTATTACACTTAGGTGTATAAGGAGGAGTTAGTTGATAGAGGATCCCAGACTCCCACAAGTAATTATTGAAGTCTTAATTTAAAACTCCCTATGATGGTTAGAGCATATTATATTAAAATTATTACCAATATGGTTCTTAAATTCAGTCTTGTACTCCTAGAATTTACAAAAGAATCTGACTTATACCTCATTAAGTAGACATATCCATATATAATAAAATAAGCCAAAAATGTTATGAAGTATGTCTACTCACCCCATTTCTCAAAATAAAATGGTCCAAAAACATCAACATAAACTAATTTAGTCATCTCATTGGCCCGCTATCCTTTTTTAATAAATGGGGCATTGGTTATTTTACCTTATATACATGCATGACATGGACCAAACGATGTTAGTTTACAAAAATATAAATATAAATCTTGTTATCACATGGTCAATCACTTTTAATTTACATGACCTAATTGGTGATGTCGTTGTATGGTGTGGTATGATTCATGTGAATCAGTTTCATTATCGATTTTTATTACTCATTTTTTGTAATCTAACACATAAATACCTTTATTTAAATTCACCTTACCATAATAAAGGAAATCGTTGTAAAATAGAAACATTAATTTCAAATATTGAAAATAAATTCATCTATATCATGTCCAGATATATATATATTGTTTTTTTGTAATGAAAGGAACTTAATAAAAACCCATTAAAACGAAGATCATTCTATTCAAAAATGTGTGACTGTAGTCCTTGATATCTACATCAATAATATTTTCTCTATTGGCTAGTCATAGATCTACCTCCCCTTGATCTGCTATTCTGAATCTACTTGGATATTATATTTGAATATATATATATATATATGGAAACCACAACCTATATATAATACCCAATTTGTATAGGTGGGTAATTTTCACTCTATAACTAATAAACATGAATCTTCCCCTTGTTTCTTTGGTTGGGTGTAATTTTTCTTCTAGTGGATCTTTATGCCACATTTGAATCAAAAAACATCTTGTTCCCCTAATTTCCTCTTTATCTTACTCTTATTAGAGGGGTGTTAATAATCTTTGGATTTAAATTTCTTTTCATCACCTTTCTTTTTTTCACTATAAAGACTAAGGTAGTTTTTTAAATCATCCCATTATTTACTTGGTGAAGAGTGTTAAAAGATCTAGATGATACTTTTCAAATTTGTTCATGTTAGAATTTACAAAACAAATCTAGAGAAATCATGAGGGGTTAATTCTATAATGATATCAATGTCCAGTTATTCGACGAGTTTAAACCCAACAAAATCTAGGAACTCAATATAGCAAATGGGTTTGAATACATGAGGACCAGTAGGGGAACACTCTCTAAGATTACTCTAAAAGAGAGGCATGGAAATATCAAACTGTTCATGTCTATACCTCTCTTCGCCCATGGGTTGTTAGACGAGTGGAACCCACTGGTTTTACCACTCGCTCTCTATGGGAACAGGCGTAGGATCGAGTCCCACCAGGCTCGAACATTGTTTGTATTATGAACAAGGCAATTCAAAGCCATTTCTTAGCTGGGGAATGTGGCACGCACTTGGGATGGTGGGGGCCCCCCTCTGGGAGTCAGTGTTAGCAACACACGTTTTGAACATGATCCTCAGCCCAGTTGTTGAAGACTTGGTAGTTTCATCCAAGAGACCCGAGATCAAATCCGGGTGGAGGCTTATTTCCGGGTACTGTAGTAGTACTGTAGCAATACTATAGCAGATACAGTCCGATACTATAGTGTGTACTGTAGCAGGCACTGTTCGTTACTGTCGCAGTCAGAACTATTCATCCATCTGGGCCTCTAGGCCACCGGTTCGGTCCTCGGGTCCTACAAGGCTTTTGGGCTATCCAAGGCCTTCGGGCTAGTTGATTCTCAAGGACTTAGGGCCACCGTAAGGACTTTTGGCCACCCCAAGGCCTTCAGTCCGCATGAATGCAGATGTACCAGTTAGACTACAAGGGACAAGGATTTAGAAGAGGATTCCTGGTATGTGCATTCACTAGAGAAAAGCTAACCGGAATTAGAAGAATGAGAGGGTATGGATTTTCCATTGGTACTGGGCCTTTTCATCTTTGCATAGGATAGCTGGCCGACCAACCCTACAAAGGTGGAGTGTTGATATCATGACACATTCTGGGGAGGAGCAGTTCCATGTTGTCTTGTCTTGGTTATTCCCTCTAAGACCTATCTTTCATGAAATTTTTTCTGAGCCTTCGGGCCTTGTAAGGGTTCCACCTCATCCCATGAAAGGTGCATTATAAAAAATAATAAAAAATAAATGCCTTCGGTCAATTCTGACCTATATCTCTCTTACTAAAGAACACATATGTTAATAAAGATTATATATGCATCCATGTTTTCATGATAATTCATGAGTTCAATATATATATATATATATAAAAGCATAAAATTTTAATTTTGATGGAATCACTCAAATATTTTTCATACAAAACGAACCCTTCATCACCCACCTCCTAAGCAGGTGGATTAAAAATTGAGGATTCTAGCACATAATATTTTTGTTCATGGAATAGCGCAGCCTAAAGGCATCTAAAACACTCCTGGAAGTCACTACCATTTTATAGGATGAAATTAAACAATATTGATGATATGTAAATTGTGGACAATGAGCATGAAATTTAATTCTATAATTAGATAGACTATTATATGTACATTTTCTTGATTTCAAATTGTGTCAGAAATAATAAATTATTTTATTTCATTAAGTATCCCACTATTTTATCAAGTCCTAGTAGACCTAACCATTAAACTTTGAATTTCTATATATTATGAAATTCTAGAGGAAGGTGTCCATATTTCCCTTCTTATAACCCCAACAAGGGATAATCAAGCTACATGAAGGTATTTGGGTCGTAAGGTATTTGCTAACAATGGGAATCCATCTCCTTGATACGTTGAGTGGACTCCCCTATCCTAAAATCCAGACTTATATTTCTTTAACACTTGCCTCCAAGATACATCAACTTTATCAAGGGATACTTATCTTGATTTAAGATAGCTAAGTGAACACATATCCTTCATAAGAACTACATGATACTAGAAAGTTCTCCAATGAGAGTTAGTCAAATACATAGTTCTAAGGATTTCATTCCTAATCAATTAATTGAAGTCCAAGTCTAACATCACCTTTAATTGAGATATTTTAATTTAATATGCATAAATTTTACCATTTTTAACCATTACATGATGTGTTAATATTATGTAGATGTTACCGAATTAATTAATTGTGATGGATAAAACATTTATGATTAATCTGTTTTCTTGAACCCCATCTATTCACATTAACTCATTTATTTATGTGATGATGGTATTACATTCAAAAAATAAATAACTTCATGGAGATAAATAAATAAATATATAAATCGCTTGATCATGATCTTATCTAATAGTTGATTTAATGAGAGAACATTAAATCAACCTTTAACCTAAGGGAAATAACAAATATTTTTAGCTTTTTCATGAGTTAGAACATTCCAACTATCCACCTATGTAACTTCTGGGTTGTAATAATTATGGTTTTATCTTGAACATCCTCCACATTCCTTAGGAAACTCAATTAATTAAGAGTATTTATAACTCTCACACATGTGAGGGGGAACCAAAGGATTTTTTAATGGGGGAATACAAAAATATAATTAGAAATTCAAGACCTAGATAATAATGAATATATGGTTGAATCATAGGCCATAAAATTTAATTTAACAATACATAATAAAAAACCCATGGAATAAATTAAATTAAATTATTTCCAACACATACATAGGTCTGGTTCTAGCTCATAAATAGTCATACATGCCACTAATATAAAAAAACAAATTTATAACATTTATTTATTTTTTTATTTATTTTTTTCATTATTATTAAGATAAATTCACTTTAATTAATTAATTAACTAGTTAATTAATTCCCTTTCATCTTAATGACCACCAGAATTCATTTTGAGATAACCATAATAAAAGAATTAATGAAATATAAATGAAAGAGAGAATTGTTATTGAATTATTATAATAAATTAATTGATAATTTAAAATTATTTAAGGACAATATTAAATTTCCCAACACATAATTTTTAAATAAAATTAATAAGGTGTAATGATCTTGGCATCCCACCTTTTAATACATAAAATTTCATTACCTTTTACAAATAGAGGATCTTTAAAGTCTAGTGTCTTGGAAATTAGGTACATAATACATGAAAACATATTAAAACATTATCATCACCATGAAAATATTCTTGAAATTTTCATCTTAAGTAAAATTAATATATCAAATAACCTAGAGACATACATCAAATGAAAGGGTGACCAAAAGGGCCAGTAATGAAAACAAGTGAAATAGTTTACATGTGAACTTGAGTGATATCAATAAGAACATGTAGAAAAATAGGCATATCATATTAATAATAACATGAAACATAACTTTAGAAAGTGGATAAAACATTTAATTTATACATTCATGAAAATATCCACAAGGTACAACCCCAAGGGGTCATACAAATTAACAAGAATATTTACCAAGGTATCGTAAAAGTTGTCATCACTATAGATTAAATTATTTACAAAATGCATTAGAGAACTTTCAAATAAAACCTTTAATATGTATTTATTTTCATGTGATCCACATATATCATAATCAAACATTTCATAAAATAACCCTAATTGAATAAAATAAATGGGTTTCATATCAAAATCATGACGTTTGAAAACGTGCTTAAAAACAAGATCATTATGTCATTTATAACCCATGGAAAAGGAATGTGGGTTTTATGTATGTTAATTCCATAATCAAATATATCATTTTTATTACATGATGAATACCCTTGAAAATTAAATAGTTTTGGGTATTAACATAAATAAAATAGTTGAATTTCTTGGAAAAAGAGAGATATTTTGAGACAATATTTCCACAGCATAATGGCTATATAACTTGGTTTTTGAAAACATTAAAAAAGAAGGTACAAGTTTATCCCACACATAAAAGAATAATTTTATAGTAAAGGGACATAATAAAATGTTAATAAGGACATGGTATGGAAAATTATAAGATATAACACATGAAATAGAACTTAAAATAAAAAATGGAAATTGCGGATTCCCTTATTGAAATTTGGAAGCCTAACGGCGTCACATAAAAATTTATAAAATCATTTTATGAGAGGAAAATGGGTATCTAATTATTTATACATAAAATAGATAGAAATAAGGATATATAATAACATTCCCCAACATAATAAAATAGAAACTAAAATACATAATCTAAATAAGTCTTGATTAAAAGAGGAGGGCGAAAGGTTCCCTTACCTTGAAGAGTAACTTCACAAACATGAAGTTTGGGACCTTCGAAGGATGAGGGAACCTTGGGAGGACTCCTTGGGTGGTAAAAAGCCCAGATCATTGTTTATGCGGAATTTTGAACGAATGGAAAGAAGGAATTGGTTGGTATTTATAGAAGAAGTGAGGGAATATTTTACTAATTTCCATGGGACACCTCATTAGTGGTATTTGAAAAACCATGGGTTTTCCCATGGTATTTTCCCACTGTATTTCCTACTTGGTACACCTCATAACATATATTATTTTAAAGAAGTTGAAAATAATTATTACATCACTAATGATGTCGTTAAACACACCGAAACTCAAAACTGTACTTTTACTATTTAATGAAAAAAAACATTTTATAAGAATATCATAAATTCATGCTAACCTAATATTGATGCTCTGAATTCAAAAATCAACTTCATTTTATGAAAATAATTTTATAATTATTAGATATTTTATTTTTAGATAAAAACACTATTTAATAAAAAAATATACTAATACATAACTAATAATTTCTGAAACAATTATTTACATATGCTGTTATATCACAATATCAATCAATATAGAAAAATAATATTTATACTTTTTTAATAGAGGTTACTATTCCATTAGTCACATTACTTGTAATAAGGGTAATATAACAATTAATAGTTTACAATTCACCAAAAATTAAGTTGATCTTATTAGAATCTAAATTTCTTACTGATCAAAGCTATATAAGACATTTTTTTTTGAAAATAATTTTACATTATTAAGTATTTTATGTATAAAAAAATAAAATACGTTTTTCCAATATCCATAAAAAATATGGAACTTCTATAAATTCATCCTATATTTATTTTTACATTTGAAATCCTCAAATTTTACCATAATAAGAAATAAAAATTTTATTTATAAAAAATGATTACACAAATTTACTATGGCCTCAATACATAACCACTTATAACACCTACATAAGACCTAAGAGTAAGGTTTGCAATGGTGATAGAATCTTGGGGCGACTTGGTCAACATTGCACGAGGGGTGATTTCTAAAAGCATGAAATTCCACCGTAAGTGATTATGTTGAAGCTTAACATGTTTGAGATTGACTAGGGAATGGTCTAGAGAAAACGTCAATGATGTGACGTCCTTCCCAAGATTAGACAGATGGGATTCATATGTCCCGGGCGTACTTAATGAGGTCATTGACTCTTCTTTCTATATTAATTAACCACTCTCATTTGTATTTATAAACAATAATCATAGCGTTAAGAGTGTAGTTTATAGTTATTATATTGACCAACCATCATATAACATTCGAAACACAATAGTATTATTTTAATTAAACTCACTTCATTAATAAGATGATATATTTTTGTTGAGAGTGAAATAAAATAACCCACAAATTTTAGAAATTAATATTATTCAAAAGTTCTGGTAATTACGTTCTTCCCCCCCTTAAAAATTTTTGTCCCTGAAATTTCATCTCATACCCTTATAAGGGAAATGGTGTGGGTACTTTTTCCTCATAGACTCTTATAGTTCCCACGTGACTTCTTCACATTTTTAGTTCCTCCATAACTACATAATATGGTGGGTAGTCTTGTTGCGTAGATACTTGTCCCTTTTATCCAAGATCTCCACCGGATGCTCCTTATTCGAGAGGTTATTTTTCTGTTGTACCACCTATGGATTCAGTACATGTGAAGGCTCGGGTATGTACTTTCTCAAGAGAGATATGTGGAAGACATCATGAAATTTTGATAGATTTGGAGGAAGTGCAAGTCGATATGCCACTACTCCTACACGATCAAGGATTTCATAGGGTGAAACATACCTATGTATGAGCTTCCCTTTCTTCTCAAACCTCATGACTCTCTTCCAAGGTAAACTTCGAAGAAAGAAATTGTCAAAAACATCAAACTCAAAGTCCCTTCGTTAGTTGTCAGCATAGCTCTTTTTCCGACTTTGGGCTGTCTTAATGTGTTGCTGGATGGCATGAACCTTTTCTGTCATCTCTTACACAAGATCAGGCCCAATATGAATTCTTTCACTAGATTCATCACAACAATTAGTTGTTCTAAATCATATCCCATATAGATCTTCATAGGGTTTCCTTTGAATTGTCTAATGGATTTCCTTTTGGTAAGAGAACACAATTATTGGGAGATGTTAATCCCAGACACATTTAAATTCCATTGAGCTTGTTCCCAGCATGTCATTGAGTGTTTTAAAATTAGGTTCATATAGGATATCATTTTGGGGGTGATATGCCATAGTAAAATTCAATTCAGTACTCAGATCATGTTGAAGACTTCTCCATAATTTTGATGTGAATATTGGATCACGATCAGATATGATATAAAGTGGGTCTCCATGCAGCCTTACCACTTACTTCACATAAATCCTGGAAAGTTGATCAAGGGATAATTCTTCCAAGATAGAGATAAAATGGAAATTCTTGGTGAGACTGTCTACTATAACCCATATCACATTGTTACCCTTGGAAGTTCTCGAGAGACTAGTGACTAAGTCCATAGTGATATTGTCCCACTTCCATGCTAGTATGGGCAGTGGTTGTAATACCCTTTTGGGAATTTGTCTCTCTTGCTTTACATGATAACATACCAGGAACCTTGAAGTGTTTTTAGCAATCTCACTTTTTATATTATTCACCAATAATGATCACAGATTTCTCTATACAGTTTTGTTCTCCCAGGATGTATAGAGATTGTAGAGCAATGAGCTTCATCCATAAGCTCCATCATTATTTCTGGAACAGATGGATCACATAGTCTTGTATGAAATTTCATAACACATTCTTGGTTAGTATTGATCTCAGAAAACATCACACCCTTCACAGCTTCAAACTTCTTCTGTAACAAAGGATATTCTTTTTAAATCTCCTTGATCTTCTCTAGTAATAACAGTTGAGAAATCATTTGGGATAGAATCTATGACATCCCTTCCATTAAAACTCTCATTTCCATTTTCACTAGGTCTTGGATAAAGGGATCTCTTTGAATCCTTATCATGGATGGAACAACAGGCTCTTTTCAACTTAATGCATCAATGACTTCATTTTCTCTTCTAGGGTGATAATGACTTGAAAAATAAAATTATTTAAGAAGTTACAACCATCCCCTTTGTCTCATTTTAAATTCCATTTGTGTGAAAATATACTTTAAACATTGATGGTCAGAGTATATATCACATTTATCCCCATAAAGATAGTTCCCACATATATTCAGAGAAAAAACGGTTGCAGTGAGCTCCAAATCATGTGTAGGATAGTTATGCTCATGAGTCTTAAAGTCTCAAGATTAATTAGAAATTACTTTTTCATTTTTCTTGAGGACTCACCAAATACTTTTTATAAATTAATCTCTAAAAATAAAAAATCCTTCTCTACTTGAGGGAAGATTTAACATGGGTGCAGTTACCAATCTCTTCTTCAACTCTTGGAAACTTTCCTCACACTCATTTTCTCAATTGAACTTGAACCCTTTCCGAGTTAATTTAGTTAATGGATTAGAAACTCAAGATATTTTTTAAACAATACTCCTATAATATCCCACTAATCTATGGAAACTACAAATCTCAGTTGTTGTTGTAGGCTGATGCCACTCCTCTAAAACCTTTTTCTTGTTTTGTGTCAACTATAATTACTTCAATGGTTACAATGTTCCCCAAGAATGAAAATTTTTCTAAGAAAAATTCACATTTATGAACTTTCCAAAAATCCTCTCCTTTTGTAGAGTTTAGAAAATACCCCTTAGATGATCCTCATGCTCCTCATGACTTTTGGAATATATCAGAATATCATCAACAAAAACTAACATAATGTTTTCAAGGTAGAACTTAAAGAAAAAATTAATCAAATCCATATAAATATTAGGTGCATTAGTTAGTCCGAAGGGAATAACAACAAATTCACAATGCCCATATATTGGTCAAAAGTCATTTTTTGGAAAATCTTCTTTCTTCACCCTCAATTGATGATAACCAAATCAAAGATCAATCTTGGAGAATAATTGAGCCCCATGAAATTGGTCAAATAAGTAATCAATTCTTGGAATACGGTATTTTTTCTTCACTATGATCCCATCCAGTTCTCTATAATAAATTCATAGCCCCATTGATTCATCCTTCTTCTTCAAAAATAGAATATGTTCTCTCTAAGGAGATTCTCATGGTCAGATAAACCCCTTCTCCAAAATATATTTGATTTGTTTCTTTAATTACTCCATATCCACATTTTCCTTCCTATATGGGGTCTTTGATATCAGAAGAGATCCAGATATGAGTTCAATGGAAACTCTACCCCTCTTTCAGGGGTGGTTCGAGTAACTCCTCAGGAAATACGTCAATGTATTCCTATAAGTTGGGGACATTTTCAATCCTTATACTCTCATTTCCTTCTTATTCACTGATCAACTTCATTATGAAGTATATAAAAGGTTCTTATAGACAAATATGTGGTTGAGATATCTCTTCATGGAAGATAACTGTAGGTTTTTCATTCAAGACTACTGATATTTCCTTTATTCTACATTTGTTCTTAGCATTATACTTTGAGAGCCAGTCCATCACAAGTATAATGTTGAATTCCATCTTGGTGATAACTACTATATTTGCGAAAATATGGTCCTCACTAAATTAAATACTAGAGTTTCTAAACACTGATGATTATTTAATAATCCCACCATGAGTCTTGACTGATATCTTTACTTTATGAAATTCAGGGTTTGACTCTAAATTCCTTGAAAACATAGAGGAAATAAAGGAATGCGTAGAACCAGAATCAAAAAAGTACTTGATATCTTTGAGGTAACAACAATTGTACCTTCCACCACATCATTTGAAGCTTCAACATGAGCTGTCTTAATAGAAAACACACGATCATAGTCCCTTGTCCATTTCTAAGGCTGATGGTTATTCCCCTCTACTACCCTAGGATTTTGATAATGATAAAAAAGATCCCAAGTTGTCCAAACATATAGCATTATAAATCTAGTATGGCCTGGATTATCTTCCCCTTGACTTTAGTGTTGGGAATTTTAGGATCCACCTCACTAAGACAATTCTGCATGATATGGCCATCTCTTCAACACTTGTATGACTTTCTACTCCAGAGAAGGTATTTCCCCAAATGCTTCTTCCCACATTTATTACACATGGAACATTGCACTTTCTTTCCGCTTATTCCCTGATCAAAGGTATTACCTTAGATGGGATCCTTTTATCTATTATTTTCATTGGATTTATGAGACCACTGCATCTCACTAAACTCTAGTTCAACTTTAATCGCACTCTGCACGATCTCCACATAGCTATCATAGTCTCGGTAGGCTGGATTCTTCCACAGATGAGGTCTTAGACCACCAAAGAATCTATCTACCTTCCCTTTAGGATCCCAGAAAAATATTGAGGTGTAATAGGGAAAGTCTTGTGATTTTAATTTCTTTGCTTCCGACATATTAATTCTCCTTTAGCTTCAGCATGAAAAACTCCTCCATTTTTTTCTAATATAATGAAGGAAATACTTATTGATGAAGATCCCTATGAACTCTTCCCACACTGTAGCATCAACCTCCACTCTTTTCCTTGTGTTTTTAATCTGTTACAACCACTGATAACCTTCCCCCTCTAAGCGGTAAACAGTCAGGGTGACCTTCTATTGTTTGGAACAGTGGAGCACAGAAAAGATCTTCTCAATGGAGCTGATCCACTATTCATAACTCAATGGGTCAGTAGATCCACTAAACATTGTTGGTCGTTGACACATAAAGGACGCAATGGAAATTTGTTCCCTTCATGGTGAAATCAATCTCTCATACTGATTAATGTTATTTCTCATAACTTGAGTCATTTGGTTCATCATTATCATAATAGTTTCCATTCCAGCTTCAATCAGAGGTTCGTCAGTGCATGGTCCATTGTAGTCAACATTTGAACAGTTCCTCCTATTTCCTGCCATTTTTTAAAATAATAAAACCATAGTGATAAACTTATTTCATTTACAAATCTTTTAACTATAATGGATTTTTATGTCTTAAAACATATTGATTAAGCATATTATTCTTTAACAAAAAATACATTTCTCTATAAATCCTTCATAATGATTCATAAAAATCTTATGATTAACTAAACATATACCCTGGGAGTGTCAAACCAAGAGTGAAGCAAGGCCCATTTTCATGTACCAGGATACCTCAGGTCAAGCCTGAAACTCCTTGTCTGGGTTTTCACTCTTACATACATCTGTGTCAAAGCTACATCCAATTGTTCATATCCAAACATTGATTTTTTTGTTCGAAAACCAATTACTTAATATTTTACCAAAATACTAGGTTGTTTTCCTATATTTAAACTTTTCTATAGGGTTCTTACTAAATTTTTCATAACCTATTATCCAAAAATAAATAAACTATCCTTTGATACCAACTATGGAATCCCGGTTTTTAATACATAACATTACATTACATTTTACAAACATATAATATTTAAAGTCTAGTGTCATGGAAATCTGGTACATAATACATGAAAACATATAAATATATTTTAATCAACATGAAAATCTTATTGAAAAGTTCATCCTAAGTAAAATTATTTCACCTCGTAACCTGGAGACATACATTAAAGGAAAGTTTGAGCAGAATGCCCAGTAAGGAAAACAAGTGAAATAGTTTACATGTGAACAAGAGAGATATCAATAAGAACATGTAGTTAATTTGGAATATCATAATAATAATTACTTAAAACATAACTTGAAAATTTTGATACAACATTTAATTATACATTCATGAACATATCACCAAGGTCTAACCCTAAGGTGTCATAATAATTACTAAGGTTATTCACCAAGGAATCGTAAAAAATTTCATCCCTAGATTTTAAATTCTTTACCCATTAAATTAGAGAACTATTAGGGAACACCCTTAATATGTCTTTATTTACATGTGATCCATATAGATCATAATCATACTTTTCATAAATAACCAAAATAGAATAAAATAAATGGATTTCATATCAAAATAATTCCATTTCCAAAAGTGTATAAAAACAAAATCATTATGTCATTTATAACTCACGGAAAATGAATGAGGGTTTTATGTATGTCAATTCCAGAATAAATTTTTTAATTTTTATGTCTTGATTAGTACCCCTAGAAATGAAATATGTTTGGTTATTCAAATAAATAATATAAGATAGTTTCTTGAAAAACATGAGATATGTTGAGACAAAATATCTGCAGCATAATGGCTATATAACATGTCTTCAGAAAACATTAAAAAATAGAGGGGATAAGGGTATCCCATCCATAAATGAGTCATTTTATAGTATAGGGACCTAATAAAATTTAATTAAGAACATGGTATAGAAACGTGAATGATATACCACATAAAATATGACTTGAAAGAAAAAAAAATGATGTATCAGATTCCCTTACGAAAATTTGACAGCCTAACGACGTCACATAAAAATTTAAAAAATGTTTCATGAGTGGGTAAAGGGTATCTTATCATTTTTACATACAATTAACATAAATAATAACATATAATATCATACCCCAAACATAATAAAATGGAATCTAAAATACATAACATAAAATAATTCTCGATTAAAAGAGGAGGGTGAAAAGTTCCCTTAACTTGAATACTAACATCAAAAACTCAAATTTTGGAACCTTGGGACACCTAATAACATATTTTATTGTGCACAAGTCCACTAGAATTATTACATAATTTTTACATCATTAATGATGTCATTAAACACACAGAAACTAAAAAGTGTACTTTTTCTATTCACCAAAAAACAAAACATTTTATAAAAATTTCATAAATTTACCCTAACCTAATATCAATTCTCTTATTTCAAAAATTAAATCCATTTTATGAAAATAATTTTCAAATTTTGAGACATTTTATTTTTATGTAAAAATACTATTTACCTGAAAAAATACTAATACTTAACTATTAATTTTTGAAATATTTATTTAGTTATGAGACTATATCACATTATCAATCAAGATTCAAAATTTTTATTTATAATTTTCTAAGTGAGTTTACTACTCCACTGGTCACATTACTATTCATAAAGGTAATATTACTATTCATAATTTACTATTCACTAATAATTAAGTTGATCTTATTAGAATCTAAATTTCTTACTGATCATAACTGTAGAATACCTTTTATTGAAAATAATTTCACATTATTAATTATTTAAAGTATAAAAAAAAATTAAAATACCTTTTTCCAATTTTCATTAATAATATAGAACTTCTATAATTTTATCCAATATTTATTTTGACATTTTAAATCCAAAAAATTTACCATAATAAGTAATAAAAATATCATTTATATGAATGTATTGCACAAATTAACTAAGGCCTCATTACATACACCCTTATAACACCTGCATAGGACGTTAGATTAAGGTGTGCGATGGTGATAGAATCTTGGTGCGGCTCGGACAACATTGCTCATGTGGTGATTTCTCTCATCTTGAACTTCTCCTGTAGTATATTCCATTTAAGCTTAAAATTTTTGAGATCATCTTGGGCTTGGTCCAGAGCAAAGCCCAGTGACGTGACCTCCTTCCCAAACTCCAACAGATGGGCTTCATACGGCCCGAGTCTACTGGATGAGGCCAGGGTCTCTTCATTCTGTATTAATTAACCATGATCATTTGTATTTATAAAAAATAATCATAAAATTAAGATTATAGTTTCCAACGATCATATAACATTTGAAATCCAAAAATTATTATTTTAATTTCACTCACTTCATGAATAAGGAGATATAGTTTTGTTGAGAATAAAATAAAATAAAACAGAAATTTAAGATAAAAAATATTATTCAAAAGTTCAGGTTGTTACAATGATGCATTATTAAATTTAATTAAATTTAATTATTATAGTAATTATAACACTAAAGGGTATTTACTATCCAACTAAACATGGTGTACCAATGTTTCCATGTATCTGGGTAACACACATGGGTCTTTGGCGTGTTAACACAGCCAGACTACATGGCATGTACATGCTAGTTATAGGAACTTTATTATGTTTCTGTGATCCCGATATACTTTCTATGGTCTTCGGAATGTGTCTAGATCAGATCACATGGTGTGTACAGGCTAATGACAAGATGTGTTGTTCTAATGTCATGTGCCCATGCAACTCACCGAAAGACTCATCATGTTCTCAGGTAATAGACTACACAACGTATAACTCTATCTACAAGCCATGTATCACTAATTTCTTTTGTCTAGATAAATCAGTGTGTGTCTTCGTTAAATTATTGACGAACTACACATCATGTACACCACATACATGACATGTATATTTATAATTCTTCGGGTTGTCTCCATCACATTTTTTGACCATTTATATGAAAACATGGATTACATGATTTATGTCATTAAACCATGCTTACTACATGGTGTGTACACTGTATACACATCATGTAATCTAATAACTATGTGCCTGGTTGGAAAGAGAACACAAATCATACACTGCATATAATAACTACAAATAACTTTGTGTATCCTGCATCATTTTAGGTGCATCGTACTACGGTAAAAAATGTGTACTTTTACAACACATCTTGTAACCCTATCTTTTTTGCCTAAAATTGGTTATTCTTGATGGATTCTTTAGTCATTTTAAATCGTTTCTTAAACATTTAAGAAGATAAAACACTGAATGAACATGATTAACATGTCGATAACTTTTTCATTCAAATAAAATTAAATAATGAATAATAGGAAATGAAAATTCAACACTGATTTCATATGGATCAACAATCAATTAAATAATTATAAATTTAAACATGACCACTCTGATCCCACCAGTTGTTCCTTGGTAAAACATAAGCATGTGTTGGTGCGTGATATAGTAAAACTTCTTTGAATATTGATTTGTTTTTCATAAAATCAAGCGAAGATCTTGCACATCAAATTCATAAATAATTTATTTAATATCAGAAGAAAAGAATATATGGGAATAAGATATTTATTTGGTGTTGTGGGTGCCTAATTCCTCTTGAGCCCATAGATAGGAATATTTATCCAACTTAATACCAGAATTTGACTCAAAGGAAAATTTCAAGAACCCCAAGGGAGCCACTTGTATGTTTGGATGCTCGATCAGAAGACAGAAATCCAGGAGTATGGACCTTATGTACCCAATGCGATGTAGAAGGAATTATTTCACCCTGAACACCAAAAATATGTCTAAGGAAGGTGCATATAAGTACAGAGATTTGTGAAAAAAATACTAGCCCATGTGTAAGATTATTACATGCCCAATGTGAAATCAACTAGATCTTTCATGTCAGCCTTCAACCTTCCTCATAGAAATAATTTTTCCTATAAATATAATATCACCCCTTACTTTTCAGGGTAAGTGTGTAGAAGTCAAACCATTACTCCCATTTTGGTATGATTATCCCTTCTATGACCGAGTGCAAGTCATGACATCAAGGTATATGATCTTGCATGATAATTCCCCCATTGGTCCCCCTTCTAGTGGCACCATAAGTGTTTTACCCTTGACCATATCTTTTTCCGACTAAGCCAAGTGTGCAAAAAAGACTATTCTTTCATGCAAAACATGCCCCTATGTTGTACCTTTTTTATTTTGATCCATCAATTTTTCATGTCAGCCTCCAATATTTCATGCAACCCTTCATTTAAGCACCATGTTTTTTCTTCACTTTTAAACCTTGTGTTCAAGCCCCCCTTGTGCACAGTACCCACATCTTGTGTGATCTTCATCTGTGAGGCCCTCCAAGCTTCTGCGTACTAACTTCCTAATCCCTTATGTGGTTTCTCATGTTTCATTTATCAACCTAATTATTCTCTGTATAGGTACTCAAATAACTATTGATTCTCCACATAGCTATGCTAATGTAGAACCCACTATTGACCACCCCTCCACCCCTTTGTATACTGGAATTCTTGATTCCTTCCCCTCCCCAATTGTAGGTAGATATCAGTTATTTAAGTCTGAGGGGTTACAAGTTATCTTTTCTTGACCGAGTTGCAGGACATTAAACTACCAACAACCATCATCCTTAGTACAAGAAGTTAAATTGTATCCTCACTCCATGAAATTCACATGTGGTTCCTTGCCTCAAGCATTTTCTATGCCCACTCATCTCTATGGGAGTGAGATCTTCCACACATGAAATGAGATCCTCCTTGCATGGAATGAAATCTTCCCACGGGGAAGGGAACCTATCCTTGTGTAATTTCCTAGACTTTCATGTATGAGATAGCACCCTTTCTCCACCTGGACACCTCTGAACCCAAAGACTATAGATTCATTGGGTATAGGGGAATATCAATTCCTCATCCCTCTCCCATTATAATTTTTCTCCCTCAGCTTCTAACCATGTGTAAACCCCAATATCCGTCATCTTGGGCCACTAACCATATGTAATCCAAACATCATTCCTTTCTGATGAATCTTTTTCAATGAGACTATCTAGTTTAATGCTACCTCTTGTTTCTCACATCGAAAATGACTGACATGGTCTTAGATGTTAACAGTGACCGTGAAACCCTTCATCCAGGAATATTTAATGGAGTGTTGTCCAGTTTCCAACATTCCAAAAAATCTATCCATATGTTACTCCCAAACTACTAAACTATAGTGGTTTTGATCATTGTGTTCCTCAGAGGGTATGTAGGGAGCCTCTCTGAGGACTAATCCCAACCATCGGTAAACCCGAGTTCCTTCCTATTAGGGGTGAACCTTCGGGATCTTAGTATCCACCATCATTTATTCTTATTATGATATGTCCCTCGAGCCACCATACCTCAGGGGGGTTCATTCCCCCCTTGGAGGATTCATCTCCTTCAGCTCCACCTAGGCAGCTCACCAGGAATAGGCCCCAATGCCCCATCAGAACTACGTGGACATTGATTCACAACCAACTGTGAAATGTAAGACCCCCCTAGGTTCAATCCCAACACCATCATCTTCACAATGGTTACATCTCATCCATTCCATTATTATTAAAAACTTACTTAATATCCAACCTGATTCTTACCAACACCACCACATCTCGGTGAGATAATTCCATCTACACAATCAATTCTCCCAGCTGCATCTGAGAAGATAACCATGCCTAATCACCACACAATCCATCTGTATCCAACCAAGAGTGTTCCTCTTGTGACTAGAAGCTATCCATGGGTAAACCCAAAATCACCCCTTCAAACTATGTCGGTTTTAATCCGTGTATTCTACATAGGGTATAGTAGAATACTCTATGAGGTTCAATCCTAAGCAATGGTAAACATTTGAGTCCCCCTTATTTGGCCCCACATTTCTTGATCTTCCCTCAATAGTGCCTAGATCATCCTTCACAGTGTGACATGTTCTCTTTATGAGACGCACCCTTCTAGGGTCCACTCTTATCAGGTGTTTTGATCCATCCCTATGGTAAGCTTTTGAGGTGGTCCATTCTAGGTTTGTGACCATATGATCCACCTTTATAAGTGTTCTGATCAGTCTATTTTGTCCTTTATAGACTTTAAAATGGTGTTATACCATCTATTAAACATGGTATGTCAAGGGAAACTTCAGAAAAAATTCTTCTTTCATAGGATACATGACAATCTATGTGGGGTTCCATGGGTTTCTGTGCCATTGAGAATCCCTAACATGAGTAAAAATATGGGTGTTCCAATGTTTCAGAATCCAGATGTGCCACTGATGCTCAGCATGACAACTCTCCTGGCCAAAGTTTTCATCACTGACATGGCCCTTGTAAATGTCCAAATAGAAGTAGCATAATTAACCAGTGTTATTAAAGATATGGAACTAGGAAAGAGTTTCAAAAACAAAGTCTTGATCTATAAGGGAGACAAGGACTGGTTGATGAGTTCTAATGAGGAATCTAGAAATGGAGGGACTAACATCCCATCACCCTATTTTGATCAAGTAGAATAAATATCTGGAGAATTGATGAATGTCACCCACCTTTGGAAGGTGGAAATGTAGGGTAAAATGCATCATTAGTAAATATCGACACTTGACATAGGTAACGTGCCCTTGAAGAAAGCATCATAAAAAGAAATGGTGAACCCAGTGCGAACTAGTTCTCCTTCAACTATGGGGACTAGTAGCGCTCAATACATTAAAAGATGAGTGTGTCATTGGATCTAGTTAACTGGTTCCAGGTCCCACCATGAAAATAGTGGGACTGGCATGGAGCTCACTATAATTTGGGTTAGTTAATTGTTGGGCATTCTGGTCGATGGAATTGTCAGTGTTGATCTCTCTCTCCAACTGTGGAAGACCAAATGGTGATGGGGATTGGGAATTGCTTTCCTAATATAAATATTCTTGGATGAATATTACTACTTTGATAGACCCATGAAATGAAAACAAATCACCCCCATCCTATAAACATATGATTAAGAGTAATTGTAATTTAGAAATCATTCAGGATTCTACCTCCTCCATGAGATCATCCTTGACAACATCTACTAGGCACCTGTTCCCCATCTCACCATAAGAAATTGTTCAAAGGAGGGTGATAAACATTCTCATCTGATGATATGAGTAGGAAGGGGTCATTCCCATGAGGGATATAGCCCACCAAGACTAGGAAGGTTTTATGAATCTCTTTCACCACCTTTATGATGGGTAGTGTAGGGAACCACTACTTCCTACTCCAACATTCAATCATTTCATGAGCCTCTCCATAAAATGTTCCTAAGACTCACTACCCTATGTCGATGAGGTAAGGCATGTATGAGTCATCCCAACTATGAATACCACCGGGGAGATTCCAAAGAGGTATACCACCAGCCCACATCAAAACCACATATTACTAATCCCTCGGTATAAAGAACATGTAGTTTACACCCCTGATCCACTAGCGCTATTCCGGCTAACCTGATGCTAGCATTAGGTGCAAGTCCAGGAAAATGCCCATCAGGAGTCTTCATATTATACATCCTTATTGGATCAATCCACCCCTGATGCATCCTACTAGGTCCCTCCTACTATTTACCAAGGAACCACTTATGCTCGATCATGATCAAGATCTTAGTCACCCCACAGGCAGACTGGGTTAACTCTTTCAGTCACTGGCACTATCGACAGCCATCGCAGGTGGAAATGTGATGAAGATATCCCATATAAGGATCCTCATGTACCATCTCCAGTAAGGGTGGAGGTCATCCTTGCCCTTACACTCAGCAAGGAGTTCCTCCATATGTCACTTTCATTAGCCCATGTGGAGGTCCTCCCCATCTTGTTAACGCCTAACACGGAGGTCTTCCCAATTCCTATGATTCAAAATATGTTGGTCTTCTCTATGTCAAAGATCATTAACATGATGTTCCTCCTCACATCACTCCAAACTCAAGTAGATGTCCTCTATGTAGAGACATTGATTATAGTGAAGTTCCTCCTCACTCTTTCACCCATCAACATAGAGTTCACCCCCATGATCTCACTAGCTTCAGTGGAGGTCCTCCCCGCTCAAACAACCATCCAAGTGGAGGTCCTCCCCGCTTTACCGTCCGTTGACATGAAGGTCGTCCCAATGTTTAGTTCAATCAGTACGAAGGCCCTCTTTAGGTAACCACTACGAACACATATGGAGGTCCTCCCCAAGTTCTCACAAGCTTAAAATGAGGTCATACCCACTCTCGTAACCATCCATTCATAGGTCCTCCCAGCTTGATCGACGGTCAACATGGAGGTCATCCCCATGTCTAGTTTTATCAGTATGAACTACTTTCTCATGATACCACTAAAAACAGATATAGAGGTCCTCCCCATGTTCTCACTAGCTTTATCAGTGGTCCCCCCTTCTCCAGCAACAATTCAAGCTGAGGTGCTACCCACTTCATTGATGGTAAAGACAGAAGTCCTTTATGTGTCTTGTTAGATCAGTATTAAGGCCCCCCTCATGATACCATTGCCAATAGACATTGAGGACCTACAAATTTTCTCAAAATCTCTAGAAGAGGTCTTCACCTCACATATACTCTCAACTATAGAGGTCCTCCCCACACATCCATCAGCAGACAATGAGATCTTTCCCATGGTTTGTTCGACATATTCCTAGGTTCTCCTCATACCTTAGCTCACCATAGCATGGGGTCCTCCTCACTCCAAAGATAGAGGATAAAATGGTCCTCTTAATGTCTAAACTCACTCAAGTGGAGGCCCTTCCCACTCCAACACCAAGCTGAATGGAGGTCTTCCCAATTCCAAATATCCAGCTTTCCCTGAAGAACCATGCTAAGGAAGAATGATGAAATGTTTACACCAAAGGAAGAACATTGAGAAGCGCTAGATAGTTTTCCATCCAGTCTATTCCTCATATTCTAATGTAGAATTTGGATTGATGATGAAAACTTCATCCTAAATCGTTACACCAGGGACTGGGGTAGGAACCTGACATTTGTGTTTCATCCTCCCATAAGGTGAAATGTACAAAATTCCAAAAATCCTCTACATGTACATCCAAGAGGAGGAGGATATGGATCCCTTTCAGGGTCTTCTCGTGTAGTCTTCTCAAACATCTCTAGAAACATTCTCTACCTAATTATGAGATCATAGAGAGTTATTCTGAGGAATGGTATAAAATGACCAGCAACTAGACTCAACACCGAAAACTGCCACACACAGACACATGGATCAGTGGTCATATCCCCATTTTATATGGAAATGATGATGAAATTCCTACCACACCAAAGAGATGACCATGTCATCAGTAGCCTGTCAGCTCATGTAGTATTCTCTCCACAAACTAACCCACCGCCACACCGGTCTACATCAATTTTATTTTGAGTTCCTCATCCGTCCCCAGTCTAATAGCGGGGAAACCAAGAGTTGTATCCCACTTCTGAGTGAATATGTTTGTGGAGCACTCTCACAAAAGACAAGTTATCTAAGAATTTCTGGATGATCTCGACTCCAAACATGGACACTCCATAGTCCCTTAAGGAGGATGAGGTCATGTTCTTCCTCCAAACCCTCTAGGAAATGAATTTATGCCTCTTAAACCATCAATTATCTTATCCAAAAAGTCAGAAACATCATGGCGATATCATCCAGCAGTGTCGCATGGTTGACCAAGAAGCGCTTCCAGTGTATCATCACCTTACATCACTTGGATGTCACCAGACACTTCAAAATAGATGTGTTTAGATATTTCTTATGATCTACAGAACTATAAAAGAGACATATCATTACATGCAGATCCAAGGTTGGGGGTAGTATACTTCTCTCCATTTCATCCTAATCTTGTGACAGTCATACCCACCCTGTGATATTGAGGATATGCCTTCGGGAATCATCACGGTAAATATGGTCATTCCCAATATATACATAGTTGAAGGTTTTGGTGGGGTTTCCATAGGTGATAACCCACCCCTAGGGTAGAACAACACATGGAGGACCCTACAGGTGTCTACACCCATCAACAGAGACAAATGCATGGCCTTGGATACCCTTTTATATCATTTCCCATCAGTTGGAAAACCATTAATGGTAAAAGATCAACTCTGACCTTTAAGTCCTATGACATGTCTGGTTCAATGCATAAGATTGAAGTTTATTTCAATTGGGCCACGTTGATCCAGTATCGTGAAGACCAGAAAAATATCATTGATGAGATCCTCACCAAGCACCTAGAAGAACAACATCCAAACTACATTGATCCTCACTGTGATCTCGTTTTCCCTACACTAGGGCAGTAGGGTTAGACACATTACCTTCTTGGTGATTGCCTCATATTAATCTTCAAAATATCATACACCTCAATAGGGTAGAGATTGATGATTATGGTAAGAGATCATTGTATTTATCACCCAATCCATCTGAGTTGCATGAAAATCCTTCTCAAGACCAATCTTAGGTCGTTCCCCTGGTAATTCATCGGGCTATTCCTCAAAAAGTTCTACCAGCCACTCCACTAGCCACAGAACACACCTACCATGTTGTAGAGCCTGGAAATGCATTGGTGTTCAAGGATCCACACCCAAAAGGTAATAAAAATTAGGGGTATCTGATATCCACTCTCATCACCCACCTCAAGGCCCTTAATATGTGATAGGTATTGATAAATCCAGATGGAAAGCACTATTGGATGTGGGTAGATGATATGTCGGCACCCTCAGATTCAATTAATCCTACCTTATCCCCCTTTAATGGGATGGGATACCAACTATGACATTTAGACCAATTTATTTCAAGGTGATGATACACGCTAGGAACTCCTACATAGTATGAAGCCACCAAGATCTCATGATTCGTATAGACATTAGAGGGGAATGTGCTCATTTGTTATAACTAGTTACAAATTGGGTTCATAGCTAGTCAGTAAAACATTATTAGGATGTTTCCTTATCAATTTAGCTCCACTACACACAATACAAGTATTTTTGACAACTTTAAGGGAAAGAAACATCCAGATGAGTAAGTCACTAACTTTTTCATCAGGTGTAAGGGCATCACGTATTCACTCGACAAGCCTCTCACTCAAGAGTATCTGTGACGATGTTTGTGGGGAATGATAGGAATAAATTGGTTACCTCCCTCATCACTCATAATTTCCCAAGTGGATTTCAAGACTTTTCGAACAATGATCAGAGCCTAGAGGAATTCTTGAAGTATGCCAAGAAGTTACAGTCATTGCCTCTTACAGCTCCTTCAAGAAGACCTACCAAGGCTGAGACTATCGTTGTTGCACAGGTAGAGGTCCCCAAGCCTCTATAATTGTTACTGGAAGAGCCTCCTCTATAGCCCCACTAAGAGAATCAGCCTCAGGCCCAGCCTTAGGCTCATCATCTCCAACCACAGAATCGGATTGTACCACCCCATCAAGCATCGCCACCTAGGTGAGAAAACTAGAGTCTAGCCCCTCGTTATGCTCCAGTGCCTCATCAAGGCCCAACTCCCAATGTTTCTTTCTCAGAGAGGAGAAACAAGGCCTACTCATTTGATGATTCATAGGTCCTCAGTTATTTTTGAAGAGCCTTAGATTAGGGGATCCTAAATATTCCAGAATGTAGGAATCCCCAGGAGGTCGATCTCACTAATCACCCGGATTTCTTCCCTTATCTCATATTTCATGGGCACACGATCAAGGGATTATTTTTGTTTTAAGTATTGCGTCTTGAAACAAATTGGTAACAATATTTTCAACCTAGGCCTTGACTTGGTATAGGTAGCATGCATTTCTGCATATCCTGATAGCAACAGTGAAGATGAGTGAAAGTTGGTCTCCAGCCAAAAGAAGAATATGTATAATGATCGGCTTGATCACATAGTAGTTTGTCATCCCCATGGTATCATTCATGATTGTTTGAATTGGAATGAACCTATTGATGTCCTTGATCCTCCTTCCACTTCCACTTGTATTTCAACATCTCAGCCTTCTACTTCTTAGAATATGAAGTGACAATGACGCAAGAGAAATCAAATCCCCCACCGATGCCATATGGATCTCACACATATATAGATTTCATGCCTCTAGAGTTTGGATTCACTCCCCAAAACTCTACAAGTGTTGGAGAATTCCTAAGGTGATGATCATGAGTACTCCTTGATAAATACTATCAAGCTGGTGGATCCCTAATTGGGTCCCGACATCAAAGAGCATTTATCAGATCCACACAATGTTCCTGGTTAACACCAGTTTTGATGAGTCCATGAATATGTGGATCTTCAAAATGATTAAGCAAGAACTTCCAGCCAAGATGTACTTACTAATGAGACCAAACAGTAGGTTTAGCATTGATCATAGGATGAACATGCATCTCAGCTCGTTGTGTCAAATTCTTTGTTGTTGTTTTTTGTGATACTCGACTAGGTAGTGTGGTGTCAACAATATCCCTTATGAATTTTCCATTCTTTTATATTTTGAAAATTTAAAAGAGTTTTTATTAAGGAAAAATATATTTCTCTAAGAAACATTCTCTTAAAGAAAATTTTCTTTCTCTAAAAATTGTACTGACATTAGCAATGCTTTTCAAGGCCTTATATAATGTTTTCTCAAACCAAGACTAGCCATACTTTTCATAAGTCAAAAAATCAGATCCATATATAATTCAGAACCTTACAGTTCCTTTGAATATGATTCCACTAGAATTATGACAATGATTTCTTCTGAAATCAGACTCTGATTTATCTGGAAATCAGACTCATATTTCTTATCCAATAAAAATTCAATTTATGATGAAATCAGACTCCAATTTCTTCTGAAATCAGACTTTGTTTCCTTCTAAAATTAGTATTTGGATTTTTCAGAAATCAGGCTCCAATTTCTCTTGAAATCATACTCTAATTTCCCCTAAAATCATACTTTGATTTCTTCATAAATCAGGTTCAAAATTCATCATAATTTAGATTCTGAATTCCATAGAATCCAAAAACCAATTCTCTATTATTTCTAATTCCAATTATCAATATTTCTAGACTCTGATTCTCACATTCTTAAGAATCTGACTAATGGTTTTTCTTACAATTACCTCATTTACTTAAAGTAACATTTCATTTTATCGGATCCAAAATGTGATAATTTTTCTTAAACATGATAATTTTTTCACGTTTTCTTACAAGAAATGATGTCATACAATATGTTTCTAACAAACTGTTGGTTGTCTGACATTTGTAAAGGTCACTCCAAAATTTAAGGAAAAATATGATCTTTGGGGGAGAAAGTCGACCATTGGAATTAATGCCAATAAATACTCATACATTTGAAATATATTATAAAAGAGTTTATAATAGAGTTTTTCATAGAGATCTAGTGATCTCTATGATGTTTTTGTTGAATTATAGTGAGAGAACATGTGTTGTCAATACCTCTACTCAAACCTGCCTTGTGCGGATGCTGTGAAAAACTTGTTCAGCCTGCCTAGTGCAATTTTTATTTTTTCTAATCAATCGAGGGATTCCTGGGATTGTATGACAAAGGTTTCGATAACCTTATAAATCGAGGGCTTGTAGGGGTATCAAGATAGATTCTGATATTCTTATCAAGGGCATACACTAGTATGGGTGAGACATACATTATTGAAACTATAAATCAAGGAACCTCTATCCAAGACTTTTGGATACCATTCTTTTTGGGTTGAAATATTTCTTATACTTGTTTTGTTTTTTTACAAGTTTTATTTCCAATTCATTTCTTAATAAATAAAGTACAACTTTCTTGTACATTATTATACTTTTATACTATAATATAAATAATATTATATATGCTTTAAGGTAGAATATTTCCCTAAGTAAACTTTTCTTAAGGTTCTTTATTTTAACCAAGCTTGTTTCTTAGTTAAGAACTAAAGAGGGTTTGTGAATCATTCATGTTTACCTTTGTTAAACATAGACATTATTATGGCTAAAAATGAATGTTTTTAAACGTAAAATTCGCACCCCTCTTGTAGTTAAGAAATCTACACCTACATTTTGATTCAATAGTAAGTTCCATCACGACTGCATCATAATCAACTGTGTCCAACTATGGGTGGAACTCAATCATTTGTTAGTAATTTTTCGTGACTCATCTAGTGAGAAATTGGATATTCATAGCACCATCAATAATCTTCCTATTTGACTAACAAAACATGTCTTACTCCTTCGAAAAATTAACCTCCTCCAGGAAAAGATTTGTGTCTAGAATAGAATTATGATGTGCTTAAGCATCTTTCTAGCATTTATGAAAGGATCTATATTATTCAAGTCCTCTTTTTGTTAGAATAAATGTTTGAGGCCCTCACAGAGGCTCTAAAAATCCATCTCTAGTTTAAAACAGAAGTAGTGACTATAGAGACCTTCGATGCTGAGGAATTCAAGTATGCATAGTTCCAAGACATGTTTTCATTTTTACGAGAAGATGAAGGTTCTCCCATGCAGGGGCACATTTAACTGTTGTATATCACAAGAAAACTCAATGGTGTGGAAATCATTTTTTGTCTTGTTGATAGAAGATATTGGATCAATCTCATGCCAACCCAGATGCTCTGAAAGAGAGGAATAATCGAAGCATATTTGAGTCACTCTATCCTGGAGATTGAAGCTTATGAAAGCACTGATTAGAGGCCCTTTGGAAAAATTCATTTGAAGACACAGTTTGGTGGCCTGATTTCTTGCACATAATTCACAGTGGTCTCATAGGATACTGCATACAATGAAATGATGGGTTGTCATTGGATTTATCTGCCTATAGGAGTTCCCTCCTCATATCACACATCCCTCAAGTACTCCATCACCGATCAAGTGGTAATGCCCCATGTTGATTCATCTCTTTCACTACTTATAAAGAATGTTATTTAGATAGTTATTATTACAAGGGAAAGGAAAAATAGTTTCATAACAATGACGTTGACCACACCACTTTTTTGGATGACCCATGTGTAGATTTGGGTGATGCTTTCATCCTCTCGATTCACCGGTTAGAGGCTATAATTCAAGACTTGGGACATTTCTTTTTTGTCTCTAAGATGATAGGGAGACACATTCCCAGGTATAAGGAACATCATATGATCACCTCATACTCTTATACAGGATATCATATAGTGATATCATGGCCTCTTACCCCTTTGAGGTGTTGGTATGTTCACCCCATGGCTAAAGAAATGTGTCATACAATCTTGTTTTTCCAGAATAGGCTAAATTGACACAAAACAACATGCCTCCACTACCTCGATAACATCCTATGTGGGCCCGTTGGTCAATGTCCTGATGGAATCAGATCGAAAAAAAAATTTCATGGTTTCAATAGTGCAAGACTCTTCTGATGAATGTTTCACCACCGCTTAAACTGGAACCAGAGTTCCTCTAGAGTCAGTCATCTCATAATAATTTCCATCTCCTGATGATCCTCTCTCCTTGGATATTGAATAGGATTTGGAATATTTCCCTCCCATGTCAAAATAGTGTGTCTCTATTACCATCAATGAGTTGGTATAGTTGAATCTTTTCATAGAGATAGATCCAGGGCTACCACTGATTAACTCAACTATGATTTTAGAGGAACAATAGTTGTATGTGGATTTCTTGAAGAAACATTACAATGTGTTTTCTTGGAGTTGTGATGTGTTTATAGATGTATTCCCTCATATCGTCATCCACCATCTTTGTATCCTAGTGATTCATCACAGGTTCAAGCAACCTCCTTGGAGAATGCACCCACCTCATAGTGACATGGTCAAGGCCGAAGTTAATAACCTGTTAAAAGAAAATATTATTAAGAAATTCCATTACCAAAGGTGGTTAGTCAGCATAATCCCTATTACGATGAAGGAATGATAGATCAGATTTTGTATCGTCTTCCAAGATATCAACCCCCACTATCCAAAGGACAATTTTCCCCTTTCAGTGGATAATTTGTTGACTGATTCCACCATTTGCTTTTAGGACCTCTCTTTAATGTATGGGTATTCCAGGTATAGTTAAATCTAGATAGAACCTGAATATGCAGATTCCACCACTTTTAGGGAGTATTAGGGTACCTTATGCTATTAGGTAATTCCCATTGGTTTGAATAATGAAGGAGCCACTGATCAGTGTTCCATGCACCGCATATTCAAACTAATCCTTGATGATCTAGTGGAATTCTATATGGATGATTTGGTGGTAAAATCTCATCAATCTATAAACCATCTTAGAGATCTTGAAAAAGTGTCCGGCTTCATTCTCTCCTATAATTTGAACATGAACCCCTTGAAATATGTTTTTAGGGTTACATTTGGGAAATTTTATGACATCTTTGTCATATATAGAGGCATTTTGATTGATCTAGATAATATCAAGTCCATTAGTCAGAGGCCTCCTCTAAGAAACATCTGATATCTTTGAGGATTTCAAGTCCACAAAGCCTATATACTCTGATTTATTGGAAATTGGTCTAGGAAGTGTAAGACATTTTACAGAATCAATAATAATGGTGTTGTCTACTAGTGGGAAGAAGACTTCCAATCTACCTTTGAGGATATCATTTATTATCTATTGCATCCTTCGATTCTGATGATACCAATTTTTTAAAATCCAATGGCCCTTTATGTGACCTCCCTAGAATGATCCATCAACTCCCTTCCTTTCCTTAAAAACAATGAAGTAACATAGAAAATATTGTATTATCTTAGTCACAGGCTCTTTGAAACAGAGAACAAATATTCATCTATTGGGAAGAGATGCCACACACTAGTTTTAAAAGTACAAAATTTGTGGTGTTACCTTCAGTATAAAGAGATACATTTAGTGTCCCACATGGATCCCCTAAAGTATATTCTGAACTGCCCAATGATTAAAGGCCATATATCTCAGTGATAAGTGATCCTCTAAAAGTTTTACCTCAATTTCATTCCACATATGGCCATCAATGGTTAGGTGCTAGCAGAATTTCTAGTCACAATCAGGACCCCGAAGAGATGTCCTTGGATATTGATTTTCATGATGATTCCATTATCCTAGTGGATCAGGCTATTCAATTTTGATAGATGAACATCGATGGTGCCTCCCAAAGTCCAACCAGTATGAGGATCAATGATCCCTAACTCAACAGAGTAGGATTGGGAATTATCATCATCAGGCCAAAAAGGCTGTCTTTCCGTATTCATTCTTATTGTTAGAAGGTTGCACCAACAATGAGGTAGAGTATCAAGCTCTTAACACTAGTCTTGAGTTATCTCTTGAGATTATTGTTCCCCACCTACATGTGAATGGAGACTCTAAGTTATCCATCATGAATATCAATGGTGACTAAATCATTAGGAATCCAGAGCTTATTCCCTTGCTAGAATGCACTCGCTAGCTGATGGACCAATTACCTTTTAGCCAGAGGTGGCTCATGTTCCAATGTTTTAGAATGGTCCATTTGATTCCATATCCGATTTATACTCTATTATTAGAGAACTAGATGAGGAATATCTATTCATTCATGAGGCACATCAAAGGATCATCACCCCTCTCGGTGCAAACAACGATGAAACCAGTAAGATATCTACCTCACCACCGATGGGGTCCTCTGAATCCCCCTTTCATAGTAGAAGAAACCTAAAATTGGATAACTCCTTTAATTAATTCTCTATACCATAGAAATCTCTTGACCAACAGAGCCGAGCGTGAGTGATTCCATCAATGTGCAGTGTAGTTCACCCTCGAGAGTAGTTCTAGAAATGAGAAGATCCTTAAAAAAATGGGTTTTATAGAATTATCATGAGATTTATTCAAGGATATGAGATTCTCCATGTTAAGTAAGAGGTTCATGGTGGATCATATGGTGCTCATCAGGCAGGGTCAAAACTCTCTCACTAGATTCGTAGGTTGCGATACTTTTGGCCCACCATAGTCAAGGACTTTATTGATTTTTCCAAGAGATTCCATTCATATTAGATTTATTACCACTTTTTTTCATTTACCAATGGATCCACTCAATACAACCAATTATTCTTGGCCCATTGCAATCTGGGGACTCAATGTTTTGGGACTATATCTTCTAGTAATATCTCTTTAGTGCATGATTATTCTGAATCGAACATATTTCTTTTCTGAGGGGGGGGGGAGAGGTAATCCCACTAAAGGAGGTCAAGGAACGTTCTATTTTTTAGTTTGTGAGATCCAATATCATCCATCTATTATGAGTCTCTCACGTTGTTCTTACCAATAATAACACCAACTTCCAAGAAGCTGAGTTGAAGAAATTATACACCAAGTACATTATCTGGTCCAATCAAACTTCTCATTTTCATGCACATAAAAATGGACATATTGAGGCATTCAATAATAACCTCTCTAATATTCAGTAGAAAATTATGGTGTATCCAATAAACTTTTGCTGCAAACGCTTCCAAATCCTCTAAGGGCTTATCAGACGAAAACTCGAAATTCCTCACTAGTGACCCTGCATTCTCTAGAGAACAGAATATGGGTAGTTATATCCATCCAGATTCCATTTCCATAACTTTTTATAACTATCTACAACTAAAATTCATCAAATAGTGTATCATAAGTCCATCTAGTTGAGCTGGAGGCCCTCAACAAGAATATAATTCTGGACTTGCACAATTTATAGAGGCACTAGAACAAGACAGCCAAAGCTTTCAACAAGAGAGTTTCCCTCCACTCCTTTCTTCAAGGTGACATGGTTTTGGATCTCGAGTGCCAATTATTCAGGGTAGGAAACTTCCAAAATTTAAGCCTAAAGGGGAATGACCTTACATCATTTACAAATTCTACCCCAATGGTGCATGCTCTTTGGTTACTATAGATGGTGATAGAATTACTCATCCCACCAATGACAAGTTCCTTAAACATTACATCACATGATAAGGAGCTTAATCCATTCAAGAAACATGACATTAAATTGTGCTACCTCATCCTACACGATGATAAACTACTTCGTCGTACATTAAGTTAAACTGTTTTTCCCACATTATGTTAAACTGCATGAAACTTATTGATCATCCTGCATGATAATAAACTGCACACTCTTCACTTTATGTTCTAAGCACTATGACCCTAAACAAAGATAGCTTTCATCATTACCAAAATACGTTAAACTTCATGGTATCAAAGAATTATATATGTTTTGATCCCATCCTTATTGGATATGTAGGAGCACCCAGAAAATAGGTCTTCCGGCCTAGCCATTGATTTAGCTTTTCGGCCCCATGAACTATGTTTTTTAGAGAGTGTCTGGTGCAGTGTTGAGACATCCTTGGTCCTCATTAATGTTGGGTTGCTTCAATGAACTATACAAAAAATTACCATGTTTGTATCTTCATCTAGTGTTCCATGTTCTATGACCTTAAAATAAGATCTCATTCATCCAATAAACACGACATTAAATTTTGTTGTTTTATCCCACATGATTTTACACTATTTCATCCTACATGAAAGACTTTAAACTTCATTGAATTTATGTTTCTTTATGAATGACCTTGAAAGGAAAGTTCCCAATTGTTTTTTATAACACTAAATTGTCCCATCCCACATGGAATTGAACTTTTTCTTCATCCTTATCATATGACATTAAAATATTTATTCTTCATCCTGGTTACATGATGATAAACTACACATCACCTCGATGTCCCCATCTACAAGAGAATCACATTTGGAAATTTTTAATCCCATTACATTTGTAGAACTACATATGGACTGATTCCCAACCTTATGGTATACGTAAGAGAACCCGTATGTTTTTTCTTTATGTCTATCGTCTGGTTCAACACCCATTTCGCATGAATATATGGTATATTTTTTATTATTCCTTGGTCCTCATTCATAGAGTGCTCATCTCTTTTCCATACAATATATAGCCATTAGAAAGGCCTCATCTTATGGTCTGAGCTCTATGACCTTAAACTAAGATCCCCTTCATCTAAGCCGCATAATGTGAAACTGCCTAGCACCATCATCCTAGTCATATGATGATAAACTATATGATGAATCTTCATTAACATATATTAATAAAATACGCAAAATTCAAGAAGAATATATGGATTAATTCCAATATTAATAGAATATGTAGTTACACCATGAATTTTTTTTCTTTGCGTCCAACTTCTAATATAGTAACCCTCTACTATCCCAAATCCTCTTCAGTCGGTATTGGTCTATTACCATGCAATATCCAAGATCCCTCTTATGGATTCTTCCCTTAATAAGTGGTTTAGATACCCTTATCTGATATTCCTCATTAATATTCTCATATTTTTTGTTGTGTATAACCTTCAGTGTTAGATTCTACATAGACATTCTCTCATTCAATCTCCATTCTTCATGTACCCCTTTGTTTGGGTCTCTATCATATTTAACATCTGGAGGAACCCCCTAATAGAAGGGTTCCTAGCCATATGGCTCACATACCATCCTTTTCCAACCCCCCCCCCCCCCCCAATATTTCGAATAACATTTTTAGGATGGTCCCACATTTTGAATATGTTCAATTGACCACCCACATTTATTTGTTCCCATTACATGCAACACGACATGGATGTTCAATTTTGAATAACTTCATCAATTATCTTCCATGAATTATTCCACCCTAATCATGTCCCAAATAACAAATGTAGTCATTCACATATCTTCCCACATATTTATGTTTAGGTGGAGTGTCGACACCCTTGGTGTTACCCCCTCCATGCACCCTTGAACGTTGAGCAAGTAAACAATCATTTTTGGGAAATCCTTATCATAACATTATTGTTCCCCTATTTTGTATTCCATTGTGTCATAATATACCTCTCCACCCATTATTTCACACACCAAGCATGATTCATAGGAGATTAGGGGTCTTGGTAGGATTTTTACCCAAGTGAAATAATCACACCACCCTATGGTCCAAACATTATTACCTTAAAATAGGAGTTTAAATCCTAAGAACATGATGTTTAAATGAGCATCCAAGTACAAGAAATATAACATAAAACTATGTGTGGGTATTCTTTGAGGGAGTTTTGTTATAGTGTGAGACCTCCTTGGTCCACATTCATGTCGGGTAACTTCACGGTGTTGCACTGCACATTTCCACTTTGGAGGCCTAATATTATGGTCTGAACTATATGACTATAAACTAATATCCCTAAAATCCTAGTTGTACAAAGATAAACCTAATTATATCCTTTTTCCTTATCATATGATGTTAAACTATGCATTCTATATCCAAGTTTTATGATGGTAAACTACATAGTGCTATGATATCTTCACCTGAGAAGATGTCACCCTTTAGCACTGGTCATCTTCCATTCTATCTTTATCACTATGTATGGATATTTTCCCATTACCATGGAATACATAGTGACACATAGACACATTTTCTTAGGTCCCAACCATAGAATCATGAACCTTTTTCATTCCCTCTTATTCTTGGATGCTTCATCGAGAATACATGGTGTGGTGTGTGTCTCTTTTGTTCTCATTCACATTAGGTTATAGGGATCACATCATGCATATTCCTTTCAGAGAACCCCTCCCATATCCTTGTCGCATGATGCTAAGAAACATAGAATCCAAGAACTATGTATGTCTTGATTCCCGACCGTGCAGGACACATAGTGACTTCTGAATATCCTATCCATGGGCCCAACAGTAGAACCACCAATTCACCTTCTTCGACCCTTTTGGACTGGGTCCCCCTTGGTAATGTCTGGTGTGGACCATCATGGTCATCATTCACGTTGGGTTATCTCCCAAACCATGAAATTATTCCTTGGGATGAACATGCCCGTGTCACGCGATGATAAACTACATGACACCTTCTTCGTTACCGCATGACATTAAACACCATGAATATATCCAACACACATGATGTTAAATGGGTAACTTATAGTCCACACTCTATTACTTAAAACTAATAGTTTCTTATCCAAGAAACATGAACCTAAAACTTTTTCTAATACAACACATAGGAACTCAATCCATGAAGGTGTATTTGATCCCCCCTATGGGCGTTCTTCACCGACATTCTTTAATGTGTAGTGCTATGAACCTTTTTCATTCGCCCTTATTCTTGGATCCTTCCTCGAGAATGCACGGCGTGGTGTGGGTCTCTTTGGTCCTCATTCACATTAGGTTATAGAGATCACACCATGCACCTACCTTTCAATGAACCCCTCCCATATCCTTGTCTCATGATTCTAACCTACATAGAATCCACGAAATATGTATGTCTTGATTCCCAACCTTGCAGGATACATAGTGACGTCTGAATATCCTATCCATGGGCCCAGTAGCAGAACCGAAAATTAACCTTATTTGAGCCTTTTGGAATGGCTTCCTCTTTGAGAATGTGTGGTGTGGACCATCTTGGTCATAATTCACATTGGGTTATCTCTAAAACCATGAAATTATTCTTTGGTATGAACATTTCCAAGTCATGCGACGATAAACATCATGACACCTTCTTCCTTACCGCATGACATTAAACTCCACGGATATATCCAACACACACGATTTTAAATGGGTAACTTATGGTCCACACTCTACTACTTTAAACTAATATTTTCTTTTCCAAGAAACATTATCCAAAACTTTTTCTAATAAAAAACATAGGAACTCAATCCATGAAGGTGTAGTTGATCTCGCATGTGGGTGTTCTTCACCGACATGCTTTAATGTATAGTTCTATGAGACTTGAAGTGTGGGGTTCTATAGGAACATTCCCCTAATCTATTCCCACACTTCACGTGTACCTATATATAGTTTCATAAGAAAATTACCCTAATCCATTCCCACTTTAGCTTACCTCTAGTCATGGGTAGAAACCTTGATGGATATTCGGAGACAAGCATCGAATCCTATGTTTCAAATTTGGCCAGCAGTCCATTCTATGTGTACATGCCCCAACCTTTATTGATGTATTTTTGGAAACTGTGTTGCACATATAGTCAATATTTGTCAAAACCATCATTCACCTATTTTTTCATGGTCTAGACCTTGGAAGTTCGAATTTACATCCTTCCCACCTCTAAATGATCTAGTGGAACTCTAACTCCTCTAGTATTGCTCCTCGGTGCACCTGAGCATGTTGAGTCAAAATATCTAGTGTGGTAAACTTATAAATGATATGGAGAAGGTATAACATTACTCCTTATTTACCTCACTGAGTGTCATTCATTTGGGCTTTGATGTCTTGGTAGGGTTTTTCCATGAATGAAGTAGTGGCCCAACCCTATGGTCCAAACTCTATGTCATTTTAAACTAAGGGTTTCTCTATAATTTTTCTTATGAATATTTGGTGTGGATTGGATATTTTTTGTCCCCATTCACATTGGATTTTATAAACCATGACATTTACATCCCTCCTAGTAAAACTTCCTTATCCAACTACATGACGTTAAAATGAATGGGTCGGTCCAATCATATGACCTTAATCTATGATATCATCATCCTAACCACATGATGAAAAACGACACTACAATGTGGTGTTCTCACTTGAAAGGGAATCATCCTTGGAAATGTTCATCCACCATGTCACCTATCAAGACCTACACATTGGTTGATTCCTCTTGAAAAACCTAGAATTCCCATCATGGGCCATCTTCTCAAAAAATAAACAAAGAAGAGAAAAACAAGAAATATATAATGCCTATTCTCTCTGAGTATGGGTTAGACCTGCATGAAAAAATTTCCCTTCAAGAACTACATGAAGCACGAATCCCATCCTTATATAATAAATATTGATGCTCAGATCCTTGATCTTGGGTCCAAATGCAACATTATAAAACCTTTTCACGTGGAAACAACCTTCATCCTTATCACATGATGTTAAATTGCATGGGCTTTCCGAACTACAAGTGGCTTGATTCCCATATTCATAGGATACATAGTGATTCCTAGACATTTTTTCTCCGACCTAGCCTTAGGTTCTTTATCCTTTTTGGTCTTTTATCCCCGATTATGGTTCAAAAACTATGACCCCACAATATGAGACTCATAGGGATATGTGGTGTGGTATTAAGACTCCATGACCTTCAATCATGTTAGGTTTTGTCCCTCACCACATCATATATACCTCATTTTCATCTGTTTCTCAATTTTTGTATGGATTTAATACCTCCTTTGGTTCATTCATGTCGTTTTTATCTCTTTATTTACATGAAATCATTATAGAAATATACATCATAGTCCACGTAATAGGAAATTAAATGGTTTCCCATGGTCCATACAGTATGACCTTAAACTATGCGCAAATATCCTAATCATATGACATTAAACTATGGGACATTGTAATCACATGGAATTAGACTATACCATGAATCTTCCACACTAGCATGAAAATAAACTACAAGTCATCCCATACTTCTTTGACTCACATTCCATTCTAGTCCAACACCACAAAAATATTGAACTACATTTTGAGTTTGATCTTGGGTTTCGAATATGGTCAGTAGTTGGCCCTAGTTTTTTTATCATTTCTAGGATGATGGTACCAATAGTATGTTTCGAATACAGTGAGAATTTTTTTTTCATATCATCAATATATCATCATTGTTCTCCAAATTATGGTAATTTTGATTCACACTTTTCATTCCCATTTTTTTAGATTGTTTCTAAATCCCCTAGTGTTGTACCATTCATGGAATAAATCATATCAGAAAGAGAAATTGGGCTATTCTTAGGACCCTATTCTCCATTCACAACCTCTCTCATCTCAAATACTCATGTTGGTTGGCCTACAATAGTTGAACCTGAGTATTCGATGATTGGATGGAACTCTCATTAAAATTTAATGATTATGTGGTTTTTCCTTGCATCTCAAAACAAACATAATCCACATGACCTTAGGGATTGATCATTAGTTATTTCATTAATATGATCAAGGTGCAGTGATTAAAGTAAATAAAAAAAATCATGCATGCAATTCAAATTACATAGGGAAAAAATAATAATGTATGTTTCATAATTTTGTCCAAAATGAAGCCCATATGCATATACCCCTTCAATAGAATGCTTCAATATCGTCACATTATGGAATCTTTCTTCTAGAGTCTCATGTCACTTCCTGGCATCCATCTCCACATCAATTTTAACAGAATGAATCTCATCAACTCTAATATTCATTGGGCCTCATTCATCTTGGATCTCATTCACCGGAAGGCAGGCATGTTCTAGTTACTCTTGGGCTTCTTCTAACTTGACCATTAGTCATTCCACATGTTCTAAGTAACTAGTGATGAATATGGAATGATCATTCATCTACTCATCAAGGCACTGAATTTTTGGTTCATAATCATGGAAATTTTGGATGTTTTTGTATTTATTTTGGAACTAGGTACCGTCCATGTTTTGAGTTCTCTCCTACATCATCCCATTAGATAGTCATGGATCATCACATGAAGATGGTGAGAATTTAACCCTATGTTATAGAGACAGTGCATCCAAGTACATAGTGACCACATTCAACTAATCCATTCTACCTCTATGTTATCAAGGAAAATTTTGATGCACTTACATGGAATGTACCATGTCATACGGATCTCCTTGGCTGTTTCAGGATCAAAATCATCCATATCCTCATTGTCTATAGGTCTGTATTCTAGAATGGTATCCAAAAGATCAGAGGTAGGATCTTTCTTTAATATCCCCTATGAGGGACTAGTTTCTATGATATGGGGTGGCTATCATCACTTTATTATTCCATATTATCATTTCCCTCACAAACTTTAGGCTCTGCCCTGTTAGTGGTGTCACCTATATCCACAAATTCCTACTCATCAGGCACCAAGACTGGATTAACATGACTTGTTTCATCCTCACAGATAGGTACAACAATCAAGAGAGCCCATGTTAATGTCCTAGACTCTTTATTTGTTCATCATTGTAGTCTTATGAGTACCACATGGAATGGACACCATGGTCATCTAAATTCTCATATAATATATATGGCTCTACAAAAATAGAGACTTACAAGAACTAAGTTCAGCCAGATAAAGTTCCTGAGTTTCCATGGGAACTTCTAACAATGGAGAGCCTTCAACACATATTGTATCGATGATTAGAATGATATTCGTATGAACAATAGGGATAGTCTAGGATTCTGAGGTCATCACTTTGACCCTTCAGCGGGCTCACCTCTAGATGCGTCAGAAAAAATGGTCTACCTCTTGGATCAACCCTAGATACGAGCTTTGAGATATGTACACCCATGTCCACAGGAATATTCTCACCCCCGTTAGTGGGAGATCCTTTATCAACACAAATATGTGTTCCAGAATATGACAGATTTTGGTTAGTGAATCTGAGTTATAGAAATAGAAGAGACCAATAGAAAAATATGATGAGCCATACTTCGAGATGCTCGATGAGTTCTTCATCAGGGCATGTGATCTATCTACTCTCTTATGGGATCTCCTGATAATCTGAGGTCCCCTCAGATTCCTCACCGACATGATCTTCATCCTTAGCCTTCACTTCTTTTTCTGCTTACTCCTCCTCTTCTTTCTCATCCTCCTCCTCTTCTTCTTCTTCATATCCAACATCCTCTGGTGATAGTTCTTCTGGTTCATTCTATTGGTCAAACATCACTTTTACCAAAAGATGTGGCTCTTGATATTTACCCTATTTTTGTGCATATACATCCTTGGATGTCAAATATGCATTTCAATGATGAAAATCCACCCCTTCTATAACCTAGATAATCCCAATTTCTAGTTGATAGATCTCATCTCATATCAATTATTTCCATATACTTTCTGGAAAAACCGATTTTTCATAGTGTTTTCCAAGAAAACCAAAGTGCAGGGAATATTCCATCAATGGTTGGTTGAAGTAGGTATCTCAATTACTTCCTTTGGGATTCTCTAGTTTGTTCCTGAGGTCACCATCTGGTTAACCCCTCCTAAGAAGTTAGTGGTGTGGCCACACATTATGATGTTCCTACCACTGAGTTTCAATATCATGCTACCTCAGCTTCTTGGATTTCCTATAGTATTGCTTCCCCATTTCCATCTCACCAACTTCCTCACCAACCAGAATCAATGCTTTCCTTCTTGTTTTTTCCAATACACTTTTTCAAAGTTTCTCTCAGATATACTGCTACACAGGGATCAGAAATTTCTGTTGAAAGGATGACATCAACATCAGTGGAGGGAGTGTGATTGTTTCACCAAAGCAGGAAGTTGTAAACAAGAGACACAACTAGTGAACGATATAAGTTTGTTTCTCCTATCAAACCTCATCATACAATTTCTTCAGAATTTTTTATAGGCATCCAAGCTATCTGGTGACAAGTGATAGCACGTATGTCTTGTAAAAATATTTTCATTTATTAGGGACACTAGAACATCACCCCTAATGCTCTATAGATATTCCCACTACTCCAGTGGACCTCATAGGTTGTCCTCCATCTAGACTACCTGGGTGAGGAATCATTGGAAATTGATGTTTTCATGATTTATGATCTGGATCTTGACCCCCTTCTCATTGATCATTACTGGACGGACCCCAGCAATATTTAAAAGGGATGGTCATAGGCCATCTCCTAGAGGATAGATGGAATTTGGGAATTTTTATCCACCAAAATGAGATGTGATCCAGCCATGGAGGATTTGAAATGGTCCAACAATTCTCCTAGGAAGGACTCCCCTTGAGATGCAAGACAGAATGTTGTATAGCCTTGCTAATATAGGCACTCCAAGGATAAATATTTGTGGGCTTTCATAATCCAAGTGATTACCATCATCTGTGGATAAACCCATATGTTTTCCCCTCACTGGTAGTAGCCACACAATTAGGAAGGTAGTATGAAATGTAGAATACACTACCTTCAGATATCGTATCTCATCCACACTAAAGCCCCACGATTGATATTATGCTGCTTCTAGGATCACCCAATATGATATGGCCTTTCCCCTTTTTGATGTGGTCAAGCACTTTCCCCGGTAGCCTGGAATCCCCACACATTCATCCCTCTTAATGAATATATTTAACTGCACTGGGTATGAGATGTATTTTAAAATGTATTTGATCGCCATACTATCCTTCTGTGTGTCTAGAAGATTCAATGTTTGACTGGGGCTCTGTGATCTATCTCACCATATATTGTCTATCGGTAGAAACTCGTGATATTGAAGTCCCTCCATGGGAATTTATCTTATTCAATTGATGTCCCAAAGACTGATACCAACCTCCGCATGGTGTAGGTGGAAATTATTTCTATCTTAAGACCACCGACTGAATAAATCTGACACCGGTTCCTTTTAGTGTTAGAAAAGAAATTATAACATCCACATGGTTTTAAATAGGGATATTTGTTGAAAATCTTCCACTAATTCCTTGTATGATTGGCACAGACAGTATGAACATTCCAATTCACTAATAAATTCCTTGTGGACCTCAAGTCCCAGTCCTGATGCCCGCCCTTTCCCTCAACGGTGATGAAACTTCGGAAGGTTCTTGAGTAGTGCGCGTGGAAATCATTGGCCACTAGTTCACTCACTATGACTATCCTAATTTTCTAATTTAATACTTATATGGACATCTACCAAGTGTTTTTAGAAGGATCGCTATTGTTTTTGATGTATTATAAATGAAGAAAATTTTTGTGTATGACCCACGACTACGGCGAGTCAGTCTCAATGCCTTGAATGGCCACTTCCTATATAATGTTGAAGTTCCATAGAGGGAGGCTATCAGATAAGAATTAATTATTCTAATCCTACTTCAATATGCCTAAGATCATTTTATTTTCAGATATTACCCTTATAGAATGAAGAATCTGGGGATTTGCAATCATCTCAGCCCTCGGCATAGCAAAGGCATACTCTCTCTCAGAAGTGGCCTATTTACCATCCATGAATGTCATGCTGCGAATGTAAAAAAGGACTTTTCATGAAAGATTTTGGTTTGGCGAACAAAATATATGGTTTTTCAAAGGATCAAATGATGACTATGAGAAATTTGGCTAAGTTTGAAGCACATAATATTTTTTATTTGTGTATAATGTTGTGACTAGTCTTTGGGTCCTTCACGTAGGAATTAGTAACTTATATACATGAGAGTGATCTCTTTCTAGTGAAAATTCATCGTATTGTGTCTTGGGACCCTACACATATTTATAGGCATGGACTAGGTCTTCTTCACATGTGAAAGTTACCTAACATTCCAATCTTTATATTTTATTCACACCTCTCTAAATGAATCATTCTCTTTGGCATTTTCCTTGGAATCTAACCTTTTTGTACCCTTTTATCTCACATTCAAAGGGTGGTTTTTTGGCATAGAATTCCACTTGAGGCCACATATAGTTCTATCTAGTAAACTTAAAGCCATAATTTGACACAGTGGAAAATTTTGAGAACCCTAAGGGAGAAACGTGTAAGTTTAGATGATCACATGTTAGAAAACAATCCACAAGTAAGGCCCTTATGCACCCAATGTGACGTTAAAGTATTTATTTTTTCTAGACTCCAAAAATGCAGCAAAGGAAATTGTGTGGAATTAAAGAGGTTTGTGAGAAAACTTCAATCATGTGCATAACATTCTTACACTCCCAATGCATAGTCAATCAGATCTTTCATGTCGGCCTTCTTCCACTCTCCCACCAATAATTTTTCCTATAAATATAACAGAACCCCACAAATTTCAGGGTAACTACATGGAAGTCAAACTATCTCTCCGATTAACATAATAAGACACCTTCCGTGACCCCACACAAGTCATGATTTCATGGTATAGGATCTTGTGTGATAGGTCCCCCATGGGTCTTCCATCATGTGGTCCCATAAAGGCTTGACCCTCACCAATTTAATTTTTTCCTTAGGGAATGTGTGTGCAAAATACTCTTCTTCTACACAAAACTTTCCCCTATGTAGTACCTATTTTACTCAGACCCTTCCAATTTTCACGCGAACCTCCAATATTGTACGCACTTCTTCATTTAGGATCCATGGGTTGTCTTCACTTTGTAAACCCATTTTCCTACCCCTCTTGTGTTCAACACCCACATCTTTTGTGCACATCCTCTATGTGTCCCTCCAGGATTGTGCATAGCAACTTCCTGGTCCCTTGTGGGGTGTCTCATGTTGTTTTGGTCTACTAAATTCTTCTCCACATAAGTAAAATAATAGTTCATTCTTATCCTCATATATGTGATAGAATAGACCCCATGATTAATCACACCTCCACCCCACTGTATCATGGAATTCGTACTGCATTCCCTTCCCCAAGTGTGGATAGGAATCCATTAAGTATGTCCAATGGGTGAGAGGTGATCTTTTCACATCCAAGAATCATAATGTAAAACTTTGTAGAACCCTCATCCTTAGTGCATGACATTAAATATTAGCCTCCCAATGTTAAATGTACATGGGGTACCCAACATCAAGAATTATCCACGCCAACTCATCTCCAAGGGAGTGATAACTTCCTTACATGGAATGAGATCCTCCTTTCATGGAACAACATCTACCTTCAAGGAAGGTAAACACTCCTGGTATAATCCCCTATGCTTTTTTTTAAAGTGGTAGCACCCTTTCCCCTTCTTACCTTCTATGTATGTTATGACTAGAGAGGTAATGGATACAGGGTACTCTCAATACCTCAACCCTATTCCATTGTGATTTAACACCAAAGGATGTTAACCATATGTAATCCCCAATAACTTTCTCTATGGTATTCTAACATTGTGTAAGCCCTATATCATTCCTCCCAATTCATCATTCATGATGCGACCATCTGGTCTATTTCTTCTTCTTTTTTCTAACACCAAGCATGACTTATGTGGGCTTAGAGGTTAGCAGTGATCGTGAATCCTTTCATCCGGACATCTATCTAGGATTAAGCCTCATTTTTCATCTTTCAAAGCAGCTACCCATGCATAATCTTCAAACAATTGAACTATGTGGGTTTTTATCCTTTTCTTTGACCCTAGGTATGTAGAAAGCCTCCCTAAGGTTCAATTCCAACCATCGGTAAACCATGCTTCCCTCCTTCAAGTGGGAACCTCTTGGATCTTAGTATCCACCATCATCTATTCCAATCTAGGTCTTTCCCTTAAGACGCCATACCTAGGGAGAATCATTCCCCACCTGGAGGCTATATCTATTTCAGGTCCTGCTTGGAGTCTAACCATGAATAAGCCTCAATGCCCCCATCAACACTATGTGAACTTTTATTGCCAACAAACTAGGATATGTAGAAAACCCACCTGAGGTTTAAGTACAACATTGTTCTTCATGATGGTTCCATATCATCCATTATATTCCACTTCAACACTACATATCCAACCAGATTCTTACCTGGACCACCATATCTCGATGAAATCATTCCATCAGCATGATCACTTTTTTCAGTAGCATCCACAAAAATAACCAAACATAATTCCTACACAATCCAGGTTCATCCAACCAAGATTTTTCCTCTTGCGATGGGCAGTTAGCCATGTGTAATACCCAAATCACCCCTTTTAACTATGTGGGTTCATATCCCTATCTTTTACATAGGGTATATAGGAATCCTCTTTGAGTTTCAATTCTAGCTAATAGTAATCCTTGGAGTCCCCCTCATTGGGCCCCGCCTTTCCCCATCTTCCCTCAGCGATGATCATAACGACCTTTATTGAGTAAAATTTTCTCTTTATAGGATGGACCATTGGAGGGTCTTCTCTTATCTGGCATTTGGATCCATCCTTCGGGTAAAATTTCTAGGATCTCCCATATAGGGATGTACCCATCTGATCCACCATCATAAGTGTTCTGATCAGTGTGATCCATCTCAGTTAGACATCAAAGTCATGACATACCTCGTGTTAAACATGTTGTTTCAAGGAAAACATCTAAATACATGCCACGGGCATAGGATACCCCACAATCAATGCGGGATTCATTGGGATTCCTCACCCCTGAGAAGCCCTCTCATGAAGAAGAATACAGGTGATCAAATGTTTCAATGACCATACATGCCACTGATGCCTAGTCTGACTACTCTCCTAGATAAAGGTTACTACCCTGACTCGACCCGTTGGAATGTCTAGATAGAAGCAGCATAATTAACCAGCATCCAAAAAGATATGGCACTGGGAAAGATTTTCACAAACAACATCTTAAGCTATAAGGGATACATGGACTATGTGATAAGTTTCAAGGAGGAATCCACCAAAGGAGGGACCAACATCCCATATTTTCATTTAAATAAATGATTAGTCATCTCAAGAGAAGTGATGAACATATCCCAGCTTTGTAATGCCTAAATGGGGGGTACAATTCACCAATAGGGAATTTCAACATGCGACGTAGGTGGTGCCTCGTGTGGAAAGCCTCAGAAACATATGTGCATATTTATAATCTGAAAAGTGCCTTTCAAATTTCCTTTGTTGCACTGTGAGGATGCATGGATAGAATTTCTTTTGTGGTTATCCACACATGAAACTTTTATTTCCCAGAAATTCCAATCAATATATAAGTACTAACACGATGAATCAATTTTCATGAATTTTTTGTATTGATAGCTCTTCTTTCACTCTTGAATAAATATCCCTTTCATTTATCATTATTAAGTGGAAGATAGATGTAAGAGTTGTTAGATAATTTTTTATATCAAAAAATTCTATATTTTTTATTTCACACCCTACGAAATTTACATAGCCATCTATTTATATAGTCGGGGTTAAGGTTAAAAGAAATATTTCATTTCATTTCAACACTTAAATAATATTATAACCATTAATAAACCACATGACACAAAATGATAAAAATGATAATAACAATAATGATAATTTTAATAGTATTATTATTATTATTATTATTATTATTATGTTGGCATGAGTCAACATATTAAATAACATATATTATTTTACTATGTTTTTAATTAATATTTTTCACAGTGCAGGGTCTTGGTCTATCCGAACTACTCTAACATTTATTGAAAACCTGAAAGGTTATTTAATTTAAATATTTCATTCATTAATATCTATTTTCATTCAATAAAGAATGAATAAAATTATAAATCATTTTTAAGCATAATATTTATTCAATAAATTAATTTTGAATATAATTTAATTTATATCATTTGAAACACATTATATTTAACCCTCTATTATTCTTTCTAGTTGACATTAGGCAAAGTTTCATAAACTCCACGATTAGTGCCTAGCAATGGGTTATGAAACCAATGAGAAAGAACATATTGTCTAACCGATGAAAACCATATATGAATGCTCACTATGAAATACAATCTCTTTATCATAATATATCATAATGTAGGTTTCACATATGTGTCACAAACCTCCATGCTTGATATATCTTTCTTTTAATTTTTTTAGATAAACACATCATTATGCCCTGATCATGGAATTAATTTGATGATTCAATTACAATCAAAGGTACATGACATTGTATTCCCAAAATATTGAAGTGATAAATCTTTCCTTAGTTTATCCATTAATGAAATGTCAATAGTGATGCACCCAACATACCCTACCCCAATATCAACATATATCATCACATTTATATTTAAAAAATATATGTGTGAGATCCATGACATGAATTAATTATAATATTAATATATATAAACCATTATACTCACTTATATATAAGAATATCCAATGAGACCAAAATAAGAATAATTTTAACGGGCATGTATGTTCTCATAATCTCCCATTTGGGGGAATACTATGTGAAACATTTCATGAAAAGAATCCTCATCTAATTAATAATACTCACACCTAACTGTATATATATTATTTTACCATCATATCTTGTTATAAAACTACAAAAGATTATTTAATAATACCATATTAACACTTCAATGTTATCTTCATATGGGGGAATTTCTGTGACCTATCAATGTGGCGTATACTCTTAGAAATAATTACATCATAGTCAAGATAAAAAATGAAAAATATGTAATAATATTTTTTATTTATATTTAATAAATTGAATATATTTTTAATCAAAGTAAAAAAAATTAGGTATTCATATAATAAAACCAACAATATATACCATCCATGTGATGTGGTAATTAAAAATGAATTACATCACTTCCCGGAGTTTGTAATCCACACACATGCATGAATGATGTTATCATATTTCAGTGAAAGTAAAGGTAAGAAAATATAAGATATATTTATTTTATATAATAATAAACATTTCATGAATATAATATATAAACATTAATCCCATCATCATAAAAACCGTGAGAGGTGATGATGGAAAACGAATTACATCGTCTTGTAAGGTGGCAGTCAATCGTACCCACGAATGATTGTTTCGTTTTCCATTTGGTGTTAGAGGAGATGGATGTATGTTAGTCCATTATAATAATCACATATTATTATTTACGAGATACTATCATCATGGTTGAATAATATTTTAAGGAGGTGTAATAATAACTGAAACAAAATGCTCAGTTAAGAACAAAACCTCTTCTTCAAAGAACCTATTTATGTTAGCACCAAAATCCTTATTAAGAGGGTTTTATAATCAAAAAAGGTATTCTATGATGTGGTAAGGTAATTAAATAATGTATTTTTTAGGTATTGGATGAACTAAAATGCTTTTGAATTGTGAATAAAAAAGAAGAAGAGGTTCCCTTTTATAAGTGAGAAGTAGTTTCTTTTTTGTAAATACCCAAACATATTCAATAATGGGAATTCAATCTAAGGATAAGTTCCACAAAAATTTATAAATTATGTTTTTTTTAGAATATAAGTTTGAGAAACTCCATAAAAGTTAAAAAAACTTGTTTTAAAAATTTTATTCCATTTTAATTTATGGTTACGTTTACTATTTTACTTTTCACTAAGGTAACTAGTTATTAACTTTGTAATTTATTATTTATGACTAAAATAAAATAAGAATTTTTATATAATTTTGACCCACTAATTTTAAATATAAAATTAAATTTATCAAGATAATAATTATATGTGTGTGGAAAATTAATTGAAACACAAGAAGATATAAAGACAAAAACATCATTTTAACCTTCATTATGGGAAATAATTTCAATTATTTTAACATTTAATTATGGAAAGAAATTAAGTTAAACATATTAACTAATATTAATTATTAGAATTATAAATATGTAATCCATTTTATCAAATTCAATTAACATAATTGGTATAATTAATTTTAAAATATACCACAATAATGTGTCAAAAAGCGTCATTTTAAGAAATGCTTTTTTAAGCCTTAGGAGGTCTTACATAAACTATATGACTGGAAACAATTATTATAAAAATTTAAATACAAGAGAATATTTATATAATCTATAAATTTAGTTGAAAACTTTCTTTATAATGTTTTATTTTAATTAACTAAACTGGATAATCATTACACACATAAAAAATATTTTTTAAGAAACTCTATTTTTAAGAATAAGAATAAACTTATATAAAAAACATGAAAATTAGTGATTAAAATAAAATAAATTAAATTATTTTAAATAAAATGGAACATATTTCACATTAACACTAAATTCAAAATATAGTGATACTTTTAAATTACTTTATTTAATGAAAATGAATGATGGTATTTTAAAAATTCGTAATTTTCACTATTCAGTAAAAAAGAAATCATTTTAGAAAAATCCCAAAATTTTGGCATATGTTAACTTCTATATGACAATTTAAAAAATTAATTTACTTTTATCAAATATATTTTATAAAATTTCAAAATTTAATTATAATATTTAATGAAAAAAAATTATAAAATTATTTTGGAAGAAAAAATAATTTCTTAAAAAATAAATGTCTTTTTTGAAAAATATATCTTATTTACAAATAATTTATCAATTAATTGACTAATAACATTATATATATTTCAATGACATTTTAATATTATTCATACCCACCAATTTAATTACTAGGTTATACCAATCATATTTAAATACTCATGGTTCTTTTAGATATGATGTTAAGTGTTGTAAACACCGCCTAACATAGTTTTATTTTTTTATAATGTCACGTGGATGATTCTACAAATGAAAAATTGGATAAAATAAAGAAAAATGGTACATAGGGTTCCATACTCAACATGGAATATAAAACATTCTTTGTAACCATATGGCTACTCAACAAAATATTTAATGAAATAGGATAAATTATGGGAAACAAAGTAATTTTTTGTGTGTAAGGACTATTCTTAGGTCTTAGGAGTGAACCATAATGATACCATATCCCCAATTTTAGATCATGAGAACATATTAATATTTTTTGATATTACATATCTAATTCAATATAATTTTTTTTAACTGGATTTCCTGTATTCCTTCTTCAATATTGAGTTGAAATAAGAGGTATACATTGAGAAACCATATGGATTATTTCATATAAAATATGTGAATAAAATTTTTAGGTAAAATAATTATTTAAATGGGATCAAAAAATCCCCTAGAGATTGGTATTTAATATTGGAAATCTTCTTAAAGAATTTGAAATTCAAAAAAGGAAGTGTGGAAATCAATATATACATTAACTATGATAAAGAGACATCTATCGTTGTGATTTTCTTTATAGACGACACTATTTTTTCTAGTAATTATGTGCTTGTTATTGAATAATTCTAAAAGGACATAAATATTCTTTTTGAATTTTTTTTCTAGCGAGATGTGGTACTTCTTTCAGTTACAAATTTCTTAAGATAGAGATCACAATTTTAATCATCATGAAATTTATGGTTGGAAACATATTAAAAGGTTTTTCATAGAGAATTAAAAGTCATTTTCACCCTAATTTATATGGGGACCAAGTAGTATAGATATGATCAAGTAAAAGAAGTTGATTCAAGGAAATTAAAAAATCTAATTATATGTATCTTGTACTTGATATAATCTAGTTTGGATGTAGTTTATGTTTTTGAAATCTATTCCAAGAATAAAAGTGTATGAATAGATCCAAATTTTAGTGTTGGAAAAAGTATTATTATTTATATAAAATGTATAATATGCTTTTGTCTAAATTATGATATCTAATAGAAACATGATCTATTTTTTAAAATAGATAAATATTGGGCTTGTTTTTTTGATGATATGAGAACTAACTCTGGTTGATTTTTTTTATTCAATTAATTTTATATCTTTTGAAATAAAAATAATAATATTTATAAGATCAGAACCACTACTTATATAGAGAAGTTGGCTACCACTAAATCCACATCATAATTGATATGGATGGAAACTTATTTGGAAGATATCATTGTAGAAGGGATATTTTAACTACTTGTTAGATGTGATAATCAATGTGTTATCAATATTTCATGTAATTGGGGTAAATATTCATTGTAAAATAACATTAATATAATTCATTAATAAATCAAATAGATTTTTTAAATTATTTCTTAAAGATAAAATTTATTCCAAAAAAGGATCATGTGGTTTATTTTTTCAATAAATAACTTCAAAATAGTGATTTTAAAAGTTTCAGGTTGATTATTAGAGTTAAACATCATTTCTATCAGGGTTAAGGTATAGTGTATCTATATATTCTCTCAAATAATTCTTTGTAATACCATTTTCAATCAGGGAGAAAAATTGGAATAAAAAATATCATTATGCTCACTCACATAATTTATACAAAAGGGGGTTAAAACTATATAGAGGTAGTAACCTATTGATATGTTTTTAACCTTTTAGGGGAGTGATCTATTATGTGGGATCATGTTTTTTGAATGATTTTTTAAAATTCGTTATCTATGAATTTATCAATTTTCTTCTATGAACAATTCTAACTCTTTCTTTAAGTACATTTAAGAATTTTTGTATTATAAATTCCATTGATGGGTTTTTTATTTTTGGGGAATGTCTAATGCAATGATAAAGTATTTATATAATATTAATTGATTCATTACAATATAAATTTTTACATAGTATAAAAAGGATTAGGTTTGAATATGGTATTTATTTATATAATTTTTTTATGGATAACATGAAATTGTTATTCAATGTTCTTATTTGTTACACGAATTTCACTCAAGTAGGATTGGAATTATTATATTAAAATACATGGTAGGTGTTTTTATTTTAAAAGTGATTTAGTTTATGTGATTTCAAATAAAATCCAAAGGGTGGAGATTGATGATCCCAAGTGATTTTGGGAAAATGATTGGGTACTGGGGGTAATTTTTTATTTCATAATGTATAATATTAAATGAATAAGTTACTATATAATTTCATATTCAAATATTGAATAAATGTTGGAGAAATATGAAGTGGATGTGATTCCATTATTATATTTTATTATTAAATTTAAATTTATGTTATAACTCAAGTGATGGTAAATGATTCATTTTAAATGAAATAAATTCATTATTTATGGAATGTTTTATGTTTATTAGATACATTTTTAAGGTATTATAAGATATAAAGAGTTGTTTTAGAGTTAATCCAAAAATTGGAAATGTCTTCAGGTGCATATGAGCCATCATACAATACCATATGAGTCATTATTAACTTGAGTATGAGTTATTTTACAAATTTGTGAGTTATTATTGAAAATAAATGAGTTATTTCATCCAGTGAATCATTTATTTCCCTCTATGTATGAGTCAATTCACTAGACCTATGAATTATATTTCAACTATATATGAGTGATACAAACTTTCTTATATGTCTAAGATAAAGTCAAAATTGGGAAGTTTTTTATAAATAAAATGAAAGAATCTAGAATACTTTAGAGAAAATAAAAATAATTATGATGATGTAAATTCTATATTTTATGGATTAAAACATCCCAAAATGAGTTTTTTATATAAGAGAAGTATAAGAAGGATTACAAAATGCAGAATGAAAGAATTTATGGTGTAATTTTCTAGTCACAGTTAAACTATTTTGACATTTCTATAATTATCTTGAAAATTTATTGAATAAAGGATTAAATTACTTCAAATAAGTATATAATGATTAAAAATAGTTGGGTAAATTTATTTTTTTGAAATTTATACTAAATTCACATTCATATTAATTTTTATAATATTTTTTTGTGATAAATTAAACAAATAAAAAAATAAATCATCGTGTATATAAGAATAATAATATAAATAAGATAAATAAGAGTGTTTTGGGTGAGTCCTTATAGAATTATTAAATATATTTTTGAGAAAATATGTAAAATAATAATATGTTATGTAGTTTTTGTTGGGAGATAAAATTAAACCAACAAAATATAGGTAGAATAAATATAAGGAGAAGTGTAACCATAATAGCCCAATTGAAGTACATTTCTTTTAAAGTATTTATTTTTGTTTAAAGAAAGACATTATAACTATATTTGTAAAGAAATACTTCAAACATAATTGAGATATTTTGATCATGAGTACAATAATATTCCCTACTTCATTTTACCAATAAGTCCATACTAGTGGGTCTTATGGTCTGGTTGAAATCTTGACCATGCTAAGGATTAGCCTCTCCTTTTGAAAGTTAAACCTAATATTAATTCTATTTTATTTTTTCATGTTCTTGTATTTATTGATCGTGACTAAACATGACATCCAAACTGGTGGAGAAGGTTGCTTCAAGAATAAAAATGAAAATGTTTTTATAATCATTGATTCACCCGCAATTATTTCACTAATATTGTGATTCCCTTCAATTATTTAGGAGGGATGTTATGATTTAGTTATATTTATTCCATCAGATCAAAATTTAAATTTTTAAATTTGATTAGTGAAGTTTTAGTGACATTTATGTCAATTTAATTACATATTTAATAAAATATTTGTTAGTTTTCTCATTTATATTCCATAAGGGAAACTGAGTAATTAATGAAAATAATAACAAATTTATAAAACATTATTTTAGACCCAAAATTAAATCGAAATATCCACTTAATTAATTCAATTTCAAATTTTAATTTTCTTAAGTCCAATAATAAGAATACAGGATAATTGAAATATATTATTTCATTTATTCTTTATATATTTTTTTCCTCATATTCATGAGATCATATTGGAATTTAAAATTACTCAAGATACATGTTCTAAACCAAAAAGATTATACAATAATGAGAAATAGAATTTATGTATGTTTTGGTGATTTATAGGTGTTATATATAATATCATTTGAGATACACTGATTTGTTCATGATTGAAGAGTGTGGGGATCACATCAAACCATCGAGGAATCAATTTTTTCTTATTTTTATAATAATATTACCTTAATTATATCAAACAATATCCATGTTAAAATTCATGGTTTGATATTCTATATCTAGTTTTATAAAATAAATCTAAATAGTTTTTAGGAAAAAATAGGTATAAAATCCTCCAAATTATCTCTTTTTTCCTTCAACAATGCCATGGTTTGTGTTTATAGATAATTATTAGAGTATTATTTCTAATGATAATGGAAAATATCCCATATGAATGAAATATGATGTTATTAATAAAAAAAATTCATGAATGGAAATTGATAATATATGTATTAGATTAAAATAGTCATGGTTAATTGAAAGGAATTTTTTACACATTATCAATCATAAAGAATAAAATATGACATGGTTTTAATCATAAAATTGAGTTCCTAAAAAATATTTAGATATTAAACATGATATTATGTATTGTAGATTCTTATTCCTTACTATGAGAAATAAAATCATGAGGTGATTTCATCAAACATGTAGTAAATTAGTAAAAAATATTGATCGTCATTTAGGGTTCGATGTTTAAGTTGTAGAATCCACAGGATCAAGTACTATACATAACAATAGTCATGGTTTCTTGGAATATACCATATATTAGGGATAAAATGGAAATAAAAGTTGTTGATATTATTTAAAAATAAGCTAATGAAGTAACTATCCTACACATTTAGAAAAATAATTATTGTTTTCTATGCTATGTTATAATAAAAAGATATGATATTTTTGAAGTAATTGATCATATATCCTTAAATTTTATTTTGAATATTTAATAGAGTACTGAACAATATTCTAACTCAATAAACATGTTCTCTATTGATAATAAAATAATAATATGGGACGTGGTACAAAAACTATGGAATATCATGGATGAATCCAATTACTAACATTCATTTTTCAATTTTGTATTCCCTTATATCTATCTATCTTTCACTCTCTATCACTCATCAATATCATCATTTTTACCTTTACTGATTAATGAAAAATTCACTAACAACCATCAAAGTAAAATTGTTTGGAAAAGTAAGAAAAGTTTGATTTCTATCTATGAACACTAATTAACACCCATTGGTTACCACGTCTCTCCTCAGAAATTATTATAGAAAAGAATCTATGTAATGAATATTAGAGAGATAAATTTTCTATTAGAATGTAAAAAAGGTGTTGGAGTACTGATTCACCCCTATGAGTCCACAACAATTCATATTTGGTGGCATCAATTTTAATCAAAGATATGGTTCCCACATATATATCTTATCTAGGATTTTAATGCAATCCTTTTTGTTCATTCAATTTAATTCATTAAAGAGTATATAAATATTTAAATAGAATAGGAATTTTTATATTTGAGGTGAAAATATTTTACTTACATACAGGGTGAATTATCAATTAATTTTTTACATAATTTTATACACTTGATATTCTCTATAAAGGATTCACTCAGTCTAAATAAAATTAATCTTATCTATAATTGATCAAAAAAAATTCATGATTGTCGAATAACTTTTAATTCATTTCTATAATCTACCTTAGAGTTTTTTGTGTGAAATTTATATTTTAAAAGATTTCTACTCAATAATGCATAAATCTCAAACAATTTTTACAGTGAAAAGGTAACAATAATCTTTATCTCAATTATGTCATTCAAAATTTAATAATTTTGAAATGGTATTGGATGAATTAATGAATAATTTTTTTTACATGGACCAGAATGATTATGGCATAATTAATGGTTGTGAAGACAAACATAGAGACTCAATGGTTGTGATCACTAATGGGGAATATTTAATTATCAATGGTAATCATGGTTTTGGATTTATATTATCTCAGTCTAATACTAACTATAATGACATAGTATAGCATATGTATATAGTTTTTCCCTTAAAAACCAATAACCCCTATACATGGATTGAAAATTAATTTTTAAATACTTGATTTTTTATAAATAATTGTTATTTATTATCTAAACAAAAAAATGATTTAATTTGAAATAATTCAAAATATAGAATATGTGTTAATGTCCACAAATGGTTTTATTTTAATGAAAATTACTCAAAATTACTCATGAATTCAACCAAAATAATAGTAATATTTTAATTTTAACTACCATATATATCTATACTCCAATAAATAAAAATTAAATATCTTAAAACATAATGCTCAAAAAATTAAAATAAATAATTTTATTTTATTTTAAATATATATTACAAAGAATAATTCAATTCACTCTAAAGAATTAATTATATTTACTATATTGGTTATTTAATAAATACATATATCAATAACTTAATACTAAATTAAATAAAAGTGTTCTATCACAACATGATATCATTTAATTATGTCAATTTATTGGTGAAGTATAATTAATACATATCAGACAAATCATTTTCCATTTATCTCACTCTTTTTTGGGAGTTAAGCCACAAATACTATATTTCTCATCAATAATTTGTAATCCGCATATCATAGGAAAAATGGAAATTAAAGGACAATAGAATAATAATGAAACACATGATTGAATTAAAAATAAAAATCCAATGAAATAACTTCTAATTACATAGTGATCAAATACTAAAGAAGGAAAAATAAATCAAATTCTAGATCTACCGATCCTGGTATTCTCCCTCATTTTTTTAAAATAGTATCATTGAATCCTTTTTTGTTTAAAGAAACCCTATAACCAACAGTTACTAGGGTTATTTGTATTCCCTTCTTGTAAAATAAATCCCCTCCTAAAAGAATTCATAAAAAATATCTTATATATTTATTTAACTGACAATATATTGTATTAAATTTATTTACAATACATGTTTCATGGTGATATGGATTTGTATAAATATATCTTGAGGAAGGCTTGGTACTATTTAATTTCTGGATACAAAATATATATTTATTTTATATGGGATTTTTATAAGTATTGACTATCATGGTAATAAAAAAAGTGACCAATTGGCTAGAACCTGGTCATTTTTTCTACAATGATATTGGATTATCTCAAAGGTGTCAACATAAAGAGAGACAATGTGAATTTGAGTACCCTTGATGTCATCAATGGTATATGTAAAGGGGTGGATTTTGTCACCATGAAGGGTGGAATGGTGACCCCTTATGTTGTATGGGTCCTGAGGGATTTTTTTGGTGTAGTGTATCCTATATTGTTAATAAACCACTTTAAACAACAATTGATTCTTGATTATGAGATAAATAATGTGGAACTGTTCAATTCCAAATGAAGCATGGGTTATTTTTATGGATTATTGAGTCGACCATGTACTGGAGCATAGGTACCATGTTTTGAAGAAGTAAAAAATGGAAATCATATATTCATAATGTTTTATATATCAACTTTTCACACTTGAGTTACCTAATTGTAAAAAACAGTAAAGGAACATGTCGTGGTGGCTGGTGTTTTAGTGTAATTTGATAAGGAAGTAAAACGTAATACTTGGAGAAATTGAAACAATATAAAAACCATTTCACATGGAGTTTGTAATATAGTTGTGTAGAAGCCTGAAGTAAAAAATGGAAGATATGGTGGACATACAGTACTAGAGTATATTTTATATTTATTTTTAACAAGTCTAAAAAGGGATAAAACTCCATGGGAATTTATTGAGGATGTGATCATATGTGATTCAAAAATTAGTATTTATGGAATTGGTTCTATAATAGTCAATGAGTGTGATGGTAGTAAAGTTGGAGAATGTTTCACTGAGAATAATTATATATCATGTTTATTTATGGATATTAAATGTTTATATTTGAATAAAATCACATTGATAAGGATTTTATGATATTATTAAATGGTGTTTGAAACAAATTTCTATACTAGAATCCTAAAACCAGAATTATTGATGTCCTTATACCATGGAAGAAAAAAATATATAGGAAAACATAAGCCTTTTGATTCCAATAATATAGATCATTGAGACAAATCATGAGTTTTTATTTGAATTAATAGGATTGTTTGACAACATTAAATTCATGGAGGACACTTTTCATAATCTTATATGCAAGTTGAACGTGGTAAAATCCACTATATTCATGGAAATATTGTGGTAGTATTAATTTCATATAATGTTCATATAATTTTTCTTATATGAACTAGATATGAATGGTATTGAATCTATTATACAGTTGTTGAGTAATTCCAGAAGGGTATCAATAATTTTATTCTTTATAGACCTTCCCATCGAATAATAACGATGGGGAATTTTACTATCTTAAATACATGATATCTAAACTGAAAGAGACTTATATAGTGAAATAAATAACTCCATTTTATTCATGAAACAATAATCTATAGTTTCATACCCTTGTTATAAGTAAGGATGAAATCACATCATGATAGTTAAAGACAAGAAGGTAGGATCGATAGTGCGTCTATCTAGATATTATGATGCAAATAGCCCTGTTATTGTTTCCAATGAAAGTGCGACCAATATTTATATAAACTCTATGTATTATTTTCCAGAGTATTGAATGAAGTATGTGTAATAGTAGTGAAACATTATTAATAATGAGATACCCCCCAAAACATTATACAATAAGTGATCCTAGGTTTGGGGTGACGACAACATTTTGTTTAAAATAAACTAGTGAAGTAGTGGATTTCAACGCATTAGTACATAGTTGATTTCATTCCACATTTAGGTACCATATAGTTGGTGACAAAATTAAAATCCTCAGGTTTCTTTCATATTTAATTAATTGGTTTCACTTGTGGGTCTTAAGTGACGTTATGAATAAAATACTTGAGGGATGGTTTGAACATAGTTCATGCCCAGGTGGAAACAATTTCTAAATACATTATATAGTTAAAACATAGAAAATATTTTAAAAATGTTTCACCCTAATTCACCTACCCCCCCCCCCCACTATTATTATTCCTTTGGGTTCTAACAAGTGCTACAAAATCCTAAGGATTCATTTTTATTTATTCATAGAAGATTTTTATTTTGAATATCTTGTATAAATGAAGTCAATATGTATGCATCCATTTATTAGTGGCATAAAATTAAATTAGAGGAAAATATAGTTTAAACTTACATGGAGATATATATGGATGTCCCCCATTGTTTTTTATGGGATAGAAATTTACTGATGAGTTTACCTGGAATTATATTTCAGACAAATCAATTAAATGTGGGAAGTGTTTCTTCAATTAATAAGGAATTAAATAATAATTTAATATAATAAAATTTCATGAAATTTATTTACAGACAAATATCTAAGGACTTATAGAAATCCTAGATGATTTTTAAAAAAAATAGTTAAAGGAATATTGAAATAATTACTAATATAAGAATATTGTAAGAAATGATGATGATTATTTCTAATAAAAAGAAGAATGATGATAATAACATGACACTTAAGAAGAAAGGAAATACAACTTAGGTGGAAAATTAAAAGTCTATTTATTTATATGATTAAAATCATGTATTGGATGATATTTATAAATCTATAAATTCATATTTTTTTAGATATTAGTGAATTTAGAGATCCTAGTGAAGAAATGAAATCTATATCAAGATTCCCAGATAAAAGTTTCACAATTTATATTCAACGACAGAATGAAATCTCTAAAAAAGAGTTGGATCAATAAGATTTCATGTGTTTGTGTTTTATAATTAATTCATATAATATTTATACTTAGAAAAAAATGTTATAAAATAGGGGAGGTAACATTGATGTTCAAAATAAAAAAAATGGTCATTAAATAATAAAACCTTATTTTCAAAAAGAAATGTCCCATGAAATCATAAATAAAATGTTCTATAATAAAATTAATGAAAATAATTATTCATATTAATACTTAATTGGAGGAGATTAATTTGGTTTCCAAGGAAGTTTCCTAAAGAATGGTAGAGTTTTCTATCAAGTTAATGAATAAGGATGAGAATGTTTGGGATATTGTATAGAGGATGAAAACCTATAATGAAAAAAATAATTATCATATCATGAAGTCAAAATATTTGAAAAGAAAAAAATGAAAGAAAAAAATTTCTGACAAAGAATAATTAATTTTATAAATACAAACCTAAGAAAAAGTTCCTTTAAAAATATGCATATAATTTCCCTCAAAATAAGGTTGTGACAAAATTCAACTATAGTGGAAGATTTGGAATCACCATTAATGTTGCTCAATAATGAAAAGGGATCAATAGAAAAAGGAAAACCATTGTAACAATATATAAAAAAAAGGGGACAACCTGAGGTATGATTTCTATAATATATTAATTATATGATTCTATCATATTCATTTGGAATGATATTTTATCCAAAATAATGTGAAATAATGCACTATGAATTCATAAATTCTTGTCATATACAAGTAATGAATTTACCCTATAAATAATCATATTATATTGGAAAATATGTTTAATGCTTTGGAGAATGATTTTGGATGTTAAAAAGTTTCATCAGGCACTAGAGTCGTCAAATTCAAAAGATCTGTCCATGAAAAAAATAAAATAAATCTAGATAAAATGGATTGAATTTTTATTAGTTATTGGAAATAAGGGAAATTAGGATTCAATAATTAGAAACATATCTATATTGGAATTTATGCTCATGACGGAAATATAATTCCTATTTGGTATCACCTAAAAAACTATAAGGAAATAAAATAAAACTCGTGGAAGTGTACTCTAATATAAAAGGAAGGGTGGTGAATGAAAAATGGTAAAGAATTAAAAATGGAAACATGTACAAGTTTTATTAGTCTCATAGTGAATATAAGGAATGACATAAGAAAGGACGGCCCCAAGAAATACATACAAGATAAAGTGTGTGTAATTTTCATCACAAAAAGAACATATACCTTCATTAGGTTTGTGATGATCACTCTTGAGGTTATTCCAGAAAATAATATGGTTATTATGGTTATTTAATTACTTTCCCTAAATCCAATTAAGGTAAAAGGAATGATTTTAGACGAAGAGTTATTCCATCAAGGGAGTCCACATTCCTCAACCTGAGGAAATTTGAAGGTAACTCACTCCCCATATTCTTTAAATATTTCTATCTTTTTAAAATAGGTGTAGAATGTAGGGGTGAGATACAATACATGGGGTAAGTTTTATAAAAAATAAAATTATTTAGATCTAAAAATAGATATGATATAGAGTTAGAAAATGAATACAAAAAGTGGCGGTTAAGGAATATCATATCAAATATGGTGTCTATCCTGAATTAACCTGCATGATTTTTGTGTGATGTGGAAGTTAAGTGTCATTACCAATTTCTTGTTAATAAATGGTATAAATTCACATTATATGTAATATATCCCAAAACATTGTTATTTACACTTAAAATTATAATATTTGGGTGTTATTTTAGTTGAGATCATATGGTTTATTGACAAAATGGAAGTGTGAAGATGCTATAGATTTAATGAATCTAGTGAGTGACATGGGATGCATTGTGTGTGTTATCGTATAATATTTTTTCCTTTACTGAGATTTTAATTGGTTGGAATATAGGATATGCTAAAATCTCAAAATAAAATTGGTAATTTCACTCATTATATTTCAATGGGTTAATGTAGATATTATATAAAAAGTAATCTAATATCTTGCAAGATGGTGGTTTTTTGAAATAGATATTCCAAGTAGATTGCTATGGCAGTTAGTTGTAAGATCCAATGGGTCAGATGAACTATTTAAAAGGGCTAATTTCAAATAGAGAATAATTAATTCACCATAGAATAAATAATTATAGGGTTCAAGAGTAGAATCTCATTGAAAATTTATTGATTGCAAAATGGGTTAAAGTATATGGATACTTCACTCCGTGAAATTAAAAAATAAATGGATAGAAAATTTGATATTGAGTTTAAATGGAGTAACCATTTTATTTTATTTTCTATTATGGGGAGATATAGGTAACCTTAAATACATATATTTTCTTATACTTTTAAGATTCATTAGATTTGGAAAACTTTTAATGTTTTTGGATTTAAGAGGATATTTTCAACAAAATTCAAAGGTGGATATTAGTTAAATCATATGGGTTTTCATTGTATTTTTTGAAAATACATGTTGATTGAAGATATGGTTTTGTTAAAAATATGTTTTTAAGAAGGATTTGTGCTAGTTATTAACTAGATATAAATATTATATTTTTTTTCAATAGAAATCTACCAATGAGTTTTCTAGTTAGATAATAAAAAGTGGGTTAACCCCCTCAAGTCTAGTACTAAGGACTCTTACTAGTAATTTTTATAGATAATATATATGGCTTTTTCTAATAGGGAGGAAATATGAAGGTGAGTACCAATGAAGGTCAACACTAGATCATGGGATAGAATGGATTTCAAAATAGTGTGGGTCATCATAGTGATCCATCAAACAGGATAGTCCCTATATGATTTGTTTGGTGTTGTGGTAGTGAATCCAGGCTAATCAACCACTCACAGTTACAACTAAAGAATCAATGTTGGAAAAAGGAGTGTGAAATTTTTCAATGTCAGCTAAATAATGAAATATTTCCAAGAAGTTGTAGTCAACTATATAGTCAATAAGTTTTATCATTTCATTTGAAATCAAACCAAATATTATATATTCACTACACCATGTAGCTCGTAGTTTTTCACATGATAATTCTATTTATAAAACAAATATGGAAGAAAAGTACATTTTGGTTTTTTAATGGAATTAGAATAAAAAATGTCATAGAAGATTTATAGGCATAGAAATGACATAAAAATAATTTCACTTGGTGTTTAGAAGACTATGTTTTAGATGTTAAAAGTGAAACATGGAGGTCCTATGTGGCGAAGACGTTCCCTGAAGGGGTTGTCGGAGGGGAGTCGGCGGCGGCTCTGCCTGGTGTTTCGAAGCCTGCGGTCGGAGGTGTTGAGGGGTCTGCTGGGGGTGCCTCGTCTGGGGTTTCTTTCAAGGAGGTCCTCTGTAGGGGCCTTGCGGGGGGGACCGGCGCCTGTCCTCCTTTAGCTCCTCAGGCTGGAAGGGAGGCTCCTCCAGTTGTGGTGGAACCGAGGGCCCCTAGGATGCTTCCTGGGGGTCCTGTGGTGCGTTTCTCGTCCAGAGAGCTGCAGGAGGCTGCTTCCTTCCATGAGCTCACCTTGGTGGCACGTTTTGGGCATGCCAAACCGTCCCTGGACGTCTTCAGAGGCTTTGTGGATTCGTGGGGGCTGTCGCAACCCGCTGTGGTTTCTGATTTGTCGCGTGTGGCCTTTTGTGTTCTTCTGGCTTCCCGGGAGGATTTTGTGAGAGCGTGGGCTTGGGGAGCTCGTAGATGTGGTTCTCGGAGCTTCTCTTTATCCAGATGGTCCTGGGACTGTCACAGGGGGCGGGAATCTCCTTTTGAGGCGGTGTGGCTTTCTCTTCCGGGCCTTCCTCTCCCGTTCCAAAACCCGGCTCTGCTGAAGGATATCGGGAACTCTCTTGGGACCTTTCTCTGTGTGGATGAGTATACGAGGTTCTTCAAGGCGGCAGCGAACCCGTGTATCTGTGTGGAAATGGACCTTTCTTTGAAGAGACCTTCATGGGTGCATCTTGACACGGAAGATGGCTTCTGTTGGAGGCAGCGGTTGTTTTTCCGCAGGCTCCATCGCTTCTGTGGGCTTTGTGGTCTTCATGGGCATGAGATGAAGAACTGCCGGCGGTGGAGGAAGGTGGCGGTTTCTTCCGGTGGCGACCAGTTTGGTGTTTCGGGTCAGGACCCGTCGGGGTCGGGTAAAGATGGTTCTCTGGGTCTGTCCGTTGTACCCCCTATGGTTTCAAATTTGAATCTACCCGGTGTTTCCTGTTTTGGTATGTCTTCGGGGGAAACGTCGTCTGCATCTTCTGGGAAGCGGTCGGTTCCTTCTTCGGGGAGTAAAGATCTGATCTCTTGGTCCCCGGGCCCTCTGTCCCAAAGGACGCCTTTGGGTGGTGTTAGGCTAGACGTGTCATCTGGTGCACTGGAGCTGCATGTCCCTTTCTCACTGGGAAGCCCGGACAGGTTTCTCTCCCCCGCCACCCCCTCCTTCGTTTTCTCGTCTCTTCCCCCGCCAGGATCGATAAGAAGTTGCCTGGTGAACAATATGGTGGTCTCCACTAGTGGCTGCGGGGAGACGGCTGGTGGGATCAGTGGAGCTGAAAAGGAAGGGGTAGCCTCACGCTGGTCGCCGCAACGAAGGGTTTGGATGTCGTTGTGTCAGGGGGGGTTTGGTGATGAGCATCCTCGGTTTCCATCTGGTAGAAGGCCTCGGCTGGAAGAATTGGATGTTTTGAGTAGCGAGGGTCTGCTGGATGGACCATGGGGGAGAGACGAGTCTATCGTGTCTGGACCAATCACTCGCTCGAAGGCTAAGGGGAAGGGTCTGCTCGCTCTGCATGGCCAGGACTCTCCGGTGGTTCCGAAGGCTCGCAAGTTGATCCATTAATGTTTTCAGTTATTTTATGGAATGCCCGTGGGCTAGGGGCTCAGGCGAAGAGGGCCCTTATTTCGCTGGAAAGTAGGAAGGCCAAAGCTTCTTTGTTGGTGATTCCTGAACCAAAGTTGGACGCCTGTAAGGCGCAGTATGTTGTGAGAAAACTGGGTTTCCCAAAAAGTTTCCAGGGTGGACCTACTAATGCCCAGATTTGGGTGGGTTGGAAAGATACTCTTCTGGTGGAGGTTGTTAAGGTGACCAAGCAGTGTATCGATGTTAAGGTCCAACTGAATGGTATCAATGTTCTTTTCTCCTTTGTTTATGCGAGCAATAAACCATTGGAAAGGAGGGAGCTATGGACCCACTTGAAAGAGGTTCAGGCAGGGTCGTTGCCGTGGTTTGTGGGGGGTGATTTTAACATTGTCATGGAACCATTGGAGAAAAAAGGAGGAAGGGGTGCTTCTCTTGATGGTATGATGGATTTTAAGGAATGTGTGTTGCAGGCGGGACTAATGGATCTAGGATTTGAAGGATCGCGATACACTTGGTGCAATAATAGGAAAGGCCAGAGTAGGGTCTGGTGCCGTCTGTACAGGTGGCTAACTAATCTGCATGGGCTCGACATGTTCTCCAAGACCTCAGTTACCCATCTCCCCCGTATACTATCGGACCATGCACCGCTATTATTGGAGATAAAACGTGAAAGTGTGGTTGGACAGACCTTTTACTATTCGAGTGTGTGGCATTCAAATCAAGAGTTCATGGAATTGGTAAGGTCGTCTTGGCTCCTGGAGGAGGGTAAGTCATCATGGGATGGGCTGACCAACCGACTCAAAAGGTTAAAGATGGGTATCAAGCAATGGCTTGTGGAGCAACCTGACAGGACCAATGGAATATCCAACTTACAAGAGGAAGTTCACAGGCTGGAGGAGAGTCTACAGGTGTCCTGGGATGAGAATACCTTCACTAATCTATGTGATAGGAATGCTATTCTGGTGGAGAAACTTTTGGAGATGGAAAGGGTTTACGCTCAACGGTCCCGTGTGCGATGGCTTAAAGAGGGAGACCGCAACAGCTCTTTCTTTCAGGCCTCCATCAAAGAAAGGAGGACCTCGAAGATCAACATAAAAAAAGATGATGGGGAGTTCACTTCGGATGTTATGGAGGCTGGTAAGGTTGCGTTGAAACACTTTGAAGGCATTTGGGCAGGTGATACCTTGTCTGGGTTTCGTAGAGAGTCTTTAGGGGCATCTTCTTTCTTGGATAATCTACCTTTCTTGGTATCCCTCTCTGAGAGCGAGCAGCTGTCCAGAATTCCAGATGAGAAGGAAATTAAGGAGGCCCTGGGTAGCATGCCGAAGGAGAGCTCCCCAGGTCCTGATGGTTTCCCGGCTTCATTTTACTGTGCTGCATGGGATGTGGTGGGACCTTGTGTGGTTGAAGCCATCAGTGACTTCTTTCGGGGAGCTCCTCTGTGTAGAGGGATTGTCTCCTCGAGGGTGGTACTGGTTCCGAAGGTTAAGGATCCCACTATCTTTAGTCAGTTCAGACCCATTTGCCTGTGTAACGTATCTTATAAGATCTTGGCACAACCATTAGCAGGAGATTAGCAAATGTGATTCCAAGGCTGGTATCTGAGGAGGAGCACGGCTTCATCCAGGGGAGGGGTATTCAGGGGGCGGTTGCGATTGCTAGTGAATTGGTTCAGGACCTGAACAAACGAGCTGTGGGTTCTAATATGATCTGGCAGGTGGATATATGCAAAGCTTATGATAATCTATAATGGAGTTTCATGCTGCGGGTGATGAGGGGCTTCGGATTTCGAGAGTCCTTTTGTGATTTATGCTTTAGATGCTTTGCCTCTCCATGGATCTCTATCTCTCTTCATGGCAGGTGTTTCGGTTTTTTTAAATCAGTAAGGGGGGTCCGGCAAGGCGACCCACTCTCCCCCCCTCTGTTTGTACTTGCCCAGGACGCCCTATCTAGGAACCTGAAGAAGGAATCACTGCAGGGGAGGTTGAAACCGTTTCGAGGAAGAAGGTGTTCCCTCATTGTTTCACACCTCATGTTTGCGGACGACATCTTAATATTCACGAACGGGGGAAGGAGATCATTGAGGATACTCAAAGGAATTATGTCGCAATATGGGGAACTAAGTGGACAGGATATTAACAGGTCCAAGAGTCATCTGTTCATCTCAAATAAGTGCCCGGATCTGAGGTGCAAAACTATTCAAGAAGACTTAGGATGCGGACAACGGCAGCTTCCCATCATGTATTTAGGAGTTCCCCTGTCGTGCGGAAGGATTCTGAAGTCCCACTTCAATGACATCGTTGATCGCATACTGGGGAGGATCTTCAACTGGAAGAATAGGTTACTCTCCTATGGAGGTAGGATCACCTTAATCAACAGTGTCCTTCTCTCGATCCCCATGCACGTTTTCGCTGTCATCAAACCACCAAAGGGAACGGTGGAGAGGATTGTACGCATTATGACGAGTTTTCTATGGGATGCGAAAGGAGAGGGGAGATGTCACTGGGCTTCCTGGGAGAGGATGGCCCGACCTGTGGAGGAAGGAGGGGTGGGTCTTCGGGATATTGGTGGAACGATCCAGGGTCTCCAAGCTAAGCTTGCTTGGGAAGTGTTAGTGGGCAAGTCCCTCTGGGCAAAATTCTACAAGGCAAGGTATGTAGTGCAGGGTGATCGATGCAGGCTCTGTATGACGGCCCTCGCCAGGTGCATCACTTCACACTTGGAGGTTCTGTATGGCCACACCAGATGGGTGATTGGTCGCGGAGATATCAGTTTCTGGGACGATGCATGGTTGGAAGAAAGACTCGGTTATGAGGGATGCCCTTACCCTTCCATTTCTTTCAGGGATGCGTGTGAGAATTATGAGTTCATCCACGGGAATCTTAACCCTGCGCAGCTTCTATCCTTCAATGGCGTGGTTATGAGTGATGTGCCTGACAGGTGTTGCTTCTCTGCTTCCGGTTCGGGCCGTTTCAACTTGAACGGTTTCAGAAGAATCGCTCAGAGGGCACCTATCAGAGAACCAGTTCATAGTGGGACGTGGTGCAAGCAAATCCCGACGAGGATGAACTTCCTGCTGTGGCGAGTGCAAAACCGAGCGGTACCCACAGAGGAGAACATTATGAAGAGGGGGATCAGCATGGCCTCACGTTGTTTCTGTTGTGAGAATCCATCGGCGGAAACTACGTTACACCTGTTCTTTCAGGGTCAGTGGGCAGTGTTCTTATGGTCCCAGTTCGCCCATTTTAGAGCCCCGGTGGAGGAGATTCCTTCGGTTAGTGGTTACATTGTGGTTTGGCTGTCCGGCTTGGGTAACAGGGATGAGGAACGCTCTGCAGGTTTGGTTGTTCTGATTGCCATTTGCTGGACTCTGTGGGAAGCGCGCAATCAGGTGAGGCTGGGAGGAAGGCGCTCACTGCTGGCTTTACAGGTCCGTATGAAGCTGCTTATTGTTGAGCTGGCCGGTCTCTTCAAGAAGGGCATGCATTCGGGTTTTCTGGGGAATATGGTTGAGGGACGGTGGGCCCAGGCACCACAACCAGGGAGATGGTTTCGGTGGCAGCCTCCAACCAGCGGTTTAAAGCTAAATGTGGATGGCTCCTGCTCGAGGGGGATTATGAGAGGTGGTGGTCTCCTGAGGGATAGCTCGGGCTCAGTTCACATCGCTTTTAGCGCTTACTATGGACCGGGTACTTCGTTAGGTGCGGAGTTCAGAGCCCTCCTCTCAGGTATCATTTTATGCAGAAGAAGAGGTTTGCATTTGACGGAGGTTGAATCCGATTCGGAGATTCTTGTTCGGTCCCTCAAAGGGGAATGTGATGTGCCATGGAACTTCATGTATGTTCTCAGAAGATGCAGAGTGGAGACAAATCAGGGTAAGCTGATCCATCATGGTGTAAGGGAAACCAACTTTGCGGCAGATGTTTTGGCTAGTGGGGGAAGGCCGGAGGAGACCCTGCTTGTTTTCGACAGTCTGAATTCCCTCCCGTGTGAGTGTGTTAATGTGATCCGGAAGGATACACTTGGTCTCCACTTTTTTCGCCCTCCGTGAATTTTTCCCCTCGGCTTTTCTCCTTTTTCAATAAAAAATAATTTTCAGCAGGTCTAAGTTAGATTTTTGTGTAACACATCATGAAGTAGTCCTGAAAAATGATAGATGAGAAATATCGAATTTATGATATTGTGAGAGAGGAATTCCAAAGGGGGTCAATGATGTTATTCTTTCACAAGCTATAATTCTACGAATGAGAAATAGATCATGAACTATATCTTAGACCTATTTTCCCAACTAAACGATATTTTTATTATATAGCAAGTCAAGCAATTATAGTTATGGAACAATAAAGTAGCTTTCCATACCCATTTTAGAAGTAATATGTAGTACATAATGTTTATATGAAACAGTAATAGGAAGAATAAAGAGTTAATTTATCTTTATCTAAGGATGGAAAATTCCCTATCAATGTTTTTTATAAATCAAGGACCTATAAGTCTATAAACTATGGTGTTCTTCCTTTGATTAGTTCAAAAATACAGATATAAGGAATTGAGAATTAGGCTACAGTGATTTATTCAAAAAAAAATTTATTGTTTGAAATCCTTGGTGTGTAATGACTATGAACCTTTGTATCCCCCAAATTAATGAGGTAGTTTATTTTTAACATATGGAACATTTATGATTTCATGCTCCTGCGAAAGCTTCCAATGAGAGTGAACGAGGTAAAATATTCACATTCCCTGCATATTTTCATTACTGCTTTGACTTTTTGGAATTCAATGAGGTTGTGATAAAAATAAATGAGAGATAATTTGAACACAATTCATTCTTATTTTGTAATAATATCCAAATATAAATATTAGTAAAAAGGTAAAAACTAGTTTAAAATAACTACACATGAATTCATCCCCCTCTCAGGTTTCCTTGGTGATCAAATGATATTCCATCCATTTTTTCACATTTAATTGAGGTAAAATCCCATTTAACGTATCACAACTTACCCTTACTAATAACCCATCTTGATCTAGTAGTAATGTCTAGGGTGATCCCTAAATATGGTGAAAAAAATCCCATGAGTTAGTCACTAGAACTTTGGATCTAAAAATAATAAATGGGAGGAAGTTTCCTAACAACCTAGGAAATTGGGAAATGAAACAACTGGTCATTTACCAATAATCTAAATTCCATAAAAAAATTCCCACAACACAAATATTTTTTATAAATTAAATATATAACCAAAAAAAATTTCCATGAAAGGAAGAACACTGAAAAACAAAATCATCCAGAAAATATATTTCAGTTAACCGAATATAATCTCTTAAAAATCTTAAACTATCCCAAAATTACATAGTGAACTATGAATGGGTGAGAACTTTGTTGTATACAGTATAATTATCCATTTAAAAAAATTGTATCCATGTGAAATAAATATGAAGGTGTATAAAATAATGATATCAATAAATAAAAATATATAAATATATAGAAACAAACTAATAAAATGAAATATAAACATTGAGTTATATGTTCTACTAAAATTGTCACAATTTTCCATATTCTTTACATAATTGTAAACAATTCTCCACAAAAATATTCAAAACTAATTCCTAGACTATACAAGGAAATTAATTCCACAAAAATAATAAAATTAATGAGATATATTTTTATCTCTATAAAAAATGGAAATCAACAAAATAGAATGGAATTGAATTTTAAAAAATCACTATCATATTATTTGAGATCTATTCCATAGAAAATCGATATAGATCATATAGAAAGACCCCTCACCAACTTATTTTCAACGTGATTATATAATAGTAACACCTCCACATCATCATTCATCTAATCACAACACTAAATAATCACATTTAAATTCATCCACATGCTACAACTTCCTAGACATAGTTGCAATTTCACATACACATACCACACAACCACATATCCACACAATAATACCACATATAATCTTTTCATAACCATAAATTGGTAATTTAACATAAACATGAATGGCATTAACCTCATACCCTCATCCTTCTATGTACATTTTTTGGCAATTTCTGCTTATAATCACATCCAAATCATCATTGAATACAACTGTGAGCCACTACAGACCATGGATAAATCTTTGATCCACCACAACCCATGAAATTTTTCCCATAATCCTCATTTACCACATCATATCCCCAAATAATATTTTATAGTATCAAAATAAAAACATTACCACCACACATTAAAATAAAAATTCCCATAATACATCATCCTCAAAAGGTTATCTGTTGAAAAAAAGGAAGCCAGATTATCAGTAACATCACATTTTCCACATCATTTTAAATCCAAACATTTATCATTTAATAAATTTTGTATGTTCTATTTTCTATAATTTATCCCATATTTAATGTCAAACCATTCATCCAACCACTTATTATTTTAATCCATTCATCCATCATCAATCACATTTATTACATCCATGTTCACCTCCCATTAACCTTCCCTTTACTTTATTTCATTTTAATTAAAACATATTTTTAATCCTTTTTTATAAAAAAAATCATTCAGTTTCCATAATACTTTTCAAGAAATCAATATTATATTTAATTTAATTTCACAACATTTTTATGAATGGACTCTCTATTATGATTCTATAATTTTTTCATATTTAATAATGTAATATTCTCTACAAAACATGAAACACATAATGAAAAATAAAAATATTTTATTCTATTAATTTGAAAATTACATTTAGGGAATAAATATGTCCATCAGTATTTAAAATATTACAAAAGTATAAAAATAGAAAACAAGATAACTATAATATGAAAATTTGGATATGCTCGATCGATCAGAATAACAATGCTCATGAAAAAAAATATAGAAATTAAACAAAATATAAGTAATAAAACATTAATCTTATAAATTATTATATGTATAATATTGATAGGATATATAAGTTAATAGGGAATTAAAGAAATATTAAGTGATTATCGAACATTGGAACCACATCTGATAATTACAAATCTGACCATTGGAATTATAATATGACCATTGAAATAGTAATCTAACCATTAAGAATAAAAACCCAAATGTTATAATAGTTTCTTAACTTATAGAAGTGTATTGTAATATATTTAAGTATTATAAAATAAAATTTTGACATATTTATATAATGAAAAAAGTAAGTAAACGTTTTTAAAATGTTTTAATAATGATAAAATAAGTGTTTCTTTTATGTAAAACATATTTTTTTTATTTAGATTTTCATAAAAAAATATTAGAAAAAAATATCTAAATTAAAATTATTGAGAAATTAATATATTTTTATTAAATTTATAATATAATTTTTGGATTCTATGTAATTTACCAATGGTTCAAAAAATTTATCGTAAATTGAAAATTGGAATTTTTTAAATAAATAGGGAATTTATTTAAAAATTAATTTTTTCATCATTAGAAATTTATTGTCAAAAAACAGGATTTATGTTTTAGAATCTAGAGGTAAAAAAATTGTTAGAGTGAATTTTTGGTATTTTATAAAATAGATTTTGTTTTTTATTAATATTGAAATATGAAAAAATAAGATACATAACATTATTCGTTCAATACATGTTTTATTACATGTAAGATGATGAAACAACCCATTAGTTTCAATTCACATGAACCAGTTATTATATATATTCAAAATTTTCAATATCATTGGATATATTAATCCCAAATAATAAACTAACGAATATAATATTCAAAAAACAACCATATTCTCCACTTATAAATATCATCCCTCACCGCCTGTTTCCCCATCACACATTCTAAGCCTTGGATCATGAAAAATATCGACCCTAAACTTACCTAAAACATCACTATATGTCTTTAAAATCCGTTTTATTTTCAAAATACCAATCCATGGTGCCATAAGTGGAATAACAAGAGGATACGTCAATAGGAGAAGGTAATTCCCTTAACCAATAATTTTAGTTATTCTTCCTCCTCATCCTCTTAAGAAGAATTCTATAAACCAAAGAATAATAAATCAAGTTTCATGTATATGTTATATTGTAATTTTTTCTTATAATATCTACTGACCATCCTCTTAACTTCCCCTCAATGTATTCTAAATAAATATAGTGTTTATATTTTTGTAGATTCACTACCTCTATAAACAACACACATAAATTTTTCCCAATATTAAAGGATGAATATAGAAATAATATTGTGATTAAATATTACTATATTAATTACATTTTAACTTATTAAAAGTTTTTAAATGTTTTAATAATAATTTAATTAAATAAAAATAATCTAATTCATGATAGTTAGTAAATCACCCTAAATTAACTAACCATATAATGTTAATGTTTTCACTAAATGAATCATCCCTATTTCAAAACACGTATGGATACTACCAAACATTTTAATTTATAAAAGATCATGATATTATGATTAAAAGTTCTTTATTTTATGATCCCATGTGATTATTCATGGTCCTTGTCTTTTATGATGTCGTGTTATGCCTTTTAGCACATATTCAATGCTTCTTTATCATGTTTTTCCCTTAATGGACTTTTTAACTCACCCCTTTTGTTTATATATACATAGGTTATCCTATATAGTTTTAGGATATAATAGGGTGTTAGGAACTCATTTTGGATACTAAAATAAATACTTTTTATTTTATTTTTATCTTGATTTTTTATGTACCAATTCTCTCAAATAAACAATACCTCTCGATCCTTTGGTTGTATTTATTGGATATTTGTATTAAAAAATTTACAATAATATGTGTAAAATACATGGTTCACTATAGTTGATATCATTTCATGGTGTAGTTATTTTTTTGGATTATGACTAAAATATTTTAGTGATAACCCTGAGGATTAGTCTGTGTATAGGAAAATGTCTTGTAATTTTGATAAAGTATAGAGAAAGTGGTTTCAAAGCAATTACAACCCTGTTTGGATACTACAAGTTTACACATATCTAGAATAGTTGTAGTTAGGGGTAATATCATGGAATATTATCACTTGATGCATGAAAAATAGGCTATGTGGAACTACTTTTTTAACACTCTTGGGAGATATGCATTGGAAGATTCAAAAACTCTTTACAAACAACTATAATGGACATGAATAGATTTTTATGTTAGAAAACCTAATACAAAAGTTATAATGGATACCCAAGAATGAAACCTAGAGACTCATAAGTATGTAGATAAATGTCATTTATGTATTATTACTACCATGTTCATAGTTCCCATGTTATTATGCATTTTGGATTAAGTATCCCCATACATAATTTTTCATTTTTTTATTTAATGGAAGAAAATATAAGGAAACTTTCTAACAACCAATGTGACAGGTAATATGATAATTTCTTGAATGAGATGATTAAACATGTGCGACCATGAGTAGGAACTTCATATATGTACTAGATTAAGTGATACAAGTTATGAATAATAACATGGATCATGTGAACACCATATTTCTCCTAATAAAAATCATGTTATAATTGATACCTTTATGTGAAAAAGGCCACATGCATTTATAAGATCTCATCATCCCTTTAGTATTGAATAATGGATTAAGTCTATAGAGAATGAATTTTTATATCCTTTAATTCTTGGATTATGAATATGTAATAGTTGTCGCTTATAACATGGAGGGGGAAGCTGATAAGTAGTGGGCACTGAGCAAGAACATAAATTCCGAAGTAGAAATTGATTCAATGGAATTTGATGGATTCAAGAAATTATTTTTCAATGAATAATTTCTTTGAACTATATATTTTAAAATGAGGAGGGAGTTCCTTAAACTAAAGAAAAATGAATCTGAGTGTATCAGGTTATATAAGGAAAACAATACAAGGCATGAACGGTACACCTCCATATTTTTCATAAACACCAAAATTATGGTGGACGAATTATTTAGTGGCATATATTTGATTCTGTGAAAAGATTAACAAATTTGAAAATTGAGAATAATGAGGCAATTTGATGTTATTCCCTTAAGGTTGAGATGGATATTGGAAACTCTCAATGGTCTTATGGGGATAAAGATAAAAAGTAGATTATATAGTTTAATTCTATAGGGTCAATGAATAAATCTTTTGGATGAGTGAAAAATAGACTTATCATGTTTCAAATGTGTAGGAATAGGCATCTTGTAAACTATCTCAACGGAAATAAGAGATGCTTCAAATTTAGAAAAGATGGGAATTGTTCTAGTAATTACAGGTGGGAGATGATGAATCCCACAAATGTGGAGGAAGAGAAGAAGGTTCCAGTTAATCAATATCATATGGTTTAGTGTTTCACCCACACAGAACACTACCATTATAAAATCCATTTCCATAAGCTAATTATTTTCCAAAATAATCAACAAAAACAATCTCAAAGTCCTAGATTATAAGGAAGTGAATATATTATCACTACTGTTGAGGTAGATCCAGAAAACTATGCAGTTCCAAGTGAAAATTTTATTTATTCAAGAATACTGAATTAACTTATCTATTACAGTTACGAAAATTATTTTATATCTTTTAATTTTAGTAAAACTATACCAAACCACCTCAGAACATGGAGGTTGATATATCTGTGAGAATAGTAAATGGAGAAATTATTATCTCCCAAGTGTATAACTCATCGTCAGTAAATTTTTGTAGAAAGAATCTATGAGAAAATCTTGTTAGACTTCCTTTATTGAAACTTGACACTATATTAATCATGGATTGGTTTTCCTTATGTAAATAAAACATCAACTATCGATAGAGGAAGACCACTCTTCACATCTCGATTCATCTTCCAATTTTGTTCAATTATAAGGTGGAAAATGAGTCCCCTTTAGAATATTATTCCCAAGAATTGAAATCATTCCCCCATGAGCAAGAATACCTAGATAAAATTATAGAGACAATGGAAAAAAATCATTCTTGTATACATTACCATTGTGGAGGACTATACAAATGTATTCCATAAATATTTTCCTAGTCTTCCTCCTTACTGAAAGGTTTAGTTCTCAATTGAACTTATACATGACTCTTTGACTGTATTAGAGAATCCATACATAATTGAGGCATTTGAGTTAGAAGAAATGAAGAATCAGTAAAAATTGAATTTATAAAAATGTTTTATATGACCAAGTGCTTCTCCATGGTGTGCTCAAGTCCTCTTCATAAAAAATAGTTGTGGTTCAGTGTTCCTCTAAATTGATTATCATGAACAAATAAAATAAAAATAAAGGAAACATATCCCCTATCATGGATTGATGAATTATTAGATCAACTATATGGGGATCAATATTTCTCTAATTTGGAACTTTGTTTGGGGTATCACCAACTAAAATTGAATAAGGAATATATCTGAAATTGTACCATTTAAACAAGGTATGAACACAATGAGTTCATAATGATTCCTTAAAGACTTGTTATTTCTATCATAATCTTCATGGACATAATGAATAGAGTCTGTACATATTACCATGAATATTTTATGGTTGTATTTATAGATGATATTTTTATATAATAAAAGTATATATAAGAGCATGAGAATAATTTTAATTATTTGATAAAGACTTTTAAAAAAGATAATCTCTATGAAAAGTACAAAAAAATTGAGTTTTAAATGGAGATATTAAAATTTGTGGGGAATGTTATCATTAGTAAAGGGATATTTTTGGAACCATATAATCAAAAGGAAAATAAGGAGTGGCTCAGACCAATATCTATAATGGATATCCATAGATGTCTTGGACTAGTTGGGTTTTACTAATGATTTATGAGAAGCTTGTCATGAATATCAAACCTACTAAAAAAGTTGGCACGGAAGTAAGTAAATTTTTAATGGACTAATGATTTGAAGAGATCCTCATGGAATTGAAAGAGGTTTTACACTTCACCGTTACTTATAGTGTCCACAATTGGAAAACTTTCAAGGTATACAGTGATTCCTCAAATAATTTCTTGGTATTTTTATAGATGAACAATGAGAAAGTGATAGCCAATGCCTTAAGGCAGTTGAAATTTTATGAGCAGAATCGTCCAATGCGTGATATGAATTTGTATACTATGATATTTTAATTGAATATAAACAAAATTATATCCTTTTGGTGAAGTGTGAATTATATAGGCATTCTAATAGTAAAAAATATATATTCACATAGAAAGAGATTAATATGTACTGACCACGATAGGCAGATACAGTTAAAGATTATGACTGCTCAATCCACTACCATATTGAGAAGGGGAAAAGGAGGTATATTATATATGTATAAAAGATCATATTACCTTATCTATGTTGATAATTTATAAGGATCCAATAATCATAGACTTTTAAATGATAAACAAGGAATTCATAAAATAAGTAACATCATGCTTCCATTCTAAAATGATTTCCCAACCTTCTATTCTTGAGAAATAAAGGATACACAGAGAGATTATGTGGGAATTCAAAAAAAAATATAGAATGTATAAGAAAAGGGAAATCCTAATAGTTCAAAATTGGGGATGGATTTGTAAGATTTTTGTAAAGACCTTGATCCAAGTATTCAAGAATCGACACCTTACATTAATGCATTGGTATAATTATAAGGAATTCAGATCCTGAATGACCGAATGGTTTAGTAGATTTTTAAACTAGATTACATACATGAACATTTCATTACAATGAGAATGGAATAACAACAAACAAACTCCATTGGTAACACCCAAAAACACATTGATTAACCCAGAAATTTATTCATAATGAACATCTTCACATCCTAGGGAAAAATAAAACATAATAAAGGGGTGATCTTAGATGATCAGTAAGTGTAATCAATATAGTGAATTATTTCACCAATAAACATAAAAAATGAGTAATGTTGAGTAATTGAAAACACATTCTATTAAAAGATAATTTTGAGCATAAAATGGTAGTAATAAAAGTTAATGGAATAATGACATAATAAAACATTAAAATGAATATTCTACTAGAAAAATAATCACATGGACTATCAATTAATAGTTTCATAAGGATGGAAATGAAAATTTTTGGATATATAAAAAATAACATCAAGGCTTCATGCAGAAAATCCAATATTGTCAAGGATTCATGCCAAGAATCTATTATTATCATGGATTCACGGTAGGAATATAATAAATGGGTAAGGCCTCAACCAAAACCATATTTAGTATGTCTCATGATACATATTGATGAATAGAGGGGCTATAGTGGGCCCTACCCATCACTTACTAAGTCCAATGAATTCCTCATATTAATGCGGATAATCCAAAACAACATATACATATGAAATGAAAATAACTTTCCCCATTCTATAAATATATTCACTAAACATTTTGGTTAGTATGATTAATGGAATCAAGACAGAACATCCACAATCAAACTGATCAGAATCCATTTAATAAATTATGGTAGATGATAAAAAAGAAAGATAAACTTCAATATAAAATAAAATTCAATAGAGGTGTTGAAATAGATGAAAATACTCTAAAAAATCATCAAGTAATTCTTGAGACAAATACATTTTTTACTTTGAAAAGAAAAGTTATTTTGGAAAAATCATTTTTATGTGTCATGCTTGGTTGTATAAACCTATAAATGAAAAAATATAGTCTTTCATGACAAATTTAGAGACTTGGATTTTTCCTTGTAATACTTTGGAATATTTCTACATATATTTCTAGAGCTAGGCATTGCGACGACGTGCGATTTCAGAGGCCCGATGTGCCCAGAATAAATTATAAAAAAACGTTAAGTTTATTTTTTACTATGTACATTAAGGATATGAGATATATCTCAAATGGTAACTTGAATCAGAAATCAGAGGAAATAGTTGAGTCTGAAACATGGTGTTTACCCTATGTGGGGCATAACATTTGTTCGCATGGGACTTCTGTGAGATAATCCACCGAGGGGAAAATAATAAATAAAACTATTAAACATAATTATTTTATCTCAAACACAGATTAAAATATATATTGAGAAGGGTCACATATTGTAAATCTAAAACGGATGTTGAGTTTGGAATGGGGAGTTTTTCCTAAGTGTGACATAAAATGAGGGGGCGCTGGATGTTCGAATCTCGCGACTGTTGGTGGGTATGTTTGGGTGTTTACCCTAAACCTAATCACCTATTATAAATAGGTGAGTAAGTAATTTCATAGAGGTTAGCCCCTAATTCCACCACCTCTGTAGATCATCCTCATATCCTTCCCCCTTTAACTATTCAATAACAGAACTTTGGTGGATCACAACAGAAGATTGGTGAAAACATCGTTGATGAAAAACATATTGGATCGAGGTGGGATTCTTCAAATTTGGATTTTATATTTAAGTTATTGATTTAAAATCCATTCTTGATCAATATAATTCATCATTTCAATTATCAATCCTCGATGGCCACACTAACACAGCCATCGATCCGTGCATAAACAAATAAATTATCCAAAATTCGTCTATTATTTATGGATATTCATTTCCTACTTTTGGACACATCAAAACATCAATGGATCATCGATAAAAGGATTTCACTATGAATCTATCATCATGAGGATCACTGATCCATTTTTGGATCTTCGATCAAGAAACCGGAGGAGTTGGTACGACGTTCAGAAGACTTTAATGGTGAGAAACTAGGAAAATGGTTCTTTCGTTGTGAACAAGACGAGTGGTGGTGGTGGCTGGTGAGGCTGAAGTGGTCATGCAAGTTTAGTGGAGTTTTGGATCATGGTGTGTTCTAGGTGAGGTAGGTGGTGTGTGTGTTATGTGTATGAGATGGACCGGCATGGTAGTGCATGACCAAGATAGCGGAGGATGGATGGGGCGAGCGGTGATTTGAGGCACGACAGGTGGTGGTAGATGAGGCCAGATTCAATAGAGTGCACTGGTTCCAGTGGTGCATAGAATATCCCCTTATTTAGTGTTGCAATGATTTTTTTAGGATAATAAATAGAATTAGGGAAATAAAAATTAATGAAAATATAATAAAAGAATATATACGTGTGGTATGTGGTGCAACCCACGTGAATGAAAAAATGGGGTGCACATGCGAACCCCCCTTGATTGATTTTTTAAAAATATTAATAATAAATAATAATAATAAATTAATATTATAATTTTGTTATCAAATATTATTTTTGTTCATAAATCCACTGTGAGACGTCTGATTGATGTGCTATCAGCGATGAAATGACCATGTCAACAAGATGGTAATTTTATGATTAATGTTGAATAACTTTTTCAGACTCATTCCTTATGTCAACAAAACACCCATTATTATTATTATTGTTTTTGTTATTGTTCTTATTCGTATTGTGGAATCTGGTTTCTTACATATATACCTCATACGATGTTAGAATGAAAAATCTATTGCGATGTCATGAACCTAGAATTAAGGTGGACATTTTGATACTAATATCGAGATTTTATTTCAGGTTCATGGGATAGGCCCCTGAAACACTCAAATAAAACTAAGATATTATTATTAAAAACTTGTACCTCCAAAACTTTTTCATACAATATTTGATCGACACGCCCTCAGTGGCGACGCGACCCTAAATTTTAGGTGGATGTTTCAAGACCGATTTCGAGAACTTAAACTGAAATTAAGGTATGGGATCCAAAAATCCTCGTTTGGGTGTTTTTAGTGAAATGTGACCTTTTCACCAAGTATTTGTTTTGGATGAATGAGTATTTGATCCCATGTGTTTTTCCATGAGGATCACAATGGTACGATCCATTCTATTTCATTCGGGATTTAGGTATGGGACCTACAAAGAATTGTTCATGTACAATAATGAGAGATGCAGTTTCTTCATTGGGTGTATGATTCGGGAAAATGAATGGTCTATCTAGTGTGCTTTTCCACAATGATTGCAACAATGAGGTTTGTTTGGTTATCTAGGGGTATTTGAAGAGTCATGTCTGTGAAATTACGTTTTTGGCCCCCATGATCAATGATGAGCATCGTTCACTCATCGTCTTTCTTACATGACATGTTATGTACTCTTGGAATACCATGGAATTTTTAAGGGTACATGTTCTTTATTTATTATCTAAGTATGTCTAGGTACATGACCATGTGATGAGGTGGTGTCACATATTTTTTTCCCCACTTGCATCATGTAACAATTTATGAATCTTCAATCCCTCATATCTTCTTCTTTTGAACTCATATTTTGGCTCGTAAGTCACCTATCCAACGTGTTCTTCTGCATGGAATTCGATGGTTACCTCAATAGTGTCTTCTAAGATACGATCTGATATTTTTTATGTATTATTCCTATCTAGGGTGTCACATGATGGTTGTTGTGGCCTGTTATTCAAAGGGGTGTCATACATTAGGGATGGCCAGTGATCCTATATGTTTTTCTAAGAGGTACCATCCCATAGGGATAGACAATGTTCCTTAGAGGTTTTCTAAGAGGACTCAACTAGTAGAGATGAACAAAAAGGTTTTGGGTTTACCTCTAGTTGGGCTAGTAAGTGCTCCCAGATGGTAGTTTCGGGTTTATCTTCAGTTGGGATAGGATATGGTCCATAATGGTAGATCTGGGTTTCCCTCCCGCGGGGCTAGCCAATTCTTCCCATCGATGATGCTTGCCTGGTAGTACCCTCTAGCCGGGCTTGGCAGTGGGTCTCCGTTGACTTCAAAGTATTGATCCCCCTAACATAGTAGGGAACAGATACCTGCTGACTAGAGTGGTACCCTCTAGATAGGCTAGGCACGAGTCGTCGGCCTTGATACATGACATCTCGACAGTGTGGCACGTTGAACAGGTGTGGTTCTATGTAACTTTGGACTCTCAAGAAAGAGGGAAACTTTTCCCACAAAGACGCATCCTTATTTCATGAACTAAAACCATGATGGCGAGACAGTTCCACCCAAAGTTTATAGTATCAAGGTGCGTTGATTGAGTCCCTTTGACTTGCAGTTCAGGGCAGACATGTGGCATGATGGACATTGGTCGTGGTTAATTCTTGAACTATTGGAGACTTTTCATCCAGGGATGAACTATGAGATGGAGATTCTAGTATTCCTTCATTTGGGTTTCCTTAACTGAGAACATATATATATATATATATATCATTTTTCTAGTACCCACTCCATGGGTTTTGGTTACTCCGCTTCCAGGAGAGGCCAATATTCATGAGGTATGTCACATGATTTCCATTTATATATTCTCATGGTGGGATGAGTCTAATCTCCTACTATTGATATCAAAGAATAAACGAGAAGTCCATATTCTCACCATTTCTAGCTCCTTATATTTGGATGATATTACATCACTCTCTTGTTGGGTTGAATTGCACTCCTTTTATTGTACCTTGTTCTCTCACTACTATTTCCTTCATTAGTTATATATCTGAATACTCCCCATTTTAATGTTGGGGAATCATTCTGAGTATTTGTATTCTCACCCCTCCATGGGGTTTTCTTACATGTGTCGTTCCTGATGAAGATGGAAAAAACATTTATCGTGACTTCATAGGAGCTTATGGATATGAGTGTTTGGACCATGTGTGGTGGTCGTAGCATGTAATCCAGGAGTCGAGCTCTCTCAACTATTTTACTTTTTTGTAACTTCCAGTTTGTGTTAGTTTTCTAGTTGTTCCTGTATTTTCACCCTTTCCCTTTTTAGTTTACTTTTCTATAATTTTACTGAATAGATGTTGATCCATGTTTGGTTTCCATTTTATAGAAGGGTTGAATCTGTTGTTATTTTTTCTATTCACTTTTCCATTGAGTTTGTTGCATGTGTATGTAAAGATTTTTAGGCAATGTTATCCATGATTTTTTTGTTCCTTCGACGCTTATCTCCACCCCTTGGCCAATTGTGGAGGGATTGGGGTAGTTACGGTTCGAGCCCCAATATGGGTCAGATCATGAAAAACTGTTATTAGAGGGAGGATCAACCCAGGGGATGTTGTTCGTACATTTCCCTAAAAAGGTCTTGATTGGGTTAAGGGAAATAGTGTCAAAGTATCTCAAGATTAGATCATAGGCTAGGGATTCTAGTGATGGTATGGGCGGCCAACGTATCCATTCACAAGGACCATGATTACCCACTTATCGACTTGGCATCCTGAGACACTTGTTGCAGGAAATAATGGTACATGTATCATATAGGATTGAGTCTTTGACTGTCATACTTGAGTCATATCCCCTTTGTTGTTGATATAAATATATATATATATGCTCATCTAATTTCGGTACTCCTTAATAACATTCAGGATATCTCCCCAATGAAATATAGCTTGGATACTAGCTTCAGTTTATGATGACAAACTTGTGAAGGACAAGGCCTCTGTTTAGAATCCATCAAGTGGTCCCCTTCCTCCATGTGGGATGGTATCATCACCTCCACCAGTTGAGTAGTAGATATCCCTAGTATATAGGGCTGAGTATGTGCGCAAGCTAAGCGCAATTTGTGAGTTCTACTAGTAGAGACCACTAAGGTTCCAAATTGAGCCAAAACCTTAGGCAGTATAAGTTTTTCTAGAGTTGGTGGTCCTTCTCTTCAGGGTTCTATTGAAACTAACTGATCAAATGATGGATTTTGTACCAAACATTTTCCAAAAATATTCTAGGCATTGGTGGATCCAAGTTACTCAGATACTTGAGAAGTCAGATCTCCAATGGGATGAAATCCAATAGTTTTTTTGAGGAGTAATACCCCTCCTCTTTGAGCTCCTTTCAACTTTAGGAGCTCCTGCAATTTCTACTGGGAGGGATGATAGTTACTGAATATGCCACTATCTTCACAGACCATGAACACTAATCTTTGGACATGATCCATGTAAACTACTTTCTATCATGTAAGTCTGATCAGGGACTCTGTAGAGAGATTCATGTTTTCATAGTGCCCTTGTGTATCCCCACCTATGCTAGGGAGATGGAGCAGGCATTGGTGATAGATAAATTTTTATCAAAGTGATTCCATATAGTAGGTTGTGGAAGTGAGAGTGATGTGAGTGTTTTTGTCGTAAAAACCTCAATCAATATTTTCCCTTTTAAGGTAGCACAGTGGTGCCACATGGTTGTCTCTCGAGGAGGTTTCAGTTCGAGTTGTAAAACTGTCACTTTTGTTATTTTATTTGTTTTTAAAGAAATGAAAATGGGGGTTTGATTAACAATTTGAAAATACAATTTTAAATAAATACTAAACTAAAATAATTTTAAAGGAATGATAAAGTGGTTTTGAAATCAAGAATAAAAACAGCAGTCGCAGACAAGCTTCACCCTCTCAGACACTCCCCTCTTCCTTGTATATAAAAAAATATCTCTTAATTTAAATTCCTAAATGTACCGAAAAGGACCCCCGGTTTTACACTCAAATTTGAAAATACATCATATTTAAGACATCAATATGATTGTTGTCCCACCTATATAAGTGATTCAATTACTTAAATACCTCCAAGTAATTGAACCTAATTGAAATCTCTATGCTCAAAGGAAAAACCTCACCAAAGAATTTTAAATAGAGAAGTCAATTGTTCTACTTTATAGATGGAACAACCATCAAAACAAATTTGTTGAAAATATATTTCAGAAAGAAAACAACCAAATTCATTCAAAAATATAGGTTCAAGAGAAATTCAAAAAAAGAGATTACACATTAAAATCCAAACTCAGAAGAAAGTGTCTGTCGGGTGTCGCCATCCGCAACCACTTGCCGCTTAGCCTTCCATCACTTGAGAAGCCTTCATCTTCTCTATTGAATCCTCAAAGGATGTCATCTTCTTAAAGATCAAAATCTCCACCTTCCCCTTTTCTCTCTCAAGCCAACTCCTTTTGTGACAGATGGTGTGGTGAAAAATAGAATATGATTTAGAGGTAGGAGCTCCTCTCCTTTTATAGGCAGATTTCCTCATCAAAAATTGGTCGCGTTTTCGACCCATTAATTGGCCGATTCACATGTGGACCGCTTCATCAATATTGTTCATAAATGTCTTTTCCATCCACCCTCAAAATATCAGTTTAATTGGAGGCTTCTTGAAGGAGTTATGGTTTTACTATTGAAAATAGATATCTCTGGATGAAGCTTCCTGGAAGCTTCCTTCAAAACTCTATCACTGAAAGGCCATCATAAAGGATTCCAAACGGCTTGAAATTTATTTTGGAGACGATTCTGGGAGTCCTCTGTCATATCCTAGTATAATCACATCATTTGTAGTAGTGTAGGCTGAAAGTTGTTTCCATTACCAATGTAGGGTCAACGCAGTCCGCCCGGAAAAAATTGTCAAATTCATTGATTTTTTGGGGAATCAAGATGCATTAATCTTTTCCTGGTCCTGAAGAAAAAGATGATGGAACTAAAATAAAGATTCTAAAAAAATTCGAATCACAAAATTTGGAAATGTAGTTTATGATAAATGACCAAAATACCCCTGTGATAAAAATCTGTTAAAAATCTAGAATTATGCAATTTAAACTTTTTATCCCAAAACACACTCTAAATCCAAAATTGTTACAAATAAGATCAAATTGTTAAATTAGTGAGGTTTAAATCATTTAAATAGACATTAAAAATATTTTAAATATTAGCTCTATCAATTCCCTCATACTTGATTCTTGGACTCCTGGACAAGTGAGCACAGTATCAAATAAAATACATACCAATGGAGTTTACCAATTTACCACAATGAATTAAAAAGATATCATGCATCATTAAAGAAAAATATTTAAAATTCTAAATTCAAATAATTCAATCCATTTCCACTTATTTTGTCTTCTTTTGGACATAACACACTTACCTCACATTCATTTTCTCTCAGCACACAATATAGATTTGCAACAAGGCTTTTCTCATCCAACTCATGCAAGAATTACCATAGGCTTGATAAATTTCTACATCTCCACCCGATGTGAACCCAGAACATGTTATTATCATGAGGACTTTATAGGGTTTTTCTGTGGCTTGGGGTTGGTAGGTATCAAATGTGAAAACTTTTGTGGCTGAATAAAGAGGGTTTGGCTCTTTTTGAAGCAGAAATGCATGATTCTAATTTTTACTCAAGTATGGTCTCCTCCATATTCTCCTAAAATAATCAGCTCTGATCTTCAGTTTTCCACCCCATTCCATCAATATTTCAGTAGAAAATATGACTTTTTTTTTGAAAGCTCCAGATTGGGAAGAGCTTATTTCCATTGCGATCTCCAGATGGGCACAGCTCCATTTCATTTGAGAGCTCCAGATAGGCACAAATCCATTTCATTTGAGAGCTCCAGATAGGCACAGCTCCCAGGAAAATATATTCCAGCATCACAAATATGTCTTCAATGTTCGAATGTCCTCCCAAAGCAACACCAAATGAGGTAGCACATCATGAGTCATCTTCCCCCCCCCCCACACACACACACACTTAATTTCAACTAGATCATGAATTTATACTTCCAAAGCAGGTTGGAAGGGAAATTTGGCTTGTAATGTGGGTAACCTAATCGGCTATACATGGCTACTAAGGGCTCAAGAAGGATAAAATGTTTAAGGAAGGCCGAAATAAAAAGGATAATCATGAAAAGGAGGCTCCAATATTCAAACAAATGCCTCAATCATTTTAATCACCAGTATCTCATCCCTCAAGTTTTGATAGAAATAAATCAAGTTCTGGTTTAAACAAACACAAATTGGTTCTCTCAAGAAAGAGGTAAATGTGAAGAAGATATAAAAATGGGTCCAGAGGCCTCACATGAATGAGAATTTCAATCATAATGCCAGTGATATGTGCCATGAGATTTAAAAATCAGTGGTCATTTAAAGAATTTTCCAAATTTTTGAACTTGAAACAATGTCATTTTCAGCATTCATTTATGTTCAGTTTCAAAGGATCACTTGGTTCACCCCTTGGCATGAGTTTCAAATGAAATTCAAGAAATTCTGAAATATTTTTATTTGAAAAAGAAACACGAAAAAAATGGAAAGAAATTTTTAAAACAAAAAATTTCAAACAGATGTTTGTAAAAACCTAATCTACCTAGAATTGTTCCCCCCCCCCCACACTTATTCTATGCAATGTCCTCATTGTGTAGTTTTTTTAGCATGAAATTCCAGAAATTATAGTCATATCAAAAATAAATGATACGAAAAGACACAACCTGGCATCAATTATATTCTGTGTCATGAAGTTGAATCTCCTCCCCTGGAGGATCTTTAAAATTTCCTCGAAATAGCTTCAACCTATGCCCATTGACAGTGAATGCTGTCTATTTGTCTGGATCTTTAATCTGTATTGCACCAAAAGGAAAAACATGAGTAACAATGAATGGGACAAACCATTTGGAACGAAATTTACCTAGTAAGAGTTTCAATCTGGCATCAAACAACAGAACTTTGTCTCCCTCTTTGAAGTTTTTTATGAGAATCCTCCCATCATGAAAGGCTTTTCTTCTCTCTTTTTATAACCTGGATCTTTCATATGCATTATTTCTGATCTCCTCAAACTCCTGTAAACAATATTTTCATTCTTTCCCAGCAGAATATAGGTTCATGTTACATGTTTAGACAGCCCAAAAGGATTTTTGTTCTAACTCAACTGGTAGATGACAAGCCTTTCCATAGACCAATCTAAATGGTGACATTCCAATGGGGGTTTTGAAAGCAGTTTTATGGGCCCAAAGAGCATCATTAAGTCTCAGACTCCAATCCTTTCTATTTGGGTTCACTTTTTTTCTAGGATTTGTTTGATCTCCCTATTAGACAACTCATTCATTCCGTTTGTTTGAGGATGATAGGGCGTAGAGACCCTATGATTATAATCGTACTTCTTCAAAAGAGATTCCAAAGTCCTATTACAAAAATGGGTACCTTGATCTCTAATTAGAAACTTTTGAAATCCAAACCTTGAAAACAAATTTCCTTTCAAAAATTTAGACACAATAATTGCATCATCAGTTCGGGTGGGGATAGCCTCTACCCAATTGGACACATAATCAACAACCAACAATATATAGAGATATCCAAATTAATTAGGAAAATGCCCCATGAAATCCATTCCCCATACATCAAAAACATCACAAAACAAAAGTGGGTTTTGTGGCATCTCATTCCGCTTGGAAATCTTTCCTTGGAATTGACAATTTTTACAGGTTTTTCAAAATTTGAAAGCATCTCTAAAAATGGTGGGCCAATACAATCTAGAATCAAGAACTTTTCTTGCTATTCTCTATGGTCCAAAGTATCCTCCACAGTTTAATGTGTGGCGGAAATTTAGGATGGATTGAAATTCAAAGTTCGGAATGCATCTTCGTATCATTTGATCACTACCAATGTGCCATAAATAAGGATCATCCCAAATGTATTTCATTGAATTGCTTCAAAGTTTATCAATTTGACTTTTGGAAAACCAATAGGGGTGTTCATCAGAAGCCAAATAGTTTATAAGATTAGAAAACCATGGTATTTCACTTTGAGCAGCAAATAAATCCTCATTTGGAATGGTTTCCTTAATTGGGGAACACAACTGAAATTTTCTATTCCCAATAGATGGTATCCTTCTCAAATGATCAGCAACAAGGTTCTCACATCCTTTCTTATCTTTTATTTCAAAATCAAACTCCTGTAAAAGAAGAATCCATCTCAGAAGTCTTGGTTTTGTATCATGTTTCTTCATCAAGAATCTGATTGCAGAATTATCAGAAAAAACAATCACCTTGAAGCCCAGCAGATAACTTCTAAATTTGTCTAGAGCAAAGAAAATAGCCAGCAGTTCTTTCTCAATTTTTGTGTAGTTTTATTGGGATTGATCAAGAGATCGGGAGGCATATGCAATCACATGAGATTTATTTTCTGTCCTTTGACTCAATACTTCCCCAAGAGAAAAATCAGATTCATCTGTCATTCTTTCAAAGGGAATGACCCATTTAGGAGGTTTAACAATGGGAGGGGTTATCAATCTTTTTTTCAGCTCATGAAACTAATTTATGCAATTCTCATCAAATAAAAATGGAACATCTTTTTGGAGTAATCTGGACAATGGAAGAGCAATCATACTGAAATATTTAATTAATCTCCTATAAAATCCAGTATGCCCAAGGAAGGATCTCACATCTCTCACAGTTTTTGGGTATGGTAATGAAGAAAGGACCTCAACATTGGATTTATCAACTTGTATTCCATCATGGGACACAACATGTCCAAGAACGATCCCTTTAGAAACCATAAAATGACATTTTTCATAATTTAGAACAAGGTTCTTTTCAATGCATGTTTTCAGGACACATTCCAAGCTTTTCAAACATCTTTCAAAAGATGATCCATACACAGTGATGTCATCCATAAAAACATCCATGCATGTTTCCAAAAATTCATAGAACATGCTTATAATACATCTTTGAAAAGTTCCCGGGGCATTACATAAACCGAAGGGCATCCTTCTGTATGCAAAAGTTCCAAATGGGCATGTGAAAGTTGTTTTCTCTTGATCCTCAGGTAAAATGTGAATCTAAAAATATCCAGAGAATCCATCCAGAAAACAGTATTGGGTTTTTCTAGCTATTCTTTCAAGGACTTGATCAAGGAATGGTAACGGGAAGTGGTCTTTCCTTGTAACCAAATTGAGTTTCCTGTAATCAATGCACATTATCCATTTATTTGGAAGCCTTATGTGGGAAAGAACACCAAATTCATTCCTTGAGATTGTAAATCCACTTTTTTTAGGAACATCATGGACTGGACTTACCCATTGACTATCAGATATGGGAAAAATAATTCCAGCAGCCAACAAGGTTGTGACTTCTTTCTTCACAACCTCCAAAAGTGTTGGGTTCAGTCTTCTTTGAAATTGTCTTATCGGTCTAGCGTTCTCCTCCAGTAAAATTTTTGTGCATGCAAACCGAGGGGATGATTCTTGTTAGATTAGAGAGAGTCCATCCTATAACTTCATTGTGGGGCTTGAGAACATACAACAATTAGTTTTCCTAGACTTCTGACAAATCTTTTGAGATGATTACAGGGAATTGTTCATTATGACCTAAGAAGGCATACTTGAGGTTATCCGGAAGGGGTTTCAATTCTACCACAGGTGGGTTGGTTTCATTGATAACTTGGGTGAAGCTCCATGTTCATCATGGTTATCTCTTTCTATGATATCAAGACTTGTTTCATGTGAAAAATTGGAAACCTCTCCTAGAATACCACTAACAGATTCAGTGGTTTCTAGAAATTCATCTTCATTATCACTCAGATATCCAGTCTCAACATCCCAAGACTTTTCACAGTCTCCAATTTCATCCTCATTTTGATCTGATTCAGTATCATACAAATTTCCATCTTTTTCCACTTTATTTGGTATTTCATCGCAGAAAAAATCATGTAACATTCCAGATGAAAACGAATCAATCATGTTTACATGGGGAGTTGAATGATCCTCACCTAGGTGTTTCATTGAATGAAAAATATTGAAATGAACAACATCTCCTCCAAATTCTAGTGAAATTGTTCCCTTGTGAACATTTATGATTGCTTTTTCCGTTTTTAGAAATGGACTCCTTAGGATTAGGGGAGCATGTGTGCTAAACCGATCATCTTCCATATCCAAAACAAAGAAGTCAACAGGAAAAATCATGTCTCTCACTTGAACGAGAACATCCTCTATAACTCCAGCAGGTTTGGTGGTACTTTGGTTTGCGAGTTGAATGATAATTCCAAAGGGTTTAAGTCTCCAACCTAAAGATATGAGTAGACCGAATGTGGCATGACATTGATGGAGTCCCCTAGATCAATCATCATATCTTTGAATTCACACTTCCCAATGGTATAGGGAATGGTAAATTTCCCAGGGTCTTTACACTTGACAGGAAGTGCATGTTGAATAATCGATGAAAAATTCCTTCCAAAGTTCACTTTTTCACCTCCTTTGAACATTCTCTTGTTGGTACACATGTCTTTCAGAAACATAGCATACCTCGGAATTTGTTTCACAGCATCGAGCAATGGGATATTGACTTCGAATTTCTTGAATGTTTCCAAAACCTTCTTATCCAATTCTTTTTCAGCACTTGACTTTGGTAGTAGTTCACAACTTGGATAAGGCAGTGGAGGTTTGAATGCTTTTGGGGTATTCTGATTATGTTTTGGAGGAACATAAGGACCAGACATCCTCTTCCAATCATTCTTTGTTCTTTCAAACAAGATTTCCTCTCTTGACTTTGAGTTTCTATCAACTTCATATTTTTCATCATTTTTATCAAGGGTAGGATTTTCATCAACAGTATCAGTAGAAGGATTGATGTTCTCAATATGAGGGTTGTCCAATTTTGTTCAACTCCTATGTTTAATTTCACTCACATTTTCCTTCCCATTATTCCTCAGATTTACTTGTGGTTGTGAGGGTAAACCACCACACATTTGATTTGTTATGCAATTAATACCAGAGGCAAGTTGAACCATTTGAGTCATCAAGGTATTCATTTTGTTATCTTGTTGTTTTGTGTATTCTTTTAGTTCCCTTATTTCCTCGTGTTGTTTCCTCTTTTCTTCTTCAAGGTTCCTATCAGAGTTTTGAGTGGGAGGGGTAGGGAGAAAATTGCTTCCAGAATGAGCAATGTCTTGCTCATTGAAATATCTTGGTTGAGAATTACTTGATTGTCCTTGGAAGAATCTTCGCGGTTGTTCAGGTTGATGAAATATTTCATTTGATTTGTTGTTCCATCCTTGATTTAAATTTTGTTTGTTTTGAAATGGTCTTTGCTGGTTTGGTTGAAATGGTCTTCCAGGAAAAACTGCATTGCAGTTCTCATGAGGCTCTTTAATTTGCAGGCATTAGTCACTAAAATGTTCATTCGAAGAACAAATCCCATAGTGGACATGTAGTTGGAAATCCACTTCAGGTTTGGGTTGGGTTGGTGGGGTGTTAGACAACATTATTGACCTTACCATGGTGGTAAGATCAGATAGTTGACTTTCAATTGTGTTGTTTTTGGGACTAGTAGTAGGGAATTCTTGGGCAGCTTTTAAATGAAGAAGGCCTCTGGTTCCAAATTGCTGGGCATTCTGGGACATGTTTGCAATTAAAATCCTAGAAGTAGATGGTGTCTTATCAACTAAAGCTCCTCCTGTAGCAGCATCGATCATACTTCTATCAGTGAGACACAATCCTTCATAAAAGTATTGAATGAGAAGCTGGTCAGTAATTTGATGATGGGGGCAACTAAAACAAAGATGTTTGAACCTTTCCCAATATTCGTGAAGTGTTTCTCCTTGTGTCTTCCTAATTCCACAAATCTCCTTTCGAATGGAGGCAGTTATAGATGCAGGGAAAAAAATTTCAAGGAAAATCTTTTTTAATTCATTCCAATTTCTAATCAAGGTTGAGTGAGAATAGAAAAACCATTCTTTAGCAACTCCATCTATAGAAAAAGGAAATGACTGCAACATCATTTGTTCTGCATCGACTCCATGAGGTTTCATGTTGACACACAAGTAGCTGAATTCTTGAAGGTGTTTGTGTGGGTCCTCACCAGGAAACCCATTGAATTTGGGAAGCTGGTGGATGAAACCGGACTTGATTTCAAATCCAGCAGGTGCATCAGGGTACTCTACAGGATTCTCATGATTTTCATCATAGGATGAAGCCATTTCTTTCAAAGTTATATTTTCAGCCATTTGGATTTCAGTTTCAACTAAGTCCCTCCTAGGTGTATTGGTGGAAGATTCAAAACTTGCACCTTGTGGAATATTACCTCTAACCTTAGTGTCAAAAGTTCTATCAATTTCTGAATCTAAAGGTAACAAGTTCGGTTCAGAAGTTCGGGTCATGCAAGAAAAAAATATCAAAATAAAAATCAACTCTAGCAACCTCCCCGGCAACGGTGCCAGTTGATGTGAGCGTTTTTGTCGTAAAACCCTAAATCAATATTTTCCCATTTAATGTAGCACAGTGGTGACCACAGGGTTTTCTCTCGAGGAGGTTGCAGTTCGAGTTGTAAAACTGTCACTTATGTTATTTTATTTGTTTTTAAAGAAATGAAAATGGGGGTTTGATTAACAATTTGAAAATAAAATTTTTATTAAATACAAAACTAAAATAATTTGAAAGGAAATATAAAGTGGGTTTGAAATCAAGAATAAAAATAGCAGTCGCAGACAAGCTTCACCCTCTCGGACACTCCCATCTTTCTTGTATATAAAAAAAATCTCTTAAATTAAATTCCTAAATGTACCCCCAAGGACCCCCAGGTTTACACTCAATTTTGAAAAGAAATCATATTTAAGACTTCAATATGATTGTTGTCCTGCCTATAGAAGTGATTCAATTACTTAAATACCTCCACGTAATTGAACCTAATTGAATTCGATGTGCTCAATGGAAAAACCTCACCAAAGAATTTTAAATAGCAAAGTCAATTGTTCTACATTCTAGATTGAACAATCATCAAAACAAATGTGTTGAAAATATATTTAAGAAATAAAACAACCAGATTCATTCAAAAATATAGGTTCAAGAGAAATTCAAAAAAAAATATTACACATTAAAATCCAAACTCAGAAGAGAGTGTCCGTCGGTGGTCGGTGTCTGCAACCACTTGCCGCTTAGCCTTCCATCACTTGAGAGGCCTTCATCTTCTCTATTGAATCTTCATAGGATGTCATCTTCTTAAGGATCAACATATCCACCTTCCCCTTATCTCTCTCAATACAACTCCCTTTTGTGAAGGATGGTGTGGTGAAAAATAGAATATGATTTAGAGGTAGGAGCTCCTCTCCTTTTATAGGCAGATTTCCTCATCAAACATTTGTTGCATTTTCGACCCATTAATTCACCGATTCACGCGTGGAACTCTTATTCAATATTGTTCATAAATATCTTGGTCGTCCACTCTCAAAATTGCAGACTAATTGGATGCGTATTGAAGGAGTTATGGTTTTTCTATTGAAAATAGATTTCTCTGGATGAAGCTTCCTAGAAGCTTCATTCAAAACACGATCACTGAACATCCATCATAAAGGATTCCAAACGGCTTTAAATTTATTTTAGAGATACGTCAAGGAGTCCTATGTCATATACAGGTTGTTTTAGAGATGCGTCAAGGAGTCCTATGTCATATACAGGTGGAATCGAATCATTTGGAGTAGTGTAGGCCGAAATTTGTTTCCATTACCAATGTAGGGTCAACGCAGTCCGCCCGGAAGAAATTGTCAACTTGATTGATTTTTTGGGAATCAAGATGCATGAATCTTTTCCTGGTCCTAAAGACAAAGATGATGGAAATACAATAATTATTCTAAAAAATTTGAATCACAAAATTTGGAAGTGTATTTTATGATAAATAACCAATATACCCCTGTGATAAAAATCGGTTAAAAATCCAGAATTATGCAATTTAAACTTTTTATCCCAAAACACACTCTAAATCCAAAATTGTTACAAATAAGATCAAATTGATAAATTTGTGAGGTTTAAATCATTTAAATAGACATTAAAAATATTGTAAATATTAGCTCTATTAGAGAGAAACATAAATGAGTCATATTCCACAGCTATTAGGTTCCAATCAACAAGATCTCAACACAATAGGCCTCCCCATAATTAGTCTGGAGAATGTTTTCATATAGGGACGAGGCAGCAAAGAGTGTGGGTACATCCGAGGGAGGTTTAGTGGAATTATTTTGATGGGTGAGGTCACTTGGCATGTGATTTCCCGACCAGATGTGTTGAGAACACCAGACAGATAGCATGTGGACCATTGTGGCAAAGAAAACGACATGATCAAGGAGGTCCCCAAGGAGGTGTTTCTGGAAGAGGATCTGGAAAAGCTGGTGGTGGGTGCCTATGTTATGAGGTCTTTCCACCCCTGGCATGCATCCCATGACAGGCTTAGGAAGCTGGATGTTGTGGCCATAGATAGCCACAATATTTTGATATCTATGATCCTGTATAGCATGATATTATAATAGGTACACTCTGTTTCTTTTCTACTTTTTTAAATTAAACTTGCTAGAAACTGTGTGAAATAGCCTTTTTTCCTTCTCATTGTTTGAGGTTTTACTGGGGTGATGTGGGACATTGGGGTAACCTTATGTTAGTGTTTGTCTACGTAGCTATGAATATGTGAAGAATAAGGGAACTTCTCCCACCGAGATTGGTTTTTGTGATGTGAAGAAAACCATAATTGTGATTTAGTGTCTCCCAAAGTAGATAGTATCAAGGTTTGGTGGATGAGTCCCTTTGACTTGTGTATTCAATGAGATGTTGTGTGATGGAGTGTCAACGCAGGACCTGGCATTTCCAGTGATTTTTCCTAGTTGACATTTTTTGATTTAGTTGTTTCTATTGGGTGTGGAAGACTATCTAGTTTTGGGATTACTCTCCTTCTAAGGGGTGTGAAGACACACAGTTTATGCCACGTTCTTTCCATGTATATATTCTTGCAGTTGGAAGAGTTTACTCACCTTCACTATTTGTTGTTACCTTGTGTTATCAATATCAAACCTGCATACTGTACTTATCCAGTACAAGTCAAGGTGATGGAGACCCCATGAACAAAATGATGTGAATCAAAATCTAGTTCTAGTAGTTTTATTATTTTCCCTGAGAATGTAGAGATGCTACCTTCTGGGAGAGAGCTCTGTGGTTTCCACTGACCACTAATATATCAATAACGTCTTCACCCAGAGAGACTTGAAACTAAGGTGGTGTTTCTGGTTGAACTTCATGCAATACTACGACTTCGAGATAGTATATACACCGGGAAAGGGCATCATTATAGCAGATTCCCTTAGCAGGAAGTCCCAGGAAAACCAAGCATAGGATGTCTGAAAGAAGTTAGCTTCCCTATAGCTGACCCTAGTGGATCATGAGGGTACAACTTTTCTTCAGTTAATGGTGTTGTCTACTTTTCTTCCTGAGCATGTAATAGATTCTAGGTTGTGACACATCGATTTTGAAATCTTGCATTCCCATATATCCTTGGGTTTGTTACCATATGGATATTGAGAAGGAGGGAATCACGGGACCATGTTCTGTGGAAAAATGGTTATACCTATTACAACATGGGAAATAGAGGTTCATCCAAGTAGAAAAATCATCCCTTAGTTTCTTTGGGTGGTTTGGGACCATGAAAGTAAATGGTGAGGCTTCATACTGATTTCTCTTTTCCCTAATAGAAGGAGTGGGTGAACGACATCTCTCAAGTGTCAGAGGTGATAAGATATGGGCATGTTCCCACTTATTTCATCCTATGGATAAGATATTAAGATGACAGACCATCATTTAGTTCATGTACTATGCCAACAATGAAATGTATAGGTTTACATGATAGTGGGAGAGCTAGGTGTGAGATCAGTATCTTGAACTATTTCCTGAGTTTTTCTTTTCAGGAAATAAAATATTGAATAAGTGAATTATGTAAAGACTCGGTTATTACCTTGTAAGACATTAAAATACTTCTATATATATTTCCAGAGATAGGCACTGAGAGGGTGTGTGATTCTGAGGGTCGGTGTGACCGCAATAAATTATGAAAAAATATTAAGTATATTTTATACTATACACATGAATGAAATGAGATATCTCCAAAATGGTAACTCGGATCAGAAATTTGAGGCCCCGGTTGAGTCTGGAATGTGGTGTTTACTCTAGGTGGGACATAAATTTTTTCAACACGAGACTTCTGTGAGAAAAGTAACCCAAGGGAAAATCATAAATAAAATAACTAACCTTAATTTTTTTATATCAAATGTGGATTTAAATAACTTTTGAACAGTTTATTAGATTGTAAATCTGAGACAACCATTGTGTTTGGAATGGGGTGTTTTTCCTAACTGTGAAATAAAATGAGGGGGTGTGGGATGTATAGATCCCGCAACTGTTGGAGGGTATGGTTGGGTGTTTACCCTAAACCTAATCACATATTATAAAAAGTTGATTATGGGATTTCATTAGGGTTAACACCTAATTCCACCACCACTAAAGATCTTCCTCCACTCCTTCCTCCATTAGTGATTCCACAAAGGAACACTGAAGGATCACAATGGAAGCAAGGTGAACACGTCGTTAATGAAGAATGGATCATATCGAGGTACTATTCTTTCACATTTGATTTCTAATTGAAGTTCTTGATTAAAAATTCATTTTTGGTCCATTTAATTTTTCGTTTCAATTATCAGTTATCGATTGTCACACTAACACTGCCATCAATCCATACTTGAACCTATAAATTTTCCAAAATCCATTTGTTGTTCATGGATATTCATCACCCACTTTTGGACACATCAAACTATGAATGAATCATCGAGCAAAGGCTGGAACTGTGAAGCTATTGTCACGAGGATCGTCGATCTATTTTCAGAACTGTAATTGGGAAATTGGAGGAGTTGGTTTGGCATACGGATGAATGTGGCGGCACACGACCGAGATAGCAGTTCACTTCGTGTGTGAAGGATGTAACACCACAAGATTGCATAGAATGTTATTTCTTCAATGTAATTCAATATCTTTCACTACACGTAATACTGAGTTCAAGCACCCCATAACTTACCAAACTAGTCATTCAAAAGAAATTATGAATAGTATTAACTGAATTTTGAACTATATATATAATCCTTCTAATTTTAGAATCCATATTATGATTTTCTTAGACATAATTTAAGAACTAATTCATTTTTATTTGATAAAAGAAGTATTTTTTCGAAAAATGCACTTTACATCCTTCCAATGGTGAACCCTTTTTAAATCCAATATTTAAACTTTTATATATTCAATATGACAACATAAACTTCTTTTTTATAATTGGGACATAAGAATTTAGATTGAATAAATTTTTGGTCTTTTTCTGATAACTTTAATATTTTGATGAATAGTGAAAATTACTAAATTTTAATTAAAAACAACTTTTAAAATCGAAATAATTAACAGTCATAAATTATGAATTTGAGTGTTTTTAAAGTATATTTAGAATATATTTTTACCATTTAATAAAATTTTGGTTATTGGATGTGATTTCACATTTAAACTGGACATAAACAATTGTCAATCTTTTGATAGTTATTATTTCTTAAAAATACGCCTTTTGGTTTTGACAACGAAAATTAATTTTAACTTAATAAAAGAAACTTCTATGTTTTTAATTTGGTAAAATAGAAATCGTTTTTGGATTCGGAATATCAAAATTATCCTAGGGTTAATTTTTGGTCTCTTTCTGAAAACATTCAATTTTTTATGAATAGTGAAAACACTGAGTTTTTATTTAAAACCGTCTTTTTATTTAAATAATAATTTATTTTGTTTAAATTTATTTTCGATAAAAATAGATACATAATAATTATATAAATTCAATGTAATTCATTGGAGTCAGTTTATAATAATTTTTGATATATAAAAAATTTTATTGAACTTTTTACCGTCTTTTACCCACCTCCTAAGAGCTTTTGCAAATTCACATAAAACTTAATTTTACCACTTCTGTGAGCTGAATTTCAAAACATCAAGAGACACGGTTAATATCAAGTAGTAAAATGTGGTTCAATGAGATGAAAATAATATTTCTTGAATAGTAACTTTTTACCTTTATTTACCACGGTTAAAGGTAAATAGGGTAATTAAGGGTAAAAATGATATTAATATTACCCTAACACATGTCCTAATTCTATTGGGCTGTCTATCTCAACCAAACACAATCTTAGGAATAAAATATTATCATTTTTTTCCACTTGGATAAGATTAGGACATTTATTATTACTTAATTCAAAGAAGAGTTAAAAGAGTTAAAATCAAAGTTTAATAACGAAAACATTTTAAATATAGTGTTTTACATAAGATAAATTCGATTATAAATATTAATTATAAATCTGAAAATATTTCCTACATCATGGTATTTTATTTATAATTTTTATAGATTAAATAAATAAATTTATTTATGACACAATGATGATGCAGTAATTACCTTATTCATGAATGAATCAAATAAATTGTATTATGAATATTAAAATAAATATAATTTCACAGTTTTTATGACATCCAAGAAGTTTATAGGTGAATATGACATGTTAGGATTGATTCAATGTTTTTTTTGAAGTAATCATGTTGATATTATTTTAACTAAAAACAAATAACAAATAGTGTCAAAATTGACCTAAAATAGTTTTTAAAAACAATATTATATTATTATTTGATATAATGGTCCTAAAATGATAAGGTTCAGCCAAAAGACTTATATAATAATATATATCACATTAATGATCCAATTGGGGTTCAATTGGTAGTATATAGTATGTTTATTAACCATATACTGTAAGAATACAAGAAGACACGGTAAAAGTTAAATTATTTAACTTAGAGTTAAATCTAAATGACAAGGTTAAAATGGTAACCTAAACTTGTCTAAAACCTATTGGATGAGTTTTTTCCGACCTATCCCAACCTTAGAATTTAAATAATAAACTTTGTAGCCCTTATAAATCGAATATGAATTTATTATAAAATAATATTTTAATGTTTTTCCTAAGGTTCCCCTCACCCCTCATATAAAAGGGAACTCCCCCTTCTCTCTAATTCACATCATATAAGCCAATTGTATCACCCAGAACCTACCCAAATACTCTCTCAACTAACCTCCCTTAATCCTAGAGGAATTATTTTTATCAGAAAGCCAACCTATGGAGCCCTTTTGATCAAATCAAAAGGAAGAACCCGAAGAAGAGGTAATGATTTCACCACCCTCTTCCAAGTTCATTTCTTCATCCATTTCCTTTTTATTTGTTGTTTCCATTATAAAATAATAAATAAAGCATATTATATATATTGTGATGTTATTATAATTATGGTACAACCAAATTCATTATTCTATCCACCCTTTGAATGACATTTCACCATACGTGTGTATGTACGGCTTACCATCTCCACGTCATGGTGTAATTGTTATTCAATACATTATTATTTGCATGGGTATAATAATGATGTGTATTTGATGTATATAATAAATATAACATGATAAGGATTTTGTATAAATTATATTCCATCCAATTATATATTATATTAATATCAAAAGAATTATATTTTCGCTCGTGCATACGTACGGATTACCGTCTCCACGAAGCGAGGAGATTCATTTCCATGTTCACCATTCATCGACGATTATAGATATATATATTACTAATAAGTATGTAATATATGACATAATAATTAAATTGGAGATATATATATTTATATATATAAGTATTTATGAACTTACATATATCTTATTCACTTACTTCCGTTCAATACTATATGAAAACGGAAACATCGTTTATGCGTACGTACGGACTACCGTCTCCATAAATGGTGTTTTCCATTTCAAATATACGACAATTATAAATTTTTATATTCTAAATATATATGATAAATAAATCACGTTTTATATTCTATAAGTATTTAAATCATGATCTGAGTGATAAAATCAAGAGTAACAAGTTAAAACACGTACGATAAAGAAAGCGATTATTACCCGAAATATTAATATAACAAGGAAATTATAATTAAATGGGTAGTATAAAGTCATATATGAATAATGTATGATATCATATATATTAAATTGGTTCTGGTATAATTTAATAACATACTATAGTCTTCATAAAGGAGGCTAAACATACCCTCGACTAAAGGAAAGTGCAAGGTAAGTGGTTTTCATCTCACTCTTTATTCCCATGAGATTCATAGCATATTGCCACTATTACCTTTTGTGTGGTGTATGTAATTACCATAATTGTATTATTTGTGTAATACACATTAATTTATGGGTATTTACAAATTCATTGTATGATACCTCTTTCATGGGGTGTATGTTTCGTAAGTTACCAAATTGGTAAGGGTTTATTTCACAATCTCTTCATTATCCAAGGTTGTTTATACGTAATTATCTACTAGGACCTCTTTATCATTCACATCCATGTTTCTTAAAAATGTATTTCAAAACATTCTTACTATTTTACAGAATATGGGTTAAATTCATTTATACCCTTTTTGGACTTTTTATAAGAATTTTATAGAGGAATCTTTCCGCCGTTTTCCAAACAAGGTCCTTTTTAACCTTTTCGACAAAATTAAGTTAAGAATGTCTTTTTTTAACTTAACAGAAGGTGTGGTTATTCTACGCCGTTATTACACCTTTGAATCTTTTCTTACATGCTTATAAGGATATTTTCAAAATGAAGGTTTTCTTTTATAATTATGTTATTTTTAAATGATTTCAAAAAAGATATATTTCTCTCAAATATATGAAAATCCAGTGCAAATGTATACATATTTAACGCAAGCTTGAAAATATTTTCAGAAAACCCGACTCTCGAGTGTGTTAGATAGGAAGGTATTGGTCGTGGACCCATCATGGCCTATAATTAGTCGAGTAGTCTCAGAATTAGTTATTTTGTTTTCAGAAGCATGCATAATGTTTTTAGAAAAACACTAGAGTTTGTTTGAGAAATTTTAAATGTATCATCTAAAAAAATTACATCGATAGGTCTCATGAGACAAACTAGTGTCTTGGAACGAGGCTTTGACAAAATATTATTTGTATTCTTGGCACGAGTCCATGGCTACGGGGTTATGATAGTCTGGCATTATGCATTCCATAGTTATAAAAGTGGTTATTGATATTGCATGTGATTATTCGATTAGTAGAATATCTATGTGAATAATTAAATGGAATTATTTCATTTTATTTCTACAATATTATGCTGAAGTTCAAGTTTAAGAGGATTTTGCTTTATTTTTATACATTGACTTAAATTTTTATGCTTGTTTTTGAATGTTTCTGTTGTACTGCTTACCCTTACTGAGCGTTTGAGCTCACCCCTCTCTATGTTTTATTTTCCCAGGATTCCATGAAGTGTATTGTGATTGATATGCAGGGTCAAGACAAGGGAATAATGGCATCATAAAGGATTATTAATGGTGTTTTGTATGTTATAAAGAGTAATGTATCATTCATGTATGTAATCTATTTTCCAGGACTTCTAAACTGATCGGTCCTTCGGGACATGATTCCTTGTAATCATGCCAATGTTACGTAATAATGCACTGACTCTGGGTAACTGGGGTCAGCGCTTTACAGTTGGTATCAGAGGAAGTTTAGTATAAACCTTGGAAACTATATTTAGATAAAATCTGATTAGAGAACATTACCCTAAGATATACTTTGATAATTAGTATAGAAGAACTTTTTAGATTTTTGGTAATTTAGAAATTTTGTTAGTCATAAAAACAAATACATCACTGTCTGGATATGACCAGGTAGAGGAATCTCTGGCACATATGTACCTAGGGGTAAAACCTGAAAACACCGCTTTGAGCTAGACTCAAACGGGAACTGGTGCACGACAATGGGCATTGCTGCACTCTTGTTTACGAAACCCCTGGGGGATATGCTTAGGATAATTCTCGTTTTCATTACAAACCAATATGAAGGTTTTATGAGTATATATCTCCTCAAAGAAAACATTTTTGATTACGGATTATATCCATAAACTGTTCAATTTATGGTAGGTATTTTACATTTTTGGAATTATGAATTACGATTCATAAACTGACCTAGTGTATGCCATTGTTTAGAAATGGTGCCTAGTAGAAGAAATGAGAACACCAACAATAGGCATGATCCAAAGAGCAAGAAGGATCATATCATTCATGGTCTTGAGACAAAATTTGGTAAGAAAATAGTCTCCCATGTATTATCATCATATGAATAAATAGTATCATGTGTTAATAAGATAAGTAAATAATTCCTTGAGTCCTATGGATTTTAAGGGATGCCAGAGAAGAAAAGGATGGTAGAAAGAAATGTGGACAAAGGGAATAAGGGAAAGAAGGATTTTCCAATATGAGATAAATGTGGAATGAATCATGTTGGTAAATGTGTGAACGAAATGGGAGTTTGTTATAAGTACGGAGAAAAAGGACACCAAGTACGTGATTTCAAGGGTAAGAAAGAATTTTCAAATGTAAAATGCTTCATCTGCAAGGAGTTGGGAAACTATACAAACCAATGTCCAAATCATCAGATTATGAATCAAATGATATTATTCGATAATAATGAAGTTATGATACTACCTTAGATAAAAAGTAATGACTAGTGTTCTTATGTTGTTATTATAGAATTATTTCATTGAGTGTTGTATCAACAGTATATTGGTTATATGAATTATGGAGATAAATAAGGATTGTACTGCAATACTATTTTATTGGTGATTTTAGGTTATATGGTTCTCAGAAAAGATACTTAATAGTAAGATACACTTTTTGGAAAATAAATGGTTAAAGGAAAGGTAATCCTTAATATGGTCTTGATAATGAGGTAGTGATTTTAGAATAAGAGATTTTTTATTTTGGTAATTCTTGACGTTGCGGTGTTGTAAAGGAATACACGATGAAGGTGTTCACATGTTATTACCTGGAAAAAAGGATCCTCATTATGTCTAACTTCCTTATAAACTTTGGACTAAGAGTTTGGATATAAGTATTTTGGATTATTATAAAGTTTGGAATGGATTAAGTTTGAAATTGGATACTATTGTTAAGGATATTTTTGGATTTTTATAAAAGGACAACCTAGAGGTCAGACGACAACTAGTCACGTCCGACAAGGTCGCGAGACTTAAACTCCCAACCGAAGAGCGACAAGGGTGCATCACCTATGATTGGACTACATGATATACTGTTTTGTATAATTTATTTTTTTAAATATTCTAGTAAATGAACTATAAATTCATGTTTTTGGAACCCTATACATTTAGGATAAATAGTTTTTTTTTGAAATCTTATGGAGTGAAAGATGAGTTTGTGGTAGAAATTAGTTAAAGGATGGAAATCTACTAGACAAGTATACATTTATTTTCTACCCTTATTCTATGAACAAATAAATTCTTAAAATTTAGGTAAGGCATCTTAAAACCAAAAATATGTTAACCCAATACCTTACATTTTGTTGAACTGATGGTATTTTAAATCATCATAGAATGGTGGATTTGAGGCCCACAATTCTACAATTGTTTGTGACTGATGACCTCAATCACTCCCTATGAATATTTATTTTTTTTCCTCTAATTATGTGTCCTTAATTGACACCAATGTTCTCCTAATTGAGATCATAATTTGGTGGTGACTTTTTCATTCCCCTTTTCCTCTTATTAAGACTAGATTTTGTTAACCCAATTTCCTATGTGGGTTTTCCCGCAAAGGTATTTTCTATATTCAACCTTTTATTTTTGAAGAACAATATCAAATTGCGAGGATGCAATTTATTGAAGGAGGGAATAATGTAACACCCAAATATTGCATAGAAACATATTTCTTCAATGCAATTCAATAACTTTCACTACACGTAACACTGAGTTTAGGCGCACCATAACTTACTAAACTAGTCGTTAAAAGCGGTTATGAATAGTATTAACTGAATTTTGAACTATATATATAATCCTTATAATTTTAGAATCCATATTATGAGTTTTTTAGACATAATGTAAGAACTAATTCAATTTTTAGATAAAAGAAGTATTTTTCAAAAAATGCACTTTTACCGCCTTTTAATGGTGAACCCTTTTAAATACAATATTTGAAACATTTGTATATTAAATCTGACAACATAAACTTATTTTTTAGAATTTGGACATAATAATTTAGTTTCAAAAGAAAATTGGTGTTTTTCTGATAACTTTCATATTTTGATGAATATTGAAAATTACTAAATTTTAATTAAAAACAGCGTTTTTAATCGAAATAATTAACAGTCATAAATTATGAATTTGAGTGGTTTTAAAGTATATTTAGAATATATTTTTACCATTTAATACAATCTTGGTTATTATATGTAATTTCACATTTAAACTGTACATAAACAATTGTCAATCTTTTGATAGTTATTATTTCTTAAATATACACCATTTGGTTTTGACAACGTGAATTAATTTTAAATTAATAAATTAAACTTCTATGTTTTTAATTTGGTAAAATTGACATAATTTTTGGATTTGGAATATTGAAATTAGCCTAGGGGGAATTGTTGGTATTTTTCTGAAAACCTTCAATTTTTGATGAATTGTGAAAAACACAGAGTTATTATTTAAACCCGGCTTTTTATTTAAATAATAATTTATCTTGTTTAAATTTATTTTAGATCAAAATATATACATAATACCTATATAAATTCAATTTAATTCATTGGATTTAGTTTATAATAATTTTTTATATATAAAAATTTTTATCGAACTTTTTACCGTCTTTTAACCACCTCCTATGAGCTTTTGCAAATTCACATAAAACATAATTTTACAGCTTCTGTGAGCTTAATTTCAAAAATCCTAAAGACACAGTTAATATCAAGGAGTAAAATTTGGTTCAATGAGATGAAAATAATTTTTTCTGAATAGTAACTTTTTACTTTTATTTACCACGGTTAAAATTAAATAGGGTAATTGTGGGTAAATATGATAATAATATTACCCTAAAACATGTCCTAATTCTATTGTACAAGTTTATCTCGACCAAAAACAACCTTAGAATTAAAATATTATCATTTAGGTCCACTTGAATTAGATTAGGACATTTATTATTATTTAATTCAAAGAAGAGTTAAAAGAGTTAAAATCAATGTTTAATAACTAAAACATTTTTAATATAGGGTTTTACATAAGATAAAACTGATTATAAATATTCATTGTAAATATAAAAATAGTTCCAACATCATGGTATTTTATTTATAATTTTTAGACATTAAATAAATTAATTTATTTATGACACAATTATGATGCAATAATTACCTTATTCGTGAAAGAATCAAATAAATGGTATTATAAATATTAAAATAAAAATAATTTCAAAGTTTTTATGAAATAAACGAAATTTCTAGGTGAATATGACATTTTAGGATTGATTCAATGTATTATTTTTGAATTAATCATGTTTATGTTATTTTAACAAAAAACAGATACCAAATAGTGTCCAAATTGACCTAAAATAGTTTTTAAAAACAATATTATATTATTAATTGATATAATGGTGCTAAAATGATACTATTCGGCCAAAATACTTATATAATAATATATATTACATTAATTAACCAATTTAGGTTATATTGGAAGTATATAGTATGTTTATTAACCATATAGTGTAAGAATACAAGAAGACACGGTAAAAATTAAATTATTTAACTTAGAGTTGAATCTAAATGATGAGGATCAAATGGAAACCTAAACTTGTCTAAAACCAGTTGGTTGAGTTTTTTTCGACCTATCCCAACCTTAGAATTTAAATAATAAAATTTGGAGCCCTTATAAACCGAATATGAATTTATTATAAAATAATATTTTATGTTTTTCCTAAGGTGCCCCTCACCCCTCTTATAAAAGGACACTCCTCCTTCTCTCTAATTCACACCATCTAATCCATTTTCATCGGCCAACCCCTTCCCAAATACCCTCTAAACTATACTCCCTTCAACCTAGAGGCCTTAGTTTGAACATAAATCCAACCTAAGGTTCCATTTTTATCAAATCAAAAGGAAGGACCCGAAGAAGAGGTAAGGATTTCACCACCCTCTTTCAAGTTCCTTTCTTCTTCCACTTCCTTTTTCTTTGTTGTTTCCATTCTAAAATAATAACTCCAGTATATTATATATAATGTGATGTTATTATAATTATGGTACAACCAAATTCATTATTCTATCAACCCTTTGAATTACATGTCACCATACGTGCGTACGTACGGCTTACCGTCTCCACGCCGTGGTGTAATTGTTATTCAATACATTATTATTTGGATGGGTATAATAATGATGTGTATTTGATTTAAATAAAAATATAACATGATAAGGATTATGTGTATATTATATACCATCCAATTATATATTATATTAATATCAAAAGAATGATATTTTCGCTCGTGCGTACGTACGGATTACCGTCTCCACGACGCGATGAGATTCATTTCCAAGTTCACCATTCATCGACGATTATAAAAATATATATTACTAATAAGTATGTAATATATGACATAATAATGATATGTGAGACATATATATTTATATATATAAGTATTTATGTACTTACATATATCTTATTCACTTACTTCCGTTCAATACTAAATGAAAGCGGAAACAGCGTTTATGCGTACGTACGGATTACCATCTCCATAAACGGTGTTTTCCATTTCGTATATACATCTATTATAAATTTTATATTCTAAATATATATGATAAATAAATAATTTTTTATATTTTTTAATTATTTGAATCATGATCTAAGTGACACAATAAAGAGTAACAAGTTAAAACATGTTCGATAAATTAAGCGATTATTACCCGAAATATTAAAATAAAATGGAAATTATAATTAAATGGTTAGTATAAAGTCATATATGAATAATGTATGATATCATAAATATGAATATGGTTCTGGTATAATTTAATATCATACTATAGTTCTCATACAGAAGGATAAACGTACCCTCGACTAAAGGAAAGTGCAAGGTAAGGGGTTTTCATCTCATTCCATATTCCAATGAGTTCATACCATATTTCCACTATTACCTTTTGTGTGGTGTATTTACTACCCATAATTTTATTCTTTGTGTAATACACTTTAATTTTTGTGTATTTACATATTAATTGTATGATACCTCTTTCATGGGGTGTATGTTTCGTATGTTACCAAATTGGTAAGGGTTTATTTCACAATCACTTCATTATCTGAGGTTGTTCATATGTAATTATCTACTGCGACCTCTTTATCATTCACATCCATGTTTCTTAAAAATGTATTTCAAAACATTCTTACTATTTTACAAAATATGGGTTAATGTCATTTATACCCATGTTTGACATTATATATGAATTTTGTAAAGGAATCTTTCCGTTGTTTTCAAAACAAGGTCCTTTTTAACCTTTTCATCAAAATTAAGTTAAGAATGTCTTTTTTTAACTTAAAATTCAGGTGAGGTTATTCTCCACTTTTATTACACATTTTAATCTTTCCTTACGTGATTATAAGGATATTTTCAAAATAAAGTATTTCTTTTATAATTATGTGATTTTTAAATAATTTCAAAAAAGAGATATTTCTCTCAAATATATGAAAATCCAGTGAAAATGTATACGTATTTAACACAAGTTTAGAAATGTTTTTAGAAAACCTGACACTCGAGTGTGGTAGACTGGATGGGATTGGGCGTGGACCCATCATGGCCTATAATTATTCGAGCAGTCTCAAAATTAGTTATTTTGTTTTCATAAGCTTGCATAATGTTTTCAGAAAAACACTGGAGTATGTTTGAGCAATTTTAAATGTAAGTATCATCTAAAAAATTACATCGGTAGGTCTCATGAGACAAAATAGTGTATTGGCATGAGTCCTTGACAAAATCTTAACTGTATTATTGGCATGAGGCCTTGGATACATGGTTATCATTGTCCGACATTCCATCATTACGAAAGTGGTTATTGATATTGCATGTTATTATTCGATTAGTATAATATCCATGTGAATAAGTAAATGGCCTTATTTCATTTTATTTCTGCCATATTATGGTTAAGTTAAAGTTTAAAAGGCTTTTGTTTTACTTTTATACATTTCCTAAAATGTTTATGCTTATTTTGAAAGTTTCGGTTGTATTGCTTACCCTTACTGAGCGTTTGACCTCACCCCTCTCTATGTTTTATTTTTCCAGGATTCCAAGAAGTGTATTGTGATTGATATACAGGGTTATTCCAAGGGAATAATTGCATTCATAAAGGATTATTTATGTTTTTTTTGAGTGTTATAAAGTGTAATGTAACATTCATGTATGTAATATATTTTACAATACTGCTAAAATGATCAGTCCATTGGGACTTGATTCCTTGTAATCATTCCAATGTTATGTAATAATGCATTGACTCTAGGTAACTGGGGTCAGGGCGTTACAAAGGATGAGTGGTGGAAATGGCCTGTGAGGATAAGATGGTCAGGTGAGGCCAGTAGAGCAGAAACTCGTGGTGGGTTTCGGGTGAGGTAGGTGGTGTGTGCGATGTGTGTGTGAGACGAACCAACATGGCAGCATGCGACCAAGATAGTGGAGTTTGTCTGGGTCATGCGGAAGTCTGATGCATGGTAGGTGGTGGTGGATGAGATCTGAGTTGGTGGCATGCACTGGTTCTAACATTTCATGGGATATCCCCTTAGTTAGGGTTACAGTGCTTTTTTTGGGGGAAGAAAGAGGATTTGGGAAATAAAAAGTAAGGAAAATTAATAAATGACAAGAGAAGTGGGGTAGGGGCCTGACCCACATTGAGGAAAAAAAGGTGTGCACAAGCGTTCTTCCCTTTATTGATTGAAAAAATATATATTAATAATAAATAACAATAATAATATAAAATATCATTATTATTATTGTGTTATCAAATATTAATTTCTTTTATAACTCCCCCATGTGACATCTGATTGATGTATCTTCAGTGGCGACATGATCATATCATCATGCCAGTAATTTTATGTCCGATGTTGGATACCTTTTTCAGACTCATGCCTCAGGTCAATGAATCACCCAAAATTATTATTATTATTACTACTACGGAATCTAGTATTAGACATATATCCCTCATACGGTGTCGGGATAATGAACTGTCTTTGATGATGTGACCCTAAAATTAAGGTGGTTTTTTTTAGACCAATATCAAGTTTTTATATTAGACTCGTGGCTTAGTCCCCCGAACAACTCAAATAATAATATATTATTATTATTACAACCTTTATGCACCCTAATTTCTCCATAAAATATCTGATTGACATGTCGTCAATGACATCACGACACTGAATTTGAGTTGGATGTTTTATGGTTGATTTCGAGTGCTTGAATAGAAATTGAGGTGTGGGTCCCATGAATACTGGTTTGGGAACTTGTATTCAAATATGACTTGTTCATCATGTGTCTATTTTGGTGAATGGATAGTTGATCCCATTTGTTTATTCAAGAGGATCTCAACTGTGAGATCCGTTCAATTTGTTTCGGGATCGATATACGGGTCCCATAAAACATCGTTCCTGTACCTGAGAGATGCAGCCTCTTCATTGGGAGTTTTATTTGGGAGAATGAATGTTCTATCATGTGTGCTTTTCTACAATGATGGCAACGGGGTGATCTATTCATTTATTCGGGGCCATTTGAAGAGGCATGTTAGTGAAGTTATGTTTTTCCCTCAGATCAACGACGAGCGTCGTGCACTCATCGACTTTATAACTATTCAAGTCATGTATTCATGGAGTACCTTGGAATTCCCCTGGGTACTGGTTCACAATTTAGTACTCAATTTTGCCAAGGTACACAACCATGAAATGAAGTGGGGTCACACATTCTTTGAGCCTCATGAGTACAGTGTACCACTTCTTGAATTTTCAATCCCTCATATCTCATTCTTCTAGACTAATATTTTTGTCCATGAATTTATTTTTCTTAGTGTTTTTCACATGGAATTTAATGGTTCCCTCTATAGTGTCTTTTGGGATACGATGCAAGATGTTTTGGGTGTGACCCCTATCTGGGGAGGCACTCGATGGTTGTAGTGGCATGTTCTTCATAAAGGTACATCCAATAGGTATTGATAGTGTTCCTCGATGATATTCTAAGAGGTATCATCTAGTAGGGATAGCCAATGTTCTTTGATTCTTTTTCAAGATGTACTATCCAGGAGGGATGGCTAGAGAAGTTTCAGGTTTAACTATATTTGGGCTGGGAAGTGATCCCCAATGGCAGTTGTGGGTTTACTACCAGTAGGACTGGGAAGTGGTCCTCGATGGAAATTCCAAGTTACCCTCTAGTGGGGATGGGTAATGGTTCCTATCGATGACAATTGTAGGGTAGAACCCTCTAATGGGGTTGGGAAGTGTGTCCCTATACACTTCTAGGAGATGGTCCCCTTGGACATACTAGGGCGTGGATTCTCGATGACTAGAGTGGAGCCCTCCATCCAGGCTAGGCATGGGTCCTTAACGTTAATACATGAGCTCTCGACTATGCGGCATAGTGATGAGGTGGGGCTCCAGATAACTCTGTACTATTAAGAAAAATGTATGCTTTTCCCACCAATACAAGTCCTTGTGAAGCGACCTAAAACCATGAGGGTGAGACAATACCTTACAAAGAGGATAGTATCAAGGTGTGGTGATTGAGTCCCTTTGATTTGATGTTTAGGGTAGACGCGTGCGATGATGGGCATTAGTGGTGATTACTTCTTGAACTAATTGATGAGTCAATAATGTTTTCCTTATGACTTTTAGATTCCTTCATACTTAGGGGAGATTGTTGAGTCAATAAGGTTTTCCTTATGACTTTACAATTAATTCTTGTTTTGAAAATCAGAAACAACTTATCTCAAGAGAAATCTATTTTTACGCTGTTTTTTACTTCTATAAAGAAAATTTTCCTTCCCCAAGGAAAATTATCCATATCATGTTTTCATTGTTCATATAATAATTTTTCAAAGTGTAAAATTCTGTTTGAAACCAAAACCTCAAAATCCAATAATTACCTAGATATAAAGCATTCTGTTTTAGGATTCGAATTCTCATTACGAATTCTGGATACGAACACTTCTGTGTTCTGACTCTGAATTATGATTGTGAATTCTAGATATGAACTCTTCTGAGTTCTGACTCCGAATTTTGTTTATGAGTTCTAGATACAAACTCTACCGAGTTATGACTCCAAATTCTGATTACGAATTCTGGATACAAACTCTTCTGAGTTCTGAATCTGAATTCTGATTACGAGTTCTGGATATTAATTCTTATGAGTTCTGACTCTGAATTCTCATGAACTCTCACTCCCAACATTGTAAGTTCGGGTTTCAAATTCTTGTGAATACAGATTTCGAATTTCATTGAAATTCAGACTTTGGAATTTTATAGAGTTTAGGTTCCCAATTCTGAGAAATCAGAATCCGAATATCCTTGTATTATAGATTCCGAATTCAATTTTTGGTAGACTCTGAACATTCATATTTCATTAAATTCCGAATATTGGATTTTAGTTATGTAACCATATTTTTGCTTATACTTGTTTTGTTATAAACCAATGTAGTGCTTTCAGTTACTCATTATCTGTTGTTTGAGTGACACATGTATAGGTCCCTCTGAAATTCAAGAGGAAATATGATCATTGGAGGAGGGAGCTGACCATTGATGTCGTGCCTATAAATAGGAGCTCATTTGATAGAGCACACAATAAGTTGATCAATCTAGAGATTACAAGATATTGAAGTGATTTCTAGTGAGAGAGGCTTTATTGCTTTGTGCGTACTGAATATATGGTTCAGATTTTCTTTGTGCGACTCCGATTGTTGCAGTGTACAATCGAGGGCTTCCATGGATAGGAAGGTAGAGGTTCTGACTACCTTAAAGTTGAGGGCTTCCATGGTAAAGAAGACAGAGGTGTCGACTACCTTGAAGTTGAGGGCTTGCAGAGATAGCAAGACAGACTCTGATCTTCATATCGAGGGCTTACCCCGGTGAGGGTAAGATAGACTTTCATGAACGTATAAATCAAGGAACCTTTTTCCAAGGTTGTTGGATACCCTTGTCCTTGGGTTAAAAGAGTTACTACTTGTTACTTGTTTTGTTACAAGTTTTTTACTGCATATGTAGTGTTGAGGAAAGTATAACCATCCTATACTTCCTTATATGTGTACTCTGATTTTGTTAGATTCTATACACTTTAATGTAGAATCTTTGTTGTTTTAAACTTTCATTAAGTTTCATTTTCAGAATCACTTTTCCGGAATTGCATTCTCGGATTCATATTTCATAAATCAAGTATGTGTGTAGAACTATAGGTTTTTTGAACTACCTTGTTTAACCTTGTTAAAAATAATCATCTTTAAAAGTTCTAATGGAATTTTTTAATGTATAAAATTCACCCCCCCCCCCTCTTGTATTTTGAGCATCATTAGATACTCCATACAGTATCTCATTTATTTCAATCCAACATTTGGTATTATAGAGTATATCATAGTCACATACCATCTCAACAATTGGTATCAGAGGAGGTTTCTAAAATACTTATATTCACATATAAATTTTCCTTGCTCATGTTTTTTTCCTTGCTAAGGTAGACTACCTTGTACCCTGTACCAATTCAACGATTGGTATCAGAGCAGGTCTCTAAAATACTTATACTCACATATATGTTTTTCTTTCTCAAGTTTTCATTGTTATATATTTTCCTTTCTTAGGAATATTTTTCCTTGTTTACTAACCTTAATTACTAACAAGTTTGAGTAGAATGATTTTTTTTATAAGATGGAAGGAATCAATGTTGGTTCCATAGACAATCTCAATCCAACTAGACCACCTATTTTTAATGGAAATGATTACGAATATTGAATAGATTGTATGAAGACATTTATTATCAATATTAGTGTTGATAATTTTGTTATGATTACTAGAGGATATAAAATCCCTAATAAGGAAGTTAGTTCCTTCACCAATCATGAAAATCATGAATATCAACTGAATTCTAAGGTACACAATAATTTTCATTGCTCCATGATTAGAAATATATATATCCAAATTTCATCTTGTGAAGCAGCAAATTGTATATAGAAGAAACTTGAAGTCACTCACATTGGAACTTCCAAAGTTATTGAAATAATAAGAGCCACGCTCAGAGTTGAATACCATGGCTTTAACATTATTTATGGAGAACCCATGTATAAGGTGAAACAAATATTCATGACTATTGTGAATTGTTTACAATCTATGGGTGAGAAAGGATTAGATGATGAAGATCTTGTTTATAAGATCATAGACATCATTCCCAATGAGTGGGAATCAAAGAGGAAAACTATTGATGAGAACAGAAAGGTTACTCAGATTTCCTTAGATGAACTATTTGGAACTCTTATTCAACATGAGACTAGAATGAAGAGAGATGCGGTCAATGTAAATAAGAAGAATGTGAATGGCAATGTTGGTTTAACTACTACATAAAATCATTTAAAAGATAAGAATCCTGAGAGAGTTACAGGATCCAAGTCTAAGAAAGTTGGTATCCAATCTGAATCTATTGGAAGTGATTTCTAAGAGAATGAGTTACCCAATCTTGCTCGAATAATGAACAAGATAGCTGAAAAAAGGAACATTCAATCCAGATATAATAAGAAAGATAAGAAATATAAGAAAGATACATAAGTTAAATGTTATGAATACAAGATAGATGGAAATATAATACCTAATTGTATTATTCTCAAGATAAATGAAAGAATGTAAAAACATTCAAAGAAAAATAGAAAGAAGCATTACAACGATAAAGCTAAGAAAGTCTATAAATTTTATGACACCTGGAGTGCCAGTGGTGGTGACTCTTGAGATGAATCTTCAGATTATGAATCTTATGGATGGAAGAATTTTAGTCTATTAGCCAGACTACCTATTGAAAATCAGTGTTTAATGGCTAAGGTACACAATTCCGAATTAATAACCAGTGTTTTTTTAATTGAAAATTATAATAATGATAAATATTATATCTCTTCAGATGAAGAATCTTATTATGATGAAGGTAATACATTACCATCCTTTGAAAGAAGTTTCTATGTTTTCCAAACTTCTTGAGATTGTGAATTCAAAACTCATGAAAAAACATGATAAGGAAAAATCTAGGAATATTATTCTTACTAAGAAAATATCAGATCTTTCTAAAGATCTTGATAAGAAAAATGTTGATTTCTAAAATATTTCAATGAATCTTGAGGAAGTAAATTCTGAGAAAAATAAACATTCTAAGTATCTAGAAAATGTTATTTCTAAAAAAAAAAATTTGAGCCTAACTCTAGTTAAAAATAAAATGTTTTGTAAGACACGAACTTTGCTATCAAATTAAAATCTGAAATCTTTTCCTTGAGTAAGTGTTTCTCAAACTTTACCTTATGTAAGGAAAATTTTGATAAAATGTATTCCCAAATCCGACCTCTAAGGAATAGTTCTTGTTTTGGTTATACTGGTTCTAAACCAATTTTTAGTAACAATTACTTTGTTCCTCAATGTGCTCTATTATGCACTAAGTGTTAGTGTGGTGGACACTGGGCAAAAAATTGTTCCTTAAACAAAACATGGTCTTTAGGATTTCATAATGCCTATTTTTCTAAAAATATGTGAGTGCCTAAAATTTTGATTTCTAAGATTTCTGGATCGAAGCAAGTCTAGATTCTGAAAATATAAATTTTTCTTATTTTCAGGAAAATAAAGAAAGTACCAATAGCAATACTTGGTACATGGATAGTGGATGTTCCCGGCATATTACTAGTAATAAAAACAATTTTTAAAATATTATCAAGATGAAAGGAGGAAAAGTAACTTTCGGAGATAATTCTCAGGGAGAAATTATTGGTATAGGTAACATTGTTCTTCTTGGAAAAACATTGATTTCGAATGTTTTATTAAGGGTCTTAATCACAACCTCATTATCATAATCCAATTATGTGATTAAGTTTACCTTCTAAATTTAACGAATGACAAGTGTCTAGTACACAATTCCAAGGAAGAGTTTATTCTTTCTTCTCATAGGCAAGAGACTTTTTATACACTAAACTTAGAGGACCTTATGAGACAAGATCTACCTTGCCTTAGTTTAATGGAAGATAATTCTTGGCTATGTAATAGATGGTTAGGACACTGTAGCCTTTGTAACTTATTCAAACTTTTCCAAAAAAGATTAGTTAAGTATCTACTGGAGCTTATATTTGATTCTTCAAAAGTTTGTGACCCTTGTCAATATGAAAAGAAACATAAATCAAGTTGTAAATAAGTTGGTGAAGTCACAACTAATGATGCATTACAATTAGTGAATATGTATCTCTTTGGTCCTACACAAAATGGAAGCATTGGGGGGAAGTATTATGTATTTTTCTTGGTTAATGATTATACAAAATTTATGTGGGTCTATTTCCTAGAAAATAAGTCTGAATATTTTTCATATTTCAAAAGTTTTAGAGCCCAAGTTAAAAATGAGAAAAATAATCCATAGAAAACTATTCATAGTGATCACGGTAGAAAATTTTAAAATTCAGATTTTGAAACTTTTTGTAGTAGAAAACGGATTACTCATAACTTCTCAGCACCCAGAACACCTCAAAAAAATGGCGTTGTTGAAAAAAGAAATAGAACTCTTCAAGAGATAACTAGAACCATGTTGAGTGAGTATTTTGTTTCCAAACATTTTTGGGCTGAAGCTGTAAGTACTGCTTGTTATACTATAAATTGAGTTGTGATTAGACCTTTTCATAATAAAACTCATTATGAGTTATGGAATGGTAGAAAACCTAGACTTTCCTAATTTATGTTTTTTGGTTTCAATGTATTTATTCTGAATACTAAAGATAATCTTCATAAATTTGTACCAAAATGTGATGAAGGAATTTTCTTAGGCTACTCCACAACTTCTAAGGCTTATAGAGTTTTCAACAAAAACAATTGTACCATTGAAGAAACATTACATGTGAAATTTGATGAAACTGATCCCTTTGTTTTTAAACAACCCTAACCTACATCTTCAGATGTTTTTTCAAAAACTAATTATCAACCTTTGGTAGAAGAACCTTCTGTTAAGGAAAATTTCCAAGAAGATACTTCTGAAACATTTACCCCAGAATATTTTCTACCCTATGTTGAAGAATAGGTTTTACAAAACCCAAATCAGTCGTTCCTAAAGAATCATCCTAGTGATAGCATCATTGGTGTTGTGAATCAACCTGTAAAGACTAGAATTTCCTTAAAAATGAAGTAGAACATCTAAAATTCCTTTCCCAATTAGAACCAAACAGAACTGATGAATCTTTAGGTGATTATGATTGGATTAAAGAAATGTAAGATGAACTAAATGAATTTTAAAGGACTAAAGTTTGGGCCTTGGTTGAAGGACCTTGGGAAACTTCTGTTATTGGAGTAAAACAGGTCTTCAAAAATAAGTTTTATGAAAATGGAATCATTGTAAGAAATAAATCTAGATTGGTTTCTAAAGGATATAATCAACAAGAAGGAATGGACTATGAAGAAACTTATGCTCTAGTAGCTAGACTTGAATCTATTCGTATCCATCATTCCATTGCAGCATTCTTCAATTTCAAACATTTTTAAATGGATGTGAAATGTTCTTTCCTTAACGTTTATGTACAAGAGGAAGTCTTTGTTGAACAACCTCCTGGTTTTGAAGACACAAAATATCATGATCATGTTTTTAGACTTACCAAAGCTTTGTATAGACTTAATCAAGCCCCTCGAGCCTGGTATGATAGACTTACATGATTTTTGCTTCAAAATAATTATGTTAAGGGAAATGCAGATCCAACCCTTTTATAATGAAAGATAAAAAACGTTTTGATTGTTCAAATTTATGTTTATGACATTATATTTGGTTCAAATCAATAATCTTTAACCGATTCCTTTGCGGATCTAATGAAATCTGAGTTTGAAATGAGTATGATGGGTGAGTTAAAATTTTTCCTTGGTTTTCAAATCTCTCAAAAACCAGAAGAAATATAAATATCCCAACATAAGTATATTAAATATCTTCTCAAAAAATACGGATATGAAAACACTAAAAGTATAAGTACTCCCATTGGTACCTCAAACACACTTGATCTTGATGAAGCTGGGAAACCAGTAGATCAAACATCTTTTAGAGGCATGATAGGAATTTTACTTTACTTGATAGCTAGTCATCCAGACATAATTTTTTTAGTATTCTTATGTGCAAGATATCAATCCAATCCTAAGGAATCTCATTAAAAGTTAGTGAAAATAATTTTTTGCTACTTAAAGGGAACAATGGATTTAGGAATCTTTTATACTTTTGGAAATATTTTTGTTTTAAAAAGTTTTTCAGATGCTGACTTTGGTGGATGTAGAATGGATAGAAAAAGTACATCTAGAACTTGTCATTTCTTAGGAGATTCATTAGTTTCTTGTTCATGCAAGAAGCAACACTCAGTAGCAATTTCCACTACTGAATCTGAATATGTAGCAGTTGGAAGTTGTTGTGCTCTAGTGTTGTAGAAGCAACACACACTCATAGACTATGGTATGAGTTTTACCAAAACACAAATTTTGTGTGATAATACAAGTGTCATTTCCCTTATTAAAAACCCTTCACACCACTCTCATGAAAATAACATATATATTAGGCATCACTTTCTTAGGGATCACACACAAAAAGAAAATATCATTCTTCAATTTATCAAAACTCAAGATCAACCTGCTGATATTTTTACAAAATCTTTACCCTCTGATATAATTGAATACATTAAAAAAAGTTAGGAATGATAACCATAAGGTAATATTCCTCATTAACTTCATGTTGAACCAATATCCTTATAGTAATAAACTCTTTTTCATAGGGGGAGTACAATTTCTTATTAGTATTCAAAAAAAAATTCCTAATGAAATTTTTCGTAATTAGTTTTGTTTTTCATATTTCTCATAATGAAGCTTTTCATATTTTTCGTAATGTAGTTTTTCATATTTTACATAATGAAGATTTTCATTTTTTTCATAATGTAGTTTTTCATATTTTTCATAATAATGCTTTTCATATTTTCCATAATGTAGTTTTTCATATTTTTTGTAATGAAGCTTTTCATATTTTTCGTAATGCAGTTTTTCATACTTCTCGTAATGAAGCTTTTCATATTTTTCGTAATGAATCTTTTCATATTTTTTGTTATGAAGCTTTTTATATTTTTTGTAATGTATTTTTTCATATTTTTCATAATGAATATTTTCATACTTCTCGTAATGAATTTTTTCATATTTTTCGTAATAATGTTTTTCATACTTGATATTTTTCATAATGAAGTTTTTCGTAATTAAATTTTTCATAATGAAGTTTTTTGTACTTGAGATTTTTGTAATTAAGATTTTTGTAATGAATATTTTCGTAATGAAGATTTTCGTAAGGAAGATTTTTGTAATGAAGATCTGTGTACTCATTTTTTCTTACTCAAGTTTTTTTCAGGAATCTAAAGTCCTTCAAGAAGAATTTTCCTCAATATGAATATTTATCCTGACAATCTGAATGGTATGATTATTTCTTGAGTTTTCATAATAACCTTATAATTTTTGGTAGTTTCTTTTATATTTTTAAAATTTCTCAGATTATAGTTTCCTTTAATCCGAATGTTTCTTTTAAAGACCTCAAAAGATCGGATCCTACCAAATTTTCCTTGCGACTATTATTCTAACTATCAGATCAGATTAGAAGAATTCTCAGCCATTAGATTGAGATGGTAAAATGAACTGTCACTTCAAAAAATATAAAATGGGACCCCTAATGGTTATCCCACATCAGTTTTCAAGATTTTTCGTGTTGAAGCACTTCCCCACTACAAAATACCGTTCCGAACTTTTCAAAAGTGCTCAATTCTGAATGTCTGATGAAGCTCCATCTCAAGAGATGTCAACTGTTAAGCTGATTCCAGAGTGCTAGATATACAGGGATAGGTTGGTACATCCAAACTTCTTCAACAAGTATGATTCTATTATTTCAAAGAATATAAATCTTAATGGATGGGAGAGTGTATCCATATCAAAGTCAGGAGCCCAGAATGTTGTATATCCGGACCTACTCATTGGGTTTTATGAATCATTTCCTTTTTTCAAGGAAGATGGTAGAGAAAAATTTTCCTTCAAAAGCTATGGAAAAACATATGCACTATCATACACCAAGGCTGCTAGCTTGGTAGGGTTATCCTATAAAGGAGAAGCAGAATTTTGATCCCAAAAGCTGCCAGATGTTCAAGGGAGTTTTGTAAAGCTGGAAGCTACAGAGTGTCTTGGACTTACTAATGTCAAGACCGCAAAGATTGCTCACTTTTCTACCAATAATCATATCCTTGAGTTATGGGTTCTGGTTTTTATCGTACCGAGAAAGGGTGACAAGGAAAAACTGATGAAAAGTTATATGTATATCTTTGAATTTTTGGTTAATCTAAGGAAGATCAATCTAATGAATCATATTCTCATTATGATAGAGAATATTAAGCATGGGAATTTGAGAGCACATATAATCATGTATCCTTCCCTACTCTCTTTGTTGATTGTTCAGTGTCTTGAGTCCTTCAAGATTCCTTGTAGTTCCAAGATGAGGAATTGAACAGTTATGTTAGTTTGTGATTACACTTTGAAAATAATGAATGTCGGCTTTTCTAAAGGCTATGGAGATTTTTATGATCTACCAATGGAAGAAGTAGAAGTCGTTCCTAAGAATTCAAGGGATGTTAAACCATCTAAGAAGGGTAGAAAGAAAAGAAAAATGAAGGAATTAGAAGTTGAAGGTGAAACCCCTAAATCCAAAAAAACTCAAATCGCACCTCCAAAACCTAAGAAGCAGAAAGCCTATCTGGATGAGGTTGTGGCCAAATGGAGGGAGGGTAAGAAAAACCGGAAGGAAGGAGATCCACAGTTTGGATTAGATCCTGCTAAGGCCAAGGATTTAAAAGATAAGACTGGTGAAGACCTTGAGAAGAAAGAAAAAGAAAATAAGCTTAATAATAAAATGCTTGCGGTCAAAATTGTCCAATATCTTTTGAGGGACACTGAAATTGCATCCGAGAACATTCATGTTCCGAAATATTTCTTAGTATAACCATTACCTGAGACTCCGGGGAAGAAGTTCATGACTCCGGAAAATGTACTTGAAAGGTTGTCGAGGAAAAGGAAGCTGTAAAAGAAGTACAATAAGCTAAAATCAGTGATGATAAAACTGATTTGATAAAGCAAGTTGAATAATTTCATGAGAATGAAAGTGCTTCCAAAAAATTATAATCCTAACATCTCAAGCCGGATCTTTGAAACATGATACCCCTGAAATTTATGTGAAGGCTGAAGAGGAAGTGAACAAATTATCTGAGGAAGAGAGTTATAATCATGATTTCATTCACCGTGAGGATATTGAGTCTAGAGCGGAGAAAGAATAAATTGATGAATATTAGATTTTTCAGATGTCTGAAAGTCAGCATGACTCTCGAGAAGAAGAGCTGTTCTGAAAACTGACAAAGGGAAATAAGTTGTTGTTGACACACCAACCAAAGTTGTTAGAAGGAAGAAAGAAGCTGGTGGATATTCTAAGAGGAAGCTGGTCGAACTAGAGGATGAACCATCACCAACCGAAGTGTCAGATTTGGAATCATCAACTCTGGGACATGATTTTGTCATTTAATCTCTAAAGAATCTTGTTGACATAATTCTGATATTTCCAACCGTTGACTCCAAATGTCAGATGCTTCAACAAATCATGAATCAAAAATCGGATTCTGTATCCATGGTGATGGATATATGTTTAAAGATTGACGCTGATCACAAGAACTTCCTTATCAACTATGAAGCCCACATAAAATCTTACAAGAAAATGTTGAGTTGTTCAAAGAACATAGTTGAATATTTAAGAGAGCTTGATGAGTTTCAAGATGATGGTAAGGAATCTTTTGATACTCAAGATAGAAAAATCAAGTATCTAACAAATAGCTTTGAGGAAAAGCTAAATCTTGAGCACAACTCTCAGATTCAGGAGGTTAAGGTTCTGTATGGGAAGATGAACTCTTTTTCTCAAAGTAGGAAGAGGGAAAGGGATCTCCAGATTGATATTGAAGAAAATCTAGTGAAACAAGATGACTTGTTAAAGGAAAAAAGAACAGGCACTAAAGGCTCAGGATGGTAGGATCAAAGCCTTAGAAAAGCAAGCAGAGGAACACCACAGGGAGTTAAAGAATCTGAAAACCATATTAAAGAAGATGATACCCAATGATAAGGAAGGAAAATAAATCAATCTAATATTTTGTTGTATTTTTTCCTTTGTAAAAATTCTTCCAAAATTTATAAAAATGTGGTTTCCTATTTTTGTTTGGATGTTTGTACTAATCTTTCAGGTACCATAATTTCTTTTTCATTCCCTAAATTTCTTTTTGAAAATCACAAAATAGGAGAAAGAAAAAATAATACTAAGTAAAGAATAATTATTCCTAAGTAAAAGGGAGTTTATCAAAGGGGGAGTTCTCATTACGAAGATTTCCATATTCAAGCTAAATAAAAAATATCATTCCGGAAATCTAGAATAAAATCCCCAGTATTCCAAAGCCTAAGGAAGAGTTAGTCGTATTCATCTTTTCCCATGAGTAAAGGGAGATAAGTTTTATTTTCAAAGTCTAGAAAAAAATTTCTAAGTCCTTATATTCTTTTTCGTAAGGATGTTTGTGCTTTCCAAAAAGGGGGAGATTGTTGACTCAATGAGATTTTCCTTATGAATTTCCCATTACTTAATACTTAGGGGATATTTTTTAGTCAATAAGGTTTTCCTTATGACTTTACAATTCCGTCTTGTTTTGAAAATCACAAACACCATATCTCTAGGAAAATCTCTTTTTTACCCTGTGTTTTACTTCTATAAGGAAAAAATTACTTCCCTAAGGAAAATTATCCTTATCATGTTTTCATTTTTCATATCATAATTTTTCTAAGTTTAAAATTCGGTTTGAAACCAAAACCTCAGAATCCTATAATTACTTAGATATAAAGCATTCTATTTTAGGATCTGAATTCTGATTACAAATTCTGGATACGAACTCTTCTATGTTCTGACTCCGAATTATGATTACGAATTCTGGATACGAACTCTTTTGAGTTCTGACTCCGATTTCTACTTATGAGTTCTGGATACAAACTCTTCTATGTTCTGACTCCAAATTCTGATTACGAATTCTGGATACGAACTCTTCTGAGTTATAACTCTGAATTCTGATTACACATTATGGATAAGAATTCTTCTAAGTTCTGACTTAGAATTCCAAATAAGTATTCTGGTTACGAACTTATCAGAGTTCAGACTCCGAGTTCACTAAATATAGACTCCTAAATCATATGAGTTCTAACTCCGAATTCTCCTGAACTCTAACTCTGAACTTTGTATGTTCGGGTTCCGAATTCTTGTGAATCCAGATTCCTAATTTCCTTGAAATTCGGACTCTGGAACTCTATATAATTCAGGTTCCGAATTCCTAGAAAATAGAATCCAAATATCCTTGTATTATAGACTCCAAATTCAATTTTGGGTAGACTCCAAACTTTTATATTTCCTTACATTCCGAATATAGGATTTTTGTTATGTAACCATATTTTTTCTTATACTTGTTTTGTTATAAAATGATGTGGTGCCTTCAGTTTCTCACTAGCCATTGTTTGATTGACACGTGTACAGGTCTCTCCCAAATTCAAAGGAAAATATGATCGTTGGAGGAGGGAGCTGACCGTTGAAGGTGTGCCTATAAATAAGAGCTCATTTGAAAGAGCTCACAACAAGTTGATCAATCTAGATATTACACGCCGCTGAAGTGATTACTAGAGAGAGATGCTTTATTGCTTTGTGTGTACTGAACTTCTAGTTCAGATTTTCTTTTTGAGACTCTGATTGTTGATGTGTAAAATAAAGGGATTCCAGGGATAGGAAGACAGAGGTACTGACTACCTTGAAGTTGAGGGCTTCCTTGCTGATGAAGATAGAGGTGCCGACTACCTTGAAGTTGAGGGCTTGTGGGGATATCAAGACTGTCTCAGATCTTCATATAGAGGGATTACCCTGGTGTGGGTAAGATAGACTTTCTCAAAATTACAAATCAAGGGACCATTATCCAAGGTTGTTGGATACCCTTCTATTTGGGTTAAAATAGTTACTACTTGTTACTTGTTTTGTTACAAGTTTTCTGCTGCATTTGTATTGTTGAAGAATGTATAACCATACTATACTTCCTTATACATGTACTCTAATTTAGTAAGATTCTATATGCATTAAGGTAGAATCTTTGTTGTTGTAAACATTCATTAAGTTTCATTTCTGAATCACTTTTCCAGAATTTCATTCTCTGATTCATATTTCTTGAAGTAAGAAAGTGTGTAGAACTATAGGTTTTGTGAATTACCTTGGTTAACCTTGTTAAACATAATCATCTTTAAAAGTTCCAAAGGAATTTTTTAAACTATTCAATTCACCCCCTATTGTATTTTTAGCATCATTTGATACTCCATACAACATCTCTTTTATTTCGATCCCACATTTGGTATTATAGTGTATATCATACTCATATATCATCTCAACACTAATGGTGACTCTTATTCCTGGTTTGAGCTATGAGATGGATATCCCCTTACTCTCTGGTTTTGGTTTCATTAACAGGGAACACATATGTATATATATATATATCCTTTTTCTATAACCCACTCCTTAGGATTTTTTTACTCCCCTTACAAGAGATGAAAAGAAGCACATGCTATGCCACATACTTTCTAGGTCTAGATTCTCATGTTTGGACGAGTCTACTCTCCTACTATAGGTACCGAATACATGATGATAATTTCATCTTCTCACATTTTCAAGCTCCTTATGTTTGGATGAGATTTATTCAATCTCGTTTGGTTGAGTTTAAATCCTTTTATTTTACATTTTTCTCTCTATATTATTTTCTTCTTCAATTATATCTCTAAATTTCTCCCCTTCACCTTTTCTGGGAGTCCTAAAAATTATTTTTATACTCACTCCTAGGTGGGCTTTGCCTGCACGATTCATTCCTTATGTAGACAATGGAAAGGATGATCGTGACTTCAGAAGAGCTTAGGGATACATGTTTCTGGACCGCATATGGTGGTCATAGCTTGGGATCCAAGAGCAGGTCTCTCTCAGCTATTTTACTTTTCGATTACTTTTAGGTTGTGGCACATTTTTGTTTGGGTGTGTATTTTTCCCCTTTCCCTTTTCAGTTTATGTTTTTGTACATGTCCTTATGAGAGTTCAATATATGTTTGGATCCCTTTTTATAGTAGAGTTATATATTTCATTCTTTTCTCTCCTCAATTTTTCATTGATTTTTCCACATGTGTGTGTATAGGTTCATTGGAAAAGGAATCGCCAAGTTTTTGGTACCTTTGGCTCTTCTAACCACCCATGGCCTATTGAGGTGGGCCTTGGGTAGTTATGGCTCGATCCCAGACATGGGTCGTGTCGTGACAACAGAAGTAGTGATTTTCAAAACATAATTGTGTCTCTAAATATATAATGGATAGTGAATAAAAATGGGTATGAAATTGAGATTTTCCTTTTAATCTAGCTTGAGTATCATGAAGAAATGGGTCGGGATCCTGGTAAAACATTTATTCTCCCATCAATGAATAATGACCTGATATATTTATGATTTTGAAACATATAAATATATATATAATTTATATTAATTATATAAAAATAATGAATAATTACATTGGTGTATAGAGAAAGATATCATAACCTGAATTAAAACGGACGTTCAGGAAGAAATCCCTTACAAAGATCGTATTATTAGTGAGGATAAATCATTGAAAAAATTATGTGTGAAAAATATAAACCCACCAATTTATATTAGATATACAATATAAAAAAATAGGTCATTAAAACATATTCTTGGAAAAAATAACCATTGAAATATTTTTTTAACTCAATGAATGGAAATTGAGTTAAGATATCCCTTACCTCGGGTCTGACTTCTTTCAAATTTGTTCAAACCTCTTCTTGAAAATTTATCTTTGAAGTCCTCTATAAAGCTCTCATAAGTGGTCTTTTGGTGACACCATAAGCACTAGTTTGTATTAAAGGATTATAAGAATGTAAACTAGCATAATATAGCTGAGAATGAAGGGTTAAGGTGACGAAAAATTGTGATGGGAGGAGCCTCCTTTTATAATTGAGGTGGTGGGAAAATTAGGAATTTCATAAAATATTAAGATATATGAAGTATAAAATATGTTTAATGACTTTAATAAGAGATAGAAATCATAGGGGATTATAATTTTGATATAATATTAACATTTTTTTCATTTTCAATATCGTTTTTTTCCTTAGATAATTTAATTGAATATTTTAATCATGAAAAAATAATTTATTTCAAATTAAACACTACTCATAATCATTAAATTAAACCTAAAAAAAGTTTAAAGTTAGAATAAATTTTTTTATTATATCGTAAAAATATCATATAAATCTAGGAATTTCATTAATTAAATTAAATATCCCAAATTTTATTCCATTTATTATTCTTAATGTCATTAATTTTATTTATTCATTAATTAATGAATTATTGCATCATAATTCTTCAATCCATTAAGTTAGCTATTTATTCCCTAGAAATTAAAAAAAACATAAAGAAGATAAATTTATCATCTTTAAATATAATGTATATTTTTGAAAGAAATATATAAAACCATTCAATAAAATATTAATCTAATTAAAAACTATAATGTAACAACATAAATTCGTTTTGATAAAGAAAATTATAAAGTCCTTAATGTGATTCATGTGGCTCCAAGATGTCTTAAATTTGAATCAAAATGATATAACAGTCGAAAATTTCTTATTAAAAATATTTTATCCAAAATATGGGTCATTTAATCATTTTAATATTTTTTATTAAAAATATTTTATTTATTTTTCTTATTCATGCACATCCACTGCATCAGCATTGCATAAGAACTAATGTTAATTATTCTAGATATGAAAATTAAAAAAAATGTTATCACATAAATAAATTAATTATCTTTAGAATAAAATTATAGAGTCATTCATTAGGTATATTCACTCATATACATAACAATACAACTTCCAAAAAAATTTATTTTTTCTTTTCTTGCGTTGTGCAAGCATTGTATAGGTATATGAATAATATTAATATTATATAACTATATAATTAGAAATTTCATTCCAAAAAATAAATTATACATAATAATTAATAAAAAGGTAATGAAAATAATTTTATCTCTTAATTATTATTTTTAAGGAAACAAATTAACTTTTCCAGTGGGGTATAGGAACTTTGTCAACAATGGAAATGATTATTTTACAGAAATCAAGAAAATTTTTGTTTATATGTTCTGAATTATTTCAATAAAAAATTTATATTATGAAATCACTATTTATTTATTATATAATTTTATGAAATTTTAAATTTTAAATATCTCCAAAAAATGTCAGAAAAAAACATTGTGTTTTCATAAAAACTCTATTTTTTACTATTCAATAAAAATTCAATTATTTCCAAAAAATCATAAAAATCATCTTAAACATTTTTTGACATGTATAATAAAAAACATAACTCTATAATATGACAATAATTTTCAAAATATGAAAAAGTATATTTTTAATTAAAATCATCATTTACTCGAAAATACCAATTTTAAATTTATAACTAATTTTATAACACACGGAAATTTTAACTAATGGGTGAAGTAATAAATCAATATATATATATATAAATATATATGGTAACCTTCCTATCATCACATTTTCAATGTTCTCCTATAAATCTAGTTATATTACCCTTGTTGGAGTTTGATGATATTTTTGGGTTTTGATTGGATTTCAGTTTATTATTCTAAGATAGATTTCTAACCAAAATAATTCATATTCAATCCATAGAGTGAGCATCAATTTGTATATAAGAATGATTCCATGCCTTTTATAATATACCATGAAGATAATAATTGATTAAATAAGTTATTTAATTTTATCATTCACATATTATTAAAAACCCTCTAAAATTAGTGATGTTACCATTATAATTAACACACATATATATTTCTTGATAACTTCATTGATTTTGTTCCTAATCAAAAGGTAGTGTTTACTATTGAATTGGTTACTGATGTTAATCCAATTTCAAAAATTACTTATATAATGGATATTCTGAATTTTTACAAATAAAAAAATAAGTTATAAGAGTTCCTAGATAAGGATTACATATACCCTAGCACTACAACTTAGGGTGAAACTATTTTTTCTGTTATAATTTAGATGGATCAATAAGGATTTTAATTTATTTTAGAGTACTCAATATCATTAAAATTAAAAACATGTATCATTTTCCTTATGTAAATTAATTATTTGATTATCTCCAAGGAGTAAATTATATTTCAATGATTGATCTAAGGTCCAAGCACCATCTGGAAAAGGTGAAGGAATAGGTAATTCTAAAGAAAACATTTAGGATAGGGTATGGCCATTATGAGTTTTTTGTTATTCCCTTCATTTTAACACAAACACCTTCTATGTTGTGGATATAATGAATAGAGTTCTCCATTTGTTTGGATAAATTTATGGTTCTTTTATCGATGATATTATGGTATAATCTGAAAGTTACAAATACCATGGGAAACATTTAGGGAATGCTTTATAGACCTTAAAAGAAAATAAATTGTATGAGAAAATTATTAATTATGAATTTTACTTAAAATAAATTTTATTCTAAGGGAATCTTTTACAAATATGTCATAACCGTTGATCCTACTAAAAAAATGTGGCGGAAGAGTAAAAAAAGAGCTTAAAATTTCATGAAAATTAAGTGTTTTATTATATTAGTGGGTTATTACTGATGGATTTTTGAAAGTATTTCTTGATTATATTTTTCACTAATGAAGTTAACTAGAAAACTAGTTATGTTCATCTGGATAAAGGAATATGATTATTGTTCTTTGAAACTAAAAACAAGATTTTTTAATGCTAAAGTGTTAGGCTTACCATCTATAAATGGTGATTTATTTATATATATTCAAGCATTATTTAAGGTTCTTGATTGTGTATTGATGCAATATGAATAAAAAATTTCATATTCTTTGCGTTAATTGAAAACCTATGAGAATAATTACCCTACACATGATATTTAGCTTTAAATGGTGGGTTTTGCTTTAAAATTTTAGATATATATTTTATTTGTGGTAAAATGTAAAATATATACTGACCATAAAAGCTTAAAGTATATATTCACTCAAAAATAGTTGAACATGAGAGTAATGATTATTTATTTGTGGAAGGAAATCATTTCCACACTTCGACATGTTTGGAGGAAGTTGGTGAACATTTTTTTTTGGACTAGAACTGATAGAAGAAATGGTTGAAATGTTAAAGATGATTCAATAGTACTTGAGGGAATATCTAATACAGAAAAAAGATTTATTACTATAATAAGTGTAAATATTATTTATTTATAGTAGGAAATCACTTATTTCATAAGATATGTCCATGGAAAGCTGTTATATATTTTCGTGAAAAGGTAGGGTTATTTCCATGGATAATTGGACTCAATGAAATTATGAAAAATGTGGAATCAGAAACATATGAGAAAGGCATGCATTTATTTTTATCTCAGGTACATTATGTGTATCATGTTTCATTTCAAAATAAGTATGAACCTCTTGAATCTCATGTTTTAATCCCAAATGCTTTTTAGTTAAAAGAGAATATTTCTTATGAGTAAAAACTAATTCATATTTTTGATCATATAGATTAAGTATTTCAGAATACATTGGTTCACTAGGTAATTTTTTTATGGACAAGTCATGTGATTGAATAAGTAACATGGGAATTATAAAAATCTATTATGTAAGGACACCATCGCTTGTTTAACTAATGAATAAAATTGGATGGATTTTTTTTAAAAGGGGGATGTTTTTTAAAACCTACATAATTTTAATTATAAATAAATTTCATGTCTAATTAATGGTCAAAAATATATTTCCTATATTCTTATATAATATGATCATTTTTTATTATTTTTTTATTAGAAATGAAATCGTTTTATTCTAGATATAATGTGTTTCATGAGATATATGATTAAAATAAAAAATAAATTTATTAGTTTAAAAGTTTTAAATTGATAAAATGAACTTCATATTTGGATTTATCATATTTAATTTATCTTAGGGTAGTTTTTGGATTTTTATAAAAATATTGATTTTTATAGAATAGTGAGAAATACAAATTTTTATAAACTATCATTTGATTTTAATTAAAGTAACATTAGGTTTTGGGTTTGTTTTAAAGTAAAAAAGATCATGTTTTACTAAAACTAATTCAAATTGATTTCATAATAATATTATTTATAATATATTTTGTTAAAAAATCATTTTTTGGCTTAAAAATCATTTTCTTCAAAAAAAAAACAATTTTTATTACATCTGACCCAAATATATTAAAATTTATTTTTTTCCACTTCTAAAAATTGAATCATAAAAAATATATTTCATATTTAGAAACACAAGGTTCAAATTTGGTAATTTTTTATTTTATTTTTCGTCCTAATAAATAGTTACCACGGTAAAAATTTGACACTATGATGATGATTAAAAGGGTAAATAGGGGATAAAATTAGAGATAAGGCCTAAAATATTCCAAAAACAATTCTAAATGTGATTGGTTGAATGTATTTTGGGCTTAAATTATCTTCTAATAAAAAAATGTTGGAGTCTTATACAATGAGAAAGGTAGTTATATTAATTTAGAGTTTTAAGTATCTATAAGAGTTTCACTCCCCTCACATATAAAAGGCCACATTCTCCTATCACTTATCTAAACCATTTAATTTTATTGTATCAAACTATACCTACCCAAAACACTTCCTATCTATACTCCACATGTCGTACAGGACCTGTTAATAAAAAAACTACAATCTTATATGGGTTAAGGCAAAAGAAAAATATAGATAATATACGTTGAGGTATAAGTCCTTACCAGCCTATTTTAAAGTTATTTATTCATATAACTCCTTAAAATATATTATAACCATGATAAAAGAATGAAATAATTATATTATGTATACATAAATGTGACTATATTGATGCAACATCTATTTTATATCTACTTTCTGTCTTATAGTAATTGAAAACATCATCCGTTTGTATTTGTGGTCTACCACCTCCATGAAATTGTGTATTGTTTATATCACTACCTCACAAGACTATTTATAAAGATTTAATTTTTGAATATGTAATATTTCAATTATATTATTAGTATTCATGAAAGATAACATTTTAAATATCTTTTTACTCTTTCTATCTTTTCCAAAATGTTTATGTCGATTGTGTGTACGTGTGGAATACCACCACCATAAAGAGATGATATTTTTTCATTACCACCATAAAAGACTGATCACAAAGATTAAAATAATTTATAAATATCAAATTTACTATACATTTAGGATTTTATAAATTTAAAAAAATATCTTCTTTATTTCTTTTCTACATATTCAAAAAAAGGAAAACATCATTCAAGAAGACATACAAACCACAATCCCCATGAAAGGTTGTAATTTTTTTCATGAACTCCTTACACAGATGGTACTATTAGTATATTTAATCTATTAAAATTATAATTATAATATTTTAAATATTATTTAGATGATATAACCATTGAAATTTGTTCATAATCATTTCATTGAAGTTAGTTTAGATATTATGAACCAAATGACCACAAAACATTTCATGTAAAATTAACCATTTTAGTAATAAATGAAATAAATAGAATAATATTAAGGAAATAGTGTGAAAATTGATATTAATAAAATTTTAAAAATTATATTATCTTATTAATCAAGAGGATGTATGCTCAAATGAAATGATTCGGGACTCTAGGTAAGGGACTTTTAAAAAAATATTTTTTTAATGTTTTCCATTCAACTCATTTTCTTCAATGTGTAGGTTATTTTAATTGATTCAACAATGTTATTATTTACGAATTAAATGTTGATAAGTACCATTTTTTAATATTTTGTAATTTAATTGAAAGATATTAAAAATGAATCTTTTCATTGTTTTTCGTATGAGTTATGTTTAACAATTATTTTTACAAAAGTGAAAAAAGAATGTTTTTTAATGTATAAAAATTAAGAACCCTTTACTACCATCAGAACTATTATTTCTTATCAAGATTCCTCTATAAGTTAACATAGTATTTTAAACAATAATTTATTATTTATATTTTTTAATATTTTAGTTTTATTTTTCTCTATGGAAATGGAAACACCTTCTCGAATAATAGAATGTCTTTTTTATTATGGGCTTGAATGATAATTAAAATGAGTTTTAATGTTAAATTGAATGATATATGTGTTTTATTCATTATATAATTATTGATATTTTTATATGAATTATAGGTGATCCCAATATATATCCAATTATGAGTGATAAAATATATATATATATCCATTTCATTTCATAAAGTGATGGATTTTACCAGTGATAGTTCACTCATAAAAGAAATAAGAATTATTGGGTTAGGTGATTCCATTGTAGGGGTTATTATAAGAGTGAATGAAATAAAAATGTTCAATGTTACCTAAATGGAATGATTACAATTTATTAGTGGAAATATATTATTTTTAAATGGTAGTAAATTGATATTATTATTGAAAGAAAACTTTATATCATTTTAAATTCCTGAAAGGACTATTTTTTCGAGGAATGGTGTTCATGATTTTTTATGTTTTCTAGGAAAACCTTATGATTATTATTTTTAATTTTACTTTTTTTATGAAATTTTTCTTTAATGTAATTGAGATATTATTTTTTATTTTTAGGAAAAAAAGAATGGATATTTTAGCATCATGGTTATTATAAAAAAGAAAACATTTTAATTAATTTTCGTGTTTATAAATTGACCATTAAATTTATTTACCTTTTTATCCCTTACTATGGATTATTTTCTCAATCCATATTTAAAAAAACTTTTTTGGGATTAATGATGATTTTTATTATAAATAAATATATACATCTAGTAATGGGATTTATCTTGAATGTGTATTGTGTGTCTATATAACTAGTTTTGTGGGAAAATGGAAATCATGTGGAAGCTTCCACTTTGTTATAAATATTTTCCTAATTCTCTACAACTTGAAACATAAAAAAGATTTTTGGGATATCAGTGAATAAATAAAAACCATAAATCATGTAATTTATGGTATTTTAATATGACAGTTATTATAAATATCATCTATTTTTTTTGTTTTCCACCTATTAGAAAAATGAAATTGATTTTCATGTGTACATACAGACTACTATCTCTATGAAATTATATGATTCATTTTTTTATTACCACCTTATTTGGGAATTTATAAGAGTGTATAAAATATTTATAAAATAAAATTATATCTTGTTAAATTCTCTTTATATAATAGATAAATAATCTCATTGACCATGGTCAACCTACCAAAGTTGTTTTAGGATTATGAACATAATTTCCGCAAAACATCTAACATAAACTCCGCTGATTTAATAAATATCTTACTCTTCATAATAAATTAAATAAAACGAATAATTATAATTGACATAACATGAAATTTTTTAAATAATTTTTAAAATTAATAAAACCTTCTAATTTAGGTAAATAAATGTGATTTTAAATGAGTTGGGACTCAAGGTAACATATTTCACATCTTAATTTTTTTACAATTGAGAATTATTATATTTTTACCATATTTTATTTTTATGTGGTGTATAAAATTAAATATGGATATATTTTAAAATTAATTTATTGATACTAAATTGATTTCAAATCCTTATTAATTTACCTCCTTTAATCTTATTTTTATACAAAAATTACTAAAGTGTTGATGGATATTTCTCTAAATACGTATTTTAAAGTCTTCATTTTAAAAAATTTACTCTTTGTTCATGTTCTTTTAAATGTTTTATATAATTTTCTAATTTATGTTTCAAATATTATTAATCTTCGCTTTCATTTTTTACATTCCTTATAATGTTTACAAGTGAGTCTTTTTAATGTTTTCCATCGAGGTCACTTTGGTATCTTTTTAAAAAAGTACAAAAGAATGTTTTCTTAATATATATGGAATGGAAAAAAATAACAACCATCATAGCCATTATTCTTTAACAATATTAATCTATAATTTCTACTAGTTTTTCAAATAAAATATTATTTCTAGATCTTTTGGAAATGTTCCTTTTTAATATTTTTCAGTTAAAATTGATTTTTTTAATTATTTTTATATGATGATCGAAAGTTATTAAATATATGTGTTAGAAGGATATTTCATGTTTTTTTAATGGAAATGAATATTATATGTTCTTATGTAATTTATATTCATTATAAATTATTCATGATGATGGGTGATCCTAATATCTCTCTCTAATGTATTTGGTAATGACTTGTTCTCTGTCGTTTAATATTATAATTAATCAAGAAGGTTTTTCCATTTGTAAGAGTTCATGTAATGGTGATTATAATAGTGTTATAAAGATAATTTCTCAAGGTACATACTAGACCTTTATATACATGGAAATGAGTTTTAGTATATGTCCATTGATTAATAATTTAATATAAGATGTTTAATGTTATGTTTTGTGAATTATATTTGATATGTTGATTAATTAAATGATTGTTTTTATCACAAGGTTAAAAATGTGAATTTTCTACAGTATTTAATGATTTTCAAAATGGAATAGTGCGATTATTTCTTTTTTCATATCTTTATAAGATTTTTATGATCATACTGTATTTTAAATGTTTTTCATTGGAATTAGGGATGTGTATGAATAATAAAATTTTTATCTTTTCACTATGATAATATTTATTATAAGAATTGAATGTGTTTTAAATGAAGCTAGAATTTAAATTTAGGTATTCTATTTTTTTGGACAAAAAGGACATTGATTGGAATTGTTCAATTTGTATTATATGATATTGATAAGTACGATTTTATCCAAGTTATCTATATCTCTAAACCCAAAATAACATAAGAATGTAAAGAAATTAAATCCTTCTTATTGAAATCATAATTATGGGTATATTAAAGTATAGAAACATATATTTTAGGTCACCCCTATGTTCGGATGGAAGCACATTTAAGTATAAAAAACATGTTACGTGATGTGATGATTCTTAGAGGTTAAAAGACTTTGTTAATATCATTCAGAATGATTTTGTGTTTTAATTTTAGAATTTACTAGATAATCAGAATTAGGTTTGATTATAATTAAATAAACATAAATATTCTATATTATAGGTTTAGGAGTCTCTATACATTTCTTGTTTCCATGTATAAATATAGGTTGACATCCTTGTCTAGTTCATGCCAATGGCATTCAGTATGATGCACTAGCATGTCACTACAGAGTGAAGATCAATGACAATAATTCTTGCAGGAATAAACTTCAAGTGTTTTAGTTCCAAAGATTTTAGAAACATGGGGGCTCAAATTCATATCAAGAGAGCAAAGAATAATTAGAGGATGAGACGATTTACATAATTTCAATCTATGTTCAATGGTAGTACTGGGTTTAATTGGTTGTTTCTATGCTACATGGGGAATCTCAATAGTGATGATTCATTTTCCTTTTGGATCATAATGAGTTGATTATCTTGTGGGGGAAGTTTTTATCTGTTTAAAGATGATTTACATCGATCGACTATGATGGTGACTTATCGATATGACATTCTTACTCTCTTCTAGGGGTATTCTAGTGTGTATATGTTTATAATATGGTATAAGAATATCTTGTATAATGATTTATAAATTATTCCTTGTATAGATACTATGATGATTTATTCTGAGGAGGATTTATTTGCAAACATCTTTCTCAAGATCACCTCATTTAAGTAGCCTATATATCCTAAGGAGTTAGTGAATGTAAAGGTTATAAAAAGAATAATTTCTTAGACGAGATCATTACAGGAGTTTAGTAATCGTAAATATATAAGTATAAGTATTGTATCTATAAGTTATTGGTTGATTGGGAATAAAAATATTCGGATTCCAGAAAATCATATCCATCCTTCTTCATCTTATTTCGTAAGGGTTGGATGTTCTCAAGCCTCTGATAGAAGATTAATAATGGTTTCTTTTCATATTAAGTTCATGGAAATAAAAATTTTATGTTTCAAAATATCTTTGGAAGTCAACACAGATCATTATTTCCTATTTATGCTCATATGTTGTATTAGAATCCAAAAAGTCAGCAGTATAAGTAGAATTCTAAAATTGTTCATCAATAATGATGGGTCAAGGATAGAAAAAGTCTACCCCATTTTTCCCATATACCTTATATATTGTGAATAAATCATGGACATAGAGATGGTCATCATATATTCTATAGATTTCTTATAGCTGAATGTGGTTAGATGCATTATTTATAGTTTTCAGTGGTGATAAATACATCTATTTTGTGAGTTTTATCTATTTATATTTTAACAACATGTATGCCTTATTTGATTCAAGAGCTATTCTCTCTTTCATTGTACCCTTCCTTGTACATGATTTGGGAATATAAGTGGAGTATTTCTATTACCTTGGAATTAACTATGATTGTTAGATGTCATTTCAGATTGTATGATGTGTGTGGGGACTACGAGTTGATACAAGGGAAACATTGTTCTTGGGGATGTTTCTTATTTTTATTGACACATCCATATGACATCATCCACAACATGGCCTAGATATATATGGTTCATCCCATTTTGGATTGAATTAGGAGGAATGTTATATTATATAATAGTGTAAAAGGTCATGTTTTGTTTTTATTGATTAGAAAACTTGAATAGGTTTGAGATGTGTTGATTATTGATCTTTTTTTATGGTTGTGTTAATGTTTGGTTTAGTATAAGATCATCTAGTGGTGTTTCTCATGGTTATAAAAGAAAGCAGTTATATCTCTCTAGAAGCTCTTATGAAACTTCGCCCTTAATATGAGATTGAGTATGGAATAGGGTGTATTTAAGGTTTCACTTTGATATGTATGGCCTTATATAGGAGGAAATCTTATGAGTTATTAGTGATGTAGATTCAGAACAATGATCTTCTATAGAGGGGTTTTATTCTACCTTCTGTATATATTTTGGGTTGTTGTTGTTTTAAATATAGAAGATGGAAGACTATATTTTTTATATTTATTATCATCTCTTAAATCATGTGATATTGAATAACTTTTATCCACTTCCATGGATCATTGATTTATTTCATCAAATGAAGGGATATAGGTGGTTCTCAAAGATTGATTTATGGTTAGGATATCATCAAATGTGAGTGAAGCATTTTGATATCCAAAAGTATACATTTATATGTCCTTAAGGGAAATTAAAATATATGGTTATTTCATAATTTTTTATGAATACTTCATCCATATTTATAGAATTGATTATGTTTTATGATATTTTTTGTATCTATTCATAGTGGTGTTTATCGATGACATCCTTCTATATTATACATTAATTGGGGGATGATATAGAGAATAATTGAGCTTCTTTGGGTTTTATTCAGTATCATAAAATATTTTTGACGTTCATTAAGTGTATTTTTTTGGATTTTAAGGTTTATTAATTGGAACATATTGGGTCTCAACATAGAGTATCTATGGATCCATAAAAGGTTAAGTTGGTCTATTCTTAGTTAATCCGTAGGAATGTTGTGAAGGTGTAGATAATTCTTAGTCTTTCTAAGTATTAATAAATAATCATACTTTACTTCTCTCAAATTATGACTCATGTAACTTATTTTACAAGGAAGGATCATGTTCTTTTATAGACAAACATGTGTTATGTTTCATTCTGGTATTTGAATGAGAAGCTAATTACTTATCCATTTCTCTATTTATTGGATGAGGGAACTGTGTTTGTTTTTTTCAGTGTTTTACATATTTAATTGTGTTTCTTCTGATTTAGTATATAGATGTTTCCTTCTATAGGTCTTCATAATTATAGCCTCATGAATGTAACTATGGAATATTGGATATTGAGCATCATTCATTTATGTTTACTATTATGTTATAGTGGAATTAACATATTTTTACTGCTTTGTGGTCTTCAAATATCCCAATAAAATGAGTAATATACTATCCTTTTGAGATTTTAATATTCATAAATGGTGGAAGATATTATTATTATAGTATTATTACATTGATATTTCTTATATAATGGGAACGGAATGTTTCAGTCCTGAATGACACTAAATAGTTCCTCGAGCCTAGTGGGTCACAATGCCTCTAGCACATATCCCCAAACATCAGAGGATGTCAACTAGTAGCAAGGTCCTATGTGTCTTAGTGGGGAGAATATTCCATCAACACCATAGTATATCTCAATAGAAAATAATAGCATATTTATAGAAAAATAAGAAATAGCAAGTAGATAACTTAAAGTTAAATAAGATAGGAATAAATAAACAAGCTAGAATTGTCTCATATAAAATGATTAAGATGGTAATTGTCTCTAGAAAACAACCAAAATAGTTACAAGTTAGTAAATTACAACCGAAGTAACCAAAAATTCCAAAACAAAAAAAGTTTCCCAATAGCATCACAAGTCTCAGATAGGTTATATGCTCCCCTTATCCAAAGAAACAATCAACAACCTTTGTTAGGGAGCTTGCCCCTACCATCACCTGAAACCATATAATTTGTTTGGGTCCCCAAGGAGGACCAAACAAGATGTGAGATAACATCCTAGTATGAAACCACAATATATATATATATATATATATATATAATTCTATGGTGTGTAGTATAATAAGCTAGGTAGGAAAATAGTAAAGAAAATTAGAGTTCCCATGTAAGGTTTAATACTAAGTAAATTAAATTGAATAGTCCTTCTAGGCTCCATGAAAAACAAGTGTAGGATCTTATACAAGGTAGCTACATCGATAATAGATATAACCAACATGAACATATCATACAACCATACATATCAAGTCATACATATCTTGGTCATATAAAAAAAGTGTCATAAATATCCATGGCCAAGCCATTCAACCAAACATGTATAAATTATAATGGTTGTGTCGTCTATCAAGAGTAAGACAATGAAGGTCCAGATCTATGGTATCAAGAACCAATGCATACACATTGATTCCTTGGAAAATCTTGGTGGAAACTCGATTAGTCACTAGTTAGATTCCAAGGAGTGTTCCATAATGGACATGTCCTACGAGAGTCCAATAAAGTCAGATCCAAGGGTTAGCAAAGCCCATGGAATCCATCAGAATCAATACCGAAGGAGCATCTATATACAAGGAATTCACTACTGTATTCCAGTTATAAGGGAAATTTCTAAAGAACATATACTATCATTCATTCATTTCATTCCAATTAATGTTCAACATCATAGTATTCTACCCACTCATCTATAAATATTTACATTCAATTCATATAATGAGTATAATCACCCATTTTTTCACATTTCAAAACCATTTTCACCTCCAGAGTATACCCACTCATGTTTTCCAATTCATAATCATATTATCCATTAAATTACCCACTCATTTATAATCATTTAAAATCATTGAATTAATGATTATTCTAACTCATTTAACTCATGTTCACACATAGACATGAACCATTCATTAAAATCAATTACTAACCAATTCAATTTCAACATATCCTAACAATGTAAGATGTAAAACCATCTTCCAACCAACCCATTCAACTTATTTCATTTATTAAAGGCATACAATAATAATAAAAGATCAATACACATGCCTTGGGTGGTTTAACAGGGCATAACCATGGTGAAAATTCATAGTCGCACCCCATGGGTTTTCTTGGATCGGGTAATAACCACCATCACAAAACAACCAAAGGGAACCCCTAAAAGGTCCTATTTCAATTATTTTAGTTATCCAGTTAAATTTTGGGGTCATGTCGGAAATTGTGGACGGTGTCATAATGTCCTATAACTCTATAAATCAATGAGACTCAAAAGAAAAGTATAGACCGCCTACCTTATCTTGGTAGTGAACTACTCATCCAGTATCAACTCCTAATTTAACTCAGATTGGAAGAAATATAAGGAACTAAAAAAAATAGGACATATGAGTCTAAATCCAAATAGCACAACCGGTATCTAAAAGGATCAATAAAGGCTAAAATGGAAATTAGTCCTTATCAATGTGAATCTGATGAGACAAACCTCACATAAAACAGAGGTCAAATAGAGATAACACCTCAATTACTAGAATATTCATTCAAGAGGGTTAAATTTTGAGATATTTTTTCTGCATGGAAAATATATAGGATTTATGTTGTTAAATATATCTTTGATTAAATTAAAAATATATAAAATTTTCCAAATTATAGGGGTTTCACGATTTAGGCACACATACTGAAAAAACATGTACCATCCATTCACATCTTCTTATAGGCCAAGGGGAACCCACATGGATTACCCGTATGGTTTAATAATTGTTGGTTAACTATAAAAAGATCCTCTATTGAAATATTCTAAAACTATAGAACTTTTCACATACCCATGAACCTTCTCTCACACAGTTTCCTTAAATTGTGTGGCATGTATACCCCCTCTGTCCGGCCTCACATGGTTGGTACTAACTGTGTGCCCTACACTGTATGGTTTGTAAAAACATTGTGTCAAACCATTTTACCCCAAAAATTGGCTTTTGGGCATCAAACAAGCCTTGGACACCTCATAAAACCCACATGACCTCAATATTTATTTAAATTATGCCGTATTTTAGAATCAAAACCGACTATAAAGGGATATATACCTCATATATAAACCCATTTTCTTACAATCTTCCCTCGTTAAATCAATTCATCTTTGAATTTCCCTCTGAAGGGTGGTCAAGATTCATTTGAGAACAACTCTATCCACTAAGCATGTGTGTTGGACTCCCACTCCCATGTCTCATCATGTAAACGGTTGTTCTTCCACAGCACCACACTAGAGGGACTAAACGACCTTGGAGATCCATCATACTCCTATAAACTATATGAATCAAATGCTCCTTAAAAAATTAAGTAGCATGTAGCTCAATCTCCTCAGGCTAAAAATCCTGAGAAGAGACTAAATTATAGCAGCATGGCTGAGATAAATGGAAGAAATCATGCACGGATTGGTGCCTCTAAGGTAAATACAACCGATAGTATACCGACCCAGCACTATCCAGAATCTTGAATGGCCCAACATATTGTGATGAAATCTTACCTTATCTTCTGATTCTTCTGTGTACCAACCTTAGATTAACATGTAAGAAAACCTAACCCCTTGCCTCAAATTATAGCGGTCATATGCGATGATTGGACTATGACTTCTATCAAGACTGTGCAGTAGCCATCCGCTTCTAAATCAACTGGATTTTCTCAAAAGTTTCCTTCATGATATGTGGTCCCAGTAAAGTTTCCTCGACTACCTCTAACCATCATATGTGTGATTAGCCTGTCCTACCATAAAAATCCTCATAAGTTTCCTTATTAATAATGTCCAGATAACTATTTTTGTAGGATAATTCGACTAGTGGTATATGATTCTCCCAAAAGCCCTTAAGATCTAGGATGCATGCTCATATCATGTCATATAGCACCTATATGTTACGGTATGACTAGCCATGAGTTTGAGAGTGGTATGTTGTGATCATAAGCACCTGTGTACCTAGTTCCCTTTGAAAACTCTTCAAAAAACGAGACATAAAGAGGGTGTCCCTATCATAAATGATTGTGCTCGTGACCCTGTGAAGACATAATATCTCATGGATGTTCGACCTCCCAAGAGCATCAACACTGAAGGTCTCCTTGATTAGTAAGAAATGAGAAGCCTTTATGAGAATCTCAACAACAACCCACACAACATCATTACATTGAGGTTATCATGGTAAACTCGTCATGAAATCCATCCTAACATTATCCCATTTCCACTCCAAGATAGGTAAATGTAGTAAAATCCCAACTGGTCATTGATGTTTCTCTTTCACCTACTGATGGATGGAATACCTAAAAATAAATCCATCTACCTTACGCTTCATAATCTACCACTAGTACTGATGGTGTAAGTTATGCTACATCTTGGTGACTCCAGGATGAACTTCCCAAACTAAAGCATAAAATTCTTGAACCATATCCTCATGTATATCAACTGGAATCCATATGCGTCCATGAACGTACTGGATCCCATCCTCAACCACTATCAACCTAGGAGGTGTATCTTCACAAGCCACACTCTCCTATAGAACTGGGCTCTCTAAATCTGATATCAACCACATCATAACTCGGTCCAAATGGGAAGTGGTTGCATCTAAGGATGATAGAAGAGTATGTCCATGTCTTTCATGTACCTACAAGTACATCTCATAGAATAATTCCATGATCTTGCAATTTCTATTGGACAGCTGAACTTACTATATCTGATTCTTCCTTCTTAATGCATCATCTACTTCATTGCCTTGATCAGCTTTGTAGGAAAGTTCAAAGTCAAAATATTGTAAGTACTCTATTTACCTTTGCTACCTCATATTTAGCTAAAACTGTGTAAATATGCACTAGAGTATTTTTTGGTCTATTTAAACCAAAAAAATCTCTTCCAGTAAATGGTTTCTCCAAAATCATAATGCATGAAAAATTATAGCTGACTCAAGATCACGTGTCGGGTAATTCCTCTTGTATAGCCTCAGATGTCAAGACTCATATTTCAAGACTCTATCCCTTTGAATTAGCACTACCCCCAACCTGATATCTTATTAATCACAAAAAATAATCTAACTCTTTCCCAATTCTAGAAGTATCAAGTCTAGTACTCATGTTAACCACCCTTTCATCTCTCGAAAGGTAGTATCACAAGAATTCAACCATACAAACCTCACACCCTTCTTATTAAAGCCTATCAATGGAATATCTAAGCCTGATAAGTTTTATATGAATCTCCTCAATAAACATAAATCCCCAAGAAACATCGTATGTCAAAAAAATTATTCCATTGTTCCTAGGAAACCATAGCTCTCATCATCTCTAGGACCACTGACACTTCTATCTTTGAGATGGTGTGACCCAAGAAGTGAATATAATCTATCCTGAAGTTGACCTTTGTAATATTAGAATATAACTAATGATCTCTTAGTGTATAAAAAAATATCGCAATATGGTTATCAATGTTTAGTTGATTATGAGAATACACCAAGATGTCATCCATTAAAACCACCAAAAATGAATCCAAATAAGTTTAAAAAACTCAGTTTATCAGTTCCATGAAAACTGCTAGTGTGATCTTGAGACCAAACGGCATAACTAGATACTCGTATAGACCATACCTCATTTATAAGGCTTTATGAGGTATGTCTGTAAGTAAAACATATAGCTGGTGATATCTCGACCTCATGTCATTTTTTTGAGAATACATTGGCTTCTTTAAGTTGATCAAATAGGTTATCTATCTATGGAAATGGATATCAATTCATAATTTTCAATTGGTTTAACTTTTGAAAATCCAGGCATAGCCTAAGAGTTTCATCTTTTTTTTCGCAAAAAGGGCAGGCGAACCCCATGGAAAAGTACTGGGTCGAATAAAACCTTTTCTTCTAAATCTTATAGCTTCCTCTTAATCACCTACAACTTCATTGTAGCCATCATGTTAAGAGGAATTGATACTGATGCATATCCATGCACTAGATCGATGGAAAATTCTACCTATCTCCCAAGAGATAAACTAGAAAATTCATCTTGGAAAATGTCTCTAAATCACTCAACCACTGGAGGAAAGTCCATCTAACTTTCCCCCAAGTCATCCATATACAAAATATCAATCTAGGATGTCATCACGCCCTGTCCCAAATTATCTAGTCTTGCTCGGCTTTTATAGACACTCCATTCACCCTTGTGCGTAAACATTGCACCGTTTGGTGATGTAAAAGTCACCCTATAGTGATAGAAGTCAACGTAAGATTTATAAGATACCAGTTATTCAATACCAAGTATGACATTTAACCCTATCATCTTAACAACATAAAAATTCTAGATGAAGTGAAACCCACCAACCATTATGGGGAACTCCCTAAACTGGCTCACATTTTCTTGTACTAATTACCAATGTATTGTCTAGTGTCATAAAACCCCTAGAAATCAAAACAAAAAGCCCAAGGATTTTTTACACATGTGAACATACAAAACTATGTGATTAAAACATATCAAGAAATATCAAATGCAATTGTAGATACACTAAGATCGTACCACTCAATGTAGTTTGGTATAGAACCCTACTCCTTAGGGGTAGGATGTATAAAATAAATCTGGCAGGTACCACACCCCCATAATACAACCTCATTGTCGATGTAGGCCCACTTTTATGTCTCGATGTAGCTGGTGTATGATTTCCTTGGCATGGTCGAATAGCACTACTCTAGACCCTACCTAACATAGAGATGAGGAACCTGATCCAGAACCTGGTGTTAGAGATGACCACTACCGCTCACTGTAGGAGGTAATGTCTTGCCGAAATGTTGCATGTTGTCCATCCTACAGAAATATAATCACTCAACTAGGTTGCGATCACACTGATTCTTCATGTGTCCTTGCCTGCGAAACTGATGATAGAACACTGATCCACAATTACTCATAGTACGACTAGAAATTATCTCCCAAGAAACCCCAAAACAACTCTTTCTGCCTAAAATCGTGAACCACTAGGTCAAGAGGTGATACTTATCTACACTTTACCCCCAATGTTTCTCAGGTTCCACTCTGAAATAAGTGCCTTATTCTAAACCTCAGTGATAGAGTTAAATCTAAACAGGTTGAACTGATATCTGATAGCATGTTGGAGTCCTTCCTCAATGTATATTTCTCTAGATGTCTCATCAACGAGGTACGACATTGAAAAACACTACAGCTCAGTAAAGCATGTCGAGTACTCCATATCAGTCATCATGCCCTGCTTCATATGCATGAATTCACTAGCCTGCTCTGTCTGTAATGTTTCGGGGTAGAAATACTCATTGAACCGGGTTTGGAAATCAACCCAACTCATATATCATATCCCATCAACCTAGTTCAGAATGTCCCACCATCATTTTTTCACCTTGTATCCTAAAATTGGGGAGTTTGACTCACCACTTAGAAGATGTCTCAAGATGATGAAAAAATTCTAATGTAGTCTCAATCCATTGGTATGTTGCGTGTAGAGCCTAATCCATTCAAAACATGATAGGATTCTACTATTGGAACACCTGCATTAGCTCATCCATAGATAATCCATGTTGTAAAGTTCCCTCAAAAATCTAAATGTAGTAAAATAATCCCTCGCAGAATTATGCCTCAGAAACTGTATTTGAAAAAGAATATAGTGTCTTAGCTGGCACTAAAGGTTGATATTTAGGTAGGCCATGGCCCATTACCTATGAATTGTGGTCATTTTCTCTCTCACAGCATGCGACTGGAGGTCATCAGGGAGGCATGGCTCTATAATTCTAAATAGACACCTTAGAAAATAATGATTTTAAGATTCACATATTAAAATCATAGGATAGGAAAAAAACCTAGAAAAGGTCATACCCCACAGCCTAAACCTAAATCTATAACTGTAAAAAAGAATAGCCTCAATAGTACTAGTTCCACTACCTCTCTTCCTCTCAAAAGATGAGTCTAGGTCATGTTTCTGTTTAATATCTTGAGTTTCCAATTTGTTTTCAATTAAATTCCCACTCATCGCCCCTTTCTTTTTATTAATAAATTATTCAAGATATTTAACCAATGGTTCACCAGTTCCAAATCCATGAGGTCCCCTAACACCACATTAGAACAATGTTCAGTTCACATTCAATCCATACCAACTAAATTAAATTAGAAAATTAAAACAAGGTGTGTCAGTTCCCTGTCAATAAAGGCTCATACACCTTTTGAACTAAAATACGAAATCACTTCCAAAATATATTGTACAAAATATAACACAATAGAAGAAAAATATATCATAGAATAAATCACACCAACAAGTAATAGGAAACGAATCCAAAATGGAATGGAATAATTCACGGAATATGATTTCTAACAAGTTCATATTTGATGCATGAGATGGAATACCCTTATCTCATCATGTTGAAGCTAAAATAGAACCCACAATGCCATCAATAGTAAAAAAATAAGTCAATTACGTCACCCAATAGTTGATCAAATCAAGATCAATAGTAATAATTAAGAAAACCACAATTCAATTCGGGGAAATTTTGTTTTTCCCTATACACGGGGTAACTAATCCCACACAAAACTTATTACCAAACCACATTTCCTTCATATCCCTGTCTATAGTCTCCAAATAGTAAATCAAACTAGAAAAGACTTCTCAAATACTAATTTGTAATACCCTGGTCCCAAATGTCACTAAATAGTGCCTCAAACCCGGTGGGTCACAAGGCCTCAACCACATCTCCCTAAAAGAAAGAGCCTATTCACTAGCAACGAGGGCCTAGGGTTGTCAATGCGGAAACTATTTTTTCATCACCAGATTATATTATAGAAGAGAATAACAACATACTGATAGAAAAAGAAAATACAACATGAAAAGAACTAAAATATAAACAACATGGGGATAAATGAAAAAGACATATGTATCTCATATACAATGATGCAGATGATACAAGTATTTAGAAAACATCCATAAAAGGTACATTGAAATATAGTACAACACAAGTATCCAAAATATAAAAAAGAAGAAGAAGAAAAACGTGTCCAAGTAGCATTGCAACCCTCACCATGGTCCCATGCTCCCATAATCTAAAGAAAAAATCCATAACCTATGTTAGGTTGCCTCCCCCCTACCATCACCTTAAACCATACAATCTATTTGGGTTCCCAAGGAGGTCCAAACATGTGTGAGATAACATCCCAATAAGAAACCACCCAAGATCTAAAAAATTTTATGATATGAAGTATAAAACATCTAATAAGGTAAACAGTAAAGAAAAGTAATGTGCCCAAGGAACATCTACTACTAAGTAATTGAAACTAACTAGCCTCTCAAGGCTCCCAACAACGTAAGTTCTAGCACCTATGAAAGGCATCTATAATGATAATAGAAGTAACCAACACAACCAACTCTCACACCCATACATATTAAGTCATCCATGTACTTACCATATAATAGAAGTTTCATAAATATCCCAAACCAAGACATTCAACCAAACACATCACAGTTCTCACGGTTGTGTTGTATATCAAGAGTCAGACCATGATTATCCAGATATAATGTGTTAATAACCAAGGCATCCTTGTTGAGTCCAAGGAGCATCTCTATAGAAACTAGTTTAGGCATTAGTTGGAGTCCTAGGAGCATTTTATACTTGACATTTCCTATTCGAGTCCAAGAAAGATAGATCCAAGGGTTAATAAATCCCATGGCATCCCATAGAATCAAGAAACAAGAATCATTTTAATCCAAAGCAACAACTACCACCTTCTATATCCAAGGTACATGTCCAAGAAATCTATACAAGCATTCATCCATTTAATATTATTTAATGTTCAACATCATATAATTCTACCCACTCATGTATAAACATTTTCATTCAATACATATAACCAGTATACCCACTCATTTATCACATTCCATAACCATTTTCACCTCATGGGTATACCCACTCTTGTGTTCCAATTCATGATCATATTATCCATTGAGTATTCCCACTCATTTATAAATATTTACAGAAATGTCATTAATGAGTATACCCACTCATTTAACTCATGTTCACACTTAGACATGAACTATTAATTAAAATAAAAAATTAACCTATTCAATTTCAACATGTCCCAATAAGGTAATGGGAAACTATATTCCAATAATCCCATCCAAATTATTTAATTTTTTAAGGATTCAAATAATAAGAGAAGATCAAGAAATTCTCCTTTGTCGGTTTAACATGGAATAACCAAGGTGAATACTCATAGGCTCACCCCATGTGTGTCCTTGGGTTGGAAATAATCCACTAAACCATCAAAAAAGAGCCTAATTAAAACAGTAACATGGAATATTTCAATTATTTCAGGTAGCCAATTCATGTTCAGGGTCTCACCAGAATGTTCAGTGGGTGACATAATTGATGATAGCTCTATAAAGCACCAATACTCAAAAGAAAAATATAGACTACATACCTCATATAGATATTCGAGTACCCATCTAGTATAATCTCATGATTCCACTCATGTTGGTATAAAATTGATGAATGGATGAAGAACATGAAATTAGGGTATATGAGCCTAAATCCAAATAGTGTAGCTGATAGCTAAAAGAATCAATAATATCGAAAAAATGAAATTTGATATTACAAATTTGGATATGATGAGACAAATAACACTTGACATATAGGTAATATGGACATACCACCTCAATTCCTAGAATATTCAATCATGAAGGTTTCATTTTTAGAACTTTGATGTGCAAGGAAAGAAATATGATTTATCTTATTAAATAGATTTTTAATTTAATTAAAAAAATATATAGTTTCCCAAAATTTAGGGGTTGCATATTTTAGGTTCATGGTCTATAAGCCCATGTTCCAACTATTCATAGCTTCTTATAGGGTAAGGGACACCCACGCGGTTTACCACCATGGTCAACAAACCGTGTGTAATCTATGCGAGGATCCTCTTTCAAAATCTATAAAAAATAAAGACTTGGTTGAACAATCGTGTGCCTCCCCTCACAAGGTTTCCTCAAACCTTTTGTCCTTTATAACCTCTCCATCTAGCCTCACACAGTTTTTACTAACTGTTCATCTTTCTCAACATGGTTTCTTTAAATTTTTCACCAAGCCATTTTCAACCCAAAAATTGGGTTTCAGACACTGAAAATGCCTCAGACACCCCCCCAAAACCTACAAGAACACAAATGGAATCCATAATAGGCTATATTTATTCATACAATCATAAAAGTAATGGATCAATATCTCACACTAAAAAGGAATGGAATGTTATGGACAATTTTTTGATCAAAAGATCATTTAGTTATGTTTTGTGTGTGATTGGTGATTCTTGGAGGATTTTAGAGGAGCTCCTCATGATACACCTTGGTATGGGAGAAGTTTATGGTTTTGGTGTCCTTAACAGATGATGGTTCATTAATCATTAGTGAAACATGTGAAGGATTCCAAACTGGGGGATTCTGAAATGGAGGTTATGTGAGATCATGTTATTTATTGCATTTCCCATAATGGATTATCAAAAGTTGGTTAACATCAAGTGTTATTGTAGGAGCAGAAATTAATTTCTTATATTATGAATAGTGTTTCTCTCTCTATGTTCTATAGTCCCCCCTTATCTATAAATACTAGTGTGGATAAGATGTGTCTTTCCTTGAGGGTTTAGGTTAGATGGTCTGGGATGAATATGTTTATTATAGAGTTTGTGTATCAATGTTTGGTTTTATAAAGGATGAAGGATTGGTATTGTGTTCCTAGTGGGTTTCTTGAGACACTTTATATTCCCTATTGGAAATGAAACAAAATCATTATGGACTTATTTAAAAAATTTCCATGATCCCCAGTTGGATGTGATGTTATCTAGGTGATCATGAATCATTTTACAAAGTGATCTCACTTCATAAAAGTTAAGTAGTCGAGCTTCATGGATATTTTTTAAGTTTCTAGAGTTAGTGTTAAGGATTTTTAGGGTTATAAATTCAATTAACTTTGATCATGATATTCATTTTACCTCTATAGTTTTAATATATCTCTAGATTAATTATTTCTCTCAATTATTCATTAGTATCGTGTTTCATCTCTAGATGGATAGTAATGCTGAGCGGACTATCTATACCACGAAAGTCATGATGCATGTTTGTATTCCAAATTTTAAAGTTTTATTGGTGTAGAACTATCTATTTAGTTGTGTTTTCTTATAATAATAGTTATCAATTTACCATTGGTTTGGCCTTATTCATATCATTATATGGCCATCCTTACTAATATCCATTGTGTTGGAATAAGGTTAGAGATTCTTCTATTCCCAATCTAGATTTGGTTCAAAACATGATGGATAAGTTATAGGTTATTAGAAAAATGTGAAAGAAGTGTAGGATTTTTATATATGACATGATAAACATTGGAAGATTCATATGGAGGTTGAAGTTATAGATCATGATTTCTTGAGATTAATTCTTCATCTTGGGTAGTAGAGTTTCTGTTATGATAGAATTTTTCTCCCAAACTTTCTAAAACTTTTGAGGTGTTAGAGAATATTAGATCAATTTCATATTTTTTACTCTACCCCTATATAAGATATTGATTCATTATATATTTCATGTTTCATGTATTCTTTTGTGTCCTCAGGATGATTCTCATGTCATGGACTTGGCTAAGATAAAAGTTAAAGATGATTTGAAATTCAAGGAATGACCTATTGAGATATAGGACTATCATGAGAAGTTTTTTGTGGGGTTTATCCCTTGGGTTTTGTCATGTGGCCACAAAAATGACTTAGAGTAGTGAACATGAGTACTAGAGTCATAAATGTGTGGTCAATATCTAGTCTCATTTTATGTTTATTTTTTAAATGATATTCATAACCTTTTTATTTATGATATGAATTTTTATATTTCATGTTTATGTACCTTATTCATCATATCTCCTAGTTGTGATCCTATTATAGTGAGATCCCTTACAGGTATCTTTTAGGGTGTTTGTTCTATCCCATTTTCTTTTTCTCAATAAGTCCTGTTTTAAACTCCCAAGAATCTTAATTGGTTTATAAGTATCAAATTTTTGGGTTGTATTTTTCTTGATCCCTTATATTATGTTTTTGGGTTGTTGGAGGTTCTATTGAAAGGATTGGTGAACAAGACTATTTTTAGATATTTTTCATCTTGTAGGATAAGGTTTTGAGATGGTAATTTATATTATGGAATGATATAGTTTTGGAGATGGACCTTATAATCTATCCATCATTCTTACGACATTGAGGCTTGAGATGATGGATTTTTTGGTTCTTATTATTTAGAGGTAATTAAGAAAAGTTGATCAGGGATTTACCATGGATCATAAAGGTTTGGGATCCTATAATTCTCATGAGGGGTTGTAATAGTGTGGGGGTAGGCTGGACTATCAATCCCCAAGGATTGAGTTTTATTCTCTTCATCTTATGAAGGGTCATTACAACACAGAACTTGGGATTCTCTATAGTGTTATCCAATATTTATAGGATCTAGGAGAGATAAAAATAATCATTTCACCATATAATTAAATTAAATGTTTGACATGAACCCACTGTAGTTAATCCTGGCTTTCTATGTCATTATTTTTTTGAAAATCATTTGGCCTATTTCATAGTTTGGGTATTGCATTTTGAGCTTCTTAAAAACCTAAACTGTATTAATTCAGGACCCTTTTAATATTTCTCATATTTTCTCTCTTATAATTTTTAACAATAGGTTACCTAAGGTATTTTTTCACATTTTGATTCCCCTTTTCTTGGATTTGGCCCCCAACTTCTATATATTTGTCTATTGGTAATCATTAGTTAGTTTTCCTCTTCCCGATTTTTTTTATTCTCTCCTATTCTCCCTTTTCAAATTATGGATATTTTTTCTTATATTTTAATTGGATTTGAATTGATGATCGGTTGAGGATTTATCATGGGATGATATAATTAGGTATGTCATGTTCTTTTTTGGAATAATGATTAGAGATATATATTTATTCTATCATTATTTCCCAAATAAGACTTAAAGCGTCATATTTAGGTAAGGGATTTTTGACATCTCCTTATTTTATGTCCAAGTGTGGGATTGAAATTTTTTAACTTCTTTGGTTAGTAGTGGAATTCAGTGAAAAGAAGAAAATAACAAGAAATAAGAATGAATTAAAATCTTTTAGTGATCACATATGGTTTTTCTATATTGATGATGCATCATGATATTTTTTATATACTGTGTAATTTATTTATGTGATTATTTTTGTTCCATTAAATGGTTTATATTCTATAATATTGTTATATAATATAATTATGGTACACTAATGTAAATGATTATTGAGGCATGTGCAATCCATTATCATTCTTCTTTATAAATAATTGAATATGACTGTATTTCTTCAAGAAACATTATGTTTCATTATTAGTTACTATTATTTTATACTGTTAGGTTTTTAATTGTTGAAACCTATGTATAATGAAGTAACAAAATAAATATTGTAATGAAAATGGTTTCTTATTGGAATTAAATATTTTAGTATTATTGTGATCTTATCCTTGTTTTTATAGGATTCTACTCCTTGAATTTTTTCCTTAGTTTCTTCCTGGTCATGTTATAGAAAAAAAATATTTGTTTCCATTATCTATGTTCCTTGAGATGTTATAGTATCCTTGTTTTGAATTGTTGTAAAACATGGTATGGTTGGGAGATTTTGTGTTTTAATGGTTGGTTTCCATGGTGGTGGAATTTTTTTGATATAAATTTTGTTTAAATAGGTATTATAGGTTTAAGATAAGGATTTAATGTTTTACATATCATTATATTGGGATTTTTTATGGATTTCATCTCTTGGGATGATGGTGGCGATTCTATGATGTGTTTATTGATTGATGGATTGTTTGTTTGATGATTGTTGGTTGTGATTTCCAACAACCTACAAAAATTTAACTATACATAAAAAGTGTATATTTATTGTGATATATTGAGTTGAGACTTAGAATAATGTAATTACGGAATGAAAAATTAATTATAAATGAACACATGGGTTTGGGTGTAATTGATGATGGTAATATAAAAATTGATGAAAACCTTGGTATGGTTTTGTTATTTCTCTAATAGTACATAAAGTGAAATCTGGAAAATAAAATGTGAATTATTAAATCATGTTGTCTTGTGATGAAAGAAATTTTTAGACTATAATATCTAATATGGTTAATAAATGGATATTAATGGATACATTACTAAGTGAATTGGTTTATGATGGATTTTATTACTTATATTCTTGAATGAAATATTATTTTATATACCTTAGTGGTTTATTAATTTGTCATATTGGATAATAACTATAATTTTATTATATGTCTATTTAGTTTCCCATAGTTTTATTTTTCCGGATCTATTCATTATATTTTTTTTGACTTCATATGCTTGACCATCCATGTTATATAGGTATCAAACACACAAATTTTTTCGGTTTTGGGTAATTTCCCCAATATCTATATTACTGATGGAATGAATAGAGAACATATTCCTCTTCCCACTCTCCCTTTAGACAAAGAATGATGCACATGAAAATTCAGTCTATAATATATTAATGTATAGTTTATGTATTTTCAAGGGCTGTAATGACTCTCAGTTTTACCGTACATGTGTGTGTGGGTTGTAGTGACTTATGGTTGTAGCACGTACATATATTATGATTGTTGTAACTATAGGTTCTATAGGTATTTTTTCATGCGATATGATGAATTGTGATGTAATCCATTATAAAGGGGTTGTGATGAAATTCATACTTTTTATTTAGTTACGAGATGTGAAAGAGATATGTGAGCACCAGGTTCAAGAAGAGATGGTGGTATGGATATAATGTGGCTTCTAAAGAGGTGGTATAAATTATGGAATATAGTGTATCAATAAATTTTCAGATTTGGGGATTATGATCATAAAACTAGTGGATAAGTGGATGTGATTCTTCATTCTTATCTATATTAATTTATATTTTGTAACCTATTTCTATGTGTGTCTTGTTGAGTTGTCCTTGGTGACAGTGGGTTATAGATTACATGATTTAGGTAATGACTTTGTTTCATTTTTTTATTCACCGGGAATTATTATGCTTCCTCAACATATGAAATAGAGGAGCTTAGAAGGATCCTACTAAGTATATCTATTTTTTTAGCCCGTATTTATAAGTATTTTTTAGGTTTGTTGGAGATTTATGGTGATTGGGTCAGGCATTACTATTTCAGAGTGGGTTCATGGGAGTAGTTGGTGTTCATGATCACTACCTATTCTTAATTATTTATATTTATCATTATATTCCCTTTATATAACATTGCATTCATGTATTGGGATAGTTGTTTTACCTATGTGGTGGTGGCGGTTCTTGGATCTAAAATTTAATATTTTTCTTAAATTTATATATTGAGGGTAATTCCTCCCAATTATATGTATTATATACTCCTTGTTCTAATATCTAATCCTTGTTCAATTAGAGACGGGCCCCAAGGCTCATCCTCATATTCACTATCATCCCAAGAAGGGTAATAGTGGAGGGGGTAATGAAACAAAAACACAAAGAGTGTCAGTTAGTTGTTTCGAGTGTTTGAGAGTAATGAGTTTTTTTTATTATGATGGTTGTAAATCTTTAAGGTTATTGTAACCACTCAAAATTACAAAAAAAAGTTTGTGGTTTTAGTTTTTGGTGCATCAATACATTTATATTTCAAGATCAATGAATTATCCGTGATTGTGAAAACTAAATAATTTTCTTATGTCCCTCTGTTATTTTCTTCATCACATCATATCGGTTTTCAAGGAGAGGAGTGTTCCTACCACTATCAGAACAACATCACTAATGACGTTCATTTGTAAAATTTCAATATTCAAAGATTCCCCATAATTGGTTTATTTACCATTCATTTGGAAAACAAGTGGTATTATAGCAAAAATGTTTTTGTATAGTATTATCTCCCCGAGGAAACTACAATGGTTATCAACCACATGGTGATACTAATATTTGGGGATAATTATTTCTAAATATATAATAATTACATGAAAAAATACTTTTTATAGTTTGGAATGGATTTCTACATAGCTTATATAGATGGGATCATGGTTATCATAGAGAGAATAAAATTTTCACGAAAATACAGAATGGATCTTAATGTCAACACAATGAGATTCACTGTATTATGAGGTAATTTTTCCAGTTTAATATATATAAATTTTATTTAATTTAGAACAACGTATTCCTAATGGGAAAAACATATAAACACATTTTCAAGGTATATAAAGGTATATAAATCTAAATTATATGTACTATAGAACATGTATAAGGATTTTTTAATACACTTGAATGAGTATGTTAAGGTATTCTTTGTCCAGGAGAACATCATTATGGAGTATATTCCAAGCCTCAGAGAAAACCTCAAAAATTTCAAAATCATGAAGTGGGATCTAGGAATATTACAATTATGTTTTAATGAGAAGGTCACAATTATCAAAGAAAAATACCCAAAGGATACGATGATAGACACTCTTCACAACACTCTCATTATATATGAGACTAGGCATAATAAAAACTAGTCCTTAACAACTAATAATTCTAAAAAAGTTTCCTTAAGAGAGATTAATAAACCCAAAGTAGAGGATGGTCCTAAGGAAAGGGATATTTATGAGGCCGTGTCATTCCATTCATCAAACTTCAAATGAGTAAAATTTGGATTAAATAGAAAGCTTCCAAATTGATTTATTTTAATGTAGAGACATTTTAATCTCACAAAAAAATTCCTAATGAAATTATGAGTTACTGATTTTTTTTTAAAGGTTGGGGTCGAAGCCTCATTTACTATTAAAGAAAATAAAAGACCTCTTCAACTAGTATTGACTTGATTAAATTTGATAAGTTATAAAATTTAAAGTAATTGGTTGATGATAATATTAAAATTAAATAGAAGGTATAAATTATTGGATGCATAACCAATTAACTAAAATATCAAGTAAAAAGGATCAAGGATCTATAAGGTGAAATGGTGTCCATGTGAAAAAACTCAATTATCAAGAAGGAATTCAAATGTCAATAATGACATAGGTATTTTGGAGTTTATGGCCTATAGAATAGTTTGAGTAGGTTCATGGGGATTCAATAGAAAAGATATATATTTTATAACAAATTTATTGGTTTAAGAAAATTAATTATTTTGAGGTCCATTATTGTAAGAAAAAATACCTAATGGAAAATGTGAAACCCCAAGAAAAACACACTAGAGGTAGATTGATTTGGGAGATCCAAAAACACCCAAAAGATGATAAATAGGGTAGTAAAGAGATGAGATAATACACCATTAATGTGTTGTTATTGTTATGGAATATGAAGCATAAAAAATTTTGTTTAATGGTAAAATTTATTTTGATGCTCAAGAGAAACAAAAATAGATGAACTAAAATTCAAATGATCGATATGTTTTTAGCTATTATTTTTTTCTATGTGAAATTTATAGATATAAGGTCATAAATTATCCATGCAATGTGAAACTAATTATAACAATACATTAACAAAAAAGTAGATCTTCATAGCCCTATGATTCATCATGACAGATGAAAACTCATAAATAATTTACATATTTTTAGTATGAGGATGGACCAAAAACCAGTGGGCGGAACAATATTATTTTCCACCCAAGGAAGGAAAACAAAAAGAATGGATCAATAATGTATAATCTAAGAAGAATTATTTATATGATATTTATTTCAAAGATATTGATCACACTACAGTGTACATCCTTGATAGTGGATGCAATTCACATATGTTTCTCTCGAAACATTTTTTCCGGTTGGGAATCACTATTTCTAAATAATTTACAATGGATTTGTTTATGGAACTGAAAACACCCAATGGTTTTGTATCCAAAGGGATATGATTTGTAAAGGTAGGTGTTCATTAGATTTTTTGACCTATGATACTTATGAAATCACATTGGTTGAGAATATGGGAGGTCAAGCTCATCACACCCTTTTGGGGGAAATTATTACCTACTCCGGGACTCTCTTATAAATTTAACATATGTTCATGAGTACTTCATTAATTCCCAAGTATGATATGAGTTATATGAATATTATCAATAAATTATTAGCATGTGTGAATTCATAATCATCCATATGTATTTGAGTTTCTTCATCAATGGAGATATGTGTGTGTATTCGAGGTTATCCATTGATGGTATCCTTTTATATACTACTTAGAGGTTTTTTGGTCCTTATCACAGTGATTCTAGTTTTTAATCCACTTAGTGGGGAACTCTGGAACTAATGGTCATCCTGGTAGATGAATTTTAGTCTGGAATTTATCATAATCCAGGGTGACTGAAGTTTACTATGGATTTTTTGGTCATCCTTGTAGACAAAGGTTACTATAGAGTTTATCATCATCCAGGGAGATGGAAGTTTACTCTGGAGTTTATGGTCATCCAGGTAGACAAATCATACTCAAGAGTTTATCATCATATAGGAAGAGAAACTTTTTTTATATTGGGATCAAACCCATAAACGGGCTACGTACATATCATAATGTAAGAAATCAGAACACACATACATCAGTGCCACTTAATTGGGACACATTATAACTTTTAAGGTCATGTGATGAGGACCTAACCATACAGTTTAACATTATGTGTCAATGAAATCTAGGCAGAATGTTCCTAGTCAAATATCAGTGTGGAACTTATATCAAAATATCCCTAGGAACATGGAAGGGATACGGGTTTCCAAGATAAATTAGACTGTACTAATAATATGTCCTAGAGAGAACATGGTTGATTTAGAGTGTAAAATTTTGATCCTCAGGGAGGGTTCTTACTTATATTATTTAGAATGGAATCAAATAACATATTGTTTGATTTGTCTTGTAGGGGAATATGTTTGTTTGAGAGAAATAATTTTAGGCTTACTTCTGAAGAGGATTCCCTTGTAACAACTTCCATGAGATATGTCTTAACTCATGGAGGTTCAGGGGGATTAATTCAAATATTACTCCTAAGGTGGATGAATAGATTAGGGGAATTAGGTTTGGACTCCTGAGGAGGATGTAAAATGATATTGGGCCCTATGTGAAGGCTTAATACAGATCCCACTTATAGTGGGGATTATATTTTAGGTAGTTCATCCAATTTTAAAGGATTGGTTGGTTTTAGTATTCTTCAAAAAAAAACTCTAAGCCCACGTGAGTCATGCTCGGTTTGGGAAACAAGAGGATATAAATGATTAAACAAACCACACACTTTCCTCCAATGATGGAAGAGGTAGGGGCTACGGAAGAAGAGGTCGGAGCTATGGAACTTCCCTATGTTCTCTTTACATTAGACGAGGGTCCAAGGTAAGAAAGGGATGAAGGTGAATGGTGTAGAGAGGAGAAACAATAAAACCTCCTGCGGGAAATGATAGAGGCTTACACTAGGATGGATTCGCTACAATATATCCTTATTCTAGAGGAGGATCTATTTTCCGGTTGAAGGGGAAAGTATGTGTGCTCTTCAACCTCCCTATTGGGATCTGGAGGATCTGAGCCTTAGAGATGTGATGTTTCGTACATGATTCGAACCTTAATCCTCCAGATTGGGAACTCCCCAACACTATCCTTTGGGTAAGCGTCCATATGACCATAGATATACAAACATACATATGTACTAGTGATCATGAACCTCTAATAGGACATGTTTGTGAAACCTCTGATCGTATAAATAAAAAACTATTAGGGAGATACACTATTGTGTCTTTCCATAGGTTTTTTAAATTACGAGGTCTTGGTGTTGGATTCAACTTGGTCTCTTTTAGACAAGGGATCCAAATAAAGAGAATCAATATCATGAGTGGATTAAAAGAGGTATTAAATGGTGGATCACATAGGTCCTAGTTATAGGTGGCCCACCTGGGTATTCCATGTAGGTATGCCGTATAGGTCCTAGGAGGAACTAAAAAATTCTTAACACTAGGATAATAAGTCTGTGAAATCTTGATATGATTTAAGAAATAGACTACTAAGGTAACAACACGTTGTGGTGGTTTTATGCTAGTCACCCTGTGTGATAACTGGTGTCTTTTGAAGAGAATCACATAGGCTTTTTTTTAGGGATGAGGCCTCCTGTAGGTAGCTTCTTATGGGTCCTCAATCAGATGTTGTGTATCGTAAACTCTGAAATGAATTTGGTCTTTCATATCCCTTTTAATTCTCTCCTCTCATGTTTTAGATAACTACCTTAGAAAATTAGAGGGACCTGGTGAAGGTGTTACGGAATGAATTATTTGGGAGTTCTTCTGTTTTTTTCAGTTGTTGAAATTAGCAACCCAAGGGTCCTATTTATAGGCAAAGAGGGGACCTGGTCGATGAGATTTTTTTGTCATAGGTCTTGGGAATAGGTCCACATTATAGATCTATCGTTTACGGGTGTAAACATTACACAGGGTCATTGGTCCTTGGTGTAGGTCCTCAACATCGGTCCTCATCGTACAGTTTTTTGCCTTTGGGTTGTACTGGAAAGACCTGCACTGGTCCTCTTGCATGAAAGTGTGATATGTAGTTCAGTTTGGAAATATTTCTTCTCTTCTTCTCAAAATTTCTTTGACATTTTATATAAGGCCCCAACGATAAACATTACATAATCATGAATTATGTTAATAATTCCCATTGAGGATATTTTAATGTTTAGATATTTAGGGATTTAGGTCATAACATATACAAAACATCTTGAGTATTACATGTAGAAACTTCTACTCAGTATCTATTTTTTCATAAAATAAAATCTCTTAAAAGAAAAAAAAATTGTTTAGTTTCATGTTTTAAAAAGAATTAATTTTCCTTAATCCCATCCTTGACACTATTCCACATTAAGTCCTATGAATAGAATTTAAAAAACATGGCATAATCTTAAAAATCTCAATAATTGATAGACAAAGAAGGAAAGCTGTTAGTTTTCAAAACAACATGTAAACCATGAATACTTAATCATAAAGTAATAATTTTTACTTTAAAGAAGTATAAAAAACACTTCACTGAATATAAGCTCATTGCTTACCCTTTTTGTAACCAAAATGTTACCATAAATCACAGAGAAAACAATGTATAGAATATAACGGTAACTTGGGACATGATCATATTTAAATGGAATAACCATATGGTCGACTTCAAAAAATCATTCTTAAAAATGGAATAGACTTACAGCCGACTGCCGTACCCAATGCCTTGGAGATTATAATGTAACCACCCGTGCTTTTTTTATCATGAAACCACCTGTCATTTGGTTTAACACGTAATGACCCTTCAAATGTCCAAGTACCATTATATAATCATCACACAAAAAAATTTAAAATATCAACATTTCAATCAAAAAAATTCATTTTCTATCACAAGAAATAATTTCAAGATATTGAAATAGTAAATCTAATTTCAAAACCATTTTTAATTTCAAAATATATAATAAGGGTATATGGTATTTATTTTCCATATTAAAACATCACGACCTGTTAAGGAATATAAATATCAAATAATGCTCGCAACGGCGGAGATGTGGTTGTCAATGCATATGTTAAAAAGAAACATTCCCCTTGTTGTTTAGTAAAACAATACATAGAAAAAATGTTCCCTTTTAAATAAATTACAAGAAAAACAGGTTTATACACTATATAAAAGAAATTCGTGTATAAATCAAAATATGCCTCAATGAAAGGAGATTGAGACAAATTCCCTTTCCTCATGTCTGACATGACTCGTTTGTTCTTTAATTTTCTGAATAATAAACATAAGTTAATTTATTTTTGATTCATAACCTTTTTTGAGCTAATAATTCCTTTTATATCACTTATTTTCCTTCTATAACAATTTGTTAATTATTTTATTTCATATCAAACATTTTTTCGATGTTCGGAACTTGAGTCAAAAATGAACTTGTAATAATTATAAATTGTCCAAGTGGTCAAAATACCATTATGTCCATAATTATATTCATGATTTAGATATCATATATATCATATATATCCAGTATATATGTATTTAGAATAGTCCATATCATTTGTATATAATAAATGAAATGCATTGTTCAGGGAGACGGTAAGCCATATGTACGCATGAATGCTACTTTCATTTATTTTTTATCTTTAAATGAAAACTAAATGATAAATAGGTATATTATAATTATATTATAATATCTATGTTATATATGTTACATAATTTTATTAATTCCATTCTTTATACGTTCCATGTATCACATGAACGAGTCATATTACTTTGAGGGGTGGTAGTCCACACTTCCTCAAATGAAATTATCATATTTATACAACATGAAAAGCATAAAGTTTTGTTATAAATTAAAATTAAAGAATCATATACATAAAATAAATATCATAAACATCATATATAATTATGGTTCCACCATAATTTCTACCATGAGAGGTGGTAGGGGAAAATATAACAATCTTCGTTTCGTGAGGCAGCATATCTCCATACACAGAAACAGTATGTTCGTATCCATTAGATGGAAATGTGTGTAAGTTTGGTTAGAATACTTCTCATAAAAACAGCCTAGTATATTGAGGATACTATTTTTGTTATATAAAAAATAAATAATAAGATTACATGGAGTGGAGAAGGAAAAATAATGGAAAGAAACTTGAGAGAAGATGTTACCTCAAATCGGGTAACTTCTTTTGATTTGAACAAAAGTGATCTTTTTAATTGCCTTCTACCTATGGGAAGGATTATATAATTCAGATAGGGATGTTGGGAGATTATTTGGCCAGATTTTGTATGATCCAAGGGGCCTGAGAGGTATGAGTAATGGGTTAGAGGTGGTGCCCTTTTATAAGAGTGAGGAGGAGAACTTAATAAATATCTTGAATTATTCTTTTATTATAAATTATATTTTGTGTATAAATGATTCTACATTCAGATAGTTCTAAGATAATATGGATATAAGTCTAAATATAATCATATAATAATAATAATATATTTTTTTATATTTTTTAACCCTTATCTTTTTTATTTAACCCTTTTTTACTCTTACCATTTTATCAAGCATTTCACACTTTCAGAATCAAAATAGTTACCAAAACCTGAAAATATCCAATTAAAGAGTCAATACTAAAATTTCATACAATGATTAATATTTTTTCGAATATTATATTTTTTAAATTTTATAATATTTAATAAAGTTATTATATTTTAAAATATGAATTATGTCAGTTTTGACACAATTCATATCGTGACTTTTTCAAAAATCCATAACAACTTGATTGATTCAAAAAACCTCATTAATACAAAGATAAAAAGTAAATATCATCCATAAAGTTCTTTTATGACTTATAAATAACAAAATTACATTTATTTTAACAATTATAATATCATTTATTTGAATTCATTATTAATGAAGCAATCACAACATCAACAGTGTGTCATAATAAAATTTATTTATTTAATCTATAAAAATTATAAATAAAATACCATGATTAAAAAATATTTTTAGATTTATAATTAATATTTATAGTCTAATATATAACTTATATAACCTCATATAAAAAAAATTTACCAAAAGAAACATTTTTAGGTTATATTTTCCTTAACGTTAAATTAAAAGTATATAAATGTCATTTTCACACACAAGTGGCTCCATGGGGTCTTAAAATTGACCCAAGGATGCCCATATTCACATAAATCTCATCAAATAGAATTATGACACATGTTAGGGTAATTTAATATTATTATAATATTATTTTTTACCATTATTTATCAAATTTACCCTTTAACCATGGTAAATAAAATATTTACATAACTTACTATTCATAATGTCGAAAAATTAAAGTTACCGATTTAAGAAATTTGGACCTCCTGATTCCAAATGTGGAATAAATTTTTTCATATTCAAAACAACGAAGTTACAAAAATTAATTTAAAATTAATTACCATTGTCCAAACCAAACGGCGCCTTTTTAAGAAATAATAACTATCGAAAGATTAGCATGTGTTTATGTCTAATTAAAAAGTAGAATTACTTCCAATGAACAAAATTGTATTAAATGGTAAAAAAATAGTTTATTTACACTTTAAAACTAATTAAAAATATAATCTAATAATATAAATAAATCAGATGAAAAGACAGTTTTCACTTAAAATGAAGTGTTTTTCACTATTCATTAACAAAATGAACTTTATCCGAAAAATACCGAAAATTTACCCAAAGTAAATTTTCATGTCCCTATTATAAATAGGGAGTTTATTTTGTCAAATATAACATATAAAAGTGGAAAAAACTAGATTTAATATGGGTTCTCCATCAAAAGGCGGTAAAACAACCTTATAAAAATAATATAGCATTTATGCTTAAAATTGGATTCATTATCATTTTAAGCCACTAAATTTTATTGGATAAATGTAAAAACATTTTAAAACATGTTTAATAATAATATGGTTAGTTCTATTCATTCTCGCAAAAAAAATAGCTAGGTATTAACTACCATTTATAATAATAATATTGTGTTATTATTTTTCAGTATGACTTAGCCTTGTGTGGAACATGAGATTTCAGAGAAACCCATTGATGTGTGTTGGATACGTCAACAAACATAGATTACTCTCTAATGTAAATTTATTATATTATTCATAAGTATTAATAGAAATCATAAGTATTATTCTATAACAACTTGGGTCATTACATACTTCCCCCCTTTTGAGATCTGTGTCCCTACAATTCAATTATCAAATAAGTGGGGGTATTTATCCCTTATAGAATTTTTAGAATACCATGTTTCCTCATTAACCATGTGGTTTTTTTTCAAAACCTTTACCTAATGAATTACTTTATTCTAAAACAATTTCTCTCTTTGGTCAAGAATCTGAACTGGTTCTTCCTCATAAGAATGATTCTCTTCCAACTAAACTACCTTTAGACTCAAAATATGAGATGGATCCAGCATATACTTTCTCAACATTGAAATATGAAAAACATTGATTACTTATGATAAACATGGAGGTAAATCCACTCTGTAGGAAATCGATCCAACTTTATCTAGGATTTCATAGGGTCCACTGAACTTCAGACTCAGCTTTACCTTCTTACAAAAACACATCACACTTTTCCCTAGAGAAACATTGAAAAAGACATGATCACCTACCTCAAAATAAAAATCCTTCCTTCAGATATCTGTATAACTTTTTTTCCTTCTCTGTGTTATATTCATGTGCTTCTGAATTAACTGAATGTTTTCTGCTATCTCTTCTAACAATTTTGGTCCCATCAAATTCATTCACCTATATCATCCCAAAACGATGGAGTTCGGAAATACTTTCCATATATTCCCTCAAATGGAGACATCTCAATACTAGGACGAAAACTATTTTTATAAGAAAACATAACCAAAGAAAAATGTTGGCACCAACTTCCCTGGTAATCCATTGAAAAGCACATATCATATCTTCCAAATTCTGAATTGTTCATTCTGATTGCACATATGATTGAGGATGAAAATTTGTAATGAAATCTAATTCTATACCCAATGACTTATGAAGGCCCTTCCAAAAGATATAAGTGAACCTAGGATCACAATCTGACAGAGTGGAGAGGGGAACTCCATTTAATCTGATTATCTCATTAATATAGAGTCAAGAGAGTCGATCTAGAGTTAGAGTATCTCTAATAGGAATAAAAGGAACAGATTTGGTCAATAGATGAACAATAAAAAAATTTCATTATTACATCAAGATGTCTTCAGTAATACCACAACGAATTCCATTGATATATTTTCCCCATTCCACTCTGCCATAGGTAAAGGTTGAAGAATCACTTTTAGAAACGTTCACTCTTCTTTAACCTATTGAAAAGTCAAACACTTTGTAGTAAAGTAAGAAATATCTCTTTTCATTCCATCCCACCAGTAATACTTCCAAATATCTTTGTACATCTTAGTACTACCAGGATGAACGGAAAACAAAGAACTATGAGCTTCACATAACAACTGTTTCTTTAAATGTGAATCACAAGGCAAACATAATCTCTTTCCAAACCTCAAAACACAATCTTTATCAATGTCAAATGTTAAATTCACATAACACGCCCTTCTAAACCAACTCTACCATTTTCTGTAACTCACTCTCTTCATTCTGTGCTTTCTTTATTCTAACTTCTATAGAAGTTTTCACTACCACCTAAAACAAAATAGATGAATTTCCTACATGAACAACTTCTAGGCCAAAGTTCATCAAATCGTTAATAAAATGATATTTTTTCAAACATTGCATGGTTAATGTAGCATTACTCTTTCGGCTCAAAGCATCATCCACTTTATTTTCCTCTCCTAGATGGTAATGGAACGTGAAATCATAATCCATGGTTAATTATAACCATCTCATATGTATCATGTTTAATTCTTTCTGAATAAATATATACTTCAATCTTTTGTGATCAGTATATATTTCACAGATTATGCCATACAAATGATGCCTCCAAATTATTAATGCAAAAACAATAGATGCTAATTCCAAATCTTGTGTAGGGTAATTTAACTCATGAGGTTTCAACTCATTTGAATCACAAGCAATCACCTGATCATTCTGCATTACAACACAACCATGTCCTTTCAACGAAGCGTCACTATATATAAAAAACTCACCATTTTTGGAAGGTAAATATGATACTAGAGCATTCGACAATCTTGTTTTCAATTCCAAAAAACAATTATTACATTCTTTTTCCTATATAAACATTACACCTTTTCGAGTTAACATAGTCTGTGGGCTAGATAACCATGAAAAACTCTCGAAAAACCTTCTATAATAGCCTTCCAAACCTATAAAACTACAAATCTCGGTTATATTTTTTAGGTCATGGTCATTCTACAACAAATTTTGTTTTAGCAAGATCAACAGTTGTGCCATTTTTTGAAAAAATGTGACCAATGAATGATATTTTTTGTAACCAAAACTCACATGTGATGGATTTCACATAGAATTTCTTTATTTTAAAGTTTGAAAGACAACCCTTAAATTACTATCATGATCCTCTTTACTTTTAGAATATACAAAATTGTCATCAATAAACACAACCAAAAACTTAACCAAGAACTTATGGAAAATTCTATTCATAAGATACATGAATACAGTAGGTGTATTAGTTAACCCAAAAGTTAAAACTACTAATTAATAATGGCCATATATAGTACGAAGTGTGGTCTTCAGAACGTATTCTTCCTTTAATTTCAACCAATGGTACCCCAACCTCATGTAAATATTCAAAAAATACTGAGCTCCCTAGATATGATCAAACAAATCATAGATATGAGGAAAAGGCTACTTGTTCTTAATAGTGATATTATTCAAGGCCCCATAATCAATTCAAAGATTCATTGAACCATCTATCTTTTTAACAAAAAATACTAGAGATCTCCATGTTGATGTGCTAGGTTGAATGAACCCTTCATCTAACAACTCCTACAGCTATTTCTTTAACTCTATAATTTCAATTTGAGCCATTCGATAAGGAGGTTTTGAAATTGTCTTAGCATTAGGAACTAAGTCAATAGTAAATTCAAATTCTCGAATAGGTATAATACCAGGAAACTCATCTGGAAAAACATCAAGATACTCATTTACTACTAGAACATCATTAATATGAACAGTTTCTTTGTTTTCATAAATATGTGCAATGTAACATTCATTTCCATATTGAACTAGTTCATCACTTCCTAATAAGTTATCAGAGATAAGGGTTAATTCTTGTACACAAACTGAATGTCTTTCTTAAAAGAAACCTCTTTATCTCTATAGGAAATCTTTGCATGGTAAATAGAAATCCAATCCATTCCCAAAATAACATTAAACTATACTAGTGGCAAAAAAGCATGGTTTTCAGGTAAAATTTTTCCCCAAATAAGGATAGAAATATTCTTATAATTTCTTTTGGCATAAACTTTACCTCAGTTGTTTTTACCACAAGTTCAGGATTCATATTTTAAGATGGAATTCCTAATTTACTAGAAAGTTTCTAAAAAAGGAAATAATGTGTAGATACTGAATCAAACAACATATTGGCATAATCTGAAAAAACAAAGTACGTGATACCACTTAATTTTATGTTCCCACATCAATCATAGTCATAGAAAAAGATTTTTCCCCACCCTTATTCTTTTGATCTATCTGGTTTAAACTCTAGGTATTGAACTTTGGACACACATTGGCATAATATCCAAACTCATTGCAACTAAAACATATTACTGTAATATTTTCATTTCCTACTTGATCATCTTCCTTACAGTTATGAGAAATATGACCAGTCTTACAACACCAGAAGAACTTTCTAGACATTGAGATACATTCTCCAGGATGATTTTTACCACACTTTTCACAAGATGGATATTTAATTTTCTAAACTCCAGGCTTCTTTGATGAATTCTTTCCCTTTTCCTTCCAACTAGACCTATTCTTTTTCTTTCTCTCATGGAACAAATGATCATCAGAAAACTCCATTTCTACCTTCTCGGCATATCTGAAAAGTTTCTCATATATTTTTAATTCAAGAGAGGTTATTCCCTTCAATATCACGGCATCAGTCTTGAGTAAAATCGATTAATATTACTATCACGATCTCAGATGAAATTTGGAGTATACTTTGCCATTGGAGTGACCGTTTCTTCCTAAGAATCCACTGATTCATCCCTTACCTCAATTCCAAGAATGGATTTTTTATCCTTAGTCGAACCTCCTTAGGAAAATATTTCTCTAGAAACATTATTTTTAATTCTTCCCAACAAAGAGCATCAATATCCTCACTGTCCCTGATATTTTTAACCATCGACCACCACTGATCTTATTCTCCTTCAAATGATAAACAACATGACTAACCTTTTGATTTTATGTGAAACCCATGACATCCAAAATCCTTTCAGGTACTTTGATCAACCCTTCCGTTTGAACTGGGCCAGATGATCCTCTGAATGATAGGGGATTTTGCCTCGTGAAATGATCCACTATTGACAAGTTCCTTTGTGTTTGATCTGTTCATGGATACCACAACCATTTATAGCCTGAGTAAATTGTTCAATCACTACAACAAACTATTTAGTTCTGATTCTGACCATCTTAGGTTTCTAATTTGGAAGGTTGTTTTCCTCTTGATGTCATTCCATCAGACCTTCCCTATTTCCTCTATGGAAAACCATTCTGAATACAGAAATATCTTAAGTGAAGAAACATGGTAACCTACAAATTCTATTTCATTTCAATATTACCATAAATTAAAAATCATTTATGGATATTCTATTAGCGAAATTCTAACTCCAAAAGTCATCTAAATCGACCTCTAATACCAACTATAAGGCCCCATCCATAAACATTACATAATATTCAATTAAGTTATAATTCACATTGAGGATATTTTTAGGTTTATAGCTTTAGATAATTACCTCATAACTTATGAAAAACATCTTGAATATTACATGTAGACACTTCTACTCATTATCCATTTTTTCATAAAATTAAAACTCTTAAAAGAAAAGAATCATGTTTAGTTCCTTTTTTTAAACAGCATGACTTTTCCTTGATCCCATCCATGACCCCATTCCACCATAATTTGTGTGAACGGCATTTCAAAAACTTAGGAAGAGCATAATAAATCACTGTAAGGGATACACAAATAAGGAAAGCTATTATTTTTCAAAACAACATGTAAACCGTGAATACTTAATCATAAAGTAATACTTTTCACCTTAAAGAAGTAGAAAGAACACTTCACTGAATATAAGATCGTTTCTTACCCTTTTTGTAACCAAAATATTACCATAAAACCCATATAAAACAATGTATAGTATATAAAGGTAATTTGAGAGATAATCATAATTAAATGGAATAACCATATTGTCAACATAATCAAATAATTATTACAAATGGAACAGCCATAGGGACAAATTCCATTCCCAATGCATTGGAGGTTATAATGTAACCACCCATACTTATTTTATAATGGAACCACTAATAATTTGGTTAAACATGTAAACACCCATAAAATTTCCAATTACCATTATATAATCATTACACATAAAAGATTGAAAATATAAACATTTCAATCATAAATTTACATTTTCAATCACAAGAAATAATTTCACGAAATTGAAATAGTAAATACAATTTCAAAACAGTTTTCAAAACCAAAATATGTAAAAAGTTTATATGGTATTTATTTTCCATTTGAAAACATCACGGCTTATTAAGGAATCCAAATATCAAATAATACTTATGGCGGTGGAAAGGTTGTTGTCGCTGCATACATTAAAAAGAAACATTCACTTTGTCATTTAGTAAAATTATAAATAGAAATAATATTACATTTTAATTAAATTAAAATTAAAAGGGGTTTATACACCGTCTAAAATCACATCTTGTATAAATCAAATTATGCCTCAAAGAATGGAGATTGAGACAAAATCCCTTACCTCTTTTCCGACTTGACTCGTTCGTTCTTTAATTTTCTGAATAATAAACTTAAGTTAATTTCTACTTTCTTAACAACATTTTTCAATTTATTATTACTTTATATAAACTTATTACCTTGTTATAACAATTAGTTAATTATTTGAGTTCAAATCGGACATTTTGTCGATGTTTGGAACTTGAGCCAAAAATGAGCTTGTTATAATTATAAAATGTCCATGTGGTATAAATTCCATTATATCTAGAATTATATTCATGATTTAGATATAATATATATCATATATAACCATTATATATGTATTTAGAATATTCTATAGCATTTGGACAAAATAAATGAAATGCACCGTTCATGGAGACGGTAAGTTGTATGTACGCATGAACGCTGCTTTCATTTAATTTTCATATTTAAAGGAATGAAAAATAAATGATAAATAGGTATATTTTAATTATAGTTTAATATTTATGTTATATATGTTACATAATTTCATTAATTTTATCCTTTATACGTTCCATGTATAGCATGAATGAGTCATATCATTTTGAGGGGGCGGTAGTCTGCACTTCCTCAAATGAAATAATCATATTTATAAAACTTGAATAGAAAATAGGTATGTTATAAATGATAATTATAAAAGAATATAGATAAAATAAATATCATATATATCATATATAATTATGGTTTCATCATAATGGCCACCATGAGAGGTGGTACGGAAAAATCGAAAAATCATTGTTCATCATACACAGAAACAGTATGCTCGTATCCATTAGATGGAGGTGTGTGTAATTTTAGCTCAAATAATTCTCATAAAAACAACCTAGTATACTGATTATTTCGTTTTCTTATATAAATAGAGAATAATAAGATCATAGGGAGTGGAGAAGAAAACAAAATGTAATGAAACTAGATAGAAGACGTTACCTTAAATCGGGTAACTTCTATTGATTTGAGCCAAAGCACTATCTTGAATTGCCTTCAGCCTCAGGTAAGTATTCTAGGAGGAATATAGGTCTGTTTGGAGATTATTTTAGAGGATTTGGGATGATACAAGGGGGTTGATAGGTTTAAGTAATGGGTTATAGGTGGTGCCCTTTTATAAGAGGGAGGAGGGGCACTTAAGGAATATCTTGAATTATTATTTTATTATAAAATTCTATTTCGAGTATATATGTGTCCAAATTCGTATAGTTATAAGATAAGATGAATATAAGTTGAAATTAAATCATCCAATAATAATTATATAGGTTTTGGATATTTTTTAATCCTTATATTTTTTTTATTTAACTTTTTCATACTCTTATGGTATTATCAAGCATTTAACACTTTCAGAACTAAAAAAGTTACAAAAACATGAAAAATATCCAATTAAAGAGTAAATAATAAACTTTTAGACTTATGATAACTTTTTTTCTGAATTTAATATTTTTTGGAATTTTGTAATCTTTAATAAAATATTTTATATTTTAATATATGAATTATGTCAAATATGAAACTATTCATATCATGACTTTTTATAAAAAACCAAAAAACATGATTGATTCAAAAAAACATCATTAATAAAAACATTAAATTTCACTATCATCCATAAAATTCTTTGATGACATCAAAAAAACCAAATTTCATTTATTTTAACATTTATAATATCATTTATTTGAATCCTTTATTAATGAAGCAATCACTACATCAACATTGTGTCATAATAAAATTTATTTATTTAACTTATAAAAATTATAAAACAAATACCATGATTTAGTAAATATTTTTATATTTCTAAGGACTATATATAGATGAAAATATAACTTATATAACCCCATATAATAATTTTTTTACCAAAAGATACATGTTTTGGTAATATTTTCCGTAACTTAATTAAAAGTAATTAAATGTCATTTTCACACATAAGTGGCTCCATGGGGTCCTAAAATCGACCCAATGATTCCCATAGTGATATATATCTCATCCAATAGGATTAGGACACGTTATAGGGTAATTTAATATTATTATAATATTATTTTTTACCCTTATTTACCATATTAACCCTTTAACCATACTAAATAAAATATTTACTGAAGTTACTATTAATAATGTCTAAAAATAAAAGATACCCATTTACACAATTTAGAACATCTGATTCCAAATATGGAATCTATTTTTCCAAATTCAAAACACATAAGTTTCAGAAATTAATTTAAAATTAATTCTTGTTGTCCAAACCAAAAAATGTGTTTTTAATAAATAATAACTATAAAAATATTGACATGTGTTTATGTCTAATTAAAATGTGAAATTACTTAAAATGACGAAAATTGGATAAAATAAAAAAACAACTTATTTACACATTAAACCCAATTAAAAAGATAATATAATCATATAAATAAATTAGATGAAAAGGTAATTTTGACTTAAAATGCAGTATTTTTTGCAATTCATTAAAAAATGAACTTTACTAGATATACCAAACATTTTCCCAAAGTAAATTTTGATATCCCACATCTAAATAAGAAGATTATTTTGTCAAATGGAGCATATGAAAGTGAGAAAAAAACTATATTTAAAAGGGGTTCTCCATCAAAAGGTGGTAAAACTACCTTTTAAAAATATTAGAGTATTTATGCTTAAAATTGGATTCATTCTCATTTTAAGCCTCTAAATTTTATTGGATAAATACAAAAAAACTAAAAAACATGATTAATCGTAACATGGTTAGTTTTGTTCATTCCTTCCAATAGAACTTCTAGGCATTAACTGCCATTTAATATAATAATATTATGTTATTATTTTTCAGCATGACTCATCCTTGTGTGCAACATGCGATTTCGTAGAAACCCATTATTGCGTGTCGGGTATGACATCGAAGATAGAATCCCCTTTAAAGTGAAATTAATATCTCATTCATAAGTATTAATTGAAATAAAAAGTATTATTCTATAAATACCTAGGTCATCACACTGTATGATATCAAAAGTGATTTTCATAAAAAAAAATCCTCCCCATTTTAATATGGAGTGTCAATAAAATTACCCCTTGGGATTGGAACTGACTGAAAGATGATGGTCTAGTCCTTAGGTAAGGCAATGGGTAAAAAATTATAAAGAATTAATGTTGAATTGTGCAAACCCATTGTGTAGATTTTCTATGTAGGTCCTCAACATAGGTCATTCTTCATATCTCGGTGGTGCATGTTAGTGGTTCCTATAAACATCCCCCGTGCCTTTTTCACTTTCTACACCCACATTTCCTATTTTTTTCACCCGGCATGCAGATCATTTATTCAGATCCATTACGTTGTTCTATCGTGAAGGTATTTTAGTGGTTTTCTTCAATGTATAGCTACCTACAAAATGAAGTTGTGTGGATTCATTTAGTTGAAGAATATTCACTAAAATGACCTCATTGAGGTACATGTGATGGATACCTTGCCAAAGGACTTGCATGGGGAACCCTGTTGAAGAACCTGCGTGGGGTACCTTATTGAAAGACCAATGCATAGATATTCCTTTGAAAAATTCATGAATTCCTCTATGTTAAAATTTTAACTTTATTCAGTTAATATTCCAACCTATGAGAGAAATTGGAGCTTTCTTACAGGTTCCAAATGGCTTGTTTAATGACTTCAACCAAGGAAGCTACTTTGTGCAAGACTAAAATGATGAAAGTCATTAGACCAAACTATCGTGATGTTTTTGATAGAACCCATCCTGATTTAGAGAAATCCTTGACTCTATATCAACGTGAATATCCACGAAGAAACTATCTACCTCTATACAGGCATAGGATTTTGAAGGATTCTCACAATATAGCATATAAGAAATATTTCCCGAAGAAGTGGTTTGTAAAAATCAGTAGTTTTCCTTGTTCCAATATCTCTGTGAAGGGTGTTCCAGTTAATGAGGGAATAGCTCTTATTGAATGCTTCCTAAATCATAGTGTTTGTACTCCAAGTATAAAGGATCATGTTATAGAGGCAAGGCCTTATTTTTTTTATTCAACATTTCATGATTCAAAGATAGATAAATCTAATTGATGGAAAGAATATTGGGATCTCTGGTATGGAGGGTGATTCAATCCTAAATGGATTTGAGCATTTTGGATATTCCAAACGTACCCTGGGTTCAATAAAGTGTTGCAAGATGTTCACATTAATGAAGTTTTCCGGGTAGGAAAAACATATTTTTACAAAAATGACGTCATTTTTGAATTACTAATCTAATGTAGTCCACAAATAAATTATTACCATTTGACACACATTGAGGTTGGCATCACATTTTTGTATTTCTATCAGATTTATAAGGATCTCATTCTTGTGGAGATGTATGATGAATTTATCCCAAAAAAGACAATGTGGGATTATGATGATAGGATTCCACCATTTTACCATGAGATATTAAAATTAGTGAATGATCTGCAAATAGAAAAGAAATATCTTTATCCTAGAGATAACATCCATGTGAATGTGTTGATATATGATTTTTTAAAACCCACAAAAGAGAAAGGTCCTACTTGAGGATGTCCTATCATTTTCCCTACTATAGATAATCGAGGTGCCCCAAATACATTTTGTCCTACATTGGAGAAAGGTTATTACAAACATTGGGTCTACAAGGTTATGCCCAAGATTGAGGCAAATATGCACCCTTATAGATTATTTTTCATGTGGCTACGCATATTTCTGCTTCCATTCTACGATTCGGGTGGTGAAATGAGGCCATGGACTTTTTTTATTCCATCCATGTTAGCATAGGGGAAGTATAGCTGGTTGGATTCCCATGTATTAGTAAGAATATATCACTTCCTATAGCATTTATACAATGGGAATTCTCTATTTAGAATTGAAGAACAATTTTAGGTATTTTGGTGTTTGATTGCTACACATTTTAGATCATATTTGATAATGAATTTAAGTAAGATCCCCAGTGGTCAATTTACCAAATTTTTTGAGAAATTGTTTGGGATTCAACATTTGAGCATGAAGCCTGAAAAGGTGCTAAAGGCACTGAATGTATCGATAGAATTCAAATTCTTTCCATTTGGTAACCCACAAACCAGAACATTTGTTTAAAATGGGAAGGAGGATAATTATGAGCTAATAGTGTATATGCTAGAATTCATGGGCAGTTTATTAGTCTCCCATATCAATAATGAAATTATTTGTGAGGCTTATTTACCTTATATCTTTTATTTCTAGTTCAAATGTCTTCAAAAATCAAGCACCTTCCCACCCACATATGTGAGGCATGATAAGCACCCAATGGTAGCGTTACAATTATGGATTTTGATAGCTTTATAAATATACAAAAAATTTATTAATCTACCTCCATCTGAGATGTAAATTTGATTAGAGGCTAGATATTCTAAATTTTGGGTTTCATCATACCTTAAGGGGACTTTAATTAAAGGCATGTATTAGGTAGAGGCCAAAACAACTGTTGTTCATGGAAATCATGGAAAGAATTCCAAATCCAAAGATTATGAAGAGTATTTAGAGCCTTCAAAAAATTATCATAGAAATTATACCAAGAAAACTAATGTTAAGGAGATGACACCCCCAGTTCCAAGACGGTCTAGTCTCCATCATCGGTAAGAAGTTTCGGTTTTATCCCCTAGTTCTTTAGAAGAAGAGGGAAGGCATAAAGAGACATTACAATCATAGGGTGTTGAATTCTCCCCACATCCAACCTCAAAAAATCAAAAATATGTGATATCATTCGAAATAAAATATTGGGAAAGCATGACTCATAATATGAAGTATGTATAGGAGTTTCTCCTCCATGGCCTTCAAATTCTGGATTTTGGTGATGTTAAAGCACCCTCAAATTTTCATCCATAAATTAATTCAGCTAAATTAAAAGATTACTTTAAGGATATTTAGATTTTTATATATGAAACTGATGGCCAAGTCACTTCCTCGAAATGAGTATTCGACATGATGGATCGAGGAATACATGAAGGGGTAATTGTTAACCTTAAGGAGGAGTGGGAGCTTTATGTAAATGCTGATAATTTATTTCTCTTTTCTTTTGTTTCATTTTTGTTCCTTCATCCACCATTACTAATTTTTATGGGATTTTATTTTGCAGCTTGAAATCAGAGAAGGATAAGAAATAGGAAAGGTTCCTAGGTCACCGAAGTATTGGCCTACAATCACCCCCATTGATACATTAGATGAAACCATAGGGTCTCCAGAACATTCTCTAGGAGGTAAAACCATGATGGAGGTAATTGAGATAAAAAATCCACAGTTGTTACCTTAGGTCTCTAATTTTAATAATAGTAGTACAATATATCCAATATCTTATGAAAATAAGTGAAAGAGAGCATTGAATTTGGTCTGGTTAGTATGTAAAAGTGAGTATTTGAGCTGTGATCTAGTATTTCAAATTTCATGACACACATTTCTGACCGTGTTCAACTTTTTGCAGGATCTGCATTGCATTATTATGTTATGGGATCTAGAATTGGTCCTTCAAGGATTTAGAAGGAAACCCCTTTGAAAGTGTGTGTTTGTGTTGATGAATCTGTTATTTTTTCATACTAAATGTCCAAGGATGTGGATGCTTCTTCTCCTACTATGGAGAGGGAGGAGGGTCATGGTAATGTTAATTGAACTTCTTATGGGTATCATATGCTATTTATAGAAATCTTTGCCCCACAGTAATTCAGATCTATTTTATTTTCTAAATGAATCTCTAGTAGTTAATTATGATACTCTTATTACTTTATGAGGGGGAAATGAGGACTCTGGGCATGTTGAGGTTGGAATTGGTGATGATCATAATTAAACAAGGCATGACAATAGCATGCTAGTTGAAGAGATGTAGGAAAGCAATGTTACTAGATCCAATTCGTATATTGATCAAAATTTGTAGGATACCTTAAATGGTGAAGGTGATGTGATATAAAAACTTATATACACTGAAATAATGGACTCTCCTAATTGAGACATTAATATTCCAGGTACTATCCAAGTGTTTGGGGACTTTAATGAGGAACTGAAAGGATGTAAGTTCTCATTCTTTAACTTTAGATATATAGTTGTTCTTCCTTTATCTAATATTTCACATCAAAGTTAAACTCATGCATCTTTTTGTGCACAGAAATTTACAAATCCCATTTAAGAATGGGGCATCCCACTCCATCCAACCTTTGGTGATGTTAGGGAAATACCGACTAAGAATCTAGAGTTGGGATAATCTCCATATCCACTGACCATGACCACTGAGAAAGCTCAGGAGAATTCCCCCCACTAGGAGATATCTATTCAAACTATTGACGTTGTGAATTCTCAAGAGGAAAATAATAAATCTGTTGACGTATTACTAGGTAAATTTCAATGACTCTCTTGATCATGCTCCTTTATTTCTACTCTTTTTAAGATGACAATTATTCTAATACATCATTTAGGATTATCTACTTCAGTGGTAGGGTCTAAAGCTGAAGCTACTATATTGGCTCGACAAGAAATGGAATGTGAAGAATCTACTGCTTCAGATGGAGTAGAGAAAGGTACTTCCATGAGTTCTTTGATTCTTGAATACGTCACTCCTCATGGTAGGGACTCTGATTTAGACTAAGAGTTGTAGGATACCCTTGGTATCATGCGTAGAAATACATGGAATATCATTTGGAAAATTATCTCTCATATGCCTTTGGAAGATATTCCTTTACATTTTGGCTGACATCAAGAATTGTTTAAAGTACTGGTATTTGTAGTATTTGAATATCATCTTATTTATACTGCTATAAAGAAAATCATTCTCCTTTAGGAGAAATAGAATAAAATTTTGTAGGACCATATTATGGTCCAAATTCTTACCAATGTAAAGGTTTTTTGAGCTATAGTATCCCTAGAAAAGGACAAACATAACATAAAATTGGATGAGTTTATATGGAAAAGCAGGGAGAAATCAATAAATGTCTCACACATTGAGTAATAATTGGATTTTTCTCATGAGGGACTTGTATAAATCAATAAATCATTAGAATAACCCAACCAAAAAGGGGTAAATACCATAGGGGCTTCCAGGGAAGCGCTTCACAAAGCCAAGGAGACTGAACATGGACAGCTGGTTGAGCTTAAATAAGAGGTTGATAGGGCTCAGGAGGCTACCCAAAAATGTAGAGTTATGCTGAAAACCTCTTGTAAAATATGATAGAGAGACTCCATTATGTTGATGTTCCTCTTATTCTGATACATAAATGAAAATGATTTTGTTTCCGACCATATAGGTCTTCATATTTGTTACTTTTCTTGTAATCATTACATAAAATCTAATTTTCGTAGCACTATGTCATCATTCTAGCTAATCATAATTACAATGATAGGGATGGGGGTTCTCTAAAAATATTATCTAAGACAATGGTCATAGTGATCATAGTTTGAAAATTTCTAAGGTCATATAGACAACCCTACAATCATTGTGACTCTTAACTTTTTATTGCTCAATATTTCATAGCTGATACAAAGTTTAGGTTTAACGAGTTGTGAATCAAATTTTATCTATAATTACCTTTAAGGTATTTCATCTTGGTGAGTACTATGTGTTTTTATTGGAAATTTAATTTCATGAAAATTGCACTAATAATGCTAGTGTTTTATGTACAAAATATTGACCATGAATTTGGAGATTAAAAACCCACAATGGATTGATTTCTTGGAAGCTCCCAATACTTTCCAGATATTTCCAAGGGGAATCATGAGTCTTGATTTTTTATGGTCACTAAATCTAAAACACGAAGTATGGAAAAGGATTAGGTTTCTCCTGAAAATTATATCACCTCCATTTGACAAACATGTTATGGGGCTCTATTATGCAGGGCCAGATAGGGAACGTACTACATAGTTTATTAGTGGTATCCTTAAGTAGACATTCCTTTTATGTTAGTGATTTATGTAAGGCCACCTAGGTAACGTACAGCATAGTCAAGTAAAGAAGTTCCTTGTAATGTTGAAATTCTATTTCGAATAGACAAAGTGGTTTAATATTTGAATGTATCAAGACCACAGTGGGAGGATTTTCCAAGGAAAGGTGTTTTAGAATAAATGGTTCATCTATGCCAACATAGGCCAGGAATAGGGAAACCACTCCTACATGAACTTGGTGTATAAAGGAGGTTATATGTTGTTAAATAACCAATATCTGAAGGGGAATTATCTTTTCCAACAAAGGATGATGGTGCAGTCTAGTTTAAAGTTGTGCAGTAAGGATATTGGGGGGATGTACAGTTTAAAGTCATGTAGTAAGGAAATTAAGGATTTTTATTTAAGGTCTTTAGTTTTGACTGAAGATTTTATGGTTTACCAATTCCTAGTTATTTTTTTAGAAATGTGCTACCATATTCAGGTATGGAAAGGGATAATTGTAAGCTATGATTTGAGGATTTATGAATCCGAAGAAGGTCATGGGAAAATGGATAATAGAATATAGAGGAGGCCTCTTCAAAGAACTAAGTTACCGCTATTTAAAAAACACATTATGGGGGGATGTATTATGCAGGGATAGCTAGGGAATGTGTTTTATAGACAAATAGTGGAATTCATAGTCTGAAAACCCTGTTATATATAGGAATTTTATGATTGGTCAACTAGGAAACACACTGCATAGTCATGTAAAGGAGCTCTCAAAAATTATGACATTATATTTTCTAAAATCTGATGAATGTTTATGGAGATTCATAATTCCTTAAACATATAGTTTGGTTTTAAAGGTAAAAGTACTTTAATATAGAATGGATATTTCCAGTAATGATTTCCAAATAATTATAGGAATAGTCTCTCTAAAAAGGTTTGACCCAAATGTAGAAAGTGTGGTGCCTTTAGTTTTAGGTTATATGACCAGGACCATAATACTATGGATCAAATTGAGGATATGTGCTCAAATGGACCAATTTTGTTCCAATATGCTTTGAACATATGGAGAGGGAAAATGTAAACCACAGACTTGGATACTTTCAGGTCAATGGAAAGGATATAAGACAAATACACAAATGATGACAACATTAAATTATGAGTTACTACATACCGTCCTTAAAGCTTAAAGGGATAAAAGAGTATTCTTTTATGAACAATGTAACCAATATTTAACAAACTAGTTGTGGGGGTTGTATTATGTAGGGGAAATCAGGTAATATGTTGTATATCCAAACAGTGGAATCATTTGGCTGACAGGCCCATTATGTGAACAACTGATGCAAGGCCAGCTTGGGGAACGTACTGTATAGTCCGTAAAAAGAGCTCTTAGGTATCATACATCGTGCCCCTAGAAATTGAAGAAAAATTATGAAGATCTGAAATTATTTCAATATTAAGGGTATGATATGTGAAAGGGTAATTTTCTAATTCATAATGGAAGTGTTTGGATCGATACTGGCCATGGTTTTAGAGTCCCTTACATAGATCTGACTCATATTTATAAAAGGTACATATCATATTTTCATAGTGGGGTCTCTGAAGAGGGGGCCCAAAATAAAATATCATGTATATATTTTGATCATATACAGAGGGAGGATAACTTTCATTTATCCCATGGTTGTGACTATGATTGGTGGCCTGGTTTTCACTATGTATCTTAAATGGGATGAGAATTAATCAATTCATAATTCTCTGATTACTCTGAATTTTAACATCATGCAGGGATGACTCTATCTATATTGTTTAATGTCTTGTAGAATGGAATAGGAATTAAATGACGTGAAGGGAAAGGGTTGATCCGTGCAGTTTTATGTCATGTGGTAAGGACATTAGTCATGCAGTTTAACATCATGTGGTAAATACTAAGGTGTATTTACATGAAATGTCAAAAGAAAATATGGTTGTACCATGACATAGGGTCCAAGAATCACTATATATATTTTCATATAAATAATCAAGCCACGTGTAGTTCTAATAGATACAATTTCATGTGTAAAGTGAGAAATCATATTGGACTTCCTCATGTAGATCTAACCCATACATGGGAGAGTAGATGATATTTTTGTTGTGATGTCGTTGATCCCAATATTGAAAATCTAGATGTCACTACATATCTCATAGGGGTCAGAATAAATTCACATGTAGTTCTTGAATGAATGTCCTTGTATTTTATCATCATGTTGTAAGGACATATAGTGTGACTTTTAAGGTCTTAAATCTAGGAAAATTGATAACCCCGATAGGAATTGATACCCCAATATGCATAGAAGTGATTTACCCAATTCCTAGGCCCATGTGAGATGTGGTTAAGATAGGGTATAGGACCTATGTATCACTATGTATCTATCTACATAAATAATCTTTCCACATATAGTTCTTGAAATTGTTCCCTGTATCAATCATGTTTTGATGTGGGAAGAGGGATTTTTATAATTTATACGCCGATGGTTGGGCCTAAATCTAGAATTATAGGCATCACTGTGTATCTCATTGTAATAAGAATCAACTCACTACATATCTCATTGGGATGAGAATCAAGCCACATGTAGTTCTTTAAATGTTTCATGTTCAGATTTGATTCAAACTCAGTGGGAAGGGGGGATTTTATATTATTTGTGGCTAGACCCAAGATAGAAGATTTGGGTTTCACTACATATCTTATTGGAATAATAATCAAGCCACATGTATTTCCTAAAGAAATATTCCCTTCGTAGGATAGACTCATGCACATAGGGAGTGAAGGGCCCTTTTATCATGAATCGGCCCAAGATTGGAGATTTGGGCTTTAATACATATCTCATTAGGATGAGAATCAATCTATACATAGTTATTGAATATTATTCCCCATAGGAACTATATTTTGATGTGAGGGAGGTGATTTTTTAGACACGGTTGGGCCTGATATTGGAGATCAAGACATCTCTACATATCTCATTAGAATGGGAGTCCATCCATGCGTAGTTATTTCCATGTATTTTATTGTCATGTGGCAAGGACATGTGTGAACTGACGTGAAAGATACATTGTGGCTAGACCAGGTGATAAGATTCAGGTGTCACTATGAATCTTATTAGGATAAAGAATCAATACACACATAGTTATTGAAAAGGGATCCCTATATAGATATGATTCAAACATAGGGAGAAATGGGGTTCAAGTGACACTAGGGAGTGGAAATGATGTGAGTGATTCTTATGCATAAAATCTACTCATATTTTAATAGACCACAAATAATTTAAATTTGTGGTATCATGGGAGATTTATTAACACAAAATTAAGGATACGTTAACCGTAAAATTTAATATCATGTGGTGAGGACAAATTGTGTGTTCATTTTCACATAATGCTACTAAGACCTCAGGAGGTGATGTTTAACATTTTGTGACAAGGATAAATATGATATGTAGTTTAATGTCATATAGCACTGACGTATATGGTAATATGTAGTTTAATGTCCTGTATCCAAGACATTGTTTGTTACTCAATTTAACATCATGGACCTAGGATGTACTATTTATTATTACACGAAATACTTCTTCAAGAACCTTACATTACTTGGAGTTTTTGTGAGTTATTTGTCCATTGATATTAAATAATGAGCGCCATTAGATTATACATTATGCATGGTGTAAGGTCCTTCCCACTTTTTCTCAGGTTTAGGAGGCTTCTTTCCTTATATCACTGGAGTCCTAAGGACCAATATCAACTCTCCTTCATGGAATGAACGAAGGTAGACCTTCTTGTCAAATAATTGTGCTATTAAATTCTTGTAAACATCCTCATGATTCAAGGTATTCAATATCTTTTTTTCCAATTGTTCCAACCCATCCAACCATTTTTTAGATTTATCATCAGTGGATAATTGATCACATATGGAAACACTAAGTAATGGAAACTGAATTTCAATGTTTAGAACTAATTTTATCACATATACCTATGAGTATGGGGTTGACCATGTGGAAGTGTGGGTAGTAGTCCTATAATCTCATAAGGTAGGTGAGAGTTTATCAAGATAATATTTCTTATCTTTATCAACCATTTTCTAGATTTTTTTGGACATGGTTTTTTTAAACCCTCTATCTATCCATTTTTCACTGCATGATTGTGGGATAAATGGTTGTATTTGATATTATATTCTTTATATAACTTCCCTACCTCAGTAGAATAGAAATTGGGGTCATTTTCCATCAATATGGTATGAGGGATACCAAATTTGGTAATGATATTATCTTTGAAAAAGATAAAAATTATTTTTTCCTCAACTTGTTTAATATGTATTGTCTCAGCACATTTGGAAAAGAAATTGATGGAAGTAAGGATATACTTGAATTGATTGGTCGTAGCAGGAGGATAATGTCCCAATACATCCATTCCACATATATAAAATGGCTAAGAGTATTTATCTATATATAGTAACTCTAGAGTTTGATGAATTAAGTTAGTATAAACCCAGAAGGGATGACACTACTTAGTGAAATATTTTCAATCCTACTTCATCAAACGATATAAGTATCCAAGATTTCTATTTGATCATAATGTTTGTGCGCAGACTGGTGGGAACCACAGACTCCTGCATATACTTCTTTCATGATATTCGTAGTCTCTTCTCCATTAATACATCTGAAGAGGATTCTATCAAAGCCTCATTTTAAAAGGATCTTCTGGAGGTCTGGGCCATCATAAAGAGTGAAATTAACCACTTGTCTCCAGACTTTATCTTTTCCAGCTCTATTCAATTGAAGTACTCTATTTCGATATATTCCATGATGTGTGTCATCCATCCTATGGTAGGACCAACTATTTTGGGAATGGGAATGATTTAATTGATTTCCTCTATTTAGATTTGGAAAAAAAATTGAAACCACACAATTATGATCAATTATAATGATTTTTTTGTCTTAGTTTGGATCTTCTAGCATTATAGAGGCATTATCCAATGCATCAGCTTGGGAATTTTGTAACTTCAGGATATAATAAAATGTTTGTTCTAAGTTAAATTCTTACATTAACCCTCATACATGATCACATAGGGGGGTTAGTTCTTTTATGATGGCCTAATCCCTATTGATCTATTTGGTCTCCATATATGAATCACCCTTCACCTCCAAGTGATCCATTGATACTTGGTGTTCCAATTCGAGGCCCCTAATGAGATAATACTATTATGATTCATTGTTGGTACCACCTTATAATAACATATAGTAATACGGAAAAATTGCATTTTCTGGAGAGATAAGTACAATTCTTAACCCATGTTTATTGAGTTTAGGATTATACATTCTCTTACTTATTGGACTTATGGAAGCACTATTAAAGTATGTTTCCCATGTTTGGGAATATCTTGAAAAGAGAATATTTCTTTATCAGGTAGTTTAGTTTTCAATGATGTTTTTTATACATATGGGTGTTCAGTGAGGAAGTCTTCCAAGGCTTATCCTTTTACTACTTCTTGAGGAACAAAAAGTATATCAAACTACTTTAAAATAACTACCCACCATGATAGAAATCATTTTAACATTTAATGATTGAGGATAAATTTGATCAGGTAACTACGAGAGACCAAATGGACCTCATGATGCTTCAAGTAGTGCCTCACCTTCTGAACTGAATATATTAATGCTAGGAAGCTCTTCTCAATATCTGAATATCAAGTCTTTTCATCAAGCATGGTTCGACTGAGATAGTAATGGTTTTTTTCATTTCCAGCATAATTATTCTATGCAAGGAAAGAACCCATTGATCACTCCAAGGATGTCACATAAAGAATAAGTTATTTTCATTCCACATGTGGTATAAATACCGGTAGATTCAAGAGGTATTTCTTGAGGGTATAAAATACTTCTTGGAATTCACTGGTCTTCTGATAAGTGACCCACTTCTTCATCATTTTTGTGAAGTGAAAACACTTACCATCCATATTGGCTATGAAGCGCCAGATATAAGCTATGTTTACTTGAAGTCCTCTCAACTATTTCAAGTTTTTATGAGTTGAAATGACAATAATAGATTTATTCTTCTCAGTATCGACTTCAATACCGTTATGTCATACAAAAAAACCAAAAAAAATACCAAGGATACCATGAATCTAAATTTCAAAGAGTTAATATTCAGATTATTCTATCGAATCTTGCTAAATATGGACTCAAATTTAGTCATGAAATACCTTAATTTTTTGGATTTGACGACTCGATAATCAACATAGAATTCAAAAAAATTCCAAATAAGTGTTTGAAGATGTGGTTCATTTCATGTTCATATTTCGTACCAGCATTCTTCAAGCCAAAGGGAATTCCCAGATAGAAAAATATTCCTTGTGGGAATCAGAGGGTTTTAGATTCCTCATCTTCTAGGTCCGTCCATATATTATTATACCAAGGGTATTTATCCAGGAAGAAAAGAGTTTTCTAGCTAGTTTTTTCATCAATCAATAATTCTATTATCATAACCGGGAAATTATATTTTGGATAATTCCGATTGAGATCTCTGAAGTCAATGTAAAATCTTATTTTCCCTTTATTGTTTTTTAACAAGACAATATTGGCTAACCAATTTGGATATTTCACCTCTCAGACGTATTCATCTTTGATAATCTTGTCGGATTCGGCCTCAATTTTGTAGACCTGAGAGGGTGTGTTCTTCTTACCACCTTCTTGTATCCCCAATGATCTTTTGTAAAACACAAATAATGGGTGTCCACCTTGGGTTCATGGAATTGTATTTCCATATAATTCCTAGAAAAAAACATACATGTGTTTCTTAAGAATGGAATTATAAACCTCATTCTCTTCATAATTCATGTCCATACTAATTAGAGTGTGTTGTAGGTATTCCTTTGTACCAAAATTTATTTCTCCGAGTTCATCCACAGTGGTGGAGATGCCTTCCTAAAATGTTGGAGGTTCATCCTTATGGTCTTCCTTTTATTCCTCTACTTCAAGTGTTTCTTATTCTACCTCTTCTTGGAGGGTAGGTAATGAAGCAACAACTTCAGATCTAGGGTAGAAGTTGGTATTTGGACATCCCAAATAGAAGGCCACCATATCTGGCCTAACTGATGATGAAGTTTCTTTTTTAAGATCTTAAGGGAAGATAATGGGATGAGAATAAGCTTCCCCATCCTTTTCAATGATTGTGAAAACATATTCTAGCCTAGATGATGAAGTAGAGACTTTTTGAATCTCATTGGATCGAATGAAGACATCTCTATTTAAGTTTTCCTCACTTCTTGGTAATTCAATGATTTATCTTATGCTTTTAGGTCCAATATTCAAAACTAGAACTATGGAAGTTACTGAATGAGTGCTCGGATTTAGGCCAACTGTTTCTGATTGATTAATGGGTAGCACATAATCTTCACTGAGTTGCATGAATGGGTTGGCTGGTATCTTTTCTAGACCATTTTTACCATTGATTCTTGTAACATCATTCATCATGTACTATATTCCCTTTGTGTGATAAAGATATTCAAAAATGTACTGAGATTCAAATTTTTTGAACAGGGCCTTATCACCATGAAATGTCCTTATTTGACAATTGATTCAATATTTTATACATTGGTGGTGAGATGAAGGAATGGCTGAATGTTGATGTATACACGGTCTTCCCAACGGAATGATAAAAGTTATGTCTTGTCAAACGACCATAAATTCTAAATCAGATATGAGATCCCCAAACTGAGTTTTGGGTATAATCTCCCTGAGAGATTTTTTATCATTATTTTTATAACCCTATAACATCAAAGTAGATGGAGACAAGTGGGATTCATTTAGGCCCAATTGGAGAAGCATATGGAAGGAAATGAGATTTACCCATAATCCATTGTAAATGAAGAGTTGTCAGATATCAGTATCATTGATTTATTCAGATAGATACAAGGGTTTGATGTGCCCATGTATGAAAGAATCATCATCCTAGTTGATAAAAGATATGAATCCCTCAAATTATACTAGGTCATTCTCTATATGGTAAACTTCCATGGTAGCGACCTCAACTTCAAATTCTTGATGACTATACAATGCCTCAATGAGTTCTTCCTTGATTTCATTGATCAACTTAGGGCACTCAAGATTGATAAATTAGCTATAACTTGGTCCAGTTACTTCAACACATCATACATTTGATCCATAGGATTGAGTTTTCCAAAATGGATGTGCTCTTCTGATGATTCCTTGGGATCTAATGTTCTAAATATTGATAGATCATCCCTTGGAATAAAATATGGAATTACTTCTTCTCTTTGTGGATTAGGTTTCATAGGTCTTCCCACTCAACAAGAAGGTGCTGGTATAGCCTCTAATCCATATTCAATGATGATCATGTAATGGAAGATCAAATCATGTGTGGGAGAATTCCTTTGTCCTAATTGAGCCCACTAGAGGGCTCTCCCATGAGTTACAGTCACGTAAATGGTTTGAGTAGGGGTGTGGTTATAGTAGAAGCTTCCAGAATACCCATGTCATCCCCTGTATCCTTAAACTTGATGAAATTTTTTCTTGGATACCAATCACGTGTGGGGAATTTAGTTTCATAATCAGAATCATCATTTGCATAGGTATCCAATAAAATAATAAAATTCACAAAGCCAAAGTTCAACTCCTCATCTAATAAAGATTTTTTCTAGGGGTTCAACTCTTGTTGTTCCATTTGACGGGGCGGTGTCCATGATTTTGAGATGGTTGGAGAGAAATATACTATGTTCAAGGAAACATTTGGCCTTTATATAGACTAATATTCTTCTGTTATCTCCATATTCTTCTAGAAATATTTCATCTTTGAGGATTAGCCTTCAGTTGATTGGGCTTTTGATGAAGGTGAACTTCTATAATGTAAGTGGAGGGAGACATAGTTGGTTGTTTCAAATGTGTTCGTATAATGGAATGAGATCGGTTGATTATATTCATGACCATCAAATTATCAAATTTATGACCATTCTTACTTTTGACTTTTTACCACTCACCTTCCTACTTTGGATCGGTAACAATAACACATGCTACCTGGGCTGGTGAATTTTTTTATCTTCACTTTCCCATAGTCCACCATCTTTTATAGGAAGTCCATGAAAACAAAACACTCTTGGATGGGGTTCCCCAACATTTGACAGAATGGGAAATAATTTGGGGGTCCTTGTCTCCTTCTTTGTTATATTTCTTTGGCCTTATAAATTGAACTATGTTGTTTTCCAATGCTGAGATGAAGTAATCAGGGACATGGTTATTTCGAAAAGTTTACAACATGTCTTTTAACTCCTCAAATAGTCTTCATCTTTGATCTTTTTTATCATATTGATGAGTCGGTCATTTCTACTAACACTAGAGAGTTGGATCACTAAAGTATGATGTGGTATTTGAAGTAGTAGGGGGTACAATAGCCTGGTTAAGTGAAACTATAGCATCCTCTGCCTTTCATGGTCTTCTTCTTGGAGCAGATGGGATTACTCGGGATTTGGATATAGTATCTATTATGGAGTTTTCCACCTATTGATCAGTCGAAGCCAGATCCATAAACCCTCATGTTTATTTCATTGGGATTAATGGTAGGTTCCACTCATCATGTATATTTTCTAGACAAATTGGTATTAATTCTTCTCGAGGGAGTTGTATATTTAAGGTGTATGTTAATACTTTCCACCGAGAAATGAAATATAAAACTATTTCATTCCCTCTTTGATGTAGTTATTGATATCAAAGACTATTGTCTTCCACATCATTGAGAGAAACTATAAAATGAACTTATGATGGAGATCTTCCCATCTATTGATTGATCGAGACTAAAAACTCATGTACCATACAAATTATTGACCTTGCAATGATTGCACAAAGTATCTGAGTTTTACTTATTCCTTTTTCTTAGAGGTCCCCATCATGGGATCATAGTGACATACAAAATTCATCAAGTGCTCCTTCGGGTCTCTGAATCCATTGAATATTGGAAATGTAGGATTCCCAAAATTTGGTAGAACAGGATTCGGATCTACCCATTCAAGATAAGCCTTCTTTTCTGGTTGTATTGGTGTGTGTCATCCTTCCATAACTTCCAATCGACTAATCAGTGACTCAATGGTGTTAATAAGCATTCCAGAAACATCTGGCTGTCATGTTACCTGAACAGGTACAGTGGACGGATCCTAAAAAGGTGTGGAAACTAGTATGACCACAATTGGTTGTTCTACTAGTATTTTCCATGGATAACAATTGGGAACAGGAATGTAAATAAATATATGACCCTTATATGGTTGTACTTGAAATAGAGGGAATTAATTATCTACATCAGTAGTTTTAATAAACCCTCTTTTATGAGGTTCCCCTACTGGAATTGAAATATGAGGATCTACCTGTGGAGAATGTCTGGCAATAATGTTGCCTAAGAGTAACTATTCATTGAGTCTTCTCAACTCCTTCATCTGCTCCTCTTACTGAGAAAATTTTTTCTCAAGAGAAATAGATTGACCTTATCTAAGGGAAATTTGATACAAGGTTGTACCTTTAACTTTTCACTTATTAGGTGCCTTTTTAAGTGGTGGAAGTTGATTATTTGAGAGGATACAGAAATTTTGTGTAAGCCTTTGATTTCTAGTATGCACACCTTCTTCATTCACTTTGGTAAGGACTATATTATGAATAATAAATTTATCCTCTAACTCCCTTAAACAATATTCATTTTATAGAGTATATTTAATGATTTAATTGATTCCATTCAATGATGCATAATACATTAATGGAATTTTGCCAGTTTCTTTGTGAAATGACCTTCTTCTATGCCCTCCACGAGACTTTTTCCTCCTATTTGTTGGTTCCCTAGGAACGTTTTTGTAGATAGTAACCTAAAGGTAATCCTTGTATAGTTTATTTGTGAGTTTATTTTGATACTTCTTCCCTGGTCCGGAGAAAACTGAATTTTTTTGAGGTTGGTATTCTGAATGTGAAAAATCCCATAGCCTTGCAGTTTGGGGTTGGTCCTCTTTTTATTTCTTCACCCTTTAGGATTTTTTTGTTAGTTATGAGGGTTGGGTTAAAAAATACCCTATGCCTAGAGGATGGGGTTTCTCCTAAACTACTATGTCTGATATCAACGTAGCTTCTCTTCTGATTGTATGAATTCTGGTCTGAATGTTGGCTTGCTTCATTATTCGGAACTTGTTTAAATTTCATGTTTCGGAAGACCTTTGTGATGTTTTAGACATTTGTGCAATATGATGGATGAAATCCTATAAGTGATAATCCTTCTTGATGTTCCCAGATTCCTAATGCAAAATTATCTCAATATCTTTCTCTCTTTGGGCCAAAATTTTGTGGAATTTGATCGAGGACTATTTATATTTATCATTTCTTTTGTCATGAACATAATTTTTTTATTTTAGTCAGCCTGGGGATATAACATTGCATCAGACCAATGTTGGCACGCATTCCTCAATTTAGAGCCCAGTGAAATGCGTTGCTTCAGGTTCACCCCATCCTCTAATATGGATTCCATTTGAGGCGTGTGAAATGATTCTTTGAAACCTCATTAATTCATTGAGGCATGCATGTTAAAGGGATCCTTTTTTTCTTCTAAATCTTTGGATTTTAGGAAATATGGAGACATGCCAAGTCAATTTGGAACTGCAAACCTTCTATTACATTGACATTACATTCATATTCATCATACAGTAATGCTTTTTATTTTAGATGATGAAGAGTTTTCCATATGTTGAGGTGGATATCATGAATACAATCTTCTAAAAACATCTCTAGAATGATGTATTGAGATGTAGAAAAAGGCCAAAACATGACTGGTATTTCACCATTAGCCAATTGTTTCCTCATGTTCAATATATCCTCTTCATCTTTTTCTAGAGGTTTCCTTAGTTGATCAGACCAAAGTTCGTGTTTTTCATCCGCTTTATCAAAATCATAAATATATGTATATAGTTTCTATGTTGTATAGGAACATAAATGGACCAATGTTTTTTTGGAGAATGGCCATTTCCTTGGTCTATCTTCTAGTGGAGGAATAATTTTACCCACCTGGAACAAGGCATCCGACATAATTGTCCTTGTATTTGAATGTGCCTCAAGATAAGAGGGTGTTCTCCTCACTAAACTTTTAGTTGGAGAATTCTCTTGATAATGTGAATCACTACTATAGAGATAGATTTTTCAAAAAATGACATCATGGGGAGGAAAATCATGGTTCATTACATAAAGGGGTATACCTTCTTTCTTCTTGGTCTTCTAGACCCATAGAGGGTTGTCGTGGCACTCATCACGAGATAGGAACTCAATATTATCCAAATTTTCATGAATCAAGACATTATGAAGAAGTGTCGGATGAAGAAATTCAGAGTCGCTACAAATTATCCCATAATTTGGTAATGGGGGTAGGATCTTGATCTACAATAAATAAATGATTGATGGCATCAGGAACATCAACATTGAGTGGATCCAAATCATGAACTGGATCTGGATTTTCTAATTGTGCTTGATAAGACTTTTTTTTGGATTCCCTCTTACAAGAAGGTGGGGCCACTTGCAGGGAAAAGTTGTTTTCATGGGTAGGTGTATGTGCCTTCCTTATATTGAGTATCAGTCTAGGTCGATTATATCCAATTAGAATTGATGTATGTTCCTAATCTGATTGTCCATATGATATGGGGGAGTGTGCTCCATAACCTGCCAGGATAGGAATAGAGGTATGTATATACTCCAGGGTGACATGTTGATGAGCCCACCTTCTTATGGGGATATATTTGTCTGTATTTCCCCCAGGTATTATATTTTTCTCCGTGATGATATCATGGAAAATATCTAGGATATGAGCAGGAATTTGTGTCTACCCTTTAACCATTTCCAATATGCGCTTGGTGACTTCCACTGTCAAAACGAAAATATACATCCATTCAGTATCTCGAGTAGTGGTATGTACATACTCTTATCCTCTATTTCTTATTAGTGGATACTAACAGTACTCGTGTGTTGGGGAAAGGATTTGAGTCTTCCCTCTTCTTTTCATCAGAGCTTTCCGGATGACTTCCTCAAGCTCTGCCAAACGAGGTTATTGGCATACTTGATGAGTGCAGGGAGGTGTATGTTCCTGCATTTTGGCTTCCACTAAATTGGGTTGGAAGTATTATTTGAATGCTTCCAAAATATTCTGATGGTAGGCTTCATGATTGTAATCAATTTTATGTTTCTACTCACATTACTCCACTGTATTTGAATGGCGGGTTTTGTTGGGCACCGCCAGACAAGTCTGTTGTCCAATGGAATGAATGTATATGTGTGTATGTTCCCACTCTCTATTTTCAACAAAACTGGGTTGGTGGGATAATTTAGTGGGGGGAAAGGTAGAACCCTACTCTCTGTTATATTTTTGTTGTTCCTAGAAGTCCCCCTTGCGTGCCTATGTCTAAGGGACCTGGGCTGGACAGCTGATGGAAACACACTCATCATGTTGAGTGTTTACTATAGTGTGATGTTGGCATCAGTGATTTTTAGCAGGATCCCTTTGGAAGGACACCAATTTATTTGGGATAAGGTCTTAGTTGGACTCTTGGTCAACCTCCCTAGAATATGGGAGGGATTGGCGATTTTGTTTTGAGGATAATCTCCCGAAATAGTTGAAGACGGTGGTCGACACCGTCTAATTTTAGACCATTGGTCATCACTGACCAAACGATCAGGGATTGTTCTTGATGAGGAGTTATTTTTGGGCAGACTACAAGGTTGGAATGGTACCGTGTTGGTGGTATTCTTGAACCAGTGCATTAGAGACCCATCATGGAATATATTAAGTCGGTGATGGATTCCTTCAAGAAGATGAGAAACCAACTTGAGCAGTAGTCGAGGCATTCATGGGTGTAAACATGAAGGAATAAATTTTTTTTCTTAGGAGTTCATGGAATATAGTTTATGTATATATGAAAAATACCAAAAATGAACTCTGACAAAGAAAAATTTCATTTGAGTGAATAGATTCTTGATTGATTGTCTTGTTTGGCCCTCTTTTATCAATTGATAGCGGCCTAATAGATGGGTCATACTGTCATCTTGCTTAAGGATTCACATTGGGATTCACGTTGGGATTCACATTGGGATTCACATTGGGATTCACCATTTTTTTTATTTCCCTTGGAATGTGTTTTATAGTTAGTAATCGCTATTTCTGAATAGTTTCCAACAGATTTTTTTATAGAACTAAAAAACCCAATGGTTATATATCCAAAGGGACCTACTTTCCAAATTTAGAAATTAATTAGGTTTGTTGACCTAGGATACTTAAGAACTTTAAATGGTCGAGAAGCTGCATGTTCGGGATCATAACACCCTATTGGGTAGAAATTATTTCCTACCCTGGGACTCTGTTATAGATTTAAGATATTTCCATGAATCCTTCATTAATTTCCAAGTATGGTATGAGTTATACAAATATTAGAAATCAATTATTATCATGTGTGGAATTAAAAATTATCTTTACATATTTGAGGTTCTTCATTGATTGAAATATCTGTGTGTATCCATTGTTCTCCATTGATGGTATCCTCTTATATACTAATTAGAGATTATTTGGTCGTTATCTTGATGATGATGGTTTTTAATCCACTCAATGGGGAACTCTGGAGTTATTGGTCTTACAGTTATATGAATGTCACTCTAGAATTTATCATCTTCTAGGGATACAAAAGTTTAATATAGATTTTATGGACATCCAAGTAGGAAAATGTTAATTTGGAGTTTATCGTCATCTAGGTTGACAAAAGTTTACTCTGTAGTTTATGGTCATCTAGGTAGAAAAAGTTTACTCTAGAGTTTATCATCATCTGGGGATAAGACAGTTTTTTAGATGATGGGATCAAACCCATAGATAGGATTCCTACATATCCTTCTAAAAGGAATCATGACCCATGTAGTTAAATGACACCAAATTGGAAACATCAAACCTTTTAAGGTCATGTAATGACAAACTAATCATAAATTTTAATGCCATGTGGTGTGGACATCTAGGAATAAGGTGCCTAATCAATGCTTGGTTTGGGACTTATATCGAAATATCCAATGGAACATGGATGGGATATGAGTTTCCAAGTTAAATTAGACTCTAATAAGAATGTGGCCCATAGATAATGGGGTTGGTTTGGAGTGTTTATTTTTACCCTTTAGGAGGCTTCCTATGTAGCCTATTTATATGAGAATCAAATCCTACATAGTTTGATTAGTATCACTGGGGAGTATGGTCCTCTGAGAGAAATAAGTTCAAGCTTACTCCTGAAGAGGATTCCCTTATTACAGGGTCCATGAGAGATGTATTAAATCACGAAGGTTTAGTAGGGATTAATTTGGTGCTTACTCTTAACTAGAATTCCCGGAATAAGGTAATTAGGTTTGGACTCCATAGGTGGATGTCCGGTGAGCTTGGGCCCTAGGTGAAGGCTTCCTATGTATCCCAGTAATGGTGGGAATCAGAGTTCTCATAGTTCATTCAATTTGGCTGGATTGGGTGGTTTTAGTATTCATAAAAAACCACTAACACCACGTGAGTTATGATTGGTGTGAGAAACAATAGGATGTGAACGATCCAACAAACCACATTGTTTCCTTCCTTTTATGATGGAAGAGGTAGGGGATATAGCAGAAGAGGTCAGAGCTATGGCACTTCCATCTATTCTATTTACATTGGATGGGGGTCCATTGTATGGAAAAGATGAAGGTGATGGGTTTATAGAAGAGTGAGATTGTAACCTTCTACATGAAAAGATAGGGGTTACACTAGGATTGATTCCCTACAATCTGTTCCCTAGATAGAGGAGGATTTAATTCCCTGTTGAAGGGAAAATCAAGTGTGATCTTCACCCTAATTACTGGTAATTTGAGGATCCAGGTTATAGAGATAATAAGGGTCAGGAATGATCCAATACCCAATCCACTGGACCGGTAACACTCCAGTACTATCCTTGGGGTAAGGGTTCATGTGATCATTGATCGCGTAGTCGATCGCATCAAATTAGAGGTTAAGTTGTTACTAGAATTTCTGCAGTATAGCAGGAACCCTAGGTCGTATCTCGACGGAGCCTTAGATCACTAATTTCAAAAGAAGGTTATTATTATGTTAACAAAATTGAAATTAAATTAAGTGGTTGGGGTTCTATTATTTTAAAATAGCAATTGAAACTTTACTACTAAGTGAGAGAAACTGGTTGGAGAAATCATGATCAACCCAGGTAAGTGTCCCATGATGCTCAATCCATCATCGCTCTTAAGGGAATGGGAAGGATCATTGATTCCTTGATTTTATACCCACTGAAACCAGTATTATGTGAGTTTCTACTAGGTTTCCACCAAGTATTTGATCAATCAATGATATTGATTATTGGCGACCGCTCATAATCAATAAAACTTTGTCTATGTAAGAACCGAACTCAATCAAGGCATTACATCAATAACATGATGAGATTTCTAGATTTGGGTCTTTATAAAAATTGATCTCAATAAAAAAACATGCATATTCATGGTTTATAACTTCTGGATATCATCAAACAAGTCAGTCCAAAAGCAAACTCATGAAAGAGAAGAGGTGAGAAAAGAGGCAAACACACTAAAATCACCACAAGATCCGAGTTATGCATGGAAGCACAAGGATTATTGTTCCTTTGATTTGTATTTGATCATACCAGAATAAAAACAAATTCAAAAGGTAAAAATTAAGAACAATATACAACAAACCTGGAAATTAAATTACCTTACGAAGATTACAAATGTGGAGCTCGGGATTACAACAATGGACACCCCCCAAGCTGATCACTAAGAAACTTAGAAGTACATGAGGGAGAAGAGAACTAAAATGGGTGAAAGAAGCTCTCCAATTAGACTCACCATTACCCCTAGTCGTGAAACATGAGAGAATGGGGATGAGAGGTGTTTTTATGGAAATACACACCACACTTTCGACAAAAGAAATCAAGTGCCTAAGAGACTAGGTCACTATTCGGGGCAGACTTTTTACTCCATCTTTATCTGGATGGTTGACTGACCAAAACGCTTGAAAATGACTTGAAATACGCTTGAGAGGTGGGTCTTCAGGTTTGATGTCCATAGGAGGTGGAATCATCCAAATTGAATCTCTGAGGCCCGATTTATGGCCCAAATACAGAAGGGTCTTCTAATCTGGCTCGCCTAGAATTGTGTCACATTGTGCGCCTATTATGGGCCTTTAAATGGGAGAATTGGGATCCATGGTCTTATAGAGAAATGTACCCCACACAATTTTACATTCATACACCAATTTTATCCCAATATAATACATGGAGAATCCATATTATATATTTCTGTCCACATAAATTCTTGGGCCCTTGCGTAGTTTGGCTCATTTTGCTTGATTTCCATCGTGGGACCTCCGAATCACCTCCTCCTACAATGTAAACCCTAAAAAAAGTAAAATTGACCTATTAAATAGTAATAAACATTAATTCATTAAATCAAACAGTAAGTGAAATTTATTATTATATTTGGAATATTCATTACAAAACCATTTTAAAACAGTTGTGTAAGGGTGAAATAAAGTAGTGAATCGTGGTACGATCACACCCCAACACCTAAAAATTTTCACTCCTGGGCAAAGTAATATATCCTAATCAAATATCATTCCAAAATAAAAGGTGGGAAAATATCCAATATTTTTAGGAAATTTAATTCATCATGTCTCGTTTATGAAAACAATTTTCCCTTCATTTTTCTTTTTTCACATTCAAATTTGGTCAACTTCATTTGTTCACCCATGCAACATGTCGCAACCTACCTCACATAGAAAATTTCCCTCTTCACTCAAGTAACATATGAAAATGGAGTTATGCTCTTTTCCTAGAGTTCAAGACATCTTACCATATGCTTGCCAAGATTCTAAGTTCCCTACTGGCAGAAACTAGTGTGCTACTCAAGAGAACTTCCAATAGGTTGTTCTGAGGTTCACGGTTTGGTAGGATTTAGTGTATAAAAAAATATGTGGCAGAAGAGGAGTGTTTAATCTCTTAAGTACAAAACATGTCAAAATTCAGCAGGTGTTCACAATGAATGTACACACTCATCCCCTCACAAAATGAATCACTTCCAACTCACTATCCCCATTGTCTATTTGTGTGGGTCACATCCGATCAGTGAATAATAATGAATAATCTTCCACTTTTCTCCATTTTTTTCTTTTGTTTTGTTTTTTTAATTTACATAACTATTGGTTTTTTTTTGTTTTTTTTTTCAATTTTTGTTGGAGATAAAGAGGGAAACGTATGTAATATAATGAAATAATATGGCATGTGAACCCACTACCCAAGTAAAATGAAGGCACCCTTTCTATCAACCCATAACAATGATCATTCCAAAAAATTCCCATGGAAACACCCTCTCCCCCACACTTGCTGAAATTCAAAAAAGAATGTACACAAGAGATGGGTAGGTAGGGATAAATTAGCTTGTAATGTGGCTACCTAATAGGCATTTCATGGTCTCTAAGACTAAAGAAGGGTAAAATGTCAAGGTGTCAAAATAGAGGTTAATTGTACGAAGGGATTTTCAATGCATGATGGCCTCTATCTTGAATGTATCACACATGAATCTTATGGAATTAAACCAGATGAAGGCAAGTTCTGGTTTCTCTACATGACCTGAGACTCCCAATAAAGTGATTAAAATGAAGAATATACAATAAAGGGCTTAGAATATCTCTCAGGTTAGGGATTTAAATATTGGACAGTGCTAATGAGGCATGGGTTTCAAAAATCCATTAAACACCTTAGAATGATTTGAAAATAAAATTTATAGAAAAATATTTCCGATCAACACTCATTTGTAAAACATTTTTCCCAAAATAATGGAATTTTTTTCACACAATTGACTAAAAATGAAAAAATATTTGGATATTCTTTTAAGAACAATGTTTATCTAAAGACACTAAATAAAGAAAAAGAAATGAAAATGATTTTTTTTTTTTTTTTTGTTTTTCTATTATATATATTTTTGTGTTTTTTTAATCCTAAATATGACATGTCACCCTCCACCACACCTAAAAATTACATTGTCCTTAATGCATGTATTTAAATAAATAGACAAGTAAATAAATGTAGGGAGAAGGGACAGCCTGCTAAGTGATGTCATATGTGGCATCCATCAGTTGGATTTTCTCCACAGGATACTTGGGAAAAACCTCATAGTAGTTTTTGATCCTCTATCCATTGACAGTAAACTCTTGTCCACACTTCTCATGAAAAACCGGTATAGCACCAAAAGGGTAAACATCAGTAACAGTATAAGGACCAAGCCATCTGGAGCGAAGCTTACCTGGGTGGAGCTTTAGCCTGTAATTACATATGATTACCTTCTCACCAATATGAAACTTCCTCTGATGAATCATCCCATCATGGATTGACTTTGTCTTCTCTTTGTAGATTCGAGAGTTCTCATATGCATCACACCGGATGTCTTCCAACTCTTGAATCTGCAAATTTCTATGCTCACATGTATCTGAGAGATTCATATTACATTTCTTAACAACCCAATATGAATGTTGTTCTACCTCCACTGGGAGGTGACAAGCCTTTCCAAACACAATCCTATATGGTGACATTCTGATCGGGGTTTTAAAAGAAGTACGGTACGCCCAAAGTGCATCATCCAAGCGAAAACTCCAATCTTTCCTATTGGGTTGTACCGTTTTCTACAAGATTCACTTAACTTCTCGATTTGAAATTTCTGCATGTCCAATAGTTTAGGGATGATATTAAGTAGAGGCTTTAGGGACAACCCCATACTTACAAAGCAATTTTTTGATGTTATGATCGCAAAAATGTGAACCCTAATCACTAATGATGAATCTTAGTAGACCAAACCTACTGAAAATCTGGGACCCCATAAAATCAACAACAAATAGAGAGTCATCAGTCCTAGTAGCCTTTTCTTCCACCTATTTAGAAACATAGTCAATAGCTAGTAAGACTTACACAAATCAAAATGAATTTGGAAAAGTCCCCATGAAGTTAATGCCCCATGCATCGAAGATTTCACAGAATAACATGGGATGTTGGGGCATTTCATTCCTCTTGAAGATATTCCCTGTGAATTGACATCGAGTACATGATTTACAAAACCTATGGAAATATCTATACAATTTTGTCCAATATAATCCTGAGTCATTGACCTTTCAAGGAGTATATTGAGATCCAAAGTGGCCCCCACAAGCCAATGTGTGGCCAAAGCTCAAAACTAAGGTGAAATCATGGTCAGGGACACACCTATGAACAACCTGGTCACTACAGGTCCTCCACAAATATGGGTCATCCCAAATGTACCACTAAGAATCATGTTTGAGTCTCTGGGATTGTGAAGTGCTAAAATCAGTGGGGACCCTAGATGTGGCTAGAAAATTCACAATGTCTGCATACCAAGGTATAAGGTCCACAAAATCACAAAGGTTCTCATGAGGGAAGAATTCTCCAATGGGGAGAGGTGAGTCAACATGATGGTCCAATGGTGGGGAAATCCTACTAATGTGACCAGCTGCCACATTTTCCACTCCTCTCTTATCTCTAATCTCATGGTCAAACTCTTGGAGGAGGAGCATCCACCGAATGATGTGGGGCTTAGCTTCAGGTTTCTTAAGGTGAAACCGAAGGGCAGCATGATCAGAAAAGGCAATGATTTTTTGACCCAATTAGATAGGATCATAACTTTTCCAAGGCAAACACAATAGAAAGAAATTCTTTTTTAGTGATTGTGTAGTTCTCTTGGGCAGGGTCAAGGGTATGTGAGGCATACGCAATGACATGAGGGGACTTCTCAACCCTTTGTGATAAAACTGCCCCAACTGCAAAGTTAGAGGCATCACACATAAGTTCGAAGGGCAGATCCCACCTTGGTGGTTGGATGATGGGAGGTTATGTGAGACTCATTTTTAGGGAATTGAAATCATCCTAACAATTTTTATCAAAAACAAATTCAGAATCCTTTTTTAATAACCAAGTTAAGGGAAGTGCGATCTTACTAAAGTCTTTAATGAATCGGCGGTAAAAACCATCATGACCTAAGAAAGACCGCACCTCATGAACACATTTTGGATATGGAAGGGATGAAATTAATTCAATTTTAGATTTATCAACTTGAAATCCCTTATTTGAAATGATATGCCCAAGAACTATCCCCCACTCAACCATGAAATGACATTTTTCATAATTTAAAACAAGATATTTTTCAATGCAGAAGTGGAGGACAGAACCTAGGTTTTACAAACAATCATCAAAATAATAGCCATAAACCATGAAATCATCCATAAAGACTTCCATGCAACTCTCAAGGTACTCAGAAAAAATACTCAACATACATCGCTGAAAAGTACCAGGAGTAATACATAGGCCAAAAGGCATTCTTCTATTTGAAAATGTGCCGAATGGATAGGTAAATGTGGTATTTTCTTGATCCTCAAGGGCTATATGGATTTGTACATAATCCGAATAGACATCAAGGAAACAATAATGGGACTTACTAGCCAGTCGTTCAAATATTTGGTTAATGAAAGGTAAAGGAAATTGGTCCTTCCGTGTGGCTTGATTCAGTCGATGGTAGTCAATACAGACTTGCCAACTATTTTGCACACGCATTGGAACCAATTCATTCCTTTCATTTTAAACAACTATTATTCCTATTTTTTAGGAACAATTTGAACTGGGCTAACCCATTTACTATCAGATATAGAATAAATGATCCCAGTAGTAAATAATTTACTGAATTCCAATTTAACCACTTCAAGGAGAGTGGGATTCAACCAGCGTTGAGCCTGACTTACGAGATTTGACTCATCAACCAAAAGTATATGGTGACTACAAATAGATGGGCTAATCCCAGGAATATCAGCCAATGTCCATCCTATTGCCTTTTTACAAACTCTCAAAGGATCAAGCAGTTTTGATTCCTGCTGTTGAGAGAGTTTATTGGCAATAATTACAGGCAATTGGTCAATACCCTCAAGATAGGCATATTTTAAATTTTATGGAAGTGGTTTTAATTACAACACTGGGGTTTTTTGGAATGAGGGAGTGTATTTAGGGGGATTGAGGGCTATGAAGCTATCTATCTACTCATGTTTATTCTCAAAGGAAACAAAATCTATTGAAATGAGATTTGCAGAATCATCGATAGTCATGGGTACCTCAGAATAAACACAGTCATCAATCAAAGAAAAAAAATTTACATTTTTCTGAACCCAAAAAACATTCAAAAGAAGAACCAAAACTCAAATAATCCATGGGTGAATAAGAGGAAAATAAATCAGAGGATGGGTCGAGGATATAATTTTGTGTGTGTTTGTCATTAGAGAGAACTTCCATAGAATAGATAGGAAGAGTGTAGTTCTCTTCAATGGGGTGTTTCATAGCCTCAAGGAAGTTTAAACATACCTTTTCTCCACCAAACTCCATGGACAATGTACCATTGTGAACGTTGATGATCATCTTTTCTGTTTTGAGGAATTTCCTCCCAAGTATGAGAGGGGAATATCATTGGGTTCAAGTATCTTCCATCTTAAGAATGTAAAAGTCTACAGGTAAGATGATATTCTTAACTTTTATGAGGACATCCTTGACCACTCCTGATGGGTGTGTTGTGCTTCAGTTGGCCAGTTGCACGACAATGCCTGTTGGTAGAAGCTCTCTAACCTACAAAGAAGTATACATGGATTGAAGCATTAAATTAATAAAAGCACCTAAATATAGCATAGCATCCGAAAATAAGGTCTCCCCTATGGTACAAGGTATCATGAATGTGCCTGAATCCTTGCATTTGGTTGGCATTTGTGGTTGAATCAAGGTCGAGACATTCCTTCCTTGGTTGAATCTCTCATTCCACTTCAGCCTCCTTCTATGGGTGAAAATATCTTTAAGAAATTTGGCATATTGAGGGATTTGTTTAACTACATCCAATAAAGGAATGTTAACTTGATCCTTTTTAAATGTATCCATTATTTCTTTGTCAATCTCAATATCAAAATTATTCTTAGATTTAGAGAGTCTTTGAGGGAAAGGAAGAGGAATGGATTGTTCATTTGAATCATCAATGAAAATTCAATTACCATTTTTGTCTTGTTTCTCTTTTCATGAAATTTTTGAGGGTTGGGAAAGAGAGTTTTCATTGGGGCGGGGGGAATACCTGCTGTGCAGAATCAGTAGAATGAGAAACATCTTTACCACTACGAAGTGTAACTGCACATAAATTACATTTTTCCTTCGGATTGGAAATGGGTTGGGATAGTAGTTGTCTAGAACCTTGCATCTTAAGCTCACTGATGGTTTTTTCCAATTACCCCACTTGAGTTCACAGGTCTTGAATAGATGATTATGTGGTTTGTTGGAACTGAAGGTTTTGGGTTGCCATTTTCTTCACCATATCCTTAAGGCTTGGTTTAGACTTGGGAGGAGGAGGATTATTTTGAGATGTTGAAGGCTAAGAAGGTTTCATACCTTGGACTTGTTGATACCAGTTCTGCTTGAGGTAGCTTGAGTTTCCTTGTTGTCGGTATTGTGTTTGTGCTTGACACCCGGGTTTTGGATTTGGCCCGAATGGTTCTTGCTTGAATAGTGGTTCTTTTTGGAATGGACTCCCAGGGAACACTACAACACAAGACTCAAATGAATCCTGAAGTTGTGGGAACTGATCAGAAACATGAGTATTATCAGAAAAAATACCACAATGTAATGGAATGAGAGGAGAGTGTGAGTTACCTTGTGCTTGAGATAATTGCCTTATAATGGTATTAATCTCAACAATTTTATTATATACCTTTTGTTCTAGGTATGAATGACTTACCTTATGAACTCTTCAGGTTGGTGAAATAGCGGGTGTACCAAATTGTTGTGCATTTTGATCCATATTGGCTATTAAGTCATGAGCAGCAGAAGGAGTTTTGTCAACTAGAGCACAACCAGCTGTAGCATCAATCATTCCACGATCCATGGGGATAAGTCCCTCATAGAAGTATTGAATTAAAATTTGTTCACTAATCTGGTGGTGGGGGAAACTTGAACAATGTCTTTTGAATCTCTCCCAGTATTCATAAAGGGTCTCTCCTTGTAACTGCCTAATGCTACAAATTTCTTTCCTAATTGATGCAGTTAGGGAGGCAGGGAAAAAGTTCTCTAGAAAGAGTCTTTTAAGGTCATTCTAGCCCACAATTGTGGTAAGAAGATAGTATAGACAGTCTTTGGCTATACCATCAAGGGAGAAAGGGAAGGACCTAAACATAATGAGGTCCTCAGACACATTTTGGGGTTTCATGGTGGAGCACACTATGTGAAACTCCTTTAGATTTTTGTGAGGGTCCTCACCAGGAAGACCATGGAATTTTGGAAGGAGGTGGATGAGGCATGATCTTAGCTCAAAATTGACCACTTCCTCAGGATATTGGATGTATGCAGGTTGGTAGTCCACATCCGGGGTGGTTAGTTCTTTTAATGATTTGTTATTTGCATCCATGATCTCTGGGGTTTGATTTTGTTCAATTTTTGATTGGTTTAAGACCACTTGAGGTTCCAAATTGGGTTCCTCATTGTTACTTGATTTTCCTACTCTAGATGACCTGATTTGTGAGTGGAGTGACTTTTCAATTTCAGGGTCAAATTTGAGTAGTGTTTCTTTTCTAGATCTTGTCATGCAACAACAAAGTCCAATTTGATTGGTTATTTGTTTGCTTTTTTTAAATTTTATTTTGTTTTATGGAAGGTGAATAAAATTAAAAAAACTTAAGAAATTAATGGATTATATAAAATAAAATGTTATACTACATAATTATAGAGATAGAGAAAAGAAGAAGAATAAGAGAGAGAGAGAGAGAGGGAAAGAACACACAAAAACAAAAACAAACAAAAACAAAAACATAAATTATCAAATGGGGGGGATATTGAATAGATTACTGATTAATAAGTAAAATATATAAATAAAATTATATAAATGATCTTGGATCCCTGGAAATGGAGCCAAAATTTGATCGTGTTATCGAGCGCGTCAAATTAGAGGTTAAGTTTTTACTAGAATTTCTGCAGTGTAGCAGGAACCCTAGGTCGTCTCTCGAAGGAGCCTTAGATAACTAATTTCAAAAGAAGGTTATGATTATGTTAAAAAAAATGAAATTAAATTATGTGTTTGGGGGTTCTATGATTTTAAAATATCAATTGAAACTATACTACAAAGTGAGAGAAACTGGTTGGAGAAATCGTGATCAACCCAGGTAAGTGTCCCTTGATGCTCAATCTATCATCGCTCTCAATAGAATGGTAAGGATCATTTATTACTTGATTTTATACCAATTGAAACCAGTAGTATGTGAGTTATTACTAGGTTACCACCTAGGATTTGATCGATCAATGATATTGATTATCGGCGACCGCTCATAATCAATAAAATTATGTCGATGTAAGAACCGAACTCAATCAAGGTATCACATCAACAACATGATGAGATGTCCAGATTTGGGACTTTATCAAAGTTCATATCAATAAAAAACTTGCATATTCATGGTTTATAACTTCTGGATATCATGAAACAAGTCAGTCCGAATGAAAACTCATGAAAGAGAAGAGGTGAGAAAAGAGGCAAACACACTCAAATCATCACAAGATCTGGGTTATGCATAGAAGCACAAGGATTCTTGTTCCTTTGATTTGTATTTCATCACAACAGAATTAACAAAAATTCAGAAGGTAATAATTAATAACAATAGACAACAAACCTAGAAATTAAATTACCTTACGAAGATTACAAATGTGGAGTTCAGGATTACAATAATGGACACCACCCAAGTTGATCACTAAGAAACGTAGAAGTGCATGAGGGAGAAGAGAACTAAAATGGGTGAAATAAGAACTCCAATTCGACTCACCTTCACCCCTGGTCTTGAAACATGAGATAATTGTGGTGAGAGGTGTTTTTATGGACATACACATCACACTTTCCACAAAAGAAGTCAACTGCCTAAGAGACTAGGTCACTATTCAGGGCAGATTTTTTACTCCATCTTTATCAGGATGGTTGACTGAACACAGCTCGTGAAAATGACATTAAATTCCTTGGATATGTGGGCCTTCAAGTTATCAGTCCATGGGATGTGGAATCAGCCCAATTGGATCTCTGAGGCCTGAGGTCTGGCCTAAATATAGAAGGGTCGTCTAATCTGGCTCGCCTAGAATTTTGTCACGTTATGGTCCTATTATGGGCCTATAAATGGGAGAATTAGGCTTCATGGTCTTCTAGATAAATGTAGCCCACACAATTTTACATTCCTAAACCAATTTTTAGCCCAATTTAAACCACGTAGTTTCAACAGTATATATTTCTGTCCACATAAATGTTTGGACCCTTGCGTCGTTTAGCCAATTTTGCTTGATTTCCATCGTGGGCCCTCCAAATCACCTTCTCCTACAATATAAACACTTAAACAAGTAAAATTTCCCTTTTAGATAGTAATAAACAATAATTCAATAAATCAAACAGTAAGTGTAATTTATTATTATATTTTTAATATTCATTACAAAACCAGTTTAAAACAGTGGTGTAAGGGTGAAATAAAGCAGTGAATCATGGTGTGATCAATCATATATATACGAACCTACATACATTCTAGGGATCTGGAACCACTGGTAGGAAAAGTTCGGGAAACCCTTGACCATAGAAATACAAACCTACATGGGAGACATGATTATATGTATTTCCATAAGGTTTTGTAAATCAAGAGTTCTTGGGGAAGGTTTCGATTTGGTCCCTTTAGAACAAGGAAACCAAGGAATTAGAATCCCTTTAATGAGTGTTTAAAAGAGGAATAAAAGTGTGGATCATGTAGGTCATGAGTGTAGGTGGTTCATGAAGGTATGTTTCACAGGTCTTAGGAGGAACTGAAATATGATTAACATAGAGAGAATAAGTCTGTGAAATCTTCATATTCCTTGTGAAATAGTTTATTGGGTTAAAACACATGGTGAGATTTTAACCTATTCACCCTAGGTCTCAACTTGTGCCTTTGTAAGAGTCTCATGTAGGACCTTCCTTAGGGAGGGGTCCTCACGTAGGTGTATTCTTATGGGTATGCAGTGAGATTTTTTTATCTTAAACTGTGAAAGGACTTTGAACAAGATTATCCATTTTAATTCTATCTTCACTCTTGTTTTATAGAGTTGCCTAATAAAATTTGGGGGTCCTGGGTGAAGGTTTTTTACAATTAGAGCCTTATCAGTTCTTCCAATTTTTTTTGTTGAAATAGGGATCCAAAGGGTCCTATTTATAGTCAAGGAGGGGACTTCGTCAAAGGGAGAATGTTGGTGTAGGTCTTGGGTATAGGTCGACATCACAGCTCTTCTGTGTAGGGGTTTAAAAATTATACATCCACATAGGTCCTCAACCTAGGTCCTCAGTTGAGGATGTTACACCTTTGGCATGCACTTTCAAGACTCATGTTGGTCTTCTTTCATGCAGGTGTGCTTTGTAGGTCTGTTTGGATAAATTTCTTTAATCCTTCTAAAATTTCCATGACATTGTAAGATATCCAAAGTTTTTTTCATAATATTTTTTCCTTCACATATTAAAATGGAGTGTCAACAACAAATAAATGGAGACAAGAATCTTTTTATAGGAAACAAATATAAAAAATAGGGTTTTGTTTTTAGTTTCTTGAAATAATATTATTTTAAAATTCATTGGATCTAAGAATGCATAAATTGAAGAAAAATACTTTTAGAACATGGATTTATTAGTGATTGGTGTCTTTAGACACAATTTACTATATATTTTTCAATTATGTTACTTGAGGCATGTTGTAAAGTTAAATAAAAAGGTTTCCATCATCAAATTAATATTCTATTTGACTTTTACACAAGGTAAGTGAATAAAAGGTAATCTATAACTCATTTTTAGGGAATTTATGGTGATTACTATCCATGTATGATAAGAATAATATGTTTAAAAAAAGATTTTTTCATGTAATCCAAAAGGCTATAAAAGGCGTGAAGAAGAATGAATTATCTCATTATGTCCCTAAGATTTTATTTGATCTTACTCACACATGTAATAATTTTCCAAGAGGGAAAATAATTCAAATGAGGTATAATATGAAGGGAAAAAAATAAAACATATTTCTTGTCTTGGTGTACATAGATATATGTGGAACAATATCACTAAATTGCATAGATTAAAAAGGTATTATGTGCTATTTATTTATGTATGCAGCAGGGTGGTAGGGATGATGGTAATTTTTCATAAACCTAAACTTTTGATGTATATTACACATTAATATATATTCATAAAGAAGATTAATATTTTTAAAATTCAGAATTTCTTGACAGATAATAGTATGAAATTCACTAATAATCACAGGAAATAATATCTTGGAAAGAATAGGATAAGGTACCATGTTTTAGTGGCATGGAATCTTCCAAAAAATATCTTATTAAGAAGATGAATTGAACTACTAATAACCTAGCTCGGATTGTAGCGCCATCAACCCGTGTTGTCGAATCCTATTCCATAATCACATACCGTACAAATTTTCTTCGATGAAAATAATATATTTCTAAAAATAAATATCCAATAAATTAAATAAAAGAAAGTAAATATTTCAATACATCATTACTCAGACCTTTAGATTTTGATCTTTAGAGAGTTTAAACACATAATTAATCGAAACAATAATCAAATGTACACCCCCACAATACTATGAACTGGGTAAACCAAAATATGTCTTCAAAATATCCTAAAAATAATTCAAAAAAACGATCCTATTAGACATGTGATGGTTAATAATATTCCTCATATCCTTGCGGAAAATAAGCATAAAAATGTGTTATGTGAAATTGAAAGTAATGGAAAAGATACAACTGAGTAAATCATGAAATGTGCATGGAATAAATATTATAGTTTGAATGAGTAATCTTCATAATGTCACAATAAAATAAAAATGAGAGCACAAAATATCCATGGATAATAATGAAAATAAATAAATCACATGAATAACAATAACTGGTTCCTATGTGATGAAATTTATTATTTCGAAAAGCTAATTGTATACTATAAGAAAATATGTCATGATTATTGACATCGTAATCTTAAAATAAAGGTAATAACTTTTTCTGGGTAGGCATAAACCAAAATACCAAAACAAATTTGTCTCATGAAAACTATTGATGCATCAAGGAGCTATATAATTTTTGGCCCCACATATCACCTATTTAATCTAATGTGTTCATCTTATGATATAATGAGTAAAAATACACATTAATCTATGCTAATAATTATCTATATTGGAAGAACAATGTACATAACACAAATACTTTCCCCCATGTTAATAAAAGGAATAAGATGATTATAACCCTTTTAGAGAAAGAAGGTAGATTGTCAAAAAATAAATAACCAATATGAAAATAATTATCTACATTGGAATAACAACATATGAGAAACCAACATTTTTACCTTTTAAATAAAATATAATTCTTTCTTAGAGAACATCATCTAATCTTGGTTTTGAAAAATGTGATGTTCACACTGTGCAGACGAATGGGTTTGTTGTTAAGGTAATACATGAATAAATTTATTATAATTCATCTATATTATTAATTTGTATGGTTTCAAAATAATATAACCCCATTGTAACTAACAATAAAAATAAGGATGATAACATAGATGAAAAACATCATTGCAAAAGAATACTTATACAATACCACCCAAAAAGGGACTAAAAATTGGATTGTTTGGTACAATGAGTCCATTAACACAGAACATAAATATAAATTGGAGTATAAATAATTAATAATAAAACCTATTATGATAAAAACTATTGTTAATAAAAGGGTAGGTAAAAGTGAAAACCTATAAAATCATATGGAAACTATTTTTATCATTTTTATAAAAGATGATGTTATAGGTCACTTCAATTTATATTTTTCAAAAAGTGAACTGAAAACTCATTAGAACCCATTACTTTTAAAAAATATTCTATTTTAGGGTCTTTAAAGTCCTAAGGTTTATCTTGTAGAAATGTGTACAAGGAGGAAAATCATATGAATTTGAATTTAAAAACCCTTTTAAATATCATGAAAACTAAATTTGTTCCAAAATAACATTGAAAAAAGAGTAAAAACACATTAATTTATATCATAATATCTTTTTACCCAAAAAATTATAAAAATTAATATAAAATAAAATAATATGGTGTAATAAGAAAGTCATGTAAAAGAAATGTTCAAGATGAGACATTATAACTCAGGGAAAAGAGATTTAAGTTATTAAGATCCCTTAAGGGAAACATACTCCATGAAGCGTGAAATATTTGGAAATGGTTTTGTGTGGTAAAATTGTGAACAATTATATAATACCACATTATACAATAAAATATTCAAATATACCAATCTTATATGAAATAAGTTCAAGATAATGATCACAACCTAATGAACAAAAAATGAGTTACCAAAACCTCTAAAGACATGGCTAACACTTATGTCAAAACAAATTTGAAGAAAATAACATTGTTTATCTTATCATATACCATTAATAACAAGTAAATAAATTATATGAAATCCATCTAATATTGAATCAATAAAACAACAAACAAATGTAACACAATGCAGTAAATTTAACATGTCCCAAAGAGACCAAGAAGACCATTACATCATGAGTAAGATTTTAATAAAAACCCCATCAAAGATAGGTCTGGTAATTAAATTTAAAATACCATGATTAATATAATTCATGATATGATATCATAAATATTCAGTATATAGATATCGTAAAATAAATTAGGTGTATAATACCAGAAAGTTCTCAAAGAGAGAAACTTAAGACGGAAACCCTAACCTTCTCCCAGATTCATTCGGTGAAAATTATTAACTTCATAAATAATAAAATTATGTTTATAATATAAATTCTTATAAAAATTATTCTAAAATATAAAATTTAATATCGACCATTTATTATCATATTCTATTTATAAAATATATTGTTTATGCTTATGTTTGTGTGAAAAAAAATTTAGTGTTGTTTTATTTTGGTGATTTTAATCATCAAATAAGATATTTTAATAATAAGTTAAATATTTATTATATCCATTAAATAACAAAATAAAAATAATTGAATTGTTTTTAAATTAAAATAATATTATTATTTAAGTTCCCATATTAAATAATTGTAGACTTTTATAACATTATTCTATTAAGTAGTCAAACTGACCCGAACATTAACATGCTATATCTCCATGGGTGAAAATGAGTAAGGAATTGTATAATAATATTATAATAGAGTGATAATGATATAATTTACATTTTTTATTTTTTTAATATAATTTTATGTGTTTTAGGTAAATAAATAAAATTAAAATGAAAAATGAAATAATGTTACCTCGTGGAGACAGTAGTCCACACAAAGCATGATTAATATTCTTTTGTCTCTATATGTGAATTTAAATGAGAAAATTAAGGTGAATAAATTAATATAAAAACCATTAAGTATAATAATTATATTTAAGTTATAATATTAACATGTTTAGAATAGATTTGGAATAGAAATATTAAGAAGAAATGGAAAGGAGTAAGTAATACATACTTTGGAATCTTGAAATTTCACTTGAAATTATACCTAGAAATTAAGGGATTAATCTATATAATTGAGACCAGGGTATTTTGAACATGAGATGGGATTATAGTAGGATAACAAATTTATAGTTTTTGGATGTAAATTGTATTAATCAGTGTGGAATGAAGGGGGGAAGTGTCCCTTTTTACAAGTGAAGAAAATGGAAAATCTGAGAGCGCCCATTAATTTTCAATAATCTCATTACAATATTCTATGTTCACTAAATCAAAAATTGAGAAAAAATGGATTTTTGTGTGATATTTTTTTGATAATTCCCCAACCATGTATTCATACACAAGTTCTAAACATGTTTTAATTCATTTATTCTTAGGATTTTACTTTTACGTTTTTTGTCTTTACCTCTGTAACTTGTTTTAAACAAAGTAATTTATGTTTTACTCAAAATAAAAATGAACCCTCATAATGTTTTTTTATGAACCTAAATATAATCGCCATTTAATTTTATTTTATTTTTATATATTATAAAATTGTCTTTCAAATCAAAACATTTTTTAATAAAGGTAAAACATTTTTTTATAGAAATCTTGTTTTAACAATTATGCGTTCTTAATTTTATTTATAATTATTTAACATTTAAATTTGTATTAATATAACTATATATGTTTATAAAAATGTTATTATATACATTTTTTAAAATATATTATTTTAATTAATTATTTAAACATTACTTAATAAAAATAAAACAATTCTTTGTAAATAATAGTTTCTACATTATAATGGTCATTAACATTAATCTTAGTAATCATAATTTTATTCCTAGAATAGAAATTGAACTTGTCAAATAATATTATAATTCTTATCTAAAATATTAAACCCATTTTAAAATATTATATGTCTATAAGTGATGAAAATAGTTTTTTAAAATAAGAGAATATAACTGTTTTTAGAAAAAAAATATTACTTATGTTTATAGAATGATATACATGGGTTTTATAAAAAAGTTAATTTTAAATGATTAATTTTAATTATATTTATAGTAAATTAGTATTTTTCCAGAATATTTAATTTATTCTTGTATTTTTATAATTTCATAAAAGTGACAGTTTTAAATAAAATTGGTGTTTAAACTATTCAACTAAAACCAATTATTTTAAAAAAATACAAAAATTATTATTTAGATAATATTCTATTTTAAATAAAAAATGGATTTAGTATTTTAAAATTTAAATCATATAATTTAGTTGTCCAGTTTCTTAATAAAATCATAAAATATAATGAACAATTGTTTTTCATGGTAAATGACATTTTCAAATATTAATTATTATTATTATTATTATTATTATTTAATATCATTGACCAAATAAATTCAAGTTAGCCAATTATAAATATAAAACATAATTTCTAATAATTAATCACACATTCCATGAATGAGAAATGCATATAACATAAAAAATACATTTCATGAAAAATATTTTCCTAAACATTAAATAATCTTATAAGATATTTTAGGTTGACTAATTGAACTTAATTAATATTAAAATTGAAATTTATTTTCTTAATATATATATTTATATCATAAATAAGTTACTCATACCCATTCTCACTAATGCAATAGATAGGTTTTAATAGTGACACTTAAATATTTATATTTTATGAAAATATATCGTTGTTTTGTTTATGTTTGGTTTTGTAAGTGGAAAAAGTTGTTGAACACATTTTGATATTTTAAAAGAAGAAATATATTTAAATATTAGGGTTTTTCATATACAATTCTCAATGAGAAGGATATACCAAAGACATATTTGAAGGTTTTAGTACTCACATAAATTTATTTGTCCAATAAGGCTTTATTATATTCAAATAAGGAGGGGAACCCCTAAAATATGTCGTATATGAAGAATCCAACTCTAATGTAATTTTGGATTTTTGAAACTAAATTATTTCTATGAAATAATTAAAAAACATAAAATTGAATATCATGGGTATTAATGTAATTTTTTTGGCATTTAATTAAAAAAGGAAGATAAACTAATACAATAAAAATGGCATAGGAAAATTCTTGAAATTTAAAATTCAAGACTTATGGAAAACTAGGAAAATACACAAACCTGTTACCATATTTTACACGAAAACAATGATTACAACATAAATTAATGTGATGATGATGTGAGCATCCTTAGGGGAGAACATAGTAAGTATAAAAATCAAAACATGATACTTATTATGAGGAAATCATAGCCGGATTAACAGTTGTAAAAAAGGAAATATGTAGGTCTAAACTTAGTGGAGGAAATATCATTGTTTATTATAAATCTACAGAGAAAAAAAGGATTAGGAAGTATCTATTACAAACTTATCTATTATGATAAGTAGATACTATGTTCCTGAAGAAGCTTTATAAGATGTCCAAAGGATCTATGAAATTCAGGATGAGATTTTCCATATTGAAATATAGAAATATTGAGTAATTATAATAAGGTTGTAAGAATATATTTCACCAAAAATAGGTGGATTAATCTCTGAAAATATGGAAAAGTAACATAGAACAAGACATGGTTGGTTTGAAAGGGGTATTCCCAAATTTATATAATTGATGTTGGTGAGACATTAATACCGAAATAAATTGTGAGAAACTATTTGAATATTAAAGTAAATGTTGATGTGAAGAGGATTCAAGGTGAATCAAATGGACATTAAATCATCATTCCTCAAATGAATTTTAAAGGAGGGAATTTATGTTGATAAATAAAATGTATTTTATGTAGATAAATATGAGAACAATTTTTTTTATTTATGTAGGATTTGTATTAGATGAAGAAATTGTTAATAGATTTCTATTCTATCCTTTATCAATACTTGAGAAAGCTTGAATTCCAATTAGGTGTAATTTATCACATTATCTACATCAATAATATATCGATAAAAGTGGGTTCTCATCTGTTTTGATGATAAAATTTTATGAGTATCAGAAGAATCACAATGTAATCGGTTCGAAAAATATATGTGCTGAAATATTTAAATTTTTATGGTTAGGAAATTAAAATTTTCTATGGGATCTAGGTAACTCCAAGATGGAATTAAAAATCTATTTAAAAAATAAATAAACTATAAATTAGTACTCAATAATTTTTTTAATTGATTATTTTAGGATGATGAAAGAATGGGTGTCCAGTCAAATGATGTTTTCCACAGATAATGGTGATAATGTCTATATAACATAGTATAAGAAACTAATTAAATGCCTCTCGTACTTAAAAAAATCATTCCCTCCCATTTTTTCTAAATTTTAAAACACAATGTAATATTTACCAGGGAAATCCACTTTTTATGAGTAATAATCAATACTGTATGATAGTTTATTTTTTCAAGTATATAAATTATTAAATAATTTCTCTATGATGTGATTGATAAAATAATAAAAGTTTTACACATGATAAAATGGAGAATTTTTCTATTATTTGAGTGGTTGGGATTTTTCTTCCTTGATTCAAAATGGTATAGAAAGAGTATACTGGTGGGAAAGGGGGAGATTATTTTAATTCTTATTCAGGGGAATAAATATCTTAAGTGAAGTATTATAATGAGTAAATAATGAAGAATTATGTCTTTAAAGAACACTTTATACTATTGTTTCTCCGGATGATCTCAAATCATGTTGGATTAGATTTGATGATTAATAAATAATTGATGCACTATTAGAAGGAAATTAGTTAATACTATAGAGAAGTTCAATTTTAATGTTTCGAGATAGAAGTATAGTGAATTTCTTTTATACGAGTTGTTATGAAACCCAAAGTGGGTTATTATTTTAAAAATCCCCTTAAAACATTTTGGGTTGTGTTTTTCTGAAAACGTGGTTGATGTTACTTCCAAGGGGATTTTCAAGGTCATGAGATATGATGATGTACTTTTGGATGAATCATGATGTTATATCTTTAGGTTAGAATTCACACAATAAAAAAATTATGTCATGCCATTAAAAAGTTAATAGGAAAATGGTAAAGGCATGGGTTCCTTGTATATATAAGTGTCATCAAAAATAATATGTGAGGTTTTGTTAATTTATATTGGAATAAAAATAAAATTCTTACTTTGAAACACCTAGTAACATTGTGATCCATCTATATCAGAGGCAGATTCTATAAAGGTTGTAATTATAGGGAGTAGGTCACCCCATGTCGAGACCACGTGATAGTTTAACATTGGGGTTTTTGGATCAAAATTAGTGGGTGATAACGTGGGGACCTCATCTGTAAATAAGGGGGCCTATATATGTAGATATAATTAATTAATTCATTATGAAAAGTTAGTTGTTAGATAGTTTAGGATGAGGTGTAATAATATAACATTTTCTCAAAAGGGAAGGTGATCTGTCATGCCATATAAAATGTGGACATTCAGTGAAATGAGTAAGCATGATATCACATGGTATTCTATTATAGAGGTGGTCACACCATGGTGTTGATGGAAAAACCACAGAGACTGGATATATAAGCGATAAAATTCATATTCTATAGATGATTGTGACATGATAATGAGTGTCATGTCATGGTGTTCTAATCAATAGATAATTATAGATTTTGTCCATGATTTGACATACTAATATCATCCATGAAATTTAAACATTAATATATACATACAATAATAAATAATTACACTCCCTATAAATTCCTATAAAAGAATATATTCAATGGTTTTTAGTATAAGTTGAATGTCCTGCTTTGATTTTCATGAACCACCTTGAGTCAACCCTGAATTGGTCACTAGAGTCATTCTGCGAAAAGGACTAATATGTGTTTTCGATCCTACAAGGATGGAAACTAGTGTCATGAATCAAGGTGAATTAAATGAAAAGGTTTGTCCCATAAAAAATTATTAAATAAATAAATAGAATTAAAAATTTTGAAACATAAATGAAAAAAATGGAACATACGTCCATATAACATCACAGGTCTCCTCTTACTAAATAACCACATTATCTCCAACATAAATACAGAATTTGGAGAACCATAATCCAAAAATGACAAATAATGTTGGTGTGAGAACCAACATTATATGTGGGGATGCCAAGGATATAAAATTATCTATCTATTTCCATTAAAGTGATGTCCAACCAGGCTAGTTTAAAAAAATAACATATAAAAATAAGGGTTTTCATTATTTTGGACAAAAAGTAAAAGCCTTCTATTTTTAAGAAAACTCAATTTCCATTACATTTCCAAAATAGTTTTAAATGTATCAAAGGTAATTTCTATAAATTCATTTAAAATAAGAAAAAAATAGAATATGAATCTTATTAAAAAATTCCAAGAAAGGGTGTCACATAATAAAAATACTATAAAATAGAGGAAAATTGTGTATCTGTGAACCAGTGTCATGGGATCTAGGTTGTTGGCTGAAACAACATAGGAAAAAACAATAATACATATCACAAAATAAATATCTACCAATGATGGATATCATTACACACTTCCATAACACTCATTGGCACTCTCACTAGATCAACTGAGGGGAAACTCTCCAAAGAAATCATGTTTTATAATCAGGGCTGCTAACCAATACGTAATTTCAATTGGTGCAGCATGTGTACCTATGTAGCCTCCCAAACTACACATTAATTACCATTAAAATTAAAATGGAGGATATTTTTATTCAACTAACATACACATAAAAACATACATTTCACATAAAATAAAGTTATTCATTTACTCACCTTTGGACTCCCAACTTAATCACAATCCCTTTCAAATTCATATAAACCAATTTAAATCCCATCACAGGGAACAAATTTCATATCACAAATATGTCACATGTCTATTTCAATGGGGCATTACTTAATAGGGGTTTTCAAATATCATAAAATAATTGAATCTGAATATCAGGCACATATCACATTAAGAAAAAAACATTTTTAAATTTATATCTTCCAGGTTAGAAATTATTTAGAAAATTAATTAATAATTTAAGATGATGAACATTTACAAATAAGGTTGAAAACAAGTTTAAACAAGAAACCCCAATGTTAGAATATTAGGTGAGTTAAGTTAAAAAAATTAAAAAGTATTCTAAAAGGCCACAATAAACATTAATAGCATTAACATACTACATAAAAATAAAAACATACTATTAAAATAGTCAATAAATTAAGGAATTAAAACTATATTCCAAGACATAGGGAACCTACACTATTACATGTTGACTTTGGTGATGGACACTTCACACTTACATGAATATATAACTCCAAATATATAAATATTTACCCTTTAACCAAATGTAAATATTCTCATCACTATGATTTAATATATACAAGAAGGATATATATATATATCTTTGTTTGTGTGTGTGTACTTACAAATGTATAGCCATGAAAGTCTCCTTCAACAATGGTGATTTTAAACCACCCCAAGAAAGTCTGAAATTCACTAGAAAATTATAAGGAATTCAAAATTTTCAAAAGCCCAAATTAAAATCATTCCAAAATATTAAAAAAGGAAAAATACCTAGAACCAAAGGAGAATCGACGTCCTTCAGCAACCACTACTAGAATTGGAATTAATCAAACTTCATGAACCCTATAAACCAAGAAACAACAAAAAAAACACCCCAATTTAGGTTAGGCTTCACTCTAGTCATGCATACTGCCTAGAAGAGGGAGAAAAGAAAACAAATAGAGGGATGAGGAAGAAGAGGAGGAGGAGAGAGACTCACTAGATATCACAACTCCAAAAATCAAGTGTAAAATATCCCACCATAGGGAGAGGAGGAGTCATGTGGGCAGGATCCCTCTAGGGCATGGGTGTCACATGACCTAAGGAATAAGGTGGGGGTCTTTGGCTCATCTGGTAGGGAGAAGGATTCGAATATTATTATTATTATTATTATTATTATTATTATTATTATAAAAATAATAAGATTAATAATAGTAGTAGTAGTTATTTAATTAATAGAAATAATATTAATAATAATAAGAAGAACATTTATTTTCTTTTCTCTCTTTCTATTAATCATGGGAAGACTATATAGTTTGGCCACACGGTCTACCAGAACTTGTTCCAACAATGTGGTTTCCTCTATCCCATGGTGGAGGGACAACAACGGATCCTAAGGAGGGGTGGACACTTGTACGCCTATCTATGAACCCTAGAATGTTCTATTGTATAGGCTACATGGTTTTCACTAGGTTGGTGCACAGTTTTTCCTAACTATTCACCAATCATATTCCAATCGTTCGCCTTATTATGTCTTCCAAAAAACCATCATTTTTCTATAAAATAACCTATAAATCCATAAAATAACCATAAAATACAAAAAAAGGTGAAATAGACGTATCGGGACAAGGTGTGATAATTCTCTCCACCATTGACACTTTCTACCCCAAGAAAGTCCCGAAATATCTTGCAAACCAAAACATGAGGCAAGTAAAAACTCCCCAAAATGAGGCCTAAATCACCAAAAGCCCAAGAACCAAGAAAATTATTCTTTTACCCATAACTTGAACAAATATCAAGGGAGTCACAAGTCCAATAACACTCTCTAATGATGGAAACAATTGACCCCTAACATAGAAATCACCAAGGAAACCCCTCAAGGCTAGGTAGGGTAGAATTAAAGGGTCACATGGGCAACTAGAGTTAATAATTAGCATGAAGAAAAGAAAAATTATTAGAGATAAAGACTTACCATGAGATCACTGGGGGTGATCTGCCCGCCATTTTAAAATCCTTATTTTTACTTTGGCTCCCCAAATAATAAAAAATCACAAATTCGAATTAAAACCAATGCTATAAGATTAAAAACACAAAATAAGAAATTATTCTATTCTACCACCAAAAGATTCATAATTTTCCAACATAAATATTCATTAAGAATAGAGAATTCTAAAATATATAAAACATCTTCCCCTATTCATAATAAAATACCACACTACACCACTCAATATTCCAAAATAAGAAAACATTTTCTGAAAAAGAAACTATAAATAGAGTCTGAGGAAGAACCATGATTCTCCAAAGGGATTGGTGTCCTCCAAAGGAGTGGTTATGGATCCACATCACATCCTAGAGACACACCAAAAAATTATTTCAAATGGCCCAAGACTCCATAGGTACAATATTTATTTGGTGCTTTTGGACAAGAAGGATTCTTGTGCCCCATATTTCAAAAATGATGGAATACCCATATTTAACTCCCATATTTTTTTGGATGGAAAAAACGTGATAGTTGCATTATATCACTTCTTAATAGTCTAAAACTATCTCCATTCCATTTACCTTTATTGGATCTACCTCCACTACTCATAGTGATGGGTATGACATCAACCATATTGGCTCTCTAGAAAAACCATCCTCGGTAAAAATATCCTTCCTCACTACATCTTCATAAATATAGAGAAATGAAGATACTATTTCAAGTAGTTCTGGTCAGAGACCCTTTTCAAAGAATCGAGCCTTCAATGTCTCATCCTCATAATGTTCTGGGAGACACAACACCAACATGTAAAAAGTATTAACAAGCACAAACACTATCCAATATCCCTACCTTAGATGGAAAAACACCATCTCTTATAGTACCTTTACAGCTTTGGAGAAATATGGCCAGATAAATAAGTAATTGAAGATTCTTCATGAGTACACCATTTGTGGTTCAGACTAGTAAACAAACTTACACCACTTCCAACCTGGTCTTTCCTATATAATGGTAATGAAATTTAGCTTTAGAGGATCAATGAGCTTAAGATGAATAGAAATATTCACAATTCATCACAACCTTCTATATCTATATATAATATAGAAATCGTGTTCTTGCTAACCGTTAGTACATAACAGAAATATTCTAATGAGAAAATAATTATTGTAGGAAATGAAAGGTCGTAGTCACAAATGGATAGGGCAGCCATCCTCACGCAATTAATAGCTCATAGATCCACCTCTCCTCTAGAGATATTCTGAAATCTATTTTGTTCAAGAATTTAAATATTGATTTGATCACCAAAAACTAGATCTAATAAAAAATTGTTTGATATTGAAAGATTAAACTCGATAATGAATGCACCTTTAGATTCCCATTTCTTTTGGGTGCAGTTCCTCTTATAGTGGCCTTGATTTCTACATGAAAAACATACTACCTCTTTTTCCTTTTCCATCCCCTCAATCATCCTATTCTTTGAGGAATTGTTCTCAAGATATTTCCTTTTTCGTCCCATTAGTACTGATCATATTGTAATTAAAAATAAAACTACATAAATTTTTTTGTGGTGAAAAAAGCATGAGATCTATACAAAACTCATCCATTAATTTAATCCCTATGATGTCTAAGCATTCAATATAGATAATAATATTGACAACATGAGGCCCAAATGATGTTGACTCTCCAATATTAGTTATAAAAAAATAATTGTAGATCTTGTACCAAACTTATCCCATATTCTATTAATACAAATCTCAAATGTGAGATATCATCTTATATGCATCCATGTACTCATGTTGCATCAAAATCTCATTGGTTGTGTATGATAGCATGAAATATTGATCATCTATGGAATCATTTAAATTATTCTCATAGATTGATAACCCTTCATCAGTTGCCTCATTACCAGGTGTATTAGGAACATGTTATTCAATCACATACAATTTCCTTTCATGTTGAAAAACAACGTGTAAGTACCATTTCCACTATTGGAAATTTGTGCTGGTGAGAAGGTTAAATTCTCAAGTATGGATCATAGCAATATGTTTGAAGTCATTTTAATGTTTTTATAAAAAAAAAGATGTGGATAATTTTAATACTTTAACTAATAAAATTTATACAAACAAATAAATATTATATTTATTAGTCTCCCACTATTTTATCAAAACCCAACATCCCCAACCATTGGATTCGGAATATCCAATTTCATGGAAGTTATAATGGAAATGATCCAAATTCCCCTTCTCATTAACCAAAATTTGGTTGTTCAATCAACTTGAATGGTTTTAGGAAGAAATTATAAATTCAAAACTCATTAACTCATAGTTCTGTGATCTGTTGAGTGGACTCCACAATCCTGAAATCCTTAAATTAGATTTCCTTAATCCTTTCCACTTAGTTACGCCAACTCCTACTTTGGTAGTCAACCATTGATGTGATCTATGTTAAGTTGACCCAAAACTTCAAGTTGGAATACCCCTATAAATAAAATCACCCCAACTTTGGTTGGTCAAGTACTTTGAACTATGGTTCAGTTTTAACTGAAGTAGTGGGAGGTTATACAAAATTAATATATAATATTGAGGCATTTTATCCTTTTATGCATAAATTTACAATTATTATCTTCATAAAATTATTTTTAAGATTAATTACATTTATAAAAGTGATTAATCATTTATTAGATAATATCTACGCATAATCCAATTAATTTTAGTTCTATATTACATCCTTGTTAATTTTATTAATTCATGTGATTGAAAAAAAACATCCATAATGACCCGAAATTTCCATGTATATGTTTTTTAATTAAATGGAAATTTTACGAGTCTATGAAAATTGACGGTGCGTGATTCCGAGGCCCAAAGTGCCTGAAATCAATTTCTGAAGTTTTGTTTGGGTACTTTCATTGAATGATCAAGCGGGTTTTTATAACTTTTGAACCAGTGCTCGGAATTTAAATCTGAGGACATAATTGAACTCGTAGCATCAATATTATCTTAAGAAGACTTTCACCTCAACGACAGTTGGTCTTGGGTGGAATTTAGTTTTTGGGTTTTACGTGGAAATAATAAAATAAAATAAGCTCATATTTTATTTTATTTGGTTGTAACCACCCATGTGGGAGGTGAGGTGTGGGCACCACCCGACCATAAACTCCCATGAGAGGTTATGGTGGTGGTGTCCACCAAAACCTAACCTCCCACGAGTAGTTACAGTGGTGGGGACCACCCAGGACTAAACCCCCCCCCCCCCCACTAAATTGAGAGAAACTCTCAACTCCCCTCATTAATGAGGGAGAGCCTCTTGACCTCCTCTACCTTTAATGGTGCCACCACCTCCCTTAATTTATTATGCCACCCACCTTAGTTAATTAGGCTTTTTGAATTCTTACAAACAAAATAATAGATGGTTTAATCTATTATTTTGGCACACCTTTCATATTGGGTGGAATTTGTGGGAGAGGAGGAGCTCTTGGGAGAAAGTTTCTCTAACGAAGAACAAAGAACTTCATCCATGAAGAACGTCGGTGAGGATCATCTTCGACATCATCCATAAAACCACCTTGTGGAGGAAACAAATGTGGGATGTCTTCGATGACCGACATTCCCTCCTCAACTTCTTCAACGAACCGACACACGAGCTCGGGAAAGGAGGTATGTGGCGGACACGACGAACGACGACAACTCCTTCTTCTTCCCCGCGACACCTTCAAATAACAGTTTAGGGGATTTTTGTGATTGATTTTATATTCCCATGATTCTTTCCATATAAAACAAAGAATGTGGATCAACAACCAACTAGTTAATCCGCATATGTTTTCCTTTTGTGGGTTATGGAATTAATCATTGCGGGAGGGTTTGTTGTGCTTAATTTTTGTGAGAAAAATGCTACCACCCTTAATGCAGAGGGTGCAGACAAAATCAACATGGACCGACCCCTCCATAGTTCTCTTTTGCGGTGTTATTTGAAATAGAGGAAGGAGACAACGGCGAAAAAGGAAACGACCACACCACCCGCGGCCTCTGCGAACCGCACCGCCCCCGCAGGGTTCCGCACCGCCACCAGCCAAACCAGCCGCGCCCCCTCATTAATCCCCAGTCGAACCACCCTGGAGGTCTCTGGCCTTCTGTTCGCACCACCCCGGGCCAGGCCGAGCCGCCCTGGCTGCGCCGTTTACTAGACGAACCGGCCCCGGCCACCCCGACCTCCCAGATGAACCATCTCCAGGCCACGTTGGCTTCCAGAGCCGCCCCAGCTGTGCTGCCACCCCGGCCCGCTGGCTTCCCGAGCCCCCAGTCGTGCCACCCCATCCCAAGGGCGAGCCGACCCCTCACAGCGCCCTCTGGGCTGAGCCTGCCTCACAGAGCCCTCTATACCAATCCACCCTCGCCCCGACCTGCAGCATGCCAGCACCCCTTGTGACCGGTGCGCGCCCTCACGGCCCTCCGTGACCACTTAGGGCTGGGTGGGCTGGGCCCAGCGGGCCAGGCTGAACCTAACAGGTTGGCCCACGCAATGGGCCGAGCCAAACCCAACAGGTCAGGCCTTGTCGACTTGAACTGGTTCAGCCTAGATTGGGTCGGTTTGGACCAGACCTAAGACCACTACGACCCTTTACATTCTTTTGGCGATATTATTAGCACCGGACTTCCATTTGACGAACCGCCAGTAGCCCTAGTAATCATGGAGCATGAAATTCCCTTTGATTATACCCCACTAGATTTTGGGGTATTGTTTAGATATGGCCAGGATGGATCTTGCATGAATTCAACCGGCCCTCGGGACTAAAAGGCTAATAACTCGCAGACCGGACATCTGATTGACACGCTGTTTGTTTCGTTGAGACCCATATGACATGGAGGACCTTTGAGATACTTATTTGTGGGACTTTGTGATGGTTGGAGTATCGACCAGTACCTCATGGAGCAGATCCTTCCAGAGATAAGCGAGCAAAGTACAGAGACCTAGTAGCTGGCTGACACCTGACGACTTCTGACCGTTTGACTCAGAGTGACTCTACTCGCTCAGTGGGGAGTGCTAGGGTGTGGCGGCAAACCCACGGTAGAGGAGTGCACTTGGTGACACAGCAAACCCACGGTACTCGATAGGAGGAGTACCTCAACAGGCTATAAGGGGGAGCGCCTGGGTGTGGTGATAGACACGCGGTGGGGAGAACCTCTGTGTGACACACCAGACCCACAGTATTCGACGGGAGGGGTACCTCAGCTGTACAAGGTTTTTGGGAAGCGCGCTTGGTGTCACGGCAGGCCCACTATACTCGATAGAGTAGGAGTTCTCCAGCAGTCGAGGTTTCAATAATGTGTTAGGGATGTTACTTGATACTACCCCTAGAATAAAATCCGGGTTGAGCTGAGTCAGTAATTTTGTGTTTTCCTCATGGTTGAGATGGATTACTTAATAACTTCGGTATATGTAAGGGAATATACCTAAGTAGGGTTATCTATTGATTCCTTACTTTGTGGTTTATCCTTGGTGGATTTTTGAGACCCTGAGGGTCTCTGTGTTCCTAATGAGTATTTTTATACTCACACCTGTACGGGCTATTCCCACACCTTGTTGTGTTGGTTGTAGACGATGAACAACACTGACTAAGGCTGAGAGTACCAGGATTGGACGGTACCCGAAGGTGGACCTTACGACGAGTCGGTACATGGAGGAGACTGGCGACTGTGGAGTGCTGAGGAGGCTATCTATACCTACCCTTCAAGTATGAATCCCGAAGGATAACCCAGCAAATGTTTTTTTTTCTTCAGTTTTACTTGTACTTCCAGTTCCTTGTACTTTGTAGTTGGTCTTGTATTTCTGGCCCCTTTTACTTTTTAGAACTCTTTTGTTATACAGTTTATTTAGTGTTTAGTATCTATATGTGTGTTCTATTGTGTGCGTTTACAGGTTATAAAGGCAATGCCTTTCTATTTTTAGGGAATTACGCCATTGGTGCTAGTGGCCAGCCCCTGGTCTATGGAAGGCGGGCTTGGGGTAGTCACAGCACAGGCCCTGGGGGACAGGTCGTGATAGTGAAACTTGATATAAATAAAATAATAAAGTGGTATAATAATGATATTTTACTAATAGTTAGTTTCTATAATGGTTGATAAACTAATTGTTGACCAAGGTGGAAACACCTTGAACCAATTATGGTTTTTGTTATAGCTTTCCACCATTCCACCTATATATCTCTCTTGGAATGGTTTTGCCTCAGTTCCAAACTTGAAGTGTCTCCACTAGCTTGGAATATCCATCCATTACATATGATTTTACTCACATGCAGGTGAGGGGGAAATAGTTTACATAAAAGAAACAATGGGAAACAAGGCCCTTGCATAATAAGAGGATAGAAAGAACACAGTATAAAAAATTAATTTATTAATAGATTAAATAAAACTAATCACATACAAATGTTGGGTCTATGCACCTGATCATCCACATGCATGCGATGAATTACACATTTAATAAAACTAGAATTCAATTATTAATTTTTATTATTTAAGATAAATCATGCTTAAATCAATTAATTATCATCTTTAATTAATAAATTATTTTATCTTAATTCTTACCTAAACTTCCTTAAGATTATCATCCATCATAATTTTAAATAAATTAAATTAATTTATTTAAAATTAATTTTGTACATAATTATAACTTGGAGGTAACATGGTGAATACCAATTTGAATCTACCCAACATGTATTATACTTGTATACATTTTATTAGTTGTGGCATATAGCATACATGACATATCACATAATTTGATGACGTGTAGTATCAAATTAATGATAACTTAAATTACATGATTTTTCTATGTCATTTCATTCTTTAATTCACATAGATTAACAACTATAATGAAAATCATACATGATATTAATATCTTGAACATTACCCAGATATTAATTAAACAGTTATATGTGTATATATATATATATATATATTATAACCCATAACATGGAATATCCTATTAACTTAATGACCACATGCAAGCACATACTGATAAGGTTTTAAACAGTATGATAAAATAAATTTTAAATCTAAAACATTTAGTATAAGTACACAGTGTTCACAAGAAAGATACATGGTGAGAACATATCTCACCATGTATCTGATGCCCATTCCTAGGGACTCAGCATGTAAACTGTGCCTTAGAAAATTTGAGTACATGGCATGTATAAGTGACTACATAGTGTGTGGTTTTCTGAGTTACATGGTCACCATTCAAGTAGGCCATGTATGGTAATACATGTCTTATCAGTGACTCAAAGGTACTGCATGCCCCGTACGTGGGCTACACATTGTGCAATCTGATTTTCCAGGTGCCATGATTTCCCAACCAACCCACAGTGTAAGAAATAAAAACATCATATGTCCTCAATGCACATGGTTTGAACTAATTTTTAAATTAATTACAAATTTATTGAACACGAGTACAATATGTGTGAGTATTTTTAGAGTGGTTTTTGAGAGTCCTGGGTTTTTTAGGGTTTTCATGGTCTTTTGGAGTTATTTGGGATTTTTTGAGTTTTTTAGGATTTTCTAAGTCTTTTTAAAGTTATTTAACATTTTTTTATGTTTATATAGGTTTCAAGGGTTTATAGAGTTTTTAGTGGTTGTAGTGTTCTTAGGTGTTTTAGTGTTTTAAATTTTTTAGGGTCTTTGTGGTTTTTAGGTGTATTTTTTTATTTTTAGTGTTTATTATGTTTTCATGGATTTTTAAGACTTTTTTTAGTTCTGATGGTTATTAGGGTTTTTAGGGTTTTTAGGTATTTTAAGGGTTTTAAGGGTTCTTAGGTTTTTTCAAGGGTTTTGGGGTTTGGAGGATTTTTTAGGATTTTTACAGTATTATTGTTTTTAGGGATTTTTTGATTTTTGTATATTTTTAAATTTATTTTTGAGTTTTTAAATGTTTTTTAATGTTTAGGGGTTTTTAATTGTTTTTAGTGTTTTTAGTGTTTTTTAGAGTTTTATGGAGTTTTAGGTTTTTTATAGTTTTTAGGGGTCTCATGTTTTCCATGGTTTTTTTGGTTTTTAATATTTTCAAGGATTTTTTGGGTTTTTTATGTGTTTGGTTGTATTATATTTTTTTAGGTATTGGAGTATTTTGCAGGTTTTTTGGGGTTTTGGGGGTTTTTTGTTTCTAGTTTTTCTGTGTTTTTAACTTCTTCTAGGTTTTTAGGGTTTTTTTAGTTTTTTGGGTTTTAAAGGTATTTGAGAGTTTTTAACTTTTTTTACTTTTTTAGCTATTTTGACGGTTTTTAGTGTTTTTATTGGTTTTTAAGGTTTTAGGGTTTTTTATGGTTTTTTAGCGGTCTTTATAGTTTTCAGCGGGTTTTCATGTTTTTTAGGGTTTTTTATGTTTTCATGGATTTTTAGGAAAATATTCCTATTTTTTTGAGTTTTAATGTTTTTTTATGGTTTTTGAGGATTATGAGAGTTTTTAGAGGTTTTCATTTATTTTAGGTTTTTTCAAGGTTTTTGTGTCTTTTGGGGTTTTATGGGTTTTTTCAGCTTTTTAAGGATTTAATGATTTTATTTTATTTTATTTTTTTAACATTCTTTAACATTTTTTGGGGGTTTAATGGCTTTTTAGTGTTTTTATTTTTTTTCGTGTTTCTATGGGTTTTTAAGGTTTTTGATGGTTTTTAAGGGTATTTATGGTCTTTAGGGGTTTTTCATAGTTTTTAAGGTTCTTTATCTTTTCAAGTATTTTTAGGTATTATTTAGGATTTTTATGGTTTTAGAGTTTTTTTATGGTTTTAGGGATATTGAAGTTTTTTGGGTTTTTTGAGGTTTTTAGTGTCTTTTGGGGGTTTTAGGGTTTTTTTTAGTTTTTAGAGTTTTATGGTTTTTAGAATTTTTCAAGTTTTTTAAAATTTTTAAGGGGTGTAATGGTATTTGGTGTTCTAGTTGAGTTTTAGGGTTTTTATTATTTTTTATAGTTTTTAATGTTTTACAGTTTTTTATTATTTTGAGTGGATTTTCAAGGTTTTTTACATTTTCATTTATTTTTATGGCTTTTTTAGTATTTTATGGTTTTTAGGGTTTTATAATAATTAGGGATATTTAGAGATTTTAAGGCTTTTCAAGGGTTGAGGGACTTTTGGTTTTTTAGGGTTTTTTGAGTTTTTTAGTGTTTTTAGGGTTTTTTATGTTGTTTATGGGTTTTAATTTTATTTAGAGTTTTTTTAATATTTTTAACATTTTTAGGGGATTTAAGTGATTTAAGGGTTTTTATGGGTTTTTACGGTTTTTTATTGTTTTGGAGGATTTTATGGTTTTCTAGGGTTTTAGTGTTTTTTACGTTTTCATTGATTTTTTTAGGATTTTATGGTTCTTATAGTTTTGGGAGGTTTTAGGTATTTTTAGGGTTTTTTTGGGGGTTTTCAGGGTTTGTTTTGGTTTTTAGGGTTTTCCAAGGTTTTTAGGGTCTTTTGGTTTTATAGGGTTTCTTTATTTTTTTAAAGTTTTTTGGATTTTTTTTTAACATTTTTAGGGGTTTTATGTATTTTTAGACTTTTTAGTGGTTTTATGGGTTTTATTGGTTTTTATGGTTTTTAGGGTTTTATAAGGTTTTAGGGGTTTTTATGGTTCTTAGGCATTTTTTAAGGTTTTATAGTTTTTTATCTTTTCATGTATTTTTAGGGTTTTTTAATAATTTTTATAGTCTTTAAGGTTTTTATGTATTTTGATGGTTTTTATACCATTTTAGGGTTTTAGGGGTTTTCAGGTTCTGTAGGGTCTTATTGGATTTTTAGTGGGTTTTTGAGTTTTTTATCTTTTTTAATGTTTTTTACAGTTTTTTAATGTTTTCAAAAAAAATTGAGTTTTTAAGTGTTTTTATAGTTACATGTGATTTTTTAAGGTTTTTATGGGTTTTTAGGGTTTATATGGAGGGGTTTTATGGTTTTTAGGGTTTTTTAGTGTTTTATGGTTTTTAAAATTTAAAGGGTTTTTATGGATTTTTTAATTATTTATATGCTTTTTAGTGTTTATTAGGGCTTTAGGGATTTTGATGGGTTTCAGGGTATTTCATTTATTTTTAGGGGTTTACATGTTTTTCTGGGTTTTTATGGTCTTTTGGGTTTTCTGGGTTTTTCGAGTTTTAGGGGTTTTTAAGGATTTTTATATTTTTTTAACATTTTAAAAGTTTTTACGTTTTCAATGGTATTTTAGAATTTTTATCATATTTTAATGGGTTTTTTGGGGTTTTTGGTTTATTTATAGTTTTTAGGGGTTTCATTGGTTTTAGGGGGTTTTAGGGGTTTTAGGGGTTTTTAGGGGGTTTTAGATTTTCACGTATTTTATGAATTTTTTAGGATTATTTATGGTTTTTAGTTGTTTTTATGGATTTTATGTATTTTGAGGGGTTTTAGGGGTTTTTAGGTTTTTTTATCATTTTTAGGGTTCTTCTGGGTTTTTAGGGTCTTTTGGGATTTCTACAGTGTTTTGAGTTTTTTTAGGAATTTTAAGGTTTTGTAATGTTTTTAATGGTTTTATTTCACATTATATTATGTGTGGACCTGGTTTTCATGGCCTTATGTTTTTAATTTACATGAAGAAATAAAATACATGAGGGAAGAGATTATCATATCACTTTTACTTCTATGAAACACATTCTATATTCACCACGTTATTCTTTTCTGTGGTTTATATAAGTGACATGAATGTAATTTAGGTTTTTTATCATGAAAAGTATAGGTATATTAATCTAAATATAATTTTATATCATTCATGAAATTTGTATTCAAAATATATGAAAGTGGTAAGGGATTTATATTTCAATCTCATTTTTACTAGGATTTTTTAAGCATAAATTCCCATTAAAGGAAATTAAATGATCATTTCTTGATAAACCCCATTCAATTTATTGTACTCTGGTTATTTTTTTATAATGCATGTTTTCCTTTAATTTTACTCTCTCTATGTATTCAAGATATGCAAAGAATATTTTTATGGAAATCTAACTTTATTTGTCTCTTTGTTCAAAAATACCTTTTCTTCCGTGTTAATGTTTTCTAAAAATGATTCAAGAATGTTTTTTACTATTATTCACTGATTGTTTAATTTTTTTTTCTTTTTACAAAATGGTTTAAAAGGAGTCTTATGATCTTATGGAATACATATGAATGGACTTATGATTTTTTGTGATAGGTAGTATCAGAATTATATATCCCTCAAATGTATTGGGTAAATATGGATTATTCATGAGATAAATATGTCATGCATGAACATGATTTCATGCTCACAATTTTATTCATGGACCTGGTTTTCATGTCTATAATATTGTGCATGGACCTAGTTCACATGTCCCTAATATTATGTCTGGACTAGGTTTTTATGTTCATAAAATTATGTGTGGACCTTTTTTTCATATCTATAAGACTATGTGTGGACATGACTTTCATGCCCATAATATTATGTGTGGACCTGGTTTTCATATCCCTAATTTTATGCATAGTCCTACCTTTCATGTCTATAGGATTATATATGGACCCGGTTTCATGTCTATATGTTTAGGTGAGGGCCCAATCCCATGTCCTTAACTTAATAAGAGAACCAATTTCAAATTAAACATGTTCAAAATGTTATAATCTTATGGTTTTTTTCATTTTAATATGTCAATCTTATGCTCTCATGGATCATTTTCTTTGATTCCATTACAATTAATGTATTATAAACTACCAAGATTTATTCCACGATAAAATAAAATGATATATGATTTTTAGAGTCTGGTTTTCAAATGTTAGTCTCATTTTATCATACCCTAATACTCATGTTATGCTTAATTGATCATTGATATCTCAATTTTTTACTTGTACTGAGTATATGAGCACATCCATTATTGTGTTTCCTTTCCCTATGTTATAAATAAATGTTTTTAGTAGGGTATCTAAAATAATAGTACTATATAGGTAGATCATTGTGGGATATGTTGAATATATTCCAAGAAATAAGAATTTTGTGTATCTAGACTCTAAAGATAGTAAACCTTTGTGGTCATCAATAATGTGTTTGCATAATATATTTTATATTCATCTATTGTTATGTAATATCAATGTACGAAAATCGTGGGTGACTATAGTTGGTATCAGTGGATAATTTTAGTTAATATTTAGAGACTAGGATTAGATAACTTTGGTGAAAACCCTTGGTATAAGTCTAAGAATAGGATACCATCCTAATTATTTGGTAAGAAATATATTAGGTTGTTTTCCTAGAAATAAATCCATATATAGAAACTATAAGTGGTCATGGTTTTGGAATATATTCATCGTTAGATAATACCTCCAAAATAGTTTGTTTAGTATACATAGTCCATCGTTTTTTTGTATATTGAGTTTTCTCTTTCTGTATATCTGGTTTGAAACTCCATAGGTATATGAATGGGTTAACTCGTGTATTCCTTATGAACCATTATGATGATTTTGAAAAGATGATAACCATTGATGTGCTAGTTTAAACATATGGTTTCAAAAAATGAAAATAATGCATCATAATTTCGATATCTTATGACTGATTTTTCAGGATTATATGATTTATCACTAGAAATACTATTTCTCACACTATAGTTTTTTGTTTTTGTCAATGGATGGAACCCAAAGTAATCGATCGAACAAAGAGTTCGATGGAAAATGTAATTATCTCCCTCTATTTAAATAAAATTGATTAAGATATGGGATACAATATTTTGTGACTATGTTCACTCAAATCTCTCAAGTTGTGACTGGTAACATGTGTTATGTTAAACTTCTAAATACACCAATGATAGAGAAACAATCCATGGAATAATTAATGTGACAATGTACAGCCTCCTTTTATGGGTCTTCTCATCCATTGGTTGTTGAGAAGCGGATCAATGTGATAGAAAATGTATTTTTATTTCTTCAACACTCAAACTATGAAAATATTCTCTTAGTTGTTTATCATTTAGAAGGAGAAGTAGATAAATGGTGTAATCTTATTAAGAATATCAGGTAACAGGATGAAGTGGACCACATGGAATGGGAAGAGTTTTATATGATATTTTTTAGTAATTTCTTTCATTTTATTCTATGTACTAAAAATGGAGAAGGAATTTCTAGATCTTATGTGGAAGGATGATGAATCCATTGGTACCTATGAGGAAAGTTTTACAATATTTACAAGGTATGATTATAGCTTAATCATCATTTTTGAAATAAAAATTGTTTTATTTTTTAGTGTTTTGAAACCAGTTATTTTAAAGGAATTATCCATAAGGTACTTTGGAATTATTCCTAGTGATTAAAAAATGGAATATGGAGTTTCATAGAAACTCTAGTGGTATGTCATGTGTAGAGAAGAAAATTATAAACCAATAACTTTAAAAAAAATATGGGACGAAGAACCTAAGTGAATGCTAAGAAGAAACAAAAATATGTTTCAAGTGTGGGATGCCTGGTCATTGATAAAAAGAATATTGAAGTGATGTAAAGATTCTATTCAATGAAATGGATAGAGAAATAGCTCAATAGAATACACCACTCACAATTCAGTGTTATAGATGCAAGGAATTTGAGAATTATGAAAATAAATTCTTTGATTTAGGGGATAATGAGGATAATAAGAAACAATAACAGCTTATGTCAAAGGATAATGGGAAATATTATGAAATCATAACAGTTGAAGTGAATCATTATAGTTAGGGAACACTTATCCTCCACTCTAGAGTTGGGGATTCCATGTTGATGTTTTTATGAATAATCCACGTGAAAATATTATCCTTTATTGCAATATGATGTGATTTTTAGAATTTATTAGCTATGTCTACATAGATTCTATAATCATTTATAGACTAAGAAAATCATATTTTATTTTTTGAATAAATCAATGATCATCCACCAGTGCAAGAATGAACCCAAAAATTTAATAGAAATATTTTTTGCTAATATATAAGATTATATAAGGAATAATGGGTGAATTAACTTTTGGAAAAATATATGATTTTATTATAAATTTATTTTTGGAAATTATTTGTATATTTTTTACAATATATGATTGAGGTATATATAGTTTGGTATGAAACTTTATGATTGGTTAAACATATTTCATGATAATTTTTAAGTTGAGCATGGAAGGATATGAGATCAAATCACACTAATCTTTGGTTTTAAATATTTTCTAGAAAAATTTTAGAGGAGCTATAACTTAAACTATTAATGGAATGGATTACATTAAACTTTGGATGTTATTATTGAGGATTAAAAGATTAATGTATTATATTTACCCATATTGGATAAATTTTGCAAACCATTTTTGGTTTTGGTAAACATTTTGAGATAAGAGGAATGAATTTACAATATTTTATAGATCTTATGATCCATCAAACTTTAATTCTAGTACTTCAGGAATAAAAAATTAATCTTGATTATTAATTTCTTAGAGTAATAGATAAAGTGGAAATTCATCGAAGTGCTACTATAGGATTAAATTGTGCTTTTAAAATGGATGTAAATAAATTAAGTATATTTTTTTATATTCACTATCTTGATAGTAAAATAATCCCTCAACTTTAGGAAAAGTATTTTGTAACAAAAAAATTCTTATTATATTGATTTCTGATGAATCAATGGTCCTTTTAACACCCAATTTGTTCATGGATTTTTTATCATTAAAATTCACCTAGCTATGTTCTATATCACTCTCCATTATTCTGTGGCGGTTATTTTTCTCCTCAATGATATTATTTTCAATTAATTATAATTTCCTCCTATTTGGAAACCTAGTTTTTTTTATTCCATATGACCATTGTTCATCCCTTTCCCTCTTTTTAAGTAGAAGTTTTATTAACCCTTTTAATGATGTGGGTTTTCCAAGAAAGAATTTCCAAATTTCAAACCCTTGATTACCAATCACAAGTTAAAATTTTGGGAGAAAAAATTATTAATGGGTGATATAATGTAACACCCCTAGATTATAAAAGAACATTATGTTTGATAGAATATATGAAACATAACTTCGATCTTAAACGAACCACAAAAATATTATGATCTAAATATGATCATTTTATCGGGGCCATTTAACTGGTGGGTATGAATAAGAACAACCAGATTATTAAATATATATAAAGGTCCTAATCAATAAAAAATTATTAATTAGTAGAAAATATTCATTCAAATTGTTCTATAAATTCATATTATGCTTCAAAAATACCTTTCCATCAAACATGATTTTCATTATTTTTTGTGAAAAAAATATTAAATATAATTTTTGAAACTTTTTGAAAATTTATTTGATAAAATGAAATTAATTTTTGAAAATAAAATTTTTAAAATTATCTTATAGTGAATTCATAATAATTGTTTGAAAAGATTTATTTTCAAAGATTAGTTAAAAATACTGATTTTTATTAAAAATTAAAGTTTTATTTCAAGAATTTACACAATTATATTTTATTTTAAAATGGTTTCAAAGTAAAAAAAATAGTTCTATTATATTATGAATAATCTAATTACTTTCATTGTAATAAATGTTATTGTTTAATTCGATATAAAAAACAATACTTAAAAATTCATTTTTTTGGAAAAATTGGTTTGCCTTGCATCTAACTATTCTCTCTTAAATTAATTTTTTCCACTTATAAAAACTGAATTTTGAATAATTGATTCCATATTTGGAATAATGAGATCTAAATTTGGTAAATATTCCTATTTTATTTTTTGTCATTATGAATAGTAACCTTGGTAAATACTTATGTTTAATCTATTAGAAAGTGTGAGTTTAGTGCATGTAACCATGGTAAACACATATATCCATAGGTACCAAGGATTCTGATCAGATAACATAGAATTACACATCATGTAACTGAAGGTACACGCTATGTACTTTTGTTCATTTCATCTGGAATTAATTCATAAATTAATTCAAACCATATGCATTGCTGGCAAATAGTTTTTTTATTTATTATATTGTGTGTTGACTAGGACATCCTAGAATACAGTCAATTGGAGTACGTGTTGTGTATCCCACATACATGGTGTGTAGTACCTTTTAGTCATAGATATATGGCCACGTATTACCATACACGACCTACCTAACTCGTGACCATGTAACTTGGAGACCACACACTGTGTAGTCGCTTCCACACGTCATGTACTCCATTTTTTGGAGGCACAGTTTACACACAAAGTCCCTAGGAATTTTATTTAGATACACGGTGATATATCTACATGTCGTCTATCTTTCTTGAACATGTCATGCACTTATACCAAATTACACATATTTAAAATTTATTTATTATATTATGTTAACCTTATCGGCATGCGCTTGTGTGTGGTCATTAAGTTGATATGACACTCCATGTGATGGGTTTATATATATATATATATATGTGTGTGTTTAATTAATATATGTGTAATGATCAATATATTTATATCATGTATTATAATTATTATAGTTTTCACTCTATGTTCATTAAAGCATGACATTTTACATAAAAATCATGTAATTCGTGTAATCATGAAGTTGATCTTACATGTCATGAAAGTTCATAATAAGTCATGTATGCTATATTTCATAAAAAATAAATTGTATATGAGTATACTACATATTGGTAGATCATGATAGGTATTCACTATGTTTCTACTAAGGTAAATTTATGTACACAATTAATTTTAAATAAATTTACTTAATTTATTTAAAATTATGATGGTTGAGAATCTCAATGAAATCTGGATAAGAATTAATATAAAATACTTTGTTAATTAAAGATGATAATTAAATTATTTGAGTATGATTTATCTTAAATAATAATAATTAGTAATTTTATTCTATTTTAATTAAATGTGTAATGCATTTAAATCATGTGGATGATCATTAGTAGAGACAAGACCTTTGTATTTGATTGGTTTAATTTAATTTATTATTAAATTAAATTGTTTCCATGTGTGCCTTCTCTCATCTTATGGTGTAAGGGCCTTCATTCCCATGGTTTATTTTAGTTAAACAATTTTCATCTCACCTACATGTGACTAAAATCATATATAATGGATGGATCTCCCAAGATAGTGGAGTCAGTTCAAGTTTTGAGCCGAGAAAAACCCAATCCAAGAGATATATATTGGTGGATAGGTGAAAATCAATAACATAAAAATTAATTGGTTCAAGTTGTTTTTCTCCTAGGTCAATAGTTAGTTTATTGACTTATAAATAATATATCCATTAGTAAAATCTCATGTTAATATTGCTTTATTAGTTTATTTATATGATGTTTCATGGTTATTTCATTATGGATGTTTTTTCATGATCAAAAAAATTAACAGAATCAATTATCATGCGAGATAGAACTAAAATAAATTGTCTTATGCATAGATATTATCTATGACAAGGTTAATAACTTATTTAAATCCACTTAATTTTAAAAATCATGTGATAAAGATAATAATTGTAAATTTACACATAAATGGATAAAATCCCTTAATAATATATATTAAGTTTGTATAGCCATCCACTACTTCAGTTAAAATCATACAATCATTCTAAGTTCTTGACCAACCAAATTTGGTGTGATTTCAGTTATAGGGGAATTCTAATTTGAATTTTTGTTTTGACATAACTTAGTTCACATCAATGATTAAATTCTAAATTAGGACATACTATAACAGACAGGTAAGGGTTGAGGAAATTTAATTTAAGGATTTTAGGATCCTGGAGTCCACTTAGTAGATTAATGAATTATGAGTTAATGCAGTTGGTATTTTGAATTCATACCTAAAACCATTCAATATTCCTAGCCAACCAAATTTGGGGTAATGAGAAGGGGAATATGGATCCTGACCACTAACCAGGAAGGTGCAGGACTAGGCCGAGTGCCCAGTCCTCCAAAATCTATTAATAAAAGAAAGTACAAGATACAAAGCAGGAAGATAAAGCAGCCAGAATGTCATACATCAAAAGAAATCAAAATACCTCATAGTCAACGTCCCCACCACCTTCTGAGAACTCATCTGGATCCGCCGATTCCCATTAAGATTGTGGCGCATATTGATTAAGCATTTGGATGTACTGTTCCTTCAGTCGCAACTGCGTTGGAGACATAGGTTCAGTGAGTCTACTTTCTCCCCACATTGACCCCGGGCCTTTTGATTTTCCATTTTTTGTAGAGGACCTAGTGGAAACGGTCCTCGGCAGATTGGAATAGTCCTTTCTGGGCTTCCACTTCGGTGGAGCAGTGGAAGCTCCAGTGAATACATTCTGTTTCCTCCCATTCCTAAGAATTTCACTGTAGGACTCTTTCATGTGATCCTTTGGTCGATCTTCCTGATTTTCTTTCCCCTCATACACCATTTGAGGACCCTCATCCACCACTGCCGGTTCCATATTACCATCCATAGGTTGCAAGCATGGAGAGTGCTCCCTATTACTCTGATTCATGCTGCTTAACTCAACGTTACCCTGCCCTTCCAAGGATGTCCCCTTGTCATTATCCTTCCCCAAGGTATCACAATCACATGCCATTTTCTCAGAATTTTTCCAACACACTGCTTCAGGAACCTCCTTTGCCAGACTTGGAGTATACTTCAATTGTGTTCCTCCACACCCCTCCTTTGTTTCTTGCTCAACATTCCTTTCAGCCTCATTCAACTCTGCACTGTCCAGAACTGCAAAGCGATTTATTGTGCAGTTTAACCCCTCATCAGACCTACTCTGCACCAAAATGGGAGATGTGTTCTGCTTTGTCACCACTACATCATTAGAACATTGCCCCTGCTCAAAGCCCCTTCCCATAAATTGGAATTCACCGTTTGTAGTATCCACACCCAAGTCATCAGCATGCAATTGTAGAATTCCAGCTTGTACAGTGTCAGAATCATGCACATTGAAATATCCTAATTGATTGTTAGCAGCAACAACACAACTGGATTCCTTATTGCTGGATTCATCCAGACTTGCCTGTGTACCCAGGGCAGCAGCATTCATATTGATAACCACGTCCTTCCTCCCTTCCTCCACTGGCACATGATCCATATCAGCGGTTGCCATTGAATGTCCCTGCAACAGTCCCCCAGCTAATGAAGCTTCCGCATCGAAATTCCTGCTATTAAGCATCAGACTGGCTCCTCCATGCTGTAACTCTTCTGTAGTATCAGCCTTACCCATCTTTCCTGCAGAAACATCTGCGTTCGGGATAGGGCCCAACCGTGAAGATTTCTTACGACAGTACTCATAATCGTGGCCTTGTTTACAACATCCAGAGCAATATGGAATCCATGAATCATAAACAATTTTTTGAGCATACCTGTATTCTCCTTCAATTACAATCCATACTGTCGCCGTTGGGATTCGTGAAAGATCCATTTCAACACAAATTTTCACAGTCGAGGGATTCGACATGGAAGCCGTCCGCTGGTCGCAACAGATGAACCGACCAATGGAGTTTCCAATCGACCTCAGCAGCCCAGGGTTTTGGAATGGAAGAGGGAGTCCTGGGAGCTGAAGCCAGATCACCGATTTGGGAGAATCGCGTTTCATGTGATGCTCGAAGGACCATCTAAGGAGATGAAAAGAAAGCTCAGCAGAGACTCTTCGAACACTGGACCATGCCCTACCCAGGTCATCTTCATCGGCAAAGAAAATAATGAGTTGTCGCGGACCCAAAATCCCTACCTTCGCATGATGCTTCAAACCCCAATCAACATTAACAATCCTGTCGAAATCTTCCACCAGAGGTCGTCCCCGCGCGAATCGTGCAATTAAAGTATTAGAGAGTAGCGAAGAGGCTTCCGAAAATTCACTTACCGTTACCGGAACGATGGGTTGGACAGAGATCCATCCCGGGACCTTCGGGGTGACCTGTATTGCAGGGATGAAAAACCCAGCATCAGGCAAAGGCTGAGAAGAACACACCCTTGACTTACTAGAATGTTCAAAAAATATGATATTCTGAAGCCAATGGTGGGAAATATTGGTTTTCGATAAAATAATGGGAGAGTAATAAATATAATATTTATTTTTTTGCCTAAATTTTATAAGTTAAATTATTAATATTTTTCTCAACATATTTGTATAAAAAAAATTAAAATAACATAAAACATATCATTGTTATCCATACCTAATAATGATAACCTTCTCACTAGCACAAATTTTTGATAGTGTATTAGGTGATTATGCGTTATGCATCACCGTGAAAGTAAATGGTATTTAATGGTGGAACCAATTCCTGATGCACTTTTTAATAAGACACATGATGAATAGTTATCAGACTATAAAAAATATTTGAATGATTCCTCAGATGTTCAATGTTTCATGTTATCATCCATGTCCAATGAGATTTTGAAGCAACATGAGGACATGGATGTGTATAACATGATGTCTCACCTTTGTGGTCACTATCAAGTGAAGGTAAAACAGAAGAGGTACAAGATCTCTAATGTTTTTTTACAACTAATCTTGGAGATTTTATTCTATTTGTGCCTCATGTAGTCAATATTATTGGATAAATTGAACGTTTATACATCTTGGGGATTGAATTCCTGGATGAGTTGCATATATATATCATACTTTCATCACTTCCCATGACATTATCTAGTTTTATTTTTTAATTAAAATATGATTAATAATGATAATATTCTTTTAGAACTTCTTAATTTTATTTTCCATGTAGATAATGTCATGGGACGTGATAAAACCATGGTTCTTATGGTGAACAAGAAAATGAATAACAAGGAAAAGTGTTCCAAGACTAGAAACAAGTCTGTAGATCTTGAGCACCATCCTTCCAAGAAGAGGAAGATATATATGTAGGGAAAGGATGAAGTATGTTTTGAATGTGGAAAGTTAGACCACTAGAAGAGTAAATTCACCAAGATTCAAGTGGAAGGTAAAGGTTCATTCGTTATCGAGTGTAATCTTTCAAAATCTACACATTGGGTATTATATTTAGATTTTGGTCCTCACATCTGTATCCACATATAGGAACCAAGCTTATTTTGAAATATTTCTAGAGGAGAGGTGGATCTAAGAGCTACTAATAGTGTGAGGTTGTCTTCCCTAGCCATTGGTGACTACCACCTTTCATTGCCAACATGAATGATTTTGGTTTTAAAATATTTTTATTATGTACCAATGGTTACCAAGAACATAATTTTTGTATCAAACCTAGATGCAAATGGGTTTATTTTCAAGTTTGGAAATAAAAGTTGTTTCATTTATAAGGATGACATATTTTATGGTATGGATCATTTAAATAATGGTCTTTATATATTAAATTATGAAAACAAAGTATTACAAATTCATATTGAATCTTTTTCACATGACTCATATAACACCTAGCTATGGAATCGCCATCTTAGTAATGTGAATGATAATTATTTGAAAAATCTCTATCAATATAGTTATTTAGAAGTTTTTTATCTAAAACCACTTGAAATATTTCTTGCCTGTTTACAAGGAAAAATAATCAAACAATCATTCGGTAGACTGGGTGAAAGAACCATAGAGATTATTTGATTGGTACACACTAATGTGTGGGGACCACTTCTAGTACAAGCTATAGTTTGGTGTTCTTACTTCATAACTTTTATTGAATACTTCGATAGATATGGTTTTGTACATATGATGAAGTATAAGTCCAAGTCCTTTGAGAAATTCATCGAATTCAAGAATGAAGTAGCGAATCAACTTGGAACGAAGATAAAGAAACTCCAATCAGATTGAGGTTATGAATATATTAAATAATATTTTATCAACTTCTTATAAGAGTTTGGGATTTTATCTCAACTCACACCACCTTATACACCATAGTGGAATGGTGTTAGTGAAAGGAGTAACCATGCCTTATTAGGAATGGTATGGTTGATAATGCGGAATAGACTTATTCTATTATCCTTTTGAGGATATTCAATACAAATTATGGCATAAGCATTAAACTGGGTACTAACTAAAGCATAAAATAGAATTCCCTTCGATCTATGGAGTGGAAAGAAACCTATTTTGTCACATCCATGTGTATGGGGTTGTGAGGCAATTGTTAAGTCATTATAAGGAAACAAACTATAATCCTGTGAAACAATGTGTATCTTTGCAGGGTAACCCAATGAAACAAATTGATACTACCAATACAACCCCTCCGACAATAAAGTGACTATCTCCAGGAAATCCATCTTTCTTGAGAGGGAGAACATCCTCAAAAAGGATAGTAGGAGCAAGATTGAATTCAATGAGGTTGTTTCTTAAGATACACAAGAGTTGGTATAGGAACAGATTCCACAGGTCCCCATGTAAGAAGTAGTTCCTGAAATACAATTAATATTCAAGAGAATATGAGAGGTAAGAGAACCAGAGAGATATAGTTTTCTAGTCACTAATGATGATTACTCATTGTTGGATGACAATGAGGAAACTCTCTCCTATAAAGAGGTAGTAGAGAGATAATAAGTTTTAAGAAGGAAGGAATCGATGAATTCTAAAATGGATTCCATGTATCATAACTAAGTTTGGGTTATGGTTAATGTACTAGTTGATGTAAATCCCATTGGATGGAAAATGTTACTCAAGAGTAAACTGGACATGGAAGGTAAAGTAAAAAGCTATAAATCAAGGATAGTGTCAAAAGGGATTAAATATTATCAAGTAATTGACTATGATGAATCATTTTCACTAGTTTCCATATTTAAATCCATTATAATTCTATTTTATATAGAATCTTACCATGAGTATGAGATTTAGAAGATGGATGTCAAAACTACATTCCTTAATGGGAACCTTTAGGAAGATGTCAATATAACATGAAAAGAAATGTTTGTTGTACCAAGTAATTCCAAAAGGATTTACAGGTTTCATAGATACATTCATGGATTTGAGAAAGCATATAGGTCATGGAACATTAAATTTGATGAATATATAAAATAATTTGGTTTCATTAAGAAAAAAATCGAGTTGTGTGTTTATAACAGGTTTAGTGGAAATGTTTTTTTTATCCTAGTAGTATATGTAGATGAAATGTTACTTATTTGAAATGGAATTATAGTCTTACAATATATTAAAGACTGGTTAAAAAAGAGTTTCTTCATGAAGGACTTAGGTTAAGCAGATTATATTCTAGGTATCAAGATCATATTTGATAGATCTAAGAGGCTTGTTGAACTAATTCAAAGTACATATATTGACCAGATACTAAAGATATTTAGCATAGAACAATACAAGATGGTATTGGTTCTAGTGTCACATTTTTTACATTTGTATATGAAAATATGTCCTTAGACAAAACTTTAGAAAGAGACGATGAGTAATATCCTATATGCATCAGTAATAGGATCAATCATATATATCATTTTATAAACTAGACATTATGTTTCTTATGCAATGATCATGGTATTAATATATCAAGATAATCCAAGAGAACATCATTATTCTATTGTTAATGATATCCTTAATTATCTACGAAGAACTAAGGTTATAATCCTGGGGTTTATAGGAGATGACGAGCTGGTCATTAGGGATTATTTTGATTCTAATTCTCAGACATATCAGAATGGTATGAAGTTACAGTGAGGAAATTTTTTCTATCTCAACCGAGGAGCTGTGAGCTGGAAGTCTTCAAAGCATCCAGTTGTAACTGATTTTATTATGGAGTATAAGTATATAGAGACTTCTGATACATCTAAGGAAGTCATTTATAAATGGTACTTTTTTAGTAGCTTCATGTGGTAACTAGTAGTTATTATGTTGTAATAATACTGCAGTGGTGAATCTTGAAAAAGAGTCATGGTCACACCAACATACAAAGCATATACTATGTATGTATCAACTCTTGAGGGATTTTTATCAAAGGGATGAAGTTTCTTTGAGTAGATTACCCATTGGATAAAATGATGTAGACCCCTTGACTAAAGGAATATTTTAGTAGAAGCATGACTATCATGTGAGAGCTATTGGAATGAAGGTTGTTAGCAATTGGCTCTAGTAAAAGTGAGAGTCGGTTGGATTTGGTTCCTTAGAACCAACATTTGTGTGTTTTATGATAACTTTTATTCATTTTTTTAAATATTAATAAACATCTTATCACATCATAACAACTATTCTATGTAACATAGTGTGTGATAATGTCCCAAGATTAGCTATCATACTAAATGGTCATAGTTGTTCCCCACTATGATGAGTACCCTGAAGTGATTCGACACTATTCTCAAATATATGTTCTATAGCCAGATAATATCATTTGAGGGATTTAAATGATACATTCTATCAAGGGTGGAGACTCATAGTACGTTAAGGCGCCTTCTCATGGTGTAAGCCCATGGTAATATCTAGTGTGGGATATTCTAAGAACGAGACTCACTAATAGGAAATAAACATTTATATGTGTCATTGGATGTTCCTATTTTCAAACATGTGTATTGGTCTTTATAAATTTTTATTATAATTAATGAGTATTATGAATTTTTTATTTTGATGTATTGATGAAAACTATGATGGCAGTTGTTCGTGATGAGGTAGGATATGTTGGGTGCATCACGAGTAATATTGCATTAATAAATAATGTGATAAAGGATTTTTGCTTTCTCTTCTTTAAAAAAAGTTGATATCTCTCGACCTTTGATGGAAATGATATTGCCTAAATAAATCCATGGGCTTGGTGTTCTATAAGAAAGTTCAATTTCTAGGAAGTCAACGAAAGAGACATCAAGCACATAGGTTGATGGAACTAGCATGAAACTTTCTTGATTAGAGATATTGTTACAAATGGATTATATAACATAGTAAGCATCCTTATGTGGTAATATTTCACTATGGCATCAAATTATTTCTCTATGTGTGACTTGGTATTTTTCTAGATGATAACCATGTAATTTAGGATACTTCGTGTAATTCTATTGTGAATGTGGCCTAGAGGGTCACACACTAAGTGTATCATGAATCTCAGTTAAATAATATATTATTATTTATTAATTAATAGTTTGAATAAATATTATTCCCATTTGTGGTTTAATAATTATTCATGTTTTCTTGATTATATATATTTCTCCACTAGTTATTTGAGAGAATATAATGTTATAAGAATATTTAATTAATATTTATTATCTATTTAGTGAATATAATATTTATTTATTTACTGGTTAATAATAAAGTGATATTTATACAATAAATAAATAGTGCCTGATAAATATTTTGGAGGAATAGAGGACCAAGTTTAATAGTCCAGTGAGAAATAATAAATATTGAATATTATTTGATTAAATAATATTTAATTTAATTCTCAAGTTAAGTGCATGTCGAGAAATAATATTATTGTTATTGTTATTTGACATGAGGATATGTAGGGATTAAATTAATAATAAATGGTACTTATATAATTATTTATTTCAAACCCAAATAATATATAAAACCAATTATATTATTATCTATGATAGACAATTCATTTGTTTTACTTGTGCACAATGGATTTGGAGAATCCAATCAAGACCTAGAGAGCTCACTTCACTAAGAAAAATCCCTATAATAGAGAGGGATCTTCTTCCCCCTCCCACTCTCAAGTCAAGAGATATCCCGGAGAATGCTTTAGAAGTGGTTCTTAAGGAGATCAAAAGAAGGCAATGCAAGAAATAGGATCTATCATGCTAGCACTTAGAGATTTTTACTGTGACATTTAGATATTTTTGGGACATGTGTGGATCAGCACAAGAGGGAATCTACTTTAATTCCTACAACATAATGCCCATAAAATGTATATCTATTATCAGATTAACCAACGAAGAAAAATTTCATCATGGTAATTATTTTTTTGGTTAAATTAATTATAAATAATATGTGATGATCCTCTATCTTGTTCTAGTGTTCCATACCTTTCCAATTTTCATTGATTCAATTTTATAGTTCATGACGTTTATCATTGTGTAAATCTTGGATTGATCATCGATCATTACAAAAAAGGAAAGTTGGGCATGACCCTTTGCACGCTTCCACTATGCCTAGAACTTACATGTACAAGGGGAATATCTACTTCTAAAAGTGGATAAGTCATAGGGTATATATAATATGATTTTATAATCAAAAAACATATCAAAACATATTACTCTTTTTTATCAGTGTTTCTATAATGTCTGAAACAAACCAATTGAAAATATTGTAGTTACATTTAAAAATTAATGAGAAAAAACATATACCATAAACAAAATAACATCTTGAAGATGTATTTTCAATGGTAATTACTATTTAATTTAAAATATTTTTTAATTATTTGTGTATTTATGTCTTACATTACTAACATGGTTTTTGAAAGTTCTCCTACTCGCAAGATGATATATATTTGTTTAGAAATGAATGGTAAACATACCTAATGTCTAAATGTACACAAATATCATGAATATGTGACTTCATACTATTTATTTAGGTGATTTTCTCACCATTTTATATAATTTTTTAGTTAATATCCTCATAATTTTTATCTAATACTTGTTTTTTTAATTTTCATAGTGATAATGAATAAATTACTTATTCAATAAGTATGATCCACTCAAATAGTACGATTTTGCATTATAGGATAAAAAGATAGGTTGGAATCAACCATACGTTAATCTAATACACATTTTACTCTATATGACTCAAATTGTGTGGTTTCAGTTCAAAATTGATATTTTATTAATGTATTGTTTCATATTTATGTTTCTTTTATTTATTTATAGTATTACTAACATAAATAGAATTCTTATACAGGTGGATTTTTTTAGGGAAGTTATATTTTGTATTCAACCATATAAAGAAAGCCATAAAAGAGAGAATGTGTTGCTTTTGGATGAGGTGTTTCAGGAATCATGGGGTTTCCTTTTATATCCAAACAAAAGAGTTTTCAGGTAACACCCCAAGATTTCATAGTACGTTATTTCTTCAAAATAATTCAATAACTTGCACTACACGCAACACTGAGTTCTAGCGCACCATGACTTACCAAACAAGCTATTAAAAAGCGGTTATGAATGGTATTAACTAAATTTTGAACTTTATATAATCTTTATAATTTTAGAATCCATATTATTAGTTTCTTAGACATAATTTAAGAAAAAATACATTTTTTCAGATAAAAGAATTATTTTTCAAAAAATGTAATTTTACCGCCATTTAATGGTGAAGCCTTTTTAAATCCAATATTTGAAACTTTTATATATTAAATTTGACAAAATAAACTTCTTTTTTAGAATCAGGACATAAGAATTTAGTTTCAATAATGTTTTGGTGTTTTTCTGATAACTTTTATATTTGGGTGAATATTGGAAAATAAAATACATTAACTGAAAAACAACTTTTTAAATACAAATATTTTATATTGTTAAATTATACATTTTAATGGTTTGGAAGTATAAATAGATTATATTTTTACCATTTAATCCAATTATGGTCATTGTAAGTAATTTTACATTGAAATTGGACATAAACAAGTGTCAAACTTTTGGTAGTTATTATTTTTTAAAAATACGCCATTTGGTTTTGACAGCAGGAATTAATTTTAAATTATTAAATGCAACTTCTATGTTTTTAATTTGGTAAAATATACTTCTTTATTGAATTCAGAATATCAAAATTATCTTAGGGTAAATTTTTGGTGTTTTTCTGAAAACATTTAATTTTTGATGAATATTGAAAAACACTGAGTTATAGTTTAAAACCGAATTTTTATTTAAATAATTATTTATTTTATTTAAATTTATTTTATGTCAAAATAGATACATAATACCTATACAAGTTAAATTTAATTCATTGGAGTCAGTTTATAATAATTTTAGATATATAAAAATTTTATTGAACTTTTCACCGTCTTTTACCCACCTCCTAGGAGAATTTGCAAATTCACATAAAACTTAATTTTACCCCTTCTGTGAGTGTAATTTCAAAAATCGGAGACACACGGTTAATATCAAGGATTAAAATGTGGTTCAATAAGATAAAAATAATTTTTGGTGAATTGTAACTTTTTACTTTTATTTACCACGGTAAAAAGTAAATAAGGTAATTAAGGGTAAAAATGATATTATTATTATCCTAACATATGTCCTAATTCTATTTGATAAGTATAATTCGACCAAAAACAACCTTAGGAATAAAATATGAACCTCTTTGGTCCATTTGTAATAGATTAGGACATTTATTATTATTTAATTCAAAGATGAGTTAAAAGAGTTAAAATCAAAGTTTAATAAATAAAACATTTTTAATATAGGGTTATACTTAAGATAAATTAGATTATAAATATTCATTATAAATATAAAATTATTTTCTACAAAATTGTATTTTATTTATAATTTTTAGAAATTAAATAATTTAATTTATTTATGACACAATGATGAAATAATAATTACCTTATTAGTGAAATATTAAAATAATTGATATTATAAATACCCAAATAAATATAATTTGAGACTTTTAATTAATTCCATGAATTTTATTGGTTAATATGACATTTTAGGATTGATTAAATGAATTTTTTTAGAATTAATAAAGTTATTAAGACTTTAACAAAAATCAATTATTAAATAGTGTCAAATTTGACATAAAGGAGTTTTTAAAAACGTATTATATTATTAATTGATATAATATTCATAAAAATCTAAGGTTTTGCCAAAGGACTTATAGGATGATAGGTATGACATTAATGAACCACTTGGGGTTCTCTTGGCATTTTATAGTATGTTTATTAAACATATAATACAAAAATACAAAGAGACATGGTAAATGTCAAACTATTTAACTAAGAGTTAAATCTAAATGATAAGGGTAAAATAGTGACCCAAACGTGTCTAAATCCTATTGGTGGAGTGTTTTTCGACCCATCCCCACCTTGGACTTTAAATAATCCAGTTTTTAGCCATTATAAACCGAATATGAATTTATTATAAAATAATCTTTTAAAATTTTCCAAAGGTTCCCCTCACCCCTCTTAAAAACGGGAACTTCCTCTTCTCTCAAATTGACACCATATATGCCATTTGCCTCAACCAAACCATGCCCAAATGCCCTATCAACTATAATCCCTTCATCTTAGAGGTCTTAGTTTGATCAAAAAGCCAACCTAAAGATCCCTTTTGATCAAATCAAAAGGAAGAACCCAAAGAAGAGGTAAGGATTTCACCACCCTATTTCAAGTTCTTTTCTTCTTCCACTACCTTTTTCTTTATTGTTTCCATTATAAACTAATAAATATAGTATATTATATATAATTTGACTTTATTATAATTTTTGTAAAACCAAATTCCTTATTCTATCTATTCTTTGAATGACATGTCACCATACATGCGAACGTACGGCTTACTGTCTCCACGTCGTGGTGTAATTGTTATTCAATACATTATTATTTGGATGGGTATAATAATGGAGTGTATTTGATGTAAATAATAAATATAAAATGATAAGAATTCTGTATATATGATATAATATCAAATTATATATTATTTTAATATCTAAAGAATTATATTTTCGCTCGTGCGTACGTACGGATTACCGTCTCCACGATGCGATGAGATTCATTTCCAAGTTCACCATCCATCGATGATTATAAAAATAAATATATTACTAATAAGTCTATAATATATGAAATAATAATGATACTGGAGATATATACAAATATATATATATATATGTACTTACATATATCTTATTCACTTAGTTCCGTTCAATACGAGATGAAAATGGAAACAGCGTTTATGCGTACGTACGGACTACCGTCTCCATAAACGGTGTTTTACCTTTAATATATAAATCTATTATACATATTTATATTATAAATATATATGATATATAAATCATTTTTTATATTCTGTAAGTATTTAAATCATGATCTAAGTGATAAAATCAAGAGTAACAAGTTAAAACATGTATGACAAAGAAAGCGATTATTACACGAAATATTAATATTACATGGAAATTATTATTAAATGGGTAGTATAAAGTCATAAATGAATAATGTATGATATAATAAATATTAATATGGTTCTGTTATAATTTAATAACATACTATAGTCTTCATACAAGAGTTTAAACGTACCCTCGACTAAAGGAATGTGCAAGGTAAGGGGTTTTCATCTCACTCCTTATTCCCGTGAGATTCATACCATATTGCCACTATTACATTTTGTGTGGTGTATGTACTGCTCATAATTGTATTCTTTGTGTAATACAATTTAATTTATGTTTATTTACATATTCATTGTATGATACCTCTTTCATGGGGTGTATGTTTCGTAAGTTACCAAATTGGTAAGGGTTAATTTCACAATCTCTTTCTTATTCGAGGTGGTTTTTATGTAAGTATCTACTGGGACACATTTATTATCCATGTCCATGTTTCATAAAATAGTTTTCAAAGGGATTATTTTAAGGGAATTTCTACTAAAACATCATTTTAAATGGTTTAAAGATTTATTCTTCTCAACCATTCTCATTAATGTCCATGTTTTCAAAATGGTTTTTAAGGATTTATTTAAATAGACATGAATGTTATAAAATGTTAATTACTTTCAAAAGATTCAAATTGTATGGGAAACTTTGATTCAAAATTTTATTTAAATGTCTTCCTTTTTAAAATTTTGTGACTTTTAAATAATTTCAAAAAAGGAGATATTTCTCTCAAATTGTTTTGATTTCATGTATGTCAACATCCCTTGATGGATTTTAAGTTTATTTAAAGTTGATTTATTATGATACAAAACATCCATATTGTATTTAATGTTTTGTGATATGTTTGAATGTGGATGTGTTATTTTTATACCATTCATTGTTTATGGAGAAAGTATTGACATTTCATATGCTAGTTTTAATAAGAATGTTTATGTTATGTTTAAACCTGTTCATATGAGGAATTCATTTGACTTATTAAGTGATGGGTGGAGCCCGTTATAGCTCCTCGATGCATCGGTAGGTCTCATGAGACAAACTAGTGTCTTGGAACGAGGCCTTGACAAAATATTATTTGTAGTCTTGGCACGAGGCCTTGGCTACGTGGTTATGATAGTATGGAATTATGCATTCCATCATTATGAAAGTGGTTATTGATATTTCATGTTATTATTCAATTAGTAGAATATCCATGTGAATAAGTAAATGGAATTATTTCATTTTATTTCTACCATATAATTCTAATGTTCTAGTTTAAAAGGATTTTGTTTTAGATATACATTTCCTTAAATGTTTATGCTTATTTATGAAAGTTTCCTCTATATTGTTATCCTTACTGAGCATCTGAGATCACCCCTTTCTGTGTTTTATTTTTCCCAGGATTCCAAGAAGTGTATTGTGATTGATATACAGGGTTATGTCAAGGGAATAATGGCGTTCATAAAGGATTATTTATGTTGTTTTGTATGTTATAAAGTGTAATGTAACATTCATGTGTGTAATCTATTTTCCAAGACTGCTAAATCGATCGGTCCTTCAGGACTTGATTCCTTGTAATCATGCCAATGTATTAAAATAATTCACTGACTCTGGATAACTGGGGTTGGGGTGTTATAGTTGATATCAGAGGAAATTTAGAAATAACCTTGGAAGCTAGATTTAGATAAACTCTGATTAGAGCACATAGACCTAAGATAGACTTTGATGATTATTATAGAATAAATTCCTAGAATTTTTGGAATGTAGAGGATTTGAGAGTTTTCCATGTAAATACATCCTTGTCTGGATACGAGTAGGTAGAGGCAGCTCTAGCACAGCTGTACCTAGGGGTAAAACCAAAAAACACCACTTTGTGCTAAACTCGAACGGGAACTGTTGCACGACAACGGGGCTTGCTGCACTCTTGTTTACGACACTCCCGGTGGATATTCTTAGGATAATTCTCATTTTCATTACAAACCATTATAAATGGTTTATGAGTATATACATCCTCAATGAAAAAATCATTATGATTATGGATTATATCTATAAACCGTTCAATTTACGTTAGGTATTTTACAAGTTTGGAATTATTGTAATTCATAAACTAACCCAGTTTATGCAATTGTATAGAAATGGCGCCCAGCAGAAGGAATGTGAACTCCAGCAATACGTATGATCCAAAGAGTAAGAAGGATCATATCTTTCACAGTATTAAGCCAACATTTAGAAGTGAAATAGTCTCCCATGTATTCTCAACATATTGAGAAATAGTATCATGTGTTAATAAGATAACTACAGAATTCTATGAGTCCAATGGCATTGAAAGAAAGCAAGAGAAGAAAAGGATGGAAGAGATAAAGATGGATAAAGGAAAGAGGAAAAAGAAGAATTTTCCCATATGTGATGACGGTGGGAAGAAACACCCTGGAACTTTCCTGAAGGGAATGGGAGTTTGTTATCAGTGTGGATAAAAAGGAAACCAAGTACGAGGCTATAAGGGTAAGAAAAAGGTTTTAAATGTATAATGCTTCATCTGCAAGGAGATGGGACACTATGTGAACCAATGTCCAAATCATCATAGTATGCCCCAAATGATGCTATTGGATAATAATGAAGTTATGATACTACCATAGATGAGGAGGAATGATTAGAGTTATTCTGTTGTTATTAAAGAATTATGTCATTTGAGTTTTGTATCAACTTTGTACAGGTTATAATAATTATGGAGTATATAATGATTGTACTGAAGTACTATTTTATTAAGGACTTGAGATTGTATGGAACCAAGAAAAGTGACTCAATAGAAGGATAATTTTTTGGAAAATATATGGTTGAGAGAAAGATAAACCATAATATGGTTCTGATATCGAGGTAGTGATTTTGGAATAATACATGATTGATTTGGATAAATTATATTGGATATTCTGGACTACCATGAAAGTGATTAATGATATTCCATCATTGTTTGAGTTTACAACATTTTTGGATAGAAGGAGTATATCCAGTATTCTATAAGTAATAACGGATCATGAATGTAATCAATAAGGGTTTATGGTAATTTAGGATGTTGCATTGTTTTAAAAGAATACATGATGAAGGTATTCGCATGTTATTACGCGGAAAAAAAAGATCTTCATTGTGTTTACCTTCCTTATAAATTTTAGGCTGTGAGTTTGGACAAAATTATTTTGGATAATTCAAGTTTGAGATTATTTTTTGATTCTCATAAAAGGACAACCCGGAGGTCGGGCGGCAACCCGTCGCGTCCGGCGAGGCCGGAGACTTGAACCCGCAACCGAAGGGTGACAAAGGTGTATCACCTACCACTGACCCACGTGATGTCCTGGATTAAATAATGTAGTCTTTTTAAAAAAAAATCTTGTAGATGAATTATAAATTCATTTTTTAACCCTACACAAATTGGATAAATAGAATATTATTTTTAAGTTCTATTATCTTTTTGAGTGAGAGATGAGTTTTTGGTAGAAATTAGTTAAAGGATGGGACTCTACTTGTCAAGTATATATTTTTCTTCTTCTCTAATTCTATGGAGAAATTAATTCATATACTTTAGTGAAGGGATCTTAAAACAAAAATCGGTGTTATCCAAATACCATATGTTTTGTTGAACCGATGGTATTTTAAATCATTATAGATTGATAAATTTAAGGCCCTCAATTTTATACTTGTTTGTGATTGATGACCTCAATCACTAACTATAAATATTTACATTTTTCCTCCAATTATACGTCTTTAATTGCCACCAATGTTCTCCTAATAGAGATCACAATTTGGTGGTGACCCTTTCATTTCCCTTTTCCTCTTATTAAGACTAAATTTTATTAACCTAATTTCCGATGTGGGTTTTCCCAAAGGTATTTTCTATTTTCAACATTTTATTTTCGAAAAATAATTTCAAATTGTGAGGATGCAATTTATTGAAGGATGGAAGAATGTAACACCCCAAGATTTTGTAGTACGTTATTTTTCAAAGTAATTCAACAACTTGCACTACACGCAACACCGCTTTCTAGCGCACCATGACTTACCAAACAAGCCGTTCAAAAGCGGTTATGAATAGTATTAACTGAATTTTGAACTTTATATAATACTTATAATTTTAGAATCCATATTATGAGTTTCTTAGACATATTGTAAGAACAAATACATTTTTTCGGATAAAATAAGTATTTTTCAAAAAATGTAATTTTACCGCCTTTTAATGGAGAAGCCTTTTTAAATCCAATATTTGAAACTTTAATATATTCAATTTGACAAAATAAACTTCTTCTTTAGAATCGGGACATAAGAATTTAGTTTCAATAAATTTTTGGTGTTTTTCTGGTAACTTTCATATTTGGTTGAATAGTGAAAAATACTTTACTTTAACTGAAAACAACTTTTTAACCCTAAATAATTCATATTGTTAAATTATACATTTTGAGGCTTTGGAAGAATAAATAGATTATATTTTTACCATATAATCCAATGATGGTCATTGTAAGTAATTTTACTTTGAAATTGGACATAAACAAGTGTCAAACGTTTGGTAGTTATTATTTTTTAAAAATACGCCTTTTTGGTTTTGACAATGGGAATTAATTTTAAATTAATAAATACAACTTCTATGTTTTTAATTTGGTAAAATAGACTTCATTATTTAATTCGAAATATCAAAATTATCTTAGGGTAAATTTTTGGTATTTTTCTAAAAACATTTAATTTTTAATGAATAGTGAAAAACACTCACTTATAGTTTAAAACCGAATTTTTATTTAAATAATTTTTTATTTTATTTAAATTTATTTTATGTAAAAATAGATACAAAATACTTATATAAGTTCAATTTAATTCATTGGAGTCAGTTAATAGTAATTTTAGATATATAAAAATTTTATTGCACTTTTCACCATCTTTTACCCACCTCTTAGGAGAATTTGCAAATTCACATAAAACGTTATTCTACCAATTCTGTGAGTGGATATTAGAAAATCTAAGAGACACAGTTAATATCAAAGAGTAAAATGTGGTTTAATAAGATAAAAATAATTTATTGTGAATAGTAACTTTTTAGTTTTATTTACCATGGTAAAAAGTAAATAGGTAATTAAGGGTAAAAATGATATTATTATTACCCTAACACATGTCCTAATTCTATTGGGTAAGTATAATTCGACCAAAAAACCTTAGAAATAAAATATGAACATATTTGGTCCACTTGGATTAGATTAGGACATTTATTATTATTTAATTCAAATAAGAGTTAAAAGTGTTAAAATCAAAGTTTAATAACTAAAACATTTTTAATATAGGGTTATACATAAGATAAATTAGATTATAAATATTAATTAGAAATATAAAACTATTTCCTACATGATGGTTTTTTATTTATAATTTTTAGAAATTAAATAATTTAATTTATTTATGACGCAATGATGATGCAGTAATTTCCTTATTAGTGAAATATTAAAATAATTGATATTATAAATACCCAAATAAATAAAATTTCAGACTTTTAATCAATTCCACGAATTTTACTGGTTAATATGTCTTTTTAGTATTGAATAAATTAATTTGGTTTGAATTAACAAAGTTATGACTTTAAAAAAATCAATTATTAAATAGTGTCAAAATTGACATAAAGGAGTTTTTAAAAGAAATATTATATTATTAATTGATATAATATTCCAAAAAACCTAAGGTTCGACAAAAGGACTTATATTATGATAGTTATGACATTAATGAACCACTTTGGGTTCTCTTGGCAGTTTATAGTAAGTTTATTCACCATATAATATAAAAATACAAAGAGACATGATAGATGTCAAACTATTTAACTAAGAGTTATATCTAAAAGATAAGGGTAAAATAGTGACCCAAACTTGTCTAAAACCTATTGGTTGAGTGTTTTGCGACCCATACCCACCTTATAATTTAAATAATCCTGTTTTGAGCCATTATAAACCGAATATAAATTTATTATAAAATAACATTTTAAGTATTTTCAAAGGTGCCCCTCACCCCTCTTAAAAAAGGGAACTTTCCCTTATCTCAAATTCACACCTTCTAAGCCATTTTTCTTGAACAACCCCTACCCAAATATTCTCTCAACTATACTCCCTTAAACATAGAGTCCTTAGTTTGATCAAAAAGCCAACCTAAATAGCCCTTTTGATCAAATCTAAAGGAAGAACCCGAAAAAGAGGTAATGATTTAACCACCCTCTTTCAAGTTCCTTTCTTCTTCCACTTACATTTCCTTTGTGATTTCTATTCTAAAATAATAACTCCAGTATATTCTATATATTTTGATGTTATTATAATTTTTGTACAACCAAATTAATTATTCTATCCACCCTTTGAATGACATGTCACCATACGTGGGAACGTACGGCTTACCGTCTCCACGTCGTGGCGTAATTGTTATTCAATACCTTATTATTTGGATGGGTATAATAATGGTGTTTATTTGATGTAATAATAAATATATAATGATAAGGCTTATGTATATATTATATACCATCCAATTATATATTATTTTAAAATCAAAAGACTTATATTTTTGCTCGTGTGTACGTACGGATTACCGTCTCCAGAACGCGATGAGATTCATTTCCAAGTTCACCAATCATCGATGATTATAAAAATATATATATTACTAATAAGTATATAATATATGACATAATAATGATACTGGGGATAAATATATATATATATATAAATATATATATATATATATATATGTACTTACATATATCTTATTCACTTAGTTTCGTTCAATACGAGATGAAAACGGAAACAACATTTATGCGTACGTACCGACTTCCGTATCCATAAACGGTGTTTTCCATTTCATATATACATCTACTATACAAATTTATATAATAAATACATATGATATATAAATCATGTTTTATATTCTGGAAGTATTTAAAACATGATCTAAGTGATACAATCAAGAGTAACAATTTAAAACACGTACGATAAAGAAAGCGATTATTACCTGAAATATTAATATAACATAGAAATTATTATTAAATGGGTAGTATAAAGTAATTAAGGAATGATGTATGATATAATAAAAATTAATATGGTTATGTTATAATTTAATAACATACTTTAGTCTTCCTACAGGAGGTTAATCGTTACCTCAACTAAAGGAAAGTGCAAGGTAAGGGGTTTTCATCTCACTCATTATTCCCATGAGATTCGTACCATATTGCCACTATTACCTTTTTTGTGGTGTATGTACAGCCCATAATTGTATTATTTGTTTAATATAATTTAAATTATGTGTATTTACATATTCATTTTATGATACCTCTTTCATGGGGTGTATGTTTCGTAAGTTACCAAATTGGTAAGGGTTAATTTCCCAATCTCTTTATTATTCGAAATTGTTTTTATATAAGTATCTACTGGGACACATTTATTATCCATGTCTATGTTTCCTAAAATAGTTTTAAAAGTGATTCTTTTAAGGGACTTTTTACTAAAACATCATTTTAAATGTTTTAAATATTTATTCTTCTAAACCATTCTCATTAATGTCCATGTTTTCAAAATGGTTTTAAGGATTTATTTAAATGGACATGAATGTTTTAAAATGTTAATTACTTTAAAAATATTCAAAGTGGTATTGGAAAATTTGATTCAAAAATGTATTTAAATGTATTCCTTTTTAAATTGTTTGACTTTTAAATGATTTCAAAAAAAAGAGATATTTCTCTCAAATAGTTTTGATTTCATCTATGTCAACATCCTTCGATGGATTTTAAGCGTGTTTAAAGTTTATTTATTATGATACAAAAAATCCATATTGTATTGAAGGTTTTGTGATATCTTTGAATGTGGATGTGTTATTTTTATACCATTAATGGTTTATAGAGAAAGTATGGACATTTCGTATGCTAGTTTTAATATGAATATTTATGTTATGTTTAAACTTGTTCATATGAGGAATGAATTTGACATAGTAAGTGACGGGTGGAGCCCACTACAGCTCCTAGATGCATCGGTAGGTCTAATGAGACAAACTAGTGTCTTGGCATGAGGCCTTGGAAAAATCTTATTTTTATTCTTGGCACGAGGTCTTGGCTACGTGGTTATGATAGTCTGACATTATGCATTCCATCATTATGAAAGTGGATATTGATATTGCATGTGATTATTTGATTTGTATAATACCCATGTGATTAAGTAAATGACATTATTTCGTTTTATTTCTTCCATATTATGCTTAAGTTCAAGTTTAAAATGATTTTTTTAGTTATACATTTCTTTAAATGTTTATGCTTTTTTTTAAAGTTTCTGCTATATTGGTATCCTTACTGAGCATCTGAGATCACCCCTTTCTATGTTTTATTTTTCTCAGGATTCCCAGCAGTGTATTGTGATTGATATTCAGGGTTAAGTCAAGGGAATAATGGCGTTCATAAAGTATTATTTATGTTTTTTTGTATGTTATAAAGTGTAATGTAACATTCAGGTATGTAATCTATTTTCCAAGATGGCTAAACCGATTGGTCCTTCGGGACTTGATTCCTTCTAATCATGACAATGTATTAAAATAATGCACCGACTCTGGATAACTGAGGCTGGGGCAGTATATGTCACTTTTCCGGGGTGGTGCAGATAGTTGAAAGAAAAGCACACATCACAAAATAAATCAATTGCACCTCAATCTGATACGCAGCGTGCTTGGTATGATTCAAACTATATTTTCTTAGTTTATAATTTACTTTTTAGTTCAAAACACACATCACATACTCAAAACTAGAAAAACGCATTAATATTGTTTTGATACTTTAATAAAAAGATCTATAAGTCATTTACGATGTGTAGGAATCAGCTGCACCTCAATCAGACACACGATGTGACCAGTATGAGTTCAAAGGTGTATTTTTATTTAAAATTAAAATTAATTTTAGAAACAAAACACAAGTGACATACACAAAACTGGGCACACATTCTGATTATTTTCATAATTTATGAAAAATATCCATAGGTCATTTGTGACATGTAAGAATCACCAGTACATCAATCTGATGCATGGTTTCATCGGTTTGACTCCAAGTGTGTATTTTTATTTGAAATTCACATTAGTTTTAGTAGAAAAGGCAATTGAAAAACTCAAAATGGAGTAAATGAATTTGGATTTTTTTTATAATTTAGGAAAATGATCCATATGTTATTTTTGACGTGTAAGAATCAGCCACACCTCAATCTAACACACAATGTGACCAATAAGACTCTAAGTGTCAATTATCAGTTTAAAATTGATATCTTAGTTCCAAGAGTGTCACTCACTAAAAATAGATAAAATGTTCTCTGATTTTCCATATAATTTAGGACAATGATTCATAAGTTATTTTTGACTTGTAGATAGAAAACTCACATCAAACCAGCTTACAATGTGACCGTCATGACCCAAAGTGCATGTTTTTAGTTTGAAAGGACATTTAATAAAAATAAAAAGTGACATAATAAAAATAAAGTAAATGAATTTCGGTTGATTTGATACACTAGTAGAACGATCCATAAGTCTTTTGTAACATGTTGTAATCATCTTCACCTCAATCATACATATGGTGTGACTGATATGACTCTAAATGTGATATAATAAAAACTAGGAAAACACATTCCTATTGTTTTGATACTTTAGGACAACAATCTATAAGTCATTTTTGATGTGTATGAATCTACCACACCTTAATTCGATTCACGGTGTTCCATCATGACTCAAAGTATATGTTTTCAGTCTAAAATTGAAAATTCAGTTAAAAACATGTTACACTCAATAAAAAATTATCAAATACACTTGTATTATCGGGATAATTTAGGAAAATGATCTATTAGTCATTTTCCATGTGTATTAATTCACTGCACCTCAATCCAATATACGGTGTGACCGATATGAATCCAAGTGTGTCTTTTTCATTAAAATGGACATTAATTTTCGTAAAAATAAAAGGTTACATGCACAAAACAAATAAAACGCATTCTAATTGTTTTGATAATTTAATAAAATTATCCATAATTAATTTTTGATGTCTAGAAATTATTATCACCACAATCTAATTCACGGTGTGACTATTATGACTCTAAGTGTGTATTTTTATTTAAAATTGACATTAATTTTAGTTTAAAGAACCAGTGACATATTCAAAACTAATAAAACACATTCATATTATTTATATGGTTTAGTAAAATGATCCAGAAGTGATTTATAATGTGTAGGAATCAACCACGCCTAAATATGATGCACGGTATGACTAGTATGACTCCAAATGTGTCTTTTTATTTAAAATTTACATTAAATTTAGTAAAAAAGGACAAGTGACATACTTAATATATAGAAGATTTATTCGGATTGTTTTGATAATTTAAGGAAATGATTCATAAGTTATTTGTGACATGAATGAATCATCCACACCTCAATAAAATATACTATGTGCCCAATAGGGATCAAAGTTTATGTTATCAGTTTAAAATTTCATTTTAATAAAAAAATAAGTGACATACTCAAAACTGAGAAAAAATATTCAAATGGTTTTGATACTTTAGGAACATTATCAATAAGTAATTAGTGACATTTAAGAATCAACCAAATCTCAATTCAAGGCACAGTGTGACTAGTATGACTCCAAGTGTGTCTTTTTATTTAAAATTTATATTTTAGTAAAAACACACAAGTGACATACTCAAAATAGAAAGAACACAGTCAGATTGTTTTTTAATGTTTAATATAATGATCCCTAAGTAATTTTTGACATTTAGGAATCCTCTTACCTTCAATCTGAAACACCATGTATGAAATGACTAAAAGTGTCCGTTTTTAATCTAAAATTGACATTTTAGTTCAAAATGTGAATCACCCACTGAAAACAGAGTAAATACACTTGAATTTTCCTGATACTTTAGGAAAATGATTCATAAGTCATTTGTGACATGTAAGAATTAGTCTCATGTCAAACCAACATACGATATGACCAGTATGACTCAAAGTGCATGTTAATAGTTTAAAATAAAATTTTAGTAAAAAAGGAATGTGACATACTCAAAACCAAGAAAATGTATTCAGATAGTTTCAATACTGTAAGACAATGATCCATAAGTCATTTTGGATGTGTAGGAATCTACCCTACCTCAATCGGACGCACGATATAATTGGTATGACTCTAAGTGTGTCCTTTTATTTAATTATGATATTTTGTTAAGGTATTCTTTCATATTTAGGTTTAGTTTATTTATTTATGATATTACAACCATAATAATTGTTTTATTATATAGGTGAATTCTTTTTCTTCGGTTGGGGTGGTATGTTCAATAACTGATACAATTGTTGAGTTTTTTTATAGGGGGATCTGAGTGCCAAAGATGGTGAAACATTAATTTTTTTAAATGTTTGTGTATAATAATTAAAAATTTAATTATACAAAACATTTTTTGAAATGTATATAGTAGTTTTTTTATATTTTGGATGTAAAATTTATTTCAATTAAATTATAAATTTTCATACATGTGTATTTTCATAAAGGTGTATAAAAGTGTATTTGGTGTTATTCAAAAATTACACTATAGTAATACGGTTTGTATCAATGCTAATGAAAGCACTGATAAAGTGTACCTTTTAGTAGTGTTTTTTCACTAGTAAAGGCTGTCTCTTTAACAGTACTAAAGAAAATAGGTATTTTCTAGCTTTATTATATCCCTTTTTGTGCGTTGATAAAATTTCAATCTTTGGTAGTGTTTCAAGAATTTGTGATCTATTTTAGTAAATAATTTTGTCCCATACTCAAAAAATAAAATTAAAAAACCTCTAATGTGTATTTTGGTGCCTAACATGTTCAATAATTTTTAACTCAGATCAAGTATGTCTGCTATGATTTTTTATGGTTCACACTGAACAAGTTTGATTCAAATACCAAAATGAATAACTGTTATGGATGGAGATAGTTAGATGGATAGATATTTGAAAACTGAATAAAAAACAACTAAACGTTTATATTGAAATAGGTTCTCATTAGTAAAAGTTTTATTTTGTAAACAACCAAAATAATTTGGACGAATTTGATTATTAATTTTATTATAGAAAAACCAAAATAATTAATTGAATTTATAATTTTTTAATTTTGATTAATTTAATATTTGTATATGAGATTATAATCATCCAAAAAAATAAAATATTTTCGTTCATAAACTTATATTTCTTATCCAATAATTTGTTTTTTTATAAATTTTAATTAATCATTTATGATATTGGGTTTTTTCCAACATGTTTAGGTGAGAATTATTTTATATAATGGTTAATCTAAAACCAAAATAAAAAATCCAGATGCTTATGATAAATTTATAACTTAATCTAAAATAAATAAAATTTGTTAATTAGATTGGATTATTAAAATGATAAAAGAGAAACCATATGAATATCAGTATTTTTTATAATCGAAACTAAAATTCACCCACCACTAATTTATGGCTTGATAAGTATAATAATTTAATATATGTACTTTATATTACCTATGTATATTAAAAAATGTGAATATTAATAAAATTATTATCACATATTGCTTTTACTTCTGTAAAAAAATAACGTGATAATTTCCTAAACTATCTTCTATGTTAAAAAAATCATAACAGTTACTATTATGGTGAGAATTTTAAATTCTATGATGATATTCTTAAATTTATATCTTATAGTCAGATGATATATTTTTATGGTACAAAGATGATGTATAATATTATGTTTCGATACTCATAAGTGAATGAGATTATATCTCATGTAGTTAGAATTTGGTAATATTTATGAAAAAACTTTATGAGGAAAAATATATCTGTAGGAATTACACATGTTTGGGTGTCATTAGACATTCCCATCTGTGAACATGTGTAATGATCCTTAGACATTAATATTATAATTAATACATATAAAAAGTCATGTACTTAGATGTATTATAGTAAATCATGATGACATATGTTCATGGAGAAGTTGGGTACGTCCACTGTGTTACGAATGATATGTTATTAATGAATAAGTCAGAGGAAGGATTGATCCCTTCCATCTTTATAGAAGTTTATATTTCATATTTTCAACTAAAATGGAATCGTTGAATTAAAATCAATGGCCATGGTGTATTAACTAGTTCATTTCTGATAGTCAACGAAAGACATAAATTATATAGGTTGATGACACAATTGTGCAACTTGATTGATGATATATTAAGACAAATGGATTATATTACATAATGGGAATCATATATGGTTATCTAAGTTGTGATGTTAAGTTCCTCCTCTATTAATATCTTGACTAATTTCTAGTAAATCATCTTGGACTTTAGGAAATCCAAACTGATTCCTTTGAGGAAGTGACCTAGAGGGTCACACACTAAGTGTTTCAACCAATCTTAATTAAATTCTGTTTGAATTTAATTATAAGAATAAGTATTATTACCCAAACTAGGAAATAATATTTATTAATTATTTATGTGATCATTATTATTAATTCACCATTTATATATATTCCATATAGAATATATTCGTTAGTTGAATATTAAATCAATATTTATTCAGTAGAAAATTGAATAATAAATTTATATATCTCATGGTTTATTCTCAAGGTAATATAATTATTTATTTATTAAATAATTTATTTATTTAGATATATGAATATTAAAATAAATATTTATTCTCCAGACTGAATATAATATTTATTTGGGAATTAAATAAATATCAAGGATGAACTGACAAAGTTTTTGGTTTGGAAATAAATATTTATTTATTATAATGTAAATAATATTAATCATTTCATGATTTAGTGCACACTATGAAATAAAATAATAATATGGTTATTTTAAATTAAATGGTTTATATTGTGGGATTAGTATATATAGTTAAGGGACTCTGTGAAATTAATTAATATTAAACCCTAACATTGGCTCTATATATACCCATTTATGTAATTTGTGAGAGGGTTGATATATTGTGCACAATGCCTCTCTTCCCATGATATTTCTCCCCACCTAGAACATTTCCCGAGATTCTCTAAAGAACTAGAGAATTTTCCTTCATCTTCTATCCTTAAGAGATAGAGGGATTAAGACCTGATTCTTATGGACTAAAGGGATTGTGATAGAAATCAATAAAGTGACAAAAGATGATCGGTACCGCTGCAATAGCACCTAGAGTATCACAGGCGATAGTTTGAGATCAAAGGATCACATTTAGATTACTACTATAAGGATTATATTCTTGGATCATCTCAGCGTAATGCCCATAAAACTGAATGAGATTTGAATGATCAACACCTTCATTCAAGAAAGACCTCGAGACTGAGGTAATTTATTATTATTAAATTAATTAAAAATGTATTATGAAAAAACCCACTACTGGTTCCTAGATTCTTTCTTTCAATTACAACAAATTTATTCATGAGACATGATGATTATTTTTCATTTTCCTACATATTATTCATTGGGTTTTTTAAAAACCCATTATTTGTCATAGTCTCAAATAACTTCCTCTAGACCCATAACCTTCAAGTTGTATTAAATAGGTCATGTTCATATTTATAAGTATTTATTAATTATTGATCATTTTTCTTAATTTAATTCAATTTTCATTTCCATTTTATACATTATTTAAATATAAATGTTAATATACCTTATTCTTCTTATTCATTTCCACTCATATAACAAAAAATTGGTTGATTATACATAAAGAACATTAGAAGAACACATCGATAAGTGTTGATGATTTTTACCAAATACCACAGGATTACACAGCATGTTGTTAGAGTACACATTAAGTATCTGGATTCATTACATTTAGGAATAACACATATTAAATTTACCATATCATGTAATTAATGACACATGGTCACATTGGAAAATTAGTTTTCAAGTACAAGTTGTGTATTTATTACAAAATGAGTTGGGACTAACATGTATGTAAAAGTAAAGTCACATAATGGTGTACCGGGTTTACATGCCATGTACTTTATAAATATCTATGATAAATGCACATAGTGGCACTTTGAGTGTATTTAGGACTAATAATATCTCCCACTCCAACACCCATATTACTCAAAGAATCTGTAATTATGCCACTTTCTATGTAAATATAACATGTTAAAATGTTTATTTGCTTACAGTATTCCATGAATTAATCCAAATCCACTGTTATCCTCTAAGTGGGAGTTAAAATCATGAATTCTAGGGCATGAACAATAAAATATGAATAATATCAAGCCAAATTCTATTCCAATTATTAAATATTTCAATATTGATCACTATTAGAGATCCCTCCATTTGTCCTCGTAATAAAAATTCATCTCACAATCCTTAAAGAATCATGAGAGGTTTCTTCCATTAGAAATCCATAAAATACCTCCACAACCAACAGTTTATGGGTTCCCTCTTGAAGATCCATCTAGGTCGATCATTATCCAAACTAAAATGGGAGGTTTTCAAAAAATAGAGACTAAGAAATTATAAATCCTATACTTGCCTCTAATTCCTAACCTATAAAAAATAGATAATTCCCAAATGAAATTTTCTTCCAATCTAGAAGTCGCGTCTATAGCCACCCTGATCATAGAGATAATGCTTCTCAGAATCATACTCAGGATACTATCATGTTCCTCATCCATGTTGGTGTTCTTGTTCCACCAAATTAAGTAGTAGGCCTCAACTATAATAACCCTCTTCATGTTCCAAAACTACATCGAGAAATCCAGGTTGCTAAAGAAAGTAAACAAATCTAGGAAATCAAAAACAGTGAAGCTGGTAACTTCAAATAAATTTAATACAATACTCTACACATCCTTAGGTAAAGTAAAATCAAATAAAATGTGATTATTGTTGTCATTATCAGAGTCATAGGTGGTACACATAGCACACATGGGTAGCATAGATTTAATGAAATTTTCATCTGTAGGCATCCTTTTAAGAATTACTCTCTAAATAAGATAATAAATAGAGGGAAAAATCCAAGGATTATTAAATTTAATCGACCCGCTTTCCAAAACAAAATGCCTCACATGTAGAAATTTTAATAAAATATGAAAGTAATAAAACCATGCCTAGATGGATCCAAAACTAACAAGTCATTATTATGCATAAAGTGATACGAGTATAAAATATTAAGAGGGCCAAGAAGATGATTCATATTGGAACTGATTTTGTATTTTATTTTTGCTTGAGGTTCATCACCCTTCTCATTGCAGTGGTCAATAGACGGTTCAATTATATTTCCAGAATCTCAAATTATAATTTAGAGTTGGAAGCCGTCAACCATAACCCTAGGGCACATGTTTTATAATGGAGGTCCAAATGGATGATAATATTAAGTATTATTCATATATTTAATCCCACTAATGAATCAAATTTTTAGGAAAAAACCATAGACTGACTTCTCTTTAAGAATCCTCTATAAAAACTAGGTCTACAAGGCATCATTTAAAAAGGCCATGTTTTTAGTTCCCATGACGCCTTATCTAAATTTATCACAACATGTGTTCTTAATAATATTAACAAACTTCTTCTCTTATATAATTCCACTCCAAATATAATTCATAATGTACTTATTCAGGATCTCAATCAAAGAAACATTCCATTTATAATCCTTAAAGGAATGAATGAATTTAGGAATGATGATTCCCTTCACAATATATATTTTTCTAGAAAGGGATAGAGGATCCTCTTTCTATATTCTTAGTTTCACATTGATGTTATTTGAAATTTCTCTTAGAAAAATATCCTTGGGTACTCCCTAAAACAGTGGTATACCCTAATAAATTAATGGAAACTTGACCTCTCCTAATTAAAATAAAGAATTAGGCCCAATTGATGTGTTGTTTAGTAATGCAACTATAGTGCTACAAAAAAATTGAAAAATTTAATTATTATTCAAAATTCTCTATGAATATATGATAATATCATCAACATACAAGATATGGGATGGTACCTAGAGTCGTCACCTAGCTTGAATGGGCCTGATTTTACCCTTATTTACCATATCAGTTATAAATTTTCTAAGGCAATCCTCAGTAATTTTGAACATTATGAAAGATAAGGTGTATCGATGTTTAATTCCAAAAATGCATGAAAATAATCCGTCATGGGTTCCATTTATAAAAATTGAATTCATAAATGAATAAAATCGTAAAAAGACCATACTAGTGAATAAGTCACTGAAACCAAACCTATGAAGTGCCACAATCATAAACTCTTAGTTAATGGTATCAAAGGCTTTCCCTATATATAGATCTAGGGAAATGTTGCCCATATTTTTAGATTTCCTTAATAGGTTGACACATTAATAGGTAGTTAAGAGATATTCATGTATTCTCCTTTCATGAATATATCCATATTAGTTACAAAACACTACCATGCTTATGAAACTAGAGAGTCTCATATTCAATATATTGTTAAAATTCATGTTGATTGTGACTACTAAATACACCGACCTAAAAAATTGAGGGAGTTAGCAACATCAGTTTTTGTAAAAACAACCAAGAATAAAAAACTTTAACCCTTTGGAACAATTCCATTCCCCAAGAATATGGTGGTCATCTTCATTATGTCACTATGCACAACATCATGGAATTCCTAAAAGAAGAGGTTAGTGAAACCATCAAGCCCTGGATCACTCCTTGGGTTAAGAGAGAAGACTATATTTTCTTACTTTCACTAGGTCCATAATTCTTGTGAGCATAATAGTATTTGAATCATTACTTTCTCTAGGAATAAAATTTTCTATACTGTTGAGGCTTCCATTGGGTCTGATTTTAAGGATATCTTGAAAATATTTGACAATATCCTCCTTGATTTATTTTTTGGTAGAAATGACTTTAGTTCCATTATTGAAATAAGTAATGGGTTTTGAAGCTTTAATAACTTTTGAAAGATTATTAAAGAATTAAGATTTTAGGTCAACTTCTATTAACCATTTATCCCAGAAATGTTCCTTCGAAATATCATCCTTCATATTCAAATTATCATTTAGCATTAAAGATAAATTTACTTCCCCATTGAAGATAGATGTCAAAATACTCTTCATTTATGTTCTTAACGAATTTATAGTCCCTTTGGAAATCAATAATTTCATTATCCATGTTAGATTAAATCCCCATTTTTCATACATTCAAATTGGATTTCAAATTCCTAATCTTAAGAACATGGGTATGAAGATAATTTGAGCATTCATTATTATCCCAAGCCTTTAGAACAATTATTTTAAAATATGAATTATTTAACCATGAATTGTTAAATTTAAAAGTAAAGGGATCATTTCCTATTTAAAAATCATATTATAAAGTATGGGATGATTATTAGAGCTGATCTTCATCATGGTCTCAGATTTCACCACCTCCCACTACTCTAAAGCACTAAAGTTGACAAAGGTTCTATAAAGACTATTATTGGAAACCTTTATGCTCATAGATTTTCTATACCATGTAAATATATCCCTATAGGGAGATACTTTCACCATTTCAATAGAATCAAATAATTCTCTAAATTCTATACTATAAATGGAAAGGGATGGTTCTCCCCTTCTTTCATGCATTCCTAAAGTGGCATTAATGTCCCCTATGATCATCCAGGGCCCTTGAGTACTCAACCTAAGATTACAAATATCATTATAAAGAATTATACTTATCTGATAACTATCAAGGGCATAAATTAAAGAGTAATAAAATTATGTTTCATCAAAGGAGCTTATGATAGTGATCATTTTCTGAGTATTATGAACTCTGGAGAAATTAATAACTCTATTATATTCCAAGACCCAAATAGTTTACACTTACTAGGATTATTGATTAATAGTAACTATGTGTTAACCAATAGATAGGAAATTAATTTATTTTTAGGAGTTAAAATAAATCTTAGGTTTATCAATACCAATAATCAAAGGATGATGATTTGAGATGAATTTTTATGGTATTATCTATTATATATTTGGAAGATCTCTCACAGTTCCAAAATAGATTGTTCACTTATTACCATTTTTTTCATTTTTATTTGATTCCATTTTAGTGTGGCTTTTTCCTCCTAGGTAGTCCCTTTAGATTAACTTTATTAGTAGTTTTTTCTTTATTGGTGAAGGAATTGATTATTTTATATCTTGTTGGTGAAGAATAAAGGAACCTCTTATCCTTATGTATTTGAATTTGTTGGTTGATTTTCTTTTTCTTCTTGATCTAAACTTTTAGTATGACTAGCACAAGAATTTTCACAAGTATGTTTCTCCCCTTGATCCTTTGAGTCAATATTCATAGTCTTTTAGGAATCCAAATATAGATATAGAGCCTCCCTATAGACTCTATGAGATCCATTTCCTTTACTTCTGGTGACCTTTTTGAGTATGTCTACATATAGAGCCTCAATTTCAATCACCTTTGAAGATTCAATCCTAATAAATAGATCCCTCTCTAATGAAGTTGTAGAACACGTTTTAGGTTTCTTATGTCCCTCATAGATTTTTTTATCATGTTCATTTTCAGAATGTTGTTGGGAAACATCCTAGGATACTTGTTCAATAATAAGAGAGTGGTATTACACATCCAAAATCAGTTCACCACACTCTATACTAGTAATATCCTAATCCCTTTTAAGGATATAAATATTAGTGTACTTCCCATTTTCCTGATTTAATGGTCAATTGAAAATATCTTAATCATCTATATCCACATACTTCGGTTAAAAGGTTTTAGATTTATTAAAACCCCAACACTTTCTTTACTTCTAGTGTTTCTAGCCCGAGCCTCCTAAGAAGGCTCATTTGAATTTGATGATAAGCTTTCCCTCCCTTTATTAGGCTCCCATTTCATGACATTCTTAACTTACCAAGGGGGACATGGATTTTTATATTGAATTTTTTAAACATTCCTATAACTAGAAAAATCTTAGCTTACCAACTAAAAATGGTTTTAGAAGGAAGGTAAATACTTATATTCTAAATAGATATAGATTTTAAAATAATTACAATTAAAGTTTCCTTATTAGGAAGAGGATTCAGAAGATCGAAATCCATCAAGAATATATGAAAATTCTTGGATTAAGGTTATAGAAATTGGAATCCCATGTCATATATATTGGTATTTCATTTTGGAAAAATAAATGAATGTACCCCTTTCTTATGGGGAAAATTTTCAAATTTTAGAAACCATAGATATGGTAGAGTTTTTTCTTTAACTCCTCCACCTTCATAGTTTTGTCTCCTTTCATAAGAATTAGTCTTCCAATGGGTGATAATCTTGAGAAATAAAGTCTTTCCATGAGGGAACCTTTATTAGTGGTGATGGAAATTTTTTACCCTTTGATATTGAGATACACGACTCATGTAAAGCCTGATTTGAAGGTTTAACTTCTTGTATAAACTTCTTTTTCATGATTTCAACAAAGGTGACACCTTTTTTGAGATGGTTATGAACCATACTTTGAGCTTCCACTAAGATCATGTTCAACTGATCTATTTTCATTTTTTATTATAACATCAAATATCAATAAATTGTATTTTAACTGATATAGAATCAATAATTTTGTGTACTTCAAGAAACTCCATCCTCCACATGAAAGAGTAAAATAATTTTGTTATTCCATAAAACCTAATCAACAAATAATTTATTGATAGTACATGATGTTATATTATATTAAATTATTCATTAATATCCACATAAAATTTGGAACTACGCACTCTGTGTGGTTGTTTCATGCCATATACTCCACATACATTAAAAACAATTCGCATCGCATAATTTATAAATATACTTTAGGTTGTTTTTTAGTGAACATAGTATCTTTTTTCAACATTTTTTTGTAAATGTTTTTGTGTCTCGGGATAAAATGAGTTTATGAATATGTTTAAGAAAGTTTTATTACCATTCATTAGAAAATTTCCTTAATCCAGATGATGTTATGTTGATCTTCAAGGATCTTACTTCATGAATATTTTTATGATTCAATTTGAGTTCTTATGCATTTATATTGACTTATAAAATTGAAAATGAGGAGAAGAATGAAGTTAGAGAAGAAAAAGTTCAATCAAAAAATCTTTTTTGTGGTTGTACAAAGTTTAAACTATGATTTGGTGAAGATTTCAACAGTGGTCAAATAAAATGGTTTGAAGGAAAAAGACTCAGGTTTACAAGAATAAGGCTTTTAAAGTTACTACATAGTAGGGTTTAAAATGTTGAATTTTATTATACATGTGATATGAATTTAAAATTAATAAATTCAATCAGTATATTATAGTATGAAGGAAATCGGCCAAAGTTCCATCAGAATGACTTTATTTGGTTTGATTTTTATCACTCCCATAGAAGGGAAGTTCATTAGTAACATGGATGGATAGATTTAAAATTTATCATAGGAATGAGCATGAGATAAAAAAATATGATGTTTTTAAACAGATGATACTATGAAGAGAGATCTATTGGATGAATGATGTTCTCCAGTAAAATAAAAATTGTTGTTCAACTGAGTAAATTTTATGAAGGTGGCTAGATGAATGTTTTTAATGATATCATACAACATTTTTCTTAGTCATGGATTGAAGGGATGTGATTTCATCAGCCAAAATTTAAAAATACCATGATGAATTTCCATTATAAAATCCATAGAGGTTTCAAAGTTTTATCAAATTAAGGGTTATATAATGTTTTTTAACAATCCTTTATGAATTAACAAAACAGGGAGAAGAGTACAGAGTTCATTGAATGAATCTTTAAAAATTCCGTCGGTCATAGAAAATCGATGAAGCTCATCAGACAAGAATTTATTAAACCATAATATGGTGTAATTATTTTATATTCCACCAAATAGTGGATGTATGTGAAGCGCATCAAATTAAGTGAGTCTGAGTCTATCAAACCAAGTAAATCAATCGAAGTTTAAATGGATTATTAAATAATAATACTAGGAATATAATTTATTATGAATGCATTAGAGATTGGAACGATGCATCAGATGGATAAAGTTCTTAACATATTCTACAGACAGACATTTTCTAAATTAAGTTATGAATTGATTTACGTTGCCTATGTAAAGTGCTTAATAATAATAATGTTAAGGTGTTCATTTAAATTTTTCATTATTTCCAAGGTTTGAGGAAGTTTGAAGAAGTTTCATAATAACAGTTTTAAGGAAGTTTTAAGAAGGGTACAGATGCTGAGTTTTTAAAAAGATCTAGAAAAGTTCTAGAATATTTTAGAGAGTCCAATAAAGTTGAAATGAGTGGGAAGTTTTAAATTGATATTTTAGTTGAGTAAGAAAATATATTTCAATTCCCACAATTTCTCATATTGGTGTGCCTATATAAAGGGATGAAGGAACCATAAAAACATTGTTCATATGTGCATGAGAGAAGTGAAGTTATGAATATTTCAAAGTAGCATGAATTACGAACCAACATGTAATTTGGTTAAAGAAGAGGAAATGTACAAAGGTTCTGGTAAGTGGAATCAGATATAGCTTTTTACATAATAGGTAGAATAGAAAAATGTTTGTTGATTAGAGGTATCGTATAGAGCACTGGTTAGAGGTCATGTGTTTTTTTCATAAGATAGATCAGTGATCATAGGTGAATTATTGTATGGGAGAGTATAACGAGTTATACGAGACAAACCTAAAACATACTGAACTGAGTATTACTGGAGGAGGGTAGGGGATAGAGATATTTCTAGACCAGGTTTTCTGAGAGTCATTCTTGTTATATGTTGATTTGGTTTAGAAGAATAAGAAAAACTTTTCTAATGGTGAGAGTTAGTAGAATTTCCTTTTGGGAGATAGAATGATTTTAACGAGATTTAGCTCAGTTGTATTCAGTTCATGTTATTTTAAATCTCCATGGGCTGGTGGGAGTATACCTGGAAAGGAAGTATTCCCCCACACTGGGTTCAATGTTTTTAAATATTATGTTCCCAACTTTACCTTCCTATATTTTTATATAAGTAATGTTTATATGTATAAATTAAAATGGATAGAAACTCTAATAAGTTATAGGGTTTATTTCAAGAGGATAGAAATTTTAAAATATCACTACTCATTCAGCCCCCTATATAGTGGTTCTAATATTCCTAAGAACATTATTTTTTATCATAGCATTTGGGTTCCCTCTTTAAGACCATTACTTTTCTTATCATAGAGAATCTCAACTTAGTAAATAGTATAGGTATTACTACCTTTTATGAAAAAAAAATTAACATGAATTTAAAATCAAAATGATACCCTATCTTCAGTCTCTTGGCCTATAGTGTTGCAAAAAATATTGTGAGTCTCAATGACAGAAATATGTTTTTAAATGAAGAAAATTAAAAAAGAAAGAATCAAACAAGACGTATAGATTTATGTGGTTCATGAAATGATCCCTACATCCATGGATTTAGCTACACCAATCCAAAATTCTACCAATGGGATCCTGATCTGATACGATGACCTACATCGATGCCACTGACTAAGAAAACATACTTAATATGAGCTTATCCTCCTCTTCACTCACCACTGGCATGATTTCCATTCAAAACGTCAATTTCAAGCTGATGATTCATGAAATACTAGGTGTTTTCCTTTATTCCTATCATAATGTCCTCTCATATTATTCCTCTCATCCTCCAATCACCAATGGAGACCAACAGAGGCAGAGTAGTTTCGCAACTTCTATATTACCATCAACTTTATAAATATATCTGCTGGATTATTTGTTATGTAAATCATATGCAATACCAAAAATGCATCATATATCAATCCTCTTATAAAATGGTACTTTAACTGAATGTGATACTTTTAGGACTAAAACACTGGGTTCTTTTCAAGATTTAGAACACTCTGAATTTCATAATGAATACATTTTTCTCCCCCTTTCTACCAAGTTCATCCAAAAAATTTCTTCAATAATACCACCTCCTTCCCAGCTTCTGTTGCAATTATATATTCTACCTCTATGGTGGATAGGTCCACCACCTTTTGAAGTTGATATATCCAACTCATTATAGTTTCTCCATAAGTAAACACATAACATGTGGTGCTCCTTCTACTATCGAAATCACCTATATGGTTAGCATCCACATTTCCCAATAATCAAAATCCCTTCCCAAAGAAAAAAAGAAACTTCCTTTATTCGCTTTAGATACCTCAATATACACATTTATGGGATTCTAAAGAAAAAATTTTAACAAGATATTTATCATATCATTGACCTATATTTATGTTAACTGGTCTCAGTTTAATAGTTTTGATTTCAATTTCTAATCTCCAGTCATTGGTTTTGTTCTATTATCTCCCCCCTATTCTCTTAAATTTATATTCATCAAAATGTTACATTCAGTTTAGTATCCATATTTTCTTTTCTTTTCTTAGTCTCAATCTTATAATTTGAACTCTGATTTCTGGTCACTGGATGTGAGATAAGACTGAGTGCTGAACCAAAATATGATTAGTTTTATTAATGTTCTTTATGAAAGTAAATGAAACTCATTTAGCATAAACAATGGGATAAAGAAAAAATATAAATATATAACTTGTAAACTATAAATTTAAAGAAAATAACACTTTTTGTATTGTGTTGGTCCTATGAACATGAAAAACATTTCCCCCAAAATCATTTATTATGAGAAAAATATCAAAATTGCAATAAAAGAAAAAATATGTTGTCTTTCCAATATATCCCCACACAAATTTTTTATAGTTCTAGGAGATAGTGGTCTACCTAGTATGTTTGCATAAAATTTTGAGCTTGAAGGAATCACCCACTCACACGAGGGATGGGACAAAAAATGAAATAAGGTACATAATCAAAGAACAATACAAGAACACACTTATAATCCTTGATGTAAAACCTGGATAAAACCTGAAAATGAATATTGGAACTATTTTCATGGAGTTCTATGAAAGAGAATATTGTCCTCCAGCGAGCTTGCATGGGGAAAGAACTCTATAAGAACTAATCTCCAGATCAAATATACAGGATTAAAAGACCTCATGATCTACAAATAAAATATGTGTTAGTAGAATAACTCATGATCACATTGTCTCTATCTCTGACCATTGGTCATCAATAACTAATCTAATATCTCCATATGTACTTCTTTTTCCATCATTCATCTTTGGTTTACTTCACTATCTTCATCTGTTACTTATATTAGATATCCATATTTGGTATTCAATATTTGGTATTTTTTTCTCCTCTATGCTCCAATTTAGTAACACTATTGAGTGAGGGTGGCCCCACCAATACAAATTGTCAAACATATTCTTGCATTTCTCCATTTCTCATTGACTCATAAATTATTATTTTATCATTCACAAATTCTGTAATATAACTATTCATGTGGATTCATATGCCATCGAAGTTACACATTTGTGCATTGTACTCATTTTCAATGAAATATCATAACGTTATATTCTTGTAACTTTCATATCTAGGTTTCATTTTCCATAAATAGAATCAAAATCCCAGGTGTCAACATACTCCTCCTGGAAGTCCAAAATCCTTGAGTTGAGATTCTCCTCTTGGAAACCCCAAAGCCTTGAGAGTTGAGATCCTCCAAGAAAATTCATTTTGGGTTCATAGACCTCATTGTATGACTATAAACTATACAACATATTTTCTAATCATTATGAACTTAATTTTCATGCACCTATCATTGAGATAATCCATACTACCATTAGACATTCCATTCATGTCAGGTTAACTTTTCCCTAACAATATAGACTATCTCATCTTCAGGGAAAAGCTCACCCCAACAAAAATTGGTCAATGTTGTTTAACCTTAAACATTAATCTTCATTAGTACTTATTACAAGACTTAATATTGCATGATAGATGGTCCATATTGCATGACCATAAAACTTCTCAAATTGGTCTTATGCAATATAGCCTCACCTTCTTACATGAGATCCAGATCTATGCCAGAATCATCAATCTCTATATCTGGTATTCCATCATTAATTATTAATTATATAAATTAAAGTACATTTGTATATATAAATATATATTTTTTAAATTTATTTGTAAATATATTTTAATAATTATATAATTATAAATAAATTAATATTTATATAGTTATAAATATTTATTTTTAAATAAATTTCAAGTATATTTTTATATTAATATTTATTTATAATGATAATTATATTTATTTATATCAATATATTTATATAATGAACATATTAATAATTACATAATTATACATAGATATATAATTATATAATCATAAATATATATTTATATATAAATATTTATAATTATATAAATATAAATATATTTATAATTATATAAATATATTTATATTAATAATTGTAAAATTATTAATGTATATTTTTATATACATTTAAAATATATTTATAATTATATAATTCAATACACATTAAAACACCTAATAATTTAAAATTTGATTATGATATATATATATATCTGTATAGTATATATATATATAAATTATGAAATTTTTTATAATTCTATTTACAAATATATATATATATATATATAGTTATAAATATATATTTATTTATAAATATAATTATAAATAAATATTTATTTATAAATATAATTATAAGTATATATTCATAAATATAAATTAATTTACATAAATATATCTTCACAATTCTATATATATATTTAATTATAAAATATATATATATATATATATATAATAAACAGGAAAATGACTCAAAAGTACCAAAAAAATATAAAATATATATAAAAAAGGGATGGAATTTGGTAGGCATGAAAATAATCTGCACACTGAAAACTAAAACAATCCACACATTGGAAACTGGTAGGCGGGATAGTGTGCCATCTATGATGGGGGCGGTGTGGGAATAAATTAGATTTGAGGTAGTGCATGCATAGATTTGAGGCAGTAGGGGATTCAATGGTTCTCGTCTATAAAAAAAACATGGTGACCATCATTTGAAAGGTCTAATCCTCATGTACATCAGTAGAAATATTTGAGAGAGGTGAAATAGAGACTCAAGTTATCTTTGAATTTGCAATAAAAATTTATCATTGTGTTGTGCTTTTCAAATCCTTCGAGACAGCATGATTCTTGTTTAAATCTATGAGTTTCATATCTTTTTGAAGTACATATATCGTCATATATTAGGCTTAACATCCCTCTGATTGGGAAGAAAACATGAAAAAAGATGACATCTAGACTCAGTAATATAAAAATAAAGAAGATCGAGTGTAAGAAGCACTGAAGGGTGACATTTATTGGGCCTTAGGATAATGTGTTTTCTAATGATGGAATCATTAGCAACCTACGTGGTGCTCAAATAGTTGTAGTCAACTCATCCACTAGAAGAAATTAGTTATCCTCTAGTAACTCCATCATCTAAGACATCATTGAACAATATCTCATAGGTGAATCCTCCATCTCTGCATCTTCTTAATAATTCATTACCTCTTTCATCGTGTCTTCCAGCTACTCTGATCATGGAAATAATGATAGTTGGAAGATTCTTGGAGGAAGGGGCACAACACGAGAGTTTAAAAGAGGGGAGGAATGGGAAGGGTTCTGGTGGTACACTCTAATTGAGGGGATCCGATTGGAGTATCTACAATAGTTTCAAGATTTAGCAGAGGCTCTTAGGCAGAATGTGGAAGCAAGGTAAATGATGATAGGGATGGGGTTTTAAGAGCTAAAATAGTTTCTGGATTTGGTGGAGGATCCCAGGTGAAATGTGTATGCCAGGATGATTGTGATTAGGGAACACAAGATCGACGAAACCGATCTTTATTCTTTTAGGGGAAGATATTGAACGTGTTTTTTATTACCCATTTTACACCATAAATTTTGAATATATATATATATATGTGTGTGGGTGGGTGTATTCTATCCCTTGATAAATGTATGATATTTTTTAGCTCCTCTTTTTAAATTTTCAATATTATTTTGTCTTTTTATTACATTTCACAGTGTCTTCCATTCTATGTGGCCTTGGGAGTGTCATTGTTGTGATCCACCACTATTCACTAAAATTTGGAAAACAATATTATGATTTTGTGAATGAAAATCATAAATCATAAGATTCCAGTTGTTTGAAATCCAAGAGTCATATAGGCAAGAGTAGTGGATAACACCGTCAACACACCCAAGACTACTGAGAATGGCAGTGTTGATACTATAAAATCCCAAAAAAAAATAATAATAATCTTGAGATTTTAAAAATAAGAAATAAAAGTATCATACATTTATCATGTAAGATAATCCATATATATATATGTATTCAATTTTGTTGATGCATTATGGTATACCAAAAACACTTCCAATATCTTCACCACAAAGAAGAAAGATCGATTTCATTGATCTCGTGTTCCCAAATCATAATCTCCCTTGAATCCACATTCATCTTTAGAGCCTCCACTAAATCCAGAAACAATTGTAGATCCTCCAACCCCATCTCCAAATATAGTCACCCTTTCTTCCACATTCTGCCTGAGAGCCTCCTTCGAAGCCAAAATATATTGTAGCTCCTCCAAACTCATCCCCTCAATTAGAGCATCCCATCAGCACCCTACCCATTCCTTCCCTCTTTAAATTTCTAGTGTTGCATCCCTCCCTCCCAACCTCTTCCATCTCTCATTGTTGCCTGAACTAGAGTTGTTGTAAGACATGGTGAAAGAGGTAACATAGTATGAAGAAGAAAATGGGGAGGTGGAGGATTCCCCCGTGAGATATCGTTCGATGATGGGTTTGACACCAAGGTTACCAAAGGTGAACAAATTTCCTCTAGTGGATGAGATTATTATTATTATTTGAGCAACACAAAGGTTTTTAAGGTTTCCGGCATTAGAAAACACAATATCTCGATGCACAATAAATTTTAGCCGCTAGTACTGGATACACTCGATCTTCTTTATTTCTAAATTCCTAAGTTAATCTGTTTTCTTTTATAGTGTTTTTTTCAACCAGATCCATGTTAAACATGATATTTGACGGTATTTGTACTTGGAGAATCTATGAAACTTTCTAATTCTAAAAATAATCATACAATATCGAAGGATTTAAAAAATAAAACTAAATGATAGAATTTTATCGCAAGTACAGAGCTACCTCGTGTCTCAGTTCCACCTCTCTCAAATCTATCTTCAGATCACATGAGGAGTAGACCTTTGAAATGGTGACCACCATGGGTATTTATAGATGAGCAGCACCCACTTCCCCACCACCTCAAATCTGTGCAAACAACGCCTTAAATCAAATTTGTGCATGCTCTCCCGTCCTCTTAGTTGGAACACTTTTCCACCGATTAGTTTTCAACATGCGGATTGATTTTGTGCCTACCGGTTTCTATCCCTTTTTATATATTCTTTCAAATTGTTTAGTACTTTTGAGGTGTTTTATTATTAATAATTATATATATTTATAATTATACAATTATTTTTATTTTTTAAAATAGAATTATAAATGATTTTCTATTTAAAATATACATTTATACAAATATATATATATATCAAAATTAAATTTAAAATTATTAGATGTTCAAATTTGTATTAAATTATGCAATTATAAATATATTTCAAATGTATATATAAATATACTTAAATAATTATATAATTATAAATAAATTTTTACTTACATAATTATACATATTTATTTAGAAAAATTCATTTATTGTTATATAATTATAAATATATGTATAATTATACAATTATTATTATATTCATTATTTATGTATATTGATATAAATAAATATAATTATCATTATAAATAAATATTATTATATAAATATGTTTGAAATTCATTTATAAATAAGTATTTATAACTTTATAAATATAAATATATTAATAATTATATAAATGTTAAAATAATTTTACAATATATATATATTTATAAATATAGCTGTATTTTTATTTATTTAATTAATTATATAATAATTATTTATTAATATAATTTCTAAAATTAAACATTTAGAAAAACTAAATATATGTAATTCTAAATAAATAAAAATCTATATAATTATAAATCAATATTTATATAATTATAACTATATTTAAAGAATTGAAAATATGTATTTATAAAATTAATTAAAAATAAATAAAAATATATATAATAATAAATAAAAAATTATTAATATAATTATAAATATAATAAATTTATTTTTTAAAAAAATATTTATTATAATTTTATAATTATATAAATATATAATTTTTTATTTATAATCATATAAATATGTTGAAATCTATATATTTACTTATAAGTATAAATATATAATTATATATATATCAAAACTAAAAACATTCAATAACAAAAACATAATTAATAATATTTCATAATAATTGAATTAATATTATAATACTAAATAAGAAATATTCCCATAAATTATGTAAATTGTAAATGTAATATTTTTAATCATTAAATTTTTTTCATGTAAAATAATTTCGGTTTACTATATTTTTGTGTTTCATTTCATTTTTCAATAATTTATTATACATTTAGTCTGTGTGAAAAAATTTGTTTAGACTTTATATGTACTTTATAATTAATATGATTTCGAAGTCACATATATGAAACATAATAATGTTACAAGCATGTGACTTTGAAAGTCTATAAATTTTAAATTTTAAATACAATTTAAATGAAACTTTTCATACAAACTAAACATATAATAAATTATTTCAAATTAAAAAATAATTTTGAAAAAAAAATAATGAAAAATTACTTTAATTTCACAAAATATATTTTTTACAGAACATATCTGTTGTACATAATTGTTTTTGGAAATTTCCTTGACTACTCGAAATGAGATACATAACAAAATAAATAAATCAACATTGAAGGTAAAGATCCCATTTCTAGTAGAGAAATGAATGTCACAATAATTTATAAGTACAAATGTTATGTTACAAGAAAATTTTTAAGATTTAAATTACAAGTACAATCTAAGTGAGACTTTAAACTGTTCGGAGTTTGTTGTTGTTTATTAATTGTTCTGGTGAATTTTTGGATTTGGGCTGGTGTCGACAGTCGCACTAGTGGGCACTTAAGGAGATGGGTTCTGTGTTTTGTTGAACTTTTCTGATATTCATGCTCCCTGGCTCCTGGTACTTCATCCTTCTCTTGACGATTTTTTCTCCTGCAATGAAGGTTTGTCAGTTTGAATCCTTGAATGGATTGTCCATCCACTATATTTGAATGTTGTTTTTTGTGAAGCCTTGTATTGTTTTTAGTGTAAAAGTCGGGAAGTGGGGAAGTAGTGAAGTGGTGAAATGGTGAAGTCAGGTATGGTTTCTCACTTTTTCCTCAAAAGTGTTTGCATAATAATAAAAATAATAATATTCAGTCGTGTGAGTTTTTTTTGTTAACTATATTTTTGGATTTCCTTTTATTTAACTAAAATAAAAATAAATTATTTCAATAAATTGGTTTTTTAATATACACAATGTGAAATTAGAATACATCAATGTTGATTCCCTCAGTACCACATCCCAGTGTATGGAACTCACACCCACTTCATGTTTGATATCTTTGTTACTCCGGTGTCCTATCTATAGGCATGAGTTCCTCCTCCTGTGGTGTTTTGGGTTCCTCCCCATTCTGTTGTGTAGAGGACTACTCAACATCATATTTGGAGAACTTCCCAACATCATATGTGGATCCATATAGCCTTGAAGCTCCAAAATATGGCATAAGTGTGATATCAAAGAATTTATCATCGACGGGAGTAGGGACACCAAAAATTGTGTAACCAAACCCAGGTCGTAGTTAATCATATTTATCTAATATAGAGATATCATTCATGGTAAATAAATCTCTTCATGTCATGCAAGATCCTCAGTCAGTTGTGCAGGATCATCTTTATGCGGTGCAGCAGCATCTGCCCGAGCCACTCTTGGGCATTTATGTCCTCTCCTTTTCCCTCGCCGATTTCATCGTCTCTATCTTCCGGCTACGGATGGTGGTGGTGGTTCATCATCCTCAATAAACACAGCAGGTACATCATAATCCTACAGAGCCTCAGCTGGAGCATATGGATCGAGTTATAAATGTGTTTCCTCATCATATATACTCTCACGAATGAAATAGAGAGAATCACTAACATCCACCAGATCTAGATGAACAAAATCCAACCTAATAAATTCATCCTCCTAAGGATCTACTATATATACAATACGATCAAGGCCATATGGCTATAAATGAAATAAAATTCAAATTAATACAAAACATGAGCTAAAAAATATGATAAATATTAGTAAACATATCAACTACCGAATTATTATGCCCTGATGCATAAGGTATATGATCATGTGTCGATGGTACAATATGAATAATTCCCCTAATAATCTTACTAATAGTGTGTTTTGGGGTATTCGTATTAAAAGATACAATATTCGACATGTCTCTCCCAATACATGATATAACGTGTATGAAATTGCAGTCAGTTTTTCGTCTATCTACCTATAAGAATAATGGAATGTAACCAATAAACCTATCGTGGTTCCATGGGTATGTGTTCTATACATCCAAAACAGAACATGACTCTGTATGGATGGTTCCACTCAACTATGTGGAAGTTGATGAGTGGCAGCACATCACCATGATCTCTAATTATAGTTGTGTAGTATAGTGTAAGCGATAAATAGACAAAACCGTTAGATAAGATCCATCAACCTAAAATTAAAACTCAAAAAATAATTCATAAATGATCATGATAATTTTACTAATATAACATTGAAATAACATACAAATTTAATAAAAAGAATTAATTTTAAAATAAAACATTTAATGTTTACTTACATGAGCTGGCTGTATAGAAACAAATATATGTCGAAATCTATTCACACTATGTCTCAGAGAATTTGCATAATGTTAATCCTTACTTTACCTGGTTAAAAAGAAGTAATATATTATTATTTTATAAAATAAGTTAATAAATTTACAAAATAACTCAATGTAATAATTTAAACATACCAAAGTCCCCACGGATAGTCCTGGAATAGGTGTTGTGTTAGTAGTGCGATAACTCTAGGAGAGATGCATGAAAAATTCTCTTAAAACCTTATCTGTACCAAATTTACATAACCTAACACCCACATTTATATCACGATGCATCCCTCCACCATAAGAGAAAACTACTACCAAAACAACCAAGAATCCCTAGACCACATACCACAATAATCCTACAGGATCATCTATCCTAGGCTCATCTCACATTAGAGCATACATGACCCACATGAAAAGAAGCAGGAAACAAATATTTAAATCAGGCCCTTGTCCCTAAACCAAGGCATCCATCCTTTACACACAATGAGCCCTCGTGGATCTAAAGCACAAGGCATTAAACCTTTACAAGAATGTGGGAAACTCGTTTCCTAAAAAGGAATTATACTTCATCACAAAACAGATTATTATCCCATATTGAATTAAATTATTAATTAACCATAGGTTACAACTATGGGAAACCTAAGCAGCAAGAAATCACAATGTTTCATAAATTAATTAAACAATTAATTTAAAATGACTTTAATTTCTTTATAAAAAATAATCAAGAAGTTTGACATATTTTTTCATTTAATTATCAATTAAATTAAAATTTATGTTCTTTACCAATTACACATAATAATCCAAGCATAAAAAGTGGAACATAGATGTCACACTATCTATAAAAATAAGTGGCAACACGTTATCATGGTATAAAGTAGCAACATCTCCATGTGATCAATATCAATTCTTTAATCTGATTCATGTAACAGTTAGGATAATTTCATTGGAATACGATGGGATATATCATGCTCAATTTTCAAATGTACATAAATAATACTAAAAAAAAGAACCCACTGCCCCAAAAGGGTTTCAAAGTTCTTTATACGAGAATAAACTAACACAAAAAATCCCAATCTCTAATCCCAAAAGAATAGCATCCTCCAAAGGATGTCGCACCACAACCGCACAAACAAATAGCCAAGAAAACTCTATTAGAAACATGGAGATCAATCATAATCACATGGTAAAGTTGAAAATAAGGAAGAATATTGATGAAAACATAAGAATAGTGGTAGAACATACCTTTTATTGAATACAAATTGAAGGAGGGAATCTAGAGATTGATCCTTGACAAAGGAATCCTCAAAACATTGAAGTGGGGGCTTCTAGATTTCCTGGAAAGAGAGATGGCGTGACAGTCCAGAGGGTCTGGGAAACCATTAGTGCTACATCTTTCAAATATATACAACATTGTAGATTTACATGAAGTGTAATCCCATTTCACGTCAGGTAATCCTCAGGGTATGGATAATGCTTAAAAATGCAATGCGTTTTTATTTTTCAAAACCCAAATTTATTATACATAGTGATCTGATCAACATAATATAATACACCCACATTCATGTCATGTAAATTTACACAACATGTAATCTCCATGTTTCCCTCTTTTAGAATCCAAACTCCTCTAGATTTCTTTCGAGTCTCCTCCAAGCACCTCGGTCTTCGGAAACACACAAATTTTCATTCCATGCAGATCCAAGACCATACATTAGATACCTCTCAAAACATTATTTTCCTCGACAATTTAAAACCAACAAATAGAGGAAACATAAAGGGGTCATCTGAAAAACAACCCTAGTAGATACCTCTCAAGGATCTCGCCACCACAGGAGTTCAACCACCTCATCAACAGAACAACGTTAAACCATACAACAACCAAAACCAGCTCTTAAACACACTCTTTGGGGAGATGCCTCCAAAAAGAGATTAATACACAATAATAAATAAGATAAATCCATGAATATAAGGATAATTATGTGATATGTGAAAAACATTGTGTATCTGGATCATCTATAGGGGAAGTTCTGTCTAATTTTCCACGACTCTAACACAAGATAACACATCAAAAGGCCCAAAAAACTGGGGAGAGATCTTACTCCCATGACCAAACCTTCACATCCCCAAATGGGGAGTCACCTTTAGGAACACTTGATCCCCAATATCGGACTTTAAAGGTATCCTCCTATGATTGAAATATGATTTCTGATTATCTTGGACTGCCTTCATCCTCTTGTGAATAACCTAAACCGTATTTTCATATTAAATACTAGTTTTGTCTTGAGAATTACTGACTCTTTGACCCCATTCCACATAATTGAGAATAGAAAGGCCATTCATATAAGGCTTCAAAAGGTGTCATGCCAATTTTGGAGTGAAACCTATTGTTGTAAGAGAACTCCACTAAGGGAAGGTGCCTCATCCAAAAACATCCAAAATCCAAGAGATAAGAGAGAAATGTGTATTTAAGGTTATGGATGGTCCGCTCTATCTGACCATCCATCTATGGATGAAAAGTAGTGTTAATACATAGCTGAGAACCAAAATCATGTTTGAGACCTCTCTATGCCCCGGAGGTAAAACAAGGATCTCGATCAAAAATGATCATCCTCCAAACCTCGTTGAGTCTCACCACCTCCCCCAGATACTTCATCAACAAAACCTCCATTGTACTTCACTCTTTGATCTCTATGAAGTGGGATGATTTCATAAAAAATCCACTACCACCCATATAGAATCATATATTTCCTAAGCTTGATTTAAAAGGGTAACAAAGTACATTGACATGTCCCCCCACCTCCAATGAAGAACATATAGTGGCTGGATCAAACCACCGAGAACATAGTGTTTGGCCTTCACCTTCAGATAGATGAAACGTCAACACACAAACCCTTAAAATGCATTCTTCAAACCAAGAAATCAAAACTAACCTCTCAATGATCAGTACATATTTTTCAATCTAGGATGTACCGCTAAAGTTGAACTATGGAACTCTCTAAGAACCATCTCATGCAGTGCAAAGGCAATGAAAAGACTTCCCTAAAACTACACTCTGTGGTTTTCATCTTTATTCCAACCATCAAGGTCTCACCAAAAACAACTTGGTCTTTCCATGATTCCACCTCAAGATCCCTCAACTAGTATTCCTCCACCTACTACTCTAGAGATGACTATACCGTCATCCGAAAAAGAAAACCCTTGCCCCCAAATTCTCCCATATCAATATACAATTCTAAAATTTCTTCCATCAATCTCCAGGAATCAGTAGATTCATGCACTGTATCACTACAAAACTTCATTCTTATTGAATGGGATTAAAAATTTTCCTTCCCAGGTGTGTACAAAATCACAAATTCAAAATTCTATAAGAACTTCATCCACTGATGTTGACGCAAGTTTAAGACACATTGGGAGAAAAAATACCTTAGGCTCTTATGAACAGTAAATACTGCAAAATTCTTTTCGATGAGTTAGTGTCTCCAAAACTTTAGGGAAGACATTAACACCACCAAGTTGAGACTGTGGGTGGAATAGTTATACTCAGGGTGATGTAACTACTGATACACATAAGAAATTACCAATCTCTGTTGCATCATAACACAACCCAACCCAAGACGTGATGCATCATAGAAAACCTAAAACTGAACTTATTATGTTGGAAAACAAAGGAATGGAGCACTAACCAATTTTTTATTCAAATAGTAAAAAGTTGTCTGAAAATGATCATCCCAAAAGAATGACTGATCCTTTCTGGTCATTGTTGTCAGAGAAGTCATAGCCTGAGAGAAATTGGATATGAACCACATGTAATAACTTAGCAAGACTATGTAAACTTCGCACCTCTGTCACTATATTGGTGGATGTACAAGACACAAATACTTATATCGTCGACGGATTCATATGTACTGCAAAATGGGATACAAAATGACCTAAGAAACGGACTTCTAGAGCCCAAAACTCACACTTCGGTAACATCCCAAACTTCTACTCTTTATGAATAACTCCCAAAATGGCATGAAGATGCTCTGCATTCTCCTACTCAAACACAGAGTATATAAGGATATCGTGTAACACATCGAGATTTTATGAAAAATATTCTTTTTAATTTCATTAGTGTCTTGTGTTGTACGCTACACTAAAGGGAGATTTCACAACACGCATCATTGACTTTCCTGGCATTAAACGCAATCGCGACCTTCCTCGATAGTGTGTGTAGTACGCAATACCGAGTTTCACTAAACAACGATATGCTATTAAAATATTATTAAAACTAGCCATTATGAATAGTAATAACCACTTTTTAATTTTTTTTAAATATTATTTTTCAAAATGGACTTCATTTTTGGATTCGGAATATCGAAATTATCTTAGGGTGAAATTTTGGTACTTTTCAGATAACTTTCATTTTCCGATGAATAGTGAAAATTACTAAATTTTAATTAAAAACAACCTTTTTAATAAAAATAATAAATAGTGATAAATTATTAATTTTAGTTGTTTTAAAGTATATTTAGAATATATTTTTACAATTTAATACAATGTTGGTCATTGGATGTAATTTCACATTTAAACCAGACATAAACAAGTGTCAATCTTTTGATAGTTATTATCTCTTAAGAACACGCTATTTGTTTTGAAGACGGGAATTAATTTTTAAATTAAGTAATGTAACTAATATGTTTTGAATTTGGTAAAATAGAAATCATTTTTCAGTTCATAATATCAAATATAGCTTAGGCCTAATTTTTTGTATTTTTCTGGAAACGTTCATTTTTTGATGAATAGTGAAACCAATAAGTGGTAGTTAAAAAAAATGAATTTTTCATAAAACTTAATTTTACCGCTTTTGTGAGTGGAAATTCAAAAATCCGAGAAACACGGTTGATTTCAGTAAGTAAAATTTGGTTCAATGAGATGAAAATAATTTTTTGTGAATAGTAACTTTTTACTTTTTTTTACCACGGTTAAAAGTAAATAGGGTAATTAAGGGTAAAAATGATACTATTATTACCCTAACACATGTCCTAATTCTATTGAATAAGTTTAATTCAACCAAAAACAATATTAGGAATAAAATATGACCATTTAGGCCCACTTGGATTATATTAGGACATTTATTATTAATTTATTTAAAGAAGGGTTAAAATAGTTAAAATCAAAGTTTAATAAGTATATCATTTTTAATATAGGGTTATACATACGATAAATTCGACTACAAATATTAATTAGAAAGATAAAACGATTTCCTACATAATGGTATTTTATTTTAAATTTTTAGATGTTAAATAATTTAATTTATTTATGACACAAAGATGATGCATTAATTATCTTATTAATGCAATATTGACATAATTGATGTTATAAATACCAAAATAAATGTAATTTGAGACTTTTTATGAATTAAATTAATTTTATAGGTTAATATGACATGTTAGTATTGATTTAATTAACATTTTTAGAACTAATAATTCTTCTATGAGTTTCACCAAAATCAATTACTAAATAGTGTCAAAATTGACATAAAATAGTTTTTAAAACAAATATTATATTATTAATTGTTATTTTATTCCTAAAAATATAAGGTTCGGCCAAATGATTTAGATAAGGTTATATATATTAATAATAAACAACTTGGGGTTCGTTTGGATTGTTATAGTAAGTTTATTTACCTTATAGTGTAAGAACACAAAAAGACATAGTAAAAGTAAAATTATCAAACTTAAAGTTAAATATAAATGATAAGGTTAAAATAGGAACCTAAACTTGTATAAATTATATTGGATGAGAGGATTTAGACCCATCCCCACCTTATCTTATAAATAAATCAATTGGGATCTATTTAAAACCGAATTTGGCTTTATAATAAAATAATATTTTTAGTTATTCCAAAGGTGCCCCTCTCTTCCCTTATAAAAGGGCACCTCCTCCCTCTCTTCCTCACACCACTTTGAGCCTTCAATCTCAGCCAACCCCTGCCAAATTCTCTTCTCCACTTCCCTAGAAACATCCTAGAGGTCCTGGTATTCTTTAAAGACTAATTTTAGTGCCCTAAGTGGAGGAATCAAAGATGCATTTCAAAGAAGAGGAGGTTCGGACACTTACGAAGCAAATCAGACCTAAGGTAAGGGATAATCTTTCCAATCTCATTCTTATCTAAGATTGTTTATTCGTAATTATTTACTTGGGTTATTTTTCTCATACATGTCCACATTTCCTAAAAATGGTTTCAGGAATGTTTAATGTCCTTTTTACCCATTTTTTACTTTTACTACAAGGTATGTATGGAATATTTCTTTTACGAGGTACTTTTTTGACTTTTCCGGAAAAAGTATGAGAAGAATGCTTTTTTAACTTATATGGATCGAACGGATTTTAACGGTTTTATAAAGCCTTATTTTCATGAAGCTTCCTCCAAAAAATTTCATGACTATTTTCAACAAAATCTATTTCTTTTAAAATTGCACAACTTTTTGTGAAAAGAATTTGATTTTGAAGAAGAAAGGATATTTTCCTCAAGAATTCATTTCAAGTGTTTTATCAAAACCATTTTTCATCTAAGATGACATTATTTCATATGTGTATGTTTCAAGTATAATTTCTCTATGATTTACATGGTTTCACTTTTCTTATTATGAAATTATATCCATTTATTTTATATGGATTATGTGATGATGGGATGATGTTTATGAAACCCATTTTATTTATTGGGTTATTATGAATGACGTATGTTTATTTTGTGGAACAAGTAATAATGATTTCAATATGAGATGGGTGGGGCCTATGTCTCGCTCCAATGCATTGGGTAAAGATTTATATCTCATGAGATAGACATGGCTGGAACGGTAAGTTAATCTGGTTCAGTGTTACAGGACTGAAACGAGGAGTGAACTCGATTCAGAAAGGGACTTTGTCCACCAAGATGGTCTTGGAAGCAATGCCTTGGCTACTATGGAAATCATGACATGTGCTAAATGGTTTCCACAATTACATGTTTTATTCTCATACAATTTTATCATTCTTAATGTTTCTTTATGATCTATGTCTTACGTACTTCCATGTTTTATGTCATTGCTCAATCTTTTGATGTTTAAACATTATGTTCGTGTTTTTATGTTCAAATGTATATGGTATGTTTTATTTTATCCATGCTTACCCTTACTGAGCATTTGAGCTCACCTTTTTTATGTTTTCTTTTCCCCAGGATATAAAGAAAGGTTTTAGGTAAGAAAAAAAGGGAAGATCTTTATGAGAGATGTTGAAGATCATTCACCACGATTAGAAGATTAAGTTCCAAGCTTCCAAAGACACTAAACTATTATGGTCCTTGTGTGTGTGTTTTTGTTATGTACTAAGTATTCCGTAAAAGTAATGTAATATCCATGTACGTCAAGCTTAGGGTCTCTACAGTTGGTATCAGAGGAAAAGTTTAGTCAACCTTTGGAAACTAGGATGCGAAAACGTTAGTGAGATCCCTAGAGATATTTCTAAGGTATGTCTAGGGATGTCCCTAAGGATAATTATACGTATAGGATATAGTCCTAGAACTATGGTAACGATATTAGATTAAACCAAAGATGTTAGATATTGAAGTTACTCCCCCTTTATTATGATTTTTTCCTCTCACACTATTCTTTTTGGGTTTTAGAAAATGGCTGGAAACAAGATGATTCATGATAATGGAGGATATGATAGACAATGGAATGATATTCTTCATGCGAAACAACATGAAATGGGATTTGGAAGTCCAAACATAATTATTCTGCCAAATCAGCAATCTCATAATATGATCAATAAAGTAAAATTTGGTAAGTTTCCTGATTCGACTAATAAGAGAAAGATGGAGTTTCATGATGATCATAGAGGAAAGAAAGTTCAATTTCCCCTATGTAAATCATGTGGGAAGAGGCATCAAGGAGAATGTTTCAAAGGAACTAGAAGATGATTTGGGTGTTGAAAAGAAGGACACAAAGCCAGTAAGTGCAAAGGAAAAGGTTCAGTTAACACCAGAGATGAGGATAATGGTATTGCTACGACGTCAACAATGGTTAAATGTTTTAAATGTGGAATGTACGGGCATTATGCAAACCAATGCCCTAAGGGAAAGTCTCATGAAGAGAATCAGTATGGTCGTATGGGTAGTATTTATGTTGATGATGATGAAGAGACTACAATTGATATGTGAGACGAAAGAATTGTTGAAGCTCGGTCATTGGTTTAAGAATGTAGTGGAATGATTACACGTTTATCATTTGTAATGTTGTGTAAGTAATCTCATGGTACTATGGAATAAAGAGACATCTAAGGATTGTTACACTGTTGTCTTTCCTTGATTTTTGAAAGTGTATGATTAATGGTACCAGTATCCATGAAAGGTTATTCAGATATTTTTGGAATGTAAATGATATGCGCATAATGAAGGGATAAGGAGAAAATTAAATGTTTGATAGTATTCATGAGCTCATGACTGATATAAGGAGAAGGTTATATCATGGTTTGAGTATATATAAATTTTGGATTTTGGTATGTGGAAAGAGGTAACTTTTGAAAGCATTCATGTTTTCACTAAGGTTTAATGGGTATTCATTTTTCAAGAGAATACATTATTAAGGTATTCACATGATTGGAATGTGACCAACAAGATATATGGGGGATAAATGATGGTATTCACATGCTTGGTTGAAGACATTTCAAGTAATCGTTTTCTTTATACTATGAACTTGGACCGAAGTATTTTAACCATAAGTTAGTATTGTTTAATAATTGAACTATTTTTGATATTATTTATGTAACTTAGTTTTAGAAAAAGGAAAACCTGCAGGACGGGCGACAACCCATCGTGTCGGACAAGGCTGTGGGAATCAAACACACAACCGAAGTGCGACTGGCCTTTATCACCTACCACTGGCCTACAAGAAGTCCCTGTTTAGTAGAAACTAGTTTTATTATATTAACCAGTATGATATATGAAGTATAAGTCCATTTTAGGAACCATATATGATTAATCTCATTATAGATGGACTTATGTAAGTTTTGATAACTTTTCTAACCTTTTGTTTGAGACAGATGGAATGACACATCATTCTATCACATGATCTGCTAACACATCATGAATGACAAATTCAACTTCATTTCTTTAAGAGATGAAGTGGAAATTTTCCAAAGAACGACCAACGGTTAGACTATACCAAAATCACGAAAGTATTTCTTCTAATTCCAATTTCATCAGCTTTAGGGAAATGATCTTGAAAATCAAAAATGTTGTCCTAGTACTCTTATATCTGATGAATCAGATGGTACCTTAGATCGTCAAAAATTTATGGCTTTGGGATTGCTGGCTTTTCCATAGCCATGTTCTCTACCACTCTCCATCAGAACATAATGGTTAGATTTCTCTTCCATATCCATATTTTCACCTATGTGGAAACCCAGTGATTAGTTTATTTGGGTAACCATTACGTTTCATACTTTCTTTTTAAATAATTGTTTCGGTATTACTTTTTACGATGTGGGTTTCTATTAAAGAAACATTCGAGGAGTAAACCATTTATAACCCCGAGAATTTCGAGGGTGAAATTCATTTTAAGGGGGGTAGAATGTAACACCCTGAGATCTTATGAAAAATATTCTTTTTAATTTCATTAATGTCATGTGTTGTACACTACACTAAAGGGAGATTTCACAACACGCATCATTGACTTCCCTTGCATTATGCGCAATCGCGACGTTCCTCGATAGCGTGTGTAGTACGCAATACCGAGTTTCACTAAACAACGATATGCTATTAAAATATTATTAAAACTAGTCATTATGAATAGTAATAACCACTTTCTAAAATTTTGTAAATATTTTTTTTCAAAATGGACTTCATTTTTGGATTCGGAATATCGAAATTAGCTTAGGGTAAAATTTTGGTACTTTTCGGATAACTTTCATTTTCCGATGAATAGTGAAAATTACTAAATTTTAATTAAAAACAACCTTTTTAATAGAAATAATTAATAGTGATAAATTATTAATTTGAGTGGTTTAAAAGTATATTTAGAATATATTTTTAAAATTTAATATAATGTTGGTCATTGGATGTAATTTCACATTTAAACCAGACATAAACAATTGTCAATCTTTTGATAGTTATTATCTCTTAAGAACACGCTATTTGTTTTGACGACGAGAATTAATTTTTAAATTAAGTAAGGCAACTGATATGTTTTGAATTTGGTAAAATAGACATCATTTTTCAGTTCATAATATCAAATATATCTTAGGCATAATTTTTGGTATTTTTCTGGAAACTTTCATTTTTTGATAAATAGTGAAACCACTAAGTAGTAGTTAAAAAAAATGAATTTTTCATAAAACATAATTTTACCGCTTTTGTGAGTGGAATTTCAAAAATACGAGAGACACGGTTGATTTTAGTAAGTAAAATTTGGTTCAATAGGATGAAAATAATTTTTGGTGAATAGTAACTTTTTACTTTTTTTTACCACGATTAAAAGTAAATAGGGTAATTACGGGTAAAAATGATATTATTATTACCCTAAAACATGTCCTAATTCTATTGGATAAGTGTAATTCGACCAAAAACAACCTTAGGAATAAAATATGACCATTTAGTCCCACTTGGATTAGATTAGGACATTTATTATTAATTTATTTAAAGAAGGGTTAAAATAGTTAAAATCATTGTTTAATATGTATATCATTTTTAATATAGGTTTATACATACGATAAATTCAACTATAAATATTCATTATAAAGCTAAAAATATTTCCTACATAATTGTAATTTATTTGTAATTTTTAGACATTAAATAATTTAATTTATTTATGACACAAAGATGATGCAGTAATTCACTTATTAATGAAATATTGACATAATTGATGTTATAAATACCAAAATAAATGTAATTTTAGACTTTTTATGAATTAAACTAATTTAAGAGGTTAATATGACATGTTAGTATTGATTTAATTAACTTTTTTCGAACTAATAATTCTGTTATGAGTTTCACAAAAATCAATTACTAAATAGTGTCAAAATTGACATAAAATAGTTTTTAAAACAAATATTATATTATTAATTGTTATTTTATTCCTAAAAATCTAAGGTTCGGCAAAATGACTTAGATAAGGTTATATATATTAATAATAAACAACTTGGGGTTATTCTGGCTTGTTATAGTAAGTTTATTTACCTTATAGTGTAAGAACACAAAAAGACACGGTAAAAGTAAAATTATCTAACTTAAAGTTAAATATAAATGATAAGGTTAAAATAGGAACATAAACTTGTCTAAATTATATTGGATGAGATTATTTCGACCCATCCCCACCTTAGCTTCGAAATAAATCAATTTGGATCTATTTAAAACCGAATTTGGCTTTATAATAAAATAATATTTTTAGTTATTCCAAAGGTGCCCCTCTCCTCCCTTATAAAAGGGCACCTCCTCCCTCTCTTCCTCACACCACTTTGATCCTTAAAGCTCAGCCAACCCCTACAAAATTCTCTTCTCCACTTCCCTAGAAACATCCTAGAGGTCCCTTTCTTCTTCAAATACCAATTTTAGTGCCCTAAGTGGAGGACTCAAAGAGGCGTTTCAAAGAAGAGAAGGTTCGGACACTTACGAAGCAAATCAGACCTAAGGGAAGGGATAATCTTTCCAATCTCATTCTTGTCTGAGTTTGTTTATTCGAAAGTATTTACTGAGGTTATTGTTCTCATATTTGTCCATGTTTCCTAAAAATGGTTTCAGGAATGTTTAATGTCCTTTGTACCCATTTTTTACTTTTACTACATGGTATGTATGGAATATTTCTTTTACAAGGTACTTTTTTGACTTTTCCGGCAAAAGTACAAGAAGAATGTTTTTTTAACTTATACGGCTCAAACGTATTTTAACGATTTTATAAAGCCTTATTTTCATGAAGCTTCCTCCAAAAGATTTCATGACTATTTTCAACAAAATCTATTTCTTTTAAAATTGCATGACTTTTTGTGAAAAGAAATTGATTTTGAAGAAGATAGGATATTTTCCTCAAGAATTCATTTCAAGTGTTTTATCAAAACCATTTTTCATCTAAGATGACATTATTTCATATGTTTATGTTTCAAGTATAATGTCTCTATTATTTACATGGTTTCACTTTTCTTATTATGAAATTATATCCATTTCTTTTATATGGATTATGTGATGATGGGATGATGTTTATGAAACCCATTTTATTTATTGGGTTATTATGAATGATGTATTTTTATTTTGTGGCACAAGTAAGAATGATTTCAATATGAGATGGGTGGGACCTATATCTCCCTCCAATGCATTGGGTAAAGATTTATATATCATGAGATAGACATGGCTGGAACGGTAAGTTAATCTGGTTCAGTGTTACAGGACTGAAACGAGGAGTGAACTCGATTCAGAAAGGGACTTTGTCCACCAAGATGCTCTTGGAAGCAATGCCTTGGCTACTATGTAAATCATGACATGTGTTGAATGGTTTCCAAAATTACATGTTTTATTCCCATGCTATTTTATCATTCTTAATGTTTCTTTATGATCTATGCCTTACGTACTTCCATGTTTTATGTCATTGCTCAATATTTTGATGTTTAAACATTATGTTCATGTTTTTAAGTTCAAATGTATAAGGTATGTTTTATTTTATCCATGCTTACCCTTAATGAGCATTTGAGCTCACCCTTTTTATGTTTTCTTTTCTCTAGGATACAAAGAAAGGTTTTAGGTAAGAAAAAAAAGGGAAGATCTTTATGGGAGATGTTGAAGATCTTTCACCACGATTAGAAGATTACATTCCAAGTTTCCAAAGACACTAAACTATTACAGTCCTTGTGTGTGTGTTTTTTTATGTTCTAAGTATTCCGCAAAAGTAATGTAATGTCCATGTATGTCAAGATTCGGGTCTCTACATGTCGTCAATGAAAACCAACATGAATGTTTCCATGAACTCATGGAACACAACATACATCAACCCCATGAACATAGTTGGACAATTTTTTACCCCAAACAGTAACGCAATAAACTCATAATTCCCATAAACACAATGGAAAGTAGCCAATATTACTGATCAAATTATTAACCAACTCTCCACCTGGAAGGGAAAACTGCTCTCCATGGATAGTAGGATATGTCTGGTCAAATCAACCATTTTTTTCAAAATGGTCTACTCTCTCATGATCTACAATTGTCCTACCGGCATTTTCAAAAAGATTAACACCTATATAAAAAACTTCATTTGGACGGGGATCATTTTTGAAAGGAAGCTCGTCACTATCCCTTGGAATTCTTGTTGTAAAACTCTTGATAAAGGTGGAATGGGTATAAAAAATCTAAGGCTTTTCAACAATGCTCTCCAAGCCTGCCTTACTTGGTGTATCATTAATGGTTCCTCTAAAGCCTCTGATTTCTTAAAGTATAGATTCCTTCCTAAACTCATGAATGGGAATTTTAGTTACATCAACTCTTCGATCTAGACCTCTATCAGAGACTCATTTCACATAATCATGTAGAATTATAGATGGATGGTTAGTGCGGATTCTTCTATTCATTTTTGGTGTGGCAATTGGTGTGGTAACCCCTTGATTTCTTTGCTCCCTATAAATACCTCTCCTGGGGATACTAGTCATTCTATAAAAGAGGTCATGCGGTACCATCGACATACCCTCCCCGATAATATTACTCAGATCATTGATAATCATCCTTTCTCTCCCCATGGTGACTTCCTGGTGTGGGAATCGGCTCCAAATGGCCTCCTTGATTCTAGATCCTTTTATAACCATTACTTCTCTAGAGAGGATTCTAATTACCAATGGGTGAGTCATTTTAATAAGCCTTGGATAAAACCTTCTAGGCTCGCCCTTATTTGGTGTATTGCTCACAATAGAATTCCCACTGATACTTGTCTTCAATTATTTACCATTCAACTATGTTCTAAATGTTGCATGTGTAATCAACATAGGGAGGATGCTAACCATCTTTTTCTATCCTGCGCGACAGCCTCTACTTTATGGATATACGTTCTGAATCTTTTTAATTACAAATGGACAGCTATTGATTCTATTTTCTTGTTTCTTAAAAATTTCATTAGATATGATGCTTCTATGCAGATCAAGAATATCTTCCTTGCGGAAGTGGCGGAGCTTCTGCATGTGATCTGGTATGCTCGTAATGATTTTATTCATAACAAACACTCATTTAGTCTCAATGTAGGTAAATCTAGGATTCTTATTGTGATTCATGAAGCCGCTTCAGTCCAAAAGGATTCTTGCAACAACTCGGTTGATGACTTTGTGATCCTTCGACATCTCTGTATTCCTGGCATATATCCAAAGCCCAAACGCTTCTTTGATGTTTTCTGGAAAGCCCCGATGCCAGGATGGATTAAAGTGAACATCGATGGAGTTTCCAAAGGCAATACTGGCCCTACAAGTTGTGGTGCCATCTTCCGAGACTCATCTGGTCAATGTCAGGGCTGTTTTTATGTTGGTTGTGGTCTTTATTCATCGCTTGAGGCTGAGATGTTGGGTGTCATCCATGCGGTTTATTTCACGCTTCAAAGAGGCTGGAGAAAGCTCTGGATTGAAAGTGATTCCACCACTATCGTCCAGGCCATTTTGGAACGGCACCACTCATCTTGTCTGGCCGCTTACCACTCTTTGGATGAAGTGTCTGAACTTACTTCACAGGATTGATCATATTGCTACTCATGCATACCGTGAAGTGAATGCTATTGCTGACACCCTTGCCAACAAAGGTATTCAGCAAAACATGACTTGGATCGACATTCTTCCTGCGGACTTATTACCTCTCTTTGAGAGAGATTGTAAAAAAATCCCATCTTTCTGATCTTTGTAATCCTTTTGCTTTCTAATATATTGTGCTTTGGTCATTGATCGAAGCATTACCTTTAAAAAAAACAATGGAAAGTATCCTTTGGGATATCATCATCTTTCACATGCATCTAATGATATCTTGATTGCAAATATATAATTGAGAACCAATGTTCTCCATTTAGTTGATCAAATAAATCATCAGTCCATGGAAGTGGATATCATTTCTTCATTTTCACTTGGTCCAAGTTACAATAATCAATACAAAACCAAAAACTGTCATCATCCTTATTTATGAACAAAACTGGTGCACCCCACCGTGAAACACTCAGGTGAACAAAACCACACTATAATAGACCATCGATCTATATACACAACTCTCACATATTAGAAATAACCATCCATTATAAAGACATTGAGATATGAGACACACCTAGTTGTAGTTCGATACCAAAATTGATCACTCGTTGAGGGGGTAACACTACAACCACTTCTAGAAAGACATCAGGGTACTCTTCTATGAACCTGGGAAATGCCTATTGTTGAACCTTTGATGAACTCAGCATCATCTCTTACATCAAGGATGATAAGTGAAAAACAATCATATGATGCATATGAGGGTCTCACTCTCCAACAAACACTATTGTCTCTCTATCAGCATTGACGAACACAACCTACCTCCAAAATAAATCCATGATAGCCAACAAAAACTACAACCAATCCATATTCATGATGAAGTCATTTGGTTGTATCCATAAACATAATAACTCTCTCCAAGATTGGAACTTCCCTAGCACTAGCTCATAGTCTCTTTATACATCAAACAAGTCAGATCGACCTGTAATTGGAATAACCAATTCTAGGAGAACTTAAAGCAACTATAACTCATGTCCCAAAGCCTAAAAAGAGTAGGTGATATAAAGGAGTGTGTCTCTCCTGGATCAAACAAGGAATGAACCCAAGTAGAAAACATGAAAAGGGTACCTTGAATGAAATTTCACGCACCCAACACTGGCAATGCTAAATCATGAAACTGACCACGACCAACTCCATGACCTCTTTGGCTATATTGATGACCACGTCCATGGTTTCACCCTTCTCTCTGGGGATGAGTAGCATCTAGAGGTTTTCATCTAACTTCCCTATCTACTCTCTGCTAATCCTAAACTGTAGAAACTAGTTACTACATCCTTGGTTGGAAATGCCTTACTAGAGGAGCCTGATGAAGAAAAACGAGTGCATATTGACCACTCAGAAAGGTTAGTCACTCTAGTCACTGATGACCTCGGCCTCCATAATAAAAAAAATGAATCTGGTCCCCTGGAATAGGAATAAGATCTGTCACCACCAAAGGAATGAGACATTGAGTGTTGTGACCTTCCCCCAACTGATCAGAAGCTCATTTATCCAAAAAAAAATTGGGAACCCTGGACTATAGCCCTACTTCATGAGGAGTCTTGATGACCCCTAATCAGGAATATCCACTTTTGGAAAACATACTATTGATAACCTCTACTCTCTCTAGCACCTCAATATAAGTCTTCATCATAAATTGGGTGGCCTGGTGCTGGATCTCTGCACAAAAAGTCTCCTCAAAATACCTTGACCTAGCCTCTTCATCTGGAAATAGGTCTGAAGTATATCGCAAAAGCCTACTGAAATAGATATTGAACTCTCACACATTGGATATCCCCTTAAAAAAGGTAAGAAGCTCATGGTGACTATCCACCTTCATGGTTGAAGAAATAAACTCCGCTCTAAACTAGTATCAGAACATCTCCCATGATACTTTTGACTAATTGAAATCACCAAGTAACAATAACCACTATTACCTCACTACCCCATCCACTGTCGTCACTGCCAATGACACCTAGTGATCCTTACGAGAATGGATCGAACTGAAGGCTATCTCAACCTCCTCCAACTAGTATTCCATGACTGTATCTAAAATGGAGGCCTCATATCTTTGTAGGTTCTTGAACAGAAACTCTTCGAGTTTCCACCTCTAAGATTCATCATCAACCTCTACCCTATGACAGTCTGCTGGCGCAACCTACTGAATTTCTTCTGTGTGAACTTGATGTAGATGCTGACATGAAGCCATGCCTGAAAAAGGGGGAAATAATTATTTCTCATTATCCTATAATATGGAATAATTTTACATTAATTCATTGTTTCCTTTTATTCTTTTTTTTTTAACATATTCCATTGTCAACCCATTCAAACACAGGCACAAAGAAGAATGACGCATGATCATTTCTTAGGTCTCTACCTTGTAATAGGTATCACATCATTGAGAAGCCACTATAATCTCAATGGTCCACGAATCAGATCACAAGGGGCCCTAAATACTCATGTCTAAGTCTATCTCTTGTTTTTATAGTTCTTTCTAAACATAGTGGACATTGTTTCCCTACCATCCCACACAATCTCACATCTTATTAACTCCAAATCCATCATATTACTCAACCAGAGCTCTGATGCCACCCTATCATGACCCCCTCCCCAGAATTTTGGCCCCTCCTAGGACTGAAATAGGAGAATAGAAATAGTGACCCTTGATTCCTACACTTAGTAGGCTCTAAGTTGCGACTAGCATCAAGGGTATAGTAAACATGCAGATAGGAGGCATTACCCTCTTTGAAAAAACTTGAATAAGAGAGGGATAATACTTTCACTAATAAAATCATGCTCATAAATAAATATAAAATAAAACCTTAGTGAATATATGTATTTATTTACAAGAACTATTACAACTAAAAGAAAGCTGCATGTATCGAAAGAATGGTAAAGACGACGGCGACCACGAATCCCAAACAGCTTCTGAAAACCCCACAAGCTAGAAGTAACCAGTGTAATCTCCAATGGTCTCTTGTTTACCTAAAAGAAAATATTTATAGATACATAGGGTGATTATAATAGTATAATCAGTAGGATCCTCTCCAGAGCCTCTTGTGAAAAAGGTAAAGAAAGCATAATAAAGCACAATGAACAAAAAGTTAAACTAACTCTTCACTTAAACAGTTATACTAAGTTCCCAACCTCACCATGGATACTCTCAAAAAGTATCTCATACAAAATCATATAATATTATAAATAATATCAAGGTTTCCCTACTACCACTTCCCCACTAGTTTATCAATATGCCCCAATGTCACACATCTTGAGAATCTCTCTCTAAAAAGGCAAGCCCACAAACACCTAGGCGAAGCACCGCAGAATGCACCTTCTACAACATGACACCATTTCCAGATAACCAAAAGTAACCATGTAGTTTTTTGGGATCCACCATAGCTCGTATAATGTGTACATTCATGAGGAAATATACCACAACCCATCACAGCCCGAGCACAAATCAAGGATCCTCAATCCATCACAACCTATACAGGTTATACCTATAGTAGTCCTTGGGAAACTATATCCAGAATACGTGTGTGTTAAATAAAAACAAGATATTACATCCCTCTATACACATATATGGGTAAAACTAACCGCTGAGTATACCTACACAAGTAACTACCAAGACAAGAGAGACGGGCTGATGGGGATAGTCTTCCATCCATCCTCCCACAAGGATGTTCGAGAAAACACCCCCCCCCAGGGCTCAGAATCCCCAGGGTGTTAGTCACCATATCTAACATGGTAGAGTAGTGTATAAAAACACAAAATATAAATGGTATAATATATATCACAACTACACTATGGAAAAAACCTAGTCTCTGACTCAACTACAACCAATATCTATTGGACTCTCAGTTACCACTTCTAAGATCAAATATCCAATAAGCACACAACCATTTAAAGAGATTCATTAAATTGTTTTATTCATTTTCATCATTTTCAGTTTATGTTAATTAATTAATTAACTACTAATTAACCATTAAAAATTTCCTCATTACATTACATTGGAATCATAAAGAAGTTTTATGCCCTCCAGGCATAATAAATCCAAGTTCCCAGCTTCTCAGAATTTTAACCTCATCCTTGCATCCTAGTAATATCCAACCCAATGGGTTAAAAATTTATTAATGTATTAACATTATCACTTTCCATATTAAGAAAAACACTTCAAGCTACAAAATAAGGTATGAAACTAAGCACATCCATCTTCCCCCAGGAGTGGGGAAAGAAAATAAAATAAACAAACAACCCAGTCATCATCCAAACAACAGATTCAAACAAGAATCTTGATTTCATAGTAATGGGTAAGACCATCTTAAACCCATTATATCATCTCCAATGTCCCCTTACACACACATGTGTATCTTAGTGTATCCTTCCACCGCTGGCATCAATTACTGCCACAAAAACCAGGCTTCCCTGCCCAACATACCACAACAACCCTCTAGTCTTAACCTTCCCAAGCTCAAATCACATAAGGGACTCCACGCCCCACATACCACAATATACCTCCAGGATAAACCATCCCAAGATCACAAAACATACGGTCCTCCCCACCCCTCATCACAAGCTGTATGGACCAAATATACCAACTGGGCTTCAGACCTAAATAAGGGCATCCAACTTTTACACACAATAAGCCCTCACGGTTCCAAAGGACAAGGCACATGACCTTTACATGAAAGTGGGAAACTCAATCCCTAAAAAGGAAATATATTATACCACAAAACCGGTTCTTATCCCATATAGAATTAGCCAATACATTACCGTCATGTTCCAACCAGAAACAACCTAAGCATCAAGCTATCAGAAGCTAAAAAAATATTTAAACAATTAATTTAACATGCCTTTAATTCCATTATCAACCATAATCAACTTGATTCACATATTTTTTCAATTAATTATTAATTAATTAAGGTGTTAAATTCTTTTCCAATTCCATATTCTAATCTAATCATAATAATAAAAACATTAATATCACAATAATTATCAAAATAAGAGGTAAACCATTATCATGGTATAAAACAGCAACATAACCTTGTGATTGATATCAATTATTTAATCTGGTTCAAGTAATTATTTTGTTAATTTCATTGAAATACAAGGGTTTAGATCATGCTCAATTTATGGTCACACATAAATAAAACAAAAGAAATGAACCCCATAACTCAAAAGGGTGTCAACATTCTTTGCACGAGAACGGACCAATACTAGAGATCCTGATCTCCTCTCCTACAAACACTACATCCACCTAAGGATGTAGCACCACAAACATCCAAAACAACAACCATAAAAACTCCATTAGAAGAATAGAGATCAAGATTCATCACAGGGATAATAGAAACAGGAGGAAACTAAATAATGAAACCACAACAATAGAGGTAGAACATACCTTGGATTGATGATGGATCGAAGGAGGGAATCTAGAGATTGATCATTGATAAAGGAATCCCCAAAGCATTAAAGAGGGGGCTGAAAAGTCACCTTTAATGAGAGGGAGGCACTATAGATCATAGGTATGGGAAAATCCTTGAATCTGTATCTTTTAAATATATATGGCATTGGGGACCTACACGTTGTGTAATACCATTTCACATCGTGCAATCCTCAGTGTATGGTTTATGCCAAAACAAATGTTTCACCTTTTCATTTTTTTAAACCCTGATGTATTACATGTCGTGATCTAATCAACACAAGATGTGAAACCCACTTTCACATCATGTAAATTTACACAACATAAATCTCCCTACTTCCATATTCTATCATCCAAACTCCTATAGATTTCATACGAGCCTCCTTTGGTCACCTAGGTATTTATAAACATGAAAACAATTGATCAACTTGGATCCATGCCATAACATCGACCTTTCAATATGCTTTCTTGACCATCCATTCAAATTTTCCTTGAACTTATCCAAAAAAAATCAACCACTCTACACATCCACTTGTTCTTTCTCTAATAACACAGGCTTCAGGAATGGCCATTTTTTTAATAGCTCACTAGTCCTAGGAATTCTCACCATTCTATGTCTCATAAAAAATATCAAATACATAGTGCACTGAACCTCATAATCCCAACAGTACCAGTTGACAACCATCAAATTCTCAAAATTCAAACACATAATAAAATAAACCAGATATTGTAGCTTACATATTCAAATAAGTTCTTAGGCTCTAAGTCAACTCAAATTCTTCTCCTCCAATATTTGGGTTGTTCTCTTCAAGTCAAAAACCCATATCTAGTCAATTATTCCTCTACGTACCCTCGTACCCTATAGTTTTAGCCTTGGATTAGTGTTTCGATCATGTATTCAATTCATGAAATATCTAATATAGTTTTATTAGTCACACAACCTCAACCTGGCTTCCTTTTAAACAAATATCATCTTCACTATGACATCGAGTTCATACATGCATAGTCATATCCTTTTCCAGTTTTTTCAGCCATCAATTGTGGCCAGGAATTAGTGAATTTTAAATGAATCTCAGACTTGATTCTTCTTATTCTGATCATGGGTTGAGTTATTTCTTGAGCAGTGATCTAACCTTTCTTAGAGTTGAGTATTTTGTGTTGTTGTCGATTGACTATGGGAACTAGTGAGGTAGACCGTGAGAAAGAGAAGGTGTGGTGTAGATGAAAATTTCTTCTATATGGGAAGTCGGGTGAATAATGGTAGGATGTCCACGGATGAAAAAGACACCCAGAAAAGGATCAGTGTGTAGTCTTATAAATCCAGGCCATTTACATTTTCCCACTCATATGATTAAAACCCCAAAAATGAATATTGGCTCTCTTCTGATTAAATTAAAATTATATAATCAAATAAATTCAAAATATTTTCCCTTCAAATATTATATCTTGTAAATACTGAGATTTGACCATTTTTATAATTTTAATTTCAAATATAATTTAAACTCATAAACCAATCATCATTTTAATTTTAAAAATATGTCTTGTTCAATTAAATATTGAGATTTTATTTTTTATATTATTTTAATTTCAAAAATGATTTATGCTCAGAAACCTATCACCATTTTAATTCTAAAATAATGGGTTGTTCAATTAAATATAAAAAATGAATAAAAAAATTAAAATCCATGATTTTTTCTATTTAATAATTTATGTTTCATTATTAAAATTTTTGCAATGAATGAATAAATTTCTGGTTTTTATATTGATTTAAGAGAATTTCTATGGGAAAATAATTAAAAAAATTAGATTCAACTCACATCTCAAATATCGTAACTTTTGTTATGTCTACGATCATTGATATACCATATATAGTCACTCATATTGACTCTTTTATTCAATATTTTGTATATAAACACTATATTGACAATCTTGAACAATGTTGGGAAGAGGGTTTCGCATGAATTTAGGAACACCACCCCCATATTAGAGGATGTTGACTAGTGTATAGTATCTATTGATACTATGAAGAGACTATAATCCCTATTTTTTACAATAAATAATAATAAAAGTAAAAATAAATTATCAAACATGGTAAACAACAAAATATAGACATTATAGTTAAGAGATAACAATTAAAAGAATATATCACATACAATAAAAAAATGTGGGTCGATTATTATGTCATACAACACATACATACAAAACCAAAATGCCTAATGGGTTAACTACATACAATTTTTTTCAAAAAGTACAAAATATTATAAATATTAAACAAAAAACTAGGTCAAAGTATCTTCTTGATATCATCTCCAAATCCAAGTACCCAATCTCCTCAACCATCTATCATCGGTCCCTTACCCATATAAACATTCCTCAATAGTATGTTTCCATGAACACCAAGGTTCATGAGCAAGGTGCATGAAAATAAAATTAACACTGATCCCCGGTCAATTGTTTTCCTAAAAAAATACATAATATATGAATGTATTCACAATGTGATATGCCTACAAGAATAAAAATATACATCCATTTCCTCATAGTGTACTAAACCTGCCACCTTATGGGTGACCATTCCTACTTTAGATTTTACTTGTATCACTAACAAGTCACCCATAATCCCAAGGGTTGACATAGATTATACCCACATATCTATAATCAAACTTTACAAATACAATGGTTTTTATGAAAATAAACCATTACATTCTATCAAGTAAAAACATTCAACTAGGAGCGTTTTAACTTCACATAACCACATGGTTCAAATACTTGGTTGACACAACATCAAACTTGTTTCCAACTACATAATTAGACAAAAAAATCATCTTTTTTTAAATCCATAAAGACAAAAAATAGTTAGAAGTGCATCCAACTTTACATAGCTATAAAGTTCTAATACTTGGTTGACATGGAGTCCAACCCAATTCCAATATCAAAAGTGGTTGGGCATAGTATCCATCCCATTTCCATTATCAACATATTCTATCATGTACATAGTAATGGATATGGGTTTTGTACCTATAACAATCTCAATAGTAAAAAAAATCTCTATTAGGAGATAACTATTGATGATCTTGCACCAATTTTACCCATCAGAAGTTAGCTCCCCAAAACCAATAATACAAAAACAGACACTAGAAGGGACTCCCATAAATTTCAGGGTTCAAAACTAGAATTAATCGCCTATCCCCAATCACCAAATTGAGTTTCACTTACAATATCATGTTCACTAACAATTCTTACAGACATTTAATTGAAAATAAGGTATGAAAATAAATTCAAAAGGAATATTTACATGGTTTAGACATTATTCCAAAATCGACGAGAGACAAATTACAACTGTTAATTTCATTACAAGTTAAAAAGGATTTCAATTACCATGAATTAAATCTATACAATTCACCAAACTCAATGATCATATTACACCTCAGCATGTAGTCCTAACCACCAATTTATAATGGGTCCCAAACAGTTAAATGGTTACCCCGACAACTAAAATTTTGGGGGTCCATTCATTGGATCTTGTTAACTTCCTATCACCTATGAATCTCCATGCTCTGACCATCAAGCACTTGAAGAACAGTGCACCATCGCCTCACTTACTAGCTATAAATCCATGATGGGAGTGATTCAAATGAATAATATACCCTCCTTTCCATGAAATTATGTGAGAAAAACTTCCTTTCTAGTGAATTGACCCCACTACCACACACATAAGTCCATAGGAAGATGAAAACTTTTGATCACGTCACTTCTAGCTACTGAAGAATTTATTCCACTACCTTCAAAAGACAGAATGGAATTTCATTATTCCTCCTTCTGTTCCATTGAATTTGAAACATAAATTGGCTTCATAAATCCCAAACACACCCCCCCCCACATGAAAACTACTTAAAGGGGGCCCATGACATCCCCCAATACATTGGAAACATAAACTTATTTCTACACTAGATGTAATGATTCTCTTCACATTGATTCACCCAAGTCTGACTAGGGAATAGTATTTCCACAAACTCTCCTAGAGGATTCTCCTAGTGATCATGTCTGCTAGATTTTTTTCTTTTAGTAATCTTTTATAACTCCAGTTCACTATCTTATATCATATTCTTAAAGAGTGGTATTGACGAGAGATGTGTGCTATCTTCACATGGAAAAATGAATTTCTAGTGAAGTTAATTACAATTTTGATGTTGTAGTAAACTATTTCACATTCCTGAATGTATCTGAGCTCCCCATTAAAAATCCTTAATCATAAAATTTCCTTAAATGATAATTTTGTTATCATATACTCTTCTTCCATTATGGGGAGTGAAATCACCAATTTCAACCTTGATATCCAATTTATGATGGTTTCAGTGATTGTGAAAACATATCTTGTTGTAAAAATAAATCTCTTGTTAGTAAATTCACCATAAAAATAAAACTAGGTGTATAACATAAAAAAGACTCAAGGATTTAAAGTTTAAGACAAGGAACCTTTCTGACATAAATATCATTTTTATCAAACCCCCATGAAAAAGAGGACTTGTAATTAAACTTAGAATAAATTATTAAAATATAATTCATGATATGATATGTAAAATATATAATACGTACACCAAATAATTGAAATTAGGAGTATAATTTGAAAAAAAAATTAAAAAGGGGAATTTGAGATGAAAAAACATATGACATTATAAATTTTTGAATAAAAAACACATAAAATATAAGAGTTCAGATCAAACATAAAATATCCTGAATTATAAAAGAATCATGATAAAAAAATTCAAAAGTGGAAGTATATACACCTAACATAAAGGAAAATATTTCAGATGAAACACAAAATATCATGAATTATGAGAGAATCGTGATAAAAAATATTAAATATGCATCATATAAATCATTCCAAAGTTAACATTGTATATAATAATAAGTATGCCTAAGGGAGTTAAAAATTATGTCAAGAATCCCATACCTTTTTCCGAATTCATTCATCCCATATTCTTAACATTTGAAATAATATAATTAATATTATTAGATACCTTATTGATAAAATTGTTCGTATATATTTAATTTAATATGAACCATTTTAAATCACATGTTATTTATTTATTTTATTGTTTTTTCTTATGTTTGTGTAAAAATTTAATTGGTTTCAATTTATTTTTCTGATTTTAATGATCAAATATGATATTTTAATAATAAGTGAAATACCTAATAAAACTATTAAAGAACAAAAAATAATTAATTTAATTTAAAATTATAAAAATATTTTTATTTAAGTTCCCATAGTCATCAATGATAGAGTTTTGTATCATTATTCAAGTAGGTTGTCAAACTGACACAAACATGAACACACTATATCTCGAGGGGTGAGTATGGTTAAGTTTGATTATAGTATCATTATAAAAGAACAATACTGATATTATTTTGATTTTTTATGTTTTTAAATCATATTATGAAATGTTTTGTATAAATAAATAAAATTAATATGAAAATGATAAAAACATTACATCATGCAGGAGGTAGTATATACAACTCACAATTAACATTATTTTGTTCATCTATGCGGATGGAAATAAAAATAAATAAATTTTTTAAATTAATATAATAATAAATTATTATAACAATTATATTTAGTTTATCATTTTTTCATTTTTAGTGTAGATTTTTATAACATAGATTAAGAATAAATGGTATGGAGTAGGTAATACTCACTTTGGTACCTTGAAATTTCTCATGAAAGTATTCTTGGAAATGAATGGATTATGCTAACTAATTGAGGATGTGTACTTATAAAATTGATATGGGATTATAGGAAGATCTAAGTGATACAGTTTTAGGAATGAATTTGAAAAAATGAGTGCGAAATAAAGGGGTGGAAGTTTCCCCATTTATGTGTGAAGAAAAGAGATCTTTTGAGAACATCCTTTACTTTTCAATGATATCATTATAATGTTCTTGGTGAAAAACTAAAAACGTTTTAAATAATGGAGTGTGGTTTTTCATTGGGTAGATAATTCCCAAAAAAATTATTTAAAAACATGTTTTAAAAATGATGGAAGTCATTTATTCTTAGGTTTTTACTTTTATCTTTTTTTACATTTGTAGCTAGTTTTTAACAAAGTAATTTAAAATAACCCCTTTTATAAATTTTGGGTGCGATGAAACTAATTTTAATCTCCATTTAATTTTATTCATTTTTTAAATATGTAAAAATTAACTTTTAAATTAAATCATTTTATATATAGAAACCCCGTTTTTTCTGGAAAAAGTATGTTTTAACTATTATGTGTTCTTAATCACATTTATAATTGTTTACCAATTAAATATTTGTTAATATAATTATATATTTGTTTTAAAATAATATTATTTTCATAATTTTAAATATATCAATTTCATTTATTGGATAAAAATTTCACAATATTAATAGAACAATTCCTTGAAAACAATAGTTTTTCAATTATCATGGTCATTAATTTTATTCTTAGTAATCACACTGTTATGAAAAAAAAATTAAATTGACCTTATTAAATAATATTATCATATTTATATAAAATAAAAAAAATTATATATTTAATTTTTAAAATTAATGAAAAGTACTTTTTAGTATAAGAAAATAAAAACAATTTTTTGATAAGATATTACTTATGTTTTCAAAATGATATACATGGGTTTTACAATAACAACATAATAATTTAAATTATTTAATTTAATTATAAAAAATTATTTTATATAAAAATATTTTAAAAAATATTAATTCATTCTTGTGTAATGGAAATTTCATAAAAGAGATAGTTTTTAGAAAAATCGTTATTTATTCACTATACTCTAAAAAATTATTTTAAAAAAATCCCAACAATTTTATCTTAACCAAATACTATTATTAAAAAAAATATTCTCATCATTTAATAATAAAAATGTAAATTTATTAATTAAACATTTAAATAAAATCAAAAAATATAATGAAAACCCATTTTAATTGGAAAATGTCAGTTTTAAATATCAACCATTATTATTCTTATTCCATATCATTTACCAAATAAATTTATGTTAAAAATTTATTATTATAAAACCTAATTTATCATAATTAATAATATTTTTCTTGAAATAAAAAGGGATATTTAATAAAAAGGCCATTTTAAGAAAATTAATTTTCTAAACAATAAATGATATTGTTAGTCATTTTAAGAAAACAAATTAAATTTCATTCATATTTAAAGTGGAATTTATTTTATTTATAAAAATATTTCATTAATTGGTTACTCATACTCAATATAACTAATTCAATTATACTTAGATGTATATTTTATCTAAAAATATAGAAGTTTTGATTAAGTTCATTTTGCGCATGGAAAAATCGATCATACACATTTGGATAATTTAATGAAATCAATATATTAAAATATCATGGTGTTGCATTCTCATCCTTAAATAAATATCACCCTCATAATTTTTAATTGTCACCCATTGATGAAATTAGGTGAGGGTATTCTTAACATATTAATCAATTGGGGTATAACCTTCAATATGACATTTTCCCTACTCTGATAGGCTATACCAAGTTACTTATCTTTCTTCCAAAAAACATTATCCATCCACACAATATTTTACTCAATATTACATATACCCAATTCATATATTTATCCATAATATTTTCTCCCAAGACCATGTGAATATCTAATAAATTAACCATAGTGAAACCATATATCCTCCTAGAATTAACACTATCTTTAACCCTAAAATGTTATAAAATCACCAAATAGTCCATATATACTAAAATATAAAATTTTGATGAACTTAACCAAAAATACCAGGAATAATCCATAAATTCAAAGGTTACCAATACTTTCTAAATTAATTTTTTAAAATAAATTAACCCTTTTTTATCTCAATATCTAACATATTTTAAAAAATGAGTTATCATGCCACAATCATGTTTTATTCAATAATTATCCCCAAAAATATAACCATATAATAAAATCACTTTTCAAGGTTCTTGATACCATTTAATATATATATCCAAACCTTTAAAGAAAAAATATTGAAGAATACTCATTATATGTTTCACACAATCCTTATAAATTTTAGAATATACCAGAATATCATCGATGAATATCACTCACTAATGAAAATAGATAAGAGTACCAAGATTTAATTTATATTGTGATATGAACCTCACTACCAATGGTAATAGTATGAAACTAACATTTTCCATCATAATTGTAATATATACGGACTCTCAACTCTTTATGTATACCCCTTATTTTGTTGTAATACATAATGGTTTTCTAGAGACATACTTTTCTCACCTTCATTTCCATTATATTATTTCAATGAAATAAAAAAACCAAAATGGATATGACAATATCTAAATATAAATATGAAAACATAAATATAAGTATGTATCCCCCCATTAAACCATTATATTCACCCTATGATACATTCAGTTCGACCTATAACTCTCTTTGCTTAATCCTTGGTTATCCAATGTCATTTTCTATGAGGTTATCTAACCTAATTAGTTATCATTATACTCAAACAATTCATAATGTTTTGTTAAAGATAATGGACTGAAAAAATAATATCCCCCAGGTGTTTGTTTATGCCTCTTTTTCATGGAAGAGGTGATGATCGAGATAATACCCAAATGCCTGTTCAGGGTAATACCCCTTGGTACATATGTGCTAGATCCTGTATCCACTTGTACTATCCATATAGAGATGAAATATCTTATAAAACACATAATTTATATTTTACCAAAACTTTGGGATGTTATCCTATACCTTAGAATTCTATCTTTTACTTTTCTGAGGGTTTTCATTAAAGTTATTTTATCCTTATCCACAAATAAAATATATATTGTTACCATAAAATTAAATTATATATTACCCTAAAGGGTTATTTATAACTTTAAAATTATTATATCCCTTAACATATCAACCCATAAATTATCCTCAACCAATATCCTAATCTCCAAAGTTTTCTAAACCTATATTTGATACCAATTGTGACATCCAAAACCTACAATCTTGGATTTAGTGCCCATAAACCCAATCTATACATATTGAATTTCATACCCACTCTATATTCCTAGACATAAATATCCATAAATTACATGAGTTGATTAAAATATTAAATTATATACATTTATAAGACCTCTTAGGTTTATATAATAATAGAATTAGGACTAAACATTAAATATTAAATCACTTGTCTTTCTCAACTAAAGGAAATTTTTCCTCACTATAAGAAACTACTTAATCTATAAAAAATATTCAATAACTCCCTCAAATTATCCACACAAGCTATCATGTTATATGTATCATGTGTAATTATTTGCTTCACAACCTAGGTAAATGAAATCAAAATAAGTGGGGAGCTCGAATTCTCAGCAGGTAAAAACATAAAAATTTGTAAATCCTACTACAAACATGGCATAAATATTATGGAAGGATTAAATAATAAATAATAATTATATAATAGAATGAAATGGAAAGCATAATCTATCCATGGATGACCACCAAGGTTAATATAAAAGTTGTATGAAAATAAAATACTTAGTGAGCCTTCATCAATGGTTTTCCTAAAGAAATTAATAATATATAAATTTACTCACAATATGATATGCCTATAATAACAAAAATATCAATATGTTTCCTCATCTTGTGCTAAAAATTCCACATGATGAGTGATCATTACAAATTAGGTATGTCCTGGTATCAAGTAACATGTCACCCATAATCCTGAGGGTTGGCATAGAGTCTATCCATATGTCCATAATCAAAATTCACAATGATAATTTTTTTAGGACAATAAATCATTACAATCCGTCAATTCTAAAAAATTAGTTAGTAGTGTGTCCAAATTCATAGAACCATAGGGTTCTAATACTTGGTTGATATAACATAAAACCAATTTCCAACTACATAATTAGTCAAAAATGTGTCCAAATTCATTGTAATCCATCAAGTCAAAAAAAATATCCACAAGTGCATCCACCGTCACATAACCATAAGGTTCTAAAACTTGGATGACATGGACTCCAAACCAATTAAAATATCAACATCAGATGGGCATAACATCCACCCTATTTCTATTATCATCTTGTTATATATTGTACGTTGGAATGGTTATGGGTTTTGTACCTAGAACCCTTAAAATAGTAAACAGAACCTCTATGTTATTTGATTACTATTGAGAATCCTGCACCACTCTAACCACCATAAGTTATCTCCCCAAAACCAGCAATACAAAAACATAATCGGGATAGGACTCTATTTAATTTTACTGTTCAAAACTAGAATTAATCACCTTACCCTAATAATCGCACTAAGTTTCACTTAAATTATATTCACTTAAAATTATTTCATACATTCAATTCAAAAAAAATGAAATCAATAAAGACACTAGATATATTTTTGTGTTTCATACACTCTTCCAACATCCATGAGATAAAAATTACAATTATTAATTTCATTAGAAGTTAAAAGGTTTTCTAATCACCGTGAATTAGAGCCATATAGATCACTAAACTCAATGATCATATTACACCCCCGACATGTGGTCCTAACAACTGATTTATAATGGGTTCCAACAAGTTAAATGGTTTCATAGACCACCAAAAAATTTGGGGGTCCATCCATTAGATTTTGGTAACTTCATATAACCTGTGAATCAACATGATCTAACCACAAATCATTGGTAAAAGAATAGTTCACCATCACCTAACTTATTTTCCAAAAATCCATATTTGGGTTGATTAAAATGAACAATATATCCTCCTTCCTATGAAATGATATGAGCAAAACTTCTCTCCTATTATATTGATTTCACTACCACCCACATTCACTTCTAGGAAGATGAAACTTTCTGACCACATGACTTTTAACTAATGAAGTCTGGCTTTCATTACCTTCATAAGACTAAAGGGTATTTCAGGGTTCCTTCTTCTGGTCCACTGAATTTGACAATTGATTAGGATTCATAAATACCAAAACCCCCCACCCCCCACTTGAAAACTACATAAAGGTCTCCCATGACATCCTCCAATGCATTAGAAACACAGAAACCACTTTTTACAGTACAGGTGATGCTTCTCTTCCCTTCGATTCACCCCAAGTCTAACTAAGGCACATTTTTGACTCAAACTCTCCTAGACTTATCTCTTAGTGATAATGTCTTCTAGATTTTTTCTTAAAGAAATATTCTATAAATCCAGTTCACTATCTTTTAGAATCTTATTCATAGAGTGGTATTTATAGTATATATGTTGTATTCACATGCAAAACTGAATTTCTATTGAATTTAATTGTAATTTGGATGTCATAGTAAATTATTCTACATTCCTGAATGCATCTGAGCTCCCCAATCTGTAGAATAAATCATATTATTTTCTAACATGGTTTTTTTCTACCATATACTCTTCTTATGATATGGAGAGTAAAATCACTAGTTACAACCTTGATATTTAATTGATGAAAGTTTCTCCAATCAGGAAAAAATATCATGTTTTACTCTTCTATGAATCAAATTCACCCCCAATGATCATGTCAATGTACTTATGCAACAAAATATCCTATATGAAATAAATATAAGTATTTTTGGACCCTTTGGGACACTAAATTATCTACTTTATGGCTTCCTAATGATTTTTCCTTTGATTCACCATGTACCATGTGACCCCCTGAACCCACACATATAGTTATGGTTCCCATGAACACATGATTTACATATTAGATTTGATAACCACTATAGATTCTCTGACATAATTATCCAATAATTACATGAATTAAAGAAAACGTTATTTTATATACATTACCAAGACCTTTTATGTTTATATTTTTAAATAATTATGGTTTATCATAAACTAATTAACCCCATGTCATTCTCAAATAAAATAAATTTATTCCAATATAATAATCTCAATAATCCATGAAAATCCTTCAACATATCCCATAATTTCTTCACACAGTATATTATATTAGACATATAATGTTTAAATATATTCTTTATAACCTAGGAAAATATAGACATAATAATATCTGAGCTCAAATGATCAGTAAGATAAAACATACAACTGAGGCAATAATGGCATAAATATTACTTTAGGTTTAGATAATAAAAAATAATGTAATGATATAATGAAAATGAAATCATAATATATCCATGGATAATAATGGAAGTAAAAGGATTGCATAGATATCAATAACCGGTCACTTAACGATGAGATTCGTATTGTTAGATAGCTAATTACATACTGTAATCCAAGACATTATGATCATACTTTTAAGGTAATATCTTGTTCATGGAAGGCATATAAAAAAATAACCAAACATGTTTTCCTCATGAGACCTACTGATGCATCAAGGGGATATATAATATCAAGACCCACCCATTTAATTCAAATGCATTAATTATATGATAATATATATATATATAATAATCACAACCAAATTTTCGAATAATAATTTTTGTTGGAATAACAACATACACAATGCCAATATTTTCCCGAAGTCAATAAAAGGGATAATATTCTTTCTTGGATATAATCATATAATATGAATTGTGTAAAATGTGATGTCCATTCCTTATAGAGAAATAATTATACAAATAAATTAATTTTGAAATAAATATATCATAATATTTCTAAATAAAAATGGTGGATGGCTACAACAGAACATTACCCATGAAGTGAGAAATATTTAGAAAAGGGATTTTGTGGTAGGAATGTACATCCCCATAAAACAATGGGAGAATAAAACATAATATAATAATATTTCAGAATGTACCCAACTTATATGAAACAAGTTCAAGAGTATGATCATAACTAAATGAACAAAAGTTAAGTTATCAAAATTCCTTAATACTGGGAACTGAATCAATAACCTCTTCAATTGGGTAACATTATTGGGCTAGTAAATTACATTAAATATAAATAGTATGATAAAAATACATCCATGGGTATTAAACACACCATAAATATAAAATATGGTGCACAACATAAATAAGTATCAAGGATTTAATGTTTGAGAAAAAGAACCCTTGTGGCTTGAATATTATTTTTATCAAAATACCTTGAAAGATTGGTATTGTAATTGAACTTAACACAGAATTAGTAAATTAAATTCATAATATGATATGTAAAGTAGATAGTATGTACACCAAATAATTGAAATCAGGTGTATAATTCCCAATAGTCTAAAAGAGTGGAATTTGAGACAAAAATCTTTACGACATTAAAAAGTTTTGAATAAAAAACACTTAAAAGTTAATATTTCAGATAAAACATAAAATATCGTGAATTATGATATAATCGTGATAAAAAAATATTAATGTGGTAGTATATACCCCATTCCAAAGTTGTCACTGTATATAATAAGATGTATGTCTCAGGGAATTAAAATTTGTGACAAGAAAAAAGAATTATGTTTATTTATTATATACCTTATTAGGAACCTTATTCATCTATATTTAATGTAATACAGGCCATTTTAAATAAAATTCTACAAATTTATTATATTGTTTTCACTGATGTTTTTTTGAAAATTGAACTAGTGTTAGTTTATTTTTCTAGTTTTAGAGTTGAAAGATGATATTTAATTAATCATTCAAATACCTAATATAAAAATTAGAAAACCAATAAATTATTAAATTAAAATTAAATAATAAAAATATTATTATTTAAGTTCCCATATTCATCCATGATAGAGTTTTATAACATTATTCAATATGGTGGTCAAACTGACCCAAACATGAACACACTATATCTTGATGGGTGAGTATGGTTGAAGATGAGTATAGTATCAATATAAAATAATATTAATGATATTATTTTTATTTTTATGTTTTTAAATCTTATTTTAAGTGTTTTTTAGAAATAAATAAAATTAATATGAAAATGATAAAAATGTTACATCACGCAGGACATAGTCCACACAACTCACCTTTAATATTATTTTGTTCTTATATGCATATGAAAATGAAAAAAAAATAATTTCAATTAATATAATAAAAAATAAGTATAATAATGATACTAAGGTTATCATTTTTTTCATTTTTAGGGTAGTTTTGAATAATAAATATTAAGAATAAATGGTAAAGAGTATGTGATACTCACTTTGGTACCATGGAATCTCTCTTGAAAGTATCCTTGGAAAAAGAATAGATTAGGCTAAATAATTGAAACCATGGGCTTATAAAATTGATTTGGGATTATAGGAGGATACAAATGATATATTTATAGGAATTAATTAAATAAAATGTGTGTGTCATAAAGGGGTGGAAGTGTCCACATTCATGTCTGAAGAAAATGGTGTGTTTGAGAACGCCCTTTAATTTTCAATGATTTCATTACACTATTTAAGGGTAAAAAAACTAAAAATGTTACAAATAATGGATTTTAGGTTGTCATCTGGTAGATAATTCTTAGAATAGGTACTCCAAAATATGTTTTAAACATGATTAATGTCATGTGTTCTTAGGTTTTTACTTTTATCTTTTCTTTTACCTTGGTAACTAGTTTTTAACTAAGAAATTTCAAATAACCACTATTAACAAATTTGGGTGTGATGAACCTAAATTTAATATCCATTTAATTTAATTTAATTTCTAGACATATGAAAATTAACTTTTAAATAAAAACATTTTATATGGAGAAAACCCATTTTTTGTTGAAAAAAAATTTATTTTAACCATTATGTGTTTTTAATCATATTTAAAATTGGTTACTAATTAAATATGATTTAATATAATTATATATGTGTTTTAAAATAATATTATATAGTAATTTAAAATATATCAATTTCTTTGATTGGATTAAAATTACATAATATTAATAGAATAATTCCTTGAATATAAGAGACTTACCATTATCATGGTCAATAATTTTATTCTAAGTAATCACAATTTTATGAAAAGATTTGAAATTTAAATTATTATTTAATATGAAAATATTGATATAAAATATTAAATCCGTTTTTATAGATTTAATTTTAATGAGGGATGAAAACTAATTTATAATATAAGCGAATAAAAATAATTTTTAGAATAAAATATTACTTAAGTTTCCAAAATGATATAAATGGGTTTTACAATAACAACATAATAATTTTAAATGATTTATTATAATCATAGAAATATTTTTTTATATAAAAAGTTTTCAAAAACATTTAATTCATTCTTTTATAATGATATTGTCATAAAAGTGACACTTTTTAGAAAAATCGATTTTTATTCACTATTCTCCTAAAAACTAATTATTTCAAAAATAACCCAAAAAAATATCTTATTAACGTATTTTTATTCAAAATTTAAAATGATGTTCACAATTTGAAATTAAAATTCTAAAATATATTAATACAATAGTTCAATAAAATCATAAAATATAATGAAACCCCATTTTTTTGAAAAATAATATTTTCAAATATCAACTTTTGTTATTATTATTTCATATCATTTACCAACTGAATTAGTGTTAACCAATTATTAAAATAAATCATAATTTATCATCATTAATAATATTTTTCTTAAAATAGAAATTCATATTGCACAGAAAAAAAAATTCTAGAAATATACTTTTCTAAACAATAAATGATCTTTTAGTCATTTTAGGCAAACTAATTAAACTTTATTCATACTAATAGTAGTATTTATTATCTTTATAAAAATATTTCATAAAGTGGTTAATCTAATTCTTTGTATTAAATTCAATTCTAAATAAATGTTACTATTTTTTAAAAAAAATATAGAGGTTTCATTTAAATTTATTGTTTCATGTGGACAAATCAATCAAACACATTTGTATCATTTAAAGGAAGTCATATATTAAAATCTCAAGGTGCAACATTCTCCTCCTTAAATAAATCTCACCCTCTTAATTTTTAATTATCACCCATAAATGAAATTAGTAGACAGTATTCTTAACATAATCAACATTTGGGGGATAACCTCTAATGTGTAATTTTCAATACTCTCTTTTTCTATATCAAGTTGCTTATATTTCATAAAAAAGCATTATCCATTCACACAATTCAACACCAAATTTTACATATACCCTAGTCATATACTCTCTATAACATTTTCTGACAAAACCATTTGAATATAAAATACATTAAACCACAGTGAACCCATATATCCTTCTAGAAATTAACATTATCTTTAAACCTAAAATGTTATAAAATAATACAACAGTCAATATATAACACCCTAACATTTTGTTAATTATTTTTTTTGAATTAATTTAATCTTTTCGATATTTTTCATTCTACATAACACTGAAAATTGTTTATTTTATATTAAAACACTATATTTCACTTACGTTATACACAACACAAAGTTAATCGTGCACTATACACAACATAAATTTTAGATTTATCTCTATATAATATCAAGGTTATATTTCATTAAACGCAATAATGACTTTCTTATATGGCTTGTGTAATACGTATGACCGAGTTTTACCAAACAATAATATAGTATTAAAATATTATTATTTATATAATAAGATAAAAGTAAATGTTCAGTTAGAGGTTATGAATAGTATTAAATAATTTATAAAAATATGTGGTTTACACAAATATAAGATGAATTCATATGTTATCAATTAATTAGAAATGAACATGAAAACTTATTGTATATAAAATAAAATATTAATATTTTTTTGCCACAATGTTATTTCACCCTAATAAATAAAATTAATTATAGTTAGTGAGTAAAATTAATGTAATATATATATTATATATTCAATAAAATATTTTTTGTACTCATCCAATATATTTTATAGACATAAGATAAGAATAAATCAAATTTTATGCATAAAAATCTATATGTTTATATAAAGGCATTTTTAACGTCTTTTAATGGAAAACCCATTTTAAATCCATATTTTTTAACTTTTGTAGATTTAAAATTTCAAAATAAACATTATCCTTGAAATAGAAAAATAAAAATTATGTTAGGATAACATTTTTGTATTTTTCAATAAGGTTTCATTTTTTAATGAATAGTTAAAAATACTGGATTTTAATTCAAAACTTCTTTTCATATAATTTATTAATAACATTAAGATATATTTTAATTTGATTTAAAATTTTAATTATATTATATTTTTATCAATGAATCCAATTTTGGTGATTGTAACAGATTTCCCATTTAAATTGTATATAAAAACTTAACAAACGTTTGATCATTTTTACATCAAAACCCTGCATTGTCGACCCAACTGTGGGATTAATTTTAAGTTAATTTATTCTAGTTATGTGATTAGAATTTGGAAAAATGGTTCCATATTTTTAATCAACATAATTTATAATTTATACTATGTTCAACTTAGTTTTGGAACAAAAATATTAGTGAAAGTAATTAAAATTAATTACCTATATTAAGGTAAAATTAAACTTAACTAAGGACTAAACCTTAAATTTAAGACCCCAAAAAACATATACACTTTTAGAAAATCCATTTTATAGACATATTTAGACCATATCCCCCCTTTGATCTAATTTTATCATTATTGGATCCACTTGAGACATGAAAAATATGGGTTCAATTATCTCTTAAAATATTTATAAGAGTGCCACTCCTTCCCTATAAAAGGTCACCACCTCTCACTCTTCTTCACACCTCTCAAACGACTTAGTTTCTGAAAATATCTACCTAATAAAATTCCAAAAAACCCTCCATTCCTCCCTAAAGCCTCCCTTTGGGAAGAAAGTCTTTTAAGGAAGGCTTTTGGTATAAATCTAAAAGAGTTACCTAATTAAGAGTTAACGTCTTCTCTCAAACTTCTTTCTTTTATTTTCCTTCTCAAACCCTCAACTTTCATTAACTCATTTTTGTATAAAAAAACAGAATCCTAAATATACAGGGATTTTTTCCTTCTAAGTTTTCTACCTACACTTACTCACACCTTCATACAATGGTTAACGAACATATTTTTCACGTGTTTGGTGAACTACCGCCTTACTAAATGATGATTGTTCTTTTTTCCTTTATCACCTCTAATGGAGGTCGTTATGAGGGAAACTATGTTTAAATATGTTATATATTATATTTATTATATATTTAATCTTATTTAGTACTTTTAAAACACAAATCTTGTTACTTTTCATTTGATGTAAATATGATAATTTCGTTTGAGGAAGTGTAGACTACAGCCCCTCAAAGAGATTTGATTCATTCACACACTACATGGAATTTATTATGGATGTTTTTAGTGAACTTATAGGATATATATAAAATTATAATTCTAATGTAATGATATTATATACATAAATCTATATATATTTAATTTTCATTCTTTGTTTCAGTATGATGATAAAAAAAAGAAACATTGTTCCTGCGTATGTGCAGCTTTCCATCTCCATGAACGGTGTTTTAAATTTCATACTTATATATTCTATAGATAATTATACTATAAATATACTGAATATAAATTATATTTATACCATTTTTTACATTCTGTAATAATTATATAAGTATAAGGATCAAATATATAACAAATTCAGACACATGAGAATAACAAAGAAAATATTACCCAGAGTAAAACCTTAACAAATGATCGTTAAAAAGAGGGAAATATAAGGTCATGATAAAACCATATATGGTATTATATATAACAATATGGTTCTTTAAATTATTTATAATAAATTAATATTTATTATATAGGTGGTTTTAATGAGTATGATGAGATTCAAGACACAAGGTAAGGGGATTTCATCTCACTTTTTATTTCTGTGAGATACATGATTTATCTACCATCCATTCATTTTGTACGGTGTATGTACTAACCATGAATGTATTATATATATATATTATAATTAATTTTATGGGTATTAACATATCCATTTTCTGATATTTCTTTCATGGGTTTTGTATTTCAAAAGTTACCAAATCGGTAAAATAATTTTGTCTCAATTTTTCTTCTTTGAGACTCATATATTGTTATGCACCTAAATTATTTTTGAGGTGTATATAATTCCATATTAAATGTTATTTAATAAATATAATTATTTTCATGATATCATAAGCTCTATTTAGTTTCCTTTTCTTAAATGGATATTATGATCTAAATGTACAAAGTTGTAAGAGTTTATTGAAACAGTCTCATCACTTTTGGTGAATGATTATGTTTATGCTTCCTTTGATGAAATTTTTTGATTCATCTCTCAAGAACAATCATGAATTTTATTATACATTGGTTATTAATGATTTATTCATATATTGGTACCATTTATTCTTCTCTTTTCAATATAATATAGTTAATAAAGTGTTTTTTAAGAAATCTCAGCTTTACCCTCTCTTCAGTCAAAAATTTGTGTTCCTATAACACCATGTTTTCTAAAAAGGGTTTCCAAGAAAATTATACTAATATATTATGATCATTAAAAGATAGGTTTAACCTTTTCTTGTTTTACCAATGTTTTAAAAGGAATATTCTTATTGCCTTTCGAATGAGGAATTTTTCTAAAAAAATTACCATGTAAAAGGAATGTTCTTTTTACCTCAAACAGCATGTATGGATTTAACCATGGTCGTTTATTTAAAGCTTCCTTTGAATTTTTAAAAGGTTAATTTTTAAGAATTTTTTTTAAAAAAGTGATTTCAATGAAAAAAATTCAAAATTTTTTAAACCTTCTATTATAATTTTTCAAGGAAAAGTTTTTTCAAAATGTTTTCAAGCCTTATTTATAAAAATTAAAAGTATTTTCAAGAAATGTTTTTCAAAAAACTCAAGCTTATTTTATATTTTTTTCAAGTAAAAGTGTTTTTAAAACATTTAAAGGTTTAATTATAAATTTTCAATGTATTTTTAGAGAAAAGTTTTTCAAAACTTTTTCAATCTTTCTTTATAAGCTTTGAAAGTATTTTCAATGAAATGGTTTTCAAAACATTTTCAAGATTCTTTAATATGTTTTGAAGTAAAAAGGTTTTCAAAAAAATTTCAATCCTTATTTATAAGTTCTCAAATTGTTTTCAAAGAAAAAGTTTTTTAAAATGTTTTGAACTTATTTTATAATTTTTTAAGGAAAAAAGGTTTTCAAAATTATTTCATGTATTATTTATAAGTTTTAAAGGTATTTTTATAAGAAAATTATTTTCAAATGGTTTTATGTATTAAAAATATTTTTGAAAGAGGAAAGAATATCTTCCTCAAGAAATTTTTTTGAAATATATTTTGAAATTATTTTCCATCTAAGATTACATCTGTTGATTTTACTCATGCCCTTCTAAAAAATGATCTAAAGGTTCCATTCATATTATTTCAATGAATGGGATATGTTTAATGTCATGGTATTTTTAAAAAATGTTTCTATTTCATCGTATATATGTTTATGAAATCAATTTCTCTTTAATGGGTTATATGTTTATGAAATCTATTTTTCTTTCACAGGGTATTCTTTTAATTAAATGATTATGAAACATGTATATTTTCTACAGGTTATGATATGATTACATATTTATGAACCCCATTTAATATCATGGGTTATGATATGATTGTTTATGATTTTTTGGAACATGTATGTATGATTTAATTATGATATGGGTGGTTCTTATATCACCTTCAAAATCATGGATAGACTAATATAGTATTGTAAGTGAACTCATGCTACAAAAATGGCAAAGGGAGTGAACCATGACTACCAAGATAGTATGGGGAGTAAACCCATACTATCAATATAATCTTGTAAATGATGCCTTGTATAATATGGAAATAATATTATATGATTCTGTGTCTACCACAATTCTATGTTTTATTCCTATTTTGGGCTTTCATGACTTATGCTCTTAATTATATTATGATCCATGCCTTATGAATTCCCGATATTTATTATTATCTCTAATATAAAGGGTATGATCTTCCAATGTTATGCTCATGTTTCATACCCTTTGTTCATGTTATTCTTACACATTTCCTTTATTTACCCTTATTGAGCACCTAAGATCACCCCTTTCTATGTTTCATTTCCCTAGGTTATGAAGAAAGGTTTTAGGTAAAAGTAATAAAGTTGGAGATCTTTATGGGATATGTAGAAGATGTTTCACCGGGATATAATATATTTTTTCCATGTTTCCGAAGACACTGAACTATATGGTCCTATGGCATATATTATTGTAATGTACTGAAAATTCATCTAAAATGGTGAAATATCCATTTATGTTAACCATTGGTCGTTATATAATATATACTATAATATAAAAGTTTTATTAAAATCACCGAATATAACATGTAACAACTAAAAATTCCAAGGATACCAATACTTTATAAATTACTTTTTTAAACTCAATTAACCCATTATTATCACAACATCAAGCATATATTGGATACATAGTTATTCATACCTCAATCATGTGTTATTCAATAGTTAAACCCAATAATATAACCTTTAATAAAATAATTTTTCAACTTTATTGATACCATTTAATATATGTTTCCAAACCATTAAAAAACTTCATTAAAATAATCTTCAGATTTTTCACATGATCCTTATAAATATTAGAAAATATAATAATTTTATCAATAAATATCACTCACTAATGAAAATATATAATAGTATAAATACTTATTTTATATTAATATATCAACCTCACTACCATAGGTAAGACTAGGAAACTCACCTTTTTCATCATAGTTATAATATATAACGATTCTCAACCATTTAAGCATGCCGCCTAATTTTTTCAAAATGCATAGTGGTATTCTAGACACGTACCTTTCTCATCTTCATTTCTCTTTTATTATTTCAATGAAATAATAAAATCAAAATGGTTATGATAATATCTAAAATATGAATATGAAAAAATAAATATGAAGATATCTCCCCCCCATTAAACCTTGATATTTAACATATGATACATTCAATTTAACCTATGACTCTCTTTGTTTAACCCTTGGTTATCAATGGTTATTTTCTATGAGGTTATATAACTAAATTATTTACCATCATACTCAAATAATTAATAATGGTTTATTAGAGATAATTTGAGTGACCGAATAATATCCCCCAGGAGTGTCACACCAAGTATTCAATTAGGCCTCTTTGTCATGCACCAGTTGAGGATTGAGTTAATAGATAACATTCCCTTTTTAGGGTTATTACACCAAGGTACATTTATACCAAATTATTTATCCACTTGTATTCTCCATACATGGATATAATTTCTAGGAGAACCATATAATTTATACTTTACCAAAACATTGGGATGTCATCGTGTACCAAGAATTTGTGCTTAAACATTCCCTAGGGGTTTCACTAAAGTAATTTTTTCTTTATCCCCAAATAAAATGCGTATTATTAATATAATATTGAATCATATACTATCCAAAATGGTTGTTTATACCTTTTAAATCATGATATACCCTCTCTAACATTATCCTCAATAAATACAATAATATCCAATGTTTTCTAAACTCGACTATGATACCAATTATGACACCACATACTTACACTCCTGGATATAGTGCCAATAAAAACATACTTTACATATTGGGTTTGATGCCCACTTATATTCCTAATCATTATTATCCCAAAATTTCATGATTTAAAGAAAATACTAAATTACATAAATTACTAAGACATTTTAAGTTATGATAATTGCAGAATTAGGAATAAACATAAACTAATAAATACCTTATCTTTCTCAACTAAAAGAACTTTTTCTGTGCTATAAGAAAATACTTAATATATAAAAATTATTCAACATCTCCCTAAAATTCTCCACAATAGCTATCATATTATTCAAATCTTGTGTAATGTTTTTTTATAACCTAGGGAAATAAAATAAAAATAAGTGGTGAGATCAAATGACCAGTTAGTAAAAACATAAAAAGGAGAAAATCATGCCATAAATATGGCGTAAATATTATTGAATTATTAAATAATATAAAATAACGACGAAATATAATGAAACTGAATGAAAAATATATCTATAGATGAAAATTAATAAAAATGTCAAATAGATATCAATTACTAGTTTCTTTGTGAAGAAATTCATACTTTCATATAGATAATTTCATTCCATAATACTAGAAATCATGATCTTTCCATCAATAAAATATCTTATTCTAGGAAGGAATAAACCAAAATACTCAAACAAGTTTATTTTATGAGACTTACCAATTCATCATGGGGCTTTATAATGTCAAGTCCCACCTATCACTTTTTTAAGTCCAATGAATTCGTCATATGAGGAAATTAACAAAAAAAATCATAATCAAATATTCCAATAATCATCCATATTGGAATAACAATATATGGAACAGAAATAATTTCCCCCAATTCAATAAAAGCGATAAAATTACTTCTAGGTGAGCATCATCTAATATAAATTATGTAAAATGTGGTGTTCATTCTCTATAGATAAATGAGTATATAGCTATAAGATCCTGACCTTTTCTGAAGATGAATTAGGTTTGATTTCAGGTGCACTTTTTCCTTATGTTGACTACTCTTCGATTTAGTTTTATTTTGGGTTGTATTTCTCTGAAAATTTGAGAAAAATGGAAGAAAGAGGTAGTGCATAGTTGGTGCATAGTTAGAAAAAAACATACACCCTGGCCCAGAAAACTGTGCAACCCTATAAATATAGATATTTCAAGATTTGTGCATGGTTTTTCAAACCATGAACCCCTATAATATATGTGTACGGCTTATGTGCATGGTTAGGGAAAATGGTGTTCCCCTACCCACTAAACCATGAACGGGAATTAAATTCACCCGAAAAATTAGATTTCAATTTACCAAAGCCCCAAAAACTCACCCCATTTGACCCTAACTCAGACGAAATCATCTATTCATGATTTTAGATCCTCTCATATGGATTCCAAGCCTTACATACCTCTGTTCATAGTGATTCCAAGACCAGACCAAAGATATGCACCCTTCCTAGTACGAGGATCACATCTCTCTCGGTATCTCATTCCTTTTCCTTTATTCTCCCACTAAACAAAGGGCTATTCTTCTTATTTTGATTAAAAATATATCTAGTATTGTTAATATAGATCTATATTTAAGTGATCTTGATTTTTCCAATCTTGATTTAGGGTTTCATATTCATATATTTTTCTATGTTCTTATTCTGCTCAAATATTTTGGATTTCCAATGGGCGATCACTCATCAATGAATCGAGATACATGGTATACAATTAAAACCCCATAGTCTTGATTTAAATTATATGTATGTAATTTTAATATTTCTATTTGATATTTAGAAATGGAGTTCTTTATTGAATTAATTAATTTGGTGAATTAATTAAGTGAGGATATATGAAATTGGGGATTTTGGGAATTATAGATTGAGGTAATTAATTATAAAATTAATTGTAAGATATAGAGATCGTTGATTAGAGATAATTAATTGTGTAATTAATTATAAAATATTGAGATTTTTAATGAGATAAATAATTATTGAATTAATTATGGGATTTTGAGTTTGTGGATATTGATTATTTAATTTATGAATTAATTAATGGGATTGAAGTACTAAATTAATTAGGGAATTAATTAAGAGGATTTATGTGATAAACAAATTATTTAATTTTAATGGATTTTATGTATATAATTAATTTTTGAATTAATTATGTGTTATGAATGGTAACATGGTTAATTAGTTGTGAAATAAATAATGATAACATAGTCATTCTAATGTCTGAAGATATGAATGGAAACATGGTCATGTAGTTGTGAAATAAAGAATGGGAATGTGGCCATTATAATGTGTGAGGTGTGAATAGTAACATGGTCATTTAGTTGTAAATTAATAATTGGGAACATTGTAATTATATTGTGTGATGTATGGATGGTAACAAGGTAATTCAAGTACAAATTAAGTAATGGTAACAATGGAATTCAGAAATATGATATCCCTCATATATACTTTGGGCTCCGGCATGAGTCGAAGAAGGTGTTGAGGTACATGTGTCTATGGGAACCCAGGGGTTTATGTATTTAAATAAAGACAAATTTATAATGTAATAACTATTTACTTATTCATTATAATTATTTCTTTATACAACATCATACACTTTCTATTGACTAGATATTTTTTTATCTAATTTTGGTGGTGGCCTATTAAGTTGTACTCACACCCTACTCGAGCTGTCTAACTGGTACATGAATAGACTTTGTGTTTTCTGTAAATGTTTTGGTAAAAGGCCCTATGTTAGATGGTTGATATGGGAGAGAGCTTAAATTAGGGAACTAGATATAATTCAGGACCCGTGTGGGGATTCATCATTGTCTTTATTTTGTGTTTCACTTTAGACACTTGAAACGTACATTGTCATGTAATATTTTCTACGTTATATTTGATATTTTATTTCATGCTTTGGTCATCTTGTGGTATTGGTTCTTTTAGGTAACGATTATATGTTATCTGGTTATTGTTTCTTATTTTTAGCTGGTTTATTTCCTCTTATAAAATGGGGTATATTCTCCCCATTATCGATATATCAGACCCTCACCGCTAGTCGACAGGCTCTGGAATATGGGGAGGCATGCTTGAAGTCATGTGACTAACTAGTTTGGATCATCAGTGTTTGGAACCTAGGTCGGGACATTATAAATTAGTATCAAAGCCTTCGTTTCTTGACTTTTCTTCTTAAAGACTTGGAAGATTCGGGCCTTGGTTATGAGGCCGTTCATAGTTGAGAACCTAAGTACCTAGGGTGAGAATTGTTGCTATTATTATCTTTTTTATAGTTGAATACTATTTTACCATGGGTTACACAATTGTTATGTGATGTGATTATTATTTCTACTATTTTTTGATAATTGACTTATGGCTCTCTATGGTGTGAGAGTTGAGTTTGAATGTAGCATTTTAGGCAGACAGGATTATTTTGTGACATACATTAATTTAGGCACACATAGGAAAATAGGTTTTGGGTAAGTTGTTGAACTTGAACAATTTTTTCCTTTATGTGAAATTAAACTGAAAATATTCCTAAAGTGAAATTGAGAAAGATAAAAAAATGGTTCAACATGGGAATAAATGGGTTTCTAACTAGAAACTTGAAGAAGGAGAATGATTTTCCTTTTTTGAACCATGTCCTATATGTAGGATAATTAAGGGAGTGATAGTTCCTCAGTTTTTACCATGTAGTGGGGTTTTGGGAAATTACTTGTTATGTCTTTTTTTGTTTTCCATCTTAGGTAAATTTTTTAATGCTGTGAAATTTTTTCCAAGGTGCATGTACGGCATTGTTGAGATATTCCTCCATGAAGACACTTGTTGAGAGGACAGGAAGAGGTCTTAGATTGAGATGATCTACCAGTAGTGGGACCTAAGGCACTGATTGTGTTGGGTGAGGAAGTCGGGGAGCATTTCTAAGAGAACTTTTCCCATTACATGTAATTCATGTGAAGAGACCAAGGGTGGGTTTTGAAGAGTATATATGATTCAATAAGGGAGTTCAATTTGTAGCAACCTCCTAATTTTACTAGAGAGGGTGGACTTGAGGGAGCTTAGTTCAGGGTTGAGTCCATTGAGATGATACTTGAACATTTAGACACTCCTGCTAAGAGGAGAGTCACTTTGGCTGCTTATATGCTACGAGGAATGGTGAAGCACTGGTGGGATGTTCAGGTGTGGACTGGACAGAATGATGGTATGTTATAGAAAGAGTTCTTGGAGAACTTCCTGGATAACATCTATCTAGAGACGATTGGGTACAAGAGAGCAGTTAACTTCATGAGGTTGACTCAACGGAGTATGTAAATGATGGAATATGTTATACAATTTACAGAATTTTAATGATTTACTCTATTATTAATATGGGATGAGACAAATATGACGATGAAATTTTAGTATGGTCTTAAATGTGATATTAAGTCCCAGGTTAACCTTTTTCAGTTAAACAAATTAGTCGATGTGGTGGATCAAACTCTCATAGTTGAGGCGAACCTGAAGGAGGATTCTAGTGCAGGACATGTGGTTCCAACTTGAAGATGAGGAGGTATGACATCCGAGAGTAGGAAACATCACTACAACAATGTCATCCAGAATATTGAGAAATGTAGTATTTAGATAGAGGGATCAATTTCTTATGACCTTACTCGAGTGATCTGTCACCAGTGTGGAGAGTTAGGAAACTTTCTAAGGCAGTTACACCAACTACCAGTAGATTCTTATTTCTTGTGTAAATATGGGACATCTTCAAAATTTCTACATGAACCAGTCGTATATAGGGAGTGATGGTGAAACTAGGAAAAATATGAGTGTTTGAAGGGGATCTTCCACACCATATTAGTCTGGCAGCTGGATTTCTTCTGGATGAGGTAGTAGAGGTAGTGGATGTGGATCTTTGGAGAAAGAGAACTTGTACCACTGACGTAGTGCAGCACATGAGACTTAGACTATGTTATAGGTAATAATGATATAAATGTTTCATTCCATTCATTATACACTTTTGGATAGCAATTCTAGACCATCAATAGTAATAGGTATCATTTTTATAGCTTTTTGGAAATCTAGAGCCTTATTTGATATTGGTGCCTCTCATTACTTTATTTCAGAAAAAACTTGTTAATGGTTAGAGCTTGGGGTGTAGTTCATGAGTGGGGTGTTGAAGATAGACTCACCACTGGGAGTATGGTTGAGAGAAATTTCCTTGTGAAAGTAGTGTTATCTCAAGGTTGGGGAGTATCGCTTTCTATGGGGTCTCTAGACATGTCAAGATTTGATGTAATTGTTGGTATGTACTGGTTAGTAGCATATCGAGACCACATTAATTGTTACCACATGAGAGTGACCTTTTACATATATAAAGGGTGAAAACTATATTCACCATGGAGAGTGAAATATCCATGTAGGCCAAAAGGTCCAATTACTTAGAAACTGGGAGAGCTCGTAACTCAGGTTTCAAGTCTATTGTTGGCTGATGAAGGTTTAAAGTATGATGTCTCTCCACCTATAGTGGACTAGTTTCAAGATGTATTTCTTAAATACATATCAGGGTTTCCACCTAAGATATATGTGTAATTCACAATTGAACTCATGCCTAGGGTTGCACCAGTGTCTATTCAACCATACAGAATGGAACCTACAGAGCTTCAAGAGGTCAAGACTCAACTCGAGCAGTTGGAGGATAAGAGATTTATCTATCTGAGTACATCACCATAGGGTTCAATAGTTTTTTTCAAGTTTGATGATAGGAGTTTGCACTTATGTGTTTAATACCAGAAGTTGAACCGAATTACTGTGAAAAATAGGTATTCTCTCCCATGTATCAATGATCTATTTGAGTAGTTTAAAAGAGATTGTGTGTTCTCCAATATCAAATTGAGATCATGGTATCATCAGCTGAGAGTTCGGACTTCTGATATACCATGGAATTAGTTCAGAATACTATATAGCCTATGTGAGTTCATTGTAATTCCATTTGGGTTGATAAACTCACCAGTAGTGTTTATGGAATTGATAAATAGGATCTTTCATCCATATTTGGATCCGTTTTTGGTGGTATTAGTGGATGAAATATTTGTGTACTCCAAGACTCATGAAGATCATTCCCAACATCTTGAAACCATCCTGAGTACATTGAGAGAGCATATGCTATACACAAAGTTATCTAACTGCCATTTTGGGATCAATCAGGTACACTTATTGGGTTAAATAATCTAGTAGGAAGGTGTGTCAGTATATCTAGATAAGGTTCAGGTAGTGGTTTCTTGGGGGTATCCCAATAACGTGTTTGATATCCATAGATTCTTGGTATTATCAAGATATTATAGTAGGTTTATCCATTGCTTTTCTTATTTGTAAGTGCCGCTTTCAGGCCTGACCAAAAGGGTACAAAGTTTGAATGGTAGGAATCTTGCGAGAATGATTTCCAAGAGTTGAATAAGCATTTGAAATCAGCACCAATATTGATCTTTCCTGAGTTAGGTGATTATTACATGGTGTATTGTGATGATTCTAGGATTGGAAATGAAGTTATGTTGATGCAAAGATATCGATTTGTGGAATATGGTTCAATGTAATTGAGGCCTTATGAACGGAACTACCCTATGCACAACCTTGAGTTAGCTATAGTGGTTTATGATGTAAAGTGTTGGATACATTATCTGTTGGGAAAAATCATACAGTGTATACTGATTAAAATATCTTAAAGTATATCTTTTTTCAGTGATATTTAAAACTTAGGAAGTGGAGATGGGTTGAGTATATACAGTCATTTAATTTTGAGCTAGCATATTTGGCCAGAAAGGGGAATAGTATATTTGATGCCTTCAACAGGAAAAATCACACTCATGTGGTTTTGATTCTAGTGTTGAGTGGAAGATGATGACTTTTCTAGATGAGATGCACATTGTTCTTTTGGAGAGTCAGGATCAGATGACACTGGTATCAGTTTCAATGGAATATAAACTTTTGAGATGGATTAGGGAAAGACAGTATGAGGATTCGGAGTGTTTGACCTTGAGGGAAAACCATGAAGGTGGGTAGTAACCTTTAGATTAGAGCTTAGATGATAATGAGATCATTTATATCTGGAAACAATTTTTAGTACCTATGAGCATGTGGGAGGAGCTAATGTGTGAGTTTCATGCCTTGAAGTGGGCATTATATCAAGGTGTGGCCAAAATTTACCACGACCTATAATGAAAATTTTGGTGGTTGGGCATGAAAAGGGATATAGAAATGTTTATAACATGATGCTACACCTATTAACAGGTGAAGGCTAAGATTTAATGACTCCAAGGTTTGTTATATTCATTGACCATTCCTAAATGGAAGTGGGATAACATGACCATGGATTTTTTGGTGGCACTCTCAAAGATGTCTCAGAATAATGATGTTATTTGGGTGTTTTAGACTATTTAAAATAGGTAGTGCAATTTTTACATATATAGGGTATTTTATTAGTGGAGAAGTTATGAGAAATGTACGTTTGAGAGATTCTTCGTATGCATGGGGTTCCATTGACTATCATTTTAGACAGTGACTCATGTTTTACTTTGCACTTCTAGTAGATCTTGTAGAAGGAACTAGGTATATAGGTTTTTCTGAGTACATATTTCCACATATAGAAATATGGGAAGTTAGAGTGTACTATACAGGTTCTGGAGGATATGTTGTGATCTTGTGTTCTAGACTTCAGTGGATCTTGGGAGAAGCACTTGGAACTAGAATAGTTTGCATATAATAACAGTTATATAGAAATTATACAGATGGGACCATATGACGCTCTTTATGGTAGGCTATTTAGATCACCTCTATACTAGATGGAGGTAGTTGAGTCTAAACTCTTGGGATAGAGTCTTGTGTATGAGACATCGGAGTTGGTACAACTGATTTAGAAATATAGGGCTATGGATTAGGGTATAAAAAAGTCATATACTGATAGACTTCAATGACCCCTATAGTTTATTGAGGGTGATCATGTATTCATTAAGGTTTCACCTAGGTTGGGACATTATAGGATATAGATATAGGGCAAGCTGGTACCCAGGTTCGTTAGACCATTTGAGGTGGCGGAGATAATCGGGCTGGTGGCGTACCAATTGGATCTTCCACATTGAATAAATTATATGCATGATGTTTTCCATGTCTCACAACTTTGATGGTATCACCCAAAACCTTTTCACACAAAAAATTTGTATGACATTTATATTGAGAAAGGTGTGTCGTTTGAGGAGCATCTAATACATGTGTTGGATTGTAGTGAGAATGTGTTGTTGGGAAAGACCATGTCGATAATTCATGTATTTTGGAAACATGTACATGTTCCGGATGAAAATTGTGAGAGAGAATCAGATATTAGGGCTCAATGGAACAATATTTTTGACTCATAATATTAGATATGCCTGGGAGTACAACTCGAGGACAAGCTGTTATAAGGTGTGGAGATTGTCAGATCCCAGCCTTTTCAGGAGATGAATCGGGCTTGATTTTAGGTGATATTTTTCTTTTTTTTAATACACTTTTTTTGGGTTTTACTTTGGGGTGTTTTTTGGTGAAAATTTGAGATGAATGGAATAAAGAGGGAAGTGAATGGTCGGTGCACAATTATGGAAAATTGTGCACCTCATTCTAGAAAATTGTGAAAACCTGGACAGAGGGGAATTGCATGGTTGGCACACAGTTTTTCAAATCGTGTACCCTATTATGAGTAACCATAAACCCCTATAATAGAGTTTCATGTTTTAGGCACACAGTTTGGAAAAACTATGCACTCTTGCAAAGAAAATCGTGTATGGGTATTAAATTCACCTGAAAATTAGATTTTAAATCGCCCAAACCCCTGAAACTCACTCCATTCAACCCTAACATAGACCAAATCAAATTTTATTGATTTCAGAGCCTCTCAGATGTATTATAAGCCTTATCTCTATCCATTCTGGGTGATTCAAATCCTATATCGAATATATGCACCTCTCTTAGTAAGAGGATATAATCCTTCTTGGTTTCTTGTTCCTTCTCCTTTCTTCTCCCATTCAAGAAAGGCTTGTTCTTTCTTTTTTGATTAGATCTAGATATAGGATTTTAAATATTGATCTAAATATAAGAGATATTTATTTTTTTCAATCTTTATTTCGGGTTTTATATTTTTATTTCATTCTTCATCATTGGGCTGCTCAAATTCTAGGGATTTCCATTGGGTGATCGCTCGTTAATGAATTGAGGTAGGTGGTTACAATTCAAATCCCATAGTCTTATATGAAATTATGTGTATTTAATTTTAGAATTTTTATTTTATGTTTATCAATTGAGTTCCCAATTTAATTGATTAATTTGGTGAATTAATTAAGTGAGGAGATGTGAAATTAGGGATTTCGGGAATTATGGATTGAGGTAATTAACTGTATAATTAATTCTTAGATACATAAATTATTGATTAGAGATAATTATTTATGGAATTAATTATGATTCATTGATATTTTGAATGATATAATTAATTATGGAATTAATTATAGTATTTTGAGTTTGTGTATATTGATTAATTAATTTATGAATTAATTAATGGGATTGGAAAAATTAATTAATTGTGGAATTAATTAATAGGATTTATGTGATAAAAAAATTATTGAATTTGTAATGGATTTCATGTCGATGATTAATTTTTGAATTAATTATGTGTTATGAATGGTAACATGTTCATTTAGTTGTGAAATAAAGAATGGATAGATGGTCATTTAAATATGTGAAATTATGAATGGTTACATGGTCATTCGGTTGTGAAATGAAGAATAAGAACATGGTCATTCTAATGTGTGAGGTATGAATGGTAACATGGTAATTTAGGTTTGAATTATATAATGGGAACATGGTTATTCTATTTTTTTATGTATGTAAGGTAACATGGGAATTAAAGTGTGAATTAAGTAATGGTAATAACAAAATTCCAAAATATGATAGCCCTCAAACATAATTTGTGCTCCGACATGAGTGGAAACTAGTATTGAGGTATGGGTGTCTATGGGAACCCGAGGGTTTATGTGGTCACGTAATGTTAAATTTATAATGTAATAATTGTTTAATTATACATTGTAATTATTATTTTATAAAATTTTATAAACTTTCTATTGATTGGATATTGTCTTAGATATCATTGGTGGTGGCGTACTGAGTTGTACTCACACCCTACTTGGGTTGTGTGGGTTCATGTTGCTGGTTTTCCGGATTTTAGTGGGTGTGTGGATACAGTGGAAGAATTTCTTCAAGCATGTTGGAATTCTCAGGATAGGGGTTCTGTGTAAGACCAGGGGTGGTCTTAACTCATATTTTCTACTTGTTGGAATTTATGGGAAATGTGGAATGTTGTCGGTCATCATGGCACCCGTCCAAACTTGCAGTACATCAAATTTAAATTTTTGATCCTTCTCTCTTCGTTTGTGCAACAATGTAAATGTGCGAGTATTTCTCTAGTTCTGCATTATTTTGTTTCATCGGATACTTTGAAAGATGAAACAATTTCTGGGTGGAGGTATACTGGTTTATGGGTGCGATGGCATCCTCATATCGATGGGATTAAATTAAATACGGATGGTTCTTGTGTGCAAGGAGTTATGTGTGGTGGCAGTGTTATTCAGGATGATCATGGTTCAGTTGATGTGGCTTTTTATGATTTCTTTGGGGAGGGTAATTCAGTGGTGACTGAGGCACTTGCGCTTCTTCAAGGTCTCGAAATGTGTAGAGAAGGATCTATCCATCTATCTGAAATTGAATCAGATTTTGATATTTTGATTAATGCCCTGAAAGGTAAAGTGGATTTCCCCTGGAATATTACTTATTCAATCCATGATTGCAAGGCTTTCATTCATTTAAACATGTTGGTTCTTCATACATGGCGTGAAGGTGATATGTTGGCAAACTTCCTAGATTTTAAAGGCAATCAAGATGAAAGGCTTCAGATTTTTTCTAGCATTGGATCTCTTCATATTGAGTTTTGTATGATTTTCCAAGGGTATTCCCTCGGTCTTCATCATTTTCGACCCCCGTGAACTTTTTATCTTGTTTTCTTTCCTTTATATCTCCTTCTTTTAAATAAAGTTTAGAATTTTCAGTCAGTATTTCTCGTTTTTTCCATCTTGTGACACTGGTTCTTTTAGTTAATGATTACATGTTATTCAGTTATTGTTAATTATTTTCTGCTAGTGTATTTAATCTAATAAAAGAGGGTATTATATCCTCATGATTGATATATCAGATCATCGCTGCTAGTCGGAAACCTCTAGCATAATGGGATGTGCACCTGAGGTCTTATGACTGACTATCTTGGGGCACCAGGGTGGAATTTGGGTAAGACATTAAAATGGATAAGTCAACACTAGATAACATAATCCTAATCCATCTAGACAAACAAGGTGGATTACTACAAAAAACAATAACCTAAGAAGTGACACATATTTGTCAAAGGGTTTATCTGGTAGGAATGTATATCTCTATAAAAAATATTAAATACCATATAACAAAATAAAAGGGAAAAAATACCCAAATTATATGAAATAAGATCAATAGGATGTTCATCACTCAATGAACGGAAGTTGAGTTACAAAAATTAACACTATTGGGCAAACAACTTAATAAATAGCCACTTAGATGTGGGAATATGATTATTCTAGTAAATACCATGAAATAAAAGGAGTGCGATAGAAATAAATAAATGGGTAGTAAAAATCATGAAAGGTAAACATTGTTCATAACATAATCAAGACTCTAGGATTTAAAGTTTGAGACAAAGAACCCTTGTGGCTTGAGTATCATTTTAATTAAGACCCATTGAAAGTGAAATCATGTAATGTAAATTAGAATAAAATTATTAAAAGATGATTCATGATATGATATATAATATATATAGTATATACACCACATAAATGAGGTTAGGTTCATAATACTAAACATGTAATAAAGAGAGGAATTTGAGATGAAAACCATTACGATATTATAAATTTTTGAATGAAAACCCCTTGAAGGATATGATTTCAAATAAAAAATAAAATGTCATGAATAATGATAGAATCATGATACAAAATATTCAAGGGGTATTATACAAACTAAACAAAAAAATATAGTTTATAATAATAATCATGTTTCATGAAGTGAACATTTCAAATAATAAGCCCTTACATTGTTTCTAATTCGTTCTATGTATGAACTTAACATCCTGAATAACAAAATAAATTTTATTATATAACTTTTTAGGAAACTTATTATTCTCTAATTAATTTAATATAAATCATTTATTATCCAATTATTTTTATTTATTATATAGTTTTAAAATTTTTTGCATGAAAATTGAATCGATGTTGGTTTATTTTTGGGATTTTACCGATCAAATATGATATTTTAATATTAAGTTAAATCATTAATATAATAATTATAGAACTAAAAACCAATCATTAATTTACTATTAAATTATAATAATATTTTTATTTATGTTCTCATATCCATCCATGATATAGTTTTATAACATTATTAAAGTAAGTGGTCAGACTAACCCAAACGTGGACATAATATATTTTAATGGGTCAGTATGGTTAATGAACTGTATAATATCATTAAAATAGAAAATTAATTACACTATTTATAATTTTTTATGTTTGTGATTCTTATTTCAATAGTTTTAAATAATGAAATAAAATAAATAAGAAAAATGAAAAATAAAACAAGTTACTTTATGGAGACGGTAGTCTGTACAACACATGATTAATGTTGTTTTGTTTTTAAAAGTGGATAGAAATGAATAAATAATGTCTTTAAAAATAATATAATAATAAATAAAGAAAATAATTATAATTATTTTATTATATTTCATTGGTTTGTGTACGTTTTTATGATAATATTAAGAAGAAATGGTAAGGAGTAGGTAATACTTACTTTGGTGCCTTGGATTTATCTTAAAAGTCTTCTCGAAAATGAAGGCATTTGGATAAATAATTGAGACAAGATAAATATAAAAATGATATAGTAATCTGTAAGGATAAAAATTCCATAGTTTTAGAAAGTAATTATAAGAAATGGTTGTGGCATGAAGGGGTGCAAGTGTCCCCTTTTATAAGTGAAGAAAAGGGAACTTTCGAGAACACCTTTTGATTTTCAATGATATCATTATTCCATTCATGGGTAGAAGAGTCAAAAAGTAAAAACTAATAGCTTTTATGGTGTTATAAGGTTTATAATACCTCAAACAAGTATTTCCACACATGTTTTAAACATTATGGAAGTTATTTCTAAATTGGTTTTTACTTTTACCGATTTTTTACCTTGGTAACTAGTTTTCAAATAATTAATATAAATTAACAATATTACCAAATTTGGGTGTCATGAAACTAAATTTAATATTCATTTATTATAAAATATTTTCGAAATAATAGAAAATTATTTCTATATTAAAACATTTTATATTTAGAAAAATATTTTTTTGTTAACAAATGGTGTTTTGACCATTATTTGTTGTTAAGCTTATTTCGAATGGGATAATAAAAAAATGTGTATTAATATAATTATATATGAGTTTTAAAAATTTATTATAGTCATAATTTAAAATATATTAATTTCATTAATTTGATAAAAATTACCCAATATTACTATATATTTTTTAAATAATAGTTTTTCCATTTTCATTGATATTTACTTTAATATTAGTAATCACACTTTCATTCCCAAAATTAAAATTGAACCTACTAAATGACATGATCATATAGATCTAAAATATTAAATCCCTTTTTTATATTTAATTTCTATATTTGGTGATTATTAGTTGCTAATATAAGTGAATAAAAACATTTTTTAGAATAACATATTAATTATATTTCCCAGGTGATATAAATGGGTTTTATAAATAACAATGTAGTAATTCTATCTTTTTTAATTTTAAATATATTTATTATATAAAAATGTTTCAAGAAAATTTAATTCATTCTTGTATTATGATAACATCATAAATGTGAGAGTTTTTTGAAAAATCGATATTTTTCACTATTCACCTAAAAAACAATTATTTCAAAAAAATACAGAAAATTAATATTAGAATAATATTTTTATTATAAATAAAAAATAATTTTCAACTTATAAAATTAAAATTCAAAAATTTATAAATTCAATTTCATAATAAAATCCTAAAATATGATGAAAATTCATTTTTATTGGAAAATGAAATTTCTAAATATTAACTGTTATTATTCTCCTTTCATGTCATTTACCAACTAAATTGGTGTTTACTAATTATTAACATAAAACATAATTTATTGTCATTAATAATATTCTTCTTGATATATAAATGTATTTCACAAACAATAAAAAAATTTACAAAAAATCATTTTTAAACCAAAAATGATCATATTAGTAATTTTAGGAAAACTAATTGATATTCATCCATATTAAAAGTATCCTTTATTTTATCAATACATATATTTTATAAATTGTTTCATATTTTTTATTCCTACTAATTCAATGGTTATGTTTTAATGGTTATACTTAAATATTTATATTTAATCTATATATATTACAGTTTCATTTATGTTCAGTGTTGTATGTAGACCAATCTATCAAACATACTTAGATCATTTAAAGGAGTACATATATCAATATCTTAAAGATTTATATACTGGATAACAAATCCCACAACAATAACTATATCTTGGTGAGTTCACACCAGGTAATACATGATACTTCCTATCACTGATGTATATGGTACCCTTTTGAGGTGCTTCACCTCTTCCTCCATTCACAATGCTTGTTCCTTTGAAAGTTTAATATGATCAGAAAGTGGTGTTGTGACTAAAATATAACCACACATGTTTAACCATTAAATAATATTCTGGATTTAGTCCTTCTACAAGAGAATCAAACTTATTATCTTCCTATCCTATTCAATGTGCATGCCTAATATCTTCTTTTCTTCACCAAGATATTTCATTTCAAACATTTTAGACAAGTTCTTAGGCTCTTGAATCTGTAGAATAGTTCGATACACTAGTATCATATCATCAAATAAAAAAAATATTAATTTTCCATTACTATACTCCTACCTTCAAAAATAACGGTCTAAGTTTATCTACTTGATACCTTTCTCCACCATGAAAGTATTGAACTTCCAGTTGGACTTTTTTTTTTATTTTAAAACCATAGAGACTTATATTGAGTTTTCATATTAATCCCTAGTTTTTATCCATGAAACCAATAGGTTTATTATTATATATTTCCCCTTATAGATCCCCAAGAAGAAAATATATCTTCACATATATTTTTTCATATTTATTCCTATGAAAGAAACCGAAAATGTAAAAATTTAGAATGGTATTGTGTTTTACTACTAGAGTAAATATTTTAGAGAAATTGACTACCCATTTCTACTGAAACCCTTTCACCACTTACCTTTGTTTAAAACTTATTCTTTTTATAGATTTTTCTTTTAACTAAATACCCCACTTGTTATTAATTTCACCCTTTTCAGGTGGTAGTTCCACTATCTCTCAGGTGTTGTTCACATGAAGTGAATCTCAATCATCCTTCATAGACAACTCCAACATATTACAATTCCCATGGGTGGATTATTATTTTAGGATCTCTGATTCTCAAGTATCCATTAAAATTATGATGTACATGTCTTGTATATTCCTATATGTTGGTCATCTAACCTTGGTAGACCTCTATAACTATAAACTCTAATCTAAGACTCTATAAAACTAAAACCTCTAGAATTGCATCCTTAGAAACTATAAACCAAGTATCACAAGTCCTAGAGATTTTAGATATATCTTACATTATCCAAAATTTTAAACTCTTTGTGTTATGCTCTAAACTTTCCTCTAGAATTTAGGAACTTCAAGTAGATTTAGAGCCATCTGAATTCTCTAAAAAATTAAATCCTCTGGAACCACCATTCAGATAAACTTGTATTGAAGTTGTCTCTTTTCTTCCAACTTTTACAATCAGAAACTTCTAATGATTATTATGGGATTTATCATTAAATATCACATTTAAATTTCAGATGAAATATCTACTATCACCATACTAAAATAAATATTCTATATTTTCATCTCTATAACACACAAAGAACCATGTATGAGAATCTTCCTCAATATTATATTTTTCTATAAAATCCAAATGTACATAGAATTAAAATTTGAATATATTAAGGTGAGATAAATATAATTTTCAACCAGTCTATATTTATTTTGGATGATCATTTTCTATTTCTTATAAATAACTTCTATTGAACAAATTGAATGAATATCGGGACATTGCGGTAGTGTGATATGTTGTATATTAAACTTTTATGGTCCATATTTTTATTGAAACATTATATCTAGTATTACCTATCCCAAATTCATCCATAAATCATGTGAAATTTCATTATTCATGAATAATGAAAAAAAATTAAAACCATACAACTATAGATTTTCATGGGAATCATGTTTTTCTCATCATCAATGATCGTCGCTCAAATTAATTGAACCCGGAGCCCTCTAGTTCATCTACACAAATTTTGGAAGCTTGATCAATCATCGACCTATGAAACTTTGGTGTTATCCTGGAGAATCTTTGGCTCTTGGATGTCATCTTATTAATGGGATATCAAGTTAACGATCAATAATCATGGATCAAGAAATAATTAATCTTCCCTTTTCTTTTTCTCTCTAGGACTAGAGAGGATAGATAAGAGATATAATTCATCAAATCCATCATAACACACATTTATTGTGTTAAAAATGATTTTATACTTTGTTTATAACTTCCATAAATTTTATTTTTGTTCTATGAAATTTAACCCTTTAAACATACCCAAAAACAACACAAATGAAACTTAAAGTTTTCTGCAAATACTATGGATATTTTACCACATTCATGTAATACGTAAACTATTTTACATTATAATGTATGAGTCATTAAATCGACTCAGAAGTCCCATAAATATGGAAAAAATCCTTGAATATTAAATATTTAATATTAATTCAAAAAAAATATTTTTCATTATTTTCACTAAATATATTGTGAGTAAAATAAGTAAATTAATTCAATACTTATTATTATAAGCTCAAGTAGTATTGAATCTATTTATTTCATTTATGACGGCACCAACATGGACATTAAATGTCCACCATCTTGGGTCTCATCATGTCCTAAACTCTAATTCACTAGAATTGGACAAGCATCTAAATACACTTTATGTGTGACCCTCTAGTCCATTATCTCAATAGTAGTGAATATTATTCACAAAATAGACATAGAGTCTACTAACACATCAAGGCCCCTAAAGAGTTTAGGAAACTTCATATTAATGAAAACATTTCCTATGAACACACACCATGTAATATAATCTCTTTATCACGTCGTGTCTTGAAAATTAGGATGCACAATTCATCTCATCATTCATTCTTAGTTTATTATTCACTAACCGTACTAGATAGTCTTACCATTAATCACCATGAGCATGTATTTAATAAACTAACTATTATCCAAGTTAATTGGTCTTGAGACATATCATCCTTTCATAAGTGACAAATCTATATGAATCATTCGATCAATTTTATACCACCAATGACGCACCCAACACAAACTACCACACCACGACACAAATTCTATGGTTTTTTCTTGCATGAAAGTATGTAGACAAATAATAAACCCTAATAATGATCTCAAGTCTTGAAAAAAAATATACATATTCACATATAGGAACTATCAATGACACCAAAAACATGTGGTGTTCCTATTGGTAGGTCAGTCCTCATGATCTCATCTACTTGAGGTCACCATGTGTGAAATCTCCTCTACTTGAGGTCACCATACATGTGGACTACCAACTCCATGAAGTAATGTATTTTTTTCTTCATTTAATATTTAAATAGAAGGTAATTAGTATATATTTAATTAATATAAATTATATTTATGATCTAATTATGATTATTTAATGGTAAATAATTATTTATCCTTTTTTCATTATCACCATCGAAAATTGAAAATATCTCTCATGCGTACATAAAGACTACCGTCTCTATAAAGTTATGTAATTCATTTTTTATCACTTCTTTATATGAATGGATATAAAAGTGTATATAATAAATAAATATGAAAATTATGCCATCATTATTATTATGGGTATGATGAAACCATGTATAAGGTGTAATCAAACCAAAAAAGCATGGAAAATGAAACAGTTTTCACCTGCTTGATCATTTTAATGAAGAAATTATTAATAAAAGGATAATTAGAAATTATAAATTAATGAAATGTAGTAATTTATTTTTTAATATGATTATATAATATGTGTATAATAAACCCATATTTATTATACATGAGTTTTTAATGTGTATTAGGAAATATAAGACTTGGGGTAAGGGTTTATGTTACAATCTCATTTCTTTTTGAGATTATCTATGATAAATGTTTATTAAGGGAAATTAAATGAATATTATACTTTAAAATTAATCTATATTTTTAATCCTCTATTTTTTATTTAATTTTTATATATTTTTACCATTTTACAATCTTTTGAAGTTAAAAATAAATAATTTTTTAAGAAAAATATAGCTTATATCTACTTTAGTCAACAAACCTTTTATTACATGTCTATGTTATTTAAAATTTTATTATGGATGTTATATGATATAATTAAATGATCATATGAATTAATTTTTTAATATATATTAATTTACTTTAAATGAATTTAAAAATTAAATTTTATAATGTTTTTGGAATATGTTATTTATGAATTTTTATAAAAAAGTGTGAAATGACTATTTGTTTTAACATTTACCGTACCGATGGATTTTTGTACATTATAAATATTCCATGATTTGAAGCCTCATTTATATGTTTCCATGGTTATCTTCAATGGAATTATTTTACTAAATATTCCCAGAATTTATTTTCGATACATTAATAAGAGAAAAGTGACGTTTGGATTGATTTTCAAAGGGTATTTTAAATACTTTTATAAAATATATACTTTTTCTAGGACAACATACTTGATGGATTTTTATGTTTCACTAGGGATATTCACTTATGTTCCAATACACTTTTCTAGATGAATTATGATGATGATAAACTTTGGATTATTATAGGAAGATTTTTTCTTTCATATGAGTCAATTATGATATGAGGAAATAATGAATTCTCTTATAATACTATCCACTTCCTTTCTCTATGTGGCTAATGATTATGTTTTAATGTGATTTTTACAAAAAAAATATTTATTTCCCATGGGTTATGTTATGATGATATGATGAATGTTTTATGATCATATGGTACACATATGTATAGTTTTCATTATGTGATTGGTGAAATATAATTATATATCCATATAATTTATTGGGTAAAGAATGTTATTTAATGTGATAATATGGACTGGAACGGAGATTTAACTTAATTCATCAAGGAAATCTATCAGATATGATATTATTACAAGTGAAACTTGACTAAGGAAATGAGGTATAAGGGAGTCAACCCAATATACTATGATAGTCTTGGCAGTAATCCTTGACTAAGAATATGATTTTATATACTTATCTATATTCTAAAAATCTATAATTAGGCTTATGATATGTTCGCATGCCTCATGACTAATTGTTAATGATTCTGAAGTCCTATGACTTATGTTTTTTAATTGAAAAATACTGATTCCATGATTCATTATTAAAGATATTGGAATTATTGGTTATGAACTTCATACATTATGATAATTTTATCAAACCCTTAAGATTATATTATGCTGACTTATAATTATTCATTGAAATCATTTATGTTTACTATTATTGGGAATCTGAGCTCACCCATTCCTATGTTTTATTTCCCCGGGTTATGAAGAAATGATTTAAGTAGGGTATGTCTATGATTTATATTATATGAGATTAAATCTGTGGGACATATTGAGGATATTTCAGGAAATAAGATGATTATGTATCTAGTCTACAAATTCACTGAAACTTTATAGTTTTGAACAACGTCTTATTATGAGACACATTGAATATTCATCTAAAATTATTTAATATTTATGTATGAAATGATTGGGTTTCTTAGTTGGCATTAGAACAGGGTTTAATTATTTTTAGAGATTACGATAAGATAATTTTTGTTAAAACTTTTGGGATAATTATATTTACAGGATAACATCCTAAAGGTATAGTAAAACATAGAATTTTGGTTTTCCTAGAAAAAAAATATATTTCTTGATACAGGAAAGTGGATGTAGATGTGGTACATAAACATGTAGTGGTAAAAACTCTAAAAATGGCATATTAGGAACTAAATCGAATCACCGATGCAAGATGAGGGTCTTAAAAATTCACACCTAGCTACACTCTTCGATATATTTTTGGTTTAATTTACATTCTCTTTATGAACCATTATAAGGATTTCATGGATAAAATCTATAAAAAACAATGAAAATAAATAATTATATATGATGAACTTAAATTTTCATGGGTTTAAAGAAGCTTTCATAATTTAGTACATCATAAGAATGATTTTTATAATCGTATGATTGTTTAATATGATATAGATATTTGATACTCACATTAAGTTTTTTGTTTTAGTTAATGTCCATAAATGAGAGGAATCATTTGGAAAAAAATTGATAACCAGTGAAACAACCATCTTGATCAGAAAAAAAATAATATGGTAGCTAAAATTTCAAACCCTGCGATTATGCATAATTAACTATCATGATTTATGGTTAACAACCTAAATGTAGGTGAGTTTATGAATACACCAAATAAGAGAAAAATGTAATTTTAGGGAAGTTTAAGTGATAAATACTATGGAGGGAAAAATATTCAGATTCTTAGATATTAAGATTATGTAAAGAAGCACCAAAGTAAATGTTTTAAAGGAATAATAATATGTTTTATGTGTGGAAAAGATGGGTATAAATAAACCAATCCTTGAGAAAAATGAAGAGTTTAATGGAGGTAAATGAATTTTATCCTAGGTTACAAGTAATAATTAAATGTCTTATGTGTGGAGAATATAGAAATTTTCTAAGTTAGTTCCCTAATCCAAGGAATAAATCTTTGAACAATGAAGGGCCTATGCTATTTCAATCATTGAAGTAGGTCAGGATTGTTAAGGAACACTTATCATCCACTCCAGATATGGGGATTCTATGTTTAAATTTTGTAAGAATATTCCCCATATATATCTTATTGTTAATCATTCAATTGAATTTTATGTAATTTTTAGAATTTATTAGATCTCTCTACATATATTACATATAAATTTATAGAATATGGGAATGACATTTTATATCTTGAATCAACCTATGATGATGTTTTGGTGGGAGGATGGATATGAACTTCCAAAGGGGGTTACTTCAGTTTTATGTGTTTCACTACCTATTATGGGGTAATATTTATCTCAGTGGTTGGGAAGAAAATCAATATTGAAAATATTCATATTATTTGATTGTATACTAATACCCTACATGAATACATTACTAGTATTACCCAGAATCGTGATGCTGAGTTTTTAGTAGAACTCATACATGGTGTTGCACATATTTCAAGGATCCCATATAGAATGGACCCGATTGAGTTTCAAAAATTGAAAAAGTAACTCTAGGAGAATCTTTATAAGGTATTCATATGACCTAGTGAATCACCATGGTGTGAAACTGTTCTTTTTATTACGAATGATGATGGATCAATGTGTAATTTCATTGGTTATCAAGAACTTAACAAGATAATAATTAAGAACAAGTATCTCTTTCCCCATATTGATGGGTTGTTTGATCAAATGCACAGATCACAATATTTTTATGATATTTTCATTAGTTCTAAATTTCATCAATTGAGGGTCAAGAAGGAATATATACCCAAGACAACCTTCTGTATAAGGTATGGTAATTATGAATTTAGAGTGATGTCATTTGGACTTTATAATGTTCCCAATATCTTCATAGACCTAATAAGTAGAGTTTTTATAGATTACCTTGATTAGATTGCGTGTAAAACCATTATATTTTAAAAATAAAACAATGTTTGATAGCATATATGAAACGCAACACCGAGCTTAAATGAACCCTGAAATATTACTATTAAAATATGACCGTTATAACCTAGAAATTAAATCTGAATATATGATTATGAAATATATAAAAATTATCTAATAAATATAAATTTATTTATGAATCCTTATTAAATAATCACTCAATTTTTTATTAGAGTCATTTAATTCTTCAAAAATACATTTTCATCAAAAATGGTTTTTATTGTTTTTTTATGAGAAAATAGTATAATTACTTATTTTGAAATTCTTGATATTTTATAAGAACAAATTATAGAATTTTTGAAATAAATATTTCAAAACTAAATTATGGTGAAATTATGATAATTTTATGGAATGTTTTGTTTTCAATGAATTGTAAAAATAGTGATATTTACTGAAAGTTATATTTTCTTTTAGAATATTTACGAATTAAAATTATATTCTGGATTATTTTAAAATTTCATTAGTTCTTTTTGATTAAACATAATCCAATTACAATAAATTGAATAAATTTTATACTTCAATTTGGTATAAAAATATTTTCAAATTTAAAAGGAATTTTTCTAAAACACTAATTTTGTTGTGTTTTTCGTTTTAATCTAAAATAAAATTTTCCAATAATTGAAATTTAATCTTGAAAAATGGATTCCATATTTGGAATCAGGAGGACCAGATTTGGTAAATAGGTCCTTTTTATATTTGGTCCTTATGAATAGTATCCATAATAAATAATTTCCACTCTGGTTAGATTAAATTGGGTAATTGAGGTTAAAAATTACATGATAAGGACTATAAAATGACAATAATGTTATTATTTATCTTATTTAATGAGTGTAGTTTGGCCATGCCCAAAAACACCATTCTCATTATTTTATTTTCTTTAAAATTTTGACACAGGGGTAAACAAAGTATACGTTAAATTATAAAAGATTTATTTAAAGCTAATATATTTTTTCATAGAAATTTATTAATAATTTTTAGTGGTGAAATAATTACCATAAATGCTTATGTAAAACTAACACAGTATTTATTGAAATAATAGGAAAATAAAATAAATTAATCTTAAAAATATTTAAATTAATATAATATGGATTAATTATTTTGTTCCATGAATTTTTTAGATAAATATAACATTTTAGTGATGTGTTAGTGATTATATACAATTTACTTTAATGTCATTTTATTTTCAAAGTCAAATTAAATAAATACTATCACAAATGACATTCACGATATTTTATGTTAAATAATATTTTATTAAATTTTGTAAAAGGTTTGATAAAGGAAAATTATGATGAGAAATGGTCTTAAATTTCACCAATGGGACATTTATGATCTAATTATTACTTTATAAGTAAAATTATTACCCTTTAATACTGGAAAACTCATTATCGTGGTTAATGTTAAAATTGGTTAACCAATGGGTTAAGCCCAAGTATAAAGTTAAAAATGATATCGAAACCTAATAAAATTTTATTTGCTGATTATATTTATAATATATCTTTTTTATATTAAAATATATATCATTTAGGAACAGTTTTGATGAGTTAGACACATAGAAAAAGATAATATTTCATTTATTTTGAAAAATTACATAAATGAAATTTAATAATAAAAAATATTTTATTAAGTGATTTTAAAATCATGAAACTACTATATTAATAAAAGTAATTGTGATATGGTTTTAAATATAAAAAATGGTCCATTTATGGACGTATTTTCTTCTTATAGTAAATATCTAAATACCTAAAGAGTAAAAAACTTTGTTATCATGGTAATCATCAATATAATTATAGAAATGTAAAAACAAAAAAATATAAGTGGAAAACAACTCCTAAAATTATCCAATTTTTATTATATGAGATTATTTGGACTCTTTATAATGTTATATTTTTATTATAATCATTAGGACTCATTTTAACATGATGGTTAATTTATATTAATTTAATACATAAGAAATTCCAAAAGTACCCTGTAATGTCCTGGTTCTGGAAACCACCAAGAGGCGCCCAGTACCCGGTTGGTCACATGGCCCCAAACACATTTCCCTGAATATTAAAGGTTGTCGACTAACAGCCAGGGCCTTGGGTGTGAAAGTGAGAAATAGTTCCTTCATTGGCAGAGTAACACAATGGAAGAGAAACAAATATACAATAGCAGAAGAAGTAAATATCCAACAATAGTGAACAGCGGAAGACTGAGACAATAAAAAACTAAAACACATATATATATAAAATGATGCATGGTACATATGTCTAAGAAAACAGCCAAACAAGTCACAATACTGAATACAACATGTACTAAACCAAAGTAAAAATGAAACAGATAAACAGATCCTCAGTATCACAAGCGTAAGCTTGGTCCCATGCTCTCCAGCTCTATAGAAAGTCAAGTACCTGAAGTTGAAGGGTGGTTTCCCTTGTCTATACCTCCAAAAATATAATCTGTTTTGTCCCAAAAGCATGGCCCAAACAAGGTGTGAGAATAATCCTAATAGGAAACCACCACAAGATCTATGCCTAACAGTCAGTGAATATATGGAAGGTAAAAGTGCAGAAAGCAGTAAACAAGGAAGTAATCAACAGTAAGAATCCACAGTTTCAAATATCAAGCAACATCTAATCAAAGTAGATAATCTCAAACAGGTAACCCTCTAGGAATTACTCATAGCCTATCCCCTCTGGTCCTACCTAGAAGATAGAAGAAACCCTCTAGGAAGCACATACAGTCTCACCCCTTAAGTTTAGCAAAACTATAGACTCTCTGAGGAAGCACTCACCATCAATTCCCCCTATAGTCTCGTATCAGTATTAAAGGCTCTCTAGGGACGCACTTACATCACATTACCTCTATGGCCCGCATCGAGGAACTACAGACTCTCTAAGGAAGCACTCAACGTCAATTCCCAATGTGGCCTCCCATCATAATATTATAAGAGACACTCTAGAGAAGCCCTTACGTCCATTCTCCCTATGGTCTACTACACTAGGTTCTCACGACCCTGTGTAAATCAACCAGTACAGCATCGCATATCAGACAAAGTAAACCTCAAGAACTACTTGTCTATCATTATACAGTATATAATCATGTCAGAAAAACAGTTACACCATCCTACAATACTAGGCACGAAAAGTGAATAGCAGCCTAATAGGGAACTAGACCCAAAGGTCAAAACAGGAAAAACATGCATGGGCCACACATCCAAAGCACAACAATTTACCCTATTCACAAACAATATCATCTAATCAAGCATACAAGCATAAAAGACAAACAATATAGATAAAACAGTAAATGCATAATACCATGTTCATGTGTATTGGGAAAATTTGCACATAAAACTCAAAGAATTTCAACATAAAGTCACAAACCACCTACCTCAGTGTTGATATATCAAGATACTTGAACCACGAGGCTTGAATCTCCTTAGAACGTCATAGATCTTTGAAAACAGAACAAATTTTCAACCCACAATAACTCACAAAAGGGGATAAATCAAGGGATGGTTCTCCATGAGAAGAGAGAACTCACCGATGTGATTCCAACACAATCGTTGGTGTTTGATTCGGAGGAAGGATGCTCGGTCAAGGGCTCATCAAAGATCCATGGATGCTCAGTGATCTCGGATGAACTAGGTTGAGAAGGAGACGGTTATGTCCATCAGACATGACCCCGGTGCATTTTATGAAAAAAAAACAAAATACATGGCGTGTACTTTTTAAGTACACGGCGTGTACTCACTGTTTTTTTACTCTGCTTTAGGCAGCCTCCAGGTCATCACACATGGTCGTGTGCAAGGCCACTACACGGCTGACACATGGCTACCTGTGGCAACCGAGTACAAAGTGTGTACTCATAAAATACACGGCGTGTACTTCAAAAATTTCCAGAAACTCCTCTTTTCTCAAAAAATCCAAAAAAAACATACCTGAAAGAAAGATTCTTATTCTTACAAACTTTCCCCCTTAAATAAATTCGTCCCAAAATTTTCCTAGAAATGAGGTGTAGAGGAAGAAACCCCGAACAACTCCGGCCACTACGATCGTACATCAGCCTCCCTCTCCTAAGTCTCATTCTGAACTCGCTCATGCTGCCACAACACCCGTTGTAGAGGAACAGACCAGCCACAGAGAACCTTCTTACTTCGATCGACAATCCGGATAGGGTTCTCCTCAAAGATGTGTCCACTTCCAACTCAACCTCCTCTGGTTGGAAAACATGAGACGTGTCTGAAAAGTAACTTCGAAGATGATAAATGTAGAAAACGTCATGCATATCCCTGTACATCTGAGGTAACTAAAACAGATAGGCAACCGGCCCAACTCTTTCCAACACCTAAAATGGCCCGATGTACCTCGGTGAAAGAATACCTTGTCTCCTAATCCTCTTATTTCCCAACATCGGTGTGACACACAGAGAAACCTGATCCCCGACCTCGAACTCCAGAGGTCATCTATGTTGATCAGCATAAGACTTCTAATGAGACTGTGAAGTATCCATCCTCTTCAAATCAACTCTATCGTCTCCATGGTCTCTTTAACAAGATGAGTTTCTAGCAATGCCACCTCTCCTACCTCTAGCCAACATAAGGGTGATCATCATGGCCTACTGTACAAAGCCGCATACGGTTCCATCTGGATAGTTGCTTTAAAACTATTATTGTAGAAAACTCTACAAGAGGTATATGATTCTCCCATGAACCTCCAAAATCAAGGATGCATGGTCGGAGCATGTCCTCAAGCACCTGAATCATATGTTGGACTAGCCATCTGTCTAGGGGTGGTAAGCTATACTCAAAAGTACCTGTGTACCTAAAGCCTTCCGGAGCCCCTACAAAAACCAAGAAGTAAAACGAGCATCTCTGTCTGAAACAATGGAGTGTGGAACTCCATGAAGACATATGATCTCTCAGATGTACAACCATCCCAGCACATCAACATTGATGGTCTCCTTGATCGATAAGAAGTGATCGACCTTCGTAAGTCTGTCAATGACAACCCATATTGCATCATTCCCGTGAGGTGACCTCGGCAACCCTGTCAGAAAATCCATCTCGATGTCGTTCCACTTCCACTCGAGAATGGGTAACTGTTGTAGAAGCCCTGCTAGTGGCTGATGATCCACCTTCACCTGCTAAAAAGTGGAACACATCATGATGAAACCAGAAACATCCTTCTTCAAACCAGGCCACCAATATTGATGGTGTAGATAACGATACATCTTGGTGACAAAAGGATGAACTACCCAAACTGATGAATGAAAATCCCATATCAGCTCATCGCGTATATCTACCGGCACCCATATGCATCCCTGGAAACGCAAGATCTCATCCTCTCATATGGTCTATCCAGGAATAGGGTCCTCTATGGACACACTTTCCCATAGGACTAGGCCTTCAGAATCTGACAGTCTCTTCATTCATACTCGATCAAGAAGGGTTGAGGTAACAGCTACATAAGAAAGAATTATCTGCCCCTGTCTGTCGTGCACCTCCAAATGCATCTCTGTGAATATGGTCATCAGCTTCCACTCACTACTGGCCTCCTGAACTACATGTATCTGAGTCCTCCTTCTCAACACATCATCCACTACATTGCCTTTCCCAAGTGTGTAGGCAAGCTCAAAGTCAAAATACTGAAGGTACTCAACCCACCTTCACTGTCACAAATTCAAATCACACTGAGTGAATATGTACTTGAGACTCTTTTGGTCAGTCAAAACCACAAAATTCTCTCCCAGAAGGTAATCTCTCCAACATCCTAAGGCATGAAAAACAACTGCCAACTCCAGATCATGCTTCGGGTAATTCCTCTCATGTGGCCTCAACTGCCGAGACCCGTACCCAATGACTCCATCTCCCTACATTAGCATAGCTCCCATCCCGATACCTGAAGCATCACAATAAATTGTGTAGATCTTTCCCGGATCTGGCAATACTAGTATCAGTGCTGAAGTCAACCTCCCTTTTAGCTCCTAAAAGGATGACTCACAAGAATATGACCATAAGAACTTTGCACCCTTCTTAGTCAAACTCATCAGCGGTGATGATAAGATTGAAAAGTCCTTTATAAAATGTCTTTAGTATCCAGCCAACCCTAGAAAGCTCTAAACCTCAAAGACGTTCTTCGGATGCTCCCATGAAACTACTGATCTCACTTTCTCTAGGACTACAAACACTTGTGTCTCTTAGATAACATGACCCAAGAACTGAATCTGGTCCATCCAAAAGTGACATTTTGAGAGCTTAAAATATAAATGATGTTCTCTTAGTGCACTCAAAACAATCTCAATATTGGTAGCATGGTCGTGTTGAGTGTGATAGTACACCAAGATATCATCCACAAAGACCACCATGAAGGAATCCAAGTATAGATGGAACACTCAGTTCATCAGTGCCATGATAAACTGCAGGTGCGTTCGTGATACAGAATGGAATAACCATATACTCATATAGACCATACCTACTCCAGAAGGCTTTAACAGGTATATCTGATGGTCTAACGTGCAACTGATGGTAACTGGACCTCAAGTCAATCTTCGAGAACACATGGACTCCTCGAAGCTGATAAAAGAGATCATCAATCCTCAAAAAGGGATATCGGTTCTTGATCATCAACTGGTTCAGCTTTCAATAATCCATGCAAAGACTGAGAGTGTTGTCTACCTTCTTCGCAAATAGGAGAGGCGAACCTCAAGGAGAAGTGCTGGTTCGAATGAAACCCTTTGCCTGCAACTCCTCCAACTACTTCTTGAGCACCTGTGAATCTGGTGTAGCCATCCTATAAGGAGTAATGGACACCGGTGTTTCTCCTAGAACAAGATCAATCGAAAAGTACACCTTATTCTCCAGAGTAAAACCTAAAAATCCTTCTGTAAAGACATCTATGAAACGATCCACCACTGTAGGAAAGTCTAAATGTGAAGTCCCCTGATCATCTAGGTATAGACTTTCAATCTGGGCTATAACTCCTCCCAATCCATGATGCTCTGGACCCACTCTGCTCGCCTAGATATCCCATTCTCCCTTATGAAGAAAAGATCCACATTCTGGTGATATGAAACTCACCCTTCGGTGGTAGCAGTCGACAACTTCTTGGAAGGGAACTAGCCAGTCCATTCAGAGAATGACATCATAGCCTGTCATCTCTAGGACATAGAGATCCCATAAGAAGTGACACCCACCAACCTCTAGAGGGCACTTCTTTCACTTTCGTACACCGGCCATTCTAGTCCCTAACAGAGTGTCTAGTGTCAAAATATCAGCAGAAGAAAAGATACAGAGCCCAAGTCTCTCCACGACAGCAATAGATATAAAGATATGGGAATCCCCTATATTGAAAAGAGCTGAAGATAAAACTGAGGCAACTAGTATCGTACCTAGAACTGTAGAAGTTCTGGGATCCTGCTCCTTCTGGGTCTACTCCGGTACAAAGGTCTGGCCTGCTCCACGGCCCTATGACCCTATCTGACCACTCTGAGCTGATCCACTCTGTTGTCACTAAAAGACTAGTGACTGACCACCATGACCACAACCTCCACCTTGACCTGAATAGCCGGAAGAACTCCAGTTCCCTGACTGGTGATAAACTAGTGGTGCTTCTCTTGAACGTGGAGTCCTATAAGAACTCATGTCACCAGCTGCTGGTGAGAAGATCTGATAGAAGCACTGAAGATGACCCATGTTGCCACAATATTGGCACTCCACTGGGTCTCTCTGGCACTATGGCCTCATATGTCCAGCCCTTCCACACTAGTAGCATACCACCTGGCTACCTGATGGTGTCTCTCACCTCCTGGGATCACCATGCGAAGACTCTATACGGTGCTTCCTACTATCAGTAGGAGGGATTCTAACTCCAGATGTCGAGCCGCCCTGGATCATAACTCCAGAATCCCTCAGATTGCGCTCCGAGATCAGCATATGGTTGACGATAAAAGTGATGGAAGTCAACCTGAAGATATTCACCTAAGAGAAGATGTCCTGTCTGAGTCCATCCTTGAACTTCCTTGCCAGGAATAACCCATCTCCTCCTAGGAAGGGTGTGAAACACTAATGCTCGGTGAAGTGGGAGGAATACTCCAGAACAAACAAAGTACCCTGATCCAGACTCATAAACTCTCAGGCTCGATCAGCCCTCATGGTCTTTGGATAGAATTAGTCATAGGAGATGCACTGAAACTCCTCCTTTGCCATAACCTGCGGGTATCCCGCCTATGAGATCACATCCCACCACCTCTTGGTGGATTTCCCAAGCATATAGGTAGTGATCTTGACCCTCCTCTATGGAGGTGTCTCCATAAGCTCAAATATTGTTAGAATGGCTTCTAGCCATGACTCTGCAGCATGGGGTCCTCCATCCCCTTTGAAAGTGGGAGGATGTTTCTTCTAGAAGAACCACATCAAATCAGCCATCGATGGGGCAGGAGGTGATGCCCCCTGAAAGGTCTTCATCATCCTCATAAATCCCTCCCTAAATAGTGCATCAACACCGGTATCAGGTATAACTGTTGGTGCCAAGACCGACAAAACAGGAGGATCTTAAGGAAGTCCTGGATCGGCCATGTCTAGTGTCTGATCACCGCCTTGCAACTGGCGTACAACCGAAGGATGTCTCAGGGGGGCATGACTCTGCAAGTTCAAGCACACACCTTAGATCAAGATCATAAAGGATTGAAAACTAGAAGCATGGGAAGGTAATAGGAGAAAGAAAGCATTCATTTTTTACAATACATGACTACAAGGAGTGTACAATTCCTACACGGCATGTTCCCTTAAGTCATTCGCATGGGTGTGTACTCCTGCCACAACTGGTCGTGTAACACCCAAACACACGGTGTGTTGTATTAACACACAGTGTGTACATGAATCCTCTTTCTTTGCCTGAGTCCTTCTACATGGTCAAGCTACACGGTTCTCCTAACATAAGACTATACGACCTGTTCAAGGCAGACACGGCATGTACTAGACAAGCTTCATCGGGCATGTGTTGTTAGTGACACAGCCTAACACATGGCTAACACTACATGGCGTGTTCCAAGAGGAAACAGTGTGTATGTAGAGGTACAACACTGACCCATGTTGTTAGTGACATGATCGGGTACTTGGGTCAGACTACACGGCATGTTCAAACATAACACGGTGTCTATAAGAAGAGACTCCACCAACCTGTGTTGCTAGCTACACGGCTGGGTTCCTAGAATTACACTACATGGCTTGTTCAACTTATACACAGTGTGTTACTATAAGAAATTCACCATCCCGTGTCTGTTCCCACACTGCCTGTAAAACGGTTAGAGACTACACCGCGTGTACATAAGGTACATGGCGTGTAATTATGAAAAACAGTTTCTTCTCAAACAGAAGAACACATGGTGTGTAGTCAAAACCACACAACGTGTATTCTAGGTTTTTCTAGATAGTAAGCCTCAGAAACTACTTTAGAACCCAGAAAAACACTGAAACAGACATTAAAGGTGCCAAATTTTAATCTGTGAGGGCCCATTCTCCCTACGAATCAATGTTTGGCATCTTCTACTTGCTATAACCAAGAAAACAAGGCAATGATCCACTAAATTCTGGTCCATGAGGACCCATAACACCACAAAACCCAATGTTTGGCATCCATTCAAGCATAACATTACACAAAACAATACCCTATCAAACAACAGGTATTTTCATCAAGGCATCTATCACAACAGCATGCATATTCTACACAACATCTATCAAAATAACATGCAATTGCTAATTAATCCTAGATGGCATGGAAAGAATGCATGACATGTGAATTCTTGAAAGTGCCTATATGATGTGTGAGATGGAATACCCTCATCTCATCATGTTACAACCGAAATATAACCACAATAATATTAATGATAATAGCATAATACATGTGAGTCACCTAATGGTGAAAATCAAACCAACTATAAATCGCAAACCAGAAAAAAAATTGCAATAAAAGATGTAGATTAGTTTTCCCTATACACGGGTTAGCTACTCCCGGGAACAGATTATTACCAAGTACCTATTCCTTCCTATCCCTTCCTAAAGGTTCCAGATAGTAAATAAAGATAAAAGGATTGCTTTGGTACCACTTTGTAACGTTCTGGTTCTGGAATCCACCCAGAGGCACCCTGTACTTGGTTGGTCACATGGCCTCAAAAGCATTTCCCCAAACGCCAGAGGCTTCCAACTAGTTGCGAGGGCCTTGGGTATGATAGTGAGAAACTATGACCTCATTGGCAGAGTAAAACAGTGGAAGAGAAACAAATATACAATAGCAGAAGCAGTAAATATCCAACAACAGTGAACCGCGGAAGACTAAGATAATAAAAAACTGGAACACATATATATAAAATGATGCATGGTACATATGTCTAGGAAAACAGCCAAACAAGTCACAATGCTGAATACAACCAGTACTAAACCAAAGTACAAAAGAAATAGATAAACGTCTCCACAGCATCGCAAGCCTAAGCTTGGTCCCATGCTCTCTAGCTCCACAGCAAGTCAAGTACCTGAAGTAGAAGGGTTCTTTACCTTGTCTATACCTGCAATAATATAATATGTTTGGGCCTAAAATCATGCCCGAACATGGTGTGATACGAATCCCAGTAGCCAACCACCACTAGATCAATGCCTAACAGTCCCTGAATATATGGCGGGTAAAGGTGAAAAAAGTAGTAAACAAGGAAGTACTCAAAAGTAACAATCTATAGTTTCAAATATCAAAAAACAGCTAATCAAAGTAGATAATCACAAACAAGTAACACTCAGGGAAGTACTCATAGCCTATCCCCTCTGGTCTTACCTATCAGATACAAGAAACCCTCTGGGAATCAGACATAGTCTCACCCCTCTGGTTCAGCTAAAGTATAGACTCTCTGAAAAATCACTCACCGTCAATTCCCCTTATAGTCTTATATAGGTACTAAAGGCGCTCTAGGGAAGCACTTACATCACATTACCTATGTGGCCAGTGTCGAGGAACTACAGACTCTCTGAGGAAGCAATCAATGTCAATTCCTCCTATGGTCTCACATCGTAATGTTATTAAAGACACTCTAGGGAAGCCCTTATGTCTATTCTCCCTATGGTCTACTACACTAGGTTCTCACAGCCCTGTGTAAATCAACCAGTATATCCTCGTGTATCGGCCCAAGAAAACCTCAAGAACTACTTGGCTAGCATTCTACAACATATCAGCATGTCAGAACAACCGTTACACCATCCTACAACACTAGGCATGGAATGTAAATTGTTTCCTAACAGGCAACTTGACCCAAAGGTCAAAACTTGAAAAAACATGCATGGGAACACATCCAAAGCACAGAAATTTACCCTATTCACAAACAATATCATCTAATCAAGCATAAAAGCATAGTATATAAACAATAGGTCTAAAATGGTAAACGCGCAATACCCCATTCATGGGTATTGGGAAAATTGAACATAAAACTCAAATACATTCAACAGAAAGGAACAAACCACCTACCTCGGTGTTGGGATATCATGATACTTGAAACACGAGTCTTGAATCACCTTAGAACGTTATAGATATAAGAAAACATATAAAACGTTCAACCCATGATAACTCTTGAAAGGGGATAAATCAAGGGATGGTGCTCTAGGAGAAGAGAGAACTCACTGATGTGATTCCAACGCAACCGTTAGTGTTCGATTCGGAGGAAGGACGCTCGGTCAGGGTCTCGTCAAAGATCTGCGGCTGTTCGGCTCCCTCGGACGAACTAGGTTGAGAAGGAGACTATTCTTTCCATCAGACGTGACCCCGATGCGTTTAATGAAAAAAACAAAATACACGGCGTGTACTTTTGAAGTAAGTAGTGTGTACTCACCAATTCCATACTCCGCTTTAGGCGGCCTCCAGGTCATCACACATGGTCGTGTGCAAGGCCGCTACACAGCCAGCACACAGCTACCCACTATAATCGAGTACAGGGCGTGTACTTAAAAAATTTCCAGAAACTCCTTTTTTCTCAAAAACTCCATAAAAAAAGAAAAACATACCTGAAAGGAAGATCTGGTTTCTTACATACCCCTCCACCCACTTATAAGATGTCTCCCCTTATCATCATTTATTCAATCTTAAATAGCCATTTGGTTCATCAAATACCTGTATAAATCACTATTAAAATCCCTTAAAAATTATAGAGGTCTTATTTTGGTAACAATTCTAACCTTATAAGGCTTAAGTTGTCAAGAAAAGGAGGTTTTCCAAAGAAGAGGCATAACATTGTATAGATTGTTTTAGTATTGTTTATTTTTCTAAATCCTTAAAATATTATTCAAACATGATGAAATGTTAAAATCATTATCATATATTTAAGGAGATATTTTTTTGTTAATTGAAAAACCTATATCCATATTATCTTCCATCAAAGGGGAAACAAAATTGTCATTCATGTGTACTATAGACTACCGCCTCGCGAACTGATGTAATTCATTTTCGATCATCATATCTCAAGTTTGGTTCTAATTATGGATTTAATGTATATATATATATATATATATATATTATTAATGAAATAATTATCATTGTGTAAATATAATATATAATCTAATTTCTTACCTTTCCTTATATTAAAAATAATATCATTCATGTGTACATTTGGATTACCACCTAAAAGAAGCGATGTGATTATTTTTCATGACCACGTCAGATGGATTCTATATATAATAATATTTAAAGAAATGATATGTTATTTATTATATAAAAATAATTTAAAAAAGTTAAAATACCTCTTAAATTTGTTCCATCATGATATTTTAAAAATGGAAATGTTACTCATGCATGCATACAACCTATCGTCCCCATGATTATACCATAGCTCATTTTTCTTAAACTTAATTCATAGTATGTTTTAAAAGTATAATTGATTTATAAAAATTATTATTATAAAATTATTATTATTCCTTATATGATTAAATAATGACCACATTGACCATATTCAACCCACCGAATCCAATTTGTACATATGATACAAATATTGTCAAAACATTCGATTAGAACTTAATTGATTAAGTAATTTTATAAACTTTTAATAAATAATATAAAAATAATAATGAACATAAAAAAGGTTTTTAATAAAGTAAATAATAAACATAGTTTTATTATTTATGAATATAAACAATTTACATTGAGTGTCAGACTTGAGGGAAGAGATGCTTTATTTTAAAAACCCCATTTTAAATGTTTCAAAGGTTTATTTTCTAAATATTTTTCATCCATGTAAATATTCATAAAATTATATTATTGATGTATTTATATTGTAATTAATGAATTATAAAGTAAAATTTATGTCACTTTTGAACTTCTTTAGATATTTTTTCCAAATTAATCCTTTTATGTATTTTATATGAATAATTTTGAAAAAAAGGAAAAAGGGATGTTTTGTTTTGAGGTATATTATGTAAATGATTCTTCCTATTATTGTAACCATTATTTTCTGTTTGGATTACTTTACAAGATTTCATGTTTTATTCAAATAAAATCCCCCTATAATTTGTTTAGATTATTTTCAAAAATGGATTCAAATGGAATTAGTATTTCAATATACAAAAATGTTTTCTTATGGGTGAAAAGAATATTTTTATGAGTATAATGTTGAAAATTTTCAAGATTTTGTATGTTATAATTATGTTATTATTCCTTGGAATTGTTTATGTTGAAGGTTGGTTCTTTTATATACCATGGATGTGTGGTTCCAATATAAACCCTGGATAGTTTGTTCTGTTATAAACCATGGATGGGTGGTTTTGTTATAAACCAAGGATGGGTGGTTTCATTATAAACCAAGGATGAGTGGTTATTTTGTAAATCCAAATGGGTAGTTATGTTATAAATCAAGTATGGGCGGTTCTCTTATATCCATCCAATGCATTGGGTAATTATTATGATCTATATAGAATTAATATGGATTTTAAATAATATCATAAGTTACCTAAATGATTTATTTATGATTGGAATATTTTATTATAAAAACCTGATGATTTAACAAGGTAATATAGTAATATTGTGTTCAAAATAAATCATTTTATACTTCTTTATGGTCAAAAAATAACTTTGTAAAAATTATCTCATGATTATATCATGGTTTCAAAGAAACATTTAGGTGTTTTATTATACCTTTAATATTTCTAACGAAAGGTTTTATGAAAATATTTTGGTAGAGAAGTTAATTTCTTGAGTAAGAAAATGTTTACTTGGATATTTAACTTTATTTTGCAAAAGTAAAATTCTTATAAGTATTCATTGATTAACAAGTTTATTTTTTTATTTTTATATGTCCCTTATTAAGAATTTCGTTCTCATCCCATTTTTTTAAACCTTTTCCATTGGGTTTTAAAGATGATTAGGTACAAGGATGTTGTAATTATGAAAATTTTGAATATGTTTCATGAAAATAAAACTTTTTTTGGCTTAAATTTCTTGTTTTTTGGAAAAAATGGATACTATATAGAAGTTTCAACTTTATGATACAATATTTACTTATGTTATGGTGATAGCCCAATCCTGTAAAACTGTAAACCATAAAGATCCTCAAATATAAGAGAATGATTTATTAACTTAACACTCGATATTATATAATGTTTAAGGATTGGTCACTATATTATAGTAGTCATTATAGATGATATTTTTTATATATTTTAAGATAAATGAAGTTAATGAAGATTTTCTAAAGATTATGTTAAAGGACCCAAGAAAGGGTAAACTCCATGCCAATTTCAAAAAAAGATAATTTTTGTTAAAAAAAATTCATTATTGTGCTATATAATTTCAATTGAGGTTATTTTACTGGATCCTTTAATGATGGAAGTTATTGAAAAATGTCCTAGACCAATCATGGTGACCGAGATCCATAGTTGTCTTTGGATAAATGGATACTACCAATATTTTGTGAGATATTTATTATGGATATAAAATTTAATAACCTAGTTGAAACAAAAGGTATCCTTGTCCCTTTAGAAAAACTAATGTGAGAAAAATTTCAAGGAACTAAATAGAAGGTTGTTTAATGCACTTATGCTCACATTTCTATATAGTGGAGTTGTATTTGTTATCTATAGTGATGAATTGAACGAGTCACTAGAATGAATCCTCATGTATAATGACATAATGATATATTATGCCTCATACTAATTGAGAATTCATTAGAAAAATTAACTAAATCATGATTTGGATATGGCATAGGTAGTTTTTTAGTTGAAAATATCTAGAAATTATCTCTATGGTAAAAGGTGTGATATATATATATATATACTGATTCCAAATTATTGAATTATATATTAACACAAAAGTAGTTTAATATGTGTTAAAATGGATGGTTGAGATTGATTAAATATTATGAATCCTCAATAAAATACTCTTTAGATGCATCCAAGAGACTCGAGATCAAATCCTGGTAGAGGAGGATTTTTGGGGGTACTGTAGCAGTACTATAGCAGTACTGTAGCAGTACTATAGCAAGCACTGTAGAAGGCACTGTAGTAGGTACTATAGCAGGCATTATTTGGTACTATAGCAGCTAGAACTATTCATCCATCTGGGCTTTTGAGCCACCAGTTTGTTCCTGGGGCCCTGTGAGGCTTTCAGGCCACCCAAGGCCTTCGAGCCAGTTGATTCTCAAGGCCTCCGGGCCACCTTAAAGACTTAGGGACATCCCAAGGCCTTCGGGTCACATGAAATGAAGATGTTCCGGTCAGACTACAAGGTACAAGGCTTCATAGGAGGATTCAGGGCAAGTGCATCCACTTGAGCAGAGCTAACTGGAATTGGAAGAATGAGAATGTATAGCTTTTCCATCGGTATTGGGCATGTGCAGCTTTGCATAGGACAGCTAGCTAACCAGCCCTGTGAAGGTGGAGTGCTGATATCATCACATATGCTAGGATGGAGTAGTTCCAATTTGCCTTGTCTTGGTGATTCCCTCTAAGACCTATGGTCATGTAATTGTATCTGAGCCTTCGGGCCTTGTAGGGTTCCACCTCACCCCTTGAAAGGTGGATTATCAAAAAAAAAAAATGAAGGCCTTCTGGCCATTATGACCGATAATAAAATACTACCTAGGGAATAAAATAGGGTGACATATACTTTGAATTGGAATAAATATGAATGTTTTTATAAGATAAGGATTGAATGAGATCCAATATTGATGTATTTTCAAAAAATTGTCCTAAAATAATGAATAATGGGAACAAATTAGATCTTTCTCAAATGAATATTTAATTATCCATCCATGTGAGGATTAAAGAGGCACAGAAGGTAGATGTGTACCTATAGAATAATGTGAGGATTGTTCCTACGTTAAAACAAGACTATAAAATAATAATAGGGTTTATAAATGGAGTTTTTTTCATCAATAAAAAAAATTAAGAAGGAGTTCCTAGATGAAGCACATAGTTCATCATTCTCTATCCATCCTAGAAATATGAAGATGTATACAGATCTGAAAGAGTATTTATAGTGTTATAACATGAAAAGAGATATTGTAGTGTTTTTAAATAAATTATTTGTGTTTTAGTAAGTTAATGTTGAGAGAGAAAATTCTAATGTGATGTAAAAACAATTATCCTTACCAGAATGAAAATAGAAAAACATTATAATGTATTTCTTCATCAAACTCTGAAAAAAATCAAAAGGGAACAGTGTTATTTGGTTTTTAGTTGACCACCTTATGGAATTAGAACATTTAATTACCATTAGAGAATATTTATATCTTGATAAAATTAGCAGGATATACATTAAAGAAGTAGTAAAGTTGTATGGATTAACACATTCTATTTTATTATATCATGGTATGAGGTTTACCTCAATCTTCTGAGGAAGTCATTAGCATTCATTGAATACAAGATTTATCATTAGTAAAACATATAATCATACGATAGATGGTCGGTATAATAAGAATATTTAACCCTAGAATATATTTTGAGATCGTGGTCTATGAATTTCAAAGGTGGTTGGGATCAATACCTTTCTCTATTCGAGTTTTATTACAATAATATCTTTTACGAGAACATTTAGATGACTCCTTATAAAACCCTATATGGATGGAAGTGAATAACACCAATGTGATAAGTTAAATTTGGGGAATAAATATATTGGAACTAAATATTGTTAAGGAAATTATAAAGAAGATAAGATCTATTAATCAGAACATCTGAGTAGAACCGAGTCAATAGAAAAGTTGTGTTGATAATAATAGATTATATATTGAGGCTGAATTTGGTGATAAGGTATTTTTATGAATATATCCTTGGATACAGTTTATTATATTTTTAAATATTTTCTATATGATACCCAAATATATTGGTCATTAAAAAATTATTTATCAAAAAGGGATGATTTATTATCTCTTGGAAATTCTACCGAATCTCTCTCAAGTTCATGATGTGTTCCATGCATCTCTGCTGAAGAATTAAATACCTAGTCCTTCATATAAACCAAACTTAGAGGTCAAAACACTAGAGAGTGACCTCTCTAATGAGTAATAATAATTATTGATTTTATATTTAATAGATACATTACTACAGAACAAGACCACTCAAATAGTGAAATTATTGTGGAAAATCATAAATTATAAGAAGCTGCATGGGAACTTAGGGATGTGATGAGGCAGAAGTAAACTTAGTTGTTGTTTTTTTAGAGTTATATAATTTCCTAGTAAAATTCATATAATGGGTGGGTAGATTATAACACCTTGAGTTTTTATGAAAAAATTATCTTTAAATATATTTTACTTCTTGGATAGGTTTGTTTACATGTAACACTGAGTTTAAATGAACCACAATATACTTTTAAAATATTATTAATAAATGTGATAGTTATCAGTTATCTATTTGAATCAAGAGTATGAATAAGAATAACTAAATTTTAAAAAATTAATTCCTACAAATTTATAAAATAAATTCAATGGATATGAATTGATTATAAATTAAATTAATAAAATTTGAAGGTAATTTTTTTTTAAATACGACTTTTATACATGAAATGTGTTTTTTAACATAATATATTAAATTAATAACCATTTATTAATGATTTTAAGTAAATATATATATTATAAATTCAATAAAAATATTTAATATTCATCCAATGGTTTTTACTAAGTATAGAATAAGAATAAATAAAGTTTTATGTTTAAAAATGAATTTTCCTAAAAACACACTAGTGAAAAATAAGGTTTTCCAAAATTATGTATTTTTAAAATTAAGTTTGGTTACCAAGAGAAATTATTGAAATTGATATTTTAAATATGTTTTTATCATTGTTTATTCTTAACCTACATGTAAAACTATATTTCACATTGGGTTTTAAAATTCTATCATATAAATGAGTCAAAAACTCTAGAATATACAGAGTTTTTCACATCGATTATTTAATAACCCACATGAAAATAATTTATCATGTTGGTTATTTCAAATAAACATCATGATAAACTATATTTCATTTTGGTTATACAATAATCTTTATTAAAATACCATTTTTTCAATATTTAATTTCAATATTGATTACATGCTTAAAACAAAATACAAGATAAATAGTGTAGAAAATTGTTGAAACCAAATGAAATCAACAAATAAAAAATTAATTATTAAGATTAAAGTACAATATCATTTAATTTCCCTTTTATTAAATATATTTTTGTTGAAAATAATTTTATTTTGTGGAAATAACTCATAAGGCAACCAAATATGTGAATGGTGAGGCATTTTAAACTCCGGGAGATGAATATCATGTGGAATATTCATTTTTTATCTCTTTTAGAGAAAAAATTATTATTTAAAGGAAAAAAATCTGAAATAGAAAATACATAAATATTAATATTAATAAAAAATAAATAATGACATAATAAATATAAATACCAAGAATGAATAATTGAAATAAGAACTGATGGAAGGATAATATGAATTGGAACACAAGCAGAATCAAAATAATAATAGAGGGAGAATGAATACTTATATAGGGTACTTGATAATGTTTCCCACAAAGACATAAATTTTAGGATTTATTTTAAAAGTTTTATGTTTATCTATGAAATATTTGAAAAATAAATTATGTGAGATGTGAAATTTTAGTTTTTACATCAGTTATTTAAATAACCAACATAAAAAACTCTTTCAGGGGTGGTTTTAAAATTGATTTGTCCATAACCAACACTAAAACCCCTATTTAATCATCATTTAAAGGGAAAGTAATGATAAAATCCACAGGTAAAATTTATTTAAATTCATTTATCTAAATTACTAATGTCGAAAATACAGATGTGAAGGCCTATTTTTGTACTATTGATAATTTTCATTGAATTTTTCATGCTTATTTTTAAATTTATTTCTAAAACATATATTAATTATATTTCATAAAATGGTTCCTATATTTTAAATAATAATGTTCAAATTTTTTAATGGTTCTACTTTCATTTTTTTCATAATCAGTAATAAAAATAGTAAAAATTGTTATCATAGTTTATGATAAAACAGGTTTAATGGGGGCTGCACTAGAGGATAAAAATTCCAAATAAATGTTTATAAATATCATTTTATTAATATATTTCAATATAATATTAACTTAAATTAAAATACTTTTCTATTTGGTTCCACATTCCCATGAAAATAACTTTATATTATTTAAATCTTTTAAGTAATTTAATGTGTATCCCCCTCACCTATAAAAGGGAACCTCTTATCCTACCTTGTTAAGGAAAAGTGATAACTCTATATTGGATAATAACTACCCAAAAACCTTTCTAGATTCATTCCCTTTATTCTTGATCATCTTTTCTTCCCAAAAAATCCATCCATGAAGCCTTAAGGTACACTTCATAGGAGGATACGTGAATAATATGTATATATTCTTACCAATTTTTTTAGGTTTCTATGATCTTAATACTCATAATTGTATTCTATAACAACAATAACTTGTTTTAATTAGTATATTCACTAAAATTATACATTATTATGTTAATTTTATATCTATTTTCCATCTTCTTCCCATCCATTGGAAAATGATAATGTTACTCGTGCATGTGTGTTGACTACCACCTCCACGAAGAGTAGTGATTCGTTTTACATTTCCAATTGACATGAATTTTAAAAATTAAATATTTAATTAATATATATGATATTTATGATACAATTATTACTATTTAATGGTAAATTATTTTTTTACCTTTCTTTCATTCCAACCATTAAAAAGTGAAAACATGACCTCTGCGTATGTTCGGATAATCGTATCCACAAAGTGATGTAAAACATTTGTTATCAATGATTAATATAAATAGTTATAAGAGTAAATAATGAATAAATATTAAAATTACTATATGATTAATATTATATATATGAAACCATGACCATGGTGAAAATACTAGAACCATCAAACCAAAACAAGCTTGGAAAATGGACCAATTTTCACTAAATGTTTATTTCGATGAAGAAATTATTAATAAAAGGATAATTGGAAATTATAATAGAATGATACATAGTAAGTTTTATATTAATATGGTTTTGTAATATATTTATAATACATAAAAATTCATTATATATGAGTTTTTAATGCATACAAAGAAAGATGGGACTTGTGGTAAGGGTTTATGTTGCAACCTCATTTGTTTTCGATATTATATTTACTAAATATATGTTGAGGGAAATTATATGGATATTAGACTTTAAAACCAATATATATTATTTTAATTTAGGTATTCTATAAATTTTTACATGTTATTACCATTTTACTCTCTCTTTTACTCAAAAATATCAAGAAATTTGTTTAAGAAAAACTGACTTTATTTTCTCTTATGTCAATGAACTTTTTCTTCTATGTCCTTATTATTTAAAATGTATTTAAGAATTTTATTTTCTATGATTAAAGTTTTATTTTAATTATTCATCAAAAATATTTTAATTTTATTTAATATTTTTTAAAATTCAATTTTACTATGTTTTTTGAAGAAGATATTTATGAATTTTTACAAAAAACATGAAAGGAGACTTTTTTTAATGTTTTACACACAAATAAATATTCCCAACAACATGAATACTATATTATTTTAAGCCTAATTTAAATTTTTTCATGGTGATTTTAAAAGAAAATATTTTCATCAATATTCTAGGAACTTATTTTTTAAAACTTTAAAAAAAGAATGAGGTTATTTTCTTTTTATTTTCCATGATTTTTTTAAAAACTTTTATATAAGGTATTTTTTATCTGGATCAAAATTATTGAAAAAGTTTTATGTTTCATTGAGGGTATTATATTATGATACAATCCAATTTTAGGAATGACTTGTTATGATGATTATCCTAGGATAATTACTTGAAACTCGTTTCTTTTCTGTCGGTTAATTTGGAAATGATGAAATAATTATTTTTCTTATGATACTATCCACTTTCTTTCTCTGTATAGATTTTGATTATGTGATTATGAGATTTTTACACAACCCATTTATTTTCCATGATTTATTTTATGATGATATGATGAAAATTCTATGATCTTTTCTCATACATATTTATAGTTTCTATTATGTGACAGGTGGGACTAGAATTATATATACCTTCAATGCATTCAGTAAAGAATGATATATCATGAGATAATACATTCTAAAATTGAAAGAGTTCCCAATTTAAAATGGGTCGCTATCCAATATTATAGTCTTGAGAGTAAACTTTGACTAAGAAAATAATGGAATAAGGAATGAACTCAATCCACCGTGATAGTCTTAATAGTGATCCTTTTCCAAGTAAATGATTTCCTATACTTATATGTACGACACAAACCTATGAATAATGATTGTGAAATTTTATCATGGATCATGATTGATTATTGATAATTCCACACAATTATGATTTATTTATTTTATTATGGAAAATCCTTATTCTATGATTCATGATTAAGGATCTTTGACTGATTAGGTATGACTTTGATAAGTTATGATCATGTTATCATACCATTACAATATTATTATGCTCACTTATGATCATTGATTGATATCTCCTATGTTTAACATTTCTAAGAATATAAACTCACCCTTTCTTAAGTTTTATTTCCCTATATTATTAAAAACAAATATGTAGTGTATATCTAAAAAGGTGTACTGTGTGATAACTTTGTGGGTGATGTTGAAGATCTTTCACGAAAAAAGATGATTATGTATATAATCACCAAATATATTAAAACTTTATTATTCGAGGGAGTTAATGAATATGAGATATATATAATATTAACTTAAATTATTTATATTTATATATAAAATTATTGGGTCACCATAATAAAGAATGTGTAAGGACTATAACCATTAAACCAAAACATGAAGGGATAATTGATCTGTTTTCCCCTGAATATTGATTTTAATGAAGAATTTATTAATAAATTCCTGATTAGAAATTATTTGAGAATTTTATATAGTAATAAAATTATGACTATGGTTCTATTATAAATTTATAAAAAAATTAAATTTAATATATATGAACATAATAATACATATTAAGAAATTTGGGATTTAAAATAAGGTTTTATGTTACAATCTCATTTTAATTAGGATTATTTATGCTTGAATATAATTTGGGCTTAATTATACGATATTTATCATTTAAAAACCATAAATTTTCTTCCCCTTTAGTTATTTCATGGATTTTTATTTTTTCCTTTCATTATCCCCCCATTGGTACTTAATAAAATTGAGAAAATGTTTTTAAGAAAGGTTGACTATATTTAATCTTTAGTAAGTTAACATTTTAGTCCATATCCATGTTTCTTAAAGGTTTTTCAGGAATGTTCATTTTAGTGATGAAATTATTATTTAAATTCATTTTCAACAATATTTTAATTTATTTTCAAAAATTTAAAAGGAATATTATTGTAATTTTCTAAACAAAGTACTTTTGTAACTTTTACTAAAAGTGTTAAAGGAATATTTGTTCTGAAATTTATAGAATGAGTTGATTTTTCCACTATTCGGAAAATGGTTTTGTTTGAATATTACTTTATATGTTTCTGTATTTATTTTTTAAAATGTACTTTTCAAAATATTTGGGATTTTTTTAGTCTTTAAAGATTCTAAAAGAAAAGTACATTTTCCAAAATTTCTAAGAGATGTTCAAATTATATTTTATAGTTATTTTTACTCTATGTTTACTTCCTCGGAAATTTAATATGATTCACTAGGGATACGATATAATGATACCATCAATTTAATTTATATGGGTGGATTATGATTATGTGATGTGAAAAAACTTTACAAAACCAATTCCTTTTCCATTGGATATGTTATGATGGAATGATGAATGTTTTTAAAGATCTTGTAGAAAACATATGTATGGTTTTCATTATGTTATGGGTGGGCCCATTAATGACCTCCAATACATTTAGTAATTATTGATATCTAATGAGGTAAAATGGGATACAATGAGGAGTGAACCCAATTAATAAGGGACTCTATCCACTATGATTGTATTGGGAGTGAACCTTGACTAAAGAAATAATGGAATGGGGAGTGAACCCAATCCATTATAGTACTTTGTTCACAATGACAGTCTTGTAAGTGAACCTTGAATAATAAAATTATTTTCAATGCTTATGATTGTGTCACGATTCCTTTGACATATTCTTGTGCATATAATATGCTCTAATGTCTCATGATTGATTATTGATGATTCCTCACTCTTATAAACCATGTCTATTGAAAAGCTAAATAGTTATTCTATGACTCATGAATTAGGGTCCATGACTGATTGGTTATGAACTTCATATGTTATAATCATGTTATGTTACCATTATACATATCTTATGATTTCATATGATCATCAATTTATATCTATCATGTTTACTATTACTAAGCATATGATATCACCCTTATTTATATTTCCATTTACCAAGAATATGAAAAAAGGTTCTAAATAGAATATTTCTATCTAGTGTAATTTTAGAGAAGAGATTTATGGTATATGTCGAATATATTTCATGAAATAAGTTGATTATGTATCTGTTATTCAAATACACTATAGCATTTTGGTCCTTATGTGTGCATTTTTGTAAATATATTGAATGTCCATATAAAATGATGCAATATTTATGTAATAAATTACTACATCACCTTAGTTTGTATCATGGTAGGGTTTAGTTATTTTTTGGATATCAGGTTATGAATAATATGTGGATAGAAATTAAGACAACCTTTGATGAATAGAAAGTGATATACGGATAACCTAAAAGTGTCGTTGGTTGATTAGAAGGTGTCATAATTTAGTACATTTTAAAAACTATTTTCATTATTATATGATTTCTTACTCCAATTATTATATCTTGATTCTTTCAATATTATTGGTTTTTTTAGTTAATGGATGGAACAAGCCGGAATAATGTTAATAATAGATATGTTTCAAAATAAAATGATTGTCCTCTCAAGAAACTAAATGACATGGGAGTTGTAATGGAAAATCTTGTTGGTATGATCAAACAAGTCTCTCAAACCATGAATAATGTTGAGAATACAAATGAGAAAAGGAACGACCATTAAATATTTTATGATAAAACATATACCTTATTTTGGTGGTCCCTTTGATCCACTAGTTATTGAGAAATGGATGAATACCGATGAAAAGATAACCTCTATTCTCTATTTCTTGAAGCATGAAAAAGATGTCCTAACATTGTTTCATTTAGAAGGAAAAGGATAATAATTTTTGAATCTTGTCAATAATAAGAGTCAAGAGGAAGAAAATAACTCCATGTAATGGGATGATTCTAAGAGGGTATTTTTTAGTAAGTAATTTCTGCGAACACTTCATATGAAAATATAAGAGGAACTACTTGAGATTAAGTAGAAGGATGATGAATATACAGGTACCTATGTTTAAACTTTTACAAGAATTTACGGTGAACTTTTGGATTTATTATCAACCATAAAATAAAAATTAATAAGTTATTTAGTTGACTAAAACTAATTCGCCAAAAGTCATTATCTATAAGTAACTTTAGTAGTTGTGAATAAATCACTATATGTTATCTGAAGGTAGAAATAGTTAGTGGAGACTCTCATCATCCTAATGGTTTTTATAAGAAGATAAAGATTTAGTTTTTAGAAAATTATATTAATAAAACTCATGGGGTAAATAAAATAAACATTTCTTTATACTAGAAGTGTGGAATGAAACATGGGGTAAATTTTCACAAGGGAGCTGATAAATGTTTCAAGAATAGAAAGTATGTCCATCGAGTAAGTTAATGATGAAGATATGTGAAGAGAAAATCTAATAAAAATAATGGTTATAAATCTTAGTTAAATAACCCACCCACACTCCAATGCCACAACTAAAAGGAGTATTGGCAATATTCTAACCAGTGCCATGATACAAGGTTTAATGATGAAAATCAATGTTAATAACCTCTTAATAAATGGAAAGCTCAAGCAATCATAACAGCCAAAGTGGGTCATGAGAATGAATATGTGAAAATTAAAATTATCATCCACTCTATAATTAAAAATGTCTTATTTTATTCTAGTTCTACCCACACTTTTCTATTTATAAAATTTACAAAGGCTATTATATCACCACCTCAATGATTATATGTTGACTTATTAATGAAAACTAAAAATTTAATGACAATCATATCTCAAGTCTATAGATCCTCTCGGATATTAATTTTTTGGAATTCACATCCTATAAATCTTTTGATTTAGCGTTTAGTTGATTTTGATGTGATTTTGGGCATGGATTGACTCTCTATATATAGAGTACATATTAATTTACTAGTAAGGGAAGTGGAATTTTATATTCTAAATCAACCAATGATTGTATATCGATGTGAGGATACATATTATCTTATAATGAAAAAGATATCCATTATATGAGTCTTATTAAATATTCCTAAGGGGTATCTGTCTCAAACTGTTTGGGAAAAATAAACATTGAATATTCTCCTATTTTCTAAAAATATGTTGATGTATTTCTAAAAAGGTTTCTTAGTATATCCAAAATAGTAAAGATGAGTTTTCAATAGAACTCATATCTTGCGCTACACCAATTTTAAGGTATCCATATAGAATGACCTTAATTGAGTTTCAATAATTTAATAGGAAAATTTTGGATAATCCTGATAAGAGATTTATTCAGCCAAGTTTGTCACCATGGGGTTCACCTATTCTTTTTATTAAGAATAAGGAAGAGTTTATGTATCTTTTCATTGATTATTATGAACTTAAATTTATTACTATCTAGAAAAAGTATCATTCACCATATTTTTTTGATTTATTTGATTAATTTTGAATATTCCAATAATTTTTAAATATTTACCTCCAGTCATGTTATCATCAGTAGAGGGTTAAAAGGGGGGATATATGCAAGAAAACCTTACATGTGTGGTATAGTCATTATGATTATATAGTGATTCCATTTGGACTTTATAATTACATTACTATGTTTATGAATATAATGGATATAGTCTTTAGAGATTACCTTTATCTATTTATGATAATATTGGTATAAAATATATATATATATTCTATGATAAAGGATGAACATAAAGATCATTTGAGGATTATATTGAATACCTTGAGAAAGAATTAGCTATAATCCAAATTTAGTAAATGTGGATTTTTTTTCTACATAAAGAATCGTAATTGGGTCACGTGATCACAAGAGAGGGTACATAAATGGATACCAAATCTACTAACTAAGTTGATATATAAGTAAGCTAAGTTTATTTGGACTAATGAATATGGAGAAAATTTCATGTAACTATAGATAAGGTTAATAGTGAACCCATGCTCAAACTACCCTATAATGGAGAAGGGATTTCAATATAAAATGAAGCATCCAATAAGATATTGGGATGAATTCTCATCAATAATGGAATGTTAGTATCTTATTCCTCATGCCAATTGAATGTTCATTAGAAAAATTGCTCAACTCGTGATTTCGAACTGTAAGTTGTCATTTTTTTATTATAATATCTAGAGCTATTATATTTATGGTGAAATCTATGACATTTATTCTAACCATAAATTATTAAAGTATATATTCACATTGAAATAGTTGAAAACGAATTATAGGATATGTTTATAACTAATTAAATATTATTACTACTTAATACATTAACACTTAGGGAGTTAAAATGGTGGTTGAATCTTTAGTTATAAGAACCATACTAGTTTTTTCATGAAGAGGATTTAAAGAGATTCAAAATATATATATTTATAGAGAATGGATCTTGAAATCATAATGAAATGAGAAATATCCAATGTCTCCAAGATGAATTTTTAAACATGTATTCATTTGAATATTAAATGGTAAAATAAGGAATATGTGGAGCAATAAAATAAGGTATGGAATGTTCTTAAATTTATTCATGATAGTGATTTCATTATAAGGCTTCAGAATAGAGTATGTATTCCTTCAATACCATAATTGAAGAAGAAGAAATTAGTTGAAGCTTAAAGTTCATCATTAAAAATTCATCCTAGAATTATGAAAATGTATATAGATCTTAAATAGAATTTATGGTGGGATAACATGGAGAGAGATATTACTGAGTATGTGTCTCAGTTCCTAGTGTGCTAGAAAGTTAATGATGGCATACATACATCTAAGTTCACGTTAAAACACCTACCCATTCCTTAGTGGAAACAGAAAAAACATCACTTTTTATTTCATCAAGGGACTCCCCAAGACATATAAAGGAAATGATGATATTTAGGTTATAGTTATCCCCCTTATAAAATCAACATATTTCATTACTATTAGAGAATATTTATCTCTTTATTATCTCCCTGGGTTGTACATTAAGGAAGTGGTGGGTTTGTAATGTGTACCACTCTCAATCATATCTAATCGATATTTGAGGTTTACCATAATGTTATAGAAAAGTATTCATCAAGATTTGAATATAAAGTTGAGATTTATCAATATATATCATTATAAAAAATTTGTTCATTTTGAGAGGATAGTTCAAACCCTAAAAGATATGTTGAGGGCTTTCTGAATGGAGGTTGTGATCAACACATTAATTTGGGGGGAAATTACCATTAATGAAACCCCATATGTAAATAAGTGCATAACTACAAAATGGTTGTATGAAGTTTGGGAAAAAACTATTAGGAAATGAGATAGATAATGAAATGACATATAAAGTTAAATCCACTAAATATCATATTAGGGCATCTCATAGTATACATAAATACTTGAATAAAATATTTGGTGTGATCTAGATATAGAAGTTGGTGATAATTTATTCCTTTGAATATCTCCGGGGAATATTGTCATGGGATTTAAAAGGAAGGTAAAGCTAAGCCCAAGGTATATCAGTCCATAAGATATTCTTGATCATATTGGTATGGTAACGTATCACTAGGTGCTTCAACTAAAACTATATTTTTATTATGATGTGATCCATGTTTTAATACTATGTAATTACATAGTTGATCATTTATAATTACTGAACTTTTAGGCCATACTATTGATGCATCATCTTTTTTATGAATAAAAACAGGTATAAATATTATATCATAGAGATAAATTTCTATAAAACAAGAATAGATAGATCATTATGGTTATCTAGAGGAATAATAATTTTAAGTAAGTTATATGTTAACCTGGGGATGTGATTAGGAAGAAGTATTCTCCACTATTTGAATTTTTTTAAAACAATTTCAATGGTGAAATTCTAAAAGAACAAGAATAGCTAGCACGTTTTTTAGGATTTTTTGAAAATAAATTTATGGAAAATTATAAATTGAACTTAATAAAATATTTTAAATATTTAGTATAAAAATTTAATGAATTTTTTATGAGTTAAATTTCATTTTTTTCATAATTAATAGTAATTATGGTAAAAACGTTTTGCCTCGATTAAGGTTAAAAAAGGTAAATAGGGAGGTTAAAATAAAATATGAGGTTTAAAATATCACATAAACTAATATAAATTTGGTTGGATGAGGTTATTTTTAACTTAAATTATATTATCATTTAATCCTTGTATGTTTGGTTATACATTCAGTTGAATATGAATTTATTATCGATTAATGATTTAATTATTTACAAGTTTGTCACCCATCTCACTTAAAAAAGGGGAACTCTTACCTTCAATTACTCACACATTTTGAGCCATCTAGATTAGATAATTCATGGCCAAATATCTTATGTGTTTCCCTTTACATGTTATATAGTATTTTCTCTTCTTGAAAGACCAACCTAAGGGTCCTTAAAAATATATGCAAAGGTGGTTTCTCAAAGAATAAGTAATCTTCTTTACTGAATCCTTTTAAGATTATTTATTATTGTACCTCCTGATAATTTTATATAAAAAAAATTAATGAATATATCAATATAATTAAAATTTTAAAATATTTTTATGTTAATGTTAAAACCATTTTCTAACTCCTTTCTATCCTATGATAAATGATAACATCGTTTATGTGTATGTGTGGACTACCACCTCCACGAAGCGATGTGATTTTTTTCTCAAGTATGCCATATGTGGCTGGTCCTATAGTTGGATTTATTGAATATATATGATAGTTATGGTATTATTATGATTCTAGAAATATATATTACTATTGAACTCTCTTTCTTTCCTTTCTATCGAAAAAACATTACTCGTGTGTATGTACGGACTACCATCTCAATTAAGTGATTTAATTAAATTTTCACAAAACAAAACATATATTAAGGATTATAAAAGTGTATATAATGAATAAATAGGATACTTATAGCATGATTAAGATTCTAGATATGATGAAACCGTGACCAATAGGTACGGAATGAGACCGTCTAACAGAAACATGCATGGAAAACATAGCAGTTTTCACCCAAATATTGATTTAAATAAAAAATTATAAATAAATGGGTAATGAGAAAGTATAATGGTATGTTAAATTGTAAAAAAAATTATAAATATAGTTATGGTATTAATTTTAAATAAATTTAAATTTATTAGATAGTAACTTAGTAGTGTCTAGGAAAAAAGTCATGATCTGGGACAAGGATTCATGTTGTAATATAATTTTAATTAAGATTTTTTATGCTTTAAGAAACCTTATGGGGAGTTAAAAAATATTTATTTCATAAACCCCATAGATTTTCTTATAATTTTGTAATTTTTTGGGTTTTCATTTTTTCTTTTCATTCTCCTCTGTTTGGAAATTAAAACAATTAAGAAAAAAATTTAAGGTATGTTGACATTATTTCCTAATTAGTCAATGTATTTTTTATTCTATGTCCATGTTCTCTAAAATGTTTCCAAGAATGTTATTTTTTTAGAAAAAGATTATTTAAATTCATTTTAAAAAATATTTAACTTTCTTTTCAAAATTTTAAAAGGAATATTTTTATCACTTTATAAAGAACATACTTTTGTAATGTTTAAAAAGTGTAAAAGGATTTAGGGACTCATATTAGGCCCTATCAAAATTTGGAATATTCTTATAAATAATTCCAGAGCTAGGCGCTAGGATGGTGTGAGATTCTGAGGACCGGTGTGCCCATAATTAATTTTATTAAAATATTAAATATTTATATACTATGAACGTGGTGTAAATGGGTTATCACTCAAATGGCATATCATATTAGAAATCATGGGGCATGGTTGTGTCCAGAGAGTGTTGTTTACCCTAGGTGGGCTATAACTTTTGCGGGTGTATAAATTCAGTGGAAAAAAATATCGAGGAAATTTTCGTAAATAAGTAAATTTATTTATTTATCAGTGTCATCTCAAATAACTTCTGAATAGAGTCTTAGATAGAATTTTGGAGCATGTGGTTAGGTTCATAATGTTGTGTTTACCCAAGGCGTGACCCTATTTTAGTAGGCACAAAGTGTCGGGTCTCGGGCATTTTGGGTCGGGGAGTTAAGAAGCTATTTTTTAAAAAAATATCTCCTCTACCCCACCCCATTTTAGCACATGCATCCCCCTCCCATTTTCCCCTCTTCCTCCTTCAATGAAGAACCGACAGAATCGAATAAATGAAGCATCGTTGAGCTCCGATATTTATGAAGATCGCTCTTATATCGAGCAGCTGAAGTAACCGAGTGAGTATCTATCCTCTAAGCATCATTGTTTCACCCTGAGGTGAGTGGTTTAAGATTTGATCATGTTCCCCTAGATTATGTGCCATTTTTCTTTTATTTTTCATCGGGTTTGTGCAGATATGGTCCCAAGAGTCCTAGAACAGGTCTTAGGTTTGTTTTTTGACCACCGAAGCATTCTCGGTGGTATGTGGAAGGTCTGGTGGCATGGGTCTAGTGAGGGAAGTTCTGGAAGCGGTGGCATGAAGGACTTTGATAGCGGTGAAGGTGTATCCTGGTGGCTGTGTGTTCGAACCTACGAGGCGTAGCGGAGGCCAGGGGTAGGCCGAGGCAGCATAGTGAGCATACTAGGCGGAGGTCACAGGGCGTGTGGCGGTGTGGCACAGGAGCGTAGTGGAGGCCAGTCACCGATGGTCGGAAATCCGGCATGGGATGATGGCTATGATTTGAAATGGAAGGTTCTTTCCAATCCAGGCGGTTGGGGCAGTCCGGACGGTTTGGTCTGGTTTTTGTATGAAAAACCTAGTATATCACGAACTAGGGGTCTGTTTTTCATGTTGTCTATAGAAACGTGGCCCTTGCTTCTAGGTGTAACTTTTGAGGCCTCTTTGAGAAATTTTTTAGTCGGGCTTCATGTTCAGTGGCATGAAACATCCATTTAAAATAATAACAATATAATTATTATTATTTGGCAAACCTTGGATCGGGCATATCTCATAGGTCTGATTTCTGTTTGATGAACTGTCAAGGGTGTTGTGACCCTGAATTTAATGAAGATGTTCCAAGATCCATTTAGGTTGCCAAAACTGAAATTTTTTTGTAGACCCCATGAGCCCAGTTTTTGGCGTTTGCGGTGAAATGTGACTTTTTTCACCGGGTGTCCGTTTTGGACGAATGAGTAGTCAATCCCATGTGTTTTTCTGAGGGGATCTCAATAGCATGATCTTCGTGATATATTCTAGCATCTAGGTGTCATCCCAACTCAATATTTTTATGATTAATAGTACCTCCATCATTGATTTTCTATTTCAGGTGAGTAAATAGCTTATCCTGTGTGTTTTTTCATATAGAACATGGTGGTGGAAATGGTTTGGGCCAAGGAGACGGGATGTGTATGTGATGTCATGTGGGTCAATTGAGTTAGCTACATTGACCAGTGGGGTTATGTGGGGCCCCCTGTGCTCTTTTTTGATGTTACGATTAGTTGGGTTGAGTAGTTCCCCTAGTTTCGAATGGTGGCATTATGACTAGCTTGGTTGAGTGGGTCCCCTAGTTCCTATTTGTGACTTTTCGATCATATGGGTTGAGTGGGTACCCCTAGTCCTTTACCTATGAGGTATTTTGGTACCACATCATCTTTTCTGTACTATGACCCTTCTTCAGCTACAATGAGGTTTTTTGGTATCGCGTCCTCTTCACTGGATAGTGAACCCTCTTCAGATACTATGAGGGTTTTTAGTATCACATCCCTTTCACTAAATTGTGACCCCTCTTTAGCTACTTTGAATACGCGTAGTGTGGGTGTTTTCCCTCTTTCTAGAGTGATTTGTCTCAATCTGCTTCAACAACAAACTCAGCATATTTGGAGCATGTGTCGCCCTGAGAGGCCCCGTGAAATCCTCACGTCCCTTCATATTTTCCCAGTGGGGTTTTAGGTGTCGTTGTGACCAAAATTTACCTGGGCATTGATACTCTGACTAGGATGTTTCAGTAGGGTACGAAACCCCCAGTGAGCCCTAGGTAGAAACTCCATATCTATTTATCAAGAAGAATTTATTCCTTTCGTGATCTATCATGACATTTTCCTTGGTAGGGATCTCAGTATCAGCATGACCAACACTACATGGGCATGGATCCTCTAATAGACAAGTTGTTCTAGATTTGGTTAGTTTCATGATACCCCTTTCTTTGTTCAGTGTTCCAGTTAGGGTTTAGTGTCCCCTAAAGTTCCTTGGGTGAGATCCCCTATATGAGGATTTAGGGGTAGTTTAGTCACCATGTGAATTCTTCCGTGATGATGTCGTCGAGTGTGCTCTCATGGATAGGTATCACGAGGGTTGGACGGGTTGTGGCATTTATATGTTTTACCCAATCGAGTGGAATCTCTCGATTGAGTTCCATCTCAGATGGTGTGTCTAGCTCATCAACTTTGATTTTTCAATGCTTTCCCCTTTTTTGAGAGCTATTAGGGATGGCATGGATTTTGTTGTTGTATATGAGGGTGGTGCATCATGAGATCGTTGTGAGTGTTGTGTTGGAACCTCAAGTCATTTACCATGGATATTCTATGTTCAGGACCATAAGTCTTGAAGATGAGTATATCTGGGTGTGATCTGGAAGGCCCCATGGTATGTGTCATTTTATGGACATGCCGGGGACATCGAGCTTACTAGTAGGGTATTGTTGAGGATGTCCTCGAGATGCAGCTCTCTCATCTGTGCTTCCTCATGTTTTGTTGAGTTAACTCATTCCTATCAGTTACCCCCTTTTTGTTTTGGGGTTTTTGAAGAGCCTATTGAGTATCTTTATACTCACCCCTGTATAAGGTTTTCCCACACATGTCGTGTGTCTTATAGAGACCATAGGTCCTTCGACGAAGTCTTAGTTAGACCCGGAGTAGGTAGAGCATATTAACTAGACTGACTGGGGTTTTCATCAAATCTTGGATGAGGGTCTTACGAGAAGGTGTTTAATAGTGATCCCCTCCTTCAGAAAAGGTTTTACACTTTTTCAGTTTTTATTTTGGTGGCCCCTATATTTCCCCTTTTTGTACTATTTTTTACTTTGGTTATGGGATAGATGTATACATGAATTTCTTTTCAGCTTTTATATATCTCTACACTATTTCATGGAGGTGTATGTGGGTTTGTACATATAGGTACCTTAGGCAAAGGCCTCCCGTGTGAGTGATAGCCTACTAGGTGCTAGTCGCTAGCCCCAAGCCTATTGGAGGTGGGATTGGGGAGTCACAGCTCGAACCCCATTTGGTTGGGTTGTGAAAGAGTGGTATCAAAGGAGTTTCCACCTTTGGTACCCCAGAGTGTAATTGTTCTAGCTATGAGATTTGTTTTGGTTTCATAGAGTTAGTGTAAGGATGTTTCGAGTTTGGATTTCAGGCCAAAGACACGAGTGTTGGTACGGGCAACTAATGTATCCATACACCAGGACTCTAATAACCTGCCTTTCGACTTGGTAAATTATTACACTAGTTACAAGGTACGAAATGGTAATTTCATCATGTAGGACTGGGTTTTGGGTTTTTCCTATTCTTCTTGAGTCATCTATCCATATATATTCTCTGACCATGGTGTGTCTTGAATTTGCTCAAGATGTTTCAATGAAGGAAGACTTTGAGGGTTCTGCACCAGGGTTTTGGTCAACAGTGGAAGAGACGTGTTAGGAAGACCATGGGTTGGTGTTGTCAGACGTAGCTTCGACTATAGGAGGAAGAGGTATCCTTCCCCCACTGAGACAATTTTTTGTTACGTGATGAAAACCATGAAGGAAAGTCAATGCCTCCCAAAGAGGACAATATCAAGGTGTGGTGGTTACGACCCTTTGAGTTGTGTACACGGGGCTTGGAAATGTTGGTAGCTGAGAGACCAGTAAGACCCATTGTGAGGGTCTTGGTAGGACATTGTTTTTCATTCATTCCCTCATGTGCTCGTCGTCATCTTGTACATGGGATGCTTGAGGAAGTTCTGGTTTCGTTTGTTGGGGCTTTGAATTTTTAAGAAGGATGGAAACTTCCCCCATTAAAATGCACCCTTGAGGCGCAATCTAAAACTTTGTGTAGCACCCGAAACATTTTATGGTATGTTTCTCTTAAAAACATTCTAGTTATAGCCTATATTTCAAGAATCATTGAGCCTCTATGGAACAAAACATGGTTACTTATAGAAGATTTCCATAACCTAGCCATAAAGCTTAAATTAGTCTACTCTATGATTTAAATTTAAAAAATCTTACATACACGGTTGTGATCAAGATGATAATTATATTCTGATAGAATTAACATAATTTTTGGTGAATAGTAATCTACCCTTATGAATAGTAAACTACCCTTATGAATAGTAACTTACCCTTATGAATAGTAATATGACTATTATGAATGGTATCCATACCCTAGAATGTATAAATGAATTTAGGCACCTTAAAATTGAAGATGAATATTTTAACTGGTTATATTTTTTGATTAAATAATTTTTTAATTAAATATTTAATTATTCATATTTAGAAAACTATTTTTGAAAATGGACTTCATTTTTGGATTCTACATGTCAGAAAATGGTTAGGGTGAAATTTTGGGATTTTTCTGAAATACTTAAATTTTTAATGAATAGTAAAATGCGATAATTTACGATAAATGGTAAATAAGGAATTTATTGAGTCATTAATGATGATCTACTGATGTAATCCCAATTGGTTCAAAGTTACATTCATATATTAATATTCTTGGTCATTGAATACTCACTTTTGGTTGTCTTGAGAGGAAATAATAAATTAATGATTATAATATTAAGAAAACTCCTCTCGCGACGATAAAATCCCCCTTCACTCCCTCTTCTCTTCACTCCTCTCAAGCCTTTTTCCTGGAAAATATTCTGCCAAAATCTTTCCCCAAGATCCTCCCCCACATCCAAAATCTCCTAGCCTCTTTAAAATACCAAAACCTATCCCCTTAAGAGGTTCTCAAAGGAGGAAGTCTAAAGAGGTAAAGGTAAATTCCTCTTTCCAATTCCTTCATTTATTTTAAGTTCTTTTCTTTGTGTTTCTTTCCTCACCTCCCTTCACCCAAATAGTATGATAACTCCAGTAACATACATGTACTAGAATGTTTTAATGCTAATGGGATATTTCATTATCTTCTCTCCTTTCCATACCCTTTATTCGAAAGAAATGAAAGCACTATTTGAGATGTGCTAATTTAGCACATTCAAGGAAAACAGTTTATCAATTTCTATTATAATATTTTATTCTGGACATGAAACCATTTGTGTTATGGTTGAACCATATTTTTATATATGTAGTATATCCTATTTTTAGTTCTGTAATATTTTTGTACAAATGGTATTAAGTTATAAATCAAAACATGTTCATTGTAATAAAACCTACCGATTAACCAAAATGGTTGTCAATAAGGTTATATATATATATATATAATAATTCTACTTCACTCTAACCAAATTAAATTTATAACCAATTAATCTTCTGGATGTTCACTAATATCATATAACTTAATTTCTATACAACCACATATATCATTCATGTTTATCCGAACTTGAATATAAGTGAACTGATCATTTAAAACCAAGTAAACAAACAAGCCCCAACAATGAAATTGAACCTTATAACTAATCAAAAGGTCCTTTAATGAACTAAAAAGGTTATAATAAATCATCTACATATATAATAGGTTCTGGACTTATCAATGAATAAGCCTAATTGTTTTATTCAGGTCTTAAATAACAAGTCAAGAACACCTTCCAGCATAATGTAAGGGATTGCTTAACTCAATTTTCATTCTTTGAGATAAACATCTATTTCATTTGTTACATTGTTCCAATAATATGTGTGAATGACCTGTGAATGTTTTATAATCTATATCCAATTATATTTTGTGGATTTTTATTTGTCACACATAAATATTTCATTGATTTAACGTCACTCTAATGACACAATCTTGGTAAGGGATCTTCTCTCTCACTTTTGTTCAGGAATATCCCCCATGTTGTGCCCATTTATTCTTAATTCCTAATTATGGGGTATGTTTTCTCACCTCCCCCATACTGCCCTTTTGAAATATAAATAATAGAATACCCCTTTACCTCTCATTAATCCCTCGCAATAACACTCGTTACCATGCCAAAATGTTTGTAAGAGGTTTCTCATCTCACATTCATTTCTGTGAGATTTTCATTGTTCGCCACTTCTTTCTTGTATGTGTTATATGTTTACATCCATTTAATATATAATAACATGATTCCCTTTATATACATGTTATTCAATGATTCATTTGAGGGTTATTAAGTTCTGGTCATATGATTCGACCAATTACATTGTGGTAAGAGACTTTGTCTCAACTACTATTTTGTTGTGAATAACTTTGTATTGTGCACCTAATAATCGTTATGTGGTGTACCTAATACCCATTTGAGATCACTTTTAATTTGAAATTATATTTATATATCCATAATCTCATATCATGGATATATTTTTCGTCTAAACCATATACTATTTTACATATGGTGTTTATTTGGAAAGTTATTTTATTTATGGAAATATTGATGAATCTATATACTCTACTCTATATGGATATTAAAAAGTCGTATTGATCTTGTATTGAATAAACATATAAAGAATTATTTGGACATTCAGTGGTGTTTGGGTCCCTTTATAGCCCCTCGATGCATCGGTATGTCTCATGAGACAAATCATTTTGGTGAAAAACCCTTCGAGTTTTTTTCCAAAAATCAGATGGCTTTCTACCCAAATAACTAAACCATTTTTATAGTATTATGGTTCAGGTTCTAGATATATGGCATCAAATTAATAATCATTCTCTTTATTCATTATCATTTTTTACTATCCATGAGGTTTTGACTATGACAAAATCTATGGATTCCGTTTCACTCTCAGCTTATTAATGGCGTGAGTTTTTCATTTATTCACCATGCCATATTGATTATGTCAGATTGATTATGATTCACTTTTTATTGTATTCATGCTTCCACTATTGTAAACCTTACTGATTGTTTTATCTCACCCATTTCATTGTTTACTTCCAACATTTGACAAAGAGTATATCATTTATTGAGTTCTTCTGGGTGCAGTTTATAGTTTTCATTATGTATTGTATTTTGTAAAATTTTCCAATGTAATTTGAGTAACATCTATGTATCTAGTTTCTAGAATACTAAAAAATTATTTTTTTCCTTTTGGGTTTTAATTCCTTATAACCATTCCAATATACCAAGTAATGCACCGGATCTAGTCTAGAGGTGTTAGGGTGTTACAGTTGGTATCAGAGGAAGTTTAGTAGAAAACATAGAAACTAGATTTAGAAAACCTAGAATAGGGAAGAGTCCCTAAGATATGCCTTTGAGGATAAACATGCAAGAACATCCTAATATTTTTCTAAGTAATAAATTATTTGGATCTTTCAAGAAATACATCCCGATCTGGATACGAGCAGGTAGAGGCGGCTCTGGCACAGATATATCTAGGGGTAAAACCGGAAAACACCGCTTTGAGCTAGACTCGAACAAGAACTGATATATGATAACGGGCCTTGCTTCACTCTTGGTTATGACACTCCTGGTGGATATGATTAGGATAATTCGTATTTTCTTTACAAGCCTTTGTGAAGGATTGAAATTTAAATAATTCTTTAAAGAAACAATTTTTCTGATTATGGGATTATCCATGCGTAGGATCTTAAACTCTGCTAAGTATTTTTTTTAATATTAAACATTATGATTCATACCCTAATCTAGTTTGTGATATTATTTAGAAATGGTGTCTAATAGAAGATGGAGGTTACAATTTTTAAAAATGGTGTATAATACCTTTTCTTTATAGTAGAAACCTCGCCACCTGATTCTAATCTAGAACCACCCCCAGTAGATCTACTAAATGCAATACTTTGGAGAGGAAGATAAAATAATATCTATGGGAGATGAAGGAAATATTCAAATTGAAGTTGTGCACATAGTGCAAGAATACATTGATGTATTTCCAGAGGATTTACCTGGACATCCTCCAGAGCAGGAAGTTGATTTCTCTATTGATTTAATTCTAGGTTCAAGAACTATATCAAAGACTCCATATAGAATGGCCACCATGGAATTAGTGGAGCTAAATAAACTACTAGAGGAATTGAGTGAAAAGGAATTTATTTGACCTAGTGTTTCTCCATGGGGATCCCCTGTCCTCTTTCTCAATAAGAAAGATGGATCCATGAGGCTATGCATTGATTACAGGGAAATCAATGCTATTACAATAAATAATAAGTATCCTCTACCCTGGATTGATGATTTATTTGATCAACATCATGGAGCTCAATACTTTTCGAAGATCGAACGTTGATCCGGATATCGTCAGCTAGGTTTGAAGAAGGAAGATATTCCTAAGATAGCATTTCGAACCAGGTATGGGCATTATGAGTTTACAGTGATTCCTTTTGGACTGCCAAATGCACCCTCTATTTTCATGGATTTAATGAATAGATATTTCAAGGAATATCTTGATAACCTTTTGTGGTATTCATCGATGATATCCTGGTATACTCAAAACGCTATGAAGACCATGAGAATCACTTGAATATTATTCAGAAAACTATTAGAAGAAACAAATTATATGGGAAGTTTAGCAAGTACTAATTTTAGCTTCAATCAGTTTCTTTCTCAGGCCATATTGTATCTAAGGATGGAATCCTAGTTGATCCTGCAAAGAAAAAGGAAATCCAAGAATGGCCCACACCATCAAACATAACTAAGGTACGTAGTTTTATTGTCTTAGTAGGTTACTATCGGCATTTCGATCAGAATTTCTCCCTACTGGCTAACCCGCTAACCAAGCTCATGCGTAAAAAAGTTATGTTTTTGTGGAAAAATGAATATAAAGAATGCTTCGAAGAATTGAATAGAATATTGGCCAATGCTCTAATTTTGACTCTTTCGTCTGGAAGTGATGGATTTGTAATATACAGCGATGCATCAAAGAATATATTGGGTTGCGTCCTTATGAAAAATGATAGAGTAATTACTTATGCATCAAGACAGTTGAAGACACATGAGAAAAACTATCCAACTCATGATCTTCAGTTAGCATCCATAATATTTTTATATGAAAATATGGAGGCATTATCTCTATGGAGAGAGATGTGAGATTTCTGGGTACTATAGCAGCACTGTAGCAGGGGACTATAGCAGTACTGTAGCAGTGGTAGAACTGTAGCGGCGGTGACACTGTAGTGGCGGAGGCACTATAGCAGGAAATGTAGCAGCGGCGGTACTGTAGCAGGGACTGTAGCAGTCCGGGTCCTGTAGCAGTACTATTCACCGAGGGGCTCTTTGGGCCAAAAAAATGGGCTTCCAAGCCTTGTATTCAGGCCACTTGGCCTTGGGACTTTGGGCTATGTAATGGGTCTCCCTCTACATGGTCTAAAGAGGTCTTTTCTTTAAATAATAAAATGAGGCTTCGGCCCCAACCTTTTAAAAAACGGACCACAAGAGTTTGAAATACATTTTCACACAGAAAGAACTCAGTACAAGGCAAAGTAGATGGCTCGAGTTACTCAAAGATTACGATTTTTCAATACACTACCACCTAGGAAAGGCGAATAAGGTTCCAGATGCATTAAGTAGGAAAGATCATGGACTTCTGACTCAAATGAGGATTGAGAGAGAACCTATATTTTTTGATCTACTAAAGATGGATATAGAAATTGTTAAGGAATTAGAAATATCATTTCTATTTCAAATGAGTGCCAAACCATCTTTATTAGAGAAGATAAAAATCCCTCAATCTGATGATGAGAATATACACAAGAAAATTATTTTTGTTAAGGATGGGAGATTGGAAGACTTCATGTATGAGGAAGGAGTTCTAAAATTTGGGAAGAGGTTATGTGTTCCATCAGTACCTGGTCTAAAAAGGGAACTATTAGACAACACTCATAGCTCAAATTTCTCTATACACTCGAGTATCACAAAGATTTATAGAGAACTTAAGGAACATTTTGGGTGGGATAATATGAAGCAAGAAATTACAGACTACATGTCAAGGTGTCTAGTTTGTCAACAAGTGAAGGTAGAGAGACAACGTCATAAAGTAGTGATGAAACCTCTAACTATTCCTATGTGGAATTGGGATAACATTACGATGGATTTTGTCACAGGACTACCAAGGACACCTAGAAGGAATGATGCCGGATTGGTAATTGTTGATCGTCTCACAAAAATCAGCACATTTCCTTCCAATAAGAGAGGATTTACCACTTGAGTACCCAAAAAAACATTATATTAAAGAAGTTATAAGAATTCATGGTGCACCTCTGTCGATTGTGTCTGATCTAGATCCTTGGTTTACATCAAAATTATGGAAAAGTCTCCAGAAGGCTTTGAATACTGAGCTTCGTATGAGTACTACTTATCACCCCCAAACTGAAGGACAGTCTGAAAGGACTATTCAAACTCTGGAAGAAATTCTTAGATCATGATCTCTTGACTTTCAAGGTATGTGGGATCATTACTTTCCTTTGGTGGAATTTGCATACAACAATAGTTTCCATTCTAGTATTCAAATGGCTCTATATGAAGAATTATATGGAAAGAGATGTCGAACTCCAACTTGTTGGGATGAAGTTGGTGAGAGAAAACTTATAGGCCCAGAACTTATTGAAGAGTCCATGGAAAAGGTGAAGACAATCCAAGCCCATATAAAAGCAACCCAAAGTAGGTAGAAGAGTTATGCTGAAAACCAGATAAAGGATTTGGAATTCCAAGTGGGACATCAGGTCTTTTTGAAAGTATCTCCATGGAAGCGTGTCTTAAGGTTTTGTAAGAAAGAGAAACGGAGCCCCAGGTGCATCAGACCATTTGAAATATTGGAAAGAATTGGAGTTGTAACTTACCATTTAGCAATACCGACAAGTCTCTCTAAAGTTCATGATTTTTTCCATGTGTCATTATTGAATAAATACATGCCAGACCCAATTCTTGTACTCACATATGAAGAAATAGAAATGGAACATGATTTATCATACTCTGAAGAGCCTGTCGGGATCTTGACACAAGGGAGCAAGTATTGACAAATCGGACAACTCGTCTTGTAAAGGTTCTTTAGAAAAACCAGAATATAGAGGAAGAAACATCGGAACCTGGGGATGTTATGAAGAAGAACTACCCACATCTTTTTGGTGGGATTTATAAATGAAAAATATCAAGGACGAAATTTCCGAAGGAAAAAATAATGTAGCACCCCAAACATTTTATGACATGTTTCTCTTAAATACATTCTTTTTATAGCCTATATTTCAAGAATAACTGAGTCTCTATGGAAAAAAACATGTTTACTTATAAGAGATAGCCATAACCTAGCCATAAAACATAAATTTCTCAGATCTATGATTTGAATTTTAAAAATCTAACATACACGGTTGTAATCAAGATGATAATTAGAGTCTGATAGAATTAACTTAATTTTTGGTGAATAGTAACCTACCCTTATGAATAGTAACCTACCCTTATGAATATTAACTCACCCTTATGAATAATAATATTACTATTATGAATGGTATCTGTACCCTTGAATGTATAAATGAATTTAGGCACCTTAAAAATGAAGATGAATATTTTAAGTGTTTATATTTTTTGATTAAATAATTATTTTAATTAAATATGTAATTAATCATATTTAGAAAATTATTTTTGAAAACTGGACTTAATTTTTGGATTATACACGTCGAAAAATGGTTAGGGTGAAATTTTGGGATTTTTCAAAAATACTTAAATTTTGTATGAATAGTAAAATGCGATAATTTACGATAAATGGTAAATAAGGAATTTATTGAGTCATTGATGATGATCTGCTGATGTAATCCCAATTGTTTCTAAGTAAAATTCATATATTACTGTTATTGGTCATGTATTTCTCACTATTGGTTGTCTTGAGAGTAAATAATAAATTAATGATTATAATATTAAGAAAACTCCTCTCTCCTCCACTATAAAAACTCCTCTTCACTCCCTCTTCTCTTCACTCCTATCAAGCCTTGTGACTTGCCAATATTCTACCCAAATCTCTCCCCAAGATCCTAACCCACGTCCAAAAGCTCCTAGACTCTTCAAATTACCAAAACCTTTCCCCTTAAGAGGTTCTCAAAGGAGGAAGTCTTAAGAGGTAAATTCCTCTTTCCAATTCCATCATTTCATTTAAGTTCTTTTCTTTTTTTTCTCTCCTCACCTCCCTTCACCAAAATAGTATGATAACTCCAGTAACATACATGTACTGTAATATTTTTATGCTAATGTGATATTTCATTATCTTCTCTCCTTTCCACACGCATTATTTAAAATAAATGAAATCACCTTTTTGAGATGTGCTAATTTAGCACATTCAAGGACAACAGTTTATCAATTTCTATTATAATCTTTAATTGTGGTCATTAAACCATTTGTGTTATGGTAGAACCAGATTTTTATATATGTAATATATCATATTTTTGTTCTATAATCCTTTTGTACAAATGGTATTAAGTTATAAAGAAAAACATGGTCATTGTAATCAAACCCCCCGATTAACCAAAACGGTCGTCACTAAGGTTATATATATATATATATAATAATTCAACTTCACTCTAAGTAACCAAATTAAATTTAAAACCATGTAATCTCCTAGATTTTCACTAATAGAATATAACTTAATTTCTGGAAAAACACATCTATCTTTCATATTTATCAAAACATGAATATAAGTGAACCGATCATTTAAAACCAAGTAAACAAACTAGCCCCAATAATGAAATTGAACCTTATAACAAATCAAAAATGCCTTGAATGAACTAAAAATGGTTATAATAAATCATTTAAATATAGAATAGTTTCCTTATTTATGAATTAATAAGATTAATGTTTTTATGCAGGTCTTAAATAACAAGTCAAGAACACCTTCAAGTATAAGGTAAGGGATTGCTTAACTCAATTTTCATTCCTTGAGTTAAACATCTATTACATTTATTACATTGTTTCAAGAATATGTGTGAATGACCTATGAATTTTTTATACTGTATATAAACTTATATTTTGTGGATTTTTATTTGTCTCACATAAATATTTCATTGATTTATCATCACTCTAATGACACAATCTTGGTAAGGGGTCCTCTTTCTCACTTTTGTTCAAGAATCACCCCTTTGATGTGCCCATTTATTGATAATTCCTAATGATGGGGTATGTTTTTACACCTCCCCCAAACCTACCTTGTGACATATAAATAATGGAATACCCCTTTACCTCCCATTAAGCCCTCGTAATAACACTCGTTACCATGCCGAAATGTTTGTAAGAGGTTTCTCATCTCACTTTCATTTCTGTGATATTTTCATTGTTCACCACTTATTTCTTGTATGTGGTATATGTGTACTTCCATTTGATATATAATAACATGATTATATTTATATAGATGTTATTCAATGATTCATTTGAGGGTTATTAAGTTATGGTCATATGATTCGATCGATTACATTGTGGTAAGAGACTTTGTCTCAACTACTATTTTGTTCTGACTAACTTTGTTTTATGCACCTAATAATCCTTATGTGGTGTACCTAATACCCATTTGAGATCAATTTTAATTTGAAATTATATTTATATATCCATAATCTCTTGTCATGGAAATGTTTGTTGTCTAAACCGTATACCATTTTACATACAGTGTTTATTGGGAAAGTTATTTTTATTATAGAAATATTGATGAATATGTATACTCTACTCTATACGGATATTGAAAAAGAATATTGATCTTGTGTTGAATCAATGTATAAAGAATACTTTGGACATGCAGTGGCGTGTGGGGCCCGCTATAGCCCCTCAATGAATCGGTAGGTCTCATGAGATAAATTAGTTTGGTGACAAACCCTTCGAGTTTGTTTCTAAAAATCAGTTAGGTTTCTACCCATACAACTAAATAATTTTTATGGTATTATGGTTCAAGTTCCAGATACAAGATGTCCAATTAATAAGAATTCTCTTTATTCATTATCAGTTATTACTATCCTTGAGGTTTTCACTATGGAAAAATCTATGGATTCACTTTCACTCTCAGCTTATTAATGGCGTGAGTTTTTCATTTATTCACCATGCCATATTGATTATGTTAGATTTATTATGATTCACTTGTTATTGTATTCATGCTTCCGCTATTTTAACCCTTACTGAGCATTTGAGCTCATCCCTTTCATTTTTTACTTCCAACAGGTGACAAATAGGAGATCATTTATTGAGTTCTTGTGGATGCAGTTTAAAGTTTTCATTATGTATTTTATTTTTTAAATGTTTCTAATGTAATTTGAGTTACATCTATGTATCCAGTTTCTTAAAGACTACTAAAATGATCGCTCCTTCAGGATTTTCATTCCTTTTAACCATGCCAATATCCCAAGTAATTCATCGGCTCTAGTCCATAGAGGTCGGGGTGTTACACTATGTGTGTGAGATAGTGCCACCCAAAGTGTATAGTGTCGAGGTGAAGTGGATGAGTTCCTTAGAACTATGAGTTAAAGGTCAGTTAGGTGCATTGAAAATGGTTTCATAAGGGATTCTAAGACCCAATGTGTACACTTGGACAACCCTTTTTATTCTCCGGGTGGCTGGGACATTTTCATTGATGTGTTTCATTTTTGTTGTGAGGTATCACATGACGGGATATCCAGTGGGAGCTGGAGTTTCCTCAATGTGGGGAGTGATTCAACCATCTGAGTTTTGGTTTGTGTAGCAGTCACATGTTGAGATGGGGTGATGAGGTGGCCTTTTCCTTAGTATCATTTTGGTGTTTGAATATACCATCCAGAGCTGGTTGAGGTCTTTTGGGGCTCATTTTGGGTGGTTGTAGACTAATGAGGGTGGCCTTGGGTGTTCATTGATGAGGGCTTATCTTTGATTGGACATCATAGATGGTTCAGAGTGTTATCTAGGGGAATCAGGATACCTCTGAGGTTTGTAAAGCCTCTCTTCCATTGTTGGTGTTGTGTTTCTTCCGGTTGTATGCTTGTTACAACACATGAAACTTTGGTGATCTCGCTGGTGTGGGAGTCCTAATGGAGAGCTTAGGTCCTTTCCCATGTTAATAGGCTTTTTCTTTTCAGGGATGAAAATCATTAAGGTGGGGTGGATATAGAAACTTGGGTTTGGCCCTATCAAACTTTGGAATATTCCTACAAATAATTCCTGAGCTATGTGCTGAGACATTGTACGATAACGAGGCCCAGTGTGCCAAAAATAAATTATATCAAAATATTAAATATTTTTATACTATTCACAAAGAAGAAATGGGTCATCTCTCAAATGGAATCTCAAATAAGAAATATGAGGTCACGGTTGCATCTGGAGTGTGTTGTTTACCCTGGGTGGGGTATAACTTTTGTGGGCGCATGCCTTCTTTGGAAAAACTTATCCAGGGTGTTTTTGTAAATAAATAAATTTATTTATTTATGGACATAGGCTTGAATAACTTATGATAGAAGTCTTAGATTGAATTTTTGGGTTTGTGGTTGGGTTCAGAACACTATGTTTACCCTAGGAATGGCATAATTTTAGTTGGTTTCGGGTGTCGGGTTGGGGGCGTGTCATGGTAGGGAGTTAAGAAGATATTTTTTAAAAACAAATATCTATCCTCTCCCCCACCGCTTTTTAGAACACACATACCACTCCCTTTTTCCTCCATTGACGAAGAACTGAAGTAATCAAAGAAACAAAGTGTCTTTGAGATCCGCACTTGACGATGATCACTCCTGGATCGAGCAGTGGCAGCAGCGGAGCGTGGATCTAGCCCTGAAGCATTGGATTTTCTCCCCGATGTTGGAATTTTATGCTTTAATTCCATTACCCCATGTTTATATGCCATTTCTCTTAGATTTTTAATCTATTTTGTGTAGATCTTTTCCCAAGGGTCCCATAACAGGTCTCGGATTCGTTTTTTGGACCACCAAAGCATTCTTGTTGGTCCACAGAAGGTCTGAGAGTGTGAGTCCAGTGAGGGCAGTTCAAGTGGCGGTGGCGCGGTGGAGCCGACTGGGCACACCAGCGCTGACTAGGCATGGTGGAGGCCAGTGGTAGACTGAGGCAGCGCTGTGAGGTTGCGGGGAGTGCGTGCGGTGTCGAGTTGTGGGATTATAGTAGAGACAGATCACTGGCGACCGGTAGGCCGGCATGGGTCGCGGCTCTAAGCCGAACCGGCCAGTCCAGGCGGTTTGGGGATCTCTGAACGGTTTGGTTTGGGGTTTTTTATTAAAAACACTGAATCTCGCAAACCAGGGTTATGTTTTGTGTTCCATCTATGGAAACTTGACCATTTCTTTGTGGAGTAACTTTTGAGGCTGATATGAAAACTTTTTGAGTCGGGCTCAATGATCGGTGGCACAAAATGTCCATTTAAAATAATAATATTCTTATTATTATTTGGTGAACCTTGGATCGAAAGTTTCTCAGGCGTCTGATGTACATTTGATGCACTGTCACCAGAATTGTGACCCGGAATTTAATGTGGATGTTTCAAGATTGATTTCTGGTGTTGAAACTGAAATCATGGGGTGGGCCCCATAAGGCCCGGTTTGGACATTTGCGGTGAAATGTAACTTTTTCACTTGGTATCTATTTTGGATGAATGAGTAGTCGATCCCATGAATTTTTACGAGAGGATATCAATGGTGAGATCCATTTGATCTGTTTTGGGAAAGAGGTGTGGGCCCCATATGGGCTTGTTATGGTGAATAGTACATTTTTACTTGTTGTCTCTTTCTGGCAAGTAAATAGCCTATCCTGCGTCTTTTTCAGCATAGAATGTGATGGTGGCCATGGTTTGGTCTTAAGAGATATGGTGTACAGGAAATGTTTGGGTGGTTCACATGAGTTAGAGACGCTAACCAGTAGGGTCATGTGGGACGCCCTGGTCTCTTGGACAATGTTACGACTAGCTGGGTTGAGTGGTTCTCCCTAGTTTTGAATGGCAGTTTTACGACTAGCTGGGTTGAGTGGGTCCTCCTAGTTACAGTTTTCAACATTTCAATCAGCTGGGTTGAATAGGTCCCCTTATCCATTTAGCTATGTGAGTTTTTAGTATCATGTCCTCTTTACTGTTCTGTGACCCCTCTTCATCTACTATGAGGGCTTTCGGTATCACATCCTCTTTACTGGACTCTAACCCCTCTTCAGCTACTACGAAGGTTTTCAATATCATGTACCCTTCATTAGAATGTGACCCCTCTTTGGCTGCTTTGCATACGTGAAGTGAGGGTGCATTCTTTCTTTCTGGAGTTAGTTGTCTCAATCCGCTTCGACAGTAGACTCAGTGAATTTAGAGCATGTGTCGCCCCGAGAGGCCCAGCATGATCCTCATGTCCCTTCATATTTCCCTGGTAGGGATTTCTGTGTCATCATGACCAATATTTACCCGGGAATTGATCCTCTACACATGATGTTTCAGTAGAGCACAAAGCCCTCAATGAGCCCTGGGCACAAACTCCCTATCTTTTTATCAAGATTTGTTTCTTCCTTATGTGATCTATCATGATGTTTTCCTCAGTGGGGTTCTCAATATCGGTGTGACCAACACTACACAGTCACTCATCTTCTGCGATATGAGTTATTCCAGATTTCGGTTTTTGTGCAATACCCCTTTCTATGTTCAGTGTTCCAGGTAGGGTTTAGTGTCCCCTAGTGGACCCTGGGTGGGATCCCCTACTAGAGAAGTTGGAGGTAGTTTAGTCACCGGGTGAATTCTTCTGTGACATTGTCCGTCGAGCGTGCTCTCACATATAGATATCACAAGGGTTGGTTGGGTTGTGTCATTTGTATGTTTTACTGATCGAGTGGCATCTCTCAGTTGAGTTCCATCGGGTATGGTGTGTTTGTCTCATCAACTTCAAGTCTTCAATTCATTCCCCTTTCTTTCTGTGAGCTATTAAGGATGGATTAGCTTTTGTTGTTGTCTATGAGGTCAGTACCTCATGAGACTGTGGTGAGTGTTTCATTGGAACCTCGAGTCGTTCATTGTGTATAGTCTATGGTAGGGACCATAAGACTTAGAGCTGAGTATATCATAAATTGTTCTGGGATTCCATGTGGAATGTGTTGTTTTATTGACATTCTAGGGATGAAGGGCTGACCAGTCGGGTATTGTCGAGGACGGTCTCGAGATGGAGCTCTCTCATTTTGGTTCCCTCATGCTGGGTTGAGTTCATTAATGCCTATTAGTTACTCCATTTTTGTTTTGGGGTTTTCGAGGAACCTACTAACTATCTTTATACTCACCCATGAATGGTATTTTCCCACACGTGTTTTATTTCTTGTGAAAACCACAAGTCCATAGATGGAGTCCTAGTTGGACACGGGGCAGGTAGAGCGTAGTCGCTAGACTGACCAAGGTTTTCATTGAAGCTTGGCTGATGAGCTTACTGGCTGGTTTTTTTAGTGATCCCCTCCTTCAGAGAAGGTTGGACGTGTATGCATCTTTTCTTTTTGTGGGACCTATATTTTCCCTTATGTACTGCAGTTGTACTCTAGTAATGGGATAGATGTATGCATGCATTTATTTTTTGTTTTTATATATCTCTAGACTGTTTTATAGAGATGTATGTGGGTGTCTATGTGTGTGTGTGTGTGTGTGTGTGTGTGTGTGTATAAGTACCTTAGGCTAAGTCCTTCCATTTGTGTGATATCCCACTTGGTGCTAGTCTCTAGCCCCTAACCTATTGGAGGTGGGCTTGGGGAGTCGCGGCTTGAGCCCCGTTGGGTCAGTTCATGGAAAAATAAACTTTGTTTTAACATTTAATGAATGAATATATTTTCCCACCTTCATGACCATTATTTACTATAAATATCCCTTTAAAAATTTCGATGTTATTTTTTAAATAATAAATTTTTCTAAATATTTTGTATTTTTTAGTTTTTAAAGATACCGAAATAAAATGATATTTTAACAATTTTAAAAGATATGTTCAAATGATATTTTAAAGGTCTTCTTCATCTATGTCATCATCCTTTAATGATTATTTTGATTGACTAGGGATATGATATAATGATATCATCCATGTTCTTTCCCTATATGACTTATGATTATTTTATGTGAAAAAAATTATAAAACCTGCTCATTTTCCATGGGTTATGCTAAGATGGAATAATAAATGTTTTTTATGATCCCGTGACACATAAGTATATATATATATATGGTATTCATTATATAATGTATGGGTCTACTAAAACCCCCTATGAATTTTTTAATTATTAATATCTCATTAAATAATAAAGACTTTAATGGGGAGTGGAACCAGTTCATTAAGGGAATCTTTCCACAATAATAGTCTTGGGAGTGAACCTTAACTAATGAAATAATGAAATGGGGAGTGAGCCCAATCCAATCCATGAATTTATCTGCTATGATATAATTATAATTGAAATATGATTTCGGAAATGATTTCCTATATTATTATTTTTCCATAATTCTTATGACATGTACTTATTCTTATGATACACTCTTATGGATTTTGACTAATTAATGATGATTCCTCACTCTTATAACCCATGTATTATAAAATGATACAGATTTATTCCATGTCTAATGAATTATGATCAATGGCTGATTGAATGTGAAATTCATAATTTACGATCATGCTCTCATACCCTAATTCTTATCTTATGATTTTATTAGAACATCAATTGATATATCTCATGTTTACTTTTACTGAGCATTTGAGCTCACCCTTTCATAATCTTATATTTACCTAGGTTATGAAAAAAGGTTCTAAATAAAATATTTTTAATAATGTTACATTTAGAGAATAAATTTTTCATATATATTGAATATATTTCATGAAATAATATGATTAAGAATCGATTATTAAAATATGATAATTCGTTATGGTCCTCTAAGACATATTTTTGGGAAATGTATTGAATATTCATCTAAAATGGTATAATATTTATATAATAAATACTATGGTTTCTTAATTTTAATGGATGGTGGATATACTAGGATCCTAAATGAAGTGTAAAGTTTGATTTATTTTTAAGATTTAGATTTAGATATGAAAGTTGAGTTGGATTCATTGCATGAAAATGAAGAATAGGAGCTAACATAATTTCCATAAATATAGAAATAACATGAGAAAAAAATGGTCTTCTAGTTAAAAGAATATGCTGGTATTATAATAAGGTAAAAATCTAGGCTAGTTTTCAAAGGAATTCATCAAAAGGAATAAATTTATTTTCTATAATTTTCTCATTGGTAGAGAAGAAAAATACCATTTAGATAATGTTGAGCATGGTTGCTACTAATATTTTTCTCCTGGGAAGATAGATGTAAAGATACCATTCCTTTATAGTGATACATAGGAATAAATTCATATAAAAAATAGATGGTATCATGGAAAATCAGATTAAAGACTTGGTATATAAATAAAATAAAAGTATATATGGATTGAAGCTAGTTCCAAGACAATGGAACTGAATGTTTGATTCATTCATAAAGAATAATATTATCATAGATAAAATTTCAAATAAATTTTCCTATTAAAAGGTTTACACAGATTGATTTTTAATCATCCAACTCTTATTCATGGATTACATGCTTCTAAGAGAACTAAGAAATAGGAATATTTAAAAAATAAAGTATGATTTTCCAGAAGATTAAATATAAAATACCATGGGGAGACAAATAAAATATTTATAATAAGGATTAAGAGAGATTAGAAATCCAAAAGTTTGGTTTTGTCTCAAACAGAGTACCCTGGGAAGATAATAAAAGGTTTTTCAATGCCTGGATGTAATCCAATATTAATTCTTTTTCTCAAACACTTGAAATTGTCTAGGAAGAAAGTTCTAAAATAGAATATGAGGGTAATTATATAGAGAGACGTTTATTTACATTAGTGCTATGAATTTTGGGGTATAGCATGGTATGTAATCATTTATACATTACATTTTCATTATGGGTTGTGAACTTTTATATGTCAAATCCTTGGAAAGAGTACTAGGAAGTTATGTAATGGATCATCTGAAATCTCAAAGTACTGGAGGATACAACATTATGTTTTTTGATATATGGTCTATTATAAGGGTATACAGATATAGAATTTGGGTTTGATTTACATAATTTGAAGATAATAATTTTTTATGTTTTCACATATAGAAGAATAACCATTAGCTTTATTTTAATGTTATAGTTGAAACACCATGAGATTTTATTATGTATATTTATCTTTAAATTAATACTATGTTCGACAGCTTGTTACACATGGAACATTGAAATAAAAATATTTGTGAAATATTAGATGAATGTTATTAAGAAAATTTTAATGATAATAAAACCTTTAGAAAATCAAAAGACATTACTCAACTAAAATTACTTACATTTAGAGGATAAGTAATTAATATGATTTAATTTTGTAAAGGATTGTTCTTTTTCAAAAAACTATTTTTTTAGTGTTGTATATTTAATCCTAAAATTTTTAATTAGAAAATATTAAAATAATGTTATATATTAACTTATATATTAACATTGTTTAAATTATAAATCGACATGAAATGATATTAAGAACATATAAAAATATAATTTTTCAATAAAAAAAATTTCAAATTTTTATTTTCATTAAAAAAAATTATAATTTTATAATTTTTTTTATAAAATTGGATTCTTTTTTTATTTAATTATGTCAAAATTAGAATAGGATGAATTTTTATATTTTTCAAAAAAGGTTGAATTTGGGGTGAATAGTGAAAAATATTGATTTGGTAAATACTATCACTTTTATGACATTTCTATAATACAAGAATTTTTTGAGGTTTATGAAAACATTTTTATATAGAAAATATATATTTATAAAGAAAAATAAACAATTTAAAAATTAAATTATGAATCTATAAAACCCATGTTTAACATTTTGGAAACTAAAGTCATATTTTACTTTAATAAACACATTTTTTAGTCACTTTCCATTATCTAAGTACTCACAAGATGGAAATTAGTTTTTCATTGTTTTTAAATCCACATAACTAATATTTTTTAAATAATAAACTAATAAATTTCATATAAATCAACAAAAATTTTCATTTTAGCTTAATTCTAATGTTTAAGCATAACAATACACTTTTTTAAAAAATAGTTTTTACGAGTTATGTACCCCAATAGTAAAATTAATTTTTATCACACATAAAAAATTTAGTAAAATGGATTTCATATTTTTAATAATTAGTGTAACATTCAGATATTTTATATTTATTTCTTTTCAAATAAACTTTAGGTATTTGATAGATTGCTTTATAAGCAACTCTAAGTTTAAATGAACCATGATATGCCAATCCTTTATAACTTAAACACAAAATTAAAAGTAATGAATTGTAATAAAAAAATCATAAAAAATATTTATAATTTTTTTAAATAAGTAAAATTTATTTATTTATTCAAAATAAATAATTAGTCAGATTTTAATAAAGTAATTTTACGCTTCAAAAATATTTATTATTCCAAAAAGTTTTTAATTTCATTTTGTGTGTATAAATTATTATTAATTTCCACCATTTTTATAAATTTTATTATATTATATGAATTTAATTTTTTAAATGATCATTTCAATTTTATCTTATGTTGAATTTTTGATATTTTCAGAAAAATATTTATTTTTCAGGTAATAGTGAAAATATTGTTTTTTGTAAAACTGTCATTTCTTTTCCTTAAATCAGGTAATTTAAAAGTACCATAATTTTTTAAAGTAACATAAAACTCATTAATTTATATCTAATCTAATTAATTATACATTACTCAATAGTATACTTGATTTTGGTATAAGTTCATTTTCAGGATTAAAAACACATTTTTCAAAAAACAGTTTTATGTGTGCAATGTGTTTTTATCTAAATAAATTAAATTTATATCAATGGATTAATTATTTTCAAGAAATATTTAGATTATAAATACAATAAAATATTTTATAATTCATTTAATGGGGTTTTAAAGGAAAGTAATGGAAGTAAATTTAGTTCTATGCTTAAAAATGCATTTTCCATAAACTAGTTTTTGTTGCATTTCACCCACTTATTGTAAAATTAAATTCTAGCACTTATAGAAATTCAATATGATAAAATGGATTCAAAAATTTTAATCATAATAATTAGTTTAAATTAATATTTTCACCTTAATTTTTTTCATAATGGATAGTACAAACAGTAAAATTTTGTTACCATGGTTAAAGTTAAAATGGGTTTACTGGGGGGTCAAACTAAAAGATAAGGGTATGAATTCCACATAAACATGCATAATTTTTTATTTTTGGAAGATATTTAAACATTATTGTATATTACCTTTTAATTAATTTCCATTGTTTCCCACTATCTCAAGAATGTGACTTTATATTATTTAGATCTTTTAAGTAATTCCATGTGTGTCTCTTCCCTCACTTATAGAAGGGACCCTTTTTTCATCCCATATTCAGAAAATGTGAGCCTTATATCTCAGACAATACCTAGCCCAAAACCTTAATATGTTCATTAAATTCATCCTTTATCCTATGTTCTTCTCAGACACTAGTCATTCAAGGATTAAGGTGTAAGACAAACGAGGTCTCTAAAAGAAGTGGTATAAATATTAGCTAAACACTTACAATTTTATTTTTTTGTACACTTTATATAAACCTATTATATACATATAATTATTATTCATTCATTATCTTAAATATACTTATATTTTATTATGATTATGGCACAACCATTTCACATCTCTTCCCAATTAAATGTGAAATGAATGTATCACTCATGCTTACGTTTGGACTACCACCTCCATGTGGTGATTTGATCCATTTTTCATCCCCAAATTTCATGGTTGGTTATTATGATAAATTTAATATATATATTTAAACATGATATTTATTCTATCATAATTATTCCTTAAAGGTTAATTATTATTTTCCATTCTTTTTTTCTATGCATCGAGAAGTGGAAAATATCACTTGTGCGTACGGATAGGACGCCATTTATATGAAGAAATGTTTTCCACTTTTCATCATTGATTTATAATAATGGTTATAAAAGTGTATATAATGATTAAATATTATAATTATTAAATTATTATCATTTTTTTATATAATGTATCCATGATCAAAGTGCAAGGAATATAACTATCTGTTGACCTCAGCTATTTTGATAATCCCAATTATGTGTTAATATGTGTTTATAATCCTATGCTGAAAATAATATCAAAATAATCATTGGAATATGTTAATCACTGTTTATCTAGGTTTATACATACTTTGAAATAATTCAAACTCAATCTGGATATGTTTTTCCTAGAACAGATAAGTGTTAAGTTCACTGGTATGCACATAGCTACTGATACAAACAAACATAACAAGAGCTATCGATATGAAGATCACTGATACAAACAGATACACAGCTAATGATATGACTAAGTACACTAGTAAAGAAGAGAGCTACCGGTATGAAAGTCTATCATTACACCGAAAGGTTACCTCTAGAGTAAGTCTACTGATATGTTTAAGTCTATCGATAAACAAAGGTCACAGGTCAGCAAATGTCTCTGATAGATCAAGTATACCGATAAGCATAGCTACCGATACAAGTTATCGATACAAACAAAAATATACACAGCTACTTTTATAAAGACCTACCAATACAACCAGACAGACGAACGACTACTAATACAGAGCTACTGATACAAAGTTTATTGATAGACAGAGCCATCGATATAAGTAGTTACCCATACATGCAAGTTACCGATAGACCAAAGCTACTAATAGAAGGAGTTACTGGTATATAGATCTAATGTTACATAGAGTAACTGCTACTGATACAAGGAGCTACCGGTACAAGAAAAAATAGCTACCGATAGGAGCTCACCGCTATACAAAGTCCATCGCTACATGTCTACCGACAGAGAGCTACTGATGAAAGATAACTGTTAACAAGTCACTGATACTTAAACTATATTTATATTTATTTATTAAGCAACGATCATATTTGATGTTTTTAATGCACGTACTATTAATTAATGATAGTTTTTGGCATGTTAGGGAATCGTACCTCGTACCTATGAAAATGTAATCATTCCCATTTCTGGAGCTGAAATCTATAAAAGGAAAGACAAAAGTCGGTCATAACAAGTGATGAAAAGAAGTAAAAAAGTTATTGGATGTGGAAATACATGAAGATACTCATTTTATACAAAAGGAACACATGCAACAGATCTTAAAGTGGAGAAGAGCTTTTGCTGGAAGCTAAGGAACATTGTTATGCTACAAAGTCTATTGGAACCTCGAGCAAGACTTGAATACACTGAAAATCAAGGAAGCAAACGACACTCTCTTTTCAAGACAAAACCCATAGAAAGACTTAGAATCACTTCTGTTAAATCAAAAGGAGTCCAGAGATGCATTTCAAATCACTAGATCATTCTAAACTCATATCTACTCTCTTAGTGATTCCTTTATTTACATTTTGGGTAGTGTGTGTACTCTTTATATTCTATACACACACTTTCTCTTGTGCATAACTGGAGGATATATAAATCCTCACACAAAACTTATATAACTCTCTTGTATCCCATTGTGGATAGTGGTAAAGGTCATGTGTGACCTGGATAGCCTGTGTGCTATTGCTTTTATATTTTCTCATGAAGAACTGTGGTATAGGTCTTAGTACTTGGACATTCTTTGCACTGTTGTTGACCCCAATCTAGGTTTTGGATCAAAATTTATATAAATTGTTTGAGAGGACTAAGTCTCGGCTTGAGACCGAACCTCTTGTTTTAAACTGGTGTACTTATTTTATTTTATTTTAAACTACCGAATATTCTACTACTAAGTACTGTGGAATATAAATATATTTTATAGTAACTCTGATAGTTAAATTAGCAAGTGTTTATAACTTTTGTTAGCCAGTAAGATAGTTTCAAAAGTTAATAAATCTTCATATTGAGTCAACTGAGAAATAATCAATCTCTTGAGAAACTTTTTGAAAACATACAATCTTTATAAATTCACTATAGTTTAGATTATTATTCAATTTGGGGGATTTTTAATATAAATATTTTTAACAAAACATTTTAATTAGATTTCAATTCACCCCCCTCTTGAGTATCCACTCCGACCAACATTCGGTATCAGAGGTTGTTTGTTATTTACAAAGGATTTCCAAATACTCTGTTTTTTAATTGTGATTTTAGTTGTATCTTAAAGATCTTAAATTTATGTTAGTTCTAAATTTTATCTCTTTAAATATATTTTCTAAAATATAATTATGGATAATAGACTTGAAGGTGCTGCTACCAACAGGTCACCATTCTTTAATGGTACAAATTATGTCCAATGGAAACATAAAATGAAAATTCATTTAGAAAGTATGGGATTTGACATCTGGACTGCTGTAGAGACTAAATATAAGATTCCAGAAACTAAAAGAACTACTTGGGAAGAACCTACTAAGACTGAAAACAATAATAAAGGTAAAGCAATGAATGCTTTGTACTGTGCTTTAGGTGATGAAGAATTTAATAGAATATCTTCTTGTAAAACTGCTTATGAAATCTAGGACACTTTGGCTATTTCCCATGAGAGAACAACCAATGTTAAAGAAATGATATTGAATACCTACACTATTAAGTGTGATAATTTTAAAATGAAGTCTGTTGAACCTATTTTTGATATGTATCTCAGGTTCAATGAGATTGTCAACACTATGTGCTCACTTGGAAAATTTGTTCCTGCAAAGGAGTAGATTATGAGAATACTAAGATGTCTGCCAGAAAGATGGAGAGGCACATCAGTTTCAATAAGAGAATCGTTTGATATAAGTTTACTGCCTATTAAAGAATTAATTGTTAAGTTGATGATGTATGAAGAAGAGATGAAAGTAAACAAGGAAGAAGAAGATGAACCAAGGAGGAAGTCAGTAGCGTTTAAATATACTACCTCAAAGAGCAAGGACAAAGAGAAAGTTCACATACCTTCGGAAATCTCAACAAGTGATGGTTCAGATTCTGATAGTGATTAAGAGATGGCTCAAATAGCCAGATGGTTCAATAAGTTCTACAGGAAGAATAAATTCTTTACAAAACCAAATTATAAAGGAAAATATGACAACAAAGGTCATTGGAAAAAGTATTGGAAGGAAGCTGATAAGGATGATGAGATAGTGTGTTATGAATGAAAAAGGAAAGGATACATTAAGGCATACTTCCCAAAGTTAAAGTTCAAGAAGAAATATGACTACAAAAATAGAAAATATAAGAAAGCCATGAAGGCAACCTGGAGTGCTTCAGAAGACAGCACAAGTGAGTCTAAAGTTTCTGATTCTGAAAAGAATCATTCCAACATGTGTTTCATGACTAATACTTCTGAGGTACCAGTTTCCGCTATATTGAATAATTATTATTCTGGGAATGAAATTAGTGATGATAATATGTCTAAAGATGAATTGTTTGAATACTATAATATTCTAGAAGAAACCTGTAATGAATTGAAGGACAAGTACAAGACCTTAAAAAACAACATGCTTTGACCAGCTCTGTTAAATCTGCACTTGATATAGAAAAGGAAAAGAATTCTCAATTACTTAAGGAAAATACTGAAATGAAATTGTCTAATGAGCAATTAAGGAATGACTTATACAAATTCACAAATGTAAATAATACTTTAACTCAAATTCTAGCAAAATAAGTGGAACAAAAATATACCACTGGAATAGGCTATCATCCTGGACAGAGATAGATTACTAAAAATATATTTATTCCTAAATCTGGACAGAATGCTGTTAGTTCTAGTTCTGGAAATTCATATGATTCAACTAGTTATTCACATGGTTATATATCAAATAAAGTTAATATTTCAAACTCTTTTGAATCTATTTATTTTATGAGACCCATTATACAAGTTTGGGTACCAAAAGTTTTGCTTGCTAACCTCTCTGGACCCAAGAAAATTTGGGTACCAAAGTCATTTTCTGTTTAAACCTATTTTGTAGGAAACTTGCTTGAAAAGTTCCCATAAGAAGGTATGGTACTTGGACAATGGATGTTCAAGGAATATGACTGGATATTACTCATTTTTCAAGAGTTTAATCGAAGTTGATGGGGGCCATGTCACATTTGGTGATAATTTAAAAGAAAAAATCCTCAGCCTAGGCCAGATTGGTAACACTGACTCAGTTTTAATTTCCAAAGTTTTATTTATTGATGGACTTAAATATAACCTGTTAAGTATTTCTCAGTTGTGTGATGATGTTTTCAATGTTAAATTTGAAAATGATCTTTTTAATGTTTTTAATTCTAAAAATATTTTATTATTTTCTTCTTTGAGAAATGAAAATGTTTATGTTGTTGATTTGAATTATTTTGATAAACAGAACATTACTTTCTTAAATTCTTTTCATAAAGAGTCTTGGCTATGGCACAGAAGATTAGGACATTTCAAAATTCATTCACTTAGAAAACTGACTATGAAAAACTTAGTTTTAGATCTACCTAAACTTTAATTCCTAGCTGATAAATTTTGTAATCCATGTCAAAAGGGAAAGCAACATAAAGTTTCTTTTAAATCAAAGAAAGAAGTTTCAACCTCTCAACCTCTCGAGTTGGTTCACATGGACTTGTTTGGACCTTATATAGTTTCTAGTTTAAATGGGAAACACTATGTATATGTCTTATTAGATGACTATTCTAGGTACACTTGGGTATACTTCTTAGCTCACAAAAGTAAGCTTTTTCTTACTTTATTAAATACTCCATGTTTCTAGAAAACCGTAGTGGACTTAAGATTAAAACCATGATAAGTGATCATGGTTAGGAGTTTGAAAATCATGAGTTTGAATTTTATTGCTCACAGAATGGCCATAGTCACAATTTCTCTGCCCCTATGACACCTCAGCATAATGGTGTAGTAGAAAGAAGAAACGAAACTCTTCAGTAGATTTCAAGAACTATACTTAATGAGTATGACCTGCCAATTTGCTTTTGGGCTGATGCTGTAAATACATCTTGTTATATTATTAATAGAGTCCTGATTAGACCTGTTCTAAAAAATACCCCTTATGAACTGTGGAATAATAGGAAACCTAAAGTTAGTTACTTTAAAGTTTTTGGTTTCAAATTCTTCATTCTCAACACCAAGGATAATCTTGATAAATTTGAACCCAAGAGTGATGAAGGAATATTTTTATGTTATTCACTTACTATCAACGATTATAGAGTTTTTAATAAAAGTAGCAAATGTGTGGAAGAGTCTGTTCACGTCAAGTTTGATGAAACTGATCCACATGAACCTAAGTCTTCTCTTGAAAATCTTGAAGAAGATTTGTCTTTTTTGAACCTTAATGATAAAATCAATGAACCTGTTGTAAAGACATCCAGTTTTGGAAACTTTCCAGAACCTATTTTTGTAGAACCTGAATCTAGAGAAGAACCTGAAATTTCTAGTCCCACTGTTACTAGATCAACTAAGATTCTAAAGAATCATCCTTTAGATGATGTTGTTGGTAATCTTTATAGAGGGACACATACTAGAGATTCTCTAAGAAACCAGGTTGAACATCAAGCTTTTCTTTCATAGTTAGAACCTAAAAATCTTAATGATGCAATCAATGATGAATTTTGGGTAATGGATATACAAGAAGAATTAAATGAATTTGAAAGAAAAAAAGTTTGGGAATTAGTTGACAGACCTAAGGACACTTTGACCATAGGCACTAAATGGGTCTTTAGAAATAAAGTTGATGAATCTAGAAATATATTTAGGAACAAAGAAAGGATAGTTTCACAAAAATATATTCAAGAGGAAAGAGTAGACTATGAAGAAACCTTTGCACTTGTACCTAGATTAGAAGCCTTTAGGATTCTACATGCCTATGCTGCTCATCTGAATTTTAAGTTATATCAAATGGATGTTAAAAGTGATTTTTTAAATGGTTTTATAATTGAGGATGTTTTTGTTGAACAACCACCTGGATTTACTGATCCTCATTTTCCAAATTGAGTTTTTAAGCTCTTTAAAGATTTATATGGTTTGAAGCAAACTCCACAAGCTTGGTATGATAGACTTAGTAATTTTCTTTTTTCAAAAGGTTTTACTAAAGGGATTTCTGATCCAACTCTCTTTATCAAAATAATTTCTAAAGATGTTTTGATAGTACAAATCTATGTTGATGATATTATTTTTGTATCTTCTAAACGTACTTTGTGTATTGATTTTTCAAAGAGTATGCAAAATGAATTTGAAATGAGTTTAATGGGAGAACTCAAATATTTTCTTGGATTTAAAGTCTTTCAAAATGAAAATAGTATTATTTTAAATCAATGTAAATATACAAAGGATATTTTAAAACGTTTTGGTTTATATATTATTAAAGAAAGTGATACACCCATGAGTACCACCTATAAGTTATACATTTATGAATCTGGGAAACCAATTGATCAAACAAATTATAGAGGTATGATTGGAAGTCTACTTTACCTTACTTCTAGTCGACCAGATATTATGTTTAGTGTGTGTATGTGTGAATGATTTCAAGATAATCCTAAAGAATATCATTTGCTTTCTATTAAAAGAATTTTCAAATATCTTAAATATACTGTAAATTTAGGCTTGTTTTATCCAAAAGGACAATCTTTTAATTTAATAAGTTATTTAGATGTTGACTTTGCTGGTTGCAAGTTAGATAGAAACAGCACTTCTGGAACATGTTATATTCTAGGTAGGTCCCTAGTATCGTGGTGTAGTAAGAAGAATAATTTTGTTGCATTGTCTACTGCTGAAGTAGATTATATATCTGCTGGTAGTTTTTGTGCACAAATTATGGGGATGAAACATTCTTTGTTGCACTATGGATATGATTTTAAACATGTATCAATAAATTGTGATAATAATAGTGTTATTAACATCTCTAAGAATCATGTGTCTCACTCTAGGACCAAACACATTGATGTAAGGAACAATTTTTTTGAGATATAATTACCAAAAGGTGATATTACTCTTGAATTTATAGGTACTGAACATCAATTAGCTGACATTTTCATCAAGACTTTAAGTTCGGATAGGTTAAGTTACATTAGACATGAGTTAGGAATGATAGACTCTGTGCGTTTGAAACATCACTGTTAGAAACCTCACCGGTCTGAAACCTCACTGTTATACCTCACCGGTATGAAACCTCACTATTATACCTCACCTGTATGAAACCTCACAGTTATACCTCACCGGTATGAAACCTCACTATTATACCTCACTGGTATGAAACCTCACTGTTATACCTCACCGGTATGAAACCTCACTATTATACCTCACTGGTATAAAACCACACCATTATACCTGGCCATTATGAAACCTCATTGTTATACCTCACTGGTATGAACCTCACTGATATACCTCACTGTTAGTGAACCTCACTGATATACCTTACCGTTAAGAATCCTCACCGGTATGTGTTACCGATAGGTTACACTATTTTTAAACTTCTGTATCTTTATCCGCCGGAATATGTATCGTTTATATTATACTTATTATGTTTTATTTATTAATTTTATGATTCCTAAATGATAAACACTAAGTATTAGTTACTTCTCAATCCACTGAACTCTCCTCTCTCAAACCCGACTCCTTGAATCCCTGAATCTCACAAAAACCCTAAGTGATTCAATCCAGATATAGAAAAAACCAAACTTCTAACTATTAGATATGACCTTGGTGAGCCGAATGTGAAGAAGCAGAAGATCGGGCCTGAAGAAAGTAGCAGTGTCAATCAAAAAAGGTCAGGGAGGCATCAAGTGAACCTGAACTTTCAAAATAGAGAAATTGTAATCGAGAAGGGGCTGTGTGCAGAATGGATTTTTCAAAGTAAATCGCTAACCCTAAGAATATTGGAGAAGAAGAAATGGATAGAATGTTTCACAAACAACAATGGTCCTTATTATCCGAATCTGATAAAAGAGTTCTATGCTTTTGTGCACTTTGAGAAATACGGTAAGGAGAATAGAATTATTTCTTTGGTAAATGTCAAGGATATATCTTTTTCATCCATTGAATGGGATGAATTCATGAAGGTACCACATGAAGGAGTATTTGGGTATTAATTGAAGACAATACGTCCTACGAGCGACTTATTTGACTATGAGACTGACTTAGAGGAGCTCACTGGTAGTGGAAAGCAGAGAAAGGTGGGGGCTGCTGAGATGGATGGGGAAAATAGGCTGTTGTTCAAATTCATCCAACACGTGCTAAGTCCAAGAATAGGGGACTTTGAAAATCTAAAGTATCAAGATATTTATTTGTTTTATCTCTTTAGGCATGGTGTGAAGGTGAATCTGTGCAGGCTGTTATTGATTCAAATAGAGGATATGACCAGACCCAAATCAAAAACCAATCCATTATTCTTTGAAAAATTGATTTCGGTTATGATTAAAGTAATGGGGGTTGCTGAGTCTCAGGATGAGATGGTGGTGGTAAGAAACAATATTTGTATCACAAGTATAGTATGTATGTACATGAAGATTAGATGGAACCCATGGAGAAAGCAGTGGGTTACTGATGATGAGCAGATATATTAAAAGTTCAATCAAGTGGACAATTCAAATAGACCAAAAGACAAGAGAGATCCAGGTATAGGACCCGATGAGGAGGAACCACAATATAGTGATGATTCATATGAGGAGGATTCCTCTACAAAAGATGGAGGAGATCCAGACTTGCCTCCTAGCCCAACTCCTGAAATTGTATCACAAGAAAAGGAAAATGCTTCTTTGAACCTACCGAGTACCAAAAATATTTTGCGTGTAAACAGTGAAGAGGCAACAGTGGATGAGAGAGACCAGTAGAGATCAGATTAGGAAGAGGCTTCCCCAAAGAATGTGTAAGAAGAAAGAGAATATGAAACTAAAGCATCTGCTTCTGCCACCTTGTGTTTAAGTCCTTTGATTGGAATTTCTGTTATGCCTTTAGAGGCTATTCTTGTTGAGGTAGATAGACCTGTACCTATTCCTGAGGAGCCTCCAGCTGTTAGAGAAATGGATATGGTTGTGGAAGACTCTTCTGAGGAATACCGAGCTGATGAGGGTGTTATTTCTATACATGATAATTCACCAGTTAAGGGGGGGCATCCAACTAGATCTTGAATTGTTTCAGTAGCTGATGGAATTGAAAACTGGGCAGAAGACCCAGGTTTTGTAGTTTGTGGGTTAGACTACCCTGATTCTGAAGATGAGACACCCATGAACAGACCACAAGTTAACTATGATATCTGTTCTGAGATTTTACCTAAGGATGTTGTAAGGAAAGCTGATTTAGACTATTTGAAATCTGACCTCAAGACTTCATTTGTGGAAGAGATAAGAAAAATGGAAGCTTCCTTAGTTTCATCCATCCAATCTGTTATGAATGCCTCTATAGCTAGTATTGTGACAGAAAGAGCACCTGTTGTTGTGCCTACTAATATGGTAACCAGGGATGACTTTGAGTCTTTAAAGGCTGAGATGATAGAGTCTTTGAATGCATCTATTGCTGATTTAAAGAAATTTTTTATTGAGGATATGAGAAACATGTAAAATTACTTTGAACTCTCTCTTGGATGTACTATGTCAACCACTATGATAGATATGATTAATGAAATCTAAGTGTGTCATTCTCAGATAGAGAGCTGGATAGGAGCTGTTGTTTCCTTGAAGCATTCTATTTCTTCCTTAACTTCTTTGAGTAGTTCTCAAGCTCAAATGAATGCTGATATCAATTACATTAAAGGTGTAGTAAATATATTTGTGGATGTCTTTGAAGATTTTAAGAAGTCGGTCAAAGAGCATGTGAGCACTCAGGATTTGGTTGTCCAGAAGCTGATAAGAAACTTAACCCAATCATTCAAGGAGACTATTGTATTCACTGTCAATCCTCTGGCTTCATCCAGTACTTTTATTGATGTTGACAAGTTTTGAGCAGTGATGAGAGAAGAGCTTGGTTTAGCATCAACCAGTGGCTCTGTGGACTCATCTACACTAACCCAGGTGGTGTCTACCACCAGAGATATCATGAAAGTTGTTCAAGATTATATGACAGAAGCTTCTTCCTCTCAGAAAGAAGTAAAGGATAAATTTGACTCTTATTTTCAGAAAGAGTATACCAAGCATCAATTGACCAACCATTTCAAACTTCTTTTAGAAAATCTGAAATTACCTCCTGTCAATCAAGCCTTTAGAGAACAAGTCAGCAAGCTCGGAGAGTTGCCCACTGCACTAGAAAAATTCATGGAGAACAAGGATGATTTCATTTCTTCTATGGAAAGAGGAGGATGAATTATAATAGACTTTAGAAATCTTTTTCTTCCATTCTTGCATGTAGATAGTACTCCGATCATTGCACCTCCAGCTCCACCTACCTCTGCTCAGTCTGCTTCCATTCCTCAGATGACTCCAGTCCAAGCCATTTAGAGCCTCACTCCTATGATCACCCAAAGGGATACACATTATAGGCTAGGCACTTTCTACATAGCTCAGCCTCCTCTGATTATCTCTGTTACTCCAAAGCCTCCACCTGCATCCACCATGCCTGAATCCTCTTCTGATCACAAGGAAAAATCTCAAGCTGAGGATGTGGATTGATTAGTGGCTAGGATCTTTTATAGGAATCACCTATATTTATTTTTTGTTTCAATCATGTATTTCTTTGTATCTGTTTTCCCCAAGGAATATACATAATCTTACTTTCTTTTACCATCTCTTACTTCTCTTTTCTTGTATTTCCTTTTTTGTCCCACTTTTTTCTAATCCCAAAGGGGGAGAAATAATATCTAAGGGAAACATATCTGGGGGAGAAATAAAATTTAAGGGAGAAAAGGGAAAACTGATGTGAAGAACCATTATATTTTACCTCTGATACATGTGTTTTATAACATATTGTTTTCTCTAATTCATTTGTTTTTATAGTACACTATTTTTATTATTACTTCTGATACAATTTCATTTAAATACTATATCCTATGATACTTTTAAAATGTCACATTTCAAAATTTAATTACTCACACTGGGAACTAAGAACCATTTTATTTTATACTGATACATTACTGATTATTTTGTATTATAATATCATAATTTGTGATTATCAAAAAAGGGGATATTGTTGACCTCACCTGTTTTGATAATCCCAGTTATGTGTTAATATGTGTTTATAATCCTATGTTGAAAATAATATCAAAATAATCATTGGAATATGTTAATCGCTATTTATCTATGTTTATACATACCTTGAAATAATTCTTACTCAATCTGGATATTTTTTACATAGAATAGATAAGTGTTAAGTTCACCGGTATTCACATAGCTACTGATAAAAACAAACATAACAAGATCTACCGATATGAAGATCACTGATACAAACAGATACACAGCTACTGATATGGCTAAGTACACTGGTACAGAACAGAGCTACCGGTATGAAAGTCTACCGGTACACCGAAATGTTACCGTTAGAGTAAGTCTACCGATATGTGTAAGTCTACTAATAAACAAAGGTCACCGGTTAGGAAATGTCTCTAATAGATCAAGTCTACCGATAAGCATAGCTACCGATACAAGCTACCAATACAAACAGACAGATACACAGCTACTGTTATAAATACCTACAGATATAACTAGACAGACGAAGGTCTACCGATATAGAGCTACTGATACAAAGTTCACCAATAGACAGATCCATCGATATAAGTAGTTACTAGTACAAGAAAGTTACGGATAGACCAAAGCTACTGATAGAAGGAGTTACCGATATATAGAGCTATTGTTACACAGAGTAACTGATATCGATACAAGGAGCTACTAGTACAAGAATAAAGAGCTACCGATAGGAGCACACCGCTATACAAAGTCCGCCACTACAAGTCTACTGACAGAGAGCTACTGGTAAAAGATGACTATTAACCAGTCACTGCTACTTAAACTTTATTTTTATTTATTTATTAAGAAACAGTCATATTTGATGTTTTTAATGCACATACTATTAATTAATGATAGTTGTTGGCATATCAGGTAATCGTTCCTCGTACCTATGAAAAGGTAATCATTCCCATTGTTGGAGATGAAATCTATAAAAGGAAAGACAAAATCTGGGCATAACAAGTGCTGAAAAGAAGTGAAAAAGCTGTTGGATGTGGAAATACATGAAGATACTCATTTGATACAAAAAGAAAACATGCACCAGAGCTTAAAGTGGAGAATAACTTTTGCTGGAAGCTGAGAAACCTTGCTATGCTACAAAGTCTATTGGAACCTCGAGCGATACTTAAATACACTAAAAATCAAGGAAGCAAACGACTCTATGTTTTCAAGAAAAAAACCATAGAAGGACTCAGAAGCACTTCTCTTAAATCAGAAGGACTCCATAGCTGCATTTAAAATCACTAGATCATTCTAAAGTCATATCTACTCTCTTAGTGATTCCTTTATTTACATTTTGAGCAGTGTGTATACTCTGTATATTCTATACACACACTGTCTCATATGCATAACTGGAGGATATCTAAATCCTCACACAAAACTTCTATAACTCTCTTGTATCCCACTATGGATAGTGGTAGAGGTCAAGTGTGACCTGGATATCCTGTGTGCTATTGATTTTATATTTTCCAATAAAGAACTGTGGTAGAGGTCTTAGTGCATCGACAGTCTTTGCACGGTTGTTAACCCTGATCCAGGGTGTGCATCAAAATTTATATAAATTGTTTGAGAGGACTAATTCTCAGCTTTAGACTGAACCACATGTTTTAAACTGGTGTGCTTATTTTATTTTGTGTTAAACTATTGAATATTCCGCAGGTAAGTACTTTTAAATTTAAATATATTTTAGAGTAACTCTGATAGTTAAATTAGCAAGTGTTTATAACTTTTATTAGCCAGTAAGTTAGTTTCAAAAGTTAATCAATCTTCAGATTGAGTCAACAGAGAAATAATAAACCTCTTGAGAAACTATTGAAAACTTACAATCTTTATAAATTCACTACAGTTTAAATTATTATTCAATATGGGGGATTTTTAATATAAATCTTTTTAACATAAATTTTTAATTGGAACTCAATTTACCCCCCATCTTGAGTATCCACTCTGACCAACACTATCGAATATAAATTTTCATGAAAAATAAAATAATTAACACATAGAAACAATGATTTTAATAAATAATTATTAATAAATAGGCATTAAAATGTTTTAATTGGACTATATATCATATTATAGGTATTAATATGGTTCTTATATATAATTAATATAAATTTTAATTCATTATATAAGAGGTTATAGATCTTACAAAGCAATTTATACATGAGTTAAATGTTTTATGTTACAATATCACTTTTTACCATCATTATTTATACCTAAATTTATAATGATAAAATTCTATGATATATATCCATAAAATCTTATGTATATTCTTATAATCTATTTATTTCTAGAGATTACGTGTTTCGATTTAATTTTCCTCTCTTTAAGTACTCAAGATACTGTGAGAATATTTTTAAAGAAAACTGACTTTATTTCTCTATTTAGTGAGGAATATATTCCTTCTATATCCATATATTATTTAAAAAAATTCAGTTGTGTTTTTAACCCTTACCCATTTATTATATAAATTAATTTTTATCTGTGTTTTAATTTATATAAAAATGTTTAAAATTAATCTTCTTATTGTTTTATGAATGATGTACTTTTGACTTTTTACCAAAAATGTAAAAGGAATCATTGTTTTAATGTAAAACATATGAAATTATTTTACCATAATCATAAAATATCTTTGAGTTGTAGATTCTTTTAAAATATTAAATTATTTTTTTCAAAAAATAATATTTTCCTTCATATTTTTGAAGTTTTTATATTTTAAATAACTCATTTCAAAATGAAAATGGTATTTTCCTCATGAAATGTTCTAGTGATATTTTAAAGGTATTTTCATATATAACAACATTCTTTGAGGTTTCTTATGATTTATTAAAAATATGATCCAATGTTACCATCTTTATTATTTCATTGTATGATTTATTATTATGATGATGAAATATTTTTAAAAAACAATTTCTTTTCCATTGGTTAAGAAATGTTGAAATTTTAAATGTTTTTTGATCTTATGGAATATATATTAATTTACTATGATAATATTATGGGTGGGTCTATTATATCACTCTAATGTATTAGGTAAGGATTGATTTTCTATGTGATCAAAGGGTTCATGGGAGGTTATCCTATACTCACAATATGTTACATGGGTTGTTATCCCAATCCCAACAAGGGTACATGGGAGGTTACCCCAAGATAAAAGTATGTACACATGTGGTGAATGTCTTGGGGGGTATAATTGACATAATATTTCTATGATTATTATTAGGTTTCACTTTATAAAACTCCTTTATGACATGATATTATGCCAATGTTATGCTTTCATGGATCCTGTGCCTTAATTACTTTATTATTCGTGTATTATAAATTGTGAATATCTATTCTATGATTCATGATTATGATCTAAGAATTATTGGGTGTGATTTTAAAATTATAATATATCATAGCCTTATCATGTTATTTTTAAGTATTATTATTGATTAATATATCCATCGTTTACCCTTACTGAGCACCTAATCTCACCCTTTATTATGTTTTATTTTACCTAGGTTATGAAGAATGGTTTTAAGTATGACATGTATATGAATGGTGCTAGATCTAAAGATCTTAGTAGGATATGATGTGGACATTTTTTGTACCAGTTTTTTATATATTTAAGTTTCCATATAAATGAAACCATTATGGTTTGGGTGTTTGTCGTAATGATATATAATGAATTTTAATCTAATAAGATTTACTACTTATGTATATAATGTTTGGTGTAATGACCCAAACATTCATTAATTCTTCTGGATCTAATTAAATTTCTTATAATGTTTAGATAAAATGTGAACTTCACTGGTTTTATATTTCTAAATTTTAAAATACTGTTAATAATTTTGATTGTTGCTAATATAGCCATTGAACAGTGACCACATGATTAGTATAAATATAGGGCTTTAACAAGACCAATTTACTCAGAAAAAGGAAGTGATGGCCTCATCCGATAGACTTTCCCCAAACGAAACAAATTTTTTGGATCTTGGTAAGGAGTTGACGTCATTAGGATTTTCTCTTGACCATTCCCAATCCGATCTTGAATAGGTTAAGCTTAAGCAGAACTGACTACAGGAGAAGAAGAATTTAATAGAGATTACCACCTGAGCAATGTTATCCAAGCCACCCCAAGAGTCTATCATTATCGCACACCTTACCCTTTGGTCTTATGCGGGTGTTATAAGGGATTATGTAATGATACCATAGAACTATGACTATGTACATTATTCTTGTATATATAATATATATTCTTTTTATTATTGTTACTCTATAAATAGTTTTTAAAGAACAAATGGTATTTTTAGTTAATATTCAACTAAGAAATCTATTTTTATGAATTACGGGATTTTTTGAATTAAATAATATTTTAATAAAATACTATTATTATTATTAAATTCTTATTTATTAAATATAAATTATAATATAATTTTATGCAATTGTAATTTTTATTAAGGTTTGAAAGCTGTTTTTGTAAAAACCCAATAATTTTCGATAAATGTTGGTTTTTATTTTAAAAGTAAAAATTCACATATTAAGAAAATTATTTGGACAAAATGAATATTATTTTTTGAATTTGGATGTCGAAATTATCCAATGGTGAATTTTTCATAATTTTCTGAGACAGTCAAATTTTTGGGTAAAAATTAAATACCGTTTAAATATATAATGTGTTTTATGACATCATAATGATCCAATAGTGATGTAATAAAATACTATAAACATTATGTTCTGACAATATATGTTTTACCATTAAAATAATGTGATTTTGGTTTATTTTATTTATTTTACAAAGCTTTAGTGGACCCTCCAAGACTTATAAAACATTTTGTCTTTTTAAATTGTATTCCTTGAGAGTGTGACTCACCTCCACATAAGAAACCCTATTATTTTAAGAATTTAGGCCATTGTAATCATAAAATATTTTTTCCACTCCTTTTTGGCAAAATCCATGTTAAAAAACATGCGTTGGTTTGTGGTTTTGATTAGTTTAATGTGTGGTGTCCCAAACATGAATAATAAAGAATTCCCTCTCCTTTCCTATATAAACCCACCCAATCTCCCACTTCATCTTCACTCCAAGACTTACGATTTCGTCCAACCAATGACCTACTCTCTCTATAATCCTCCCAAGGTTCCCCAAGCTCCCAATAAGCCACTCTCAAGTCTCTCCCAAGTCTATGGAAGCACACTTCCAAGTACGGGATTTCTTCCTTTCTCATTTTTGTCAAAATTTCTTTAAGTTGTTATGCCCTTTTGTTTTCAATTAAAAATTTTGAGGTATAATTTCTCACCTCCATCATACTGACCTCTTTATTTTTGTATTATTGGATACCTTTTTATCTCTCATTAATGTGTCCCATGTACACCTGTTACCATGCCGAAATTCCGTGAGGGATTTATCTCTCCTTTTTTACATCTAAGGAATTATTTTGTATTATGCATATAAATTCCATTATGCTTGTTGGGACAAGTATCTATATGACCCCCTTAATGTCCATTTCATGTAAATATTATGAGAAACCCCTTTTTTCTCTCATCAACCATTTTTTATGAGTTCTTATTTCACGTTGTTATGCAACCGAAATTACACTACAATTTTCCAAGCCAATGTCATTGTGTAGTGAATACCATGCCCATTTATCTATCAAGGGTATTCAAATTTATGAACATTTTATTATTGATTATAAATAATCATGTACATATTCCAAATCCCTTTTTTTGGAATAAATGATGATGGTCGATTCTATGTTTTATGATCCATGTGGCACACTTATGCAAGAAATGAAATGCCTAAGAAGGGTGCGCCCTGATAGCACTCCAATGCATTGGGAAAACCATAGTATCATGATAAATCATGTGCAATGAGTGTTTACTCATGCTAATTCAATTGAAAATAAGGTTTACACAATCTTCATGTGAAATGAGGGTTTATTCATGTTCCATGTGAAATGAGACTTGGCTCAGGCTAATTCCATGTTAAGTGTTGTTGACACATTTCCATGTTATGATTATCATGCTTTATCATGACTTTATGTTCTTGTTTCTCTTGTGATCCATTTATATGCCTATTTTCTAACATTTATTTTATTCCTCATGTTATTCCTTTTTTATTCCCTTAATGGGATTTATAGCTCACCCTTTTTTATACATGTCCTCAGGTTATCCCATGCAATTCTAAGTACGAGTGAATGTAGTGGTCATGTAAAGGATGTTTTCAATAAAAATGTTGTATTTCATGTTTTAAGTTGTTATGTAATGATCCTAATCCCCAAAGATAGTAGACTTCTTGATCTTCTATGTTGTAAAAAGTGAATTTTATGTAATAAATAATGATTTAGTGTGTAATAAAGAATAGGGCTATCATAGTTGGTATCAGAGGATAGGTTTAGTTATTTGGGATTAGGATTAGAAAAATCTAGTGAGGCCTTAGAGACAAGACTAAGTATAATAAAATCATCCCTATGTTTTGGTGGATATTGATTAAGTGTTTTATCAATAAAATGCATCCCTGCCTGGATACGAGTAGGTAGAGGCGCTCTGGCACAGATGTACCTAAGGGTGAAAACCCCAACAAGGAGTTTCGGGCTTGACCTAGGGTATCCTAGTACACGACAACGGCCCTTGATTCACTCATGGTTAGGACACTCCTGGGGGATATGAATTGGTAAATTCATGATCTTAGTATGAGCCATTATTAATGGAATTAAAAAAATTCCCTAAGAATATATGTTAGAAAGTAGATGATGGATAACATAGACTGAAGCCAATAGAATCATAAGTTAAGGAAATAAAATCAATTTATAAGTCTATGTTTTTTGTATTTGGATTACCCTTTATGTGTTACCCCTAACATTCCTTTTATTCCAGCCAATGGTCGGTAATAAGGGGACTCGGGCTAACAATAGATGTAATGATCAATGTGATGATTGTGCTAATGAGATGCCCAATCTGATGGAAGAGGGAATCACGAACTTTGTCACTATTCTATATCAGTTAACTCAAGATTTGAAAAGAAACATGGGTCAAGAGGAACGTCCAACACCCCCCCCCCCAAGAAAGAACAAGTCACTATCAAGAGATTCATGAGACAAAGGACTCCTACTTTTAATGGATCATCTAATCCCTCAATCGCCAAAAAATGGGTCAACTCCATTGAAAATATCTTCTCCATTCATCAGTGTTCTAAATAAGAGAAGGTTCTTATGGATGCTTATCGTATGGAGGGTGAAGTCAATCAATGGTGGAAATTGATCAAAAATAAAAGCCTGAGGTGGAGATCGAGGCATTGGAATGGAAGGATTTCCTGAAGAAGTTTTTTGATAAATATTTTCCGCGTACCCTCCATCTTAGGATGGAAAGGGACTTCCTTGCCCTTAATAAAGAAGATAAAGAATCTATCGGAGAGTACAAGGAATACTTCACAAGGCTGGAATGATACACTTCTGGAATTTTCATTACCCCTCAAGGAAAGGTAGACCGCTTCTTTTTTGGGCTGAAACCTAGCCTATGGAAAGCCCTGGTGATCCACGACTTCGACAGCTGTGAGGAAATTGTCTGATGTGCCCACATGTTTGAAATGGAAATCAGCGAACCTCAAGGGTATCATGGGGATAAGAAGTGTAAGGTGGAATTAAATTCTGGTGGCCCAATGGACAAATCCAATAGTTCTAAGAAAATCCAGTACCCCACTTGCCAAAGGTGTGGAAAAAATCACCCTGGAAATTGCCTAAAGGGGATGAGAAAATGCTTTAGGTGTGGAAGAGAAGGGAACCAAGCCCTTAACTGCTGACAAGAAAAACCTGAAAATGTGACAGAGGAGAGGAATTCTCCGTTCAACTCTCAATGCATTGTTCATTGCTTCAACTTCAAATAACCAGGGCATCTTGCAAATCAGAGCCCTAAGACAAGGGTTTTCAGAGGCAACCAACAACCACCAAGGCAGAAAGGGTGAGCTTTTGTCATCGCTACTACTAAAGTGAACCCTGAAAACGAAGTGGTGACATGTAAGAAAGTTATTCATTAAATAACAGAAAACATACTTTTTGATTCATGTTCTATGCATTCTTTTATATCTCGAATGTTTAGTATAACAATCCCAATACAACCAAAAATCATGGAAGTAAAGATGTCGGTGAGTACGGAAAATGGGGAATCATTGCATCCCATGAATATAACTCCTCCCAAGTCATAATCAGTGGATTGAACTTCCTGTAAAACCTTATCATACTCCCTCTGGTGTAATTTTATACAATTCTTGGTATGGATTGGCATTTACTATATAGAGCCAACATAAATTTCCGTGAGAGGGAAATTACTCTCCATGTGGAGAATCGACCCCCGATTCTGTACAAGTTCAAGGAGGAAGATGAATCTTCTTTAGCTCCACCATCTCAGGTGTGGATATTACTATCCTATGAGATCATGTATCTAGATTAGATTATTGAGCCTAAGGAGGCAACCATCCTTGAAGACAAGTCTATTGTGAAGGAATTTTCTGAAGTGTTTCCCAAGTAAATGTTTGGTCTTCCTCATAGAAGAGATGTTGAATTATCAGTTGATCTTATACCTAGGGTGTTGCTAATATCCAAGACTCTATATAGATTGGTTGTTGTGGAGATTAGGGAGATGAAGAAACTACTACAGGAGAATCTAGATAAAGGGTTTATACACCCAAGTGCTTCACCATGTGGTGCATTAGTCCTCTTCGTCAAGAAGAATGATGGGTCAATGTGTCTTTGTATCGATTATCGTGAGCTTAACAAAATCACGATAAAGAACAGGTATACTCTTCCACGAATTGATTACTTGTTATATTAGCTACGTGGAGCATAATACTTCTCCAAGGTTGATTTTTGGTCGGGGTATTATCAAGTAAGGGTGAAGAAGGAAGATATCCCCAAGAATGGTTTTCGTACAAGGTAAGGGAACTATGAATTAATAGTAATATCTTTCAGACTCACTAATTATCCAGTAATCTTCATGTACTTGATGAATAGAGTCTTTAGATATTACCTCAAAAAATTTGTGGTAGTCTTTATAGATGATATTCTAATATAATCTAAAACAAAGGAGGATCATGAGGAGAATCTAAGAACTGTACTAGAGACCTTGCGAAAGGAGAAGCTCTTTGCAATGTATAGCAAGTGTGAGTTCTAGTTTAAGGTCTCATTCTTGTCCATATTATCCCAAGTAATGGGACATCTGTGGATCCCTCCAAGATAGCTGTAATAGAGGGATGGATGAGTCCAACATCGGTAACAAATATCCATAGCTTCTTGGGGTTAGCTAAATATTATCAACGATTTGTGATAAATTTCTCATGATTTTCCAACCCTCTTACCAAGATAATTTGAAAGGGAGTAAAGTTTTCATAGAGTTATGAATGTGAATAGAGCTTCAAGGAGTTGAAAAGGAAGCTTATCACTGCACCCATGCTCACTTTACCCACAAGTGGAGAACTTTTTGTGGTATTTAGTGATTCTTTGAAGAAGGGACCGGTCTGTGTTTTGATGGAAAATGACAAAGTCATTGCCTATGATTCAAGTCAATTGAAAGTTCATGAGTAGAATTATCCAACACATGATCTGGAGCTAGCTGCAGTGATCTTCGCCTTAAATATTTGGTGGAATTATCTCTTTGGGGAGAAGTGTGAAAATATATACAGACCAAAAAATCCTCAAGTATATATACATATATAAAGAGTTGAACATAAACGAAGATGGTTAGAGATGATCAAATACTATGAATGATCAATCAATTACCACCCTAGGAAAGTGAACAAGGTGGTAGATTCACTAAGTACAAAGGACCTAGTGATTCTATCATTGATGAGAATTGAGAAGGATCTAATATTTTTCGACTTTATGAAGATGGATATCAGAATCATAAATAAGGGAACATCATCAATCCTTTCATAAATGATTGCTCAACAATATCTTTTGGAAAGGTTAAAGGATGCTCAAAAAGATTATGTGGGAATTCAGAAGAAAGTGGAAACTATCATAAAAGGTAAATCCTTTGATTTCAATGTTAATGAAGAAGGAATTGTGAGATTTGGGAAAAGACTATGTGTTCCATCAAGTCTGAAGCTGAAGAAGGGACTTTTGGATGATGCACATAGTTCAAATTTTTCTATTCACACAAGAAACACAAAGATGTATCAAGATCTATGAGGGCATTATTAGTGAGATAATATGAAGAAGGAGATTGTTGAGTATACATCGAAGTGATTGGTGTGTCATCAAGTGGAGTTGGAGAGGAAGAAGTCTAAGGGGATGATGCAACCATTGCCCATACCAGCATGGAAATGGGAGAACCTCACCATTGACTTTGTCACTAGAATTCAGAAGAAATCCAAGGGAAACAATGCAATATAGGTTGTTTGGGATCATCATACAAAGTTTTCACACTTCATTGAAATTTGGGAGGATTTCTCATTGGATCAACAAGAATGGATATATATCGGAGAAGTGGTAAGGCTGCATGGAGTACCACTATCTATTGTATCCAATAGAGATCCAAGATTCACCTCTCAGTTTGGGATGAGTATTAAACATGCTCTAGATACTGAACTGAACTTCAGTACGGCCTATAATCCTCAAATGTATGGACAATATGAGAAAACTATTCAGACACTAGAGGGTATGTTAAGATCGTGTTCTATAGACTTCAAAGGAGGGTGGGACCAACATCTTCTACTGGTTGAATTCTCCTACAATAACAATTTCCACTCAAGAATCTGAATGGAACCTTATAAATCCCGGTATGAGAAGATGTGCATAACACCAACATGTTGGGATGAAGTCAGTGAGTGTAAGCTGCTAGGACCAGAAATGGTTGAAGAAATGGTGGAGAAGGTGAAAACCATTCAGCAACATATCAAGGCAGCCGAGAGTCGAAAGAAGAGTTATGCAGATAACCGTCGATGAGACCTTAAGTTTAAATTTGGAGACATGTTATTTCTACACATATATCTGTGGAATAAGGTCATGAGGTTTGGAATGAAAGGGAAGTTAAGTACAAGGTACATCATCCCCTTAGAGATTCTTGATTGGGTCGGGGTTGTGGCCTATCGGCAAGCACTTCCACCTACTATGGACAAAGTACATGATTTCTTTCATGTATCCCTATTAAGGAAGGACATACCAGGCCTTTCACATGTACTCTCTTTAGAGGTAGTATAGTTTGAGGATAATATTTCTTATGAGGAGAACCAGTGAAAATCTTAGATCGTAGAGAAAAAGTTCTACGATATAAAATATTCCCCTCATCAAGGTGTTATGGTGAAACCACAAGTTCGAAGAAGCGATGTGGAAATTGAAGGAAGTGATGAAGCGCAGTTACCCACATCTATTTTAGTGTGGGAAAAGGAAATTCTGAGGGCCAAATTTCTTAATGGGGGAAGATTGTAATGACCCAAACTTCCATTAATTCCTCTTAATCTAATTAAATGTCTTATTATGGTTATATAAAATGTGAACATCATTGGTTTTATGTTTCATGATTTTAAAATGATGTTAGGAATTGTGATCATTGCTAATATAGTTGTTGAACAGTGATCACATGATTAGTATAAATATAGGGCTTTAACAAATCCAATTTACTCATTTAAAGGAAGTGGTGGCCTCATCAAGTAGAATTTACCCAAATGAAACCCATTTTTCGGAGCTCAAAAAGGAGGTAGAATCATTGGGAGTTTCTCTTGACCAATCCCAAGCTGAGATTGAACATGTTAAGCTTGATCAGAACTGATTATAGGGAAAGTAGAAGTTAATAGAGAATACCACCCAAGCAATGTTATCCGAGACACCCCAAGAGTTTGTCACCATCACACACCTTACCCTTTAGTCTTATGCGGGTGTTATAACGGGTTAGGTAATGAGACCCTAGCACTATGACAATGTAAATTATTCTTGTATAGGTAATATACATTCTCTTTATTATTTTTACTTTGTAAATAGTTTTTAAAGCACAAATGGTATTTTTAGTGAATATTCAACTAAGAAATATATATTGATGAATTAAGGGATTTTTTTTAATTAAATAATATTTTAATAAAATATTATTTTTATTGTTAAATTATTTTTTATTAAATATAAATTATCATATAATTTCATGCAATTGTAATTTTTATTATGGTTTGAAAGCTGTTTTTGTCAAAACACATTAATTTTTTATAAATGTCAATTTTTATTTTAAAATTAAAAATTCACATATTTAAAAAAATTATTTGGGTAAAACGAATATTATTTTGGGAATCCGGATGTCTAAATTATCCAATGGTGAATTTTTCATAATTTTCTGAGATAGTCGAATTTTTGGGTAAAAATGTAATACTGTTTAAATATATAATGTGTTTTATGACATCATAATGACAAAATAGTGATGTAACAAAATACAATAAACATTATTTTCAGACCATATATGTTTTACCATTAAAATAATGTGATTTTGGGTTTGTTTTATTTATTTTACAAAGCTTTAGTGGACCCTCTAAGAATTATAAAACATTTTTTCTTTTTAAATTATTTTCCTTGAGAGTGTGACTCACCTCCACATATGCAACCCTATTATTTTAAAAATTTTGACCATTGGCCTCATAAAATATTGTTTTCCACTCCCCTTTTTCAAAAACCATGGTATGGTTTGTGGTTTTGATTAGTTTAATGTGTGGTGTCCCAAACCTAAATAATAAATAATTCCCTCTCCTTTCCTATATAAACCCACCCAAGCTCCCACTTCATCTTCACTCAAATCATTTGGAGTTCATCCAACCTATGACCTCCTCTCTATAGAATTATACCAAGGTGCCTCAATCTCCCAAGAAGCCTTTCTAAAGTCTCTCCTAAGGCTTTGGAAGCACACATCCAAGTAAGGGATTTCTTTCTTTCTCGTTTTTGTCAAAATTTCTTTAAGTTGTTATGCCCTTTGGTTTTCAATTACCAATGTTGAGGTATGATTTCACACCTCCCCCATACTTCCCTATTTATGTTTGTATTATGGGAGACCCATTTCTCTCTCATTAATGTGTCACATGTACACCTGTTACCATACTGAAATTCCGTGATGGATTTCTCTCTCCTCTTTTACATCTAAGTAATTATTTTGTATTATACATCTAAATACCATTATGTTTGTTCGTACATGTATCTATATTACCCCCTTACTGTCCATTTCATTTAAATATTATGAGACACCCCTTTATCTTACATCAACCATTTTTTATGAGTTCTTATTTCACGTCGTTATGCGACTGAAATTGCACTACAATTTTCCAAGCCAATGTCATTGTGTAGTGAATACAATGCCCATTTATCTATCAAGGGTATTAACCTTTAGGAATATTAACATATTGATTATAAAGCTTTATGTATATATTCCACATCCATTTATTATGTAATAAATGATGATGGTTGATTCCATGTTGTATGATCTATGTGGCACACTTATGCATGAAATGAAATGCTTAAGAAGGGTGTGCCCTGATAGCACTCCAATTCATTGGGTAATGTATAGTATCATGATATGTCATGTGTAATGAGTGTTTACTCATGAAAATTCTAGTGAAACGATTGTTTACTCGTGATTTATGTGAAATGAGGGTTTACTCATGCTCCATGTGTAATGAGCCTTGGCTCATGATAATTCCATGTTAAGTGTTATTTCCATATTTCCATGTTATGATTATCAAGCTTTATCATTCCTTTATGTTCATGTTTCTATTGTGCTACATTGATATGCCTATTTTCTTACATTTATTGTATTCCTCATGTTATTCCTTGTTTATTCCCTTACTGGGCTTTATATCTCATCCTTTTTATGCATGTCCTCAGGTTATCCCATGCAATGCTAAGTACAAGGGAATGTAGAGGTCATGTAAAGGATGTTTTTAATAAAGACGTTGTACTTCATGTTTTAATTTGTTATGTAATTATTTTTATCCCCAAAGACACTAGATTGCTCGATCTTCCATGTTGTAACAAGTGAAGTTTATGTAATAAATCATGATTTAGTGTGTAATAAAGAATAGGGTTGTCATATTTGGGTTGTCTCAGTTTGTATTAGAGAAATATGTATTTACTTTTTAATACTATGATGAGAAATATTTATTGTAAACCCTTAGGATATACCAAATTATAAGAAAACAACCTAAGTTATAGTAAATAAAGGAGGGTTGTTTTATAAGTAAATACATCACTCTCTGGGTACATGCAAGTGGGTTCAGATATGGAAAATATAGACCTAGGGGTAACAACTCTAAATAGGGAATATTGGGTAGTAACTTGACTATCACTGGTGAAAAATGAGTGGGCCTAAGAATAAACACCATTCTAGAAAACCCTAGGTTATATTCTTGGGTTAATTAAAATTTTAATTATAATCCATTATGAATGATTTGAATAGATAATGACCATGGATACCCTATGTTAAACCTAAGGTGTAATAGATTAAAAATAAAGTGTCAATATTTAGACATCCAATAAGTTATTTTCATGATTATATGATTCCACACTAGAATTATTGTTTCCCATACCATGAATTTTGGTTTTATTCAATGGATGGAAATAGAATAAATTGTGCTAACATTGAATGTGATAGATAATTAAATGGTTTTCCTCCTAAGAAACTAAAAGTTACCTGGAATGAAAATTATTTTTTCTATGATTATATAACTTTATCAATAAATGATTCATATTTGGATTCCAAATGAGAAAAGTATGGAGAAATACATTTCTGATTCCTTCACAAGGAAACATTGTCCTTCTTTTAGTGGGTCTACCAATCCACTAATTTCTAAGAAATGGATCAATTCCACTAAAAATGTATTTTATATTCTTCTATGTTTGAAGCATGAAAATTTTATTTTATATGTTTATCATTTATAAGGTAAGGTGGATAAATGGTATAATCTTATCAATAATATGAGGTAATGGGGAAAATTTTATTCCATTGAGTGGGATGGGTTTAGGAGGTTATTTTTCAATATGTAATTCCCCTATATTCTTTTTATGAGAATGCATAATGAATCCATTGAACTAATGTAAAAGTATGATGATTGCATTAGTACCTATGAGGAAAATTTTAGAATACTTACAAGGAATTCTTCTAGTATCATTATTGAACCAAAATATATTATTGAATAGTGCTTTAGTCGTCTAAAATAAACTCTTTGATGGAAATTAACCATAACCGAATTTAGTAACAATGAAGAAATTGTTTTATGTTCAATCATGGTAGAAATGGATATTAAAGTCACCCATAAAACTCACAGTTTTGATAAGAAAAGAAATATGAAATTTAAAGGAAATTATAATACCAAAAACCATAGAGGGAAGAAGATGAGTCTTCCTTTCTAGTAGAAGTGTTGAAAGAAACATAGAGGAAATTTTCGTAATGGGAATATTAAATTCTCTAAGTGTGGAAATAAAGGTCATCATAATATATATTGATGAATTAATGGGAATATGTTATATAGTGATAAAAATAGTGATATATCTCTAAAAAATGCCCCATCCTCGCTCTATTGTTTCAAATACAAGAAGTACGTGAATTATTCTAACCATAACCCAAATATGAGGGGTGTGATGATTGATGTTAATAACCACATAATCCTAGAAACAAATAGAAATCTCATGTGATCTCTATTTCATATATGTGGTCTGATAATGAAGTGGTGAAAGGTATACTTTTCATACACACTAGAAATATTAATTTATTATTTGATTTTGGTTCTACCCATTATTTTATATCTAGAAAATTTGTAAAGGGTATCAAATTACCACCTCAATGATTATATTTTGAATTATGTTGTGTCATGGCCTAGGTTAAATGCACTGGTTCCCTGAGTCAGTTTTCCACATGACCTCAGGCGTGCCTCCCCAAATGCTAGAGGTTGTGGACTAGTAGTGAGGGTCTGGTAAGTTAGTCGTGGGGAGACTACACCCTATTTTATCAGAGTAAAATACCCACACAAATAATAAAAAATAGTGGAATCATATATAATCATAAATAATGAAAATATCTCAAGTCAAACAAGGTAGGAAATTCAATATACAACTGAAATAAAAAAACATGTCACGCTAAAGTAAGTGTCAAGTGTCTAAAATTTAAACTAAAAATAAAGACACCAACGACTCTCAAGTGGGTATCAAACCACATTTGGTTCCCTCTTCCAAGATCCTTCCCCAAATTAGTAATATAACCCAGGGACCTTTCCATTAATCTTTCCTACAATAATAAAGTCTATTCGAGTATTGATCAGGTACCCCGAGTAGGGTGTGAGTACAAATAAGTAGGCCACCACCAATGGTGTCTAAAAAACATCTAGTCAAATAATAGTGTATGCAGTTGTATAAATAAATAATTACAATGCATAAGTAAACAATTATCACATTATCCATTAATCTTTATTTAACAACGTAAACCCTTGGGTTCCCATGGACACCCAAAACTCATTACGTGCTTCAACCCATGTTGGAGTCTGATCCAATCCACATTATTAATTCACAATTCATTAAATAAATATGATTTCATTATCCATTCTATTTCAATTGTTAAACCAGCTAATTGGATCCATAGTCCAATTCCAATGATTTAGGTCTCAATCGTCATGTATAAGAGCCAATGGGCTTGTGAAGTAGCAAACCATGTCCCACACACATATATTTGTATATGTATCTCTCAAACACCAAGCTTCAGAAGCAGTAAACCATGTCCCTCTCACACACACACACAAAGACACACACATACACACACACATATATATATATATATATCACAAAGGGCTTCATAAGTAGTAGACCATGTCCAGCTATCATATATTTATATATCACGATATGATTTGAAATCATAAAACCATGTGCCACATACATTTATCAAAAACTTTATCACCACGAGATTTGGAAACAGTTGACAGTTTCCTAGAAATATATATTTCACAGTCATATATCTCATATATTTCACAGTTTTACTATATCAGATCAATAATTATTAAACAAAATTAATCCCCTTACCACAATTAACCACCACAACTTCCATTAATTTATTCATAAATTAATTAATCCAAGTCCGTTAATTAATTAAAAAATTAATTAATCTTTCCAAAATATCAACATCCAATAATTAATTCAAAAATTAATTATTCAAAAAACTATTTCAATATATCATCATTAATTCACCAATTAATTATCCATTACATGGCATCAAAAAACAATAATTAATGCCCCAATTAATTATCTCAAATCATAATATCAAACCCACATAATTAATTCTACAGTTAATTATCTCCCAATTTATGGTATCAACATTCCAAAATTTCATAATTCTATAATTAATAAATTCATAAAATTAATTAATTCTAATAAAAAAACACAATTTCTAAACAAATCTAGAAATTTTGTAACTTTTATACATGTAATCAAGATCATGACTATGGGATTTGAATATTATACCACCTATCTTTATTTTTTTATGAATATTTCCCAATGGACATCCCCAAAATTGAGTACCACAACAACTTAGATTGACATATGGATCAAAACCCCAAAATCAAGATTAAATACATCAAGATCTTATGAATATAGATCTAGATATAAAAATACTAGATCAAGATCTCACTAAATAGGCTCAGATCTTACAAAATATTGGATGAATTCCATAAAAATAATTAAGAAAGAGAAGAGGATAAAAATAAAGATAACATAATAGGATCCACTTTCTACGAGAGGAGGAGATCTTCATTCTGGGCTTCAAATCATGAATAAAATAGCTTGGGAGGGATTCAAATTCGTCCATTGAGATCCAAAATTGTTAAAAACTACTTAGGTTCGAGTGCGGAAAACTTGGGGTTAAAAGGGGGCTTGGGGAAATTTTAAAATAATTTTTGTAAAAATTTAATTCCCATGCATGGTTTCCTCTGAAGGGGTGCATGGTTTTCCAAAACCATGTGCCAACTGTGCACCTATTATTTTAGGGGTTCACAATTACTCCAAAGATGGTGCATGGTTTTCCAAACCATGTGCCAGCTATGTAAATACCCTCTGCCTAGGTTCATGCGGTTAGCTCGGCTAGGGCACACAGTTTTACCTGACCATGCACCAACTGTGGATAACCCCTCTTTATTCCATTTTTCATCAATTTCACCCAAAAAACCCCAAAGTAAAACCCAAACAAAGAATACTCAAAACTAAACAAAAAAATACCTTTAAAAAATCTTGAGACCACTCCAGAAAAGGTTGGGATCTTACAATCTCCCCACCTTATAACAACTCATCATCGAGTTTCACTCCTAAGATTCTCTAAGATTATGATCCATAAGGATCAGTCCATTGAGCCATCATATATACTTCCCTTTACCATGTTTCCTCCTTCACATGCCCGTGTTTACACAATACATGAACTATCATAAGGGTCTTTCCCCGTAACACTTTCTCACTATTATCCAACACACATATTAGATACTTTTCAAACGACATATATATATCGAGATAAACCTCATCTATATTGATCACGTGATAAGGTTCAGGATGATATCATAATTATTGTGAAACATGAAAAACATCATGCATAGCACTATATTTCTATGGAATATCTAATCGATATACTACCATCCTGATTCTCTCCATAATCTCAAATGTTCCTAAGAACCTAGGTTCCAGCTTTCCCTACCTTCATATCCTATAGTGACCTAACCTTTGGAAAACCTGAAGGGATACCAGATCACCCTTTGTAAACTCTAGGGGTCATCTCCATCTATCAGTACATGACTTCTTTTTACTATGAACCATATCCATATTTTTCTAAATCAACTGCACTTGCTCGGATGTCTCCTACATGAGACTCAATTTATTACATCCCATTACCAATTTGGTTGGTATGTATTTTACCACATCATGGTTTTCCCTTTTTCTCTATCTTTCTAGGGTCAACAAGTAATTGGGAGGATACCTATAATGGGGAAGTTTCAAATTTTTTGGATTATCATCTTTAACTAGTTGTTTCATCAGCATGTTGGATAATTACATGTCATTTAATATAGTTACATGCCATGTAAATCCTAAAATTAATACAATTCGTTTTTATCAAAAAGATACTGGTTTTTTGGAGATTATGGGACATGAAAATTACATATTGTGTAACTAGGTTACACATCATGTAAAGTCATGGTATTTTTTTTAAACAGGAATCTCATCTTTTTTTCATTTTTTTTCCTCTATAATTCTTTGTACTTGACCTGTAGTCTTCCCTAAGTGATTTAGGGAGCCTTCAAACCCTTCTAGGTGGTTTCATTCAATGTCTATTTGTTGTTCTGATTACCTTGTAACTTATTGTGTAAGTTTTCTCTCCATATCTATATGTATTTTTATCCTCCAACTTGGGGTTTGATAGATCATCTTGGAATTTATGGATCTAAACTTCATGTTGTCAAATACTATTTCTAGGTTTAGTCCTGTATCTTATGAACCTTCATTCTTGTTGGTAGTTGCCTCATGGGATTTGTGCTTTCCTAAGAAAAAGGTAGGTTCTTCTATATTGATGCCCAATTTATAATAACCTAACATTTCATGTTTTTTAATTTCAATTATTTGAATTAAATGAAATTTTTTGGTTTTGATTAAAATATATTTCAATTGGTTTTCTATAGAAAACCCAATTCCATTAGATTTGGGTTTTGAAATGGGTTTTTGGAAATAGATTAGAAAACCCCTTATTCTAGATAATTGTTTTGTGTTTATGGAAATGGTTTCAATTAAATTTTTTAATCTAATTTTGGAATTAGTTTTTATGTAAAATTGTGAAAATACCCAAATTCTAGTGAATTTGGGGTTTTGCGATTAAATTATTGGAATTTTGTGAAAAAATAAATTGTTGTATTTAATTTTGAAATGGACTATAAAATTTTATTCATTGGTTTCAAATAATTATTTGTGAAAATGGCTTTAAAATGTCTTGATATAAACCTTAGGTTTTTATCTTGGTGAAATTGCATGTTTTTTACTAAAAACTTGTTATGGTTTTTAACTGGAAATTAGATTATGTGATATGAAGAATGTGATATAATTATATTCTAAAAATTCTTAAAATAAATTTACCATCATTGTTTTATAATTGATAACATGTAATACTTTGGTATTTGGTGAGTTATTTGGATGGTACTTTATGATTTATAATGTTCTCAAACATCATATCATCACATCACATCCATTAGAAGATTGTTATGATTCCTCTTTGGCCTAAGTTCATAAGGTCTTATGTACATACTGTGATTCACTATGAGTGTGAGATCCTTATAACTTGGAACTTTTTTACCATTTGGTACATGACCGTGTTGCGCGCTTATTAGTATTTTAAACATATATTCCACTATTTTAAACTATTTTACATTCCTTTATAATTAAAATAAACTATTTTATATAAATGGGTTTATTTAATCCATTTTTTGAAAAGTTCCATTTTTGTAAAGAATCTTTAATTTGAGGTAAACTAGTACTATGCCCGTGAAAATGCACGAGACTATTAAATTTTCATTCAAATCATCTGGTTTTGTGTCATTAAAATAAACTGCATTGTCATTGTATTTAATATAATTTTTAGAATAAAATGATGATAATGAAGTTATTAGGTTACCCATGATTGAAGGAAATGAAGTAAAGACTAATTGTGATGTAGATAATACATGATGGAAAGGAAGAGGTAGAGATAAGAGACATGGATGAAACTGAAAGTGGAGGTGAGGGCGGAGGTGGAGGCAAGAGGTGAGATTGCGATAAATGATGGAAGGAAACGTAGAGAGTTTTAAGGTATCTAGATTTTGACTGGATTGGATGGGATTGTGAAGATGTTGGGATGAGGATTAGTAGGAAACATGGTTGCATTCAGTGTGGTGTCATTAAAATATAATGTATTTGAGAGTTCATCTTTTTAACCCAATCATCATAAATAAATTTCACTTTATGATACATAATATTATCACACTCCCTTGATTTAATTTCATAGGATATTTTAACATTAGTAATATATATATATATATATTTATATTGTTATGTCTAGAAGAATACCAAAATATTCAAATTATAATATTATTAGTTGGTATTGGAATCATGGTATCATCCATGAAAACAAATCTATACAGTATAATAAATAAATAACATGAATAACTCATGAGTTCTTCTCCATGAATATTTATGAGCCTTTGGTGTATTTTGAACCTATGATGGTGGAAATTATAGATTATTTTGATCAATTCTATCTATCCTAGAATCATCTGAAATATATATGTAATAAGAAATAAAATTGATGAATGGTTCATACATATGGAATATTTCGCCTGAAAGTAGCACTCATACAATGGATTTCATGGTTGCAAACATCGGCTCGAATTCCCCCACGAACATCCTAAATCCAACAAACAAAAACAAAAAAAATTCTTCTAATTTGGAAACCATAGTGAGAAATAAATTATTCCATAGCAAGAGATTCCAAACAAAGTTAAGTTTGGACAACTGTAACTATTCTAACTAAAAAGAGAATACATGTAAATGTTAGTTCTCTCATAGGGTCAAGATAAGAGATAAGGGAATGAACCTCTTCGTAGAAGAAATAAATTGCATCCAGACCTCCCTATCGATAATTCATAGGCTCGATCCGCAAAGGCATGGACTCTCCATGAGTATGCCGCCGATTATTTCTCCCGACAACAATGTCTGCACTTTATGACAATGGTATTGTCAATAAAAATTAATGTACCTCCATGAATTCATGAACTAATTGCCAAAAAATCAGCTTTAATGATATGTAATGTTTTAACGGACTATTTCACTTCAATAGAATAGTAACTTTTGGTGGTTCAATCAAATATAAGTAAATTTCAGGTTAAAGAGTTCAGTTATAGAAAGAGAGTAGAGGGTACCTTGTGGAATTATTTGGAATAATTGGAAACCAAAAATTTGTTTGATTAAACATGCATTTTATAAAGTATTACAACTTCAAGCCCAACATTAAGAATAGAGGGGGCTTGAATAATCATTCCACAAAATGTTTTAGGTGCACCATCCATGGCTACAAGTTGTGGAACTAAAATCTCAATCTTAAAGATCTAAATGTTGCTTCAAAAAATGATTTAGTGAATAGTATAATCAAGGCCACCAACTAATTCATCGATAATTGAAAAATAAAAGGTCACCAAACATGACCCCAGCAACATGTTCAACCATAATTGATTACACCAGGCTACAGAGTACCCTGCAAAAAAACATAAACAGTTGATGCTTTATGTCATAAATTTTTATTACAAGTATTGAAAATATATGATCATCCAATTGAAAAATACATATTTAAACTTTATATGGATTACATGAACTGTAGTCTTCAATAAACTATGAGATAAAACTTGTTCAAAAAATGTACAGATTACATGATACACGTGATTGTAAAAAATTAAAATATTAATCAGATGATGCTACAAATCTGTTTGTCAGAAAATGATAAAATGTTAAGAATCTACAGGTTATAGATTGCAGAAATCGTAAACATGTTTTTCAATGGAAAGCAGTTTGGGATTTCCAAGATGTAACATTTTTTGAACCATCACTTTACCATTCCTAAAAATGTTATTTGATTCGAACCCATATCCTCAAATCAACTAAATGCAAACAAAGGAGTCCCGACGAATGATCAAATCCCATTAAGTTGACATATGAGAACAAATGAATCAAAAAAATCTATTATGAAAGATGTTTAGTTGGTAACGGTGATATAAGATATTGGTTATACAACTGGTAAAGGATTTATATCGGATTCCCCCATAGTAACACCCATAGATTCTGTTTTAGGGATTCCTGCACCTATCCCACACTTATTCAGAAAACTCTATATGAAAATCAGACGACCATATTTGAAAATATTGTTCTGAATAATGATATAGATTGTTCTATTTTCAGTGGTTCTTCTTCAGGTATTTTCAATTGCAGGGAAGTTCATATTATCTAGGTTGTGACTATTTCTCATGACCTATGGGGAGAGTTCTTATGGTGAAAAGAGTTTCCAGAAAAATTATTTTTTCTTCTGTGGTGTATTCAGTATAATACCCTGTCTACAGATGATAACGTCCATGAGAAATTAGAGGTGTGTTTTATAGACGCTGCAACTCAGCCCATCTGTCTTCATCATCTACCAAAAATTTCAACATTTTCAAAAGCCAATAGTGGGTTTTGATTCTCCAACGGGTAACACATTATTTAAGAAACTAATAAAAGATCTATCCAGATCCAATGTTATTTATTCAAAACACTATGCTGAAAAAATGGCACAAATCTCCAGCACCATTGCTTCTCACCCAGCTATAATAATAGAAACTCAAACCATGTAGACATCAACATTCATAATTTTTCAAAAACATCAATCTATAAGAGAATAATCCATCACTATTCAAGAAATATATCATGAGATAACAATGCAATGATATAGATAATTTTTGGAGTACAACTCGACTTTTTTGAACTATTGAACCTATTTTGTACAATATATGTACAATGATGCATGACATCATATATGCCTCAAAATATGAATTAATTTCCTATCATTACTAAAACATGTCCCGCATAATTATCAAAAATTATGAGGAGTTGAAACAATACTATGCTCAAAGTAAGATAGTATATTTCAGGAGATGAACTATCACAATATTTTTAGAATTCTGTAAATTAGATGACAAACGCACCTGAAGAAGTTGTTCCACTATTTTGAGTATCTTCAGTTAGAATCTGGACTGTATCATCAACACCATATTGCCCCATAAGAAATACTAAATTATCACCAATTATTTCCTAAATATGTATGTGGGAAATAGAAATTAACATATTTAGTTAATGCTCTATGAAATGACCAGCTGCTCAATAAAAAATCCTGATTCACTGCTCAAATTAAATACATGTTTTAAAGGTTAAAAAACCATTCACTGATCAAATTAAATATATAAAATGCTCAATGAGAGTATATGTAGTCTAAAAAATGGATCACATATCATATTTAATACAATTAAAAGGATCTATTAAGTGAAACAAAATAAAATGACCCAATGCTTGAAAATGTACCCTTGCTCTAGTGTTCCATGATGTTGTTCTTCTCCAAAATCGATTTTAAGTACACCATGTCACCTTGTAAGAAGGATCGAAACCCGACATGACTATTGAATATACTGAATATATTGAAAACATAAATTTTTGGTACAGACTATTGTAAAAAAATGTTAAAAAAATTACAAATTAATTTAATCACTCTGTATAATTATATATGTGAAGACCTGTATAAGGAGAGAGAGAAATGTCGGGTTATGATAAGTCACTATGAAGAACCACCGGTTTAATGTTCATGTATAGTAATGAATGAAATTGTAATGTTTTGTGACTTTTTTCTTACAATGAAAATCAGTAATAAATAGATAGTTACAAAAGTGTGTTATAAGCTATCAATAAAGATACTGATTTAATTGTCATTATCTATGACAAAAACCACTTTATAGCTGTTATGTTCTGTTGAACGATGATGGTTTGAAACATTGAAATTTGTTACATCAAATAGACACACATTAAGATAAATACATAAATAAGCATATGGGAAATCAATATGGTACTCAAGCATTAATATAATCTTTCCCCATAATATTTGTCATACATCTTTTCAGATTAATGAAACATACATTAATGAAAATATCATGGATGATCCAAATTGTGGTTGAATGATCCAATAGAAATAAATAAATAAATGAATTTTGAAAATACATGGATCAAGTAAACATAACCCCTGAAAATAGAAACCAAAACAAATTTTTCATTATCATACGGGTCCCATGAGATTTGAAGTAGTGAGACATACCTTTAGGGAGACAAAAATCCTTAGAATCCCATAATTGTAACCCAACATCGTTCAGTGATAACAATAAAACACATTAAAATCTAGAATTATAAATAAGCATAAAATAGTTCAGGGAACATAGAGTTACATAGGTAAAAAACACCAATAGAAAGAAGAAATAATGACTACATAAAAAGTATCAACTCCAATACTTTTTGGTATATCTTCAAAATTTGCTCCCACAATTGAATATGTATCTCCATAGCAGCTTCTATACTTTTTTTATTCCCTTTAATGCAAGAAAAATTAATATAACATTCAACACAGAACATGTCAGAAGTAAAAACTAAGTAGGAAATGAAAAAAAATGAACTGATACATGTGGATATGTGAAGTTCTTATGGATAGATACAAACCTGAATCAACAACCATGACTTCTCACTCCATGACATCAATTTTAAACAAATGAGAAATAAACAACTGAGGAAACCTAAGGAATTACAATAACCAATCAATACTCAGCTATAGGAATGTTATCTTCAATGAATTCTCTAAACATATATCTACACAGATAATACATGACAAACTGCTAAAAGGGTGCAGTAGTATCATGAGAGGAGGTTATTTAGAAAATGATAACTATTTCAAACTTAATTGTTTATATGTTTGTATGGAAAAATGGTTCAATGATTTTTTTTATGAAGACATTACTATATTTCAATGTAAATAACTAACATGAAGAGTTGTTCTTATAATAAGTATGAGATGTGCAGAAGATTAATTATAATACATAAAGAGAACTAATTTTCAACAAAAAGAGATGGTGTTATGTTTACATATGGAGAAATTTTTCAGAAAGTGGAGGATATATATTTTATCAATCTGAAACTAATCAGTAAATGCATTACTTTGTCTTATCTTCATCCTTTGTGTAGCTGCTAAGGAATACAAGAATGAAATTTTGATATTGAGACCTCTTTAGTTGCCTCTTAATCGCTTTATACAATCCATATTAGAATAGTTGTCACATTTAGCATGACAATCCTTGTTTTTTTGAAAACATTCATTGATTCCATGTTATGTGAAATAAAATAAATTCGGGTCCATGAAAATTAAACCTGAGATATTAACATATTAGACAGTACAAAGGACGTGTCACATACCTTGCTCGATATAGGAGGATGTAGGAATGTTGGAGAAGTGAATTCTTCACAGTGATAAGTGTTCTTCCACTTCCTGAAAGTGTTAATTGGACAGTTCAAATTGGATGCATATTCTATGGTACTCAAGAACCCATAAATAGTATGTACTTTTCGAGGGGTCATGTCAGACGTCTGGTGGAGGGCGCAGTTCAGGCATCTGGTGGAGTACTATATCCACATGCATGGATGTGACAACCCCCCCCCCTCCTTCTTCCCAATATCAATATCATATCTTCAACTCCTGTACTATCAAAAAAAGTGTTGATATTAAACATTATATGGTAAAAATAAAATAATATCATAAAAAACATTTACCTGTAGATATCCCAGGAACATTGGAAGACTGCATAAATATGTGCATCAGATACAGGAATAATGCACAATATGTATATGCACATCCTACCCCTTTACCAGCCACCCCCGCCTTTTCAAACAACAGGATGATAAAATCAGTAGTAACATAAGAAATATAAATTTCATAAATAAATTTCAGACCATTATCACCACTTATTATACAGTGGTTCAACCCACCATGCAACTTCTGGGAAAAAACTGCTATAAATAGACAGCAGAATGTGCATACAAAGAGCTCAAGGTTTATACAACTCATGTAAACATTTCAAAACATGTCCCTTTAAATAAAATTCTTATCATTCTAGCAACATGATATCATCAAATACAACAAAACGCCCAAGATCATCATTCTTCATAAAAACATTCAACACTTCCATCATAAACAATCAGCATCAAAAACCTATAGCGTAATAAAAAATGTGAAGCATTCTCCTCCTCCAGCATGACTGACGTCCAGTATAAAGAAAATTGTGCAGCATGAAAACATGGATTTACCAAAAATGAATCATTTGAAAATAGCATATTCAAAAATAAGTATATTCAAATAAATAGAATGCAGTATGGGAATAGATCTGCAAAACGGTTTGAATGAATAACTTGGATGGATATTGAGGAAAATTTATGCAGTGAAGATGGATGGAATTGCAACTAAGTAATCTCTAAACCTGAATAATCATTGTACTGTGATTTCAATGAACCACAGTTATACCAACATCAAAGAAACATATATACATTACACACAAAAAATACAATGAAATCTCATTATTGAATGTCACATAATGTAGTATGAGGTACCCATTGATATGAATTGTCCTGTAATTTTACTAAACGAAACTTATACCTACATTAACGAATGTATATACTATACAGAAATGAATCATTTAAAAATATAATATTCAAGTAAAAACAATGCTATATGGGAACACATCTGCAAATCTGTTTGAATGAATACCTACAATTTATATTGACAAATATATATGCAGTGAAGTCAGATGGAATTGAAACTAAATATTATATAAAACTGAATAACAACTGTACTTTGGTTGCAATGAACTACACTTATACCAACATCAAATAAAAATATAAATATTTCAGAGAAAATAGAAAATCAAATGTACAAATTGAATGCCAAATTATCCACTAAAAGGTACCCTTAAAAAGGTAGTGGAAAGTTAATTACATTAAAAATAATGAACCAAAGACACAAATATCCAAAATAGTTACAATGAATACCTCAGATGGTTATCGAGGAATATTTATACAGTGAAGACAGAAGCAAGAATAGGAGTAAATATTCTATAAACCTCATGAATCACTGTCCTGTTATTGCAATGAACCACAGTCATAGCACCATCAAAGAAACAGTTATAAATTAGACTGAAAATATACAAGCAAATATGAAATCTGAATATAATGTAATGTAATAAAAGTTACCCATACATGGGTTTAATTTGCATACTCATGTGATAAATGAGACAACATACACGTGAAAATAACTACTGGAAGATTTCATTCGGACATTGTATTGTAGAATGGAGGAATCTGAACATCTATTCAATGACAGGAGCTCGCATATGGAGAATCTATACCTGGATGAAGCAATACGGAAGGAATAGAAAAGAGGCAGTGTGTCAAAGTTATTTGTAGATAAGAGTACACAGCGCACCTCTCACCGAATGTCGTCGTGAAAGGTGTGGTGGAAAAGAGGCAGTGTGTCAAAGTTATTTCTCGAAGCAGGCCGCTTCCTTGAAACAGAAAATCAGATCAGAAGAGGTCACATCGTCCGGGCGGGAAGACCGGTCTCCGTCGATTGAATCCTTCATAGTACAACATGTGAGCATGAGGTGATGTGGTCAAATCCTGAAGTAGCGCGAGGTGGAGGAGCCGGTGGCGGAGCAGGTTGAGCAGGCGGAGAGGATTTCAGAGAAGCAGACAACAACGATTGGAAACGCGAGCGAGGTGTGGGGAGATCATCGGGTATGTGGGAGCTAATGTGAGAGGTATCGCCGGAAGCTGGTGGGAATCGGAGGGAAGGAGGTAGGGGAAGGTGGGAGAAACCCTAGCTATGGAGGTAATAGAAATCGCAGGACAGAGGGGTGGGGAAAAGATCGGGCCTATAAGGGTGTGTGAAAGAGGGAATAAGGGTTTTGGGTGGTGTGGCTGATGGAGAGAGAGAGATGTGTTGGAGAAAACCTTACTTTAGTATGTATATAGATTCCATCTTTTGAAAAGTATTTCCATCTTTTAAATTATAAATAATTATTTATTTAAATTTTCTTCTAATATGCCAAACCTATTTGTTTTAAAATATAAATCACTTTATTAGTTAATTATATATTGTTATCTTATTATGGAACCTTTGGTGAAATCCTGATAGGGTTTGGATCACACACTACTTCTTCCTTCAAGTGTTTGTAGATTATCTCCTTCTAGGTTTGAGGAAGGGGAAAGGATATCTTAGAGGTGGATTTAGCCGTTAAACCATGGACTTGGTGATTTGTGTCCTTAGGGACTTGGGTTATTTTTACATTTTTGGTACTTGGGTTGTAGTATTTTGGGCTTTATTTATTTTTTTAATTTTGTTACATTTCTCCCAGTGAAGTTTTACATGATATACATATTCCCTTGTCTATTTTACTTCCATTATTTTGTGGAAAATTGTTCCCACTTTCAGTTTGTATGATGCCAGGTGCTAATCACCGACCAATGGGGATTGGTAATGCCCTTAGGTAAATGTCAGAGGTAGCTCGGTTATTGGGTTATTAGGGTACCTGGGATGGTTCGTGATAAAGTGGTATCATAGCTCCAAGTTGATCATTTGTCATGTGGTCAGTATATATTTTTGAATCTTGTCGAGACTTAGGAGGTAGTTGCGATTGAGTTCATGTCCATCTATCATAGTAATGAACCTTAAGTCACCAAGGGTAGTTTGGCCAAATGTGTGGATTAATTATAGTATTTTCCTCACCTTTATTTGGATATAATGAAATTTAAATCTTATTCATTCTATCTTTTGGGATTAATCTCCCTTGTTGATCTGTTCAAGTGTAATATAATGTCTTACTTGTTTTCTACTAATGTTTTGCAGCATCATGTCTTCTAGAAGATGTGTGAATCGGATCTAGGAAGAAGTAGATGTTGAACCTTAGCGAGCAAATATTTATTTGGATCCAAATTTGATTGAGATGATCATACACATTTTCTAAGCTCTTGAAAAGGCACCACTCCCAATTCCCATTCAGACACTACCTATGGAACCTCATAAGGATGTTTTCAAGATTAGTTCTTAATTATTTATTTACCATAATCCAACACCATTCAAGGGATAAAATGATCCTTAAATATTTTGATAAATGGTTGAGCTCGATGGAGTATTTATTTTGGGTTCATGGACAAACCCAATGAGATCAAAGTGAACTGTGCCACCTTTGTGCTAGAAGGACATAGTAGAAGATGGTGGTATGCTATGGTAATGGAGAATAACCATAAGGTCTTGGAGTGTAAAGACTTAAAAGTTATTTTCACTGAAAAATTATTTTCATATTTGATTTTTTTGGCTAAGTTTATGCAGTTTTTCAGACTTGAGTAGGCTTATAGGGCAATGGTAGAGTATACAAACCATTTTTCTGACCTCGTGCACTTCTCACCTCAAATTTTATCAAATGAAAATATAAAGGCTTGAAGGTTTGATTTTTGAATTTGTAAGTATATTCATTCTTAGGGTTTCTTGATGAATCTTACTCTAATGCTGATGTACTGGATAAATCAATGATGGTTGAAATGGACCTGGCTGGAAAGGTAGGGTTATCAAGATTTTCTTTCTCTCTTAATAGAAACATGAGTCCCTTCAAGGTAAAGAGGAAGAATGATGATTCCCAAAGTAGTTATTGATGGAAGTGTCATTCAATATATCCTATAGTGCTTGGGGGAAGTACTTTAATTTTCTATTAGTATGGAAAGATAGGACATTCAAATAGGGTTTTCACTAAGGAATCCAAGAACTATGGCTTCTGTAGATGTTTAGGTCACTTACAAAGATTCTTCCATATCTTTTCTTCTCCACATAGTGGAATAGAATCATCGTATCCTCATAAAACTATGGGGTAATCAGATGTTTCATGTTAAAAGGGTTCCATCCACAGGCATCTAGAATGAAGCAACTTTAACTAGTAGAAGAGTCTCTAAAGGAAGCAGACATAGGTCCAGCAACTATGAGAGGTACCATTACTATAGCTTCATCATTAGTGAATTCTCTATTTTAAATTGGTGCATCTCATTTGTTTATTTCAAACTATATTGTAAATATTATAATTCTTCATATGGATCTTTTATCCTATGTAATGGATATTACTACACCCCTTAGTATGAAGATAGAGTAGGGTCTCTACAGTCTTACTTCCAAATTCTCTCTATCGAATGTTGAGCTTGCTTGGGGTTTTATAGTTCTTGACATGAAACCTCTTAACATCATTTTTAGGATGTATAGACTCATTTTCAACAAATATTGGATTCATTTTTATCTTTGATGAGTTTACCTTACTACACCCAATGGTGTGTCTCTTGTCTTTCAAGGAGAATGGGATCCATGGTTGAGAAGATCTAGAGCTTCTTATCTGGAGTTTATAAAAGTAATATTGGCATTTTCTTTTGATCTAGAGTGGGAATATTTGAGTGATGATATCCACCCAATTTTCATCAAGTTTCCGGACATTTTTCCTTCTGACTTCTCCGGTTTTCCACCAGTAAGATAGGTTGAGTTTTCTATTGACTTAATACTTGGTACTCAACGAGTTTCAATTCCATCTTACCACATGTCGCCATCTGAATAGAAAGAGATAAATCCCAAATTGTACAATCTTCTTGATAAAGGATTTATATCCCAAGTGTGTCACTTTGGGAAGTTCTGATTATCTTCGCTAAGGAATCTGACGTTTCTCTTTGCTTATGTGTTGATTACTGAAAGCTCAATCGATTTATGGTTAAAAACAATTGTTTCGAGGTATTGATGATCTCTTTGATCGGTTTGAATAGGAAAATTCGTTTTCAAAGATAAACCTTTGATTTGGTTATCATTATTTGATAATAAAAGAATATGGAATTCAAAAAACCACCTTTCAGAGTAGTTATATCCATTATGTATACCAAGTTATGCCCTTTGGTCAACAAAATGCTTCAAAAAATTACATGGATTTGATGAAAAGTATTTTAAATGATTATATGGGTGTCGTTGTGGTAGTATTTGTGGATGAAATCATCGTTAACTTTAATTACTAGGAGGATCATGTGCATCATCTGAGAATAGTTCTAAGTCTACTAATAAATCACCAAATTTATTTCAAGATTTTGAAATGTGATTTTTGGATTCAGGAAGTGAAATTATTCGGAAACGTGGTGTTGGAACAAGGAATATCAGTTGATCCTAAGAAGGTTAATTCTATTATGACATGGTAGAAACTACAAAATGTATTATATATTCGGAGCTACTTTGGCTTAGATAGATATTATTATCGATTTGTGAAGGAATTATCAAAGTTAGATTCTCTGGTGACTACTCTAACTCATAAGAGGGAATTTTTCTTAGGTTGATAAATTTTAGAGTTCTTTTGTTGAGTTAAATCATATTTTCACTATTGTGCTGGTGTTGACTCTTACACAGGCCAGGTAGGACTATGTGGTATTTTGTGATGCATCGGGCTTAGGCTTAGGTTGTGTTCTTATGCAAGGTAATCATGTAATTGCCTATGGATCTCATCATCTTAGGAAACACGGGAAAAATTATCAGACCCATGAACTTGAACTTTTAGCTGTGATTCGTGTGATTAATAGTTGTTAGCACTAATTTTATGAATAAAGGATTATCTTTTTTTCAAACAATGAGATCATGAGTTATATATTCTCTCAAATATATTTGAATCTCTTCTAGAGGCATTGGGTGGAATACCTATAGTCTTAAGTTTTCATCATTGCCTATTGATAGATATAATATTTTCATAATTTTTTATATTTAATTCAATGATTTAATCCCTAAAAATTGAACAAGTTGAGTTAATTTCATCAATTTTGGATTTATGATGTGTTTTGGGCTAAAACTGGAAAACTGGTTAATTTGGAAATATTGACAGATTTTAATAACTTTTGTAATTCACGCATATATTTTAAAATATAAATCCAATTAATGTGATTATTTTTTTACTAGGTTAATAAATTTATTTTCTTTATCTTCTGTGTTTGAACCAGGATTTAATTCATCCATGAAAGGTTCTGAAAAATTCAATCAATGTGGACAAATATTTTGGACGACCGCGTGGACCCCACCTCAATGAATTGATCATAAATCTGTCTCCATACATACAATTTGTGTGATTATAATTGTATTTGAACGACCATTAAATGGGGAGGTCGGATGTTGAATGTCATGGATATTGACCATCATTAAGGAAGTCAATGGATGCTGACATGTTGGGGCATAAAAAAGGAAACATTCCTCTAAATTAAATGCTCATTATTAATTATCCATATCTTGTAATATACATGGAGGATGAATCTGAAATTTTTTTATCAAACTTAAAGCATATTTTTGAAGATATTTCAAGAAGAAACCACTTCAAAATTCGGCAATTAAATTGGCCGAACATGGTAATACTTTCGGAGGAGAGAATCTGCAGCAAATCTTAAAGAGAGATTTTGAAGATCTTAAATTTGAAGACCGAATGATGGAATGCCTTGGCCTATATAAGGAGGATTTCATCAATGCTGAAGAAGGGAGTTCGACACCAATGTTGGAGTGGAGGATCCAGGACATGCTGCTAACATAAGAATTTTCTTTTCTTCTCTTTTTATTTTTAGTTTTATTTTCCAATGTAATGCATTCATATTTTAATTAAAGTGTTTCCACCTTCTTTCCCACTGTCTTTATTTTCCAAATTTAGTCTAATTTCTTTCTATCTCCCTTCTTTCCATCGTGATCTCTATTAACTTCACCATGGAAAGTGAATAACTTGAGGCTTGGCCCTGGGGGAGGATTCACGGTGTTCTTTATTATTGTGCTACAATTCAAAAAAAAATTATTCCATTTGTGGTGGAGGCGGGAATAATGCACGGGTGTGGCGGTCGTCCATCACGACACTATTCCCAAATCTATTTATTTTCCTTGATTAATTAATATTCCTTCCATTCTCTTTGGTAATCCCTTCATACGGTGGATTTGGGGTTTTCATAAGGGATGAAACGACATACGGTAGAGTCGGGTCTTGTAGGAATAACATTCTTGGTTGAGGTGTTATCTTATTTGACTATTGGAGGAGGTGTGGTTTAGTGTGCCAGACACATACTAAAATCACACACTAAATAAATCAAGGGAAATTAATTCATTAATGAGGTTTCAATAAATTAATTATCAAATTGAATTTAAACAATAAATAAATAATGAATGAACCCGTGTTATCCAACCCTAGGACCAAGTTCTTTCTTCAATAATTTCATTATGTATATGCATGTTATTTTTAACATTTAATTTGACTTTTAAATTTAAATGCATTCTTAGATTAATTAAAAACAGTAAAAAAATAATTAGTTTAGGTGATATAGACTAAGTAAATGAACAACTGAGAAATCTCCTCGAGTGAGATGACCATGGTCAGCCTCTGTGCTGCATTAGGAAAATAAATTACTTTTGCCACACCCTACGACAGACATGAATCACCTATACCCCAGGGAAAGATAATGTCATTGTGCATTCTTTGAGTAGGAAACTTCTGAACCTAGAAGTGAAATACTTTTCAGAATAGTGGAACTTGATATCTCTCTCTGCATAGTTGAATATTAGAGTTCAAGAGAAAGGGGCTAAAGTTTCTTTTTCCAGTGTCCAGTTGACATCTAATCTTTACAAATTGATTCTACAGTAATGGTATCTTGATGGTGAGTTCTGTAAAATTAGAGACACTCTTTATGGTGGGGATACATTTTCCCAATGTCCATTCTCCATAGACGGAATTCTATTCTATTAGATCCATTTTTTGGTATCGTATTTAGTAAGAAAATATGTGATGGGAGACCTCAATAACCCCTAGTGGGATATGCACATGGGAACCACTAATATGTTTTATGATTTGTGGTGGTAGTTCTGGTGACCAGGTATGATATTAGGAATTTTTGAGTTTGTCTCTCATTAATATATGTGCCAGTAAGTGAAGGTCGATCACCAGAATCCTTTGTGTTTTCTTTAACCACTTCCATTCCCTACTTGGAATTAGGATTAAATATCTTTGGACTTTGGGGTTAGGTTGCCTCATACCCAGAGAAAGAAGAAAGTGATATGGGTTGTGATCAAAAGGCTGACCAAGTTGGCTCACTTTATACCAATTCGAGATAAAACCAAGGTTGAGGAGTTGGGAAATATATATGTGAAAGTGATTATTTATTTTATAGAGTTACATTATATATAGTCTATGATAGGGATCCTCATTTCACTTATCTCTTTTCGATAGGCCTTCATGAGGCATGGGATCTCATGTCTATTTGAGTATGGTAGACCATCCTCATTTGGTTGGCCAGACAAAAATATCTATACAGATTCATAATGATATGCTTGGTTCTTGTGTTCTAGACTTTGGTGGTACTTTTTATGATCATTTGGGGCTGGTTTATTTTTCTTGTAGAAATATTTACCAATCCGTGATCATAATTTCACCTTTTCAGACCTCCTATGATTGACCATGCAAATATCCATTGTATTAGTCGGAGGTTGGTGAATGTTCCTTGGTTGGACCAAGATTGGTACAAGATACAACAATAAAGATTTATTTTATTAATTATAGAATGATGATGGACCAGATCTAATATAAGTCGTATGTTGATTTTCTACATAGACCATTGGAATTATCAGTTGGTGACCATGTGTTCTTGACAGTTTCACCCCGATTAGTTCATCGATGGCTTGGGAAACAAGGGAATCATGCTCCTCATTTTATGGTACATTTTGAGGTTGTTTATTAGGAAGGTATAGTTTCTTACCATGTTTCACTTTCACCGTATCTAACGTTGATACATAATGTGTTCCACATATCTCATCTACAGAAATATCATTCTGATCCATCTCATGTTTTGAGCTGGAGTGATCTTGAGATCGAACAAGATTTATCTTTGATTGAATATCCAGTCAGGATAGTTGATTATGAAACCAAGGTACTTCTTGGGAGGAAAATACCTTTGTTTTGAGTGCTATGGAAGCACAGTTTGGATATTCATGAGATGTGGTAATGCGAGGAACTCATGAAAGATCATTGGCCTCATATTTTTGGCATGGAAGATTCTTCATAGGATTTCGGGGGATATAAACTTTTTATGGTGGGGAGATTGTAACTTCTCATTATGAATTTGACAGGTGTGACTTTTTGTAACACCCCAATATTCTACGGTACGCTTCTCATTGAATAATGTGATAGCGTGTGTTGTACGCAACACCGAGTTCTAACACACCATAACCAATCAAAATAGCCGTTATGAATAGTAATACCTACTTTTTGAAATTATAAATATTTTATATTTTAAAATGGACTTCATTTTTGGATTTGTAATATCAAATTTAGCATAAGGTGAAATTTTGGTACTTTTCGGATAACTTTCATATTTTGATGAATAGTGAAAATTACTAAATTTTAATTAAAAACAACTTTTTTAATAAAAATAATTAATAGTGATAAATTATGAATTTGAGTGGTTTAAAAGTATATTTAGAATATATTTTTACCATTTAATATAATGTTGGTCATTGGACATAATTTTACAATTAAACCGAACATAAACAAGTGGCAATCTTTTGATAGTTATTATCTCTTAAAAACACGCTTTTTGTTTTGACAGCGGGAATTAATTTTAAATTAATTTCTGTCACTTCTTTGTTTTGAATTTAGAAAAATGGATTCCATATTTGGAATCAGGATGTTAAAATTTTGTAAATAGGTAACTTTTATTTTTAGACATTTTGAATAATTATTGCGGTAAATATTTTATTTACCATGGTTAAGGGTAAATCCGGTAAATAAGGGTTAAAAAATAATATTATAATAATACTAAATTACCCTAAAACATGTCCTAGCAATATTTGTTGATACATGTTCGACCATAGGCATCTTTGGGTCGATTTTGGGACCCCATGGTGCCACTTGTAAGTGATAGGGACACTTTTTTTTAATTAAGTTAAAATGAATACAAAAATGACACAAGCATATATCTTTTAGAAAAACAATTTTTACATCAGGTTATATATGTTTGATTTCAGATTATAAATATTCATTAGAAAGATAAAAATATTTACTACATAATGATATTTTATTTATAATTTTTAGACATTAAATATTTTAGTTTATATATGATAAAATTATGATGAATTAATTACTATAATAGTAAAAAATTAAAATAGTTGATATTATAAATACCCAAATAAATATAATATGAAACTTTTAATAAATTAAACTAATTTTCTAGGATAATATGATATATTAGGATTGATTTAATTTACGTTTTTTGAATTAATCAATCTGTTATGAGTTTCACAAAAATCAACTATTGAATAGTGTCAAAATTGACATAAAAGAGTTCTTAAAACAAATATTATATTATTAATTTATATTAAATTCCTAAAAATCTAAGGTTCGGCCAAGAGACTTATATAATGATAGTTTCATCATTAATGGACCACTTGGGGGTCTCTTGTATGTATATAGTATGTTTATTAACCATATTATATAAAAATACAAATTGACATTGTAAAAGTGAAACTAATTAACTTAGAGTTAATACTTAAAGATAAGGTTAATATAAGTACCCAAACCTGTCTAAATTCTATTGGTTGAGTTTTATCGACCCATCCCCACCTTATCATTTAAATAATCAACTTTGGAGCCATTAGAAACCGAATATGAATTTATTATAAACTAATATTTCTAGCTTTTCCAAAGGTGCCCCTCACCCCTCTTATAAAAGGGCACTCCTCCTTCTCATTTATTCACACCTTCAAAACCTTTTGGTTTGGCCAAACTATGCCCCAATACTCTCCCAACTTCCCTCACTACAACCTAGAGGCTTTAGTTTGATCAGAAAGCCAACCTAATGATCCCTTTTGATCAAATCAAAATGAAGAACCTGAAGAAGAGGTAATGATTTCACCACCCTTTTCCAAGTTCCTTTCTTCTTCCACTTCTTCTTCCTTTTTTATTACCATTCTAAAATAATAACTCCAGTATCATATATATAATGTGATGTTATTATAAATATGGTACAACCATATTCAGTATTCTATCCACCCTTTGAATAACATGTCACCATACGTGCGTACGTACGGCTTACCGTCTCCACATCGTGGTGTAATTGTTATTCAATATATTATTATTTGGATGGGTATAATAATGATATGTAACTCATGTAAATAATAAATATAACATGTTAATGACTCTGTATATATGATATAACAACCATTTATATATTATTTCAAAAGAATTATATTGTCGCTCGTGCGTACGTACGGACTACCGTCTCCACGAACGCGATGAGATTCATTCTCCATCATATCCATTCAAGTATAATTATCATTTGATGATTTAAAAATGATTTTTAAGGACTTGATATCATTATGGATATGAATAATATACAACCTATCCATTACAAACATGGCTTATGTAACAAAACATATAAAAGAAAACAAGTAAGTTAACACCCGAAACAACGATAATACTAAGATATTATTATCAAATCAATATTAAAAGATCATATATGATATCATATTAATGTATATGATTATTTTATAATTTAATAACAATTATTTCACCATTATACAGGAGGTTAACCTACCCCAACCAAGGAAAAGTACAAGGTAAGGGTTATTTCACAATCTCTTCATTATCCGAGGTTGTTTATATGTAATAATCTACTGGGATCTCTTTATCATCCACATCCATGTTTTCTTAAATATGTATCTCAAAACATTTTTATTATTTACAAGAATATGGGTTAAAGTCATTTATACCCTTTTTTGACTTTTTATAAGAGGTTTATAAAGGAATATTTCCTTTGTTTTCAAAACAAGGTCCTTTTTAACCTTTTCGACAGAATTAAGGTAAGAATGTTTTTTTAACTTATACGGCGGGTGCGGCTATTTTCCGCCATTATAAAATCTTCAAAGCTTTCCTTAAAAGCTTATAAGAATATTTTCAAATAAAATGTTTTATTTTATATGGCTCTTAAGTGATTTCAAAAATAGAAAGAGATATTTCTCTAAAAAGAGTTTTGATTTCATCTATGTCAACATCCTTTGATGGATTTTACGCTTATTTGACGTTGATATATTATGATACAAAACTTCTATATTGTATTGAAGGTTTTGTGATATGTTTGACTGTGGATGTGCTATTTTTATACCATTCATAGTTTATGGTGAAATTATTGACATTTCTTATACTAGTTTTAATATGAATGTTTATGTTATGTTTAAACCTTTTCATATGGGAATGCATTGGACTTAATATGTGACGGGTGGAGCCCGCTATAGCTCCTCGATGCATCATTAGGTCTCATGAGACAAACTAGTGTCTTGGCACAAGGCCTTGGAAAAATCTTATTTGTAGTCTTGGCACGAGGCCTTGGCTATGTGGTTATGATAGTCTAGCATTATGCATTCCAACATTATGAAAGTGGTTATTGATATTGCATGTGATTATTCGATTAGTAGAATATCCATGTGAACAAGTAAATGGCATTATTTCGTTTTACTTTTTCCATACTATGTTGAAGTTCAAGTTTAAAAGGCTTTTGTTTTAGTAATGCATTGCCTTAAATGTTTATGCTTATTTTGAATGTTCCGATATATTGTTATCCTTACTGGGCATTTGAGCTCACCCCTTTTCTATGTTTTATTTTTCCCAGGATGTGAAGAAGTAAGTTATGAATGACCTGTAGGGATATTATGAGGGGATAATAGTGTGGACTGTGGAGACATTATGTTGTTGTAGTAGTTTTTCATTTTATGATGTAATGTAAAACTTATGAATATATCTAGTGTTTCCAAGGCTACTAAACCAATCGGTCTTTCGAGATTTGATCTTTCTTGTGATCATGCCAATGTAATTTAATAATGCACCGACTCTGGGTAACTAGGGTCGGGGCGTTACAGTTGGTATCAGAGAAAGTTTAGTACAAACCTTGGAAGCTAGATTTAGATAAACTCTGATTAGAGCACGTAGACCTAAGATGAACATTGAGGATTAGTATAGAAGAACTTCCTAGAATTTTGGTATTATAGAGATTTTGTGAGTTTTCCGAGAAATACATCTCTGTCTGGATACGAGCAGGTAGAGGTGGCTCTGGCACAGATGTACCTAGGGGTAAAACCCGAAAACACCGCTTTGAGCTAGACTCGAACGGGAACTGGTGCATGACAACGGGCCTTACTGCACTCTTGGCTACAACACTCCCGGGGGATATGCTTAGGATAACTCTCATTTTCTTTAAAAATCATTATGAAGGGTTTATGAGTATATACTTCCTCAAATAAAACATTTTTATGATTATGGATTATATCCGTAAATAGTTCAATTTATGTTAAGTGTTTTATAAGTATGGGATTATGTATTTTGATTCATAAACTGATCTAGTTAATGCCATTGTTTAGAAATGGTGCCTAGTGGAAGAAATGGAAACCGTATCAATGCACGCACTCCATTTAGGGATTTCCCTCCTGCTCAAGATAATTATAGTGGAGCTGGTGATGAAACTGGTTCCGATCAGCTAATCACCATACTGGTACAACTCACTCAAGTTATGAATAATAACCTTACCCGTATGGAGCACCCTGATCCGCAGCGTGGAGGATCAATGTTAGATCGATTCATGAGGCAACAACCACCAACGTTCAATGGGAGTACAAATCCCTTAGTATCTGAGCAATGGATATTTTCCCTAGAGAAAATATTTCAGGCTTTGGGGAGTAATGAAAGGGAAAAAGTTATCATGGCAGTTTACCACCTCACTGGAGATGCTGATCAATGGTGGTCATTGATTCAAAATACGAAGGAAGATGATGAAGTATCAAATATGGAATGGAGGGAGTTCAAAGATATGTTTTTAGAAAAATACTTTCCTCGCGACCATCGAGGAGATATGGAAAGGCAATTTCTGAGTCTGAGACAAAAGGAGGATGAGAATGTCACAAAGTATGAGGATAACTTTATAAGGTTATAAAGGTATGCTGGTGATTATATACGAAACCAAGAAGTAAGATTGATCTTTTCTTTGATGGGTTAAAACCATTTCTCCATCGAGCATTAGTCTCACAATCGTTTTCGTCGTAAGAAGACATTGTCTCATGTGCTATCAAGACCGAAAAGGAATTCTCTAAGTCTTATGACTTTAAAGCAAAGAAAGAGAAGAAGAGACCTGCTGATCAATCTGGGAATGGAAATAAGGGGAAGAAGGGAAAGGTTGAATATCCATCCTGTGGAAAATGCGGCAAGAAACATCTTGGTACTTGCTTGAAGGGAATGGGAGTCTGTTACAAGTGTGGTGAAAAAGGCCACCAAGCTCATGATTGCAAAGGGAAGAAGGAAGCCACCAATGTTCAGTGCTACAATTGTAGGGAGATGGGACATTATGCAAATGAATTTCCTAAGCATCAGGAGAACTTACCTCAGAAAAGGCCAAGGGATCAAGGCCAAGCTTATTCTATCACTACTGCTGAGGTAGAAGCTCCGAAAGACGTGGTGGCAGGTAATTTAATGGTTTCCTCAAGTTTAGCAAATGAATTATTTGATTCTGGATCATTGAATTGTTTCATATCTTCCCAGTTTGCTAAGAAAATTAGATATTTCCAATTTGATTTAACAAGGGAGTTGTCAATTAAAACTCCTAAGGGAAGTATCATTGCAACAATTTTTGTGAATCAGTCCCCATTAGAGCACATAAATGTTTGTTATCTTCTGATCTCATCGTCATACCTATGATTGAGTTTGATATAATCCTCGGTATGGACTGGCTTTCGGACTATGATGCGAAGATTTATTGTAAGAATAAAGAGGTTACAATTCTTGATGATAATGATAAGTAACACCTTATCTTTAGAGCAGAATCGTCACCACCTAATTCTTATTTAGATCCACCCTCAATAGCTCAACTAAATTCGATTATTGGGGAGGAAGAGAATGAAATAACTGTGGGTGAGGAAAGGAAAGTTCAAATAGAGGTTGTACCTGTTGTGAAAGAATTTGTAGATGTATTTCCGGAAGATTTACCTGGACATCCTACAGAACGAGAAGTTGAGTTTTCCATTGATTTAATTCCTGGATCAAGGCCTATATCGAAGACCCCTTATAGAATGGCCACTGTAGAGTTAGTAGAACTAAAGAAACAACTAGAGGATTTGAGTAATAAAGGATTTATTCGCCCTAGTTTTTCTCCATGGGGAGCCCTTGTTCTTTTTGTTAAAAAGAAAGATGGATCTATGAGGTTATGTACGGACTACAGGGAGATCAATTCTATAACGATAAAGAGCAAGTATCCCCTACCTAGTATTGATGATTTATTTGACCAACTGCATGGAGCTCAATACTTTTCAAAGATTGACCTTCGATCTGGATACCATCAGTTGTGTGTGAAGAAGGAAGACATTCCGAAGACAGCATTTCGAACCAGGTACGGGCATTACGAGTTTACTGTAATGCCTTTTGGATTGACTAATGCACCCTCTATATTCATGGATCTGATTAATAGAGTTTTCAATGAGTATCTCGATGAATTTGTGGTGGTATTTATTGATGATATCTTGGTATACTCCAAAAGCTACGAAGATCATGAAAATCACTTGCGCATTATCTTGAAGACTCTGAGAAGACATGAATTATATGGAATGTTTAGCAAGTGTGAATTCTGGCTTCATGAGATTTATTTTCTTGGCCATATTGTCTCTAAAGATGGAATCTCTGTTGATCCTTCTAAGACCAAGGCAATCCAATAATGGCCATCACCTACGAGTATAATTGAGGTATGTAGTTTTATTGGTTTAGCAGGTTATTATCGACGTTTCGTCCAGAATTTTTCCTGATTGGCTAACCCATTAACGAAGCTCACACGTAAAGGGGTTAAATTTGTTTGGACAAAAGAGTGTGAAGAATGTTTCGAATAACTCTAGAGAAGATTAGTCAATTCTCCTATATTGACTCTACCATCGGGGAATGATGGGTTCGTTATTTATAGTGATGCATCAAAGAAAGGACTTGGTTGTGTCCTTATGCAGAATGATAGAGTTATTGCCTATGCATCACGACAGTTGAAAATTCATGAACAAAACTATCCTACTCATGATCTCGAGTTAGCAGCTGTGATCTTTGCTTTGAAGATATGGAGGCACTACCTCTATGGTGAAAAATGTGAGATTTATACTGATCAGAAGAGTTTGAAGTATATTTTCTCACAAAAAGAACTCAACATGAGGCAAAGGAGATGGCTTGAATTACTCAAGGATTATGATTGTATGATACACTACCACCCGGGGAAAGCAAACAAGGTGGCAGATGATTTGAGTAGAAAAGACCATGGAGTTTTGAACAATATGAGAATTGAAAGGGATCGAATTTTCATGGATCTAGTGAAGATGGACATGGGAATAACCAGGGAAGGTGAAACATCAATGCTTTTTCAAATGGTTGCCAAACCATCTTTACTAGAAAGGATTAAGAGTTCTCAGACCGATGATGAAGAATTTAAAAAGAAGATTAAAGCAGTGAATGATGGGAGATTGAGAGACTTTGTGTATGAGGATGGAATTTTGAAATTTGGGAAGAGACTTTGTGTTCCCGATATACCTGATCTAAAAAGGGAATTGATGGATGATGCTCATACTTCCAATTTCTCTATACACCTTGGGATCACCAAAATGTATAGAGATTTGAAGGAACATTTTTGGTGGGACAACATGAAGAGGGAGATTGCTGATTTTGTGTCAAGATGTATGGTTTGTCAGCAAGTGAAAGCTGGAAGGAAACAGCCTGGAGGAGTCACGAAACCTCTTCCCATACCAGAGTGGAAATGGGACAATATTACGATGGACTTTGTCATGGGGCTACCAAAGACTCCTAGAAGGAACGATGCAATAAGGGTTATTGTTGATCATCTTACCAAGTCAGCACATTTTCTTGCTATAAGAGAAGATCTACCCCAATAACGTTTAGCAAGACTATATATTAACGAAGTTGTGAGACTTCATGGAGTACCCCTATCGATTGTTTCTGATCGTGATCCCAGTTTTACTTTAAGATTTTGGAAAATTCTTCAGAAATCACGGGATACCGAACTTCTTTTGAGCACTGCTTACCACCCTCAGACAGATGGACAATCAGAACGGACTATTCAAACCCTAGGAGACATGTTGAGATCTTTCTCACTTGACTTTCAGGGTATGTGGGATCAATACTTACCTCTTTTAGAATTTTCCAATAACAATAGCTTCCATTCGAGTATTCAGATGGCACCATATGAAGCGTTATATGGAAATAGATGTCGTACACCAACCTTTTGGGATGACGTTGGTGAAAGAAAACTTGTAGGTCTAGAACTGGTGGAGGAAACGATGGAAAAGGTGAAGGTAATCCAAAATCACATCAAAGCAGCTCAAAGTAGGCAGAAGAGCTATGCCGATAATCGAAGGAAGTATTTGGAATTTGAAGTCGGTGATCATGTTTTCCTGAAGGTATCTCCATGGAAGGGATTCATATGTTTTGGTAAGAAAGGTAAATTGAGTCCCAGGTACATCGGACCTTTCGAAATTCTAGAACGAATTGGGGTTGTAGCTTACCGATTGGCAATGCCGCCAAGTCTCTCTAAAGTTCACGATGTGTTCCACGTATCTCTTTTGAGGAAATACATGCCTGACCCAACGCATGTACTCACCTATGAAGAATTAGAACTGGAACCCGATCTGTCTTATTGCGAAGATCCCATCAAGATTCTTGATACGATAGAACAAGTGCTGAGAAACCGGACGACGCGTCTGGTAAAAGTTTTGTGGAGAAACCATAAGATGGAAGAGGCAACGTGGGAACCCGAGGAACTTATGATGAAGAACCACCCGAGTCTTTTCATGCGGTAGTATTCTTGAAATTTCGAGGACGAAATTATTTGAAGGAGGGGAGAATGTAACACCCCAAGATTCTACGGTACGCTTCTCATTGAATAATGTGATAGTGTGTGTTGTACGCAACACCGAGTTCTAACACAGCATAACCAATCAAACTAGCCGTTATGAATAGTAATACATAATTTTTGAAATTATATATATATTATATTTTAAAATGGACTTTATTTTTGGATTTGGAATATCGAATTTATCCTAAGTTGAAAATTTGGTACTTTTCGGATAACTTTCATATTTTGATGAATAGTGAAAATTACTAAATTTTAATTAAAAACAACTTTTTTTAATCAAAATAATTAATAGTGATAAATTATGAATTTGAGTGGTTTTAAAATATATTTAGAATATATTTTTACCATTTAATATAATGTTGGTCATTGGACATAATTTTACAATTAAACCGAACATAAACAAGTGTCAATCTTTTGATAGTTATTATCTATTAAAAACACACTTTTGTTTTGACAGCGGGAATTAATTTTAAATTAATTTCTGCCACTTATGTGTTTTGAATTTAGAAAAATGGATTACATATTTGGAATCATGATGTTCAAATTTTGTAAATAGGTAACTTTTATTTTTAAACATTTTGAATAATTACTGCGGTAAATATTTTATTTACCATGGTTAAGGGTAAATCCGGTAAATAAGGGTTAAAAAATAATATTATAATAATACTATATTACCCTAAAACGTGTCCTAGCCTTATTGTTTGATACATGTTCGACCATAGGCATCTTTGGGTCGATTTTGGGACCCCATGGTGCCACTTGTAGGTGATAGGGACACTTTTTTTTAATTAAGTTAAAATGAATACAAAAATGACATAAGTATATGTCTTTTAGAAAAACAATTTTTACATAAGGTTATATATGTTGGATTTTAGATTATAAATATTAATTAGAAAGATGAAAAGATTTCCTAAATAATGATATTTTATTTATAATTTTTAGATATTAAATAATTTAATTTATATATGATAAAATTATGATGAATTAATTACTATAATAGTGAAAAATTAAAATAATTGATATTATAAATACCCAAATAAATATAATATGAAACTTTTAATAAATTAAACTAATTTTCTAGGATAATATGATATATTATGATTGATTTAAATTACTTTTCTCGAAGTAATCAATCTGTTATGAGTTTCACAAAAATCAACTATTGAATAGTGTCAAAATTGACATAAAAGAGTTCTTAAAACAAATATTATATTATTAATTGATATTAAATTACTAAAAATCTAAGGTTCGGCCAAGAGACTTATATCATGATAGGTGCATCATTAATGGACCACTTGGGGTTCTCTTGGATGTATATAGTATGTTTATTAACCATAGTATATAAAAATACAAAGGGACATTGTAAAAGTGAAACTAATAAACTTAGAGTTAATACTTAAAGATAAGGTTAATATAAGTACCCAAACCTGTCTAAATTCTATTGGTTGACTTTTTTTAGACCCATATCCACCTTAAAATTTAAATAATAAACTTTTGAGCCATTAGAAACCGAATATGAATTTATTATAAACTAATATTTCTAGCTTTTCCAAAGGTGCCCCTCACCCCTCTTATAAAAGGGCACTCCTCCTTCTCAATTATTCACACCTTCAAAACCTTTTGGTTTGGAAACACACTGCCAAAATACTCTACCAACTTCCCTCACTACAACCTAGAGGCTTTAGTTTGATCAGAAAGCCAACCTAAGGAGCCATTTTGATCAAATCAAAAGGAAGAACCCGAAGATGAGGTAATGATTTCACCACCCTTTTCCAAGTTCCTTTCTTCTTCCACTTCTTCTTCCATTGTTATTACCATTATAAAATAATAACTACAGTATCATATATATATTGTGATGTTATTATAAATATGGTACAACCAAATTCATTATTCTATCCACCCTTTGAATAACATGTCACCATACGTGCGTACGTACAGCTTACCATCTCCACGTCGTGGTGTAATTGTTATTTAATATATTATTATTTGGATGGGTATAATAATGATATGAAACTCATGTAAATAATAAATATAACATGTTAATGATTCTGTATATATGATATAACAACCATTTATATATTATTTCAATAGAATGATATTGTCACTCGTGCGTACGTACGGACTACCGTCTCCACGAACGCGATGAGATTCATTCTCCATCGTATCCATTCAAGTATAATTATCATTTGATGATTTAAAAATGATTTTTAAGGACTTGATATCATTCTGGATATGAATAATATACAACCTATCCATTACAAACATGGCTTACGTAACAAAACATATAAAAGAAAACAAGTAAGTTAACACCTGAAACAATGATAATACTAAGATATTATTATCAAATAAATATTAGAAGATCATATATGATATCATATTAATGTATATGATTATTGTATAATTTGATAACAATTATTTCACCATTATACAGGAGGTTAACCTACCCCAACCAAGGAAAAGTACAAGGTAAGGGTTATTTCACAATCTCTTCATTATCCGAGGTTGTTTATATGTAATAATCTACTGGGATCTCTTTATCATCCACATCCATGTTTTCTTAAATATGTATTTCAAAACATTTTTATTATTTACAAGAATATGGGTTAAAGTCATTTATACCCTTGTTTGACTTTTTATAAGAGGTTTATAGAGGAATCTTTCCGTCGTTTTCAAAACAAGGTCCTTTTTAACCTTTTCGACAGAATTAAGGTAAGAATGTTTTTTTAACTTATATGGCGGGTGCGGATATTTTCCGCCATTATAAAATCTTCAAATCTTTTCATACAAGCTTATAAGAATATTTTCAAAGAAAATTTTTTATTTTATATGGCTCTTAAATGATTTCAAAAATAGAAAGAGATATTTCTCTAAAAAGAGTTTTGATTTCATCTATGTCAACATCCTTTGATGGATTTTACGCTTATTTGACGTTGATATATTATGATACAAAACTTCTATATTTTATCGAAGGTTTTGTGATATGTTTGACTGTGGATGTGCTATTTTTATACCATTCATAGTTTATGGTGAAATTATTGACATTTCGTATGCTAGTTTTAATACGAATGTTTATGTTATGTTTAAACCTTTTCATATGGGAATGCATTGGACTTAATATGTGATGGGTGGAGCCCGCTATAGCTCCTCGATGAATCGATAGGTCTCATGAGACAAACTAGTGTCTTGGAACAAGGCCTTGGAAAAATCTTATTTGTAGTCTTGGTCCGAGGCCTTGGCTGTGTGGTTATGATAGTCTGGCATTATGCATTCCAACATTATGAAAGTGGTTATTGATATTGCATGTGATTATTCGATTAGTAGAATATCCATGTGAACAAGTAAATGGCATTATTTCATTTTACTTTTTCCATACTACGTTGAAGTTCAAGTTTAAAAGTCTTTTGTTTTAGTAATGCATTGCCTTAAATGTTTATGCTTATTTTGAATGTTCCACTATATTGTTATCCTTACTGGGCATTTGAGCTCACCCCTTTTCTATGTTTTATTTTTACCAGGATGTGAAGAAGTAAGTTATTAATGACCTGTAGGGATATAATGAGGGGATAATAGTGTGGACTGTGGAGACATTATGTTGTTGTAGTAGTTTTTCATTTTATGATGTAATGTAAAACTTATGAATATATCTAGTGTTTCCAAGGCTACTAAACCAATCGGTCTTTCGAGATTTGGTCTTTCTTGTGATCATGCCAATGTAATGTAACAATGCACCGACTCTGGGTAACTAGGGTCGGGGCGTTACACTTTTACCTCATCATGGTTTTCCCTTTTTTTGTCTCTATATGGCCAAGAAATAATTGGGAGGATACCTATATTGGGGAATTCACAGATTTATTGGAATCTCAGCTTTAATCGGTCATTTCTACAATATTCTAGATAATTACACACTATGTAATATAGATACATATCGTGTAAATCCTAAAATGAAAATAATTTTCTTATCAAAAGGCAACAATTTTTTTAGTGATTATGGGTCTCGGTAATTAAACACCATGTAACTGGGTTACACATCATGTAAATTCCCAATGTTTTTTTTTAAATAGACATCCTGAATTAATTTTTGTTTTTTCTTCCTCCAAAATTCCTTACTCTCAACCTAGAGTCTTTCCCATGTGAATTTGAGTGCCTCCAACCCCTTCTGAGTGGTTTTGTTCAACATATGGTTATTGTTGCGGTTACAGTGTCACTTGTCGAGTATGTTTTTACTCGGTCTCTTCATCTCTTTCTCTTCTCATCCTTGGGATTTGATAGATTATCCAAGAATAAATGGATCTAAACTCTTTATTTTAAAATCTTGTCTCTAGGTTGTGTTCCTATATCTTCTATACCTTCATTCTTGTTGGAGGGTGTGTCGCAGGCTTTGTGTTTCCATGAGAAAAAGGTAGGTGGTTTCATCGTGATGCCCAATTTATACTAAACTAAAATTGCTTTTTTTAATTTCAATTTTTTGAATTAAATTAAATTTTTTGGTTTTGATTAAAATGGATTTCAAATGGTTTGTTGGAGGAAACCCAATTCCACTGAATTGGGGTTTTGAAATGGGATTTTTGAATGATATTAAAAAATCCTAGATTCTAGTGAATTGGGGTGTGTTTATGGAAATTGTTTCAATTAAAAATTTTAATTTAATTGTGGAATTTGTTTTGATAGAAAATTGTGAAAACCCCATAATTCCAGTGAATTTGGGGGGTTTTATCAAATTTATGGAATTATATGAAAAATTAAATTTATGGACTTAATTGTAAAATGTATTGTTAAATTTCATGAATTGGTTTCAAGCCCTTGATTGTGAAAAATAGATTAAAAATGTTTTGATATAAACCTTAGGGTTTTATCTTTGTGAAAAAGGAAAGTTTTTAATTAAAAACTCATTATTGTTTTTAAGTGTAAATTTTCATATTTGAAATGGAGAATAAGATTGAATTTTATTTTGTGAAGTCTTTAAATAAATTGTCCATCATTTTTTATACTTGATCACAGGAAATCCTTATGTAGTTGGTGAGTTATTTGGATGTCACTTTATGATTTACTATGTTCTCAAACATCATATTAGCACATCACATCCCTTAGGCGATGGTGATGATTCTTCTTTGTCCTATTTTTAAAGGGACTTATATACATATTGTTTTTTACTATGAGTATGTGATCCTTATTACCTGGAAATTTCGTACCAACTTAGCACATGACCATGTTGTTTTCTTTTTTTTATTTCAAATGTATATGCCTTTTTTGTAAGCTGTTTTACATACCTTGAAAATTTATAGAAATCTTTTTATATAAATCTATTTATTTAAGACATTTTTTGAAAAGTTCCATTTGTGTACAGAACCCTTTATTTAAGTTAAATTCTATATTTTTAAATGCATTTCCATCTTTTACATTGTAAAGTAGAATTTTTTTTAAATATTCTTCTAATATAACAAGCCTATTTTTTAAAAAATTGAAAGAAATTTATTGGTTAATTTGATATTGGAATCTTATTATCGAATCTTTATTGAGGTCCTACTCGGCTCTGGATCACACCCTACTCGTGCCTTTAGGTGTTTATATATTATCTCTATCCAAGTTCAGGTAAGGGGAAAGGATCTATTGAAGGTGGATCTAGTTATTGAACCTTGGACTTGGTGAGTTGTGTCCATAGTGACTTGGAGTTTTTTTCTCCTTTTGGTACTTGGGTTGTAGTATTTTGGTCTTTATTGATTGTTTTACTTCTGGTACATTTCTCCTAGTGGAGTTTTCTTTGATATTCATATTGCCTTGTCTCTTTTACTTTCTCATTGTTTCTAGAAAAATAAGCCCCACTTTCAGTTTGTATGATGTCAGGTGCTAGTTGTCATCCCATGGGTATTAAGAACACCATTTTGGACATGTTATAGCTAGCTCTGTTATCAGGTTACTAAGTTACCAAGGATAGTTCATGACAAAGTGGTGTCATATCTCCAGATAGATCTTTTTTCTTAAAGTCGGTATGCATTTGTGAAATCATATTTGGAATTAAGAGGTAGTTGTGATTGATTGTCTGGCTAGCTCTCACTAGAATGAACCTTAAATAACTAGGGGTGGTTAGGGAAACACTTCATGTGGTTTAATTCTAGGTTTTTCCCTACTTTGATTTGGATATAGTGAAATCCAAATATTTTCCATTATATCTTTTAGGATTAATATCCCTTTTTACTATGTTCGAGTGTAATCTGGTTTATTTCTTATTGTCTACTGATGTTGTGTATCATCATGTCTTCGAGAAGATGTGTGAATCAGATCTATGAATAATCTACTATTGAACCTCAGTGATTGAATCCTATTTTTGATCCAAATATAATTGAGGTGATCATGTGCACTGTCCAAGCTCTAGGACTGGAACAACCCCCATTTCCTATTTAGGCTACAGTTGTGAAACCTTAGAGGGATGTTTTCAAGAGTAGTCCTAAATAGTTTCTTCACCAGAATCCAACACCATTCAAGGGCTCAATGATCCTAAATATGATGAGAAATTTTTTAGATCGATGGAGTATTTTTTGGGGTTCTTGGACACACTAGATGAGATCAATGTGAAGTGTTCCACCTTTGTACAGGAAGGATTGAGTATAAGATGGTGGGACACTATGGTAATGGTGAAGAAGAATAAGGGCTTGTAGTGGAGAGAACTCAAAGTTTTTTTCACTAAACAGTTCTATCTAGATTTGATGATGTTTTCTAAGTCTGTGGAGTTTTTCAAACTTGATAAGAATTATAAGACTGTAGTTGAGTATGAAAACTATTTTAATGAGCTCATGCACTTTTTACCTGAGATTGTATCGAATGAAATGATGAAGGCTCGAAGGTTCGAGCTAGGACTTCTGCAGTATATTCATTCTTAGGTTTTCTTATTGAATTTTTCATCTTATGTTGATGTACTGGATAGAGAACTGATGTTCTAAATGGACCTGGTTGGAAAGCCATAGTTATAAGGAGTTTCTTTTTCTCCCAGTGGCAGCATGAGTTCCTTCAAGGGAAAGAGAAAGTGTGATGATTCTTGTAGAATTTCTTGATAGAATGGTCATTCTAGACCTCCTAATGTGTCAGGATAAAGTTATTTGATTTTCTATTAGTGTGGAAAGAAAAACATTAAATGACCATTTTCACTGAGGAACCCAAGAATTGTGGATCTTGTGGATGTTCAGGGAACTTATAAATATTCTTCTATATCTTTAATACTTTTAATAGTGGAATAGGGTCATCAGCTTCTCCTAAAACTATAGAAAAATCAGATTCTTCATTTATAAAATGGTTCTAGCCACATGCATCCAGAATAAAGTTACTTCCCGCAGTGGAAGAGTATCCATAGGAAGCATACATGGGTCCAGTGACTGTGAGAGGTACCATTACTATAGATTCATCATTAATGACTTCTCTATTTGATACCGGTGCATCTCATTCAATTATTTCAACTAGTGTTGTTAATCTTGTAAATCATCTTATGGATTTTTATCTTGTATAATGGATATTGCTACACCCATTGATACGAAGAGAGAGTTGGGTATCTGGTGTCCCTCTTGTGTCTTATCTCTATTAGATGTCGATATTTCTTAGAGTTTTATAATTATTGACAAGAAACATATTGATGTCATTTTCAAGATAGAATGTATCATTAATAATAAATACCAAATTGATTGTTATCTTTGAAGGGTCTACTTCATTACACCCAGTGGTGTGTCTCTTTTCTTTCAAGGAGAATAGTACCCAAGGTTGAGTAAGGACAGACCTTATTGTCCAGAGTTGGGGAAAGTAATATTGGTGTTTTCTTTTCATCTGGAGTGGGAATCTTTGAGTGGTGACCACTCTCTAGTTTTTTTCAAGTTTACTGGCATGTTTCAATCTTAATTTTTTTGTTTTACACCAATAAGGGAGGTTGATTTTTCAATTGAATTAATTCCTAGTACTCAACCAGTTTCAATTCCCTCTTAACACATGGCACCAACTAAAATAAAAGAGATAAAGTCCCAGTTGGATGATCTTCTTTAGAAAGGATTTATATTCCCAACTGTGTCACCTTAGGAGGAACTAGTTCTCTTCACTAAGAAATTTGATGGTTCTCTTCTCTTATGTGTTCATTACCGAAAGCTTAATTAATTTATGGTGAATAACTAGTATCTATTTCCATGGATTGATGATCTATTTGATTATTTTAAAGGGGTGAAGTGGTTTTAAAAGATCGACCTTCGATCTAGTTACCATCAGTTGAGGATAAAATAATCTAACATTCATAAAACCACCTTTCAGAGTAGGTATGGCCATTATGAGTACCATGTTATGCCCTTTGGTCTAAAAATCCCCAAAAGTTTTCATGGATTTGAAGAAAAATATTTTCCACAACTATTTAGATGCCTTGGTGGATGTATTTGTACTTGAAATTATCATTTACTCTATGTATGAGGAGGATCATGAGCATCATTTGAGAACATTTCTGAGTCTGTTGAGAAATCTCCAACTTTATGACAAGATTTTGAAATGTGATTTCTAGATTTAGGAAGTGAAATTATTGGTACATGTGGTTTCGGAACAAGGAATACCTGTTGATCTTGAAAAGGTGAAGGTTTTTATAACTTGGTACAACCACTAAATGGATTCATGATTTCGAGATTCTTGGTCTTAGCTGGATATTATCTCCAGTTCATGAAGGAATTATTGATGTTGGATTCTCTAATGACCACTCTAACTTGGAAGGGGGTGATGTTTTCTTGGGATGATAAATGTTAGAGTTATTTTGTTGAGATAAATCATCTTTTCAATATTATGCTAGTTTTGACTCTTCTAGAGGCTGGGTAGGGCTATGTGGTCTTTTGTGATGCATCGGGTTCAGTCTTGGGTTGTGTTCTTATGCAAGGCAATCATGTTGTTTCCCATGGATCTCTTCAACTTAGGCCACATGATAAGAATTATCTAACCCATGACCTTGAACTTATATATATAATTCATTCACTTAGGATTTGGTGGCACTACCTTTACGGAGAATGGTTTATCATGTTTTCAAACCATAAGAGCTTGCGTTGTATCTTCCCAAAAAAATATTTGAATCTCTTCTAAAGGCATTGGGTGTAATTACTGAATTATTTCGATTTTGACATTTCTTATACCCTAGGGAAATGGAATTTCATTGAATATGCTTTGATTAGGAAACTTATGACCCAATAAGTGAAGAAATCTTTGGAAGAGTGGAAATTGATGGCTCCCTTTACACAGTTTCATATTGGAGTTCAGGTGAAAGATGATGATTTTTCCTTGGCTAGCGTCTAGTTGACATACACTCTTCTCAAATTGATATCATCGGAACAACATCTTTATGATTATTTCCATATCATTATAGAATCTCTTTACTATTTCTAGACAGTTACCCAATGGTCATTCTCCAACAAGGGAATTCTATGCTATCAGAATCAGTTTTTAGTACTGTCTTTGGAAAGAAAATATGTGATGGGAGATTTCCATAACTACCAATGGGTTGTGAAACTAGGAACTACTAAGATGTTTTATGATATGTGGTATCATTTTGGGTGGCCAATTATGATATAGTGCATTGATAAGTTTGTCTCTCATTGCCATATGTGTCAGCAAGTGAAGGATGCGCACTAAAAGGCTTTGAGTTTTCTTCAGCCACTTCCATTGAATACTTGGACATCATATGAGATATATATGGAATTTTTGGTTGGGTTGACTTATACCTAGAGAAATAATAATGCGATATGGGTTTTGATCGATCGGTTGACCAAGTCAACTCATTTTATACCCATTCTAGATACAACCAAATTCTAGGAGTTGGGAAATCTATATGTGAAAGAGATTATTCATTTTAAAATATTTTTATCTACTATAGTCTCTAATAGGGATCCCTGATTCACTTATTGCTTTTGGGGAGGCCTTTAGGAGGCATTGGGATCTCATGTCTATTTGAGTGTGGAATATCATCCGCATTCAGATGGCCAGAAAAAAAAGAGCTATACAGATTCTTGAGGATATGATTCATGCTTGAGTTCTCAAATTTGGTGGGACTTGAAATGATCATTTGGGGATGATTTAGTTTGATTATAATAGTAGTTACCAAACTAAGATCATAATGGATCCTATTGAAGTTTTTTATGGCCAACCTTATATATCTCCATTTTATTGGTTAGAAGTTGGTGAAAGTTCCCTCGTAGGACCAAGTTTGGTACAAGAGACAACAACAAATATTTAGTTGATATGTCATAGCCATTGAATATTTTTTTATCCTCCAATATTGGTTGGGTTTGTTTGGAGTGGATGGATTTCTTAGATGATACCAAGGTAATAAATTATTTCTCCTTTATAGTTTTATACTTCATATGAAAAACAAACAAATACCTAATTTTATGGATGTATTTTTATAATAGGTCAGTGATCAAAGTGAAAATCTAATTCAAGTGGGTGATGTGGGAAATCCATTCAACTAATTTTTTAAAATATAAATCCTATTATAGAATAGATATCTCGATCATCATATAAAAAACATGAGTAGGATCACTTAAGAATAAAATTTCTGAGACTTGAAAATAATAAAAAGATAAAGGAATAAAATGTTCACAACATTCCTAAAGGGAAAAATTGTTAACTCTTCATAGAATAATTTAGTCATAAAATCTACCCAATAATATAAGATCATTTGTTTATATAATTTTGGGACTATGAGGAATCTATTCAATCTAATTTCAAATAAAAAAACCCCATTTTAAATTTAATGTGAAATTTAAAATATCATTTATTGAGATCATCATTGAAATCCAAAATATCATCCTCATTATGAAACATCCTAAAAATATAATTTATTAACTTTAGAACCAATCATTTATCCTTAAATCATATTTAAATTATAAAAAACTGATGAATCTTGATATAATAAATCATTGGGAAACTTTTTCTTAGTTTTAAAAACTGATTTTCACTACTAAAAAAGATGTTTCCCTTTATTTAAAATTACTTTTTAACAAAAAATTTACCCATTAAAAAACATTTTTTTTGAAAATCAAACACAGAATTCATTTTAAAACTGCTGTAGAAAAAAATCACTATTTTCAAAAGCAATCTCTTCCATTTAAAACCAATCTTTCAAACTTTTAACATCATCTAACCCCCTTGATATGCTTATCTCACTTATTATATAGTATAATATGTATAAAAATTAACATATATATATATATATATGGAAATATAAAACAAAATAAAAGCTATATTATTTTTAAACCATTTTTATAACATAAAATATGTATTTTAAATAAAATTATGGTTTCACAAATAAAAAAAGAAATTATTATGTTTTTTAAAATATTTTGAACACTAAAAACAAATAAGTTGAATAAAATCCAATTAATGGTTCAAATAAACATAAATAATAAAATGATCACCATGAATGAATCATAAAAAGATAAGGTAATTTTACTGAGAAAAAGTATTGTAAATTATTCAAAATTTTAAAACATACTAATGAAAATTATTCTTCTAAAAAAATGAATTATAAATTAAAATCTAATAAATTTTCAATTTTAATTTTATAGATTCAAACTAAATTTGGATATAGGTTATTCAGTAGTATAACTCAATTTAAAATATTTCATGTAGCAAAACAGTATAGAATAATAAAAAATAAAACATTTTTGTTCAAACATACTATAAGGATAAAAACCCAATTTTCATTCAAATCATTTGAAAAACATAAATTCCAAGATGTGCATCATGGTGGAAACGGACTTTGTGATGATCGTGAAATTCCATGCTAGACGTGGTGGTTTTTGTGATGGGGATGAAATACCCACATAAATTCTACTACACCACATAGGGATGGTTGGGTCAAATAAGAAGAGGATCAACCAAGACTAAGTAAAGTTGTGAAGTCTATTATACAAAACAAAAAATAAGGAGGAATGAATTGAAACTCCAAGATTAAAGAAGATGTTAAGACAAGATGAAACAACTGAACAACTAAGTTCATTCGAAGGATCTAACAAAATAAATCGGCACATACCTTAGATTTGGAGAGGATCAATTCATCAAGAAAGTAAATAAAGATCAAGAGTGACAGCACTAGTAGGGTTCAATGAGAGTAGGGGTGAAAGTCGGGTTCCATGAGAGCTTGAAGGCCTGAGAGAGGAGACTCTGTTAGAGTTCATTTGATATGATCATGAAAGGATTTATCATAACTTTCAAAAAATGTTGATAAAGAGTATTTTTATTAGTGTTAAAATAGTTAGCAATGAAAAATCTACTCTTTATTAGTTCTTTTTAAGTACTGATAAAGATACCTTTTCATTAGTGCTAAAAAACACTAATAAAACATTTCTTTATTGGGGCCTAAATTCTAGTGCTGATAGTGATCTAATTTTAATAATATATTTATTTACTTATAATTATAATTATAAATAAATATATTTAAAAATATTTTTATATATTTATAAATATTTGTATATATTTAAATATATAAACACCAAGAACGGTGCGAACCATGGATTTGAATATTTTATTAAGAAAAATAAATTACAAGTTGAGAAAGTGGGGCTTGTATTGTTAATATCATGGCACCAACTAATCCATAAAAAACAAAGGGAAACTTTCATCACCTTATTTTATGTATTCCCCTCTTCGATACCCCCCCCCCCCCCGATGTCTTGGGTGGCTACCTCACTTCCACTATTTTAGATCCTTCCAAGTGATATCTTGGTTATCCATGCTCAAAGATCCATCATCTTCATCATAAATAATGGAAAATCTTGTAAATTTATAATTTGAGACAACAACAACTTGATCATATTGTACCACAGCTCAAAAATTCCAAATCCCTTATAGAAAACATCTTGTCTCTAATATCTATTTAGAATTTCCATAAAAGTAAAATTAGTAGAATTAGAACCAGGGTCCAGAAAGGAATTGGAACCTTCCATGGCTTCCAAATTCCCTTCCAGTATATCATCAACAAAGAGGTTCCCCTTTGAATCTTTAATACCAGGATGATAAGGTGCAGAGTGTATTGTAGGATATTATCCTACAAATAAGGATTGGGAAGAGGAAAAGAAATATTATCTACCCCAATCATATCTACCTGAATAAGATCTTGAGAGTTCCCATGTCCATGTGATTCAGCATAAACAAGTGAAGGAGCCTTAGACTTCCTAGAAATGACCAATTGAAATCCATCATTATCCAATATTTTTTCTTTCTATTTTATTTTAGCATTGATTTGTTCACTCCATTGATCATGGTTAACCTCCTCAAGGACAATAGCCTTATGACCAAATTTTTTAGAGGGACTATCCTTTTATATTGTGTCTTCAGTCCTTCTACACAGATCCTCTTTAAAAGAGGGGTTATCATGCACTGTATGAACCTCCCCCTAATATTTAATCATTGAACTACCTAGAGGGGGTTAGCCTCCTCTACTTTCCCCCATGAACCATCCTCTAGCTGAGGGACCTATGAATCACCGGATACCTACACGCAACAAGATGTAGTCCCTTGATTAACACCACCTCGCTTCATAGCCTTCCTATATTCCTTCACCAACTACCATTTTTACCTCATTTATCACAAGTAAAAATCCTATGAAATACTTCCAATTAATTAACATTGGTATTTCAAGACACATAATAATTTGGGAACTTATCATATTCAACACACAGATGAATGTCCTCATTAGGTATAGAAAGTGTCACTATATCAATGAGAGAGGCATCGAGGTCCACCTCCACTAGAATCCATGAAAAATAGATGAACCTGACCTCCTCCACCTCCAAATACAATCTAATTTGGACAAAAATAGTAGTTTCAATATCATGGATAATTTTTTGGTTCCATAGAATCTAGTTAAGCCTATGAATCCTCACCCAAACTTGTGCAAATGAATTTTGGATGTTTGAAAAATAAAAATCTAGAATATAGTTATAAATTTATATATATATATTAAATTATTTAATATCAATATAAATTTATATCTAAATATGAAGCAATGTTTGTTTCTTTTCTCATTAAAGGGTTCTTTAATTTATACAAGCATGTTGATGATCAAATAGAAGATCAAAAATCTGCTTGTGGAGGAAATGTTGATGAAAACTCACCCGATGGGAGAATGTGAAGTTGATCCTTATCTATCTTCAAAAGTGTTTTTTCTGGTGGAATTATTCAAAATAGTAATGTGTCTCATACAAAGGAATATATAATTTATGTCTCAATATGAATTGAAATCCATGAGCACTCAATCATTGGGAGTATTATTTTACCAAGAGTTTTAAAATCATGGTGGATCTGGGATCTTAAGTATCACCACTCTAAATTTTAGGGATTTCCCAATTAGAAATGTGTCATGTTGGGCCATTTATTTTTCCACATCCTCTTCCCCTCCTAAGACATAAAGATGAGAACTTAGGTTTTAGTTATATCTCCCTCAATCTGGGCCTGTTACACGTCTAAAAATGGGATATAAAATCTAATTCTTTGGAGGTAGATAACTCTTCGGTTCAAATATGGGTCTGGGTTTATAGATTAAAATGGATTCTATGTCAAACTATAATTATTTATGACATTTATATGTCTATTGTGGTCTCTATTAAAATAGAACGAGAAATTAAAATCGTCATATTTGGTCACTATGATCGATTTCAAGTGGAAGTACACCTTTGTTCTACCTTTTTTGATTAAATATTTCTTTCAACTGATGATGATGAGTTTGGTCTCATAATTAAGTATGAAAAATTCCCTCAATTCTATTTGGAATGCAAGGCCATTTTTCATGACTTGTTGAATTGTAAGAGGTCTTTTGTTTGTAAATTTTTTCTCTGATAGAGGACATGATGAAAAATTGTGTTTTAAAATGACGAATCTAATAAAATCCAATGCTCATGGTAGAATAAAAATTGATGGAAAAGTACAAACCATGGAGGGAAGTTTGGAAGGTTGTGATCCTTGTCTAAAAACCACTTCTCAAGGTCAATTGGAGAATGATGTACATGTACAACCCAATGAGGGATGTTCAAAAGCTGGATGTAATATAGGTAGTCAAGGAATGAACTAGTCTAGGAAGAATGGTCTCATGAATTATCTTCATGGTTCTATTGACGCTCTAAATAGGGTTGGGTTGCTGTAGTTGAAGATTTTCCCTCATAAAAAAAAGGTTTCCATTTATTTGGCATATACAGGGATGCATGGTTTGCCTGCTACTACTGGATAGAGGATTATGTAGTTGAATGGACATCATACCTATAATTCATGGTTGTAGATAGTGGAAGTGGGGATACTGGTGATGTAAGCACTCGACCTTAAAATTTAAATATTCTAGGAACTTTATACTATAATTAACTTTATTTCATTCCCAAATATCTTTTATGTTAAGAGTTTTAGAGAATTAGTGCTAAATCTTATATGATATTCCCATACATTATAAAAAATACTTATACTCAGCATACATTTTTTTCACCCAAAAAGAGTCTTTAAAATAAAATATGGTTTCTCCTTATGAAAAATATTTACATTATTCTCCTTGATCTCATCATTGTCCCTACTCTCCCTTAAACCCAAGGAAAACATTTTAAAACATGGGATAATCAGAAAAATCTCAGTAAGGGACATAAAAGAAAGTAAACTATTAGTCCAGTGAAAAACTATAAAAACATTTTCCTAAAAACATACCTTTTTACATTGAAAAATGAATCATCATAAAAAGATCATTATCTTACATGCTGGAAAGAAAATCATTTCCAATAAAACTCATTATCAAGAAGATAAAAGTCATGTAGGTAACTTGGGACATCATTTCCTTATCACAATTATAAACGAAATAACCAATGTGGTCAACTTTTGTCTCTATAGTACCCAATGCATTATAGGTTATAACATAACCACACATATTTGGTTTATCACATAACCACTCATTATTGGTTAATAATAAATCATCAATCCTCAGTTTATCATGGAACTACCCATCATTGGTTTATAACAGAACCAACCATCATCATAAAAAATTCTCATTAACTGTATCACAATCATAAAACATGAGTGCTTCCATCATAAAAATATTCTTAAAAAATAACATTTTCATTTTTAAATCACATAGTTTTAGAAAAGCTACACACATAAAAAGGAAAACATTATCTTGGAAAATGACTTTGTAAAATTTTAAAGGAATCTTTAAAACATTAAGGCATTATAAAGATGGGAAAATACATTCATGTTATAAAATTAAAAAAACATTTTGAATTTTTTAAAAATAAAGATTAAAAGATTATTTTTAAAAGAAAATCCCTTACAAATACCATATCATTGAAGTGGATGTTAATAAAATGAATAAATTATATGTATCATATGTAAAACCACATAAAATAAGTATAAATACAACATAAGATAATCAAAATTAATTTATAACATAATATTATGATGAAATAATCAATAAATTAGAAGTTTAATCCAAATAATGGAAATTGGGTTAAGAATTAATTTAATTAAAACCCTAAAAATATTCCCTTTTGAAAACATTTGAGAGAAATTTGAAAATTATCTTTTATAAAACATTCATGTACATATGAATGCATTCATAAAAATCATTTTAAAAACATTATCATGAATGATAAATATTTATAAAATAAATCTTTAAAACATTTAAAATGAGGTTATTTAGTTAAATAGTCTCTTACCTTGTGTCTGAATGTGTTCTTAACTTGTACTTAATGTCCTTTTGAATATCTCCTCCTCGAAGGATTTGTTAAGGAATTTGAAATTAGTTTTTTGGTGGGTCCAGAACCTCTATAATGTGGATAGGTATGAGGATAAGAGAATTTTTCTGAGTATGGTAGAGCTAGAAGGATCAAGGTGGTGAAATGAAGTGAAGGAAGGGGTTCCCTTTTATAATTGAGGTGAGGGTCACTATAGAAATTTCTCATAATATTAAAATGTAATATGACTATTCTAGAGACAAATAATTTTAAATAGCCCTTAAATGCATAGGGTAATACATTGTACAATATATCTTATCTCCTATTGAATTATTTAATATTTTTAGGATTTTTTAATAAATTAATAAAATATTATATTCAAGAAATATCATTATCATCAAATTTGATACTACACATTACAATTCCTTTAAAAACATCAAAAAAAGAGTCAAATTTGAACCAATTATTTTATTATATCATATAAATGTCATATTCCTATAGATTATTTACGCATCAACTTAATTATCCCATATTATATTTATTTTAATAATTTTGTTATCATTTATTTAATTATTACATTAATTTAATAATAAATTCAACATCATTGTTTAAATATTTCAGGTATTTATTTCTTCCCAACAAATAAAAAATCCATGAAGAAAATTAATATTTTAGATTTCCAAATACTATTTATGGTTGAACATGTATCCTAAAAAATAATATATTAAAAATATTATACTTATTAAAAATAAAATTGTAACAAGTTTGAATTTATTTTAAATAAAATACTATACTGAAACTAATGTCAACTAAGTAGATCCAAATGGTCCTAAATTTGATACAAGGATGATTATGGTCAAAAATTACTCATCCAATAATATTTTTTCAACTTTTTGGTTTATTTAATGATTCTTATAATTTTAATTAAAATTATTTTATTAATTTCTCTTATACTTTCCCAAGAACTATGTCAGCATTGCATAAGAATTAAATTTGATTCTATTATATACAAAAATTAAGAATAAATTACTTCCATAAAAAAACTAATTAGGATCAATAAAATATTTTATATTTGTTAATTATGTATATTTACTCATATCTATGTCAAGACAACTTATTTAATTTATTAATTTTTCTTACTCATATCCGTGTCAAGAAAAATTATTTAATTTATTAATTTTTCCTACTCATATCCATGTCAAGACAGCTTATTTAATTTCTTAATTTGTATTTTCTATCGTTGTGTAAGCATTGCACAAGCATTTGGATAATATTATTGTTATATAAGTCAAAAATTTGAAACTATAATTCAAAATCATCATTTATGAAGTATATTTAATAATAAATTTGCAAAAATAAATTTTACCTAAAAATTAATATTTATAAGGCACTAAATTTGAATTTTTCAATGTTTTTCAAGCACTACGTCGACACAAAAAATGTTTTTTATATTAATCATGAAATAATTTATAATTTTTTTTGGATTACTTTTCTATGATATTTTTATTTTATTATCATACATGAGTCTTTAAATAAGTTTAATAATTATTTATATCATAGTTATGTTTTGGAGATGTCACATAAGATAATGTATTTCATAAAAAACACATTTTCTATTATTCATTAAAAAATTAACATTTTTAGAAAATTCTCAAAATTTAACCATTGAATAATTTTAGTATGATGATTTCAAAAATGAATTTAATTTTATAAAATAAATTTTCTAAAATTTTCAAAAATTAATTATATTATTTGTCCATAAAAATGAAATAAAATCATTCTTTGAAGAAAATATGTTTTTGATGAATAAAATGGATTTACTAAAAATATAATAGAATGAATTTATGAAAACTTTAGTACTTATTTTAAAATAATTAATAACTAAATTATCGATGAGTTTTACTATTATAAATATTTCAAATTTCTTTAGTATTGTTCATTCCCCCAATTTAAAGGCTAGTTTATAATATTCACATTTAAATAATTAGATTTCGTTGTTCGTTTAGGCTTGACGTGGCATATCTAGTATGATATCGAACATAGTCATTGTTTTTAAAAACGTTGGATGTTTCATTCTCCCCCCTCCCCCCTTAATAAATTATGTCCTTTCAATTTGAACATGGGATTGAAAACTAGAGGTATGACTTTTCAAAATAACTTTGTTGAAATCCCACATCAAAAAAAATATTAATAAAACTTCCTATTGAGAAGAGAGTAAGGGAAGTATTAAGGTAACCTATGATAAAAGATATTATCCTTCCATATAGGATAACATAAGTAGGAAGTGAAAACATGGATATAGAAGCTAAAACTAACTCCCAAATACTAATGTAAATTAATAGGCAACATGAACATGAGAAAGTTAACCATCAAAAAATCATAAATCTGTGATGGGTTTAAAGTCCATTGATTTCTAGTTAAGAAAATTAGATGGATAAACTTTATTATTTTAAGATTAGTTTATGACTAGTCTAAGAACATTGGAAAATTTAATTACTTCACAAGAAGAATTTCCCCTAAAAACTCATATTTTAATCCAAATGATGAGTATGAATTTTTCAATCTTAAAGCATTAAAATCAACTTATACAGATCAAAAAATCTAAAAAAGAAAAAAAATATTCTTAATATCTTTAGACACTAACCAAAACCCATAATGGTTAGAATAGGATAAGACAATTTCCCAAAAATAATGAATCATCAAAATTCAACAGTAATACCCAAAGTTCAACATAGATCCTTTAGAAAATAACTATCCTCAAAATTCCTCAAAATTATTCTCGACTAAGATTCAAACCCAAAAATTGTAAGGATTTGATCCCATAAACTTCCAAGATAAATTTAATATTTATCTTCAAATTATATCAATCAATCTTAATGTCATATACCAAATATATTACTACCTAAATTACATAATCTATAAGATATTATAACCATTTCCATAAATAACCAAAATCACCATAAATCCACAAAAAAATTAGGCATAATTCCAAAATATAACTCAAAGTTTATTCCTAAAATAAAATCCCATAGTATTATACTTACCATAATCAAATAGGGTTCCCAAAATAGTAAACTTATTTTTAAAATAACATTAATCACTTAATCACAAAATAATTTTCCAATCCGTTGGTTATCTATTTGTTAAAACATATGCTCCCAAAAAAATATGCTTCATCCATAAAATCGTTTAAAAAAATAACACTAACCGGGACTTCACATTTTTCAGTGGTAGGCAATTCACCCTTGTTTCCCTTCATTTATGAGTTCATACCACACGGCCTTTCCGAACACGGTGGGTTGTCGCCCAACCTATGGGTTGTGTTTTTTTTTCTAAAATGATAATTCTTATAGAATTAATAGAAATGTGAGAAACAACCTCAAAAATAACCATAATATATTTAACATTAAATATATGTTTTAACCACAAAGGATGTCACATACCTTTCATTTTTCATCCCAAAATGTAATAACCCATAATTACCTTAGAAATAAATGTCTACAAAAATATCATAAGTCACCTTAACATATCATAACTTAAATACACAAAAGGGGTTCCTAATACATTGAACTTATGATCAAAATTATAATTATAAACCCATAATAATATCCACAACTCTTAACGATACCTCACAATAAAACATTTGTAATCTCTAAAGTTATCTAAACTCATCTCTAATACCAACTGTAAGGACCCATTCTTAAACATTATATATTCTAGTGATTGAGACTATAATTTACATTATTTCATTCCCAAATATCATTTAGGTTTATAATTTTATATAATTATGTCTAACTCTTATATGATAATCCCATACATTACAAAAGGACACTTATACTCATTGTCCATTTTTTCCACCAAAGAAAAGTCTTTAAAATAAAACAAGGTTCCTCTTTATAAAAAATCATCATTGTTTTCATTGATATCATTTTTGTCCCTAATCTCCCTTAAAAACTGTGAAAACATTTTAAAACTTCGTATGAGAATAAAAAATTATCAAGGTACATAAAAGAAAAGAAACTATTATTGTAGTGAAAACTATAAAAACATTTTCTTAAAAACATACACTTTTACCCTGAAAAAGGAATCATCTTAAAAAGATAATTATCTTTACTTTATTAAATCAAATTATTAACAAGAAAATCAATATAAGGAATTTTAAATTCATGTAGGTAAATTGGGATATCATTTTTCATATCAAACATACAAATGGAATAACCAATAAGTTCAACTTCCATCTTCAGAATACCCAATGAATTGGAGGTTATTATATAACAACCCTGCTTTTATTACACACTTAAACATGATTTATTACATAAACTCTTCACTTGATACAACATATAAGATCTAGAGGTATAGTGTCTTTGGGGATTAGTAACATTACAAAAAAAATTAAGACATGGAACACAACATCTTTATTGAAAACTTCCTTTACATGACCACTACATTCCCTCGTACTTAGCATTGCATGGGATAACCTGAGGACATGCATAAGAAAAGGGTAAGCTATAAAGCCCAGTAAGGGAATAAACATGGAATAACATGAGGAAAACCATACATGTTATAAAATAGTCATATAAATTGATAACAAGAGAAACATAAACATAAAGGCATAATAATGCACGAAAATCATAACATGGAGATGTGGCAACAACACTTAACTTGATTATACATTATCCAAGGATCATTGCACATGGAGCATGAGTAAACCCTCATTGCACATGGAGCATGAGAAAACCATCGTTGCACTTGAATTATCATGATTAAATACTCATTTCACATGACGTATCTTGATAATATACTTTACCTAATGCATTGGAGCGCTATCAGGGCACACCCTTCTTAAACATTTCATTTCATGCATAAGTGTGGCACATGGATCATATAACATGGAATAAATCAACATCATAAGTTATTACACTATTAAGGAATGTGGAATAAATAAATTAAATTACCATTCAATATGTATATGTTTATAAAGGTGAATACCCTTGATAGATACATGGGTATGGTATTCACTACACAATGAGTTTGGATTGGAAAAACGTGGTGCAATTTCGGAAGCATAATAGTGTGACATAATATTTAATAAAAATGGTTGATGAGGGATAAATGGGTGTCCCATAATGTGTACATTAAATGGATAGTAAGTTGGTTCATATAAATACATGTCCAAACAAATGTAATGGAATTTGGATACATAATAAAAAATAATTGCTTGAATGTAAAAGGGGAGAGATAAATTCCTTACGGAATTTCGACATGGTAATGAGTGTATATGGGAGGAATTAATGAGAGATAAATGGGATATATAATTATTAGAACATGGATAGGGAATTATGGGGGAGGTTAGAAATCATACCCCAACATTTATAATTTAAAAATAAAAGGGGATAACAATATATGGAAACTTGGACATAAATAATGAAAGTGAGAATCACATACATGGATGTGTGATCCCAAAGGCTTGGGAGGGGCTTGAGAGAGACTTATTCGGAGGTTGGGGCCCCATGGGGGGATTATAGAGAGAGGATGGAAGAGTTTGGATGAACTCAAAAGTCATTGAGTGAAGAGGAAGGGGGATCTTGGGTGGGTTTATATAGGAAAGGAGATGGAATTATTTATAATTTAGGTTTGGGACACCACACATTAAACTAATAAAAACCACAAACCAAACCATGGTTTTTTCCCATGGTTTTTTTCAAAGGGGTTTGGAAAACAATATTTTATAAGTAAAATGACCTAATTTTTTAAAATAATAGGGCTTCTTATGTGGAGGTAAGTCACACTCTCAAGGAAAACAATTTAAAAATCAAAAATGTTTTATAAGTCTTGAAGGGTCCACTAAAGCTTTGTAAAATAAATAAAATAAACCTAAAATCACATTATTTTAATGTTAAATCATATAGTGGCCTAAAATAGTGTTATGGTATTTTATTACATCACTAATGGGTCATTATGATGTCATAAAACACATTATATAATTAAACAGTATTTAATTTTTACCCAAAATATCAATTGTCTTAGAAAATTATGAAAAATTCACTATTTGACAATTTAAGCATCATGATTCCAAAAATAATATTCATTTTATCTAAATAATTTTATAAATATTTGAATTTTCACTCTTAAAATAGAAACCTACATTTATCGGGAATTCATGGGTTTTGACAAAAACAGCTTTTAAAACTTAATAAAAATTACAATTGCATTCATAAAATTATACGATCATTTATATTTAATAAATAGTAATTTAATAATAATAATAATACTATTTTATTAAAATATTATTTAATTTAAAAATCCACTAATTCATCAAAATATATTTCTTAGTTGAATATTAACAAAAAATACTATTTGCGCTTTAAAAACTCTTTAAAAGGTAAAAATAATAAAATGAAAGTCCATTCTTTATAATATACAAATAACTCCTTAAAACACCCACATAATACCTTAGGGTAAGGTTTATGATGGTGATAAACTCTTGGGGTGGCTCAGATAACATCGCTCGAGTAGTAATCTCTATCAACTTCCACTTCTCTCGTAGGTGGTTCTGCTCAATATTAACGTATTCAAGCTCAGCTTGGGATTGGTAAAGAACAAAGTCCAATGACGCCACCTCCTTTCTGAGCTCAGAAAAATGGGCTCCGTACGAGGCAAGTCTTCTACATGAGGCTGTCTCTTCCTTTTTCAGAGTAAATTCGATTTGTAAAAACCCTATATTTATACTAATCATGTGATCACTGTTCAATGGCTATATTAGCAATAGTCACAATTCCTAACGGTATTTTAAAATCCAAAACATAAAACAAAATAAGTGCATACGTTTTATATAACCATAATAAGACATTTAAATAGACCAATAAGAATTTTCATTAATGAATTTTTAGGCCATTACATATTACATAACCACCCGTCCTTGGTTTATCATAGAACCACCTGTTATTGGTTAATAACACAATCACCTATCCTTGGTTTATCATGGAACCACCTATAATTAGTTTATAACAGAACCACCCATCATCATAAACAAATACCAAGAACCACATCATAATAATACACCATGAATCATTCCATCATAAAAATATTATTAAGGAAAATAACCTTTTCATTTTTAAATCACATTGTTTCCAAGAAGTTTCCCACATACAAAGGAAATAATTTTCTTGGAAAATAACTTTTTAAAATTTCAATGGATGATTTGAAACATTAAGGAATCATAAAAGGGTAAAAAGTTTCTCATTACATATAATTTATAAAATATTCCTTTTGAATTTTTTAAAAATAAATATTAAAATATGATTTTTAAAATAAAATCCCTAACAAATATCATGTCATTGAAGTGAATATTAATCAAATGAATCAATTTTGTGTATTAACTATAAATACACATAAAAAGGTGGAAATAAAACATAAGATAATAAATATTCATTTCACACATAATATTAGCATGACATAATCAATAAAGTTTAACCATAAAGTTGGGGTCAAGCCCCTTCATTAAAAAAGAAGAAAAAGGAAACATAACACCCTTTTAATATGGATAAGGGAAAACCCATTACATGCCCATGGGGCCAAGGGATTAACCCAAAATAAAAACTACAGCAGCCCGAAATCCCGAGGAAGATAACCTATTAAATGCCTGAAGGCCAGAGGTCAAATCAGAAGATGCAAATGACTACATCCAAAACATTCAATGATGAAACCAGAAAACCCAACAAAACCCTACAAGAAGAGCCGCCATGAAGAAGTTGTGGTAACCCATCCTCTCCCACAAACTCGCGGCCTTGCTCTGCTGAAAATAGAGACAATAAATGTTGTCATGGCGCTGTAAAGGACCGTTGTAATCTTCCCAACAAACCGAATTGCCTTTCTCCACTGTTAAGCCAGACGTCGTCACATAGAAAGGAGATCTGCCGCCAAGAATGAGCCGGATTCAAGACCCAAGCCGAGCCGAGACCAGGACATCGTCACGAAGGGATGACCAGGAAGCAAGAGCCAGCTTCCAGAACTGTCGATGCAGCGATCGCCTTCGCCACTACTGAAAACGTCAAGCCGAGCCGAGATCCATCGCATCCCAAAAGATCATGAATCCCACCACAATGCACCGCCTCAGAGAGAATGGAGAAATTCATTGCTGAAATCCGAACTCTGAACCGAAAATCAAAGCACCAAGAACCCTCACCGATGCTAAAATCCGAAGACCGAGAACCATCCACGCCACCGCTGCTAAAAGATGGCTGAGTGATGTCGTCGCCCAAAGACCTGAGCTGAGTCGAGAAACACCCGCACTTGTGTCTGAATGTGTTCTGCACTTGTACTTAATTTTCTCTTGAATATCCCATCCTTGAAGGATCCCTTAAGGAACATTTAATTGGTCTTTTGGTAAGACTAGAACCTCTATAATGTGGATAGTAATGAGAAGAAGATAATTTTTTAGATTATGGTCGATCTATAAGGCTCATGGTGGCGAAATGAACTGGAAGAAGGGGTACCCTTTCATAATTGAGGTTAGGGAAACTTCTAGAATTTCTCAAAATATTAAAATATAATAAGACTATTCTTGAGCCAAATAATTCCAAATGGACATTAAATTAAAATGGAAGGAAATTTTAAACCATATATTTTACCCTGTAAACTTATTTAATATTTTTATTATTTTTTAATAATTTAATTAAATTTTATATTCAGGAAATACCATTATTGTCAAATTGGATACTATTCATAACTATGACTTTAAAAACATCAAGGTAAAAAAATCAAATTCAAACTAATTATTTTATTATATAATAGACATATCATATTACTCTGGATAATTTTTGGATCAGTCTAATTTCCTCAAATTATATTTATTTAAATATATATAATATCATTTATTTGATTATTCCATTGATTAAATAATTATTGCATCATCATTGTGTAAGAATTTAATGTATTAATTTCTTCTATAAAAATTAAAAATAAATTTCCATGAAGAACATATATCTTTTATATTTCTAAATAGTATTTATAGTTTAATATCTCTTCTAGAAAATCATATATTAAAAATGTTATACTTACTAAAAATAATAGTGTGACAAGTTTGACTTTATTTTAAATGAAATGATATAAGGGACCTAATGTCAACTAAATTTATCCAAAAGGTCCTAAATTCTACCCAAGGATAATTATGGCGTAAAATTAATCATCTAATAATAATTTTTTAAAATTTTTGGTTCATTTATTGGTTCTTATAATTTAAATCAAAATCATTTTATTGATTTTTCTTCTGAATGCACAAGCATTTCATTAGAGTTCTATAAGAATTAAAGTTAATTATATCCTATATATATATATATTAAAATTAAATTAATGTAATAAAAATAAATTAATTATGATCAATATAATCCTTTATATTTTTTAATTATTTATATTTACTCATATCCATATCAAAACAACTTTTTTGATTTGTTAATTTGACTTTTCTAGCGTTGTGCAAGCATTGTAGAAGAATTTGGATAATATTCTTGTTATATAAGTCAAAAAAATAGAAAATATACTTAAAAATCATCATTTATGGATGATATTTAATAATAAAGTTGTTCAAATACTAATTAACTATAAATTAATATCTATAAGTCACCAAATTTGAATTTTTAAATGTTGTGTAGGCACTACGTCGACACTGAAAATGATTTTTATATTTATCTTGAAATAATTTATAATTTATATGTTCTAGATTAATTATTTATTATATTTATATTATAATATAATTCATGGTTATTCACATAAGTTTAATATTTTTTATATCATAGTTATATTTTGAAGAAAATATGTTTTTAATGAATAAAATGGATTTATTAAAAATATAATATAATGAGTTTACTAAAAATATAATACATATTTACAAAGAATTAATTAATAAATTATCAATGATTTTGATCATTATATATTTCATAATTTCGTTAATATTGTTTATTCCCTCCAATTTAATGGTTATGTTATAATGGTCACATTTAAATAATAAGAATTTGTTATTCGTTTAAGCTCAATATAGCTTATCTTGTATGCTATAAGATATGGTATTTATTTTTAAAAAAAATAGGGATTTTATAAATAAGGCTAAATCATATGATGAATTAGTAGTGAGAGATATAGTAGATCAAAAAATACTACATGAAAAATTGATAGCTTCAAGATATAAGAAAGGTAAGTAAAAAATTTGATGTTGAGATGGCTTTCCAAACTATGTCCAAAATTGTTTTTAAAAAATAAAATTTGACTGTCACCCCCATGTAGAATGGTATGACCAATGAGGTTTTGTCTAACGGTACATGTTTGTAAATTCTTAGATTCAATAGATATATGGAATTGGGTGGTTCCACTTATGATTCCATAGATTCCGATACCAAATTGGTTCAACAAAAAAGTTTTGGTTCAATTACAGCTCCCATCAGCAGTGTGGAAGCCCCTAGGTATAGTGATCCAAAAGGAAATAAAAGTCCATCATCCAAGGTGATTTCATAAGATAAATAGGGATTCCAAATTATTCCTTTTAGGAAGTCCACGCATCAATTTTCTTTGATTGGGAAGGTCTCTCCTGCTGACACTCCAAGTGGCATGGTCTTGGCACCTATTGTCCTACCTCTTCAAATATAAGCTCCTTCATGCATCCACACATGTAGGAAGGTTGATGTTGCATGGATAGATACTTTTGGTGACCCTACTATTAATAACGTTTAGGGATTGGGAAACACAAGAAAGGTGTAGGTGAAAACTTTGAACCTTTTCTGAGTGCTTAATACACTCAATGAAGGTAAAGGTCAATCTTAAGAAGAAGAGGTCTGGTCTCAACCCCTAGAAAAATGGGATATGGTTTTGATTTATAATTATAATGTGAAAAAAGGCAGGGTTTGGATAAATTTGGTTTATCCCACCATATAGATGATCACTAAAGATGTTATACTTGATGACTTATCAAAATGAGAAGAGGTTCAATTAGATATTGGGGGAACTGATTCAATAGCATTCAAGGTGTCTATAATTCATAGATTACTAAGATAAATGCCTCTTCCCTTTGGGTGTCATCCTCTCTACCATGTCTTAGCCCTTTACAGGGGTTTATATTCTTCATCCGATTACGATATAGATGACTCCTCTAACATAGAGTAGATCCTAAATTTCTATGATAAATCCTAAAAGTCCATCTCTGAGTTTGATCGGAAACCATCTTCAAAATTAATTTATAAAAACTTCTAGTATATTAAATAATCACTAAAATTGAATACATCCATTTCCATAATGGAAAAAGTGACTTCAAGTTGTGAGAAAAACCATTTTGTTTCCGCCTTAATGAGGCCTTCAAGAGATATTTCACCTTCCTAGTCCTCTAGAGGAATGATACTAGAGTTTTTGTCTCCTGTATTCTCACATGCCCCTCTTGAGGCCTTTCCAAAATATACATATGAATTTTTCATAAGTTCATAGAAATTGGATGGATAATTTCATTCCATGTTCTTAAGGTCATCAAAATTTCTAGTTGTACGTTCAACCTATAAGGGGCCAAGAGATGTCTACCCCAGCTCAATTGTATTCACACAAACTTTTTATTTCTCAGGGATGATCAATTGGAAATCCTCTTCATACAATATAATTTAATTTCCTTTGATCATCTGAGTTCCATTTTTAACACTATCATAACCACCCATCATTGGCATACCATATTCAAAATCAATCTACTACATGTGAACAACAGTCATACCTCAGTTCTCCAATAACTACTGTTGATTGTAATTGACATCTTTCTCCCTAAGTTGTACACAAAAATATTTTTTCAATAGAATCAAAGGCCGGAAATTTTTTCCTTTGAGTGATCCATGTAATTTGTTGAAGGAACTCTTACATATAATTTTTATCCACCTCCTGGACACATATAGGAATGGCCTTATCAATTTCACCCTTTATTAGATCCTTTCCATTCTGAAAGTTTAAAGCTTCCAATACCCTACCATAAGAACTGGAAGTGGCCTTCTTCTTTGGTATTAAGAAAGGAGAGTCATCTTTCTACTTACCTTTAATTTTTGTAGCGGAAATGATCACCTTCTCATTGAATAACTAAGAATTGGCATCCAATTTCATTGTGATCTCAAAATCAGAGTCACCCAGCTTCTCATCACTAAGCACCTTTTGTCCTACAACAAGAGAATCAAGGAAAGAAAACTCAGTTTTAGAATTCGCATCCTATTGAAAACCCATATTTTTACCCCTCAGAACAGGTGAATGACCACTTCCTTGAGATCAAGTGGAAGCCAGTGTGTTATCCATCTTATTCACAAAGACAGTATCGTGATTTTTCACCTTTATTTGAGTGTGATCATCCTTATAAGAAATGACTTTAAATAAGTGACCACCATAGACACCCCCCATCAGGTAGTCCTCCCTATAAAGTAATTTTCCATATTTATTTTTCTAAAATAAATCCACTCTTCATTCCATTTCACAGAACTGAAGAAACAAATGATAGATCTTTTACAATTCAAGATTTCATGCCCAGTTACTTTACGATCTGGATAGAATTGATGGATCTTTTCATATCCAATCCTCAATTCTACTTCATCTTCACCATTGGATAGAATCACATAATCAATAATAATATAATTCAAGTAGACTTCAACAATGAATTGAGAAAGTGACCAAACCTGGCTAATTTAGTTTTCTTATCCTTTTTGATCGAAACACCAATGGTGAGTGCAATGTCATGTAGGATTCTTGAATACCAAAAAACCCAATTTAGCATGTGCACCTTGACCCACACTTTATTAATATATAATTTTCATTAAAATAAATATATTTTTTATTTAAATATATTTATTATAATTTTATAATTATTTCAATATATACTTGTTTATTTGTAATTCTAATTAAAAATAAATATTTTTAAATAATTATAAATATTTTTATATAATTACAAATATTTTTATGTAATTATAAATATATTTATATAATTATAAATATATTTATATAATTATATATATTTATATAATTATATTTCATTATATAATTACATATATATATATATTAATATATAAAAATATTTAACTATAAATATAATAAATATATTTATTATTTAAATATATTTTTTTATAATTTTATAATTATTTAAATATAAATTTTATTAATTTATAACTAATATATTTATAAATATTTGCATATATTTATAAATATTTTTATATAATTATATATATAATTATATATATATATATTAACATATATAATTATCAATATAATAAATATATTTATTACAATTTTATAATTATTTAAATATATATATATACATATATTTATTTATTTATTTATTTATTTATTTACATATTTATAATTTTATAAATAATTCTTTAAAAACAATATATATATTTGAATTATTAAAAAAATATATATTAATATATCATATTTATATTAATTATATACAAATATTTTTTAATTAATTTATATAAATAAACAAAAAATTTAAATATAAATATGATAATTTTATATATATTAATAATATTTTTTATTAAAAATATCTATGAGTGCTAAGAATAGTGTCAATAAATATCCACATTTCTCAGTGATTTTATCTAGCATAGATAAAGGTTACCCTTTTATCATCACTTTATGTTTAGCGCTGATAAAAGATCATACTTGGCAAGTCACTAACTATTGTAGTGTTATGTAGAAAATATAATGCACGAAACATTTGTTATATACATTAAAAATATATATAATTCAAAATTTATACATATGTTTTGTGCATTATATTAATATATAATCCACATAACATATGCTTCATGCATTCTTATATGGATTATAAAGAAACAATAATGCACAAAACCTACGTCTTCTGTATTAAATAAAAAATATATATTTTAGTAATTTCCATTGATGGTTCTTACTTCATTCTTCATTTAATTTTATTATTTTTTAAATTTGATAACTCCTCTTCTAATTGGATTTATTTTTATATGTTATTAATATTCTTATTTCTGATTTAGAAAATGTAGTTTCCAAATTCATTTTTTATTTTGATTTATGAAACAAATTCACCTTATGAACTTGTCCTTTGGAATTTAGAAAATAATGGAATTGTAAAAATTGGTAACATTTTAAAAATAATGTCTAAGAGTCGCACAACATGTCACTTTTTAATCAATAATAATGGCTAGGAGCGACTAAGTATGTGACTTGTGTGAGCCGAAATTCTATTATTATAAGTTCTTCATTAATTGACCCTCTAATAAAATAAAATTCATAGGTTCATATTTTATAAATCATATTTAAAAACAATAATATTTTTTCTAAATAATATTTAAAATAAATAAATTAAAAAATAATTTAAAAATGTCTTTCAAAGTCATCTTTTGTCAATTTGTTTGATCTAGGATGACACATCACGGTGAATTGTTCAAATTTTAATATCACTTTGACTAGAGTTGACCCATAAAAGTTAGACATTCTGAGTTTTAAAATTATAAAAGTGGGATATGGTGGATTTGGGTTTTTTGGGATAATATTTGATCATCATTTTATTTGAATATAATTGTCATTACATTTGTTTATTTATGTGTGCAAGACGAATGTTAGTGTAGTGAGATGGAGAAAATAAGAAAAATGGGACTTCTGATAACATATGCACAGGAGTGTGTTTATTGGAAGAATCTTATGCGGTAGTACATAATTCAACCAATTTTAGGTTTACATACTACTATATTTTCGGATAAACACAGTGCTAGAAAAAGCCTTTAATAGTGCTAAAAAACACTATTGTCTTAAGCGCTATTAAAAGGGAATCCACTTTATCATCACAGAAAATAGCATTGAAAAGGGTCATGCTACTGTAATGTACCATTAAAATTCTAGAACATTGAAGTAGCAAATATAACTGTATGGTCAGTCTATAATTTAATTGAAATAAGAACTACATCACAAATACAAGAATAACATCATATTATAAATATTTTAACAATTGTTTTTTACATTTACATTACCAAGTACAATTTAACACAAACATTAAAAAACATTAATGGATTCAATGTATTTGGAACCCGAACCCCTCTCAAAAAATTATAATCATGGTATTAGTTTATGAACAACCCATTCCAATTATTGCAAACAAAATCCACCTGTGTAATAAAACAATTCTTGTGTTAGAAATGCTAGAATGAAATGCATTAAACATAAATATGAAATAATATGTTAATAAAATTTCATTTTTAAATTGAAACCACATAATTGAGTCATACTGATCATATTGAGGTTCGAATAATTCATACACGTCACAAATGACTTATGGATTGTTTTCATAAAGTTTCAAAACAATATGAATGTTTTTTCTCATTTTTGAGTATTTGACATGTGTTTTGAACTAAAATGTCATTTTTAAACTCAAAACACATAGTTTGAGTCATACCAGGCACACCATGTATTAGATTGTGATGCAGATATTTCCTACATGTCAAAATTTATTTATGAATCATTTTCCTAATGTATCAAAACAATCTGAATGTATTTTCTCGGTTTTGAGTATGTGACTTTCGTTTTGAACTAAAATGTAAATTTAAAACAAAAATACACTTTGATTCATACCAGTCACACCATGAATTAGATTAACATATGGTTGATTCCTACAAATCATAAATTACTTAAGGATCATTTTCATAAAGAATAAAAAAAAATTAAATATGGTTTCTCAGTTTTTAGTATGTCACATGTCATTTTTACAAAAATTTCAATTTAAACTGAAAACACGAACTTTGATTCACCCTGATCACATCATGGTTCGATTTTATGTGATATGGATTTTTAAACATCATAGATGAATTATGAATCATTTTCCTAAAATATCAGGACAATATGAAGGTATTTTCTTAGTTTTTAGTCAGTGACACATGTTTTGAACTAAAATGTCATTTTTAAACTCAAAACACACAGTTTGAATCATACCGGGCACATCGTGGTTCAGATTGACATGTGGATAATTCCTAAACATCAAAATTGATTTATGGATCATTTTTCTAAATTATAAAACAATAAAAATTTATTTTCTCAACTTTGATTATGTGGTGTCCGTTTTGAACTAAAATGTAAATTTTAAATAAAATGTCACACTTAGAGTCATACTGGTCACACAATGCATTGGATTGATGTTCGGTTGATTCATACACATCAAAAATGACTTAATATTCATTTTTTAAGTATCAAAACAATATAAATGAATTTTATCAATTTTGAGTATGTCACGTGTCTTTTTTACTAAAATGTCAATTTAAACTGAAACATGAAATTTGAGTCATACCTGTCATAATGTATGTCAGTTTGATGTGAGACTGATTCTTGCACATCACAAATGACTTATAATTTTTTTACTAAAATATAATGAAAATGTAAGAGTTTTTTCTCATTTTTCTATGAGTGAAACATGTCTTGAACTAAAATGTCAATTTTAAACTGATAACACATAGTTTGATTCATACTGAGCACACCATGTATCGGATTGAAGTGTGATTGATTCCTATACATAAAAAATTATTTATGGATTGATGTCCTAAAGTATCAAAACAATCTGAATGGGTTTTATTAGTTTTGATTAGGTGAATTGTGTTTTGAACTAAAATTTCAATTTTAAATAAAAACACACTCTGAGTCATACCAGTAATATCGTGCCTTTGATTGACAAGAAGTTGTTTCAGAAACATCATAAATTAATTAAGGATCATTTTTATAAAATATCAAAACAATACGGATACGTTTTTTCGATTTTGATTATTTCACATTCCATTTTTATTAAAATTTCAATTTAAACTGAAAACACACATTTTGATTCATACCGATCACATCGTGTTTTGGTTTGATTTATAACTTATTCATGCACATCAAAAATGACTTACGAATCATTTTCCTAAAGTATCAATACAATATGATAATTTTTGTTCACTTTTTAGTGAGTAACTCATGTTTTGAACTAAAATTTCAATTTTAAACTTATAATACACAATTTGAGTTATATCAAGTGCACTATGTTTCAGATTAAGATGTGGTATATTTATACATGTCAGAAATGATTTGTGGATCATTTTCCTAAATTATCAAAACAATATGAATGAATTTTGTTGGTTTTGAGTATATGACTTGTGTTTTAAACTAAAATGTCAATTTTAAATTAAAAAATACCTAGAGTCACACCAGTCACACTTCGGATCGGATGGATGTGCAGTTAATTCATAAACATCACATATTACTTATGGATTTTATTCCTAAAGTATCAAAACAATCCAAATGTATTTTCTTGGTTTTGATTATGTCACGTGTATTTTTTACTAAAATATCAATTTAAATATAAAACAAGCACTTTGATTCATACCAGTCATATCATGTGTCAGTTTGATGTGATACTAATTCCTACATAGCATAAATAACTAAGAAATAATTTTCCTGAAGTATCAAGAAAATATGAGTTTGTTTTCTAGATTTTCAATGAGTGAAACATGTTTTGAACTAAAATGTCATTTTCAAACTCAAAACACATAATTTCAGTCATATCAGGAACAATTTGTATCAAATTGATATGAAGATAATTCTTACGCATCACATGTTAAGAAAAAAACCCTCAAGGTAACATTGCAGTATTTTAGGGTTGATTGTGTTTGTTGATAATACGGGTTTCAAGTGTACATTTTGAAGTTCTAGTGATATTTTTGACTAGTTATATTCACAAAAATTCAAGATAGAGAAATGGATTACCTGGGAGCTGTGCATAAAATTGCATACACAAAGTGGTGTCATTTTCTAGTTTTTTCCAAATTTTTGGGGTCCAAAATTTGGATGATGTCTATCATCGTGAATGTTGGATTTCCTTGAAGGCCTTATAAATGTATGGTAAAGGCATGAGTTTCAAAAATACTGGGTTTCATGAAATTCATTTCATAATGGTTTGGATCATCATGAATGAGCATTTGGAATACGTTAAGGTTTGACATTAATCTTCGTGACTATGAGAATTTTCCTGAATAGGAAATTTCTTTAATGCTTCATGAATACAGGGAGCATCACGAACGAGATGAGAGAGATTCATGAAAAGGTTATAATGAGGATGGAAGATTCTATAATGGGAGGAAACACCAGTAAATAGGACACTACGCCCCACCCCTCAAAAAATTAGTTGAATCCTTAACAAAATTCATAGGATCTGAATTTGTGAAGGTGATTCATGAATGGTGTTATTGTGATAAAGTTAACGAAGAAAGGAAGTTCGTGAAGGTAATGAAAGCTGACCAAAAAAATTTTGACATTGTGAAAGTTGTGTTCTTCATGAAGGTTAAGTGAGCTTCATTAAATGATGTTAGTTTGCAAAGGTTATTTAAGCTTCATGAAAGGAAGGAACTTAGAAAAGGTAGTGAGCATCACAAAATTGTTCAGAAGGAATTTCTCAGTAAATCTGTGGTAAAGTGGTATTCATATTGTAGATGAAATTGGAACTTAATGATACAATAAATAAGTTTTATAAAATATTGATTCAATTAATCAATTTAGGTTCTCTTGAAGAATAATTTATCACACTTCAGTTGTGAGAGCAATGAGCTTTCATAGAGTGATTGGTTGTAAACCAGGAGGGACAGTGAGTTATTTCCAAACATTGTAAAACTAGTGAGATTTAGGGGATTGGAATATAGGAAAATTTTTATTTTATTCTACTTATATTTATCCTAGTTTAGTATAATAAAATAAATTTTTTGTGTCTCATGCTTGTTTTCATTTTTGTTAATAAATTTCTATTGTAAAGGGAGAGAAGTGTGTTTTGTTTAACGAAGAAAAAAAGATAAAAAGGGGTAGCTATTTTAATATATCATACATTGATTCACCCCCCCCCCCCCTAGAGTATTTAACCTAGTTGAGAAAACATCACAAATGACTTATAGATCTTTTTCCTAAAGTATCAATACATTCTGAATTTTTTTATCAGTTTTGTGTACGTGATGTTTGTTTTGAACTTAAATGTAAAATTTAAATAAAAAAGAAACACTTGGAGTCATAATAGTCACACAGTGTGTTATATTGATGTGTCGTTATTTTCTAAATGTTATAAACAACTTAAGGATCATTTTAATGAAGTAACAAAACAATCCGAATTTTTTTTCTTTGTGTTGAGTATGTCACATGTCTTTTTTCCTAAAATGAAAATTTAAACTGAAAAAACACACTTTGATCCATACCATTCACATAGTGTGTTGGTTTTATGCAATACCAATTACTACATGTTAAAAATTACTTATGAATCATTCTCTTAAATTATCAAGATAATATGAGTGTGTTTTCTCAATTTTTAGTGAGTAACATAGGTTTTAAACTAAAATATCAATTTTAAACTAATAATAGATGCTTTGATTCATATCGCTCACACCGTCTATCAGATTGATGTGTGGATTATTCCTAAATTTCACAAATGATTCATGAATTCATTTCCTAATGTATCAAAATAATCTGAATTCCTTTGAATAGCTCTGAGTATTTGATGTGTGTTTTGAACTAAAATGTCAATTTTAAACTGAAAACATGTACTTTGAATCATACCAGTCACGCTATGTGTTGGATTGACAAGCGGTTTCTTCCTTCATATCAAAAATGACTTAAGTATCATTTTCTTAATGTATCAAAAAAATCGAATTTGTTTTCTCAGTTTTCAGTATGTGATATGTGTTTGGAACTAAAATGTAAATTCCAAACTAAAAACTTACACTTCACGACATATTGGACATACTTTGTATCCTATTGAGGTATGATTGATTCCAACACATAATATCATGTATTTTTATTCTAAAACGCATTCATCATTTGAGTTTATCTAATAATATTGTTGTTTGATAACCAAAAATGTTGAATTCATTATAGAATAAAAATAAAATCACATCATCATGAGTGAATCATCCTTGTTTAGTGCATAATATTTGTGCTACCTCTTTATGATGTTAGTTTACAATCTGACACCATATATTCTATCCATTAGTTTCAAAACAAGTCTATTTATTCTTGTATATAATAGGACTGTTTATAGTCCTATGTGTACTAGAAAAGTAAAAATAAACAAAGGATTAATAAATATTTTTAATTAAATTGTCATTATCATTGGAAATACCACTTCAGTGATGGTAGTTTATTGGTGGAATATGATGTCTTGCATAAATTTTCAAACATAATAACTAAAATATTTTCCATTATTTTATTCTAGTAAATTTATAAACATCAACAAAAATAATTAATTTGTTTTGATATATGATTTGATAGTGAAATATTATTATATATACCCATGTACTTATCTATTTTTGAAAGTTGATAGTATTTTTGGGCTCATGGAATGTCCTAATGACATTATTTATATGATATTTAAACATCACACTATCATAACATAATTTACATTAAAAAAATATGAAATTTATAACTTGAAGTTTATTTTTAAAATATTTCATGAAGTCTATTAAAATTGATAAACTTCCCTAAGTGTAGTCAGTTTGTTGGGTATCCCTGAATTGAATCCAAAAAATAAATCATTAAAGTATCCAAATTGACTGCAATTAGTAAATAATGTTTATTAAAAAAAGTAATATTTAATAAAATGAATGAAAATATATTTTATATGATTAAATTTTATATTTTTACCCCTGCATAATGGGTATTAAGAAGAGTCTTTTGTCTGTATGTTTTCTTTCAAACATTGTGTCTATTTTTTCCACTATTACTTCACATTGTTTTGGTTCCAATGATAATAGTTGTATATATTTTATGTGAGGACTAATGAGTCCAAATATCTATTCACAAGTTTTTTCATTTTAATATTATTGGTATATATTCCTGTAAAAATTAAGAATAATATTTATCCACAATTAACATAGTAGATAAAATATTGGACAAATAAACCATGAAAACATAACTCATGTATACATTTACAACCATGATTCCTATAAATTAATTCTTGAGTATTTAATTTACATTATAAATAACAACATAGTCTATAATGGCCTCTATGTATCTATGTTCTTCAAAGTCAATTGTGGTCGTATAACCACTAGTTAACATAAACCTTTAATGTTAGTGAATGGGGAAGTTAAATGGGTGGGTTAAAGTTACTTTGTGAATATATTTTTTGATTGTTTGGTTGATCCTTTATATAATTTTGATTTGAAATTCCATTACACCCCTTCCCTTTTTCTATCTGTAAAAACATTCATAGGTTCATGAATTTTTTCACTAATTGTTTTTTTTTCAAAAAAAAAATTAGAAATGAATACCACCTTACTAACATGTATTTTTATAAGATCTAACGACCATGCTACAAAACTTCCAATAGATTACTCGACCATATGAATATTCACATCATCAAGTGGAATAATTAGCTTAGTAATAAACTCCTGAGTTGTGTGAATCCCCACTCTCAAAAGAACTATTGTATGTTTTTTGTTGTGTAGAATGTATCCTTGGATATAGTGCATTGTACTCCTCACAACATAGTGATGGGTTCGTACTGATAGATATAAATCAAAATCATTTTCACCTGATAGAATATTAGTACATGAAAGGTATAAATTTCTACATGATACACATTTCACAGAAATAATTTGGACAATATTGATTAACTCTTTCAAGAAATCCCTTGGAGGTGAATGGATCACCTCAAAGCTGGTGTGGGTTGGGGTCTTCACATAGTGGTAGTTTTTGTGTTTGTTATTCTCTCTGATTCCTTCCCATAACATTTTCTAACAACTCTGGATTCCAATTAAGTTAATCTTCTAGAGTAGCTAATCATTCCTACATCTCTTCGATTTTATTATCTTTACCCCCCTGTTCATTTAGTTTCTTAAAATATGTTGGGTTGACTCCACAAAATCCACACCTTTGATGCAGCCATGTTGTCCTGACCACTTTAAGGCCACTATTAGTAGATTTTTATTGTAACATCCCGACCCAAACCACTGAGTCCAAGTTGTATGTCACATGACCTCATATGAGCCTCCTCATACACAAGAGGTTGTTGACTAGCAGCTAGGGTCATGATTGGAACCATGGGGAGACTCTAACCTCATATCATGTTGTGGGGCCAATAAATAATAACATCAATATATAAATAAAACTAGATTACATCATGCATAAACTGAAATATTCCATACACAATACAATAACTGAAGAAAACAAGGATCTCAGACAGTGGTAAATCTAATAAATAAAGTAGTAGAAGATGTCCCATATGAACTCTATCTAGAAACAACTACATCCTCATGCTTTACCTATTCAACCATCCACCATAGGGAATTTTCCCTTCACTGGGTATCTAGTCATGATTTCTACAAGAGCACTACAATGTTCGAGTAGGGTGTGAGTAAAGGACTCAATAAGACACCACCAACGAACCTTAACATCGGTTCATAAAATATAAAAGTTTATTTCTTGGATATAAACAGGGTATATGTATCAACAATATATCACACAAGTTCCAAACACCTGTTGGGTACTCAGGAATTGGCTCTATTTTCTTCAGAATCATGCTGGGAGAAACATAACTACTTCAGCATAATGTTGAATAGAACATTGGTAACTAGCCTGATTCATCCTCATCAAGTGGATAACCCCAATATTGTGACACATTCCACCGATAGGGATAGTTTAAGTACATGTTGACCTAAATCTTGCACATACATCTAGATTGGATGGCCTAAAGATGCATCAAATATCACGTGTTAACTCAAGTCTAGTACATCCCTCCTATATGGATAGCCCTAAGAATGTGACACATCTCGATGATAGGAATAGTCTAGGTACATGCTGACCCAAATTTGGAACATCCATCTCATAGGATAGTCTCATGCATGTGTCACATCTCACATGTCTACCTAATAATCCAAACCTGCGCGTTCAGCTATATAAGATAGAATAACATCATATACAATACAAATATACTTGGAAAAAAATATCACATCAATATAAGAAATAAACATAATCATCACAATCCATATGAAATCCACACAAGCACAGGTCAAGGGACACACATAGGCATTCACACCACATGTATTAAGCAACAAATATATGTTTCACGGGAAATGAATGTATTCCCAACAGTCACTCCAATTACCCAAAATAGAACATACAACTAAGTTAAGAACTTATTAAACATAGGTCTCATGCAGGGCTATACAAACACTGCAAAAATCATGTTAATAACCTATATAATGCATGTGCTAATATCAAGGAGTTTCTACCTTATATATAATGATGATCGATGATCATGGTTGGACTATGACTTTAAATTAACCATTGAAACCTCCTTGTTTTGTAGAAAAAAAATATGTTTACAATTATTCTCATCGACATGAACCCAACGACACTGACGACCTTCCAATCTGATCAATATCAGAGAAGTTATCAATTATTAATGTTTGGAATAAATGATGAAAATAAAATAAAATAAAAAATAGGAGAGAGGGAGTAAGAGGGTGGAGTATGGATTTCAGGAGAATAAATCCCCCCCCCCACACACACACTTATCTATTCTCATTTAATTTTATTCCAATTAATACTATTTATAAAATGAAAAAAACGATGACTGTGTTGGGAATAAATTCCCTCTTCACGCTTCATGTACAGCGTGCACCCCATGATTATTTATTAAATTAAAATACTGATTTAAATATTTAATCCTCTTAAATACATAAAATATTTATTAAATATATATAAAGAATCATATATATATATGTGTGTATAAATAAATATATATATATATATATTGAACCTGTATATATATTTAACTCATATATATATACATGTTATATATATACACAGGTCCGTATATACATATAAACACTCGTAAATGTATATGCATACCTATATATTTAACACATATATTATTGTTTCAAAAATAATAATAATAGTAATAATAACACCAATATTTTATTATTATTATTAAATCTATGTCATAATTATCACCATCAATAGTTTAATTAAAACTTTCATTAAAACCATGAAGTAAATAAATTAACCGCACTAGAAATTATGTGGGACAATTTAATAAAAAAATTTATAACCCCATAATTAAATATCCACCCATGGGAAAATGTTGTTCATTAATTAAGAGAATTTAATTACACGTGAATTTTCAATATCAATTTCTTAAAAAAATTATTATTATTATTATTAAAAAATTATTATTATTATTATTAAAAAATTATTATTATTATTATTATTATTATTTTAATTTCCCAAAAAATATTCAAATACCAAATCACTTATCCTTGTGTGTGATCTAATAAAATGTCTAACACCCACAAAAGTTATAAACTACCTAGGGTAAACCCCATATCTCAGACCTAATGGTTGTCTCGGATTTCTTATATGACACAGTGTTTAACTGATATTAATTATTTATTATTAAAAAATGTAAGAATAAAATAATTAAATATGAAAAGGGTATTATTTTGTGTGATGTTGACAAACATCGGATGCACTTAAATTTTGTACCCTATCTAGGGTAAAACCAAAGTTCTAGACCAAACGATGGTCTCATATTTCTCATATGATGCAACATTAGGGAGTTATTTCATTTTTTTGGAAAACAAATGTGCATGTGTATGAATAAAATATATTGAATATTCTTATTATATCAATGTAAAGGCTCTAAGAGTCTTGGAATCCCACAATAACTCGGTGCCTAACTCTAAATATATTTCATATAATATTTCAAAGTGCTAAACAAGTATTTTCCCATTTTGAAATGCCCTAAAAATACAAATATTACAATATTATATTTTCACACTAAAATACTTATAATTTTATAGTGAAATAGGGTTTTATTATATTTTAAAAAATATATATATTAAAATTACACCCCTCTAAATACTTCTCATCCCCAAGAAGTATCTCTAGTAGTCCTACCCTCGACACTTTGGTATAACAACCTTGCTCTTTATTACACACTTAAACATGATTTATTACATAACATTCAATTGATACAACATAGAAGATCGAGAGTACTAGTGTCTTTGGGGATTCAGATCATTAAATAACAACATAGAACATAAAACACCCAACATATTTATTGAAAACTTCCTTTACATGACCACTACATTCCCTCATACTTAGCATTGCATAGGATAACCTGAGGACATGAATAAGAAAAGGGTGAGCTATAAATACCAGTAAGGGAATAAAAATGGAATAACATGAGGAATACAATATATTTTAGAAAATATGAATATCAATGGAGAACAAGAGAAACATGAACATAAATTCATGATAAAGCATAATAATCATAACATGGAAATGTGGCAACAGCACTTAACGTGGAATTAGCATGATCCAAGGATCATTGCACATGGAGCATGATTTCACATGAGTTAAACCCTTTTTGCACTTTAATTAGCATGAGTCAACAGTCATTGCACATGACGTATCATGATACTATACTTTACCCAATGCATTAGAGCGCTATTAGGGTGCACCCTTCTTAAACATTTCATTTCATTCCAAAGTGCGACACATGAATCATATAACATGGAATCAATCAAAATCCTAAGTTATTACATGATTAATTAATGTGGAATAAATACATGAAAGTAAAATTAAATATGTATATGTGTATAAACGTTAATACCCTTGATAGAGACATGGGTATGGTATTCACTACACAATGATCTTGGCTTGGAAAAATGCGATGCAATTTCGGCAGCATAACTGTGTGACATAAGGATTAATGAAAACAGTTGATAAGAGAGAAATGGGTGTCTCATCATATTTACATGAAATTTATAGTAAGGGGTTAATATATATAAATGTCCCAATAAACTTAATGGAATTTAGATGCATAATACAAAATAATTACTTGGATGTAAAAGAGGAGAGAGAAATCAGTCACAGAATTTCAGCATGGTAACGGGTGTACATGGGAGGCATTAATGAGATAAAAAAGGGTCTCCCATAATCAAAACATAAATAGGGAATTATGGGAGAGGTTTTAAATCATACCCCAACATTTTTAATTGAAAACCAAAGGGCATAACAACTTAAAGAAAATTGGACAAAAATAAGAAAGGAAGAAATCCCTTACTTGGAAGCGTGATCCCAAAGGCTTGGGAGAGGCTTTAGAGAGGCTTATTGGGAGATTGGGGCACCTTGTGAGGATTATAGAGAGAGGAGGTAAGAGTTTGGACGAAATCCAAAGGCTTTCAGTGAAGATTAAGTGGGATCTTGGGTGGGTTTATATAGGAAAAGAGAGAGAATTCTTTATTATTTAGGTTTGGGTCACCACACATTAAACTAATAAATACCACAAACAAGACTAGTTTTTGCCCATGGTTTTTGCAAAAAAGTAGTGGAAAACAATATTAAATAATTACAATGTCTGAACATCTTAAAATAATAGGGTTTCTTATGTGGAGGTGAGTCACACTCTCAAGGAAAACAATTTAAAAAGACAAAATATTTTATAAGCCTTGAAGGGTCCACTAAATCTTTGTAAAAATAAATCAAACAAACCCAAAATCATATTATTTTAATGGTAAAACATACATTGGCCTCACATAATGTTTATAGTATTTTATTATATCACTATTGGGTCATTATGATGTCATAAAACACATTATATATTTAAACGTTATTTAACTTTTACCCAAAAATTTGAATGTCTTAGAAAATTAGTAAAAATTCACTATTGGATAATTTTGACATACTGATTCCAAAAATATTATTCATTATATCTAAATAATTTTTTAAATATGTAAATTTTTACTTTTAAAATAAAAACTGGCATTTATCAAAAATTCATGGGTTTTGACAAAAACAGCTTTCAAACCATAATAAAAATTACAATTGCATTCATAAAATTATACGATAATTTATATTTAATAAAAAGTAATTTAATAATAATAATAATAATTTATTAAAAAATTATTTAATTCAAAAATACATTAATTCATAAAAATAGATTTCTTAGTTGAATATTAACCAAAAATACTATTTGTGCCTTAAAAACTATTTACAAAGTAACAATAAGAAAATAAATGCACATTATTTATACAAAAATAATGTACATAGTGTTAGGGTATTGTTACATAACCCCTTATAACACCCACATAAGACTGAAGGGTAAGGTGTGCGATGGTGAAAGACTCTTGGGGTGGTTCAGATAACATCTCTCGGGTGGTAATCTCTATTAACTTCCACTTCTCTCATAGTCGATTCCGCTCAAGCTTAACTTGTTCAAGCTCAGCTTAGGCTTGGTCAAGAGTGAAGACCAATGATTCCACCTCATTTCCAAGATTTGAAAAATGGGCTTCATACAGGGAAAGTCTACTAGATGAGGTCATCGCTTCCTTTTTCTATGTAAATTGGATTTATTAAAGCCCTATATTTATACTAATCATGTGATCATTGTTCAATGGATATATTAGAAATGGCCACAATTATTGAAATTATTTTAAAATCTAGAAACATAAAACCAATTAATTTCACATTTTATATTACCATAATAAGACATTTAATTAGATCAAGAGTAATTTTCATTAATGAAAGTTTGGGTCATTAAAATCTTCCCCACTTAAGAAATTTCACCCTCAAAATTTCCTTTTCCCAAACTAAAACATATGTATGTAACTCTACTTCATCACTTCCTTTGATTCCCATGTCACTTCTTCAAACTTGTGGTTTTTCCAAAATACCTTGATGACGGGCATTGCCTTATTTTGTATAACTTTTTCCCTATGATCTAAGAGCTTCACTGGTTGCTCCTCATAAGAAAGATCATCCTCTAATAGTACTACCTCTAAAGAGAGTACATGTTAAGGGTCTGGTACGTACTTCTTTAAGAGGGATACAGGAAATACATCATGTACTTTGGCCATGGTACATGGAAGTGCTAGTCGATAATCCACAGCCCCAACACGATCAAGAATCTCAAAGGGGATGATGTACCTAGGACTTTCCCTTTATTTCCAAAACCTCATGACCTTATTCCATGAATATATGAGAAGAAATACCATGTCTCCAACTTTAAACTCAAGGTCTCATTAACAGTTTTCTTCATAACTCTTCTATCAACTATAGGATACCTTGATATGCTGCTGAATGGTTTTCACCTTCTCTACCATTTCATCGACCATTTCTTGTCCTAGAAGCTTACTCTCACCGACTTCATCCCAACATACTGGTGTTCTGCACCTATTCCCATACAGGGCTTCATATGGTTCCATTCAGATGCTCGAGTGGAAACTGTTGTTAAAAGAGAACTCAACCAAAGGAATATGTTGATCCCATCCTCCTTTGAAGTCCATTGAGCATGCTCTCAACATATCCTCAAGTGTTTGGATAGTCCGTTCGTATTGGCCATCATTTTAAGGATGATAAGCCATAAAAAAGTTCAGCTCAGTATCTAGATCATGTTGAAGACTCTTCCAAAACTTAGAGGTGAATATTGGATCTTGATCAGATACAATAGATAGCAGTACTCCATAAAGCCTTACCACTTCCCTGATATATATTTGTTCCAGTTGATCCAATGAGAAGTCCTCCTGAATTGCAATGAAGTGTGCAGACTCTGTAAGATGATCCACAATAACCCAGATTTAATTTTTTCCTTTGGATGTCTTCGGAAGTCCGGTGACAAAGTCCATGGTGATTTTCTCCCATTTCCATTTGGTATGGTCAATATTTGCATCATCCCCTTATACTTCTGCATCTCTGCCTTCACTTGTTGACACACTAGGCACTTTGATGTATACTCATCGATCTCCTTCTTCATATTATACCACCAATAATGCTCTCGTAAATCTCGATACATCTTTGTGTTTCCTGGGTGAATAGAGAAATTCAAACTATGTGCATCATCCAAAAGTTCCTTCTTCAGCTTCAGACTTGATGAATCACATATTCTTTTCCCAAATCTCACAATTCCTTCTTCAATAACATTGAACTCTAATGATTTCCCTTTTCGGATAGCTTCAACTTTCTTCTGAATTCCCACATCATCATTTTGAGAATCCTTTAACCTTTCCAAAAGAGACGGTTGAGAAGTCATTTGTGAAAGGATTTATGATGTTCCCTTATTTATGATTCCCATATCCATCTTCATCAAATATAATAAGATTGGATTATTTTCAATTCTCATTAATGATATAATCGTTGGGTCCTTTCTACTTAGAGCATCTACCAGCTTTTTTTTCTTTCCAAGGGTGGTAATGGATTGAGTAGTCAGAGTCTTTGATCAGCTCTAACCATATTCATTGGCGCATATTCAACTCTTTCTATATGAATATATACTTGAGTCTTTTTTGGTATATATATATTTCACACTTCTCCCCAAAGAGATAATTCCACCAAATTTTTAAAGATAAGATCACCGCAGCCAACTCCAGATCATGTGTTGGATAATTCTGCTCATGATCTTTCAATTTCCTTAAAGCATAGGAAATGACTTTGTCATTTTGCATCAACACACAGCCTAGGACCTTCTTTGAAGCATCACTAAATACCATAAAAAGTTCTCCACTTGTGGGTAAAGTGAGCACGAGCGCATTGATAATCCTTCTATTAAACTCATTAAAGCTTTCTTCACTTTCATAACTCCAAGAAAACTTTACACCCTTCCCAGTTAGCTTGGTAAGAAGGTTGTACAATCATGAGAAATTTCTCAAAAACCATCAATAATATCCATCTAAACCCAATAAGTTATGGATATTCTTTACCAATGTTGGCCTCAGCCATCCCTCTATTGCAATTTTCGTGGAGGGATCCATAGATATCCCATTGCTTGTAATTATGTAGCCCAAGAATGAGACCTACTTCAACCAGAACTCACACTTACTATACTTTTCATAGAGATTCTTCTTTGGAAAGGTATCTAGTACAGATCTTAGATGCTCTTCATGATCCTACATGGTTTTAGAGTATATTATAATATCATCTATAAATACTACCATAATTTTTTGAGGTAATCTCTAAAGACTCTATTCATCAAGTCCATGAAGATTTCTGGAGCATTAGTGAGTTCAAAAGGCATTACTATGAATTCATAGTGCTAGTACCTTATATGAAAAGCAGTCTTGGGGATATCTTCCTTCTTCACCCTTACTTGATAATATCCTGACCGTAAATCCACCTTGGAAAAGTATTGTTCTCCATGTAGCTGATTGAACAAGTCATTAATTTGTGGGAGAGGATACTTGTTCTTTATCTTCATTTTTTTAAGCTCACGATAATCGATGCAATGGTGAATTGACCCATACTTCTTCTGGATGAAGAGGGCAGGTGAACCCCATGGTGAAGCACTTGGGCGTATAAACCCTTTATCTAGATTCTCCTGTAGTTGTTTCTTCAGCTCCTCAAGCTCCATAACAGCCATTCTAAATGGATTATTGGATATTGGAAATGCCCTAGGTATAAGATCAATTGATAATTCAACATCTCTTATAGGAGGAAGACCAGGAAATTGCTCAGGAAACACTTCAGAGAATTCCCTCACAATAGGCATGTCTTCAAGGATTGTTGCCTCCTTAGACTCAATCATCTGAGTTAGATACATGTGATCATAAGGAAATAATATTCACTCTTGATATGATAGAGCTAAAGAGGATTCATCTTCCTCCTTGCACTTGTATAGAATTGGGGGTCGATTATCCACATGGAGAGTTATTTCCATCTCACGGAAATTTATGTTGGATCTATATAAGGAAATCCAATAAATGCCAAGAATTGCATAAAATTCCACTAGAGGGAGTATGACATGGTTCACTAAGAAGTTCAATCCACAAATTATGACATGGGAGGAGTTATATTCATGGGATGCAACGATTGCCCCATTTTCCATACTCACAGACATCTTTACTTCCATGATTTGTGGTGGTGTTGGGATTGTTCTATTAAACATTCGGGATATAAAATAATGATTAAAACCTGAATCAAAATGTACTTTCGCAATTCTTGAATGAATAACTAGCATACCTATCACCACTTCATTTTCAGGGTTCACTACGGTAGTAGTGATGGAAAAATATCTCCCTTCCTACCTTGGAGGTTGTTGGTTGCCTCCAAAAACCCTTGGTTTAGGGCCCTGATTTGCAAGATGCCCTATTTATTTGTAGTTGAAGCAATGAAAAATGTGTTGAGAGTTGAACAGAACATTCCTCTCCTCTATCATAGCCACGGGTTTTTCTTGTCGGTAGTTAATGGTTGGGTTCCCTTCTCTTCCACACCTAAATTATTTCCTCATCCCCTTTAGAAAATTTCCATGGTGCTTTTTTCTGCACCTTTGGCAAGTGGGGTACTAGATTTTATTAGCACTGTTGGATTTATCCATCAAACCACTAGAATTGAATTCCACATTACGCTTATTATCCCCATGATACCTATAAGGTTCTCTAATCTCCATTTCAAACTTGAGGGCACATCGGAAAATTTCCTCATAGTTGTCAAAGTTGCGGATCTCCAGGGCTTTTTGAAGGCAAGGTTTCAGCCCACCAAAGAAGTGTTCAACCTTGAATTCGGGGGTAAAAACAAAGACATAAGCATATTGTGAAAGTGTTGTGAAGTTTTACTCATACTCTCTAACAGATTCTTCGTCTTTTTTCTTGATTATGAGGAAGTCCCTTTCCATCTTAAGTCAGAGGGTTCGCAGAAAATATTTATCAGAAAACATTTTCCATAAATCCTTCCATCCCAATGCCTCGATCTCCTCCTTAGGCTTCATATTATTTATCAATGTCCACCATTGATCGGGTTCACCTTCCATAAGATAATTATCCAGAATAACCTTCTCTTGTTCATAATATTAAATGATGTAGAAGATCTTTTCAATGGAGTTGATCTATTTTTCAGTGATTGAGGGATCAGATGATCCATTAAAAGTAGGAGGCCTTTGTCTCATGAATCTCTCGATGGCGAATTGTTCTTTATTAGTCAGGGTTGAACATTCCTCTTGACCCATGTTTCTATTCAAATCTTGAGTTAACTAAGAGATAATCGTGACAAAGTTTGTGATTCTCGCTCCCATCGGATTGCACAGTCATCACATTGATCTTCACATCAGTTGTTAGCCTGAATCCTCCTATTACCGACCATTGGCTGAAATAAAAGGAAAGTTAGGGGTAACACATAAAGGTTAATACAAGGACAAAACTGATGACTTATAAATAGCTTTTATTTCCTTAACTTATGAATCTATATGCTTCAATATATGTTATCCAACATATATTCTTAGGGATTTTTTTTAATTCTCTTAATAATGGTTCATACTAAGCTTGTGAATTTTCTAATTAATATACCATGTTAGTGTCGTAACCAAGAGTACAACAAGGTCCGTTGTCATGTACTAGGATACCCCGAGTCAAGCCCAAAACTATTTGTCAGGGTTTTCACCCCTTGGTACATTTGAGCCAAAGTCGCCTCTGCCTACTCGTATCCAGAAAGGGATGTATTTTCTTGATAAACCACTTACTCAATAACCACAAAAACATAGGAATGTTTTAATTGTAATTATTCTTATCTCCAAGGCTTCACTAGGGTTTTCTAATACTAATCCCAAATATAACTATACCTATCCTCCCATACCAACTATGACAACCCGGCTCTTTATTACACACTTAAAAATGATTTATTACATAAAATTCACTTGATACAACATAGAAGATCGAGAAGTATAGTGTCTTTGGGGATTATGATCATTACATAACAACATAGAACATAAAACACCCAACATATTTATTGAAAACTTCCTTTAAATGACCACTACATTCCCTCATACTTAGCATAGTATGGGATAACCTGAGGACATGCATAAAAAAAGGGTGATCTATAAAGCCTAGTAAGGGAATAATCATGGAATAACATGAGGAATACAATATATGTTAAACAATAGGAATATCAATGGATCACAATAGAAACATAAACATAAAGGCATGATAAAGCATGATAATCATAACATGGAAATGTGGCAATAACACTTAACATTGAATTAGCATGAGCCAAGGATCATTCCAAATGGAGCATGAGTAAACCCTCATTGAACATGAAGCAAAAGTAAACCCTAATTGCACTTGAATTATCATGAGTCAATACTCATTTCACATGACGTATCATAATACTATACTTTACCCAATGCATTGGAGCACTATTCGGGCGCACCCTTCTTAAACATTTCATTTCATACATAAGTGTGCCACATGGATCATATAACATGGAATAAATCAACATCATAAGTTATTCAACAATTAAGTAATGTGGAATAAATAAATGAAAGTAACACTCAATATTTATATTTGCATAAAGTTTAATACCTTTGATAGAGACATGGGTACGGTATTCACTACACAATGATCTTGTCTTGGAAAAATACGGTGCAATTTCGGCAGCATAACGGCGTGACATAAGGATTCATGAAAATGGTTGATGAGAGATAAGTGGGTGTATCATCATATGTACATGAAATATACAATAAGGGGTTCATATAGATATATTTCCCAACAAACGTAACGGAATTTAGATGCATAATACAAAATAATTACTTGGATGTAAATGAGGAGAAAGAAATCCCTCAGGGAATTTCAGTATGGTAACGGGTGTACATGGGAGGCATTAATGAGAGATAAAGGGGTATCCCATCATCCAAAAATAAATAGGCCAGTATGGGGGAGGTTATCAATCATACCCCAACAATTTTAATGGAGAACAAAAGGGTATAACAACTTAAAGAAAATTGGACAAAAATGAGAATGGAAGAAATCCTTTACTTGGAAGTGTGATCCCAAAGGCTTGGGATAGGATTGAGAGAGGCTTATTGGGAGATTGGGGCGCCTTGTGAGGATTCTAGAGAGAGCAGGGAAGTGGTTGGATGAACTTAAAAGGCTTTGATTGAAGAGGAAGTGGGAGATTGGGTGGGTTTTTATAGGAAATGAGAGGGAATTCTTTATTATTTTGGTTTGGGTCACCACACATTAAACTAATCAATACCACAAACCATCCCATGTTTTTTGCCCACGTTTTTTTCCAAAGGGGTGTGTAAAAAAATATTTTATAAGGAAATGGAAAAACATCTTAAAATAATATGGTTGCTTATGTGGAGGTGAGTCACACTCAAGAAAAACAATTTAAAAAGGAAAAATGGTTTATAAGCCTTGAAGGGTCCACTAAAGCTTTGTAAAAATAAATCAAACAGACCCAAAATCACATTATTTTAATGGAAAAACATATATTGTCCAAACATAATGTTTATAGTATTTTATTACATCACTATTGTGTCATTATGATGTCATAAAACACATTATATATTTAAACGGCATTTAATTTTTACCCAAAAATTCAACTGCCTCATAAAATTTTTAAAATTTCACTGTTGGATAATTTCGTTGTACTGATTCCAAAAATAATATTCATTTAATCTAAATAATTTTATAAATATGTGAATTTTTTCTTTTAAAATAAAAACTGATATTTATCAAAAATGCATGGGTTTTGACAAAAATAGCTTTCAAACCTTAATAAAAATTACAATTGCATTTATAAAATTATACGATAATTTATATTTAATAAAAATTAATTTAATAATAATAATAATAATTTATAGAAATATTATTTAATTCAAAAAATCATTAATTCATCAAAATAGATTTCTTAGTTGAATATTAAATAAAAATATTATTCGTGCTTTAAAAACTATTTACAAAGTAACAATAATAAAATGAATGCACATTCATTATACAAAAATAATGTACATGGTGCTAGGTTCTTGTTACATAACCCCTTATAACACCCGCATAAGACCAAAGGCTAAGGTGTGTGATGGTGACAGACTCTTGCGGTGGCTTAGATAACATCGCTCTGGTGGTAATCTCTTTTTTAACTTTCACTTCTCCTGTAGTCGGTTCTGTTCAATCTTAACATGTTCAAGCTCGACTTGGGCTTTGTCAAGAGTGAATCCCAATGACACCACCTCGTTTCTGAGCTCTGAAAAATGTGCTTCATATAGGGAATGTCTACCAGATGAGTTCATCGTGCTTCCTTTGTCCGAGTAAATTGGATTTTTTAAAGCCCTATATTTATATTAATCATGTGATCATTGTTTGACAACAATATTAGCAACTGTCACAATTATTAACATTATTTTAAAATCTAAAAACATAAAACCAATGAAGTTCACATTTTATATAACCATAACAACACATTTAATTTGATCAAGAGGAATTTTCATTAATGAAAGTTTGGGTCATTACACTTGGACTATGGAGGTTCCCACTCCATCATCTAAAGGAGCCAGATAAAATTCAGAATTCTGAACACTTTCCACTCCATGATTCCCTTGAGGTTCATGAGTCACCAGGTTTACCCAAATCCTTAGGGATTGTACTTATTTTCAAGGTTCCTACCTAACTCCTACAATGATTATTCTCAAAGCCTGTTAAAAAAGATGTTTCTTATTCCCTGTACTAAAACACTGGTGACAAGCCTTTTGAGATAGGTTCAATCATTGGAGATGTGATCCCACTTACCATGATTATAGAATCTTGGATAAACATCTATCTCATAGGGAGTTTCGGAACCTATGGTATGTTCCATATTATGAACACTATCCTCATTTCCATCCTTCAACTTCCTCTTCTTGGTTGAAGAAGTTGGGACTACTTTGGAGAAGGAACCTGTCGGTCCACTAATAGTTGAAAGAATACCATCATCTAAGTCTTCCTAAAATCCCTTATCTATTGTTAGTTCATTACGAAGAACTATATCATAGTTTGTCAGATCAAAATTCCTGACCTTTCACCTCTTCTATGGGCGTAGTACAATCTCAAACTTCATTGATTTATGAGCATCATTCCCTATGAGTAGAGGTGCAAAGTGAATCATCTCGGTGAAACGTTCCTTATAGGCAGACAGAATCATCATTCACTTCTAGAGCTCCATACAATATTGAACGCAATCTAATTTTAGTTTTTTAGGAAATAACTCCTCAAAAAATAGATCCTTGAAGGATTCCAAAGTTATTCCTTCCCATATACCATCCAGTAGCATCATATCCCACCACCAACAAGCTACACCCTAAAGCATAAAGGTCCCAAGCTTAACATGTCGATCATATGGTGTCTCTACTAGGTGAAAGATCTTCTCAATGACCCAGATCTAATCTTAAAAATCCTAAGGGCCTCTAGTGCCCTGTAAATATTGGGAATTATGAAGCTCAAAGTCCTACGAATAGTCAACCATAGTCTTAGTGATTCCACCATCCTGGATAGGCACAATCTGAAAAAGTACTATGTGAAAAGGTCCTATAACCTAAATCACTTGTGCCTATTATACCATTTGTGGTGGCATGGGCACATCCTAGGCTACCAAAATTGGAAACCTTGTTAGACATCTATGAGGAGGCATATCTACAACTAAAATAACATATCAAGTCATAACTAGTCTATGGGATCACACAACGCTTTCCTAGGAGTATACAATTAACCTAGGGTATATCCCTCCTAGCACTAAATATGGTCTTCATCCCTTTCACGTTAGTCAAAGCTATCAAATATATACTAACACAACAACATGATCGGTTAAACTAATTAATTTCAATAAAGATATATCACAACACCATGCAACACAGATATATCACACAAAGATAAATTATCCCAAACATATAGCATAAATTAATACATTTAATTAATAAACTACTATACAACACAACCACAATTATATATATAGAATTTGAACATACGTGCCTATTCATGATGCATGAACATACCTATAATCTAATAAATCATATATTAGAGTTATGTTATCCACCCAATGTGAATTTAATCAATAGTAAAAGTAAAGCAAAAATTCCCCATTTATAAAAACTCAGAGGTCAACTATATGGTGTTTTCCAAGCACTGATGTAGTTCATCTACCCAAGTCCCAGTTCCTCTCTATCGTGTCTCAACCTGAGGAAAGGAGAAAAAAATAGTTATTAATTCTTGATCCCTTAATACCATTTTGAAACATCCTGACCCGAACCACCAAGTCCAATCCACATTCCACATGACCTCAGGCACACCTCCCTATATGCAAAAGATTACTGACTATTAGTGAGGGTCTTGAGTGGAACCATGGGGAGACTATACCCTCTATATCATGTCATGATTTCAATAAATAATAACATTAATATATAAATAAAATCAGATTAAATCATGTAGAAACTAAAAGATGGCATACATTATACAATAACTGAAACAAAAAAATGATCTCGACACTAATGGAAAACCACTCTATACCCAGGGATTTATACCCATGGTTTAGATAAATTGTGGGTGTAGATTATCTGCCCAAATCTATACCCACAGTTTTAAAAAATCATTGGTATAGGTTGAGCTATACCAACAGTTTTTTAAAAATGGTGGGTATAGCTCTTTAGATAGGTAGCCTCGCTCGGGCTCCTCCTCCCCCTCATTCAAATCCCTAACTCTCTCCCACTTCCCTCTTTAGAAAACCTTTAACATCCCCCCCCCCCACTCAAGCGACCTTCGACATCCCCCCTCCCTAACCTAATTTCCCTTTCACCCAAATGAGCGGCCACCTGAGCGAGCAGCAAACTCTCATCTCCTCTGGAAATCTCCTCTATTTCAATCATTTTTTTGATATGAATCTTCTTCAACATCGCATAAGTGAGTTATGAATCTTTCTTGTCTTATGATTATAATTGTTTTCATTTTTCTCTATTTTATCACATGATCGATCTAAGATAATATTTGTTTTTATACTTGTTAAATATATATTTATTGATTTTTGGTTCATGTTTCTACAATATAAAATTTATGAGTTTTTTTTCATGCCAATAAATAAACTATTCTAACTCTTTTAAATTTTTATGGATGTGTTTGTATGCTCATTTTGGTTTGGTGACTTTTTTTGGTTTCCTTATTTTTTAGCATTTTTTATGTTATTTTTAGCAATGCTCCTTTGAATGGTAGTATGTGTGGTTGTTTGGGTATTGGTGTGTTGCTTATGTTGTTTTGGATTAGTTTAGGAGTTTTTTTGGAAGTTTTTTTGTCTTTATTACTATGCGGGTACCCACTAAACTCCAAAAGGTGATATATTACGTTCCTAACTTCCTAAATATACTAGACCTCTATATTTTTGTTGTTTTATATATACTTATCTTAAAAATAATATAAAAATATGTGTAAGAGATATGGTTTATTTCAAATTCTATTTGGAGTAAATTTTTTCTGCTATGTGTTTGAAGAAATTTTAATGTTGGGTTATCATAAAAAAATTAACAATGTATTTATGGAAGGATTTAATAATAATTATAAAAAATTAATACAATTATTTAATAAATGTTTTAAAATTGTATGAGTATATTTTTCTTGTTTCTAAAAAGTTTTAATTTCATGATTCACTTCATTTATATTGTTTCCCCTTTTATGGTATGATTTATCATGCTAAAAAATAGTGTTATAGAAACTAACTATTATTGGATTTAATTATGAAAATGGGTTATTTAATTGAAGGGTTATTTGAGTCAAGGTGAGTGTTTTTTAAATGTTTTTATTGTATGTATTGATGAATCTATTTAAAAAAATATCATGGAAGAGACTTATATACTCAAGGGGGTTCTAGAAATAAGTACAATTTCTAGGTTAGGTTACACATTATCTAGATTTTCCATAGTTTTAATTGCACTCATGATATGATAGATTAGTTTCAGATTATCCTCTCGGTAATTCATTTTGGGATACCCTCACTAGTTTATATTATGAACTAGATGGTTACTTTATGTCTTGTTTAGGATCATGCTTTGGTTAAAGGACTACATTTAGTTTATGTATTGAAAAAAAAGAACATGGAAATACTTTCATTGGGCATGTGGTTAATCTCTAATGATGTCTGGGAACAAATTATGTAATTGAATTGTTTTATTTATAAATGTATTTATGTGAATGTCCATTTTCAGTAAACATGATTTATACTTGATTTTATTTTGTTACTTTTATTTCATATAATTAAATTTTTTCTTTACTTATATGAATTTCAAAACATAATGTCATCTTTTTTTCCTAAAGTTTGTGCATAGAGAATTTGGTTGAATCTTAGAGGGAATCAATTCTAACAACCTTTATGTGTAATTTGTGTGTATATAGACTTGGTCTAATTTCATTAATATAAATAAAAATATATTCCTTGCTATAATGGGTATTAGAAGTATTTTTTATGATTGGATGAGATAATTTATGAGATATGTATACTTTCCACATGGACATGGCTATATTTCGTTTGTTTTCTATTATACATTAGATTTTTTTATATTTTTAGGTTTCTATCCTCTTGGTCTTCAAATCCCCTTTTTCCATTATTTTGGATGTTTTATATGACAGTTGGATATATTTAAAAGATAGTTATTGTGTTTATATTTCATGTTTTTATGTTTTATAATACATTCAATATTTTGTTAGTTTATTATTCTATGTTTGAATGTTATTTGTTTCAAAAACATTTATTACATATATATTAATTAAAAATATATTAAGTTTTTGTCCTAGGTTCCTTGATGGATTTATTTTTTTAGTTTTACTTTTATTTAGTTGAAATCATTTCCATTGTGTAAGTTTATTTCCTTGGAACTTGTTTCTAACCCCTGTAGATTAGGAATGAAATTTAAGCCTTGTGGTAAACCATATTGAGTATAGGGATAGATAGATAGGGTTTGTTTGTTAAAACATATTCGAGTAGAAATGAATAATATGGATTTTAGTGTCTCAAAGTTATTAAATTTATCCACCATGATAATTAATTCTAAAATATCAGTGATACCCACCTGGGTTCATTATTTATAGTCATATCTTTTAGCATATGTTATTTATATTATTCTTTGTTATGCTATCTACTAGTATGATTTGATGAATTTGGAGTGGATAAAAGTTGGTTGTATCATACCGATCAGATTTCAACCAAGATTCAAAAGAATTTGGAATTTTTTTATATTGTTCATTTAACAATGCTTCAGATGGAGGTTGTATATAGTGTCCATGATATAATTATATCGTAAGACCATGTTTAATCTGGGAAGAAGTTAGCTACCATATAATAAAAGCAGGATTTCAAATAAAATATTTTGTTTAGTATCACCATGTAGAGACAACACAATCTTCTCCTATTCATGAATGAAAAGAAAGAATTAGTATGGAGAATTTGATATTTTATCAGTTCCCATTTGTGCATCATCGTGAGAGAGATATTATTCCAGTGAAAGAAGGAAATGATATCAATACACATGAAGAAAATACTAAAGATGATGATGTTGAGATAGTGAAAAATTTAATGGATGATGCCAGAACTCTAGTATATCGAGATTATACTAAAATGGCCAAGTTAGTATTTTTAATGCAGTTATATCATGTAAAACCCATATATGGAATTTCTAATAACTTCATTGAGTATATTCTTACCTTTTTATGGATTTTTGTTCCTGATGGTATAAATATTCCCTCAAATCATTATCATGCATGGAAGATAATTAAGAATCTGGAATTTTCTACAAATAAATTTAATACTTGTTTGAAAGATTAAAATTTATTTTGGGAGGAAACAGATGACCTTAATGACTGTAAAGAATTTGGTACATCTTAAAAAAAGGAAAAAGTGGATGTAACACCATCTCATGTGACATAGAAATTCATTTGTCACTTTCCATTGATTCCTAGGATTCAAAATCTATTCATGTCTATAGAAATCTCAGCCAATATGTGATGACATGATACTGAGATAATTAAAGGTAATGATGAGTTGGTTCATCTTGAAGGTGGATTAGCATGGTGGTAATTTGATGCACAACATCCTGATTTTGCAGCTGAGGTGCGTAATGTACAGTTGGGTCTATCCTATGATGGTTTTAATCCAATTCATCATATGCTTACTGCTCATAGCATGTTTCTAGTTTTAATCACGTTTATAATCTTCCTCCATTGATGTAAATAAAAAAAACCTTTCACTTTCTTGATTATACTGATATTTGGGCCATCTAATCCTAACAATGATATAGATGTCTACTTGCAACCTTTAATAAGAGAGTTGAAGTAGCTTTGGGATATGGTTGGGTGAACATTTGATGCTTCTTTAAAAAATATATTTTAGATATGTGATTCCCCTCTATGAAATATTAATTATTTCTCTGATTATTCAATGATGTATGGTTGTAGAATTAAGGTAAAATTATCGTGTCAAATTTTTATGAAGAATACACGATTGACAAGGATTAAATATTTTCATAGTTTCAGTTTCATGGGGCATAGATGATTCCTTCCAATGGATCGTCAATGTAGGAAGAATCATTAGAGGTTTGATGATATTTTTGACACTAAAAACCCACCTCAATGTATGTTAGGAACTAATGTGCTTAATGAATTGACATATGACCCTTGTTCAGTAGTTTTGGTCGATAACAATAAAATTTACCACTTTTGGTTTGTAGGATTTGGAATACAAAATTCTTGTACTTCATGTGATTCCATTATAAATGGTTCATATTTTTACCCTTCCTTACTAAAATCAACTTTCAAAAATCCCAATTCATCTATTTTAACTGCACTCCATTTATTGACCCGCTTTCATTGAAAAATCAGCACTTGGAATGTTGTCTAATCCATCTCCCATATTTTTTTATGAAAACAAAGTATGAAATATTCACATAAATTAGATTTTTATCCTTCGTACCAGATACATGCATCACTTTAGCCACAAGTGTAACTCTTCTATTTTTCATGGAACTACATTTATCATGTTTATTTTTATAAAATGATTAGCCTTTAATTATATAACTATTATAAGATAATGCACTCACACTTGTTCCTCTGGATATCCATCGATGTTGTTATGAAATTAAATCTGGATTTGTAGTTGACTCCTTAAAAATATGATATTGACACCATCCTATAAACTATTAATTATTTGTATTTGATATCCAAATTTTATCTCATGATGGATTCAAATGCCTAATAATTACTTTGTGGGTTTCAACATATAGAAAATTCTCTAATCTATTATGAAAAATGTAAAGATGATCCAACTCCCGCTCTGTAATAGTAATTGTGATAATGTTTATTTCATAAATTCCTTCACCCACAAGCCACCTGGTGTGACAAAATTTCAGTATACCAATTATTTTCACTTAAGAAAGATAGTTGGTTCATAATTCAACATCTTCTTGAACTATATATTTCTCCACAGTACAAACTTCTGGCCATCATTTATTTTTAACATACCATTTCAAAATCCTCAAATAGTTTTCAATGGGGTATATCCATCTATAATGTACAAGACCACATAGTCAAATCTTTCTTACTAATTGAACCATCATAATAAATAATACCAGTGAGAAGAACATCTCTAGTCCACATAATATGACATTAATTTCCTTTTTTATAGTTGGATATTTTTTGGGGTCTATAACTTTATTGCATATATCTTTGAAAAAAGAAACAAAGTTTGGTTAATATATGAAATCCATTCTTGGTTAAAATGAAATGTAACGCTACATACATTAGATATTATATCAAAACATAACTGTCATGTGATTTTAGACCCTTTAAATTTAAATAATTCATTTATATGATATTCTTGAGATTTGATGAATATCCCTCTATAACTTTTACATCATTCTAGAAGTTTAACTGACATATATCATTCCAAGTAAGATTGTAAATATTTGGAGGAAGAAAATTTCACTTTTAAATCCTCATTGGTTAAAACTCTTCATGTATCCCTATGTCAATCATGTACAACCTAGACTTAACTTCATCCATTGTTTTTTTGGGTTTATTTAGTAACATTAAAATGACACTATCACATATATTTTTTTCAAATTCATAAAATTTAGAAACTTTTTGAAGTACAAACAATTTCAGCATGGTAATTCAGAAAAAACCAATCTCTTTTTCCAACTGGTTTTTTTTAAGTTTTTTCAAAAACGTTTTACCAAAATAAGTTTTCATATATTTTACTTTCTCAAACATTTGGTCACCTATTATTGGATATAGTTTTATACATTTTTGTAAACTCTCATTGAATGATTTCATCCAAGATCAGTACTCATGTCGTAGGAGTAGAAATACGTGATTTCCTTGAAACATGGTCTTAAATGAATGATTCAACATAAATAATTATGTACCTAATTCACAAATGGGAAACCATTTAGTTCCTTTAATTCTATATACCAAAAAAAATCCATAAGTTGTAAATTTATTTATCACATTATATAGAATAGATCTCAATGTAAAATATTAATTTCTATAAGCATCATATAATGTAACCCCTAAATCTTGAAATAATTTCAAATATTCAATTAATGTAGCTAAATAAACATCAATATCATTACCTTGTTGTTTTGGTCCTGATATAATCAGAGATAACATAATTTATTTTTGTTTCATGAATAACCATGGTGGAAAGTTATAATTTAAGAACATAATTAGAAATGTACTATGAGTACTGTTTTAAAAACCAAAATGGTTCACTTTATTTATAGATTGTTCAAGACAAAGGTTTCTTAGATTTTTTGCAATTTCATGATATTGACAATCAATTTTCTTTTACTGTGGAGATTCTATCAGGTGAAAAAAATTCCCATATTTATTTCTTGTATCTGCATTCCACATCAATTTCCTTTTTGTCTCTACACCTCTATAAAGGCGCCTAAACCATAAAATGATTAAAAAGTACTATAAAAAAATTTAGGACCTGATTCATCTTTCTTATATCAAGAAGAACCACACTTTGTTCATTTTTTAATTATTTTTTGTCCTTTAAAAATATTATATAGTCATTTGGAAGGGAATTTATTATTTCAGAGATCATACCCATTGAGTGTATCATTTATTTAGAGTTATATGTTCAGTAAGGAAGCTTATTATCTTTTGGGAGTATATCATTCAAGAGAGAAATTAGTTCGGTAAAATTGGTGACACTCCATCCATTTCCTTATTTTAAATTATGTAACTTCAATATGGATTTCAATGTTATATATTCAGTACAACTATAATACAATGGTGTCTTTTCATAAATCTTTAGATTCTCAAACAATTTTGTAAAACCAAGAAGTTCATCTTCAACTTTCACTATAATTTCCTCTATATGATCTTCATTATCATTCACACCTACAATTATAACCTCGATATGGTATTCATCATTGTTCACACTTGTAATCATATTAGATGATCCATAAAACACATCCTTATCCCAATCACTATCTGCATTCTGTTTTTTCTCATGTTTAGTCCAATATTTATAACTTAAATATATTCCATGATAGATCAAGTGTTCTTCCAACTCCTTTGGACTAATTAGTCTTGAGAAGGGTCACATGCATGATCTTTTGAAAACTTTGTGAACTCTTTCACCCTATCTTTATACACTTTTTTCTTTCAATTAGAATCCATCCATTTTCGATTCATATCCATACTATTCGATTCTATAATATTAATACATAAAAAATAAATAAATAAAAATAAATTCTAATCTTGGAACCCATAAAAGGTCATTCTTAAAGAAACATTCAAGATATATGAATTAATTGTTCTAAGATAATAAGAGCCAAATGCGGTGTATTGATATTTTTTTTAAGTGATGAAATCATTGAAGTAAAGGAATGTGTGATATTTATAAACGTACAAAAATTATAATTAAATATTCATCTTTTAAAAACAAATACATCAAAGAAAATTTATATAAGTTTTTTAGGTGGGAGTGTAATATGAGGTATGAGTTAATGTATATTCATTTATTTACCTGGTATATGGTGGGATAGGTGATGATTCAATGATAAGATGCTTTGGAACCAAAATTGATCTTTTTTAAGATGATAAAAACATTGATATGGACCAATCACAAGGTCTTGAGAACCCAATATTTGAAGAAACTCTTGAATTTTAAATATAATTAACCAAAGGTTTGGGTATAGGGTTCCATGCTATTAGAAAAACCAAAGTAAAATATAATTAGGGTTTCAAAAATGTTTTAAATTTAAACAATTCACATGGGTGGGTTGAATCCCCAAAGAGAAGCAATATAAAATTTATAAATATATATATAATCCATCCTTAACTTTTTGACACATATTTTAAGGATTATTTGAAAAGGAAAAGGAAATTAGTAACATAAAATACCATTAAAGATATTTAGATGTGGATATATTATACTTTTCACTATCAATTATCTAATTTTTTTAGAAATGGAAATTGAATATGAATATGATTTAAAAAAAGTTCACATAAGAAGAAAACTAAAAAAGTTTAGAAAACAAATTTTTTTCTCATAGAGAATGGATAAGTGTTTCTAAAAACTCAAAAAAAATCATTTATTCACTAAACTAGATGATGAGGAAATTTGTGATAATGATATTGAATTAAAAACATTAAGTAAATCATAAGCAAGGTTATTGATATAAAAATTGAATGATGATTATTTCCCTAGTGATAAAGATAATGGGGATGAAAGTTATGAAAAATACGAAATTATGAGTTTCTAGTGGTTTTAGTATATGTTCACATCAATGTAAATGTTAAAAGGATTGGGGATCTTTTTTCTATTAATTAGAGAAAATGGGATGAATTTTTTGGTTTTAGTCTATGAGAGGAGTAAGGATACCTGTAACTTGGATTATTATCCCTCACATTTGAAGTTAAATCCAATATTTTACTCAAAAATTACATTATGATATAAAGAGTGGGAAAGTTCAGGTGACCAACTTTTTTGGTGGTTAAATGACAAATATGAAAAATATTGTTCACCCAAACTTTCATACTCCTTCCAATGATCCAAGTAGTGTGTGATAGTGGTGTTATATCAGGTATGTGAGGGAGGTGATGTGTTGAAAAAATCTTTTAGTAAAATTTAAAACACATAATGAAGAACTAAAAATGATGAAATTTTGAATTATAGATAAAAAGTATCATACTGTGTGATTTGAAAGTGTTTATTCATCTGAGGGAGAGTGAGGGAGACTACACAGTGGAATGGGAGAGTGATGGAGAGGGATAGTTTGCAGCAGTGAGGGTGCATGATGACAAGGGAGAGAGTGCGGTAGTGAGGGAGAGCGATGGTGAGGGCATGTGGAGATGATGCAGAGTGATGGAGAGCACACAATTATGAGGGAGGGAGGCAGTGAGGGAGGGAGAGTAGTACTGAATGAGAGTGTTGGAGAGGGCATGTGGAAGTGAGACAGTATAGCATCCCACCTTTTTATCACATAAACTTTCATTACATTTTACAAATCCGAGGATCTTTAAGGTTTAGTGTCTTAGAAACCAGGAACTTTAAACATGAAAACATAAAACATTATTCTAAAACACTTGAAAGGATTCTCCTCATGTTCATACTAGGTTCATTACTGCATCACATAACCTGGGGACATACATCAAAAGAAAGGGTGAGCAAAAATCCCAATAAGGGAAACAAGAGAAACATTTTTACATGTGAACTTGAGATACTTCAACAAGGTCATGAAAAGAACTTTAAGGCATGAGAATGAAATCATGAGGCATATCATAACAAAAATAAAATTTTCATAACTTGAAGATGTGGCTACATCATTTAACATAGACAATCATGAACATATCACCAAGGTCCATCCCCAAGGTGTCATTTGAAAATTACCAAGGTTATTCACCAAGGTATCGTGAAAATTGTAATCTCTAGTGGTTACATCATTACCCAATGCATTGGAGCACTATCAGGGTGAACCCTTAAATTTGCCTTTATTATCATGTGAGCCACATATATAATCATCAAACATTTCATAAATAACTCATATAGCATAAAATAAATGGGTTTCATTTCATAATCACAACATTTTAAAAACTGCTTTAAAGACATGATCTTTACGTCACTTTAAAACCCACAGAAAAGGAAGGTGGGTCTCATGTACGTAAATCCCAGAATTTAAAATAGAACATTTTGGTATATATGTGAATACCCCTTTATAATAAAGAGCTTTGAGTATTCACTTAATAATATAAAAGAACTTTGGAAAAATAGAGAGACATTTTGAGACGGAAATTCTGCAGCATAACGGCTATGTTACGAGGTTTTAGAAGACATTAAAAAGAGAGGGAAAATGGGTCAAACATTCATAAATGACCCATAAAACAGTATATGGACAGAATAAGAAGGATACATGATCATGGTAATGAAATTTCAAGGACGTACCATTTGAAATGAAAAACATGGAAGGAAGACAAAAATTAGATTTCTCTTATGAAAGTTCGGCAGCCTAACGGCGATACTTAAACTTCAACAAAAATGATTTGAAAAGATCAAATAGGGTCTCTCATAATGTGAAAATAAGAGTTCAGTATGATAGATATAGAGATAATTCCCCAACATAATTAAAAAGGAACTTGAAAGACTTGACATGAAAGTAGAACTTTGGAAATAATGAGGAGGGTGAAAGAATCCCCAAAAAAATTCGGCAGCCTAACGGCGCCACTTACAACTTCAAAATACTAAATTAAAGAGATAAAATGGGTTCTCTCATCATATGAACATAAGAGTCCAGTATGATAGATATAAATATCATACCCCAACATAACAAAAAGTAACTTGAAAGAATTGACATGAAAGTAGAACTTCAAAACGAGAAGGGTGAAGAACCACTTAAAAATTCGGCAGCCTAACAGCGCCACTTAAAACTTCAAAATACTGAATTGAAGAGGTAAAATGGGGTATCTCATCATATGATCATAAAATATTAGTATGATAAATTTAGATATCATACCCCAACATAATAAAAAGTAACTTGAAATACTTTACATGAAAATAGATCTTGAAAAATGAGAAGGGAGAAAGAATCCGTTACAAATATTTCGGCAGCCTAACGGCGCCACTTAAAACTTCATAAAATGAAATAATGGGAGTAAGAGGGGATCTCTCATTATATGAACATGAAAAAGGAAGTAATAATAATATAAAATAACATCCTATCACATAAGAACATTGAGCATAAAAGGAATGACATAAAAGAGATTACATGAAAAAAAAGAGAGAGGTCGGATCCCTTACCTTAAAACGTAACTCTTAAAACTCAAAAGTTGGGACCTTGAGGGCTTGGGGGCACCTTGGGAAGACTCCTTGGGAGGTAATCAGACCATAACTTTGTTGGGGGAGAGTGGGGAGTCTAAAGGATGAGAGGATTTCTTGGTATTTATAGGGAAAGTGAGGGGACAAGGCATTAGTGGCCAAGGGACACCTCAAAAGTGGTTTTCTCAAAAGCATGGGCCCTCCCATGGTACTTCCCATGGAGTTAGGCCACATGGGGCCCCCAATAAAATAATTCATCACCTTTGGCCGGCCATACCTTAAAATATATCATGACATCATCATGACATAGTTATGAGATCATTAAACATACCAAAACCCAAAAACTGTATTTTTACTATTCACTGAAAATTCAACTTTCTCAGAAAAATCCCAAAATTTCACCTTAACCAAATATCAATGCTCTGTTTTCAAAAATGAACTCCATTTTATAAAAATAATTTTTTAAATATTTTTAATTTAATTTTTAAATAAATACACTATTCACCGAAAATTCATTTTTTCAGAAAAATCCCCAAAAAATTACCATAACATAATATCGACGCTCTGAGTTCAAAAATGAAATCCATTTTATAAAAATAATTTTCTAAATATTTTTAATTAAATTTTTAATTAAAAAACACTATTCACCCGAAAAAACTAATACTTGAATAATAATTTATGAAACCGTTATTTAACCATTTTATTGAATCGCATTACTTAATCAAGGTGCCTTGATTATATTAATACTTTCTTTAAGTGAGATTACTAATCCATTTGGACACATTACTAATCCTAATCATAAAATCACTATTCATAATTTACTATTCATTAAAAATAAAGTTGATCTTATTAGAATCTAAATTTAGTACTGAACATAATTGTAGAAGACCATTTTTTGAAAATCATTACACATTTTTAATTATTTAAGGTTTACATAAACATTTTTAAAATATCCTTTTTCTAAAATTTATCAAAAATATGCATACTATATTTATCCGGTCATTTAAAAATTCATAAACTTCATCATAATAAGAAATCCCAATTTTTATTTAAAACAAAGGATTACACAAGGCAGTTACGGTCTCCTTACATAGCCACTTATCACACCAGCATAGGACCTAAGTGTAAGGTGTGCTAAGGTGAGAGAATCTGAGGGAGGCTCGGCTAACATCGCACGAGTAGTAATTTCTATCAGTTTGAACTTCTCGTAGAGGCGATTCCGTTCTAGCTTCACACGATGAAGTTCGGCTTGGGTTTGGTCCAGAGCAAAGCCCAGTGGTGCTACCTCCTTCCCAAGTTCTGTTAGATGGGCTTCGATCGGTCCAAGACTATTGGGTGAGGCCATCGAACCTTCTTTCTATAATAATTAACCAAGATTACTTGTATTTAGAGACAATAATCAAAACGTTTAGTTTCCAGCGGTCATATTGACCAATGGTCATATAACCGTCTAAACCCAACGGTCTCATTTTAATTATAATCATGTTATGAAATGAAACATTTTTGTTGAGTATAAAAATAAATAAAATAACACATAAAATTAGGAAACAAGATTTATTCAAAATTTCGGGTCGTTACAGAGAGAGCGAGGGAGAGCGCACATCGATGAGGGAGAGGACGGTGATGGAGAGTGATAACTAGGGAGAGTGGAGGTGGGGTTTTAGTTCCATGAGAGCTTTAAAAACACGAGATAATCGGTCCAATTAGGGTTAGATTTATAAGACAGTGAATCATTTTATCATCACTTCTAAAAAACACTGATAAAGAGGGGTTTTATGAGTTCTAGATTTATATAACTAATAAAGATTGGTTTTATCAACACTTCTCTAGAACTGATAAATATTTAATAATATAATTAATATAATAAAAAAAAATTTATAATTATAAAAAAATACAAATGTTTACAGTTATAAATAAATATTTATATAATTATAAATATATTTAACAAATTGTACATATGTATTTATAAATATAATTATAAATAAATAATTATTTATGTAATTGTAAATATATTAAAATAATTATAAATATTTATTTATAAATATATTTTTAGATATATATTTATAAATATTTATATATAATTATAAATATATTTTCATGATTATATATATATATATATATTAATGGTGCTAAAGTTCAACTTTCATATTGTCAAAATAGAAATCAACTTTAGGATTCTTCCTCTAGGGATAAATTACAATATCTCTCCAAATGTGATGATCTCTTAACTAAGAGAGACTATATCACAATCAGCTTAATGTCAGATGGTTAAAGTATGGTGATAGGAACTTGAATCTCTTTTATCGGATGCATAAGGAGAAAAGGATAAGAATAGGAAATAATTCCATCAGCATTAATGGATGTCATTTCTCTTCGGAAAACGATATCTCTAATGCAGTGGTGGATTATTTTAAAGGGATTTAATATGATTATGGGATGGAAAAAACTTAAAATATGATTGATAATATTCCCCTTTCATTGAGGAGCATCAAAACAAATCTCTAATCAGGGCCCCTTTAGAATAGGAAGTAAAAAAAGCTCTCTTCTCCCACAACATGGAGAGTGTTACTGGTCTGGATAGCTTTACCAACAAATTTTTCATGTTCTACTAGGTCATTTTTTATAATGAGGTTAAACATTTTCTTAATGAATTCTTCATTCTTGCCTCTATGCCTCATGGTATTAGGTCGAATTTCATTTGTCTTATACCCATGAAATAGAATGTAGTTGACAATAAAGACTGCAGGCCTATTACTATTGTGAACAATATTCCCAAAATTATTAGTAAAATTATTATGACTATAATGGGAAGAATGGTTAGGGACATCATCACCCAAAACCAGTTTGGTTGCATAGCCAGGAGAAACATCCAAGAATACCTATTTATAGCCTCATAATGTTTCAATCTCATGGGGAGGAAATTTTGGGATAGGAACTTTTCTCTCAAAATTGATATATTTATGGATTTTGATATAATCAAATAGAGCTACACTCTTATTATCCTAAAAAAGTATGGTTTCTCAAATTCTTTTATCAAATTAATCAGCACCATTCTCAATTATTCATGGCCATCCATTATTATTAATGGATATCCTAGGGGATACCTTTAATGAACTATCCTTGTTAGAAAAGGAGACCCTATTTTTGGACATTTCTTTTCTATTGTTAAAGATTACATGAGAATATGCATCAATGAGCTCAGATTGGAATATACAATCCAATCAAGGATGAAAGATGATATTTCACTCCATAAATGAGCTTAATAATGACATTCTCTTATTTGAAATAGTTTCTAATAAAATAATATATGTCATCCAAGATTTTTTTCCTCGCTATGAGGAAGTGTCAGGACAATCCATCAATTGCGGAAAATCGTTCATTGTCTTCAGGGATGGAGTTCTTATCACCAAGAAAAATAGAGTTACCAAATCCTTTAGAGTAAAGAAGGGATCCATACCTTTTATAAACCTTGGAATCCCCCTATTTTAGGGAAAAGTGAGAAGCTATCATCTTAGAGATGTATGTTATGGAATCATTAATCAACTGGATAAGTGGAAAGGAAAATCTATATCTCTTATTGGAAGGGTTTTCTTGGTCAACTTGATCATTAACTCCAATTTTTTATTCCTTATATATATATATATATATATATGTAATAGAGGTCTCATCAATGACCCATAAATGGTGATCTAAAATATTATAAGGACTAGATCTATCCATGATGGAAAATTGATAAATGTGGCATAGAGGTAATGCATTAAAACCACAGATATGGTGGTACTTGGCATAAAAGCCCTCAAAATATTTAATGATGGCCTTCTTAATATATTCACCTGGAATCTCATTATGTTGAATGAATATTCTTTTGATTTTATCTCAGGAAGTTTCAGTGCAAGGCTCTAGGATGGGTACCCTCATTATCTTATTTAATATCCATGGATTATTAATAGGCACTCTTCCAATGTCATCATGGGAAATTCCAAGTGGTTGGCTGGCAAGGAATCAAATCTCAACTTTTTAAGTACCCCATGGATGGATAGACCCATAAAAGGCATCATGGACATCATGTAAATCCATCTAAATAGGCATAAAATATCTATTTTTGATCTCATACTACATGAAAAAAAACATTATTGAAATTTTCCCCCATCAAATTGAGTTGGATATTTAGAGATACTCATTTATGGATTGTGACACACTTATATAGATACCAAATAGTAATTTTCAATTAAACATCAAGGAATTATTATGATGAAATATGATTTTCCAATTGTGACTCCATCATGGTTGTTGAAGTTAATGGTACACTTCATTAATTCCTTAAGTATTATACTTATTTGGAGAATATAGAAAAACATATTACTAACTCGTGACTAGATCAAACCAGCAAGACGCAAACCTGTTCAACCAATCATTTATGTATAAGATCTTAAGAGTATGTTCAACATCACTTTGTGGGATTCATTTTTGCACATGAACTATGGAAATATATAGGAAATATATTTTTAATTAACATATTTTCATTCTATTAGTTGGAAGATCTTTTGGAGGCCATCTGTGATGTTGGGTAGAGTGAGAAAATTCATAATCTTATCATGGTTTTTGTTGTTTAACTTATTAGATTTATCTAGAATGCAAGTAATGCACTCCCTTTTGAAAAATAGATCACACATTTCATGTGGGTACTCTTTCCATGCATTGGGAAGAGTTTTTTTCATCCAAAGTAAAAATAGGTGACATGCATAACACCATTTCATACCTCAACACTCTTAGGTTACTGTACATTCATGGAAGTCCCAATAAACCTATGATTCCTAAATATACCAATTGGATTCCACCGATATACTCATGTATCAAATTAAATGTTGACGTCGTGGTATATGGAACCATGATACCCTCAAGATGTGGAGGTATTTTCCATACCCATCATGGGTTTGTTAATGGTTTATTTTTTCACTATATTGGAATTCAAATTTCTTATGAAGCTATGTTGTGGGCCATGATTTATTCCATCAAATATACTACCCACCATTAGTGTAATTTTTTATAGATTGAGTCATATTTTTAACTGGTCATCGAAGCCCTTAAGGATAGATTAAGGAATGTTCCCTAGAATATCCAATAATATTGGATTGAATGTATTCAATTAGAAAGTTACATTAGGTTGATTGTTTCACATGCTTAAAGGGAAGAAAACCAATTTGGGAATTCCTTTTCAAAGAGAGAAAACATGGAAATGAGAATGATGTGGTCCTTTTGGGATTCTAATTATTGTGATTCAATTGTGGGTGCCGACATGATGGATGAGATCCATGTTGTAATAGTGGGTGCCCTATACCCAACAAAACATTACTTTTCAATTTATATTTCATGTATATATTTAGGTATGCATGATTTACACTTAAAATTATAGTTTATAAATTTCTATCTCCCCTATTTAAATGGTAATTTCCATATATTATTTATCATATCAAAAGGTTATAGCATATCCTAGGATATAATGAGAACCTCGAGATATTATGACCTTAATCTTAAACAAATGTCATGTGGTGTAGATACATCATACTGAATGGAAACAGTTGATGTATGAATATCAGGTTATGGAGTATCATAAGCATTGAGACTTCTTCTCATGAAGTTTTCACTAAGTAATCTCTAGTCAGTGAGATCATGAGGACAAAACCATCAATGGGAACACCATATGTTTCAAGATTTATTGGTTATTCCTATCTATAGACATGTGTATTGCTCTCCTGATTTGAGATCAATATCAATGTGTTCCATTTTATTGTGTACTTTAATGTAAGTAAAAAACCATGATAATGAAATCATGTTAAGGATTCTTGTGTTTGGTGCTTCGTTGGTGGTTTGACAATGGTTGAATGATCAATATATAATTTTTCACTTTTGGGTTGAGAAAGTAATATATTAGGTCTGGTTGATCGGGATAGTAGTACCTTCATAAATCTTTGGCCAAGGTATTCAGAATCTAAGTTTGTCCAGTTATATCAACAAACAATAAATAAAGAAATTAATATTACACAAGTGTGCATACTATTTTATGTGATATATAAATACAAAGAGATTGTATTACACATTATGTGTTTTTAGGTTAGTTTTCATTGATATAATATTTCTTATCTCTTTAGGGGCTTTGATGGGTTGATAGAATCAGGTCATGGTTTGTGAATATTATTCACTGCTATCAAGATAAGGTACCAAACACACACAATATCATATTCAAGAATCTTACTTATTCTAGTGAATGGGTTTATTAGACATGGTGAGCCCCACTCTGAGGTCTGAGTGTTGTCCAACTCATTTATCACCGATGGATAAGTGAATTCATTATTATTTGAGTATAGAATAATTAGGATGAATTTATTTATTAAAATTATTCATGAGGTATTTAGTGAAAATAAAAAAAATACTATATGAGTAAATATTATTTTAATATTCCTACTTCATTTAATATTAGCAGGACATATGAGTCGAGTTAAATGACTCGGTTTTATCACGTAATATATTTAAAATATATTACATTTATGTGATAAAATATATATATACATATATATTATTTATGATGAAGTTTAGAAAAACATATTTATTTATTTATTTCTTATTTATTGGGTGGTTTAATTACAGGAGATAGTGAACCAAATCCAGGTAATTGAGTAATACACTATATAAGTAGGGAAAGTTCTCATTTATATTTCACTGTTCATTACAATAGAATGAGATATTCTCTCTCCTCTCACCTTCTAAAGAGATAAATTCTCTCTTCAAGTGCCAATCCAAGAATTCCTTCAATGGATTAAAGTCATAGGATCAAGGTGATTATCATGATGGTAAAGGATTCATCGAGCTCCTCACTAGCAACAGTAATTCAATGAACAGTGAGTGTGTGGATTATTAGAGAGAGTGTGGATGATATAGAGAGGTTTGAATTAGAATAATTCAAGAAATGAATGCAGATGAATAGTTTTAGTTTATCACTCTTCATTTTGAATAAGGTATGTTTTCAGTGTTAATTTTTGTGATCATTTTAATTAATGTGATATCCCTAGATCGTACCAGGGCTCAAATCATCAGAGAAGAAAAGTTTCGTCGATCTGGTGATAAAATTTTAATTTTCCAACCAACCATTTTCCATGATGTTCCCTGGAACAATAAATTTGTATCATATAAATCGTGTGAATTTTATAATCTAAGGAAAAAATAATTTGCATTAAATTAATTAAAGGGTTTAATTTTGGTCCCAATGAAATAGACCGCGCATCGATCCGAGTTCAGACAGCCAAGTAATGGTAATCCAAAAATTTTAAAATGGATCGTTTGCAGTTTGTTTTTAGGGATTAAATTTGAAGAATGATATATATATATATATATATATATATAAGATCGCTGAGTATTTCTTTTTATGATCAGATACTTCCTGCCATGGTTCCAACTGGAATAGTATTCTCTGACCAGTGGATTTTTTCTGTCAGATCCTAGTTGTTCACTCAAGAATAAGGTAAGAATTGAAATATCTCCTAAATCTAGGATCTGATTAATCTTTCATTCATCACTTTGGATGCACAATGGTAAGTACTCGAGTCCTTTTTATCTATTCTTCTCCTCTCTTGCTCTCGACCTAGTTATCGAGGTGTGATCGTTTTTCCCTTTTTCTCAAATACACTCCATTCTAAACTGAATTAGATGCCAATGTCAGAGTACAAGGATTATAAAACCCTGAGGTGGGTGGTCTATAACTCATCCCTCAAGTTTTTTGATTTTGAAATTATCATGTGGGGCCCACCGATTTCATCGGGTGTCGTTTATTGAATTTATATGTCATGTTTATAATCATTATAACATTATGATTATGCTCTTTACATATATGTGATTATTTATTGGTGGTTATGTCCACAACTTCATCCATCCCATGTAGGATTATATTTCGTAATTGATTTTTTAGTGTTTTGACATTTTTAGCCATTGTTCGGATGTGCTCGAGCTTGGACACACTAATGGTAGGCCTCCTTATCATAAATTCATGTTTTATCATGTAATAGTTAATGGAAATTACCATCTCACTTCCACTTGACCCGCCTAAGGTAAGTGCTTAAAATTTATAATTAAATGTGAAAGGGAAATTGAAAAGTATACTAAGTATATGACTTGACTAGAATAAATGTGAATGATTAAAAGGTTTCATGTCTATATCACCCCTTACCACATTAATAGAAGGTATCAGAATGAAAATTAATTATTGAATATTATTTAAATGGAATTAATAAATTTTTTCATGCTAATTGTACTTGTAACACTAATGAAAGTAAAGGATTGAACCAAATATACTTGTTGATTAATTATGAAATGATTAAAAGGTTGCATGCTACTTGACCTTATCACACTAATTAAAGGAATATCCTGAACCAAATGAAATATTACATGACTTCATAATTAAAAAAGAGTATCCTGACTTGAGCTTACCTTGGATTCTTCTCATGGAATGCCTTGAGAACTCGGCAACCCCATTCCAATTCAAGGATATGGATTTCTTAGGTTGAGACCTGCCAAGATCTTGATCCTTGTATATTATTGGTTTCTTGATACGACATTGTAGGATCCCTCACATAGTATTAAAGGATTCCTAGGATACAATCCTTGGATCCAATATTGAAAGGTAGGTTAAATAGTTAATGCCCGTAAGGCCTAGTCACTTCTTAGCCATGTCTTACCATGGATGATCACCTTGTATTTGGTAGGCACCTTATTGTGGAATTCCTTGGAACATGATCCTTATATTAAACTCTTACCCTTAGCCAGGCTACAGTTATTATTGAGTTGGAGACCCTTAAGGTCTATGTTTCCTTGGTTATTTCCTTGGAACTTCTTTATTAAATGTCATTATAGGTTTCCTTTTATCAAAACTTGGAACCTTCACTGTTATTGACATGTGACTTATTTATAAACGGATAATAATCAATTAATGGATTGGTTATGTTCAGACACTAGCTGACGGCTGAAGCAGGTACTTGTGTATTTAGTTACATTGTGTTTATTTACTTTATATATTCTTGCTTTCACATTTTTACATTTTCATTATACGGGATAGATGTTATAGACATTATTGGTGGTGTCCCACTAATATTTTTCTCACACCCTCTTTGGGTGTCATTTAGTACTCGTGGAAGATTACATGAATGAAAGTGTTGATAAAGGGAAGCATACGGTTACAAAAACTTGATTTCTTACTATTTAGGATGGAGATTGATAACAAATGAAAAAGATAGGGCTCGAGAAGCTTGGAATAGTATTTTAATTTCCTTTATACTTTTTTGGAACATGTTACGCTTGTTGTCTTATCTCTATGTTTTCCAGTTTTTCTATATACATGACATATCCTCATCAGTTATTGTATGTTATTCCAATTATTTCAATTATTGTTATTGTTCTCTCTATTTTTTGTTATGCCTTCTATTTACTTATATTCATTCTACTATTTACCTCTGTTAATATTTATCCACTATGATAAACTTTGGTAATGAGGTCATAGTCTCCACACTGACACAACCTAAGCCCTCACTACTAGTCAGAAGCCTCAGGAATTTGGGGAGACGTGCTTGAGGCCATGTGGCCACTGAGCTCAGGGCATCTATTAAGTGGAATTTGGGTTCGAGATGTCACAAAGTGGTATTAGAGGATGTTCCTTTCATTATTTACTATTTGGAGACAATATATTTGAGATTATGAATGCTTTAAACTTGTTCATAAGTCGTGATTGGGCATCGTGAAACCATGTTCGGGGTAAAAGCTAAGTTGACTAAATTATAATTGTTGTTCTATTTTTCCTATTATAGTTGACATTGTTTCACTGTTGGTTGATGCATATGCTATGTGGTGTTTTTTGATTATTACTCTATTTGAGGATTTTATTTTATCCTTATCCTAATGATATGATGGAAAGGATCGTTGTTGCATGCATCATTATAGGCACCTAGAATTCGCATGTCATGCATATTGTCATGCCATATGGGTGCATTTCACTACTTGCATTTATTGATATGCATGTGATTTTTGAGTGATGTTGTGATATTATCTTATACATGTTTTACTTTTGGTTGTTATTGAGTGATTTTATGTCTCAATTCATGAGGTGTATGGGCCCTCACGGGTTGTAATGAGTAATTTACCAAGTCGAGTCATTATGTTTTAAATAAATCGGTGTTGTTTCCAGTGATAAGGTGTATGGGAACTGATTCACTTGGAATGAATATCCATTATAAAGTGAACCATTGCATCTAAAATTAATTGGTTGAACATCCTTATCTCACCTTGTCATGTTTATGAAAGGAAAAGGAGTGAACATGGTAGTTAAATGTAAAACAAAATGAGGCTTCTACTTGAGCACTTATCGATACCCGGTTGTCTAAGTGGGTAGTTAGGGTAGTATGCCTTGGGTAGTGAGTTTTATTACATTCATATTCTGGTAGTGATACTATATTTCTGTTTAAGATTGTTCAGAGGAATGTTCTTGGAATTGTAGACCAATGCTACCACGACATCCTTGTATCTTACGCTATGAAGGTGGTGAAGACCATGCTCCAGATATAGTGGGACCTGATCCACCTCTCTTACCTCTAGGAGTGCCACTTGAGGCACTACCTTATGTACCTGAACTGGGCACTGATGCCTAAGTTTTTTATATTTTCCTATGTCTGATGTAGTACATGCATGGTACTCCATGAATTTCACCTATGATGGATGATTTGACTCGTGAGTTCCAGCAGCAACATCCTTCTACTTTCTCAAGGGATGGTGGTCTACGGGTTGTAGAGTCTTATCTAGAATCCACCTTATCTATCTTTGAGCATTGGTAGATGCCTCCAGAATGGAGGGTAAATCTTGACACATACATGATTCAGGATTCATCCAAGAACTGGTGGGATTTGATTACACAGGTTGGTCATCATCAGGGCATGTTATGCATTGATTTCCAAAGAGCCTTCTATGATCAGTTCTTTCCTCAGATACTGAGAGCTGTCAGAGCAAGATATTTCATGCATCTCAAGCAGGGTTCTATGTTGGTCAGGGATTATTCATCACATTTCATAGAGTTGAAACACTTTGTACAATTTCTAATCTGTGATGATATTTCAGGTGCTAGATGTTTCGAGGATGGGATCTAGTCAGCCATCCATATGCATGTGAGTGTCTTTCTCCTGCATACATTTTCTACGATAGTCAATCTGGCCCTTATCACTGAGTATAACCTAAGGGATGGAAATAGTACTAGGAATAGAGGACCATTGTTTCATTAGTCCTATAGTTCTTCCAATGGTAGGAAGCGTTCTCTCAGGGTTTCTCATCATGGAAGTGACAACCAGAGTGCCCATTTCAATAGCACCAAAGTGTGTCATTAGTTTGGAAGATGGGGGAACCTAAATCCTCATTATTATAGAGACCCAATGGAGTGTTGATATTATGTACATATGGGGCATCTTTGGTGTTTCTGTAGGACCTTTCCACTAGCTTCGAGTGGAAAAGGATCTGTGCTAGATCCACCTTCAGGAGTGGGTTCTTTTGCGCCATTTTAGCTGGGGAGTTAGAATAGCACCAACAAGAGTTGCTAAGGAGGAGGTCATGGCTATAGATGCCAGACCCCTGATCACCATCCATGCCAATAGAGTAGTTATGATCATGGTAGTCTATCTGTTCCATAGGGATGTGGATCAGGTCAATTTCATGCACTACAGCCAATACATAAGGATCAATCTATGAGAAAATCTATAGTACGAGGTACTATTCTCACAACATATACCATAGTATCTTATTTATTTTATATGGTTTCGTCAAAATATTTTATTTTTATTTCTATCATGGAAAGTCTTGGACTTGATATATAGTATTACTATGGTTTAATGACCCTAGATACATCGTTATGGGTATGAATAGAGGGTATACGCTAGTATAGGGACTGTCCCCTTGAGGTAGGCAGTTACCCTTTCTTATGGAAACTCTTTTTTATTGAGATTATGGGCTTTTATGTCATTCTTAGGATGGATTGGTTGGTTCATTATCATGCTTTTGTAGATGGCTATCATCGTAGGGTAACATTTACATCACTAGAGGGCAATAGTTATCTATATAAGGGTGAGTGGGATGTATAAGATGGTAGAGTAGGACTAGATCATCATGCACTAGGTGGAGTGACTTCCCATATTGTAAATATATTCATGGAGGGTCATGGTTTATGAAAATATGATTTCCCTCCAATAGTGGATCATTTCAGGGATGTATTTCCCAAAAAAATATGGCTTAACTCCTAAGAGAGAGGTAGAGTTTACGATTGATCTTGTTCTAAGAGTAGCCCCAGTGTCCATTGCTCCGTACAGGATGGAACCTACAAAAATTTAGGAGCTCAAGTAGCAGTTAGAATATTTAGAGGGAAAATGTTTTATACATCCCAGTATTTCCTCTTGGGGTTATACCATTCTTTTTTCTAAGAATATGGATAGAACCTTATGTCTATGCATGGATTACAGAAAGTTGGAACATCTTACAGTCAAGAACCGATATCCAATGCCTCGAATAGATTATCTATTTGACCAGATTGGAGGAGCTAGGGTCTTCTATAAGATCAACCTGATATTGGGTTATTATTGGGTGTAAGTAAGACCATTAGACATACCTCATACATCTTTTCATAGAAATTATGGTCTATATGAGTACCTAGTTATGTTTTTTGGTCTTACAAATGTACCCATCATTTACATGGCTCTAATATATAGGGTTTTTCATCCCTATAATGACTCTTTTTTTGTCATTGTGTAAAAAATCTTGGTGTATTCTCATAATCATAATGACTATGAAAAACCCCTTAATATCATTCTCAGTACACTAAGAGAGAATCAGCTTTATGCCAAGCTTTCTAAGTGCCACTTCTGGATCGACAAAGTTCACTTATTGAATCATATTATCTTAGAATTAGGAATATTTTTTGACCCAAAAAAGGTTTTTGTTGTAGTTTACATGGAGAATATGAAGAAAGTTTTTGATATACAGAGTTTCTTGGGGATGGTTGGATATTATAAAAATTTCATAAAGGATTTCTCACATATTTCTTAAAATCTTACCGGCCTTACAAAGAAGGGTGTCAAGTTCCTTTGATAATAAGCGTGAGATAAATCCTTTCAGGATTTGAAAGGGAGGATTATCTTAGCACCTATTATAATTCTTCCTAAGACATATGTAGGTTGCACCATCTTCTATGATGCATCAAGAATTAGCCTAGGAGTAGTTCTGATGCAGGAGGATAGATTCATTGTGTATGGATCTTGGAAATTATTGCCTCATGAGAGAAATTACCTAAATCATGACCTTGATCTAGGAGAAATTTTACACTCCTTGCATTGTTGGAGACACTATTTGTTAGTTGAGCACTTTGTGGTGTACACAGACCATAAAAGCCTCAAATATATCTTTACTCGGTGTGACTTGAACGTCAGACAACGAAGATGGGTTGAATATCTACAGTCCTTTGATTTTGATCTTACCAATATACCTGGAAAGGGAAATGTGGTTACAAATGAACTGAGTCTGAAAAATTAGGCACAAATAGTATGGGAGACAGTGATGAATGGAAGTTAATGGCCCTCTTTTTTTAGCTGCATCTGGAGTTTCATGATAGTCATGAGCAGTCTTATCTCTCATTTTTGGAAGTTTCCTCTTCCCTCCTTGAGAAGGTAAAGAGTAGGCAATTTTCATATCCTTAAGGCTTGGTTATCCATGAGAGTATATCGGTAGATAACCTCCCTATGGATTGGTTTATGGATAGAGACGACATCCTACATATTCATGGGTGTGTCTAGGTTCCTACATATATGAGAGAAGAGCCAATCCATGAGTCCCACTCTTCTTAGTGGGAAGTTCATCCAGGAATATCCTAGATGTATTGAGATATGTGACACCAGTATTGGTTTCCTTGTATGAAACATTAGATTGAAGGATTTATCACTTGGTGTTTCATCTGTTAGTAGGTGAAGGTGGAGAACTAGAGACCTACAGTCTTGTTATAGCAGGTTCTAGTCCCATAATAGAAATGATAAGATATTTCCATGGACTTTTTAGTTGGTTTTCCTATATTTTCTAGAGGCATCAATGTTGTATGGGTTGTGATTGATATATTGACGAAAGTAGACCACTTTATTCCTATTTAGAAGACTTTATCAATTGATGATCTAGGAACACTATATATCTATGAAATCATATGACTCTAAGGGGTCCCTCGTACTATCAATTCAGATAGGGATGCTTGTTTCACATCAAGGTTTTGGTTGGGATTATAGAAGTCTATGGGAACATAGGTTCTTCTAATCACAACTTTTCACCCTCAGACTGATGGACAACCATAACAAACAAAACAAGTTCTAGAGGATATGCTTTGAGCATGTGTCCTTGATTTTGATGGTTCTTAGGAAAATCATATCCCTCTCATTGATTTTTCTGATAATAACATATTCTAGGTAACAATTTAGATAGAACCTTTTGATACCTTATACATTAGGTCATATTATTCACCCTCATGCTGGCTAGAGGCAGGTGAGGCAGCCCTACTTAGTCCTCATCTCATTAAGAAGACTTCAGAGTAGGTTCAGCTGATTAAAAATCATATTACTACTACTTAGTCTAAAGAGAAATTGTATGTCGATCACCATTGATGAACTCTAGAGTTCAAGGTTGTGGAATGTGTTTTCCTTCAGGTATAGCCTAGGATAGTTCGTAGATGGTTACATAATCAAGGGAAGTTATTACCTCATTATGTTGGGTCATTTGAGATTCTGGAGAGATTCTATCTGGAAGCCTATCAGTTGCTACTACCTCAGAGGTATTGTACCATGCATGATGTCTTACACATCTCACAGCTTCCCCGATATCATTCTAACCCATATCATACCTTTGATCCTGAGGAATTTGAGTTAGATGTTGATGCAACCTTTGAGGAGTATCCAGTATGCATAGTTGACCTGAGTATGAAGGTTCTCTGAGTATGGTTTGTCCCTCTAGTATGGGTGATATGGTAGCATGGCCATGTGTAGAACAAGACTTTGGAGAGAGAGACTAACATATGTTCTCAGTGGCCATAATTTTTCTCAGATAGTGTTTATACACCCTTGGAAGTTGAACTCGAAGACAAGTTATTTTAAGGGAGGAAGACTATAAGAACCCATTTGTTTACACAAATTTAAGGTAGGGATTGAAATATCTCATTCATCTAGGATCTGATTGAGATTTTGTTCATCATGTTAGATGTACAACAGTAATTACTTGACTCTTTTTTAGTCATTATTATCCTCTCTTTCTCTTAACCTAGTTATCAAGGTGTGAGAATTTTTTCCTTTTTCTCATATCTACTCCATTATAAGCTGAATTAGAGGCTGATATCAGAGGATAAGGATTGTAAAATCCTAAGGTGGGTGTTCTAAAACTCATCCCTCAAGTTCATTGATTTGGGAATTATCATGTGGGGCCCACCAATTCCTTCGGGTGTCGTTTATTGAATTTATATTTCATACTTATAATCATTATAATCATATGATAATTCTCTTTCCATATATGTGATTAGTTGGTGGTGGCTACACCCACAACTCCATCAACCCATGTAGGATGATATTCCATAATTGGGTTTTTGGTGTTTTGACACTTTTGAGCCATTGTTTGAATGTTCTCGAGCTTGACCACACTAATGGTAGGAGTCATTATCATAAATACTTGTTGTATCATGTAATATTGAATAGAAAGTATCATGTCACTTCCACTTGACACGTCTAAGGTAAGTGCTTCAAATTGATAACTAATTGTGAAAGGGAAATTATCAAGTATATTAAGTATATGACTTGACCAGATTAAATGTGAATGATTAATAGGTTTCATGTTCGTAGAAATCCTTACCACATTAATGTAAGGTAGAATAATTAACCTTAATTATTTAATATGATTTAAATGGAATTAATAAAGGTTTCATGCTACTTGTCCATGTCACACTATTGAAAGGAAAGGATTGAAACAAATGGACTTATCGATTAATTATAACTTGATTAAAAGGTTGCATGATACTTGACCTTATCACACTAATGAAAGGCAAGGCTCAAACCAAACAAAATATTACATGACTTCATAATTAAACAATAGTGTCCTGATTCAATCTCACCTTGGATTCTTATCGAGGAATGCCTTTAGCACTCGAGAACCCCATTATGATTCAAGGATATAGCTTGATTAGATTGATACCTAGCTAGATCCTGATCCTTATCTATTATTAGATTCCATGTATGAAATCGTAGGATCCCTCACATAGTATTAAAGGATGACTTGGATACACTCCTTGGATCCAACATTGATTGGTAGGTTCCATGGTTAAATTCTATAGGGCCCAGTCACTATTTAGCACCATTTTACCTAGGACGATCACCTTAGATTCGGTAGGCACCTTATTATGGAATTCCTTTGAACATGATCCTTGGATTACACTCTTACCCAAATCTAGGCTAAAATTATTTCCAATTTGTCAACCCTTGAGGTCTACATTGCCTTAGTTATTACCTTGGAACTTCATTATTAAATTTCATTACAGGTTTCCTTATCATAACATGGAACCTTCACTATTTTTAACATGTGACTTATTTATAAACTAATAATAATCAATTAATAGACTGGTTATGTTTAGATGATAGCTGAGGATGAAGCAGGTACTTGGGTATTTAGTTACATTGTGTTTATTTTATTTATATATGCATGCTTTCACACTTTTACATTTATATTACATGAGATGGATGTTATAGACATCATTAGTGGTGTCCCAATGAGATTTATCTCACACCCTCTCTGGGCACCATTTGGTACCTAGGGCAGATTACATGAATTTAGGTGTTGATAAAGGGAAGTATACAGCTTTGAACACCTGATTACTTGCTATTTAGGATGGAGCTTAATAGGAGATGACCAAACTGGAGATCTGGAAACTTGGGATAGTCTTTTGATTTCCTTTATAATTTTTTGGGACATGTTATGCATGTTGTCTTGTCTCCATGTTTTCTAGTTTTTCTAGATACATAACATATCATCATCAATTGTTATATTTTATTCTTTTTATTTTAGTTATTTTTATTATTGTCTCTATTTTATGTTTTTTCATTTATTACCATGTATTGATTCCTCTATTTACCTATATTAATATTTATTTGCTACACTACACTTTGGTAATGAGGGAATAATCTCCCCATGGACGCATCCTAGGCCCTTGCTGCTAGTCGGAAGCCTCTAGCATTTGGGGAGGTGCACTTGACTCCATGTGGCCACTGAGCTCAGGGCACCTTTTAAGTGGAATCGAGGTCCAGGAGGTCACAGTTTCCACAAATGTGTGTAAATTATAATATTATAATAATTTTAATAATATAATGATAAAATAATTATAATTATTATAATAAATTTTTATTTTTTCAATGAAAAAAAACTTATTTTGAAATGGGTGGCTCATGGCTTATGCTTTCTATACTGGCGGTGTGACTTGAAAGAATAAAAATAAAACAAGGGAATAATTTTTTTCCTAAATGGTAGGTGGGGGTGGGTGATTCTAGGTCAAAAAAATATTAAAAACCAAAAAAAATTAAAAGGGGGAGTTCCCCCTTCCACCAGCCACCATGCTTATGTGGAGCTCCTACTCCCTAGTTGAAGTCCATCAGAATGAAGCTCCTCCTTCCTTCCTGGTGATGCCAAATCACACGCTCCTCCCTCTTAGATTTGTAATCTCACACCCTTGGCCATCTCCAACCAGCAGTATCCACCTCCAAGTCGATTGTCCTCCCCAAATCTGGAGAAGTGGGTTCCTCAACCTCCGCTCCTCTGTGATCTCTCCCTAGAGCCACATCCTCACTCTAGGTCGGCTCATTCTCCATTGCTTTCTAGTGAGATTACCACTATCTACAAATGAAGACCGCTAATGTAGTGACCCTTACTCTATACCCCGGTATAGATCTGGTCATTCCATCCACCATTAAACCCCCTTTCAGTCACCCTTCCTCTCCCACAGCGTCGCACATTAGAGGGGTCATCCCACCATCTCACCCCGCACTGTCTATTGACCTGGAAAATTGCCCCCTCTGATAAGTGAGTTGAAAATTGCTGTAGTGGGATCTTCCCATTTCTATACAAAGTTTCTTGTGGCCCTTGTCGCGATGCCGCTCACTCCCGTCAACCAAACCTCATGGTCCACCACCACGCTAAGGGATCCCCTAATGGCCAAATCTGGTCATGAACTCCAGGTCACTGTCACCTCTTAATGATGATGACAACCACATATTCCACATAACTACCTCACCTAACTGAGCCTGACCATCACTCTCCTCATCGACGGCTTCCATCATCAGTTTTCACGTGCATATGCGGTACTCTTTGTCAGCCAGGCAGCACCTACACGGGTCCAGTTTGACTGGACCCACCCCATAATTGGGTTAGGAAGATCGACCAGAATTAAAACAGGTTAGGGCAGGCCATACTAGCCCATAAAACTTCTATATAGGGTCTTCTTGGCCTTAAAAGGGCTTGTAATGGTTTGACATAACCCGCAATGGGCCTGCATAGGTATTCAGGGACTGAGTTGATTTTAAATAATCAGAAATCAAAAAATTTAATTAATTTAATTTTAGTATTAACATAAATTAATTAAAAATTAATTTTTGGTTTAAAATATAATAGTTTAATTCTATGAAAAATTGATTTAATTTTAGTATTAAAGAATCCAAGATCTTCTTCTTTCAGCCAGTCACACCAGGGACCACCAGTACCCTCCTCTCATGATCATCCCCACTTGGACCTCCTATTTCCCAGCTATAGACTAGTGTAGATCCCTCTTCCATGTCCACACTCTACCCATTCCCATCCTAGATTGTCAAAGCCTCCACCTCACCCCTTCCTATGGCCATTGAGCTCAGGTGGAGCTCCTCCCTTGCCAATATATGAGATCGCACCCCTAGCATGCTCCCACCAATGGTATCCACCTCCCAAACATTCATCCTCCCTCGATCTGGATTAGTTGTTCCCCAACCTCTATTCCTCTACGATCTCACCCAAAATTCACCTCCTCCTTTCTAGCTAGCTTGATCTCTGCAGTTGTCTGGTGAGATCATCATTTTCTGTAGTTGAAGCCCGCCGATGCAGCATCCCTTCCTCCACACCCTGTAAAAAATATGATCATGTCATCCACCATTGAACCTACTTTAGATAATCCTTTCTCTCCCATATATTTTCACATAAAATGGGCCACCACTTCATCTCATAGAAAAATCCAAGTCAAGGCAAAATCCAGACGAGAAGTGGACACACTAGACAAGGATGAGCTGCATCATGAGTCAAGTTATGACTCAAGTATGATACCCCTATGTCTTAGTTGATAAATTAAGTTTAAATAGATCATCCAGTTATAGATTCTTAAGAAAAATCTGGTAGCTTATTTCCATTATGAATTTGTTTATTATTTTATGCATTTTCTTGACCATAGAAAACACAAAAAATAATAAACAGTAAAATGTATAAAAATGTGTGGGAGTTTTTCTATTAAGTTTTAGTTATGAGAATGGTAACATAGTATAAAAATATTAATATAAATGGATTAAATTTTTTGAGAAAAATATAAAAAACCTCAAAGAAATATTAAATTGAAAACATTATACATCATTGAAATTTGAACAAAACTAGGTGTATGGGGTGATCAGTCAGCCATAGTTGAGGGTGTCTAATACTACTTGGGAGATCTTATGAGAGTGATAAGTTGACATAACTAAATTTGGTAGCAGAGGAATATCCATAGATAGCCCACTACAAATTTATTAGAAAGAATTAAGTAAATAATTTTATGATTTTAGAAGCTAGGACTACCCTCAACAGATCAAGGATCCATGATTTAATGCATTTTTCTGGTTAAGCACCTTCGTCAGACTCTCTGAGTAGTGGTGTAGAAACAGCTTATTGACTATGAGGGGAGTTTCAAAGATCATTTCCACTAGAATACTCAAGATATATAGTATTCTAATTCTAGTATAGACAGTTTCTATTGTTTGATAAAATAGTGGGAGACGTTTAATGATATAATTAATTAATTAATAATGTCTAAATTGGTAATCATTAAAAAAGTACCAATCTGTTAGATTTTATTTTTGAAAAAAATTGCATGTAATACCATAAGAACATTGTGATATTTATTGGAAAAGAATAATTTCTTATCCAGTATGATTTTCCAAAGTGTAGCACAAGAACTTGCACACAATGCTATTATATAGTAAATTTGAGGTGTTAGAGTCCCAAATACATGTTAAGCTGCCTCAATAATTGAGGGTGTAACTATTCTTACAAGACTCAAGTAAGACACATATAATGGTTATGGAATAATGCATTCAACAATTCCTGATGTAAGTTATGGATAAAAACATCGGGACATTGATGATTTTAAATTTAGTCTCATCTTCAAGATGCTTATGAGGAGAAAGTGAAGTGTATGTATTAATAGGGGATTATTACACTAGATATATGTAAATTGAAAGATGTATCGTGATATTTGAATGGATCCATTTCTCATATCATTTTCACCCATTTACTCCAATTTTGTTTACTATTAAAAAATGAACAATATGTAGAAAATGATTTGTTGCCTTTTCAGTATGGTTCACCAAGCAATAAGGACTTAAATAAAATATAATCTTAAATTCTTATGGTGAATAGGTTGAAAGACAATGGAAAAATTCCAACATAAAGAGCAGCACCAAAGGCACCTTCATAATGTCCATCAATGGAGTTGATATTAAATAGGAGGTTATTTTCTTCATATTTCATTAAATAAATCTATTGAAGTTTAAATTAAATGAACTGAATCAAAGAAGCATGTAATTTCTTATTCTTTAGATATATTCATAAATTTTATGTAATGTTTCTTTAATACTTCTTAGGTATTAAATAAAATATTCCCATTACATAAGTGTACTTAAATACAATAACCACGTAAGTATATAAATGCTATAAGAATTAATGTGTGTTCTCTAAGCGACTAAGAAAGGGTGGTTCCTAATTCAACAATGAGAAGCACAGAACTTCTGTATTTCCAAGGTTAATGATTCTAGTAGAAATTTTATTGAGTGTTACCAAAACATTTATATCATGTGTCATTTGAACAAAATGATGCATTATTATAGTTCATGAATGAATGTTTTTTATGGTGTTTAATACTTAAAAAATAGTTTATTACTACTTGAACCATTTTCAATACCTATTGAATATAAAAATATAGGAATTATATACCCAGTTGTGGAAAGATAATTATTTTTCAAGTAAATCTAAAGTGGACTTCAAAGATATACCAGGTGTGGTGTTTATACTCAGTTAAGATAAACACATTAGGTTTTATTGATGTATATACTTATTTAGTTTTAGACAAACAATCCTTTAGAAATAAATACACACCCTAAATATTTTGGAATTAGTTTATCAAGAGAGTGTGAACTATAAAAAGGGTAAGATAGTGGTAAATATACTTTATAAGATTCATTTAAGAATTTAAGGAATGTGAAAGTGAAGTATGGTATATGCATGGTCACAAGATGTTAGTTTCTTTGGGATAGTATGTCAAAGAATATATTTAAAATGAATTCATCGATCAATATATTTTAGTGTGGAGTAATTTCTAAACAAACATTTCCTTATCCACATCACAGTTGTGATAGTAGTATGGAGGGTCGATGATTATTTGTATATGTTAACACTGTTTAATAAAATATAGCATGGAGTAATTCCTAAATGCACATTTCCTTATACACATCAAAGTCATGATGTAAATAAAAGGATAATTAATGTTAAAACATGTTCATTTCAGATACTTACATTATTTTTCATGACTTTTATCTTAAATAATGATGTAATCCCATAAAAATATGTCAAATATCATGAAAAATGGATATTATATAATTTATAGTATTAAGTAAGTCCATTATGTCATTAGAACATGTGTTTAGATAGAAAAGGTTTATTGATAATATAAATAAACTTGCATCAATTGAAACACAATGTGACTCTAAAGTAATAATCCTAAAGGTTTTTTAGGATATTATAGAAATCCCTACAATAGAAATACATAGTCAAGTTATAGAATATGTTTCTATAAAAGGGTGCATATATGTTTTTGAGATAGTGTGAACTATATTGAATTGGGTTTAGTTAATTCCACAGATGCACAAATAGTTGGCATATGAATGGGTTCCACAATAGGTATAGAATAATAATGTTCCAAAGACACATACTGCATAGGAAGGATAAAATGATGGTGATGGTTTTATATTCATTGTGTCTGGTGATACATTATTTATTGAGAATAATAATTCCTACAAATAGTCAGTATAAGGAAATTATCTAAAATTGATAAGATCAATTAAAATCCAATAATGGATTCCATGTATCAAAGTGCAGGGGATTATTATTTTGAATACTATGGTGGGTATTCAAGAAAAACAATATATGGATGGTATAAGAGTGGTACAAATAAGGATAAATTGGTTATACCAAGTCGTTATACCTAAATCCATTAGAATTTAACTTGTCATTATTACATTATATGGTCTTTTTATTAAGCATCGGACATCAATACCACTAATCATGGAAGTTGTCTATATGACACAACCAAAAAGGGATGGTGACATCATATAATTCCAATAAAGTTGTAATTTATTCAAATCCAGTTTTAGATTAAAGTAAGAAACAAGAACGTAGAATACTCATTTGGAATGAATACTTTTCATGTGTCTAATTGAGTTTAATAGGAGTTCTATTTTTTCAAGTAAAATATGTTTGGTAACATATGGAAAAAAATTTATTGCTCTTGAAGTTAGTTATGACCAGAATAAATGTATCTCTCCATAGATTGAGTTAAATTAGCAACCTATGTTATAGGGAATATGATATATTATGGTAGATCTAATGGTTTATTATACCTATTCAATCATACATATACTGAAAAGGTATTGAAAAAATACAAGTTGGAACAATTTGAAAGATAATTGTTACTAGTGTCACATGAAATATATCCATCCATGTAGACATGAATAGGAATAAGAGGAGATTAAATTTATGAGTTGAATTCTATATTCTTCTACGATAGATCAATCACATATTCCATGATATGTATGTGACATGATATTTCCAACATAAACTTTAAAATAGTAAAATATCGGTAATTTACAGGGGAATTTCACGGGATTCACTCATAACTATACAATAGTACTAGAGAAAGTATAAATGATATGCACCTGGTATGTGGATAGGAAGGGATACCAATTACAAGTAGACATAAACTTGTCATCCTTTATATCGATATGATCTAATATCTCAGTTAGGAAAATTTAATGGTCAATTCAATCTTATTCTAGCCAATAGAAGCCATATCTACAAATACCGAATGCATTGTGGATTTTGTAGTAGCTAAGAATCAGTGTAAAATATGAAATGATTTGTTCTAGTTCTTTTAATCACACTTAGAAATTAAATCATTATGATAATGTAAATTATGATATAATTAATAGACAAGATTTCAAGTTTTGATAGTTGAAAAAATAGTATACACTCGGTGTTTACATCTCTTGAGAAGATTTACTCAAGGAGGTGATGTTATACAAAGCAGAATAGCCATGTAGCGAAGACGTGTAAGACCCATCAAATAATTCCATGACTCAGAATAAACTTGATCTTAATCATGTAAGAGATAACAAGGATAATTAGAAAGTTGTATCCAATGCATGTTTGAGTGTTGTAATAGTGGGTTCCTTAGACCCATATAATTAATACTTTTTTATTACCATTTCATGTATAAAGTTAGATATGTGTGATTTAAAATTACCATTATAGTATAGACAATTCTGTTTCCACTATTTAAATGATAATTTCTATAGATTATTTATCATATCAAAAGGTTAGAGAAGATCTCGGGTTATAATGAGAACCTCGATATACTATGACATTAATCTTAAACAAATGAAATATGGTCCAGATATATCATACTAATTGAACACAGTTGATCTCTGAATATCAGGTGAAGGGGGATCATAAGCATTGGGACTTCTTATCATGAAGTTCTCAATTGGTGGTCTCTAGTATGTGAGATAATAAGGATAGACCCATCAATAGTAACACCACATTTTTTAGGTGTCATTGGTTGTTCATATCTACAGAAATGTGCATTGGTCTCCTAAATTGAGATCATTGTCAATGTATTCCATTTGATTGTATACTTTGATGAAAGGAAAAAACCATGATAATTAAATCATAGTGAGGTATCCTGTTTTGGGTGAATCATTAGTGGTATGAAATTAGTTGAATGATCAAGATAGAATTTTTCACTTTCTGGTTGAGGAAGTAATATCTCAGGCCTGGTTAATCAAGATGGTAGTATATTCATAAATCCTTGGACAAGGTAGTTAAAAGGTAAGTTCATCTAGTTAGATCAACAGACAATAAATTAAGAAAGGATGATGATACAAGTGCACATCTTTCATTATGAGATATCTAAAGACAAAGATATTATATTACATAGTGTGTGTTCATAGGTTGGTTGTTGTTGTTATAACTTTTTTATATCTCTTTAGGGATCTTGATGGGTTTCTAAAATCCAAACTTGTTCAATGAATACAATTCATTACTATTGAGATAAGTTCCTAAAGGGTCACACACAATAGTGTATTAAGAATCTTCCATATTCTAGTGAATAAGTATATTTGAAATGGTGGGCCCCACCACGGGGTCTGAGTGTTGTCCAAGTCATCAATCACTAATGAATAAATGAATTCATTATTATTTAAGTATAGAATAATTGGGTTGAATTTATTTATTAAAATTATTCATGAGATAGTTAGTGAATACGAGAAAAATATTATACAAACAAATATTATTTTAATATTCTGGGTTTGTTTAATATAAGAGGGAATTACAAGTTGAGTTAAATGACTCAGTTTTATCACATAAAATATTTAATATATATTAAAATTATGTGATAACACTATAAAATAATTGAATTTTACTAATAGAAATTAATGATAAATTATATATTTGTTGGACAAAATGAGTAATTCCAACATATATTAAGTTTTTTTGGTATTATTTTTAGGTACCAACATTTTTTTTACCAACAGATATATCTGTTGATATTAACCATTTTATATTAAAAAAAAATTTACTTACAGTTAAATGTGTTGTTTTATCATATTATTACCAACATTTTTTACCAAAAAATAAATCTATTATTATTAATTATTATTACCAATAAATCTATTACCATTAGAAAAATATGTTTCAATAAATTATCTAATAACAATAGATATTTTACCAATTATTGAATATGTATTTATTAATTATTTAGTTTCAATGCATATTTTTTTTGATAAAAAATAACTGTTTATACATTGGATAATAATTTAATAATTCTTCTTAAAACAAATACATATCATATAAAATTATAGATAAATGATTTAAAAAAATATATCAATTTGAAATTTAAAAAAAATGATTATAAATTATATCTATTTTTTTCAAATAAGTATTTTTATAGTATATGTAATTATTTATTACATTTAACAACTCCATGTGAGGTAAAACAACCTCCCACCTCAAATTCCATTTTCCGCTCAAAGCTACCCAAATCTGATACCCTAAAACCCTAAAAGAATCAACTAAAATTGAGATTTGGTTCATTTTCTCCATTCATCTTCTCCATTTCAAAGTAATTAGTTCAATTTTATTCTATTAATCACATCCTAGGTTTGGTTTCTTCATCTCTCTAACCATTTTCACCTATATGTATTCAGTTCATCAATGTAATTTCATCCTTGGTTTCATTTTTTTTTACCACCCTTTTGTTTTGTCTCTATCATATGTTCTATAATTATTTATTCAAGTTTTTCAGTGTCCAGTGCCTGGTTCTTACATTCCTTATTTGAATCATTTTATGTCAAAAAGTTTCTATAAGTATATTCAAGAAAGTGAGAATGAATTTGGGAAAATCTCAAGCATTATTATGTTAGGTAAACCATCATTAATATTTTTAACAATAATGTGACTATAATATATTTTAAATTTTCATTATCTATGATTGTAAAAAAAATTATAACCCTAAATTATGATTACGTGGTTATATTATTGTGATTTTTAGTCTTTGTTGTTGAATTATTTTTTCCCATTATAGTTTCATAAGATTTTCAATTATAGGATTAATGTTTCACTTTTTTTGTTCAATTTATTAAACATACTTACATGTTCATTTGAAGTCCCTCTATTCAAATTACACTTAACACAAATCGGGGTATATAGTGGTATGTATCAACTAATTTTATATTTTTTCTAGATAATATTATAATTTTTATTCTTAAATAAAAATAATTATGATTTAATTTTTTCTAATTTCCTTGCTTACATCTATATAAAAATTCACTTAAAATCTGCTTCACAATTCAGTTGATGAGGTAATTGTATCCTAATTCTTTTGAATACATGGAAAGGTATTAGGGTATTTGGACTTTATGAATGATTGAATATTTGAATTGATTAGTTTATATAATCAATCCATAAAACAATCACTGCAAAAAAAAGTGATTTGTACCAAGTAAAATTCAATGAATGATAATGTATCTTTTAGTAAAATTGAGAAATTTCAAAAAATATTTTATTTAGTGTTTATTTTTAGTATTAGTATAGGTAATTAACTTTGTGTTTTAGTATTGGGTTATATTCTCATAGTAGCATAGGAACCTAACTTCATCACAAAATCATGTAATCATCATCTTTATATCTCCACAATAGTTTATTTTTAATATTTTTAGTGTATGATTTATATGGTTTTATCTAATTAAGGATTTTCACAATAGATGACCATTACAACCTATTTGAAATTTCATATCACTACCCATTTACTATGTAGTCATAAACACACAAAAAAATCATTTTCAAATTATAATTTATTGTTTTTAGCATTAAATTTTTCCTTTCTCTCATTCATGTGAAAATTTATTTGTTTTATCATTTATAAAAAATATTGTTGACGATGAATATGTTTAGTTTTCAAATTTTTTAAGTGTAATTTTAATTATCTCTCCCTTTGATATTGTTGAGTCTTCTAAAACATCTCCAATTGAGTTTGATATTGTATCATATTTATAATAGATAGAAAATAATTCATCCTCTATAGTTTTAAGTACTTATCCTTTATGAGTTTTTAAAAGGATACACTTACTTAATGGGTTCCTCACCTAAACTAATTTAGCCTATTTGTAAGTGGATCAATTATTGTTATGTTCCGTTTGTACAAAATTTTGTTATTTTTTATATTTTTTGTCTTATGTTTTTATCAAATTGTATCATATGTATATATTTTAGAAACAATGATTTTATTTTATTAAAAACTCTGGAGTAAGGTCACACTGAAAATATACATCAAGAACCCAAAAACAAGAGAATTATGGAGGTCTAAAACAGTGAAAACCAAGAGCATCCACTCGGACGATATCAACATATTCCGGAGGAAGACTGCCCATATTATAGAAGATACATTTGGGTTTATTTTGAGTAACCCTAGAGGCTAAAAAATCTACCACTTTGTTGCCTTCACGCCATGTATGTTAGACAGCCACACCATCAGGAATGTATCTGATACACCTTCAAATGTAGTAATCAATAGACCAGGGGGGTATTTTCCTTATCTTTTATGGATTTATATATCACTACAGAGTTTGTTTCAATCAATGAAGGAGATAAATTGAAGTCATGGTAGACTTGTATCCCCTTAAGAGGATCCCTTTCCACCACTTTGGTAGACTCTCCTTGACTATAATAGCTGTTGGAAGCAATGATAAAAAATCTATTAATATCCCTCATCACTCCCCCTCCTCGCATCACACCAAGAGTGCATGGCCCATCAACATTCATCTTAGTACCTCAAACATGTGTCTTACACCTTACCCATATTCCTTTTCTATGAATCCCATGATCTTCCTACATAGAATAAGACCTCTTAGTAGTAGTATAATGCCTTTTATGGTTATCCAAAAACCCTAACATGGTGTGAATATATTATATGCCAATAGTTTTCTCTATATTATTTTTAGTACTTTTGAAGATAAATTATTTTATTTTTTAAGTGGACATGTAAATATACATAAATTTATTGTAGAGAAACATTGGATTTCTATATTTTATGTTGATAAATTTCACTGCATATCAAAGTAGGGACACGATTTTCGACCAAACATCGGGTCTCTTTTCTTATCCACCTTCAATTATTTTTGTAAAAAGAATCTTATGGAGAGTATTGTTCATTCCATTTTTATAAAATTTCATGGTATCATGATTTATAATTGTAACATTCAGAACAAAATGTAATTGAGTACTAAATTGAACATGAAAAGCTTGCAATAATCCTCTATTATGTGCACATATTTCCCAACTTCTAGTCTAGAGGATTTAAAAACTATGTAAGTGTACTATGTGGTTTAGTAAATGAATTTGTAAAGATTTTTTATTTTATTTTTATTTTGAAAACCATGTAAATATATGATTATTTAAGAAGATTTATCCATAAATTAGGTTGTATAAATACACTTTCTTATCTAGTATCTTTTTTAATTCCATGATCTAATCATTTTCATAAATAAATTTTTTATTGATTCATTTTATAAAATGATATAAAATCATGACATTATGAAATAAATTTTATTATAAATGGTAATGAAATATAATTTTCTTGTCCTTATAATCATAGAGAATATACACATTTTATTTTGTTAAATGCACAAAAGTTTTAACAACCTTACATCCAATTGCAAGAAATGATGTGAAATTAAATTAACATGAATTTTGTTTTATATATTTTTAATATAATGCATGATACATTATTAAATTTTTTGGTATTTTAACAAAAAATACTTCAAAAATATGATCCATAGGGTGTTCATTGGCTTAAGTCCTAGCTATGATTATTTTTCAAGTTATTTTTTTCTTAACTGTTTTCACTAATTATAAACTTTTTTAGTATTTTACATATGAAATATGGTTCATAAAAGTGTTAATTTAATTATAATATATGTAATATAAATATATAGATTTGTGGTAAATCCAAATTAGAAATTGGATTCTCTTCAAATGTGGAAAATTCAAACTGTTCTAACTATACGTTACATAAGGTTTGGAAAGTTCTGAAATACTGAACTTTTTTATATAACATCTCACTCTCATGTGGTTAATTGACCATATTGTATCTTTGTTTTCCTAGATTTTTTCCAGATTTTGAATCTACTACAACGTTACTTATCAACTCTTCAATAACATAAATTATAGGGGGTTATATGAATTTTAATTTAAAATATTTTAGCATATTTTTGAAAAAATGTATAGTAGGTGTAATATAAATATATTTTTTAATATGATGTTCTAGAAAAAATACTGAACTAGAAAATGAATGAGTTTATATTTCAAAAATATTTTCATAACTCAAGCATGGTGTTGTGGGGGATAAGTGTTTTAATTCAGAAATGTTGAGGACTTATTTAAATAATTCCTAAAATTATTATAAGGTGAGAAATAGTGTTTAAATTATGATTCCAATACTTTTCATATTTATAAGGTTCCCCATATTTATTCTATAATTTCAATTAGAAACCATTTTCTTTTCATATAAATTTGATATAGAATTTTCATTTTCATTTTTTAACACTGGATTATTAATGCTTTGGATAGTTTTATTGGAAGTAGTTTCTTAAGATTAATGAGAATACATGTTGGTTTAGTCAAGCTCTCTCATGGTGTTGAACTTTCTATAGCAGCTACTAACTTCAAGCGTCTATAGATTCTTTCACTGGTACTTGGATCAAAAATCACTGATGCATCAGTTTCTTCCATTTCTCTAAGCTAAACATATTTAGAATTTCATAATATGAGTGTGTTTAGGATCAGTAGAAGTAGACCATCCGGACCTGTACATAAAACACCAGTTTTGGTCGGCGAATCCATTTTCAAAGGTTGAATATTCATACCATCGATTTCAAAAAAGAAAAAAAAATGTGTTCAGATTTCTTCAACACTCAATCTATAAGGAATTATTATAATGTTAAACTATTTTTCATTAATGACATTATCAACATGTCCCTAGTTTTTATTATAATATTAGAGAATATTCTTTACATTTTGAGGCATAATTATAATATCAAATCCATTAAACTAGATTTTGTGGAATATATCATAGGTTTCGTGATAAAAAAATCATTGAGGATATCTACTAACTTTTGAGTATACAAAAACCACTCAATTAAGTTCAATGGATTTGGTGTTTTAACTATTCAATTCATGTGTCCTTTTGAAGATAAAGCTCACAAAATCATGGTTTTTTCAGTATCCTATTTAATTTTAGGATTTACTTGAGAAAAAGTTCTATGATATCATGTAATTAAAAACTAAATATAACCTTTATCATTTAAGATAATTATTTACGATGTTCATCTCAACTTGAAAATGGATAGAGGTTTTTTATATGCTTATCAAATATATGTTGGGAATTTTGACTGACAGTGTAATTGAACCTGTGTATGTTTTTTCATGTTATTATTAGAAAAAGAAAAAATATTTATTTAAAATGATCAAGTTAATATAATATTTTGGGAGGTTGAATAGGTTTTTATTATCCACAAAATTATTTCACAAGTCTATAAGTCTCATTGATCACTCAAGTACTAGTGTGTGATATTAAATTAAATTGGTCACTTATTGATATGCATGTATATTGAAAGTATTCAAATTAGTTACCTTTTAGATATTATTCCTTATCATTTTCTTCAGGTAAATCCTTTATTCCTAGGCTCTATTATATTGTATGTGAACTCATATTTGGGTTCACTTGTTTTGATGAATATTTATATTATTTTTCTTTCCCTTTTTAGAACCTATAATGAGTGAGGATATGTTTGTTTTTCTTGAAATTTTAGTTTTAAATGGTTTGTTAGTACATCAATCTTGGAACTTGTATTTTTTATTATAAGTTTGATTGATTTTTGTGCAGTTGATGACTGTTGTATTGATGTAGCTACAGAGCATCACTTCCAGACATGTTAGATGTTGGATACTATTGAGGGGTGACCTTGTGCTATTATAGGATTCCCTGGTTTTGGTATGATATATCTTTAGGGTCCAAACCATGTTTAATATAGTATGTACACTAATTCTGAATTAAATAGTATGCTAGATCTGAGTTGGTCCTTTTCTGCTAGACTATTATCTTAATAGTTGGTGGCTTTTGGCCTTCTGTGCTTGGTTTGTGGGTTAGGTTTTCTTACAGTTTTTGTTCCTCTTTTATCCTATCAAGATGCAGTGATATACAGGGCATGATTTGAACATTTTTTAATAGTTTTTGTTCAAATTTTATGATATTGTGGGTGGTGGTTCTATTGCAGGGGTTGCTGCCCATTTTTTAGTTAATCTGACCTAAGGCTTGCTCGAGCCTGGACCTTTTCTCTAATGTTGTCGTTTTTTTATTGATTATTTTTTTTCATATTTTTTTATAGATTTTCTACTCAATGATTTGTGAAGGGGTGGTTTTCCAATTTTGTCTTCTTGGTGGAAGACTATTTCCCCATGTCAGGTGAGGGATATTCAGCAGCAGTCTCCATCATATGGGTAGCCTTGTGCGACTGATGGTCGCCCTAGTTTTGGTATTTTTCATCTTAAATGTTATTTATTCTTGTAAGGATATTGGTCATATGGATTTTTTCACTCAATCTTGTGAGGTGTTGGGTTGCTTTTGATGATGGGGTTGTGGATTCGTTCTGTTTCTGGGGAAGATGTGGTGATGACAGAGCTATTGATTCGGTCTTGATGGGGAAATTGTTGTGGTGATGGAGTTGTTATGATTATTGATGGTTCCCTTGTATGAGTCTGGTTCATGTGATTTGGTAATTTTGGCATTGTCCAGATGCAAGTGTTTTTTGTTTTGTCTTGTTTTCAGATTCCTGAGGTGACTCGTTATTGTAGTGTTTTTTTGATTTCATGTTTTTAAATCAAGTGTGAACATGTTTTTCAATAAACCAGCAGTTGTTCTGAGATTCATACAAGTTAATATTATAATTATTATGTAATAAATTTTTTATATATAATTATATTAATATATAATAGAAAATTTTAGCGATAAATAATATTACTGATGGAAATATAAATGTTGATAATAATATAATCAACAGATAAATTTGTTGTATAAATCTATTGGTAAACATTTTTACCAACATATATATTATATGTTGGCATTATTATAATTATAATAGAACTATTTTATCTATCACAATAACATTTAGAAACATATTTTTTACCAAAAATTTAGTGATAAGGGTATATATATTGGTAAAATGCTTTACCAATAGGAAGTGTACTTTTACCAAGAGATATTCTCCTATTGGAAAATCTAAATATTTTTTAGTGTAAAATATAAATAATATTTATAACGTAGTTTAGTACATCATAATTATTTATTTATTGCTTATTTAGTGGGCGATTTAATTCCTCGGGTCGGGAAACCATATCCAGGTAATTGTGTAATCCACTATATAAGCAGGAAGAGAGCTCAATTCTGTTGTGTTGTTTATTCTAATAGAATGAGAGTTTTTCTCTCATGCTGCCTTCTAGAGAGAGAAATTCCCTCTTCGAGCATCGATCCAAGAATTTATTTGACAGATCAAAGGCATGGGATTGAGGTTATCATCGCGATGTTGAATGTTTTGTTGGATCTCTATACTAGCACCTATAATTCGGCGAATGGTGAGTGAACGGATTCATAGAGCGTGTTTGGATGATCTAGAGGGGTTTGACTTCGGATCCTTCAAGCAATGATCGTCAATAACTAGCTCTAGTCGATTGTGCTTCATTCAGAATAAGGCTTGTGTTCAGTTTTAATTTTTTTGCTCAATTTAATTCATGCGAGATCCTCAGATCGTATCAGAGCTTGAATTGCCGGAGATGATAAATTTTGTCGCTCCAATGATAAAAATTTTAATTACCCAACCCACAAGATTTTGTTGCACACCCTGTTACCTTAAATCTACTCTCATTGTTGTAAAACCCTTTATAACGGTTGAGCTGTTTATTTACTTTTGATTTAATTATTTTTAGGATAGGGTCAGCTCGGGTCTTGAACCTTTTCAGTAATTAAAAATATATTTATATAATTATATATACTTTTATATTTATATAATTATAAATAAATATTTTCATAAATATTTTCATATAATTATAAATATATTAATATAATTATATGTCTTTATATTCATTAATATATGGATATATATAATTATAAATATAAGAAATATATTTTTTATAATTTTATAATTATTTAAATATATATAATTATTTATCTATAATTATATAAATATCTTCATAAATATTTGTACATGATTATAAAAAAATAACTATTTAAATAATTAAAAATAAAGAAAAATAATTGTAAATATGTATTTTTAAATATAATTATTGATATATAATTATAATTATAATTATAAATAAATATATTTATAAATATTTGTAAATAATTATAAATATATTTATATAATTATATATATATAATTATATATAATTATAAATATAAGAAATATATTTATTATAATTTTATAAGCATTTAAATATATGATTATCTATTTATAATTATATAAATATATTTATAAATATTTTCTTATAATTATAAATATATTTATATAATTATATATATTTATATATTTATATAATTATATATATATATATATATATATTTATTAATATATAAATATATATAATTATAAATATAATAAATATATTTATTATAATTTTATAATTGTTTAAATATGTAATTATTTATTTATAATCATATAAATATTTCTTAAAAAAATTATATATATTCATTTATAATTATAAATATATAGTTTTATAAATACAATAAATATACATTTATAAATATATTTTTATAATTATATATTTATATATATTTATATATATATATATAGTTATTTACAAATATATTTTTATAAAAATATTTTTAACATTATTAATGAATATATAATAATAAATGAATTAATATTATAAATGAATAAATAAAATTAAATAAATTAAAAAAATATTAAAAATTGAATTCGTAACATTTACATGAATTATAGACATGTAAAAATGAATAGATAGATGATATTAATTATATAAATAACAAAATTATTAGAAATGAATTATATAAACTATGAAAAAAATTAATAATTAAATTAAATCAAATTAAATTAAACAAACACACATATATTCATGATGAATAGATTAAAATAAATATATATTAAATATGAATAAATATTAAAAATGAATAAATAAAGAAAATACTAAAAATAGATAGATGTTAAAAAAGAATAAATAATATTAAATCAATTAACAGACTTGCGCACACACATACATGTACACTTGATAGAAATACAAATGTACATATACACATCCAAACACACACACATATATATACATACACACATACATATACATACATACAGTTATACATTAACATATATTTTAAATTATTTAATATCGATATAAATTTATATTTAAATAAATATATTCATTTATATAGTATATAATTGTTTAAATAAAATATTAATATATTATATTTATTTTAATTATATACTCATTTTGTAAATAAGGTGTATAAATAAATTATTAAACATTTTGACTAATATAAATTTGATAGTTTTTTATATATAAAATCATGAAAATAAGATTAATTTTTAATTAAAAGTTATATAAATCATATTTATATATTGTTTATATATATATATATATACTTATTGTGATATAAATATTGTTTAAAAAATATAAATATTCATATATAAATTAAATTACTCACTATGACCTTAGTTAGTGCTAAATTAAAAGTTCTTATAAAGGTGCACTTTTATTAGTACTAAAAACGTTGATAGATGATGTACTTTTATTAGTGATAGAAAAAATCACTGAAAAATGGTACCTTTTATCAACACTTTTTTTTGAACTAATAAAATTTAAATTTATCAGTTCTTTTTTCAAGTGCTGATAAATGTCCTCCCATTATCAGTTCTTTTTATCTAACACTAATAAAAGCTAACATTGAATATCACGCAATATTTGGTAGTGACAAGATCATGTAACCTTGATCATACCATGCACAATTTAATCATGTGCTCTCCCTTAAATCATGCATTGAGCTTAGAAAATTCACTCTCAATAATGAAGTCACCTATGATCACTCTCGAACACACAATGGCTTCCGCTTATGTGTTGCGGCCAAAATAGGCTATCAATGGAGGACCCTTATACGCTTAGTGTTGCTCACATTACACACCTAGGTTTTTGGTGTCCATGACAAAATGACTTATGCTTGTTGTTAGTCATGAGACACATTAAGAATATGTGATAGTCGATGGAGGTGAGTCACACAACATGGTTTTGGTGCCCCACAAATGGACCCTGACTTGTGCAGATGATTTCTATCACCTTGACTTATGAATATGATTTCAACCACCTTTTAACCCTATACTCAACTCTCTTTCCATGAAAAGTGACATATATATGAAATTTTAGAGTCACCATTTGGTCACATGACTACCTCACCCCCTTTAGGGTACGCGATCGCAGGACCCATTTCCATTCATACGATCTCTTAGCCATGATCCATTTGTGCAGCCATCCTGAAGGCACTGAGGCATGCAGCAGAATCATATGGGTTAGAGATTTAAAATTTTTCATCATCATATTGATGTAACCATGTCGACTCTGGAGATACACAGCCCAATACAGAATCTGAGGATCCCTCTTGAAATCTCTATGCATAAAAATTAACTCAAAAATTATCTCGATCGATTTGAAGATGCATTCGACAACCACTTATCATTGGAAACAATTGCTTTATGGAACTAATGTTGGATCCCTATAGATAATACACACATGATTAAAAATCCTTCAAGAACATTGATCATTGAAATCTAAGTGCTATCATGGAGATCAGATGATGCCTTCAACATCCTAAAGATCAATATTGAAACAATCTTTTGATCAGTGTCGGGGAACATCAACTGATTACTCATATCATTAGTTTCTCTCTCTAGGAAGTGGGAGAGGAGAAAGTGGTTCTCATAAATTTTTCAATGAATAGTTATCTGAAAGATATCATCCTTCTCCTTAAATAGTGAGGTATAAAAATACCTGAAAGTTGCTCCCAGACCTCAAATATTTATTACCTACTAAATAATCCATAAAAGGCATGTTATGACTAATTAACTATGTCATAAATTTAATTTATAGTTTTATAAATTACCTATACTATAGTAAATATATTGTGTGATAAAAGTGAGTCATTTAATTTGACTCGTCATTCCTACAAATATTAAACGAACCTTGAATATAATATTCGTTCCAATAATATTTTTCCATTATTTACTTTAATACAAGTAAATAATTTTAATAAATAAATTCAATACCAATTATTATAAACTTGAATAATATAAATTTATTTATTTCATGGTCATCATATAGTTTAATTTTTCTAAAATATTGAATATTTATTAGTTTTTCTCCTCTTTTAATCTCTTAAAAAACATCGTTCATCTATGGTGGATTTACATTACCTAATTGAACAATATTGTGTTATTTTTTACTTATTCCTTTTAGGGATATTATAAAAATTAGTTTTCATGATTGAATATAATATTAATAATCAATTAATGTGTTGTTATGATTATGGAATTAGAAAATAACCATGATAAAAACTTAGTCATTTTAACAATCTAAATTAACCTTAGTGAGGAACATTTTATGAATTATAATTGTATATAAAATTACTAAACTCTCTCACTTATAGAGTGACATAAACCTTGTACCTTGATCCTTCTAGAGATTATGTAACTTTTTTATAATGGCCTTTGACCATTATCATTACATCGAAGTTGTTTTGAAACTGTGGACTAAAAAACCTAAAAATTACCGATTCAAGAAAAATAAATCAAGTAAATGAATAGTATATGAAAATGAATGAATTAAAAGTGATGAAAATAATGAAATAAAAATGAAAAAAAATCTTAAGAAAGTAGTTAATAAATATAATTTTATTATTCAATAGGTTATAGGATATTCTGAAGTGAGTCGAGGCCCAAGATAATGGATTCTCTTTTAAATCTCCCTACTTTTTAAAAAAAAAATTATCTATTGTCTATCTCCACGGATTTTTTATTTATAAAAAGGGTTCAGTTTTATAGATCTTCCATTTAACATCATGCAAAAATGCTTCTAACAGTGCTAAAAAATTATTTTTAACCTTAGCACTATTAAAGGGGGTTTCCCCTTTAACAGCACTCAAAAAGCATAGATAAAGGACACCCTTTATCAACACTATTTCTAGTGCTGATAAATGCCCCACCTATTGAATTGTGTTATTTGTATAACCACACACTATAGAAACCACAACCTATAATTTGTACACATGTGATATAATTTAATTGAAATAAATTTTATATCCTGAAAAAAACAGTATTATATACATTTTAAAAAATGTTTTGTCTGATTAAATTTACAATTATTATCTACAAACTTTTAAAAACGTTAATGTTTCATCACCTTTATCACTTGGGACCCCCTCTAAAAAGGTTCACCCATGGTATTTGTTGCTAAACAAATCACCTCAACCTGAGTAAAAAAATCCAACTATACAAGAAAAAAATCTTATGTTAATGATATTATAAATAAATAAATTAAACATAAATATGAATGAATACATTAAAAATGAAAACTTTAAATAAAAAGACACACTTGGAGTTATATAGGTCATGCCATGCATTGTATTGAGCTATGTTTGATTCCAACACCTCACATATAAGGTATGAATTTTTTTCTAAAGTATCAAAATAATTTGAATGTGTTTTCTTAGTTTTGGGTATGTCAATTATTCTTTTTAATGAAATTAATGTCAATTTTAAATAAAGACACACTTAGAGTTATACCTGTCACTCCATGTGTGGTATTGAGGTGAGGATAATTTCTATATGTTCCAAATTACTTATGGATTGTTTTTCTTAGTATCAAAACAATTCAAATTCATTTTCTTTGTTTTTAGTAAGTCACTTGTGTTTTTTACTAAAATTTCATTCCAAACTAGAAACATGTGCATTGAGTCATCCCAGTCACATCGTGTGTCTATTTTATGTGAGACTTCTTCCTAAATGTCACAAATGACTTATGAATTTTTTTTCAAAATTATCAAGGCAATCTAAGTGCATTTTATTGATTTTCAGTGAGTGACATGCATTTTGAACTAAAATGTAAATTTTAAACTTATAACGAGAACTTTGAGTCATATCGTCACATCATGCATTAGATAGAGTTTAGGATGATTCATAAATAATTTTCCTAAAATATCAAAATAATCTGAATGCATTTTATTGGTTTTCAGTATGTCACTTGTTCCTTTTTCTAAAATTAATGTCATTTTAATATAAAAATACATGCTTGGAGTTGTATTGGGCATACCATGTGTCAGATTGAGGTGTGGTTGATTCCTACATGTCACAAATGACTTATGGATCATTTTCCTAAATTATGAAAACAATTAGAATTCATTTTCTCAGTTTTGATTAGGTTATTTGTTTTTTTACTAAAATTGGTGTCAATACTAAATAAAAATCACACGTTGAGTCATACCGGTCACCCCATGGGTCAGATTGAGGTTCGAATGATTTATACACATCTCAAACGAATTATGGATCATTTACCTAAATTATAAAAACAATAAAAATGTGTTTTCTCAATTTTGAGTAGGTCAGTTTTCCTTTTTACTAAAATTGATGTTAATTTTAAATAAAAATATTCACTTGGACTCATACCAGTCACACCATGCATCGGATTAAGGTGAGGATGCTTTTTAAAATTCCCAAATGAATCATGTGTCATTTTCCTAAAGTATCAAAACAATATGAATGTGTTTTCTCAGTTTCCAGTATGTCACGTGTTCCTTTTTCTAAAATTCATGTTAATTTAAAATAAAAAGACACACTTGGAGTCATATCAAGAATATTGTGTGTCATATTAAGTTTTGGTTAACTCATGCATGTCAAAAATGAATTATGGATCATTTTCCTAATGTATCAAAACAATATGAATGCCTTTTCTTGGTTTTGAGTAGTTCAGTTTTCTTTTTTACTAAAATTAATGTTAATTTTAAATAAAAAGATGTACTTGGAGTCATATTGGTCGCATTGTGCGTCATATTGAGGTTGTTATGATTTCTACATATCTCAAATTACTTATGTATAATTTCCAAAAAGTTTCAAAATAATATGAATGTTTTTTTCTTAGTTTTCAATACGTCACTTGTTCCGTTTGATTATATTAATGTCAATTTAAAATAAAAAGATATAATTGGATTTAGATTGGTCACACCATGTTTCGGATTGAGGTGTGACTAGTTCTTACACATCTAAAATGGATTATTTATCATTTCCCTAAAGTATTAAAATAATTAGAATGATTTTTCTCAGTTTTGAGTAGGTAATTTTTCCTTTTTAATAATTCTGATGTTAATTTTAAATAAAAAGACTCACTTGGAGTCATATCTATCACACCATGAATTGGATTGGGATGGGGATGATTCCTACATGTCTCGAATGACTTAGGGATCATTTACCTAAAGTATAAAAACAATATGAATATGTTTCCTCATTTTTTAGTACATTATTTGTTCATTTTCCTAAAATTAATGTTAATTTAAAATAAAAAGACTCACTTGGAGTCATATTGATCACGCCGTGAATCAGATTGAGGTTTTTCTGATTCCTATACATAAAAAATGAATTATAGATCATTTTCCTAAAGTATAAAAACAATAAGAATGCATTTTATTAGTTTTGAGTAGGTTAGTTTCCCTTTTTACTAAAATTGATGTCAAATTTAAATAAAAAGATGCACTTCGAGTCATACTGATCACACCGTGCATTGGATTGAGGTATGAGTGATTACAAAACTTCTAAAATTACTTATGGATAGTTTCCCTAAAGCATCAAAATAATATAAATGCATTTTATCAATTTTGAGTAGTTTATTTTTCCTTCTTACAAAAAAATTGATATCAATTTTAAATAAAAAGACACACCTAGAGTCATACTGGTCACATCGTGCATCATATTGATGTTTGGCGTATTCCTAAACGTCCCAAATAACTCATGGATCTTTTTTCTAAAGTATCAAAACAATATGAATGAATTTTCATGGTTTTCATTATGTCACCTATTACTTTTTCTAAAATTAATGTCAATTTTAAATAAAAAGACACACTTGGGGTCATATTAGTTACACTGTGGATCGAATTAAGGTCAGGTTGATTCATTAAATCAAAAATGAATTATATATCATTTTCCTAAATAATCAAAACAATTTGAATGAATTTTCTTATTTTTGAGTAGGTTAGCTGTCATTTTTACTAAAATTGATATTGATTTTAAATAAAAAGATGCACGTCCACTCATATTGATCACACTGTACATCTAATTGATGTGTGTCTGATCCCTACACACCTAAAATGACTTATGGATTATTTATATATAGTATAAAAACAATGCAAATGTGTTTTCTCGATTTTGAGTAGCTCAGTTGTCCTTTTTTCTAAAATTGATGTCAATTCTAAATAATAATAAAAAGCGTACTTGGACTCATACCGGTCACACCGTGCGTTAGATTTAGGTGTGGTTGATTCCTATACATTATAAATGACACATGTATTGTTTTCCTAAAGTATCTTTACAATATGAATGTGTTATATCTATTTTCAATACATCACTTGTCTTTTTTACTAAAATGTCATTTAAACTAGAAACATGCACTTTGACTCACACTGATCACATTGTGTATCAACTTTACATGAGATTCATTCCTATATGTCACAAGTGATTTATGAATTTATGTCCTAAATTATCAATAAAATCCAAGCATGTTTGCTAAATTTTTAGTGAGTCACACATTTTGAACTAAAATTTCAATTTTAAACTAATAACAAACACTTAGAGCCATACCAGTCACACCGTGCATCAGATTGAGGTGTGGGTGATTTATAAACATCCTAAATGACTCGTGTATAATTTTCATAAATTATAAAAAAACAATAATAATTGGTTTTCCAAACTTTTAGTATGCCACTTCTCTTTTTTACTAAAATTTCATTTTAAACTGGATACACACACTTTGAATCATACTGGTCACATTGTGTATCAGTTTAACATGGGACCGATTTCTACATGTCACAAATTATTTATGAATTGATTCCCAAAATTATCAAGACAATTCAAGCACATTTTCTTAGTTTTTAGTAAGTGACACGTTTTGAACTAAAATATCAATTTTAAACTAATAACGAACACATGGAGTCATACTGGTCACATCATGCATCGGATTGAGATGAAGCTGATTTTTCAACATCCTAAATAACTTATGGATCATTTTCTGAGAGTATAAAAAAATAAAAATGCATTTGTTCAATTTTGAGTATGTCATTTTTCTATTTTACTAGATTTAATGTCAATTTCAAATAAGTATTAGATAAAAATGGTAGGGGAAATAACTTCCAAATAGTAGATAAAATGAGGAAAAAATTAGTTAAATAAGTAGTAAGAATTCATCTTTTCATGATGGTTGTATAAATTATTGACACATTTCCTTGTTTTCATTATCTCTATTATAGCCTTTAAGTCTAATCTCTTATGAGCATGAATAGATTTTAACAAATCACCCCAACTCGAACAAAGGAATCAACCTGTATAATAAAAAAAATATTATGTGATTAATACTACAAAGAAATAAATTAAACATAAATATGAAATAATCCATTACTTTTAGGGAAGTCACAGATTCATGCTATTCGAGTACATTCTTTCATCAGGTATGTTGCCCATTCATTTCTAAGATAATATACATCATTTTGTAAATATGTGTATTTTTTATATCCATAGTAGTACTAGAAAAATATAAATACACAAAGGGTTGATAAATATTTTAAACTAAATAGTAATTATCTTTGAAAATTCCTCTTTATGATGCTTGTTTTTTAATAGAATATGATCTCTCTCATAAATTTACCAACATAATAACCACCATATTTTCTTTGTGTTTGTTTTGGACACTATAGAAACATTGATAAAAATAAGTAATTTATTTTGATATGTGTTTGGATAGTGAAATATTATTATATATACCCTGATACTTGTCCGATTATAGAACTTTTCAGGATCCTTGTACTTAACCCCTATCCTCATTCCTTGTTTTTCATGATATTTATGCACTGCCCTATCATAACATAATGATCATTAAAACATAATATAAATTATATAACTTTAAGTTTAGTTCTAAAATGTTGGATTTAGTGTGTAACCAATTGAAAAAATCCATCATGTGTGGTCGGTTTGTTGGGTATCCATGCATTGAATCCAAGAAATAAATCTTTAGAGTATCCAAATTGATCGAAATGAGCATCCAATATTTCCTAAAAACAAAAAAGGAATAAGTAATGAAGGAAATGAAAATATATTTTATATGATTAAGTTGTAGAGTTTTACCCCAGTATCATTGGTATTATGAATATTCTGTCATCTGTAAGGTTTCTTTCAAATTATCTATCCAGGTATGCCACTATTTCATCAATTTTTTAAGATTTTATTTCTTTTTGTTCTATAGAGGTGACATGAGGACTAATGAATCGAAATTTTTTTTATGGTTAAATCCCTTCAATTAGTATTTATATATATAACTGCAAAAATTATGAAATTTATTTATTCATAATTAACATACTATATTTACTATTAGAAAATAAAATCATGAAAACATACCTCATGTATACATTTACAACCGATGCTCCTAAACATTCCTATTTTAGGATTTCCTTTAAATTCTCAAAAGTAATATAGTCTATACCTTCCTCTACATACATATTTTCTTCAAAATCAACTATGTGACTACTACCATTTTGTAACTTTGTATCTGCATAAACCTTCAATGTTAGTAAATTCAGATATTGAACGGGTTAGGTAAAGGTGATTTCTAAAGATATTTTCAATAAAATTTTTGATCCTTTAGATGGATTTGAGTTGAAATTTCATTTCACCCCTTCTCTTTGTCCGTCGATAATAATATTCATCAGTTTATTCCATTTTTATTAAATGTTAAAGGTTTAGCATGAAAAATTAATTGGAAATGAATAACTCCTTGTCGATATATGTTTTTACAAGATATGATGACCATGTGAAGAATGTTCCAACAGCTTGGCCAACCTTATAAATTTCTTCATCATCAAGTGGAACTGGTAGCTTGGTGCTCATCTCATTAGCTACTCTAATCACTGCTCTCACATGAACTATTGTAGGTGGTTTGTTGTGTAGCATGTCGTCTTGGATATAGAACATTATAGCCCTCGATACAAGGATATGGTTGGTGTTGATAGATATAAATCACAATCATTTTTACCTTTTAAAATATTAGTTCATGAAAGGTATCAGTGTAGGTCTGATTCAAATTGCACAGAAACAATTATTATAAAATTGATTACCTCAATTAAGAAAACTCTTTTAAGGGAACGGCTCACCTCAAAGCTAATGGGGGTGGGGGGATCTTCATGAAATCATTGTTCTATAGTTGTTTCTTCTCTTTTCTTCCCACCCCCCATAACAGTTTCTAGAAACTCATACTTCCAATGAAATTGTTCTTTAAGGGAAGTTAATCTTACATTCATCTCTTACACATCTATATCTTTATCCTCATTTTGTTTTTTTACAAAATATGTTTTGGGTATCACCCCAAAACTTGCAGCTCTCATGTATCCATGCTATTTTGGATACTTTAAGGCCAACGATAGTAGGTTTTTATTCAGCATAGTTTTTGATGATTCCTATGACTATTTCAGATAGAAAATATAGGAAAATAAGTAATAATTGTTATGTAATAGGGATTTAAAGTAAAAATAATAATAATTTTGTCATACTTACACATGTTTCTCACACGTTTTTGTGTGTTTTCATCTATTAGTATCCCATATTTGTTTACACATGCCTCTTTCCATATCACATGGAATGGGATGGAAGTGGATTTGGATTTGTATTCATCAATATACATATAAACATAGGAACATAGTTATGTTGTTGTTTCATGTCATGTAAAATTATTACGGTATATTTAAAATACATATCAATTTTTTTCAAGTGAGGCATACCCCGACCTTTCTTTATGGTAGGGGTACATTGGATTTTCTTACCATTCCTTATTTTTAGCACTCAATTTTTGTTTCATAAATAAAAAATTCTCAATCAAAGTGATGAATACACATATTTTGAAACAATGTATTACCATCCAAAATGTGCCTGAAAATACACATATGCACGACGACCTGTAAATACATCTCATTTTTCTTAGGTTATCAGGTATTCATACATAAGCGGTGGGTGTGGGATTATTTTACCTTCATCATATTTAAGATTAAATCTCTTTATAATTGTGTGAAAGATTATGTGAATCCTTCTAGAAAGCAATAATACATATTTCTTGCAAGATTCATCTACTATAAATTCACTCTTCAAGGGATGATTAAGCATAAGTCAATGCTTCATTATTTTTATTTTTAGTAAAATAAAGAAATGATATCATGATTTTACCATAATCTCTTCCCACATCAATGTTTTAAGTACGGGCACAACATAGTTTTATTAATATACATCAATTGTCACACATTTATGAGTGATTATTCCATTATAACTACTAAACATAGCCTTTTTGGGTGTAACATGTCGGCCTTGTGCATTCCATCTAACCTCAAATTTGATTCCTTTTCTTTTTGCCTTAATGAATTTGGCTAACACCATCAAACTATGGAACTCCTATTTTTTACATCACTGGTCCTCAATCACTTACCATTTCCACATATTCAACATCATTAATATGTTGTTTCTTTGGAGTGGTAGCATCGGCATGTGTAGATGGTCATTGTACCTCTACACTGGGAGTATCAATAGGTTGACAAACCTGTTGTTCCTCTAGAGTAGTAGCAGTAGCACGTAGAAGGTTGTTCTTCCTCTCCACTAAGAGCACCATCACGTTAATAAGTCATTATCTGCATAAGTTATTTAACAATTAATTTATATTACATAAATTTATTAGCGAATAGATAATAAAATGAGGTAACAAAATGTATATTAGAAAAAAATATAACATGAATAATGTACTCTTTTTTAATGATGAAGGGATTTCACCCCTCTATCGAGTATCCAAATCCCTTCATTGTGGTCTCATATGACATACAAAACTCTTTCTACATTGGGACCACTATGAAATGATTGTGACATCCCAATGAAAGGTTCATCCTCGATAGAATTTTTATATGAACCTTCAGTGGTTTTGGTCAATAATAGAACAATTAACAACTTTCAGTTTGTAGGATATAGAATATAAAATACTTGTGCTTCCTATGATTCCATTATAAATGGTTTATCTTTTTACCCTTCCTTAATAAAATTCTCTTTCATGAATCCTGATTAAGCTATTTTAATAGCACTCCTGTTATAAACACACATTCATTTAAAAATCGGTGCTTAGAAGGTTGTATAATCTAACTCCCATATTTATTAGATGATTCCAAAGTATGATATATTTTTATAAATTGGATTTCTATCCTTATTACCTAAAACATGCATCACTTTATCCACAAGAGTAACTCCACTATTTTTCATGGTACTAACTTCATAATGTTCATTTCTATAGAATTTATAACCATTAATTACATTACCATTGTAAGATGATACATAAACACTCGATCCTATAGCTATCCATCAATGTCATTCTGAAATTGAATCTATATTTTCATTTGACTCCTTAAAAATATGGTCTCAAAACCATCCTATAAACTATTGATTATGTGTATTTGATATCCATATTCCATCCCTTTATCAATTCAAATGCCTAATAATTTCTTTGTGGGTTTTAATATATGGGGAAACCACCAAACTATTATGAAAAATGAAAAGGTCGGCCTTCTCCTGATCTATAATATTGATTTCAAAAATATATCTTCTAGAAATTACTTCTCCCACAAGCCACTCAAGGTGATGAGATTTCAGTAGACCAATGCTTTCCACATCATACTTGTAGTCGATACAGAATTCAATGACTTTTTGAATAATATAACACTTCATAATACAACTCTCTAGCTATCATCGATTTTTGACATACCCTTTCAAAATATCCATATACCATTCAATGGGGTATATCCATCTATAGTGTATAGGAATACATAGTCGAATCACTCTCACCAAGTGAACCATCAAGTAAACCATCAAGTAAACCATCATATCAAAGAATGTTAGTAGGAAGAACATTTCCAATTCAAATAATATGATAGAAAATTATCTTTACATAGTCATCAATTTTTCTGGGTCTATAGATTTTCTACATATAGCATTGAAAAGGAAACAAAGTTTGGTTAATGTATGATGGACATTCTTGGAAAAAATTAACGTAAAGCTACAACAATTAGATCTTACATAAAAACATGGCAGTCATGTGATTTCAAACACTTTATGTTTAAATCAGACATTGACATGATATTCTTGATATTCTATGAATACCCCTATGGAACAATTACGTCATTTAAGAAGTTACAAAATTGATATCTCTCCTGCCTAGAAAGAGTGTAAGCAGTTGGAGGAAGAAAACTTCATTTTTCAACCTTTACTAGAAACAACTCTTCTTATATTCCCATGTTAACCATGTCAAACCAAACCTTAATTCCATATTTTTTTTGTTGCATTTAGTAATGTTCCAATTACACTATCACATAATTTTTTTAACATTCATAACATTAATAAAATGTCTGGCATATAGACAATTCCAATATAGTAATTCAAAAAAACTGATCTCTTTTTCCAACCAGTTTTCATAAGGTTTTTCAAAAAAGTTTTACCAAAAGTAGTGTCTATATATTTTACTTTCTCAAATAGTTGATCACCTATTAGTGGAGATGGTGTTGTACATTATTTTTAACTTCCAGTGAATGATGTCTTCCAAGATTTGTACTTATTCCATCAGGGTTGAAATCTATGATGTCTTAGAAAAACTGTCTTCGATGAATGTTTCAACCAAATTGATTGTGTACCTTGTTCAAAAAAGGGACACCCTTTAGTTACTTTAATGCCATATCCTGAAAAATTTCTATAAGAAGTAAAGTTTTTTATCATATTGTACAACATGGATATCAATGTGAAATCTTCATTACTGTAAGCATCATACAATGTAACACATGAATCCCACAATAATTTCAAATCATTGATCAATGGATCCAAATAAACATCAATATCATTACCCGGCTGTTTTGGTCCTGATATAAGCATATATAACATGATGTATTTTGGTTTCATGCATAACCATGGTGGAAAATTATAATTTACGAACATAACCGGCCATGTACTATGAGTGATTCTTTGAAAACCAAAAGGATTCACTCCATATGTAGATAACACAAGACAAAGTTTTTTCATCTCATTTTCAAATTTTGGATACTCATGATCAATTTTATTCCACTAAGGAGATTCTGTTGGGTGATGTAGTTTCAAATCTTTATTTCTTTTACCTACATTCCACATTAATTTCCATGTAGCCTTCTCACTTCCATATAGGTTCCTAAACCTTGTAATGGTTGGAAAGTGCTATAAAAAATTCATAGAACCTGATTCATCTTTATTGTATTGGGATGAACCACACCTTTTACATTCTTTAAGTGATTTTTGGTCCTTGAAAAATAGTATACAATCATTCAGGAATTCATTTATTCTTTTAGAGATCATACCCATTGAGCATAGCATTCATTTGGAAATTTATGTTTGGATAGAGGGCTTATTATCTTTTCAGATCATATAATTCAAGAGAACAAGTAGTTTAGTAAAATTGGCATCACTCTATCTGTTGTCTGCTTTCAAATTATACAGTTTCAGTATGGCTTATAGTGCTATATATTTAGAGAAACTATCATACAATGTCATATTTTCACAACTCTTTAACTTCTCAAACAATTTTGGGAAATCTCAAAGTTCATATTCAGCTTTCATTGTTATTCCCTCAATACAATCTTCATCATCTTTCGCATCTGTAATCGCATCCTTAATACAATCTTCTTCGTTGTCCATAGTAGTAATTATATCAAATGATTCATAAATTGTAGTGTTATCCTAGCCACTAGCTGAATTTTATTTTCCCTATTTTTATTCCAAAATTTATAAATTAGATTTATTCCATGATAGATTAAGTGTCCTTCTAACTCCTCTGGCCTAGTTAGTCTTGAATAGTAATAGCATAAACATGGAAAAAGGATTCAAGAAGGGTCATATGCATGATCTTTTGTAAACTTGATGAACTCTTTCACTCCATATTCACACTCTTTTGTCAAATGATTATCATTCATCCATTCATTATTTATATCCATCCTATTTTATTTGGTAATATTAATATTTAACAAAACAAATACACAAAAAAATAAATTAAAATCTCTCCCAAAACTTCCTAGTGAGTGTACTATAAAAAGACTTGAGAGGTTTTTTATTAAATTACAATTAGTTTAAAGTTATTTAAGGTTCATTAATAAAATAAAAATTATTTAGTATTATTTATTTAAGACATTTATTTCGATTACATACATGATTTAATGGTGTTAGAACATTTATAAAGGCCAATTTTTGGAGCTAATAAAGGTTAATCATTTGTAAGTGCATTAGTATATACTTTTATAGAGATACACATCATTCATGAGTATATACATCATTCATGATATATATATCAAAATAATTGTATAAATATAGACTTTCTTTGAGATTATTATATGGATTACTGTGATATTTTATTTGCATGTAGGCTAATGGAGGATATTTTAGGACAATAAAAATTATTTTTATCGAGAAATATCTATAATGTAAATCAAATAAAAATCCCCAAACCACTCTAAGATCATCAAACACACCACCCAAAAATAATAATCACCTCAAACCACTCAGGAGTTTCCAAATTCTTGAATTTATAGATATGACCAAACAATTCCATAACCTCATGAGGATCTTGGTCACCACGAAAAAGGAAGGATGATGCCTCAATAATTCCTAAGGTGAAAAAGATAATTCTCCTTCTACTCCATTCAGAGTTTGGGAAAAGTTGGTCACTATAAAAAATACATTAAAATAATAAGAGGATTTTCCCTAAGTTATATCCTTTGAATGAACTTTCTAACCCATATCAAGATATTTCATGGAGGTGAAATAAATTTTTTTGATTCCGAGCATAGTGGAAGAGTGTGAAGGTGGGTGATTTATTAAAATTTATTTTAATAATCATTACCCAAACCCAAGAGTGAGGGTCTTACATGTAAAATTTATAATTAATTTATTTAATATTGTAATAAATAAATACCTAGGGTTAGAAACTTTCTTTGTTGGTTAATTTTGATTGTCTGAAAAGACCCTTTTGGATTACCTTTGAAGCATTGTGAGGATCCAAGGATAGAATCCCTCTAGCGGTGATCCACAAGTGATTATATGATCTTCGAGCAATACCACTCGATCTTTGGGTACTATCACGGTGATTCGATTGTCTTGTGTTGTTCATACTTGATCACTCATTCTTTGGCCATGAAGAAATATCTCTTTCACTTCTCACTATTGAGAGGGAGAGATTAGGAGGAGTTGATAGAGAATTAATTATGTGCAACAATTCCCTATTATCAATTTTTGGATGCTCTACACAATAGACATAGCCGCCTATTTATAGAGTTGGTATTTAAGTTAAAATGTTATTTAATTTAATACCATCCATTAAATAACATTTATTACATTCAATAAATCTCATGCCGGGTAATAATAATTATATAATTATTATTTTTTGGTGTTCTCCAACTTGTGCAATAACAAATATTATATAACGGACTTATTAATTAATATTTTTCAATAGGCTTGATCTTGGTCCATTAGAACTCCTCTATTATTTATTGAACAACTGAATAAATATTTTGTTCATAAATAAATATTTGTTTCACAATCTAGCTAATAAATATTTATTAAAATATTCAATAAATTAAATAAATATTTTATTCACATTCCAGTAAATAAATATTTATTAATTTATGTAATCAATATAAATTGAATAAAATTATTCCTCATACTTGAGAATAATATTTATTCCATTAATTAAACTCAAATAAAATTTAATCGAGATCAACGGAAACACTTAGTGAGTGGCTCTCTAGGATTCTTTCTCATTGGCATTAAGCAAGATTTCCTAAAGTCCAAGATTACTGTCTAACAATGGGTCAAGTCACCCAAGAGAAAGAACATAATGTTGCAACATCAACAACCACATACGAACGTTCATTGTTTAATATAATCCCTTTATCACAGTATCTCATCAAGAAGGTTTCACATCCCTATCACCAACCTATATGTTCAATATGTCTTTCATTGACTATTTGAAATAAACACATAATTACACCATGGCCAGAGAATTTAATGAGATGGTTTTGTTCCAATCAAAGGGTAGATATATCAACTTCCATAAAGATGGAAGGGAAAAATCCTTCCTCAAATTATTCATTAATGGCATTTCACGCATGATGCACCCAATGAATCCAACTTCACCATGAATAGTTATCATCATTTTCTATGAAATACATATAAGTACGTGAGTTTTGACAGGAATTAATAATAATCTTAAAGTCTAAGGACCATTACATGCATTGTTCTATTGGAATATCTGATGGCACCAAAACATGTGGAATTCTTACTGGCTGGTATGTTCTCATAATCTCCCATCTTGGATATTACTATATGCGAACATCATGAGAACAAGTATCATCTACTTATGAGTGCTCACACCTAACAGTCTATGTATTATGTGTCCCATCATAGTATGTTATCCAACCACATAACATTATTTGAGAATATTGTCATAGCACATCAAGGTTCTCATCATAGTAGGGAACTACTATGACCTTATCAATGAGATGTAAACTCTAAGATATTATTACATTAAATTTATGTAGAACAACAAATAATATGTAATTAAAAGTTTTACTAATATTAAATACATTGAATATTTATGTAATCAAAGTACAAATAGTTGGTCCTAGGACACCAACTCCAATAAAAGAAACAATAAATATGAATCTATCTCCTTTATGTTTTAAAATACACTCAAATCACATAGTCCTAATGCACACCAAGAGTTTAGATCCCAAAGCATAATCCACATGAGAAAAAACACAATAAAACAATTTCAAAAAATTCATTTCCATTAAAATATCACCCCAATCCTAGGAGGGTTGAAATAATGTTTCAAATACATGCATGCTCTTAAAGTAATCCAAATTATTAAAAATGAAATCTAGATTTTCAAGTTAAATAATTTCCAAAAATTCCAAAAAAATCTCTAATTTTTCAAAATAAAATCAACCACGTCTCAAAAATTTAAAATTAAATAAATTATTTTTTACAAGGAAATCTTCACACATGGTTTCAAAAATTAATATATTTTTCAAAATACCATTTTTATTTCAATAAAATAAATTCCATGTAAAAATGAAAAGTGAATAGAAACCATATTCAAAACATTTAACAACCACTAAAATGATTTTCATTTCCTCAAAAATTTGGTTTTATAATCAACTCACTGAATAAATATCTTTTTCCATTCAAATATATTCTTTTCCAAACACAAAAAAAAGATTTTAAGTCCTAAAGATAAATACAATGGAACCATTAAATTCAAAATCTCTCACATGAAAGTGATTATAAATCACTTCATTTAAATACAAAATCATTGTACCATATATGAACTAATATAAGAATTAAAAAATTGACTAAAATCACAATAAGAAAACATTTATTAATAATAGAAGAACAAAGAGAATAATCATTCACTAATAATTGAATTATTATAATAGAAAAAATATAATTAATAAGAATTAAAATAAAAAATTGTAGAATAGAATTGAATTTAATTATTGGAATTGGATAAAAAAACTTCTGTGTCATCTCCTAGTTGAGAGATTCATATTTCCTTCTCTACTTTTAATCTGATTTCATTGAACTAGTTTAGGATTCCAGGGTTTTAATCCTTCAACTATTATCCTCATATAGAATTTTTTTGACAATATAGAATCTCTTTGGAACTCACTTGAACTGCCACTACTTATACTTCATCAACTAGTTTGGTTCACTCTATATGGCATGGAAAAAATAGATGAAAGGAAATACTAATGAATTAGTATTGAATGATTCCATTGGATTTGAGGCTAGGGTGCCCATAAAACAAATTCAAGAGAAGGAGGAGTAAGATGCATGAAAAGGATGAGAGTTCGGTTCTTCAAGAGAAAGTGAAATGTGAGTAGGGGAGATGAATGAAAAAATAGGCTCCAACAAGATAATACCTTAGATTTGGAGGTTTGGTGGCAGTAGTAGGGTCCAACTGTTTGGGCGATAGAGGTGGAGATGGTGGTGGGGGTAGCAACGGCGGTAGAGGGGTCAACGAAGGTGGAAGCAGAGGTTTGTTTCTTTGAAAGCTTGAGGCAAGAGTAGATGAAGGGTTCTGATAGGATTCCATTTATAAAAACACAAAAATCTTTTATCAGTGCTTTTTGGAAAAGCTGATAAATGAGGTTTTTATTAGCACTAAAATATAAAGTGCTAAAAAACTGACCTTTATCAACGCTTTTTTAGCAATGAAAAAACTTATCTTTATCGGCACTAATAAAGGGTTATCTTTATCAGCATTGATAAAGACCTAATTTTAATAAATTATTTATAATTATAAAATTATAATAAATATATTTATTTAAATAATTATAAAATTATAATAAATATATATGATTAAATTTATAATTTTATAATTTTTAAATAAATATATATTTATTTTTACTTTTAACTATAAATATTTATTTATTTATTTATAGTTATAACTATAAATAAATATTTATTTATTTAAATAATTATAAAATTATAAAATATATATATAATTAAATTTATAATTTTATAATTATTTAAATGAATATATATTTATTTATAGTTATAAGTATATGTATTTATTTATTTATTTAAATAATTATAAAATTATAATAAATATATATAATTAAATTTATAATTTTATAATTATAAATATTAGGTGTTTGGGGGTACAATTACATTTAAACACACACACACACCTCACACACAGGCCCGAAAGGCAGGCCATAACCCCCCCTACCCACCCACCTAAGGGATAGCCCACCCATCAAGACTTATTTATTCAGTACATGGTTCATAGGCCCAGTGGGCATGAAGCCCATTACATAGCTCGTAGGCCCAGTGGGCATGAAATCTAATTACATGGCCCTAAAAGCCCAAAAGTATAACTATAAATATATATATATATATATATAATTATATATATAATAAATTTATTTATAAATATTTGTATATATTTATAAAATTATATATATTTATATAATTATATATATTTATATAATTATATATATTTATATAATTATATATATTTATATAATTATATATATTTATATAATTATATATATTTATATAATTATATATATTTATATATTTATATATATTTATATAATTATATATAATTATAAAATTATAAATATAATAATTATATTTATTATGATTTTATAATTATAAATAAATATTTATTTATTTATAGTAACAATTATAAATACATATATATTTATTTAAATAATTGTAAGATTATAATAAATATATTTATAATTTTATTATTTATATAATTATAAATAAAATAAATATTTTTTTTAAGATTGTGGCGTGAAGGCCTCTTTATTAATAAAAACAAAAGCAAACATAGAGGGACAAGCATACATCAATGTTTTATAGGAAAGACAACATAAATTAATAAGCCCTAGATCTAGTTCTCATGTTGTGATGCACAACCCATCCTCCTCGACCACGCGGATGTCGTCCTCTTTGCCAAGTTTTGACCTGTGTCTATGGTCCACCATTGTCATCTAATTCTTCCTCATCACTAATCATCATCCTTGCTTTAACAGCCGATCCATGATCACTGCATTGTGCTTCCTCGCCACTGCTTCCAGAGGTAAGTAGATCAAAGACATTATATATACTAATATTTGAGGGAGATTTCATGTGTACCATGCTGGTAACACATTTTCCAATGTTTTTTATTCCCCCTACACTTGCAATCTAAGGTGAAAAGTCATTAAAATATTTAAAGGTCATACCTTGGGATGATTTTTCCTGGATGGATTTAGAGGCATCCTCAACATTGTCTCCATTTGAGTTTGGAGTAGAAGTGTTGTTGCCTGCAGAATTGATGTTTATCATGTGAGCTATAGTAGTGACAATAGGGGAACCCACATCCAAATGGGGAGCCTCACCACCCGAAAGTGTATCAGCATCTTTAGAAAAACAAGCACTTGCAACCAAGGGTTTAGCAATAATAACGCAATGGTACCAGTTATGTGAGTAGCAGTAGTATATCACATAGGATCAACGTCAAATTTTGTTGCATCAGAACCAATCAAATGAGTAGAAACATTTTCATGAAGAATCTGAATTGATCCCTCAGAATTGTTAATCATCCCTGGTTCTTTGTGCACAATAAGAGGAGTAGCCATAACACCATGGGATATGGGAGTTTTAGGTACTTTTTCAGCCATTCAACTGGGATTGATAACGTGATTGAAAGAAGTATATTTACCAAGAGACTTAATAGAATCCAAAGAAATCACCTAGGATCCATTGTCCACATTATTTTTAGAAGACGTCATCTGAGAAGGAGATCCTCTTTGAATATCCTTCGTTGAAGTGGAAACTTCAGTTTTAGACTTCCCCTTTCTATTTTTAGAGGCATATATCTTCCCCTCCTACCACAAGTTGTAATCTACCTCATTTTTAATTGAGGTTTCTATGTCATCATTACTTTTAGTAGAAAATTCATCAACATCTTCATCCACTATTCCCTTATACAAAACATCTTTAAAGGAAACCATTGCAATAGGAACATGTACATCATCAAGGACATCAGCCCAAACTAATTTTCTCTAAGAAGAGTCCATCGGTCTTGAGTCACTCTGAGCAATGGGAGCCATTTTGGAACTGTCAATAAGAACGCTTTCCTCCCTTATTTGTAAATTAGAAGGGATCCTAGACTTCTCTTTCCATATAGGGTCAATCTGAGGTTGGTCCAAATTTAAATAGGTAAAGGTTTGGACACAGTATCCTTACTTTGATCATTAGAGCATTGGATAAGAGGGTCCTTTTTAATTTTACGAAATTGAAGTGAGTCATGTCATCTCAAAAGACAGTTAGTACATACTATATCTCTCTTGTAGTCAACTTTATTATGACTGTTAAGTCCACTAGGTTTAGTACCCTGAGAGGGGGGGTGAATCAAGGTGTGACAGATTAAAACTTTCTCCCATTCGGATCTTGTTTCGTTGTTAGAAAAAACACAATTATCTCTTCCTCCCATAGAAAAATAGAAATATATATGAAATCATGTATAGGACACATCAATTTTTACTTGGTTCACCCTCATTAGGCTATGTCCAAGGAGCATACAATGGTAATGTGTCAATGTAACAAATTCATTAAGGCTCACAACCAATAATGAGTGCAATATTTGGGCTAGATATTCTATGCCCAGGATCACAGCCTTTATAAGTTTTAGGGTCTGATCACTGCATTCCCAAGGGTCGCTTCCTATGCCTATTTCTCTAGATCACTACCGGTGGAAAGGGTCACTGTCTTCCTCTTCCTTTGCTCACTGCTCTTGGAATGGAATCCACTCATAGTTTATAGACTTGTAGGTAAAACATAGTTTATGGACATGTAGGTCCTTCATTTTCATGAATTCATGCATCCTTAACTCTAGGTAAATGCTTTGTTGAAGTTCCCTTTTCACCCATAGATGAATTCCACCTTCCCAGATATTTTTAGTTTCCATAAAATACTTTCACAAACTGATTTGAAGCTTTCACAGGCTTCCTTGTATAAATCGCGAACCACCTTCCTCTCCCACGTAATGAGTACCGGGTTTGGTACGCGGACCGCCTTCTCCGCATACAGCTACCTCTTTCGAAAACCTCCTATATTCATGGACAGCTTCCTCCTTCGCTATCGTGTACCACTACTGCATACTGATTCTACGAATCTCCTCTGCAAAACCCCTCCTATCTGCAAACTATTCTCTGTTCGCAAACTATCTTCACTTCCATGTACCGAAGTTATGCCTCCACGTACCGCTTAAGAAATTCTCCCTCTCACGTACTGGAGATTCCTCCTCCTCATACCAAGACAACTTCTTCTGCGTACCATAATACCTTCTCTGCATACCGGACTTCCTTTACGGGTTAAGAATCACCGCAAACACCTTCAGCACAAACCACTTTCAGTCTTTGCCGAATTCTCAGAGAAAAATATGTTCTCTAATGACGTTCAATCTCTACAATAATCAGTAGTATTAGCAACTTTTATATAGGCAAAGATATCCATAAAAATAATTAATCTAAGATTTACCAAATTTTCAATCCAGCCTTCACCGCATACTGATCCTTATGCCACTGCGAATCGCCAGCCACCCGCAAACCATTTTTGTATGTGGTCCGCATATATCATTTTCCTCTGCATGGTTGATCTCCTCCACCAACAACAATCCATTCATGTACCGCACTACCTTCCGCCGTGAACCATTTTCGGTTTCGTGAACCGTACTGGCGTAACAATTCCGCTGCTCCATGTACCGTTCCCGGAACATGGTACACGTCTAATGAATTATGGTATGCGGTTCTCACCCTTTGCTGATTTTCTGCAACATTATTCATACCATTCACTCCTATGAAGAAATCCTTTCTTTTCCAACATCAATCACCCGATTTTGAGGCCCCAAAATTTGGAAAATACAGGGAAACAGCGCCACCTTAAAAACCTACATTCATAAAACACCAACGATACTCATTTGCGGTCATTTGGATTTATCAACAAACACAATCACACCCAAAAAAATTTGAGGGGACACCTTGAGGGATTTCTTCCCAACAATCTCCCCCTTTGGGTTTGTTGACAACTCTTCTCAAAACAATTCTTTGCATTTTGATATCTCGTTAAAGCTCCTTCCATCTTCAACCATCATTTTCTTCATGAGATTAAGACAGTGGTCAAGGATTTACTTAACACATACTCTAAGCCCACATTATCCATGCTCCGCATGAGAAAAAGGATTATATTGAAAATTTCATCAATGAAGAACTTCATTTCTATTCACCAACTACTGATACCATACTGATACACAAATACCAATGAACTACTTTCATCATGAACCTCAGCCATCGTGATATCTAATCATTGATTGATCATTTCTAGAATTGTCAGATTTAATGCTCCCCCTATCTTATATCTCTTCCAAACAGATTCATCTCAGCTTCAAATCCCCCTATATCATTGCAGCTCAACTTCAACTCCTCATATCTTTTCTCTCCCTAAATAGTCACACTTTATCCCCCTTTGTCAACAAACCTGAAGGGAACTTCAAGGTTGTATTCAATAGTGTAAAGAACACATATTATTATATTAGGGAAAGACACATCATACCTTGGGGAGAGGGGAACCCAACTCTACACTTTTTCTAGTGCGGGTATTCGACTGGACTCCTAGAGTAAGTCGATGCCTTTCAAATGCTTCTTTGGGTAAGGCCTTTGTAAGGATATATACAACCTATTGTTATATAGTCATGTACTCCAACTTCACAAGCCCTTGATCCACCTTCTCTTTGATAAAATGATATTTTATTTCAATGTGATTTTCCCTTGAGTGATGAACTGGATTTTTTTCTCAAATTTATAGCACTTGAATTTTCACAATGAATTCCAATTGGATATTTCACATCAATTCTCATATCTTCAAGTTTATTCTTCATCCAAAATAGTTGCATATAAGCTTGAGTAGCCGCAATGTATTTAGCTTCTATGGTGATTGATGAAATGTAGTCTTGTTTCTTATTTAACCAAGAAATGCACAACCTTATAAGATAAAAGGCATATCCTGAAGTTGATTTCATATCATCTGCTAAACCATCTCAATCTGCATCTGTATACCCCAATAAATCAGGTTGAGATTTGTCATTATACATTAGGCCAAAATCCATAGTTTCGTTGATATATCGAAGAATTATTTTTACTGCAATCATGTGGATATCCTTGGGATTGCTTTGATACCTCACAGCTTGGCATGTGGAAAATACAATGACAGGCCTTGTTGCTGTTAGGTACAACAGACTTCCAATGATTTACCTATATTTAGTGATATTAACTACCTTTCCTTCATCATACTGTGAAAGTTTTAGTCAGGTAGCAACCGAAGTTTCATATCTTTGGAATTATCCATTTTAAACCTTCTCAAAACCTCCTTGGCATATTTAGATTGAGAAATAAAAGTGTTATTCTTTCCTTACATCACCTATAAGCCAAGGAAAATGTCAACTCACCAATCATCGCCATTTCGAACTCACTTTTCATGAATTCAGAAAATTGTATACATTGTGCTTCATCTGATCCACCAAAGATTATGTCATTGACGTAAACTAGCACCATAATCCTTTGACTATTTCCATTGTTGAAATACATATTATAATCAACTGCACCATGCTAGAAACTGAGATTCTTTAGAAACTGATCAAGCCATGAATACCATGCTCTTGGTGCTTGCTTCAAGCCATATAAATCCTTCTTCATCCAAAAAACTCTATTCTCATCTTCATGAATGAGAAAACCATCTAGTTTCTCAATGTAGACTTCTTCTTCTAGAACTCTATTTATAAATGCTGATTTAACATCCATCTAAAAAACCTTAAACTTTATTTTAACTACTATGGACAAGAATAATCTAATTGTCTCTATCCTTGTAACGGGTGAAAATGTCTCATCAACATCAATTCCAGTACCCTTTTCACACAAGTCGTGCTTTTTTTTTGAATCACAACACTATCTTCATTCATTTTATTGTGAAAGACCCATTTTGTCCCTATGACATTCTTGTCTTATGGCCTTGAAGAAATTTCCCACATTTTATTTTTCTCAATTTGGTCAATCTCTCATTCATTTCCTAAACCCAATTCTCATCTCCATCTGCTTCATCAAAATATTTAGGATCCACTTGTGAAAACTATGATGCTTGCTGTAGAGACTTCATCCTTCTTGTCTGATCTAGTGCTTTTTGATCACCAGTTATGTTCTGCCTATCAATTTTATCTCTTTTTTATGGTCTTTGGAATGAAAATTATTTATTCTCATCATCTGAGTCTTCTTATGAATCATTCTATGGAGCTAGAGTGTCTCTTGATCTGCTCATCTCTTCATCGTTATCCTCCTGAGTCTGATCATGTTTTTGCTGAAGATTCTATTTGTTTTCTACTATAGTCACAACATGACTTTCAACTATCTTTCTAAAAAACTTATTGAAGAATTTATATGCTTTTCTTTTCTTTGAGTATCCAAGAAATATCCTTTCATCCCAACAGGATTCAAATTTCCTATGTTTCTCCTTACTGAGAATGAAATATTTACTTCTGAATATTCAAAATTACTTTAATGATGGATTCTTTCCATACCATAACTTGTATGGTGTATTCTCCTCTTTTGGACAAAGTAAATATTTGTTTGAAGTGTATACTAATTTCATTACTACTTATTTACAAAATTTCTCTGGAAGGTCTTTTTCAATGAGCATTGTTCTCGCCATATTGTTGACAATCTGATTTCTTATCTCAACTACTTCATTCTATTGTGGAGTTCTTACTACTGAAATATGATGCCTTATCCCATGTTTTTTGAGATAATCCTCCACTTGGAAATTTTTGAACTTTGTTCCATTATTTGTTTGAATCGTCCAAATTTTCTAACCAAGCATCTTTTCACATTCTCATTAATATCTTATAATGCAAATAAATACTTCATATTTGTGGGTGATTAATGAAACCCATGCCATTATTCTATAATCATCAATGAATAGGACATAATATCTCATCCCATCAATAGACCTCAGTGAAATTGGCTCACACATATCAATATTCACCAACTCAAGCAATATTGTTGATTTTTTCTCCTTCTGCTTATATGTCTTTTGAATGATCTTCCTCTATTGTCATGCATCGCACGTATGATTACAATCACATGATAATCTAGGGAGATTTCGAGCTGCATCATGTTTCACCAGATTGCTTTCTTCATCCTTGGACAGAAATCACATATCTTCTTCTCCACTCATGAGTTAGAGATTCTATTTCATACACTTTACTTGCAACACAACATCACCATCCTTTGCCTTGATGATACATAATTTCTTGGAAAAACTTATGGCATGTCCTGAGTCACATAATTTACTAACACTAAGCAAGTTGTGACTAAGCCCCTGAACAACCAATACATCTGCTTGTCTCATGTCTTTTCCTCCAAACTTGGATTTTCCTGAACCAATAATTTTCAGTCCCTCATCATTACTAAATCTTACAATACCTTATTTATCATACATGATTCTGGTAACTAGATTATTATTTCCCATCATATGGGAAGTGCATCCACTGTCAATTATCTATATCCCCATGCAGTCTGATGCCTTGAAAACAATTTCTGCAACCACAACCTGCTTGGATATTTTCTTTTTGACCCAACCCTTTGAATTCATACCCGACATGGAATGATAATATTGATCTTCCTCAGTATATGATGGGTCATCTTCAACCTGCAGAGCTGAAAATCGATTTTGAATTTTCATCTCACTTGAAGATACTTTTCACTTCTTCTTAGGAACAAATTCAGTTTTCCTCAGCACATTCCTCTGCATTATTTATGTGAAATATCTTACCATATGTCTGAGTCCTTTACACCTGAATCAATGACCATCAAATGAGGACCTGTAATTTTGAGCTCTATACGACCACCTATGTTGGTATTGTTCCCTTTGGTACCTCTTTGCTATGGAACATACATTTTGAGAGTGTCTCGTCTTACCACAACAATATCATCTTATGTGAGGTTCATTCCTATGTGGCAATGATGCACCACTAGTTGTGTATTCGGTTCTCTGAATCTTCTGATTCTTATTTTTTCCCAATTCAATCTTCAATCTTGGACTGGGTTCTTGTGGACTGACTTGATCCATAACTGCTTTCTATTTTAGATCAAGCCCCATACCAGCCTTATCATTCAGAGTGGATTTGTGATTCTGTTTTGATGGATCACTCTTCCCAAATCTCATCTTCTCTATTGCCTGTATGATCTTATTTCCTAGCAGTTTCTCTTGATCCTCAATTGTTCGTTGCAGACTGAGGACTTCTTCTTCTAATTGTTCGATACACTTTATTTGATATTTTCCAATTTTAGTCAAAATATCAATTTCAATTTTATATTATTCAACTTTTATTTTGTAATCAATCACCTTTTCTGAGCTTTATAGCATTGAAGACTTCAGATTTTCAATTTCTTCATTTAACTCAGAATTCTCTTCTTCCTACTGCTGCATAAAGAGTTTGGCCTCATGAACAACTTTGTTAGATTTCATTGTTTTGGATCTCAAAATATCTACCTCTTCAAGGGAAACTTCTAATTCAGCCTAAAGATCAACTCTTCCTTCAATTTCTCCTTCTTCATTGTCACTTTCTTCTCTTATTAAAGAATTTAAATCAACTACCACAAAAGCATCTAATTTATGATCTGTGTAGTCCTCTAACTCTTCCACCTCATATTATTATTAGATTTCATCCTCTCTTGAAAGAAAATTCATCTTTTTGAATAACTTTCTCCTAGTACTTATCCTCCCTTTCTCATTTTACGAATACTTATTTTGGATAATTTCATCATTTTCTTCATTTTCATCATCAAACTTCTTGGGACACTTTGCTGTAAAATTCCCAATCTTTTTGCATCGAAAGCATGCAAATGGAAGTTTACCTTTGAACCTCCCTTTTCCCCTTTGCAGATTAGAGGAGATGAATGACATGACATCATCCATATTTTCCTCCTCAGGACTATCTTCAATAGAGAGATTCTTCATGGCCTCAAATTCCACTTCCTTAGGCTTCCCTTTTTCCACTATATCATTATCATCATTTCTCATTACATATGCTACAAGGGTACTGTGTGGGTTATCTAGTGCCATATCTTTTGGGTCTTTGTCTTCCAACACTAAAATTTTTGGATTGAACCGTGGGGGGAAGTTTCCTAAAGATTTATTTCACAATATTTATATCTTCAATGACTTCTCCAAGACCCCACATGTCTTCGACAATAATATTTATACTTTCGAATAATGCATCAATAGTCTTATTTGGATTCATTCTAAGATCCTCATATTTTTTCCATATAACCTGCAGCTTTTCTTCACGGAATTTTTTGTCACCCTCATAAATGTTTAACAATTTTTCTCACATTGCATGTGATGTTTTACAGGACATCACCTTTGTATAAATTTCATTTTATAGGGCTCCCCCTGAAGCATTGATCCCTTTAGAATCAGCATCCAATTACCTTCATTTAGATTCTGATAGAGAACCACTATTAGTGTTAGCTAATATTCCATGCATGGCTCCTATGAAGACATCCATCCCTACTAATCGGAAGTAGTGCTACATCCGATTCTTCCATAGTTGAAAATTATTTCCATCAAAGATCAGAATTACTTTATGATTGACCACCTCTATTTATTTTTTTTAAGAGAGAACCACTGACTTTTAACCCTTTGCTCTTATACCAATTGTTAGGTACACTAGGTTGAATACCCTGAGAGGGGGGTGAATCGGGGTATGACAGATTAAAACTTTCTCTCATTCGGATCTTGTTTCATTATTAGAAAAAACTCAATTATCTCTTCCTCCCATAGAAACACACAAATAGATATGAAATCATGCATAGGACACATAAATTTTTACTTGGTTCACCCTCACTAGGATACGTACAAGGAGCATACAACGGCAACATGCTGATGTAACATATTCACTAAGGCTCACAACCAATAATGAATAAAATGTTTGGGCTAGATCTTCTATGCCCTAGATCACTGCATTTAAAAGGTTTAGGGTCTTCTCACTGCATTTCCAAGGGTCACTCCCTATGCCTCTTTCTCTGGATCATTGCTAGTGGAAGGGGTCACCATATTCCTCTTCCTTTGCTCACTACTCTTTGAATGGAATCCACTCACATTTTATGGACTTGTAGGTCAAACACAAATTATGGACATGTAGGTCCCTTCATTTGAATGAATTTTTGCATCCTTAACTATAGGTAGATGCTCTATTGAAGTTCCTTTTTCACCCGTAGATGAATTCCACCTTCCCAGATATTGTTAGATACTGTAAAATACTTTCGAAAACTAATTTGAAGCTTTCATGTGATTCCTTGTGTAAATCATGAACCATGTTCCTCTGTTGCTTATTTAGTACCGGGTTTAGTATGTAGACTGCCTGATCCACGTACAGCTACCTCTTCCATGAAACTACTCTATTCGTGGATTGCCTCCACCTTCGCTATAGAGTACCGCTAATACATACTGATTCCACGAATCTCCTCTACGAAACCCCTCATGTCCGAAAACAGTTCTCTGTTTGTGGACTTTCTTTGCTTCTGCATACCGAAGCTCTCCCTCTATGTACCGCTTGTGGAATTATCCCTCTCACGTACTAGAGATTCCTAGTCTTTGTTCCGAGAAAACTTCTTATACATATTGGACTTCCTTCTCTGTGTACAGGACTACATTTGCGGGGTAAGAATTCCCACAAACAACATCAGCGTGAACCACTTTCGTACTTCTCTGAATTCTTGAAGAAAAATATGTACTCTAATGATGTTCAATATCTATTGTAATTATTAGGATTAGAAACTATTGTATAGGCAAAGATATTCTAAAAAAATTGATAATCCAAGATTCACCGAATCTTCAATCCATCCTTCATCGCGTACTGATCGTTCGGCCACTGCGAATCGCCAGCAACCCACGAACCATTTTTAATACGAGATCCGCATACCGCCTTTTCCCCTGCATGGTTGATCTCCTCCGCCGGTGAAAATCCATTCGTGTACCGCACTGACTTCTGCCACAAACCAATTTCAGTTTCACAAACTGTACCCGCATACTGATGCCGCTGCTCCGCATACTGTTCCCAGAACTTGGTACACGACCCATGAATTATGGTATACATTTCTCACCCTTTGCTGATTGTATTTAATTTTCTTCATACAATTAACTCCTATTAAGAAATCCTTCCTTTGAAATCATCAAAATCCCGATTTTGAGGCCCCAAAATTTGGAAAACACTGGAAAACTGTGCCACCTTAAAAACCTATCTTCAGCAAACACCAATGATACTCATTTGTGCTCATCTGGCTTTGTCAACAAACACAATCACACCAAAAATAATTCAAGGGGACACCTTGAAGGATTTTTTTCTAACAATGACCAATTATATGGAAATTCTTACAGAATGGCGGAATCTTTACATATTCGATGTTCAGTCATATTTCATCTTACAGAGTAGAAATCACTACTTTATCAATTAAATAAGAACACAGTTCAATTTCTAATAATATTCTAGCAAAGTGTCCATAGAAAAACATTTTAGTTGTAGAATCCATTCTTATGGGGACTCTGATGGAAGATTCAATATCATATAATATCTCAGGGTGCCAAAGTGTAACACCCCAAGGTTTTGGAAATAAATATAGAATTCAATTTTATATTCTATCCTCTTCTATGTTTTGAATTTCAAGAAATGTTCATCTAGATTTGTGCTCAGTAAGTCATTTGGAGTCTGTTAGAACAAACTTGTTTTTTGGTGAATAGTAACATACCCTTATAAATAGTAATATGAATAGTAATATGACCTCATGAATAGTAAATAATAATATTATTTTATTTTTCCAAGACAATAGGATAATGGGATCTTAATTAATTTTCCAATGTCACATAAAACTACTTGCACTTAAATATTGTTATTTTTCGAATTAATTGTGACCTTATTTAAAAATTAAATTAATAATATTTAGAAAATTATTTTTGAAAAATGGATTTCACTTTTGAATTCTACACGTCGAAAAATGGTAGGGGTAAATTTTTGGTATTTTTCTGAAACTCTTGAATTTTCGGTGAATAGTGAAATACGATAAAATACCATATAATCAATTTATCAGTAAATATGAACTATTTATGACATCATAAGTGATGCAAGGCCACTTGCTTCTAAATCACATGATATTATCACTATTTAGGGCCACTTGTTTTGAGATTATTCATATTCTTGATAAAAATATTATAATAATGATTAAAATATTCTAAAATACCTCCCCTCCTCCACTATAAATACCACCCTAACTCCCCTCTTCCTCCCACACCTCTCAAGCCTTGAGCATTGTCTAAATTCTGCCAAATTCCCTCCCCAATATTCTTCCCCACGTCCTAGATCTTCTGGTCTCACCAAAAGACCAAGACCAAATCCCTTAAGGAGGATCTCAAGGAGAAGAGATCAAGAGGTAAACATCCTCTTTCATTTTCATTCTTTTCTTCCATTTTATGTTATTCTCTTCCTTTCCCTTTGTCTTTTGTTGGGATATTTCATTAAATATTTACCCTTACTGTCCATAGTTTGTATGATGATGAGATATTCCATTCCTCTCATCAATCTTGTTTTTATGAATTTTTAAGAGACGTCGTTAGGCTGCCGAATTTTTGTAAGAAATTTCTCATGTTTTCTTTATTTCATGATTCCTTTCTCTTCTTTCTTAACCCCCTCTTATTCAAGAGGCATGAAATCTCCAGAATCATGTATATTCTGGATTTTTTCATGTTTATGGAAAATTACAAATCATTATTCCTCTCCTCTCTCACTTATTTAAAGAATCAAAAAACATTGCCCATTTGTGTTGAATTACCGATATCGTGGACGATGTATTTTCAATTTCAATTAATTCTTTCAATTATGGTCATGAAACCATTTATATGGTTGAACCAGGTTATAATATATGTTTTATGACTCATATAAGGTTCTGGAATTCTTTTTTACTCATGATTCAAATTTATAATACTAAATGAGGTTGTAATTATCAAAGAACCACTTAAATGATCTAAACGAACATAATTAATGTTTTAACTTATTAATCATCATCATATAAAGCATCAAAGTGATAAATGGTAAAATTTATGGTACTGGAAATATTTAAATACTACTCCTTTCCAATTCTGGAGTTTCACTTCCAATCAACAATAATGATTCATCATGAACCGATCGTGAAAATCACAAAAGAACTCACCCAAAATAATGCAAGGAACAAAATACTAACAAATAAGGGGTGAAATGAGGTTATGAAATGACCATATAAGATATTATAAACATGAAAATGTTTCTGTAAAATACTAATAACAGTATTTTAACCATTATACATTAGGTGTTAACAAGTTTTAAGTAAGACAAGATTAAGGTAAGGGTTTCTTCATCTCACTTCCATTTTTGTGAGATATTCCGTAATCACAATTTTTACTTTGTATGGTGTATGTATACTTCCCATTATTGTCTTATATCATGAATATATTTATTTTTATGATATTAAATTTATCATTTTTACAATCATTAATTTTGGGTCATACAAATCAATTGATTACAAAGTTGTATGGGGTTCCTCGTCTCACTTTCATTTTTGTGTGATTTTAGTCGTTCGCCGCTTATTTCTTGTATGTGGAATATGTGTACTATCATTTGATATATATAATAACATTTTTCTCTTTATATTCATGTTATTAAATGATCCAATCTGTATTTATTATGTTCTGGTCATATGATTCGACCAATCACATTGTTGTAAGGGAATTCTTAACCCGATTTCCATTCTTTGGGTTAACCTTCTACTTTATAATTTATGTGCTATTTAAATTGTTTGTGTGATGGGTTCTGTTTATATTATGTTTCATTATGTTTATTTACAGAGTATATACATATTCCATCTACTCTATTAAGTCTCACTTCAAGTATATGATTTTTATAAGGGACTTTTCTTCTAAAATCCTCTTTAAAAATTATGTTTTACAAGATTCAAAAGAAATGTTTTTAGGATATTTTTTATGTTGTATGATTATGTTTTGGTTATTGGGAATTGTTTATGATAAAGGGTGGGACTTATATTTCCCTCCAATGCATTGGGTATGAGTAAGTTGGAGGTCATTCGTATGGTTACTCCAAGTGTAACTGTGATGGTTACACAAAGTAAGGTAGCCGTGAGGGTTACAAATTTTAAGGTAGCCAAGATGGTTACAAGATTATGTAAGTAATGCCCCAAGATACCTCTATGATTGTATTTATGGTCTCATGTTTCATGTGTTTATTCGACTAGTAGAATACCCATAATTATGTTTAATTATGGCATTATTTGTTTAGCTCATATTTCTGCCATAATATGTTTCAAGTTTATTATTAAAGGCATGTGTTTTCAATTATTCACCATGTCTAATGTTTATATAATCTTCTGCTGTATTGCTTACTCTTAATGAGCATTTGAGCTCACCCCTTTCTTATGTCTCATTTTCTCAGTATATGAAGAAGTTATTTGTGAATGAATTACAAGTATAATCTTGGAGACGAGATGTTTCTAGTGGATTTAAAATAGTGTTTTTGTTTCCCTTCATGTTGTAATGATAAACTTATGTATGTATCTTGTTTTTAATAATACTAAACTACTCAGTCCTTTGGGATTCGTATTACTTTTATGTATGACAACATAATCAAATAAGGCACCGGCTCCGGGAAACTGGGGTCGGGTCCTTACAGTTGGTATCAGAGGGAAGTTTAGTAGAAAACTTGGAAACTAGATTTAGAAAACGTAGATTAGGGAACAAAGCCCTAAGATAGTATTTGAGGATAAACGTACAAAAGAATCCTGGTATTTTGGTAAGGAATAGAATATGTTAATACTTCTAGCAAATACATCCCTTTCTAGATACGAGCAGGTAGAGGCGGCTCTGGCACAGATGTATCTAGGGGTAAAACCCGAAAACACCGCTTTGAGCTAGACTCGAACGGGAACTGGTACACGACAACGGGCCTTACTGCACTCTTGGTTACGACACTCCCGGGGGATATGCTTAGGATAATTCATATTATTTTTAAGCCATTATAAGGGAGTTAATGTAAATTTTCTTCATAGTATTGGGTTTGAATAACTCTGGAAACCAGAACTGAACAATTATTAACTTGCTTAAACAATACTAAGAGCGATGTTTTTTTTATTTTCAGATGGAAAATGAAGGTACAAGTCTTTTTCCCTCCCCACGGAAATCCTCAAAACTATAATTGTGAAGTCATGTACAGAAGACTTTGAACCCTTTGGAAACCTTCGACTATCCTGCAAGTTTCTTTACAATGTTTCAAACAACTCAAATGTCCTTCGATTCTTTCGGGGATCGGAAGTTGTGTATAACCAAATGGTAAATGCACTATTCGAGAATTATAAAAAGAAAGGGAAGTACTATGAGGGACTCTTCCTGTGTTTTATCCTGGATAAGAAATGGTTGGCCATCACGGCTTTCGGAGAAGCTTCAAAGGAGCTGGACTTCCACGGAGTCTTTATGTACCAAATCCTGAGTTTCAGCATGCTTGGGGACCTCTGCGATTTTGAATCTTTCATCGAATCCTTCAAATATGATGTGGTTCGAAAGATCTTTGAGAACCAAATCCTAGCAGATGTCGCCGAACTTGATGTTACTCGTGCCTATCTCTGGAAAACAACCTGTATCAAACGAGAGCTTGGGTTTAACCACGATCTAATTTTCCGAGAGTGTATTTGGGAAGAGGAGACCTGCGAGCTTTGTTCTTCCCTGGGAGTAGAGTTGAATAAAACCTTCCACCTTAGGCAGTGGAGGTAGAGGGACATCGCCAATGATGTCAGGAAGTCCATACTAATGTTTTGTGAAAGGGATTAAGATATTGTGTAATTTCTTGAGTTTTATAAATCATGTCTAAATGAATGATGTTGTATTCTCTTATTTTTTATGTTTTTATATAAAACAATAACTTGGTTTAAAATGGATTTTCCATACTAAATGTTGATTTACTAAAACTTTTCAGATAGAAGATGAGTCAACCAACCAATATTTTATCACTACATACCGAGTTGTTAGAGACTATAATTGTCAAGACATGCTCTGAAGAGGACCAGCCCTATGCCAACATACGTCTGACTTGTAAAATACTCCATAGGGTATCAAATCATCCAAACATTCTCCATCTTTACCAAGGAAGCAATCTGGTCTATTACCGTATTGCATATGCACAATTTTCTGCATATTGGAAAAGAGGGAAGTATCATGAAGCTCTTTTTCTATGTTTCACTCTGGCTGATAACTACCGAGATGTGGGTAAATTTCTTGAAGTTTTTTTGGATGGTGACCATTGAGCGACCTACCTATTTCAGATCTTGAGTTTTAGTGTGTATGGATAAATTTATGACATCAATATCTTCAAGAATGATGTGGTGCGTGGGAATTATAGGGATTTAGTCCACACTGAAATTTCTGACCTCCACACTTCTCGTGCCTCTCTATGGAAGCATGAGTGCTTTAAGCACAGTTTCGACCCTAGCTGTCTGGAGTGTGTCTGGGTAAAGGAAATCGAGCAGCTGAATACTAACATAGGAACTCACTTGAGGTCTTCAGAACCTTAGCATCGGTGGTGTATCCGGTAAAAGGACTTCTGGAGTAACGTCTGTTTGTTGTTGTGTTTGGTTTTGGGGGATTTAAATATTTGAACTATTTTGGGAATTCATGTATTGGGGGACTTGGGAAACCATGCACAACTTTACATTTTGAACCAGTAGTTATATACAAATATAGCATGTTGTCTTTTCTTTTTGTTATCCTTTCATCGGTTATACTTTTAAATGAGTATCACTAAGTAAACTTTTATAATAAATTTTCAGATGGAAGGACAAACCCATATGTTTTCTCTTCCTGTGGAGATCCTGGAAATCATTGCAATCAAAACCTGTGAAGAAGGGTACCTACCTCTCGAAAACTTTCGAAAAACGTGTAAGCAACTATATGAAGTGACAAACAGTCCGGACATTCTCCGCACCTTCCAAGGGAATGCTTCCATTTACTACCGCTTATCCATGGCACAATTGGTTGAGTACAGGCGAAGAGGGAAATACCACGAAGGGATTTTCCAATGTTTCACCATAGGAAGAAACTATACGGCCAGGTTATGTTTTCAAGAGGCTGCTTTAGGGGGAAACCTGTGTGCAGCTTACATGTACCAACTCCTTAGTTTTAGCTTGTACAACAATATCTACGACTTAGACGTTCTCAGTCGAGACATAGTTCGGAGAGTTCTTTGTATGTTGGTCCATTCGTACATTTATAAACATTGCACTGTTCGAGCCTCCCTTTGGAAGCCCGAGTGTTCGATGCAAGAGTTCAACCCCTTCTGTCTGAGGTGTGTCTGGGTCAGAGAACTAGAGGAGTTGAGCAACAATTTGGGTTTTCGGCTGAACGCACCTGAGGATCCTCTACGACGGGAGATGTGGTAAGAACGTCCGAGAGCTTTCATTTGTGGTTATGAAATGAATTGCGAGGATGCAATACTTTAAAGGAGGGAATAATGTAACACCCCAAGGTTTTGGAAATAAATATAGAATTCAATTTTATATTTTATCCTCTTCTATGTTTTGAATTTCAAGAAATGTTCATCTAGAGTTGTGCTCAGTAAGTCATTTGGAGTCTGTTAAAACAAACTTGTTTTTGGTGAATAGTAACATACCCTTATGAATAGTAATATGAATAGTAATATGACCTCATGAATAGTAAATAATATTATTATTTTATTTTTCCAAGGCAATAGGATAATGGGATCTTAATTAATTTTCCAATGTCACATGAAACTACTTGCACTTAAATATTGTTATTTTTTGAATTAATTGTGACCTTATTTAAAAATTAAATTAATAATATTTAGAAAATTATTTTTGAAAAATGGATTTCACTTTTGAATTCTACACGTCGAAAAATGGTAGGGGTAAATTTTTGGTATATTTCTGAAACTCTTGAATTTTCGGTGAATAGTGAAATACGATAAAATACCGTATAATCAATTTATCAGTAAATATGCACTATTTATGACATCATAAGTGATGCAAGGCCACTTGCTTAGAAATAACATTATATTATCACTATTTAGGGCCACTTGTTTTGAGATTATTCATAGTCTTGATAAAAATATTATAATAATGATTAAAATAATCTAAAATACCTCCCCTCCTCCATTATAAATACCACCCTCACTCCCCTCTTCCTCCCACACCTCTCAAGCCTTGAGTATTGTCTAAATTCTACCAAATTCCCTCCCCAATCTTCTTCCCCACGTCCTAGAGCTTCTGGTCTCACCAAAAGACCAAGACCAAAGCCCTTAAGGAGGATCTCAAGGAGAAGAGATCAAGAGGTAAACATCCTCTTTCATTTTCATTCTTTTCTTCCATTTTATGTTATTCTCTTCCTTTACCTTTGTTTTTGTTGTGATATTTCATTAAATATTTCCCCTTACTGTCCATAGTTTTTATGATGATGAGATATTCCATTCCTCTCATCAATCTTGTTTTTATGAATTTTTAAGAGACGCCGTTAGGCTGCCGAATTTTTGTAAGAAATTTCTCATGTTTTCTTTATTTCATGATTCCTTCCTCTTCTTTCTTCACCCCCTCTTATTCAAGAGGAATTAAATCTCCAGAATCATGTATATTCTGGATGTTTTCATGTTTATGGAAAATTACAAATCATTACTCCTCTCCTCTCTCACTTATTTAAAGAATCAAAAAACATTGCCCATTTGTGTCGAATTACCGATATCGTGGACGATGTATTTTCAATTTCAATTAATTCTTTCAATTCTGGTCATGAAACCATTTATATGGTTGAACCAAGTTATAATATATGTTTTATGACTCATATAAGGTTCTGGAATTCTTTTGTACTCATGATTCAAATTTATAAGACTAAATGAGGTTGTAATTATCAAAGAACCACTTAAATGATCTAAACGAACATAATTAATGTTTTAACTTATTAATCATCATCATATAAAGAATCAAAGTGATAAATGGTAAAATTTATGGTATTGGAAATATTTAAATACTACTCCTTTCCAATTCTGGAGTTTCACTTCCAATCAACAAGAATGATTCATCATGAACTGATCGTGAAAATCACAAAAGAACTCACCCAAAATAATGCAAGGAACAAAATACTAACAAATAAGGGGTGAAATGAGGTTATGAAATGACCATATAAGATGTTATAAACATGAAAATATTTCTGTAAAATACTAATAACAGTCTTTTAACCATTATAAAGGAGGTGTTAACAAGTTTTAAGTAAGACAAGATTAAGGTAAGGGTTTCTTCATCTCACTTCCATTTTTGTGAGATATTCCGTAATCACTATTTTTACTTTGTATGGTGTATGTATACTGACCATTATTGTCTAATATCATGAATATCTTTATTTTTATGATATTCAATTTATTATTTTTACAATCATTAATTTTGGGTCATACAAATCAATTGATTACAAAGTTGTATGGGGTTCCTCGTCTCACTTTCATTTTTGTGTGATTTTAGTCGTTCGCCGCTTATTTCTTGTATATGGAATATGTGTACTATCATTTGATATATATAATAACATTTTTCTCTTTATATTCATGTTATTAAATGATCCAATTGATATTTATTATGTTCTGGTCATATGATTCGACCGATCACATTGTTGTAAGGGAATTCTTAACCCAATTTCCATTCTTTGGGTTAACCTTCTACTTTATAATTTATGTGCTATTTAAATTGTTTGTGTGATGGGTTCTGTTTATATTATGTTTCATTATGTTTATTTACAGAGTATATACATATTCCATCCACTCTATTAAGTCTCACTTCAAGTATATAATTTTTATAAGGGACTTTTCTTCTAAAATCCTCTTTAAAAATTATGTTTTACAAGATTCAAAAGAAATGTTTTTAGGATATTTTGTATGTTGTATGATTATGTTTTGGTTATTGGGCATTGTTTATGATGAAGGTTGGGACCTATATTTCCCTCCAATTCATTGGGTATGAGTAAGTTGGAGGTCAGCCGTATGGTTACTCCAAGTGTAACTGTGATGGTTACACAAAGTAAGGTAGCCGTGAGGGTTACAAATTTTAAGGTAGCCAAGATGGTTACAAGATTATGTAAGTAATGCCCCAAGATACCTCTATGATTATATTTATGGTCTCATTTTTCATGTGGTTATTCTACTAGTAGAATACCCATAATTATGTTTAATTATGGCATTATTTGTTTAGCTCATATTTCTGCCATAATATGTTTCAAGTTTATTATTAAAGGCATGTGTTTTCAATTATTCACCATGTCTAATGTTTATATTATCTTCTATTGTATTGCTTACTCTTACTGAGCGTTTGAGCTCACCCCTTTCTTATATCTCATTTTCTCAGTATATGAAGAAGTAATTTGTGAATGACTTACAAGTATAATCTTGGAGACGAGATGTTTCTAGTGGATTTAAAATAGTGTTTTTTTTCCTTTATGTTGTAATGATAAACTTATGTATGTATCTTGTTTCCAATAATACTAAACTACTCGGTCCTTTGGGATTCGTATTCCTTGTATGTATGCCAACGTAATCAAATAAGGCACCGGCTCCGGGAAACTGGGGTCGGGTCCTTACACAAAGGACCCAGTTCAGTATATGAATCTTAATCTAGACTTGAGCACAAGTTTATTTAAATAATTTAAATTAAAATTTAAGGACCAGTTGTGGATCCTCTGAATCCCTGGTCAAAGGTTTATGGAGCCAAAACCCCATGCATTTCCTTTAAGTTTAGTAGAAGGAAAAAGCATGTGAAAAAACCTCTACCAATCAAAACACATTTGAAATCGAAAAACCCTCAAATTGAAGCAAGTCGGGTGACCCGATCAGTGACTTTATAAGCATTCATACCTTCAGATAAGGAGACACACATAATGAAGGAATTAATAAAAAGCTTTAGTCTTTCCAAGATGGCACTGTCTGAGGCCGAGATATGCGCGATGGTTCCTTTTCTAATGATCCTTTGAGGGATCCAATCTTTTATTAGAGAAATAGTACCGCCTGAAAATCCAGAAAGACTTAACTCCATGCATCGCATTACCTTCTTTCTCCTTTGGCATCTATGACCCCTGGTTCGTGATTTGGTGGTTCAAAACGTATGAAAACATATTGAGGATTATAGGGTTTTCATAGCAGGCGGTATCGCTCAAAGTCACCCTTTCCCTCTCCTCCATCATTTTCTAAAATAAATATACTTATTATGATTTTATAATTATAAATAAATATTTATTTATTGATAGTTACAATTATAAATATATATATATTTATTTAAATAATTATAATATTATAATAAATATATTTATTATATTTATAATTTTAATATATATATTTATATATTTATAAATATAATAAATACATTTATTATCCTCCACCAAGCTCAAATGCCTTTTCATTTTTTTATTTATTTTCCCCTTTTTAAATGGGTTGAGGGGTAACCTTACATGGCTCGTAAGAATATTTTTTTTAATAGGTTTTTAATTTTTTTTATAAATGGGATAGGGTTCCTGATTTTTTTAAAAAGGGGACCCAAGAAACGTGAACCTTGTTCAAACTTCTTTGATCCATGAAAGAAGCAAGAACGGGGCTCACACTTCTACCCCTGCCACTAAAGAAGAGTGAACCTCGTTCACTCTTCCTTCATAGAATGGAAAAAGGATGCGTGGATGGGGTGCACACATCCAGCCAGTCATTTCTTTAAAAGGAGTTCCCCCCTCCAAATCTCATTCTTCTCCTCTGGTATTTTTTGTTAAGCTCTACATGATTTCTTTCTCAACATATATTTACGGCTTTTTAAAAAAGGTAAATTTTCTATTTAAAATTTTTATTGTATAAATGTTACTTATTTTGTGTGTATGGTTTATTTATTTAATATTTATCAATGCATGGATGTATAGATGTATAAATTAGTGTTTTTTATGTGATTTAAGTTATTTGGAATGTTTAAAAAATTTAAATAAGGTGTTTATAAAATTAAAATTTTTTGTATAAAATGTAATTTATATTTAGAGAAATAATATATATTTTTTAAAAATGTATATATTCTATAGATTTAGGTGGTAATTAGATATATATTATTAAATATATATTAGTTATATTAAGTATCATATTTAAATTTATTAAAATATATATGTAATATTATTTTTTTTAGTAGTATAAAAAGTATTTATTACAAGTAATAATTTTAAATTACATTGAGTATAAATAATTAGTCTTCCAAGTAATAAATTATAAAATATAATTACTTATATTTTGAAAAGTTGAAAAATGAAAAAATATTATATATACATATGAAATTTTATAAAATTGAAAATAACACAAGTGTGTAGTAATTATATTAATTTTAATTAAATTTAATAAATGTTATTATTAAATATACATATACATACACACATTGAAAAGTTAAAATTTTGGAAATCTATTACAGATATTTATTATATATTACATATATTTATAAGTAAAGTTATATAATATGTAAAACATAATAAGTATACAAAAAACTATGTTAAGAGTATTGTGTGATAACAGATCTTCAGATGACCAACCAATGCATAATTGAAATTTCATGTCTTTTTTGGGTATGTGGTTAAATAATTTTTAATAATTGAATTTTATTTTCTACAATGATGACATGTGAGTCATCCCTCTCTAAGTATGTAGGGACCTGCGTTTTTTCCTAAAAAATGTTATGTATTTCATACCCCTATACCCCCTCACTTTCATGTGAGTAACTTTGTAATAAAAAGGAATTATACAAGTGGTTTTTTTCAAGAGTCATTGCACAAGATGCATTCAACAAGAGTTGTTACCATTTGAAAGGAGACTGGTGGTTGCTGAAATATGTGATAATAGAGACTCTAGAAGTTCACCCCTAGTTTTTGGTTAGTTTATAAGATAATGATAAACTGATCCATGTAATAAGTCTCAAGATCAATTCATGGTTATTTATTCATAAGTAATTATAATTTTTGAAACATTTGATGATGTGGTATAAAAATATATAACATTTTATTAATATCATCATCGATATACTTCAATAGTTAGTTTATTTATATCAATCAAAGTTTTAGTTATAGTTTATCATATATAATAGTGACAAATCTTCACGATAGTCTGATTATAAATAGATGTATTTATATATATTATTTATTAAATATAGTACATAAAGGGATAAGATTTAGAACATAATAAATATCTCAAAAAAATCTTAGAAATCTAGAATGTTTACTAATATTCAGATAACCATATAATGTATGATTGAAATTTCATGTTTATTTTTTTTATTCGATTATTTAATTTATAATAATTGGATGATATTGAGATGACCAACCAATTTATGATTGAAAATTCATGTTGTGTTTTTTCAATAATATAATCTGTAATAATTTCGTTTTTTTTTCCTTGTTGATGACCTAAGTTTCATCCCTCTCTCTAAGTATGTAAGTACATGCGTGTCTATTTAAAAAATCTTATATATCTGAAACCCCTAGACCCCCTCACTTTATTGTGAGTATCATTGTAATGAAAGGGTGTTTGTCAAGAACTTTTTCTCTTTGAAGCTAGTTTTTTACACCATTTTTGAAAAGATACTAATGGTAGCTAAAATTTGAGCTAATAGGCATGCAAGGATCCCCCTTAAGTTTTTTTGGTTTATATAATAATGATAAATCAATCCATAAAAAAGTCTAAAGATAAATTCAATTATTTAATCATAACCAATTTAAATAATTTAAAATTTTCTTGTCATATATAATATTTTATTAATTATTTTTTTCTAGGTAATCATTTCTATGAAAATATTTTACAACGGTGAGGTAATTTATACTGATTATGGTTTTAGCTGTAGTTTTCCACCTACAAGAATGTAAAATCTTCAATATTGTCTGACATTGGATGATGTTCACATTAAGATTCATAGTCAGTTAAAACTAAGGGATAATCAATCAATTAATTCAATAACATATCAACATCTTCAAAATACTAAACTTTTATGGTACACCAAGTAACCTCTGGTTGATGATGAGGATTGGATGGGTGCATCTTTATTATTCAGGAAACAATGTAGTAATGGTATGATGGACTTTTATGTGGTGATTTGTGATGTTAATGTGGTGTAACCTACTGCTACATAACCATGTTTTGTGGGCTCTATAGAAGTCGGTCCTTCAGAATAATCTTATCCATTACCTCCTCATATGACTCTTGTGATAGAACCAAATTATGAAGAAGATGGTCATAATTTGGAATGAAATATAGGGGACATCCATTTGTGTACTTCTAATATAGTGAATGAAAGTTTATCGAAGGATAAAGTATATATTGAGGCATCAGGATATGATGTGGGTGAGGGTAATGTGGGGAATAAACTTTCTGAGGTTCCTATGATAGAAAGGCATCCACAGCAGGGTCATGTGGGGAATGAACCTTCTCTAGTTCCTATGATAGATAGGAATCCATGGAATGCACCAGTTATTGCTAACCATCCTTCAGTGTTGAGTTATTTATTTGAAGGAATGTCACATGAACAACATTTTAATTGGTATATCATTACACCAGCTTCTGAATTCCCTAGAATTATAAGGAATAGATATGCATCAACTGATAATTCCATTTATGTTGGGCAGAAGTTTGAAAGTAAAATTTTCGTGAAAATTATGATAAAACAATAACACATAGAGGGGCATTTCAAATTTGTGGTTGACGAGTCAAAGAAGACAAAATATCTCATTCTATGTGAAAAATATGGTCCAGAATATAAATTCTGATTAAGGTCATTATATGATAAAAAATTCATGTTGGAAGATAACCAATTTATAAGGCTCACACACTTATGTGCATCCAATCTTTTCATAGGATCACTCTTCACGTGATGTAGAGTTTATATCAATTTTTATTGTAGAGATGATACGAACATGTCAGGATGTTCCCATTTCCCTTGTTCAAGAACGAATTCAATAGTTTTCTAACTATAATATATCCTACAAAAAATCTTGTAATGCAAAACATAAGGAAATTATAAAAATTGTATGGTTATTGGGGTGAATATTATGCAATGTTTTTAGAACATAAGGAATTTTTTTTTTCTAAAAAATCAGATTATTTCTCATTTGGACACTATTGAGTATGTGTCCTGAAATCACCTAGTTGATTGATCAAAGGTGAAGTTCAATATGATTTTTTGGGAATTCAGGCCATGCATCACTACTTTTCCCTATTGTAAACAATTCATTCAGGTGGATGGAACTTTCTTTTATGGCAAGTATATGATTGTTTTACTTATTACTACTACACATGGTGGTAATCATGATCCTCTACCACTTGAATTCACTATTGTTTAAAAAGAGAATTTTGAATCCTAGTGTTGTTTTTGGCATGTATATGCATTCATGTCACACAAAACTAGGGAGTGTTTCTGATATCTGATCACCATCAAGTGATTATAGATTCCATAAATAGTGATATAGTTTCATGGAGAGGTCTAAATTCTTATCATCGATATTGAATTAGACATATTTAAAGTATTTTTCATAATCATTTCAAAGATGAGACAATAAAGAAGGAAATTCTCAAGTTGGTTATGTTTTTCTAAAATTACTTTTATTGAAAGAAAATTTAATGTCCTTTTTAATACATTATTCTATTATGGTTTCATCATATGGGCCCCAACAAGTAAGGTTTTATAGAATTATTGAAGATGTTTGAAGGGATAATGAAGATGTGTATGAATATATAATGTATATTTCAAAGGAAAAATAGTCATTAGCATATGATGGTGGCAGGAGATATGATCATTAACCACTAATATAGTGTAGTGCGTAAATGGGGTCCTCAAGGGTGTGTAAAAACTGCCGATCATAGGGTTAGTGCAAGATTCATTTTATAGATGTGTGGACTACTTTGTTGAACAGTACCAAAAGGCTTATTAGAGAATGGAAAATGGAATGTTTTTTACTCATCATTTCCAAAGTGACATTGATCGGATACTACATGTGGCATCAATATGAGGTGTTCTAACCTTTGACCAGGAAAAAGCAGCTTTCAGGTAAGAGAATGTTGCGACCATGATACATGAACCAATGGTCGATTGCTTGCATTCATGTTAGATAATAGGTATTGTGATTAAGACAAATTCTAGGAATTGAGATATCCCTGTGCACATGTTGTTGCAGCTTGTACTTTGGTAAACATATCACGGGGACCCTATGTTGAACCAGTTTATAACATGAGAACTCTTGTTAACTATTATAGTGAATCTTGGATGCATTTTATGACTTTCATTCTATCTTATTTCCTTCTAATCAACCGACTATCATCCCTGATATTTCTAGATTTCTTAATTTAGTTTTTTTCATTTATGTTTTTTATATTTATGTTAGTTTTTAAATTATTGGCTTGATATTACCAGGCTACGCCCCTGGGGAAGGCTAAAGTCTACTCAAATCAGAAATGAGATAGACTAGACTTGAAAATGGGGAGGGGGCTACGCTTCATGGTTTTTCACGCAAAAGGACATACTCATAAGAGATATCCCCAAGTGGCAGGACAGATCTCCACTTCCCATCATCCATGATCAACTGTGTATTTTTTCATCAATTTGTATATTTTGTTTCATGTGCATATGTTTCAGTAATGAATATTTTGATTCCTGACTTGATCCATTTATAACCTATTTTAACATTGGTTTATTTCATTTCTAGATTCTATTAGAACGATTTTTATAATGCTATAACTATTAAAAAAATAAACAAACAACAAAAATGAATATATCATGCAGCCACATGTTCTATGCGGGTTTGTCATCACTAACGTTTTATATAAAATAATTAGAATAAATTAAACATCGTTGGAGATCAATAAAATAATAAATTCATAGACTAAACCAACATAACCATAAACATATATTTTTTTTACCTATTTCTCATCATAATGTTGAATTATACATGTTAATTTTCTACCTTATTTTTTTTTATTATAGTTTTTAAAAAAATAAGTTTAAAATTTTTATTGAATTAATTATAAAAATTTAATGATGATATCATTTATGCAAATGGTAGGCCATCTATTTCTCACATCACAGGATACTCATGTTTCTTGGATGGTTTTAGAGGGACACCTAGTTCCTCCTTTGACTGTATGGAGATCTCATCATTTCCATAATGTCGCGCCACCTCTCGCTATCATCCCCCATCTTCATCATGATGGGTTATATGGTGTAGTGATGTGAGACTTCACCTTTTTCGAACATCATCTCATTGCTATTATCATAGAAATATGGAGGCCAGAGTCACATATGTTCCATTTTAAAGAGGGGGATATGACTATTTCATTATAGGATGTGTCCATTATGTTAGGCCTCCGCATAGACGGTGTGGATATGACATGCCGAGTCAGAGTAGATTGGTTTGAGATTGTTCATAGATTTCTGGGCATTGAGGTCCATGCAGATGGAAGGTCTATCATCAGTAGTAGATTATGCATGCCCTGATTAGACTATCACTTCACACATACAGAAGAGGATGTTGATGAGATAACCATGATACAATTTTCACATGCATATATTTTGAGGCTGATTAGTGGCATGATTTTCTTTTATCACTCCACTACATTTGTACATCTGATGTATTTACCTTTACTAGAGGATTTGGACTAGGCAATTCAGTACAGATGGGGGTCTTCTTGTCTTTCATATACATAAAGGGTGTTATACAATGCATGTTTCATCGATGATATATAGATCATAGGATGCGTTATTCTTCAACAGATGTGGATATGGGAGCACATCCATCGCTTAGCTCCAAATGATCATGCACCATTGTCTACAGATATTGTAGCAGAGTTTCCCTATGGAATATGGTATGTTATTCCTTTCTTATAATGTCTAAATTAATTTTATAACTTTCTATTATGAAATGTAACTATAACAATGTTATCTATAGGTGGAGTCAGTCACATCGGTATTCAGATACATCCAGACAAGATTTCCATTCCTACAGACTTATGATGGATAGTCTTCTTCTAGATGATATAAGTGGTTATTATTTATATTGTTAAATCTTTATTCTTTATTGTACATCTCTTCATTTATTAATTGATTATTAATTTTTTCTTTCAGATTACATGGATTCTATATACTAATGATATCTTCTAGAGTCTTATACAGTATTGTACGACGATGCTTTCTACCATCTCCTACATGGTTCCATTAATTCATTTTCATATTTTTGAGTGGAATCAGACTGATAGAGTTATGAGGCAATTCAGATTCTTTTAGGTTGTTCTTGAACTGCCTAATCAGTTACCTCACTTTATTTCCTGAAGATTTCAAGGAAGAGAGACTTTGATTGGAGGAGGTATCATAAAGGATATATTGATCTATGAGACAGATGACATGAGTCCTGATTATGAGGGGTGGGGACAGTACATATGCAATTATTGGATTAGATGGATTATGTGTCTTTTACTATAGGTCCCTATTCAAATTTCTTACACAACACGTATGAGGCTTTCATGAGTTCGTAATCATTCTTCCTTCATTATTGAACAAATTTTTTATTAACATTACTTAATAGCCTAATTTTTTTAGAGGATACTCGTATCACCCATCTCATTCACAACTCTGATCTAGTAGAGGGGGGAAAATTTTGTAAAGACCCACAAATTTCAAGGAAACTTTTTTCTTAAATACTTTGGAATTTTACGAGTCTGCAGTTTCTAACGGCACTTGATTCCGAGGCCTGGTGTTCCCAGAATCAATTTCTGAAGTTTTGTTCGGGTATGTTTAGTAAACGTACATGTGGGTTTTTCTATCTTTTGAACAGGTGCTTGGAATTCAAATCTGAGGACACCGATGAACTCGCAACGCCGGTATTCGCTTAAGGGGACCTTTACCACAGTTGTGTTTTATGCGGGTTGAGAGTTAAAAATTTGGGGATTTAGAATAAAATAAATAAAATTTGTGGAACACAATTTTATTTTACGGATGTTAGTAATTTCCTACAATGGGGCGTTAGTGGTGGGGCCCACACCCACATAACCTCTCATGAGAGGATATTTGTGAGGTGGGGCCCACACAATCCCAAACATTTCATCTCCCCATAACTCCCCTCAACTCCCTTAAAACCCCCTTGTTTAATTTTTTTAACAACCCTCTCTAAACCTTTGGACTTCCACTTAAATGTGGAGCCTCACCATCTCCCATCCATTATTGTTTCCAACTCAATGCCTTAATTAATTCAATTTACATTTTGAATTAATTTGAAAATACATGGGATTATTATATTATGGGAGGGCCTTAATATTATTTTGGTTGGAAAATATTTGTGGGAAGATTTATAAAGGGAGAGTTCTTCCACGAAGAACACAAAGAACGCTCCCCGACTTGAAGAACGTAAAGTAAATTCTCCAACCTTCTTCTTCCTCCACGTCAATGGAGGAGACATTGCCGCGGGGAACATTTCCAAAGATGACGGTTCTTTCTCCGACGTTGACGAAGCAACATCATTTTCTGCGACTACGACGAACAAGCCTTCATCGAGGTAGGGGTTTATACAATTTTAAATGAATAATTTGTACCCCATTCTTTGTTGAATTTTCTGAATTGTCCATGGCCGATTGTTACCGCCTAACACGGAGGGCGTGGGCCGAACAAAAAAGGCCCGACGACCCTCCGTCATTTCTTGTTTATTTAATTCGCAAAGGGAGGCGGTGGCGAATGGTGGCGGTGGCGAGTGAAGGTGGCGGCCGCGCGACGGCCGCGTGCGGAAGAACCACGGCCCGCCGTGTAAGACGCTCGTTCCAGGAAGGCCATTCGGCTTCGATCGGCCGGTTGGAACCACTGGTTCGGGAAAGCGCCCCCCCCCCCCCCCCCCTCGGACCACTCGGCCAGCCGACCGAGCTGTGGCCTGTCGGGCCGCGCAGCGACACGTCGGGCAGCGTCGTACCGCGCTGGGCCGCGCCCTGCCGGGCCGGGCCACGCCCCCTCGGGTTGGGCCACATGACTCATTGGGCTTGTCCGACCCTCTTCCGGGTCAGACCCGCCAAAACCGGTTTGACCCGACCCGCCAGCCCACTGGGCTTAACGGGTCGGGCTCGTTCTCACTTAAACGTGAATAACTATAAGACCGCGCATCTGATCGACGCGCCGTCTACGGCACTGGGACCCTCGCGGAGAAGAGGTCCTTTTGCGATACTCTAAGTGAGTTTTGTATGACCTTGAAAAATGGTCGGGTTTGGAATGAACGTATTTCTAACCGGGGCCCTGGAACGAAATAGTGAATATCTCTCAGACCATACGTCTGATTGACGCACCGTCTGTCACGTTGGGTTCCTTTTGACGAGATGGAACTTTGGGATACATCAAATCTGGACTTTGTGATAGTTGATGTATCGACCCCTTGGCTCGAGGAGCGGACCCTCCCGGAATCAAGTGTGTTGTGTGCAGGAACCCTAGAGCTGGCTGCGATTGCGACGACTATTGTACTGGAATCCTCCGTGGGTTCGACAGCGATTACTACTGTACTGGGATCCTCCATGGGTTCATCAGTGATGACTATTGTTCTTGTATACTTTGTGGGTCTGGCAGTTTGACCTCTGTACTTGTATCCTGTGTGGGTCCGACAGAGTAGTTGGTCTTGTATCCTGTGTGGGTCTGACATCTTAGTTGGTCTTGTATCCTGTGTGGGTCCAACAGCTTAGATGAATCAGTGACTACATCTGATCATCTCTATTACTCTCGAGATAGTTGGTCTTCTATCCTGTGTGGGTATGAAAGCTTAGCTGGTCTTGTATCCTATGTGGGTCCGACAGCTTAGATGATCTAGTGTCTATATCTGAACATCTATATCTCTCTACTATTGTGGCATACCTGTGTGAGTTGATACATGTCTTTCAAACATTATCATTATGGTGATTGGATTTACTTCCTTTGTGGAATTTTTTTGTTCTTGGTCTCGTGAGTTGGAGTTGGACTGAGTTTGGTAACTTAGGTATATATATGGGCATATACCTAAGTAGGGTTGGTTGTTACTTTGTGGTTGTATCTTTCTTCTGTGTTTTATCCTTTGTGGATTCTGGGAGACCTTTGGGGGTCTCGGGGTCCGAACTGAGTATCATTATACTCACCCATGCACAGGCTATGCCCGCACCTTGTTGTGTTGGATGCAGACTTCAGACAGCATTGACGGAGGCAGAGAGCGAGCAAGGACCGGACGGTACCCGAAGGTGGACCACATGGCGAGACGGTACACTGAGCGGACCGATAGATGTGGAGTGCTGAGGTGGAAATCTATACCTACCCTTCCGGTAGGATACTCAGCGGACATTCCAAGAACTTCCCTATTTAGTGGTTGTATCTTTTTCAATTGTATTTTCTTTCTATTGTACATGTACTTTAGTGTTGGAATTGTATTTCCGGCCCCTTTACTTTCAGCACTACTTTTTATGTACAATATTCACTTAGTGTTTACTTCCTATTGCGTACTCTGTTGTGTTTGTTTACTTTCATAAAGGCAATTCCTTCCCAGCTTAGGGATTTACGCCTTTGGTGCTAGTCACCAGCCCCTGACCTATGGAAGGTGGGCTTGGGGTAGTCATGGCACGGGCCCCGAGGACGGTTCGTGAAAAATTGGTATCTGAGGAGTCGGTTCTACCGCAGAACTTTGGACTCTAATCTATCTTTCTGTGAAGCAAAATTGTTAAGAGTATTGAGTGTGTTTTTCAGTCCCAGGATTCTAGTGTTGGTGCGGCGGCCAACGTATCCATACATCAGGACCCTGACCTCTTATTTCCGACTCAGTGCACAAAAACACTGATTGCGTGTGTGTTTCCTTTGAAAAGTTTTATTTGTGATTACCTTGTTTCAGCTCACCAGGTATACTTTTTTTACCGTCGCGCACCTTTTTCTTTTCTGGATGGCCCCACGAAGGCAGCCAGCTAGGGTTCCAAGTTACATGCGTTATGGTATCCCACCGAGCGACGAGGCCTCGGTGCAGGGCCCCATCACAGCGGAGGCACCAGCGGTACAACTACCTGCTGGGCCACCGATACCAAAAGCCCCATTAGTAGAGAGTGAATGCCGCCTGAGTGCATTGCATGAGTTCCAGAGACAGAGGCCTCCGAGGTTTCGAGGCGAGATAGATTTTCAGATGACCGGGTGATGGCTGGAGGTTGTAGCACGAGTTTTCCACACAGTTGGGACACCCGCTGAATTGATGGTGTACCTAGCTGTTAGTCTATTTTAGGTATTAGCTGAGAGGTGGTGGATCCTGATGCTCCAGTTTTACGATGAGTCGACTCTCACCTGGGGAGACTTCGAGAGTCTTTTCAGGGAAGAGTTTGTACCAGCTACTCTATGCTCTATGCGTGCTTAGGAGCTACTTCTCTTGCCATAGGGCTTTCCGACAGTAGCCAAGACATTAGCAGCAGGCATTAGGCAGATGACACGGGGGCACAAGTGGGTTAGATCAATAGTTAGATGATCCCAAGATGTGGCATCGGGGGTGCGGGGCACCTGAGGCTGAGGGAGATCAGAATGAAGGAGGGTCTATTTTTCCTGTAGGGAATGGGGTCACAGAGTGCGTGACTGTCAAACTCCCCGCACAGTTGATCAGCAGGCGTTGGAGGAGCCACCGAGACAGAGGCAGCGGCAGGAGTTTGAGAAACAGCCAAGCTGTAGACAAGGCAGTGGAGCAGGTCCTTCAGCGGATGGTGATCAGAGTCACCGAGCACTACTACTACCACCACCCTTAGATGGTTCGCCTCGAGATCCGGAAGCAGGTGGACAGGAACGGAACTAGCTCCAGGCATAGAGGTCTTTGTTCATGAGGCTTCTAGCTTTGTTGTTTTCGTTGTTTTTGGTTGTTTTGTGTCTTTGTACTATGAGCTGCAGTAATAAAAGACACTTGTCCATGTGATATTTTCTTCCCTACCATTTCGTATGGTTGATACTGAGAGGTTCCGGTTAAAACCTTTGACTTGATCCTCACATTCGAGATTCCTACTGGAGGATACCCAGTGACCACACATTACTGCTGACAGTGTGACTCGACCCTTGGAGGCGATAGTAACGGTTGGATCTCTTGGTAGTGGCGTTGATGCCTTACGACGTCGTCCATGGCATGAAATAGTATCGTTCATGTCAGGATTGACTATATTAGGAAAAGAACATGGTTCATCCAGGGGATGAGACCAGATTTCTCTTTTTGGCAAGGGATAAATCTTAGCAGCTCTTGTAGGACATGAGCGAAAAATGGTGTAGTCGAGTTATTTACAAATGGCTAGTCACACCCATAGTTCGTTGAGAGAATGGTTAACAGTTTACTCTAACCTCAAAAGTATCAAGTGTGTCTTCTCATAGAAGGATCTGGACCTGAGATGGTGTCATTGACTTGAGTTCCTCTGGGACTATGACTTTGATATAGTCTATACTCCTGAGAAGAAAAAACGTTGTAGGAGAGTTTTTTTCACAATGCCAGACTTGTCAGCAAGTGAAGGCAGAGCACTAGGTACTAGCAAGCTTAGTACAGCCCTTAGAGGTATTAGAGTGGAGGTGGGATGGGATATCCATGGATTTCATAACGGGGCTTCCACGTACATCCAGAGGACATGACTCTATCTGGGTGATCGTAGACTGACTCACCAAGTCGGCACACTTCCTACTGATCTGATAACAGGGCTCAGTAGAGATCTTGGGATGCCTCTACATTCATGAGATCGTATGGATTCATGGTGTTCCATCATCTATCATATCTGATCTCCATGATTTTTTCACTTCTCGGCTATGGAAGGGGTTACAGGAGGCTTTTGGGATGAATCTACGTCTGAGCACCGCCTTCCATCCTTAGACGGATGGCCAAACAGAGAGGACCATCCAGACTCTCGAGGGCATGCTCTGTGCATGTGTCCTTGACTTTGGTTGCAGTTGGGAGGATCACCTACCCCTGGTGGAGTTTGCGTACAACAACAGCTACCACTCCACCATTGGGATGGAACCTTACGAGGCATTGTACGGCCGACCTTGCAGATCACCTATGTGCTGGACTGACCCAGGGGAGTCAGTACTTGTAGGACCAAAGATGGTTCAGGCTACGACGGAGAAGGTGCAGATCATCCAGGAGCGGATGAAGACTGCACAGAGCAGACAGAATTCCTATGCTGATAGGAGACGGAGACCACTGGAGTTCGAGGATAGCGACCATGTTTTCCTACGGGTCTCACCTCGATGAGGTCTACGGAGATTTGGTCGGGGCGGCAAGTTATCTCCACGATTCATCAGACCTTTCCAGGACCTCAGTAGAGTAGGTGAGGTGGCTTACCGCCTGGCCCTTCCACCTCAGTTTCACCGGGTGCATGACGTCTTCCACGTATCTTAGCTGCGGAGATACGTGCGCGACCCGTCCCACATAAATGACCACGGAGAGTTGGACATCGATGACGGGGCGACATTCTTGGAGATCTTGGTGGAGATCGAGGATCGACAGGAGTGGGTCCTATGTGGGCAGTCAATTCCTCTGGTGCGCATCCGCTGGCAGCACGGGAACCTCTAGGAGATCACATGGGAGCAGGAGGCTCAGATGCGTGTACAGTACCCTATTTTTTTTCCTAGTGTGTGTTGTAGCTTTACGGGGATGTAAATCCCTAAGGTGGGAGTAATGTAAAGACCTGAAAATTTCAAGGAAAATTTTTTCTTAAATACTTTGGAATTTTATGAGTCTTAGGTTTCTAACGGAACTTGATTCTGAGGCCCGGTGTGCCCGGAATCAATTTCTGAAGTTTTGTTCGGGTACGTTCAGTAAACGTACGTGTGGGTTTTTCTATCTTTTGAACCGACGCTTGGAATTGAAATCTGAGGACGCTGATGAACTCGCAACGCCAATATTCACTTAAGGGGACCTTTACCGCAGTTGCATTTTATGAGGGTTGAGAGTTAAAAATTTGGGGATATAGAATAAAAAAAATAAAATTTGTGGAACACAATTTTATTTTAAGGATGTTAGTTATTTCCTACAATGGGGAGTTAGTGGTGGGGCCCACACCCACATAACCTCTCATGAGAGGATATTTTTGAGGTGGGGATCACACGAGCCCTAACCTTTAATCTCCCCATAACTCCCCTCAACTCTATTAAAACCCCATTGTTTAATTTTTTTGACAACCCTCTCTAAACCTTTGGACTTCCACTTAAATGTGGAGCCTCACCATCTCCCATCCATTAATGTTTCCAACTCAATGCCTTAATTAATTCAATTTACATTTTGAATTAATTTGAAAATACATGGCATTGTTATATTATTGGAGGGCCTTAATATTATTTTGGTTGGAAAATATTTTTGGGAATATTTAGAAAGGGAGAGTTCTTCCACAAAGAACACGAAGAACGCTCCCCGAATTGAAGGACGTGAAGTAACTTCTCCAACCTTCTTCTTCCTCCACGTCAAGGGAGGAGACACTGCCGCGGGGAATGTCTCCAATGACGATGGTTCTTTCTCCAACGTTTTTGGAGCAACATCGTTTTCCGCGACTATGACGAACAAGCATTGATCGAGGTAGGGGTTTGCACAATTTTAAATGAATAATTTGTACCCCGTTATTTGTTGAATTTTCTGAATTTTCCATGGCTGATTGTTACCGCCTAACGCGGAGGGCACGAGCCAAACAAACACGGCCCGATGACCCTCTGTTGTTTCTTGTTTATTTAATTCGCAAAGGGAGGCGGTGGAAAATGGTGGCGGTGGAGAGCAAAGGTGTCGGTCGTGCACCAGCCGCGTGCGGAAGTACTGCGGCCCGCAACTGCGGGCCCCTCGGCCGATGAAGAACCCAAAGGCTAAAGCTGGCTGGACTAAAGAGACTGTGGCGCCACAAGGGATGCGGCGCTACGGAGAACCATGGCCCGCGCTCCGCGGGCCGCTCGGCAGCGAACCGGTCGGCTCGTCAGTCATCCGGGATGAAGGAGTGACGACGCCAGGAGGGCGCCATGCTGAAGGGACCGCGGCCCGCCAAGCGGGCCGCTCGCGCTAGGAAGGCCGATTGGCTTCAGCTTCGGCCGGTTGGGAGGGCGGCGCTTCCGATTTAAGAAAGCCCCCCCCCCATCGGACCGCTCGGCCGGGTCGGGCCGCACCACGCCACGTCGCGCCGCGTCGCGCCGCATCTGGTCGGGCCGCGCCCTGCCGGTGCAACCCGCACCCTCTCGGGCCAGGCTGCATGACTCATCGGGCCGGTCTGACCCTCTTCCAGGTCAGACCCGCCAAAACCAGGTTGACCCGACCCGCCAGCCCACTGGGCTTAACGGACCGGGCCCGTTCTCACATAAACGTGAATAACTATAAGATCGTGCATCCGATCGACACGCCGACTCTGGAACTGGGACCCTCACAATGAATCAGTCCTTTTGCGATACTCTAAGTGAGTTTTGGACGACATTGGAAAATGGTCGGGTTTGGAACGAGCGTATTTCCAACCGGGCCCCTGGAACGGAAAAGCCAATATCTCTCAGACTGGGCATCCGATTGATGTGTCGTCTGTCGCATTGGGTTCCTTTTGACGAGACAGAATTTTGGGATACATCAACTTTGGACTTCGTGGTAGTTGATGTATCGACCCCTTGGCTTGAGGAGCAGACCCTCTCGGAATCGAGCGTGTTGTGTGTGGGAATCCTAGAGCTGGTTGCGATTGCGAGGACTACTGTACTGGAATCCTCCGTGGGTTCTACAGAAATGACTACTGTACTGGGATCCTCCATGGGTTCATCAGCGATGACTACTATTCTTGTATCATGTGTGGGTCCGACAGTTTGACCTCTTTACTTGTATCCTATTTGGGTCTGACAGAGTAGCTGGTCTTGTATCCTGTGTGGGTCTGACAGCTTAGCTGGTCTTGTATCCTGTGTGGGTCTGACAGCTTAGATGAATCAGTGACTACATCTGATCATCTCTATTACTCTCGAGATAGTTGTTCTTGTATCCTGTGTAGGTCCGACAGCTTAACTAGTCTTGTATCCTGTGTGGGTCCGACAGCTTAGATGACCCAGTGGCTATATCTGAACATCTATATCTCTCTACTATTTTGGCATACATGTGTGAGCTGATACATGTCTTTATACCATTATCATCATGGTTATTGACTTTACTTCCTTTGTGGAATTGGTTTGTGCTTGGGCTCGTGAGTTGGAGCCGGAATGAGTTTGGTAACTTAGGTATATGTATGGGCATATACCTAAGTAGGGTTGGTTGTTACTTTGTGGTTGTATATTTCTTCTGTGGTTTATCCTTTGTGGATTTTGGGAGACCTTCGGGGGTCTCAGGGTCCCTACTGAGTATCGTTATACTCACCCCTACACGGGCTATGCCCGCACCTCGTTGTGTTGGGTGTAGATTTTGGACAGCATTGACGAAGGCAGAGAGTGAGGCAGGACCGGACGGTACCCGGAGGTGGACCACACGGCGAGACGGTAAATAGAGCGGATCGATAGACGTGGAGTGCTAAGGTGGCCATCTGTACCTACCCTTCAGGTAGGATACTCGGCGGACGTTCCAGAAGCTGCCCTATTTAGCTATTGTCCATTTTTTAGTTGTACTTGTTTTCCATTGTACCTATACTTTACTGTTGGGCTTGTATTTCCGGCCCCTTTACTTTCAGCACTACTTTTTGTGTACAGTATTCACTTAGTGTTTACTTCATGTTGCGTTCTCTGTTGTGTTTGTTTACTTTCATAAAGGAAATACCTTCCCAGCTTACGGATTTATGCCTTTGGTGCTAGTCTCCAGCCCCTGACCTATGGAAGGCGGGCTTGGGGCAGTCACAGCACGAGCCCCGAGGATGGGTTATGACACATTTGACCAGATATATTTTCATAGAGCTATAATAGAGTTGATTCCTTCCATAGATGAGATTTATTATGGCATTTTCTTTCAACCACCACACGATGTTCAGACTATTGATCCTAATATAGATATATCAGGGGTGACGACCCTATTATGGATGCTAATGTTGCACAGGAGGAGGGTGTTCATCATGATCATCTAGATGCTACTCTAGCTTCTCAGTCACAGCCAGAGGCAGACATAGACATTGACTGGTCTGAGTTGGATGCTTTATTAGGCCATGCTTTGCAGACATCCACAGCACAACAGGCATCTTCTTCATATGTTGATGAGATTTCCAGCAAGCATCCACTATCCTTAGAGGCGGGACACGGTATAGGAGGTGAGACTGTATATCCGCCATCTATCACACAGGAGGATGTAGAGGCGGTTGTTGATGATGATGTATAGGAGTAGCATACGCCAAAGCAGTGACGTAGATAGACACGATGTGGATGCATCCAATATACGCCTAACATGGGGATAGAGGAGCATCCAACCCACAAACATATATTATATTAATATTAGATTGATGATACATGTTGTATGCACCTTACTGTTATCATTAATAAATTTCTGTTGTTTTTATAATAAGAGTCTTAATGTTATCAAATTATCTATCAAAATCAATAATTACTATTTTTTATTCATATTAATACTTATTATCATTATCTATATATGTATAATAAATAATATTCTTAAATTCGTTATTAAATATTAATTATATTAATTATTTTGAATTCAGTAAATATTATTACTATTTAATAATTAATTTAACATGATTATTTATTATATATAATATGGGTTCTAATACTATATATTAATATAATAAATAAATATATTTTATTAATTATAAAATAGTAATAATATCATTAAATATGACTAAATGTCATTTAAATATTCATAAATATTCATAAATATCAATAAATATTATTAGATATTACTAAATATTAATATTTAATAATATTTAATAATATTATTAATGTTTATGAATATTTATTTAATGGATATCTATTATTCATTAATATGTGTTAATAATTATTAACTTTTATTAATATTTATTTAACATTTATTAATATTTAATAAAAATTTATTTATATTCATTAATATTTAATTAATATTTATATTCTTAATAAGAGAGTTTCACCCTCAACCTATTAAGAAATTATTAAAATTTATTAATGTTAATTTAATATTTACTATTATTTAATTGACACTTATTAATATTCATGAATATTTATTAATTTTTACTTAAAGTTTATTATTTTCTAATTAATATTCATAAATATAGGAAAACATTTTTTTGATATTTATTAATATTTTTTAGTATTTTATTTATATTTTTTATTATTTAATTAATATTTATTAATATTTATTTATATTTATAGAAATATTGATGATTTTTTCATTAATATGTATTTATATTTATTTAGTATTTATAAATATTGATGATATTTTTAATTAAAATTTCTGGAGGAAGCATGAATTGGGTTCATGCTTCCTTCATAAAATTCACATATGAGGCATGAACCTCGTTCATGCTTCTCAGATTCCCTTTTTAAAATTACCGGGAACCCTATCCCTTTTATAAAAAAAATTAAAAACCCATTAAAAAATCAACCCTCATAAGCCCAGAGGCACTTATGCCTAATACATTACCTGTAGGGTCCCCAAGACCTTGACACCATAAGGGAAGATCCTTCCTATCATATTAAACATTAAACCAAATTTTAAGACCACCTTGACTAGATTTGATCCATTCAAGTTAGGTGGTCTCGGTTTTAAAATTACACAATTCTGATATGGTGGAATTGAGTTTTTTGGGTTGATATTGCAAAACACTATCATTTTATTTGAATAGATTTGTCATTATATGAATTTTTTGACATTCGTAAGAAAAATTTGGATTTAGTGAGATGGTGAAAATAAGAAAAAGTGGAATTCTAATGACATGTTGTTAGGGCAGCGGAGGTTCGTGGTGATGATAAACACACAAACGAGAAGGAGAAATGGAGAACACAAAGAATTAACATGGTTCAGTAAGGGTTTCCTATGTCCATGGGATAAGGGGACCTTTCTTTTATTCCTATTTGGATGGAGCTTCGGAGGATCACACAACGGATTACAGCAGCTTTTTTGATTACATTTTCTTGGGATTTTGATCTCATTATATAGAGGAATGCAAACAAATTTTCTTCTTGAGTTGGTGGGTAGTTCATATACCCATGAGAATTTCCTCCTCGTCATTGACTGCTTCAAAGATGGCTGCTTTAACTATCCATGGGTTGGCTACCAAACTAGAAGAGACTGCTGCCAATAGAAGAAAATACAGCATGTCGAAAGAAGACTCCCACTAATTTCTCCCCTGATTGGGAGTGTCCCCCACAAATATCCCCTCACGACCAATTTGGGGTATAATCCAAACCTACAGTCTCCTTACAGGCATCCAACTTCTCTTTCAGTAGAACCTTCATCATCATCTATTCCCTATATCATCTGTGTGGATTTTATCAACTTTCAACAATATTTATTTCAACACATTTTGGGTTTAATGATATCGCACATCAATGTGTTTGGAACTATAATGAAATGTTGGGTTCTTTCTAAGATGAATAGCACTCTAACTATCAAAATAAAGAATATAATTCTCTTATCTCTATCCCATGTCCTGTAAAAACTTATTCATCCACAGCATCTCTTTACAGCCTTCAGTGATAGTGATATATTCTGCTTCTATGGCGGATAAGGCAACACACTTCTGAAGTCATGATTACCATGAGATTGCTCCCCCTACAAATGATATCAAGTACCTGGATATGGATTTCCCCATGTCTACATCTGTAGCCATATATGCATCTGTGTATCCTTTTGTAACAGTTTTTTCACTCCCAAAAAATAAACAATGACTAGATGTAACTTACAGATACATCAATATTCATTTGACCATTATCAAATAATCCTTTCCTAGATTTTATAAGAATATTCTCAAAACTGCAACAGTGTTATAAATATCTAGTTAGGTTCACACTATAGCATACATGAAACTGCCAACTACTGATTGATAAGGAACCTTTTCCATTTCTTCTTTCTCCTCTTCACTCGAAGGACTCTGATCTGTCTTGAGCTTAAAATGACTCAGAAGTGGAGTGTTAACTAGTTTCACCTTTCTCATGTTAAATCTTTCAAGAACCTTCTTAATGCACCGCTCTTGAGATATCCAAATCTTGTGATTCCTCCTATCATGAGTAATCGTCATACTAATAATCTGAGTAGTGTCTCTCAAGTCCTTAATTTCAAAAGACTTGTCCAACTCCTTCTTCAACCTATCAATATCGGTGATATCTCTACCAATAATCAACATATAATCAACATAAATATAGTGACCCAGTCCTTTTACATATAACATTTCATTATTTTAAGCATAATTAATCATTAGAGTACAATCCAAGGATCGTTAAGTCTAGTGTCTTGGAAGACTAAGTACACATAACATAAAACATGGGACTAAAAAACACTTCTTTATTTAATCTCCATAATGAGATCTTAACTTACTTTGAGCCCTTACATCTTCATAGGGTACCCTAGGGAACACATGAACAAAGGGATGAGCTGAAAAGCCCAGTAAGGGAAAGAACATAAGGATACATCTTAAGTACATGAGTTAAGAGGCATGACATAATGATATCCAAAGCATGAAACTTATAAAAACATTTAATATAAGCATGTGATCATATAAACATGTAATCATATAAATGTGGTAGAATCATAAAACATTTTTTTAGTATGGTTCAAGGCTAACCGCCAATCCCGTTTCCCATTTTAGTATGGTTCAAGGCTAACCTCCAATCCCATTTCACATTGCACCTCATGAGACTTAACTTTACCCAATGCATTGGAGAGCTATCTAGGTGCACCCATCTCAACATTTTCATGAATATTGTTTCCACATAAATATTCTTACCACATAAATATTCTTTCCACATTAGTAATCATACATAATCAATTGTTCATAAACATAAGGTTACCCATGGAGAGAATTGGGTACCACAATCATGACATAAATCATAACCGATGAGTGTATCATGAAAGTGTCCATGAAATAAATGGATTAGAACTTACATGGAAATTAATAAGGTAATATAGGCTTATAACATGGTAGGTGGAAACAAATATAAGTGAAATCATATAAGAAATGTATTTGAGAGACATTAGCATTAAAACATTTTTGTGCGGTTTTAAGGAAAATACTATAGAGATTCTAAAATAGTAAAGAAGACATTATTTTATATAAAACAAGAATTCAACCAAGAAGTATTTAATAATAAAAATACATAATTTACAAATACAATGGTGTCTTAAAACAGAATATAGAGTGCACTTGAAATTGGGTAATAGTTCGGGAAGTTTCTTTAAAACGAGTGTTCTTATTAGGAGGTATCGAGGAGAGATTCACTTAAAAGCATGTATATCCCCAAAAGAGAATGAGAGATGGATATTAGAAAATTATTTTGGAGAATATAAATATAATTTTAAAGTTCTACATAAAAATAAAAGACAACTACATTTTGGTAAAAAGAAAGATAGAGCAACCCGCAGGAATAAAGGAAGTTCGGGTAGAATCCTTTATGGTTTATCGGCATGGTATCGGGTGTAAATAAGAGGGATTGATGAGAGAGATAAGGGGTTTATCATAACTTATAAAACATTAGGTAAGTATGGGGTAGTTGATAAAACATACCCCATCACTTGGTATTACACAAAAAGGCATAGCATAGAGAATAATATTGATTAAGAGCGAAAAGGAGAGGATCCCTTACCTTAAATCCATTGGTGTTCTCCACTTGTTATTAAAGACCTGAATAAAAAAATTAGGCTTATTAATTAATAAGTATAGAACCTCTTATATATGTAATTGATTTATTATAACTCTTTTTAGTTCATTCAAAGGCTTTTTTATTAGTTACAAGGTTCAATTTCATTGTTCGGGCTCGTTTGTTTACTTGGCTCTAAAAGATTGGTTCACTTATATTCAAGTTTGGATTATATGCAAGATGAAATTGGTTGTCCAGAATTGAAGTTATATTCTTTAATTCACATCCAGTAGATTACATGGTTTTAATTTTAATTAGGTTACTTAGATTGAAGTCGAATTATTATATATATAACTTTAGTGATAACTATTTTTGTTAATTAGTGGATTTGATTACAAAGAATGTGTTTTGATTTATAACTTAATACCATTTGTAAAAAAAGGATTACAGAACCAAAAATGGGATATATTACATATATAATAATCTGGTTCAACCATAACACAAATGGTTTTATGACTAGAATTAAAGATAATAAAAGAAATTGATAAACGGTTGTCCTTGAATGTGCTAAATTAGCACATCTCAAATGGTGCTTTCATTTCTTTCAAATAAAAGGATGGGGAAAGGAGAGAAGATAATGAAATATACCATTATCATTAAAAAATTCTAGTACACGTATGTTATTGGATTTATCATACTATTATGGTGAAAGGAGGTGAGGAAATAAATTAAAAGAAAAGAACTTAAAAGAAAATAAGGAATTGGGAAGAGGAATTTAAATCTTGAGACATCCTCCTTTGAGAACCTCTTAAGGGGAGAGGTTTTGGTATTTTGAAGAGTATAGAAGCTTTTGGATGTGGGGGAGGAGCTTGGGGAGTGATTTGGGTAGAATATTGGCAAGTCTCTAGGCTTGAGAGAAGTGAATAGAAGAGGGAGTGAGGGGGGGTTTATAGTGGTTGAGAGGAGGGATTTCATAATATTATAATCATTAATTTATTATTTCTTCAAAAGACAAGGAATAGTAAGTATTCCATGACTAGGAATAGTGATTTTATCATGTGATCCTAAACCAAGTGGGATTACATCAGAAGAACATCATCGATGACTCAATTAATCCATTATTTAGCATATATTTTGAATTATAGGATTCTACTATTCATCAAAAATTCAAGTATTTCAGAAAAAACCCAAAAATTCACCCTAACCATTTTTAGATGTGTAGAATCCAAAAATGAAGTTCATTTTTCAAATATAATTTTCTAAATATGATTATTTTTAATATTTAATTAAAATAATAATTTATTATTAAAACCATTTTTAAAACATTCATTAACTTATTCTAAAATATAGGTATATCATACTTCCAACTTGAATATTATTTTTATACTATCATAGGTGAGGATACTATTCATTAGGGTATATCACTATTCATAAGGTTATGTTACTATTCATTAGGGTAGGTTACTATTTACCAAAAATTAAGATTTTCTTATTGGACTCCAAATAACTTACTGATTACAACCGTGCATGCTGTATTTTTGAAATTCCAAACACAGAACTGTCAAATTTATGTTTAAAGGTCACTTAGCACTTATTAGTTCATAATGTTGTGTTTTCATGTGATTTTATGAAATAATTATGATAAGGGAATTTCCATTGAAAACCATTGGGTCATTACAATAAAGAAATAAGATAATGAAATCACCATCAGAAAACTGTTTACTGAAAACACAGTGATCAACAGTCGTCCTCCTGCACTCATTTTTATCCATGAATGAGTCACATTTTTATACCATTTCCTCAATGCATATTTCAAACCATTTAAACTTTTCTTAAGTTTTCATACCATTTTTTCCTCTCACCTAAAATCCCTCTGGATTCTCCATGTATATTTCTTGGTAGTGATGTATCATCAGTGTCATGTATCTATATCACACTAGATGGTACTGATAGTTGTCAGACTGGTTCTAGACTGACTGGAATTTCCTCAAACTCGAGCTTCTATTCATTTTTTGGATTCTCAAAATATTCAATCATCTGATCCTCAAGAAATACCACATCTCTACTTCTAATGATCCTCCTTCTAATCAGATCCCAGAGTCAGTATCCAAACTCGTCATGAGAATGTATCAAAATGATACACTACTTTCCTTTTCTATCCAGCTTTTCCCGCTCATATTTCGGGATGTGAACAAATTCCCTATAGCCAAATACTCTCAATTATTTATATAAACCATCTTTACCTGTCCAAAAACTTTTTGAAACTTCATAATTTAGTGGAATTGGTAGAAAAAGGTTGATAAGATCAACCAAAATCCACATTAACTTCACCCCAAAGGTGTTTGGAATCTTTGGATTTGAGAGCATACACCTAACTCTCTCAAAAAATTGTTTTTTTCATCCTCTCAACACGACCATTATGCTGAGGTCTCTTCAGTGCTTATTTTTCCAGCCTGATTCCAAAAATCATGTGTTGAGCAAGTCTTGTTTTCAACATTACATGATATTGTTATTTAAAGGGGGAGTTTATATTATTACTCTATCTCTTTATGATAATTTTGATGCTCACAAATACCCTTATTTATTTTCTAATGATTTTATTTGTTAATCATTTTGCAGGAATTTATTATTTTATTTTACTCTTGAAATTACGGGAATTTATTACTAAAGAATTCCTATTTATCATGTTCTATAAACACTGTTCATGCGCTACTTATTCGGAATCTGATTGAGCGTGTTCTAGAAACACTGTTCATACCCTACGTGGATAAATGTAGCGTAAGGATAAAAACCGTGTATACTTTTTGAGATAAGGAAAAAGTATGGTTAAACAACCATACGTTATCGGCAAAGTATGGAAGAAGAACCCTACGTTAGGAAGGAAACCTACGTTTGGGATATCAGAAAAGTATGGAAGGAGAACCGTATGTAAATATTAAACATTACGTTTGTTTCTCAAAAGTATGGTTCATCAACCTTACTTTTGTAAATAACCATATGTTCTTAGAAAAGTATGGATCAAGTAAAAGTATGGATCTTTTATCGTATGTTCGAAAGTTGAATAGAAACGTATGGATGACCAACCCTACATTTGGAATGAACCTTACGTTGTAAAACTTACATTGTGAACCTAATGTTTTAAGGCTACATCATGAACCTTACGTTCAGAGGACGCATACATTTCAACTTAACCTTACATTTGGTGTCAGAGAATTTAAAGTATATATTTTTATGCAACGGTCAATACACTGATTATTAGGCGGATTTCAAGTCATATTTAAAGCTCATTTTAAAGTATGATTTTGACTAATTCAAAACTATTTCTTCAATGATTTGATAATCAAATTAAAAGGATCTTTTTATGCCAAGTCTTTAGGGAAGTTACAACTACTCTGTAAATTAAAATGTTTGAATATCACGAGTAAAAAGTCAAATTTTGTGGATATAATTTTGCAGAGACTACTAAAACACACCGATCTTCTGGTTCAAAAGGAGCGTCAAAGTTCGGTTTTTTAAAAAGGAAGGATCGTGATAGAAGATTCACTTGTTTTACAATGAAGATCTACTGTGAATTTTCCACTGCTGAAGTTGTGAATTATATTTCTATATATACTACAACGGGATCGACTCAGAATGTCTCTTATGTGAAGATTATTATTTCTGAAGGCGACGATCCATCTACTGTCAATTGCATGCTGTTGCAATTGTGAAGAAAATCTAGAAAGTATTTTTAGAATACGAAAATCTTTCTTTTCTATTCTTGAGTGACCAGCTTCTCGTACTAAGATGAGTAGGTTCGTGTTTGAACCAGAAGGCTTTGTTTTTTCCTTAGATTGTAAAGGTTTCAACTGCATGTACTCATTTGTGAACCAGTCTGTTGAAACGAGGAACAAATAGTGAAAATCACCAAGCTCGTGGAGTAGAGCGTTGGTGGAGTGGACTAGGGGCATTCTGTTCCCCGAACCACTATACATCTTGTGTTTCTGCTATTTAAATTTCCACTGCATCATTTTATCTGATTAAAGTTAAAAGGTAGAACACAATCTCGTAAAGATATTTTTTGAAAAGACACAATTCACCCCCCTCTTGTGTATATTTGGTGTAATCTGATCCAATAATTGGTATCAAAGGTTGAGCTTTCTGAAAAATATTTAATGATCTGAAAGTGATTATACACAGAGAAAGATGATCGATACAAGAGAGGGAATTTCTATGGTCAGAGCACCGTAATTCAATGGAGAAAACTATGGACGCTGGAAGTCACGAATGATTATCTATCTGAAAAATCTTGGATACATAGTCTATTCTAAGATTCTGACTCCATATGAAATACCAGAAAAACCTGAAACATGGAGTGCAGCTACTGAAGCAGATTATGACATGAACTTGAAGGCAATTAATGCATTGATATGTGATCTAGGGCTTGATGAGTTTAACAGAGTATCTCAATGCCCAACAGCATGTGAAATGTGGCAAACTATTGTTGTTTCTTACGACGGAACTAAAAATATCAGGGAAATGAGATATGCAACTGTTAAGATTAAATCTAATACATTCAGAATGGTTGAAGGTGAGAGTATTACTCAAATTAATTGAATATTGACATAGATTTTCAATAACATAACTGCCTTGGGAGATCCCATTAAGCAAGCTGATCAAGCTTTAAAAGTATTGAGAGTACTGCCTACAAAATGGAATGGAATCTCTGCAGCAATCAGACAGTCGACACCTGTCAAAGATTTAACCATGAGAGAACTGATTGGAACATTAATGATATATTAAGTTGAGATGGAAGATGAAGATAATGAACATAAAATGATTATCAAAAGAGATGATAATACCTTGAAAGCATCATCACAGAGCAAAAACAGAAAGATGAAGAAAAATGTAAAAGAGAAGTCAGAGAGTTCTGGTTTATCTAATTCTGATATGGAATTGGATCAGCTGGCATGAAGATTCACAAAATTCTATAGAAAGAAGAAGGTCTTCAGAAAATCCTTCAAAAAGGATGACAAGGAAATCAGATGTTATGAATGCAAGAAAATGGGACATATCAGACCTGACAGTCCTTAGCTAAAAGAAGACAAAAGAAATAAATTTTTCAAAAGAAATTACTATGAGCATAAGGACAAGAAATTCATGAAATCTACATGGAGTGTATCTGAAGACTCTAGTAGTACTTCTCAATCAGAATCAGAGAAGGAGGAAGAAAATTTTAAAGTCAACATGTGTTTTATGGAAAAAAACAGATGAGGTACAATCTTACTACTCTTCTGATTCTAGTTTTGAATCTAATTACTCTAATGCAAAAACATGCAGCCTACTACAATATTCTTGAAGAAAAATATGACTCTCTATTTAAGAAGCGTAAGTCTTTAAAGAATAATCATAAGGCTGTTTCTGATGAAAGAGATACAATGCTGACACAATATAAGGAGTTAACTGAAAAATTTGATTCAATTAATTCTAACAATATAGATTATGAATCAAAGATAAAATCACTAAAAACTGAAGTAGAAACTTATAAAATTGCAGCCCTTGTTTTTACTAAAGGATAAAATACTTTAAATAAAATCCTTGGGAAAATTTTCATTAAAAGGAGATATTTGGAATTGGAAGTAAAGGTGAAAAACCCAAGTTGTACAAAAACTATTTTATTCCAAGTGAAAAAAGACAAAATTGTAATTATTGTGGAATAAGGGGACATATTTCTAAAAACGGTTTCTTAAGACAACCCCAAATAAGTGGAATTAAGAAAGCTTTTGTATCAAATGATCTATTTGACTCATGTGAAATTAGAAAAACAAAGCAAGTCTGGATTCCTAGATCCTTGCTAGCTAACACTACTGGACCCAACAAAATATGGGTACCAAAGAAATCTGTGTAAATGTCTTTACAGGGAGCAGGTCATAAGAGCAAAAAAGACATGTGGTATATAGACAGTGGATGCTCAAGACATAAGAGTGGAAACTAATTGAATTTCTCTACACTCACTCAAAAAGATGGTGGACTTGTCACTTTTGGTGACAATGCCAAAGGAAAAAATCAATGGTATTGGAGCAGTTGGAGATCCAGAAGTTGTCTCAATTAATAAAGTACTTTATGTATAAGGGTTTAAACACAATCTGATAAGTATCTCTCAACTATGTGATGATGGTTATGCAGTTGATTTTTAAAACTATTGATCTTCTGTTTTCAAAAATAAATTGCTTAAATTTAGAGCACCAAGAACTAATAATGTGTATACCCTAGATTTAAATTCCTTGTGTAAACAACAAGTAAATTGCTTAACTGCTAAAATAAATGAATCCTGGATCTAGCATAGGAGACTTGGACATTGTAATGTATATGTTTTAAATAAGTTATCTAAGAAACATTTAGTTTCTGATTTTCCTAGTCTCAAATTTGAATGTGACAGATTTTGTGATGCATGTCAACTTGGAAAGCAACACAAATCATCCTTCAAATCTGTTAGCAAAACTGCTACGTCTAAACCTCTAGAACTTATTCATATGGATTTGTTTGGACCTTCAAGAGTAGAAATCTTGGATGGTAAATTATATGTATATGTTTTAGTTGATGACTATTCTATATTTACATGGATTTTCTTTTTGAAATTTAAAAATGAATCTTTTACTTTATTTGAAAGTTTTTGTAAAGCTGTTCAAAATGAAAAAAAAATATTAAAATAATTTCATTAAGAAGTGATCACGGTGGAGAATTTGAGAATCAGGAATTTAATTCCTTCTACTCAAATATAGGTATTAAACACACCTTCTCTGCACCGAGAACACCTCAACAAAATGTAATTGTTGAAAGAATAAATAAGACTATTCAGGAAATGGCTAGGACTATGCTAAATGAATACAGCCTTCCTACCTACTTTTGGGCTGAAGCTGTAAGCACAGCCTGCTGTATAATGAATAGAGTTTTAATTAGAGCTCTTTTGAAAAAGACACCCTATGAACTTTGGAATAACAGAAAACCTAAAGTTAACTACTTTAAAGTTTTTGGATGTAAATTTTACATCTTAAACACCAAGGATAATCTTGGTAAGTTCGATCCAAAATCTGATGAAGGACTTTTCATAGGATATTCAGATACCTCCAAAGCATATAGAATCTATAATAAGAAGTCAAGGATTGTTGAAGAATCAGTTCATGTGAAATTTTATGAATCTGATCCCTTTGAGAAAGGGACAGATTGAATGGATGAATTTGACTCTAATGATAACATGAGGCTTGAGAACTTGAAAAATGATTTTTAAAAAGATATAAATAAAATCCAGTCCAGTTCAGAAGAACATGATACTGAAGAGCCTATAAGTGTGTTGCCTAGATAGACTAGAACCCTAAAGAATCACACTTTAGAAACTATAATAGGTGACTTAGATACATGAATAAAAACTTGAAGAAATATAGGAAATCTTGTAGAATTATCTACCTTTCTATCCCAATTAGAACCCAAGACTATAGAAGAAGCTTTAGATGATGAAAGTTGGATGATAGCAATGCAAGAATAATTAAACTAGTTCAAAAGAAATGAAGTCTAGGAATCAGTTGAAAGACCACAGAACTATCCAGTGATAGGAACCAAATGGGTCTTTTGAAATAAGCAAGATGATCAAGGAATAATAACTAGAAATAAATCTGGACTTGTAGCCAAAATGTATAATCAGGAAGAAGGTATAGATTATGATGATACCTTTTCACCTATAGCTAGACTAGAAGCCATTAGAATCCTCTTAGACTATGAATCTCATATGAACTTTAAATTATTTCAGATGGATTTTAAGTCTGCCTTTTTAAATGTTTATTTAATGGAGGAAGTTTAAGTTGAGAAACCTCCTGGTTTTAAAAATTCTCAAAAACCAGATTCTGTTTTTAAACTTACTAAAGCTCTCTATGGCCATAAACAAGCACCTAGAGCTTGTTATGAAAGATTAAGCTCTTTTATTTTAAAAAATGATTTTATTGTTGGAATGGTAGATCCAACACTGTTTAAGAAAACTGTGAATTCTAATATTTTGTTGGTTCAAATTTATTTTGATGATGTAATTTTTGGATCAACTAATAAAACAATTTGTCATGACTTTTCAAAGTTAATGCAAAAAGAATTTGAAATGAGTATGATGGGAGAACTAAATTTCATTTTAGGACTTCAAATTTATCAAAAAGATTTTGGAAATGTTTTGAATCAAAGCAAATACATTACTGATTTGTTGAAGAAATTTGTACTTGAAAATAGCAAGACATATACAACTCCTATGTGTACTAATATAAAACTTGATTTGGATGAAACTGGAAAATCAGTTGACAATAAGTTATATAGAGGTATGATTGATAGTTTATTATATCTTACTGCTAGCAGGCCAGATATAATGTATTCAGTATGTCTTTGTGCAAGATTTCAATCAAATCCTAAAGAATCTCATTTAACTGTTGTTAAAAGAATTTTTAGATATTTAAAAGGAACTATTTTTCAATCTCTTCTTTATCCCAAAACTACTGATTTTTATTTGATTTCATATTCAGATGAAAACTTTGGGAGTTTTATATTATATAGGAAAATCACTTCATAACTTGTCACTTTTTAGGAAAATCTTTAGTGTCATGGTCAAGTAAGAAACAACATTTAGTTGCCCTATCAATAGCTGAGGAAGACTATGTTTCTGCTGGCAGTTGGTGGGCACAGGTGTTGTGGATGAAAAACACTCTTATATACTCTGGACTAAATTTTAATAATACACCTATTTTATGTGATAATACTAGTGCAATAAATATTTTAAAAAATCCTATTAATCATTCTAGAACTAAGCATATTGATATCAGACATCATTTTCTAAGAGATCATGTTATTAAAAAGGATATATCTTTGGAATTTGTAAGTACTAAAATTCAATTAGCTGATATTTTTACTAAATCTCTTCCCACTGCAAGGTTTGATTTTATTAAGGGTGGCTAGGTTTTTTTGATTTTAAATAAAATTTTATTTTACTATAGTAGTTCTTTATTTTAATTCTGCAGAAAATAATTTAGCTATTTTGTTTTTCAAATATAATAAGTTTATTTTCCCCACGTAATATATTTTATTTATTCTTAAATATATGTAATGATATTAAAAACACAGGAATCAAGGCTTTCAGAAACCCTTTCGACTTCTAAACTGTTTCATTTCCATCGAAACCTTTTCGAACCCGCAAACCGCACCTCTGCTCGTCAACCCTAATCTTCAAACCTTTGAAACCCTAACCTTCAAACATTCAAAGATTCTCACACAGATGGTAAGGAATAAAAGATCCAGTGAAGCCGAGACAAGAAATGCCAAGATACAACGCTCCGAAGGAAGAAAAATCTTACAGGGAAAGGTAATCGATCTCAACTGGTTATTTCAGACAAATATACTTTTGAAACAAGGACTGTCATTTCAGAACCTTGAACAGACATTCAACAGCGAAAATATGGAATTTATGTATGAGGTAGAACTGAGATACTTCTTGAAATTTTTACATTTTAGTCTGGGAGATATTGAGGATAGTGTGATGGCTAAGATAGAGGATAGGGATTTCTCAGTCTCGTCAGTAGAAATTGGTCAGATTCTCAACTTCCCTCCTGAGGGAGTTTTTCATTTCGATTTGAAAAATATTGGAGATTATTTGCATAAATCAGAGGACATAATGTCATTTCTCTTTGGTATTAAGACTGTAAAGAAAATTTTTATCAAGGATTTGGAGCCTGATCCGAAAATTTTGGTCAAATTTGTGAAAACAAGGATTGCACCGAGGATGTATGATATGGAAAAGATATTATATCCCTATATGTATATAAAGTATCTTTTGCTCAGTGATTTGAAACTCAATTTTCCTAGGTATATGGTTAGATACCTAATATATTATTGTCAGAGTGATGCCCGAATGAACTTTTATCCTTTTGGTCGATTCATTTCTAAGCTGTTGCTTAAGAAGGACATGGTGAGACTGGTGGATACCAGAGTACATTGTCATCACAGTAATGTTTTTAATGCTGTAACTTTAAGAAAGATTGGATATTTCTAGAGTACTATCAATGGAAAACTTTTTTCAGTATGATCATATGATGAATCAGAGAGTGATCAAGCACAATTTGCAAATTCCAAGGAGGTAAAAGCTAAATCAAGAGTCAGCATTGCGAAAAGGAGGATCAGATTTGAAGTGGAAGAAACTAAGGAAGAAAGAATTCAGGAGGGACTTCAAACTCAGAGGAAAAGACCTGTGACTGCGGAACTTACTTCCCCTGCTTTAACTACAAGAGATTTACTCTCTTACAACTTTTTCAGAGAAAAGGTTGTTGAACAACCTCAAGAACAGAATGTCACTGTTACAGATCCTGATCATGAAAGGATTGTAGTTGAAAGATCAGAACAACAGGCTTTAGCTAATGTGGTTGTTGTACTTAAACAAGAAAAGGAGGCAGAGCCTGGTGAGAAAGTGGCCAGACCTCAGGAAACTCCAGAGGATATCATTTTATATATTCCATTAGATGAACAAATTTCAGATGTTCGTGATGATAATGCTTCTGAAGCTCACACAGAAGTTCTTCAAGAGTATTTTTCTATGGAAGAGTCTGGAAAGGAATCTGAGGAAAAATCTGTGGACCAACCTATTCAGGGCAAGCAGAAAGAAAAATATGATGCTGAATCATTACCTTTAGTACTGATACATCACACAGAGCTCGAGAATGCGAATCAAGCACAGGGTGCTTCTGATTCAAGGAATATGTAAGTTGGAGAATTGTACAAAAAGTTATCTCAACTACAATATGAGAATGATTCTCTAATAAGCACCTTAGCATCCGAACAGTTGAAATTTCACAAGCTTAAGGAGAGTACTGTTTCAAGACAAGAAGTTGAAATTTTTAAAGAGGATATGCTAAATGTTGTTGCCAAATTTAAATCTGAAATGGTTATAAAGTCATATTTCTCAGATCTTAAGTTGTTTATAGAGACACAATTTTCATCAGTTAGAAATAGTGATGCTTGTGGATCAGGTACTTCACCTGATTTAATCAGAAGATTTCAAGCTATCACAGCTATAATGAGCAACATGAATGACAGGTTGCAAGATATTCAGTGCAACAGTTCTCCATTATTTTTTCTCTTAGATAATCAGAAATTCTTAGTTGATCAGTTTACATCGAGTGAGCCAGGAATCCGATCTGTCTTAGAAAAATTCACAGAGAAGCTGTCTTAGTTTATGGAGAAAGAAGAAAGGATTCACGAGTTTTTCAGATTCAATCTCATTGAAGATATTCATATGAATCAAGAGGCCGGAGATCTTATTATTCAGCTTGGTGATGGATTAATGAAAAGGTTGAGAGAACAGTTATCATAAATCAAGTCTACAGTCCATAGAAGATAAACCCTACCTGTTCACTGCAAAAAACCTTGATTCTTGTGTTTTTCATCATTGTATCTATTTTTTACTTTTAATGAAATTTTGTTTCTTTCTTCCTATTCATTTTACTATCTTTATTTTGATATTCCAGTACTCTGGATTTAATTATTGATAAGCAGTTAATAATAGTCTTTACTTATGTTCAGTGCTACATTAATCTGTGTTCTATTCCATATTCTATCATTCTTTTTTATATCAAAAAAAGGGGGAGAAATTTGGATAAACACAACAGTTTATTTTGCTGGGAGAAATTTGGATAAATACAACATATTTTAGTTTGGGGGAGTAATTAATTTTATTGGGGAAAAATTAAAACATGGATAAATTAAAGGGAGACATTAATATTGTATTTATCTTTTCAAAATTTCAAAACTTTATGTAATTAATTTTAAGTTAAGTTAATTTCATTAATTATTTTTTATGGGTTTTTTGATCATCAAAAAGGGGGATATTATTGAGCAAGTGTTGTTTTCAACAATACATAATATTGTTATTTAAAGGGGGGGTTTATATTATTACTCTATCTCTTTATGATAATTTTGATGCTCACAAATACCCTTAATTATTTTCTAATGATTTTATTTGTTAAGAATTTTGTAAGAATTTATTATTTTATTTTAATCCTAAAATTAAGGGAATTTATTACTAAAGTATTCGTATTTAGAATGTTCTGGAAACATTTTTCATGCACTACTTATTCGGGATCTGCTTGAGCATGTTTTGGAAACATTTTTCATACCCTACGTGTATAAACGTAGCGTAAGGATAAAAACTATGTATACTTTTTGAGATAAGGAAAAAGTATGGTTAAACAACCATACGTTATTGGAAAAGTATGGAAGAAGAACCCTACATTAGGAAGGAATCCTACATTCGAGATATCAGAAAAGTATGGAAGGAGAACCATACGTAAATATTAAACATTATGTTTGTTTCTCAAAAGTATGGTTCATCAACCTTACTTTTGTAAACAATCATACGTTCTTGGAAAATAATGGATGAAGTAAAAGTATGGATCTTTTACCGTATGTTTGAAAGTTGAAGAGAAAAGTATGGATGGTCAATTCTACGTTTGGAATGAACCTTACTTTGTCAACCTTACATTGTAAACCTTACGTTTGAAGGATACATCATCAACCTTACGTTCAGAGGATGCATACAGTTCAACTTAACCTTACATTTTGCGTCAGAGAATTTAAAGTCGATATTTTTATGCAACGGTCAATACGCTGATTATTAGGCGGATTTCAAGTCAGATTTAAAGATGATTTTAAAGTACGATTTTGACTGATTTAAAACTATTTCTTCAATGATTTGATAATTGAATTAAAAGGATATTTTTATGCCGAGTCTTCAGGGAAGTTATGACTACTCTGTAAATTCAAATGTTATAATATCGTGAGTAAAAAGGTGAATTTTTTGGATCTAATTTTGCAGAGACTACTGAAACACACCGATCTGCTGGTTCAAAAGGAGCGTCAAAGTTCTGTTTGTTAAAAAGGAAGGATCGTGATAGAATATTCACTTGTTCTACAACGAAGATCTACTATGAATTTTCTACTGCTGAAGTTGTGAATTATATTTCTATATCTACTGCAACGGGATCGAATCAAAATGTCTCTTATGTGAAGATTATTATTTCTGAAGGTGACGATCCATCAACTGTCAATTGCATACTGTTGCAATTGTGAAGAACATCTGGAAAGTATTTTCAGAATACAAAAATCTTTCTTTTCTATTCTTGAGTGACCAGCTTCTCGTACTAAGCTGAGTAGGTTCGTGTTTGAACCAGAAGGCTTTGTTTTTTCCTTATATTGTAAAGGTGTCAACTTTCTGTACTCAGTTGTGAACCGGTCTGTTGAAACGAGGACCAGATAGTAAAAATTACCAAGCTCGTGGAGTAGAGCATTGGTGGAGTGGACTAGGGGCCTTCTATTCCCTGAACCACTATACATCTTGTGTTTCTGCTATTTAAATTTCTGCTGCATCATTTTATCTGATTAAAGTTAAAAGGTATAACACAATCTCATAAATATTTTTTTTGAAAAGTCACAATTCACCCCCCTCTTGTGTATATTTGGTTTAATCTGATCCAATATCCTGTAGTACTCCTCAAACAGACCATGTTACTCTCCTCTATTTTCTACCCTCACACACTTTAACCATTTGCATGTTTTCTTTTCACCTTCACATGAAACTTCTTGAAAACATTATGCACTAGATCTTTATTTTTTAAAGAAAAGGCTCATGCATTTCTAGAATGATCATCTATGAAGGTAACAAAATAAATAGCACCTTCCTTCAACTTAGTGCTCATCATGAAGACATCAGTGTGAATAAAATCTAAAACATTTTCTTTTATAAATGTTATATAACCAAAAAATGATACTTTGTGTTGTTTTCCCATGATGAAATCAACACAAGTATCTAGATGTGTACATTTTTATCCTGGAAAGAGAACTTTCCTGGAGAGAATTATGATTCCTCTCTCACTCATGTGACCCAACTTCCTATGCCAAACTTCTATAGGAACATCTTTCCTAACTATATTGAATTCTCCTCCACATGGTCTTGCATATGTGGGATAAAGAGAAATATTTTTCTTGACTTTACCAATTATCAAGTTACCGATGGTAAGATTCCATTCCCATCACTGAATAAACTCAAATATCCATCATCATCAATCATCCCATTGGGTATCGCATTGAGGAAAATATCATAAACATGCCTTGCGTCCTTCAATAATAACATGCATTAAATATTATTATCTAGAAAAATATTACCAATACTAGTACTTTTGGATGCAACATAATTTCCCATCTTCACATTTCTGAAACTCCCTGAAATGTAATATGAGAAGAAATATATTCTGGCAGTGACATGGTATGAGGCGCCAAAATCGTTCACCCATGTCGAATCTTGACTTGCAAGACTGACCTAATTATCTTCCTGGATAATAATTATTTCTTCATTGACAACTACAGCATCATTATTTTGGGTCTAACCTTCCTAATTCATCTTCTCTCCTTTTAGCCTTCTTCATTCTCTAATGAGGTGTTCAGGATTTCTATAGTGGTGGCACTTCATGTCATATCTCGATCGATATTTCGATCACCTCCTCCTTTGTAGAATTTGTTCATGGGGTTCTCTTCCTCTGCTTCTTCCCTTTCATTTCTGCTTCCCTTATATTTTAGTGACAAGTTCCTATGATTCAAGTGAATATCCCTTGTCTTTCCTTCAATATTCTTCATTCATAATTCTATATTTTACCATTTCTATGGAGAGAGTTCTATCTAGAGTTGAATTGTTGACCAACATAACTAGTGTGTACCATGTCTTTGGTAAATAAATCAACATCAATAGTTCCTACAACTCATTATCAATCAATATTTTCATTGAATTAAATTGATCAATTGTACCTTGGAACTCACTCATGTGCTTCGATATATTGGTCTTGTCTTTTCATTTCAAGTTAATAAGATGATGTATCAGGATTTCTTTGTTCTGTGTGGTTGTTCTCACATACACCATTTCCAATTTTCACCAAAGAATGGAGGAATCATGTTCATTAGAAAAAATTTTGAAGATGATCCAGTCGATCCACTATCTACTTTGTGTAGCACACTTCCTATTGAGCATGAACCACTCTGCATCAGCTGGCGGGATACCGGATGATGTCTTCTCACTGAGTTTACTTCTTGTTGATGAATCCTCTTCTTGCACAACAATAGTCGTAGTGGTCTCCACTATTGGTTTTCACAAATCTTTAATATATAAAAGATCCTCTATTTTTTGTTTCCAAAAAGAATAATTAAAAGTGGTAAGATTAATCATGTTTCTGGTATTTTCACCCATTGATTCTATTGGAATTTCAAAAATTTAACCATATGGATGTGTCTAGAATGGTCAAAAAGGCTGGAATCGACTCCCAGATCGCTGAAAATGGACTCCAATTGGCTGAGATAGAGATGAAACAATTTCAATGGTCTAGATCGACCACTAATGTGGCACTAGCATGGATCATCAGAATAGTGCCTAGAAAAGTCACTAGAAATTCATTGTTTGTGTGAACAGTGTCGTTTTCTCCAGCAAAGGGTTACTATATCACCCATAGTTTGACCGAAACTTTGACTGGCTCTACCGGCTCCGTTTCACCTCTATTTTGTATGTTGATTGCACCATTGGAATCATCTCACCAAGCTCTTCACGGATCTAGTCTCAAAAAAATCAACAAACATCAATTTTTTGGTCACTGAAAAACTTCATCATAGTGTCATCATTTCAACCTCAAACCCTCTGATTCCACTTTGTTGGGGCAGGAGAGGTTCATGGAGATGATAAACACACAAATGAGAAATAAAAACATAGAATGAAGAGAATTAACGTGGTTCATCAAGGGTTTCTTGCATCCCTGGGAGAAGGGGGCCTTTCTTTTATTCCTCTCTATATGAACCTTCAGAGGATCACACAACGAATTACAGTAGTTTTACTTATTACATTTTCATGTGATTTTGATTCCATTATATAGAGGAATGAAAACTAGTTTTCTCCTTTAGTTGGTGGATATTTCATCTAGTTGTGAGAATTTTTTCCTCACTACTGACAGCTTCAAAGATGGATGCTTTAATAGTCCATGGGTTGGTGTCCAAACTAGAAGAGACTACTACCGACTAAAGAAAATACAACCTGCTGAAAGAAGACTCTTGTTGATTACTCCCCTGATTGGGAGTGGCCCCCACACATGTGTATAGGAGACGTGTTCCCTGGAAGGGACTTATGTGGTAGCATGTAATCCATCCCATTTAAGGGTTATGTGATCACGTAACCTTGATCAGACCACGCGCATGTCACGCGACACGCCCTAGGTTTTGGTTTCTATGATGGAATGACTTGCACTTGTTGTTAGTTATGCAACGCACTAGGGATATGAAATAGGAAATTGTGGTGAGTCACACGATATGGTTTCAATGCCCCATGAAAAGGACCCTGAATTATGTGGATGATTTCCACCACCTGGACTTATGCATGTGATTTCCACCACCTTTGAACCCCATACACATCTCTCTTTCCATGAAAAGCGACATATATATGGGATCTTGTTGCCTATAACCCCCCCCCCCCACCCCATAAAATTTCTCCTTTGAAACACAAACAAACAGAGGAAGAATAAGGGAGAATTCTTCTAAAGGTCGAAGATTTGAAGACTCCCGCTTGGAGAATCAACAAGTAGCTCTCTGGGAAAGGATTATGACCGTGAAGGAGGAAACACTCGTTAATTGCATGATAAAGGGAATGAGAGTCAACTGCATGACTTCTAACAAGAATTTCGGTTGCATGACCACAATTCAGACACGTGATTGTGTGATCATTCCCTGATCACATGATTGAAGAGTCACCATCTAATTGCACAATCACCTAACCTCATTTAGGTTACCCGATCATAGGACCCATTTTCGTTCACATGATTTCTTAGTCATGATCCATTCATGTGGTCACCCTCAAGTCATTGAGACATACAGCAGAAGAAAATGAGTTGGAGATTTAAAAAAAAAATTCAAATCAATGTAACTATGTCGACCACTACTACACATTTGGGTTTATTTAACGCTAGCTTTTATCAGTGCTAATGAAAAGCATTGATAAAGGGTACCCTTTATCACCAATAAAAAAGTGATAATAAAATAACAACTTTATCAGTGATTTTTTTAATGCTGATAAGGGGTTCCCTTTATCAATGTTTTTTTTGTAGCACTGATAAAGGGTACACTACCAAAATCGGAACAAGGGATGCGCTGAATTTTATTATAATTTTATATTTATTTAAATATATCTATATTTATTTATAATAATAATTCTAAATATAATAAATATATTTATTATAATTTTATAATTATAAATAAATATTTATTTATTTATAATTTTTTAATTACATATAATTATATTAACATATAAATATATTTATTATATATATAATTATAAATATATTTATTTATTTATTTATAGTTATAATTATAAATAAATATTTATTTATTTATTACATAAATAAATTTATAAATATATACAATAATATAAAAAAATATTAATATTATACCAATATCAGTGTTAAAAAATGCTGATAAAAGCGTTACACATTCTTATATAATAAACCCTAATAGATTCGACCTCCTCATGCCTTCAAGATTGGAGTAGGTATCATAAACGATATATTGATCTATGAGACAGATGAAATGAGTCCTGATTATGAGGGGTGGGGATGGTACATATGCAATTATTGGATCAGATGGATTATGTGTCTTGTACTATAGGTCCCTATTCAAATTTCTTACGCAACATGTATGAGTCTTTCATGAGTTCGTAATCATTCTTCCTTCATTATTGAACATATTTTTTATTAACAATACTTAATAGCCTAATTTTTTTATAGGATACTCGTATCACCCATCTCATTCAAAACTCCGATCTAGTAGAGGGATGAAAATTTTGTAAAGACCCAAAAATTTCAAGGAAATTTTTTTCTTAAATACTTTGTAATTTTACGAGTCTGCGGTTTCTGACGGCACTTGATTCCGAGGCCCGGTGTTCCCAGAATCAATTTCTGAAGTTTTGTTCGGGTACGTTCAGTAAACGTACGTGTGGGTTTTTCTATCTTTTGAACCGGTGCTTGGAATTCAAATCCGAGGACACCGATGGACTCGCAACGTCGGTATTCTCTTAAGGGGACCTTTACCGCAGTTGCGTTTTATGCGGGTTGAGAGTTAAAAATTTGGAGATTTAGAATAAAAAAAATAAAATTTGTGGAACACAACTTCATTTTAAGGATGTTAGTAATTTCCTACAATGGGGAGTTAGTGGTGGGGCCCATTCAGACTCTCGAGAACATGCTCTGTGCATGTGTCCTTGACTTTGGTTGCAGCTGGGAGGATCACCTACCTTGGTGGAGTTTGCGTACAACAACAGCTACCACTCCACCATTGGGATGGCACCTTACGAGGCATTGTACGGCCGACCTTGCAGATCACCTATGTGCTGGACTGACCCAGGGGAGTCAGCACTTGTAGGACCAAAGTAGGTTCAGGCTACGATGGAGAAGGTGCAGATCATCCAGGAGGGGATGAAGACTGCACAGAGCAGACATAATTCCTATGCTAATAGGAGACGGAGACCACTGGAGTTTGAGGATGGCGACCACGTTTTCCTACGGGTCACACCTCGATGAGGTCTACGGAGATTTGGTCGGGGCAGCAAGTTATCTCCACGATTCATCGGACCTTTCCAGGACCTCAGCAGAGTAGGCGAGGTGGCTTACCGCATGTCCCTTCCACCTCAGTTACACCGGGTGCATGACGTCTTCCTCGTATCTCAGCTGCGGAGATACGTGCGCGACCCGTCCCACATAAATGACCATGGAGAGCTGGACATCGATGACGGGGAAACATTCTTGGAGATACCGGTGGAGATCGAGGATAGACAGGAGCGAGTCCTATGTGGGTGTTCAATTCCTCTGGTGTGCATCCGCTGGAAGCACGAGAACCTCCAGGAGAGCACATGGGAGCGAGAGGCTCAGATGCGTGTACAGTACCCCATTTGTTTTCTTAGTGTGTGTTGTAGCTTTACGGGGATGTAAATCCCTGAGGTGGGAGTAATGAAAAGACCTAAAAATTTCAAGGAAATTTTTTTCTTAAATACTTTGGAATTTGACGAGTATTAGGTTTCTGTCGGAACTTGATTCTGAGGCCCGGTGTGCCTGGAATCAATTTATGAAGTTTTGTTCAGGTACGTTCAGTAAACGTACGTGTGGGTTTTTCTATCTTTTGAACCAGTGCTCGGAATTGAAATCCGAGGAAACCGATGAACTCGCAACGCCGGTATTCGATTAAGGGGACCTTTACCGCAGTTGCATTTTATGAGGGTTGAGAGTTAAAAATTTGGGGATTTAGAATAAAATAAATAAAATTTGTGGAACACAATTTTATTTTAAGGATGTTAGTTATTTCCAACAATGGGGAGTTAGTGGTGAGGCCCAAACCCACATAACCTCTCATGAGAGGATATTTTTGAGGTGGGTCTCACACGATCCCTAACCTTTAATCTCCCTATAACTCCCCTCAACTCCATTAAAACCCCCTTCTTTAATTTTTTTTTTCAACCCTCTCCAAACCTTTGGACTTCCACATAAATGTGGAGCCTCACCATCTCCCATCCATTAATTTTTTCAACTCAATGCCTTAATTAATTCAATTTACATTTTGAATTAATTTGAAAATACATGGCATTGTTATATTATGGGAGGGCCTTAATATTATTTTGGTTGGAAACTATTTTTGTGAAGATTTAGAAAGGGAGAGTTCTTCCACGAAGAACGCGAAGAACGCTCCCCGAATTAAAGGATGTGAAGTAACTTCTCCAACCTTCTTCTTCCTCTGCGTCAAGGGAGGAGACACCGCCATGGGGAACGTCGCCAACGACGACGGTTCTTTCTCCAACGTTGATGGAGCAACATCGTTTTCCGTGACTACGACAAACAATCCTTGATCGAGGTAGGGGTTTGTACATTTTTAAATGAATAATTTGTACCCCGTTCTTTATTGAATTTTCTAAATGGTCCATGGCTTATTGTTATCGCCTAATGCGGAGGGCGCGATCCGAATAAACACGGCCCGATGACCCTCTATCCTTTCTTATTTATTTAATTCGCAAAGGGAGGCGGTGGTGAATGGTTGCGGTGGCGAGCGAAGGCGTCGGCCACGCGCCAGCCGCATGCGGAAGTACTGCGGCCCGAAACCTCGGGCCGCACAGCCGATGAAGAATCGGAAGGCTAAAGCTGGTCGGACCAAAGAGACCACGGCGCCACAAGGGATGCAGCGCTGCGGAGAACCACAGCCCGCGCTCCGCAGGCCGCTCAGCAGCGAACCGGTCGGCTCGTCAGCCGTCCGGCATGAAGGAGTCACGACGCCAGGAGGGTGCCACGCTGAAGGGACCGCGGCCCGCCGTGCGGGCCGCTCACGCTAGGAAGGCCGATTGGCTTCGGCCAGCCGGTTGGGAGGGCGGCGCTGCCGTTTTAAGAAAGCCCCCCCCCCCCCCCGGACCGCTCGGCCGGGCCGGGCCGCACCACGCCACGTCGCACCGCGTCTGTTCGGGTCGCGCCCCTCCGGTGCGAGCTGTTCCCTCTCGGTCCAGGCCGCATGACTCATCGGGCCGGTCCGACCCTCTGCCAGGTCAGACCCCCCAAAACCAGGTTGACCCGACGCGCTGCCCACTGGGCTTAACGAATCGGGCCCGTTCTCACTTAAACGTGAATAACTATAAGATTGTGCGTTCGATCGACACGCCGACGGTGGCACTGGGACCCTCATGATGAATCCGTCTTTTTCGATACTCTAAGTGAGTTTTGGATGACATTGGAAAATGGCCGGGTTTGGAACGAGCATATTTCCAACCGGGCCCCTCGAACGGAAAATCCAATATCTATCAGATTGGGCGTCCGATTGATGCGTCATCTGTCGTATTGGGTTCTTTTTGATGAGATAGAATTTTGGGAAACATCAAATCTGGACTTCGTGATAATTGATGTATCAACCCCTTGGCTCGAGGAGCGGACCCTCCCGGAATCGAGCGTGTTGTGTGCGGGAACCCTAGAGCTGGTTGCGATTGCGAGGACTATTGTACTGGAATCCTCCGTGGGTTCGACAGAAATGACTACTGTACTGGGATCCTCCGTGGGTTCGTCAGCGATGACTACTGTTCTTGTATCCTGTGTGGGTCCACCAGTTTGACCTCTGTACTTGTATCCTATGTGGGTCCGACAGAGTAGCTGTTCTTGTATCCTGTGTGGGTCTGACAGCTTAGATGGTCTTGTATCCTGTGTGGGTCTGACAGCTTAGATGAATCAGTGACTACATCTGATCGTCTCTATTACTCTCAAGATAGTTGTTCTTGTATCTTGTGTAGGTCTGACAGCTTAACTGGTCTTGTATCCTATGTGGGTCTGATAGCTTAGATGACCCAGTGGCTATATCTGAACATCTATATCTCTCTACTATTGTGGCATACCTGTGTGAGCTGATACATGTCTTTCTACCATTATCACCACGGTTATTGACTTTACTTCCTTTGTGGAATTGGTTTGTGCTTGGGCTCGTGAGTTGGAGCCAGACTGAGTTTGGTAACTTAGGTATATGTATGGGCATATACCTAGGTAGGGTTGGTTGTTACTTTGTGGTTGTATCTTTCTTTTGTGTTTTATCCTTTGTGGATTCTGGGAGACCTTCAGGGGTCTCACGGTCCCTACTGAGTATCGTTATACTCACCCCTGCACGGGCTATTCCCGCACCTCGTTGTGTTGGGTGCAAATTTCGGACAGCATTGATGGAGGCAGAGAGTGAGGCAGGACCAGACGGTACCCGGAGGTGGACCACACGGCGAGACGGTACACAGAGCAGATCGATAGACGTGGAGTGCTGAGGTGGCCATCTGTACCTACCCTTCAGGTAGGATACTCAGCGGACGTTCCAGGAGCTACCCTATTTAGTTATTGTCCATTTTTTAGTTGTACTTGTGTTTCGTTGTACCTGTACTTTACTGTTGGCATTGTATTTCCGGCCCCTTTACTTTCAGCACTACTTTTTGTGTACAGAATTCACTTAGTGTTTACTTCCTATTATGTACTCTGTTGTGTTTGTTTACTTTCATAAAGGCAATGCCTTCCCAGCTTAGGTATTTATGCCTTTGGTGCTAGTCTCCAGCCCCTGGCCTATTGAAGGTGGGCTTGGGGTAGTCATGGCACGAGCCCCGAGGATGGGTCATGACACATTTGATCAGATATATTTTCATATAGCTATAATAGAGTTGATTCCTTCCATAGATGAGATTTATTATGGCATTTTCTTTCATCCACCACACGATGTTCAGACTATTGATCCTAATATAGATATATCAGGGGTGACGACCCTATTATGGGTGCTGATGTTACACAGGAGGAGGGTGTTCATCATGATCATCTAGATGCTCCTCTATCTTCTCAGACACAGCCAGAGGCAGATATAGACATTGATTGGTCCGAGTTGGATGCTTTATTAGGCCCTGCTTTGCAGACATCCACATCACAACAGGCATCTTCTTCATATGTTGATGAGATTTCCAGCCAGCATCCACTATCCTTATAGGCGGGACACGGTATAGGAGGTGACACTGTATATCCACCATCTATCACACAGGAGGATGTAGAGGTCGTTGTTGATGATGATGTATAGGAGCAGCATATGCCAAAGCAGTGACGTAGATAGACACGATCTGGATGCATCCAATATACGCCTAACTGTGGGACCGAGGAGCATCCAACCCACAAACATATATTATATTGATATTATATTGATGATACATGTTGTATGCGCCTTACTATTATCATTAATAAATTTATGTTGTTTTTATAATAAGAGTCTTAATGTTATCAAATTATCTATCAAAATCAATAATTGCTACTTTTTATTCATATTAATACTTATTATTATTATCTATATATGTATAATAAATAATATTCTTAAATTCGTTATTAAATATTAATTATATTAATTATTTTGAATTCAATAAATATTATTACTATTTAATAATTAATTTAACATTATTATTTATTATATTTAATATGGATTCCAATACTATATATTAATATAATAAATAAATATATTTTATTAATTATAAAATAGTAATAATATCATTAAATATGACTAAATGTCAATTAAATATTCATAAATATTCATAAATATCAATAAATATTATTAGATATTACTAAATATTAATATTTAATAATATTTAATAATATTATTAATGTTTATGAATATTTATTTAATGGATATCTATTATTCATTAATATGTGTTAATAATTATTAACTTTTATTAATATTTATTTAACATTTATTAATATTTAATAAAAATTTATTTATATTCATTAATATTTAATTAATATTTATATTCTTAATAAGAGAGTTTCACCCTCAACCTATTAAGAAATTATTAAAATTTATGAATGTTAATTTAATATTTACTATTATTTAATTGATACTTATTAATATTCATGAATATTTATTAATTTTTACTTAAATTTTATTATTTTCTAATTAATATTCATAAATATAGAAAAACATTTTTTTGATATTTATTAATATTTTTTAGTATTTTATTTATATTTTTTATTATTTAATTAATATGTATTAATATTTATTTATATTTATTGAAATATTGATGATTTTTTAATTAATATGCATTTATATTTATTTAGTATTTATAAATATTGATGATTTTTTTAATTAAAATTTCTCGAGGAAGCATGAATTGGGTTCATGCTTCCTTCATAAAATTCACATAGGAGGCATGAACCTCATTCATGCTTCTCAGATTCCCTTTTTAAAAATACCAGGAACCCTATCCCTTTTATAAAAAAATTTAAAAACCCATTAAAAAATCAACCCTCATAAGCCTAGAGGCACTTATGCCTAATACATTACCTATAGGGTCCCCGAGACCTTGACACCATACGGGAAGATCCTTCCTATCATATTAAACATTAAACCAAATTTTAAGATCACCTTGACTAGATTTGACCCATTCAAGTTAGGTGGTCTGGGTTTTTTAAAATTACACATTTCTGATATGGTGGAATTGAGTTTTTTGGGTTGATATTGCAAAACTCTATCATTTTATTTGAATAGATTTGTCATTATATAAATTTTTTGACGTTCGTAAGACAAATTTTGATGTAGTGAGATGGTGAAAATAAGAAAAGGGGAAATTCTAATGACATGTTGTTAGGGCAGTGGAGGTTCATGGTGATGATAAACACACAAACGAGAAGGAGAAATGGAGAACACAAAGAATTAACATGGTTCAGCAAGGGTTTCCTATGTCCATGGGATAAGGGGACCTTTCTTTTATTCCTATTTGGATTGAGCTTCGGAGGATCACACAACGGATTACCGCAGTTTTTTTTATTACATTTTCATGGGATTTTGATCTCGTTATATAGAGGAATGAAAACCAATTTTCTTCTTGAGTTGGTGGGTAGTTCATATACCCATGAGAATTTCCTCATCGTCATTGACTACTTCAAAGATGGATGCTTTAACTATCCATGGGTTGCCTACCAAACTAGAAGAGACTGCTTCCAATAGAAGAAAACACAGCATGTCGAAAGAAGACTCCCACTAATTGCTCCCCTGATTGGGAGTGTCCCCCACAAATATCCCCTCATGACCAATTTGGGGTAGAATCCAAACCTGTAGTCTCCTTATAGGTATCCATCTTCTCTTTCAGTAGAACCTTCATCATCATGTCTTCCCTATATCATTTTTGTGGATTTTATCAACTTTCAACAATATTTATTTCAACACATTTTGGGTTTAATGATATCTCACATCAATGTGTTTGGTACTGGAATGAAATGTTGGGTTCTTTCTAAGATGAATAGCACTCTGACTATCACAATAAAGAATATAATTCACTTATCTCTGTCCCATGTCCTGTAAAAACTTATTCTTCCACAGTATCTCCTTACAGCCTTCAGTGATAGTGATATATTCTGCTTCTATGGTGGATAAGGCAACACACTTCTGAAGTCATGATTACCATGAGATTTATCCCCCTACAAATGATATCAAGTACCTGGATATGGATTTCCTCATGTCTACATCTATAGCCATATATGCATCTGTGTATCCTTTTAAAACAGTTTTTTCACTCCCAAGAAATAAACAATGACTAGATGTAACTTAGAGATACATCAATATCCATTTGACCATTATCAAATAATACTTTCCTAGATTTTATAAGAATATTCTCAAAACTCCAACAGTGTTAGAAATATCTAGTTAGTTTCACACTATAGAATACATGAAACTGCCAACTACTGATTGATAAGGAACCTTTTCCATTTCTTCTTTCTCCTCTTCACTCGAAGGACTCTGATCTGTCTGGAGCCTAAAATGACTCACAAGTGGAGTGTTAACTAGTTTCACCTTTCTCAGGTTAAATCTTTCAAGAACCTTCTTAATGTACCTCTCTTGAGATATCCAAATCTTGTGATTCCTCATATCATGAGTAATCGTCATACCAAGAATCTGAGTAGTGTCTCTCAAGTCCTTAATTTCAAAAGACTTGTCCAACTCCTTCTTCAACCTATCAATATCGGTGATATCTCTGCCAATAATCAACATATAATCAATATAAATATAGCAACCCAGTCCTTTTACATATAACATTTCATTATTTTAAGCATAATTATTCATCAGAGTACAATCCAAGGATCGTTAAGTCTAGTGTCTTGGAAGACTAAGTACACATAACATAAAACATGGGACTAAAAAACACTTCTTTATTTAATCTCCATAATGATCTCTTAACTTACTTTGAGCCCTTACATCTGCATAGGGTACCCTAGGGAACACATGAACAAATGAATGAGCTGAAAAGCCCAGTAAGGGAAAGAACATAAGGATACATCTTAAGTACATGAGTTAAGAGGCATGACATAATGATATCCAAAGCATGAAACTTATAAAAACATTTAATATAAGCATGGGATCATATAAACAGGGAATCATATAAATGTGGTAGAATCATAAAACATTTCTTTAGTATGGTTCAAGGCTAACGGCCAATCCTGTTTCCCATTTTAGTATGGTTCAAGGCTAACCACCAATCCCATTTCACATTGCACCTCATGAGACTTAACTTTACCCAATGCATTAGAGCGCTATCTAGGTGCACCCATCTCAACAATTTCATGAATATTGTTTCTACATAAATATTCTTACCACATAAATATTCTTTCCACATGAGTAATCATACATAATCAATTGTTCATAAACATAAGGTTGCCCATGGAGAGAATTGGGTACCACAATCATGACATAAAGTATAACCGATGAGTGTATCATGAAAGTGTCCATGAAATAAATGGATTAGAACTTAAATGGACATTAATAAGGTAATATAGGATTATAACATGGTAGGTGGTAACAAATAGAAGTGAAATCACATAAGAAATGTATTTGAGAGACATTAGCATTAAAACATTTTTGTGCGGTTTTAAGGAAAATACTATAGAGAATTTAAAATAGTAAAGAAGACATTATTTTATATAAAACCAGAATTAAACCAAGAATTATTTAATAATAAAAATACTTAAATTACAAAGACAATGGTTTCTTAAAACAGAAGATAGAGTGCACTTGAAATTGGGTAATGTTCGGGAAGTTCATTTAAAACGAGTGTGCTTATTAGGAGGTATCGAGGAGAGATTCACTTAAAAGCAGGTATATCCCCGAAAGAGAATGAGAGATGGATCTTAGAAAATGAGTTTGGAGAATATAAACATAATTTTTAAGTTCTACATAAAAATAAAAGACAACTATATTTTGGTAAAAATAAAGATAGAGCAACCCGAAGGAATAAAGGATGTTCGGGTAGAATCCTTTATGGTTTATTGGCATGGTATCGGGTGTAAATAAGAGGGATTTATGAGAGAGATAAGGGGTTTATAATAACTTATAAAACATTAGGTAAGTATTGGGGAGTTGATAAAACATACCCCATCACTTGATATTACACAAAAAGGAATAGTAAAGAGAACAATCTTGATTAAGAGCGAAAAGGAGAGGATCCCTTACCTTAAATCCATTGGTGTTCTCCACTTATTATTAAAGTCCTGAATAAAAAAATTAGGCTTATTAATTAATAAGTATAGAACCTCTTATATATTTAATTGATTTATTTTAACTCTTTTTAATTCATTCAAATCCTTTTTTATTAGTTATAAGGTTCAATTTCATTGTTTTGACTCGTTTGTTTACTTGGATTTAAAAGATCGGTTCACTTATATTCAAGTTTGGATTATATGAAAGATGAAAGTGGTTGTCCAGAATTGAAGTTATATTCTTTAGTTCACATACAGTAGATTACATGGTTTTAATTTTAATTAGGTTACTTAGATTTAAGTTGAATTATTATATATATAACCTTAGTGATAACTATTTTTGTTAATTGGTGGATTAGATTACAAAGAATGTGTTTTGCTTTATAACTTAATACCATTTGTAAAAAAAAGGATTACATAACCAAAAATGGGATATATTACATAGATAATAATCTGGTTCAACCATAACACAAATGTTTTTATGACTAGAATTAAAGATAATAATTGAAATTGATAAACTGTTGTCCTTGAATGTGCTAAATTAGCACATCTCAAATGGTGCTTTCATTTCTTTCAAATAAAAAGATGGGGAAAGGAGAGAAGATAATGAAATATACCATTAGCATGAAAAAATTATAGTACACATATGTTATTGGATTTATCATACTATTATGGTGAAACTAGGTGAGTAAATAAATTAAAAGAAAAGAACTTAAAAGAAAATAAGGAATTGAGAAGAGGAATTTACCTCTTGAGACATCCTCCTTTGAGAACTTCTTAAGGGGAGAGGTTTTGGTATTTTGAAGAGTATAGAAGCTTTTCGATGTGGGGGAGGATCTTGGGGAGTGGTTTGGGTAGAATATTGGCAAGGATCTAGGCTTGAGAGGAGTGAATAGAAGAGGGAGTGAAGGGGGGTTTTATAGTGGTTGAGAGGAGGGAGTTCATAATATTATAATCATTAATTTATTATTTATTCACAAGACAAGGAATAGTAAGTATTCCATGACCAGGAATAGTGCTTTTATCATGTGATCCTGAACCAATTGGGCTTACATTGGTAGAACATCATCGATGACTCAATTAATCCATTATTTAGCATATATTGTGAATTATAGGATTCTACTATTCATAAAAAATTCAAGTATTTCAGAAAAAACCCAAAAATTCACCCTAACCATTTTTCGATGTGTAGAATCCAAAAATGAAGTTCATTTTTCAAAAATAAATTTCTAAATATGATTATTTTTAATATTTAATTAAAATAATAATTTATTATTAAAACCAGTTTTAAAACATTCATTAACTTATTCTAAAATATAGGTATATCATACTTCCAACTTGAATATTATTTTTATACTATCATAGGTGAGGATACTATTTATTAGGGTATATCACTATTCATAAGGTTATGTTACTATTCATTAGGGTAGGTTACTATTTACCAAAAATTAAGTTTTTCTTATCAGACTCCAAATAACTTACTGATTACAACCGTGCATGCTGGATTTTTGAAATTCCACACACAGAAGTGTCAAATTTATGTTTAAAGGTCACTTAGCACTTATTAGTTCATAATGTTGTGTTTTCATGTGATTTTATGAAATAATTATGAGAAGGGAATTTCCATTGAAAACCACTGGGTCATTACAATAAAGAAATAAGATAATGAAATCACCATCAGAAAACTGTTTGCTGAAAACCATTGTGTCATGTATCTATATCACACTAGATGGTACTGATAGTGGTCAGACTGGTTCTAGACTGACTGGAATTTCCTCAGACTGCAGCTTCTATGCATTTTTTGGATTCTCAAAATATTCAATCATCTGATCCTCAAGAAATACCACATCTCTACTTCTAATGATCCTCCTTCTAATCGGATCCCATAGTCAGTATCCAAACTCATCATGAGAATGTCTCAAAATGATACACTACTTTCCTTTTCTATCCAGCTTTTCCCGCTCATATTTTGGGATGTGAACAAATTCCCTATAGCCAAATACTCTCAATTATTTATATAAACCATCTTTACCTGTCCAAAAACTTTTTGAAACTTCATAATTTAGTGGAATTGGTGGAAAAAGGTTGATAAGATCAACCAAAATCCTCATTAACTCCACCCCAAAGGTGTTTGGAATCTTTGTATTTGAGAGCATACACCTAACTCTCTCAAAAAAAATCATCCTCTCAACAAGACCATTATGCTGAGGTGTCTTCAGTACTTATTTTTCCAGACTAATTCCAAAACTCCTATGTTGAGCAAGTGTTGCTTTCAACAATACACAATATTGTTATTTAAGTGGGGAGTTTATATTATTACTCTATCTCTTTATGATAATTTTGATTCTCACAGATACCCTTATTTATTTTCTAATGATTTTATTTGTTAAGCATTTTGCAGGAATTTATTATTTTATTTTACTCTTGAAATTATGGGAATTTATTACTAAAGTATTCATATTTAGCATGTTCTGCAAACACTGTTCATGCGCTACTTATTCGGAATCTGCTTGAGCGTGTTGTGGAAATACTGTTCATACCCTACGTGGATAAATGTAGCATAAGGATAAAACCCGTGTATACTTTTTGAGATAAGGAAAAAGTATGGTTAAACAACCATACGTTATCGGAAAAGTATGGAAGAAGAACCCTACGTTAGGAAGGAAACCTACGTTTGGGATATCAGAAAAGTATGGAAGGAGAACCGTATGTAAATATTAAACGTTACGTTTGTTTCTCAAAAGTATGGTTCATCAACCTTACTTTTGTAAACAACCATATGTTCTTGGAAAAGTATGGATCAAGTAAAAGTATGGATCTTTTATAGTATGTTTGAAAGTTAAAGAGAAACGTATGGATGACCAACCCTACGTTTGGAATGAACCTTACGTTGTAAACCTTACGTTGTGAACCTTATGTTTGAAGGCTACGTCATGAACCTTACATTCAGAGGATGCATACATTTCAAATTAACCTTACGTTTGGTGTCGTAGAATTTAAAGTCGATATTTTTATGCAACGGTCAATACACTGATTATTAGGCAGATTCCAAGTCAAATTTAAAGCTGATTTTAAAGTACGATTTTGACTGATTCAAAACTATTTCTTCAATTATTTGATAATCAAATTAAAAGGATCTTTTTATGCCAAGTCTTCAGGGAAGTTACATCTACTCTGTAAATTAAAATTTTTTAATATCGCGAGTAAAAAGGAGACTTTTGTGGATATAATTTTGCAGAGACTACTAAAACACACGAATCTTCTGGTTCAAAAGGAGCGTCAAAGTTCTGTTTTTTGAAAAGGAAGGATCGCGATAGAAGATTCACTTGTTTTACAATGAAGATCTACTGTGAATTTTCCACTGCTGAAGTTGTGAATTATATTTCTATATATACTGCAACGGGATCGACTTAGAACATCTCTTATGTGAAGATTATTATTTCTGAAGGTGACGATCCATCTACTGTCAATTGCATGCTGTTGCAATTGTGAAAAAAATCTGGAAAGTATTTTTAGAATACGAAAATTTTTCTTTTTTATTCTTGAGTGACCATTTTCTCATACTAAGATGAGTAGGTTCGTGTTTGAACCAGAAGGCTTTGTTTTTTCGTTAGATTGTAATGGTTTCAACTACCTGTACTCATTTGTGAACTGGTCTGTTGAAACGAGGACCAGATAGTGAAAATCACCAAGATCGTGGAGTATAGCGTTGGTAGAGTGGACTAGGGGCCTTCTGTTCCCCAAACCACTATACATCTTGTGTTTCTGCTATTTAAATTTCCACTGCATCATTTTATCTGATTAATGTTAAAAGGTAGAACACAATCTCGTAAAGATATTTTTTGAAAAGACACAATTCACCCCCCCCCCCCTCTTGTGTATATTTGGTGTAATCTGATCCAATAATTGGTATCAAAGGTTGAGCTTTCTGAAAAATCTTTAATGATCTAAAAGTGATTATACACAGAGAAAGATGATCGATACAAGAGAGGGAATGTCTATTGTCAGAGCACCGTACTTAAATGGAGAAAACTATGGATGCTGGAAGTCGCGAATGATTATCTATCTGAAAAATCTTGGATACATAGTCTATTCTAAGATTCTGACTCCATATGAAATACCAGAAAAACCTGAAACATGGAGTGCAGCTACTGAAGTATATTATGACATGAACTTAAAGGAAATGAATGCATTTATATGTGATCTAGGACCTGATGAGTTTAACAGAGTATCTCAATGCCCAACATCATGTGAAATGTGGCAAACTATTGTTGTTGCTTACAACGGAACTAAAAATATCAGGGAAATGAGATATGCAACTTCTAAGCTTAAATTTGATATATTCAGAATGGTTGAAGGTGAGAGTATTACTCAAATGAATGGAAGATTGACATAGATTTTCAATAACATAACTGCCTTGGGAGATCCCATTAAGCAAGCTGATCAAGCTTTAAAAGTATTGAGAGTACTACCTTCAAAATGGAATGGAATCTCTGCCTTGGGAGATCCCATTAAGCAAGCCGTGCGGGCCGCTCACGCTAGGAAGGCCGATCGGTTTCGGCCGGCCGGTTGGGAGGGCGGTGCTGCTCGGCGCTGCCGGTTTAAGAAAGCCCCCCCTAGGACCGCTCGGCCGGGCCGGGCCGCACCACGCTGCGTCGCGCCGCGTCTGGTCGGGCCGCGCCCCGCCGGTGCGAGACGCGCCCTCTCGGGCTAGGCCACATGACTCATCAGGCCGGTCCGACCCTCTGTTGGGTCAGACCCACCAAAACCAGGTTGACCCGACCCGCCAGCCCACTGGGCTTAATGGACAGAGCCCATTCTCACTTAAACGTGAATAACTATAAGATCGTGCGTCCGATCGACATGCCGACTGTGACACTGGGACCCTCACGATGAATCAGTCCTTTTGCAATACTCTAAGTGAGTTTTGGATGACATTGGAAAACGGCCAGGTTTCGAACGAGCGTATTTCCAACCGGGCCCCTGAAACGAAAAAGACAATATCTCTCAGACCGGGCGTCCAACTGATGTGTCGTCTTTCGCATTGGGTTCCTTTTGACGAGACAGAATTTTTGGATACATAAACTCTGGAATTCGTGATAATTGATGTATCGACCCCTTGGCTCGAGGAGCAGACCCTCCCCGAATCGAGCGTGTTGTGTGCGGGAACCCTAGAGCTGGTTGCGATTGCGAGGACTACTGTACTGGAATCCTCCGTGGGTTCGACAGAAATGACTACTGTACTGGGATCCTCCGTGGGTTCGTCAGCGATGACTACTGTTCTTGTATCCTGTGTGGGTCTGACAGTTTGACCTCTGTACTTGTATCCTATGTGGGTCCGATAGAGTAGCTGGTCTTGTATCCTGTGTGGGTCTGACAGCTTAGCTGGTCTTGTATCATGTGTGGGTCTGACAGCTTAGATGAATCAGTGACTACATCTGATCGTCTCTATTACTCTCGAGATAGTTGTTCTTGTATCCTATGTAGGTCCGACAGCTTAACTGGTCTTCTATCCTTTGTGGGTCTGACAGCTTAGATGACCTAGTGGCTATATCTGAACATCTATATCTCATACTATTGTGTCATACCTGTGTGAGCTGATACATTTCTTTCTACCATTATCATCACGTTTATTGACTTTACTTACTTTGTGGAATTGGTTTATTCTTAGGCTCGTGAGTTGGAGCCGGACTAAGTTTGGTAACTTAGGTATATGTATGGGCATATACCTAAGTAGGGTTGGTTGTTACTTTGTGGTTGTATCTTTCTTCTGTGGTTTATCCTTTGTGGATTCTGGGAGACCTTCGGGGGTCTCAGGGTCCCTACTGAGTATCGTTATACTCACCCCTGCAAGGGCTATGCCCGCACCTCATTGTGTTGGGTGCAGATTTCGGACAGCATTGATAGAGGCAGAGAGTAAGGCAGGACCGGACGGTACCCGGAGGTGGACCACACGGCGAGACGGTACACAGAGCGGATCGATAGACGTGGAGTGCTGAGGTGGCCATCTGTACCAACCCTTCTGGTAGGATACTCGGCGGACGTTCCAGGAGCTGCCCTATTTAGCTATTGTCTATTTTTTAGTTGTACTTGCTTTCCGTTGTACCTGTACTTTACTGTTGGGCTTGTATTTCCGGCCCCTTTACATTCAGCACTACTTTTTGTGTACAGTATTCACTTAGTGTTTACTTCCTGTTGCGTACTCTGTTGTGTTTGTTTACTTTCATAAAGGCAATGCCTTCCCAGCTTAGGGATTTATGCCTTTGGTGCTAGTCGTCAGCCCCTGGCCTATGGAAGGTGGGCTTGGGGTAGTCACGGCACGAGCCCCGAGGATGGGTCGTGACACATTTGACCAGATATATTTTCATAAAGTTGTAATATAGTTGATTCCTTCCATAGATGAGATTTATTATGGCATTTTCTTTCATCCACCACACGATGTTCAGACTGTTGATCCTAATATAGATATATCAGGGGTGACGACCCTATTATGGATGCTGATGTTGCACAGGAGGAGGGTGTTCATCATGATCATCTAGATGCTCCTCTAGCTTCTCAGTCACAGCCAGAGGTAGATATAGACATTGATTGTTCTGATTTGGATGCTTTATTAGGCCCTGCTTTGCAGACATCCACAGCACAACAGGTATCTTCTTTATATGTTGATGAGATTTCCAGCCAGCATCCACTATCCTTAAAGGTAGGACACGGTATAGGAGGTGAGACTGTATATCCACCATCTATCACACAGGAGGATATAGAGGCGGTTTTTGATGATGATGTATAGGAGTAGCATACGCCAAAGCAATGACGTAGATAGACACGATGTGGATGCATCCAATATACTCCTAACTATGGGACAGAGGAGCATCCAACCCACAAACATATATTATATTGATATTAGATTGATGATGCATGTTGTATGCACCTTACTATTTTCATTAATAAATTTCTGATGTTTTTATAATAAGAGTCTTAATGTTATCAAATTATCTATCAAAATCAATAATTTCTATTTTTTATTCATATTAATACTTATTATTATTATCTATATATGTATAATAAATAATATTCTTAAATTCATTATTAAATATTAATTATATTAATTATTTTGAATTCAATAAATATTATTACTATTTAATAATTAATTTAACATGATTATCTATTATATATAATATGGATTCCAATACTATATATTAATATAATAAATAAATAAATTTTATTAATTATAAAATAGTAATAATACCATTAAATATGACTAAATGTCAATTAAATATTCATAAATATTCATAAATATCAATAAATATTATTAGATATTACTAAATATTAATATTTAATAATATTTAATAATATTATTAATTTTTATGAATATTTATTTAATGGATATCTATTATTCATTAATATGTGTTAATAATTATTAAATTTTATTAATATTTATTTAACATTTATTAATATTTAACAAATATTTATTTATATTCATTAATATTTAATTAATATTTATATTTTTAATAAGAGAGTTTCACCCTCAACCTATTAAGAAATTATTAAAATTTATGAATGTTAATTTAATATTTACTATTATTTAATTGATACTTATTAATATTCATGAATATTTATTAATTTTTACTTAAAGTTTATTATTTTCTAATTAATATTCATAAATATAGAAAAACATTTTTTTGATATTTATTAATATTTTTTAGTATTTTATTTATATTTTTTATTATTTAATTAATATGTATTAATATTTATTTATATTTATTGAAATATTGATGATTTTTTAATTAATATGTATTTATATTTATTTAGTATTAATAAATATTGATGATTTTTTAAATTAAAATTTCTGGAGGAAGCATGAATTGGGTTCATGCTTCCTTCATAAAATTCACATAGGAGGCATGAACCTCGTTCATGCTTCTCAGATTCCCTTTTTAAAAATACCGGGAACCCTATCCCTTTTATAAAAAAAAATTAAAAACCCATTAAAAAATCAACCCTCATAAGCCCAGAGGCACTTATGCCTAATACATTACCTGTAGGGTCCCCAAGACCTTGACACCATAAGGGAAGATCATTCCTATCATATTAAACCATAAACCAAATTTTAAGATCACCTTGACTAGATTTGACCCATTCAAGTTAGGTGGTCTGGGTTTTAAAATAACACAATTCTGATATGGTGGAATTGAGTTTTTTGGGTTGATATTGCAAAACTCTATCATTTTATTTGAATAGATTTGTCATTATATGAATTTTTTGACGTTCGTAGGACAAATTTGGATGTAGTGAGATGGTGAAAATAAGAAAAGGGGGAATTCTAATGACATGTTGTTAGGTAAGTGGAGGTTCGTGGTGATGATAAACACACAAACGAGAAGGAGAAATGGAGAACATAAAGAATTAACATGGTTCAGCAAGGGTTTCCTATGTCCATGGGATAAGGGGACCTTTCTTTTATTCCTATTTGGATGGAGCTTCGTAGGATCACACAACAGATTACAGCAGTTTTTCTGATTACATTTTCATGGGATTTTGATCTCGTTATATAGAGAAATGAAAACCAATTTTCTTCTTGAGTTGGTGGGTAGTTCATATACCCATGAGAATTTCCTCCTCTTCGTTGACTGCTTCAAAGATGGTTGCTTTAACTATCCATGGGTTGCCTACCAAACTAGAAGAGACTGCTGCAAATAGAATAAAATACAGCATGTCGAAAGAAGACTCCCACTAATTGCTCCCGTGATTGGGAGTGTCCCCCACAAATATCCCCTCACAACCAATTTGGGTTAGAATCCAAACCTGCTGTCTCCTTACAGGAATCCATCTTCTCTTTCAGTATAACCTTCGTCATCATGTCTTCCCTATATCATTTGTGTTGATTTTATCAAGTTTCAACAATATTTATTTCAACACATTTTGGGTTTAATGATATTGCGCATCAATGTGTTTGGTACTGGAATGAAATGTTGGGTTCTTTCTAAGATGAATAGCACTTTGACTATCACAATGAAGAATATAATTCTCTTATCTCTATCCCATGTCCTGTAAAAACTTATTCATCCACAGCATCTCCTTACAGCCTTCAGTGATAGTGATATATTCTGCTTCTATGGTGGATAAGGAAACACACTTCTGAAGTCATGATTACCATGATATTTCTCCCCCTAAAAATGATATCAAGTACCTGGATATCAATTTCCTCATGTCTACATCTATAGCCATATATGCATCTGTGTATCCTTTTAAAACAGTTTTTTCACTCCCAAAAAATAAACAATGACTAGATGTAACTTAGAGATACATCGATATCCATTTGACCATTATCAAATAATCCTTTCCTAGATTTGATAAGAATATTATCAAAACTCCAACAGTGTTAGAAATATCTAGTAAGGTTCACACTATAGCATACATGAAACTGCCAACTACTGATTGATAAGGAACCTTTTCCATTTCTTCTTTCTCCTCTTCACTGGAAGGACTCTGATCTCTCTTGAGCCTAAAATGAATCACAAGTGGAGTGTTTACTAGTTTCACCTTTCTCATGTAAAATATTTCAAGAACCTTCTTAATGTACCTCTCTTGAGATATCCAAATCTTGTGATTCCTCCTATCATGAGTAATCGTCATACCAAGAATCTGAGTAGTGTCTCTCAAGTCCTTAATTTCAAAAGACTTGTCCAACTCCTTCTTCAACCTATCAATATCGATGATATCTCTACCAATAATCAACATATAATCAACATAAATATAGCAACCCGGTCCTTTTACATATAACATTTCATTATTTTAATCATAATTAATCATCAGAGTACAATCCAAGGATCGTTAAGTCTAGTGTCTTGGAAGACTAAGTACACATAACATAAAACATGGGACTAAAAAACACTTCTTTATTTAATCTCCATAATGATCTCTTAACTTACTTTGATCCCTTACATCTACATAGGTTACCCTAGGGAACACATGAACAAAGGGACGAGCTGAAAAGCCAAGTAAGGGAAAGAACATAAGGATACATCTTAAGTACATGAGTTAAGAGGCATGACATAATGATATCCAAAGCATGAAACTTATAAAAACATTTAATATAAGCATGGGATCATATAAACATGGAATCATATAAATGTGGTAGAATCATAAAACATTTCTTTAGTACGGTTCAAGGCTAACGGCCAATCCCGTTTCCCATTTTAGTATGGTTCAAGGCTAACCGCCAATCCCATTTCACATTGCACCTCATGATACTTAACTTTACCCAATGCATTGGAGCGCTATCTAGGTGCACCCATCTCAAAATTTTCATGAATATTGTTTCCACATAAATATTCTTACCACGTAAATATTCTTTCCACATGAGTAATCATACATAATCAATTTTTCATAAACATAAGGTTACCCATGGAGAGAATTGGGTACCACAATCATGACATAAAGCATAACCGATGAGTGTATCATGAAAGTGTCCATGAAATAAATGGATTAGAACTTACATGGATATTAATAAGATAATATAGTCTTATAACATGGTAGGTGGTAACAAATAGAAGTGAAATCACCTAATAAATGTATTTGAGAGATATTAGCATTAAAACATTTTTGTGCGGTTTTAAGGAATATACTATAGATATTTTAAAATAGTAAAGAAGACATTATTTTATATAAAACCAGAATTAAAACAAGAAGTATTTAATAATAAAAATACTTAATTTACAAAGACAATGGTGTCTTAAAACAGAAGATAGAGTTCACTTTAAATTAGGTAATAGTTCGGGAAGTTCCTTTAAAACGAGTGTGCTTATTAGGAGGTATCGAGGAGAGATTCACTTAAAAGCATGTATATCCCCGAAAGAGAATGAGAGATGGATCTTAGAAAATGAGTTTGTAGAATATAAACATAATTTTTATGTTCTAAATAAAAATATAAGACAACTATATTTTGGTAAAAAGAAAGATAGAGCAACCCGAAGGAATAAAGGAAGTTCGGGTAGAATCCTTTATGGTTTATCGGCATGGTATCAGGTGTAAATAAGAGGGATTAATGAGAGATATAAGGGGTTTATCATAACTTATAAAACATTATGTAATTATGGGGGAGTTGATAAAACATACCCCATCACTTGATATTACACAAAAAGTCATAGCATAGAGAACAATCTTGATTAAGAGCGAAAAGGAGAGGATCCCTTACCTTAAATGCATTGGTGTTCTCCACTTGTTATTAAAGACGTGAATAAAAAAATAGTCTTATTAATTAATAATTGAAGAACATCTTATATATGTAATTGATTTATTATAACTCTTTTTAGTTCATTGAAAGCCTTTTTTATTAGTTACAAGGTTCAATTTCATTGTTCGGGCTCGTTTGTTTACTTGGCTTTAAAAGATCGGTTCCCTTATATTCAAGTTTGGATTATATGAAAGATAAAAGTGGTTGTCCAGAATTGAAGTTATATTCTTTAGTTCACATACAGGAGATTACATGGTTTTAATTTTAATTAGGTTACTTAGATTGAAGTCGAATTATTATATATATAACCTTAGTGATAACTATTTTTGTTAATTGGTGGATTTGATTACAAAGAATGTGTTTTGCTTTATAACTTAATACCATTTGTAAAAAAAGGATTACAGAACCAAAAATGGGATATATTACATATATAATAATCTGGTTCAACCATAACACAAATGGTTTTATGACTAGAATTAAAGATAACAATAGAAATTGATAAACTGTTGTCCTTGAATGTGCTAAATTAGCACATCTCAAATGGTGCTTTCATTTCTTTCAAATAAAATGATGGGGAAAGGAGAGAAGATAATGAAATATACCATTATCATGAAACAATTCTAGTACACATATGTTATTGGATTTATCATACTATTATGGTGAAAGGAGGTGAGGAAATAAATTAAAAGAAAAGAACTTAAAAGAAAATAAGGAATTGGGAAGAGGAATTTACCTCTTGAGACATCCTCCTTTGAGAACCTCTTAAGGGGAGAGGTTTTGGTATTTTGAAGAGTATAGAAGCTTTTGTATGTGGGAGAGGATCTTGGGGAGTTATTTGGGTAGAATGTTGGCAAGGCTCTAGGCTTGAGAGGAGTGAATAGAAGAGGGAGTGAAGGGGGGTTTTATAGTGGTTGAGAGGAGGGATTTCATAATATTATAATCATTAATTTATTATTTCTTCACAAGACAAGGAATAGTAAGTATTACATGACCAGGAATAGTGAATTTATCATGTGATCCTGAACCAAGTTGGATTACATCAGCAGAACATCATCGATGGCTCAATTAATCCATTATTTAGCATATATTGTGAATTATAGGATTCTATTATTCATCAAAAATTCAAGTATTTCAGAAAAAAACCCAAAAATTCACCCTAACCATTTTTCGATGTGTAGAATCCAAAAATGAAGTTCATTTTTCAAAAATAATTTTCTAAATATGATTATTTTTAATATTTAATTAAAATAATAATTTATTATTAAAACCAGTTTTAAAACATTCATTAACTTATTCTAAAATATAGGTATATCATACTTCCAACTTGAATATTATTTTTATACTATCATAGGTGAGGATACTATTCATTAGGGTATATCACTATTCATAAGGTTATGTTACTATTCATTAGGGTAGGTTACTATTTACCAAAAATTAAGTTTTTCTTATCAGACTCCAAATAACTTACTGATTACAACTGTGCATGCTGGATTTTTGAAATTCCACACACAGAAGTGTAAAATTTATGTTTAATGGTCACTTAGCACTTATTAGTTCATAATGTTGTGTTTTCATGTGATTTTATGAAATAATTATGATAAGGGAATTTCCATTGAAAACCATTGGGTCATTATAATAAAGAAATAAGATAATGAAATCACCATCAAAAAACTGTTTGCTGAAAACACAGTGATCAACAGTCGTCCTCCTGCACTCATTTTTATCCATGAATGAGTCACATTTTTATACCATTTCCTCAATGCATATTTCAAACCATATAAACTTTTCTTAAGTTTTCATACCATTTTTTCCTTCCACCTAAAATTCCTCTGGATTCTCTATGTATATTTCTTGGTAGTGATGTATCATCAGTGTCATGTATCTATATCACACTAGATGGTACGGATAGTGGTCAGATTGGTTCTAGACTGACTAGAATTTCCTCAGACTGCAGCTTCTATGCATTTTTTGGATTCTCAAAATATTCAATCATCTGATCCTCAAGAAATACCACATCTCTACTTCTAATGATCCTCCTTCTAATCGGATCCCAGAGTCAGTATCCAAACTCATCATGAGCATGTCTCAAAATGATACACTACTTTCCTTTTCTATCCAGCTTTTCCCGCTCATATTTTGAGATGTGAACAAATTCCCTATAGCCAAATACTCTCAATTATTTATATAAACCATCTTTACCTATCCAAAAAAAATTTGAAACTTCATAATTTAGTGGAATTGGTGGGAAAAGGTTGATAAGATCAACCAAAATCCTCATTAACTCCACCCCAAAGGTGTTTGGAATCTTTGGATTTGAGAGCATACACCTAACTCTCTCAAAAAATTGTTTTTTTCATCCCCTCAACAAGACCATTATGCTGAGGTGTCTTCAGTACTTATTTTTCCATCCTGATTCCAAAACTCCTGTGTCGAGCAAGTGTTGTTTTCAACAATACATAATATTGTTATTTAAGTGGGGAGTTTATATCATTACTCTATCTCTTTATGATAATTTTGATGCTCACAAATACCCTTATTTATTTTCTAATGATTTTATTTGTTAATCATTTTGCAGGAATTTATTATTTTATTTTAATCTTGAAATTACGGGAATTTATTACTAAAGTATTCGTATTTAGCATGTTCTGGAAACACTGTTCATGCGCTACTTATTCGGAATCTCCTTGAGCGTGTTCTGGAAACACTGTTCATACCCTACGTGGATAAATGTAGCGTAAGGATAAAAATCGTGTATACTTTTTGAGATAAGGAAAAAGTATGGTTAAACAACCATACGTTATCGGCAAAGTATGGAAGAAGAACCCTATGTTGGGATGGAAACCTACATTTGGGATATCAGAAAAGTATGGAAGGAGAACCGTATGTAAATATTAAACGTTACGTTTGTTTCTAAAAAGTATGGTTCATCAACCTTACTTTTGTAAACAACCATATATTCTTGGATAAGTATGGATCAAGTAAAAGCATAGATATTTTATCGTATGTTTGAAAGTTGAAGAGAAACGTATGGATGATCAACCCTACGTTTGGAATGAACCTTACGTTGTAAACCTTACGTTGTGAACCTTATGTTTGAAGGCTACTTCATGAACCTTACGTGCAGAGGATGCATACATTTCAACTTAACCTTATGTTTGGTGTCGGAGAATTTAAAGTCAATATTTTTATGCAACGGTCAATACACTGATTATTAGGCAGATTTCAAGTCAGATTTAAAGCTAATTTTAAAGTACAATTTTGACTGATTCAAAACTATTTCTTCAATGATTTGATAATCAAATTAAAAGGATCTTTTTATGACAAGTCTTCAGGGAAGTTACAACTACTCTGTAAATTAAAGTGTTTGAATATCGTGAGTAAAAAGGTGACTTTTGTGGATATAATTTTGCAGAGACTACTAAAACACACCGATCTTCTGGTTCAAAAGGAGCGTCAAAGTTCTGTTTTTTAAAAAGGAAGGATCGCGATAGAAGATTCACTTGTTTTACAATGAAGATCTACTGTGAATTTTCCACTGCTGAAGTTGTGAATTATATTTCTATATATACTGCAATGGGATCGACTTAGAAAGTCTCTTATGTGAAGATTATTATTTCTGAAGGTGACGATCCATCTACTGTCAATTGCATGTTGTTGCAATTGTGAAGAAAATATGGAAAGTATTTTTAGAATACGAAATTCTTTCTTTTCTATTCTTGAGTGACCAGCTTCTCATACTAAGATGAGTAGGTTCGTTTTTGAACCAGAAGTCTTTGTTTTTTCCTTATATTGTAAAGGTGTCAACTACCTGTACTCATTTGTGAACCGGTCTGTTGAAACGAGGACCAGATAGTGAAAATCACTAAGCTCGTGGAGTAGAGCATTGGTGGAGTGGACTAGGGGCCTTCTGTTCCCCGAACCACTATACATCTTGTGTTTCTGCTATTTAAATTTCCACTGCATCATTTTATCTGATTAAAGTTAAAAGGTAGAAAACAATCTTGTAAAGATATTTTTTGAAAATACACAATTCACCCCCCCCCCCCCTCTTGTGTTTATTTGGTGTAATCTGATCCAATAATTGGTATCAAAGGTTGAGCTTTCTGAATAATCTTTAATGATCTGAAAGTGATTATAGACAGAGAAAGATGATCGATACAAGAGAGTGAATGTCTATGGTCAGAGCACCGTACTTAAATGGAGAAAACTATGGATGCTGGAAGTCACGAATGATTATCTATCAGAAAAATCATGGATACATAGTATATTCTAAGATTCTGACTCCATATGAAATACCAGAAAAACCTGAAACATGGAGTGCAGCTACTGAAGCATATTATGACATGAACTTGTAGGCAATGAATTCATTTATATGTGATCTAGGACCTGATGAGTTTAACAGAGTATCTCAATGCCCAACAGCATGTGAAATGTGGAAAACTATTGTTGTTGCTTACGACGGAACTAACAATATCAGGGAAATGAGATATGCCACTGCTAATCTTAAATTTGATACATTCAGAATGGTTGAAGATGAGATTATTACTCAAATGAATGGAATATTGACATATATTTTCAATAACATTACTTCCTTGGGAGATCCCATTAAGAAAGATGATCAAGCTTTAAAAGTATTGAGAGTACTGACTACAAAATGGAATGGAATCTATGTAGCAATCAGACAGTCGACACCTGTCAAAGATTTAACCATGAGAGAACTGATTGGATCATTTATGATATATGAAGTTGAGATGGAAGATGAATATAATGAACATAAAGTCATTATCAAAAGATATGATTCTACCTTGAAAGCATCATTACAGGTCAAAAACAGAAAGATGAAGAAAAATGTAAAAGAGAAGTTAGAGAGTTCTGGTTTATCTAATTCTGATATGGAATTGGCTCAGCTAGCCCGAAGATTCAAAAAATTCTATAGAAAGAAGAAGGGCTTTAGAAAATCCTTCAAAAGGGATGATAAGGAAATCAGATGTTATGAATGCAAGAAAATGGGGCATATCAGACCTGACTATCCTCAGCTAAAAGAAGACAAAAGAAAGAAATTTTTCAAAAGAAATGACTATGAACATAAGGACAAGAAATTCATGAAATCTATATGGAGTGTATCTGAAGACTCTAGTAGTACTTGTCAATCAGACTCAGAGAAGGAGTAAGAAAATTTTAAAGTCAATATGTGTTTTATGGAAAAAACAGATGAGGTATAATCTTACTACTCTTCTGATTCTAGTTCTGAATCTAATTACTCTAATGAAAAAACATGCAGCCTACTACAATATTCTTGAAGAAAAATATGAATCTCTATTTAATAATCATAAGTCTTTAAAGAATAATCATAAGGTTTTTTCTGATGAAATAGATACAATTCTGACACAATATAAGGAGTTAACTGAAAAATTTGATTCAATTAATTCTAACAATATAGATTATGAATCAAAGATAAAATCACTGAAAACTGAAGTATAAACTTATAAAATTGCAGCCCTTGTTTTTACTAAAGGAGAAAATACTTTAAATAAAATCCTTGGGAAAAATTTCATTAAAAAGGAGAGATTTGGAATTGGCAGTAAAGGTGAAAAACACAAGTTGTACAAAAACTATTTTATTCCAAGTGAAAAAAGACTAAATTGTAATTATTGTGGAATAAGGGGACATATTTCTAAAAACTGTTTCTTAAGACAACCCCAAATAAGTGGCATTAAGATATATTTTGTATCAAATGATCTATTTGACTCGTGTGAAATTAGAAAAACAAAGCAAGTCTGGATTCCCAGATCCTTGCTAGCTAACACTATTGGACCCAACAAAATATGGGTACCAAAGCAATTTGTGTAAATGTCTTTGCAGGGAGCAGGTCATAAGAGAAAAAAGGACATGTGGTATATAGACAGTGGATGATCAAGACATATGAGTGGAAACTAATTAAATTTCTCTACACTCACTCAAAAAGATGGTGGACTTGTCACATTTTGTGATAATGCCAAAGGAAAAATCATTGGTATTGGATCAGTTGGAGATCCAGAAGCTTTCTCAATTAATAAAGTACTTTATGTATAAGGGTTGAAACACAATCCGATAAGTATCTCTCAACTATGTGATGATGGTTATGCGGTTGATTTTTCCAACTATTGATGTTCTGTTTTCAAAAATAAATTGCTTATATTTTGAGCACCAAGAACTGATAATGTGTATACCCTATATTTAAATTCCTTGTGTAAACAACAAGTAAATTTCTTAACTGCTAAAATAAATGAATCCTGGATCTGGAATAGGAGACTTGGACATTGTAATGTATATGTTTTAAATAATTTATCTAAGAAACATTTAGTTTTTGATTTTCCTAGTCTCAAATTTGAAAGTGACAGATTCTGTGATTCATGTCAACTTGGCAAGCAACACAAATCATCCTTCAAATCTATTAACAAAACTGCTACGTCTAAACCTCTAGAACTTATTCATATGGATTTGTTTAGACCTTCAAGAGTAGCAAGCTTGGCTAGTAAATTATATGTATATGTTTTAGTTGATGACTATTCTAGATTTACATGGATTTTCTTTTTGAAATTTAAAAATGAAGATTTTACTTTATTTGAAAGTTTTTGTAAAGGTGTTCAAAATGAAAAAAAAAATTAAAATAATTTCATTAAGAAGTGATCACGGTGGAGAATTTGAGAATCATGAATTTAATTCCTTCTTCTCAAATATAGGTATTAAAAACACCTTCTCTGCACCTAGAACACCTCAAAAAATGGAATTGTTGAAAGAAGAAATAAGACTATTCAGGAAATGGCTAAGACTATGCTAAATGAATACAGCCTTCCTACCTACCTTTGGGCTAAAGCTGTAAGCATAGCCTGCTGTATAATGAATAGATTTTTAATTAGACCTATTTTGAAAGACACCCTATAAACTTTGGAATAACAGAAAACCTAAATTTAACTACTTTAAAGTTTTTGGAAGAAAAGTTTACATCTTAAACACCAAGGATAATATTGGTAAGTTTGATCTGAAATCTGATGAAGGAATTTTCTTAGGATATTCAGATACCTCCAAAGATTATAGAATCTATAATAATAATTCAAGGATTTTTGAAGAATCAGTTCATGTGAAATTTGATGAATCTGTTCCCTTTGAGAAAAGGACAGATCAAATGGATGAATCTGACTCTAATGACAACATGAGGCTTGAGAACTTGAAAAATGATTTTGAAAAAGATATAAATAAAATCCAGTCCAGTTCAGAAGAACATGATACTGAAGAACCTATAAGTGTGTTGCCTAGATAGACTAGAACCCTAAAGAATCACACTTTAGAAACTATAATAGGTGACTTAGATACAGGAATAAAAACTAGAAGAAATATAGGAAATCTTGTAGAATTCTCTGCCTTTCTATCCCAATTAGAACCCAAGACTATTGAAGAAGCATTAGATGATGAAAGTTGGATGATAGCAATGCAAGAATAATTAAACTAGTTTAAAAGAAATGAAGTTTGGGAATTAGTTGAAAGACCATAGAACTATCCAATGATAGGAACCAAATGGTTATTTAGAAATAAGCAAGATGATCAAGGAATAATAACTAGAAATAAAGCTGGACTTGTAGCTAAAGGATATAATCAGGAAGAAGGTATAGATTATGATGAGACCTTTGCACCTGTAGCTAGACTAGAAGACATTTGAATCCTCTTAGCCTATGCATCTCATATGAACTTTAAATTATTTCAGATGGATGTTAAGTCTGCCTTTTTATATAGTTATTTAATGGAGGAAGTTTATGTTGAGAAACCTCCTAGTTTTGAAAATTCTCAAAAACTAGATTCTGTTTTTAAACTTACTAAAGCTCTCTATGGCCTTAAACAAGCACCTAGAGCTTGGTATGAAAGATTAAGATCTTTTATTTTAAAAAATGATTTTACTGTTGGAATGGAAGATCCAACACTATTTAAAAAAACTTTGAATTCTAATATTGTGTTGGTTCAAATTTATGTTGATGATGTAATTTTTGGATCAACTAATAAAACCCTTTGTGATGAGTTTTCAAAGTTTATGCAAAAAGTATTTGAAATGAGTATGATGGGAGAACTAAATTTCTTTTTAGGACTTCAAATTTATGAAAAATATTTTGGAAATGTTTTGAATCAAAGAAAATACATTACTGATTTGTTGATGAAATTTGGACTTGAAAACAGAAAGACATATACAACTCCTATGTGTACTAATATAAGACTTGATTTGTATGAAACTGGAAAATCAGTTGACAACAAGTTATATAGAGGTATGATTGGTAGTTTATTTTATCTTACTGCTAGGAGGCCAGATATAATGTATTCAGTATGTCTTTGTGCAAGATTTCAATAAAATCCTAAAGAATATCATTTAACTGCTGTTAAAAGAATTTTTAGATATTTAAAAGGAACTTTTTTTCAATCTCTTCTTTATCCCAAAACTACTGATTTTAATTTGATTTCATATTCAGATGCAAACTTTTGGAGTTTTAGATTAGATAGTAAAATCACTTCAAGAACTTGTCACTTTTTAGGAAAATCTTTAGTGTCATGGTCAATTAAGAAACAACATTTAGTTTCCCTATCAATATCTGAGGCAGAGTATGTTTTTGTTGGAAGTTTTTGTGCATAGGTGTTGTGGATGAAAAACACTCTTATGGACTCTGGACTAAATTTTAATAATACCCCTATTTTATGTGATAATACTAGTGCTATAAATATTTCAAAAAATCCTATTAATCATTCTAGAACTAAGCATATTGATATCAGAAATCATTTTCTAAGAGATCATGTTATTAAAAAGGATATATCTTTGGATTTTGTAAGTACTGAAATTCAATTAGCTGATATTTTTACTAAACCTCTTCCCACTGCAAGGTTTGATTTTATTAAGGGTGGCTAGGTTTATTTGATTTTAAATAAATTTTATTTTACTATAGTAGTTCTTTATTTTAATTCTGCTTAAAATAATTTAGATATTTTTTTTCAAATAGAATAAGTTTCTTTTCCCCACGTAATATATTTTATTTATTTTTAAATATATCTAATGATATTAAAAACACAGGAATCAAGGCTTTCATAAACCCTTTCGACTTCTAAACCGTTTCATTTCCATCGAAACCTTTTCGAACCCGCAAACCGCACCTCTGCTCGTCTACCCTAATCTTCGAACCTTTGAAACCCTAACCTTAAAACCTTCAGAGATTCTCACACATATGGTAAGGAATAAAAGGGCCAGTGAAGCCGAGACAATCAATTCCAAGATACAATGCTCCGAAGGAAGAAAAATCTTACAGGGAAAGGTAATCGATCTCGACTGGTTATTTCAGACAGATCTACTGTTGAAACAAGCACTGTTGTTTCAGAACCATGAACAGACGTTCAATAGTGAAAATATGGAATTTATGTATGAGGTAGAACTTAGATACTTCTTCAAATTTGTACAGTTTAGTCTGGGAGATATTGAGGATAGTGTGATGGCTAAGATAGAGGATAGGGATTTCTCAATCTCGTCAGTAGAAATTGTTCAGATTCTCAACTGCCCTCATGAGGGAATTTTTTCATTTCGATTTGAAAAATATTGTAGATTCTTTGCATAAATCAGAGGACATAATGTCGTTTCTCTTTGGTATTAAGACTATAAAGAAAATTTTTATCAAGGATTTGGAGCTTGATCCGAAAATTTTGGTCAAATTTGTGAAAACAGAGATTGCACTGAGGATGTCTGAGATGGAAAATATATTATATCCTGATATGTATATAATGTATCTTTTGCTCAGTGATTTAAAACCCAATTTTCCTATGTATATGGTTAGATGCCTAAGATATTGTTGTCAGAGTGATGCCCGAATGAACTTTTATCCTTTTGGTCGATTCATTTCCAAGTTGTTGCTTAAGATGGACATGGTGAGACTGGTGGATACCAGAGTACATTGTTATCACATTAATGTGTTTAATGCTGGAACTTTAAGAAAGATTGGCTATTTCTAGACTACTATCAAAGGAAAACTTTTTCCAGTAGGAGAATATGATGAATCTGAGAGTGCTCAAGCTCAATTTTCAAATTCCAAGGAGGGACAAGCTGAATCAAGAGTCAGCACTGCGGAAAGGAGGATCAGATTTTAAGTGGAAGAAACTAAGGAAGAAAGAAGTCAGGTGGTACTTCAAACTCATAGGAAAAGGCCTGTGACTGAGGAACTTACTTCCCCTGGTTTAACTACAAGAGATTTACTCTCTTACAACTTTTTTAGAGAAAAGGTTGTTGAACAACCTCAAGAACAGAATGTCAATGTTACAGATCCTGATCATGAAAGGATTGTAGTTGAAAGATCAGAACAACAGGCTTTAGCTGATGTTGCTGTTGTACTTCAATAAGAAAAGGAGGCAGAGTCTGGTGAGAAAGTGGCCAGACCTTAGGAAACTCTAGAGGATATCATTTTAGATATTCCATTAGATGAACAAATTGCAGATTTTCGTGATGATCATGCTTCTAAAGCTCACACAGAAGTTCTTCAAGAGGATTTTTCTATGGAAGTGTCTGGAAAGGATTCTGAGGAAAAATCTGTGGACCAACCAATTCAGGACAATGAGAAAGAAAAATATGATGCTGAATCATTACCTTTAGTACTCCTACATCACACAGAGCCTAAGAATGCAAATCAAGCACAGGGTGCTTCTGATTCAAGGAATAGGGAAGTTGAAGAATTGTACAAAAAGTTATCTCAACTGCAATGTGAGAATGATTCTCTAAGAAGCACCTTAGCATCCGAACAGTTGAAATTTCACAAGCTTAAGGAGAGTATTGTCTCAAGACAAGAAGTTGAAATTTTTAAAGAGGATATGCTAAATGTTGTTTCCAAATTTAAATCTGAAATGGTTATGAAGTCATATTTCTCAGATCTTAAGTTTTTTATGGAGACACAATTTTCATCAGTTGGAAATAGTGTTGCTAGTGGATCAGGTACTTTACCTGATTTAATCAGAATATTTCAAGCTATCACAACTATAATGAGCAACATGAATGACAGGTTGCAAGATCTTCAGTGCAACAGTTATCCATTATTTGTTCTCTTAGATAATCATAAATTCTTAGTTGATCAGTTAACATCGAGTGAGCCCGGAATCCGCTCTGTCTTAGAAAAATTCACAGAGAAGTTGTCTTTGTTTATGGAGAAAGAAGAAAGGCTTCACGAGTTTTTCAGAGTCAATCTCATTGAAGATATTCCTATGACTCAAGAGTCCATAGATCTTATTATTCAGCTTGGTGATGGATTAATGAAAAGGTTGAGAGAACAGTTAGCATAAATAAAGTCTACAGTCCAGAGAAGATAAACCCTACCTGTTCACTGCAAAAAACCTTGATTCTTATGTTTTTCATCATTGTATCTATTTTTTACTTTTAATGAAAATTTGTTTCTTTCTTCCTATTTGTTTTACTGTCTTTATTTTGATATTCCAGTACTCCAGATTTAATTATTGATAAACAGTTAATAATAGTCTTTACTTATGTTCATTTCTACATTAATTTTTGTTCTATTCCATATTCTATCATTCTTTTTTATATCAAAAAAAGGGGGAGAAATTTGGATAAACACAACAGTTTATTTTACTGGGAGAAATTTGGATAAATACAACATCTTTTAGTTTGGGGGAGTAATTAATTTTATTGGGGAAAAATTAAAACATGGATAAATTAAAGGGAGACATTAATATTGTATTTATCTTTTCAAAATTTCAAAACTTTATGTAATTAATTTTAAGTTAAGTTAATTTCATTAATTATTTTTTATGGGTTTTTTTATCATCAAAAAGGGGGATATTATTGAGCAAGTGTTGTTTTCAAAAATACATAATATTGTTATTTAAAGGGGGAGTTTATATTATTACTCTATCTCTTTATGATAATTTTGATGCTCACAAATACCCTTAATTATTTTCTAATGATTTTATTTGTTAAGAATTTTGTAAGAATTTATTATTTTATTTTACTCTTGAAATTAAGGGAATTTATTACTAAAGTATTTGTATTTAGCGTGTTCTGGAAACACTTTTCATGCACTACTTATTCAGAATCTTCTTGAGCGTGTTTTGGAAACATTGTTCATACCCTATGTGGATAAACGTAGCGTAAGGATAAAAACTATGTATACTTTTTGAGATAAGGAAAAAGTATGGTTAAACAACCATACGTTATTGGAAAAGTATGGAAGAAGAACCCTACGTTAGGAAGGAACCCTATGTTTGGGATATCAGAAAAGTATGTAAGGAGAACCGTACGTAAATATTAAACATTACGTTTTTTTCTCAAAAGTATGGTTCATCAACCTTACTTTTGTAAACAATAATACGTTCTTGGAAATGTATGGATCATGTAAAAGTATGGATCTTTTACCATATGTTTGAAAGTTGAAGAGAAAAGTATGGATGATCAATCCTAAGTTTGGAATGAACCTTACGTTGTCAACATTACATTGTAAACCTTACGTTTGAAGGACACATCATCAACCTTACGTTCAGAGGACGCATACAGTTCAACTTAACCTTACATTTTGCGGCAGAGAATTTGAAGTTGATATTTTTATGCAACGGTCAATATGCTGATTATTATGCGGATTTCAAGCCATATTTAAAGCTGATTTTAAAGTATAATTTTGATTGATTTAAAACCATTTCTTCAATGATTTGATAATTGAATTAAAAGGATCTTTTTATGTCGAGTCTTCAGGGAAGTTACGACTACTCTGTAAATTCAAATGTTTGAATATCTTAAGTAAAAAGGTGAATTTTTTGGATCTAATTTTGCAGAGACTACTGAAACACTCCGATCTGCTGGTTCAAAAGGAGCGTCAAAGTTCTGTTTGTTAAAAAGTAAGGATCGTGAAAGAAGATTCACTTGTTCTACAACGAAGATCTACTATGAATTTACTACTGCTGAAGTTGTGAATTATATTTCTATATCTACTGCAACGGGATAAAATCAGAATGTCTCTTATGTGAAGATTATTATTTCTGAAGGCAAAGATCCATCTGCCGTCAATTGCATGTTCTTGCAATTGTGAAGAACATCTGGAAAGTATTTTCAGAATACGAAAATCTTTCTTTTCTATTCTTGAGTTACCATCTTCTCGTACTAAGTTGAGTAGTTTTCTGTTTGAACTAGAAGGCTTTGTTTTTTCCTTATATTGTAAAGGATTCAACTGCCTGTACTCAGTTGTGAACCGGTCTATTGAAACGAGGACCAGATAGTAAAAATCACCAAGCTCGTGGAGTAGAGCGTTGGTGGAGTGGACTAGGGGCCTTCTATTCCATGGACCACAATACATCTTGTGTTTTTGCTATTTAAATTTCTACTGCATCATTTTATCTGATTAAAGTTAAAAGGTATAACACAATCTCGTAAAGATTTTTTTTGAAAAGACCCAATTCACCCCCCTCTTGTGTATATTTAGTGTAATCTAATCCAACATCCTGTAGTACTCCTCAAACAGACCATGGTACTCTCCTATATTTTCTACCCACACACACTTTAACCATCTGCGTGTTTTCTTTTCACCTTCACATGAAAATTCTTGAAAACATTATGCACTAGATCTTTATTTTTTAAATAAAAGGATCATGCATTTCTAGAATGATCTTCTATGAAGGTAACAAAATAAATAGCACCTTCCTTCGACTTAGTGCTCATCATGAAGACATCAATGTGAATCAAATCTAAAACATTTTCTTTTCTAAATGTTATATAACCACAAAATGATACTTTGTGTTGTTTTCCCATGATGCAATCAACACAAGTATCTAGATGTGTACATTTAATTCCTGGCAAGAGAACTTTTCGAGAGAGAATTCTGATTCCTCTCTCACTCATGTGACCCAACTGCCTATGACAAACTTCTATAGGAACATCTTTCCTAACTGTATTGAATTTTCCTCCACATGGTCTTGCATATGTGGGATAAAGAGAAATATTTTTCTTTCCTTTACCAATTATCAAGTTACCTTTGGAAAGATTCCATTTCCCATCACTGAATGAACTCACATATCCATCATCATTAATTATCTCATTGGGTATCGGATTGAGGAAAATATCATAAACATGCCTTCCGTACTTCAATAATAACATGCATTAAATATTAGTATCTAGAAAAATATTACCAATACTAGTACTTTTGGATGCAACATAATTTCCCATCTTCACATTTCTAAAACTCCCTGAACTGTAATATGAGAAGAAATATATTCTGGAAGTGACATGGTATGAGGTGCCAAAATCGTTCACCCATGTCGAATCTTGACTTGCAAGACTTACCTAATTATCTTCCTGGATAATAATTATTTCTTCATTGACAACTACAACATCATTATTTTGGGTCTAACCTTCCTAATTCCTCTTCTCTCCTTTTAGCCTTCTTCTTTCTCTAATGAAGTGTTCTGGATTTCTATAGTGGTGGCACTTCATGTCATATCTCGATCGATATTTTGATCACCTCATCCTTTGTACACTTTTTTCATGGGGTTCTCTTCCTCTTCTTCTTCCCCATCATTTCTGCTTCCCTTATATTTTAGTGACAAGTGCCTATGATTCAAGTGAATATCCCTTGTCTTTCCTTCAATATTCTTCATTCATTATTCTATATTTTACCATTTCCATGGTGAGAGTTCTATCTAGAGTTTAATTGTTGACCAACATAACTAGTGTGTACCAGGTATTTGGTAAATAACTCAACATCAATAGTTCCTACAACTCATTATCAATCAACATTTTCATGGAATTAAATTGATCAATTGTACCTTGGAACTCACTCATGTGCTTCGATATATTGGTCTTGTCTTTTTATTTCAAGTTGATAAGATGATGTATCAGGCTTTCTTTGTTCTGTGTGGTTGTCCTCACATACACCATTTCCAATTTTCACCAAAGAATAGAGGAATCATGTTCATTAGAAAAAAAAATTGAAGATGCTCTGGTCGATCCATTGTCTACTTTGTGTAGCACACTTCCTATTGAGCACAAACCACTCTGCATCAGCTGGAGGGATACCGGATGATGTCTTCTCCATGAGTTTACTGCTTGTTGATGAATCCTCTTCTTTCACAACAACAGTCTTAGTGGTCTCCACTATTGGTTTTCACAAATCTTTAATATATAAAACATCCTCTATTTTTGGTTTCTAGAAAGAATAATTAAAAGTGGTAAGATTAATCATGTTGCTGGTATTTTCATCCATTGATTCTATTGGAATTTAAAAAACTTAACCATACGGATGTGTCTAGAATGGTCAAAAAGGCTGGAATCGACTCCCAGATCGCTGAAAATGGACTCCAATTGGCTGAGATAGAGATGAAACAATTTCAATGGTCTAGATCGACCACTGATGTGGCACTAGCGTGGCTCATCGGAACAGTGGCAGGAAAAGTCACTAGAAATTCATTGTTCGTGTGAACAGTGTCGTCTTCTCCAGCAATGGGTTACTATATCACCCATAGTTTGACCGAAACTTTTACTAGCTCTACCGTCTTCATTTCAGCTCTATTTTGTATGTCGATTACACCATTGGAATCATCTCACCAAGATCTTCATGGATCTAGTCTCAAAAAAATCAACAAACATCAATTTTTTGGTCAGTGAAAAACTTCATTATAGTGTCATCATTTCAACCTCAAACCCTCTGATGCCACTTTGTTGGGGCAGCAGAGGTTCATGGAGATGATAAACACACAAATGAGAAATAAAAACATATAATGAAGAGAATTAACGTGGTTCAGCAAGGGTTTCCTGCATCCCCGGGAGAAGGGGGCCTTTCTTTTATTCTTCTCTATATGAACCTTCAGAGGATCACACAACGGATTACAGTAGTTTTACTGATTACATTTTCATGGGATTTTGATTCCATTATATAGAGGAATGAAAACTAGTTTTCTCCTTTAGTTGGTGGATATTTCATCTAGTTGTGAGAATTTCCTCCTCACTACTGACAGCTTCAAAGATGGAATATTTAATAGTCCATGGGTTGGTGTCCAAACTAGAAGAGACTACTACCGACTAAATAAAATACAACCTGATGAAAGAATAATCTTGTTGATTGCTCCCCTGATTGGGAGTGGCCCCACACATGTGTATAGGAGACGTGTTCCCTGGAAGGGACTTATGCGATAGCATGTAATCCATCCCATTTAAGGGTTATGTGATCATGTAACCTTGATCAGACCAGGCGCATGTCACGCGACACGCCATAGGTTTTGGTTTCTATGATGGAATGACTTGCGCTTGTTGTTAGTTATGCGACACACTAGGGATATGAAATAGGAAATTGTGGTGATTCACATGATATGGTTTCAATGCCCCATGCAAAGGACCCTGAATTATGAGGATGATTTCCACCACCTGGACTTATGCATATGATTTCCACCACCTTTGAACCCCATACATAGCTCTCTTTCCATGAAAAGTGGCATATATATGGGATCTTGTTGCCTATAACCCCCCCCCCACCCCACCCCGTAAAATTTCTCCTTTGAAAAACAAACAAACACAGGAAGAAGAAGGGAGAAATCTTTTAAAGGTCGAAGATTTGAAGACTCCCGCTTGGAGAATCAACAAGTAGCTCTCTGGGAAAGGATTAAGACCATGAAGGAGGAAACACTCCTTAATTGCATGATAAAGGGAATGAGAATCGACTGCATGACTTCTAAAAAGAATTTTGGTTTCATGACCACAATTCAGACACGTGATTGTGTGATCATTCCCTGATCACATGATTGAAGAGTCACCATCTAATCGCGCAATCACCTAACCTCATTTAGGTTACCCGATCGCAGGACCCATTTTCGTTCACATGATTTCTTAGCCAGGATTCATTCATGTGGTCACCCTAAAGTCATTAAGGCATACAACAGAAGCAAATGAGTTGGAGATTTAAAAAAAAATCAAATCAATGTAACTATGTCGACCACTACTACACATTTGGGTTTATTTAACGCTAGCTTTTATCAGTGTTAACAAAAAGAATTGATAAAGGGTACCCTTTATCACCAATAAAAAGTGATAATAAAATAACAACTTTATTAGTGATTTTTTTAATGTTGATAAGGGGTTCCCTTTATCAATGCTTTTTTGTAGCACTGATAAAGGGTACACTACCAAAATCGGAAAAAGGGATGCGCTGAATTTTATTATAATTTTATAATTATTTAAATATATCTATATTTATTTATAATAATAATTATAAATATAATAAATATATTTATTATAATTTTATAATTATAAATAAATATTTATTTATTTATAATTTTTTAATTACATATAATTATATTAATATATAAATATATTTATTATATATATAATTATAAATATATATATTTATTTATTTATAGTTATAATTATAAATAAATATTTATTTATTACATAAATAATTTTATAAATATGTATAATAATATAAAAAAATATTAATATTATACCAATATCAGTGTTAAAAAATGCTGATAAAAGCATTACACATTCTTATATAATAAACCCTAATAGAGTCGACCTCCTCATGCCTTCAAGATTGGAGGAGGTATCATAAAGGATATATTGATCTATGAGATAGATGACATGAGTCCTGATTATGAGGGGTGGGGACAGTACATATGCAATTATTGGATCAGATGGATTATGTGTCTTGTACTATAGGTCCCTATTCAAATTTCTTACACAACACGTATGAGGCTTTCATGAGTTCGTAATCATTCTTCCTTTATTATTGAACATATTTTTTATTAACATTACTTAATATCCAAATTTTTTTAGAGGATACTCGTATCACCCATCTCATTCACAACTCCGATCTAGTAGAGAGAGGCAAATTTTGTAAATACCCAAAAATTTCGAGGATAATTTTTTCTTAAATACTTTGGAATTTTACGAGTCTGTGGTTTCTGACGGCACTTGATTCCGAGGCCCGGTGTTCCCAGAATCAATTTCTGAAGTTTTGTTTGGGTACGTTCAGTAAACGTACGTGTGGGTTTTTCTATCTTTTGAACCGGTGCTTGGAATTCAAATCCGAGGACACCGATGAACTCGCAACGCTGGTATTCGCTTAAGGGGACCTTTACCGCAGTTGCGTTTTATGCGGGTTGAGAGTTAAAATTTTGGGGATTTCGAATAAAATAATTAAAATTTGTGGAACACAATTTTATTTTAAGGATGTTAGTAATTTCCTACAATGGGGAGTTAGTGGTGGGGCCCACACCCACATAACCTCTCATGAGAGGATATTTGTGAGGTGGGGCCCACACGAGCCCAAACATTTCATCTCCCCATAACTCCCCTCAACTCCCTTAAAACCCCCTTGTTTAATTTTTTTAACAACCCTCTCTAAACCTTTGGACTTCCACTTAAATGTGGAGCCTCACCATCTCCCATTCATTAATGTTGCCAACTCAATGCCTTAATTAATTCAATTTACATTTTTAATTAATTTGAAAATACATGGTATTATTATATTATGGGATGGCCTTAATATTATTTTGGTTGGAAAATATTTGTGGGAAGATTTAAAAAGGGAGAGTTCTTCCACGAAGAACGCAAAGAACGCTCCCCGACTTGAAGAACGTAAAGTAACTTCTCCAACCTTCTTCTTCCTCCACGTCAAAGGAGGAGACATTGCCGCGGGGAACGTCTCCAACGAAGAAGGTTCTTTCTTCGACGTTGACGAAGCAACATCATTTTCCGAAACTACGATGAACAAGCCTTCATCGAGGTAGGGGTTTATACAATTTTAAATGAATAATTTATACCCCATTCTTTGTCGAATTTTCTGAATTTTCCATGGCCGATTGTTACTACCTAAAATGGAGGGCGTGGGCCGCACAAAAAGGCCCGATGACCCTCTATCATTTCTTGTTTATTTAATTCGCAAAGGGAGGCGGTGGTGAATGGTGGCAGTGGCGAGCGAAGGCGGCGGTCGTGCGCCGGCCACGTGCGGAAGAAACATGACCCTTCGTGTGGGCCGCTCACGCCAGGAAGGCCGGTCGGCTTCGTTCGGCCGGTTGGCACTGCTGGTTCGAGAAAGCACCCCCCCCCCCCCCCCCCCGTGGACCGCTCGGCCAGTCGACCGAGCTGTGGCCTGTCGGGCTGTGCCGCGACACGTCGGGCAGCGTCGTGTCGTGCCGGGCCGGGCCACGCCCCCTCCGGTTGGGCCACACGACTCATCGGGCCTGTCCGAACCTCTTCCGGGTTGGACCTGCCAAAACCGGGTTGACCCGACCCGCCAGCCCACTGGGCTTAACGGGTCAGGCCCGTTCTCACTTAAACGTGAATAACTATAAGACCGCGCGTCTGATCGACGCGCCGTCTGCGGAACTAGGACCCTCACGACGAATCGGTACTTTTGCGATACTCTAAGTGGGTTTTGGATGACTTTGAAAAATGGTCAGGTTTGGAACAAGTGTATTTCTAACCGGGCCCCTAGAATGGAAAAGCCAATATCTCTCAGACCGTACGTATGATTGACGCACCGTCTGTCGCGTTGGGTTCCTTTGGACGAGACAGAAATTTGGGATACATCAACTCTGGACTTCGTGATAGTTGATGTATCGACCCCTTAGCTTGAGAAGCGGACCCTCCTGGAATCAAGCGTGTTGTGTGCGGGAACCCTTGAGCTGGTTTCGATTGCGACGACTACTGTACTGGAATCCTCCATGGGTTCGACAGCAATGACTACTGTACTGGGATCCTCTGTGGGTTCGTCAGCGATGACTACTGTTCTTGTATCCTTTGTGGGTCTGGCAGTTTGACCTTTGTACTTGTATCCTGTGTGGTTCTGACAGAGTAGCTGGTCTTGTATCCTGTGTGGGTCTGACAGCTTAGCTGGTCTTGTATCCTGTGTGGGTCTGACAGCTTAGATGAATCAGTGACTACATCAGATCATCTCTATTACTCTCAAGATAGTTGGTCTTGTATCCTGTGTGAGTCTGACAGCTTAGCTAGTCTTGTATCCTGTGTGGGTCCGACAGCTTAGATGATCCAGTGGCTACATCTGAACATCTATATCTCTCTACTATTGTGGCATACCTGTGTGATATGATACATGTCTTTCAACCATTATCATTATGGTGATTGACTTTACTTCCTTTGTGGAATTTTTTTGTTCTTGGGCTCGTGAGTTGGAGCCAGACTGAGTTTGGTAACTTAGTTATATGTATGGGCAAATACCTAAGTAGGGTTGGTTGTTACTTTGTGGTTGTATCATTCTTTTTTGTTTTATCCTTTGTGGATTTTGGGAGACCTTTGGGGGTCTCGGGGTCCCTACTGAGTATCATTATAATCACCCATGCACGGTCTATGCCCGCACCTCGTTCTGTTGGATGTAGACTTCAGATAGCATTGACGGAAGCAGAGAGCGAGCCAGGACCGGACGGTACCCAGAGGTGGACCACATGGTGAGACGGTACATGGAGTGGACCGATATATGTGGAGTGATGAGGTGGACATCTGTACCTACCCTTCCGGTAGGATACTCGGTGGACATTCCAGGAGCTGCCCTATTTAGCTGTTGTCCCTTTTTCAATTGTAATTTCTTTCTATTATACCAGTACTTTACTGTTAGGCTTGTATTTCTGGCCCCTTTACTTTTAGAATTACTTTTTGTATACAGTATTCACTTAGTGTTTACTTCTTATTGCATACTCTGTTGTGTTTGTTTACTTTCATAAAGGAAATTCCTTCCCAGCTTAGGGATTTACGCCTTTGGTGCTAGTCACCAGCCCCTGACCTATGGAAGGCGGGCTTGGGGTAGTCACCGCACGGGCCCCGAGGATGGTTCGTGAAAAATTGGTATCCGAGGAGCCGGTTCTACCGCATAACTTAGGACTCTAATTTATCTTTCTGTGAAGCAAAAGTGTTAAGAGTATTGAGTGTATTTTCAGTCCCAGGAGTCCAGTGTTGGTGCGGCGGCCGACGTATCCGTACATCAGGACCCTGACCTCTGATTTCCGACTCAGTGCACGAAAACACTGATTGCGTGTGTGTTTCCTTTGAAAAGTTTTATTTGTTATTAATTTTTGTCAGCTCACCAGGTATACTATTTTTACCGTGGTGCACCTTTTTATTTTCTAGATGGCCCCACGAAGGCAGCCAGCTAGGGTTCCGAGTTACGTGTGAGATGGTAGCCCACCGAGCGACGAGGCCTCAGTGCAGGGCCCCATCACAGCGGAGGCACCAGCGGTACCAATACCCGCTGGGCCACTGATACCACAAGCCCCAGCAGTAGAGAGTGAATGCCGCCTGAGTGTGTTGCATGAGTTCCAGTGACAGAGGCCTCCGAGGTTTCGAGGCGAGATAGATTTTCAGACGACCGGGTGCTGGCTGGAGGTTGTAGCATGAGTTTTCCACACATTTGGGACATCCGCTGACTTGATGGTGTACCTAGATGTTAGTCTCTTTTAGGGAGCAGCTGAGAGGTGGTGGAGCCTGATGCTCCAGTTTTACGATGAGGCGACTCTCACCTGGGGAGACTTCGAGAGTCTTTTCAGGGAAGAGTCTGTACTAGTGACTCTATGCTCTGTGCATGCTCAGGAGCTGCTTCTCTTGCCGCAGGGCTTTCCGATAGTATCCAAGACATTAGCAGCAGGCATTGGGCAGATGACACGGGGGCACAAGTGGGTTAGATCAACAGTTAGATGATCCCAAGATGTGGCATCGGGGGTGCGAAGCACTCGAGGCCGAGGGAGCTCAGAATGAAGGAGGGTCAGTTTTTCCTATAGGGAACGGGGTCACAGAGCGCGTGACTGTCCAACTCTTCGCACAGTTGATCAGAAGGCATTGGAGGAGCCACCGAGACAGAGGCAGCCGCAGGAGCTTGAGAAACAGCCAAGATGTAGACGAGGCAGTGGAGAAGGTCCTTCAGCGGATGGTGATCAGAGTCACCGAGCACTACTACTACCACCACCCTTATACGGTTCACCTCGAGCTCCGGGAGTAGGTGGACAGGAACGGAACTAGTTCCAGGCATAGAGGCCTTTGTTCATTAGGCTTTTAGCTTTGTTGTTTTCATGGTTTTTGGTTGTTTTGTGTCTTTGTACTATGAGCTGCAGTAATAAAAGACACTTTTCCATGTGATGTTTGCTTCCCTACCATTTCGTATGGTTGATACTGAGAGGTTCCGGTTAAAACCGTTGACTTGACCCTCACATTCGAGATTCCTACTGGAGGATACCCAGTGACCACACATTGCTGCTGACATTGTGACTCGACCCTTGGAGGCGATAGGAACGGTTGGATCTCTTGGTAGTGGCGTTTATGCCTTACGACATCGTCCATGGCATGAAATAGTATCGTTCATGTTATGATTGACTGTATTAGGCAAAGAACATGGTTCATCCAGGGGATGAGACCGGATTTCTCTTTTTGGAAAGGGAAAAATCTTAGCAGCTCTTGTAGGACGTAAGCGAAAAAGGGTGTAGTCGAGTTATTTACAAATGGCTAGTTACACCAATAGTTCGTTGAGAGAACGGTTAACAGCTTACTCTAACCTCAAAAGTATCAAGTGTGTCTTCTCGTAGAAGGATCTTGACTTGAGACGGTGTCGTTGACTTGAGTTCCTATGGGACTATGACTTTGATATAGTCTATACTCTTGAGAAGGAAAAACGTTGTAGGAGAGTTTTTTTCACAATGCCTGACTTGTCAACAAGGGAAGGCAGAGCACTAGGTACTAGCAGGCTTAGTACAGCCCTTAGAAGTCTCAAAGTGGAGGTGGGACAGGATATCCATGGATTTTGTAACGGGGATTCCACGTACATCCAGAGGACATGACTCTATCTGGGTGATCGTAGACTAACTCACCAAGTCGGCCCACTTCCTACTGATCTGAGAGCATGGATCAGTAGAGATCTTGGGACGCCTCTACATTCAGGAGATCGTACGGATTCATGGTGTGTCGTCGTCTATCGTATCTGATCATGATGATTTTTTCACTTTCCGTCTATGGAAGGGGTTACATGAGGCTTTTGGGACGCAGCTACGTTAGAGCACCGCCTTCCATCCTTAGACGGACGGCCAGACAGAGAGGACCATTCAGACTCTCGAGGGCATGCTCTGTGCATGTGTCCCTCACTTTGGTTGTAGCTGGGAGGATCACCTACCCTTGGTGGAGTTTGCATACAACAACAGCTACCACTCCACCATTGGGATGGCACCTTACGAGGCATTGTACAGCCGACCTTGCAGATCACTTATGTGATGGACTGACCCCGGGGATTCAGCACTTGTAGGACCAAATATGGTTCAGGCTACGACAGAAAAGGTGCAGATCATCCAGGAGCAGATGAAGACTAGACAGAGCTGACAGAATTCCTATGCTGATAGGAGACGGAGACCATTGGAGTTCAAGTATGGTGACCACGTTTTCCTACGGGTCTCACCTCGATGAGGTCTACAGAGATTTGGTTGGGGCGGCAAGTTATCTCCATGATTCATTGGACCTTTCTCGGACCTCAGCAGAGTAGGAGAGGTGGCTTACCGCCTGGCCCTTCCACCTCAGTTGCACCGGGTGCATGGCGTCTTCCACATATCTCAGCTGCGGAGATACGTGCGCGACCCGTCCCACATAAATGACCACGGAGAGATGGACATTGATTACGGGGCGACATTCTTAGAGATCCTGGTGGAGATCGAGGATCGATAGGAGAGGGTCCTATGTGGGCGGTCGATTCCTCTGGTGCACATCCGCTGGAAGCACAGGAACCTCCAGGAGAGTACGTGGGAGCGGGAGGCTCAGATGCGTGTACAGTACCCCATTTGTTTTCCTAGTGTGTGTTGTATCTTTACAGGGATGTAAATCCCTGAGGTGGGAGTAATGTAAAGACCTGAAAATTTCAAGGAAGTTTTTTTCTTAAATACTTTGGAATTTTATGAGTCTTAGGTTTCTGACGGAACTTGATTCTAAGGCAAGGTGTGCCCGGAATCAATTTCTGAAGTTTTGTCCGGATAAGTTCAGTAAACGTACGTGTGGGTTTTTTTATCTTTTGAACCGGTGCTCGTAATTGAAATATGAGGACACCGATGAACTTGCAACGCCGGTATTCGCTTAAGGGGACCTTTAACGCAGTTGCGTTTTATGAGGGTTGAGAGTTAAAAATTTGGGGATTTAGAATAAAATAAATAAAATTTGTGGAACACAATTTTATTTTAAGGATGTTAGTTATTTCCTACAATGGGGAGTTAGTGGTGGGGCCCACACCCACATAACCTCTCATGAGAGGATATTTTTTAGGGTGGGCTCACACAAGCCCTAACCTTTAATCTCCCCATAACTCCCCTCAACTCCATTAAAACCCCCTTGTTTAATTTTTTTGTCAACCGTCTCTAAACCTTTGGACTTCCACTTAAATGTGGATCCTCACCATCTCCCATCCATTAATGTTTCCAACTCAATGCCTTAATTAATTCAATTTACACTTTGAATTAATTTGAAAATACATGGCATTGTTATATTATGGGAGGGCCTTAATATTATTTTGGTTGGAAAATATTTTTGGGAAGATTTAGAAAGGGAGAGTTCTTCCATGAAGAACGCAAAGAACGCTCCCCGAATTGAAGGATGTGAAGTAACTTCTCCAACCTTCTTCTTCCTCCGCGTCAAGGGAGGAGACACCGCCACGGGGAACGTCGCCAATGACGACAGTTCTTTCTCCAACGTTGATGGAGCAACATTGTTTTTTGCGACTACGACGAACAAGCCTTGATGGAGGTAGGGGTTTGTACAATTTTAAATGAATAATTTGTACCACGTTCTTTGTTGAATTTTCTGAATTGTCCATGGCTGATTGTTACCGCCTAACGCGGAGGGCGCGAGCCGAACAAACACAGCCCGATGAACCTCTGTCGTTTCTTGTTTATTTAATTCGCAAAGGGAGGCGGTGGAGAATGGTGGTGGTAGAGAGCGAAGGTGTCGGCCGCGCGCCAGCCACGTGCGGAAGTACTGTGGCCAGCAACCGCGGGCCGCTCGGCCGATGAAGAACCGGAAGGCTAAAGCTAGCTGGACCGAAGAGACTGCAGCGCCACAAGGGACAAGGCGCTGCAGAGAACCACGGCCCATGCTCCACGGGCCGCTCGGCAGCGAACCATTTGGCTCGTCAACCGTCCAGGATGAAGGAGTCGCGACGCCAGGAGGGCGCCACGCTGAAGGGACCGCGGCCCGCCATGAGGGCCGCTCACGCTAGGAAGGTCGATCGGCTTCGGCCGGCCGGTTGGGAGGGTGGCGCTGGTCGGCACTGCTGGTTTAAGAAAGCCCCCCCCCCCCGGACCGCTCGGCCGGGCCGGGCCGCCCCACGCCACGTCGCACCGCGTCTGGTTGAGCCGCGCCCCGCTGGTGCGAGTCGTGCCCTCTCGGGCCAGGCCGCATGACTCATCGGGCCGGTCCGACCCTCTGCCGGGTCAGACCCACCAAAACCAGGTTGACCCGACCCGCCAGCCCACTGGGCTTAACGGACAGGGCCCATTCTCACTTAAATGTGAATAACTATAAGATCGCACGTCCAATCAACACGCCGACTGTCGCACTGGGACCCTCACAATGAATCATTCCTTTTGAGATACTCTAAGTGAGTTTTGGATGACATTGGAAAAAGGACGGATTTGGAACAAGCATATTTCCAACCAGGCCCCTGGAATGGAAAAGCCAATATCTCTCAGACCGGGCATCTGATTGGTGCGTCGTCTATCGCATTGGGTTACTTTTGACGAGACAGAATTTTGGGATACATCAACTCTGGACTTCATGATAGTTGATGTATCGACCCCTTTGCTCGAGGAGCGGATCCTCCCGGAATCGAGCGTGTTGTGTGAGGGAACCCTAGAGCTGGTTGCGATTGCGAGGACTACTATACTGGAATCCTCTGTGGGTTCGACAGAAACGACTACTGTACTAGGATCCTCTGTGGGTTCGTCAGCGAGGACTACTGTTCTTGTATCCTGTGTGGGTCCGACATTTTGACCCCTGTACTTGTATCCTATGTGGGTCTGACAGAGTAGCTGGTCTTGTATCCTATGTGGGTTGGACAGCTTAGCTGGTCTTTAATCCTGTGTGGGTCTGACAGCTTAGATGAATCAGTGACTATATCTGATCATCTCTATTACTCTCGAGATAGATGTTCTTATATCCTTTGTCGGTCCAACAGCTTAACTGGTCATGTATCCTGTGTGGGTCTGACAGCTTAGATGACCCAGTGGCTATATCTGAACATCTATATCTCTATAATATTGTGGCATACCTGTGTGAGCTGATACATTTCTTTCTACCATTATCATCACGGTTATTGATGTTACTTCCTTTGTGGAATTGGTTTGTGCTTGGGCTCATGAGTTAGAGCCGGACTGAGTTTGGTAACTTAAGTATATGTATGGGCATATACCTAAGTAGGGTTGGTTGTTACTTTGTGTGTGGTTGTATCTTTATTCTGTGGTTTATGCTTTGTGGATTCTGGGAGACCTTCGGGGGTCTCAGGGTTCCTACTGAGTATCGTTATACTCACCCCTTCATGGGCTATGCCTGCACCTCATTGTGTTGGGTGCAGATTTCGGACAGCATTGACAGAGGCAGAGAGTGAGGCAGGATTGGACAGTACCCAGAGGTGGACCACACAGCGAGACGGTACACAGAGCGGATCGATAGACGTGGAGTGCTGAGGTGGACATTTGTACCTACCCTTCAGGTAGGATACTCGGCGGACGTTCCAGGAGCTGCCCTATTTAGCTATTGTCCATTTTTTAGTAGTACTTGATTTCCGTTGTACCTGTACTTTACTGTTGGGCTTGTATTTCCGACCCCTTTGCTTTCAGAACTACTTTTTGTGTACAGTATTTACTTAGTGTTTACTTCCTATAGCATACTATGTTGTGTTTGTTTACTTCCATAAAGGCAATGCCTTCCCAGCTAAGGGATTTATACCTTTGGTGCTAGTCGCCAGCCCCTGGCCTATGGAAGGCGGGCTTGGGGTAGTCACGGCATGAGCCCCGAGGATGGGTCGTGACACATTTGACCAGATATATTTTCATAGAGATATAATAGAGTTGATTCCTTCCATAGATGAGATTTATTATGGCATTTTCTTTCATCCACCACACGATGTTCAGACTGTTGATCCTAATATAGATATATCAGGGGTGACGACCCTATTATGGGTGCTGATGTTGCACAGGAGGAGGGTGTTCATCATGATCATCTAGATGCTCCTCTAGCTTCTCAGTCACAGCTAGAGGCAGATATAGACATTGACTGGTCTGAGTTGGATGCTTTATTATGCCCTGGTTTGCAGACATCCACAGCACAACAGGCATCTTCTTCATATGTTGATGAGATTTCCAGCCAGCATCCACTATCCTTAGAGGCGGGACACGGTATAGGAGGTGAGACTGTATATCCACCATCTATCACACAGGAGGATGTAGAGGAGGTTGTTGATGATGATGTATAGGTGCAGCATACGCCAAAGTAGTGATCTAGATAGACACGATGTGGATGCATCCAATATACGCCTAATTGTGGGACAGAGGAGCATCCAACCCACAAACATATATTATATTGATATTAGATTGATGATACATGTTTTATGCGCCTTACTGTTATCATTAATAAATTTCTGTTGTTTTTATAATAAGAGTCTTAATGTTAACAAATTATCTATCAAAATCAATAATTGCTATTTTTTATTCATATTAATACTTATTATTATTATCTATATATGTATAATAAATAATATTCTTAAATTCTTTATTAAATATTAATTATATTAATTATTTTGAATTCAATAAATATTATTACTATTTAATAATTAATTTAACAGGATTATTTATTATATATAATATGGATTCTAATACTATATATTAATATAATAAATAAATATATTTTATTAATTATAAAATAGTAATAATATCATTAAATATGACTAAATGTCAATTAAATATTCATAAATATCAATAAATATTATTAGATATTACTAAATATTAATATTTAATAATATTTAATAATATTATTAATTTTTATGAATATTTATTTAATGGATATCAATTATTCATTAATATGTGTTAATAATTATTAACTTTTATTAATATTTATTTAACATTTGTTAATATTTAATAAAAATTTATTTATATTCATTAATATTTAATTAATATTTATATTCTTAATAAGAGAGTTTCACCCTCAACCTATTAAGAAATTATTAAACTTTATGAATGTTAATTTAATATTTACTATTATTTAATTGATACTTATTAATATTCATGAATATTTATTAATTTTTACTTAAATTTTATTATTTTCTAATTAATATTCATAAATGTAGAAAAACATTTTTTTGATATTTATTAATATTTTTTAGTATTTTAATTATATTTTTTATTATTTAATTAATATGTATTAATATTTATTTATATTTATTGAAATATTGATGATTTTTTAATTAATATGTATTTATATTTATTTAGTATTTATAAATATTGATGATTTTTTTAATTAAAATTTCTGGAGGAAGCATGAATTGGGTTCGTGCTTCCTTCATAAAATTCACATAGGAGGCATGAACCTCGTTCATGCTTCTCAGATTCCCTTTTTAAAAATATCGGGAACCCTATCCCTTTTATAAAAAAAATTAAAAACCCATTAAAAAATCAACCCTCATAAGCCCAAAGGAACTTATGCCTAATACATTACCTGTAGGGTCCCCAAGACCTTGACACCATAAGGTAAGATCCTTCCTATCATATTAAACATTAAACCAAATTTTAAGATCACCTTGACTAGATTTGACCCATTCAAGTTAGGTGGTCTGGGTTTTAAAATTACACAATTCTGATATGGTGGAATTGAGTTTTTTGGGTTGATATTGCAAAACTCTATCATTTTATTTGAATATATTTGTCATTATATGAATTTTTTGACGTTCGTAAGACAAATTTGGATGTAGTGAGATGGTGAAAATAAGAAAAGGGGGAATTCTAATGACATGTTGTTAGGGAAGCGGAGGTTCGTGGTGATGATAAACACACAAATGAGAAGGAGAAATGGAGAACACAAAGAATTAACATGGTTCAGCAAGGTTTTCCTATGTCCATGGGATAAGGGGACCTTTCTTTTATTCCTATTTGGATGGATCTTCGGAGGATCACACAACAGATTACAGCAGTTTTTCTGATTACATTTTCATGGGATTTTGATCTCGTTATATAGAGGAATGAAAACCAATTTTCTTCTTGAGTTGGTGGGTAGTTCATATACCCATGAGAATTTCCTCCTCGTCATTGACTGCTTCAAAGATGGCTGCTTTAACTATCCATGGGTTGGCTACCAAACTAGAAGAGACTGCTACCAATAGAAGAAAATACAGCATGTCGAAAGAAGACTCCCACTAATTGCTCCCCTGATTGGGAGTGTCCCCCACAAATATACCCTCACGACCAATTTGGGGTATAATCCAAACCTGTAGTCTCCTTACAGGCATCCATCTTCTCTTTCAGTAGAACCTTCGTCATCATGTCTTCCCTATATCATTTTTCTGGATTTTATCAACTTTCAACAATATTTATTTCAACACATTTTGGGTTTAATGATATCGCACATCAATGTTTTTGGAACTGGAATGAAATGTTGGGTTCTTTCTAAGATGAATAGCACTCTGAATATCACAATAAAGAATATAATTCTCTTATCTTTGTCCCATGTCCTGTAAAAACTTATTCATCCACAGCATCTCTTTACAGCCTTCAGTGATAGTGATATATTCTGCTTCTATGGTGGATAAGGCAACACACTACTGAAGTCATGATTACCATGAGATTGCTCCCCCTACAAATGATATCAAGTACCTGGATATAGATTTCCTCATGTCTACATCTATATCCATATATGCATCTGTGTATCCTTTTAATACAGTTTTTTCACTCCCAAAAAATAAAGAATGACTAGATATAACTTAGAGATACATAAATATCCATTTGACCATTATCAAATAATCCTTTCCTAGATTTGATAAGAATATTCTCAAAACTCCAACAGTTTTAGAAATATCTAGTTAGGTTCACACTATAGCATACATGAAACTTCCAACTACTGATTGATAAGGAACCTTTTCCATTTCTTCTTTCTCCTCTTCACTCGAAGGACTCTGATCTATCTTGAGCCTAAAATGACTCACAAGTGGAGTGTTAACTAGTTTCACCTTTCTCATGTTAAATCTTTCAAGAACCTTCGAAATGTACCACTCTTGAGATATCCAAATCTTGTGATTCCTCCTATCATGAGTAATCCTCATACCAAGAATCTGAGTAGTGTCTCTCAAGTCCTTAATTTCAAAAGACTTGTCCAACTCCTTCTTCAACCTATCAATATCGGCGATATCTCTACCAATAATCAACATATAATCAACATAAATATAGCAACCCTGTCCTTTTACATATAACATTTCATTATTTTAAGCATAATTAATCATCAGAGTACAATCCAAGGATCGTTAAGTCTAGTGTCTTGGAAGACTAAGTACACATAACATAAAACATGGGACTAAAAAACACTTCTTTATTTAATCTCCATAATTATGTCTTAACTTACTTTGAGCCCTTACATCTGCATAGGATACCCTAGGGAACACATGAACAAAGGTATGAGCTGAAAAGCCCAGTAAGGGAAAGAAAATAAGGATACATCTTAAGTACATGAGTTAAGCGGCATGACATAATGATATCCAAAGCATGAAACTTATAAAAACATTTAATATAAGCATGGGATCATATAAAGATGGAATCATATAAATGTGGTAGAATCATAAAACATTTCTTTAGTATGGTTCAAGGCTAACCGCCAATCATGTTTCTCATTTTAGTATGGTTCAAGGCTAACCGCCAATCCCATTTCACATCGCACCTCATGAGACTTAACTTTACCCAATGCATTGGAGCGCTATCTAGGTGCACCCATATCAAAATTTTCATGAAAATTGTTTCCACATAAATATTCTTACCACATAAATATTTTTTCCACATGATTAATCATACATAATCGATTGTTCATAAACATAAGGTTACCCATGGAGAGAATTGGGTACCACAATCATGACATAAAGCATAACCGATGAGTGTATCATGAAAGTGTCCATGAAATAAATGGATTAGAACTTACATGGACATTAATAAGGTAATATAGGCTTATAAAATGGTATGTGGTAACAAATAGAAGTGAAATCACATAAGAAATGTATTTGAGAGACATTAGCATTAAAACATTTTTGTGCGGTTTTAAGGAAAATACTATAGAGATTTTAAAATAGTAAAGAAGACATTATTTTATATAAAACCATAATTCAACCAAGAAGTATTTAATAATAAAAATACTTAATTTACAAAGACAATGGTGTCTTAAAACAGAAGATAGAGTGCACTTGAAATTGGGTAATAGTTCGGGAAGTTCCTTTAAAACGAGTGTTCTTATTAGGAGGTATCGAGGAGAGATTCACTTAAAATCATGTATATCCCTGAAAGATATTGAGAGATGGATCTTAGAAAATGAGTTTGGAGAATATAAACATAATTTTTATGTTCTTCATAAAAATAAAATACAACTACATTTTGGTAAAAAGAAAGATAGAGCAACCCGAAGGAATAAAGGATGTTCGGGTAGAATCCTTTATGGTTTATCGGCATGGTATCGGGTGTAAATAAGAGGGATTGATGAGAGAGATAAGGGGTTTATCATAACTTATAAAACATTAGGTAAGTATGGGGGAGTTGATAAAACATACCCCATCACTTGATATTACACAAAAAGTCATAGCATAGAGAACAATCTTGATTAAGAGCGAAAAGGAGAGGATCTCTTACCTTAAATCCATTGGTGTTCTACACTTGTTATTAAAGACCTGAATAAAAAAAATTAGGCTTATTAATTAATAATTATAGAGCCTCTTATATATTTAATTGATTTATTATAACTATTTTTAGTCCATTCAAAGCCTTTTTTATTAGTTACAAGGTTCAATTTCATTGTTCGGGCTCGTTTGTTTACTTGGCTTTAAAAGATCAGTTCACTTATATTCAAGTTTTGATTATATTCAAGATGAAAGTGGTTGTCCAGAATTGAAGTTATATTATTTAGTTCACATCCAGGAGATTACATGGTTTTAATTTTAATTAGGTTACTTATATTGAAGTCGAATTATTATATATATAACCTTAGTGATAACTATTTTTGTTAATTGGTGTATTTGATTATAAAGAATGTGTTTTGATTTATAACTTAATAAAATTTGTAAAAAAAGGATTACAGAACCAAAAATGGGATATATTACATATATAATAATCTGGTTCAACCATAACACAAATGGTTTTATGACTATAATTAAATATAATAATAGAAATTGATAAATTGTTGTCCTTGAATGTGCTAAATTAGCACATCTAAAATGGTGCTTTCATTTCATTCAAATAAAAGGATAGGGAAAGGAGAGAAGATAATGAAATATACCATTAGCATGAAAAAATTCTAGTACAATTATGTTATTGGATTTATCATACTATTATGGTGAAAGGAGGTGAGGAAATAAATTAAAAGAAAAGAACTTAAAAGAAAATAAGGAATTGGGAAGAGGAATTTACCTCTTGAGACATCCTCCTTTGAGAACCTCTTAAGGGGAGAGGTTTTAGTATTTTGAAGAGTATATAAGCTTTTGGATGTGGGGGAGGAGCTTGGGGAGGGATTTGGGCAGAATATTGGCAAGGCTCTAGGCTTGAGAGGAGTGAATAGAAGAGGGAGAGAAGGGGGGTTTTATAGTGGTTGAGAGGAGGGATTTCATAATATTATAATCATTAATTTATTATTTATTCACAAGACAAGGAATAGTAAGTATTCCATGACCAGGAAGAGTGATTTTATCATGTGATCCTGAACCATGTGGTCTTACATTAGCAGAACATCATCGATGACTCAATTAATCCATTATTTAGAATATATTGTGAATTATAGGATTCTACTATTCATCAAAAATTCAAGTATTTCAGAAAAAACCCAAAAATTCACCCTAAACATTTTCGATGTGTAGAATCCAAAAATGAAGTTCATTTTTCAAAAATAATTTTCTAAATATGATTATTTTTAATATTTAATTAAAATAATAATTTATTATTAAAACCAGTTTTAAAACATTCATTAACTTATTCTAAAATATAGGTATATTGTACTTCCAACTTGAATATTATTTTTATACTATCATAGGTGAGGATACTATTCATTAGGGTATATCAATATTCATAAGGTTATGTTACTATTCATTAGGGTAGGTTACTATTTACCAAAAATTAAGTTTTTCTTATCGAACTCCAAATAACTTACTGATTACAACTGTGCATGCTGGATTTTTGAAATTCCAGACAGAGAAGTGTCAAATTTATGTTTAAAGGTCACTTAGCACTTATTAGTTCATTATGTTGTGTTTTCATGTGATTTGATGAAATATTTATGAGAAGGGAATTTCCATTGAAAACCATTGGTTCATTACAATAAAGCAATAAGATAATGAAATCACCATCAGAAAACTGTTTGCTGAAAACACAGTGATCAACAGTCATCCTCCTGCACTCATTTTTATCCATGAATGAGTCACATTTTTATACCATTTCCTCAATGCCTATTTCAAACCATATAAACTTTTCTTAAGTTTTCATACCATTTTTTCCTTTCACCTAAAATCCCTCTGGATTCTCCATGTATATTTCTTGGTAGTGATGTATCATCAGTGTCATGTATCTATATCACACTAGATGGTACTGATAGTGGTTAGACTGATTTTAGACTGACTGGAATTTCCTCAGACTGCAGCTTCTATGCATTTTTTGGATTCTCAAAATATTCAATCATCTGATCCTCAAAAAATACCACATCTTTACTTCTAATGATCCTCCTTCTAATCGAATCCTAGAGTCAGTATCCAAACTCATCATGAGCATGTCTCAAAATGATACACTACTTTCCTTTTCTATCCATCTTTTCACGCTCATATTTCAGGATGTGAACAAATTCCATGTAGCCAAATACTCTCAATTATTTATATAAACCATCTTTACCTGTCCAAAAACTTTTTGAAACTTCATAATTTAGTGGAATTGGTTGGAAAAGGTTGATAAGATCAACCAAAATCCTCATTAACTCCACCCTAAATGTGTTTGGAATCTTTGGATTTGAGAGCATACACCTAACTCTCTCAAAAAATTGTTTTTTTCATCCTCTCAACAAGACCATTATGCTGATGTGTCTTCAGTACTTATTTTTCCAGCCTAATTCCAAAACTCCTGTGTCGAGCAAGTGTTGTTTTCAACAATACATAATATTATTATTTAAAGGGGTAGTTTATATTATTACTCTATCTCTTTATGATAATTTTGATGCTCACAAATACCCTTATTTATTTTCTAATGATTTTATTTGTTAAGCATTTTTCAGGAATTTATTATTTTATTTTTCTCTTGAAATTATAGGAATTTATTACAAAAGTACTCGTATTTAGCGTGTTCTGGAAACACTGTTCATGTGCTACTTATTCGGAATCTGCTTGAGCGTGTTCTAGAAACACTGTTCATACCCTACATGGATAAATTTAGCGTAAGGATAAAAACCGTGTATACTTTTTGAGATAAGGAAAAAGTATGGTTAAACAACCATACATTATCGGAAAAGTATGGAAGAAGAACCCTATGTTAAGAAGGAAACCTACGTTTGGGATATCAGAAAAGTATGGAAGGAGACCCGTATGTAAATATTAAACATTACATTTGTTTCTCAAAAGTATGGTTCATCAACCTTACTTTTGTAAACAACCATACGTTCTTGGAAAAGTATGGATCAAGTAAAAGTATGCATCTTTTATCGTATGTTTGAAAGTTGAAGAGAAACATATGGATGACCAAAACCTACATTTGGAATGAACCTTATGTTGTAAACCTTACGTTGTAAACCCTATGTTTGAAGGCTACGTCATGAACCTTACGTTCAGAGGACGCATACATTTCAACTTAACCTTACGTTTGGTGTCGGAGAATTTAAAGTCGATATTTTTATGCAACGGTCAATACACTGATTATTAGGCGGATTTCAAGTCAGATTTAAAGCTGATTTTAAAGTACGATTTTGACTGATTCAAAACTATTTCTTTAATGATTTGATAATCAAATTAAAAGGATCTTTTCATGCCGAGTCTTCAGGGAAGTTACAACAACTCTGTAAATTAAAATGTTTGAATATCATGAGTAAAAAAGGCGACTTTTGTGGATCTAATTTTGCATAGACTACTAAAACACACCGATCTTCTAGTTCAAAAGGAGCGTCAAAGTTCTATTTTTTAAAAAGGAAGGATCGCGATAGAAGATTCACTTGTTTTACAATGAAGATCTACTGTGAATTTTCCACTGCTGAAGTTGTGAATTATATTTCTATATCTACTGCAACGGGATCGACTCAGAACGTCTCTTATGTGAAGATTATTATTTCTGAAGGCGACGATCCATCTACTGTCAATTGCATGCTATTGCAATTGTGAAGAAAATCTGGAAAGTATTTTTAGAATACGAAAATCTTTCTTTTCTATTCTTGAGTGACCAGATTCTCATACTAAGATGAGTAGGTTCATGCTTGGACCAGAAGGCTTTGTTTTTTCCTTAGATTGTAAAGGTGTCAATTGCCTGTACACATTTGTGAACCGGTCTATTGAAACGAGGACTAGATAGTGAATATCACTAAGCTCATGGAGTAGAGCATTGGTGGAGTGGACTAGGGGCCTTCTGTTCCCCGAACCACTATACATATTGTGTTCCTGCTATTTAAATTTCCACTGCATCATTTTATCTGATTAAAGTTAAAAGGTAGAACACGATCTCGTAAAGATATTTTTTGAAAAGACACAATTCACCCCCCTCTTGTGTATATTTTGTGTAATCTGATCCAATAATTGTTATCAAAGGTTGAGATTTCTGAAAAATATTTAATGATCTGAAAGTGATTATACACAGAGAAATATGATCGATACAAGAGAGGGAATATCTATGGTCATAGCACCGTACTTCAATGGAGAAAATTATGGATGCTGTAAGTTGCGAATGATTATCTATCTAAAAAATCTTGGATACATAGTCTATTGTAAGATTCTGACTTCATATGAAATACCAGAAAAAACTGAAACAAGGAGTGTAGCTACTGAAGCAGATTATGACATGAACTTGAAGGAAATGAATGCATTTATATGTGATCTAGGACCTGATGAGTTTTACAGAGTATCTCAATGCCCAACAGTATGTGAAATGTGGCAAACTATTGTTGTTTCTTACGACGGAACTAACAATATCAGGGAAATGAGATATGGAACTGCTAAGCTTAAATTTGATACATTCAGAATGGTTGAAGGTGAGAGTATTACTCAAATGAATGGAATATTCACATAGATTTTAAATAACATAACTTCCTTGGGAGATCCCATTAAGCAAGATGATCAAGCTTTAAAAGTATTGAGAGTACTGCCTATAAAATGGAATGGAATCTCTACAGCAATCAGACAGTCGACACCTTTCAAAGATTTAACCATGACAGAACTGATTGGAACATTAATGATATATGAAGTTGAGATGGAAGATGAAGCTAATGAACATAAATTCATTATCAAAAGAGATGATACTACCTTGAAAGCATCATCACAGAGCAAAAATAGAAAGATGAAGAAAAATGTAAAAGAGAAGTCAGAGAGTTCTAGTTTATCTAATTCTAATATGGAATTGGCTCAGCTAGCCCGAAGATTCACAAAATTCTATAGAAAGAAGAAGGGCTTCAGAAAATCCTTCAAAAAGGATGACAAGGAAATCAGATGTTATGAATTCAAGAAAATGGGGCATATCAGACCTGACTGTCCTCAGCTAAAAGAAGACAAAAGAAAGAAATTTTTAAAAATAAATGACTATGAGAATAAGGACAAGAAATTCATGAAATCTACATGGAGTGTATCTGAAGACTCCAGTAGTACTTTTCAATCAGACTCAGAGAAGGAGGAAGCAAATTTGAAAGTCAATATGTGTTTTATGGGAAAAAATAGACGAGGTACAATCTTACTACTCTTCTAATTCTAGTTCTGAATCTAATTACTCTAATGCAAAAACTTGCAGCCTACTGCAATATTCTTGAAGAAAAATATGACTCTCTATTTAAGAATCATAAGTCTTTAAAGAATAATCATAAGGCTTTTTTTGATGAAAGAGATACAATGCTGACACAATATAAGGAGTTAACTGAAAAATTTGATTCAATTAATTCTAATAATATAGATTATGAATCAAAGATAAAATCACTGAAAACTGAAGTAGAAACTTATAAAATTGCAGCCCTTGTTTTTACTAAAGGAGAAAATACTTTAAATAAAATCTTTGGGAAAAAATTCATTAAAAAGGAGAGATTTGGAATTGGCAGTAAAGGTGAAAAACCCAAGTTGTACAAAAACTATTTTATTCATTAATATTTAATTAATATTTATATTCTTAATAAGAGAGTTTCACCCTCAACCTATTAAGAAATTATTAAAATTTATGAATGTTAATTTAATATTTACTATTATTTAATTTATTCTTATTAATATTCGTGAATATTTATTAATTTTTACTTAAAGTTTATTATTTTCTAATTAATATTCATAAATATAGGAAAACATTTTTTTGATATTTATTAATATTTTTTAGTATTGTATTTATATTTTTTATTATTTAATTAATATTTATTAATATTTATTTATATTTATTGAAATATTGATGATTTTTTCTTTAATATGTATTTATATTTATTTAGTATTTATAAATATTGATTATTTTTTTAAGTAAAATTTCTGGAGGAAGCATGAATTGGGTTCATGCTTCCTTCATAAAATTCACATATGAGGCATGAACCTCGTTCATGCTTCTCAGATTTCCTTTTTAAAAATACCGGGAACCCTATCCCTTTTATAAAAAAAATAAAAACCCATTAAAAAATCAACCCTCATAAGCCCAGAGGCACTTATGCCTAATACATTACCTGTAGGGTCCCCAAGACCTTGAAACCATAAGGTAAGATCCTTCCTATCATATTAAACATTAAACCAAATTTTAAGATCACCTTGACTAGATTTGACCCATTCAAGTTAGGTGGTCTGGGTTTTAAAATTACACAATGCTGATATGGTGGAATTGAGTTTTTTGGGTTGATAATGAAAAACTATATCATTTTATTTGAATATATTTGTCATTATATAAATTTTTTGACGTTCGTAAGACAAATTTGGATGTAGTGAGATGGTGAAAATAAGAAAAGGGGGAATTCTAATGACATGTTGTTAGGGCAGCGGAGGTTCGTGGTGATGATAAACACACAAACGAGAAGGAGAAATGGAGAACCCAAATAATTAACATGGTTCAACAAGGGTTTCCTATGTCCATGGGATAAGGGGAACTTTCTTTTATTCCTATTTGGATGGAGCTTCGGATGATCACACAACGGATTACAGTAGCTTTTTTTATTACATTTTCATGGGATTTTGATCTCGTTATATAGAGGAATGAAAACAAATTTTCTTCTTAAGTTGGTGGGTAGTTCATATACCCATGATAATTTCATCCTCGTCATTGACTACTTCAAATATGGCTGCTTTAACTATCCATGGGTTGGCTACCAAACTAGAAGAGACTGCTTCCAATAGAAGAAAATATAGAATGTTAAAAGAAGACTCCCACTAATTTCTCCCCTGATTGGGAGTGTCCCCCACAAATATCCCCTCACGACCAATTTGGGGTAGAATCCAAACCTGCAGTCTCCTTACAGGCATCCATCTTCTCTTTCAGTAGAACCTTCATCATCATGTCTTCCCTATATCATTTGTGTGGATTTTATCAACTTTCAACAATATTTATTTCAACACATTTTGGGTTTAATGATATCGCACATCAATGTGTTTGGAACTGGAATGAAATGTTGGGTTCTTTCTAAGATGAATAGCACTTTGACTATCACAATAAAGAATATAATTCTCTTATCTCTGTCCCATGTCCTGTAAAAACTTATTCATCCACAGCATCTCCTTACAGCCTTCAGTGATAGTGATATATTCTGCTTCTATTGTGGATAAGGCAACACACTTCGGAAGTCATGATTACCATGAGATTGCTCCCCCTACAAATGATATCAAGTACCTGGATATGGATTTCCTCATGTCTACATCTATAGCCATATATGCATCTGTGTATCCTTTTGAAACAGTTTTTTCACTCCCAAAAAATAAACAATGACTAGATGTAACTTAGAGATACATCAATATTCATTTGACCATTATCAAATAATCCTTTCCTAGATTTTATAAGAATATTCTCAAAACTCAAACAGTGTTAGAAATATCTAGTTAGGTTCACACTATAGCATACATGAAACTGCCAACTACTGATTGATAAGGAACCTTTTCCATTTCTTCTTTCTCCTCTTCACTCGAAGGACTCTGATCTGTCTTGAGCCTAAAATGACTTAGAAGTGGAGTGTTAACTAGTTTCACCTTTCTCATGTTAAATATTTCAAGAACCTTCTTAATGTACCGCTCTTGAGATATCCAAATCTTGTGATTCCTCCTATCATGAGTAATCGTCATACCAAGAATCTGAGTAGTGTCTCTCAAGTCCTTAATTTCAAAAGACTTGTCCAAATCCTTCTTCAACCTATCAATATCGGTGATATCTCTACCAATAATCAACATATAATCAACATAAATATAGCGACCCATTCCTTTTACATATAACATTTCATTATTTTAAGTACATGAGTTAAGAGGCATTACATAATGATATCCAAAGAATGAAACTTATAAAAACATTTAATATAAGCATGGGATCATATAAACATGGAATCATATAAATGTGGTAGAATCATAAAACATTTCTTTAGTACGGTTCAAGGCTAACCGCCAATCTCGTTTCCCATTTTAGTATGGTTCAAGGCTAACCGCCAATCCCATTTCACATTGCACCTCATGAGACTTAACTTTACCCAATGCATTGGAGCGCTATCTAGGTGCACCCATCTCAACATTTTCATGAATATTGTTTCCACATAAATATTCTTACCACATAAATATTCTTTCCACATGAGTAATCATACATAATCAATTGTTCATAAACATAAGGTTACCCATGGAGAGAATTGGGTACCACAATCATGACATAAAGCATAACCGATGAGTGTATCATGAAAGTGTCCATGAAATAAATAGATTAGAACTTACATGGAAATTAATAAGGTAATATAGGCTTATAACATGGTAGGTGGTAACAAATAGAAGTGAAATCATATAATAAATGTATTTGAGAGACATTAGCATTAAAACATTTTTGTGCGGTTTTAAGGAAAATACTATAGAGATTTTAAAATAGTAAAGAAGACATTATTTTATATAAAACAAGAATTCAACCAAGAAGTATTTAATTATAAAAATACTTAATTTACAAAGACAATTGTGTCTTAAAACAGAAGATAGAGTGCACTTGAAATTGGGTAATAGTTCGGGAAGTTCCTTTCAAACGAGTGTGCTTATTAGGAGGTATCGAGAGATTCACTTAAAAGCATGTATATCCCCGAAAGAGAATGAGAGATGGATCTTAGAAAATGAGTTTGGAGAATATAAACAGAATTTTTAAGTTCTACATAAAAATAAAAGACAACTACATTTTGGTAAAAAGAAAGATAGAGCAACCCGAAGGAATAAAGGAAGTTCGGGTAGAATCCTTTATGGTTTATCGGCATGGTATCGGGTGTAAATAAGAGGGATTGATGAGAGAGATAAGGGGTTTATCGTAACTTATAAAACATTAGGTAAGTATGGGGTAGTTGATAAAACATACCTCATCACTTGGTATTACACAAAAAGGCATAGCATAGAGAACAATACTGATTAAGAGCGAAAAGGAGAGGATCCCTTACCTTAAATCCATTGGTGTTCTCCACTTGTTATTAAAGACCTGAATAAAAAAATTAGGCTTATTAATTAATAAGTATAGAACCTATTATATATGTAATTGATTTATTATAACTCTTTTTAGTTCATTCAAAGCCTTTTTTATTAGTTACAAGGTTCAATTTCATTGTTTGGGCTCGTTGGTTTACTTGGCTTTAAAAGATCGGTTCACTTATATTCAAGTTTGGATTATATGAAAGACAAAATTGGTTTTCCAGAATTGAAGTTATATTCTTTAATTCACATCTAGGAGATTACATGGTTTTAATTTTAATTAGGTTACTTAGATTGAAGTCGAATTATTATATATATAACCTTAGTGATAACTATTTTTGTTAATTGGTGGATTTGATTACAAAGAATGTGTTTTGCTTTATAAATTAATAACATTTGTAAAAAAAGGATTACAGAACCAAAAATGGGATATATTACATATATAATAATCTGGTTCAACCATAACACAAATGGTTTTATGACTAGAATTAAAGATAATAATAGAAATTGATAAATTGTTGTCCTTGAATGTGCTAAATTAGCACATCTCAAATGGTGCTTTCATTTCTTTCAAATAAAAGGATGGGGAAAGGAGAGAAGATAATGAAATATACCATTATCATTAAAAAATTCTAGTACACGTATGTTATTGGATTTATCATACTATTATGGTGAAAGGAGGTGAGGAAATAAATTAAAAGAAAAGAACTTAAAACAAAATAAGGAATTGGGAAGAGGAATTTACCTCTTGAGACATCCTCCTTTGAGAACCTCTTAAGGGGAGAGGGTTTGGTATTTTGAAGAGTATAGAAGCTTTTGGATGTGGGGGACGAGCTTGGGGAGTTATTTGGGTAGTATATTGTCAAGTATCTAGGCTTGATAGGAGTGAATAGAAGAGGGAGTGAAGGGGGGGTTTTATAGTGGTTGAGAGGAGGGATTTCATAATATTATAATAATTAATTTATTATTTCTTCACAAGACAAGGAATAGTAAGTATTACATGACTAGGAATAGTGATTTTATCATGTGATCCGGAACCAAGTGGGATTACATCAGCAGAACATCATCGATGACTCAATTAATCCATTATTTAGCATATATTGTGAATTATAGGATTCTACTATTCATCAAAAATTCAAGTATTTCAGAAAAAACCCAAAAATTCACCCTAACCATTTTTCGATGTGTAGAATCCAAAAATGAAGTTCATTTTTCAAAAATAATTTTCTAAGTATGATTATTTTTAATATTTAATAAAAATAATAATTTATTATTAAAACCATTTTTAAAACATTCATTAACTTATTCTAAAATATAGGTATATCATACTTCCAACATGAATATTATTTTTATACTATCATAGGTGGGGATACTATTCAATAGGGTATATCACAATTCATAAGGTTATGTTACTATTCATTAGGGTAGGTTACTATTTACCAAAAATTAAGTTTTTCTTATCGGACTCCAAATAACTTACTGATCACAACCGTGCATGCTGTATTTTTGAAATTCCAAACATAGAACTATCAAATTTATGTTTAAAGGTCACTTAGCACTTATTAGTTCATAATTTTGTGTTTTCATGTGATTTTATGAAATAATTATGAGAAGGGAATTTTTATTGAAAACCATTGGGTCATTACAATAAAGAAATAAGATAATGAAATCACCATCAGAAAACTGTTTGCTGAAAACACAGTGATCAACAGTCATCCTCCTGCACTCATTTTTATCCATGAATGAGTCACATTTTTATACCATTTCCACAATGCATATTTCAAACCATATAAACTTTTCTTAAGTTTTTATACCATTTTTTCCTTTCACCTAAAATCCCTATGGATTCTCCATGTATATTTATTGGTAGTGATGTATCATCAGTGTCATGTTTCTATATCACACTAGATGGTACTGATAGTCGTCAGACTGGTTCTAGACTGACTGGAATTTCCTCAGACTGCAGCTTCTATTCATTTTTTGGATTCTCAAAATATTCAATCATCTGATCCTCAAGAAATACCACATCTCTACTTCTGATGATCCTCCTTCTAATCGAATCCTAGAGTCAGTATCCAAACTCATCATGAGAATGTCTCAAAATGATACACTACTTTCCTTTTATATCCATCTTTTCCCGCTCATATTTCGGGATGTGAACAAATTCCCTATAGCCAAATACTCTCAATTATTTATATAAACCATCTTTACCTGTCCAAAAACTTTTTGAAACTTCATAATTTAGTGGAATTGGTAGAAAAAGGTTGATAAGATCAACCAAAATCCTCATTAACTCCACCCCAAAGGTTTTTGGAATCTTTGGATTTGAGAGCATACACCTAACTCTCTCAAAAAATTGTTTTTTTCATCCTCTCAACAAGACCATTATGCTGAGGTGTCTTCAGTACTTATTTTTCCAGCCTGATTCCAAAACTCATGTGTTGATCGAGTGTTGTTGTCAACAATACATAATATTGTTATTTAAAGGGGGAGTTTATATTATTACTCTATCTCTTTATGATAATTTTGATGCTCACAAATACCCTTATTTATTTTCTAATGATTTTATTTGTTAAGCATTTTGCAGGAATTTATTATTTTATTTTACTCTTGAAATTCCGGGAATTTATTACTAAAGTATTCATATTTAGCATGTTCTGGAAACACTGTTCATGCGCTACTTATTCGGAATCTGCTTGAGCGTGTTCTAGAAACACTGTTCATACCCTACATGGATAAATTTAGCATAAGGATAAAAACCGTGTATAATTTTTGAGATAAGGAAAAAGTATGGTTAAACAACCATACGTTATCGGAAAAGTATGGAAGAAGAACCCTATGTTAAGAAGGAAACCTACGTTTGGGATATCAGAAAAGTATGGAAGGAGAATCGTATGTAAATATTAAAAATTACGTTTGTTTCTCAAAAGTATGGTTCATCAACCTTACTTTTGTAAATAACCATATGTTCTTGGAAAAGTATGGATCAAGTAAAAGTATGCATCTTTTATCGTATGTTTGAAAGTTGAAGAGAAACATATGGATGACCAACCCTGTGTTTGGAATGAACCTTACGTTGTAAACCTTACGTTGTGAACCTTATGTTTGAAGGCTACATCATGAACCTTACGTTTAGAGGATGCATACATTTCAACTTAACATTACGTTTGGTGTCGGAGAATTTAAAGTCGATATTTTTATGCAACGGTCAATACACTGATTATTAGGCAGATTTCAAGTCAGATTTAAAGCTGATTTTAAAGTATGATTTTGACTGATTAAAAACTATTTCTTCAATGATTTGATAATCAAATTAAAAGGATCTTTTTATGCCAAATATTCAGGGAAGTTACAACTACTCTGTAAATTAAAATGTTTGAATATCGCGAGTAAAAAGGCGACTTTTGTGGATATAATTTTGCAGATACTACTAAAACACACCGATCTTCTGGTTCAAAAGGAGCATCAAAGTTCTGTTTTTTAAAAAGGAAGGATCGCAATAGAAGATTCACTTGTTTTACAATGAAGATCTATAGTGAATTTTCCACTGCTGAAGTTGTGAATTATATTTCTATATATACTGCAACGGGATCGACTCAGAACATCTCTTATGTGAAGATTATTATTTCTGAAGGCAACGATCCATCTACTATCAATTTCATGTTGTTGCAATTGTGAAGAAAATCTGGAAAGTATTTTTAGAATACGAAAATCTTTCTTTTCTATTCTTGAGTGACCAGCTTCTCGTACTAAGATGAGTAGGTTCGTGTTTGAACCAGAAGGCTTTGTTTTTTCCTTAGATTGTAAAGGTGTCAACTGACTGTACTCATTTGTGAACCAGTCTGTTGAAACGAGGACCATATAGTGAAAATCACCAAGCTCGTGGAGTAGAGCGTTGGTGGAGTGGACTAGGGGCCTTCTGTTCCCCGAACCACTATACATCTTGTGTTTCTGCTATTTAAATTTCCATTGCATCATTTTATCTGATTAAAGTTAAAAGGTAGAACACAATATCGTAAATATATTTTTTTAAAATACACAATTCACCCCCCTCTTGTGTATATTTGGTGTAATCTGATCCAATAATTGGTATCAAAGGTTGAGCTTTCTGAAAAATCTTTAATGATCTGAAAGTGATTATACACAGAGAAAGATGATCGATACAAGAGAGGGAATGTCTATGGTCAGAGCACCGTACTTCAATGGAGAAAACTATGGATGCTGGAAGTCACGAATGATTATCTATCTGAAAAATCTTGGATACATAGTCTATTCTAAGATTCTGACTCCATATGAAATACCAGAAAAACCTAAAACATGGAGTGAAGATACTGAAGTAGATTATGACATGAACTTGAAGGCAATGAATGCATTTATATGTTATCTAGGACGTCATTAGTTTAACAAAGTATCTCAATGCCCAACAGCAGGTGAAATGTGGCAAACTATTGTTGTTGCTTATGACGGAACTAACAATTTCAGGGAAATGAGATATGCAACTGCTAAGCTTAAATTTGATACATTCAGAATGTTTAAAGGTGAGAGTATTACTCAAATGAATGGAAGATTGACATAGATTTTCAATAACATAACTGTCTTGGGAGATCCCATTAAGCAAGCTGATCAAGCTTTAAAAGTATTGAGAGTACTGCCTACAAAATGGAATGGAATCTCTACAGCAATCAGACAGTTGACACCTGTCAAAGATTTAACCATGAGAGAACTGATTGGAACATTAATGATATATGAAGTTGAGATGGAAGATGAAGCTAATGAACATAAAGTGATTATCAAAAGAGATGATACTACCTTGAAAGCATCATCATAGAGCAAAAACAGAAAGATGAAGAAAAATGTAAAAGAGAAGTCAGAGAGTTCTGGTTTATCTAATTCTGATATGGAATTGGATCAGCTGGCCCGAAGATTCACAAAATTCTATATAAAGAAGAAGGGCTTCAGAAAATCCTTCAAAAAGGATGACAAGGAAATCAGATGTTATGAATGCAAGAAAATGGGACATATCAGACCTGACTGTCCTCAGCTAAAAGAAGACAAAAGAAAGAAATTTTTCAAAGGAAATGACTATGAGCATAAGGACAAGAAATTCATGAAATCTACATGGAGTGTATCTAAAGACTCTAGTAGTACTTTTCAATCAGACTCAGAGAAGGAGGAAGTAAATTTTAAATTTAACATGTGTTTTATGGAAAAAACAGATGAGGTACAATCTTACTACTCTTCTGATTCTAGTTCTGAATCTAATTACTCTAATGCAAAAACTTGCAGCCTACTTCAATATTCTTGAAGAAAAATATGACTCTCTATTTAAGAAGCATAAGTCTTTAAAGAATAATCATAAGGATGTTTCTGATGAAATAGATACAATGCTGACACAATATAAGGAGTTAACTGAAAAATTTGATTCAATTAATTCTAACAATATAGATTATGAATCAAAGATAAAATCACTGAAAACTGAAGTAGAAACTTATAAAATTGCAGCCATTGTTTTTTCTAAAGGAGAAAATACTTTAAATAAAATCCTTGGGAAAAATTTCATTAAAAAAGAGAGATTTGGAATTGGCAGTAAAGGTGAAAAACCCAAGTTGTACAAAAACTATTTTATTCCAAGTGCAAAAAGACTAAATTGTAATTATTGTGGAATAAGGGGACATATTTCTAAAAACTGTTTCTTAAGACAACCCCAAATAAGTGGCATTAAGAAAGACTTTGTATCAAATGATCTATTTGAATCATGTGAAATTAGAAAAACAAAGCAAGTCTGGATTCCCAGATCCTTGCTAGCTAACACTACTGGACCCAACAAAATATGGGTACCAAAGAAATCTGTGTAAATGTCTTTGCAGGGAGCAGGTCATAAGAGAAAAAAGGACATGTGGTATGTAGACAGTGTATGCTCAAGACATATGAGTGGAAACTAATTGAATTTCTCTACACTCACTCAAAAAGATGGTGGACTTGTCACTTTTGGTGACAATGCCAAAGGAAAAATCATTGATATTAGAGCAGTTGGAGATCCAGAAGTTGTCTCAATTAATAAAGTACTTTATGTATAAGGGTTGAAACACAATCTGATAAGTATCTCTCAACTATGTGATGATGGTTATACAGTTGATTTTTCCAACTATTGATGTTCTGTTTTCAAAAATAAATTGCTTAAATTTAGAGCACCAAGAACTGATAATGTGTATACCCTAGATTTAAATTCCTTATGTAAACAACAAGTAAATTTCTTAACTGCTAAAATAAATGAATCCTGGATCTGGCATAGGAGACTTGGACATTGTAATGTATATGTTTTAAATAAGTTATCTAAGAAACATTTAGTTTCTGATTTTCCTAGTCTCAAATTTGAAAGTGATAGATTCTGTGATGCATGTCAACTTGGCAAGAAACACAAATCATCCTTCAAATCTGTTAACAAAACTGCTACGTCTAAACCTATAGAACTTATTCATATGGATTTGTTTGGACCTTCAAGAGTAGCAAGCTTGGCTGGTAAATTATATGTATATGTTTTAGTTGATGACTATTCTAGATTTACATGGATTTTCTTTTTGAAATTTAAAAATTAATCTTTTACTTTATTTGAAAGTTTTTGTAAAGCTGTTCAAAATGAAAAAAGTTTTAAAATAATTTCATTAAGAAGTGATCATGGTAGAGAATTTGAGAATCAGGAATTTAATTCCTTCTGCTCAAATATAGGTATTAAACACACCTTCTCTGCACCTAGAACACCTCACCAAAATGGAATTGTTGAAAGAAGAAATAAGACTATTCAGGAAATGGCTAGGACTATGCTAAATGAATACAGCCTTCCTACCTACTTTTGGGCAGAAGCTGTAAGCACAGCCTGGTGTATAATGAATAGAGTTTTAATTAGACATCTTTTGAAAAAGACACCCTATGAACTTTGGAATAACAGAAAACCTTAAGTTAACTACTTTAAATTTTTTGGATGCAAATTTTACATCTTAAACACCTAGTATAATCTTGGTAAGTTCGATCCAAAATCTGATGAAGGAATTTTCTTAGGATATTCAGATACCTCCAAAGCTTATAGAATCTATAATAAGAAGTCCAGGATTGTTGAAGAATCAGTTCATGTGAAATTTTATGAATCTGATCCCTTTGAGAAAAGGACAGATCCAATGGATGAATCTGACTCTAATGATAACATGAGGCTTGAGAACTTGAAAAATGATTTTGAAAAAGTTATAAATAAAATCCAGTCCAGTTCATAATAACATGATACTGAAGAACCTATAAGTGTGTTTCCTAGATAGACTAGAACCCTAAAGAATCACACTTTAGAAACTATAATAGGCAACTTAGATACAGGAATAAAAATTAGAAGAAATATAGGAAATCTTGTAGAATTCTCTGCCTTTATATCCCAATTAGAACCCAAGACTATAGAAGAATCTTTAGATGATGAAAGTTGGATGATAGAAATGCAAGAATAATTAAACTAGTTCAAAAGAAATGAAGTCTGGGAATTAGTTGAAAGACCACAGAACTATCCAGTGATAGGAACCAAATGGGTCTTTAGAAATAAGAAAGATGATCAAGGAATAATAACTAGAAATAAAGATGGACTTGTAGCCAAAAGATATCATCAGGAAGAAGGTATAGATTATGATGAGACCTTTGCACCTGTATCTAGACTAGAATCCATTAGAATCCTCTTAGCCTATGCATCTCATATGAACTTTAAATTATTTCAGATGGATGTTAAGTTTGCCTTTTTAAATGGTTATTTAATGGAGGAAGTTTATGTTGAGAAACCTCCTGGTTTTGAAAATTCTCAAAAACCAGATTATGTTTTTAAACTTACTAAAGCTCTCTATGGCCTTAAACAAGAACCTAGAGCTTGGTATGAAAGATTAAGCTCTTTTATTTTAAAAAATTATTTTACTGTTGGAATGGAAGATCCAACAATGTTTAAGAAAACTGTGAATTCTAATATTTTGTTGGTTCAAATTTATGTTGATGATGTAATTTTTGGATCAACTAATAAAACCCTTTGTCATGAGTTTTCAATGTTAATGCAAAAAGAATTTGAAATGAGTATTATGGGAGAACTAAATTTCTTTTTAGGACTTCAAATTTATCAAAAAGATTTTGGAAATGTTTTGAATCAAAGCAAATACATTGCTGATTTGTTGAAGAAATTTGGACTTGAAAACACCAAGACATATACAACTCCTATTGTACTAATATAAAACTTGATTTGGATGAAACTGGAAAATCAGTTGACAACAAATTATATAGAGGTATGATTGGTAGTTTATTATATCTTACTACTATCATGCCAGATATAATGTATTCAGTATGTCTTTGTGAAAGATTTCAATCAAATCCTAAAGAATCTCATTTAACTGTTGTTAAAAGAATTTTTAGATATTTAAAAGGAACTGTTTTTCAATCTCTTCTTTATCCCAAAACTACTGATTTTAATTTGATTTCATATTCAGATGAAAACTTTGGGAGTTTTAGATTAGATAGGAAAATCACTTCAAGAACTTATCACTTTTTAGGAAAATCTTTAGTGTCATGGTCAAGTAATAAACAACATTCAGTTGCCCTATCAATAGCTGAGGCAGAGTATGTTTCTACTGGCAGTTGTTGTGCACAGGTGTTGTGGATGAAAAACACTCTTATGGACTCTGGACTAAATTTAATAATACACCTATTTTATGTGATAAAACTAGTGCTATAAATATTTCAAAAAAATCCTATTAATCATTATAGAACTAAGCATATTGATATGAGACATCATTTTATAAGAGATCATGTTATTAAAAAGGATATATCTTTGGAATTTGTAAGTACTGAAATTCAATTAGCTGATATTTTTACTAAACCTTTTCCCACTGCAAGGTTTGATTTTATTAAGGGTGGCTAGGTTTATTTGATTTTAAATAAAATTTTATTTTACTATAGTAGTTCTTTATTCTAATTCTGCTTAAAATAATTTAGCTATTTTGTTTTTCAAATAGAATAAGTTTCTTTTCCCCATGTAATATATTTTATTTATTTTTAAATATATTTAATGATATTAAAAACATAGGAATCAAGACTTTCAGAAACCCTTTTGACTTCTGAAACATTTCATTTCCATCGAAACCTTTTCGAACCCGCAAACCGCACCTCTGCTCATCAACCCTAATCTTCGAACCTTTGAAACCCTAACCTTCAAACCTTCAGATATTCTCACACATATGGTAAGGAATAAAAGAGCCAGTGAAGTAGAGACAAGAAATGCCAAGATACAACGCTATGAAGGAAGAAAAATCTTACAGGGAAAGGTAATCGATCTCGACTGGTTATTTCAGACAAATCTACTATTGAAACAAGCACTATCATTTCAGAACCTTGAACAGACGTTCAACAGTGAAAATACAGAATTTATGTATGAGGTAGAACTTAGATACTTCTTCAAATTTGTACAGTTTAGTCTGGGAGATATTGAGGATAGTGTGATGGCTAAGATAGAGGACAGGCATTTCTCAATCTCGTCAGTAGAAATTGGTTAGATTCTCAACTGACCTCATGAGGGAGTTTTTCATTTTGATTTGAAAAATATTGGAGATTCTTTGCATAAATTAGAGGACATAACGTTGTTTCTCTTTGGTATTAAGACTGTAAAGAAAATGTTTATCAAGGATTTGGAGCCTGATCCGAAAATTTTTGTCAAATTTGTGAAAACAGGGATTGCACCGAGGATGTCTGAGATGGAAAAGATATTATATCCCGATATGTATATAATGTATCTTTTTCTCAGTGATTTCAAACTCAATTTTCCTAGGTATATGGTTAGATACCTAAGATATTGTTGTCAGAGTGATGCATGAATGAACTTTTATCCTTTTGGTCGATTCATTTCCAAGCTGTTGCTTAAGAAGGACATGGTGAGACTGGTGGATACCAGAGTATATTGTCATCACAGTAATGTGTTTAATGCTGGAACTTTAAGAAATATTGGTTATTTCTAGAGTAATATCAAAGGAAAACTTTTTCCAGTAGGAGCATATGATGAATCTGAGAGTGCTCAAGCTTAATTTGCAAATTCCAAGGAGGGACAAGCTGAATCAAGAGTCAGCACTGCGACAAAGAGGATCATATTTGAAGTGGAAGAAACTAAGGAAGAAAGAAGTCAGGAGGGACTTCAAATTCAGAGGAAAAGACCTGTGACTGAGGAACTTACTTCCCCTGATTTAACTACAAGAGATTTACTCTCTTACAACTTTGTCAGAGAAAAGGTTGTTGAACAACCTCAAGAACAGAATGTCACTATCACAGATCCTGGTCATGAAAAGATTGTAGTTGAAAGATCAGAACAACAGGCTGTAGCTGATGTTTCTATTGTACTTCAACAAGAAAAGGAGGCATAGCCTGGTGAGAAAGTGGCCAGACCTCAAGAAACTCCAGAGGATATCATTTTAGATATTCCATTAGATGAACAAATTATAGATGTTCGTGATGATCATACTTCTGAAGCTTACACAGAAGTTCTTCAAGAGGATTTTTCTATGGAAGATTCTGGAAAGGACTCTGAGGAAAAATCTGTGGACCAACCTATTTAGGACAAGGAGAAAGAAAAATATGATGCTGAATCATTACCTTTAGTACTGTTACATCACACAGAGCCTGAGAATGTGAATCAAGCACATGGTGCTTCTGATTCAAGGAATAGGGAAGTTGAAGAATTGTACAAAAAGTTATCTCAACTGCAATGTGAGAATGATTCTCTAAGAAGCACCTTAGCATCCGAACAGTTGAAATTTCACAAGCTTAAGGAGAGTACTGTTTCAAGACAAGAAGTTGAAATTTTTAAAGAGGATATGATAAATGTTGTTGCCAAATTTAAATCTGAAATGGTTATGAAGTCATATTTCTCAGATCTTAAGTTGTTTATGGAGACACAATTTTCATAAGTTGGAAATAGTGCTGCTAGTGGATCAAGTACTTCACCTGATTTAATCAGAAGATTTCAAGTTATCACAGCTATAATGAGCAACATGAATGACAGGTTGCAAGATCTTCAGTGCAACAGTTCTCCATTATTTGTTCTCTTAGATAATCAGAAATTCTTAGTTGATCAGTTAACATCGAGTGAGCCAGGAATCCGCTCTGTCTTAGAAAAATTCACAGAGAAACTGTCTTTGTTTATGGAGAAAGAAGAAAGGATTCACAAGTTTTTCAGAGTCAATCTTATTGAAGATATTCATATGACTCAAGAGGCCAGAGATCTTATTATTCAGCTTGGTGATGGATTAATGAAAAGGTTGAGAGAACAGTTAGCATAAATCAAGTCTACAGTCTAGAGAAGATAAACCCTACCTGTTTACTGCAAAAAACCTTGATTCCTGTGTTTTTAATCATTGTATCTATTTTTGACTTTTAATGAAAATTTTTTTCTTTCTTCCTATTTGTTTTACTATCTTTATTTTGATATTCCAGTACTCCAGATTTAATTATTGATAAACAGTTAATAATAGTCTTTACTTATGTTCAGTGCTACATTAATCTGTGTTCTATTCCATATTCTATCATTCTTTTTTATATCAAAAAAAGGGGGAGAAATTTGGATAAACACAACAGTTTATTTTACTGGGAGAAATTTGGATAAATACAACATCTTTTAGTTTGGGGGAGTAATTCATTTTATTGGGGAAAAAATAAAACATGGATAAATTAAAGGGAGACATTAATATTGTATTTATCTTTTCAAAATGTCAAAACTTTATGTAATTAATTTTAAGTTAAGTTAATTTCATTAATTATTTTTTATGGGTTTTTTGATCATCAAAAAGGGGGATATTATTGAGCAAGTGTTGTTTTCAACAATACATAATATTTTTATTTAAAGGGGGAGTTTATATTATTACTCTATCTCTTTATGATAATTTTGATGCTCACAAATACCCTTAATTATTTTCTAATGATTTTATTTGTTAAGAATTTTGTAAGAATTTATTATTTTATTTTACTCTTCAAATTAAGGTAATTTATTACTAAAGCATTCGTATTTAGCGTGTTCTAGAAACACTGTTCATGCACTACTTATTCGGAATCTTCTTGAGCGTGTTTTGGAAACATTGTTCATACCCTATGTGGATAAATGTAGCGTAAGGATAAAAAATATGTATACTTTTTGAGATAAGGAAAAAGTATGGTTAAACAACCATACGTTATCGGAAAAGTGTGGAAGAAGAACCCTACGTTAGGAAGGAACCCTACATTTGGGATATCAGAAAAGTATGGAAGGAGAACCGTACGTAAATATTAAACATTAAGTTTGTTTCTCAAAAGTATGGTTCATCAACCTTACTTTTGTAAAAAATCATATGTTCTTGGAAAAGTATGGATCATGTAAAAGTATGGATCTTTTACCGTATGTTTGAAAGTTGAAGAGAAAAGTATGGATGATCAATCCTACATTTGGAATGAACCTTACATTGTCAACCTTACATTGTAAACCTTACGTTTGAAGGATACATTATCAACCTTACATTCAGAGGACGCATACAGTTTAACTTAACCTTACATTTTGCGGCAGAGAATTTAAAGTCGATATTTTTATGTAATGGTCAATACGCTGATTATTAGGCGGATTTCAAGTCAGATTTAAAGCTGATTTTAAAGTACGATTTTGACTGATTTAAAACTGTTTCTTCAATGATTTGATAATTGAATTAAAAGGATCTTTTTATGCCGAGTATTCAGGGAAGTTACGACTACTCTGTAAATCCAAATGTTTGAATATCGTGAGTAAAAAAGGTGACTTTTTTGGATCTAATTTTGCAGAGACTACTGAAACACAACGATCTGCTGGTTCAAAAGGAGCATCAAAGTTCTATTTGTTAAAAAAGAAGGATCGCGATAGAAGATTCACTTGTTCTACAATGAAGATCTACTATGATTTTTCTACTACTGAAGTTGTGAATTATATTTCTATATCTACTGCAACTGGATCGAATCAAAATGTCTCTTATGTGAAGATTATTATTTCTGAAGGCGACGATCCATCTACTGTCAATTGCATGTTGTTGCAATTGTGAAGAACATCTAGAAAGTATTTTCAGAATACGAAAATCTTTCTTTTCTATTCTTGAGTGACCAGCTTCTCGTACTAAGCTGAGTAGGTTCGTGTTTGAACCAGAAGGATTTTTTTTCCTTATATTGTAAAGGTGTCAACTGCCTGTACTCAGTTGTGAACCGGTCTGTTGAAACGAGGACCAGATAGTAAAAATCACCAAGCTCTTGGAGTAGATCATTGGTGGAGTAGACTAGGGGCCTTCTATTCCCTGGACCACTATACATCTTGTGTTTCTGCGATTTAAAATTCTGCTGCATCATTTTATCTTATTAAAGTTAAAAGGTATAACACAATCTCGTAAAGATTTTTTTTGAAAAGACACAATTCACCCCCCTCTTGTGTATATTTGGTGTAATCTGATCCAACATCCTGTAGTAATCCTCAAACAGACCATGGTACTCTCCTCTATTTTCTACCCGCACACACTTTAACCATATACGTGTTTTCTTTTCACCTTCACATGAAACTTCTTGAAACCATTATGCACTAGATCTTTATTTTTTAAAGAAAAGGCTCATGCATTTCTAGAATGATCATCTATGAAGGTAACAAAATAAATAGCACCTTCCTTCGACTTAGTGCTCATCATGAAGACATCAGTGTGAATAAAATCTAAAACATTTTCTTTTCTAAATGTTATATAACCACAAAATGATACTTTGTGTCGTTTTCCCATGATGCAATCAACACAAGTATCTAGATGTGTACATTTTATTCCTGGAAAGAGAACTTTCTGAGAGAGAATTATGATTCCTCTCTCACTCATGTGACCCAACTGCCTATGCCAAACTTCTATAGGAACATCTTTCCTAACTGTATTGAATTATCCTCCACATGGTCTTGAATATGTGGGATAAAGAGAAATATTTTTCTTGCCTTTACCAATTATCAAGTTACCTTTGGTAAGCTTCCATTTCCCATCACTGAATGAACTCACATATCCATCATCATCAATCATCCCATTGGGTATCAGATTGAGGCAAATATCATAAACATGCCTTGCATCCTTCAATAATAACATGCATTAAATATTAGTATCTGGAAAAATATTACCAATACTAGTACTTTTGGATGCAACATAATTTCCCATATTCACATTTCTGAAACTCCCTGAACTGTAATATGAGAAGAAATATATTCTGGCAGTGACATGGTATGAGGCGCCAAAATCGTTCACCCATGTCGAATCTTGACTTGCAAGACTGACCTAATTATCTTCCTGGATAATAATTATTTCTTCATTGAAAAATACAACATCATTATTTTGGGTCTAACCTTCCTAATTCCTCTTCTCTCCTTTTAGCCTTCATCATTCTCTAATGAAGTGTTCAGGATTTCTATGGTGGTGTCACTTCATGTCATATCTCGATCGATATTTTGATCGCCTCCTCCTTTGTAGACTTTGTTCATGGGGTTCTCTTCCTCTGCTTCTTCCCTGTCATTTCTGCTTCCCTTATATTTTAGTGACAAGTGCCTCTGATTCAAGTGCATATCCCTTGTCTTTCCTTCAATATTCTTCATTCATAATTCTATATTTTACCATTTCCATGGTGAGAGTTCTATCTAGAGTTGAATTGTTGACCAACATAACTAGTGTGTACCATGTCTTTGGTAAATAACTCAACATCAATAGTTCCTACAACTCATTATCAATCAACATTTTCATGGAATTAAATTGATCAATTGTACCTTGGAACTCACTCATGTGCTTCGATATATTGGTCTTGTCTTTTTATTTTAAGTTGATAAGATGACGTATGAGGCTTTCTTTGTTCTGTGTGGTTGTCCTCACATACACCATTTCTAATTTTCACCAAAGAATGGAGGAATCATGTTCATTAGAAAATTTTTTGAAGAAGATCTGGTTGATCCACTATCTACTTTGTGTAGGACACTTCCTATTGAGCACAAACCACTCTGCATCAGCTGGAGGGATACTGGATGATGTCTTCTCACTGAGTTTACTGCTTGTTGATGAATCCTCTTCTTGCACAACAATAGTCTTAGTGGTCTCCACTATTGGTTTTTACAAATCTTTAATATATAAAAGATCCTCTATTTTTGGTTTCCAGAAAGAATAATTAAAAGTGGTAAGATTAATCATGTTGCTGGTATTTTAATCCATTGATTCTATTGGAATTTCAAAAATTTAACCATACGGATGTGTCTAGAATGGTCAAAAAGGCTGGAATCGACTCCCAGATCGCTGAAAATTGACTCCAATTGGATGAGATAGAGATGAAACAATTTCAATGGTCTAGATCGACCACTGATGTGGCACTAGCGTGGCTCATCGGAACAGTTGCTGGAAAAGTCACTAGAAATTCATTATTCGTGTGAACAGTGTCGTCTTCTCCTGCAAAGGGTTACTATATCACCCATAGTTTGACCGAAAATTTGACTGGCTCTACCAGCTTCGTTTCAGCTCTATTTTGTATGTCGATTGCACCATTGGAATCATCTCACCAAGCTCTTCACGGATCTAGTCTCAAAAAAATCAACAAACATCAATTTTTTGTCACTGAAAAACTTCATTATAGTGTCATCATTTCAACCTCAAACCCTCTGATGCCACTTTGTTGGGGCAGCAGAGGTTCATGGAGATGATAAACACACAAATGAGAAATAAAAACATAGAATGAAGAGAATTAACGTGGTTCAGTAAGGGTTTCCTGCATCTCTGGGAGAAGGGGGCCTTTCTTTTATTCCTCTCTATATGAACCTTCAGAGGATCACACAATGGATTACACTAGTTTTACTGATTACATTTTCATAGGATTTTGATTCCATTATATAGAGGAATGAAAACTAGTTTTCTCCTTTAGTTGGTGGATATTTCATCTAGTTGTGATAATTTTCTCCTCACTACTGACAGCTTCAAAGATGGATGCTTTAATAGTCCATGGGTTGGTGTCCAAACTAGAAGAGACCACTACCGACTAAAGAAAATACAACCTGTTGAAAGAAGAATCTTGTTGATTGCTCCCCTAATTGGGAGTGGCCCCCACACATGTGTATAGGAGACGTGTTCCCTGGAAGGGACTTATGCGGTAGCTTGTAATCCATCCCATTTAAGGGTTATGTGATCACGTAACCTTGATCAGACCACGCGCATGTCACGCGACACGCCCTAGGTTTTGGTTTCTATGATGGAATGACTTGCGCTTGTTGTTAGTTATGCGACGCACTAGGGATATGAAATAGGAAATTGTGGTGAGTCACACGATATGGTTTCAATGCCCCATGCAAAGGACCCTGAATTATGTGGATGATTTCCACCACCTTGACTTATGCATATGATTTCCACCACCTTTGAACCCCATACACAGCACTCTTTCCATGAAAAGCGGCATATATATGGGATCTTGTTGCCTATAACCCCCCCCCCATAAAATTTCTCCTTCGAAACACAAACAAACACAGGAAGAATAAGGGAGAATTCTTCTAAAGGTCGAAGATTTTAAGACTCCCTCTTGGAGAATCAACAAGTAGCTCTCTGGGAAAGGATTAAGACCGTGAAGGAGGAAACACTCCTTAATTGCATGATAAATGGAATGAGAGTCGACTGCATGACTTCTAACAAGAATTTTGGTTGCATGACCACAATTCAGAAATGTGATTGTGTGATCATTCCTTGATCACATGATTGAAGAGTCACCATCTAATCGCGCAATCACCTAACCTCATTTAGGTTACCCGATCGCAGGACCCATTTTTGTTCACATGATTTCTTAGTCATGATTCATTCATGTGGTCACCCTAAAGTCATTGAGGCATACAGCAGAAGCAAATGAGTTGGAGATTTAAAAAAAATTGTCAAATCAATGTAACTATGTCGACCACTACTACACATTTGGGTTTATTTAACGCTAGCTTTTATCAGTACTAACAAAAAGCATTGATAAAGGGTACCCTTTATCACCAATAAAAAAGTGCTAATAAAATAACAACTTTATCAGTGCTTTTTTTAATGCTGATAAGGGGTTCCCTTTATCAATGTTTTTTTTTGTAGCACTGATAAAGGGTACACTACCAAAATCGGAACAAGGGATGCGCTGAATTTTATTATAATTTTATAATTATTTAAATATATCTATATTTGTTTATAATAATAATTCTAAATATAATAAATATATTTATTATAATTTTATAATTATAAATAAATATTTATTTATTTATAATTTTTTAATTACAAATAATTATATTAATATATAAATATATTTATTATATATATAATTATAAATATATTTATTTATTTATTTATAGTTATAATTATAAATAAATAAATATTTATTTATTACATAAATAATTTTATAAATATATATAATAATATAAAAAAATATTAATATTATACCAATATCAGTGTTAAAAAATGATGATAAAAGCGTTACACATTCTTATATAATAAACCCTAATAGAGTCGACCTCCTCATGCCTTTAAGATTTCGTGGAACCATAGTGTCGTCGCCACCACTCTCCCTACCATCGCTCCCTTCCATTGCTCTCTACCTTCACCTTCATTGTCATCGTCATCGTTTCCTCCACTCCCTTTGATCATCGTCATCATCGCTCCCTATCGTCATTGCTCCCAACGAAACCTTCGCTCTTCCTCTTCATCTGCTCTAAGGTATGAGATTTTTTTAAGACCTCCTTCATTTGGGTCAGATATTTCAGCATTCCTACAACCTCTTTCACTTATTGATGAATCTTGATAGGTGTTCAATATTTATAAATCGGAAATGGGGTATCAATAGGAATACCATGGGTAGGGGTGAGGGTGAGGGCCTTGGTGCGTCGTGGTCATTGGAATGCACTAGTTAGTGGCTAGGTTATGGCTGATTCGTGGGGTGAGATGGTTTTGTTTTCGATCTGTGACAGTTATTTTAGTTTTGGTGATGTTAGAGGGCTGGTGGTGGTGTTTGTATGGTATACTAGTTCATCGATGATGGGGTTGTTCATTGTATTTTGGTCGCTTGTTTTGTTTATATATCCTAATGTTTTTTCATGTGCAAACTAATGAAGGTCTTAGAAATGGTTGTATTTTTCATAATTTTGTTTGTTTGTATGTTTTTATAATTCCCTATGTATATGGATAGGTTTGAATTTCCAAGGTAAATTTGATCTTTCATTTAGTGGATGGGTTGTTTTATGAACCGGTGCTCAAAATGGAGTTTAAAGGTTTGGACCCCACAAAAGGGTGTCTCCTTGATAGTTTATGTGGGTGTTAAGATGTGTCTTAGTTCACATGGAGTGTCAAGGTGAAATGATTAAATTGATTAACATAATGAATCAGACCAAATAGTCAGTGATACCATATATTAGTAATGTCTTTTGGTCAACACAAGAAGTAAACGTAAAAAATTCTTAGAGCATGAAGGATGAAGAAAGAAAATATAAGGTATTTTTTATAGGATAAATCTTGGATATGTTTTCTAGTATTCTTCAATTGTTTTATTTAAAAAAATTATTCTCATTCAAATTATTTTTAGGGAACATTCAAAGAGTACTGGAGGAATAAAGGGGAATACAGATTAGTCCTGAATCATTGAAAGAGGAATAAATAAACAACTATAATAGATGTTATAAATTTATTCTAAATTATTTAACATGGTGTAATGTCTAAAATAATAGATAGTAATTAATGCATCTCATTTAAATATGGGTTCCTACCAACTTTATATTATTTTTATGGTTGTTTCATCCATTCAGTGAAAATAAGTAGGGTTAATTTTTCTAATGTGGATAGAAGAATCATATTGTAATATGGACCTTGGTTCTAGTCTAAGGCCCTAAGGTTTTCTTTTATTTCAAAATATAATAAATAAAAAAATATAAAGAATTTGTAAGAGATGTATGAAAAAAAGGACACTATTAATTATATATTCTTCATGTGATTAGTCTAGGTCCACCTGTAATGTTTTAGGAGTTTAGTACTTCTATATAGAATATTTGACAATAATACACATTCTAAGAAAAGTAATAAAGTAGAGGAGATAACATAATAGTAAAGTAATTGATGTAAGTGATATTTCTAAGAAAATAGTAAAGTAATTTCTTCACTTAAAATATAACATGAACATTAAATCTATTACAACTAAAAATTTACATTCAAGTACTTGTAGAAGTATTAGTTGATAATGTAATAGGGGGATAGCTAAAATAGTTCCAAATTAAAGATACATTTGGATACAGGGTTGTTTGATGAAAATGTTTCAACTAAAAAATGGGTGAAATCATTTGTGGAACTAATGTATTCTGATATTAGTATAGTTAATATTGGTGTAGACTAAATCCACTAAGAGGCTTAAAAATACTATATTATAATTTTCATGGTTGTGGAAACCCCTATATGTTCTATATGATTCAATATTTTAGTGTTAAACATTTCTCGTATATATATGGTCTTCATGTTTCTTACTATGATAACAACCAAGGTATTATCATTTTTTAAGTTCAATCTTCGATTCCCAAATACAATTTTTTTGGAAAGGTGTTCCCATGTAGTTGGATTTAGATTTTTATGCTTAAATGATGTCAACATCTCCATTCAAAATGATTTCAACATCTCCATTCAAAATTTCTCATTTTATTTTTATCTAACCACTTTATGAACCATTTATATGTCCTCCCTTGCTAAAAATTTGATATCCCTCCTCCTTTGGTTTCCCCTTTCTATAGGGAACAATATACAAGATTATTTTTAGATGTAATACTTATCTAGAAACATCTTTGGGGGATATTATTGTTTATTACACATGATTCATTCTTTTAGTTTTAGTAAGGGATGGATCTAGGAGGAACCAATATAACAATGAGTGTTATGCACAATAAGGTGATTGTCCCAATATTGAGAGATTTTTTTAAAAAAGTAGTTTGAATCCATTAGTGCCTATAAATGAAACCTCATAAGACTCGCATGGTACACCTAGAGTTTTTCTGTTAGTCGTAATATCAAGATTAATCATTTAATCAATGGACTAAAATCTAATAATTTGATACTTTTATACTTTCATAAATTTTACTTTTATATATTATAATTTTATACTTTTATAAATTTATAAAACTATATACTTATATAAATTATGTATACTTTTATAACATATATGTACTTTTATATAGTTTTATAAATTTATATACATTTATAAATTATTTATATTTATTTAAAATATATATTCTTTTATAAATTATATATAATTTTATACTTCTATATACGTCTATAATTTTATATACTGATATAAATATATTTAAATTTTTAATTTATACTTTTATACTTGTAAACTTTTATCAATTTATCAATAGTTTAATACTTTTATACTTTTATAAATTCAATGTGAGTGTTGAAAATATTTTAAAAAATATAATAATTTCTTTTTTTATTTTTGAAACCATTATTATATTCAATATCCATATTTTCTATTATGAAAAGGGTTTTCATATAATATAGTTTTTACATTATTACATTAAATAGCTATATTTTATTGGGTTTTTTATAATGTAAATGTGATTTTATACATCATTTATACTCATATAAAAAGGGTTTTGATCATTAAAAATATGATGTGAAAAATAGTTTTAAAAGTGAAATCGCCTCCATTATATTTATAAATTTCCTTCAATAATTTTTTATGATCATGTGGGATGATAAACCATTTTTCAATATTTCCATTTTCTTTTAATAAATTCATGAGATCCATCTTCAATTGAATATATTTTGTATATTTATTTTGTTAAATATTAATATTACTGAATCAAATAGGATGGATATGAATAGAGAATGGATGGATGCCAATCATATGACAAAAGAGTATGAATATGGGGTGAAAGAGTTCATCAAGTTTGAAAACGATCATGAATATGACCCTTATCAAATCCTTTTTCCATGTTTACACTATTGTTATTCAAGACAAATTAGTCCAAAGGAGTTAGAAGAACACTTGATCTGTCACGAAATTGATCAAAGTTATAAATGTTGGAATAAACATGGGGAGAAAGCGAATGTAGCTAGTGATTGAGATAACACTGTGTTTTATGGATCATCGAATATGATTACAAGTATAGACAATGAAGAAGTATATATTGAGGATGTGATTTCAAGCATGAATGACGATGAAGATCGTATTGAGGAAATGAATATGATAGTTGAAGATGAACTTCATGATTGTCCAAAATTATTTGAGAAGTTAAAGAGTTGTGCAATGATGTCATTGTATGTTAGTTGCACTAAATATAAAGCATTGTCAGCCATACTAAAGTTGTATAATTTAAAATCATACAATAGATGGAGTGACCCCAGTTTTACTGAACTACTTTCTCTATTGAATGATATTCTCCAAGAAGATAATGAGATCCCTATCCGAACATATAATGCTAAAAAAATGCTATGTTTGATGGGTATGATCTCTGAAAGACTACATGCTTATAAAAATGGATGTATACTATTTCTCAAGGACCACAAATCACTTTAATAATTCCCAAAGTGTGGTGTTTCCTGATACAATAAAGATAAATTGGGTCCTACTAAATTTTTATGGTACTTTCCAATCATTCCAAGTTTTAGGCACCTATATGGAAGTGAGGAGACTGAAAGTCAATTGACATGGCATGCAGATATAAGAAATAAAGATAAGAAACTTTTTCACCCAATAGACTCCTCAGTGGAAAAGAATTTATTATGAGTATCCTGAATTTGGAAATGATCTGAGAAACATTCACCTTGCGTTATCTACAGATGGAGTGAATCCTTCTAGTTTTTAAAGCAGTAATCACAGTACATGGTCATTTATGTTGGTAAATTATAACTTGTCATTATAGTTATTCATGAAACAAAGATACATCATGTTATCTATGATTATATTATGACTAAAACAACCAAGTAATGATATTAATGTTTATTCAGCTCCATTGATCGAATATTTGAAATTATTATGGGATTCAGGTGTTACGTTGTATGATGCTTACAAAAATGAAGATTTCATATTGAGATCCATATTGTATGGGATGATAAATAAATTTCCTACTTATGGAAATTTTTTAGGATATAGCATTAAAGGAACTCAAGGGTTTCCCATTTTCAAACAAGGTATACAGTCAATTAGGTTGAAACATTCATCAAAGAATGTGTTTCTGAGACATCATAGATTTCTACCCTGACGACATAAGTATTGATATTAGATGAAATCATTAAATAGAAGCTCATAATAACATACATCACCATCTCCACTAACAGGTGATCAACTTTTTGAGAAAGTAAAATATGTGGACACTACTTTTGGTAAACCTTTTTCAAAAAAACTTATGAAAATCGGTTGGAAAAAGAGATCAAATTTTTATTTGAATTACCATACTGGAATTATCTGTATGTCAGACATTTTCTTGATGTTATTCATGTTGAAAAAAAAATTATTGTGTAATTGGAACATTACTAAATGCACTTAGTGAAAAAAAATATGGAATTAAGGTTAGGTGGGACGTGGTTGACATTGGAATTTTGGAATAGTTATCACTAGTGAAGGGTGAAGAATGAACTTTTCTTCCTCCAGCTACTTACACTCTTTTCAGGTAGGAGATATATCAGTTTCAACTTCTTGAATGACGTAAAGGTTCAATAGGGGTATTCATCGAATATCAAGAATATCGTGTCAATGAATGATTTAAAGTTAAAGGGATTTAAATCACATGACTTTCATGTTTTGATGGAAGATATAATTCATGTAGCTTTATGTTTCATTTTTTTCAAAAATGTCCATCATAAATTAACTGATCTATGTTTATTTTTCAAAGCTATATGTAGGAAAGTTATAGACCCGATGAAATTTCCAACTATAGAAATGGAAATTTCCCTTATATTATGTGAATTGGAAATGTTCTTCCCTCTGGCATTCTATAATATGATGGTTCACTTAATGGCTCCCTTAGTGATATAGATTCAACTATGTGGTCCTGTACATTATAGATTAATGTACCCCCATTGTAAAAGCATTAGTCTACTAAAATCTCATCACACTGGGAAACTTATGGGTAAAGTAATTTCTAGAAGAGATGTTTTCAAAATCAATATTACAGATTAGGATAAGACTCACCTTTAAATTTTTCATAACAGTTTGGATGTTTCCCCATATGTTGAAACCCAAAAATAAATTCTTAAGCATTTGAATCAATAAATGGATGAAAGATGGATATCAAATATACATAATCAAGATTTTATAGGATGGTTATGAGACCACATTTTTAAGGAGTCGGATGAAAATTCGGATTGAATTTTAGAATAACTTTGATGGCTAGCCAAAGGACCAAGTATGTATGTATTGTCTTATAATGGTTATGTAATTAATGGTTATATGTTCTATACAAATGAACATGATGAAAGAAGTACCATGAAAAATAGTGTATTTTCACTTATGGTTGAAGTGATGCATGTTTTTTGTACTAAGGAAAAAAATCTAATTTATGTGAATATGTCATAGTTTGTCATCATTAAACAAATTTGGGAGTTGGATTATATAACATTCCAAGTGCAGATTTTTTAATACAAGTGGGTTGATAACATGAGTGCTATTAAAATAAATGAATTGGGATTCGTGAAAGTGGATTTTAGTAAGGAAGGGTATAAAGATGAATCGTTTATAATGGCATCACAAGCAGTACAAGTATTTTATGTTCCAGATCCTATAAACCAAAAGTGGTCAACTGTTATGTTATAGACCAAAACCCCTGAAGGTTCAGATGAAAATTTAACTAAGGATAAACCTTTCATTGGGATGTCATAATCATTTCACAGTGGTCCCAATATAGATGGAGTTTTATACGTCATAGGAGACTGCAATGAAGGAATTTGGAAAACTAGATAGAGGGGTAAAATCCCTTCAACCTTTATAAAAAGAGAGTTCAATAATCAGGTTATATTTTTTTGTAATATTTATTATGTTACCACATGTTATTATATGGCTACTACTGCATTTATGTAATCTAAATTAAATGTTAAACCACTTTTGTAGATAATGAATTCTACATTTTTTGGTGCTCCCAATCCTTGAGAACTATAGGTTTCTCAACATGTTACTGCTCCCAGTGCATAGGAACACCGACCTTCTACACATTCCAGTGCTCTCAATCCTAAGAAACAACAGGTTTCTCAACCTGTTGATGCTCCTAGTGTAAAGGTACAATGACCTTCTACACATTTCAGTGCTACCAATCTAAAGGATCAACATATTGATGATGTTGAATTTGATGAAATGGTAGGTTATGAAGAATCGATGATGCAAAAAAAATAGGAGCATCATAGTGTGACGATGTTAGCAAAAATTACTAAGGAAAAAATAAAAGGCATCAAATTTGAGGTCATATGGAATGCATGGGGACATGATTTTAACCCCAATAAGGCCATGTTCAGTAGTCACATTGGGGTTAACACTCATCTATATGTGCCGATTGATGTACATTCGTGGTACCATGTTCTTACCATGATTAAGACACTCATTTAGGAAGAGATTACAATAAAATTATGATATACTTTCTTTATTTTTTTAAAAAATAAAATAATGAAACATTGATTTTCTCTTCATCATCCTTTGTAGAGTGAATTTATAGTAGATGACTTCCACAAGAAACTTGTACCAATTATTATTGTAAGAATTCACATAGGCTTTATCACAATTATAATGAGATTTCATCATAAAGATATTGAAGGGAAAATAAACCCACACCCACCACTTATGTATGAACACCTGATAACCCAAGAAACGTGGATGGGTTTACTGGACATCATGCAGAGATGTCTTTTCAAGTACATTGTGTCTTGTAATAAATTTTTTAACAATACATGTATTCATTACTTCTATTGAGAAATTTTGAATTAAGAAATAACAACTAAGTGCTAAAAATATGGAATAGGAAATGAAACCAATGTACCCCTACTATAAAGTATGGATGGTGTACGTTTCACTTGAAAAAAAATAGTTACATATTTTAAGTATATCGTAATACTTTTATGTGACATGAAACAACAAAATAATTATGTTCCTCTATTTATATGCAGATTGATGAATCCAAAACCAAAAACCACTTCCCTCTGACATCATGTACTATGGAAGGAGGAATGTGTAAATAAATATGGAATATTGATATATGAAAACACACAAAAAAGTGTGAGAAACATATATAAGTATTACATAATAAAAAATTGTTTTGAATTAAATCACTATTACATAACAATGATTACTTATTTTCCTATATTTTATATTCAACTTAGTCACAAGAATCATCAACACCTGTATTGGATGAACACCTACTATCGGTGTCCTTGAAGCATCCAGAATAGTATGGTTGCGTTAGAGGTGCGGGTTTTGGGGTGACACCCCAAACATATTTTGAGAAAAAAAACATGAGGATAAAGATAAGGAAATGGTAGATATGAAAGAAAGATTAGCTACCCTTGAAGAATAATTTCATTATAAGAATTAGTTTCTAGAAACTGTTATGGGGGGAATAAAAGAGAAGAAACAACTCTAGAATAACCATTGTGTGAAGATTCCCTCCACCCCCACCAGATTTGAGGCGAGCCATTCCCATCAAAGAGCTATCTTAGTTGAGGTCATCAATATTTTAGTATTTTTTTATGAAATGTGAATCAAACAAACATTGATACCTTTCTTGTACTGATATTCTACAGGGTGAAATGATTGTGATTTTTATCTATCAACACCCACCCATCAACTTGTAGTGAGGTCTACGGTGTTCAATATCCAAGATGATTATCTACACAACATACCACTTCCAACATGTCATGTGAGAGTGGAAATTAGTGTAGCTCATTAGCCAATCACTAAGATACCTATTCCACTTTATGATGAAGATATTCATATGGTTGACCAAGCTGTTAGAACATTTGTTTCATGACCTTCAGATCTTTTAAAGACACATGTTAACAAGAAGGTATTAATTTCCAATTTATTTTTCATGCAAAACCTTTAATAAATAATTAAAAAAGTTCTAAACCGATGAATGTTATTATAGAAGAACAAAGGGAAGGGGTAAAATGAAAGGTTGAATCAAAACCATCTAAAGTATCAACCAACCGATCGAAAATATATTTTGAAAATACTTTTACCCCGTCCATTCAATATCCAAATTTACTAACATTGAAGGTTCATACAAATAAAAAGTTACAAAATGGTAGTTTTTACGTAGTTGATTTTGAAGAAAAAAAATATGAAGAGGAAGTTACAAACTACATTTCTCTTGAGAGTGTAAATTAAATCCTCAACTATGACTAGCTAAGAGGCTTAGTTGTAAATGTATACATGAGGTATGTTTTCATGATTTTTTTTCCAAAAGATAATATACTATTTTAATTATGACTAAATAGATTTCATATTTTTTAAAGGAATATATATATCAATACCAATTCAAGGTATTACCCCCATGAACATAAATTTGGACTCATTAGTCCTCACATCACATGTACATAACAAAGAGAAATAGATTCAAAAAAATGAATGAAATAGTGACAAAATTAGCCCAATCATTTGAAAGTAAACTTGTGGATTACGGACTCTTCTTAATATCAATGTTGTGGGGTTAAAGATCTATAATTTAATCATATCAAATATATTTTCATTTCTTTCATTACTTATTCTTTTTTGTGTTTTTAGGCAACATTGGATGCTCATTGTGGTAAATTTGGATACTCCAAAGATTTATTTCCTGGATTCACTACATGGATACCCAATAAGTCGACCACACATGATAACGTTTGTCAATTTTTAATATAATACATCCAATTTTTTAGAACTAAACTTCAAGTTTTATATTTTATATTGTGTTTTAATGATAGTTCTATTATGATAGGGTTGTGTATAATTGTCGTGAAAATCATGGAATGACGACAGCCAATGCGCATAAGAAGCTTGAAAAATTCTACAACTGGACAAGTATCAGGGTATATATAATAATATTTCACTATCCAAAAACATATCAAAACAAATTACTTATTTTTCTCAATTTTTCTATAGTGTCTGAAACAAAAAAAAAATAGAAAAGATTGTGGTTATTATGTTTGTAAATTTATGAGATAGACCATATTCCATCAACAAACTAACATCCCCAAAGATGTATTTTTGAAGATAATTAATATTTAATTTAAAATATTTATTCATCCTTTATGTATTTATATTTTTATATTACTATTATGATTTACCGAAAAAAAATCATATTCACAAGATGACATAGATTTGTTTAGAAATGAATTGGTAGCATATATGATGGTAGAATGTACAAAAATAGCATGCAGAAGGTTAAAGTGTTATTTTAATATAATATTTTTTCCTCATAATATTATATATTATCTACTGCATTAACATAATCTAAATTAAATGTTTGGCTACTCATGTAGAGAATGTCTTCTGCACATGATGTTGTTACCAATCTCGTAAAAGAATAGACGATAATGAAGGAAACCCTTTGGCAAGATGTAAAGGTATTGTTATGATATACTTTCTCTATTTTACTGAAAATTATATAATGAAACATTGATTTAATTTTCATTATTCATTGCAGATTTTGTTTATTTTAAAAGATCTATATCCATCTTTTATGCCTTTTCTGAACCAAAACATCCACAAACTTCTTCTCCCTCCAAACCTTTTCACCCCTACAGTGTTTACATTTATCACTTTCCTTTAATTTTCCTCCACTACTCAATCATAGAGGTAATATTGATGTTTTCACATTAAAATCATTGTACATAGAATTAATGTATTCTTTCATATTTATGTTTAATTTATTTCTTTTTAGTATTACTCACATAAGAATTTTTTTTCTTCTACATGTGAATTATTTTGTTTGAGTTGGGGTGGTTTGTTAAAAGTTACTCATACTCATGAAAGATTGGACTTCAAGGAAGCAACTAAGATAATAAAAACAAGGAAATGTTTCAAGAATGCATACAAACATCATGAAAAGGTGAATTCTTATTACTTATTTAATTAACTTTTTCATCATGTTTTCTACTGTTTGTAAGTTAAATTACTTATCGTTTTTATCTAATACTTATTTAGTTTTTTCACAGATATTTTGGGAAGTCGTATTTTTCTTTCAACTATCTGCAATAAGACACAAAATAGATAACAATATCATCTAACAATGGTATAATTCTTTCCATTGGCTTTCTTTGTCGAACTGCATCACTGCATATTGAGTTGATGTTCTTAGTCAAAAAATGTTTTCCAGCTAAGATCATAGACTTAATATGCAATGGTGGAAGTTTGACAAAGAAATCCGATGGAAAGCATGGTATAATTGGTAGTTGAGATTATTTTGAGACTTCGGGATGTGTAGGAATCAACTGCACCTCAATCTGACACATGGTGTGACCAGTATGACTCCAATTGCTTCTTTTAATTTAAAATTGACATTAATTTTAGTATAAAAGAAAACTAAAATACTCAAAACCAACAAAATATATTCAAGTTGTTTTGATGCTTTAATACAATGATCCATAAGTCATTTGTGTCATGTTGGAATCAGCCACACCTCAAACTGATGCACGGTGTCACCAGTATAATTCTAAGTGTGTCTATTTATTTAAAATCGACATTAATTTTAGTAAAAAGAACAAGTGACATAATGAAAATTGTGTAAACGCATTCATATTGTTTTGATACTTTAGGAAAATGATCCATGATTCATTTGTGACATGTAGTAATCAACTACACCTCAATATGATGCACGATGTCACTAGTATAACTCCAAATGTGTGTTTTTATTTAAAAATGACATTAATTTTAGTAAAAAGAACAAGTAACATACTAAAAATTGAGAAAATGCATTCATATTATTTTGATACTTTAGTAAAATGATTCATAAGTCATTTCTAATGTGTTAAAATCAATCTCACCTTAATCTGATGCACGATATGACCAGTATGACTCAAAGTGTTTGCTATCAGTTTAAAAGTTACATTTTAGTTCAAAAGGTGTCACTTATTGAAAACCAAGAAAATGTGCTCCGATTATCTTGATAATTTAGGAAAATGGTTCATAAGTTAGTTGTGATGTGTAGGAAGCAGTCTCAAGTCAAACTGAAACATGATGTGACTAGTATAACTTAAAGTGTGTGTTTCCAGTTTCAAATGACATTTTAATAAAAAGAGAACTAACATACTTAAAACCAAGAAAATACATTTGGATTGTTTTGATACTTTATAAAAACAATCCATAAGTCATTTGTGGCATGTATGAATCAGTTGAACCTCAATTTGATGCATTGTGTGACCGGTATAATTCCAAGTGTGTCTATTTATTTAAAATTAATATTAATTTTAGTAAAAAGAACAAGTGACATACTAAAAACTAAGAAAATGCATTCAGAATATTTTGATACTTTAGAAAAATGACTCATGATTCATTTTTTATGTGTAAGAATCAACTGAACCTCAATCCGATGCATGGTGTGACCGGTATAACTTAAAGTGTGTCTTTTTATTTGAGATTTACATTAATTTTAGTAAAAAGAACAAATCACATACTGAAAAATGAGAAAATGTGTTCAAATTGTTTTGATACTTAAGTAAAACAATCTGTAAGTCATTTGTGACATGTAGGAATAAATCACACCTCAATCTAATGCATCATGTGACCAAAATAATTCCAAGTGTGTCTATTTATTTAAAATTGACATTAATTTTAGTAAAAGAAACAAGTGACATACTGAAAACCGAGTAAATGCATTTGGATTGTTTTGATACTTTAGGAAAATGACCCATGAGTCATTTGTGACATTTATGAATCAACCTCACCTCAATCCGACACATGGTGTGATCGGTATAACTCGAAGTGTGTCTTTTTATTTAAAATTGACATTAATTTTAGTAAAAAGAAAAAGTGACATACTAAAAACCAAGAAAACACATTCAGATTGTTTTGATACTTTAAGATAATGATCTATAAGTCATTTGTGATGTGTAGGAATCAGTCATACCTCAATCTAATACATGGTGTGATCGGTATAATTCTAAGTGTGTCTATTTATTTAAAGTTGACATTAATTTTAGTAAAAAGAACAAGTGACATAGTGAAACCAAGAAAACGCAGTCAAATTGTTTTGATACTTTAGGAAAATGGACCATGAGTCATTTTTTACGTGTAGGAATCATCTGCACCTCAATATGACACACGGTGTGACCGGTATAATTCTAAGTGTGTCAATTTATTTAAAATTGACATTAAGTTTAGTAAAAGAAATAAGTGACATACTGAAAACTGAGGAAACACATTCATATTTTTTGATACTTTAGGAAAATGACCCATGATTCATTTGTGACGTGTAGTAATCTATCAAATCTCAATCTGATACACAGTGTGACTGGTGTAACTTGAAGTGTGTCTTTTTATTTAAAATTGACATTAATTTTAGTAAAAATAACAAGTGACATACTGAAAATTGAACAAACACATTCAGATTATTTTCATCCTTTAGGAAAATGATACATAATTAATTTATGGCATGTAGGATTCAGCCTCACCTCAATTTGATGCATGGTGTGAGCGGTATAATTCCAAGTGTGTCTATTTATTTAAAATTGACATTAATTTTAATAAAAAGAACAAGTGACATACTAAAAACCAAGAAACCACATTCATGTTGTTTTAATACTTTCAGAAAATGACCCATGAGTCATTTGTGATGTGTAGGAATCAACCACACCTTAATTCGATGCATAATGTGACCGGTATAACTCGAAGTGTGAATTTTTATTTAAAATTGACATTAATTTTAGTAAAAAGAACATGTGACATACTGAAAACCAAAAAAACACATTCTGATTATTTTGATACTTTAGGAAAATGATCCGTAAGTAATTTGTGACATGTAGGAATCAGTCTCGCCTCAATCTGACACATGGTGTGGTCGGTATGATTCTAAGTGTATCTATTTATTTAAATTTGGCATTAATTTTAGTAAAAAAGAATAAGTGACGTAGTGAAATCAGAGAAAATGCATTTTAATTGTTTTGATACTTTAGGAAAATGACCCATGAGTCATTTGTGACATGTATGAATTATCTTCACCTCAATCCTACGCACAGTGTTACTGGTATGACTCAAAGTGAGTCTTTTTATTTAAAATTAACATTAATTTTAGTAAAAAGAACAAGTGTCGTGCTAAAAACCGAGTAAACGCATTCGGATTGTTTTTATTCTTTAGGAAAATGACCCATGAGTCATTTGTGACGTGTAGTAATAACTCACACCTCAATCTGATGCACAGTGTGACCGGTATGACTCAAAGTGTCCGTTATGAGTTTAAAACCGACATTTTAGTTCAAAACATATGTCACTCACTGAAAACCGAGAAAACGCGCTCCAATTGCCTTGATAATTTAGAAAAATGATTCATAAGTCATGTGTGACATGTGGGAAGTAGTCTCACATGAAACAAATAACTAATGTGATCGGTATGACTCAAAATGCGTGTTTCCAGTTTGAAATGACATTATAGTAAAAAACATGAGTAACATACTAAAAACCAAGAAAACGCCTTCGGATTATTTTGATACTTTAAGAAAACAATCCATAAGTAATTTGCGACGTGTAGGATTCAGTCGCACCTCAATCTGACGCACGATGTGACTGGTATAACTCCAAGTGTGTCTTTATTTAAAATTGACATTAATTTTAATAAAAAGAACAACTAACAAACTGAAAACTGAGCAAATGCATTTGATTTTTTTTTAATACTTTAGGACAATGATCCATAACTAATTTGTGACATGTAGGAATCAACTTCATCTCAATACGACGCATGGTGTGGCCGGTATAACTCCAAGTGAGTCTTTTTATTTAAAATTGACATTTTCTTAATGTATTCTTTCATATTAAAGTTTACTTTATTTCTTTATAGTATTACTAACATATGATTTGTTTCCTTATATAGGTGGATTCTTTTGCTCGAGTTGAGGTGATTTGTTTGGAAACTGATACATTGGACAGACTTTTTGAGCGGGGATCGCGGGTTCCAAAAAATAAACATTAATGTTTTTAAATATTTGTGGATAATTGTAAATGTAATTATAAAAAATGTTGTTTGAAATGTATATAGTAATGTTTTTTTGTATTCATGATGTCGAATTTATTTCAATTAAATTATATAATTTGCATACAGTACAGGTTCCGGGTTTTTGTTGGGTGTGTTGTTATGCAAACAACATACTGCAGCATGTTAGGGTTTTATCCGCGCTTTTTCTAGCACTGATAAAGGGGACCCCCCCTCTTTAACAGTTCTAAGCACAACATCGTTTTTTCTAACATTGTTAAATGTCATTTTGCACACTGTTAAAGGGCATATCTGTATTAGTACAACACATTTTCTAGCACTGATAAAGGTAATCTTTATCGGCGCTAGTTAAAGCGGCGATAAAGCTAAAACGATCGCACGTGCGTGTCCCACATCAAACTTGCGAACGGTCGGCCGCTTCTTTTTATATCATTTTACGGCACCAGCACACAAAAAACCTGCTGCGATGATGAGTTCATGCATACACTATCCACAAACCTAAATGGGTTCGTGTCTACACGGATGGGCCCCGCGGGCCTTGGCCCACGCTTTGCTCGCTGTGGTCCACTCTCCACGGTCCCCCTCAGGTGTTGGCCCACCTTCTGCTCATCGTGGTCCATGCTTAGTAGGTCTTCCATGTTAAGAGCTAGCTGAGTTAATTACTTTTTTTATAATTAGATTCTTATTTCATATATAAAAATATATATTGATATATATGAAAATATTAAATATATATATATACTAAATTTGTTTGTTTTTAATTTTTATTTTTTAATATTTTTAAAATTTATTCGTTTTTAATATTTATTTATATTTATCATTTTTTTACTTAAATTTTTATTTCGTATACAAATATATATATTGATATCAAACGGGTACCTTGACCCTTCTAGAGCTTGTGGAACCATTGTATAATGGCCTTTGACCATTATCATTACATCGAAGTGGTTTTGAAACTATGAACTGAACAACATCCAAACAACTTATTCCAGAAAAATTAATCAAATAAATGAACAATACATGATAATGAATGAATTAAAAGTGTTCATAATGATGAAATAAACATGAAAATTTTTCTAAAGAAAGTAATTAATAAATTGAATTTTATTATTCAAGAGGTTAGTATAAGAGATTCTGAAGTGAGTTGAGGCCCAATATAATGGTTTCTCTTTCAAATCTTCTTACTTTTTTATAAATTGTTTTTCTATTGTCTATCTCCACAACTATTTCATTTCTAAAAAGGGTTTTGAATGCATACCTTCTTGATCTTCTATATATTTTTGAGGTTTTTTATTTTTGTTACCTTTCTTATTGATTTATAACTCATTTATTATTAGATCGGTCAATGGAAGAGAATAAACAAATGAAAACCTATCTAATTTTGCGTGGGGAGGTTCGAAACAAAGATCTCCCTAAGCACCATCACAGGGACGCACCCACTAGGTTGCGCCCATGGGGCACATTGATTTATAACTCGTACCTTATGTTGTTTGTTAGGGGTTTCTCCTGCTCTGTTTTCTTTTCTTATGATTATGTACCATATCACTCTCTATTTCTCTTCCTTAAGTTTATCATTTTATACCATGTCCATATCCTTTATCTTATGGATATGTTCTTTAAAATTTTCAATGGTTTTTCTATTATTGACACAACTGTATACTCAATATTCTATGTGGTGTTAGTACACTCATTAATATGATACATAGTTCTATATAAGTGTTTCCAAATAAGTGAATGAAAAGGCATTTTTTATCATTTATTATATAGAAAAATATAGCGCTCTAACCATTTGTTGCGTGCATTAAAAATATATATAATGCACATTAATGTATTCATATGTTTTGTGCATTATATTAATAAATAATCCACATAACATATGCTTCATGCATCCTACTTGCATTATATAAAAAAATGCACAAAACATGTTTTGTGCATTAGATAGAAAATATATTTTTTAGTAATTTCCATTGATGGTGCTTATTTCATTTTACATTTAATTTTATTATTATTTTTAATTGTGATAACTCCTCTTGGTAGTAGGATTTACTTTTTTATGTAATTACTATTATTATTTTTTATTTAGAAAATGTAATTTCAAAATTCATTTTCTATTTTGATTTATGAAAAATGATTTTTTATTTTCACGTTGCAAACTTGTCCTTTGGAATTCAGAAAATAATGGAAATTGTAAAAATTGATAACATTTGAAAAATAAAGGCTAAGAGGCGCGCAGCACGTCACGTGTCCTTCAACAATAACGGCGAGGAGCGGCTACGTGACTTGTGTGGACGGAAACTTGCCGGATAAAGGGGATGATTAAGACCCGAACCAGCGGCGGATCGATATGTGTATATCATAAAGCGACTTTCCACATAAAAGAGAAGGTTCGATGTTGAAATTGTGTTATTATAGGCGCTTCATTAATTGACCCTCTAATAAAATAAGTCATAGGTTCCTATTTTCTAAATCATATTAAAAATAATAATATTTATTCTAAATAATATTTAAAAACAATAAATTAGAAAATAATTTAAAAAAATGTATTTCAAAGCCATCTTTTGTCAATATTTTCAATCTAGGATGACACACCACACTAATTGTTCAAATTTTAAGATCACCTTGACTAGAGTTGACCCATCCAAGTTAGGTGGTCAGGGTTTAAAAATTAGACAAATGGGGGCTTTGGGTTTTTAGGATTGATATTGCAAAACTCATCATTTCATTTGAATATATTTGTCATTATATTTGTTTGTTGACTTGTGAAAGGAGAATGTGGATTAGTGAGATGGTGAAAATAAGCAAAAAGGTGAATTCCAATGACATGTGCACAAGAGTCATGTTCCTCGGAAGGGACTTATGTCATAGCACGTAATCCATAATTTTTGGGTTACACAACGCTCAAATTGGGCTAAAAGAAACGCTGGAAAAAAAAACCTTTAACGACGCTAAAAAAACGATGTTATCCTAAGAGTCGTTAAAAGGGCCCTCCTTATCAGCGCTAGAAATAGCGTTGATAAATGTCATACTGCTGCAACGCGCTGTTAAAATTAGAGTATAGTGCAGCATCAAATGCAGATATATTGAAATTTTATTATTTAATTGAAATAAAAATTACAACACAGATACAAGAAAAAAATATTATATCATAAAACATTGTTTTGTACAATTACATTAGCAAATACAATTTAACACAAACAGTAAAAAAAACACCAATGGTTTCATTATCTTTAGCACCCAACCCCCTCTCAAAAAAACTCAATCATGGTATCAGTTATTGAACAAACCATCCCAATTTGAGCAAAAGAATCCACCTATATACGAAAACAATTCTTATGTTAATAATACTGTAAAGATATAACTTATACATAAATATGAAACAATATATTAATAAAATGTCATTTTTAAACTAAAACCACATAATTTGAATCATACTAGTCACACCGTGTATTGGATTGAGCTGAGGCTAATTCCCACATGTCGCAAATGATTAATGAACTCTTGTTACAAAGTATCAAAATAATCTGAATGCATTTTCTCATTTTTGAGTATGTCACATGAGTTTTGAACTAAAATGTCATTTTTAAACTCAAAACACACAGTTTGCGTCATACCGAACACAACGTGTATCATATTGAGGTGTGATTGATTCATACACTTCACAAACGATTATGGATTGTTGTCCTAAAATAGCAAAACGATTCAAATGCGTTTTCTTAGTTTTGAGTATGTTACTTGTGTTTTGAACTAAAATATCAATTTTAAATAAAAACACATTTTGAGTCATACTAGTCACATAGTGTATCAGATTGATGTGTGATTGATCTATACATGTCACAAATGTCTTAAGGATTGTTGTATTAAAGTATCAAAACAATCTGAATGTGTTTGCTTAGTTTAGAATATGTCACATGTCTTTTTTTCTAAAATGTCAATTTAAACTGAAAACACGAACTTTTAGTCATATTGATCATATCATGTATCAGTTTGATGTGAGACTGATTTCTACACAATACAAATGACTTATGAATCATTGTCTTAAACTATCATAGCAATTTGAGCGTGTTTTCTCGATTTTCAGCGAGTGACACACGTTTTGAACTAAAATGTCGTTTTTAAACTCAAAACACACAGTTTGAGTCATACCGGACACATTGTACATCAGATTGACATGTGCCTAATTTATATACATCATAAATGACTTATGGATCATTATCTTAAAGTATCAAAACAATCTGAATGTGTTTGCTCATTTTTGAGCACGTGACACGTTTTTTAAACTAAAATGACAATTTTAAATAAAAATACACACTTTGAGTCATACCGGTCACACGATGTGTCAGATTGACGTGCGGTTGATTCATACATGTCACAAATGGATCAAGGATCATTTTCTTATAGTATCAAAATAATCCGAATACGTTTTCTCGATTTTGAGTACATCACATGTCTTTTTACTAAAATGCCAATTTAAACTGAAAACACACACTTTGAGTAATATCAGTCACATCGTGTGTCGGTTTGACATGCAACAGATTCATACATCTCAAAAATGACTTATGAACTACTGTTCTAAAGTATCAAGACATTCCAAGCACATTTTCTCGGTTTTTAGCTAGTCACTACTACAGATATTCCCATTTAACAGCGTGCAAAAAAAACCTTTAACAACGCTAAAAAAACTTTGTTATCCTCAGCACCGTTAAAGGGAGGGGGATCCCCTTCATCAGTGCTAAAAAAATGCTGAGAAAGGCCACCATTTATTAGTGTTAGTTTAACACTGATAAAAGATCCCCTTTATCAGCACTTTCATTAGAGCTGATAAATGCCCAACCTGTTACAGTGTGTTGTTTGTATAACAACACATTGTAGAAAATACCTATAACATGTATGCAAAATATATACTTTAATTGATCATGAATAAAAAAACACACACTACTATATACATTGCAAACAATATTTTGAATAATTACATTTACAATTACTATCCACAAACATTTAAAAACTTTAACGTTTCATCATCTTTGGCACCCATGATCTTTAAAAAAAGTCTGTCCATGGTATCAGTTGCCGAACAAATCACCTCAATCCGAGCAAAATAATCCAACTATATAAGAAAACAAATATTATTCTAGTAATACTATACAAAAATAAATTAAACATTAATATAAAAGAATACATTAATAAAATGTCAATTTTAAATAAAAAGACACACTTGAAGTTATACTGGTCACACCGTGCATCGTATTAAGGTGTGGTCGATTCCTACACATCACGAATGAGCTATGATTTGTCATCCTAAAGTATCAACATATTCTGAATGCGTTTTCTCGGTCATAAGTATGTCACTTGTTCTTTTTACTAAAATTAATGTCAATTTTAAATAAAGACACACTTGGAGTTAGATCGGCCACACCGTGCGTCAGATTGAGATGCGAGTGATTCTTATACATTGCAAATTACTTATGAATTGTTGACTTAAAGTATCAAATGTTGGAGTTGGTGTCCTAGAACTAACTGTTTGTACTCTGATTACATGAATATTTAATGTATTTAAATATTAAACATCTTATTACATATTGTTCATTGTTCTACATGACTATAATGTAATAATGTCATAGAGTATTTGTCGCATTAATAAGGTCATAGCAGTTTCCCATTATAGTGAGAACCTTGAAGTGATATGACAATATTCTTAAATATGGTTCTGCGGTTGGATGACATACTATGATGGGACACATAATATACAGACTGTTAGATGTGAGTACTCGTAAGAAGATGAGACTTCTTCTCATGAAGTTCGCACTTTGTAATTTCCAAGACAAGAGATTATGAGAACAGACCCGCCAGTAGGAATTATGCATGTTTTGGTGTCATCAGATATTCCTATCTACAAGTCTGTGTAATGGTCCTTAGACTTTATGATTATCATTAATACGTGTCATGATTCACGCACTTAGATTTGCTGATGAAAACCATCACACCATATATTGGCAGAAAGTATGGTACATTGGGTGCATCACAAATGACATGTTATTAATGGATAAGTCAAGGAAGGATTTGTCCCTTCCATTTATGAAAGTTTATATCTTGACCCTTTGATTGAAATAGAACCGTCACCCTAAATTCTATGACCATGGTGTGACAATGAGTTTATTTCAGGTAGTCAAAGAATGACGTATCAAGCATATAGGTTGATGACACTATCATTAAACATTCTTGATGAGATATTGTAACTAAGGGATTATATTACATAGTGAGTGTTCGTATGTGGATGTCATCATTGCAACTTTAATTTCTTTCTCTTGGGTGCCTTGACCTGTTTCTAGATAGTAATCTTGGACTTTAGGCAAGACCACCTAATGCCAATGAGAAAGAATCCTAGAGGGTCACACACTAAGTGTTTCTGGTAGTCTCGATTATATTTTATTTGAATTTAATTAATGGAATAAATATTACTCTCAAGACCGATGAATAATTTTATTCAAGTTAAAATGATCGCATAAATTAAATAAATATTTATTCACCAGATTGTGAATAAAATATATTTATTTATATTATTGAACATTTAATAAATATTTATTTACTAGTTTTTAAATAACAATATTTATTTAAGAGAATAAAATATTTTATTCGGGTGCTCAAAAAATGGGAGAGAAGTTTGAACGGACCAAGACCATATTCGTTGATAAATTAATTATTTTAAAGTCGGTAAATAATGTTTATCCAGTTGGCATAATGAATAATAATAATACTGTTATCATTATGTGGCACGAGATTTCATTTATGATTCCATTTTTCACAAGTTGGCGCACCACAAATAATGGTGCTATTATTGTTTTTATGTGGCATGAGTTTTCTCTAATAGTTATAATTGCATTTAATTGATGTTTCACAATTAAATATTGTAACTGATACCCCATGTCGATTAATAGGCAGATACGTCTGTTGTGCTAAAACCCGGTGAATTGAGATTTGTTGAGCCAAAAAATTTTCTCTCTCGAATCCTATCATCTCTCCCTCTCAAGAATGAGAGAAGTTCTTCAAGACCGAAGAACGAGCGATCAATAAAGACCGACGCAAGACATTCACTTCATCATGCTAGCACCCAGAGAACGCGTGACGTTGATCAGAGACCATTGGAGCACGTGTGGTTCACCACTAGAGGGATTCTACTTTGGATCATCGCAAGCGCAATGAAGGAAATCTAGAAGGGTCATTCTGGATGATCAACGATCATCAATGAAGAAAGTACCAAAAACCCAGGTATTTAATTTCTTCAGAAATTAATAATTTAATTATAAACATGATGTGCAAGATCCTCTTTCTCGGATCCGACACTTTTATTCTCTTTGTCTAAATATTTGATTTTAATCTGTGGATACTGACATTCATTGTCGTATTGATCCCGAATTGGTCATCGATTACGACAAAAGAAAAGTTGGGCCCTCCCAACCGCCATGCTTCTGCTGCACCCAGATCCTTCATCAAAACAATCCAAATGTGTTTGCTCAGTTTTTAGTATGTCATTTGTGTTTTTTACTAAAATATCATTTCAAACTGGAAACACGCACTTTGAGTTATACCCGTCACATTGTGTTTCAGTTTGATGTAAGATTGCTTCCTACATGTCAAAAATTACTTATGAATTGCTGTCCTAAATTATAAAGTCAATCAGAGCGTGTTGAATTTGTTTTTAGTGAGTGACACATGTTTTGAACTAAACTGACAATTTGAAACTTATAAAAGACACTTTGAGTCATACCGGTCGCACCGTGCATCATATTTGGGTGTGGTTTATTCCTAATGTCACAAATGACTCATGGGTCATTTTCCTAAACTATCAAAACAATTCAAATGTTTTTTTCTTGGTTTTTAGTATGCCACTTGTTCTTTTTACTAAAATTAATGTCAGATTTTAGTAAAAGGACACACTTAGAGTCATATCAGTCCCACCGTGCATTGGATTGTGGTGTAGTTGATTCCTACATGTCACAAATGACTTATGGATTGTTGTTATAAATTATCAAAATAACCCAAATATTTTTTATTGGTTTTCAGTATGTCACTTGTTCTTTTTACTAAAATTAATGTCAATTTTAAATAAAAAGACACACATGGAGTTATATCAGTCACACCATGCATCATATTGAGGTGCAGTTGATTCCTACATGTCAAAAATGACTTATGGACCGCTGTTCTAAAGTATCAAAATAATCCGAATGTGTTTTCTTGGTTTTCAGTATGTCACTTGTTCTTTTTACTAAAATCAATGTCAATTTTAAATAAATAGACACACATGGAATAATAGCGGTCACACCATGCATCAAATTTAGGTGCAGATGATTCCTACACATCAAAAATGACTTATGGATCATTTTACTAAAGTATCAAAACAATATGAATGCGTTTTCTTAGTTTTAAGCATGTCACTTGTGTTTTTTATTAAAATGTCTTTTGAAATTGGAAACACACACTTTGAGTCATATCAGTCGCATCATGTGTCAGTTTAACTTGAGACTACTTACTACATGTCACAACTGACTTATAAATCATTGTACTAAATTATTAAGAAAATTTGAGTATGTTTTCTTGGCTTTCAGTGAGTGACACGTTTTGAACTAAAATGTCAATTTTAAACTAATAAAAGGAATTTTGAGTCATACCGGTCACACTGTGCATCAAATTGGGGTGAGGTTGATTCTTACACATCAAAAATAACTTATGGATTATTTTCCTAAAGTATCAAAACAATCAGAATGCGTTTTCTTAGTTTTTAGTATGTCACTTGTTCTTTTTAATAAAATTAATGTCAATTTTAAATAAAAAGACACACTTAGAGTTATACCGGTCACACTTTGTGTTTGATTTAGGTGGGGTTGATTTATAAATGTTATAAATGACTTATGACTCATTTTCCTAAATTATCAAAACAATTCAAATTTTTTTTCTCTATTTTTAGTATGTTACTTGTTCTTTTTACTAAAATTAATTTCAATTTTAAATAAACAGAGACACTTAGAATTATAACAGTCACACCATGAGTCATATTGAGGTGCGACTGATTTATAGACATTAAAAATAAATTATGAATAATTTTCATAAAGTATCAAAACAATCCGAACATGTTTTCTTAGTTTTGAGTATGTCACTTGTGTTTTTTATTAAAATGTCATTTGAAATTGGAAACATGCACCTTGAGTCATATCGGTCGCATCATGTGTCGGTTTGAGATGAGACTGCTTCCTGCATGTCACAATTGATACATGAATAATTTTTCTAAACTATCAAGATAAGAAGAGTTTGTTTTTTTCTTTTTATCAAGTGACACATTTTTAACTAAAATGTAAATTTTAAACAGATAACAGAAATTTTGAGTCATACCAAGCACACCATGCATCGAATTGTGGTGAGGTTGATTCCTACACATCAATAATAACTTATGATTCATTTTAATAAAGTATTAAAACAATCAGAATGAATTTTATCTATTTTCAGTATGTCATTTTTTCTTTTTACTAAAATTATTGTCAATTTTAAATAAAAAGATGCACTTAGAGTTATACTGGTCACACCGTGTGTCAGATTGAGGTGGGGTTGATTCCTACATGTTAGGAATGACTTATGAATCATTTTCCTAAAGTATCAAAACAATCCAAATGCATTTTTTTGGTTTTCAGTACGTCACTTGTTATTTTTATTAAAATGTCATTAGAAACTAGAAACATACACTTTGAGTCATATCAATCACATTGTGTGTCAGATTCATGTGAGACTACTTCCTACATGTCACAAATGACTTATGAATCATTTTTGTAAATTATCAAGGTAATTGAAGCTCATTTGGTTGGTTTTAAGTTAGTGGCACACATTTTGAACTAAAATGACAATTTTAAACTAACAACAAACACTTTGAGTCATACCAGTTACACAGTGCGTCGTATTGAGGTGTGATTGATTCCTACTCATCAAAAATGACTTATGGATAATTTTCCTAACATTTTAAAACAATAAAATTCATTTTCTCAGTTTTCAGTATGTTACTTGTTCTTTTTACTAAAATTAATGTCAATTTTAAATAAAAATATACACTTTGAGTCATAACGGTCACACTATGCATCAAATTGAGATGTGTTTGATTCTTATATGTCACAAATAATTTGTGAATCATTCTCTTAAAGTATCAAAACAATCTGAGTGCATTTTCCCAATTTTCATTATATCACCTATTCTTTTTATTAAAATTAATGTCAATTTTAAATAAAAAGACACACTTAGAGTCATACCAGCCACATTTTGTATTATATTGAGGTTTAATTTATTCTTAAATGATAAAAATGAATTTTAGATCATTTTCCTAAAATATCAAAACAACCCAAATTCATTTTCTCAATTTTCCGTATTTCACTTGTTATTTTTACTAAAATTAATGTCAATTTTAAATAAAAAGACACACTTAGAGTCACACTAGTCACAATATGTGTCAAATTAATGTGTGGGTGATTCCTACACATCAAAAATTACTTTTGGATTGTTTTCCTAATATATTAAAATAATACGAATGCATTTTCTTGATTTTGAGTATGTCACTTGTTCTTTTTACAAAAATTAATGTCAATTTTAAATAAAAAGACACACTTGGAGTCATATCATTTACATTGTGTGTTAGATTGAGGCACGATTAATTTCTACATATCACAAATAACTTATGGATGGTTGTAATAAAGTATCAAAATAATATGAATGTGTTTGCATAGTTTTGAGTATGTCATTTTCTTTTTTATTAAAATTAATATAAATTTTTAATAAAAAGATGCACTGGGAGTAATATCGGTCACACAATCCCATTGCCTTTCTTTGTCAAACATCCAACACTTCATATTGAGTCAATGTTATTAGTTGAAAACCTTCCTATAATCTTCTAGTTTTCAACAACGATAAAGTTTTTTTGGGTAAGAATATAAACTCAATATGCATTATAGGAAGTTCCCCAAAGAAAGGAAATGAAAAGCGTGATAACATTGGTAGAAAGGAACATGTTATCTCTTTTATGGCTTGTTGTAGATAGTTGAAAGCAAAATATGACTTCCCAAAAGATCTGTAAAAAAACTATATAAGTATTAGATAAAAATGATAAAGAAATTAACTAAAAAATATTTGATAAAATGATGAAAAAATTAATTAAATAATTAGTATAAATTTATCTTTTCATTATGGTTGTATATATTATTAACCCATTTCCTTGTTTTCATTATCTCAGTTGTAGCCTCAAAGTCTAATCTCTCACAAGCATGAGAAACTTCGAACAAACCACCCCAAATAGAACAAAGGAATACACCTATATATGAAAACAATTATAATGTGAGTAATACTAAAAAGAAATAAATTAAACATAAATATGAAACAATCCATTACTTCTATGGAAGTCACATCTTCATGTTATATATGTACATTCCACCATTCGGAATGATGCCCATTCATTTCTAATAAAACCTATATTATCTTGTGAATACGATAATTTTAGACAGTCATAATAGTACTGAAAAAATATAAATACACAAAGGATTAATAATAATTTTAAATGAAATAGTAATTATCTATGAAAATACCTCTTTAGGGATTCTAGTTTGTAGATGGAATATAATCTCCATCATAAATTTACAAACATAATAACCATAATATTTTCTATTTGTTTGTTTCATACATTGTAGAAACATTGAGAAAACTAATTAATTTGTTTTGATATGTGTTTGGATAGTGAAATATTATTATATATACCCTGAAACTTTTCCACTTATAGAACTTTTTAGGCTACTTTTTTTGCATGGACTGTCCTCATGCCATGATTTTCAAGATATTTAAACACCACCCTATCATAATAGGATTCTTATTAAAACATAATATAAAATATATAACTTGAAGTTTAGTTCTAAAATGTTGGATGTAGTGCATGGATATCCAATGTTTCATAAAATATATAACTTGAAGTTTAGTTCTCAAAATATTTTCAGGGTGCCACCCCAAAAACTACACCTCTGACGTGGTCATACTATTCTGGCCGCTTCAAGGCCACCTTTAGCAGGTGTTCATCTGGTAAAGATGTTGATGATTCCTGTGTCTAAGTTGGATAGAAAATATATAAAAATAATTAATCATTATTATATAATATTGATTTAAAGAATTTTTTTATTATGTCATACTTGCACATGTTTCCCAAACTTTTTGTGTGTTTTCATCTATTATTATCCCATATTTATTTACACATACCTCCTTCCATAGCACATGATGTGGGATGAAAGTGAATTTTGATTTCGATTCATCAATCTACATATAAACAGAGGAACAAAATTATGTTGTTGTTTCATCTCACATGAAATTATTACGGTAGATTTAAAATACATACACTTTTTTTTTTCAAGTGAAGCATACCCCGTCATCGCTTTAAGGTAGGGGTAGGTTGGTTTTTCTGTTGGTTCCTTATTTTCAGCACTCAGTTTCTATTTAATAAATAAAAAATTCTCAATAAAAGTGATGAATACATGTATTTTCAAACAATTTATTACCATCTATAATATACCTGAAAAGATATCTCTCTATGATGGCTAGTAAACACATCCCACACTTCTTGGCTTATCAAGTGTGTATACATAAGTAGTGGGTGTGGGTTTATTTTCCCTTTAGCATCTTTAAGATGAAATCTCATTAGATTTTTTCAAAAGCCACTATGAATCCTTCCAATAAGAATTAATACATATTTCTTGTGGGAGTAATCTATTATAAATACACTCTGTAAGGGATGATAAAGATTAAGTCAATGTTTCATTATTTTATTTTTTAGTAAAATAAAGAAAGTATATCATACTGTTACTATAATATATTCCAAAATCAGTGCCTTAAGTGTGGAAACAACATGGTTCCATGAATATATATCAATCAACATGTATTGTTGAGTAATGATCCCAATTCAACTATTGAACATAGCTCTGTTGGGTCTAACGGGCTGGCCTCACACATAACATCCAACCTCAAATTTTATGCCTTTTCTTTTCACCTTAATAATATTTTCTAACACCATCATGATATGATGTTTCTGTTTTTTTACAGCATAAGTTCTTCACAATTTACCATTTCCTTGGATTAAAAATCATCAATATGTTTTTATTATGGATTAGTAACATCGACATGTGCATAAGGTCATTATTCCTGTGCACTGGGAGAAACAAAAAGTTGAGAAACCAGTTGTTCCTCAGGATTGGGAGAATCAACACATGAAAAAGTCATTATCTACAGAAGTGGTTTAACATTTAATTGAGATTAAATAAATGAAATAGTGAACTGATAATATCATGTGGTAACACAATTTATATTACAAAAAAATATAACTTGATTATTGAAATATCTTTTTTAAATGTTGAAGGGATTTTACCTCTCTATCAAGTATCCAAATCCCTTCATTATGGTCTCTTATAACATACAAAACCCCATCTATATTGGGAAAACTACAAAATGATTGTGGCATATCAATGAAAGGTCCATCCTTTATTGAATTTTCATACGAACCTTTAGTGGTTTTGGTCGATAACAGAACAATTGACCACTTTCAGTTTTCAGGATCTGGAACATAAAATACTTGTACTTCCTATGATTCCATTATAAATGGCTCATCTCTATACGATTCCTTACTGAAATCCATTTTCACGTATCCAAATTCATCTATTTTAATATCACTCCTTTTATCAACCCACTTTCAATGAAAAATCAGCACTTGGAATGTTGTATAATCCAACCCCCATATTTGTTTTATGATACCAAAGTATGACATATTCACATAAATTGTTTTTCAATCCTTAGTACTAGAAACATTCATCACTTCAGCCACAAGTGTAACTCTACTATTTTTCATGATACCACCTTTATCATGTTCATTTATATAGAACACATAACCATTAATTATATAACCATTATAATATAATACATACACACTTGGTCCTCTGGCTATCCATCAAAGTTGTTTGGAAATTGAATATGTATTTTCATCTGAATCCTTAGAAATATGGTCTTGAATCCGTCATATAAACTATTTATTATGTGTATTTTATATCCATATTTCATACATTGAGGATTAAAATACCTATGAATTTCTTTGTGGGTTTCAATATATGGGGAAACCTCGAAACTGTTATGTAAAATGTAAACATGGGTCTGCTCTCGATCTGTAATATTAATTATGAAAATATATCTTTCGGAAATTCCTTCACCTATAAGCCACCCAGTGTGATGATATTTAGATATACCAATGCTTTCTACACAGAATAGGTAGTCGGTATAGAATTCAATGGCTTCCTCAACAATATATTTCTTCTCAATACAACCCTTTGTACGACTTTGATTTTTGACACAGCCTTTGAAAATATTTATATACCATTCAATGTGGTACATCTATCTATAATGTACAGGACCAGATAGTCAAATCACTTTCACCAAGAAAACCATAAGTGAACCATCATATCAAAGAATGATGGTGGGAAGATTTTTTCCAATTAATATAATATGAAGACAATTTCCTTTTCCATAGTTGGAAATTTCATTAAGTCTATAAATTTGATGCATATAATTTTGAAAAAGAAATAGATATTGGTTAATGTATGAAAAACATTCTTGGAAAAAATGCAATGTAAAGATACATGAATTAGATCTTACATAAAAACATTGTAAGAACCTGGATCTTCTTTTCAGGTATGAGTTTTCTTTTCTGGTTATTTTTGAGAAAAAAAAGAAATTCTAGAAATTTCAGGAGTACAAACCGTGTACTTATAATTACACGTCGTGTACTCAGTTGCCGCAGGTAGCCGTGTGCTGGTCGTGTAACGGTCGGGCACATGGCCGTGTGTGGTGACCTGGAGACCGCCTAAAGAGGGGTCTAGTTAAGGCAAGTACACACCGTGTACTTTAGAAGAACACGTTTTGTACTTTCTTTTTATTTAATTAATCGGACCAGGGTTGTGTCTAATCGAAAAACCTCCCCCTTCACGACCTGTCTCATCCAGGAGCGACCGTATGGCATGAATCTTCTATGATCCCCTAACTCGCAGTTCGTTCTCCAAATCTACTGTCGTTGATTGCATTGGGATCGCCACGGTAAGCTCTTCCTTCTTTTAGAGCCTCGTTTCCTGATTTCTTATCTTTCACGAGATATCCTTGGTCGAATGTTTTTAGCATTTTTGTAGATCTAAGGTGTTCTGGGGTGATTAAAGGCCTAAGGCTCAAGTATATAGATTGTTAAATGTAGAGGTAGGTGGTTTGTGCCTTTCCATAGTTAGTCTTTGAGTTATATGTGAAAAAGTTCCCAATACCCTTGTTCGGGGTATTGCATGTTTATGGTTATTATCCCTGATAATGCCTGCTATTCTATGTGTGCTTGAGTAGAGTATTTGTGATTAAAAATAGGGTCATTTACCTTGCTATGGATGTGTTTGCCCATGTTTTCTTGATATTGACCGTTTGGTCTAGCTTCGCCTATTAGGCTGCTTTGTTTTCCACGCCAAGTATTGTTAGGATGGAGTGACTTTATCTGACATGCTGTGATATGTTGTGGACTGTTTATCCAAGTAGTTCTTGAGGTTTACTTTGGCTGCCACATTTCATTTGTGCACAATTGATTTACACAGAGCTGTGGGAACCTGGTGTAGTAGACCATAGGGAGAATGGATGCTGAGGGCTTCTCCAGAGTGTCTGTTTTCTTTACGTTACGAGACCATAGGGGGGATGGACTTTGTGATCCCTTAGAGTGTTTGTAGTTTCCTATTTATGAGACCACATGGGGTATTGTACTTTTAGTGATTCCCTAGAGTGTCTATAGTTACCAATACAACACCACATGAGGAATTGACGGTAAGTGCTTTCTCATAGAGTCTTTAATAAAGCTGAACTAGAAGGGTTAGACCGTGTGTACTTCTCAGAGGGTTGCTTGTGTTGTTTGGTTGAACCAGAGGGGTTAGGTTGTGAGTATTTACTAGAGGGTTACCTATTTTTTATTAGATAATTACTTGATATATTAATTTAATGCAATTGAAACTTTAGGATTGTTTACTTTTGAGTACTTCCTTGTTTACTACTTCTGTTTGCTTATTGCCTGCCATATATATTCACTGACTATTAGGCACAGATCTTTGGGTGGTTTCCTACTGGGATTAGTCTCACACCATGTTTGGGTTATGCTTTTGGGCCCAAAAATATTATATTATAGCAGGTATAGATAAGGGTAAACACCCTTCTACTTCAGGTACTTGATTGCTGGGGAGCTGGGGAGCATGGGACCAAGCTGAGGCTTGCGATGCTGTTAGAGTTTATTTTTTTTCTTTGTACTTTGGTTTAGTATTGTATTCTTTTATTGTGACTTTTTTGGCTATTTTTCTAGACATATGTATCATGCATCATTTATAAATGTGCTCCTATTATTTACTTCTTTCATTCTTCCACTGTTTACTGTTGTATGGTATTATTATTGCTTCTGCTATTGTTATCTGTTTATTTCCGCTGTGTTACTCTACCAATGAGGGAAAAGTTTCCCCACTATCACACCCATGGACCTCACTACTAGTCGGCAACCTCTGGAATTCGGGGAAATGCTCTTGTGGCCATGTGACCAACCGGGTACGGGGCACCTCTAGGAGGTACCCGGAACCGGGATGTTAAACATGACAGTCATGTGATTTCAAACTCTTTAAATTTAAATCAGTCATTGACATGATATTCTTGATATTCTATTAATACCCCTCTAGAACCTTTACATCATTCATGAAGTTGAAGTATAGATATTTATCATATCTGGAAAGAGTGTAAGTGGCTGGAAGAAGAAAATTTCATTTTTCACCCTTCATAGACACTAACTCTTCCTGTATTTTGATGCCAATCATGTACAACCTAGCCTTAATTTCATCCTTTTTTTTTCAGGTGTATTTATTAATGTTCCAATGACACTATCACATACATTTTTTTTCAATATGAATAACATCAATAAAATGTCCGACGTATCAAAAATTCTAGTATGGAAATTCAAAAAAAAGATCTCATTTTTTCAATCGGTTTACATAAGGTTTTTCAAAAAAGGTTTACTAAAAGTAGTGTCCATAACTTTTAATTTCTCAAACATTTGATCACCCATTAGTGGATATGGTGCTGTATGTTCTCCTAAAATTCCATCGGATGATGTCTTCCAAAATCGTTACTTATGTCTTTTGGTTAGAAATTAATGATGTCCTAGAAACACATTCTTCGATGAATATTTTAACCTAATTGACTATGTACCTTGTTAAAAAATGGGACACCCTTGAGTTACTTAAATACTATATCCTGAAAAATTTACCTAAGCAGGAAAATAATTTAGCATCCCATACAACATATCTCTCAATGTGAAATCTTCATTTCTATAAGTATCATACAACTTAACACCTGAATCCTACAATAATTTCAAATCTTCGATCAATGGAGCCAAATAAACATCAATATCATTACCCAATTGTTTTGGTCCCAATATAATCATAGATAACATAAAGTATTTTTGTTTCATGCATAACTATGGTGGAAAGTTATAATTTACCAACATAACTAGTCATGTACTGTGATTACTGCTTTAAAAAACAAAAGTATTCAATCCATATATAGATAACACAAGACCAAGGTTTCTCAGATCATTTCCAAATTCAGGATACTCATGAACAATTCTATTCCACTGAGGAGGGTCTTCTGGGTGATGAAGCTTCCCATATTTATTTCTTGTATCTTTATTTCACATCAATTTCCTTGCAGTATCATTACTTCCATATAGGCACCTAAACCTTGTAATGATTTGAAATTACCATATAAATTTCATAGGACTAGATTCATCTTTCTTGTATTAATAAGAACCACACATTGGGAATTCTTTAAGTGATTTGTGGTCTTTGAGAAAAAATATACAATCATTTGGAAAGTCCTGTATTCTTTCAGAGATCATACCCATAAAACATAGAATTTGTTTAAAATCAAATTTTTAGAAAGGGATCTAATTATATTCTGGGATCATATCATTCAGGAGATAAAGTAGTTCAGTAAAACTAGAATCACTCCATCTATTTCTAGATTTTAAATTATACAACTTCAGTATGGATGAAAATGCTGTATATTTAGTGCAACTAGTATACAATGACATCTTTTCACAACTCTTTAACTTCTAAAACAATTTTAGACAATCATGAAGTTTATCTTCAACTTTCATTGTCTTTTACTCAATAAGATATGTTATTAATTAAAAGTATGTAAAATTTTTATATTAATTTTCTCTCGTTTAAATTATGTTTTGATAAATTAATTTCTAAATTTGTGTTAATTATATTTTTAAATATATAGTCACCATTGAAATGAGTCACTCTTGAAATGAGTCACTATTGAAACACGTCACTGATGAAACGAGTCACCGTTGAAATGAGTCACCATTGAAACGAGTCTCCCTTGAAACGAGTCTCCATTGAAACGAGTCACCATTGAAACAAGTCACTATTGAAACGAGTCACCATTGAAATGAGTCACTGTTGAAACGAGTCACCATTAAGTGATTCAATGTTGTCATCCACCGTTGCATTCATAAAACAGTAGGTTAGTAAGTCACCCAATGGTAGGTTAATAAGTCACCATTGGATTTCCAATAGAGATTAAATTTTTATTGTTTAATATGTTTCCTTTTTGTTCATATATAATCATGATGTAGTTAGTTTTTTAAAACTCTACTTAGTTTTTCTTAAACTCATAACGGTATGTCAAATGAGTCACTATTGGATTCATGCAATGGTATGTCATTTGAGTCACCGTTGGCTTCATGATACAATATTTCATTTGAGTCACCATTGGATAAATGCAATGGTATGTAATTTGAGTCACCCTGGGATTCATGCAATAGTATCTCAAATTAGTCACCATTGGTCATCCACTGGTAAATAAATTTACTTAGTTAATTTTTTTCCTCTTAAAAAATAATTTTTCTTAAATTTTATTTTTTGGATGTTAGAATAATGTTTTCACTATTTCATGATTGAAATAATTATTTTAATGTGTTAAAATGTTTTTAGAATACTTTATACAAGAAGATTAATATTTCATACGATGCTCTGTTTTAATGCATATTTACTGCATGTTTGAAACAATTATTTTAATTGATTAATTCAATTATTTTTCAATTCTAATTTGATTACAAGTGTGTTAATAGTTATATTAATTGTTTTGACTAATATTTCAATGTGATTTAATAGCTTGATTGTTTAATTTTTAAATTCACCATGTTTTTTAATCACCTTCTCATAACAAAATTATTTTTGTTATTATTTAACAAGTGTCATGCAGTGGGTGAACATAGATGTGCGATTTGTGGATTCTGTTTTAAATGTTCCTGACGAAACAATCAAAGGGAATACTATAAAAAGGGTTGTGAAGATCATTTAAAAGATACAAAAAAATTAAATAAGAAAAAAATGGTGTGATACTTTAAATTCCTACAGCTCTCAAAATTGTTTCATGATCATCTGCAAATTCCACCATCTGTTTTGAACATATTAAGGACTACATCTTCTACATCCATTCCTTCAAGTGACCCATGATCTTGTGCAACGTACATCAATAACAATCAGATCATATTCTACTACTCATTGTATATTTTTACTTCGTGTGATTCAGTAATCTTCTATTTGTATGTTTTTAGTGTCTAGTTTGTGATTTTACCTTTCAAAATAAGGTTTTATCATTATTTGGTTATTCTACCACCCAAACAGAAGGATTGGGTTGTGAATCCCAAAAAAATACAAGGAAACAGACAAGGGTAGTCTTCTGTAGTAAAGACTTGGTAGTGCCTTAAGGTATTGTAAAAGGAAGAGTCTGTAATAGGTTATCACACCTTTAAAAGTGAGGTTTAGTGGGTACCAGTCTCCTCGAGGAGTAGAGGAGATTGATGAGTGGACTAGGATCTTTAGATATGAACCACTATAAAAATTATATATTTTGGAATTCTTTATTTTCCCACTGTATCCATTTCTTTAAAAAGAACGTTGCACCCACAAGGTTTGATTTTTATGAACTCTGATAATTTCTGGTAACTGTGTTTAAAATTTGAAAACAACCATTCACCTCGTCTAATATTTTTTCCATATATATAACGATCCCAAAATTGGTATAAGAGGAGGTTTGGTTGTTGGATACATGGGTTTTTTTATTAAAATAAGTATTTTATTACTTATCTATTATCACTATGCTGACCTGAAATTCTAGACTTAACAGTCTAAGAATCAAAAGAAGTGATTCCTTCTTAAATGGAAGGTATCAATACCAATGATGGATGAATACCAAAAAACCCCTATTCTTTGATGGGAGTGACTACAGTTACTAGAAGGATATAATTTAAGCTTACCTAAATCAACTGAGTGTTGAAGACTGAACCATAATGGAGAAAGAATATAAGTTACCCGAAGTCGATCTAGAGACTCTTACTAGTAATGACATGGTGTGATATGTCTTAAATTATAAGGACAAAAATATTTTGTCCTGTGCTATTAGTAGGAGTGTATACAACCATGTATCATCCTATAAGACTTCATATGACATATAGAGGATTCTTCAAGTGACCAATTATAGAACTAACAAGCTCAAGAGAAAAAATTTGGGAACACTCTAAGTAGAATATCAATATTTCAAGATGGGAGATGAAGAATCTATGAACCAGATGTTCCATTGGTTTATGAGAATCACTAATGGGATGAGTGGTATTGGTGAACTATTGGAAAACACTTATCAGGTGGAAAGAGTACTGAGATCTCTTCCAAATATATGGAATGCAGAGTAGGCTGCCATTGATGAGAGTAAAAACTTCAAAGAACACACTCTGGATGAACTAATTGGCTCCTTACTGCAATATGATCTTGATCTAAAAAACATTGCTGATGAGAAGTCAACCAAAATAAATGGTATTGAATTTAAATCTAAAATTTTTGACACCTTCGAATATGAGTGTGAGGATAGTGACAAGGAGATTTCCCATTTCAATAAGAAACTTTTCAAGTACATGAAAAACAAAGGTGGGAAGAGGTTGTTTGAGAAGAAATCCAGTAAGGACAATAGAAAAGGTAATTCTACCAATAATAATGATGTCTCAAAATTAACCTGTTATGAGTGTAGGGAGAAAGGTTATATAAGAACCGAATTCCCTAAACTCATACATCCCAAAAAAGAAAAAGAGAAAAGAAGGAAAGAGAAACAAGATCTGTTTGGAGGTTGGGAACACTTAGATACATCTGATAGTAATAATGATTCTGAATGTGAATAGAAGATAGGGAACTTATCCCTGATGGGTATTTAGCATGAGGTAAACAACTCTCTTTATACACATTTAATACCTCCTTATGTTAATGATAAAAACGATTTATTTGAAAACGAAACTGAAATGTTTTCTGATTTATCATATTATTCTGGTTCTGAAAATAATAAATCAAATAAAATGTTTAAATTAATTAAATAATTATAGAATGATGGAGAAAGATTAATTAAAAAGTGTATTGAGTTAAAATCAAGGAACAATAAGTTTTCAAAAAATTATTTCTTTTAAAAGGAAATGTGAAAATCTAGAAATATGTAATTCCCATAATAATAAGTCTAAAGAAGATCAAAATTTTGAAATTCTTAAACTAAAGGATCAAAATGAAAGAATTAAATATATTCTGGATGTTAATGATAAAATTCAAGATAAAAGATTTAACTTGATTTTTTATTATTTAAATAAAGTGGAAAATGAGTGTAAGAAACTTAAACAAGAAAATAATAAACTGATAAATACTTCATACAGTACATAAGAAAAGGTATTTTCAGATTTAGAAACTGTTCAAAAGAAAAACTTGTCCTTAAAAGATGAATTGGTTAATCTTAAAAAGGAATTGTCTACCTTTGTAAATGTTAAAAAATTGTATAATAAGATGATATATTTAATGAGAATAAATCACAATAAGGCTGGTTTTGGTTACAACAATTTTAATCTTATTTTAAATAAATATACTTTTGTTAAAAGCTCAAAAATGAATTATTTCAAGTGTAACATGTTTTAAATTAAAAATAAATGGAAATTATGCCAATGAGTGTTCACTAAGATTCAAAAAATCTTTTGGGAATACCAAAACTTATATTTCAAATGATTGAATTTTGAATCATCCCTCTAATAAATTCTTTAAATCTATATGGGTTCTAAAATTTTCTACTACTAACTAATTGTACCTAGTTGGCATGGATGCCAAAACAATCTGTTGATTGATTAATTACAGGGAATCTATCTTGAAAGTCTCACAGACTCATGGTACTTAGATAATGGCTACTCCATACACATGATAGGTGATATTAGTAAATTTCTACCATATAATACATGTGATGGTGACCTTGTCACTTTTTGAGACAAGTCCAAGGGACATATTAAAGGTATGGGTGAGGTAGGTTTTTCTAAAACTATAATAATTTAAAAAGTACTATATATAGATGGTTTGAAACACAATATTTTAATTATATCACAACTATGTGATGATGGTTAAAATGTTTTTTTTGAAAATGATAAGTGTATAGTTATAAAAAATAATATAGTTCTATTTTATGCAAGTAGAAAAGAGAATGTTTACTTTATTAATATTTCTGAATTAACTAAACAAATGGTAAAGTGTCTGAATACTATATAAAAAGATGAAGTAATATAGTATAGAAGGCTTGGTCATGAAAATTTCATATTGTTTCATAAACTGAAAAAATATGAACAATTTTTTCAATTTCCAAAACTTCAAACAAGTAAGTCCTATCTGTGTGATTCTTGTTTAAAAGGTAAATAACACAAAGAAAGATTTAAATCTATTAATGATTTTAGTACTGCTAGATTATTAGAATTACTGAATCTTGAGTTGTTTGGTCCAATTCAACCTACTATTTTTGTAAGAACCCGGTTCTTATATTTTAGGTATGGGATTCTTCTTTTCTCTTTTCCTTAAGTGTTTTTGAGAAAATATGTAAAATGGGAAAAATTCTAAATTTTGGGAACTATACGCTGTGTACTTTTCCATACGCCATGTACTTTTGGACGTGTGGGATGAGTACACGGGGCATGTAGCCATGTCGGTGATGAAGGGTGTAGGAACCGACTACATGCCGTGTAGTGGTTCTTTACACGCTGTGTAGTCAGTCGGCAAGCCAAAACAGTAAGACGGTGGAGCAGCCACTAGCTGGGAAATAGTACACACTGTGTACTCGAGAGTACATGCCATGTACTCATGTCGACAGATGAACAGTGTGGCGGTGCCGCCAGAGGAACAATTAAATGAAGGAAGTACACACCGTGTACTTGGAAGTACACGCCGGGTACTTTGTTTTTTTCGCTTAAATGGGAAGTAGCCTCCCCTGTTCATAGGGAATGCTTAGAACTGGATGAGAGGAGCGGGAGTGGATGGCCGAGCCTTTGGAGATCCGTCGATCATGAACCGGGAATTCGATTCCGCCTCGGACGATCTCGTTGGAACCGCGCGGGTAATCCCTCCCTTATCCTAGCATGCTGCTTACCAATTCTTTCCTTAACAGGAGTTATTTGAGGTTGAATGAAAGTTTTCTTACCTCAGATCTACGCCGTTCTTGGGCGTTTCTGGGATCAACGATCGTGTATACCACTCGTTGACGTATAAGGTAGGTGGCTTGGTGTTTATTTTCCAACTGTTGTGCGTTTTGTGTGTTTTTGAGCTACGAACCCATATTTGGGGTGTCGTGTGGCTGAGGTCGTGGATATTTTAACTACCTATAATTGTATAGGTAATTAAATAAAATTGTAAAACTATTGTTTGGGATTGCTTCTTGGATCCAGGACCACCCCGGGGGTGCGTTCCTCTGTTTAACCGTTTGGCTAGGATACCTGAGGGTATGCCATGTTTAAATTATGCATTAATTTTTCCTTGAGAGGAATTTTATGTAAAGTCCATGTTTATATATTGGGCATAGCCCGATTACTTATGCCTGAGGGCAGTGTTTTACTATAGACTGAGGGCGTGACTGTATTAGCCTGAGGCCAACATACTATTTCGCTTGAGGGAAACCTTTCATGCCTAAGGGCTTGACTTCGGTGCCTGAGGACGACACTTCCTATGACTGAGGGTAATTTATGTTATGCCTGAGGGCAATACCTGCAGGTTGGATTCTGTATAGCCTGAGGGCGTGGTTTACTATTTTAGCCCGAGGGCACAGTTCTAGTTGGCCTGGGGGCTTAGTGCTGTTGAGCACAAAATGTTACATTATTAAATGGATTAAATGAATAAATAAAAGGAAATGTAACTATTAAGTTAGTTACTTTTGAGTACTACTTAGTCTATTGCATTTTACTACTGCACACTGTTGTTGTATGTTTACACACAGTTGGGCACGGACCTTTGGTGGGTGCCTACTGAGATATGTTTCTCACACCCTATTTGGGTCATGTTTTTCGGCCCAAATAGATTACATTTCTGCAGGTGTGGATCGGGGTAAGAGTCCCTATACAGGTACTTAACTGTTGCTGTGGAGTAGGAGGGCATGGGACCGAGCCTAGGCTTGCGATGCCGCTGCCAGCTGTTTTGCTTTATTTTGCTGTAATATGTATTTTGTTGTACTGTATTGCTGTATAACATGTTTGGGATGTTTTCTTAGAACTTAAGACATGTAGCATCATTACTTATATACTATTGGTTATATCCACTACAGTTGTTTATTTTAGTTCTGCATGGTTTATTTCTTCCGCTGTTTGTTGTATGTTTTATTTAAATTCCGCTACGCTACACTATGAAAAATGAGGGAATAGTTTCCCCACTATCAGACCTGGGCCCTCGCTACTAGTCGGCATCCTCTGGTGTTTGGGGGAATGCGCTTGAGGTCACATAGTGAACCGGGCTTGGGGCACCTGTTGCGTGGCACCTGGACCTGGGACGTTACAAAGTGGTATCAAAGGGGTTATTTTCTTTGACTTACTATTTGGAGCCGTAGTCTGGGATAGGACGAATGGTAGTTGGTAATAAGCTGTGCCTGGGCGTAGTTAACCCGTGTATAGGGAAAAGCCAATTTACCTCATGTTGTAATTTTACTGATTTTTCAATTTACAGTTGATTTGTTTTCACTGTTGGGTGACACACTTGAGATTGTGCTGTTTATAATTTATCTGTGGGTTCTATTTAGTTGCAACCTGAAGAGATGAGGGTATGCTGTCTCATGCATCATATAGGGACATACTAGATATCACATGCCATGTATAGTTTCCATGCCATGTAGGTGAATTAGAAATTGCATGTTGTTGTGATAGTTGTTGTGTTAGAAAAGTATGCTGTTGTGATAGCAGCTTGATAAATACCTTCTTGTGATATGGTATTTTTGTTTGAGCCTGTTTATAGAATGGACGACAGACTTCGGTTTTTGGGGAGTATGGGCCCCCATTGACCAGAATTTGGTTTATCATTGACTGTTTATTTGTTATAACATAGATAAGATGTCAAACTTTGATTCGTGGGGAGTATGGGCCCTCATGGATCAGAATTTGACACTTTGGTGTTGGTTTTTAGTATTTTCTAGGTTCTGGGGAAGTTTCTGAGGCATACTGTCTTGAAACCTAGTATACACACCGTGTAGTACTTTATACACGCCGTGTATGTTCTTCTGTTCGGGAAGAAAAATAAACTTTTTGAGTACACGCCGTGTAGTCTCTTCCCATGTCACAAACCGTGTGGGCGGCGACACGGGGTAGGGAAAGGCTTGGGTAAAACACGCCATGTAGCTTTTTTACACGCTGTGTAGTGTTGACCCGGAGTCCGGCTGTGTAACTAATAACACGGGTCAGTGAACTCCTGTACAGAACATGCCTTGTCAATGATGAACATGCCATGTAGTGTGACCTGGGGACTCGACCGTGTAACTAACAACACGGGTCGGTGTCACCTCTCCTTGAACATTCCGTGTACCTGTGGTACACACCATGTAGTCTTGTCCAAGGATAGACCGTGTGGACATAACCGTGTGGCTGGGCGACAGGGTAGTGTACACGCCGTGTGCGGGTGTAACACGCCATGTAGTTGCAAGCCTAGTAGTCGGCCATGTCACAAACGACACAGGCATTTGGAAAATAACACCATACATGCCGTGTAGATTATATATACTCTGTGTAGTTCTGTTCAACAGGAGCCGTGTGGCTTAGCCATGTAGAAGGACTCGGGCAGGGGAAGGGAAGTCAAGTACACACCGTGTAGTTATTGTACACGCCGTGTAGTCTTGTTTTGTAAATCATGAAATGACTTATTTCTATTATTCCATTTATGGTTCCTTCACTTTCAGTCTTTGATAAATCTTGAATCTAAGGCGTGCCTTTGACCTTGTAGTGTCATGCCTCCTAGACGACCGCACGTTGTTCGCCAGGAGAGCGGCAACGAGTATACTCCAGAGATGGTGGGCCATGGGCTACCAGTTGATCCTCCAACAGAGCCAGATACGGTGCCTGCTGTTATACTAGACACAGGCACGTAGGCGCAGTTTCGTGAAGGCTTTATGTGGTTCATGAAGACCTTTCAGGGAGCACCACAGGCTGCCACATCTATGGACGAGCTGACTCGTATCTTCCAGCAGCAGCATCCGCCTATGTTTTCAGGGGATGGCGGACCACATGCTGTGGAGTCTTGGATAGGATCAATGCATACTATTTTCAAGCATCTTGAGATGCCTCCAGGGTGGAGGGTCAAGCTCATGACTTATATGTTGTGTGATTCCTCCAAGAGGTGGTGGGATGTTACCACCTAGTCAGAGCATCACAAAGACATGGCGTGGGAAGATTTTCAGGCAGTCTTCTATGACTTCTTTTTCCCAAAGACGCTGAGGGAAGATAGAGCTCAAGAGTTCATGAATCTGCAGTAGTGTGTTATGTCAGCGATGGACTATTCTGCTCGTTTCACCGAGCTTTAGTGCTTTGCACCCATATTGGTGGGTTATGAGACGTTGAGAGCCAGGCACTTTGAGGATGGTCTCCGTTATGAAATCCAAGCACCGGTGAATGTTTTTAGGTTTCCTTCAGTAGATGCTATTGTGAATCAGGCGCTGATCACAAAGAGGAACCTGCGGGAAGCTAGTGGTGTGGGCTAGGGTGGTTCAACACCAGTTAATGGTACTATTTTTACTGGTAAGAGGAAGAGACAGATGGATTTCTCTCAGGGTGGAAGTACCAGCCAGGTAGTTTCTTCAGGTGGCCTGATCAGGTGCTACCAGTGTGGCAAAGAGGGGCACAAGAGACCGCAGTGTCCACGTGACCCAGTGGAGTGCCAAGCTTGCGGAAAAATGGGTCATCTACAGTGCTTTTGTAGGGAGTTTCTACCAATGGCTAGTGAGAGGGGTTCTGTGCAGACTCCGCGTGTGGGAGCCGGACCAGTGGCTTCTTACCAGTCGGGGAACTGGAATATGTCAGGGCGTGCATGCAGAGATGGTGGTCATGGCCGTGGTAGACAGACACCAGGATCTCAGAGGCAGCAGGGCGGGATAGCTCAGGGTAGCCAGGCTGTGTCGTAGGGCCGCGACACTGGGCAGGCATATGCAGTGCAATAGATCAAGCAGGAGCAGGATCCTGGACCTTCTACAGTTATAGGTACTATTCTAGTAGCTTTTGTCTTATCTTCAGTACTTTTCAATAAGGGTGCTACACATAGTTTCATATCTGTACCTGTTGTGGAGAGCCTTGGGCTCTGTGTTTCTTCTTCTTCTGATATCATGACGCTAGACACTCCATTGGGAACTAGAACGGCTGGTGTGCGTTAGTGCAAGGAGTGCCCCCTTGAGGATGGAAAGTGTCACTTCCTATGGGACCTCTATGTCCTAGAGATGAAAGCTTATGACGTCATTCTTGGAATGGACTGGTTGGTTCCCTTTCGAGCCTTTGTGGACTTCTATCGTCGCAGGGTGAGTTTCACGTCACTAGAGGGTGGAGAGTTTCTATACAAAGGCGAATGGGATGTTCAGGCGAGTCGAGCTGGACCAGAGCATCATGGGCGAGGTGGATTCACATCCCAGATTGCGAGTTTGTATCTGGATGATCAGGGGACTTGTTAGACGGATTTCCCTCCAGTTGTTGATCGTTTTAGGGATGTCTTCCCAGATGACTTTTCAGGTCTACCTTCAGAGTGAGAGGTGGATTTCTTTATTGATCTTGTGCCAGGAGTAGCACCTGTGTCCATTCCTCCTTATAGGATGGCCACGCCCGAGCTGTAGGAGTTCAAGAGGTAGTTAGAGGAGTTACAATCGAAGGGTTTTATCCGACCCAGTACTTCTCCGTGGGGTTTGCTGGTCCTTTTTGTGAAGAAGGCAGACGGTACCCTCAGACTTTGTGTGGATTATCGGAAGATGAACCAGTTGATAGTTATGAACCGATATCCATTGCTGAGGATTGACGATCTTTTTGATCAGCTTCATGGAGCACGAGTGTTCTCGAATATTGACTTGAGATCCAGATATCATCAGCTGCGCGTGAGACCATCGGATATACCGCTTACGGCTTTTCGGAGTAGATATGGTCTGTATGAGTACTTGGTTATTCCGTTCGGACTCACGAACGCACCATCAGTTTTCATGGATCTGATGAATCATGTGTTCCATCTATATCTTGATTATTTTGTGGTAGTATTCATGGACGATATCTTAGTGTACTCTCTCACTCAACACAACCATTCCACCCATCTTGAGATCGTATTGAGTACACTGAGGGAGCATTGGCTATATGCTAAGCTCTCAAAGTGCCACTTTTGGATGGACCAGATTCACTTCTTGGGTCATATCATCTCAGAGGAAGGAGTTGCAGTAGACCCAGAGAAGGTGAGAGCAGTATTTTCCTGGGAGAAGCCTAAGAATTTGTTTGAGATACAGAGTTTCTTAGGGATGGCTGGTTACTACAGATGCTTCATACAGTACTTCTCCCGCTTAGCAGCGCCATTGAAGAGTTTGACTAATAAGGGTGTGAAGTTCATTTGGTCGGAAGCTTACGAGACAGCATTTTAGGACCTGAAAAGAAGGTTGACATCAACACCGATCCTGATACTCCCAGAGTAGGGGAAGAGCTATACAATTTACTGTGACGCATCAGGTATTGGGCTGGGAGCAGTGTTGATGTAGGGCGAATGAGTTGTTGCGTATGGGTATCAGTAGTTGAGGCCACATGAGAGGAATTACCCGACACATGATCTCGAGTTAGATGCAGTTGTTCATGCGTTATGCTATTGGAGACATTATCTATTGGGAGAGAATTTTGTGGCTTTCACCGACCAAAAAAGCCTCAAGTATATCTTTACTCAGTGTGACCTGAATCTGAGGCAGATGAGGTGGGTCGAGTACCTATAGTCCTTCAATTTTGAGCTTTCCTATACACCTGGTAAAGGTAATGCAGTAGCTGATGCACTGAGTAGGAAGACTCAGATATGGGAAGTGCAGGAGGTTAGTGGTGAGTGACAGCTCATGGCTTTGTTCTCTGAGATGCATCTGGAGGTGCATGACAGTCAGGGGAAGACTTATATTTCCTCTTTAGCTGTGACTTCTACCCTCCTAGACATAGTGAGGATGAGACAGCTATCAGATTCAGAAGGCCTAGTTCTACGGGAGTCAGTGGCAAGTGGGGACCCTTATCTTGGGTGGACGATAGGCGATGATGAGGTTTTGCGTTTCCATAGAAGAGTGTGGGTTCCAGGGGATATACACGAGGAGATGATGTGGGATTTTCATGCTTCAGCTTGGGGAGTTCATCCCGGGGTTACCAAGATGTACTATGACTTGAGGCGTCAGTACTGGTGGCTAGGTATGAAGAGTGATGTGGCTAGTTTTGTTACGAGATGTTCCACCTATCAACAGGTGAAGGTAGAGCATCAGAGACTAGCTGGACTGTTACAGCAGTTACCCATTCCGAAGTGGAAATGGGATGATGTCACGATGGATTTCGTGACTAGATTGCCGAGGTCACCTCGTGGAAATGACGCCATGTGGTTTGTGGTGGACATACTCACAAAGGTAGCTCACTTCTTGCCGATCAAGTAGACCTTTGGTGTAGACGAGCTCAGAAGGCTGTATATCCGAGAGATCATACGTTTTCATGGGGTCCCTCGTTCTATCATTTTGGATAGGGACGCCCACTTTACGTCTCGTTTCTGGAAGTGTTTTCAGAGGGCACTGGGTACACAGGTGCTTCTGAGCACAACATACCACCCTCAGATAGATGGTCAGTTAGAGCAGACGATACATGTGCTAGAGGACATGCTGCGTGCATGCGTCCTAGACTTTGGGGGCTCTTGGGAGAAACATATACCCTCAGTCGAGTTTTCCTATAATAATATCTTCCAGGTGACTATTGAGATGGCACCATATGAGGCTTTATATGGTAGGCCATGCCGATCACCTTTGTGCTGGTCAGAGGAAGGTGAGGCAGCTTTACTGGGAGCACTGCTTGTGCAGGAGACTTCTGAGCTGGTCCGGTTGATTCGGAAGTGGATGGCTACCGCGCAGTCTCGTCAGAAGTCTTATGCTGATCGTTGCAGAAGACCTTTGGAGTTTGTTTTCGGGGATCAGGTTTTCTTACGTGTTTCACCGAGGCTGGGACACAAGAAGATCAGGAGACAGGGTAAACTTTCACCGAGGTATGTGGGGCCATTCGAGATTATGGAGAGAGTCGGGCTGGTTGCCTATCGGTTGCGGTTACCACAGTGGTACCAAGCCATGCACGATGTCTTCCATGTGTCTCAGTTGCATTGCTATCATTTAGACCCGTCTCACGTCTTTCAGCCCGAGGAGGTTGAGCTGGAGGCATATGCGTCCTTTGAGGAGCATCTGATTCATATCGTTGATAGGAGCACGAAGGTTCTCCGAGGCCGGTCAGTTCCTCTCATACGGGTGCTATGATAGCAAGGCCGAGTGCAGGACGGAACCTGGAAGCGGGAAAACGATGTACATGCTCAGTGGCCAGAGCTGTTCTAATCTATATCTTCGCTACCCTTAGAAGGGAAATTTTGGGACGAATTGCTCTAAGGGGGGATGTTTGTAAGAACTCGGTTCTTATATTTGTGGTACGAGCTTCTTCTTTTCTCTTTTCCTTAAGTATTTTTGAGAAAATATGTAAAATAGAAAAAATTATAAATTTTGGGAACTACACGCCGTGTACTTTTCCACACGCTATGTACTTTTGGGCATGTGGGATGAGTACACGGGGCGTGTAGCCATGTCGGTGACGAAGGGTGTAGGAACTGACTACATGCCGTATAGTGGTCCTTTACACGCCGTGTAGTTAGTCGGTAGGCCAAAACAGTAAGGCGGTGGAGCAGCCACTAGCTGGGCGACAGTACACGCCGTGTACCCGAGAGTACATGCTGTGTACTCATGTCGACAGATAAACAGTGTGGCGGTGCTTCCAGAGGAACAATTAAATGAAGGAAGTACACGACGTGTACTTGGAAGTACACGCCGTGTACTTTGTTTTTTTCGCTTAAATGGGAAGTAGCCTCCCCTGTTCATAGGGAAGGCTTAGAACCAGACAAGAGGAGCAGGAGTGGACGACCGAGCCTTTGGAGATCCATCGACCGCGAACCGGGAATCTGATTCCTCCTCATACGATCTCGTTGGAACCACGCCGGTAAGCCCTCCCTTCTCCTAGCGTGTTGCTTACCAATTCTTTCCCTAATGGGAGTTATTTAAGGTTGAATGAAAGTTTTCTTACCTCAGATCTATACCGTTCTTGGGCGTTTCTGGGATTGACAATCATGTATACTGCTCATTGACGTATAAGGTAGGTGGATTGGTGTTTATTTTCAAACTGTTGTGCATTTTGTGTGTTTTTGAGCTACGAACCCATATTTGGGGTGTCGTGTGGCTGAGGCCGTGGTTATTTTAACTACCTATAATTGTATAGGTAATTAAATAAAATTGTAAAACTATTGTTTGGGATCGCTTCTTGGATCCAGGACCACCCCGAGGGTGCGTTCCTCTGTTTAGCCGTTTGGCTAGGATACCTGTGGGTATGCCATGTTTAAATTATGCATTACTTTTTCCTTGAGAGGAATTGTATGTAAAGTGGATGTTTATATGTTGGGAATGGCCCAGTTACTTATGCCCGAGGGCGGTGTTTTACTATAGCCTAAGGGCGTGATTGTATTAGCCTGAGGGCAACATACTATTTCACCTGAGGGCAACCTTTCGTGCCTGAGGGATTGAATTCTGTGCCTGAGGGTGACACTTCCTATTCCTGAGGGAAATTTTTGTTACGCCTGAGGGAAATATCTATGGGTTGGATTATATATAGCCTGAGGGCAAGCCTGAGGGCGTGGTTTACTATTTTAGCCTGAGGGCATAGTTCTGTTTGGCCTGAGGGCTTGGTACTGTTGAGTAAAAAATGTTACTATATTAAATGGATTAAATGAATAATTAAATGGAAATATAACTGTTAAGTTAGTTACTTTTGAGTACTGATTATTCTATTGTATTTTACTACTGCACACTGTTGTTTCATGTTTACACACAGTTGGGGCACGGGCCTTTGGTGAGTGCCTACTGAGATATGTTTCTCACACCCTGTTTGGGTTATGTTTTTTGGCCCAAATAGATTACATTTCTATAGGTGTGGATCAGGGTAAGAGTCCCTATACAGGTACTTGACTGTTGCTGTGGAGTAGGAGGGCATGGGACCGAGCCTAGGATCGCGATGCCACTGCAAGCTATTTTGCTTTATTTTGCTGTACTCTGTATTTTGTTGTACTGTATTGATGTATAACATGTTCTGGATGTTTTCTTAGAACTTGGGACATGTAGCATCATTACTTATATACTATTGGTTATATCCACTACAATTGTTTATTTCAGTTCTGCATGGTTTACTGCTTCCGCTGTTTGTTGTATGTTTTATTTAAATTACGCTGTTCTACACTTTGACAAATGAGGGCATAGTTTCCCCACTATCAGACCTGGTCTCTCGCTGCTAGTCGGAAGCCTCTGGAGTTTGGGGGAATGTGCTTGACGTCACGTAGCGAACCGGGCTCGGGGCACCCGTTGCATGGCACCCGGACCTGGGACGTTACAAGTTTATTTGGTAAAATATGTGTCTTTGTTACTATAGATGATTACAATAGATTTTTAGGGATTTATTTCTTGTCTCATAAAAATGAAACTTTATCCAAATTCTCTACTTTTTGTAAACATTTTTAGAAATTCAAAAATACATCAATCATATCTATCAAAAGTGATAGATGTGGTGAGTATTTGAAATTAGTGTTTGATAAGTTTTGTGAATCTAATGGCTATAAATATTTCTTTTCAGCCCCTAGGACACCACAACAGAATGGTGTTGTATAAATAAAAAATAGGTCCATTCAGGAAATGGATAGATCTCTGCTTATATAATATAATGTTCCAAAATATTTTTGTAAAGAAGATGTAAATACAACTTTCTATATGTTAAATAGATTATCTATTAGATCCTTTATAAATAAGATCCCTTATGAACTCTTGAAAGGTTATATACCTAAAGTAGGTTATTTTAGGGTCTTTTGGTGTAAATGTTTTATCTTAAATACTAAAGATAACTTAAATAAATTTTAATCCAAGTCGGATGAAGGAATTTATTATGATATTCATATGCTAGTAAAGCTTATAGTGTTTTTAATAAATCTTCTTTAGTTATAAAAGAATTTGTTCATGTAAAGTTTGATGAAAATTTCACTAAAAATAAGGATTCTGGTTCTTTAACTGAAAATGATGAATTTAGAAATTTCAATTTTGGTGAAGATAATAATCATGAAAATGATAATGCATCAGTAGAGGGGGAGCATGGATCTTCTCAAACTAATCTAAAGGAATGGAAAAATATTAAATATCACCCAATTGATAAAGTAATTGGACATGTTGAATATAGTGTTCAAATTGGAAAATCTGTTATGCTTTATTGTTTTAATTTTGCTTCTATAGCTGATTTTGCTCCAAAAAATATTGAAACTAATTTAACTGATTCAAATTTGATTAATTCCATGCATGATGAATTAAATGAATCTGAAAAAAACAAAGTGTGGGATTTGATTGTTTTTCATAAAGGTAAACCTTTAATAAGAACCAAATGGATTTTTCAAAATAAACTTGATGAGGTTGGAAATATTGTTAAAAATAAATCTATACTAGTAGCTCAAGTTTATTCTCAAGATTATGGGATTGAATTTGAAGATTATTTTTTTCCTATTGCAAGGATGGAATCAATTATAATCCTACTACCCTTTGCTAGTATTCCAAATATAAAATTATTTCAAATGGATGTAAAATGTTCTTTTCTAAATAGAATTATTTTAGAGGAAGTCTATGTAAGAAACCCTCTTGGTTTTGAAAAATATGATTCTCCAGATCATGCTTAAAAACTTAATAAAGCCCTGTATGGTCTCAAAGAAGCTCCAAGATCCTGGTATGAGAGACTTACACAGTTTTTACTTAAAAATTATTTTGTTAATGGTAGTATTGATCCATCCTTGTTTATCAAAAGAGTTTCAAATTATTTACTACTTATTTATATTTATGTATATGATATAATCTTCAATTAAAAAAATGAATCTTTGTGTAAGGATTTTTCTAAGATTATGAATAGTGAATTTGACATGAGCTTGATGGGTGAATTAATGTTTTTTCTTGGATTACAAATTAATCAAAGGATAGATGTTATTTTCAAAAATAAATCTAAATATGCGAAATATCATGTAAAAATATTTAGTTTAGATTCTAGTAAAGCTATGAAAACACCCACAATCACTAATTTTAAATTATACTTAGATGTATCTATTAATTCTATTGACATTAAATAATATAGAGGCATGATGTGTAATCTTTTATATCTCAATGATTCTAGGCTAGATATCATGTTTTTAGTATGCCTGTGTTCTTGCTTCCAATCTAAACCCAAATAAAGTCAGTTAAAAGATGTTAAAAGAATAATAAGACACATCAAAGGTACTGTTTGTACTAGACTGTTTTATTCAAAAGAAAACTATTTTGATTTACTATCTTACTCTGACTCAGAATTTGGAGGTTACAGACTTGAAAGAAAGAGTACCACCGATATGTGTCATCTTCTTGCTAAAAGTTTAATTTATTGGATCTCAAGGAAAAAAATCTCAGTAGCACTATTAATAGCTAAGGCTGAGTATGTTCCTGTTACTAGATTTTTTCTCAAATCATATGGATTAAACAAACTGTGTGTGATTTTAATATACATTTTGATAAAATTTCTGTATACTGTGATAATTCTAGTGTTATTTAAATTTATAAAAATCGTCTTCAACAATATAGAACTAGAAATATAGATGTTATATTTCACTTCTTAAGAGATCTTGTTAATAAAGGTGATATTTTCTTAGAATTTATTCCCACCAAGAATTAGTTAGCAGACATTTTCACAAAATGCTTATATTCTGCTAAATTTGAAAAATTGAAATTTTAATTAGGAATGTTATATGCTTAAGTTTTTTTTCGAATATTCACTATATATAACTTATCCATACACCATGTTCACATTAAAAAAACGTTTTTTCTTAAAATTAAGTTTACTTTTTGATAAATTTCAAAAAGGGGGAGATTTATGTTGAAAATTTAATATTTTTCTTCATATTTTTTAATTTACAAAAAGGGGGAGTTTTTTAGGATTTAAAATTATGTAAAAGTTTTATATTAATTTTATCTATTTTAAATCATGATTTGATAAATTACTTGCTACATTTTTTTTCATTAAAATTTCAAATATATAGTCACCATTAAAACGAGTCGCTGTTGAAACAAGTCACTGTTGAAATGAGTCACCGTTGAAACGAGTCACTATTGAAATGAGTCACCATTGAAATGAGTCACCATTGAAATGAAGTCACCATTGAAATGAGTCACCATAGAAACGAGTCACTATTGAATGAGTCACTGTTGAAATGAGTCACTGTTAAGCGAGTCACCATTGCCAGCCACTGTCTGCTTCATACAACGGTAGGTCATTAAGTCACCCAACAATAGGTCGATAATTCACCATTGGACTTCCAATGGTGATTAAATTTTCATTGTTGAATAAGTTTCTTTTTTTTCATAGATAATCGTGATGAAGTTAGTTTTGTAAAAATCTACTTAGTTTTTCTTAAACTCATAATGGCATGTCAAATGATTCACTATTGGTTTCACGAAATGGCATGTCATTTGAGTCATCATTGGATTCATGCAACATTATGTCATTTGAGTCATCGTTGGCTTCATGAAATGATATGTCAATTGAGTTACCATTGGATTCATGCAATGGTATGTCAAATGAGTCCCTGTTGTTCATCCATCAGTAAATGAATTTACTTAGTTAATTTTTTTCCTTTTCATAATTTAATCTTCATAAATTTTATTTTTTGGATGTTACAATAATGTTTTTTATTATTTTTTGAATTAAATAACCATTTTAACGTGTTAAAATGTTTTTGTAAGAATTTATACATAAAGAATAATAATTCATACGATTCTATGTTTTAATTCATATTTACTACATGTTTGAAACAATTATTTTAATTGATTAATTCAATTATTTTTCAATTATAATTTGATTATAAGTGTGTTAATAATTATATTAATTATTTTGACTAATATTTCAATGTGATTTAATCTCCCAATTGTTTTATTTTTGAATTCACAATATTTTTTAATCACATACTCATAACATTTTTTTTTATTATTTAACAAGTGTCATTTAGTGAGTGAACATAGATATGCAATTTTTGGATTCTATTTTAAATTTTCTCAAAGAAACATTCAAAGGGACTCCTATATAAAGGGCTATGAAGATCATTTAAAAGATACAAAAAAATGAAATACGACAAAAACAGTGTGATACTTCAAATTCCTAGAGCTCTCAAAAATTGTTTCACGATTATCTGCGACTTCCACCATCTACTGTGATCATATGAAGGACTACATATTCTACATCCATTTCATCAAGTGACCCACAATATTTTTCTACATACATAAAAAAATTAGATCGTCTGCTGCTGTTCATTGTATTTGTTTTCTTTGTGAAATTCTATAATCTTCTGTTTTTACATCTTCACTGTCTGGTTTATGTTTTTACCTTTCAAAAGTAGGTTTTCTCATTCTCTGTTTATTCTACCACCCAAAAGGAAGGCTTGGGTTGTGACTCCTGAACAAAAGTTAGGGAAAAATACAAGGGTAGTCTTCTGTAGTAAAGACTGGGTTGTGCCTCAAGGTATTGTAAAAGGAAAAGTCTATAATAGGTTATCGCACCTTTAAAAGTGGGGATTAGTGGGTGACAATCTCCCTGAGGAGTAGAGGAGATTGATGAGTGGACTAGGATATTTAGATTTGAACCACTATAAAAATTCTCTATGTTGGTGTTCTTTATTTTTCTAGTGCATCGATTTCTTTACAAAGAGCGCTGCACCCACAAGGTTTGATTTTTATAAACTCTGATAATTTATGGTAACTGTGTTTAAAATTTTAAAATGACTATTCACCCCCTCTAGTCTTTTTTCCATACTTATAATGATCCAAAAAAATATTCATCATCATTCACACATGTAATCACATCCTTAATACGGTATTCATCATTTTCCATACTTCTAATCATATCCAATGATCCATAAAACAAAATGTTATCCCAATCACTAGCTACATTCCCTTTATCCACATGTTTATTCCAACATTTATAAATCTGACCAATTTTGTGATAGATAAAGTGTTCTTCCAAATCCTATGGACTAATTATTCTTGAATAACAACAATGTAAACATGAACAAAGGATTTGATAAGGACCATATGCATGATCTTTTTCAAACTTAATGAACTCTTTCACCCCATCTTCATACTCTTTGTTCATATGATTAACATCTGTACATAATCTAGTCATATCCATCATATTTTATCCGTTAATATTAATATTTTAAAAAATAAATGCACAAAATTTCCTTTCAAATAAGGGTAACCCAAAATTTTAATGTTTCAAATAATTTCATCATGCTTTGAAGGAAATGGGTAATTGAATTTAAGAAAAGAATTACTACATTAGTGGTAGGTTTAATCCCCTGAAATTATCCACAATGTTCACTGATACTTTGTATGGGATTACTATATCTCAAAGTAGTTCAAGAAACATAAGTGCATGTCCATAAGAGATGTGGGATGAGTCTCAGGTAAAAAAATGAAATAATAACTGTTTGGGAGATGAATTTGATGAGGATGATAGTTAATATTACATTTTGTTGCCTAAGACTCACCCCTTTAGAAGCTAACACCAAATCATAGAGAAGGAGTTAATAAATAGGGCAGTGTTAAAGAAACTCAAAAATATGTTCAATTGAATATGGAGCTCATGAATTGCTTGAAATAAAATGGAAAGATAGAAAAATGGTTTATCATCCCACATGATCAAAAACAAAAACTTATTAAAGGAAATTTATAAATATAATGGAAGAAATTTCACTTTTAAAAACTAATTTTCACATCAATTGAATGGTGTCAGAAGCAGTAAAATTATAGTGAAGAATTTTGGACCAAATGATGTTCTCTTTGTTGATGGATTGAGGAACAATCTCATGATCATTTCTCAAATTTTTTACAATGGGAATGAAAATATTTTAAGGTAGAACAAATGAGTCATAAGAATATTCAATCATAGAAATATCATCACGAAGGATTTGTGATCAATCAATAATTTATTTCATATTTTTAATGATCGAAACCCTTTTTATATGAGTGCAAATTAAGTATAAAATCACATTTATATGCTACGAAACCGATGAAATATGATTATTGAATGTAAAAATAGAAACATAAGAAAATAAAAGCTATATTATTCAAAAACCATTTTCATAATAGAAAATATGGTTATTGAATATAATAATGGTTTCACAAATAAAAAAAATAAATTATTATATTTTTTAAAATATTTTCAACACTAACATTGAATTTATGAAAGTTTAAAAGTATTAAAATATTGATAAATTGAAAAAAATATATAGGTATAAAAGCATAAATTAAAAATGTATATATATTAATATTATTATATAAAATCATAGACATATATAGAAGTATAAAATTATATATAATTTATAATATAATATATATTTTAAAGAAATTTACATAATTTATAATGTATTTAAATTTATAAAAATTTATAAAATTATATATATGTTATAAAAGTATACATAATTTATAGAAGTATATAGTTTTACAAATTTATAAAAGTATAAATTATAATATATAAAATTAAAATTTATGAAATTATAAAAGTATAATAATTTATATTGAATGAAACTATAATTGTATATTAATTTATAAATATATAAAACTATAAAAGTATATATAGTTAATAAAATTTTATATTTAAACTATATATGTATAATATGATATACTATAAAATTTATAAAAGTATATAAATTTATAAATGAATAAAACTATAAAAGGATAAATATTTAATAAAAAATTATTATTGAATTATATTAGTATAATAAAATATACTATAAAATTTATAAAGGTATATAAATTTAAAAATGTATAAAACTATAAAATTATAAATGTTTAACAAAAGTTTGTATATAAATTATATAAGTATAACAAGATATACTATATAATTTATAGATATATATATATATATAAGTATAAAAATTATATCTAGAAGTACAAGTATAACCAATTATACTTATAAAAAATTATAAATTTATATTGATTATTATTTATAAATTTCTAAAAGTAATAATTGTTGTTAATGAAAATTATAAATTTCTATTGTTTTTAGGCATTAGTTGTGTGTGGGTGAGTGTTAGGTTTTTGTGAAGGAGATGAAGAATGAATTTGCATGGTAGAGAAACTCATAAACCAAGTTTTTATCTCTGGATAAATGTAGACCTTGACACAAACCGACTTCTTGTGTGAACTTCCAACAAAAACACACACTCCAAAACCATCACATAAGGAATTTCATCAATGCTCACTACCTCGTAGCATGGTTTTCATGGGAGAAATATACAAGCAGGGGTGGTACGATGTGGTGCAGGGTTGCGATGTGATGTAGGGGTGGTGCGATGTGGTGAATGGGTGTGATGTGGTGGAGTGATTTGTCAAATACCTTAGATTTAGAATGGGAGAGGCGGAGATGATGGAAGTATTGTTTGGTGAGAATAAGATCGCAATGACAGTGGGGTTCAGTGAGAGTGGCGACGACGAGAGTTGGGTTCAGTGAGAGAGGCGGTGTAGCGATAGTGGGGTTCATTGAGAGAGGCGACATGCTGGAAGTGGAGTTTGGTGAGAGTAGTGATGAAGGTGGGAATATGGTTTGGTGAGAGTGGTAGCGTGATGACGGTGCATTTAGGCGAGAATGGTGGCGAAGCGATAGTGGGGTTCAGTGAGAGCGGCGGTGTGGCAGCTGTTGGGTTCCATGAGAGCATGAAATAAATATATTTACACATATTTGTATATAATTAATATATATATATATATACATAAATATATTTATACAATTATAATAAATTTATTTATTTTAATTTTATAATTATTTAAATATACATAGTTATAATTATAATTATAAATAAATATATTTGAAAAGTATTAATATATAATTAAAAATTTATAATTATAAATATAATAAATATATTTATTATTTAAATATATTTATTCTTATTTTATAATTATTTATGAGAACATAATAAGTTCATAGTTATGACATGAATGAATCACACCTAGTAAAGTATAGATCATAAAAATGGGTCATCACATATATGGAAATCATGAATAATAAGGGTGTTAATGTATAAATGAAAATTCATGAGTAATATCTGTCACACCGTGTATCAGATTTATGTCAATTGATTCCTACACATCAAAAATGAATTAAGGATTATTGTCCCAAAGTATCAAAATAATACAAATTAATTTTCTTAGTTTTGAGTATTTCACGTTATTTTTTTATTAAAATTTCAATTTAAAATGAAAACATGTACTTTGAGTCATACTGGTCACATTGTGTGTTGGTTTGATATGAAACTAATTCCTACACATCAAAATTGACTTATAAACCACTTTCCTAAATTATCAAGGCAATCCAAGTGAATTTTCTTGGTTTTCCGTGAGTGTCACATGTTTTGAAATAAAATGTCAATTTAAACTAATAACGTATAGTTTGAGTCATATCAGGCACACTGTATATCATATTGAGGCGTGGAATATTCCTACATGTCACAAATAATTTATGGATAATTTTCCTAAACTACCAAAGCAATCCTAATGTGTTTACTTAGTTTTGAGTGTGTGGTTTTTGTTTTGAACTAAAATTTCAATTTTAAATAAAAAACACTTGGAGTCATACCGGTCACACCACACATCGGATTGATGTGCAGTTGATTATTTCACATCAAAAATTACTTAAGGATAATTTCCCTAAATTATAAAAACAATAAAAATTTGTTTTATTATTTTTGATTATGCCACATGTCTTGTTTACTAAAATGTCAATTTAAACTGAAAACACACACTTTGGGTCATACTGATCACATCATGTATCAGTTTTACATGAGACTAATTCCAACACATCAAAAATAACTTTTCAATCATTTCCATAAAGTATCAAGACAATCCACATGCATTTTATCAGTTTTTAGTGAGTGACACATGTTTTGAACTAAAATGTCAATTTTAAATTAAAAACGAATAATTTGAGTCAGATCGGGCACACCGTGTGTCAGATTAACATATGGATAATTACTAAACATTAAAAATGACTTATGGATCATTTTCCTAAATTATCAAAATAATATGAATGTGTTTTCTTAGTTTTTATTATGTGATGTGTGTTTTTAGCAAAAATGTCAATTTTAAATAAAGAGAAACACTTGGAGTTATGACGGTCACACGGTATTTCAAATTGATGTGTAGCCGATTCCTATACATAAAAAATTACTTAAGTATCATTGTACTAAAGTATCAAAATAATCCAAATTCATTTTCTCAGTTTTGATTATTTCATGTGTGTTTTTTTACTAAAATGTCAATTTAAACTGAAAACACACACTTGGAGTCATACCAGTGACATCGTGTGTCAGTTTGATATGAGACTGATTCTTAAATTTCAAAAAAAAATTATAAATCATTTAAATAAAGTATCAATGTAACACCCTAAGATTTTGTGAAATATTTTTTGTTCTAATTAATTTAATCTTTTCAATATTTTTCATTTTACTCCACATTGAATATAGCTTGTGTTATATGAAAGCACCAAGTTATTCTTACTTTGTACACAAAATCAAGTCAAGATTGAGCTACACACAAAATGTAGATTATATTTTGGTAGAATAAACACTACATTTTTCTTTTGTTACACACAATGCTGAGTTCCTTCGATATCCTGTGTTAAATGCAAGGCCAAGTTTTACCAAAGTACAATGTACTATTAATATTACTATTAAAATATTATTACAGTTATCACCTAGTTATTGGAATAAAGGTTATGAATAATATTAATTAAATTATTAAAAAATAGATTACAGATGTATATAAGAAGAATTATTTGGTGACCAATTAACTATAAATGAAAATAAAACCCTTTTGAAAATATAAGAAATCTTTTGTTAGAAAACTATATTTATGCAATCAGACACATTTTATATCAATAAATTAATTTAACCAATTTTTAAAAATAATTTTAATGATATATATATATATATATATATATTATATTCATTCAACTATTTAACATTCATTTTATTTGATTTATACACAATAGATAAGAATCAATCCAATTTTACACATAAAGATATATGTTTCTTCTTCTAAAAAGTAGTTTTACCACCTTTTAATGGCGCACCTATTTTAAATATAATTTTTAAAAATTTTATAAATTTTATTTGAAAAAATAAACCTCATTTTTAAAGTAGAATATGAAAATTTACTTTTGGTAAATTTTTAGTATTTTTTCAAGAAGGTTTATTTTTTAATGAATAGTGAAAAACACTAAATTTTAATTGAAAATTGAATTTTCATATAATTTATTTATATAGTTAAATTATATTTTAAATTGTTTTTAAAGTATATTTATATAAATTATAAATATATTAATACAACTTAGTTCATTTAAATCAATTTCACTTTGAGATTGGATATAAAAACATTTCAGACTTTTTTACTTTTTCACTTAAAAAACCCATCATTTCATCCCATCTACGGAATTAATTTTAAATTATTTTCTATCAATTATGTGATTATAATTTTGAAAAATGGACTCCATATTTTTATTCATAAAAAAATTATAATTTATAGTAATTTCATCTTATTTTTTGACCTAAAATATTAGTGAAAGTAATTAAAATTAATTATAGCGATTAAGGTAAAAACGAGTTTACTTAATGGTTAAACTTTAACTAAAGGGGGAAAACAACATAAAAACTTGTACAAAATCCATTTTATGACCATATTTATACCATATAATACATTTTTTATAAAATGTACCATTATTTGAGGCACATGATGTAAGGGAGACCTCCCAAAACTATTTACCTTTTTATATTTACAAGAATGCCACTCCTCCTCCATTATAAAAGGGCACTCACCCCCTCACTTATTCACAACTATAAAGAAATTTGTCCTATAAAAAACCTATCCAAATAATCTCCCAACATACCTAATCTAATTATAACATCCTAAATTTAGGTAGTAATCAAACCAAGTTAGTCCTTTGGTGCAAACCAAAAAGGAATTACCCAAAGAATAGGTAACATCCTTCAACAAACACTTTTGTTTTATTTATTTGTCCACCCCCTAAATCATTATTATTCCATGATTATATAGTAAAATAATTATCATAAATATATTTATATTTTTTTATGTTAAGGTATATACCTACACCTACACACACTTCCATCAAATGGGATACTCAATCATTCTTTATGCGTACGACGGACTACCACATCGTGAACCGATGTCATTAATTATTCCATTACCACCTTTCATGGTTGGTAATAATGATGAAATTAATATTTTTATATGATATATATTATATTTAAGATTTATTTATGCTTCTATAATTATTATACAACACACACCTTCATGCTTTCTATTTCATGGGAATACAATAAGTTCATTTGTTGACGTGTGGACTACCGCCTCCTCAAAGCGATGTGACTTGTTCACGTTATAAATGGAATGTATTAAGGATGAATTTAATAAAAATATGTGATATATATTATATAATAATTATACTGGAAATATAATATATATATCATTTACTTTTCTTTATTTAAAATATACGATAAGAAAATGGAAACAACATTGATGCGTACGTACGACCTACTCTCTCCATGAATGGTGTATTTCATTTCATATTTATATATTTTATAGATTATTATAAATAATTATATACAGAATATATATGAAATTTATACCATTTTTGATATTATTTAAATGATTAAATAATTATCTAAGTAATAGGACCATGAACAATAATTCAAAACATATATGAAAAACAAAGTGGTTATTACTCAAAATGTAACTCTGACATGAAATTGTTAATAAATGGGTAATATAAAGTAATAATAAAATCACATATGGTTATATATATAAGAATATGTTTCTTTTATATATTTATAATAAACTTATATTTATTATATATGAGATTTTAATGTGTACAAAGAAAGTCAAGACATAAGGTAAGAGTTTTCTCATCTCACTTTTATTTTTGTGAGATATATACTATATTCACCACTTATTATTGTTGTGTGGTGTATATAAATACTTATGACATGTTATATCATAAATTTAATTTATTTAATGATATTAAATGTTTCAATTTATTTTATTCTTTCACGTATCTCATGATTCAAAAGTTACAAAATTAGTAATGGGATTCTAGTCTCACTTTTATTTCTACGAGAGTTATGCCTAATTCACCACTCGTTTCATTTGTAGGGTGTATGTACTTCCCATGAATGAATTCTATTATACTTATCCTTAAATTCATGGATATTTATATATCTATTTTATGATCTATATTTCATGGGGTTTTACGGTTCAAAAGTTACCAAATAGGTAAGGTAATTTTGTCTCAATTTTCCTTCTTTGAGACACATGTTTTGTTATGCATCTATATTATTTTTCAAGGTGCATATAGTACCATTTGACATATTATATCCTTAATATAATTAATTTAATTATATTTTATGCATCATTTAATTACATTATTTCATGGGGATTAAGATTTAAATTTTCCAAGGTTGTACGTGTTTATTTCTAAAATATCATCATTTATCAGGACTGTTTATGATTATACTTATATTGATGATATATTATGATCTATATCTCAATAATTATCATGAAGTTTATTTTTATATGGTTATTAATGACATATTCAAGTAATGATACCATTTTACCACACTTTTGTACTTAATATAATTAAGAAAATGTTTTTAATAATATCCAAATTTATTTCGCTCTTTGATAAAAAATATTTTGTATTCAAAAACAATGTTTCCTAAAAATGTTTTCAAAATTTTTAAAATGATATTTTAATATAATTTTCAAGGAAAATTATTTTAAAAGTGTTTTATGTTTTAAAAAGGTTTTCAAATTGTTTTCAGGATTCCTTTATGATTTTTAAAAAGGTTATTTTCAAATAAAAGGATTTCAATGATTTCAAAGCTTCTTTTATAAGTTTTCAAAGATATTTTAAAAGAAAAAGGTTTTCAAAAAATGTTTTATGTTAAATAAGTGTTTTAAATGATTTTCAAATATTCCTTTATATGTTGTCAAAATTTTATTTCCAAAGAAAAGAATTTTAATGATTTTAAAGATTATTTTATATGTTTTCAAAGCTATTTTCAATGGAAAAGGTTTTCAAAATGTTTTATGTTATAAAAATAAATTTTCAAATAAGAAAGAATATTTTACTCATGAAATGTTTTTAAAAAGACATTTCAAAATTATTTTCCATCTAAAGTGATATCAATCAGTGTTACTCATGTCTTTTTAAGGATATTATCCAAGGGAACCATTCATATTATTTCTCTGAATTATTTATATTTTGATGGAATGATATCTATGAAACCCATTTCTCATTCCTGGGTTATATGTTTATGAAACCCATTTATCTTTAATGGGTTATATTTTTATGGAACTCGTTTATCTTCCATGGTTTATATGCTTTATAGAACCCGTTTTTTATTCATAGGTTATATTATTATGGATTCCGTTTCTCTTTCACAGGTTATATGCTTATGAAAAACACTTTTTTTACAAGTTATTCTTTGATGAAATGATTATGAAACATATCTATTTTCCAAGGGTTATGATACGATGACATGTTTATGATATCCATTTCATTTCTTGGGTTATGATATGATGATTTTTTATGATCTTGTTGCACACATATGCATGATTTAATTATTAGATGGGTGGGACCTATATATCACTCTAATTCATTGGGTAAAGATTTATATATCATGAGATAGACAAGTTTGTAATGAGGAGTGAACTTGGTTTAGTATGACAGGGCTAGAATGAGGAGTGAAATCAGTTCAGTAATACAATGTTGGAATGAGGAGTGAACTCAATTAAGTAAAATAGAGATAGAATGGGAATTTAACCTGGTTTAGTAATATAGAACTGGAACATGGAGTGAACTCAGTTCAGTAAATGAATTTTTCTACTAAGAAGGCCTTGGAAGGCAACCTTGACTACTAAAATGGTTTGGGGGTGAACTAATTCCACTAAGATGGCCTTGTAAAAAATCATTGACTACTATGTAAATCATTTTATATGTTTATGTGTTAGCCATAATTCCTTGTCTTATTCCTGTGTAATTATTTCATGGATTATGATCTTGATTAACTTATAATTTATGTCTTATAAAATTCAAATATTTTTTCCAAGATTCATGTTTATGTTCATTGATATGCAGAGTGTGATTTTCTAATGATATTATTATGTTCTCATACCCTTATTCTTATGTTATGCTTGTGTATCTCCTTTATTTACCCTTTTTGAGAATCTAAGCTCACCCATTTTTATGTTTCCTCTCCCCAGGTTATGAAGAAACATTTTAAGTTGGATTAAAAAAGGTGAAGATATTTATGGGAGACTTTATATATCTTTCAAAAAGTTAGAAGATATTGTTTTCCAAGTTTACAAAGACACTAAACTATTATGGTCGACGTGCATGTATTTTTTAATGTGCTAAATATTCATCTAAAATGATTTAATATCCATGAATGTTAAGTCTGGGTCTCTATAATTGGTATCAAGGTAAAGGTTTAGTTAAACTTTTAAAATTAGGATGAGAATACTTTAGTAAGATTCCTAGGGATATTTCTAAGGACATGTCTATAGATGTCTCTAAGTATATGTATAAAAATGAGTTAAAGTAATTGAAAATGTCCTAGAATATTGGTAAAGGATAGAGTGAGTGGTTTCCTATCAATACATCTCTGTCTAGTCACTACAATATGATGTAGATCTAACATAGATGTACATAGGGGTAACAAACCTAAAAACACTGTATTGAGCTAGACTTAATAGGTTTCATGACCCGTTCTAGTGGGACCTGTGTTGGGACTCCCCAAGCCCGCCTCCAATAGGCCAGGGGCTGGTGAATGAAACCAAGTAGAAATGACACTAACATGGGAGGAATTTCCTAGGTACCTAGACACACACACACACACACATCTCCAAGCATAAAAATTCTGAAATGTAAAAAAACTACCCAAGAACAAAATGCATGCATAATAATAAACCCAAGCAATAGGGTACAACAGAAGGTAAAATGTGGAATAGTAAACTGGGCCAGAATACAATCCCACCAAAAGAAAGAGTCTACCAATAATAAATTACAACCTGTAAGAAAACAATATAGGTACTAGGACTGCTGCTTGAAGCCGTAGGAACACCTCGGCCTGTATGGAACTCATGAATCTCTACTTAGTCCTAGTCCTCCCTGGACTCTGTTAAAAGGTCACTCATCTATACAAGACATGACACGTGCGGGAAAATCCTATGCAGGGGTGATTATAATAATACCCAGTAAGACACCCTGAAAACCACAAATCAATACACAAAGTAAAGTTACAGTCATCTCTACACAATATATTTCTATAGGACATATGATAATAACATATCTATAAATACTCAAATCCTAGACCCATAGTCTAGAGGTAAGTCACAATGACTGCATACCCAACCTAGGGATTCAGTTTGAAGATTCCACGAAGAACTCATCTGGGGGAACTCACTCCTGAGTATCGTAGCCCTGATGACATCCGTCCGAGAAGTACTGTTCGTAGGGAACCACCTTGAGATGAAGATATGCTGATAGATCTGAAGATAGAATACGATACACTCGTTTTGGGAGAACTAACTCCATGAGTGAGAAAGATCATGATTCAGAGATGGGGATCACTGCCAGAGATATGGTGTATACCACAACTCATCCGGATTCACCTACTAAGTAGAGGATCAACGCATGATAGGATTTTTTGTTCTAATAACTAAAATCTACCTAGGGAATAAGAATGGATAGAGGATCCTCCCCTGAGCCTCTTGGAGGGGACTCCTGACTCTATCTAGAAATTCTTGCTAAATGGGGTTATACTGCTATGTATAGGAAATGATACCAACTGAACTTTAGAGGAACGATCAGAGGGAACCAACTCAAATGAAACTTGTCCAAGATACATTGGACAAAGAGATCAAGCCATGTAGAAAAGAGTACATGGCATGTAGAAGTGTCACACATTGTGTCCCTTGACCCTGGATCCTACCCATGTACAACGGACCATTTCATATGAACATATTGTGTTGGAAAAAGATATACACATCATGTAGAGAAGGTCACATAGTGTGCCCTACTATCCGGGGTCTGCCCCGTGTACGCTGGCCATGTGCCAGTACAGGACTTCAACCTAGGTTTTCTAACCTGTGTACCCGTACAAAAGGTAGCCCATGTATCTGGTCGGGGTTTGGCCGTGTTGTGGAGTACAAGATATGTACTCCACCCCATGTCCTTGTATCCTCTGAGATTCATTCCAAGTCTCGAGGAAGGTACCACACGCTGTTTGACAGGTTTCACATGCTGTGTGACACTTATCTTCCACCCAAAACCCTAGAAACCATTGAATTGGTCCCCCACACCATGTGTCCTAAGATACACACTGTGTTCCTCATGATTTTACAGAATCACTATTCTTCCTGCAGTGCTTCAGTTGATCCTCTGGTGCTTGATCCGATGTCCCGTTCACCTCGAAACTATAGATCCATGGTCGCCTCTCCCTTACAAAACTAATTAGGTAAGTTTCGGGCCTTCGATTGGATCCAAAACCCAATTATAATCATCCACATGAAGAACAATCAAAGAAAGATATCTCCAAAAAATAAATTGATCCATCCATCTCCATTACAATCACACCTATTCTAGGTCTTCATGATGACAGATCTACGATTTTAGATCATTGTGAGAAGAATCGAATGTGAAAAGATCCTTCATTCAAAATCCTGTGAAGAACGAAGAACACATGGGGAGAAAGGGGGAAGAAAGTCACATAAAATTTTTGAAGAACTTAACTTATCCATTTATTGTTACAGAATTGATATATTCCCATTAAAAGGATCAATAAAATAGATCAAAAAAGAAAAATAATAATTCCCCAAATCAAACCCACAATCACCCATCCCGCAAGAACGAACGAACCGCGGGTCAACCTGTTCATGGGTTGATCCACGTTCATCATTAAATCTAAGAATGGAAAAGAAAGAATTATATCACAAACCCTAACTCTGGGTTTGCATTGATCATTGATGAAGTATGATTTCACTGCCATCATCGACGAGATCCTCGAACCTACTGGCGCAACGATCCACAATCTAATCTGTCATCGCCATTCGTTGAGAGGGTTCTCCAGGGAATCTCCTCTCCAATGTTTATTGGTATTTCTATATGGTTATGAATTATAACCCTAGGTTCCTACCACACTGCTTATTAAAAATGGAAAACGCATCACTGCATTGCCGTAACATCAAATAAAATAAATTCTTAATTTATTTTATATGTTTAAAATGTCCAAAAAATAACTTCCGCAACTGAGTTGCATTGGATGATGTTATGCCTCACATAAGGTAAAGTAACTACTCCAGACACAAAAATACTCTCATATTTTTGATCCAGGCACCCATTTAGAAGTTGTTACACTTTTTAGAAAAACTTCTCACACATGCTAATTAAATTTTAATTTATTTCAAACATTTATTCTGGGAACCTCGAACCTCAGAATCACATGCTGCCTCAATTCTTGGTCTCAAATTAATTCCATATAATATTTTAAAAATAGTACACAAAAAATTCGAGACATTACATTCTCCCCAACTTAGGGATTTACGTCCTTAAAAATCCAAAACAAAAGGTTACTCAAAAATATTTGGGTACTATGCACGAATATGAGTCTCCCACTCCCACATGCTCTCTTGGAGATTCCCATGCTACCACCGAACATGCACTAAGGGAATCGCTCGCCCACAAAGGATCCTATATTTCCAATCCTCGATCTCCACTGGGTACTCAGCAAAAGACACTCCATCGTCAATTTCTAGCTCACCCCTATCGATTACATGTGATGGGTCATACACGTACCTCCTCAACTACAACACATGGAAAAAATAATGTACCCAGTGAAACTATGACGGTAGAGCTTGGAGGTATGCCACCTCGCTAACTATATGAAGTATCTAGAAAGGGCTGAAGAACCTCAAAGATAACTTACTTCCCCAGCCAAATCTTCATAACCCTCGTCGAGGCGAGACCTAAAGGAAGACATGGTCTCTTTTCACAAACTCCAAAGGTCTCCACCATCTGTCAATAAAAGACTTCTTCCGGATCTGTGAAATCTTTATCTGCTTTGGGATGATCTATACTTTCTCAGTAGTAGCTCATACTAACTCTAGACCCACGTGTGCCGACTCACATTGTCCATTCCAACAATGTGGTGACTGACAGGGTCACCCGTACAAAGCCTCAAATGGTGCCATACCAATAATGGAGTGGTAGATGTTGTTGTATACAAACTCCATCAATGGTAGGTGGTCCTCCCAACTATAAATGAAGTCCAAGATACAAGACCAAAACATATCCTCTAGGACCTGGATGGTCCTCTCCATCCAGCCATCTGTCTGGGGATGAAACACTATGCTCAAGATTAACTGAGTCCCAAATGCCTCCTGCAATCCCTTATACAACTGAGATGTGAAACGAGCATCATGATTAGAAACTATCATCGATGATACTTCATGATGCTACACTATCTCCTGTATATAGAGGCTCCCCAAGATCTCAATTGATCTCTTCTCTTGGATAATTAGAAACTGTTTTGAATTAATGAGTCGGTTAATGATCACCTAGATGATATCATTCCCCCTAGATGTATGTGGTAAACCCATCATGAAATCCATCTATATCCCATCCCACTTTCATTTAAAAACCTCAAGGGGTTAAGTTAAACCTACTGGAACCTGGTGCTCAGCCTTCACTTGCTAGCACGTAAGGCATAAAGAAATAAAATATGCCACTGCCTTCTTCATCCCCATCCACCAGAACTGATGTTAGAGGTCTTGGTACATTTTTTCCACTCCAGGATGTATAGCCAAAGGGTATGTATGAAAATCCATTAGAACCTCCTCCTACAATGCCACTGATAAAACTATACATCCTCTGAAAAGAATAACGTACTCCCCACCTCGTGAATATCCATAAAGATCATTCCTTGTGGACATCTGATCACGTAAGGTCTCACAATCAGTGTCCCCCAGATGTGACTCCCTAACTCTATGTAAGAGTAGAGGGGTGATAACCATTGACTAGAGTTAAGCTTTATCATCTCCATCCACAAAGGATAACTGTATTGAAGCCAATTTCATCGATGGATTTTTTTTTTCAGTAATTGCGTACTAGATCTTCTACTGAGGGAATCAACCACCTTGTTCCCCTTTCCAGGAGTATAGCTAAGCTCTAAGTCATAGTCTTGGAGGAACTCTATCCATAGCCTCTATCTCAAGTTCATATCCTTCTAAGAGAAGATATACTTGAGACTCTTGAGATCAGAGTAGATGATAAACTGCTTACCCATCAGGTAGTGTCACCATATCTTCAATGTGAAGACTACCAATGCCAACTCAAGATCATAGGTTATGTAATTATTATCATGTGGCCTCATCTAGTGAAAACCATAGGCAATAATTGATTACCTCTGCATTAGTACACAACCAATTCCAGCCCGTGATGCATCGCAGAACACTACATACTCGACACCCTCCTCCGAAAATCTCAAGATCGGGGTGCTCATCAAACTTCGCCTAAACTACTGAAAAACTTTTATAACTTCTTTTTCCATACAAAAGGATACCCATTTTAACTCAAAGCTATAATTGGTGATAATATCTGGTAGAAATCAGGTATGAATTTCCAGTAATAGACTATCATCCCAAGGAAGCTCTGCACCTTCGTCATGCTCCTAGGTGGCTCCCTTGTTAACACTGCTTCCACCTTGCTTGGGTCCACTGTTACTACATCTTCTGAGATAATATGTCCCAGAAAGTGGAACTCCTAAATCTATAACTATCACTTTAAGATATTCCCATAAATATGGAGCTCTCGGAGTACGTCTAGAACCATCCACAGGTGTCTCGCATGCTCCTCCTCAGATACTGAGTACCCAAGGATGTCGTCGATGAAGACCACCATGAACCAGTCTAAGTATGGAAGGAAGATCCAGTTCATGAGTACCATGAAAAATTATGGGGTGTTCTTCATGCCAAGGTATCAACAAGTACCCATAGTGACCGTAGCGACATATGAAATCCATATTTCGTATATCCTCATCCTGTACTCACATATGGTGATAGCCCAACTGAAGGTCAATCTTTGAGGACAATCATTCCCTATTAAACTGATCAAATAGGCCATGGATCCTCAAAAGGGAATATTTTTTCTTCACCATCACCTGGTTCATGATTCGGTAATCCATACACAACATCAATCTCCTATCTACATTTTTGGAAAACAAAACTACTGATTCCTAGGGTGAAATGTTAGGTCTCACAAATCCATTCCTTTGAAAATCTTCCAGATGCAACCTCAGTTTTCGAAGCTCTATGGGAGCCATCCAATATAATGGTGCTGATATCGGTTCCATCCTAGGGTATAAGTCGATGCAGAATTCAATCTCCCAGTGGGGAGGTAATCTTGGAACATATTATGGAAAGACGTCCTTGTACTCCACCACTATTGCTGGGAACTGAAATCTCATAACATCAGCTGATCCAAGTACAAGGCTATCCAACTCATGAGTGATAGGATTCACCCTCCTATGCATGATCCCCTCCTATGCAGCATGAGTTTCCTTTTTCACTAACAAAGGAAACCTCATCCCATTGCTGCGGACACACAACACCCTTCACCTAAAACAGTCAATCTGGGCATGGATAAAAGACAACCAATCCATAAAAATAATGACATCGTAAGGCCTAAACACTACCAAAAAGAGGTTCCAACCAAAACTCTTACCTTTAAGGGCAACATCACACTATTGGAAAAGGTGTGTGATCATTTTGTTTCCTCCCGTAGGTGTCTCTAAGCATAAATGTCAAGTCAATGGTTCTACCAAAATCCCAAGTTATCATACAAAGTATTGGTGAGGAAGGAATGACTATCACCTGTGTCTATAAATATAGAATCTAAGGTAGAAAATACACATATTGTACCTCAGATCATCCCTAGAGTCCCTGGTTCGTACGGCAAGACCGCATGTAGTTGTCCAAACCCCTATCCTCTAGCTCCCTAAGCTTGGTGTGGACCTCCTGTGGGTGGTGGTGGTGGTAATATGTCAAAATTCCTTCCACCTCCTATAGATCTCCCTGATCCTCTACCATGTCCGCCACCTGGTGGGTCTTCCTGATCCACTCATTTCCTCTACCTCAGTGGTCCATCCACTGCCTCCCTATCAGAAGCTCGTTGGGTTGGAAAATCTATAGTGAGATGTCATCTACCATTGGATGTGTATCATCACTTCTCCCTAGGCTGAATGGATCTATCCTGAGAGCCCTGGACTATCAATCCCCTATCTTGAGACCTCATGTGACATCTCCCACATCTTGATCCCCATGTTTGACATTGGATTCCTACTACCAGGGTCTCTGCACCTGTTTGCTGGCTACTGACTATCACTGGCTACTTTTTCTCTACCAAGAAGATCTCTACCACTAAAGATCACTTGACCACTCCAACATAATTCAGAATTCATAGAGGTACAATACTGGTTCAAATATCCCAGTGTAGACCTTGCTCAAAGGTTCGAGCCCTAATTTACTTATCCCTGACCATGTCCATCGAGTACCTAGAGAGATTGGTAAACCTTGATGAATAGTCATCCACCATCAATCTTCCCTGTTAGAGCTAAATAATATCCTATATACAAACTAATATCAGCATAACTAGATATAACTCCTCTCTAAAGAGACACTTGAACTCTATCCACAAAAGAGTCTTCTTATCATAAGACTATGTGGTCAAACTCAACCATCTCCCTACCAAACCCCAAAGAAGGATCATTGCCAAGATCACCATTTGGTCCGCTACTGTCCGAAGTAAACAAAAACCTACAGTCACCACCTTAAGAAATTCCTCAGCCGCCTACGGTTTGGGCTCACCTCAGAACCTAAGGGGTCTCAATATTTGAAACTCATAGAGTGCGCTCAGCCAGCGCTCTTCATCTATTGGTTCTACAGATACCACATGTTTCCCCACTAGTGGTGGTATAGATGGTGCACCACCTAGAGGTAACAACTATGAAACTAGTCCATGTATTGAATCCTCATCACTAAGGGGGTCATCCTCATGATCGAGCTGCTGAATCCTAGATGGTATGCATCGAAGAGGCATCCTATAAGAAAAAAAGATGTACCATGGTCAATGAGTATATCTGGAGAGCTAACTCAATGAGGACATAGAAACCACAGCCCATTAATATATGATGCATTTACCATTATTTTTGTTGGATAGAAATGATAGACGATACAAATAGTAGTATCGTAATAATGATGCTCAATATACAAGAGGGGGGGGGGGGGTGAATTGTATACTTTAAAAATTATTTTGGAACTTTTAAAGTTGGTTAGTGACCTTTTTATTGTTTAACAAAGTTAAACAAGGTAAATTCACAAAACCTCTGAGTTCTAAAAACTTGATTGATTCTGGGAGTGTGATTCCGAGAATGCAATTCTGGAAATGTGGTTCTGGAAATGAAACTTAACAAAAGTTTACAAAGATAAAGATTCTATCTTAAAGTGTATAGAATCTTACTAAATCAGAGTGTACAAGTATAGGGAAGTATAAGATAGTTATACTTTCCTCAACAAACAAAATGCAGTGGAAAACTTGAAACAATACAAGTAACAAGTAGTAAATTTTTTAACCCAAAGAGAAGGGTATCCAAAAACCTTGGATAAAGGTACCTTGATTTATACTTTTAAGAAATTCTATCTTACCCACACCAGGGTAAGCCCTCGATACAAAGATCGGAGTCTGTCTTGCTATCCCTGAAAGCCCTCAACTTCAAGGTAGTCGCACCTCTGTCTTCCTCAGCAAGGAAGTCCTCGAACATTAAGGTAGTCAGCACCTCTGTCTTTCTATCCCCGAAAGCCCTTGAATGTAATCACCAAAATTCAGAGTCACACAAAGAAATTATGAACAAGATGTTCAGAACGCATAAAGAAATAAATACTCTTTCTCTAGATTTCACTTCAGCAGCATGTAATCTCTAGATCGATCAACTTGTTGTGAGCTCTTTCAAATGAGATCCTATTTATAGGCACAACTTCAACGGTCGACTCCCTCCTCCAATAGTCATATTTTTCCTTGAATTTTAGAGGGACCTGTACACATGACACTCAAACAATGGTTAGTTAGTAACTGAATTCATGACATCATTTTATAACCAAAACATGAGTAAGCAAAAAATAGGGTTACTTAACCAAATTAATTTTTCGGAATGTAAGAAAAAATGAAAGTTCAGAGTCTACCCAAAAATTATTCAGAGTATATAATACAAGGATATTCAGATTCTATTTATCATAAGAATTTGGAGTTAGAATTCTATATAATTTGAAGTATGTATTTTAAGGAAATTCAGAGTCTGAATTCATAATAATTCAAAACCTGAACTCATAAGAGTTTAGAGTCTGAATTCAGAAAAATCGGAACCTGAACTCATAAAAGTTTAGTGTCTGAATTCAGAGAACTCAAAACCTAAACTCATAAAAGTTCAGTGTCTAAATTCATAGAACTAGGAGTCATAACTCAGAAGAGTTTAGAGTCTGAATTTAGAGAACTCGGAGTCCGAACTTAGAAGAGTTTGGAGTCTGAATTCAGAGAACTCAGAGTCAGAACTCAGAAGAGTTCAGAGTCTAAATTCAAAGAACTCAAATTCGGAACTCAGAAGAGTTTGGAGTTTGAATTCAGAGAACTCAGAGTCAAAACTCAGAAGAGTTCGGAGTCTGAATTCAAGGAACTCAGAGTCAGAACTCAGAAGAGTTCGGAGTCTGAATTCAGAGAACTCGGAGTCAGAACTCAGAAGTGTTTGGAGTCTGAATTCGTATCCTGAAAACATAATGCTTTATATCTAAGTATATATATTATTCTAAGGTTTTGGATATGAAACCAGATTTTATACTTAGAAAAAATGATCAATGAAAAACATGGTAAGGATAAATTTTCTTGGAGAAGGAAAATTTTCCTTATGAAAGTAAAACATAGGGTAAATGAAATTTTCCTTAAGATATGGTGTTTGTGATTTTCAAAACATGAAGAAATGGTAAAGTCATAAGGGAACCTTATTGACTCAACAATCTCCCCAAACACGAAGGAATTGAAAAGTCATAAGGAAGCCTTATTGACTCAACAATCACCCCCTTTTTGGAAAGCACAAACATCCTTACGAAAAAGAATATAAGAACTTAGAAATTAAAACTTATATCCCATAACACACATAGGCAAGGATGAATACGAATAACTACCCCTTAGTATTTGGAACACTAAGGATCTATTCTAGATTTCTGAAATGATATTTTTCATTATCTTGAATACGGAAACATTTGTAATGAAAACTCCCCCTTAGATAAACTCCCCCTTACTTAGGGACATTTATTCTTTACTTAGTATTATTTTTTCCTTTCTCCCCCTTTGTGATTTTAAAAAAGTAATATAGGAAATGGAAAGGAAATTATAGTACCTAAAAAAATTATTACAACACATCCAAAGGACAAGAAACCAAATATTTCATTTTGATAGGAAGAATTTATACAAGGAAGGAAAATACAAAAAAATATCAGATTTAAAAAAAGTTATCCTTCCTTTTCCTTGGGCATCAACTTCCTCACTATTGTCTTTAGCTTCTTGAGATCCTTATGATCTTCCTATGCTCACTTAAAAATCTGATCTAGATCCACATCTTTATTCTCTAAGGATTTAATTCTATCCTCCTAAGAATTAAGAGACTTTTCCTGAGCCTTCAGGACTTATTATTGCTTGACAAGATTTTCTTCAATCTCAATCCGAAGATCTCTTTCTCTATTCCAACTTTGGGCAACTGAATACAGTTTCCCATTTAAACCCTTCACTTCTTGAATCTGATAATTCTATTCCAGAGTCAGCTTTCTTTCAAAACTGCTTGTGAGATATTTGATTTTACCATCTTCAATATCAAAATCCTCCTTGACACTATCTTGAAAGTCATCAAGATCTCTCATGTAATATATGGTTTTCCTTGAACAACTAGTCATATTCCTGCATGATGTTTTATAGGCTTTGTAGTTGATGAAAAAATTATTGAAATCAGCCTTAAGATTAACACACTTATCCATCACCATGGATACTGAATCTGATTTCTGGTTCAAGGTGTGTTAAAGCATCTGACATCTCGAGTCAATGCTTGGAAAAATTGGAATGGTCCCAAAAAGCTTCTTCAATGACTGAACAACGAAATCATGTCCAAGGGAGGATGATTCCGAATCTGAGACTTTACTTGGTGAGGGCTCTTTCTCTATTTCAACAGCTTTCCAATTTTATGATCCAAAAGCTTCCTTATTCTTCAAAATAGCTTTACTAGGTATATAAACAACCACCTGTTTTCCCTTATCAGTTCTCGGAATGGATTCCTCATCAGAAGATTTATGTTCACTGTCAAACAGCTGAACAATTCTATCTCCATCTATCTCTTCTTTCTCAACTCTTGTCTCAGCATCCTCAGGGTGTATGAAATGATGATTAAAACTTTCTTCTTCACACAACTTATTAACTTTTTCTTCAATCTTGTCATCTTCTCCTTTATCATATTTCCCAGGTGTAGCCGGATTTAGAGATTCTGCTTCAGAAGTTTGGATTGAGAGTTTCTCAGATGGAAATTCCTTCTCATGAAACTCCTCTAATTGATTAATGAGATCTTTGGTATCACCACTGCCTTATTTATCCTCTTCTTCTTCTACTTCTTATACTTATTTTTCTTTGACCTTTTCTGGAGTCACATAATTCTTTCCTAGAGTCTTAGGTAAAGATTCTACTAAGAATGATTCTGGTACCAGAATTTTCTCAGAAGCTTTCTCAGCATCTTTCAGAAGTGATTGAACAATTTTAGCTTTAGACATCTTCTTATTCTGTTTCTTTTCTTTTGCTTGCTTTTCAAGCTCATCAGCAGTCTTCTCTTTTAAGGATTTTTCTTTAGTAGGACCCAAGATAAAGCTAGGCTCCCCTGCTTTCTTGTTCTTCTTGTCTTCACTCTAATTATATACTACCTCATCCATATAATATTTTTGCTTCTTAGGTTTTGGAGGTGTGGATTGGGTTTCCTTACACTATAGAGTTTTTTCCTTTTCTTCCACTTCCTTTGATTTCCTCTTCTTTACACCCTTCTTAGAGGTCTCAACAGCCTCCTGTTTCTTTGATATAGCTTCAACATATTCCTCAAGAAAGTCATAAAATTCTTCAGATTCCTTATAAAATCCAACATTCATTCTTCTTAGAGTATCATCACTAACCAGCATGAATTTTCAATTCCTTGGCTTTGAACTGTGAGGAATTTTGAAAGACTCCAAGCACCCGACAATCATCTTTGAAAGAATGGCTGGATACATAATGATATGAGCCTTCAGATTTCCATTCTTTATATTCTTGATCATAATCAAAATATGCTTAACCAAGTTTATTTTCCTTAGATTCACCAAGAAATCCAAGATATACATGTCACTCTCTTTAATGTATCCTTGTCACCTTTTCTTGGAATGATGAATCCCTGAACCCATAATTCGAGAATTTGGAAATTTGTAGAGAGGTGAAAAATCTTCAGAGCCTTAAAATTAGTAAGACCGAGGCACTCCATGGATTTCACCTTAACAATGCTTCCATGAACATCTAGAAAATTATGAGAACAAAATTTATCTTCTCCTTCATACAGAACTCCAATCAAAATTGTAGCCTTGGTTTATGAGAGAGAATAAGTCTTCCCATAGATTTTGAAAGAGAATTTGTCCCTGCCTTCTTCCTTTAAAAAGAATAATGTTTCATAGAATTCAACTAACAGATCTGGATACACTAAATCTTGAGCACCTGGCTTCGATATGAAAACATTGTCCCATCCATTGAGCTTGATGTTTTTAGAGATTATAGAATCATACTTGGTGAAGAAGTTTGGATGCACCAACCTTTCTATATAAAACTTCCACTCCGAGATTGGCTTGATAGTTGACATGTCTTTCTGAGAAGATTCTTAGACAGACATTCGGAGTTTAGCAAGATCTGATAATTTCGAAACGGACTTAAGTTGGAGGGCAGAATTTCAACACGCGAAGGCTTGAGATTCGATGTGGGATAACCATTTGGGGTTCCTTTATATAGGAATTTGAGGCGATGGTTCATCTTCCAAACCCAATCCAACGGTTGAGAAACTTTCTGATCAGATCTGACGGTTGAAAAGATAATAGCAAGGAAATTTTGACAGAATCCGATCTTTTGAGGTTTTAATAGAAACATTCGGATTTAAGGAAAAGAGAATCGAAAAAATTTAAAAACAAAAGAAAATACCAGAAAGTAAAGGATGATTAAGAAAACTCAATAAAGGAAACATACCTTTCGTATTGCTAGGAATATTATTCATAGTGAGGAAAATTATTCTTAAAGAACTTTAGATTCCGAAAAAAAAAATGATTACGAAAAATATTGAAAAACTGACTATGAAAATTTTAGAAAATTTTTATTACGAAAATTTAAGAAAAAATTCATTTCAAAAATTTAAGAAAAATTTCATTACAAAAATTTAAGAAAAATTTTATTACGAAAATTTAAGAAAAACTTCATTTTGAAAATTTAAGAAAAATTTCATTACGAAAATTTAAGAAAAACTTCATTATGAAAATTTTCATTACGAAATATTTAGAAAATATGACTACGAAAATTTCATTATGAAAGATTTGGAAAATATGACTACGTAAATTTTCATTACAAAATATTTGAAAAAATCTGACTATGAAAATTTTCATTACGAAAAATTTGATCTAACAAACAAGAAAATGTACTACCCCTATGAAAAAGAGTTTATTACTGTAAGTAGATTGGTTTTAATAGAAAGTTAACAAGGAATATTACCTTATGGTTATCATTCCTAACTTCTGTTTGATGTATTCAAATCTATCGGAGGGTAAATATTTTATGAAAATATCAGCAAGTTGATCTTGTGTTTCGATAAGTTGAAGAATGATATCCCCTTTTTGTGTGTGATACCTAAGAATGTGATGCCTAATATCTATGTGCTTTGCACGAGAGTGATGTGCAGGGTTTTTTCTTAAAGTAATGGAACTAGTATTATCACACAAAATATGTGTTTTGGTAAAAATCATACCATAGTCTGTGAGTGTGTGTTGAATCCACAACACTTGAGTACAACAACTTCCAGCTGCTACATATTCGGCTTCAGTAGTGAAAAGTGATACTGATTGTTGCTTTTTGAATGAACAAGAAACTAATGAATCTCCTAAGAAATGAAAAGTTCCGAATGTAATCTTTATGTACATTCTACATCTACCAAAGTCAGCATCCAAAAAACTCTTTAAAATAAAATCATTTCCAGAAGTATAAAAGAGTCCTAGATCCATGGTTCCCTTTAAGTAGTGAAAAATTATTTTCACTTCCTTTAAATGAGATTCCTTAGGATTGGATTGATATCTTGCATATAAGCATACTGAAATCATTAAGTCTGTATGACTAACTATCAAGTAATGTAAACTTCCTATCATACCTCTAAAATATGTTTGATCTATTGGTTTCCCAGATTCAAAAAGATCAAGTGTTTTTGAGGTACCAATGGGAGTACTTATACTCTCGGTGTTGTCATATACATACTTTTTAAGAAGATCCTTAATATACTTATGTTGGGATATATAGATTCCTTCTGGTTTTTGAGAAATTTGAAAACCAAGGAAAAATGTTGACTCACCCATCATACTCATTTCAAACTCAGATTTCATTATATCTGCAAAGGAATCAATTAAAAATTTCTGAGTTGCACCAAATATATTTTCATCAACATAAATTTGAACCATCAAAACATTTTTCTTATCTTTATTTATAAAAAGGGTTGGATCTACATTTACCTTAATGTAATTATTTTGAAGCAAAAATACTGTAAGCCTATCATACCATGCTCAAGGGGATTTCTTAAGTCCATAAAAGGATTTAGTAAGTTTAAAAACATGTTTAGGATGGTTTGTATCTTCAAAACCAGGAGGTTGTTCAACAAAAACATCCTGTTGAACATAACCATTAAGTAAAGCACATTTAACATCCATTTGAAAAAGTTTGAAATTGAAGAATAGTGAAAAGGAAAGTAGAATACGAATAGATTCAAGTATAGCTACTGGAGCATAGGTTTCTTCATAGTCTATTCCTTTTTGTTGATTACAGCCTTTAGCAACCAATCTAGATTTATTTCTTACTATGACTCCATTTTCATCACACTTATTTTTGAAGACCCATTTTACTCCAATAACAGAAGTTTCCTTAGGTCTTTTAACCAAGGTATAGACTTTATTCCTTTTGAATTCATTTAGTTCATCTTACATAGCTTTTATCCAATCATCATCACCTAAAGCTTCATCAGTGTTTTTTGGTTCTAATTGGGAAAGGAATGGTAGATGTTTTACTTTATTTCTTAAGGAACTTCTAGTCCTTACAAGTTTATTCACATCACCAATGATGCTATCACTGGGATGATCCTTTAGAAACAATTGATTTGGGTTTTTTAAAGCCTGTTCATCAACATAGGGTAGGAAATATTCTAGGGTAAATGTTCCAAAATTATTTTCTTGGACATTTTCATTATCAGAAGGATCTTCTATCAAGGGTTGATAATCAGTTTTTGAAAAAACATCTGAGGATGTAGGTTGAGGTTGTTTATAAACAAAAGGATTAGTTTCATCAAATTTGATATGTACTGTCTCTTCAACAGTACAAATGTTTTTATTGAAAACTCTCTAAGCCTTAGAAGTTGTGGAGTAGTCTAAGAAAATTCATTCATCATATTTTGGTGATAATTTGTGTAAATTATCTTTAGTATTCATAATGAATACCTTGCAACCAAAAACCTTGAAGCAGGAAAGTCTAGGTTTTCTACCATTCTATAAGTCATAAGGATTTTTATTAAGAAAAGGTCCAATCAAAACACGATTTATAGTATAACAAGAAACACTTACAGCTTTAGCCCAAAAATGTTTGGCTACCGAATATTCACTCAACATGGTTCTTGTTATATCTTGAAGAATTCTATTTCTTCTTTCAACAACACCATTTTGTTGAGGTGTTCTGGGTGCTGAGAAGTTATGAGTAATGCCATTTATACTACAAAAAGTTTCAAAATTAGAATTTTGAAATTCTCCTCCATGATCACTATGAATAGTTATCAAAGGAAGATTTTTCTCATTTTTAACTCGGGCTCTAAAAGTTTTAAAATAAGATAAAGCTTCATATTTCTTTTCTATAAAATTGACCCATGTAAATCTAGTGTAATCATCAACTAAGACCAATACATAATATTTTCCTCCAATGCTTCCAGTTTGTGTTGGTCCAAAAAGATCCATATGCACTAACTATAATGAATTAGTGGTTGAGACTTCACTAACTAATTTAAAACATGATTTATGTTTCTTTCTATATTGAAAAGGATCACTAACTTTTGAAGAATCAAATATAAGCTCTGGTAGATCCTTAACTAGTCTTTTCTTAGAGAGTTTGCATAGATTCCTAAGGTTACATTGTCCTAACCTTCTATTATGAAACCAAGAATGATATTCTATTAAACTAAGGAAAGGTAGGTCTTGGATCATAAGGTCTTATAAGTTTAGTGTGCAAACATTCTCTTGCCTATTGGAAGAAAGAATAAACTCTTCCTTGGAATTATGTACTAAAAACTTGTCATTCCTAAAATTCACAGGGTAACCTTCATCACATAATTGACTTATGCTAATGAGGTTTTTCTTAGGACCCTTAACGAATAAAACATTTGAAATCAAAGTTTTTCCAAGAAGAACAATGTTACCTATAACAATAATTTCTCCCTTAGCATTATCTCCAAAAGTTACTTTTCTTCCTTTCATCTTGATAATCTTTTCAAAGAAGTTTTTGTTACCAGTCATATGCCAAGAACATCCACTATCCATGTACCAATTATTTCTGTTGGTACTTTCCTTACTTTCTTGAAAATAAGAATGTTAGAATTTTGGAATCCAAACTTTCTTGGATCCAGAAATTTTAGAAAGAAAAATTTTAGGTACCCACATTTTCTTTAAAAAATAAGCTTTATGAAATACTAAAGATTGGTTTAAGGAACAACTTTTTTGCTTAGTTTCCACCAAACTGACACTTAGTGTAGAATGGATCACTTTGAGGAACAAAATAATTGTTACTAAAAATCAGTTTTCAACCAGTATAACCAAATCCATAATTATTCTTAAGAGGTCGGATTTGAGAATACATATTATCAAAATTTTCCTTAAATAAGGTAAAGTTTGAAAAACACTTCCTCAAGGAAAATATTTCGGACTTCAGTCTAATTACTAAGTTCTTATCTTCCAAAACATTAACTTTAGAACTAGAGTTAGGCTTGAAAACATTTTTCTTAGAAATTACTTTTTCTAGATCCTTAGAAAGTTTATCCTTCTCAAAATTTACTTCCTCAAGATTTTTTAAAATACATTAAAAATCAAGGGTTTTCTTATCAAGATCTTTAGAAAGATCTGATATTTCATTAGTAAGTATAGAAATCCTAGAATTTTCTTTATCAAGATTTTTGTTGACTTTATAATTTTCATTCTCAAGAAGCTTAGCAAACCTAGAAACTTATTTATTGGTAGGTATAGTATTACCCTTATCAGAAGAGGATTCTTCATTCGAAGATTCATAATATTTACTATCACTATAATTAGAATTTAAGGATATGTTGGTCATAAATTTAGCATTGTGTACCTTATCTATTAAGCAATGATTTTCAATAGGCAGTCTGGCTATTAAACCAAGATTCTTCTGTCCAGAAATTTCATAATCTGATTATTTATCAGAAGATTATCCACCACTAGCACTCCATGTGTCATTAGATTTCAAAAATTTCTTAGCTTTAGCTTTATAGTACTTCTTTCTATTTCTCTCAGAATTCTTCTCTTTTCTTTCTTTTCTCTTAAGCATAGGACAATCAGGACTTATATGTCCAACACTTTTGCATTCATAACATGTGACTTATGAATCTTTCTTATCTTTTCTTTCTTTCTTCATGTATCTAGATTGAAATTTCTTCTATCCAACAATCTTGTTCATTCTTCAAGCAAGATTATCTAGTTCATTTTTTGAAGATTCCCTTCCACTAGATTCGGATTTAATAACAACCTTCTTAGATTTAGATCTTGTAACTCTCCCAGGAGTCTTGGATTTCATATGATTTGAAGTAGTTGTAAAAGCAACACTTCCATTACCATTCTTCTTCTTAATATTATCAGCATCTCTCTTAATTCTAGTCTCATGTTGAAGAAGAGTTCCAAAAATTTCATCAAGAGTAATATGTGTAACCTTCCTATTCTCATCTATAGCTGTTCTATTGGATTCCCACTCATTGGGCATGATGTCTATGATCTTATCCACACGAGCTTCATTATCTAATCCTTTCTCACCCTTGTATTGTAAACTATTGACGATAGTCATAAATCTTTGTTGCACCTTACATATGGGTTCTCCATAAGGAAATAAAAATCCAAGATATTCAGTTCTGAGCATGGCTCTTCTAGTTTCAATAACTTTGGAAGTTCCAAAGTGAGTAACTTCAAGATTCTTCCAAATAAAATTTGCTGCTTCACAAGATGAAATTTGGCTATATATATTTCTAGTCATGGAACAAAGCAATGTGTTGCGTACCTTATAATTCAGTTGATATTCATGATTTTCTTTATTGGTGAAAGTAATAACTTCCTTGTCAGGGATTTTATATCCTCCAGTAAGCATAAAAAAATTATCTACTCTAGTGTTGATAATGAATTTATTCATGCGATGTCTCTAATATTCGAAATTATTCCCATCAAAGATAGGTGGTCTAGTTGGATTTAGGTTATCAATGGAACCAACATTGATTCCTGCCATCTTAAAGAAAGTCTTTCCACACAAACTTTTTAGTAATAAAAGCTTGAAAACAAGGAAAATATTCCTCAGCAAGGAAAAAACAGAACAATGAAAAACTTGAGCAAGGAAAACTTACATGTGAATATAAGTATTTTAGAGACCTCCTCTGATACCAATTGTTGGATTGAAATGATAGATGATACAAATAGTATTATCGTAATAATGATGCTCAATATACAAGAGGGGGGTGAATTGTATACTTTAACAATTATTTGGGAACTTTTAAAGTTGGTTAGAAACCTTTCTATTGTTTAATAAGGTTAAACAAAGTAAATTCACAAAACCTCTGAGTTCTACAAACTTGCTTGATTCCAGGAGTGTGATTCTGAGAATTTAATTCCAGAAATGTGGTTCCAGAAATGAAACTTTAAAAAAGTTTACAAAGATAAAGATTCTAACTTAAAGCATATAGAATCTTACTAAATCAAAGTGTACAAGTATAAGGAAGTATAAGATAGTTATACTTCTCTCAACAAAAAAAATGCAACGGAAAACTTAAAACAATACAAGTAACAAATAGTAAATATTTTAACCCAAAGGGAAGGGTATCTAACAACCTTGGATAAAGGTCCATTGATTTATAATTTCAAGAATGTCTATCTTACCCACACCAGGGTAATCCCTCGATACAAAGATCGGAGTCTATCTTGCTATCCCTGCAAGCCCTCAACTTCAAGGTAGTCGGCACCTCTGTCTTCCTTAGAAAGGAAGTCCTCAAATTTTAAGGTAGTCGTAACCTCTGTCTTCCTATCCCCAAAATCCCTCGAATGTACTTAGCAACATTCAGAGTCGCACGAAGAAATTATGAACAAGATGTTCAGTATGCACAAAGCAATAAAGTCTCTCTCTCTAGAAATCACTTCAGCAACATGTAATCTCTAGATTGATCAACTTGTTGTGAGCTCTTTCAAATGAGCTCTTATTTATAGGCACGACTTCAACAGTTGGCTCCCTCCTCCAACAGTCATATTTTTCCTTGAATTTCAGAGGGAACTATACACCTGTCACTCAAACAATGGTTAGATAGTAACCGAATGCATGACATTGTTTTATAACCAAAACACGAGTAAGAAAAAAATAGGGTTACCTAACCAATTCCATTTTTTGGAATGTAAGAAAAAATGAAGGTTTGGAGTCTACCCAAAAAATATTCGGAGTCTATAATACATGGATATTCAGATTCTGTTTATCAGAAGAATTTTAGATATAATTCTATAGAATTATGAGTCTGAATTTTAAGGAAATTAAGAGTTTGAATTCATAAGAATTTGAAACCTGAACTCATAAGAGTTCAAAGTTTGAATTCAGAAAACTTGGAACCTAAACTCATAAAAATTTGGTGTCTGAATTCAGAAAACTTGGAACCTGAACTCATAAAAGTTAGGTGTATAAATTCAGAGAACTTGGAGTCAGAACTCAGAAATGTTCAGAGTCTGAATTTAGATAACTTAGAGTTATAACTTAGAAGAGTTCAGAGTCTGAATTCAAAGAACTCGAAGTCAGAACTAAGAAGAGTTCGGAGTCTGAATTTAGAGAAATTGGAGTCATAACTCAGAAGAGTTCGAAGTATGAATTCAGAGAACTCGGAGTCAGAACACAGAAGAGTTCGGAGTCTGAATTGAGAGAACTCGGAGTCAGATCTAAGAAGAGTTCAGAGTCTGAATTTAGAGAACTCAAAGTCAGAACTCAGAAGGGTTTGGATTCTGAATTTGTATCTTGAAAATAGAATGCTTTATATCTAGGTATATATATGATTCCTAGGTTTTGGATACAAAACCAAATTTTATACTTAGACAAAATGAGCAATTAAAAACATTGTAAGGATAAATTTCCTTGGAGAAGGAAAATTTTCCTTATGAATGTAAAACATAGGATAAATGAAATTTTCCTTAATATAAGGTGTTTGTGATTTTCAAAACATGAAGAAATGGTAAAGTCATAAGGAAACCTTATTGACTCAACAATCTCCCCAAAAATGAAGGAATGAAAAAGTGATATGGAAACCTTATTGACTCAACAATTGTTTCACCACAAATAGTGTTCTCAAGTACCAAGTTGAAAAGAAGGTTATCAAAGTCCTGGTGTATGGATATGTCGGCCACCTTCACCAAAATTAGAGTCCCTGGCCTAAAATTCAAACTCAAAAAACTTAAAACTATTCCCACAAACTAATCTCATAGACTTTTGTTCCTAAGGTAGAATTAACCATCTTTGATACCACTATGTCACAACCCATCGCAGTGGGGACCATGCTGCAACTCCCCAAGCCCACCGCCAATAGGCCTGGGGCTAGTGACTTGCACCGAGTATACATGTCACTAACATGGGAGGAATTTCCAAAGTACTTTCACACACACACACACACACACACATATCCAATCCAAAAAATGATGAAATGTAAAAAAACTACCAAGGAAAAAAATGCATGCATATTAATAAACCCAACCAAAAGAGTACAATGGAAAGTAAAATACAAAAAAGTAAACTGGGCCAGAATACAAGCCCACCAAAAGAGAGAGTCTTCCAACTACGAATTCCAACCTGTAAGAAAACAGGATAGGTACTAGGACTACTGCTCGAAGCCATAGGAACACCTCGCCCTGTCTAGAACTCACAAATATCTGCTCGGTCCTGGTCTACCCTGGACTTCTTCAAAAGGTCGCTCATCTCCACAAGACATGAAATGTGTGGGAAAATCCCGTGCAAGGGTGAGTGTAACAATACTCAGTAAGACACCCTAAAAACCACAAATAAATACACAAAGTAAAGGAAAATTCAACTCTACACAGTATATGTTTATAGTATATAGGACAAAAACATATCCAGATATACTCGAAACCCAGACCAGTAGTCTAGAGGTGAGTCACAATGACCGCATAACCAAGATAGGGATTCAGTCTAAAGATTCCACGAAGCACTAATCTGAGAGAACTCACTCCTGAGTCTGGTATCCCTGATGATGTCTATCTGAGAATTACCATTCATTAGGAACTAGCTTAATAGAGAGAGATATGCTGATAGATATGAAGAGAGAATATGATACACTCATTCTAGGAGAACCAAATCCAAGAGTGAGAAAGATCACGATACACAGATGAGGATTATTTCTAGGGCCATGGAGTATACCACGAATCATCTAGATTCACCTGCTAAGTATAGGACCGATGTCCAGTAGGATTGGTCTCATTGATAACCTGACTCTACCTAGGGCATAAGAATTGATAGAGGATCCTGCTTCGGGCCACTTGGAGGGGACTCCTGACCCTATCCAGAAAGTCTTACTGAAGGGGGTCACACTCTTGTGGATAAGAAATGATACCAACTGACATTTAGGGGAACGACCAGAGAGAACCAACCCAAATGAAACTTTTCTAAGATATGGTGGACAAGGAGATCAATCCATGTAGAAAATAGTACACGACGTGTAGAAGTGTCACATGTCGTGTCCCTTGACCCCAGGTACTACCCGTGTACAACGACCCACGTTATAAGAACATGTCGTGTAGGAAAAAGGTATACAAGTCAATTATAGAAGGTCACACACCGTGACCTACTATCTGTGGTCTACCCTATGTATGCTTTACATGTACTAGTACACGGCTTCAACCAGTGTTTTCCAACCCCTATACCAATAAACGGGGTATTCTGTGTATTTGGTTGGGGTCTAGCTGTGTGGTGGAGTACATACCATGTACTCTACCTCATTTCTGTGTATCCTTCGAGATACACGCTGAATCTCAAGGAAGGTCTCAAACACCATATTATAGGTGTCACATGTCATGTGATGCTTCTCTACCACTCAAAACCCTATCCCTTGCTAAACTGGTCCCACATGCTGTGTATCCCAAGATACACACTGTGTTCCTCACGATTTTCCAAAATCAATGTTCTTCCTCCAGCGCTTTAGTTGATCCTTCGGTTCTTGATCTGATGGTCCATTCTTCTAAAAACTATAGATCAATGGTCACCTAACCCTTATAACACCGATTCAGTAGGTTTCATGACTTTGATCGGCTCCCAAACCCGATTTCAATCATCCACACGAAGAACACTCGAAGAACAATATCTCCTGAAATAAATTGATCCATCCGTCGCCATCACTATTGCACCTTCACTTGGTCATCATGATTATAGATCTATTATTTTAGATTGTTGTGTAGTGAATCGAATGCACAACGATCCTTTGTTCATAATTATGGGAAGAATGAAGAACACACAGGGAGAAAGGGGGAAGAAAATAACATAAAAAACTCCAAGAATGAACCACGTCCATTGTTTGTTATGGACTTAATATGCTCCCGTTAGAAGTATAAAGAAACTAGATCAAAATAGAAAAAAATAGTCCTCTGAATTAAACCCATAATCACCCATCCCACAAGAACGAATGAACCACGAGTCAACCTGTTCATGGGTTGATTCGTGTTCATCATTAAATCCAAGAAAAAGAAAGAAATAATGAAATCACACCCCCTAACTTTGGGTTTAGATTGATTGTTGATTAAGGATGATCACACTTCCATCATCAATGAGATCCTCCAACCCACTGGCGTAATGATCCATGATCCGATCTGTCATCATTGTTCGTTGGGAGGTCTCTCCAAGGGGTCTCCTCTCCAAAGTTTACTGGAATTCCTCCAGGGTTATGAATTCTAACCCTGGGTCCCTACCACGCTACTTATTAAAAAGGGAAAACGCATCGCTTCATTGTCGCAACGTCAATAAAATAAATTCTTAATTTTTTTTATTACTTTAAAATGTCCAAAAAAATTTCTTTCATAGATGACCCACACTGGATGATGTTAAGCCTCACCTAAGGTAAAGTTTCCACTTCGAACACAATGGTACTCTTAGATTTCTGATTCAGGAACCCTTTTAGAAGTTATTCCACTTTTTTATAAAAACTGCTTGGGCATTCTATTTAAAGTTTAATTTATTTCAAACATTTATTCTGGGCACGCCGAGCCTAGAAATTTCACTCCACATCAATGTATGATCTCAAATTAATTTCATATAATATTTAAAAAATAATACATAGAAGATATGGGAAATTACAATAGGGAACTGATGCACAACAATAGGACTTGCTACACATCTAGTTTGACACTTTTAGGGGATATGATATGGGAATTCATAAACTCTTTACAAACCATCATGGAGGATTTATATATATAATGAATGATCTAGGATAAACCTAAGGTGTCATAGATTAAAAAGTAGGTGTCATTATTTATACATCCTATAAGTAATTTTTCATGATTATATGGTTTTCCACTACGATTAGTGTTGCTCAAATTATGTTTTTTTTTTCATTTTAGTCAATTGATTGAACCCAAAGGAACCATGTTAATGAGGAATGAAATAGATAATGAAATGATTTTCCTCTTGAGAAAATGAATATTATGGGAGATCAAATGAAAAATCTTGTTGCTATACTCACATAACATTATCAATCTATTAATCATGGTGAACATACAAATGAGAAAAGGAGGAAAAAACACTCCATTGATTCTGTCATGAGGTAGAACCTACATTATTTCAATGGTTCTATTAATATATTAGTTTTTGATCAATGGATAAACACCCCTGAAGAGATATTTTATAATATCTAGTGTTCATAGCATGGAAACGTCACTTTGTCTATCTCCCATATGGAAGGTGAGGAGGATCAATGGTTGAATCTTTTAAAGAATACGAGGTGAAAAAATGAAATTGACTCCACAGATTGGGACAATTTATGAACTTATTTTTCAATAAATAATTTCATCATATTTTTTATATGAAGATGGAGAAGGAATTTCTAGAGTTTAAGTAAAAGGATGATGGACCAATTGGTGCCTATGAATAAAATATTACAAGGATTTCAAGGTACTATTTGGGTATTATCATCCAACCTAAAATTAAGTTCTATCAATTCTTAGGTGTATTAAAACCAAGTATCTGAAGGGAATTACGCATAAGACACTTTAGTAGCTATGAAGAGATTGTTCAATGTGCTATAAAGGTGGAATTAAAGGTTGGAGTTATGTATCATGATCTTGGTTTTGAAAATAAAAGTAAGATTTAGTTCACAGAAAAATCTAAAGACCATAGAGATAAAATGATGAGATTTTATTTATTATTAAAGTGTGGGAAGAAGAATAGAGGAAATCTTCTTAAGGGGGATGATAAATGTTTTATGTATGGAAGGTAGGGTCATCGGGAAATTGATTTCCAAAGTGATGTGAAGAAGTTAGATAAAAATATGAATAGAGAGAAATTATTATATAATGAACCTCCCATACTCTAGAGTTTCAATTTCAGGGAGTTTGGTCATTATGCGAATTAATTGCCCAATTCAAGGGTGAATGTGGATGATAATCCAAAAAAACCTATGAGGAAAAAGTAAAAAGGGAAAGATTATAAAATCACAATAGATGAAGTGAATAATGATAATCAAGGAACACTTATACCCCCTAATTTTTTGGTAATTTCATGTTTGATTTTGTATGAATAAACCCTATAAAAATATTATTGTTCATCCTTTTGTGAAGTTTCATGCGATTACCTCCCTCTATATAGATTATGGAATAATAAAATCACATTTTATATTATATCATTATATGTATGGACCCATGTTTCTAATAAAAATGTTTTGGTATATGATAAGAGATTATTTAAGGAATAAATGTTGAATTATATGGAATGGTTTAAGTTAAACTTTGGATGAGGTTTTAGAGATTAAATTATTATCTTTACATATGAGGATTTATGAATATCAGATAACTCATGCTAACCATTTTTCTATAATGATAACTAAAGATAGATGGAATGAATTATCATTATACTTATGGATATTATGATCCATTATTTCTTCATGCATAACAAATTCTACATCATTTTTGGAGCAAGAGACGCAGTTTAAATTGGTCAAGACACAACCAAAGGGTGAGACTATGGATATGAAATGGAATGAAATAAAGTAAGTATATCTTCTTATGAAAAATTCTTCAACTCTAAGAAAAGGATATTGAAAAATATTTATCCTAATAACTTTGACTCTACTGAACTAATGGTCTTATAAATAATCGTAGATTTATGGTTTTGATGACCTTAACATTCCATTTATAATTCACTTTATTATGATTAGTGATCATTATCACTCTCTATAATTATTTATGATTTTATTCCATGTCCAATATTCACTTTCCACCCATGTTATCCTAAGTGTAAACCTAGTTATGAGTCGCTTTTGGAAACCATTATGGTTCCAACTTTCCCTTTTTAACGCAATTTTTAGTATTAATTTTTATGATATGAGTTTCGATGAAAGGAACATTCAAGTATTACACCTTTGATAAGACAAATGAATTTATAGGGAGAAATTCATTTTAAGGGGGGTATAATGAAACACATCAAGATTTTTTGAAATATTTTTTTGAATTAATTTAATCTTTTTCATATTTTTCATTTCACTCCACATTGAATATAGCTTGTGTTATATGAAAGCATCAAGTTATTCTTGATTTGTATACAAAACCAAGTCGAGATTGTGCTACATGAAACACTTATATTATCTTTTATTAGGCTCAACACTATTTTTGGATCTTTTTACACATATTTCCAAGTTCCTTCAATAGCTTGGGTTACACGCAAGACCTAGTTTTACCAAACTACAATGTAATATTAATATTATTATTAAAATATTATTATAGTTGTTATCTAGTTTTTGGAATGGTGTTTATGAATAATATTAATTAAATTATGAAAATATGGTTTAAAAATTTATATAATAAGAATTATTTGTTGACCAATTAACTATAAATGAAAATAAAACCCTTTTGAAAATATAGGAAATATTTTGCTGGAAAACTAGATTTATGCAATCAAACAAGTCTTACCTCAATAAATTAATTAAACCAATTTTGAAAAATTATTTTAATTATATTATATATATTATATAAATCCTAACATTTAACATTAATATTATGTATTTTTACACAAGAGAGAAAAATAAATCCAATTTTACGTATAAAGATATATTTTTCTTCTAAAAAGTAGTTTTACCACCTTTTAATGGCATGCTGATTTTAAATATAAATATTGAAACTTTTATAAATTTTATTTGAAAAATTAAAATTAATTTTTTTAAATTGGAATATCAAAATTTAATTTGGGTAAATTTTTGGTATTTTTCTAAGAAGTTTCATTTTTTGATGAATAGTGATAAGTATTGAATTTAAATTGAAAATTGCATTTTCATATAATTTATTTATATAGTTAAATTATATTCTAAATTTGTTTTAAACTATATTCATATCAATTATACATATATTTATACATTTTAGTTCATTGGAATTAATTTCACAATTGAATTGGATATTAAAACATTTCAAACATTTGAACTTTTTTCACTTTAGAAACCCATCGTTTCGTCCCATCTATGAGATTAATTTTAAACTAATTTATGAAAATTATATAATTATAATTTAGAAAAATGGATTCCATATTTGGATTCATCATAATTTATAATTTCTATTAAGGCGGACTTAGTTTTTGACAAAAAATATTAGTGAAAGTAATTAAAATTAATTATACTGAGAGGTTGTAAGGATTATTGATAACTCAAGTCCCTTGTATGAGGATATCACCTAACTCTCTAAAATACATCTCCATATCTTTTATTAGTTCTTTTACACCTAGGTTTTAAAGTTCTACCCACGATGATGAACCATTCCACCTCAATCGGCTTCTTCATTTACTGGTTCGTTCTCTATGGGTTATATGGAGTTGTCCCATTTTCCCCTCTTCTATAACTACTCCACCAATCTGGCCCAACACACACAACCACATCTTGGTTGGGTGTGTTGGTTTTTCAGATGGTTTTGGGAATTTGGTAGTGTAAGTATGTGAAATTTAGGTTTCTCTATTTCGATGGATTATTACTTTGGTTTCTCTCGATCTGTTTGGGGTTTCTCATTAGGGTTTTAGTCCCAGTTTATTATTAGGGTTATAGTCCCATTTCAAAATTCCTTATTCCTATTTCTTACATTTATGGGTTTTAGTCTCTATTTTTCCATTGGTTTTCCATCCTATTGTTTCTCTCCCTCATTCCATGGTGGTTTATGTTCATCCTTTCCCCTTCTCTACCAATCCTCCCTTATCAGGCTTCCTGGTCCTTTGCTCCCCTACAGGTCAGTCAGGTGCATCAGATACCAAGGGAGTTTTGGGATGTTTCTGAGGATTAGTAAGAGTTCTCGGGTGGCACGACATATAGTGGATCTATCTGTTACTATTTTCTTTCATATTTCTTCTTTGATGATGTATTTGGTTCTCTTTGGAAACTGTCGGTGTTGTTCATGATGGTGTCACACTATGGATTTATGCGGTTTGAGGATGAGGGATGCAGACAAGGCTCTATGTTTAATGACGGCTCGATGGATTGTGATGTTCTTTTGTGGACATTTGTGGTGTTTGGATGATGAAGACAATGGTGTAAATGGACCGGTGATGACAATAGTGATGATGGTGATGCAGAACTCTATGAGACGGTGGTGAATATAATGATTTTACAGTGATGGGGAATTTCGATGGGGATCACCGACATTGTGATTATGGGGAGGAAAAAGGGTAGGGCGTTCAATATGATGGGTGTGCAACTCAATGTAGGTGTATGTATTGACATGACATGTAAACCGAGATGGGTGATGATGAATTTTGAAATTTGAAATTTGAATTTTGTGGATGAATAGGTTTTTGTCTTCCTTTTGAAATGTAAGATTACCTCTAATCCTTAAAATAGATTTTAGAAAATGAAAAAATATACTTGGAGGAGTATTACAATGATCAAGGTAAAAATGAGTTTTCTTGGTGGTTAAAATTTATCTTAAGGGTTCAAATAACCTAGACACATGTGAAAAATCCATTTTATATACATATTTCAACTATATCTTCTATTTTCTCAAAAATAGACCATTATTGGATGCACATGATGTAAATCCCCCAACCCTAGTAGCTCGGAGCCGGAGCCTTACTTTTTTACATTGGAATAAGATACAAGAAATCACATCCCAAAGGAACAAATAGATTAGCAATCTTTAAAAAAAGGTATATATTTTAAATTCAAATTACATTTTAAAATATAAAATACATTAAAAATTTAATTGATTCGGCCATTATTAAACCTTTTTGTAACCCAGCATATTAGTCACAATATACTTCTTAGAATCTTAGGAAAAAATAAAACATATGAATGGAGTGATCTCAGATGATCAGTAAGGGTATACATATAGTAGAAGCCATAAACAAGCATAAATGATTATGGAAAGTGATTAACTTAAATACATTCCATTTAATCAATAAACTAAGCATAATATGGTAGGAATGGAAGATGATCAAATAATTCCATATAAATAATCATATGAGAATGAAACATAAACATGTATATTCTAATAGTGGAATAATCACATGGAATATTAATAACCAATCTCATAATTATAGAATTAATAATGCGAGACATCATAAACATACCATAAAGTATTCATGCAATACACCATACATAATTTGGTAATACATTATCCAAAACCCAAACTAGTTTGTCTCATGAGACCTATAGATACAAAAAGGCTCTATAGCGGGCCCCATTCAACAATTACTAAGTCTAATATATTCCTCTTATGAAAGGGGTGAATCATAATCAATATAAACATTTTTATTAAAAAATAACATATGAAATGTGAATACTTAAACCATAAACTATGAATGGTATCAAAATAGAACATCCACAGTCAATCTGAATCATAAACCATTCAATGAAATATGGTAAATGATATCATAATAGATAAACCTTAATCTAGCATAATATACAAAAAGGATGTTTACATATATGAAAATACTCTAATAAAATCATTAAAAATAAATTGAGATAAATAAACCTTTTTACTTTTAAATCATTTATTTAAAAGGACAAATAATTTTGAAATAAATTTTTTTTATTGAAAATAATTTTTTAAACATATAAAGTAATCTTAAAAACATTAATTCATCATGAAATAGGAAAAAACTTCTCATTCCGCATAAGTTAAAGAAAACATTCCTTTCATATTTTTGTCAAAAAATTCACAAATTACCTCATTTGGAAAATGAAAAAAATATTCCTTACAAAACATTTTATAAAAAGTAAAACATGGGTAAAAATACTTTAAAAATTTAAAGTATAATTGTAAAAATATTTTTTAAAACATTTTTAGAAAACATGGACATGGAAGAAAAATGTTCACAACTAGAGACTTAAACTTAAACAATCTAGAATAATAATGAGATTGTGAAATAACACCTACAACTTTATAATCAGTAGAATCATATTCACCATGAAAGAAAGAAAATTATATGGATATTAAAATTCCAAAGTATTCATGAAAATAATCATAAAATACATTCATGGGTAGTATATACAACACACAAAAGAAACAAGTAGTGTATTAGGTAAGTGTCCCACATAAATAAAAGTGAGAAAAAAATTCCTTACATTAGGTTTGATTTCCACCGTACGTCACCAAAACTCATTTATAGTGGTTTTAAAAAAGTATTAACTTATAAAGGAATAATAATATTATTTATAATATCATATATGATCCCATTATAATATTTTACCACTCATTTATTAATAATATTTTATTCATTTTACTATTTCAGGTGTTAATTTCCATGTTTTCTCATGCTTGTTTTGTTTTGAAAGAGTCAATTATCTTGAATAGGATATATATCCTACATATAAAGAATAATATTAATATTATAAATATAATATTTAATCATTAAATACATTTTTATAATCATTATTTAATGGTTAAAATGAAAAATGAATCACAGCGTGTCGTGGAGACGGTATACTGTACGTAGGCACGAGCGACGATATCATTCCCTTAGTGATGAAAGAGTAAGGAATTGGATGGTATATTAATATTTAAAAAATAAATATCATGTTATAATTATCATATATATCCATTATTTTCATCATTATACCCATCCAAGTAAAGTGGTTATGGAAAACAAATTGCACCACAACACGGAGACGGTAAGCCGTACATATGTACACGCGATATTTTTTTCATAGGATGAATAAATCATGGAATATAGTTATACCATAATCACAATAAAATATCATAATATATATTATACTGGGTTTATTACTTTATTATTGAAAAAACACATGAATAATAAGTATAATGAGAAATGAACTTGAATGAGTTGGTAAAACAATTAACTCTTCTTTAGTGGACTTCCTTTAGATCACTTATTATGGGATATAGAGTTGGTATTTTTGTATCACTAGGACATCCAAAACTTGTATAAGTATGTTATAAGGAAAAATAGGTAGAGTTTTTTAGAGAAAAAATATCAAAGTGATGTGAATAATTGAGGGAGAACATTCCATTTTATAATTGAGGTGAGGGGCACTTTTGGAAACTCTCAAAATATTAAATTAATATAAATTAATTTTCAAATAAAAATGGCCCAAAAGTAAATTATATTAAATATAATATGATTATGGGTATAAATAATATAAAATAACAATTTTTAGACAATTTTAGGTTTCATTTTACCCTTATCCTATGGTTTTAACCCTTATTTAAACCCTTTAACTCTTACCGTGACAATATGTGTTTTTACTCTTTTAAGGTTAATATAGTTACAATAAAATTACAAACGAACATTTAATGAGTCATGGATGAAATTTTTAACTTTATCCCAATAATTTTTCTAAATTTTTGATTTTTATTAATTTTATATCATTTTAAAAAATATTATTTATTTTAAAAAACCATTAGTCAATTTTTACACCATTCATTATTTGACTTTTTAAAAATATCATAAAAAAATGATAACTTAGAAAAAAAGTTTAATACATCCATAATATGTCTAGGTAATCTGTACAATTTGTGGATGAATTTAATTATATCAAATTATATTTATTTTAATATTTATTATAACATTTATCTAATGTCTATTAATTAAACAATTAGTGCATCATTATTGTGCAAGCCTTTAATTTAATTATTTATTCCATAGAAATTAAAAATAAATTATCATGATGAATATAAAAATTTTAGATTTCAAATGACTATTTATTGTATAAGTTATCTTAAGAATAATCATATATATATATAAAGTAATGCTTATTAAAAACACGAGTGAAATATTTTACTTTCCTTAGAATAAAATACTATAAGGGCATAAAGTCATCTAAGTGGCTCCAAGAGGCCATAAAATCTCCCTAAGGATGATTTAGGTTGAAAATAAACCATAAAATAAAAATATGAGAAGTTTTAGCATAATTTTATAATACTTATAATATTATTTTTACCCTTAATTACCCAATTTACACTTAACCATGGTAATTTAAAAAAAATACTAAAGTTAATATTCATATTATGAAAATATAAAATGGAACTATTTAATAAATTTAGACCTTATGATTGAAAATATGGAATCTTTTTTTAAAAATTAAAAACACATATTTTTCTAAAATTAATTTATAATTAATCTCGTTGACGAAACGACAAAACATGTTTTTAAAGTAAAAATCCTCAAAATATTGAAATGTTTTTATATCAAAATTCAATATAAAATTGATTCAAATGACATAAATTATAGTAAATGATAATTATTATTTTTAATTATAATTTAAAATCAATAAAAAAATATAACTTAACCCCATAAATTGTTGAGATGAAAAATCTATTTTCAATTAAAAGGTAATATTTTTTCACTATTCATCAACACATGATACTTGTTATAAAAATACCAAAAATTAAACCAAATTAAATTTTGATATTATTTATTAAAATAATAAGTTTATTTTTCAAATATAACTTATAAAAGAGTGAAAAAATTGATTTAAAACCAGTTCACTATCAAAAGGCGGCAAAACTACCTTTAGAGAAATATAGCCTTTTATGTTTAAAATTGGTTTTATTCTTATCTTAAGTATATAAAACTTATTGAATAAATATAAAAATATTTTTTTGAATATATAACATATATATTTCATTAATATCTTTCACTAATAGTGATGAATTTATGTTATTATGACAAAATACCACTTTTGGTATAAAAATAGTTTTTTAATAAAAACAATTACTTTATAAACATATGTAAACTATATTTTCATAAATTATTTAATCCTATTTACAATATATAACTTAAATACTAGTGTTAAAAAATAATATTTAATACTATATTTCATGCAACATATACTATCAAAAAAATTGAATTTATTTAAGGAGAGACATTTATTTAAGAAGAGAAATAATATAAAATCTTTGGGTATTACATTCTACCCTATTCTATAAATTTCATACTTGAAATTTGAAATTGTGCTTCAAAAATAAAAGGTTGATACCTGGAAATTTGTTTTTGGGAAACCCATATCAGAAAAGGGTTAATATAAAATCCTCTTAATAAGAGGGAAATGAAAATGTGAAGGTCACCAAAAAATTAGAATTTAAAATAGGAAATAATTAGTTTAAAGTGAAAATTGAGACATGAAAGAGAAATCAAACCATCAAGTTTTGATAGAGAGTGCTATAGATCCTGGTAATTATAAATTCTACCATCAGAAAATCATAAATTTCTGATGAGTTAAAAAGGCCATTGATTTCTTGGTAAGAAAATTAAACAATTAATGTCTTTATTCCAAATTCATTTTATATTATCAAGGAATTATCTTACAATCTATATAAGTACTTGAGAAAATGATCTTATCATTTGGTTGTGATTCATTCTATTTTCACTTCATCTCTTATGCTAGGAAAAAGATATTCAAGTTGATTTTTTCATACCTGAATCACTTTAATGAATCATAAGATACACCAATCATTCCTTTGGTTTTTAGATATTTACTGAAACCAAAATATTTAGAATTGCTTATCCCATATGATAAATCATACTTTAACCACAAGTAATAATATCCAAAGTTAAACTTAATCCATTCCATAAGTAGTTACCTTAAGCCCCATTCAAAATACTTCTATCCAAAACATGTATTTCCACATTCAAAGACAAAAAATTTAGAAAAAAGGTCACTAAATTTCCAAAATCCACTTAACATTAGATTCTCCATACATAATTTATCACTTAATACCATATATCAAATATATGAATACCTTGATCATCTTAAAACCTTAATGAAAACATGCATGCTTCCAAATACATAAATAAGAAGTATGGTAGTACAATCCTTATATATCCCATGATTCTTATAACTAGAATATCATAACATAATTCTTGAATCAAAAAACACAAATACTTCAATTATCACACTTTGACTATTGTAACATAATAATATTTATCTTGATCCATTTACTTCTTCTAATCTTTATTTCCTTGATTCTTGGGAAATTCATTTGCATAGTTCCCCATCTCATTATAGTTGAAACATTGAACATTTAAAACTTCTTTATTTCCTTACAATCATGAGCTTGGTGACAATTCTATACACACTTGTAACAAAATCCCATTCCATTTAGGAAAGTACTAGGGTGTTTCTTCCCACAATAATAACATGTGGAAAAATACATATTTCCCCTTTTACCTTTATCCATATCTTTCTCAACCGTTTGATTATTCTCTTTATTTCCATTAAATTCATAAGACTTAGATAATTCTTTCTCTGTCTTGATAACACATGAGACTATATCTTCCTATGATGAGAATTTTTGAGAGACCAGTGCCCTTCAGAGGAATAGTTTTAACCCAAAAAAGAATAGACCAATATTTCTATCTAGATTATATATGTAATATTTAGAATGCATTACTAACATTTTAAAGATGGATTCATATTTAGAAATATTCTCATAATAATTTTTCCTCAGATTCAATAATTGTATCTCTATATCCACTTGCTCTTCACGGGGGAAATATTTTTCCAAGAAACGTTCATTAAAATATTTCCATTCCATGTTTTCTATTTATTTCTCCTCCTCTATGTTTTGAATCAGTGACCACCATTGATCCACATATCCTAAGAGATGATGAAATTCTATAACAACCTTCTCCCTTTCATTACTTCCCAAAGAAAGAAATATCTTCTCTAAGGAATTTTTCTATTGATCAACTATAAATAGATTTGTATTCGATTTGAATGATTGAGGTTGTTGTCTCATTAAGAGGTATATCATTATTCCTCTATGTTGTGGATCAAGATTCTCCATATGGGTAAGGATATTTTTCATAACCTGAGTCAGTTATCCCAATATGGTTATAGGTTGTTCATCACTAGTTTCAACTCCAACTCCAATATCATTATCTTACATAGGAGGAAAATCCCTTCATGGATTACATGCGTTGATATGGTTTCCATTCCTTCTGCTAGGTGCCATTTCTAAACAATGATATACACTAGATTAGATCAAAACATTATCAAACATAATATGTAATCTCAAAACTAGTGAATCACATAACCTTAATTGAAAATTTAGGTATAACTAATCTCCAAATCATAAGCTTATTTTATTTGGTTATTTTTACAAATTCTATCTTAGGGTTTCTTTCTCTAATCTATGTTTTCCTAAATATAGTTCCCAAGGTTCCTACTAAACTTTATTTGATATCGAATGTAAATCCTCCAACCCTAGTAGCATGGAGCCTGTGCCTTACCTTATTACATTAGAGTAAGATACAAGGAATCAAATCCCAAAGGACTAAATATTTTAGCAGTCTTGGTAAACTGGATACATATTTTAAATTCAAATTACATTTTAAAACAAAAAACACACAAAGAATTTCATTGAGTCTTCCATTATTTCCCCTTTGTATAACCCTACATATCATTCATAATATACTTCTTGTAATACTAGGAAAAAATGAAACATATTAAAGGGGTGATCTCATATACTAAGTAAGAATATACATACATAAAAAAATATCATAAATAAGCATGAATGATTATGGAAAGGTGATTAAATGAAACACATTATATTTAATCAATAACCCGAGTATAAGATGGAAACAATGGAAAATAAAATAATTCCATATAAATAATCACATGAGAATGAAACTTAACCATGGATATTCTACTAGTAAAATAATAAAATGGAATATCAATAAATAGTATCATAATGAAAGAATTCATAAAGAGAGACATCATAAATATACCAACAAAGATTTTTCCAAGACACCATACATAATCAGGTAAGAAATTATCCAAAACCCAATCTAGTTTGTCTGAGGAGACCTACCGATGCATCAAGGGGCTATAGAATTCCTCTCATAACACTTACTAATCCCAATGCATTAATCTTATAAATGAGGTGAAACATAATAAATATAAACATTCATATTAAAAACTAGTATATCAAATGTGAATACCTTAACCATAAACTATGAATGGTATAAAAATAGTACATCCATAGTCAAAATAAATCATAAACCATTGAATTAAATATGGAAAATTTTATCGTAAGAGATCAAACTCAATCAAGTAAAATAATTAAAAAAGGATGTTGATATAGATTAAAATACTCTAATAAAATCATTAAAAATTTCTTGAGAGAACCAACCCTTTTTTACTTTGAAATAATTTATTTAAAAGTCCATACAATTTTAAAAGAAAAAATTTTCATTGATAAGAATATTATAAACATTTAGAGTAATATTCAAAACATTAAGGAGTCATGATGGTGAAAAAATCATATCATTCCACATAAGTTAAAAAAACATTCCTTCCGTGTTTTTGTTGAAAAATTCATAAAGAACCTCATTTGGAAAACAATAAAAATATTCCTTACAAACCATTTTATAAAAATTATAACATGGGTAAAAATACTTTTAATATTTTAAAAATAATATTAAAAACATTTTTGAAAACATTTTTAGAAATCATAGACATGGGCGAAAAATATTCCCTAGTGGAGACTTAAACTTAAATAATCTTGAATAATAATGAGATTATCAAATAATCCTTACCACTTTTAATCAGTAGAATTATATTACCTATGAAGGAAATAAAATTATATGGATATTAAAATACCATAATATTTGAAAAAATACTCATAAAATACATTCATGAGTATTATATACACCACATAAAAGAAACAAGTAGTGTATAAGGTATGTGTCCCAAAAAAATAAAAGTGAGACAAAAATCCCTTACCTTAGGTCTGATTTCCTCCATATGTGTCCAAAACTTATGTATAGTGGTTTTAAACATATTATTAACTTATAAAATAATTATAATAATATTTATAATATCAAATATGATCCCATTATAATATTTTACTACTCATTTATTAATAAAATTTTATTCATTTTACTATTTCAGGTGTTAATTGCCATGTTTTCTCATGTTTGTTTTGTCTTGAAAGTCTCAGTTCTCTTGAATAGGATACATATCCAAAATATATAGACACTACAAAAAATGACCATTGTAGAATGGGTAGTTTTTTTACTTTAGAAGGGGTTATAACCCCTTCTAAATACATTAACAACGGTTATGAGGAACCACCGCTAATGTGCCCGCCTAGTATTAGTAGAGGCAATTTTGAGGAAGCGCTGGTAAATGCATATTTAATTTAGCGGTGGTTACATTAGAGGGGTTTTAAAACCCCTCTAATGTTGTCCAAAATTTACCACAAATGGTTATCATTAGAGGCAGTTATAACCCGAACTACCTCTAATAGAGGGATTAGGGGCTGTTCAAACCACCCCTAATTGTTCCTTGAGTTAGGGTCCGTTTTACACAATCGCCCCTAATGATTATATTTTTATTTTTTAAGAAAAAATCCCCACCCACCTGTCATGTTCCACATTCCCCTCCAGTCCCAGTGGCCTCTCCATCTCTTATGCGTCCCCTGGTCTCCCCGATCATGCTGTACGTAGTGTCTCTCGTGTGTCCTCCCCCTGGTGTCTCCCGTGTCCCGGTCTCCCCCTAGTGTCTCCCATGTCCCGGTCTCCGGGTCTGTCCCCCGGTCTGATAGTGTCCTGTTCCCCCAGTGGTCTGACGGTGTCCTGTTCCACCAGTTCTGTCGGTGTCCCCACCTCTCCTGAGCGTCCCCCAGTCCTGCGTGCGTCGCTGTGCATGTCCCGATCTTACCTCATCGTGCTTGTCTTAGTCCAGCCCCGCCCCCGGTCCTGCGTGCGTGTCCCGGTCCAGCCCCCAAATTCTAAGGGCTTCTAAAATTAAGAAGGAGGCATGATTCGAACCAAGCTTCTCTTCAGTATAACTCCTGCGCCTAAACCACTACCCCAAGTCCATTTTTTTTATTTAGCCCATATATTATTCTATTTATATATATTGTGAAGTTTAATAAAATATAAATTATTTTCATAATATATTTTAATACATATAATAAGTTTAGTAAAACATGTATATATATTAATAAATATATATATATATATATTAACAAATTTATGCATATAATTTATATATTATTGTATTTATATATATTAATAACTTTATTAAAATAAACATTATTAAAACAATATATTTAAATACATATAATAAGTTTATTAAAATAACCATATATATTAATAAACATATATATATTAACAAATTTACACATATAATTTATATATTACTATATTTATATATATTAATATTTTTATTAAGATAAAAATTATTTTCATAATATATTTAAATAAATTAAATAAATAACATGTATCTATATTTATATAAATATATACATATATGTATATATATATTTTTTGCACACCTCTATAAATTATATATTTACATATATTTAAATAAAATTATGTATGTATGTATTTATAAATACATTTATATCAAACACACACAAACGCAAAAGTGTATTTACATATTTATTTGTAATTTTTTATATTTATTTGAATACACGTATATTATATATATATATTACCCAAATATATTATGAAAAAATATATATACATATTATATTTATACGTACACAATATATATATATATATTACATTTTTATATGAATACAATATATTATACATTTTATAAATACATTCATATATATATACAATATATACTATATATATATTATGAATTTTTTTTAAGAAAATAGTAGGGGTTTATAACCCCTGTGATCTCTTAAATTAGAGGGGGTTGTGAACCCCCTCTAATGTAAGACATTAGTGGGGGTTCAAGAGGGGGTTTTAAACCCCCACTAATGTCTTACATTAGAGGGGGTTGTGAACTCCCACTATTTTCTTAAAAAAAATTTGTATAACACACATATATGACACCTCTAGAATACAAATGAATATATATATGTATGTGTATATATATAGAACCTCTAACTGAATATATAGTGCCTGTAACTAAATATATATCGCCACTAATTATTAAATTAGCAACAGTCTTAACATAACCATATCTAAAATTCAACTACATATTAAAAAAATGCTAAAAAGTTTAGATGGGGTTGTGAACCCCCTCTAAATTTGATGATTAAAAGGCGTTGTGCAGAACCCCCTCTAATGTTATAGAAAATGAATTTAGAGGGGGTTGTGCATAACCTATTCTAAATAACCCCCTCTAATGTACTGTTTTTTTGTAGTGAGAATAATATTAATTTCATAAATATCATATTTATTCATTAAATACATTTTGGTAATCATTCTTTAATGGTTAACATGGAAAATTAATCACATCACGTTGTGGGGATAGTAGGTTGTATGTACACACGATCAAAAATATCATTCCCTTAATAGTTAAAGAGTAATGAAGTGGATAGTATATTAATTTTTTCATAATCAATATAATGTCATAATTATCATATATATCTATTATTTTCATCATTATACTCATCCAAGTAAATTTTTGATGAAAAATAGATTACACCATGGCGTGAAGACGGTAAGTCATACGTACGCACGTGTAGTGTTTTTATTTTTTATAGGATAGATAAATCATGGAATATGGTTGTAACATAATCATTATAAATATCATTATATATATAAATATATATTATACTATAGTTATTAATTTATTATAGAAAAAACACATGAAGAGTAAGTAGAAGGAGAAATGAACTTGAACGAGTTGGTAAAACAATTACAACTTCTTTGGTGGACTTCCTTTTGATCACTTCTTAAGGGATATAGAGTTGGTATTTTTGTAAGAAAACGACCTCCATAAATTGTAAAAGTATGTTATTAAGATAAATGGGCAGGTTTTGGTCAATCTAGAAGGCTCAAAGTGGTGTTAATAAGTGAGGGAGGAGGTGCCTTTTTATAATTGAGGTGAGGGACACTTTTTGAAACTCTTGAAATATTAGATTAATATAAATTAATTTTAAATTTAAAATAGATAAAAAGTGATTTATTTAGAATATATGATTAGTATGGGTCTAAATCACCTCAACCAATAATTTTTATATAAGTTTAGGTTTCATTCTTATCCTTATCCTTTCATTTTAACCCTTATTTAAACCCTTTAACTCTTACCGTACAACATGTGTTTTTACTCTTTCAAGGTTAATATAGTTACTATAAAATGAAAAAATAACCTTAAATGAATCAGGGATGATATTTTTAACTTTATAATAATATTTTTCATGAATTTTATATCATTTAATAAAATATTATTTATTTTAAAATATCACTAATGCCAATTTTGACACTATTCATTACTTTACTTTTTAAAAATGTCACAAAAACATGATAAATTTGAAAAAAACATTTAATAAATCCATAATATTTCTAGGTGATGTAGAAAATTCAGGGATGAAATTAATTATTTCAAATTACATTTATTTTAATATTTGTAATAACATTTATTTGATTTGTTCATCAATTAAACAATTATTACATCATCACTCTAAAAGCATTTAATTTAATTATTTCATCCCTAAAAATAAAAAATAAATTATCATGATGAAGATAAACATTTTATATTTTAAATTAATATTTATAGTTGAATTTATCTCCTTAATAACTATATATAGAAAATACAACACTTATTAAAAACATGAGTATGACATATTCAAATTTTCTTAGAATAAAGTACTTTAATAAGGATAAAGTCATAAAAGTGGTTCCAAGAGGCCATAAAATAAGAAAAAGTATGATAACAAATGACAATAAATCATCTAATATAATTTTGACAAGTTTTAGGGTAATTTTATAATACTTATAATATTAGTTTTACCTATAATTACCCGATTTACCCTTAACCCTGGTAATTTTAAAAAAATTATAAAGCTATTATTAATATTGTCCAAAAATAAAACAGAACTATTTAATAAATTTTTAAATTATAAATAAAAATATGGAATCAATTTTTCATAATTAAAAACAATTAATTAGATAAAATTAATTTAAAATTAATCCCATTGACGAAATGAGAAAATGAGTTTTTAAAGTAAAAATGTTCAAAAGATTGAAATAATTTTTCATCCAAATTAATTTTGAAATTGATTCCAATGACCTAAATTTTATAAAATTATAAAAAATTGATATAATTATACTTTAAAATAAATAAAAAATATAACTTAACCCCATAAATTATTTAGATGAAAAAGTTGTTTTCAATTAAAATGAAATATTTTTTTACTATTCATCAAAATTTGAAACTTTCCCGAAAAATACCAATAATTCATCCAAATTTAATTATGATATTCTTAATTAAAATAATAAGTTTATTTTTTCAAATATAATTTACAAAAGTTTCAAAAAGTTGATTTAAAACAAGTGCGTCATCAAAAGGTGGAAAAACTATCTTTAGAAAAATACAGCCTTTTATGCTTAAAATTGGTTTTATTATTATCTTAAGAATGTAAGACTTTTTTATTAATTTAAAAATATTTTTTTTAAACTTATAAAATATATTTTTTATTTATATTTTTCACTTATAGTGATTAATTTAATTTATTATGATAAATTACCATTATGGGCATAAAAATAGTTTTGAATAAAAACACATCCTTTATATTCAATTGGTTTTTTATTTTCATTTACAATAAATTAATTTTATAAAAATGTGTACAATTTATTTTCATAATTTATTTAATCCTATTCGTAATCTCCAACTTAACAACCTGTGTTAAAATAATAATATTTAATACTATATCACAGTTCGTTTAAGTTCAGTGTTGCGTGCAACATATACTATCAAAGAAATTGAATTTATTTAAGAATATAAATTTATTTAAGAAGATACATACCATAAAATCTTGGGGTGTTACACATTATGTAAGGGAGACCTCCTAATAGTGTTTAATTTTGTATATTTACAAGAATTCCACTCCTCCTCCACTATAAAAGGTCACTCACCCCCCTCACTTACTCACACATCTCAAACCCCTTTTCTCATCCAAAACCTACACAAATAAGCTCCCAAAATCCATACTATCATCCTAAAAGACTCAATTTGTGAATAAAGATAACAAATTTAGTCCTTTTGTGTAAACTAAAATGAATTTCCAAAAGAATAGGTAACATATTTCAACAAGAACTTCTATTTTATTTCCTTCTCCAAACCCTCAATTATTATTATTTCATGATTATATAATGAAATAATTATCTTAAATATAATTAAATGTTTTTATGTTAAGGGTTTAACCAACACCTACACACACTTCCATTGAATGGGATACACAATCATCGTTCGTGTGTACGGTAGACTACCACATCATGAACTGATGTTGTTCATTCTCCCATTACCACCTTTCAAGGTTGTGAATAATGATGGAATTAATATTTTTATATAATATATATGATATTTATCATGTATTTATGCTTATATAATTATTATATAACACATACCTTTATGCTTTCCATTTTGCGGGAATACTATAACTTCGTTTTTGGACGTGTGGACTACCGCCTCCTCAAAGCAATGTAACTTGTTCACACTCGACACAGAATGTATTAAGGATGAGTTTAATAAACATCTGTAATATATATATTATATAATAATTATACCAGAAATATAATATGTATATATTTTTTAAGTTTATTTCATTAAAAATATGAAAAAAATGGAAACAATGTTCATGCGTATGTACGACCTATCGTCTCCATGAACGATGTATTTAATTTCATATTTATATATTTTATAGATTATTAAAAATAATTATATAATAAATATATATGATATTTATATCGTGTTTTAAATTTTATAAATAATTAAATCATTATTTAAGTTGGAGGACCATGAATAACAAGTCAAAACATATACAAAAAACAAAGTGGTTATTACTGAAAATGTAACTTTGAAATGAAATTGTTAATAAACGAGTAACATAAAATCCTAATCAAATAATATATGGTTTTATATAAAATAATATGGTTCTATTATATATTTATAATAATCTTATATTTATTATACTGGAGTTTTTAACATGTATGAATAAAGTCAAGACTTAAGGTAAGGATTTTCTCCTCTCACTTTTATTTTAGTGAGATATATTCTACATTCAACACTTATTCTTGTTTTATGGTCTATATACTTCCCTATGAAATGTTATATCCTGAATTTTATTTATTTAGTTATATAAAAATTTTCAAGTGATGTTATTATTTCATGGATCCCATGATTCATAAGTTACTCAAGTAGTAAGGGAATTTCTAGTCTCACTTTTATTTCTATGAGACTTATGCCTAATTCACCACTGATTTAATTTTTATGTTGTATATACTAAAAATGAATTTATTAAATGATATTTATATTTAAATTTATGGGTATTTACATATCCATTTTATGATCTCTATTTCATGAGGTTTTACGGTTCAAAAGTTACCAAATTATTATGGTAATTTTGCCTCAATTTTTCTTCTTTGAGACACATGTTTTTTATGAACCTATATTATTTTATGAGGTGTATATAATTCCATTTGAAATGTTATATCATGAATATAATTTATCTTATTATATTTTAATCTTTATATAATTTTATTCTTTCAAGTGTATTAGGATTAAATGTTTCCACGGTTGTAAGAGTTTATTGCTAAAATATAATCTTTTATTGGGATTGTTTATGATTATACTTATATTGATGAAATATTATGAACCATATCTCAATAATTCTCATTAATTTTATTCTCCTCTTGTTATTAATGAAATATTAAATTAATGGTACCATTTTAAACTCTTTTTTACTTAAGATATTTAAGAAAATGTTTTTAAGAAAATATGACTTTATTTATCTCTTCAGTCAGAAATCTATTTTATTAAAAAATCATGTTTCCTAAAAATGTTTTTAAATTGTATTCTAAGATAATTTTCAAGGAAAGGGATTTTAAAAGTGTTTTATGTTTTGAAAATGTTTTCAATCTTCCTTTATAAGTTTTCAAAATGTTTTTTTTTCAAATAAAAGGATTTCAATGATATAAAAAATTATTTTATAAGTTTTCAAAGATATTTTCAAAGAAAAATGTTTTCAAAAATTGTTTTATGCAAAAGAAGTGTTTTAAATTATTTTCAAATGTTCTTTTATATGTTTTCAAAAGTTTAGTTTTAAAGAAAATGATTTAAATGATTTTAAAGATTATTTTATATGTTTTCAAAGACATTTTAAAATAAAAAGGTTTTCAAAAGGTTTTATATTTTAAAAAGTGTTTTTAAGAGAAGAAAGGATATTTCCTTAAGAAATGTTTTTAAAAAGATATTTCAAAATTATTTTCCATCTAATATGACATCTATTGGTGTTACTCATGTATTTATAGTGATATTATTCTAGGGAACCACTCATATTGTTTCTTTGAATGGTTTATGTTTTTATGGCATGATGTCTATGAAACCTGTTTAACTTTCACGGATTATTTGTTTATGAAACCCATTTTTTTCATGGATTATATGTTTATGGAACTCGTTTCTCTTCCATGGGTTATATTATTTATGGAACCCATTTCTCATTCATGGGTTATATTCTTATGGATCCCATTTCTCTTTCACGTTTTATATACTTTTGAAACCCACTCCTTTTCATGGGTTGTGATTTGATGAAATGATTATGAAACCTATCTATTTTCCAATGGTTATGATATGATTACATGTTTATGATACAAATTTCTTTTATTGGGTTATTATATGATGATTTTTTATGATCTTGTGGAACACATATGTATGATTTCATTATGAGATGGGTGGGACCTATATATCCCTCTAATGCATTGGGTAAATATTTATATATCCTGAGATAGAATGGGATAGAATGAGGAGTGGAATCGATTCAGTATGAAAGTGTTAGAATATGGAGTAAACTCGGTTTAGTATGTTAGGGCCGGAAGAAGGAATGAACTCGGTATAGTAGTACAGAGCTGGAACGAGGAGTGAACTTGGTTTAATAATACAGGGATGGAACGATAAGTGAACCCAGTTCAGTAATATAGGAATGGAATAGGGAGTGAACCCAATTTAGTAAAGGACTTTGGTTACTAATATAGTCATGGGAGTGAAGCATTACTACTAAGATAATTCTGGGTGTGAAACCATTCCATTATTATTTCCTTAGTAGTAATCCTTGACTACTATGGAAATCATTTTATATATTTATGCATTTTCCACAATTCCATGTCTTATTGCTATGTTATGATTTCATGGATTATTCTCTCAATTCATTTATGAATCATGTCTTATTAACTACCAATATTTATGAAATGATTCTTGTTTATGTTCTTTGAAATGCAGGGTATGATTTTCAATGTTATTCTCATGTTTTCATACCCTTAGGCTTAGGTTATGTTTGTGTATCTATTTTATTTACCCTTACTGAGCATTTGAGCTCACCCTTTTTTATGTTTCCTTTATCTAGGTTATAAAGAACTATTTTAAGTAGGATTACTAATGGGTAATATCCTTATGGGAGACTTTGGACATCTTTCACAAAGTTATAAGATATTACGTTTCATGTTTCCAAAGACACTAAACTAGTACGATTCAGGTTCATGTATTTTGGGAATTTTCTAAATATTTATCTAAAATGATGTAATATCCATGAATGTTAAGCTTGGGTCACTATAATAAAGATGATCCAAGTGAATTTTATCAGTTTTTAGAGAGTGAAATAGGGTTTAAGCTAAAATGTCAATTTTAAACTAATAATAGACACTTTGAGTCATACTGGGAACACTGTATATCAGATTGAAGTATACCTGATTTCTACACATCACAAATTATTTATGTATCATTTACCAAAATTATCAAAAAAATCTGAATTAGTTTTCTTTATTTTGAGTATGTGATGTGTGTTTTGAACTAAAATTTCAATTTTAAATTTAAAACATGAACTTTGAGTCATACCGGTCACACTATAAATTATATTTATAAGAAGTTGATCCCTACACATCACAAATGAATTAAAAATTATTTTCCTAAAGTATCAAAATAATATGAATGTCTTTGATCAGTTTTTAGTATGTGGTGTGTGTTTTGAACTAAAATGTAATTTATAAACTAAAAAAATACACTTCAAGTCATATTGGACATACCTTGTATCGAATTTAGATGCAGTTGATTCCTACACATCACATCATGTGTTTTTATTCTGAATTGCATTCATCATTTTGGGTTATCTAGTAATATTACTATTTGATAACCCAAAATGTTTAATGGATTAGAGAATAAAAATAAAATTGCATCATCCTCTATGAATCATCCTTGTTGAGTGCATGATATTTATGACACCTATTCTTGATGTCTGTATACAATCTGACACCATGTATTCTGTCCATTATTTTCCAAAAAAACTATTTCTTATTGTGAATACAATGAATATTAATAGTCCTAGTAGTACAATAAAAATATAAATACAAAAAATATTAATAAGTTATGAAATGAATTAAAATATTATTGATATGATTAAATTTTAGATTTTTACCCCTATATCATGGATATTAATAAGATTATATCATCTATAATTTTGATTTAAAACATTTTGGCCAGTTTTTCTACTATTAATTTATATTTCTTTAGTTCCAATGAGAATAGTTGTGTAGAGATGATGTGTGGACCATTGATTCCATATTTTTATTTATAGTTTTTTTCCTTAAAATTATATTAATAAATATTCTTGAAAAAATTATGAATATTATTTATTCATAATTAACACAATATATCAAATATTATACACAAAAAACATGAAAAAAATCCCTCTTGTATACATTTAAAACTAGGACTCCTAACCATCCATGCTTGAGGATTTCATTTATATTATCAAGATTAATATAGTCTATAATGGCCTCTCCATACATCTATTATTCAAAATCATTAATGGTCATATCACCACTTGTTAACATTGTATCTACAAGAACCTTTAATGTTAGTAAATGAGGAAGTTTAATGGGTGGGTAAAGTTAATTTGTGAAGATATTTTTAATTTGTTGGTAGGTACTTTATATTATTTTTATTTGACCTTTCATTTCAACCTATTCTATTTTTTTCTATAATAACATTCATTAGTTCTTTCCTTTTTTTCATTAATTTTAAATGGCTTTACTTAAAAAATAAATTAAAAATGAATACCTTTTTTATGAAATGTATTTTTATAAGATTTAATGGCTATGATAAAGAATTTACAATAGCTTGCTTGATCATATGAATATTTTCATCATCAAGTGGAATAGGTATCTCAATGTTTAGCTCGTGAGATACATGAATCCTGACTCATACATGATCTATTTTATGTTTTTTATTATGTAGAATATATCCTTAGATATCGTACATGGTACCCCTCACAACAAGGCGATGGGTGGGTGTTGATAGATATAAATCACAATAATTTTCACTCTATAGAATATTAGTATAATAATGTTATCAGTGTCGACCTGATTGATATTTCACATAAACAATTTTGAAAATATTGATCACTTCTTCTATGAAAGCCCTTTGGGGGTCATGTATCACCTCAAAGCTAGTGGGGGGATCTTTATTTAGTGGTTATTTTTGTGTTGTTTATTGTCTTTGATTCCTTCATATAAAATTTTCTAATTACTATGAATACCAATTAAGTTTTTCTTATAGAGAAACTAATTGTGCTTGCATATCTTCCATTTTCTTATCTTTATCCCCCTTTAATTTATTTTCTCAAAATATGTTCAAGGTGACACCCCAAAACCTACACCTCTGACATGGACATACAGTTCTGGACACATTAAGTCCACTGATAGTAGCTATTCATCAGGTACAACTAATGATGATTCTTATGTCTAATTCGAACAAAAAATATATCAAAATATGTAATCATTGTTATATAATGCCAATTTAAATCATTTTTATTATGTCAAATTACACATTATTCGAAAAAAATGTATGTCTTCATCTATCAGTATCTCATATTTATTTACACGCGCCACCTTCCATAGCATATGATGTAAGATTAATGTGGATTTAAATTTTAATTCATCAATCTGTATATAAAATAAGGAACATAAATATGTTACCACTTCATGTAACATAAAATATTAATGTAGATTTAAAATAAGTACCATTTTTTCAAGTGAAGTGTACCCCATCCTTACTTTATGGTAGGGGTACATTGGTTTTTCTACATGTTTCTTATTTTCAGCACTCAGTTACTGTTTCATAAATTAAAAACTCTTAATCAAATTGATTAATACTCATATTATCAACCAATGTATTTCCAATCAAAATGTACATGAAAATATGTCTCCTCATTATGACCAATAAATACATCCCATGTTTTTTGGTTTATCAGATGTGCATACATCTATAGTGGGTGTAGGTTTATTTCCATTCAGTATATTTGAGATGATATTTTCTAAGGATTGTCTAAAATCCTCTATGAGCCTTTCTATTGAGCATTAATAGAAATTTTATTCATGATTAATCTACTATAAATGCACTCTACAAGGGATAATGAATAGTAAATAAAAATTTCATTATTTTGTTTTTAGTAAAATAACAAAATTATATCACATGATGTTACCCCAATCTCTTCCCAAATTAGCACCTTAAGCATGTGAACAATATTATTCCACAAATTTATATTAATTGGAATAAATATTTAAGTGGTGATCCCAATTTAACTACTAAACATAGAATTATCAAGGTTAATACGATGGCCATGTGCATTCCATCCAAACTTGAATTTGATGCCTTTTTTTCTCACCTTAATAATTTTTTATAACTCCATCACACTATGACACTCCTATTTTTTCTAGGACACAAGTTATTCACCAGCTATCATTTCATTATATACATCATCATCAATATGTTGTTCCTCGATATTGGTAGCATTGGAATGTGTAGAATCTTATTGTTTCTCTGTGTTGGGAGCATCAACATGTTGATAAACCTATTATTCCTTAGGATTGAGAGCATCATCATGTGAAGAAGTCATTATCTATATAAATAGTTGAAAATTTAAATTATATTACATAAATATAATAGTGAAGAAATAACAATATGAGGAAACACAATGTATATTACAAAAAATATATAACCTAGTTATTGAACTCTATTTTTTTTGGTTGAAGGGATTTAACCCCTATATCGAGTATCCAAATCCCCTCATTGTGGTATCCTATGATATATAAGACCTTATCTATATTGGGAATGTTGTTAAATTATTATGATGTACTAATGAAAGGGACATTTTAGTTGAATTGACATCTAACCATTTTGTGGTTTTGGGAGATAACAAAAAAATTGACAAATTTTATTTTGTATGATTTGGAATATAAAATATTTGTACTACCAGTGATTCCATTATAAATGGATTGTATTTGTACCCTTCCTTACTAAAATCCACTATCACGAATTCCAATTCATCTATTATAACTGAACTCCTATTATTAACCCACTTTCATTGAAACATCATCACTTGGAATGTTTTATAATAAAACTCCCATATTAGTTTGATAATGCCAATGTTTGAGATATTCACATAAATTGGATTTCTTTCCTTAGTACCATATACATAAACATCAATTCATCCAAATGGTGTTTCATTAATCATGTTCAATTTTATATATAATATAACCATTAATTACATAACCATTATAAGATAATACATGCACACTTGGTTCTCTAGATATCCATCAAAGTCATTCTGAAATTAAACCAGGATTTTCAGTTGAATCCATAAAAACAAGGTCTAAAAACCAAACTATAAACTGTTTATTATGTGTATTTGATATCCATATTGAATCCATTGATGGATTAAAATTAATAAGAATAACATTATGAGTTTCAATATATAGAAAAACCTCTAAAATATTGTGCAAAATGTAAAGGTGAGATTTCCCCCACTCTGTAATAGTAATTGTGACAACATCTATTCTGAAAATTCCTTCATCCACAACCCACTCGATGTGATGCAATTTTGGTAGAACAATGATTTTTTACATTAGACAGGTAGTTGGTACAGAAATCAATGGCTTCCTCAATAACATCACTCTTGAATAAAACATTTTGGCCAACTTCAATTTTTGACATACCCTTTCCAAATCATTATATACCTTTCAATGCAGTACATCCATATTTAATCTACAAGACCACATATTAGAATCTATATTACCAAGTGAACATTCAAGTGAACCTTTATATAAAAGAATTAATGTGGGAATAACATCTTCAATTTACATAATATGACATAAATCTCTTTTACCATAGTTGGTAATTTCACTATGCCTATAACTTTTCTGCATATATATTTGAAAAAGAGAAAAATATTGGTTAATGTATAGTGAACACTATTGGTTAAAATGAAACTTAAATATACATACATTAGATCTTGCATAAAAATATTACAGTAATCACTACTACAAAACAAGTTTTAACTAGTGCTAGGGCTTTAACAGCGCTGGATAAAAATGCTGTTAAAGACCCCCTTTTTCAATGCTACAAAAAACACTATTAAAGGTAGTATTTAAGAGTAATAAAACAAGCACTGTTAATGGGGGTACATTATCAGTGCTTTTAAAAAATCACTGATAAAGGTCTCCCCTTTATGAACACTAGAAAAAAGCACTGATAAAGGGAGAGCCTTTATGAGCGCTTTAAGAAAGTGCTGATAAAGTATATATTTCATAAAAAAAGTATTTCATTAAAAATAATATATTACTATATAAATATATTTATATTGATATAAATATAATACATATTTTTTAAATATGTTTTAGATAAGGATAAATAGACATTTACACTTAATATATAAGATATTTAGTGAAAATGGTTTATAAAATAATTTAAAAAATATTATTAATTAATAATTTGCTAATTATTATTGATTAATAGTCATTTAATAATAATTTGAAGATAAAAAAAATCCAAAAATCAATACAATATATAAAATAAGTTGAAAACGTAACTCAAATTTCAAATGACCATAAATTTTGATCCAAGTATCCATTTGAATTTTACCACATATCAAATCAAATCTTGCGATGAGATCTACACCCTGGTGACTTAAGATAATCATTGGTATCATTTATAGAGGCCAAAAAAATCTTATAATACCTTCAAAAACGAGTTTCTAGTCTAGGTACCCCAATTTTTTAACATTCGATGGATTTTTAGCCTCGTTTAAGCGGGGTATTATTGTTTTTTTTAGTGGAGCCTAAATTTATTCCCAGGTATTACATTAACATTCATGTTATGGTTTTTATGTTTTATCATTTTTCATATTTTACTTTTATTTATAAGAAAATATATAAAAATATATACATATTTTTTATATATTCAAACATAAAAATTTAATTTTAATAATAAATATTTAAACATATTTACAAATAAAATATATTTATCAATATATAAACCTTATCTAAATAAAAAATAATCTCTATTTTATTTAACATAAAAATGTATGAATATTTATATACCTATACAATTAATGCACATATAATGTTTATATATATATTTATATATAGATATATATTTGTGTGTGTGCATTGAAAAACAAATATATATTTATCTATATATTCTAATATATGTATATAAATATTAATATATAATATATGTAAATAAATAGAAATATGTATAATAATATTTATAGATGCATATATATATCTCTCTGTGTGTGTACATGTATTTATAAACACACACACACACACACAAACATATTTTATATAGGTATTTAAAAAAAATATAAAAATATATACAAATATATGGATAAAAAGTGTAATGATATATATATATATATATATATATATCATAAAATGAAAAACAAAATAATATAAGGGAGTGGAAAAGGAGAGAGAATTTGAAATGGAGGTCTCTGGTTCAAAACTTGCTGGAGGTAGGGGTGTGTGTGGGAGGGTGGAATTATCTAAAGAACTGATATGTGGGGGAGGGGGGAGGGAGTTCTCAGTATGATAAAGGGGGAATAGGGAGAATTGATAAAAGGTGTAGGAAGAGTTTTAAACAAAAAAACATTACCCTCCTTTTTCAGTGGGGACTTTGTCATTGTTTTTTATCACCCTTAAATGAGGCCTTTATCAACATTTTAATGAGAACTATTAGATCCAAGACTTTAACATCAAAATAATTATAAGCATTTCTATAGTGTTGATAAATCCCTTTTACTAGCACTGTTAAAGGCTATATTTTTACTAGTGCATGTGATTTCCGAATCTTTAAATTTAAATCGTTAATTGACATGATATTCTTGATATTTGATGAACACCTATGTAGAACGTTAACATCATTAAATAAGTTGAAAAACTGATATCTATCTTTCTTATAAAGAGTGTAAGTAGTTGGATGAATAAAATTTTGTTTTTCAATCTTCATTGGTTCCAAATCTTCCCATATCCCCATGTCAACCGTGTCTAACGTATCCTTAATTCCATTCTTTGATTTTCTAGGTGCATTTAGTAACAAGACAATGACACTATCACATATATTTTTTCCACATCTATAACATCAAGAAATTTTTTGACGCATAAAACATTCCACTATGGTGATTCTAAAAAAACCAATCACTATTTCCAACTAATTTTTGTAAGGGTTTTTAAAAAAGGTTTACCAACGACAGTGACCATATATTTTAATTTCTCAAACAATTGATCATATTTTATTGGATATGATTCTATACGTTCCTATAAACTCCCATCAAATGAAATCGTCCAATATTGGTACTTTTGTCACTGGGGTAGAAATATGTGATGCCTTAGAAACACAGCCTTGGATGACTATTTTAATCTAATTGACTATGTACCTTGTTCAAAAATGGCACACCCTTGAGTTCATTTAAGGATATATCTTAAAACATTTCCATAATCAATAAATCTATTTATCATCCCATATAACATGTCTCTCAATGAGAAATATTCATTTCTATAAGCATTATACAACATAACACATGAATCCCACAATAATTTAAAATCTTTAACCAATGGAGACAAATAAAAAACAATATCATTATTCAGTTGTTTTGGTCCTAAAATAATCAAAGATAACATAATGTATTTCCATTTAATGCATAACCATGGTGGTATGTTATAATTTATCAACATAAACGACCATTATTGTGAGTACTACTTTGAAACCCAAAAGGATTCACTTCATTTATAGGTAGCGCAAGACAAAGGTTTCTCAGCTTGTTTCCAAATTCTGGATACTCATGATCAATTTTTTTCTAATAAGGAGATTATATTAGGTGATGAAGTTTCTGATATTTTTTTCTTGTATCTATGTGGTACATCAATTTACTTGCAGTCTCCTCACTTATATATAGGTGACTAAACCTTGGAATGATTGAAATGTACCATACAACTTTTATAAAAACTGATTCATTTTTCCTTTATTAAGAAGCACCACACTTTGGGCATTTTAAGTGATTTATGGTCCTTTTGAAAAAGTATACATTCATTTGGATAGAAATTTCATATTTTATAGATCATACCCATTGAACATAGAATTCATTTAGAATCATATGTTCTGTAAGGAATATTATTATCTTCTGGGAGAAGATCATTTTATAGAGAAATTAGTTCAATAAAAATCCCATCACTCCATTTGTTGTCATATTTTAAATTATATCAATTCAGTATGAATGAAAATATTGTATGTTTATTACAACCATCATATAATGGTTTCTTTTCAAAACTATTTTACTTCTCAAATAATTTTGGAAAATCATAAATTTAATCTTCAATTGTTATCATTATTTCCTCAATAAGATCTTTATCATCATCCACACCTGTAATCATATCCTTGATATATTCTTCATCATTATTCACACTTGTAATCATATCAGATGATACATATAATGTAGTATTATTCCACTGACACGATACATCCAGTTTTTCCCTATGTTTACTACAAAATTTATAACTTTGATCTAATCCATGATAAATCAAATGATCTTCCAACTCCTCGGGACTAATTAGTCTTGAATAAAAAATAAATAAACATGTATAAAAAATTTGAGAAGGGTCATATGCATGATCATTTACAAACTTCATGAACTCTTTCACCTCATCCTCATACACTTTATTCATATGATTAGAATTCTTCCATTTTTGATTCATATCCATCTAATTTGATTCAGTAATATTAACATTTAACAAAATAAAAAATACATAGAATGTATGATGTTGGAACCCATAATAGGTAACTCTTAAAAAATATTTTAAGATACATTAATTCATTTTTATAAGATAATAAGATCTGAATGATTTGCATTGAGATTATTTATTAGTGGTGGAAATCATTGAAGGAAAGGAATGTGTGATATCTATAAAGTTACAAAAAATTATAATTAAATTTTCATCTATTGAAAAACACATAGATCAAGGATGATTTATGTAACTTGGTTAGGTGGTAGTGATAAATGAGGGAGGAGTTTATGTTACCATTAATGAGATTGAACAAGACCTGTGTTTGTTTTGGATGTTTTAATTTAATTTATTTCATGTGTTTGAAATTATTTAATATTAAATTAAATTATGCCCTGTGATTCATCCCTTCCTCCAATATTATGTAGAACCTTCATGTCCAAGGATATTTATGTAATCCTCTTTAACTAATCCTTTGTTTCCCCTCAATTTCATGTTATTTTTAATTAATGGAGCATCCTAAGGTGTGTGGAGGTGATTCAAGATGGAACCGTAATGATACCAACCCATGTGATACACAGGTGGAAATATGGAATTATGTAACTCATGGAAAGACCGACAATATGAATTATTTATCCTAGGTCAAGGGTTTTTTTTAATGTTTTCTAATTAAATAAACCATTATATAAATATCATGAATGGGTTAATTAATTAATTAGTTATTTCTGTCTATGAATTATTTATTTTATGGATTCAAGGCTGTGATCAGATAAATAAATGATTTTATTTGAAAAGTTGGAAATTAAATAAATGAATTATTTGTAAATGTTTTATCCAACATGGTTAATTAATTAAGTAACATACACTTAATATTAAAAATATATTTAAAGTATTCAAAAAGATAAAATTTATGTATAATAAATCAAAACCCCTCAATGAAATATTAAGATAGACTAAGCCTTCCATTACTTGATTAGGAATGAAACCATAGAACTAAGTGTAGCACATGGGAAAATTCTGGACACTTACCTTTATCGGGGAGTTCTCATGAGATCTTTGGGTTGAATTAACCAAAATTATATTAATTTTAATGGCCAAAGTTGGTTTAATAGAAATTTAGAGTCATGTGTTGAAGAAACACAAGTTCAGATTTCAGGATAGGGGAATCCACTCAATAGATCAAGGATCTACAAGTCCATAGTTGGAAAAACCTCCTACTTAATTAATTTATTATTATTTTCATGGATAAAGCCTAAATTGCTAAAAAAAGTAAATGGGTATCATTTCAACTAGAATTTTAAAGCAACCAAACATTTCGAGTTCAATGGTTAGGGATATTGAGACTTGATAAAATAGTTAAATATTTAATAAATAAATTAAAAAACATTTAATTCATTATATCTCACTTATTTTATAATCAAGAAAAATAATAATAATCTTCTCTTTTTAATTGTAGAATTAAATGAAAATTTCATCATCCACACTATCCCTATGATCCATAATGGAGAAATATAACCTCCTAACCCGTAGTAACTTCTAGGATTGGTTTACACCCCTTCAAGTTGTGCTAAGACATGAATAGAAATCTTATATACTAGAGTCCTCAATTCCTGATATACCTACTAAAGTGGTGATTGATGAAGAGTTACTTGTCTATGAAAACCATTTGAGCAACACAATTGATATTTAATGTTTGATGCTTTCATTGATGTCTAGTGAACTAATAAAGTCTCAAGAAAAAGTAGATGCATATAGAATGCTTGGGAACCTCCATGGTGTTTATGAGCAGAGAGATAGATTGAAACATTTTTAGATTTCCAAGGCACTCTTTCAGGGTAAGCTTGGAGAGGGTTCCCTAGATGGTCCTTACATAGTCAAGATCATTGGATACATTGAGCACTTAGAGGTTCTAGGATTTAAACTCCCTGAATAACAGGGCACTGACCTCATTTTATAATAACTCACTCATAGATTTTCTAGTTTTTTTGTGAATTTTAATATAAAAAATATTGAGAAGTCTCTTCCAGATATTCTTACACTTCTTCACCAAGTATATAAGGTTATAAAACGTGAAAAACCTTCCATCCTTATAGTAAAGAAATGGAAAGGGAAAGGGAATATATTTAAGTCAATAGCTTCTTCACTCCCTTCTAAGAAGAGGAAGACCAAGGGGCATGTAAGTGAATACGATGTTGTCTATTTCGTATGTGGAAAGAAAGGATGTAGGAATAAAAACTACACCCATCCAAAGAAGCAATGGAAATATTAGGGTGCGTTTGTTATCGAGTGAAATTTATCTATTTCTATAAATTAGTAATTAGATTTAACTTGTGGTGAACACATATGTATTCAAATATAGGAACCAAGTAGATTCAAAAATATTGACCGAGGAGAGGTAGATCTTCGAGCAGCCAATAGAGCTAAACTTGTTGCTGTATTTATTGAGGACTACCAACTCATATTGCTGACCAAAATGATCTTGGTTTTAAATGGTTGTTATTATATTCCATCGGTTACCAAAAAAATTATTTCTATATCCTGACTTGATATGGATGGATTTATTTTCAGATTTGGGAATTAATGTTGCTTCTTTTATAAAGATAGCATTTGTAATGGCAAGACACATTTAAATAACAATCTTTATGTGTTGGATTACCTAAACTAAATAATGTCAATCGATAACTAATTTCTTCACATGACTCATACCACACCCAACTTTGGAATCATTGGTTAGGTCATGTAAATGAAAAGATATTGACCAAATACATTAAGATGGATATTTAGATTTTTTTAACTAAAACCACTAGGTGTATTTCATGCATGTTTACAAGGAAAAATAAACAAATCCCTATTTAATGGGAAAGCTGAAAGGGATAAAGAGATTATTGAATTAGTTCATACCGATGTGTGTAGTCCGTTTCCTATTGAATCAAGGGGTGGGTACTCATACTTCCTAAATTTTACTCATGATTTTAGTAGATATGAATATGTCTACTTATTGAGGTATAATTCAGATTCTTTTGATAAATTCAAGGAATACAAGAATGAAGTTGATAACCAGATTGTTAATAAGATTATGAAACCTCACTCAGACCGTGGTGGAGAATATCTTAATCAAGAATTCATTGATTATTTATGGGAGTTTAGGATTTTATCTCAACTCACTCCTCCTTGTACGAATCAGTGGAATTGTGTAAGTAAAAGGAGGAACCAAACTAGGTTGAACATGGTGAGATCAATGATGAGTCATGTGACTATTCCATTATCCTTTTGGGGATTGTCCTTACAGACAACAACATACGTACTAAACTAAGTTCCAACTAAAATAATAGATGGCATAACATACAAATTATTAAATGGAAATAAATATATGTTATATTACTTACATGTGTGGGGTTGCAAAGCATTTTTTAAGGGCTATTCAGGTAATAAGATTTTACCTTGAGAAACAAAGTGTATATTTATAGGATATAACAAATAAATAAATGGATACTACCTAGACAATCCTACAGAAAAAAAGATTGTGGTTGAATGATATCCCACATTTCTTGAGGAGGATATTATCTCTAAAAGAGATAGTGGGAGAGCTATAAATTTTGATAAAGTCTAGCCTCAAGATACACAAGAGTTGTAACATGAACAAATTACCCAAATCTCCATGGAAGAAGAAATTATTCTAGAGACACAATTACTATATAGGAGTACATGAGAGGATAGAGAACCAGAATGGTATGGTTTTCTAGTCATTGAGGATACAAAATCATTATTAGTTGATAATAAGGATATCATAACCTACAAGGAAGAAGTAAGTGTCATAAATGTTTCCAAGTGGAAGGAATCAATAAATTATGAAATGGATTTCATGTACCAAAAATAATTATGGATTTTGGTAAACCCTCTAGTAGATGTAAATAATTTTGGTTGAAAAAGGGTTTTTAAGAAGTAACTGGACATGGAAGGTCAAGTCAGTAGCTATAAGGTGTGAGTTGTTGAAAAAGGGTTTAAACATCATCAAGGCATTGACTATGACGAAACCTTTTCCCCAACCGCAATGATGAAATCCATTAGAATTATAATTTCCATTATGGCTTTCCATGATTATAATATTTGGAAAATGGATTCCAAAACAACATTCCTTAATGGGAACCTTCATGAATATGTCTATACGACACAACCTGAAGTGTTTGTGAATCCAAATTATGCAAATAAGGAATTAAAGTTGCAAAGATCCATTTATTCATTAAATAAAGCATCCAGGTCATGGAACATTCATTTTTATGATTCCATAATAGAATTTGGTTTCATTAAGATTTAATGTGAGCTGCGTTTCTATAAATGTTTTAGTGGGAGTGCAATAATTTTATTAATAGTATATGTTGATGTCATATTACTCATTAGAAATGAAATACCAGTCTTAGAGTCTCTTAAGGAATAGTTGAATAAATGATTCTCTATGAAGGAATTGGGTGAGGCATAAAATATTTTTGGGATTAAGATCCATCATGATAGATCTAAGATATTTCTCGACCTAAGTCAAAGTACATACACTGACAAGATACTAAAGATATTTAGTATGGAAGAATCCAAGAGGTGATTTTTTCCAACATCCTATGGAATTCATTATTCTAGGAAAATGTTTCGTCGAACATATGAGGAAATAAATAGAATGATAAGGATTTCATATACATAAACTAATAGGTCATTCATGTTTGTTATTATATATACTAGGATTGATGTCACATATTCATTAAGTGTGGTAAGAAGATATCAAGAAAACCCAGGTGATTTCCATTTGATGATAGTCAAGACCATCCTTAAATTTCTGAGGCATATTAAGGATATGTTCTTGGTATATAGAGGTGATGAGGAACTTGTCATCAGAGGATATGAAGACGTTAGTTTCCAAACCGATCAAGAAGACATGAATTCAAAAATGGGATACATTTTCACTTTGAATGGAGGTGTTGTGAGATAGAAGTGCTCAAAGTAGGTTGTGTTTGCAGATTATATTGTAGATTCAGAGTTTATTTAAGATTCTAATTTAGATAAATAAGAAGTATGGATGTGCACCTTCATCCAAGATCTTGACGTGGTACCTAGAAATCTAGATCATATAACACTATATTGTGATGATACTATTGTTGTGGCTCTTGAAAAAGATCCAAGTTCACATTAGCAGATGAATCAAACACTTTGAATGTATCATCTCCTGATTAATTTTACCCAGTGAGGTTAAGTTGCAGCAAGCAGTAGTTCCACAGAACACAACATAGAAAATACATTGACTAAAGCCTTGACTTAGTAAAAACATGACTATCAAGTGAGGTCCAGTGTACTGAAGGTTGTAGGTAGTTTGATCTAGTCCAAGTGGGAGTTTGTTGGAGTTGGTGTCCTAGGACCAACTCTTTATACATTCATTACATGTATATTTAATGTATTGAATAATAATAAAACTAATTATTATGTATTGTTCATTACTCTGTATGAATTTAACGTAATACTGTCCTAAAGTTTATGTCTCATTGATAAGGTCATAATAGTTCCCCGTAATGATGAGAACATTGATGAGCTATGAAAATATTCTCAAATAATGTTTTGTGGTTAGATAACGTACTATGATAGGACATGAACTACATAAAAATTCAGGTGCGAGTACTCATAAGAAGATTAAGCTTCTTCTCATGAAGTTATCACTTAGTAATCTTCAAGATGAGATATTATGAGAACAAACCCTCCAGTAGGAATTTCTCATGTTTTGGTGTCATCAGATACTCCTTTATATGTGTGTGTGTGATGGTCCTTATATTTTAAGATTATTGTTAATTCTTTTTACAACTCACATACTTATAAGTATTTCATAAAACATGATGATAATAGTTCATGGTGAAGTTTGTTACATTGGGTGCGTCATAAGTGATATGTAATTAATGAATAACTTGAGGAAGGAATTTTCCCTTACATATTTATGGAAACTAATATCTCATCCCTTTTTTTGGAATAGAACCATCAAATTAACTTCCATGGCCATGGTGTAACAATATGTTTATTTCAGATAGTCAAAGAAAGACATATCAAACATATAGTTTGGTGACATGGATGTGCAACTTGATTGATGAGATATTTTGAAAAAAGGATTATATTACACAATGAGCATTTGTATGTGGTTTTCGACATTATGACATTAAGTTATTTCTCTTGGGTACCTCAACCCATTGCTAGATAGTAAACATGGACTTTAGGTAAGCCCACCTAATGCCAATGATAAATAATCCTAGAGGCTCACACACTAAGTGTTTCCATTTATATCGATTAAATTCTATTTGAGTTTAATTGATGGAATAAATATCATTCTCAAGTCCAAGGAATAATTTCATTAAATTTATAAAGATCTCATAAATTAAATAAATATTTATTTACTGGCTTTTGAATAAAATGATTATTTTATTTATTAAATATTTTAATAAATATTTATTTTCTAGATTATGAATATAATATTTATTTATGACTAAAATATTTTTTTTGGTTGTTCAATAAATGCTCGATGAGTTTGGATGGATCAAGATAAATTTCGATGAAAATTATTAATTAAGGAGACCATTACATTATATTTGTTATTGTGAAAGTTTGTGCACACCACAAAATAATAATAATATAGTTAAAATTATGTTCACGTGGTTTATTAAAGTTAATAAATGTTATTTAATGGATGGTATGATATTATATAATATTTTAACTTAAATACTAACTCTATATATAGATGGATATGTCTATTGTGTAGAGTATCAAAAAATTCATAATATAGAATTGTTGCGAAAAATAAATTATCTATCAACTACTATTTCTCTCTCCCTATCAAGAATGAGAGGTTTACGAGATATTTATTCAATAATGAAGAACAAGAGATCAAGAATGAACAATTCAAGACATTCGACTCACCGTGTTAGCACCCAGAGATCTAGTGATGTTGCTCAGAGATCATAGGAGCACATGTGGATCACCACTAGAGGGATTCTATCCTTGGATGCTCCTAGCACAATGAAGGTAACCCAAAATGTTATTTTTGGATGATCAACATTCACTAATGAAGAAATTTCCTATGCTCAGATATTTATTTCTTTAAATATTAAATAAAATAATTATAAATTTGATGTGCAAGATCATCGTTCTTGGTTTCAGGCAATGATTATTAAATGAAATTTTAATATATCTCACACCTTTTCACACTTCCACTATACTCATAACCATAAATTAATTTCTTCACTTGGTAGTTGGTGGGCCAGGTGGTGTTTCAGTGATAATATTATTAGGATCCAAAGTTGATCTTTTATCAGATGATAAAAACACTAATAGGGACCAATCACATGGTCTTGAGAACCCAATGTTTGGAGAAAATCTTGAATTTAAACCTAATGAACAATAAGTCTTGGGATGGGGCTCTCAAAATTTTGGAAAAACCGAAGAACAATTTAATTGGGGTTTCAAGAATACCTTAAATTTAAACAACTCACATGTATGAGATGAAGACTTAAAGTGCAGCAATGAAAAATTTATAAATATATATAGAATCCATCATCAAATTTTGGAAATATATTTTAAGGAGTGCTCATAAAGGAAAAAGAAATTAGTAATATAAAATTACATTTAAGTAATTTAAATGTGTATATATTATACTTTTCACTACCAATCTTCCAATTTTTACAGAAAAGGAAAGTGAAAATGAATACGATTTAACAAGAAGTTCACATAAGAAAAAACTAAAAAGTTTAGAAACCTAAATTTTATCTCAAAGTGAATGGATAATAATTTATAAAAAATAAAAAACATACATTTATTATCTAAATTATATGATGAGGAAAGTGGTGATTATGATACTGAAGTTGAAACATTAAATAAATAAGAGGTGGGGTTATTGTTATAAATGTAAATGATGATGAGTTACCTAGTTATAAAGATAATGGTGATGTAAATGATGAAAAATATGAGTTGAATATTTCCCAATGGGATCAGAATATGTTCAAAGTAATGAAAATATTAAAAGGATTAAGGTTATTTTGTCTATTAATAGAAGTAAATGAGTAGAATTGTTTGGTTTTAATCCATGAGAGAAGGAGGGATACCGAGAACTTGACTTCTTCTCCCTTGAATTTGAAGTTAAATCCAAGATCTCACTCCAAAATTACCTCAGGATATAAGGAGTGAGAAAGTTTAGGTGACCAACACTTGTTGGTGGGGAAATGACATGTATGAAAAGTATCATTCACCCAAAAATATCACACTCCTTACAAATGATAAGGTGAACTAGGTGATTGAAAAGTATTTTTTGATAGTTGTTTCATATTAGGTATATGAGGGAGGTGATACATCATTCAAATCCTTTGGGAAAATTAAAAACACCTAAAGAAGAACTAAAAATGTTGAAATCTTTAATGAAAGATAAGAAGTCATATAATGTCATTTTTGATAGTGTAGATTCATTTGAGGGGGATCATGCAATAGTGAGGGAGAGCAGAAACGAGGGAGAGAGCACAACGACAAGGGAGAGAGGCAATGAGGGAGAGTTTCATCCAGGGATAGAGAGGAAGAGCACATGATAGCGAGGGAGAGTGGCGGTGAGGGAGGGAGAGCAGAGGTGAGAGAAAGTGGCGGCGAGGACATGTAGAGGAGAGGGAGAGTGAGGGAGAGTGCAAGGAGGTGAGGGAGAGCAGTGGTGAGGTTTCAGTTCCACAAGAGTTTGAACGGCGTCAGAGAATTAGTTCAGTTAAGGTTAGATTTATAATACAATAAAGGGTTTTATCAGTGCTAAAATAATAAGCACTAATAAAAACCCTCTTTATTAGCACTTTTCTAGCACTGATAACTATTTAATAATATAATTAATATTTAAATGTATATAATTTTAAATAAATATAAATAAATATTTATATAATTATAAATATATTTAAAGAATTTTAAATATATATTTATAAATATAATTATAAATAAATTTTAATATATAACATTATAAACATATTAAAATAATTGTAAATATGTATTTATAAATATAATTATAAAGATATATTTATAACTATAATTATAAATAAATACATTTATAAATATTTGTATATAATTATAAATATATTTATATAATTATATGTGTATATATATTTATTATTATATAAATATATTTAATTATAAATTTAAGAAATATATTTATTATAATTTGATAATCATTTGAAAATATGATTATTTATTCTTAATTATATAAATATATTTATAAATATATTTATATAATTATAAATATATTTATATAATTATAAATATATTAAAATAACTGTAAATATGTATTTGTAAATATAATTATAGATATATATTTATAATTATAATTATATAAATATATTTATAAATATTTGTATATAATTATAAATATATTTATAAAATTATATATATATATATATATATATTATTAACAATCTTTGTGGATCTAAAAGAAGAGAGATGGGAGAGCCTCTCTTTCCATGTTTAGATGGTCGTCATCATTGCGATCGCTCAAATTTATGCCTCTTTGAGGGTGATCAATGGTATTTTGATGTTGTTGTACATATAGAACTTTTTTCATTCTATTGAAAACACAAAATAAGTGCTTTTATTAGGGGTGATTGAGATGAAAGTGGTGATTGTCTTAAAGTTCAATTGAAATCATGTAAATATCTCACTACAGAAGATAAATTAGGGAATATTCTGCCTCCTAAAGATGATAACTATGGCGAAGCCACATAGAGGGTTTCTCGAGAGATCACTGTTTATCAAAGGAATTTGCCCGCTGGTGGGGATGAAGAGTAGGTTGACCTTGGTGTGGATTACCGTTGTGTGGGGATGGTGTTGGGAACAAGCTGGTGAGCAGGGTGTCAACAACGACTTTGGCGTGGAGTTGGCGATGATGTGTGGGTTGCATTGTCAAATGACATGGGGATGCAGAGCTGTCTCGTGATGCGTTGATCTTTGCGACAAGTGTTGGCTGACGGTCAATGATTTCTATTATAGAGGCTTCATGGTGGAGTGATTTTGGTGAGCGTACTGACATATCAAGGTGGGAGGTGGGTATGGGATCCTGAAGGGATGACGATCCAAATCTAGATTGGTGTGAGATGGATTTGAAACTTCTAGTGAGGACCTTAGTCGATGATGTTGGTTGTAGGTTCACGTGTGGGTTTTTTGTGTGGGCATATGCCGACGATAGATTTCCTTTCTTCAGGTGCCCATAGTTCACTTCCAATCACATCGGTTGGGTGAAGTGGCTAGTGTTCAACACAGGATGGTAATGGGAAGACACATCGGGTGTGGGTGGTGGGTTTATCACCCGGTGTTAGTGGGGGCCTCATCTACAGTGAGGCAATGACTTCAGAAGTAGTCGATGACTTCATGCAGTGGTGTGACTGTGATGTTTTTAGAATGCGGGGAGTTTTCTCAGAGGCTGGAAATAACTTGTGATGACCTTGATCTATTGGGAAGGTTTATAACTCGAGCAATTGTGTCTTTTTTTTGTGTGGGGTATTTTGGATTTTTTGGAAGACACTTTCATGTTTGGTAGTAGTTTTTCAGAATCCTTGTATTGTTGTGTTTCAGTGCAATACTTTTTCTTAAATAAAATTTTTAGGACCAAGTGTGCTTGAGTCCTGAACTTTCATGGTATATTTATTAATATATAAATATATATAATTATAAATATAATAAATATATTTATTATAATTTAATAACTATTTAAATATATAAATTATTTATTTATAATTATATAAATAATTTATAAATAATTGTATATAATTATAAATATATTTATATAATTATTTATATATTTATTAATATATAAATATATATAATTATAAATATATTTATATAATTATAAATATATTTATATAATTATAAATATATTCATATAATTATAAATATATATTCCCGGTGCTTGGGGTACAAGAACAACGAAACACACACACACACACACGCCACACACACACACACGCACCACACACACCCATAGGTTGAATGGAAGGTCATAGCTCCCCCTAGGGATAACCTAGCTATCAAGTCCTTATTTTTTAACAATATAGAAGGCCCACAGACCCCATACATATCAAACCCAGAGGCCCATTACATATTATGGTCCATGCTCCACAGCACCCGTAGTCACTGTGCCCCGCCTTCTTCATTTCCCCACACCCTCCATCACTGTAGAATTTTACAGCATGCCTTCATCAACCTGTGTCACCATCAATGACCACCGAATGTGCCTCCCCTATAAACCAATGATAGAAATGTCCCCTCTTGCCATCGTCTCACCAGATTCCATGGTGGTGTCACAGAAAACCGCTGAACCACCACCCCTTTTGTCAATTTGGGGTTCAACAATCCCAGTTACCAGTCAAGATGAACACCGCTACAGCCAATGATGACTGATAACAATCACCCTTTATTGAAGGCTACATACCACCATTCACTTCCACCGAAAACCCAGACCCTTCATGATTCCATCCACCTCCAATCACCACCGCTTTCATCGACACCAACCACCAGGCCTTCACCTATAACACTATTTCATTGCCCCTTGCTCTCACCTGAAGGTAGTAGACCACCTTCATGACTCCTTCCACCATTGGTCTCCCTTACCGCACTGTATTCCCTCACAAAAAGCACCACCATCACACACAAATCCAATTGATGATGCCATCACTGCTACTTCTATGAATCCCCCTTCTGTCGAAGATCCGTCGAGAAGGTTGGTCCCCCGAGGCCTATCTGTCATACTCATCAAGGACCTTCTCCCCACCAGCCATCAATGCCATATCCTCTACAAAATGCGCTTATAGAGGCCCGATTCCAAAGTTATCCACCACTTCCATGTGAAGGAACTCTTTTTGCCGATACGTCACCACTCCATCCCTCTAGCCGGTCTGCACACATTTCTCCTATCATTGTCATGCCTACCACATCACTAATTATCCCTCAAATATGAGGCAGTCAGGAATTGAAACCCAAACCAGATACAGAATTACACGACAACTTACCACTAAGATGCCTCCCCAACTGCAACATAATTATAAATATATTAAAAGAATAATAAATATTTATTTATAAATATAATTATAGATATATATTTATAATTATAATTATAAATAAATATATTTATAAATATTTGTATATAATTATAAATAAAGTTGTATAATTATATATATATATATATATTATATATATATATATAATTATAAATATAAGAAATATATTTATTATAATTTTATAATTATTTAAATATATAATTTTTTATTTATAATTATATAAATATATTTATAGTTATCTCTGGGGGGACTATGAATCACCCTTCATGCCTGTGGGTGTGAGGTGTGTGAGTGTTTCTCTGTAATTTTACCCCAATGTTTAACATATGTAAATATAAATAATTATAAACATAAGAAATATTATATTATATATTAGGTTCTTGGGGGTTCAATTACATTAAACACACACACCACACACACATGCCAGAATATTGTAATAAAAACTATAAATGGTATCTATGGAAAAAAATATTTTTCCCTTTAAAATAAAATACTATTAAGATTATTTTATTAATTTTATAAATCCATTATGTATCCTCTAAAACCTATAATATATTTTGAGGTTTTAAAATCCTTTCTGTAAGATTTTGACTCACCTCTATATGACCAAGGGTATTATTTTAATATTTTATTCCCTAAGGCTTTTAAACTAATGAAAACTAATCTCCTTTTCTATAATCCATGGTAAAAAACCATAGGAAGGATTTTGGTTTTGGTTATTTTATTATATATAGTCTAAAAAATATTTTTGAGAAATGATAAATAATTCCCCACTCATTTCCTATATAAACCCAAACAAGCTCCCATTTATCTTAACTAAAAATTCTTAAAGAATGTCCTTACTCTTCCTCCCCCCCTCTAGAGTCCTCCCAAGGTTCCCCCAAGCTCTGAAGAATCCCCTCCCAAGCATTTGGAGCCACACTCTCAAGGTAATGGATCCTCTCTTTCTCCTCTTTATTCAATGTATCTTCCTTATCTTATGTCTTTTATCTTCATTTCCTAATTTTGGGATATGTTATTCCATTTCAAATTACTATCCATTTGATTTATAAATTATGAGATGCCCCTTTCACTCTCATTAAGACCTCCCATAAACTTTTATGTTCACCCATTACCATGCCAAATTTTAGTAAGGTTTATTTTCTTTCTCCTCTTTATTCATGTATCTTCATTATCTTTTGGAATTTTTATCCAATTCCAAATATTGGTATATATTCTTCCATATCCCCATTACTACCCCTATGATGCCTAAATGAAGAGATCCCCCTTTCACTCTTATCAATCCCTTCCATAAATATTTATACGACCCCGTTATGATACCAAAATTCCACCCCTACTTTCTATGCCAAACAATTGTATAGTGAATACCCATACCCATTTTCTATCAAGGGTGTTCACCTTTATGCACTTAAACTTATTGACTGCGGACCAAAATGTATGTATTCCACACTCAATGATCATGGAATAAAATTTTATGATAAATGATTCCAATTTTTATGATCTATGTGGGACACTTAAGCATGATAATGAAATGAATATGATGGGTGCACCCTAAATTATACAACGCTCCAATGCATTGGGTAGTGTTTAGTCTCATGAGATGTCATGTTTGGAGAGAGAGGAAACATGATTTTTTAATTCGACTTTTTCTATCATGATGTCTTGGAAGTTATCCTTGGATTATGTTTATGATGTTGTGTTTTAATTTTTTTTTCCACATTTCCAATGATTCCTTTATGTTATCATTATATATTATGCCTCATTGTTCATGATTATAATTCTCACCCCTTTTATGTCCCATTGATATGCCTATTGTTGAACATGTATTAATTTCTTCATGTTATGCCATGTTTATTCCCTCATTGGTCTTTATAGCTCAAACTTTTATTATGTATGTCCCTATGCTATCCCATGCAGTTTTAAGTACGAGAATGTTAAAGAAGTTTTTAATAAAGATGATGTATTTCATATTTTATGTTGTTATGTAATGTACCTAATTCAAAAATACTCCAGAATTCTTGATCTTATGGGTTGTATTATGTGTAATCTTTTGTAATAAATCATGAAATAAAGTGTAATAAAGAGATGGGTTTTCATATTTCTTGATTGTGTTGGTGTTTGAATTTAATTGTACACTTAAACACGTAATATATATAAATATATAATTTTATAAAATATAGTAAATATACATTTATAAATATATTTTTATATATAAATATATAAATATTTATTTAAAAATAGTTATTTTCAAATATATGTTTTATAAATATATTTTTAACATTATTAGTGAATATATAATAATAAATGAATTATTATTAAAAATGAATAAAATAATTAAATAAATTAAGAAAATATTAAAAGTTAATTTGTAATATTTACATGAATTAAGGACACATAACAAATGGAGAAAAATGAATAAATAAATGATATTAATTATAGAAATAAAAAAATTATTAAAAATAAATTATATTAACAATACAAAAATATTAAAAATTAAATTAAATTAAATCAAATTAGATTAAACACACAGACATATTCATGATGAATATATTAAAATAAATATATATTAAAAATGAATAAATATTAATAATTAATAAATATAGAAAACACTAAAAATAGAGAGATATTAAAAAAGAATAAATATTATTAAATCAATAAACAGACTTGCGCACACACATACATGTACAATGATAGACATACATATATACACGTACACACACAAAGAATTATATGTGTACATATATTTTAAACTATTTAATATCAATATAAATATATATTTGAATAAATATATTCATTTATATATTATATAATTGTTTAAATAAAATATTAATATATTTTGACTAATATAAATTTAATAATTGTTATATATAAAATTATTAAAACAAGATTTATCTTTTATTAAAAGTTATATAAATCATATTTATATATTATATATATATAATTATTTTAATATAAATCTTATTTTAAAAATATAAATATTTATATGTTAATTAAATTACTAACTATGACATTTATCAGTGCTAAATAAAAAGAATTGTTAAAGGTGTTACTTTTATCAGTGCTAAAAAAAGCACTGATAAATGGTGTACTTTTATTAGCACTAGAAAAAAGTGATGACAAAGGGTCTCTTTTATCTTTGTTTTTTAGCACTGATAAAAGTTATCTTTATCAACACTTTTTGTCTAATGCTGATAAAGGTTATCATTGAATATCACGTAATCTATGGTAGTGACATGATCATGTAACCTTGATTAAACGTTGTGCATGCCAATCACACACTCTCCCTAGAATCATGTGATGGGTTTGTAAAATAAACTCTCAATGATGAATTCACCTAAAATAAATACCAAACACATGATGGCTTCTGGTTATGTGACATAACCAAAATAGGCTACCAATAAAGGACCCTTATGTGCTTTCTATTGGTCACATGACACACTCGAGGTTTTACTGTCTACGATGGAATGACTTGTGCTTGATATTAGTCATATGATGCACTGAGGATACGCGATAAGTGATGGAGGTGAGTCATGTGACATGGTTTTAGTGCCCCATGCAAGGACCCCAACTTATGTGGATGATTTCCATTGCCTTGACTTATGAAGATGATTTTCAATGCCTTTAATCTCAATACACCCAATACATGACGCGTTGGGCCTTTTTTATTGGGCCTATGGGTCATGTACAGGTTCCCCTTCATCCCTTAAAAGGGGGATTATCTATAATAAAATAAAAAAGAAGGCCTTCGAGCCATTTAGGTAATCTCTATATGTGGCTCTATTTCTATGAAAAAATCGTACATATGGGATTTTGTTGACTATAAAAACACCGTTAAATTTCTCTTTTGACATAGGAAAACACAATAGTTATAAAGGATATGACTTCTAAAGGTCAGATATTCAGAGACTCCCACATGGAGAATCAATAGGTAACTCTCAGGGAATGGATTATGACCTTGAAGAAGGAAACACTCCTCAATTTCATGATAAAGGGCATGAGAGTCGACCACATGACTATTGATGTGAATGTTGGTTGCATGGATACATTTTAGGCTTGTGATTTTATGATCACTCCCTTATCATGCAATTATAGAGCCACTATCTTATTGTATGATCATTAAACCCCATTAGGTTATACGATCACATGACCCATTTCCATTCACATGATCACTTAGCCATGAGCCATTTGTATGAACACCTTGAAGGAACTAAGGTGAACATAGGAAGCAGATGAGTCAGATATTTAAAATTTCTCATCATCAGATCCATGTAACTATTTTTAATGTAGTGATACATAGCCTGATATGGAATCAAAAAATACCACATAGAATATTTAATAAAAAAAATTAAAAGAAAAATTTTCTCGATTGATTTGAAGATGCTTTTGACAACCACCCATCATTGGTGACCATTCCTTGTTGAAACTAAATCTGGATCCCTCTAGATCATCATCATGTGCTTTAAAAGTTTTAAATAATTTCGATCATTGAATTATGAGTGCTAGCATGGAGATCCAACGATGCCTTCAATATCCCAACAATCACCACAATGACGATTCTTCAACCCATGTAGGGGAACAAGGGCCGATTGATCCGATCATCATCTTATCTCTCTAGGAAGCGATATAGGAGAGAGATGATCTCAAAAATTGTTTGATGAATAGTTACCTAACTGTGAGAATCCTCTTCCTTAAATAGTAAGGTAAAAAAACTTGGAATTAACTCCCTAGCCCCAAATTTTTATTACCTACTAAATAATCCATAAATGACATGTTATGACCAATTAACCATGTCATAAACATCATTTATATTTTTATAACTTACCTATAATATAGTAAATATATTATGTTATAAAATTAATAATTCTAACTAGACTCTTCATTCCTGAAAATATTAAAGGAACCTTGAATATAATATTCATTCCTATAATACTTTCCCATTATTTACTTCAATACATGTAAATACATTTAATAAATAAATTCAATAACAATTATTCTAAACTCGAGTAATATGAATTTAATTATTTCATGGAAATCATATATTCTTAGACAACTCCCAAAACCCCGTGATGGGGACCACCATGTTCTTAACCCATATTCATCAGAATAGTCTATACTTTTTAATACGCTTAGTGTGTGACTCTCTAGAACCTTATATCAACAGTACTTAACACTATTTATAGAACCGAAGTAGATTATAGTAACCCCTCAAGGCCCCTAAGGAGATAAAGAAAAGTTATATAAATGAAAACCTTTCCTAAGAACACACACCGTGTAATATAATATTTTTTATTATGATATCTCAAAAAGCATGACACACACTTGGTGTCATTAACTTCTTTTCTTTATTGTTCTTTGACCTAACTGGGTGGAAATAACTTCTTTTACCATGGACATTAATTTAGTAAAGGCACTACAATAATGATCAACTGGTCCTAAGATATTACATCCTTTTGAAAGTGAAAAATTCTATCTTGATTATTCAATTAATTATATACCACCAATGAAACCACCAATGAAAGATATCTCACCACTACATTAATTCCATAGGTTTTGTCTTGCATCAAAGTATATTATCGAATAGTATTCAATGATTATAATTTCAAGTCCTCAGACCATTAAACATGTTTATAGATAGGAAATACCAATGACACCTGAAACATGTGGTGTTTCTATTAGAAGTTTAGTTCTCATGATCTTATTTACTATATATCACCAAGTATGAAATTTATAAGAATAAGTCTCAATGATTTTGAGCCCCCGACACCTAATGGTCCCAAATCATCTATGTCCTATCAAAATTATGTGTCTAGACCTTAGGAAATATGTTTAATATTTCTATAATAATATATCTAGGTTATCATTATAGCATGAGAACTGATATAAACCATTGATATAATAAGTAATCTAGAGAAATTACCATATAAATAGTTGATGTAGAAAAATCAACACTATTATGGTAAGTTTATATCATGAATAACTCACTGTATAAATGAAATGGTAATAAAAAATTACTGTTTAAGTTGGGTCCAGGGAGCCAAATTTTACAACACACCCAACTCCTCTTATATCATATCCCATTCTCAATACATCCATTAAATCCAAATATAACCCAAATGGTCATCCAAAATGGTGTAAGTCCTTAAATTTTCTAGTATATAAGTCCATATTCCTTGTGAGTCTGATTATCCATACATTTGGCATCCAAATTAGTGTATGTAATACCCCCAGTTTCTAGTATGTAACCTTTAATCGATTCTTTCTATGGTTATAAAGTGTAAGGGTGGAGGTTGGGAGAACTTTGGAAGTGTTTTTGGGGATAAAGGGAAGTCACACAGGTGACACAAGGTTTACATAACCATGCGGCCAAACCATGCATAGTAGTCCTCTTGTGGAAGTATCTATATCACGATTGGAGCACAATTTGGGAGACTGTGCAAGGGGAAGCTGTTTGGGCAGTGGATATCGCATAGTTAGCGCACAATTTTCCTAACTATGCGGTCAAACCGTGCACAGAGTCAGAATGAGATCCTTAAAAATAGGATCTCCCTTTTTTTTCCATAACTCCCTCATTTTTGACTCGAACCAGCCCTAACATGGGATTTTTTTTATTCTAAGGCCAAATAAGGTTCTCCCATTAGTACGAAGGTGATTCGAAGGCTACCCTTGGTGAATCAAAGATGGATTCTTGAGGTATGTGTTCATTCTTCTTCATTCTTGACCAGTTTCATAGATCTACTTAGATCTACTTATCCTCTTCTCTTGGTTTCTTAGATTTACCCCTATTATGGGTAGATATAGGTATTTGGATTCAAAATATGATGATATTTGGTCTTTATCTTTCTAGTAGAAGAGATCTATAATGGGTTCTTGGAGAATCGACATGGTTTTCTTGTGTGTTCTTCGTTCATTGGGGTTTTCGTCAAAGCCTTCAAGGCAGGAGACTTCTTTCTCAACTCCACTTAGTAGAACTAATTGGAATGATTTTAAATTTGAATGTGTGGTGTTGAATTTATTTTGATTTGTTTTTGGAACACTTTTTGGAAACCTTCTTGAGTGATGGTTGTGAAATATGGAAAATTGTGGATTTTGATTGAGTGCTTTGGTTCTTGGTTTTAAAATATGAATTTTAAAAAGGGGATTTCTCTGGATTGTTGACACATGAATTGGATTATATGTTTTCAATAAAAGGTAATGTTTTATTGAAATTAAATGTTGCTTGAAACAGGATGTGCTTTGGTTTTCAATAAAAGTTCAGTTTTTTTAAAGTGGATTATTTTGGTAATGGAAATATTTGGAATAAATGGTGTTGGTGTGAGTTCTTGCTTAACGAGCCCTTAATAAGGGACGACTACCATTGGGATACAAGGGACGTGACCCTAGATTAGGGGAATCTATCATTGGGACACAAGGTAATTGGATGAGAGACCACTCATGAGTATGGAACTGTAAAACGAAGCATGCATGTGTGGGTGTGTGGTGAACTATGGATTGGGTATGCCAAATATTAAGAATAATTGGTTTTAAGATTTGATTAGTTATTTTTATTGAAAAATAACTTACTAGAAATTGGTTTTAGTTAGTTTGTTTTTACTGGGTTGTAAATGTTTTTTTGAACTTGTTTATATTTTAGTATAAACTATTTTGGTAAATTGTTTTTTATAAACTATTTTATATAAATTTGGATAACTTTTCTATCCTAGTGGCGTGAGTAGGGAATTGATTACGGAAAACATACTGAGTTTTATACTCAACTCTACTTTGTTACTTTGTTGCTTTTGCAAATGCTATCTTTCAAGGCAGGGGAAAAGGTAACGTTTCCCACATTTTAAGCACTACCTCGTGATATCTGGGCTGTTCGGTGATTTTGGAGATTAGAGATTATAGAGCATGGAGTTTTGTAGTCTCTTGAGAGTCTTGAGTTGTTTATCCACTTTTTAGTTTGATACTGGATTAGTCTTCAACTGTTTCACACTTTGATATGGTTTTGATATACATGAAGTTGTTTAGTGGTCTTTCTTTTATTCACGCATCATTTAGTGAATGGTTTGGTTATGGTTTGTTGGTTTAATGGTTTATTTCTTAAATGTTAAATCGTCCCCCAATTGTATGTGAAACCCTTAAACATTTATTTCCAGCGTTTGGCATCTTGAGTATGTTTATTAAGGCCAAGTAATGACTCATTTTACTCTCAAGACAATGAAATTTTGTGGGTTATTACAAATGGTATCAGTCTAGTCCTTTCTTTATGGTACAAAGGGTATCCTCTTTTTTGGACCGTTCCTAACATGTAGTCATCAATGTTCTTGGTCTTTGATTTGAAATTCCTTTTTATATATTCATTAGGTTTCAATATTTGATAGGAGTAGGATTGTCGTAACTTGAAATGTATAACATAAAAGGATGTAGCTAACCCTTTTATGTTGAACTTCAAGTTACCAGGGTGTTGGGTACATAAGTGTTTTGGAGACTCTTCTAGAATGTTGGAATCTCATTATCACGGGTTTAACTAATGAGACGAGCATGAAATTAATTATAGAGGAATGACTTCCCACTTGGATTGCATATTTCCTTTGGACTGATGATTTATGATTTTATGAAAAAGGTGTAAATTTTTTAAAAAATGCATAATTTGTTTTCAAATGAAAGATTTTGAAATGAGGATATTTTTTGTATTTTGAAAATGGTTTGGTTTTCAAAAGCGAGAATGAATTTTTCAAAAATGGTTGGAATAGAAAAGGATCTTTTGGAAAACAATGTTGTGATAGTTGATGTGATATAATTTGAAATTCTAAGCCACCAGTTGCTAGAGAGTGAGATTGACAGAGTTTTTTGTTGGTTTAGAAAATGGAACCCGGTAGGCGTCATCAAAACCAACCTGAAGAAGCTACGGAGAATGTGGTTGCACCTAAACCATGGGTGAACAATAAATGGTTCAGAGTATTGTCCAAGATTTTCAAGATGTTGATACGAGTAACAGGAGGAATAAGCCAAGACATGTGGATCATACCATGAAGTTCATGAAGCAGAATCTACCTAACTTGTCGGGTGATGCTTAACCCAAGAAGGAGGATTTGTGGATCAGTGGGATGAATCATATTTTTGAATTCATCAGCACACCAGTAGAGTTAAAGGTCAAGATGGAGATGTATATGATCAAGGATATTGCATGATAGTGGTGGGATTTAGCAGTGTAGAATAAATTGGATGATGGCCTTACATGGGAGGATTTTGAGGAATTGTTCAAAAAATAATTCTATCCTCACACGTTAAAGATCCAGAAAATTATGGAATTCTTCAGCCTAAAATAAGAGAGTCTCTCTTTCATAGAGTATGCAGCTAAGTTCATGAATTTAGTGCACTTTTCACCAGAAGTCGCATCAAGTGAATCCTTGAAGGAACACATCTTCGAATCAGGACTAAGGTAAGAGATTTGATTGAGGATTATGGGGATTTGTATTACATATTATATAAAGATGGTGAAGACAGAAAATTTTGCCGAAGGTGATATATCAGGATCTATGGGAGGAGGTATGATGATATCCATAGGGAATGGTGGGAACTCAAACACGGGAAGTAAGTGGAAAAGAGACACCTATTTCCAAGGTGGAAGTGGAAATAAATACCCGACTACTGGATCAGTGAACCTTCCTCCATGACCCCAGATAAAAGAAAGTTACTTTCAATGTGGTTCACTTGACCACATAAAGTGAGAGTGTACAAAACAACCTAGAGCATTCCATAACTACAAATAGTTGGTCCATATTCAACATTATTTTCAAAGTTCTCTAAGGTCTAGTGCTGGAGATACTTCTCAAGCATCGCAAGTATCATATGCTTCGGTAGGGAGAGGATAACTGAATCAGTCTTAACAGTAGAGAAGATCTTGCCATAGTGATTCTAGTAATACCATGACTCCTCAAATAAGGAAATATCACCAAGGAAACAATAAGAACATTTCAGCAACAAATCAATTTTATGGAGCCGAGTATATGATTGTAGATGATCAGGCTGGACCATCTATGGTGGGAGGTACGATTATTTTGAACTCTACCCTTTTCTAAGTTCCCTTCGATATTGGTGCATCTAATTCTTTAATTTCTTCTTGTGCTGTTGATTTTCTATGTTTAAAGTTGTAAATTATTCCTTCTGTTTTAAAACTCCAAACTCCTCTCAAGGAAAGATAATGTTAGGACTTTGTGTGTAGATAATGTGCTATATCAATTTATGGAGTTGAGTAGAAATGGGACTTATCGATATTGTACATGGATTTTTATGATGTAATCCTAGGTATGGATTGGTTGACAATGTGCAAAGATCATAAGGACTGTTATAGGAGAAAATTTAGTTTTATGACTGAGGACGGCATCAAACATATCTTTAGTGGAGAGAGGATGGTAAAGAAAGGTGAAAAGAGATTATTGGCAGCAACAATGGGAACAATATCTTACCAGTTGGTGGCATTGACTTTGGAATAAATGGGATATATTAAGGAAAATAATTTTCCAGTTGTTTTGGATCAATTTCCAAATATATTTCCTGATAACTTCTTAGGGTTACCACATATAAGGGAAGTGAAGTTTATGATTGATCTCCTTTCGTGGATCAGTCCTATTTACCTTATGTATTATAGGTTGGAACCAATAGAGTTACATGAATTGAAAGTGTAGTTGGAGGAGCTGGAAATCAATGGTTTCATTCATCCAAGTATGTCTCTATGGGTAGCACCGATCTTGTTCATGAAGAAAGCAGATGGAACTCTTTTGTTGTGTGTTGATTATCGTAAGCTTAAGAAAGTTATGATAAAGAACAGGTATCCACTTCCATGGATTGATGATCTGTTCGATCAATTAAGGGGAGCTCAGTAGTTCCCCCAGATTGACTTGCGATCAGGATATCAACAATTGTGAGTTCAGAGGGAAGATATTCCAAAGACAGCTTCTAGAAGCAGATATGGCCACTATGAATATGTAGTCATGCATTTTGGTATAACAAATGCACCAACGGTCTTCATGGATTTTATAAATCAGATATTTCAGTGAGATCTAGACTCATTTATTGTGGTGTTTGTGGATGACATCATGGTGTATTCAAAGACAAGGGCTGATCAAAAGGAACACCTGAAAACAGTGTTACAAATCTTGAGAGATCACTGTTTGTATTCTAAATTATCAAAGTGTGATTTTTGGATATAGGAAGTATGTTTTCTTGGCCATTTCATTTCTATGAAAGGCATTTCCGTTGATCCTAAAAATATAGAAGAAGTTATCTCGTGGAAACCGCTGAAGAATGTCTTTGAGATACAAAGTTTTCTTGGTCCAGCTGGTTACTACCGACACTTTTTTCATGATTTATCATGACTAGTTTCACCAATTATAGCTCTTAAAAATAATAATTATACATTAAAATGGATATAGGAATGACAAAAGTCTTTCTAAGAACTGAAAGTTCGAATTACATTGGCACCTATATTGATTTTTCCAGAATCAGGATATGGGTATGTGGTGTACTGTGAATCTTTGAGATTTGGCTTGGGCTATGTTCTAATGAAAGGAGACCATGTGGTTTCTTATGGTTCTATAATGTTGAGGATTCTTGAGAAGAATTACCCAACACATTATTTGAAGTTATCTTTAGTCATCCCTGCTTTGAAAACATGGAGACATTATCTCTTTGGTGAGAAATTCACTATTTTCACAAACCACAAAATCTTGAAACACATTTTCTCATAGCAAGATTTTAATCCATGGAAAATGAGATGGATGTATTATCTCTAGATGATTAACTTTGACTTGATGTATACACTAGGAAAAGGGAATTTGGTGGTAGATGCATTGAGAAGAAAGTCATATGATCAATTAGAGAATAAAGCTTTAGATTAATGGTAGTTGATGTTAGTCCTAGAAAACATACATGTGGAATGTGAAGACCGAGGTGATGTTGTGGTTTTATTTACAGCTACAATTGTTTATAATTTTTTAAATATAGCCCAAGAGGCACAAACATCTGATGTAGAATGTCTTTTAATGAGTTCAAAACTAAATGGTAGGGAGACAATTCAAAGCTGGAAACTTGATGAGAGTTCAGTTTTGTTCTTTAGAGATTGGATGGTTGTACCTATGGATTTCTAATAACAACTCCTTCATGATTACCACTATTCAAGATGGGTTGTACGTCCAAGTACACATAATATGTATAAGTCATTGAAGACACAATTTTGTTGGAGAGACATGAAAAGGAAAGTGGCCAAGTTCGTCTCGTGATGATTAACTTTTCATCAAGTTAAAGTAGATCATCATATACATATAGGTATGTTGCAGTATTTACCTATCCTAGTGTGGAAATGGGAGAAGATAGTGATGGATTTTGTTACAGTTCTTCCAAGAATATTTGGAAACATAATGCCACATGGGTGATAGTGGATCATCTTTCCATGTCAGCCCATTTCATCCCTATTCATGAAACTCATACGCTGGAGGATCTGTCAAAAATCTATATCCAAGAAGTGTTAGAGGTGTGGAATACCAGTTTCAATAGTCTTATACAAAGATCCAAGGTTCACATATTGTTTCTGTAAATCCTTATAGAAAGACCTTGGGACACAGTTGACTATGAGCACGGTGTATCATCCTCAGACAATTGGACTGTTTGAGATGATGATACAGATGCTGGAAGAAATGTTGTGGGATTTTGTAATAAATTTTGGTGTCTCATGGGAGGATCATACACCCTTAGTGGAGTTATCATATAATAACAACTATCGGTCCTCGATACATATGGCTCCCTTTAAATAATTATATAGGAATCCTTATCGTTCTCCACTATGCTGAGTGGAAATCGGTGAAACATCATTATTTGGGACGAGTCTTGTCCAAGAAACATTAGAGAAGATCCATTTGATTATAAATAGGATGGATATGGCTTAGAGTCAATAGAAATATTTTTCGGATCACTAACGAAGTCCGTTTTCGTTTTCCGTGAGTGATCATATTTTCTTAGGGATCTCTCCAAGACGCGGACATCGTCATTTTGGGAAGTAGGGAAAGTTATATCCTAGATAAATTGGCCCTTTAGAGAAACTATAATGGGTTGGAGAGGTGGAATATCAGTTGGAATTACCACCATGGTTTAGTTCGGTGCATAATGTGTTCCATGTATCTCAGTTGAAAAAGTATCAGCCTGATCCTGACCATGTGGTCAGATGGGATCACATTAACCTAGAGCCAGATGCTTCATTGATACATATCCCAGTACATATTATGGATGGTCAATAGAATGTATTGTGAAGAAAAATCATTGGTCTAGTTTATGTTTTATGGTATCATGGTAAGATTCAGGAAGAGACTTGGGAATATGAGAAGGAAATGAAAGAGCAATGACCATAACTCTTTCAAGGAGGAAAATGTTTTTTACTTTCCAAGTACAGAAAGACCAATGGTGGGGAGAATTTTGTACCCATTTTTTCTTGTATGTAACCTTTAATTGATTCTTTTTATGGTTATAGAGTTTAAGGGAGGAGGTTGTTAGAGTTAGTATAACTTTAGAAGTGTTTTGTGGATAAATGGAAGTCACACGGGCGACACACAGTTTTATTAACAATGTGTCCAAACCGTGCACAACAGTCCTCTTGATTTAGTATCTCCAGCATGGTTGGATCATGATTTGAGATACTGTTCAAGGGGAATACATTCAGGCAGTGGCTACCACACGGTTTTCCTAACTGTGCGGTCAAACCATACATAGAGTCAGAATGAGATCCTTAAATATAGGATCTCACTCATTTTCTCCATAAATCCATCATTTTTTACCCAAACAAGCCCTAACTCAGTATTTTGATTCTCCTAAGTCCAAATAAGGTTCTCCCATTGGTCTGAAGAATATCTGAAGGATTCCCTTGTTGAATCAAATCCGGATTCTTGAGGTATGTGATCGTTCTTCTTCTTTTTTGATCGGTTTATTAGATCTACATAGATCTACTTATGATCTTCTCTTAGTTTCTTATATATACACCTATTATGGGTAGATATAGGTTTTTTTATTATGAATATGATGATATTTGGTCTTGATATTTCTATGAGAATAGATCTAAGGTGGGTTCTTGGAGAATTGTCCCGGTTTTCTAGTGCTTTCTTCATTTGTTGGAGTTTTCTTCAAAACCTTTGAGGTAGGAGACTTCTTTCCCGACTAAACTTAGTAGAAATGATTTTAATTATTTCAAATTTAATGTTTGTTGTTGAATTTATTGTTATTTTGTTATTGAACACTTGTTTGAAACCTTCTTGAGTGATGGTAGTGAAATCTAGAAAATTGGGGATTTTGAATGAGTGCTTTGGTTCTTGGTTTTAAAATATGGATTTTAAAAATATGGTTTATCTAGATTTTTAACACATAAATTGGATTATATGTTTTCAATAAATTGTAAAGTTTTATTTAAATGAAAGGTTTCTTGAAATTGGTTGTGCTTTGGTTTTCAATAAAAGTTTAGTTTTATTGAAGTGGATTATTTTGGTAATGGAAATATTTGGCATAAATGGTTTTAGTGTGAGTTCATTCTTAACAGGACCTTAATAAGGTATAATTACCATTTGGGTACAAGGTACGTGAACTAGGATTAGGAGAGTGTGTCATTGGGACACAAGGTAATTGGACGAGAGACCGCTCATGAGTATAGAATTGTCAAACAAAGCATGCATGTGTGGATGTGTGGTGAACTATGGAATGGGTATGAAAAATGTTAAGAATAATTGGTTTAATATTTTATTAGTTATTTTTCTATAAGAATAACTTACTGGAAATTGGATTCATTTAGTTTTTTTTCACTAGGTTGTAAATATTTTTTTGAACTTGTTTATATTTGGGTAGAAAATGTTTTAGTAAATTGTTTTATATAAACTATTTTATGTAAATGAGGATAAATTTTCTATCCTAGTGGAGTGAGTAGGGAAGTCATTGGGGGAAAACTACTGAGTTTTATAATCATCCCTACTTTGGAACTTCAGTGATTTTTCAGATGGTATCTTTTGGGATGGGGTCAAATGTAATATTTCCCACGTTTTTAGCACTACCTCATGATATTTGGGCTGTTCGGTGATTCTGGATCTTGGAGATTGTAGAGCATGGATTTTGGTAGTCTCTTGAGAGTCTAGAGTTTTTTATCCACTGTTTACTTTGATACTATATTAGTGTTCTGCTATTTCAGACTTTGATGTTGTTTTGAAATACATGAAGTTATTTAGTGGTCTTTATTTTGTTCATGCATCATTTAGTGAATGTGTTGGTTATGTTTTTTTTGGTTTAATGGTTTATTTATTAAAGGGTAAATTTTCCCCCACTTTTATGTGAAAACCTTTGGCATTTATTGAAATCCTTTGATGTCTTGGGGATGTCACTTAAGGCCAAGTAATGACTCATTTTACTCTCAAGCCAATGAGATTTTGCGGGTTATTACAGTTTAAGTCCCTAACCTTTCTATCTCATAGAGACATATTATCTAAGACTCTAATTATCTATATATTGGGCATCCACTTTGGTGTAAGTCCATAAATATTCTATCTCATTGGTCCATATTCCCCATGAGTCTAATTATCCATGCCTTGGGAATCCAATCAAGTGTAAGACTCAATATTTTTATCACCTGACCATATTCTTCATGAGGCATACCCATACCCTGGGTAACCTCAATGTATAATCCCCATTGAAACATGGAATCACTCCCTTATACAATGTGACCAATCCTTCACTATCTCTTGTTTGTCACATTAATCATGTCTCATGTGAGCTTAGAGATATTAGTTGATCATGCCATTAACATCACTAAAATGCACCATTGGGTCTCATTCCTAGGTGTAAGTCCTAAAAACCATATCCTCTTCTCAAATAAATATAATCTTACCAAACTAAATGGGATATGATTCTAGTTTCCATCAAGTTATGTAGGATACCTCCCTAAGGTTTGAACCCAATATTATATGACCCTATATTATCACCATCCAACACCCTAAATCTCACATGGACATATTCCTTGTAAAATATCATACATTCTTTAGTAGATCCATATTCTACATGATATATATAACCATATTTCTCACCAAGAAACCCCCCATATTCATATACCTCACATGATCCTCTACTGTCGTACATTTCATGAAACAAATGTCCCCACATCATGATGTTAAACTTCACAGCCAATGTTTAGTCACATGATGTTAAAATGTATGAAAAAAAATCCTTATCACATGACATCAAACTACATGGATCGGTTCCTATCACATGTTTCTAAACTATTTCATTCGAACAATGTGGGTTTTGATTCATGTTTTGATGGGACACCTAGGACACCTCTATGAGGCTTAATGCCAATATCACCAATTTTCTATATCATTTCTCATGGGTCCATATTCCTTATGAGATAATTTATATACTCCAATCACCTGGATATATTCCTATGAGTTTATAAATCCTATTAATTAGGTTCATACTCCCTATGGACAATCCTTTTACCAAACCATATTCCTGATAAAATCTTTCCCCCACTAGGAGGGCCAAATTCCCTTCGGGACATGTCAAATTATTCTAGTCGATCCATATTCTCAATGAGACCTATATTTACTTGGATATATTACTTGTGAGAAAAAATCATATTTTTTAGGCCATACTCCCTTAAAAGTCAACTATAAAGGGACACTCATGCGTAAGTACCACACCAACCATTTTTAGACATTTTCATTTCGTCTTCATTATCAAACAATATTAAACTGCATAGATTGGTTTTTAACACACAACCTTAAAAGGTATGACACACATTGTTAAGTGGAATTGAACTACATAAGTTCTAATTTCTTTTACATGGATACATCAGAATCAAATTCATATTATTGATCCCAACACCACAAGTACCTACCGCCTTCTTGGGCTGTGATAAACTATAGATCACCCAATTGTGTGGATTCAAAACATAGTGACCAATATACAAGAATTCCTAAGTAATAATAAGACAAATAAGGAGAAAATTTGATACATATAGTTGGTTTCATTACTAGATAACCCTTGAAACATTAAAATGTTCATATCGAAGAGATGTCTTTATTATGTACATACATTCACATCAACACATTCTAATAACTGATTTCTAGTGTTTGGGTAACTAATCTCGTATTGGGATTTGGGAAATATTATCATGACTTAATTCTATAAAAGAGTCCTATAGTAGTAAATAATTCCACCTAGTAGAGTGAGATGAGACCAAACTCCCGTACTCTCAAACAATGTGAGTTCTTAATCTTCATTTGTAAGAAAACTCAATAAACAGATGTCTTTGGAAAGCAGGTATATATCTTTTCATAGATGTGAGAGTCATTGGGTCTTTCCAGTTACACAAATAAACCTTTTTAGAAACCTTCTGATATAGTATTAGTGACTTGACATGAATATTGTGCATCCACACACAACCCTTAAAAACCAAGCATTGGGCCACCATGTCCTGGGTCGATACAAAAATGGTGAACCTGATGTGAATATTTCATGAATGAATAAAAATCGAGCTTCTCATATGTTGGGAAATTTTGTTTCATGTATTAAAAAAAAATAAAAAAGGTGAACCCGACACGAATATTTCAGTAAATAAAAGCAATAAGGTTTCCCATACATTGGGAAATTTTGTTTCACATATTCTATGCAAACAAAAATAGTGAACCAGACATGAATATTTCACCTATGAAAAATTATTGGTTGAATATTACCCTACTTGAGATGTTGCAATCATTGATATTATTTTTGAATTTACATATCAAAGGTACACTTCTTGATATCTCTCTTAAATCCAAGAGATGTCATCATTTTCAAGTAATAATTCTGGTGATTTATCTACCACAATAGTCATGGACCCCATAAGTATAAATCAAGTCACCTATTTAGTGTCTCCAACACCAGGTGGATAATGTGATTGTAAGGGAGAACCATCAATATGGTACCATCCTATAAGATCTTTACTCTCTTATAATTTAATAACCCATTTATTTGTTTTTCAAAACCTTGTTTCGTTGCCTTAATAGAAGTGATCTAGGAATTAGTAGAGGTTCTAGGAGTGTTTGGAAGGGTTCTAGGGACTAAAGTTAAGGTTTTTGGAGAAGTAATATGAGGCACATAATTAGCACAAAGTTCAGTTGACCGTACACCTCAACCTTGTGGCCTCAAAAGGAAGGAGAATGGTTTCAAAAACCATGAGAATAGGGCTTGTAAAACATGAAACCTTTATAATCAATTATAATTTCACCACACATGGTTTTTTCATGGTTTTTATAACCATATTCCTAAACTATACAAGGTATAATGACCCTAGACTTTAGGCGTGCATGGTTTAAAAAATCATGAATCCAAACCATGCATGCTATTAAAAGTACTAGAAATGACTGTTTCCACCCTTTTTCCTTTAAATAAAATTCTATTATTCCTCCTCCCTCATTTTCATGAAACAACCATATTGGTATCTCCATTTCCTATCTTTGTATTTTTTGGAGGATCTATTTTTTTCCACCTCTGATTCATTTTTTGTTGGTCACGTTGGAATAAATTTATTAAGTCTAATTCTTCTTTACATTCCTTCATTGGTTTTATTCATCTTCTTTGGTGTTATCTCAGTGTGTGTTAAGATAACATATTTTCAAGTTTTTTTGGGTTTTATAATTTCTATCATTCCAAACCAATTATGAGTCCAACACTGGATGTGTAATTTTCTATAGGGATTAGGTAGGTGGTCTATTAAATCACTACTACAAAATAGGGTTTTATCAGCACTAAAAAAGCCTTTATCAGTGTAAAAAATTCATTGATAATCAAGGCACTCTTAAAGGGGGGTCCCTTCTATCAGTGCTAAAAAAATGTTGTTAAAGGACCCTGTTATCATCACTAAAAAGAGCATTGACATAAGGGTTCTTTTATCAGTGCTAAAATAAGTGCTAATAAAAGCTGCTTATTTTTTTTGAAAAAATATGTAAATTGGAGTGTAGACCCACCCCATTTTAATAGTGCTTAAACCCATTTAAATAGTTCTAGGAAGTTCCACCCGTGCATTCCCCCACCCCTTCAATAGTGTTAGGTGCACCCCTACCCTTTAACAACACTAGCCCCCATGCACCCGCCCGCACACCCCTACCTTCGCTTGGATTCGAATCGGAGACCTCTCTCTTGCATGCCTAAAACTTTACCACTCATCTATATTATTTCATTCTCTGTTTAATGATATATATATATATTTAGTTATATTTATTTGTATATTAATATAGATTTATATTAATATATATATAGTTATATTAATATATATATATATATTTGTATATTAATATATATATATATATATACATATATAGTTATATTTATATATTTATAAATATTATATATTAATATGAATATACATATGTTAGAATATATAGATAATATATATCAGTTTGTTAATACAAACACACACTAATATATATATGGACACACACAAACACATTATATAGGTATATAAATATTAATATATTTGTATTTTAAATAAAATGGATATTATTTTTTAATTAGATAAGGATTATATATTGATAAATACATTTTATATGTAAATATATTTAATTATTGTTTTATAAAATTAAAATTTTATGCGTGAATATGTAAAAAATATATATTGTCATATATTTGATTATAAATAACACTACATTATGAAAGAAGATAAAATTTAAAATCCTTAATATCAATATGAATGTAATACTTAGGAATAAATTCAGTCCCCACTAAAAAAGTGATAAAATACCCCCTTAAACGAGGCTGAAATTCCATTGAATGTTAAATTTTTTTGGCATCCTGACTAAAAACTCAATTTTGGAGTCCTTATGGGCCTCTTTTTTCCCTAAAAGATGTTATAGAGGGTTACCATTTGTCAACATTTCATAGAGATCATCGCAAGATTTGATTTGATATGTGGTAGAGATCAAACAGACACCGAGATAAAAAGTTATGTCTGTTTGAAGTTTGAGCTACATTTTTTACTTATTTTAGATATTTTATTAATTTTTTGATTTTTTCTTAAAATTGTTATTAAATTATTATTAATCGATAATAATTATCAAATTATTAATTAATAATATTTTTTTAAATATTTTATAAGCCATTATCACTAAATATCTTATATTTTAAGTGTAAATGTCTATTTATACTTATCTAAAACATATTTTAAAAACATATTTTATATTTATATTAGTATAAATATATTTATATATTTATATATTAATACATTTTCTTTAATTACTATTTTTTGAAATAGACTCTTTATCAGTGCTAGTAAAAAATGCACTGATAAAGACCCCCCTTTATCAATGCTACTAAAAAATGTTTTGATAAAGGGGTCTCTTTAACAGTGCTAAAAAAGATCTAATAAAGGGTTTACCTTTATCAGTGCTAAAAAATGCTAATAAAGGGGTACTCTACCCTTGGGAGACCATGGAAGAAACCCTAACACTGTCGATCAAATCAGAACCCCAGATACAAGATCCTTTACAAATGTCATCATGGGTCACTCTCTTTCAAAGACCTCTGAGTGCATTGAGCCCAAAATATTCCATCACTGAGGTTTATTAGTGATTTATTTCTCAAAATATGAGGTTCATATTCTCTCTTTATATAGGTGGTTTACTTTGGTTGGTGATTTTTTTTAAATGTAGAACCTCTCTTCTTTTACTTCGCAAAACACTGTAAAGCACTGGATTTTTAAATTTTCACATTAGACTATTAAATTCGCTGCATGTTATTTTTCGATTTTCCTCAGAGGATGAATATTATAGATTTTGGACTAGAGGTTATTGGTCTTTTGGGGGTTGTGGCATGAAAGTTTAAAATGGTCTCTGGATTTTACTATTGATACCGAATTCCCTATCGTTCCTATCTGGATTGGGTTCCTGAATTTTCTTTTACACCTATTCATGTAGAATGCCTTATTTTCCATTGCTAGTCTATTCGGTCAACCCATCAAGCTTGATATTGCCACATTGAACTTAACACGACCCTCTGTTGCTAGGATTTGTACTGAAATCAACATCTCCCAAGGCTTTCCTTCATAATTATAGATTCAAATTAGGGATAACAGTTTCATACTAGATGTGGTCATTGAGAATGTTCTAACATTCTACAAAAAATTCTCAAGAATTTTTCACTATTTGAATGAATGTGAGAATCAATGGAATTCTCCTCAACCACTCACTTAAAATATATTTGGGTGGAAAAGGAATCCTCAAAAAGGCCTCCTTTTTCTCTGATAGAAAAACCTTATGATTGTACTAATATCAGGAAATATTTTAGCCCCACTACGATTCAATCCTCCAATCTCAGTGACGTCGATATCTTTCCCAATCCCGAAACTTCTATGGAAGAAAAATAGGATATTCCAAATGTGTAATCAACCATTATTGAGGTCAATAAATATATACATAGAGATAAAGAGACTATGCAATCTGAATTTTAATAATCTTTGCAAGTAGAGATTGATAAATCTTGAAAATTGGAAGAAGATTTCTTAAAGTCGAGTTCTAGGAAAGGGAAAAAAGAAATTATTGACTCTGATGGATTCATCACTCTGGGTAATAGAAATACTTGGAAATGTATGGATAATACCAATATTGAGAGAATTTATAAAGGTACACCCTTTAACAAAACTTTTTTCAGTGATATTAAAGGGAGGCACTGCGTAAAGCTGTTTCTTTGGTAGTGATTTTACATAAAAGTATCCATTTTTATAACTTGTTCCATTGTTCTACATGTAAAAACTTTCACACCATACTCTTAAAATGAAAAATTGTTTTTAATTAGTTTCTTATATCTTGACCTAGATGTTCTATGAGACCCTTTTTACACTATTGGAGGATGATGGCCTCAACTTGAACCACCCCTTAGGGTGTGATTAATTAAATTCCCTTAACAACCTTTCTTTTCTTTCAACAAAAACAGCCCTCAAGCATGTTTGGTCTTTAAAATATAAAATGAATGACTAAATTGAATTAATTTAATTTTTAAATGATATGGATACTTTACATGAAATTATGATAAATTACTATTTTTTTCCTATCAACTATTGTGGAACTTGATCACACTATTATAGATGTTTATTTATTTGACCAAGCATTGGATTCTTGACTTGGAATTCCATGGGAGAATGATAAGAATATTTAATATATTTACTTTACTATCATTTTTCCATTGATTTTCATTAATATACATGATAATGCATGTGGTATGTGTATAAGTTTTCAGGAATAAAGGATTCAGAGGTTTTTAAGAAAGAAAAGGCAGAAAAAAGAGAAAAACCAACCAAGTACACGTCATGATTCCACCATACATGTCGTGCACCCGAAGCTTATAGCCTGATCCCAAATTGTGAAGCCGGTCATGACCAAGCCATGCAACCAATAAGAAAAATCCACTACTTATCAGGACCTACTCGTACATGACATGATGACTAGTCAAAGCATCAGGTGAGAAATCCACAAGAAATCCACGCAAAAATAGAATGAATACAGGGTACACATCGTAAACAACGGGTACCCGTCGTGTACTTGGTCAAACTTCTTAATGCGTGAGACCTACATGCCACGCTGTAGATCTGTAGGAAAGTGACGTAGAACAAGGGTACATGTTGTGTACCATAGGTACATGTCGTGACCAAAATCGCTTATATAAGCAGAGAAGTGGTAGAGCATTGCAGGCACTTCCGGACGAGCTTCTCTTCTCCCTCTCGATCCATTGAGAACTCTTTCACCTTTTTCCTATAAAACTCTCAATTCCTTCATATTCTGTTCATTTATATTAATCCAAAATCCATGGATTTTCTATTCTTTAACACATTAAATTTTTTTCATCACATTTATATTTGGATTCTATTCATCTTTCTCAAGTAAGTTCTTTTTATAATTATGAATTTCTTCATGCATGTTTATTTTAGTTATATTTCCAAATATCTTGCATGAACTCGATTCCATTAATGTTTATCGATCCATAAAATATGTTATATATCTTTTATTTAGTTTCATTTTACCCCTCCATGAGTAGCTAAATCTTTTGGGGTAGGGATCAAGTGACGTATCTAAATAATTTAAATACATAATTAAGTATAAACTTGGAAAGTCCAATTGAAGTAGTTATTATGATATTGATTCAAGGTCTATCCCATCTGTGAAAACACCCCTAACCATAGGACAATCAAACAAATGACCAAATCCTAATTGGAGTAGAATGAGCTATGACCACTAGCTCATGAAGCTTCCTCTATAAGAATCCAAACTTAATGAACTTAGTCTGTTGCTATTTCCTGACCACAAAATAGATAATTCCTAGGTAGAGCGAGAAGACTAAGACCAAAGTAAACTAGTGACCCCTTTTTTATTTGCAGACTAAGTTATGGGATCTTTCCAATGTTAGACTTATATGGCATCCTTCACCCATATACTCGAATTGATCCCGATCCCTCATTTATTAATTTAATTCATCCCAATTAGAACTCACACCAAAATTCCAAAAAAAAACTTATATAGAGGACTCCTTTTTAGAAATAGAGACCATAATTCTTCAAGAAAAATGATAGTCTCCCGGTGGATTTGACCCCATAGTACCACTATACTACACCCTTGTAGTTAGTTAAAATTTGTGAAAAAATATAATTTCTAAATTTGATCCACGTTGGAGGAAGTAAAAACACCACCACACAAGAGGACATCATAGAAATCATATGATGAAACCTAATCCATTGAAACAAATTCCAATTGGTGTGCATAGTGTGGATTCCATCAATGTCTTAGATTTTTGAATACCTCATTCTGACACCAAATATTTACCTATAAAGATTGGAAAATTAGAACTCTTGGGATGAGTTCCTATGACTCGGATTGATGTCCTTAAGTAAAAAATGTATTGTATTATCTCCATGGATTATAATCAAGTATATCATGAGATTACATTGAAATTTCTTCTTAGGATAAGATATAAATTCTTAGTATTTAATTCCAAGGGTTCATCCCTTGTATTACACTAAAATCCAAATAGCCAACATCATAGAAGATCATCGAAGATCAGGATTGAATTCCATAAGTCAAGTATGCCATGGTTCCTCTATGTATCCTCTATGATTATTTTAATTGGATGACTTTACTTTGTGTCTTAGGTATCTGGATACATTAAAAGGTCATATGATCAAATATATTTGTCTTATATTGAAGTAGGAAGGGTTGAATAGGTATCCTATGAGGATCCCAATACTGGATATGGTTTATTTTATTTTAATACTTTATATTTTTTTATAACAATACACTATTATATTTTATATTCATAGACCATATTTACATTAGGAACCATTGGTGGTGGAAAAATTGGTTTTACTAAAACCCTATTTGGGATGTTGTTTTGCACCCATAAATATTTCGTGGGTGTACGTAAGGATAAATGGAAGCACCCAGTTATGGACGCTTGATCCCTTTTAGGTTTGGGAGTAGAGGATTGAGACAATGGTTTGGATACTCATGGAGATAGTTATTTTTTTATTTTTTTCCATTTTTATTTACTGTTACTATCTGTATGTCTCCCACCATGTATTTATTACTTCTTATTTTTTATCACCATGAAACCATATGTATATGATACTGTTTACTGCTTTATATATGTTATTTATTATCTTTATGGTTTATATAAACTACCTTTATCTTTATGATATTTCTATTTTACTCACCACCACATTTCACTCTGATAAAGAGGGTATAGTTTCTCCATCATACCACCATACACCCTTGCTACTAGTCATAATCCTCTAGCATACAGAGAAGTGTGCTTGAAGACTTGTAGCAAACCTAACTAGTCACTTGATTATGAACTAGGTTTGGGATCTAATTTTTTTATTATCAAATTCTACTTTTCATTTGTATTAATATTTATGGTTGGTAAATAGGTGACTGGGAAGTTCCATAACTTTGTAATGAGCATGTTCTAGGGAGTAACTAACCCACATTCGGGGGGAAAGCCAAGTTTCCTGAGAAGATATTTTTTGTTATGGATTTATCCTGTTATAGTCATACTATTTTCACTTTTGTGTGATACAAATTCCATATGATTTTATGTTTTAATGATTTTCACCCTTGTTCTAGTTCAATAAGGTAGAATTAGCTCATGAATCATTATAGCCATATATGGATTTATATGCTAGGCATATTCCATGCCATGAATTTTCATTGCTTTCATTTCCTATTTCCTATTGCGTGTTCATTGATTTAAATGATTTAAATTTCTAACATTTCCTACCATAAAAATGATAAAAAATTTGTTATATAAATGGCTACATCAACCTAAGTATAATTTTCACAGATAAAATCATGTTGACACATCATATAAACAATATTAACATGGTTAAATCTACTGAACTTTGGTTACATAATCAGAAATTTTTAGATGGTTATAACTTAATGGATTTACAATTAAAATTTAAAATTTTATTTTTATATAAATCTAGAATGAAAAACTACATAACTAGACCATTTTATATAGAACTATTTCATTCTAATACCTGATGTTAAATAACCATTTGTAGTTAAATGTAGAACCAATTACATCTTATAAAATTAATGTATTCATAACATGTGAGTGGTAATATGAATAAATAAACTTTTATATGATGACTTAATAAATTCAAAATCTTAAAAAATGGCTTCTATAAAATATGGATTCCAATTTCAACTTAAAGAGTGTTTTCCTTTATAACTTGGAATTGATACCCCATATAACTTAGCCTTTATAATTAAGATGTGAAATGATACCTTATAACCTGAATTTAGATTGGTTATATGGGTTAGTGTGTCTCCTATAGTGATTTATAGTACCTATCATGATTTCTTATTAGTAATCTCTTCTTCCTTGTATCTTTTTTTGAGATGTGTGGTTATATTATAGATATATGATTGCATGATGGCCCTGGGTTAAACACTCAGATGGTGGATATGACCATCCTCTTGAGGTGGTTGGAATTGAACCACTATCAGTGCCACTCATGGAACTTCATGTAGTACCACCTACCATTACTGGACTTGGAATTGATGTGCATCTTTAAGAGGGTTTTCTATGTATAGTGAAGTCTGTGGAGGGAGCTCCATGACCTATACTCACTATATTTAAGTTGAAAAGGGTGTTCTAACAACAAAATACACCAACTTTATTAGGGGAAGGTATTCCCTTGGATATATATTCTTGTCTATATTCTATTATTATGATCTTTGAGAATTTAGAGACATATATGAAAAGGATGGTGAAGCTCACATATTATTTTCTTCTTGGTCTCACCAAGTAATGGTGGGACGTTCTGACTTAGGAATATTAGAATTGATGTATGTTTTGGAGGGACTTACAAACTACCTTCTATGATAACATTTTCCTAGAGATGATGAGAGTCGATTGTGACAGGGAATTCATGAATCTGGAGTAGGGTACCACGTCCATCATGGATTACTCATCTTGGTTCACTAATCTCTAGTTCATTGAACACACCCTTTCTGGTGATGAGTTGTAGAGGGTGAGATGTTTTAAGGATGGGAAAATGTATTCAATTTAATCTCAGGTGAACATATTCTAAAATAATACCTTTCTAAGACAATGAACTAGGACCTTATGTCTGAGCATAATAGGAGAGAAGGTGAAGGTACATGGCATGGTGGTTAAACACCTAGATAGGGAAGTGGTTCATCTAGAAGTAGGAGGAATCACATTGAGACTTCTCATGAGGTTGGTGGTAGTCAGAATGTACATCCTGGTGGTTATGTGTCATTCTGTTAGTATGAAAGGTAGGGTCACATGAAGCCCAAGTACAGTAGTGAACTAGTAGAGTGTGGATCTTGTGGCAGAATGGGACATATCTAAATATTTTTTAGGAACTTTCCATAGGTTCCTAGTGAGAGTGTATCTTCATCCGTTCTAAGTTATGGAGTGAGATCTATGGCTCCATGCTAGAAAGTAATCTAGAGTACTACAAGCTGTTTAGGCTGATGAGGTGGTCGAGGTCGAATAATCCATATATAGGTTGTGTAACACTAGTATAACAGACCTTCTTTGGGTGGTTAGTTTATACCTCACGGTCATAGACTAGACTAGTTATATATAGTGAAACCTATATCTAAGGGGTAGAGCAATGGTCCACATATAATATAAGTTATGATATTAGTATACCTGACTTTAGTATTTTATTTTTTTATTCATGTAATTTACAATCATTTATATATGAAACTTTAATATAATGTATTGGTCTTGAGATTGAGTATTTTTATGGGGTGAAATCTCTTGAAACTCTATTGGGAATATGGTATGAGAGTATTTTCCTATAAAAGGAGTGTCCTCTAGAGATAGGTTACTCTCATTTTTTATGGATCCTTTTCATCCTCAAGATGAGAGGATTCAACATAATTCTTAGAATGGACTAGTTATTACATTTTCCCCATATTTATTTTTATCACATGAGGGTTTATTTATCATTAATCAAGGGTGTTAGATATGTTGACAAGGGAGAATGGGATGTCCATGAAACTTGAGATGGACCTGATCATCAAAGGTTGGGTGGAGTGTCATCCCATATTTCCAACCTATTTATTAATGATAAAAATGTATGACATGCTATCCTTCATCTAGTGGTGGTCCAGTTCATAGATGAATTTCATGATGTTTTTTATAGTATACCTCTTTATAGAGAGTTAGAGTTCACCACTGATATTATTAAATGAGAATAACTAATATCTTTTCATCTATAAAGGATGGAACCTACCGAGCTCTCGGAATTTAATAGGTTGTTAGAGGACATAGAAGTGAAAGGGTTTATATGACTAAGTACCTATCCTTAGAGTTCACATGTACTTTTTTACAAGGTGGATGGTTACCTAAATATATGTATGGATTACAGAATATTTAATCAACTTATAGTTAATAACCAGTACCCACTTCCTTGGATAGATGTCCTCTTTGATTGACTCTGAGGAGCTAGGGTCTTCTCAAAGATTGATTTGATATTAGACTATCATCAGGTGAAATTTAGATCCTCATATATACCATGTATAGATTTATGAAGTAGGTATAGCTTATATGAGTATATATTAATGCTTTTTTGTATAAAAAACGCACCTTATTTATTTACAGACTTGATGAATTGGGTTTTCCACCAGTATCTATATGCCTTTGTGGTTATTTTTTGGATGATTTCTAAGTGTACTCTCAAACTAGACATGATCATTACAAACAACTTAACATTGTATTGAGTATACTAAGAGATCATAGGATCTATTAAAATCTCACTAAGTGTCACTTTTGGGTTGATAAAGTTCACATCTTGGGTCACATTATATCATATTTAGGGGTTTCTATAGATCCAGAGAGGTGAGATTCATTATTTTTAGAAGAAACCCAAGATTTTTTTGATATAAAGATATTATTATGACTATTTGGTTACTATCATTAATTTATCCATAAAATTTCACACATTGAACACCAATTATAGGATTGACCTAGAAGAGTGTAAAGTTATTATGGTTTGATGATTGTGAGAATTATTTTATAGAGTTTAAAAGAAGGTTAACCTCAGATCTTATTCTGATTTTTCCTAATCCTTGAAGAGGCTAAATAGTTTTTTGTGACACATTATAATTCAATATAGGCGATATTATAATGTAAAGGGAATTAGTAATGGAATACAACTATCATTCACTGAGGCCTCATGAGAATAATTACCTGACACATGATCTTGAGTTAGTAGCTGTTGTTCATTCCTTTCATTCCTCGAGGTATTATTTGCTGGGGGAGTGATTCATGGTATACATGAACCCTAAGAACCTCAAATACATATACTATCAGTGTGAATGAACCTCTGTAAGTAGATATGAGTTGAATATATCCAATATTTCTAATATTATCTTGCTAAAATTCAATGTAAATGCAATGTAGTTACTGATGATTTGAGTGAAAAGACTCAAACTCAAAAAATTCAAGAAACTAGTAGTGAATGGAAATTGATGGATCTTTTTTCTAAAATAAATTCATAAGTTTAGGAATGTTATGGGAATCATTTCATCATACCTTTATCAATGGATTAATCACTTTTATACTGAGTGAAGATATGGAAAATTTTAGACTATGAAGGCTTGGTGTCGATGGAAAGTGTTTCAGGTGAGGAACCACTGTCTAGTTAGGTTGTTAACAAGGATGAGTTCTTGCATATTAATTACCATGTTTGGGTTTCTGTAGACATGCAAGAGGAACTAATTAAATAATATCATTCTTCTAAATTGATTGTACATACATGAATAAAAAATGTATCATTACTTACACTACCAGCATTGGTGGCCTAAGATGAAAAAAGAAATTACTAGCTTTTTTACTCGGTGTTACATCTATCAGTAGGTGAACTTGGAACTCCAGTAGCCTACTAAAATTTTACAACCACTACTCATCCTATAATATAAATTAGATGACATAAAAATTTATTGTTTAATGGGTTTACTAAATTCACCTTGAGGTAGTGACATTTTATGGGTGATCATGGACAGGCTAAGGAAGTTTAACCACTTTTTTCTTATATAAGAGACCTTCTTAGTGGATAAAATTGGGAGAATTTAAGTTTTAGATATCATATCTCTTTATGAATATCCATGTACTATTGTATTAGATAGGGATTTTCGTTTTAATTCTTAGTTTTGTAAGGGGTTTTAGAAGGATATAGGTTCACATGTACTTCTAAGTACAACATACCACCCTCAAACTGACGATCAGTTTAATTGCACTATACAAGTACCAAAGGACATGATTCATACATGTGTCCTTTTATTTTGTAGGTTCTTAGTAAAATGACCTAACTATTTATGATTTTTACTATAATAATAGTTTCCAAGAGACTATTACGATGACTCCTTACAAGAAACTCTATGATAGGTCATTCCATTCACCCCTTTGTTGGTTGTAGGTAGAAGAGGAATTTCTACTAGGACTATATCTTGTCCAGTAGACATCAAAGCAGGTATAACTGATCTGAAAGTGTATGGATATTTCTCAATTATGGGATAATTCATATGTTGATATCAATATCTAACCTTTATATTTTTAGCAGGGAACCATGGATTCTTACGATTTTCACTTAGATTTGGTCATTAATAGATTCAGAGGCAAGGAAAGTTGAAACCTAGGTTTATCAGGACTTTTGAGATATTAGAGAGATTCAGGATGATAGCATATCAGATAGATCTTTCTTAGCGGTATAGGAATATTCACTTTGTCTTTTATTTCTATCAACTCCGATTTTATCACTTTGACTCATCTGCTACCTTTGATATTGAGGAAGTTTAGTTATAGGATGATGTTTCTTTTGAGAAGTATAAATTTCGTATCACCGATCATAGCATGAAGATTCTTTAATAAATGATATTTCCTATGGTTCATGTTCTATGGTAGTAAAACTATATCCAAGAGGATATGTGATAATGGGAGTCTGATATAAATGCTTAGTGGATGAAGTTATTGCCATATTCATCTCAATCACCCTTGGAAGTGAAACTTAAAAACAAGTTGTATTAATGAGGGGGGGGGGGTTGTAAGATCCTGGTTCTTCTGTAAAGTATGAACACTTTTAGTTTCTACCAAACATTGTGTATTTACCTTAATTGAAGTTATCTAGGGAGTAGTAGAGGTTTCAAGAGAATTTGGAAGGGTCCAAGGGCACAGAGGTAATGTTTTTGGAGAAGTAGGATGAGAATATGGTTAGCGCATGGTTTGGCTAACTGTGTAACTCAACTATGTGGCTAAGAAAGGAAGGATCACAATTTGAAAAACCATGTGAATGGTCACTATAAACTGTAAACCATTAAAATTTATTATTGGTTCACCATCCTTGGGTTTCACATGGTTTTTCTAACCATGTGCCTAAACCACGTGAGGTATAATGCTCCAAGAATGTAGGTGTGATTGGTTTAGCCAACCATGTAGCCAAATCGTGTGATGTATTAAAAGTGATGGAAATGACCATTTTTTGAGGTTTTCTTAAAATATGAATCCTTTCCTACACCTCCATCATTTTCACTCAGCTTCAATGTTGGTATCTCCCTTAATCTCTTTGGGGTTTTTTTGAGGATATTCTCCATTACACCTTCGATTACTTCACCATCGGACATAATGGAACACCCTCAGTAATTCTAAAAATCATTTACCTTCCTTACTTAGTTTTCTTAACTATCTATGGTTTTATCTCTATGCAATATAATATTCCCTATTTTTATGGATTTCATTTTTTTAAATTTATCTCATTCTAGCCCAAATATGAGACTAATATTGGATGAGGAGTCTTCTACAAGGCTTAGATATGGTCTATTACTTTTCCCTAAGAGTCTTGATGTTTATAAATTGTTATGTTATGTATCATGCCATACCTTTTATGCATTTCTCCTAATATTTGTAACCCTTTTTAATTAGTTTCCTATACCTTTACCTAGATGTTCCATGATACCATTTTGAAACTATAATAGGTTGAAAAAATCAAATTGAACCACCACTTAGGGTGTGTTAGATTATATTCCCTTAACAAACATTATTTTATTTCAACCAAAACACCCATCAGGTGTGTTTAGTCTATACAATATAAAAGGAATAAACAAATTGACTTAATTAAATTATTAAATGAAATGGATACTTAGCTTGGAAATATGATAAATTACTATTTCATGCATGGAAACTATTATAGACCTTGACTACACTGTTATAGGTGTGTCATGTGATGTGAATGCCATAGATTCCTGACCTAGAATTCCATGGAAAATCCCATAGGATTCCACATGATTCATTGATAATTCCAAGTGGTACATGAAACTTGGTTTTGGTCAGTGGATTAGAGTCATGAGTTCCTTATCCTGTCAAAGACTATTCACCTATAAACTCTAGAAAATTAAAATTCCTTGGATGGGATCCTAGGATTCAGCTTGATGTAGTCAGAAATAGAATGACTTGGATTATCTACTTGGATTCTAATATATACTATACCAATATTACCTTGTAATTTCTTCTTGGACTCAATTATAAACTCTTAGGAGAAGAATTTAAATGGTTCATCCCTTGTATTACACTCAAAACCAAATAGACAACATCATAGATGATCACCACAAATAGGATTGAATTCCATAAGTCATTGATTCCATGGGTATTCCATGGATCCCTTGTGATTATTATGCTTGGATTCCTTGTCTATGTGCCTTAGTTCCCTGGATGAATTAAAAGGTCATATGACGAGAAACATCCATATTAGGATGAAGTAGGTAGGGTCAACCAGGTATCCCATAAGGAGGATCATGCATGCCATTATTTATTTTATTTTACCTTTTTATATTTGTTATACCAATAAAATATTACATTTTATATCCATAGACTAGATTTTCATTAGGAACCATTGACGGTGGCCTAATGAGTTTTAATCACACCTTATTTGGACTACCATTTAATACTTGAGAATATTTCATGGATATAGGTAAGGATAAAGTGAATCACCTAGATATTGATGCTTGATTGTTTTTAGGATGGGATTAGAGGAATGTACCTGTGCTCATAATTCTAATAAAAATAGTTTTTTTTAGAATTTTGTTTCTTTTTTTCTATAACATTACTGTTATTATATCCATGAACATGTATTTTATACTTCATATTTTTTATCTCTATGAAACTATATATATAGGATAATGTTTACTACTTTATATCCGTTATTTATTGTCTGAATGGTTTATTTATACTTCCTTTATCTTTTTTGTATTTCCCATTTATTTACCTTTGTTTTTCATAATGATAAGGAGGGTATAGTTACCCCACCATACCACTATACATGCTCACTTTTAGTTATTAACCTCTAGCATATGGGGAGGCGCACTTGTGGACTTGTGGCCAACCAGATCTATCACTTGATTATGAACTGGGTTGGGGAAATCACATATCTTGTCCCTAGTGGCCTTACACAAGGGTCTCTAGGCAGTAAAGCCTAAAAGACCATATCATATAAGGAGAGATGAAATACTTCCAATGACACTCTCCCCACCACTAACCACATTGTAAGTATATCCATGGAGAGTGAAAACTAATACCTTAATTATCTTAATAAGGTGTACTAGGATGAAAATCCTGATCTTTATTTGGATCAGGGGTATTCTAGGAGAGTTTCTAAAAATCATAGCTACCGGTGTCATGAAACCGCCACCCCTCAGCCACCTACTATGGGAACCACCCAATATATCACACCCCTAGTCACTTAAATATTGGTGTCTAGGATATCTCACTAGGTAAGATGAGCTATAAAACATAAGGAATAGGAACACATCCTTGTTATCACTAAAGAAGCCCACCGATATAATATAAGAACAATCAGTGAATAGACTCATATCCATATTCACACAAATAAAATATGCCAGTATGTTCTGACAATAATAATGGGAAGGCATATATTACTACCCCCATTAACAAATCGTATCATAATATTCTAATGGAAAATGGAGGATAAGAGTTGGTACATATTACCACTTTAATTAAAGTTGTATTCCAACATATCCTAAAAACAAAAAATAAGCATTCTTATTTCTTGGTCAAACACTATTGAACTACAAAATATTTTATTAGTGACAGAAGAGATTCGATGGGGTATTCTAGAAATCACAAAGGAATATATATATATATATATATATATATATATATATATATCTGTTTTCCCAAATTCAGGGAAGTGTATCAGCATATTCAACATGATCAAAAAATTACTATATAGAATAATAATATTGTTTCTACCACTTAAAAATATTATCACCATATTTTGATAAAGGGAAAGTACAGGGGTGTAATTCATATCCCTGCTTTGACTGGGGTGCATCGGCATATTTTGGAAACCATATTAGGGAAAACACATAATTTTCCCAAAGACCAATGATACATACTGATGATTGTTTAAAGACAGTCACAAATTCCTACTTTGGATGAAAGGATCCATTAATATATTCTAGTAGAATATAAAGGGTAAGTTCATATTCCTACCAAATGAAAATTCCATATCCCAAAGTCTACAATAATAGAAGATCGCTAATGGAATATATCGATAACTATAGGATAAAGGCATATATTTAATCTCCCACAAATGAAGGACTGTATAAACATCCCTCAAAGGATATATAGGAGAATAAACATATCCCTTATCCAATTTTGGAGTTCTATCTTCATATCCTAATAGGGAATGAACATCAAAATCAGGCACATACTCTAGTTTTGACCAAGTCTAGAAAACATGTTTCAACACCCACACAATGACATGATTATATTGTCGCTAAAAATTCAGATTCTTGGAAACATATCCCAAAAAATTATTAGAATTGGGAACATATATCCATAAAATCCAAAGATAGTTGTCAATATACTCCAGTGGATACCAAATGGATGTATTATATCCCTTATCAACAAAAAATAATAGCTCCATATATTCTGATGACAACACATGATGAGGCTCATACTACTAAACTGATCAACACCATTATCCATGAGGTTTTAAAATGTATATATTGAGTATTGAAAAGATCCAACGACTCTTTATATGAATTATAAGATCATACTTACCATATAATTCCTCATCATAGTAGCATGGATATAGATTATGGTGATCCGACCCTTGAAATCTTACATGGAAAACCTCACCATAGTGACATCTCACCTAGGTAAGGACACCATCCCGTTATCCAAAAACCTTCATATATATAGTTTCTCAAAAAATTAGAGTCAACTACATATTGTTCTACATTAATTTCCAACAAAACCTCACCTCGGTCAAAGGATGACTCGGGGAAGCGACTACCATCCCTGCCACTTATAATTTATAAGTCACCATATTTAGAAAATCAACCAATATGGTCTAACCAAGTAGAGGAATATGATTATAATGGGGGAGAGGCTAGTATGAATATGTTTAAATAGTTGTCTATGAATAATATTCAGATGATTTTTTGACCCATAACCATTACCTTATATGAAATCCTAGATGTGTTAAAGGAGGAGTTCATGCCTTACATACACCAAAAATTATGGGAGCATATTCATGGGATAAAGGCTAAGAACCAATCTTAATAGAGATATGAAGACCATATCTAGGTGGTGAAAAATACTCTCTATTAGATAGACCTTGCAACTTTCTCTATGGCTTGAGAAATGCGGTTATAAAATCACTACAAGAGCCCGTGACATGCTTGTATACAAAATATATCATTACTTCAACAAATAATAAATTCTAACTCGTATAATGTATGTATACATGGATGGGGTGAGTATGAAACATTTCACCTCACTTTATTCTTAGGATAGTATAGTCCCCCAAATATGGAATTCTATAATTTCATTACCTCAGGAGAGTTCATAGGTTTGAAAAACACACACGCCGATTGGTTGATCTAATAAAACCATCCCATCTCTAAGGTACAAAAGCAGCATAATTAGAGGGAGTGGGTTATTTGTAGGTTCCTAATATAGGCCTCCTAAAAGGTCTAGAATATATATCAAATGATAAAACTAGAACCTCTAGATGTGAGGAAACTCCCTATGGAATGGACCTCACACTCTGAGCTGACACTACACTCAGATCACGATCGAGTGAAAATTCACCAAATAAAATAGATTTATTTGACAACTGTTATGAAAATTATATGTGAGAAACCAAATACCACTGTTCTGGGGGAATTTTTACCCCCACCACCATCCTTGGGGTCATCAAATCCTTAGTAGATCTTTAATTTATTGGTGGTAGATTCAAGTTAACCCCAACCTATAGTACTGGGGGAATTTTACTACAACTACCATCTCCAAAATCATAAATTCCTAAGTATGTTCATGAATAAATGGTGGTAGGTCCACCTCAATCCCATCCCTTAGTTATGGTGGAATTAAGATCACCTTCTTCAATAAAACCATTCTTTTTTAGGCTGGGCATCAATTTTTAGAAGCCACCACCCTGGTTGTTCCTACTACCACATGAACCACCCTATAATTCAGGGAATGTTCAACGAGAATGATCAAATATTCCCTTAGGATCACCATACAAAGATAAAATCCAAGGTAACATCCAAAAAACAAAACCGAAACCCAAAAAGGTTGCAATATTAAATGACCCATTGATAAAGGGGGTAAGGGAGAATACCTTAATATAACTCTTAAATGAGATATATACAACACAAAGTCACTCTATTACTTGGATGATAAAGTGATTCACAATACATGATATGATTATATTAATTTTTTTATTGTAAAACTATTAGATGATACATATTGAGACACATACACCAAGAAATATAATGGGAAAATAGTTTATAAAGATGTGGGATTTACCGAAACATAGTTTGAGGGTACGTGTATTTGGAATCAAAGGAAAACCCAAACATTATCACCTCCAAATGAGGAGTTTACACATCTATGTGTCATTACACTAAAGATAAAGTTAAAGGAATAGCTACATCCCACTTGCCACAGAGAGAGACTAAATTCCTCTCCTTAGAAGATAAATTGGTACAATATGAGGCTAAGATATTAAATCTCAGATGGTTCAATGAGAAATTAATCGGGGATAATATTTTCACTCTATATATCCTTTAAGAAGAAGAAAATACTTCTATTCCCACTCATTAGGAGGGGTTAATTTACCCATAAGGGTAGAATTTGAGCATCAGGGTGGCTCTGGATCTAGAAAACCAGTCTACTTGAATTCAATAATTAAGGAAGATCAGGATTTCATTCCATTGTGGTAGGCACTAATATCATATCTATATAGTCAACTTGAGTCAATAAAAACAAGTAGTCAATATCTATATAAATATCGATGATTGAATCTAGCTTCTCCCCTACTCTTACTTAGGAGATGACTTATAAAATATTAACCATAGAACAACTCAGTTCCATTGATTCTATTTCTAATTGAATGGAGGGTATGGAAGGGTAGAAAGATCCAATGTTTCCAAAAAGGAAACCATATCCCAAATGGGTAGATTTAAATCCTAATAAAATTAATTTTGGGAATCCTATTTTACCGACCTTTGATGGAATGAGAGATCCAGATAAACACTTATCATATTTTTAATCCTGACGTGGCACCATGATGTGTCAATGGGACCGAAAAGAGGAAGAAAAATAGTGATACTTTATTTAGACTCGAGTTGGGATGAATTTTATTTGATAAATAGCTTACCAGTAGTGTCCATCATTGGCTGGGAATAGCTTTACCATCAATTTATTTACCAATGTAACATAACTTTAAGGAAAACCATGTTCGCTGACCTTATAAACTGTAAACATTATGAAAATGAGTTTGGGTCAGAATTTATCTCCTAATGGTAAATCCTAACATACCCACTCCACACCCTTCTCCCACAAGAGTAGTTATTAAAAAATTATACATAGAACCTTCGTGATGAACTACAGACACCACTGATCCCACTAAAATACATGAGTGTGATCTGGTAGTTTGCAGACACAAAAATCATCTAGATGTTGTTATTGGAATAACTAGGACCAAAACTTGGATCAAATACAGAAAATAATATAAAAGGTTTGGTAGGCTATAAAATATCATTATTACCCTTAAACAAACACCAATTACTAGTGAAGCACCCATGAAAACTCCAAATCCCAGGACACATATTGCTGAGAGACATCAACAAAAAAATTTCCTTCTTTCAATGACAAGGAAAGATCAAAGCGACCCAAGATACGTGGAACATAAAAATAAAATTATTATTATAAATAATAGGTTCATAGTCAATTTATTAGAGCCATGTAAAATAATATCATCAAGCTTTCTGATCCTTGAAAACCAGATTAAGTCAGCTTTAGTGATTATCTAGACTATTTACCTTTTCATCAGAGGTTAAAACACAATATCTAAGACCTTTATATTTTCAAATAAATCCTCTATAAAATGGTAAATTATGGACATATGGTGTTTGTAAAAGCCTCATCCCAGGTTTCCCATGTGTCCACCAACCAATTAAAGGAGAAAAGTTATTGGAAAGAAGTCACAACTGTGCATGAGTGAAAGTTTGATGATTGGATGATGAGAAAGATAGTGGAAGAGGCTCATGAAATTCTTAGGGAACAACTCTGATGACCGATTATGGTCCTATATCCTCTTGTATTACCCAAAGGTATTCCATAGAACCCATACTTTGGAGACATATGAAACCAGTGAAAGAAAAATAGGGCATAAAAAGAATAGTCACATATATGTAAAGATCCCGACCTCAGTAGTCCGACATTGGTTCCTCACTTTATTACATCGGCATAATAAACAAGGAAGTCACATCCCGAAGAACTGAATAGTTTAGTAGATTTGGAAAACTAGATACTAACATAATTGATACATCAAAACTTGAAATTAAATACAACATAGTAACTCAATTGGAAATGCCCCTATTCTCCTTGATTATACTTACATGTCAATCATAATATACATCTTGGAATCCTAGGGAAAATAAAACACAGGAAAGGGGTGAGAGTATACGATCAGTAAGGCTAAGAATAAAAAGTAAGCTATCATAAATAAAAATAAATAATAAGCCAAATGGAATAACTAAAAGCACATTCAATTAAAACATAATCTTGATCATAATTTGGAAAAAATAAAAGATAATCAAATAATACTATATAAATAATCACAAGATAATGATACTTATCCATGGATATTCTACTAGTCGAATAATCCCATGGATTATCAATAACTAATATCATAATGAGGTAATTCATAATGATGTATAGTATAATCATACCGTCAATTCCTTGACCAAGAATTCTACATAAATGGGTAAGGCCTAGGAAAACACCTAAGAGTGTTTGTCTCATGAGACCTACAGATGAATTGAGGGGATATATCGGGACCCTCCCAACACATACTAAGTCCAATTAATTCCTCATATTAAAGGGGTGAAACATAATAAATATAGACATTCATATTGAAGTTAGCATATAAAATGTAAATAATTTTCCCAATCAGTAAACATAATCATGAACAATCCAATATAATATAATGAATAATATTAAGAAAGCACATACATAGTCAAACTGATAATAAAAAATTCAATAAAATATTTTATATGGTATAATAAGAGATAAAACTCAATTAAGAAAAAAGATACAACAATGTGTGTTGAAATAGATGAAAATACTCTAATAAAATAATTAAAAAATTTCTAATAGAAGTACCACATTTACTTTGAAATCAGTTATTTAAAAAGCCACACAATTATTAAATATATTTTTTTATTTGAAAATGAAATTGTAAATTTATAAAGGATTTCTCAATGCACCGAGGCATCATGAAATCATAAAAATCCACTCATGTAGTAGAATTTAAAAAAAATTCCTTTAAAAAACATTTAAAATAGTATTTATAATATAAATTGTGAACATTAACCAAATGAATCAATTATTTGTATCAGATGTAAATAAACATAAATCAAATGGAAATACAACTTAATATAATCAAAATTAATTTAAAACATAATAACAACATAACATAATCAATGATTAGAATTTTCACCCAAACAATGGAAATTGGGTTAGGAATTCCCTTACCACTTTATAAAACAGTCAAACTGTATGGCCAATAAAATTAATGATCACCAAATGAAACATCGAATACTATGAAAATAAATATATTAATGATATGATATATCAAAGGGAATTATAAATACACCAAACACAAGGAATAAGTGGTGAATAAGGCATATCCCACAAAAATAAATGTGAGATGACAAAAACCTTACCTTTTGTACGGAAGCGTTCTGCACTTGTACTTAATGTCCTGGATAATAAAATTAAATTCATTAATTAATTAGAAAAAAATATATTCAAAAAAAATTTGATTTATTAAAATTTTACTATGTTCATTTATGTCTATTCTCTTGAGTAATAATGTTTAATTTTATTGTTCCGGGAGCATTCATTTCATGGTTTTATGGATGGTTCCCTTGTGTATAATTATGGGAGTTCTTGGTCAAATAAGAATAAATTCTCTAGAAGTGAAATTATTTAGTATTAATGAACTTAAAAAAGTTTAAATAGTAACATATACCATTTATTATATAGTATAAGGATGATTCCTTAGAAAAAATGTTGATGAAAATGTCTAAATATATTTTGGAGGTTTTTATGACCGTTACAAACTAGTATCATTTTATTTAATAATATTTTTATACACTAGTTCCATAAAATTAAATAATTTTTAATACAAATATTATAATATTTTTTAACCATGAAAATGTTTTTATGACCATCATCGAAGGTGGTAATGGAAAACAAAAACTCGTTTTCCATGAAGGTGGTGAATCGACCCATCACGAAAAATGATTTCATTTATAGAATAAAAGGATAGAAGAAGAGATTTGATGATGGATATTACATTAAAAAATTAAATTAGAATATATATATGATAATGGAGTTATCATGTTACTTTGTATAGGGTATTTTAGGTATGGATAAGAAAATGAAAATAAATTAAAAGAGAAAGAGAGTGAATTTTACCTCTTGAGTGTTGTCTCCTTGAGAACCTCCTTAAGGAACTTGGAAATGATCTTTTGGTGAGACAAAAATAATATAATGTCAGGAATAGGTTTAGGAGAGTAATTGAGTGAATATAATAAATATCCAAATATTAGAAGGGGTGAGGAGAACGAGTGGTGTGGTGTGGTATTAATAGTGGAAGAGAGGGTTGTTTTTTTGATTATTTTTTTAATTAATTTATTATTTTTGATCAAGACTATCGATAATGTTGATTATTTGGACTATGTATTGTAAATATAAAAATTTATTTCTATATAATGTCCACTAACATAATCCATTACTCAACCAAGACTCAAAAATTAATTTATTTACTTATAATGTTAAATACAGTAAATTACCGCATTTCATTATCACAAAAAATTAATCAATTTTAGAAAAATAAAAAAAAAATCACCCTAACCATTTTTAAATGTTTATATTTAAAAAATAGACTTTATTTTATAAAAATAATTTTTTAAATATGATAAATTTAATTTTTTAAATATAATCATCGTTTATTCGGAAAATACCGATTTTGAAATTATAACCAATTTTATTTCACTTTAAAAAATTGATTAATGTCTCATAAAATTATCTTATAACTATAATGTTACAAAATATTAATTTATGAATCTATTTTATGAAAATAAATTTTATTTTAAGTTATTATATTAATTATAAAATTGTAAATAATTATCTATGTTTCACAAAAATACAAACACTTAATTTATGATTTTAAAAAATTTATTTACTTATTACATGATATAAATATATAATATTTTCATTTATGAGATACCTAAATTTTATTTGTACTCTCATAGGTGAGGTTATTATTATAATGGAAAGATTACCATATCTTACAGTCACATCACTATTCCAATAGTTATGTTAATATTTAATATTATATCATGGTTCATTTAAGATTTGTGTTGCATACAACATAAGATATAAAAGATGTTAAATTTAGAAGAGACATACCATAAAATCATGGGGTGTTACATTCTATCCTCCATCAAAAATTTCATCCTCAAAATTTATATAATTTCACCTCATAAAAATATTTGGATAGTTATTCATCCCAATTTCTTCTAGTTCCCACATTGTATCTCCAATTTTATGATTTTTGCAAAATACGTTTACCAGATGAGTCATCCGATTCCTCAAAACCTAATCTTATGTATTGAATCTAGATAGACTCTTTATAGTAGATAAATCCTATTCCAATTATATTTCTTTATAGGTGATAACATGAGTTCGGCCAGCCATGGACTTCCTTAACAAAGAGATGTGGAATACATCATGAGATTTGGAGATACTTGGTGGTATTTCTTATGAGTAAGCTACAAATCCAATTATTTCCATAATTTAAAAAGACCAATGTATAGGGGGATTATTTTACCTTTATTTACAAATCTTATAACACCCTACCAAATATATACCTTCAAGAAGACATGAACTTCCACTTAATACTCCAAATATTTCCTCCAGTTATCAGCATAGCTCTTTTTCCTAATCTTAGATCCTTTGATAAGATCTTATAAATAGTTTTTAACAATATTGTTGTATCTTCAATAAGTTTTGGGCCTATAATCTTCCTTTCCCCAACCTCATACAAATAATTTTGGTGTACAAAATCTCTTTCCATATAATGCTTCATACAGTGCCATTTAAATACTTGAATGGAAACTATTGTTATAGGAAAATTATACCAAAAGTAAATATTTATCCCATATAAATTTAAAGTCATGTGGTAATGGTTTAAACATGTCTTTTAATGTTTGAATTGCCCTTTCAGACTGTCCTTCAGTTTGAGGGTGATAAGCAGTACTCAAATGAAGCTTGGTGTCCAAAGACTTCTGAAGAATCTTCCATAATTTTGAGGGAAAATAGGGATCACGATCAAATAAAATTGATATAGGTTCACCATTAAGTCTTAAAACATCATTAATATATATTATTTAAAGGTTATATAATGAAAAATCCTTCTTTATAGAGAGGAAATGTGAAAATCTGGTAAGTAGATCAACAATTACCCATATTGCATCATTCTTTCTTGGAAGTTTCACTAATCCAGTGACAAAAACCATTGTAATGTCATTCCATTATCGTATAGTAATAGGTACAAGTTTCATGTCTCCTCTAGGATGTTATATTTTATCCTTCACCTATTGAAAAACTAAACATCTTAATACAAAATCATTAATTTCTCACTTCATATTATCCCACAAAAAATGTTCCTTCAAATCTCTATATAGCTTAGTGCTTCAAGGATGTATAGAGAAATTAGATCTATGATCATCATCCAATAATTCTATTTTTAGCTCGGGTATTGATGGAACACAAATCCTATTACCAAATTTCAAAATTCCATCTTTGTATATGAATTATACCAATTTCACTTCATTCACAACATTAATTTTCTTTTAAAAATTATCATCATCAAACTGAGAACTTTTTATTCTTTCTAATAATTATTGTTTGTCAACCATTTTAAAAATTAGTGATGTTTCACCTTACTTTATAATTCCATTATCCATATTTACTATATCCTTATGCACATGATCCCTATCTCCATAATTCCATGATCCTTCCTGCTCAATGAATATTCTACCTTATTTTCCTTCCCTAGGTGGTAGTGTATTGAAAAATCATAATCCATGAGTAGCTCAAGAAATAAAATTTTTCTAAGGTTGATTTATTTCTATGAGAATATATATTTCCAACCTTATTGATCCATATATATCTCACATATTTCCCAATAGATATAGTGCCTCCATATCTTATGAGAAAATATTATAGCTGCTAACTCAAGAATTTGAGTTGGATAGCTATTTTCATGAATCTTAAACTACCTTGATGCATATGAAATAAATTTATCATTTTTCATAAGGATACAACCCGGTACTTTCTTTGATGCATCACTCTAAATCACAAATCCACCACTTCTCAATCCTAAAGTCAAGATAGAAGTATTCACTAATCTCCTCTTCAATTCTTCAAAGAATTATTCACATTACTTTACCCAAATAAAATTAACCATTTTACGAGTAAGCTTGGTTAACAAGTTACCTAATCAGGAAACATTATGAATGAAACACTGATAGTAACCTACTAAACCAATAAAAATACATACCCTGATTATGTTCGTTGGTGTAGGCCATTCCTAGATTTCCATTGTCTTTATAAGATCAATAGAGATTCTATCATTGAAGACAATATGTCAAAGAAAATAAACTATTTTAATACATAATTCACACTTGCTAAAATTTTCATATAACTAGTTTCTTCTAAGAGTCTCGAGAACAATATACAAGTGGTTCTCATGCTCCTCACAAATTTTGGAGTACAATAAGATATCATCAATAAATTCCACAAAATATTATCAAGATATTAATTTAATAATATATTCATTATATCCATAAAAATATATGGTTCATTAGTTAGTCTAAATAGAATTACTGTAATGTAATGCCCATAACTTGTTCAAAACACAGTCTCTGGAATATCTTCCTTTTTAAAATGCAATTGATGAAATCCATAATGAAGATAAATATTTGAAAAATATTGATCTCTATGAATTTAGTCAAATATTTTATCAATGTGAGGTATATGATACTTTTAATTTATCATAATCGCATTGATCTATATATAGTCAACACATAGCCTCATAGATACATCATTATTTTTAACAAAAATTATAGGAACTCCCCAAGGTGAAACACTAGGGAATATAAATCCCTTACCACTAAATTACTTTAGTTGTTTATTTAACTATATTAACTCCACTGTTTCCATTATATAGGTCATCTTTGATATAGGTCTTTCATCAGAGATTAAATCAATAAAAAACTCAACTTCCCACTCTAGAGGATGTCTAGATAAATCTTCTGGAAATACATCAACGTGTTTCTATATAATAGGAAAATACTCAATTTGAAAATCAAAATTTTCATCAGTAGGTTTTATCTTCTCTTTTTCCCCGAGAATCTCATTTAGAAGATCTACTATAGGTGGATTTAGATATGATTAAGATGATTAAGTATCCCATCTGTATATAAGAAATTCCATATCTTCCTCATGAATCATAATTTACCAGTCTTTGCAATAATTTTTTTCAGTATATTTTAAAATCCAATCCATACCAAGGATTATATCAAAATCAACCATAGGTATGCTAATAAATTAGAAATTAGAGCATGTTTTTGTGCCATAATTGGAATTTTATGAACACATATTTTTTTCAACAAGGTTTCCACTAAGAGTTTTGAATGATAACTACCTTGTTAAGGTGAATTGGAAATATCTAATTTTTTTAAAAAACTAGGAAGATATAAAATAATGAGATGATTTAGAATCAAATAGATCTTTATCTAAATTTGAAAAGATGATTAAAGTACCTAAAACTATATTATTAGGAACATAAAACTTAACTATTGTGATTGTATAAGTATGTCCTTTTTCCATTTTCCTTTTCTAGGGAAATTTCCCTTGATGTCTAGTAAATTCATGTGCATAGAGTACCATCTCATTATAGCTAAATCATTACATATTTTCAACTTATTTATTTTTCTTGAAATCATGGTCTTAATGGCCTTTATCTCCACACTTGTAACAAACTATCATTCCCAATAGGCATGTTACATGATCTTTATTTCAACATTTATTACATGTTTGAAATTATATTACTCCCTTATTCACCTTTTCCTTATTTCCTTTACTAGAGTACTCACCATACCTATTATTATCTTTATTCCCTTCGAATCCATTTGTCTTTAAAACTTCATTCTCTATCTTGATGAAACATGATAATATATCTTCATATGATGATAATGTTTGGGAGACTAGTGACCTTCGTAGAATTAGTTAAATACCATCAAATAAACAGTCAATATTAATCCTTGGATTACATATGTAGTTCTCAGCATGAATTTCTAACCTTGTAATGTTTTATTCACTCTTAGAAATTTTTTCATCCTTTTTTTATTATAGACTCAAGAATTGTCTCTCCATATCCACATGATGTTCATGAAGGAAATATTTATCTATGAAAATTTCCTTATAATCCTTTCGTTCAATATTTTTAATTCCATCATCCTATTTTTTGTTCTGAATTAATGACCACCATTTATCTGTATCTCTTGATAAACAATAAACTACCATGATGAACTTATCCCTTTCATTACTTCCCAAAGAAATAAATATCTTCCCTAAGGAAATTATCCTTTTCTCAGCTAAAAATGGGTATATAGTCCTATTGAATGATGGAGGTTGTTGTTGCATAAATTGGTATAACATTGTTACACTATATTGTGGATTGGTTTGCTCCATGTGAGTAAAGTTATTGTTCATAACATGATTTTATGTCCCAATATAGTTATAATTTGTTTAGATCCAATTACAGCTCTATCTCTAACATCATTATCTTGCATAGGATTGAAATCCCTACATGGAATATTTGTGTTGATACAGTTTTCATTTCTTCCACTAGGAACTATTTCTAAAAAATGGCATACACTATACTAGATTATGAAATTTTAATACTATTCAAACACTTATTGTATAACTAATCTAAAAATAATAAACTTAGTTACCTTGAGAATATTCTCCAAGTCAGTTATAGGGCTATATTTCCATAATCTATGTTTTCTCAAATCTTGTTTGTAAAGTTTCTACTAAACTTCCTCTAATAAAAACTATAATGAACCTAGCCCTAGTATCCTGAAGCAAGTGCCTTACCTTTTTTACATTGGCATAATAAACAAGGAAGTCACATCATGATGGACCGAATAGGTTAGTTTCTTTGAAAAACTAGATATAAACCTAATTGTTACATTACAACTTGAAATGAAATATAAAATAGAAATTCCTTTTAAAATACCCCCATTCTCCTAGATTATCCTTGAATGTTAATATTAACAAAAATATTAGAATCCTTGGGAAAAAATAAAACATAATAAAGAGGTGAGCTCATATGCTTAGTTAGGGTAAGCATACAACGAAATCTATAATAAGTAAACATAAACAATAAGAAAAGGCGAATAACTAAAAACACATGACATTAAAACATAATATTGAGTATAATATGGAAGGAATAAAAGATGATCAAATAACACCATATAAATAATCACATGAGAATGACACTAAACAATGAATATTCCAATAGTCAAATAATCAAATGGATTATGAATAACTAATACCATAATGAGAAAATTCATAATGTGGGAACTCATTAACATACCACCAAGGCCTCAACCAAAAATTCTACATAAATGGGTAAGGCCTCAGTAAAAACCTTCTCTACTTTATCCCATGATACCTACTGATGTATCGAGGGGATATAGTTAGACCTTCATGACACTTACTAAGTCCAATGCATTCCTTGTATGAAAGGGGAAAAACATAATCAACATAAACATTCATATTGAAGTTAGCATATGAAATGTAAATAATTTCCCTAATCATTAAACATAATCATAAACCATCCAGTATAATATGATTAATGGTATCAAAATTTATCACCCACAATCCAAAATATCATGAAGAATTCAATAAAATATGGTATATGGTATTATAAGAGATAAAACTCAATTAAAATAAATATCCAAAAAATATTTTTTACATATATGAAAATACTCTAATAAAATCATTGATAAATTCCTAAGGGAAGTACCACTTTAACTTTTAAAAAAATTATTTAAAAATCCATGCAATCATAAAAGAAAAAAATTTTATTTTAAAATGACATTGTAAGGTTGTAAAATATTCTTCATGGAACTAAGGCTCATGAAACTAGAAAAATATTTTCATATCATATAAATTTCAAAATACTTTCCTTAAAAAAATATTTAAAAATGTATTTTTAAAAGAAAGTGTGAGCGTTAACCAAATGAATCAATTATTTGTATTAGATAAAAAGAAAAATAAAACAAGTGTAAATAACACTTAATATAATAAAAATTAATTTTACACATAATCACAAAATAAAATAATAAATGAAGTATAATTTTAACCCAAATAATGGAAATTGGGTTAAGAGTTGCCTTACCACATTGTAAAATAGTCAAACCGTATTCCCTATAAAATTAATGATCACCCAATGAAACAAATAATACAATGAAGATAAATAGATTCATAATATGATATATCAAAGTTTAGTATACATACACCACACATAAGGAATAAGTGGTGAATAAACAAAATCACATAGAAATTCATGTGATATGTGAAAAGCCTTAATTTATGTCTGAAAGCATTCTGCACTTGTACTCAATGTCCTGGATAATCAAATTAGATTCATTAACTACTTAGTAAAAATACTATTCAACATATATTTTATTTATTATAATTTTATTTAGTTCATTTATTCCCATTATAATGAGTTATAATGTTTAATTTAATTTTTTGGGAGTGTTCGTTTACTGGTTTTATGGATGATTCCCTTATGAAATCCCGCTTTCTTATTGCATAACTTTTCATTACATTGTACAAATAGAGGATCTTTAAAGTCTAGTGTCTTGGAAAAAAAATACTTAATACATGAAAATTTAAGACAACCATTTAATCCCATTGAAATTATTCTTTATATGTTCATCCTAATTACAATTACTATATCTCATAACCTGGGTACATATATCAATGTAAAGGGTGATCATAAGGCACAATTAGGGTAAATAAGGGAATAAGTTTACTTGTGATATCAATAAGAACTTGATGAAAAATATAAAGACATAGGAAATGTAAAGGGAGAAATATAATAATAAAAATAACATGAATCATAACTTGAAAACGTGGCTACAAAATTTAATTTATACATTCATAATCATATCACCAAGTTCCATCCCCAAGGTGTCAAAAAAATTAACAAGATTATTCACCAAGGTTTCGTAAAACTTTTCATATCTAGATATTAATTTATTTACCTAATGAATTGAAGAGATATCAAAGAAAACCTTTAATATGTATTTATTTTCATGTGATATACATATATCATAATCGAACATTTCATAAATAACCCAAAGATAATAAAATAAATGGGTTTCATATCAAAATCATGACGTTTTAAAAAGTGCTTAGAAACATGATCGTTATATCATTTATAACCCTTGGAAAAGGAATGAGGGTTTCATGTATGTCAATTAAAGAATAAAATATATAATTTTTATGTCTTTATTAATAACCTTGTAAATAAAATAGGTTTGTTTATTCACATAAATAAAATAACATAATTTCTCGAGGTAAAGAGAGAGATTTTGAGACAAAAATTCTATAGCATAACGACTATGCTACATGATTTAAAAAAATATTAAAAATAGAGGGTACAGGGGTAACCCATTCATAAAAGAATCATAATATATTATAGATAAATAATAAAATGTAAATAGGAACATGGTATGGAAGACATACCACATAAAAGAGAACTTGAAAGGAAACGAGACGTTGATAATTCCCTTATGAAAATTCAGCAGCCTAACGACATCACTTAAGACATCAGAAAATGAGTTGATTAGAGAGAAAAGGGTATCTCATAATTTGTAAATAAAATTTATAGAAACAAGGATATAGAAGAATATACCCCAACATAATAAAATGTATACTAAAATATATAACATAAAATAAGTCTTGACAAAAAGAGGAGGGTGAAAGGCTCCCTTACCTTGAAGAGTAACTTCAAAAACTCAAAGGTTGGGACCTTGGGGGATTGAGGGAACCTTGAGAGGAATCTTTTGGAGGTAAAAGACCATATATTCATTGATGAGGAATTTGGAATGAAAGGAATGAAGTAATGGGATAGTATTTATAGAAAAAGTGAGTGAATATTTTATTTAGTTCCAAGGAACACCTCATTAGTGGTATTTGCAAAACCATGGGATTTACAATGGTATTTGCCAATGGTTTTGGACACCTGGGATAACTAATATAATATTTTAATCCAAATGAGTCAACCAAAATTCTAAATTACATATTACATCATTATTATATCATAAAACACACAGAAAACTCAAAAACTATATTTTTACTATTCATCAAAAAATAAAACATTTTATAAAAATCTCATAAATTCACCATTACCTAATATAGATGTTATGAATTCAAAAATGAACTTAATTTTATGAAAATTATTTTATAAATATTATATATTTAATTTTTAAGTAAAGTCACTATTTACCCAAAGAAATAGTAATACTTAACGGATAATTTTTTCAATAGTTAATTACTTATGGTATTATATCACATTACCATTCAAGATGACTAAATTATATTTATACTTTCTTAAGTGTAGTTACAATTCTATTTTCCACATTACTATTCATAAGGGTAATATTACTATTTATAATTTAATATTCATTAAAAATTATGTTAATCTTATCAGACTCTAAATTTCTTACTAATCACAACTATATATGTTTATTTTTTGAAAATCATTTCACATTATTAATTATTTAATGTATAAAAAATATTTTAAAATACTCAATTTTTTTCAATATTCATCAATAATTTGAAACTTCTAAATATTCATCCTTTACATATTTTGACATTTGAAATTCAAAAATTTTACCATAATAAGAAATAAAAATTTTATTTATAAAAAAAGATCACACAATGTAACTAAGGACTCACAACATAGCCCCTTATAAAACATACATTAGACTTTAGAGTATAGTGTGAAATGGTGATATAATCTTAGGGTGTCTTGGAAAACATGGCATGGGTGGTGATTTCTATCAGCTTGAACTTCTCCTGAAGGAGATTACGTTAAAGACTAACATGTTGAAGCTCATCTTGGGATTGGTCTTGAGTAAAGCCAAGTGATGCTACCTCATTACCATGCTCTGATAGATGAGATTCGTATGGCCTGAGTCTACTGGATTAGGCCAACAACTCTTATTTCTACATTAATTATCCATTAGTATTTATATTTTAAACAATAATTATAATGTTAAAAATTATTATTGTTTCCAAAAGTCATATTGTCCAATGGTTATATAAAGATCAAAACCCAATTGTCACATTTAATTTATACTTATATATTTTTTTATTGATTATGACATAGTAAGATATACATTTTCTGAAAACAAAATATTATTCAAAAGTTCAGGTCGTTACATTCTTCCCCCCTTAATAAATTTCATCCCTGAAATTTCAACTGGCACCCTAAGAAGAGAAACGGTGTGGGTATTTCTGGATCGTATACTCCTCTTGTTCCCATGTATATTCTTCATATTTTTGGTTCCTCCGAAACACTTTAACAAGTTGGGTAGTCTTTTTTTTGTAGAAACCTATCTCTATGATTGAAGATCTCTACCGACTTCTTCTAATAAGAGAGTTCATGTTCCAGTTATACCACCTATGGATTTAGTACATGTGAAGGGTTAGGTATGTACTTTCTCAAGGGGGATACATTAAAGACATCATGAACTTGTGCTATATTTGGTGGAAGTGCAAGATTATAGGCCACTTCTCCTATGTTATCAAGGATTTTATAGGGGAAAATGTACCTAAGGATGAGCTTCCCTTTCATCCCAAACCTCATGAATCTCTTCTAAGGTAAAATTCGAAGAAAGACTTTGTCACCAACATGAAACTCCAAGTACCTTCGACAGATGTTGACATAACACTTTTGTCGACTCTGAGTATCCTTAATGTGTTGTTGGATGGAATGAACCATTTCTGTCATCTCTTGTACAAGATCAGGTCTAAGAAGCATTCTCTCACCACCTTCATCCCAACAATTAGGAGTTCTACATCACTTCCTATATAGAGCTTCATAGGGTTCCATTTGAATGCTCAAGTGGAAAATATTGTTGTAAGATAACTCAAATAATGGTAGATGTTTATCCCATCCACCTTTAAATTCTTTTGAGCATGTTCATAGCATGTCCTCGAGTGTTTAAATGTTACTTTCATATTGGCCATCAGTTTGGGGGTGATAAGCTGTATTGAAATTCAATTTAGTACATATATCATGTTGAATACTTATCTAGAATTTTGATGTGATCATTGGATCACAATCAGATATGATAGAAAGTGGGACTCCATGTAGCCTTACCACTTCATGTAAATCCTAGTAATTTGATCAATATAGAAATATTACCAAAAATAGATATAATGGAGTGTCTTGGTGAGACGGTCCACTATAACCCATATCAAATTGTTTTCTTTGAAAGTTCTTGGAAGACCAGTGACAAAGTACATAATGATATTATCCCACTTCCTTGCTGGTATGGGTAGTGGTTGTAATACCCCTTTAGGAATTTGTCGCTCTATATTCACTTACTGACATGCCAGGAACCTTGTAGTGTAGTCATCAATCTCCCTTTTCATATTATCCTATAAAAAATGATCACGAAGGTCCCTATACATTTTCGTGCTTCCAGGATGTATAGAGAAATTAGATATATGAGCTTAATCCATGAGCTCCTTCTTTATTCCTATAATAGATGGAACACATATTCTTGTACAATATTTCAGTACACCTTCTTGATTAATATTGAACTCAAGATACTTCCCACCCCTCATAGCATCAAACATATTCTATAACAAACGATCTTCTTTCAAAGACTACTTGATCTTATCTAGTAATGATGGTTGATAAATAATTTTGGATAGGGTTGATGATGTCCTTTCCCTTATAATTCTTATGTCCATTTTCATCAGGTCTTGGATCAAGGGATCTCTTTAAATCTTCATCATGGATAGAACAACTGGGTCTTTCCTACTTAATGCATCAATGACTTTTTTTTCTCTTCTGGGATGATAATGAATTAAACAATCATAGTCTTTAAGAAGTTCCAACCATCTCCTCTTTCTCAGTTTCAATTCCTTTTGTGTGAAAATATCCTTCAAACTTTGATGCTCAGTGTATACATAACATTTCTACCAATAAAATAGTGCCTCCATATCTTCAGTGAATAAACAACCGCAGACAGCTCAAGATCATGTGGAGTATAGTTCTTCTCACGAGTCTTCTACTATCGAGATGCATAAGCAATCACCTTTTCATTTTTCATGAGGACAAACCCAATTCCTTTTAGAGATTCATCACTAAAAATAGAAAATCCTTTTCCACTTGAGGGTAGTGTTAACACAGGTACAATAACCAATCAATTCTTAAAATCTTGGAAAATTTCCTCACACTCCTTTGTCTAGATGAACTAGACCCCTTTTCTAGTTAACTAGGTTAATGGATTACAAAGTTGTGAAAAGTTTTTAACAAACCTCCTATAATATCCCTCTAATCCAAGAAAACTATGAATCTCAGTTATTTTTGTAGGCTGTGGCCACTCCTCTACAACCTTTATATTTAAAGGGTCAACTGTAATTCCTTCATTGGTTATAATGTACCCCAAAAAAGTAGCTTGTTGTAACCAAAATTTACATTTTATAAAATTTCCAAAAAACCTCTCCTTTCATAGAGTTTGTAAAATAACCCTTCGATGATCCTCATGCTACTCACGAATTTTGGAATATATTAGAATATCATTTATAAAAACTACCACAAAGTTATCAAGGTGGTCTAAAAAGACTCTATTCATAAAATCCATAAAAATAGAAGGAGAATTAGTCATGCCAAAGAGAATAACAACAAAATAATAATGCCCATATCTTGATCGGAAGGATTTTTTTTGGAATATCTTCTTTATTCAACCTCAATTTATGATAACTAGATCGAATGTAAATCTTAGAGAATAATTTAACCCCATGATGTGGGTCAAATAAGTCTTCAATTCATGGAAGATGATATTTGTTTTTCACTATGATCCCATTCAGTTCTCTATAATCAATGCATTACAACATTGATCCATCCTTCTTGTTCACAATGAGAACATGTGCTCCCTAAGGAGACACACTCAACCAGATAAAACCTTTCTCCAAAAGATCTTGGAGTTTCTTATTTAATTCCTAAAACTCCACATTTTCCATCCTATATAGGGTATTTGATATCGGATGAGATTGAGGTACGTGTTCAATAGATAACTCTACATCTCTTTCTAGGGGAGGTTTGGGTAACTCCTCATGAAATATATCAATGTATTTCTAGACTATGGGGACATTTTCCATCATTATAATAGAATCTCCTTCTTCTTTTTCAATGATCAACTACATATAGTATGCTATATGAGGTGATTCTAGAAAAATATCAGGTCGATAAATCTCTCCTTGGAAGATAACTATAGGTTTCCCATTCAAGACTACTGATATTTCCTTGCATCTCCATTTCATCTTAGCATTATACTTTGAGAGTTAGTCCATCCCTAGTATAATGTTAAATTACATCATGGGAATGACTACTAGATTTATGATAATATTGTGATCACTAAAGAAAATACTAGAGTTTTGAAATATTATTGAAGCTTGGATAATCCATCCAGGAGTCTTGACAGATAACTCTACTTTTAGAAATTCAAGGGTTAATTCTAAATTATTTTCAAACAATGAGGAAATAAAATAATGTGTAGAACCAGAATTAAAAAAAGTACTTTCTAGATTTGGGAGAACAAAAAGAGTACCTTCAACCACATAATCTTGAGTTTCAACATCAGCTATCATGATAACAAAAGCATGAAATTTATCCCTTGGCCATTGTTGAGGCTGATGGTGATTCCACTCCACTCCCCTCAGATTTGGGCTATGATCGGAAAAGTGCCAAACCTATCCTCACTTGAATCATTGGACTTCAGTTCGGTCTTGCACCATCTTTCCTTTTTCATTAGCGTTGGGATGTTGTGGCTTCACCTCACCATGAAAATTTCATGCGATATGGCCATCAATTATACACTTGTAGAACTTCCCACTTCATAGCAGGTAGTTCCTTGAATGATTCTTCACACATTTATTACATGTGGGATGTTGCACTTGCTTTTATCAAATTCCCTGATCAAAGAACCTACCTAATTTTGGGTCCATTGATATTTTATTATCATTGTATTTATGAGATCATTGTGTTTCACCAAACTCTAGTTCTACTTTCATTACACTCTACATGATCTCCTCATAGCTATCATAGTCTTGGTTGGCCAGATTCTTTCGCCGATGAGGTCTTAGTCCACTAAATAACATATCAACCTCCCCATTAGGATCCATGAAAAATCTTTGAGGTTTAATAGGAAAGTATTGTAAGGTTAATATCATAGATTCCAATAGACTCATTCTTCTTCTGCTTCATCTCGAGAAACTCCTTCTCTATTTTTTTCTCATTAAACGAGGGAAATACTTATTGAAGAAGATCTATCTGAACTCTTCCCACTCCAAAGACTCACCCTCCACTCCTAGCCTCATGATTTTAACTAGTTCCCACCACTTATAATATTCTCCATCTAAGAGGTAAACAACCATGGTGACCTTTTCTTATTCTGAATAGTGGAGCACAAAAAAGATCATCTCGATAGAGATGATTCACTATTCAGGAATCAATGGGTCGGTAGATCCACTAAAGGTTGGTGGTCGTTGACGCCTAAAGGACTCAATATAAATCTATTACCTTAATGGTGAAATTGTTCTGTTAGCTTGATTCAAGTTATTTACCATAACTTGAGTTAGTTTGTTCATTATTCTCATGAAAGTTTCTATTCCAGCTTCCATCGGAGGGCCGTTAGTGCATTGTCCATTACAGTCACTATTTGCATGGTTCCTCCTATTTCCCACCATTTTATAAAAGAATAAAACCTCAGTGAGAATCTTATTTCATTTATGAATATTTTAACTCTAAAGGATTTTTAGGTCTTAAAACTTCATACTTAAACATATTATTCTTTAACAACAATTACATTTCTCTATAAATCCTTCATAATGATTCATAAAAAGCATGTGATTAACCAAATATATTCCCCAAGAGTGTCAAACCACGAGTGCAGAAAGGCCCATTATTGTGCACTAGTTCCCATTCAAGTCTAGATCAAAGCATGTTTTTTGGTTTTACCCCTAAATACATCTATTCCAGAGCCACATCCACTTTTTCATATCCAAACAGGGATCTATTTGTTCGGAAACCACTACCTTAATATTTTACAAAAATACTAGGAAGTTTTCCTATATTTAGAATTTTATATAGGGTTCTTTCTAAAGTTTTCATAGTCTAATTTCCACAAATAAGTAAACTTTCCTTTTATACCAACTATGGCATCCCACCTTCTTATTTCATAAATTTTCATTAAATTTTACAAACAAAGGATCTTTAAAGTCTAGTTTCTTTGAAAAAAGGTACATAATACATGAAAATGTAAAACAATATTTTAATCCACTTGAAAGGATTTGTGATATTTTCACACTAAGTAAAATTACTGCATCTCATAATCTGGGGACATACATCAAAGAAAATGGTGAGTATAAGGCCCAGTAAGGGTAAACAAAGGAATCAGTTTACTTGTGATGTCAATAAGAACATGATTAAATACATAAAGGAATGGGTAATGGAAAGAGGGAAATATCATAATAAAAATAACATGAATAATAAATTGAATATTTTTATATAAAACATAATTTATAAATTCATAATCATATCACCAAGGTTCATCCCCAAGGTGTCATAAACATTACCAAGGTTATTCACCAAGGTATCATAAAACTTGTCATCTCTAGAGATTAATTTCTTTACCCAATGCATTGGAGTGATATCAAGGAACACCCTTAATATTTATTTATTTTTATGTGATACACATAGATCATAATCAAAAATTTTATAAATAACCCAAATATAATAAATGAAATGGGTTTCATTTCAAAATCATGACATTTTAAAAAGTGATTGTAAACATGATCATTATGTCATTTATAACCCATGGAAAGGTAATGAGGGTTTCATGTATGTAAATTCTAGAATAAAATATATAATTTTTTTCTTGATTAATACCCTTGTAAACTAAATAGGTTTGGGTATTCACATAAATAAAATAATAGAATTTCTTGAAGAAAATAGAGAGATTTTGCAACAAAAATTCTGCAGCATAACAGCTATGCAACATGGTTTTAGAAAATAGTTAAAATAGAGGGGAAATGAGTAAAACTTTCATAAAAGACTTATAATATTGTATAGATACAAAATAAAATATAAATAAGAACATGGTATGGAAATTTTAAATACGTACCACATAAAAGAGAACTTAAAAGGAAAAGATACGTTGAGAATTCCCTTATGAAAATTTGGCAGCCCAACGACATCACTTAAAACATTAGAAATGAGTTGATGAGAGTGAAAAGGGCCTATAATAATTTGGAAATAAAATGGAAAGTAATAAGAATATATAAGAACATACCCCAACATAAGAAAATGGAAACTGAAATACATAACATAAAAGAAGTCTTGACTAATAGAGGAGGGTGAAAGGCTCCCTTAACTTGAAGAGTAACTTCAAAAACATGAGGGTTGGGACATTGGGGGGATTGAGGGAACATTGGAGGGAATAATTGGGTGGTAAAAAGGAAATATATTCTTTTATTATTAATTTTAAATTAAAGGAATGAAGTAATGTGTTGGTTTTTATAGAAAAAGTGATGGAATATTTTATTAATTTCCAAGGGACACCTCATTAGTGGTATTTTCAAAACCATGGGATTGAACATGGTATTTGCCCATGGTTATAGACATGTGGGAAACCTCATATAATATTTTAATCCAAATAATTAGATTTTTTTTAAATTACATATTAAATCCTTATGATGTCATAAAACACACCGAAAACTCAAAAACTGTATTTTTACTTTTCACTAAAAAACAAAACATTTTATAAAAATCTCATAAACTCACCCTAAATTAATATCAATGTTATGAATTAAAAAATGAACTCCATTTTATTAAAATATTTTTCTAAATATGAGATATTTAATTTTTAAGTAAAATCACTATTTACCTGAAAAATACTAATACTTAACTAATAATTCCTAAAATAGTTATTTACTTAGGCTATTATATCACATTACCCTTCAAGATGCCTAAATTATATTTATACTTTTTTAAGTGAGGTTAATATTACATGGGTTACATTTCTATTCATAAGGATAATATTATTATTCATAATTTACTATTCACGAAATGTTAAGTTGATCTTATCAGACTCTAAATTTCTTACTAATCACAACTATATATGTTCATTTTTTGAAAATCATTTCACATAATTAATTATTTTAAGTATAAAAAATATTTTAAAATAATATCTTTTTTTGAATATTCATCAATAATATGAAACTTCTAAAAATTTATCTTATATATATTTTGACATTTGAGAATAATTGTTTTTACCATAATAAGAAATAATAATTTTATTTATACAGAAGGATTACACTAAGTAACTAAGGCCTAATTACATATCCAATTATAACTTCGTCATAGGACCTAAGAGTAGGGTGTGCAATGGTGATAGAGTCTTGGGGTATCTCAGACAACATTACCTAAGTGGTGATTTCTATTAGCTTAAACTTCTCCCAAAGGTGATTACGTTCAAGCTTAAAAAGTTAAAGCTCAGCTTGGACTTGTCCAGAGAAAATACCGGTGATTCTACCTCCTTCCCATGTTCCTATAGATTGGCTTTGTACAACCCGAGTCTATTGGATGAGGCCATCGACACTTCTTTCTGTATTAATTATCCATTATTATTTATATTTTAAACAATAATTATAACGTTAAAAATTATTATTTTTTACAACATTAATATTGACCAATGGTTATATAATGGTAAAATCCCAATGGTTACATTTAATTTATACTTATATATTTTTTATTTATTAGGACAAAGTAAGACATAAATTTTCATGAAACAAAATATTATTCAAAAATTCAGGTCGTTACATCTGTTATGTATAATTATGGGAGTTATTTTCAAATGGGAATAAATTCTATAGAAGTGAAACTATTTAGTATTAATGAACTTAAATAAATTTAAATATAAACATATATCATTTTTTATATGGAATAAGGATGATTCTTTAGATAAAATTTTGATGCAATTTTCTTAATTTATTTTGCGGTTTTTACAACCATTATGAACTAGTATCATTTTATTTAATATTATGTTTATATATAGGTCATATAACATTAAATATGTTGTAACAAAAATATTAAAATCTTGTTTAACCATAAAAATGGTTTCTGACTATACTTGAAGACGATAATGTAAAATGAACACTCGTCATCCATGAAGGCAGTGAATCGACTCCTAACCGATGATGTTTTCATTTTTAGAATAATAGGAGAGGAGAAGAGATTTGATGATGGATATCCAATTAAAAAAATAATATTATACCACATATATGATACTGGATTTATCATGTTACTTTTGATAGGGTAGGTGAGGGAAGGATAAGAAAATGAAAAGAAATTAAAAGAGAAAGTGGGAGGGTTTCCCTCTTGAGGGTCGTCTCCTTGAGAAGCTCCTTAAGGCACTAGGAAATGGTATTTTAGTGAGAATAAAAATACCAGAACATGGGGAAGAGGTTTGGGAGATGATTAGGTAGAGTATATTCAATATCTAAAGTTTAGAATGTGTGAGGAGAAGGGGTGGTATTTGTAGGATAGGACAGGGTTTTTTTAAATTCTTTTATACATTAATTTATTATTTTGGATCATGACTATAATTTTTTTTGATTATTTTGAATAAGTATAGTAACTAGAACATGTGAGTTAGAGATAATTTCCACATACATCATGGATGACTCAACCAGGGATCCAAAATTCATTTATTTACTTATAAGGTTAAATACCATAAATACTATATTACAGTATTCACCAAAAATTTAATTATTTTACAAAAATACAAAAAATTCACTCTAACCATTTTTTGATATCTATATTTAAAAAATGGACTCAACTTTTTGAAAATAATTTTCTAAATATGGGAAATTTAATTTTTAAATAAAATTATTATTTATTTGAAAAATACCGATTTTAATATCATAAAAAATTTTATAACTCTTTGAAAAATTAATTACTGTCTCATAAAATTATATTACAATGGTAATAAAACAAAATATTAATTTATGAATCAATTTAATGAAGATAAATTTTCTTATAAAATATTATTTTAATTGTGAAATTGTAAATAAATATTCATGTTTCACAAAAATACCAACACTTAATTTTTCATTTTTAAAACATTTATTTACTTATTCCATGATATAAATATATCCTATTTTCATTTATGATATACCTAAATTTTATTTATACTCTCATAGGTGAGGTTATTATTCTAATGTCCAGATTACTATTTCTTACAGTCACATCACTAATCCAATATTTATGTTAATATTTAATATTATATCATGGTTTGTTTAAACTCAGTGTTGCATGCAATGTAATCTATCAAAGTTTTTAAATTTAAAAAGACATTCCATAAATTTTTGGGGTGTTATAATATAACTCCCAAACCAACCTATAATCTTTTGTATTTTTTTCCATATTCATTCAGATAATAAGAACCACCCCACAAAATGGGACCCCCATCAGACAAAGAGATACATTTTGGTTTTGTTAATTTCATCCTATTAACATACCCATTCTTCAACGATGAATATGAATATGAACTAGAATTCTTTATAACTGACCAGGGAGTTGTAGGTAGAGGCATAAAAAGTTGAGGAAAGAGGGGAAGATAAAATTGCGGCCAACCTCAATATTCCATCCACATCCCTAATTAAGTCTTATATGTGGAAGAAACTTAAAGGAAAGAACTTTAGTGATCCCAAAAGGAGCATGGAGACATATATGAATTCTTCAAGTATTGTCCAAGACCAATTGTCTTAGAAAACCAAGTAGTGGGTTTCCAACTATCCAATCATCATAGAAAAGTGGGAAGACTAGCTCAGTATAACCCATTGGAAACAAGTATGACTTTAACTTTTGTATAAGAAAAAGATGTTTCTCATTCAAGTGTTTATTCTCTAAGACACATGCCAAGAGAAACCCTAAATTTGGACATACAAACCTTTGGTGTAGAAGTATGACCTTATAAAACCATCATAGGCTATCCTAATTAAGCTTTTGATTCTAGATAGTCTTCATATTTTGAAGGAGTTTAGGGAATCACTTATCAAGGAACTCTAGATTCCTTAAAAGTTTTAGAAATAATTCACCACAACTTTAGTGTATCAAGAAGAAATTGGTTTAGTAGAATGTCATACCACAATATCATTCATTGATAAATATAAAGAGGAAACTATTCAGGGGAATATCAGAACCCTATATTTTTTTTTCAACCAAGCTCAATAATGTTGGAATTCGATGGGTTTAGATCAATAATTGTTCTAGGATTATTCTTATTTCTCTCCCATATCTCTGATGTTTGGGAAACAGTGAGGATGATTTCCCCCTCTCAAATATAACCAATCATGGGTATTATAATAGTGATAAAACCCCCCAAAGAGACAAAAATGAAGGCACATTTTAGATACCGAGTATTTAATTACTAGTTTATAGTTTTCACATAGAATACATCATTAAATTTTCTATTATTAAGACCATGGATTTATAGCCATGCTATGGTGCTCTCATCATACCATGAATCTTAAATTACTCCATCAATAGAAAGGTTTGAGTTTTATATGGTGATAGTTCCCTCTTTGAATTTTGTGAATCAGAGTGCACTGAAGGTTATTTTTATAGGAGTGAAAGAAATAAATTGATGATGATGGGTAATACATGGGTCATCGCTCCCAACGGTTTGAGAACCACCCCTCTAAACCCCAATATATTTATTAATAATGACTATTTATTTCATATTAACCAGATATAGGCATAAGGTCCAATGATATATATACACCATAGTTAAAAATATACATAGGACCATGTCAATATAGTAGCATCTATGATAGATTAAGTAGGCATATTAATAGGTAGTCAAGTCACACATGGAGTGGTTAATGTTACAGGTAGAGATTCCATGAACAAGAGTACTCCTTTTCCATATTTGAAATTAGAGAAGACCCTCAATCCACTATATAGATCAGATAAGTCCCCTACACCAATTTGGATAGTAAAAATTCCCCATATATTTTCTCCTAAATCTGAATATATCAATTATTCTTTTACCCTTAATTAAATTACATAAGAAAACATACATCTTTGGAGAACTCCTGATCATGATGCCCATGAATTGGAACTATCAGGGACCATGAGTGACTCTAAATCCTTCATAAAGGATATAGATGCTACCATAACATCTACCAGTACATAGATAATTTCAATCGATGTTGACATAGAAAAAGAAGAGGATGACCTTAGATATTCCCTTCTAGTATTTAAGGAGGGTATCTTTACTACCATCGATGACCTTAGAAAGTTAAATCGTGGAACATACCATGACCCAAATTGATCATTGACTTTGTTCCTCTAGAATAGATGTAAATTTATATCTTCTTATTGAAACATAACCCCTACATGTTCACTTAGTATTACATCGAGATGTAAGGGATAGATCCTGGTGTGGCCACTGATCATTTGGGCTTACCTGATGATCATCTAGATTTCAAGTAGTTGGTTAGGAGAATATATCCTTCTTATTATACCAAGGTAGAGTCTAAATCTAATAAGATTTTTAAATAAAATTTTATTTGAGAGGTGTAGTACCTAAAATGGATTTCCAACATAGTCCTTGTTAAGAAAAAGAATATACATATCCTTGTTGGTATCGATTTTAGGGATCTCAATTGAAATTTTCTAAAGGCTAACCTCTTAGTTCTGATTATAAAATTAATAATAAATTCTACTACCAGCTTCCAATACCATTCCTTTATAGTTTTGTACTAAGGGTATAATCATATCAATATAGACCCTAAAGATGAGGAATTCGCTGCTTTTAAATCACCCTAAGGTATATTCTTCTTCCAGGATATGTGATACATGTATTTTATGCATATATCTTAAGGTGTTTTAATACATTAATTTTCATAATATAATTGATATTCTTGCCAATATTTGGATTTTATCTTGTTTTGTAATAATTGTTAGGATATAAGAAAAGTTTGGGAAAAAAATAGAAAAGGAGAGAATATGAAAAAAAAAATATTTTTCACTGTGGAACTTCATGTCACAGTACGATACATGTAAAATTAAGGCTTCCCATGATGATGGATGATCATGGAACATTTTTGGGGCAAGAAACCGAAGAACCAGGGTGAAACAAATCTTATAGAGCTAGAATTTCAAGATTCACATTGTGAAAAAATTAAGAAACATTAAAACATTACAAGGTGTGACACTCCATAAAATTTATAGAATGTGAAAAAAATAATGATTATTTCGAGGCATTAAATATTACATTTCGTGAAATATTTATATGATGTGAAAGTGATGGGATGACCCAAAAAATGATAGATATGACATATCTTAGAAAAGAGAATAATTTTATAAACCTAGGATAACCCATGATCACTTCTAGACCAAAATAAATATAATTGAATTCCAAAAGACCTAGGAGAGACTATCAATAGAGGGTTGAGTTGCTACTGCTGGAGGAATCTAGAGATCAAATATTGGAGTGAGAAGTTGTGCATTAGAGGGTCCTCATTGGATTCATCTCCAAATTTCATTTATGTTTTCATTTTAATTTTTCCATCCCCCTTATTCCCTCTTCAATAGGATGAGGGGGTAAAACCATCCTTGTTCTAGGGTTATATAGCCAAAGGGGGAAGGTGCCATTGGATATTTATTTCTTTCTTATTCATGTATTTCAATTATTTTATTATATTTAATCAATTTATAACCCAATTATTTTACTTTTATCATGAAAATCAGTATTTGAATATGAAAGTAACATTTAATTACTGTATAACTGGTTACCTTGAATGGAGGAATATCTATTTTTTTATTTAGGAAAACCAATTTTAAAAATAGTATTGATAAAAAATCAATTAAAAAATTCCCTAATTACCTAAAAATAGGAAAATGGGGATCTCTACACTAAGGAAAGGATATAATGACCATTAGATCTACATTATATCAACTCTAAATAGAAACATGAATTAATCAACATAATTTATAAAATAAAATTTCACCAGAACCTTGAAACCACATAACCCCAAAATGACTTCAATATTGAGATCCAAATAACCAATATACCACTATCTATCGCTTTCTTTATCTAGTTCTCTCCCTATTTCCAACAAAACAAAAAAAAAATGTTTTTGAATTCCTAGAGTTAATTTAGAGCATGCAGACTGTCTCTCTGGGTTAGACACTTTGACTAACCATGTACAACACTTTTTTAGTTAGGTTTTCCAAGTTTTATAAATTTATAAATTTTTGTATCCTCGTTAAAAATTAAGGATTACCTATGGGAAACCACAATTCCTTTCATTTTGAATAATATTAAAACCACCTACTAACATAGTATGTATCACATATTCAATCCCATTCTGGAAAGGATCACAAAATTATATGTTGATGATCTGGTAATTAAATATTCGTAGTGATGTGATCATCTTGTCAACCTTTAAAAAAGTTTAATCAAATAAAAAAAATCATATTTTGAAAATGATCACCCTAAAGTGGTCTTTTAGGGTAATGTTAAGAAAATTATTTTTTTTCTTGGTACGCTAATGTGACATCAAGGTCGACCTTGATAAGACTAGTTTGATATTATCTATGTCACCTCCTTGAAATATTAAAAGTTGAGAATAATTTCAAGTACTTATTACCTACATTAGGAATGTAATATCCAATATGGAAAAAAATGACCCCTTCATGAAGTTGATAAAGAAGGGTTTCACTTATCGATATGATTAAGAGTACTAAGAAGACTTTAAAAACCCCAAGAAATATCTGCTGCACCCATCAGTTTCCATAATACTAGTAGAAGGGAAACCACTTATCCTATACATTTCTTCCTATGGAGTGATCAATTAGTAACCTTCTTTCATAGATAGACGATTCAGGAAAATATAATAATCCCTATTATCTCATCATAACAACTCTAGATATTAAGACTCAATATTCCTAGATGAAGATAAAATTCCTTGTACTTATTTTCATGGTGTAAAAGATGAGGAACCACTTATCTCACCCTGAGGTCCACCTAATTTATCGAATCAATCCACTTAAGTACATCCTCAAACACCCTATACTAACTAGGAATCTAGAATGATGGGTGGTTATCAAAAAACAATATGACATCCTATTTGTTTTTTGGAAGGCAATAAAAGGGAATATTCTAACCATTTTTCTCATAGAATACATAGATTTGGGGAACAATCCAGTAGATATTGAGCTACCATATAAAGGGATTTTTTATTTCAATTACACTCTAAAAATCTGTGAGATTTATTTTTATGGAGCCTCTCAAAGATCGACTGAGATAAGAATGGAATCCCTGAAGATCAATCAGGTTGGTATGAGGAATTTATTTGTCTCTCTAACCAAGAAAATTCTTATAACACCTCATGATTTTATGAAATATTTTTTTTCAAATTAATTTAATCTTTTTGATATTTTTATTTAAAAATAAAACTATTTTTAGCTTAAGTTATACACAATATTAAGCTTAAATGAAATTTGACATATTATTAAAATATTATTATTTAATATGATAGTTGTAACATAGCCATTGGAATGAAAATTATGAATAATATTAACTAAATTATGAAAATATGGTCCAATCATGTATATAAAATAAATTATTTGGTGACCAATTAATTATAAATTAAAAAATCCTTTTTAAAATAAAAGGAAAAGTTTCACTGAAAAACTATTTTTATGAGCACAAGTGTGTTTTATATCGAATTAATGAAATCAATTTCAGTTAATAAATTTAATTAAATGTATATATTATATATTCAATAATTTTTCAACATTCATTTTATATGTTTTCTAGACTAGAAATAAGAATAAATCCAATTTTACTCTTAACAACTAAATTACTCTAAAAGGTAGTTTTGTCGCCATTTTTTCACACTTATAATAAAATTAATATTTGTAAATTTTATAAAATGATTTTTATAAAATAAAATTAATTTTTAAATCTTAATTTCAAAATTATATTAGGGTGAGTCTTTTGGATTTTTCATAAAAGTTTCATTTTTTGATTATTAGTGAAAATAAAGAATTTTAATTGAAAACCACCTTTTCATTTTAATTATTTATAATGTTAAATTATATTTTGAATTTTTTTAAAGTAAAATTAGTTCAATTTTATATCAATTAGTTTAATTTATTTAATTAGAATGAATTTCATATTGAATTTTAAAATAAAAACAATTCATACTTTTGAACTATTTCTCATTAAAAACCACTTTCTCATCACATCCGTAGGATAAATTTTAAATTAAAATTTTCCAGTTATATGAATGTAATTTGTAAAAATTAATTAAATAAATTTAATTATAATAATTTATTATTTATAATAATTTCAACTTATTTTTTGACCAAAATTAATATTGAATGTAGTAAAATTTAATTACCACGATCAAGGTAAAAATGGTTTTACCAAGGGTTAAACTAAAAAGATAAGGGTACAAATGAACTATTCACTTTTAAAGAAAGTATTTTTTGGACATATTTATACCATTACAAATCTAACGTTATATAATTCCCTAAATTTTATCCTTGTGACATTTGAAAAACATGGGATCACAAATTTATTTTCAAAAACACAAAGTGTGTCCTCTCCCCCACTTGTAAAATTCCACCCCTATCCTCTCTTATTAAAAGCTTAAAAACTATTTTTTGGGCCAATAATTGTAAAATAAATTTCCAAATTCCATACCCTCATCCTAGAAGCCTTATTTTAGACAGAAACTCAACCAAAGAATGTGTTTAGTGCAAAATTATAAAGGATACATGATGAAGAGGTAACATTCATCAATAAGTGTTTTATTTTATTTATTCCTACAACTATTTAAGTTATTATTATTAAATGATTATATAATAAACTAAGTATATTAAATATAATAATATTTTTTATAGTAATTTCATGACCTACAACCATTTCCACTTCTATTAAATGGGTTTCGAAATCATCATTCATGTGGACATCAGACTACCACCTCGCAAAATGATGTCATTCATTTTTCCATTACCACCTCTCATGGTTAGAATTAATGAGGTATTTATTATTCATAAATGTTATTTATGATTTTATTATGATTATTTAATTTTTATATCACACATACCTTCAGGATTTATATCTTTTTGGAATATGATAACATCGCTCGTGTGTACGGTGGACTACCGCCTCACGAAGTAATGAGATTTGATCAAGATTTACATGGAATATATTAAGGATGAGTTAAATAAATATATGTTATATATTTGAAAAAAATATCAAATTATAATATATATTATTTAATTTTATTTCTTTTAAATTGACAAGAAAATAAAAAAATTGCATTCATGCGTACATACAACCTACCATCTCCATGAACAATGTATTTCATTTTCTATCACTAAATTTTATCGATTAATATAAAAAAATTATAAAAAATATATATGATATTTATATCATGATTATAAATATTTATATTATTTAACCATGACCAAATTAATATGGAAAAAATTATAACAAATTAAAACATATACAAAAAACAATGTAGTTATTATTTAAAATGTATCTTTAACATGGAATTGTTAATAAATAGGTAATAAAAGGTCATAATAAAATAAAATATCATATTATATATATTAATATGGTTCTTTAATATATCTATAATAAATTTATATTTATCATACATGATGTTTTAACAAGTACAATGTAATTCAAGACTTAAGGTAAGGGATTTCTGTCTCACTTTTACTTTCAGTGAGACAAATTCCATATTCACCACATGTGTCTTCTATGTGGTGTACATACTACCCATGAATGAATTTTATAATTATTATACATAAAATTATTTTGATTTACATATCCATTTTAGGAACTCTCTTTCATGGGGTTTATTGTTCAAAAGTTACCAAATCGGTAAGGGATTTTTGTCTCAATTTACCTTCATTGAGATGTATGTTATGTTATGAACCTATATTATTTAATGAGGTGTATATAAATCCCCTTTGACATGTAATATCATGAATTTATTTATCAAAATTATATTTTATGTTTCATTTTATTTTATTCCTTTATAGGTTTTATGATTCAATGTTACCAAAGTGGTAAAGATTTTAGGTTACAATCTCATCGTTTATCGGGATTATTTATAACCTAGTCTCCAATTTTGAAACAACAAGATCTAACTATGAATAATTCTCATGAACGTTCTTATCATATATTTATTCATTATATAAACAATTAATGGTACCATTTTTTACACTATTAGGTAGCAAATATAATTGATAAAATATTTTTAAAAAAATCAGACTTTATTGCTCACTTCAATTGAGAATCTATTTTATTCCAAAACCATGTTTTCTAAAAATGTTTTCAAAAAATGTTTTATTACTATATTATTTTTTTTAAAATAATTTTTTACTAGTGTATGAATTTTTAATTTTTTTAAAGGAATCATCATGTCATTTTCCAAACAATTCCCATTTCAGTTTTAGCAAAAATATGTAAAGGATATTTGTTTTTAACATGCATGAAATGAATAATATTTCCTAATATCATGACCAATCAATAATTTCAATATTAAATTAAATGTTTTGAAAGAAAATTATTTCCTTAATATTTTTTAAAATATGTATTTTAAATAAACGATTTCAAAGTGAAAAGTATTTTGAAAGTGTTTTATGTTTTAAAAAGCATTCGTTAAATTGGAAAGGATATTTTCATCAAGAAATGTTCTAATTTTTTTAAAATATCCCCTTATATGTTTTAAATATTATTTTAAAATAAAAGTATTTAAAAAATATTTTATGTTTTTCAAATCTATTTTCAATGAAAATCTAGTTTCCTCAAGAAATACCCCAGGTAGTCTTTCAAAATTATTTTCTATCTAAGATTAAATTATTTGATGTTACTTTTTATTTAATGGGGATATAATATAAAGATATCATTCATATTATTTATCTGAATGGTTCTTGTTTATGATGAATCTATGTTTATGAAACCCATTTCACTTCCATGGGTTATACCATGATAAAATTCTCATGAAACCCATTTCTTTTTCCATGTATTATGTTTTGATGAAATGATGAAATGATTATGAAAACTATTTATTGTCTAAATGTTTTATTGTGATAAAATGTTTATGAAACCCATTTCATTTCATGGGTTTTGATATGATTAATATTTTATGATCTTTTGGACACATATGTATGTTTTTCATTATCTGATGATGGTTATGTTATAACCAGGGATTGTGGTTACGTTATAACCATAGAGGGGAAATACCTATATCTTTATAAATTGCATTAGGTAAATAATTATATCTCATGAGAAATATAGGACTAGAATAGAATGTGAACGTGGTATAGTAAGTAACTTTTTATACTATGATGGTCATGGGAGTGAACCTAGACTACTATGATGTTATGCATGGACCCATCTTTCATGTTTAAAATTTTATTCATAAATCTGATTATATGTTCACAATTCTATATGTGAACCTACATAAATGTTCACAAAGTTATTCATGGACTTTTTTTTCTTGTTCATAATGTTATATGTGGACCTAGTAACATGTACATAAGTTTTTGAGAGGGCCTAATTTCATGTACTTAACTTAATGAGTGAACCTATTTCTATTTACACATGTTCACAATGTAATAAGCTGATTTGTATTCCAAAAATATATGTTTTATGATAATGTTTTACTTTAATAATTCATTTTATTTGATTCCTTTATGATTCATGTCTTATGAACTATCAATATTTTTTCCATTACTCATGTTTACAATTTATTAAAGGTTGGGTATGAACTTAGTAAGTTAATTTCATTATCACATACCCTTATGATTATATTATGCTTTTATATGATCATAGTTTTATATCTCTTATATTTACCTATACTGAGCATTTGGGCTCACCCTTTCTTATGTTTCATTTAACTAGGTTATGAAGAATGGTTTTATATAGGGTATATCTATTAAGAGTACTAAATGATAAGATCTTTTGGGAAATAGTGTAGATCTTTCACCATATTAGAAGATTGTGTTCCAGGTTTCCAATGGAACTACATTATTATGATCCTCAAGCATGTGTTTGTGCAATGTAATGAATATTCATCTAAAAAATGTAATATCCATATATGAGAATCCTGGTTTTCAATAGTTGGTATCAAAGGAAAGGTTTATTTAACCTTTGGAAACTGGGATGAGAAAAATTTAGTGATAACTCTGGAGACATTTCTAATGATATGTCTAGGGATGCATCTATGGAATATATAAGGATGAGTTAAAGTATAGGAAAATTTCATGGAATTTTTGTAAAGGATATAGGGAGTGGTTTCCATGAAATTATATCCATGTATAGATATTAAAATTTGATGTGGGTCTAGAATATATGTACATAGGGGTAACAACCCTAAAAACACTATATTGAGATGTGATTGATCGGGAATTAGTGCACGACAATGGGATTCTCTGACCTCCTAGTTTGACACTCCCTATGAATATGATTTAGAAATTCACAAACTTTTTATGAACCATCTTGAAGGATTTATATAAATTATGCCTATGAATGACCTTGGATAAACCTAAGGTGACTTAGATTAAAAATAACATTACTTGATTTAGACCTCCTAAATGATTTTTTAGACTATGTGATTTTTCAGTATGAATAACATTGCTCACACTATGCTTTATGGTCTTAGTTAGTTGTTTGAACCTGAAGGAACCATGTTAATTATAATCTAGTTCAAAATGTAAAGATTTTACTCATGAGAAATTGAATTTTTTGGGACATCAAATCCAAAACCTCACTACTATGCTCACAAAATATTCTCAAGCTATGAATCATGGTAAACATCCAAAAAAGAAAAGGAGGGAACAAAATTTTATTGATTCCTTTATGAGGAAATTCCCACCTTCTTTGAGTGTTTATTATGATATGTTTGTTTCTGATAAATGGATCTATACTACTTAAAGGATATTTTGCATTCTCTAGTGTTCAAACCATGAAATAGACACCCTAGATGTCTATCGTTAGGAATGTGAAGTAGATCAATGTGGAATCTTATTAAGAATATTATTCAATGATAATAAATTGACTCTATAAAGTGGGATGAGTTTAAAATATTATTTTTCAATAAGTTATTTCCTCATATTTTTCATACAAAAATAGAGAAGGGATTCCTAGAGCTTAAAATGAAGGATGAAGAATCTTTGGGTGCCTATGAAGAAAATGTTACAAGACTTATGATGTACTATTAAGGTATTATAATTTAGATTAAAATTAAATTTTACCAATTATTAGTGGATTGAAACCAAATATAGAAAGGGATTTATCTATAAGAGACTTTGGATTCTATGAATAAATTGTTTGATATGAATTAAAAGTTGAAATGAAAACTATAAACCCTCTTGGTTTTGGTGATAATTAAGGGAAAATGGGATTACCTGTTAAATCCAATAATATGTCTCATAAAGGGAATAAAAAGTTTCAAACTCCTATTTGAAAAAATTGTGGGAATGAGAACATATGTGAGTTATAGAAAGGAAAAATGTGTTTCAAGTTCGGGAAGCCTGACCATTGAGAAAAAGAGTTTAAAAGTGATGTGAAAAGTATAGTCAATGAAATGATAAGAGAGAGAGAGATTAATAGAATGAAACACCAAAACCTAAGTGTTTTAAGTGTAATGATTTTTGGGAATTATGGAAATCAATTCCGGAATCCAAATGACAATATGGATGATAATCCATAAAAACTCTAAAGAAAAATGAAAAATAGAAAGCTTATGAAATCACAATGGATGAAGTGAATCATTATAATTAGGGCACACTTATACTCCCATCTATAGTTTGGAATTTCATTATTTATTTTGTATGAATGGGACCTATGAAAATCTTATTGTTCAACCTTTAGTGAAATTTCATGTCATTATCTCCCTCTACATGGATTCTAGAATAATAAAATCACATTTGTTTATCTATTAGTATAAGGATGAACCCAAGATTCCAATGATGATGTTTTTTATGAGACAAGACATTATTTAAGGAATAAAAGTTGAATTATATTTTGGAAGTATATATGACTCCAAGTATGACTAACTTAAGAGTTATGGATAACGTCATGGGTTTATGAGATTAAGGTTGATCATAAGTTTAGATTTATTGACACCCCCTTTTATGTTTTATTTGATGGGAGTTAGCATGATTAAAGATATTTTTAGATACATGTATGGAAATGAAACCCTTTGGTATTATATGCTATGACAACGTCATTTTAGGAGGAATTCTTTTAAAAATTGCGAACATATGATTAAAAGAAACCCAAAGTACTTATATTTTGGATTTAAAATGTGTTTGAGATCAAAGCCTTCCTCAAGTTGAGTTTTATTACAATGATAGATTTCACTTGAGAATTAATATTGGTTTTTATGAAGCCATTTGTGGAAGTAATTGTAGAACTAAAATATACTGGAATAAAGTTACAGAAAAAAATTTATTGGGACCTGAGCAGGATGATGAAATGATAGAGAAGGTTAAATCCATTCCGTAACATGTAAGGACTCCACAAAGTTGATAGATACCTTATGTTCAAAATCATTGATGTGATATATAATTTAAAGTTGGTGAGAAGGTATTTCTATGAATTTATCCATGTAATAAAGTTGGTAAAAATAAGCCCTAGTTATATCATTCCCATTAAAATAATTGATTATATGAGGATAGTAGCTTATTTTTTGGTTCTTCCACTAAACCTCTCTTAATTTAATGAAGTGTTCCATGTATTACTACTAAGGAAGTATATACTTGATTTATAACATGTATTTAACTCAGAGGACATACCACTAGAGCATGATATTTCTGATAAGGAATGACCAAGAAAGAGTATGGGTCGAATAGAGAAAGTTCTATGAGAAAAGAATACCCACCCAATCAAGGTTTTGTTGAAAAACCACCTTCTTGAAGAAGCTATGTGAGAACCTGATAATGTAATTAGGTTGAAGTATCATTATTTGTTAATACCAAAGTGATGAATTTTGAGGGATAAATTCATTTTGATGGGGGTAGAATGTAACACCCTGAGAATTTATGAAATATATATTTTTTCGAATTAATTTAATATTTTTGATATTTTTCTTTACATGTAACACTAAGGTTAGCTTAAGTTACCCACAATTCTGAGATTAAATAAAACATAGGATTTTATAAAAATATTATTATTTAATTTAATATTTGTATCTTAGCCATTAGAATGATGGTTATGAATATTATTAACCAAATTATGAAAATTTAGTTTACACATGAATATAAAATGAATTCTTTGGTGACTAATTAATTGGAAATGAAAATAAAACCCTTTTGAAAATAAAAAGAAAGCATTCTATGGAAAAATATTTTTATGATAAAAAGTGTGTTTTATATCAAATAAACCAAATCACATTTAGTTAATTATTTAATTGAAATTTATATATTATATATTCAAAAAAAGTTTATAATTTATCTTTTATTCTCTATAGATAAGAACTATATATAAACCAAATTTTATACTTATAAAATGTATTTTTCTAAAAAGTATTTTTATAACCTTTTTGAAAACTTTTATTAAAATTAATTTTTGAAACTTTTATAAAATTAATTTTATAAAATAAAACTCATTTTTGAAATCATAATTTCAAAATTATCTTATGGTGAGTTTTTTTAATATGAAAATTTTCATTTTTGAGGAATAGTGAAAATATTGAATTTTAATTGAAAACCACCTTTTAATTTAAAATATCTATAATTATGATTATATTTTTAATTGGTTTAAATTAAAATTAGTTAAATTTTATAATAATAAATGCAGTTTAGTTCATTAGAATCATATTTTTTATTTTTTGTAAAAAAAATTTCATACTTTCAAAATTTTTCTCTTTAAAAACCTGATTTCTCATCACGTTTAGAGGATTAATTTTAAATTAAATTTTATCATGTAAATGAATGGAATTTGTAAAAATGAATTCCATAATTGTAATCATAATAATGTATACATTATAATAATTTCAACTTAATTGTTTACTAAAATCAATAGTAAATGAACTAAAAATTAATTATCACGGTTAAGGTAAAAATTATTTTACCGGGGGTGAATATAAAAAATTAAGCATAACAATGACATATAAACTTGTCTAGAAACTATTTTCTGCAATAATGTTTCTCTCCCCGCCACTTCCTTCCTCTTCCCTGTGGCAGATCAACCGAGCTCCTCACCTCGTTGCTTCAGTTCAGTGCGATTATGGCTTGCGGTCTCTCCTGCGGCGGCTTCATGAACTCGATCTTGGTGTATTTCATCATTTTTCGAACTAAATGGCAGAATGGGGTGTCCTGGTAAGATCTGGTTGGTGGGTGAGGTATTGAAGGTGGTGACATGCGTTATTCTTCCTCCTTGCAGGTTCGGATCCGGAGGTGTTTGCGGTAAGGGATTTTTTCTTTTTTACTTTGATGTTCGATGGTTATTTGGATTTGTGTGTAATCGCTCGTGGGTGGCTCCCCTCTCCTCCTTTCCACTTCCCATGTGCGATTCGGACTCCGGTGAGGCTCCTCAACCCTCTGGCATCTGTGGCTGTTTGGGGATGGGATGGGGGTGCAGTCCCAATTTCCTTTCCGACAACCGATGATGGTCTCATTGTGAATGGGTTTTTTATGCAGGTGTTTTGGTCTGCAACCATGATTTTGGAAGTAAAATGTTGTGATGGTTTTGAGAAAGTGGTGAATTCTATGGTTTCATCAATCACCTACAAGGAATTTTTGGTTCGAAATTGCTGTTTGCGAGGTATTCTGGCATTTAGGATCATTTTGGCTTGGAATTTTCTTGAAGTTCATGGAGGTAGTGAAGGGTTGAAGGTGCGAATCAGTGTTGTGTTCTTGAACCTCTAAAATGTTGAGTTTTTCTTCGGGTACCTACAAATTTTGAGGTGCTGTGAATTATGGAGGTTTGCAAAATTTTAATGCTTGGAAATGGTGGAGCTGCTGGTTGAATGTGTTGAATCAACAGAAGGGAATTTAGGTTTTGTGAGTAATGGATAGGTGTTTGGCCTTAAAAAATTTTTCAACGGTGTTATGCTGTTTTAAGTCATGGAGTTCTGTATGGTTTCCCACTTTTTACTCAAAAGTGATTGAAAAATAAAAATATAAGTTTCAGTCAAAATACCATGTGTGTCCTCTCCTCCACTTATAAAAGGCCACCAACTCTCCTCTCTTTTTCACAACTTGAATGTTTTTTGGTTCAAAAAATACCTTCCAAAATCACTTCACAAATTCTCTCAACTAATTATAGAAGAATTATATTAGACAGAAACCCAACCAAGGAAGGAATTTAGTGGATACTTAAGGAGGATACACGAATAATAGGTAACATTAATCAACGAGCCTTTTGTTTTATTTCTTTCTAAAAATATTTTATTTATTATTATATCATCCTTATATAATAAACATATTATATTTAATATATGAATATTTTTTATGTAAAATTAATTAACTAAAACCATATCCTTTTTCATTGAATGGGTTAGGAAATTATCATTTGTGTGTACAAAAGACCACCACCTTGCGAACCGATGTCATTCATTTTTCCATTACCACCTCTCACAGTTGGAATTGATGATGGATTTATTATTTATATATGATATATATGATTTTATAATGATTATTTTATTTTTATATCACACATATATTCTTGATTTCCATTTTTTAGAATATGATAACGTCACTGATGTGTATAGAGGACTACCCCCTCCTGAAGTGGCGCTATTCATTCATACTTTACATAAAATGTATTAAGGATGGTTTAAAAAAATATTTGATATATTAAAAAATATTTTGTAATTATAATAAATATCATTTACTTTTATTTCATTTAAACAGAGAGGAAAATGAAAAAACAATGATTGTGAATACGTACGACTTACCATCTCTATGAACAATGTATTTCATTTTATATTAATAAATTTTATGTATTAAAATAAATACATATATATTGAATATATATGATATTTATAAAATCGTTATAATTCTGGATATTATTTAACCATGATCAAAGAAAGTGGAATAAAAATATAAAAACTAAAACATATATGAAAAGCTAAGTGGTTATTACCAAGAACAAAACATTAACATGAAATTGTTAAAAAATGGGTAATAACATGTCATAATAAAATAATATATAGTATGATATATATGAATATTGGTTTTTAATATATTCACAACAAAATTATATTTATTATATAGGAGGTTTTAATGAGTACGATGAAATTCAAGACTTAAGGTAAGGAGTTTCTGTCACACTTTTACTTTATGTGAGACAAATTCCATATTCAACACATGGTTTTTTATGTGGTGTATATAATAAACATGAATGTATTTTATGGTTATTATAAGTAAAATTAATATTATTTATATACCCATTTTAGGATCTCTCTTTCATGGGGTATATGGTTTAAAATTTTCCAAATTGGTAAGAGATTACTGTCTCAATTTTCCTTCTTTGAGAAGTACATTTTGTTTTGAACCTATATTATTTTACGAGGTGTATATAAAGATATTTTAACATATAATATCATTAATTTATTCACCCTGATGATATTTTAAGTTTCATTTTATTTTATTCCTTCATGGGACTTGTGATTCAATGTTACCAAATTGGTAGAGGTTTTATGTTTCAATCTCATCGTTTATCGAGATTGTTTATGATTAAATCTGCATCATTGAAATGACATGATATACCTCTCAAGAATTCTCATAAATTTTATTATACTATGTTTATTCATGATATCTTAAAGTAATGGTGTCATTTTACCACTCTTTGGTACCTAAAATAATTAATAAAATGTTTTTAAGAAAATCCAACTTTGTTGATCTCTTCGACCGAGAATCTGTTTTCTTTCAAGACCATTTTATCTAAAATTATTTTAAATTTTTTTATCAATATATTATGATATTGAAAATATATTTTACCAATTTTTTAATTTTTTAATTTTTATTAAAGAAATCATCATTTCGTTTTCCAAACAATACTCTTTTGGATTCTACCAAAAATGAGAAAAGAATATTTGTTTTTAACATGAATGACATGAATAAGATTTCATGATATCATGAGAACAAAATGATTTATATATTACTTTACACGTTTTCAGAAAAAATTAAAATAAAATTATTTCTTTAATATATGGGAAAATATATATTTTATATAAATTATTTAAAATTGAGAAGGATTTTGAAAGTGTTTTAGGTTTTAAAAATATTTTTTCAAAGTAAAAAGGATATTTTCCTAAGGAAATGTTTTAAATGATTTTTAGAAGATTAATTTATATGTTTTCAAGGTTATTTTAAAATAGAAGGATTTTGATAATGTTTTAAGTTTTATAAATTTATTTTCAAAGAAAATATATTTTCCTCAAAAAATGTCCCAAGTAGTATTTAAAAATTATTTTCCATATATTATTAAATTATTAAAGGTTACTTATGATTTAATGGGGATATGATCCAAGTATACTATTATTATTCATTATCTGAATGGTTTATTTTTATGATGAAAAGATATTTATGAAACTTGTTTCAATTCCATGGGTTATACCATGATTAATGTTTTATGAAACACACTTATTTTTCTAGGGATTATGCTTTGATGAAAGGATGAAATGGTTATGAAAACTGTTTATTTTCTATAAGTTATGTTATGATAAAATGTTTATGAAACCTATTTCATTTCATTGGTTATGATAAAATTAATGTTTTATGATCTTGTGGAATACATATGTATAATTTTCATTATGTGATATTTGTTATGTTATAACCAAGGATGAAAGTTACAGTATATCCAAAGACTGGTGGGACCTATATCTCCCTCCAATGAATTGGGTAAAGAAATATATATCATGAGGTAAACAAGACTGGAATGGGGAGTGAACTTGGTTCGTAAAAGGGAATTTTTCTTCAATGATAGTATTAGGATTGATCCTTGAATACTATAACTTTATGTATTGAACTGTATTTATTGTCCATAATGTTAGGCATGAACGTTATTACATGTTCAAAATTCTATGGTTGAACCTAATTAAATGTTCACAATGTTATGCATGGATTGGTCTCTAATGTACACAATGTTATGCATGGACCTAGGTGTATGTCCATATGTTTATGTAGTGATAGAGTTTTTGAGAAGGAATATATTTAAAACCTATAGACATATGATTAAAGGATAATCTAAGATCATTTTATATGGATTTAAAAGGTGGTTGGAATCAACACCTTCCTCAAGTTGAGTTTTCTTACAATGATAGCATTCACTTGAGAATTCAGATGGGTCTTTTTGAAGCCCTCATAGAATAAGTTTAGAAATATAAATTAATGGAATGAAGTTGAAAAAATAAAACTATTGGGACCATATAAAAACAATGAGAGGATAGATAAGTTTAAATACATTAAAAACATTTAAGGACTACACATGGTTGATAGATATGTTATACCAATATTTATCGATGTGATCTAGAATTTAAAGTTGGTGAGAAGGTATTTATATGAATCTCTCCATGGAAGAAAGAAGGGAAAGCTAATACCTAGGTTTATTGATCCCGTTATAATACTTGATCATATCAGGATAATAACTTATCATTTAGTGCTTCCACCAAACCTTTCTAAGGCTCACGATGTGTTCTATGTATCACACCCATGGAAGTACATACCTAATCCATTATATATAATGAACTCAGAGGTCATACTCCTAGATCATGATATTTCTTATGAGTAAAGACCATTATAGATTACAGATTGAATATATAAGGTTCTATAAAAAAATACTACCCACCTAGTCAATGTTTTTTTAAAATCACTAGCCTGAGGAAGCTACATGAGGACCTGGGGATGTAATAAAGAAAAATTATACTCATTTTTTGAAAAAACAATTAATGATTTTATAGGAAATATTTAATTTTAACGGGGTTAGAATGTAATAACAAGAGATTTTATAAAATATTTTGTAAAATTAATTTAATCTTTTCAATATTTTACTTTACATAGAATATTAATATTAGTTTAATTTACACGCAACACCAAGTTTAAATGAAACATGACATATTATTAAAAAATTATAATTTAATATGATAGTTATCACTTAGCTATTAGAATGGAGGTTATGAACAATATTAACTAAAATATTAAAATATGGTTTACAAATGAATATAAAATTAATTATTTGATTCCCAATTAATTAGAAATTAAAAAAAATCCTTTTGAAAACAAAAGGAAATCTTTCTCTGGAAACCCATTTTTATACGTAAAAGTGTGTTTTATATAAAATTAACCAATTAAATTTTGGTTAATTATTTTAACTAAATTTATGTATTATATATTCAATAAATTTTTTAACACTCACCTTATAAGTTTTCTAGAGAAAAAATAAGAATAAATCCAATTTTACGCTAAAAAATGTATTTTTCTTAAAAGAAGTTTTGTCTACTTTTGGAATACTTATAATAAAATTAATTTTTGAATATTTTATAAAATTAATTTTAAAAAATAAAATTAATTTTTAAATAATAATTTTAATATTATCTTAGTATTAATTTGTGGGATTTATTTTAAAAGTTTCATTTTTGATGAGTAATTAAAAATACTAAATTTTAATTGAAAAATATATTTTCATTTAAATTATTTATTATGTTAAATTATATTTTTAATTATATGTAAAGTAATATAATATCAATTTTATGTCAACTGATACAATTTACTTTTTTGGAATCAATTTTATTTTGAATTTTGATATAAAAATATTTCAAACTTTTGAACTTTTTCTCTTCAAAAACCCTCCCTGTTGCGTCTATGGAATTAATTTTAAATTTAAATTTAAAAATAATTTTGAATGAAATTTTTTAAAATATATTACATAATTTTAATCATAATAATTTACAATTTATAATAAATTCAACTTAATTTTTTACCAAAATGAATAGTGAATTTAGTAAAAATTAATTACCACGGTTAAGGTAAAAATGGTTTGACTAGGGGTTACACGAAAATAATAAGGGTAAAAATGATTGATATACTTGTATATAAATTATTTTATGTACCTATTTATACCATTATGGCTATAAGGTTATATAATGGCTTAATTGGTACCCTTTTGACATATGAAAAACATGGGAGCACTTATTTCTTTTCAAAAATACCAAGTGCGTCCTCTCCCCAACTTAATTTTTTTACCCCATATCTGCTCTTATTCACACCATAAAACCTATTCAATTCAACTAATACATAAATAAATCTATTCTAAAATTCCCTAAACTTATCCTATAATTCTTATTTTACACATAAAACCAATGAAGGAAGAATTTTAGTGAAAACCTAACAAGGATACCCAAAGAAGATCCAATGTTCATCAATGAGAATTTTATTTTATTTCTTCCTAATTCTATTTAAATTATTATTATACCATGATTATATAGTCATATTAGTATATTACATATGATTAGATATTATTATATTAATATAAAGAACTATAACCATCTCTACTTCCATCAAATGGGTTACGAAATCATCGTTCAGGTGTACGGTGGACTACAGCCTCGCGAACCTACATCATTCATTTTTCTATTACCACTTATCATGGTTTAAATTAATGATGAATTTATTATTTATATATGATTTATATGATGTTATTATTATTATTATTGAATTTTTATATCACACATACCTTGATGATTTCAATTTTTTGGGAATAAGATAATGTTGATTGTGTGTACGATAAACTACGACATCACAAAGTGATGTGATTCTTTCACTCTTTACATGGAATGTAATAAGGTTGATGTTAATAAAAATATGTTATATATATTACATAAAATTTATTTTGAAATTATAATATATATCAATTATTATTTTTCTTTCATTTAACGAGTCGATAAAATGAATAAACAATGTTCATGTGTACATATGACCTACTGTCTCCATGAGCAGTGTATTTCATTTTCTATCACTAAATTTTAGGGATTACTATAAATATTTATATACTGAATATATATTATATTCATATCATGGTTATTATTATGGATATTATGGACCCATGATCAATTTAAGAGGACTAAAAATATAACAAATCAAAACATATATGGAAAAAAGAAGTTATTACCTGAAATGTAACTTTTACATGGAATTGTTAATAAACAGGTAATAAAAGGTCAAAATAAAATCATACACGATATTATATATTAATATTTCTTTTTAATATATTTATAATAAAATTATATTTTTTATACATGAGGTTTTAACGAGTATAAATCAAGTCAATACTTAATCTAAGGGATTTCTGTCTCACTTTTAATTTCCGTGAGACAAATTCCATATTCACCACAGGTTTCTTTTATGTGGTGTATATACTTAACATGAATGTTTTTATGATTATTATAAATAAAATTATTTTTATTTTAATATCATTTTTATGATCTCTCATCTATGGTGTTTACAATTCAAAATATACCAAATTGGTATGAGATTTTTGTTTCAAGTTTTCTCCTTTGAGATGCACGTTATGTTATACACCCATATTCTTTAATGAGGTGTACATAAATACCATTTTACATGTAATTTCATGAATTTATTTATCCACATGATACCTTAAGTATTATTTTATGTTATTCATTCACATGGATTATGATTCATTGTTACCAAAGTGGAAAAATATTTATGTACAATCTCACCGTTTATTGGGATTATTTATGATTAAATCACCAATGTTAAAACCACATGAAATAACTATAAATAATTATAATTAATTTTATTATACTATGGTAACTCATTATATATTCAATTAATGGTACCATTTTCCCTCTCTTTGGTACTTAAAACAATTCAGAAAACGTTTTTATGAAAATCTGGCTTTATTTCTCTTTTTGATAGGAAATATATTTTCTTCCAAAACCATTTTTCTAAAAATGATTTCAAAACATATTTTATTTGTATATTATTATTATTAAAATACATTTTCACCCATGTTTTAATTTTTATACATTGTTTTGAAAGGAATCATCATGTCTTCTTCCAAATAATCCCAGTTTGGCTTTTATCAAAAATGTGAAAAGAATCTTTGGTTTTAACATGCACAGGATGAATAATATTTTACACTATCTAGACTGATTAATTATTTCAATATTACATTAAAATTTTAAAAAAAAATTCAATGAAAATTATTTCATTAATATTTACATAAATATATATTTTAAATAAATTATTTCAAAGGGAAAAGGATTTTGAAATCGTTTTATGTTTTAAAAAGATTTTTTCAAAGTGGAAAAGATATTTTTCCCAAGGATTATTTAAAATTGTTTTTAAAAGATTAATTTATAAAATTTCAAGGTTATTTCCAAATAAAAATCATTTTATTATTTTTTAATTTTTTAAAAATTTATTTTCGAATAAATGATATTTTCCTTAGGAAATTTCTTATGTAGTCTTTCAAAATTATTTTCCATATAAGATGAAATTATTTGAAGTTTATTATGATTTACTAGGGATATCATACAAGTATACCATTATTTTTCTTTCTATGAATATTTTATATTTATTGTTAAAATATATTTATTAAACTAGTTTCTCTTCCATGTATTATACCCTGATAAAACAATGATAAAACCAACTTATTTTTCCATGGATCATGCTTTGATGAAGTGATTAAATGATTATAAAATCTATTTATTTAACAAAATTATTTTATGATGAAATGTTTATAAAACCCATTTCATTTTATGGGTTCTAATATGGTGAATGTTTTATTATCTTATTGTATACATAATTTTTATTTTAATTATGTGATGGTGGTTACATTATAACCAAAGATTTTTGGGACCTATATCTCTATCTAATGCGTTGAGTAAATAATTATGTATAATAAGATAGACATGATTAAAATAGAGAGAAAACCCTATTTAGTAAGGGAATTTCCCCTCTATGATGGTATAGGGAGTGAATCTTGACTACCATGATGTTATGTATGGAATTTTATTTCATTCCCATAATGTTATATGTAAAATTTATTAAATGTTTACAATATTATGAATGAACCTAGTTACATGTTCACAATATTAGGCACGAACCTATATTTCATTCCCATAATGTTATGCGTGGACTTGGTTTCTTGTCCACAAGTTTATGAGAGGTCATGATTTCATGTATTTAACTTAATGAGTAAACCTATTTCTATTTATACGTGTTTAAAATATTATAAGATTATGTGTATTCCAAAAATCGAAGTTTTATTCCAATGTTATGCTCTCAAGGGTCATGTTATTTGATTCCTTCATGATTCTGTCTTATAAACTACCATTATTTATGTAACATATCATGTTTATGATCTATGATGCTTTAAGCATGAAATTTGTATATTATATTCATTATCACATACCCTTATTCTTATATTATTCTTTTATATGATCATAAATTTATATCTATTATGTTTACCCTTACTGGTCATCTGAGCTCACCATTTCTTTTTTTTCTTTCCCTAGGTTATGAAGAATGGTTTTATATATGGAATTTCTATTAAGAATACTAGATGAGAAAATATTTGTGGGAAACATTTAATATATTTCCCCAAACTAGAAGATCATGTTCCAAGTTTCCAATGGAACTAAACTATTATAGTCCTCATGTATGTGTTTGTGAAATGTAATGAATATTCATAAAAAAAGATGTAATATCCATGTATGATAATCCTGGGTAACTATAATCATACCCTATTATTTCTTTCTATAATAAGTTTGAATCATCGACAAGAGAGAGTACCAAGATTTTTTCATGAGCCAAGAACTAGATATGCAGTTGTAGGTAGCCCATCTAAATGTTGGGTGATTTAAAATAGGTGATTAAGGAGATCAATAGTGATTACACCATTAAGAATGAAGATTTAAACCTTATCTATAGATATGCGAGGGGTTTAATAGAGGAATTACATTTCAAGTCAATGTTTAATCATGACCCCACTAATAGAATTATCCTAATGTTGTGTTGGATAATGCAACCACAACACTTGATGACCCTGATCATGATGAGATAGCCTTCCACATTTCATAATAAAAGGTAGTTTCCCCTGTAACACCCTAACTCTATTAACCTAGAGTCTATTCTTACATATTAAATTAATATAATATAAAAGGGATCTCACTAGCCAAGATCAATTAGTTTAGTAGTCATCTAAAAACAGATATAAAAAATATTACCATATTACAGTGGAAATATACAAATAAAATAACATTAGAAACATTCTTGTATCCTTGAAAATCATTCATAATATCTTTATTTATATCTTGGGGATTGGGAAAAAAATAAAGGGTCAGGTCATATTCTAAAAAATGGTTATGTATAGTGGAATATACCATGGGTAAATGAGGCATAATTAAAAAGGCAGAGTAGATAATATAAACCCTTCCATTCAATCAACAACTTTATTCAAATGAACAAACATATATAATATCATCATAGAAATCACATGGATAATTTGAACTAAATTTTCAATAATTTAAATTCATAAATTTTAACATTCATTAAATTTCCATAAAAAACTCTCAATCAAGATATCATGAATCTTATAGTTATGGATTCTGAACAAAGACATCATTCTTAATAAATGGGTAGGTGTAAAGAAAATAACTATCTATTATGGCCATCTATTTATTATTATGATACTTGTCGATGCTTCAAGGAGAAATATATAATTGGTCCCCATACTTAAATTTCATGTCTCATGCATTCCTCATATTTTTAATGATCAATACAATTAATTATCAAAATCCCTTATATGTCAACAATTATCTATATTATATCAAGAATAAACAACATCAATATTTTCTCAAATAAATAAATAACATACTTAATAATATTCCTTCAACTGATACCATATTTAGGAATAGTATACAATTGAATCATTATAAAAGTAATAGAAATGATTCTAAATTTATCTATGATATTAAAGATATTTACATGAAGGATAAAAAATTTTCTAATGAATAATGAAGAATGATAGAGAACATGATCACGAGAAAGTGTATGATCTCAAAATAAGTTACAATCCATTATCAATAAAGGAAGAACATTCATTAGAGAATGAGGGTTTTGCAGTAAAATAAATAATTTAAAAAATAAAATATAATCAATATAAAAAAATAACTTCCTTGTAAATTTATATTATAATGGAGTTATAAATCAATTTTCAAAATGATTTTCATTCCTTTAAGAAATTAATACTATTTTATTTTGACATCATTTGAAAAAAAATTCTAAAATATTGAGAAAATTATTTTCATTAAAAATAAACTCGAAAATTTATAAAGGTAGCTTAAAAAAATAGTAATCATGAGAGTGAAAAAAATCACTTATATGGTCTATGTTAATACAAAGATTCTATTCACACCTTTGGTTAATATTTCTTCATTCAGAAAAAAATACAATAATTCCATTAATTTTTTAATAGAAAGTCCAAAATAGGAAAAATTGGAAAAAATGAAATCAATAAATCTTTATATAATATTGAAAACATTCTAGAAAACATTTTAAAGAAAATATATACATTGAAGAAAAATATTTTTAAGGAAGACTTCATAAAAATATTTTTAAAAGAATGTATCTTACATGTAACTTACTTGTTGATTTTTGATCCAAAAAGAGAATAAATGGAATATCTATTTGTAAAACCCAATATAATTAGATGGTAATTAAATAAATAGATATTAAAATATTAGTATCATATAATTTTCCCATAGTAAATATGAAAATAAATAATCTTTAGATAAAATAATATTGTAACGAAAATCCCTTACTGTTTTGGTAACTTTTTAATCATAACCCATTGGATGAAATAAATTAAATTTTAACTTTAAATATAATAATTTAAGAATAATTAATTTTATAAAATGTCAAAGGTTTAGTATATACACCACATAAAATATGATATGTTCATAAGATCATATTTGTCCCAAAGAAGATAATTTGGTACAATAAACCCTTAACTCAAGCTTGACTTAACTCATAATTGATATTAAACTCTTGTATAATAAATTTAAATTTATTATATTTCTATAATAGAACCATATAAATAATTATAATATCATATATGATCCAATTATAATATTTTGACACTATTTTATTAAAAATTATTTATTAAAATTTTCGTTGTAGAGTGTTAATTGTTTTTCCTCATGTAAGCATCAATTTTATAGTTTGGTTATTTAATATTTATCATAGTGATTTCATGTAAAATAATGTTAATAATTATATAAAAATCATATATATTCATTTTATAGATATTTATAATCATTATTTAAAGGATTTAATAAAAAATTAGTCACATCACTTCGTGGATGTGGTGCTTCGCACGTATCTACAAGTGACATTATCATTTTTAATAGGTTGAAGGGTAATAAATTTAATGGTTTATTATATTTAAATAATCATAATAATATCAAATATATATTATATATAAAATTATTTCATTTTAATCCATATTTATGACCAACCATAAGAGGTGGTAATAAAAAATGAAATACATCATCTTTATGAGGCGATAATCCCCACGTACACATTAAAAATGTTTTCAGTTTCCATTAGTAGGAAAATTAGTTAAAAAAGGTTATACAAAAATCATAATAAAATTTTAGAATATATGATATAATGAGGTTACTATATAAAAATGGTTAATAATGGCTTTAAGGAGGTAAAATAAGAAATAAAAAGAAAACACCCGGTTAAACACTATTCCTATTCTTCCGAAAACCTCATTTGGTTTATACCAAAATAATTCTTAGGATGATATTTTGATAAAACTAGGACCTTTATAACATGGTTAGGGATGTTAAGAAATAATTTTTATAGGTATTGTATAGGTAACATGCTCTTTATGTGTGGATAATAGAGGATATGTGGTGTATTTTTGAAAGTGAGGGTGATGACAAACTCAATTTTTTAAAAGACTAAAATATATTAATGTATTAATCATGAAAAAGGGATCCAAAATTACTCATATTTGAATATGAGATGATATAGGGTTGAAATATAATGATTAAATTGGATTTAGACAAGTTTTTAGGCCATTTTAACCCTTATCATTTTTGTTTTAACCCTTTTAACCCATTTAAACTCTTACTATGGTAACTGACTTTTTACCAAATATACTATTCATAATAACCAAATATGAAGGTGTACTAATTACCAAATTTATAAAATATAATTCCAAAATTAAACATAATGTTGATTTAAATAATATTAATTGGATTATTTTTAATCAAAATTAATTAATTAAATTTTAAAACAAATTTTTAAAAAAATGGTTCTTTTTTAATACTTGAAAAGAAAAGGCCATTTTTTATAAAATCATTATTTTCACTATTCATTGATAAATAAATATTTTCAGAAAAAAATCAAAATTTATCCCTAAGATAATTTTTAAATATCGATTTAAAAGATTGTATCCTTGTTATCAAACGAAATTTACGAAAGTTAATGAAATTAATTATAATATTTTCTCAAAAAAATTAATAAAAACTATTTTTTAATAAAGAATATTTTTGAATCATAAATGAATTTACTAAAAAATAAGGGCTTGATTCTTAATAATTAATAAATACATTTTTATTGAGTAGGAAATTTATATATATAAATATATATATTATAATGTATTTACTCATATTCATACCCACCAATTAAATAACTAGGTTATAAGGTTTATATTTAAATAATTTTATTTCATGAATTTTTTAAGCTCATTGTTGTATATGATAAAAAATATCACACATAGTGTTATTTTTAAAAGAAAATATAAACTAAAATCTCAAAGAATTATAGTCTAACCTTCTTTCAAAAAAGTTTTCCTTGTAATTTTGATTTTTTTTCTAAATTGAATATAACAAAAAAATAAAATCAAATATAGATTTTATCATGAAATTGAATTTCTATTTTACAAATAGTAAACCAATTATGTGTGTTTCTATATTATAATCATGACTAAAAATGAGTTTATTAAGACCTACCTTTGTAGTTGAGTATTTCTTTCCACAAAAGACTCCATATATTTATGTTTAGTTTTCTTGAGGTTTTAAAAATTCCTTTACCATTTTTATAAAAAACATGTTAAAATATACATACATGATTTCTTTCCATTCTATAAGAATAGCTTCATCCTTTGATGTGTATAATTATGATCATAATTAAAATTTCATGTATGAGGAACTAAAATAAACTTTTAATCAACTATAAGATCCACAAAATAATGTAAAGTTATTCCACTTATCTAAAACCAAAATGGCCAGGAAAAGCTAAAATAATAACCAATATTAATGAACATTCATACAATTAAATACTACATGAATCTCCAAAGTCTCAACAAAACACCAAAAGTTCCAATTAAATCACTCCATAACTAACTAACATTAAGAGTCATCAAAAATATTCATGACCAAGTTAAAAACCTAAAATTCAGAAAGTTTTGATCACATATTATTCCCAGAATAGTTTAACATTTATCTCTAAACAACATTAATCACTCATAGATTCATATACAAAAATTGTATATTCCCTATCATGTAATATAAAAATATTATATTATTTCCCATAAATAACTTGAATCATCAAAATGACACAATAAAATCATATATGATTCCAAAATCTAAATCAACATTTACTCTTAAAACAAAATCCCATTATTTTCTAAAATATTTCTATTTACCTTAATCATATAAGCTTCCCAATATAGTAAAATTATTTAATAATAACATTAATCACTCAGTTACAAAATCACTTTTTTAATCCCATGGATTTCTCTATGATAAAACATATAATCCAAAAATAAAAGAATCATTTTATCCTAATTAACCAAATTAACATCTATTATCATATTAAACCTAAAGTTTATGAGTAACTTTCTACTCATGTACAAAAATATTAAATCATTATTCATAAAATAATATTTTTCAATAAAACACATACTAATTTTTTTTATTCCATTAAATATCTTAAAAAATACCATTAATCATCTTAAAATCCCATCACATAAAACATAAAAATGGATATATATGTATTTAAACTTATTATTAATCTTAGAATTATTAACCCATAGAACTTTAGATTTATCCTTGTTTCGTGGTTTCGGTCTCAAAATGCCCAATGGTTCCGTATCCGATGACACGTGGACCTGCTTTCCAAAGGTAGGCGTTCACCGGATGGTCTGGCCAGCGACACTTAAGAACTCACATTGGTCGAGAGGATGGGAAGTCAGGCTCATCACACCCTTTTGGGGGGAAATTATTTCCTGTTGCGGGACTCTCTTATAGATTTAAGACATACTCATATGTTCACGAATCTTTGGTTTATACCCAAACATAGTATCCACGGATTCAACCCTGGTTGGCAATAGTCAGCTGAACCCAGGGACTCGGAATCATTTACTCCTAAGGTTTACCATCCTTCAATGGGTTAATGACCCCGAGGAGTCTGGAATCACTGAGGTGGCACAAGGAGCGGCGCGGTGAGACGATGTGAAGATAGTCGGATCGACCGGTTGTCAAGATTGAACCTCTTGGATGCTTCCTACGTACCCTGCCTAGGAGACAGGGATCAAAGTCCACGTAGTTTGGATAAGTGTCGGAGAACCGACGTGAAGATGGACCAGGGGTCTGATAGGTAGTGGGATTTACCCTCATGGAGGCTTCTTACGTATCCCTGTGGTGGGGAATCAAAGTCCTCATAGTTCTCTTATACAGTTTAACGTCATGCTGGACGAGGGTGGAACTCGACGTGAAGAAACGACCGAGTGGTGGGCTTGAACCTCGTGAAGGATTCCTACGAACCACGCCTTAATATGGATCAAAGTCCCCGTAGTTCACTTGGTGGGGCTTAAACTCTGAGGAGGCCCATGAGAGGATTTCATGGTCGATGCTTACTCTAATCCCATGTGAGTCATGCTCGGTGTGAGAAACAAGAGACAACAAGGATCAGACAATCACGTCACAAAAGGTGCGTCCTTGAGAAGTTGAGTGAGGCTTATGCATGGAGCGGCCCTGGTGACAAAGCGCGGCGGGAGAGGGAAAGGGGTGCTCCTATGACCATCTCCTCTCTTTCAGTGCATAAGGGCTTCCTTTTGATGGGTATTTTACTACCCCTGAGGATCCCTTAACAAGCGTAGGGGCAGAAAGGGAATTCCTGAGCTCAGAGTCCACATTACTGTGGGAATGTGAACCCAGGATTGCTTCAGGAATCTTCTCAAGGGTCGGGGAAACCCCTTCACATCTACTTAAAGTGGGTGTGTGAACTCAAAGTGGCACGCCGATGCGCCTGAAGGTCACACCATGCGGATCCGGTGGCTTTGGTGGAGGCCTTGGCTCGGGGCCGATGAGTACGACCGTGAGGGGGTCGCGGAGGATCGGACCGGATTGGAAGGATTTTATCTGGCTTGGGGAATGGGAACTCTGAAGGCTCTAAGGGGCCACACGTATGAAGGAGTGGTGTCACCCTTCGCGTAGGAAGGTGCTACGCTGCAGGAGAAGCCTTCCGCGAACTAGGATGGTCCGCGGACTGAGGGGAATCCTGCAAACCAGGTTGGTTCACGGTCTGGAATGTATCCCGCGAACCAGGGTGGTTCACAGCTTCAGGTTCGGCTCTTGTACCAGGGGGTACGCAGAGGGGTCCACGCGAGCAACAGAAGTTGAGGGCGGTACCGATCGGGGGTTTGTCAGTCAAGTCTTCTCCCGCATAGTAGGGTGCTACGCAGTGCGGTGGATCGGAATAGGGGCATAAACTCCCTGCTCTGCGGGGAGTGCATCTGCGAAGGGGACATGGTTCAAGGTTTACTTTTGTTTTTTATTTTAGGTCTACAGTTCACCAAATTATTATGCATTTTTGGTCCCTTATTAGTTCGTTCCCAAGTTTATACCTACACTGGTTCACGAACTGGAACTTCATTGTTTGCGAAATCCTTAGCCTTCCTTTGAAATCCTTCCTCCCGAATCTGATCTCTCTTCTCTTCCTCTACGTTTGAGTCATCCGAATCCGAATTCCGAATCCTTTTCTTTCCCTTCCACCTCGGTCTTCTTTTATAAAGTTGGGAAAGAGATTTATCTGTGGCCACGCGACACCTTTTGTGGAGGCCCATGACCGAAAACCCGGTTTACGGCTGACTTAGTCAATTCGTAATTCACGGTGGGTATTGAGCGCTTCTACTCCGTAACCGAACTCAGGGAGTTCTTCCCGACCACAGAGGGTTCTGCCTCCATTCTGAAAACGACAGTGGATGCGGCTTGAACTGGTCGACGTGGTCCGCGGTTGGGGCGGTTCATGACGGTGGACCGGATCAGATCCCATCCTGCCTCGCGACCGCAGAGGATCTCCGCCTCCATTTCGTGAATGACGAAGGTTCGCGGAGGGGGAGCTTCGTGGGGCATGGCCACGCCACGTTTTCATGGGACAAGTCTGCGGACTAATCCTGCTTGTGTCCCTTCTTTGAATTTTCTCCATTATTTTCCCCAATTCTTTGGGGGATTTGTGTAGAATCTCTTTTGCAGATTTTTCAGGACCCTCCAAATTCCCCCCACCAGGATGCGGTCTGATCGGAATGAAGACTAGGTCATTCCGATGCAGAGTGTTCCTGAAACTGAGATGATTTGTGTTAGAGAGGTGAAACCGATAGGGGACCATGCCTATAAATACCGGGGCCCCTTCATTTGTCCTTTACCAAATTCTTCACGAAACTAGTGCTCCCTCGCCTCCGTGTCCTCGCTCCATCGCAAAGGGCTTCATCCGCGAACTGGCAGTGACTTCCAAGAACCATTCCTCCTTCGTGGTTGCCTTCACCCGCGAACCAATTTCCTAACCGTGAACCATTACTCTTAATTAATTAAAAAGTAAGTCATGACGGGCTGCAGAGGAACTTGATTCATGGTTTTGGTGCTCCGCGGTTTCGATGCTTCGCAGTTTCGATGCTTCGCAGACTAAAAATCTCTTAAAATTTAAAAGTTTCCGAGTCTTCCAAACTTTATCCCTTAAATCCGGGATTGAAATTCCGCAGAGAAACTTGGTCCACGGTTTCCTGGCCAATGCTCCGTGGGCCAGGGTTTCACGGACTGCTTTCACGAAGGGCTGGTTCGCGGGATGCTGTCATCGTGAACCATCCCTTGAGGCCTGCTTAAAGGATTTCCAACGTTTTTGCCATACAGCTGGTATTTATTTCCAAAATTTATCATTCCAGACTAACCACTTCCCTAGTCTTCATAATTCAGGGAGAAAATATGGTTCCCCCTCACCCTGCACCTAGGACTTTTATCGATCCCCTATCAATTGTTTCAGGGAGACGTTTAACTATGATTCGTAGAGCAGAGAACATCCAAGAGGACCCTAGTCGGCCCATCATTCCTAATGATGGCATCTTGAAATATTTTCTCCCTCCTGAGCTCCTGGATTACCCACTATAAAATCAGCTTCCGCTTCATGGATTCGGTCTTCAAGGTGATGTCCCTATTCCCCCCACTTTCTCAGGTGTTCCTTCTCCTTTCTTGGAAGCATCGTCCAAGTGTATTCAGGAGAACCTTACCCAATCGGGGGAGATGGTTTTTGACTCTGACCAGAAAGACGCCTTTATCTTGAGAGGCTCTGTTTGGACCCAAAGTGATCTGCACGCTCGAGACTTTTCTCAGGAAGCCGTCTTCAAGAGTTACCCTTCTATTATCAACCTCACTCGAGTAGATCCTGACGCGGGGTGGATTTCTAGGTGGGATCTTTGATCAGGAGGGATATTCTCACATGACTGGGCCTGGTCTTTCTGGGTCCATCATCAATGTCGTGAGTCTCCCGAATCACTAGAAGTAGTCAATTTATACTCTGCAGTGTGGGTGTCCCAATTTTCTATTTACCCGCCATCGTTTCTCCTGCCAGACCTACTCAGTCTCCGGTGTTCAGGCACTAATAATTTCCACCTTTCCCATGGTGAAGTTGGCATTAGTCTCTGGGATATCCATCAATTAGGAGGGATCCCGATCATCGATGAAATGTATGACAGATTTCTGCCTACCCCTAACTCATGGGACGAGGTCGAACAAGTGCCTTTATTGGTGAGAGAATAGTTGGTTATGGCGGAGCAATCACTGGGTCAAACCTTGCATGGCCGCTCTCTTATTCCCTATAGTACCTGGATAGGGTTATTTCTGAACACCGTTGGTATCGTACCAAATATCAAGCGCCCCAGGACCGATCCTTCTCAACAGTCACAAACCTCCTCAGGTTCCTACTGGGCGGTTCTGGAGGCGAGCGACTACCTTCCATGGGGTTACGAGGTGTGCCCGGGTGTGACGCCTATGATCCGGCTGGCAGGTTTTTTTGCTATGTTCCTGAGCGAGTGGCTATTCCCTTCTCAGGATATTAATCCGAGAATCAGGGCTTGCACCCAGATGATGGCAGCTGAGCTGGCAGAGGTCTGCCTGGTGAATTTGGTCGTGCCCACATTGGCTCGTATTTATGAACTAATAGGTCACATGCAGCAGGGCGGGCCACCCTTCCGTCTGAGTAGGACATTCCAATTTTTGTATGGCTGGGTAGCGGATCACTGTCGCTGTTATGAGTATCATCACAACTCGGCCATCCCACTTCCTACCTTTTGGCCTACCCTACTACATATAGCTGGAGTCTTCTTGAAATCCCTCAGCTCTGGTGAAGTCCCCAAGCTTCTGAGTGACTTCTCCCAATTTTCTTTCACTCCCTACCCCACCCCTTCTGGAATCTTAGTTGACAACTACTAGGGAATCATGGAGGAGCGTTCCTACATGATCTCTCTGCGGGACGAATTTCTGTCTGCGTGGATCGACGGGTTTTCTTTGTGCGAGATGTATGTATCGTATCGTTTCTCTCGCCAGTTTGGGTGCGTGCAAGTCCAAGTTTCCCTTCCACCTCCTCAGGCTTGAGGACTACACCTGGCCATTCTTCGTCAATGGTCGCTGATGCTGACGTGGGAAAGATCTGACACGAGCATTCCCCTACCTATTGTGGGGGCGGTGTTCGACCTTTCCATGGAGTATGAAAAGGCGTGGGCAAAATACTATCCGGATGGGATCCTAGGGAAGGTCGTCCGACAGGTTCCCAAATCAGGGGGTACTACGGCTGTTGCGTCCACCACACCTTCCTCATCTACTCTAAGGGAGGACCGACTGATGGCTCGTCGATCAAAGTGACTCAGGGAATTTTCCTCCCCCAGTCCTGTGGTAGCCGACGTTCAGAAGGGTTCATCCTTCTTATATGTGGGTGAGGATGACCCTGTGGTTTCGGGTCCCAGAAAGACAATCCCAGAAGTTTTTCCAGTCAATACCGGGCTTATCAACTTAACCCCCAAGACTGAACTGGGGTTAGAGGCTTCATACTTTCCAGTTTTGGAACCAACTTCTAGAGAGCACTTACCTGCACTAGTTGGAATGGCAGATTTCACTCCCATCTTAGCCGGCGAGGATACCAAATATCCTCGTGTCATGGAGGACCACCGGGAAGTGTGCAGGTGGGCCTGTCCTCGGATTTGCATGATTATTTCCGAAACCCCTCTAGCTGAGATGGAAACTAAGACCAAAGCTCTCCGACAGCTCTTCCTGGGTTTGGGGTCGGGTGGCTTTGACTATCGGCAACTCCATTATCTTGCTTCCCAAGTTTTCATGGTCCGTGAGGAAGCTACAACTAGTGAACGCAAACTCGCTCACTTTTCTGACGCTCATTGTGGGACCCGAGCCCTAGAGGAAGCCACGATACAGCTCCCTCAGCTGATAGCGTAGGAGGAAATCTCTCGAGATCTGGCGGTCGTCCTATCCTCCAAGTTGCATGAATGTGAAGAACGGGCATCGATGCTAAGGGATCTGTTATCAGCTATGACTGGTCATCTTGAAGCCACCAGAAAAAGGATCAACGATCTCCAAACAACAGTGGAGCATACTCGTCCGGTGGCTGAGGTTGAAACCAGGGAGAAGGCCATGTTGGAACAGTCCTGCAATGATCTCCGCTGCACGGTCACTGATATGGTGGAGAGAGCGAGTCAGGCTCCTTTATAACTATTAGATCCACTCTTGTACCCTATGTTTTACTTACCCCTCTTCTCTCTCTTTTTTTTTGTGAGGGAGAGACCCCAGCTTGTGGACGTCCTCCCTTTTTGTTTGAATGAAATATAGTCTCTGTCAATAACTTGTTTCTATGAAATTAGATCATTACTAGAATAATTTTTGTATAAATAACAACTCAATGAATCAGAATCAATCATAACCGAGGAAAAATATTCTAAATTTTTCCTGGACCATGGGTTCCAGTGAGCATAGTTTGACTATTACTGGGGTTTGGTTGAAAAAACCCACAAAATTTTTGTGTTTTATTTTTAGTTCCCTGATTTTGCCTGGGCCCATTTTGTGTGGACCCAGCGGGTATAACCTTGCTTTTTCTTAGGTCGCCCTTTTCGGGTTTTCGGCCTAACAGGCTTTGTGCCTCTTTGCTTGGGCGGTTTAAAGTCCCACCATCAAGACTATCATTACTGATGTTTTCGATCGAACAACTTTGACCAGATATGGTTGTTCGAGGTCCCCAATGGGGTTCAACTGATTAAAAGATGTCTCAATACTCTTCAGATGCATGTGGGGGGAACGTGTTTAAATTTGAACAACATGCAGGGCATGCCTCAAGGCATGGGAGCCACGCCGGCGTACAGAGGTAGGGAGAGCATTGCCTAAGGAAGACTTGACTTTGGTAGATGGGCCAGGGGCGATCAATATACAGAGCCACTGAGGGCATGGTATGCATAGTCGTACAAAGGTGTCCTTAAGTCAATGAATATCCATTTCTGATAGCCAGGGGATTTCATGGAAGTCCGTCTCATGTAAACCATGATGGGTGGCTTGGAAAATTATGGAAACCACTAGGGGTGGCTCAGAAGGGGAATGTGACATCTTGAAAGGGTTTTGGGAACATCCGTACTAATCAGAAGCGTGGTCAGGAGATCACTTCCCTACGCATTTAGTTAGAGTAAGGGATGGTTGAGGCTTGGCGCAGTTTAAAGTCATGTAGCTGGGACATCATTTAAAGTGGAACGACTTCTCCTGGTTCTTGGTAATCTTGTCAAAGACGTTCTTCCGTATTCTGGTAGGATTGTGAAAGAGGTTGGTAAACTTTGTCTTAGAGGGTTTCCGAATCCCGGGATAGACATGGGGTCTCAGATGCCAAGAGGCGTACGGAGGGAAGCACTGCCTAAGGAAAACTTACCATTGGTAGACAGGCCAGGGGAGATCAATATGCAGAGACGCTGAGGGCATGGTATGAATAATCGTATAAAGGTGTCCTTAGGTCAATGATTGTATTCCTCCGATAGCCAAGCAACTTTAGGGAAGTTGAGATCTGGGACCACCAGGGGTGGCTTATGAGAGTTCATCTTCTTCTGAGTACAGAGTATGGTTTATGATGAGAGGGTGCCTGGATATGGGGAAAAAATCTAGACTGACTTCCTGAGAATGGGTGACGTAATCCCTTCTCACGCGAGTGTGAGACGGTGTCTTGTGCAGGTCTAACCCGTGCAATGAAGGACAGAGAAAAGCCTCTGTTTCTTACTGAACCCATGACAGGTTTGACCGTGCAGTTTTAACGTCATGCGGTAAGGACGAGGAGCATTATTAAAAGATGTTGTGTAGTTTAACGTCATGTAGCGAGGACAGATTTCGTGTAGTTTAACGTCATGCGGTAAGGATAAGGGGAATTATTAAAGGATGTTATGCAGTTTAACGTCAGGCAGTAAGGACAAGGGGCATTTTTCTTTCCTTTTCCAATGCTGTGCAGTTTAATGTCGTGCACCAAGGACGAAGTCCGTACAGTTTAATGTCGTGTGGTATGGACGAGGGGCATTATTGAAGCAGTGGAAATGCTTGTTGTTGGAGGCATTCCCCTGGATGTTTCAATGCTTGGTCTTTGCAGCCTTACACCAGGCGACTAAGATGTGCTTCATGCTGTTTGACGTCACACGACAAGGATATAGTTAAAAAGTCTTCTCTTGATTAGAATGCAACTGGGGCCAAGTATCCTGGCATGTAAAAGATGTGGAGAGGGGTTGATGGTGTAAATCATGGTTCTGGGGATTCTTGGATCAGGATAGATGATATGGGGGCTCTGATGCCGGTAAGCGTACGGAGCTAGGAAGAGTACCTCCCAAGGAAATCTTGCCTTTGGTAGACGGGCCGGGGGATATCAATATGTAGAGTCGCTAAGGGAATGGTATGCATAGTCATGAAAAGGTGTCCATGGGTCGATGGATTTCGACTTCTGATGGCCATGAATGATTATGAAAATATGAGATTGCTCACAGTTCAGAGTTCAGCACGTGGGGATAATGGTGTCCGAGCATACAAGAAACATCTTCACTGTAATTGTCCGTTGAGTCAAAGTAGCCTAGTCCTGGCTTGATGTTCGCTGATGCGGGTCTCTATGTGAACCATTGGAAGACACATAGGCTAGCTAGATAAGGGTACCCTGGGAACATTTGGGTGTGAAAAGGGGAATGAACTTGTAAACCACTGCTCTATAAATTTTTGGATCGGGAGATGTGATACGGGGGCTCTGAGGCCAGTAGGTGTACAGAGCTGGGAAGAGTGTCGCCCGAGGAAAAATTTACTTTGATGGACGAGCCAGGGGCTATCATTATGCAGAGCCGTTGAGAGCATGGTATGAATAGTCATACAAAGGTTTCCCCGGGTCGATAACTTTCCACTTTCTATGGCCATGAGTGGTTATGAAGATTCACAATTATCCTGGTCGTGGAGTCTGATGTATGGAGAGGATGCATCCAAAAGTGCACGGAGTATCTCCACCTTGTATCACCACGTGTCTTGGGTGGGTCGCGACGAAGTCCGTGCAATTTAACATCATTAGGTGAGGATGAAGTCCATGCAGTTTTACGTCATTCGGTGAGAAAAAGTCTGTGCATTTTAACGTCATGTGGTGAGGATGAGGTCTGTGCAGTTTAACGTCATGAAGTGAGGACGAGAAGTACACCCTGTGCAGGTCTGATTCGTACATGGGAGGAGAGGGGAATTTTTATATCATTATTTTCATTTGGGTGTGGCTGGGCCAGGATAGAGGATCCGAGTGTCACTATGTATCCTGCAAAGGCAGGAATCCATCCACACATAGTTCTCTGCAAAAGTGATACTCCCCGTGCAGGTCTGGTCCATACACGGGGGAAGGGGTAATTGTTAAAACTTCTTTTCCGTGCAATTTAATGTCGTGTGGTGAGGACGAGGGATACACCCCATGCAGGTCTGGTCCGTACACGGGGGGAAGAAGACAATTTTTACTTTTATTATACATGCAGTTTAACATCGTGTGGTAAAGACAAAATCCATACAGTTTAACATCACGTGGATAAGACAAGGGGTATTATTGGACTCCATGTAGTTTAATGTCATGCGGTGAGGATGTGAATACACCACATGCAAGTCTGGTCCGTACACGGGGGAAGGAGAATTTTTGTTTTTTTCTTTTTGAGGTGGCTAGGAAAGGGTGTGCAATTCTGGCATCACTACGTATCCTGCGAGGGCAGGAATCAAGCCTCATGTAGTTCTATGAAATAAGTACACCCCATGCAGGTCTGGTATGTACACAGGGGAAGAGGGCGTTTTTAAATCATCTTGTCCGTGCAGTTTAATGTCGTGCGGTTTGGAAGAAATACTCTTAGTTTAAGGTCAGAGAGTTTGGACCATTTTGTTCTTGGCAGTTTAACTTCATGTAGCTCGGATGAAGCGTACAACCCATCTAGGTCTGGTCCATACACAGGGGAGGGGAATTCTTAACTCTTATTATCAGTGAAGTTTATCATCATGCGGTAAGGACGAAGTACTCTTAGTTTAAGGTTATAGAGTTCGGACTATTTGGAGCTTGGAAGTTTAACATCATACAGCTCAGATGAAGAGTTTTGTTAAAGGATGTTGTGAAGTTCATCATCATGTAGTGAGGATGAAGAGTAAACCTCATTCCGTTTTTTTCTTATGTCCGTGCAGTTTATCGTCGTGCGGTAAGGACGAAGTCCATGCAGTTTAACGTCGTGCAGCGAGGACAAAATCCATACAATTTAACGTCATGTGGTTAGGAAGAGGGGTATTGTTGGACTCCATGCAGTTTAACATCATGTGGTGAGGACGTGAATACACCCCATGCAAGTCTAGTCTGTACATGGGGGAAGGATCATTTTTTTTTTCTTTTTGAGGTGGTTGGGCCATGGTGTGAAATTATGGCATCACTACATATCCTGCGAGGGTAGGAATCAAGCCTCATGTAGTTATCTAAAATAAGTACACCCTGTGCAGTTCTGGTCCGTACACAGGGGAAGAGGGCTTTTTTAAATCATCTTATCCATGAAGTTTAACGTCGTGCGGTAAAGAGGAAATACTCTTAGTTTAAGGTCATAGAGTTTGGACCATTGGGTTCTTGGAAGTTTAATGTCATGCAGATCAGAAGAAGTGTACTCCCCATGCAGGTCTGGTCCATACACTGGGGGAGGGGCATTCTTAACTCTTATTATCCGTGCAGTTTAACGTCATGCGGTGAGGACGAAGTACTCTTAGTTTAAGGTCATAGATCTCGGACTGTTGGGTGCTTGGAAGTTTAATGTCATGTAGCTCAGACGAAGAGTTTTGTTAAAGGATGCCGTGTAGTTTATCGTCATCCAACGAGGACGAAGAGTACACCTCGTTCCCCTTTTTTTCCTATCTAGTCATTTTATCGTCATGCGGTAAAGATGAAGTCCATGCAGTTTAATGTTGTGCGGTGAGGACGAAATTCTCTTGGTCTCTATGCAAAATACTTCTTCTGGAATCTCGCATTGGTAGGAGTCATGGTGAATTGCCTATCCATGGAGATTAGGGCATATGCTCCGTTGAGGAGAGAGCTCTTAACACGAGCTCTTGGGAGTCTGAAGGTGAGGTGTTTTGGGCATCCTTGTTCAAGTTTTCATCCCTAGATTGAGGGTCAGCAGACATTCCCATGTTGTCACACTCAGACGTTATGGCTGAAGTCATGAGGAAATCCAAGTGCGTGCCTGGATTTGAACTCCTACCCTCCATGTGGTTGATGGGAAGGATATAATCTCCGCCAAGCTGCCTGATGGGGTCATCATGAACCATTTCCAGGCCATTTGGAGTGGGAATCCAGTCGACACCATTGACCAATGGATTCTTTTTCTTCTTCTCATAGAATCCGGCGTTAATGTAATGTGACTCGGAGAGCTCGAAAGGGGCCTTGTTGGAGTGCAATGGTCCACTTTGTCCATTGACGCAGTACTTGATACACTGGTGGTAGGATAAAGGAACGACCATGTGCTTATGGAGCCACGATCTTCCCAGCAGGGCATTGAATGTTGTGCTCTGCCGGACCACCAAGAATTCCGTGTAGGCTACCAGGTCACCAAAATGGGTCCTTATCTTAATTTTTCCCATTGGATTCTTTTCATTCCTATCGTAACCCAACAGAGTTGTGGCTGAGGGAATTAGATCGTCCTCACTGTATCCCAACTTGCGGAGTGTTTGTAGGGGAAGGAGGTCAACTCCAAATCCATTGTCTATAAAGACATTCCAGATCTCAGTATCATTCAGTGTGCCAGACACATATAGTGGTCTGTTGTGTCCTTGCATGATGGTATCTTCATCCTGATAGGTGAAGGAAATCACCGCATTGCATTCAACCGGGCCAGTCTCCATCTAGTAAATATCGGTGGCAGCTACCTTGGCTTGAAACTCCTAGGGGCTAATAAAATATTCGATAAGCACCTCCCTAAGGTTGGATGAAAACTCATGGCATCCAGGATTGACAACTTGGCTGGTACTGACACCACCTGATTAAGGATGTCGTATTTTTTCTCTAGAGGTCGACGCTTCTCCGTTGGCGGGAGAGTCTTAGTGGGTGCTTTGGGAGCTGGAGCATTTGACGAGGAGGGACCGGCCGTAGGGACGGATGTCGATTGTGTTCCCACGTTTTGAGGATTTGGCCCTGCCATTCTGTTTGTGCGCACTAGGCGGCCAGACACTTGTTCCTCCTCTGGTGGGTATCATAGGACAACAGGGCCAGAGTGGCTGCTTGTAGAGGTGGAGGGGCATTCCTTCTACTGCTGATTCCATTGAAAGTATCTCCCTTGGATTTCCATGATATTAATGGTTTGAGACGGGGTCCAACCATAGTGTTGGTTTTGGCCGCGGCTGCGTCTCCCCTAGTATCCCCTACCTCTGCGATTCCTCCTCCCGAATCCTCGTGCAAGGAAATCGGGTTCGTAACCATACCCTTTTTTAGGGAATGATTCCATAAGATGGATGATATTAATGGAACCAAATATTGGTTCTTTATCCTCTGATAGGTCAACCTGTTCGGTCATCCCTGATGGCGCTGTTTGGTGGGTCGGTGCCCGTGGCACCAAATTCAAGGGCATATAATCTTCCAGGGTCAGGGTTAACTTCGGCCCCATTGCGGACTGCTCCTCCTGCGATTGTTTCTTTCTTATACTCCGCCCGGATAACCAGCTCGTGGAGGACCGTGAGGACGATGCTGTCGGCCATGTAGCGTCAGGGGCTGTTGGCGGCAACACCAGCTACTGTAGATGAGCTTAGAGTATGCCCTGGGCTCGGTTGATAGTCTTCCGAGTCATCCAGTCATCAAACTTCTTCCCCTGCTTGATGGTGACTTTATTCCACCCCTACTCTTTGTTAGAGTCAGTGGTAGAGATGTATGCCACATGTGCTGGGGGTGGTCCCAGCTCGACCTATCTGGATTCTACCATCTTCTGCAGGAGGTCTTTGAAGATGAATCATTCTCAGATATTGTGCCCCAACATTCTATGGTAGTGGCATTAATCTGGTCTGTCCTCGTGGCCGACCACTTCAGGTTTCCTTGGCACTAGAAGGCGGAGAAAGTTGCAGTTCATGGAGGCAATGAAGTAGCCGTGGACTTGATCGTCTCGGAATGAGTATACATTTTGTCTTCGTTCCTAAAATTGGTTCCGCTTCAGTCCTCACTGGTCGTCCCGTTTAGGCGGAGGCGGCCGCTGATATGCAGGGGGGCCTTGACAATTTGGTGGAGGCCTGAGTGGTGGAATGGTCATAGGGGCCGACTTGAGCGTGACATCAGACGCTTTAACTCTAGGGTCTCTCTTCGCAGGAGCTTGCAAGGCTATTCGGGACTTCGAATTAGTCCGCTGCAGGGAGTCCTCAATTCTTTGGGAAATGGCTGAGAGATGGAGGAAGCCAGTGGTGCACTCCACTGTTATGAGCGGTGTTCGTAGCTCATCTCTAAGATTATCAATGCATATGGCTAGCATCTCATCTTGAGGCATTGGCCTGTTCAGAGAATAGGTCAGACCTTTCCATCTGGTAATGAAATCGGAGACCCTCTCATTCTACATCTACTTGCAGTTTATGAGGTCACTGACTATTGTTTTGGGAAACGTCGAGTTGAAATGGACCAGGAACTGCTGCCGAAGGTCCTCCCAGCTCTTTATTGACTGGGCTGGGAGACTCGTGTAGCAGATAAAGGAAAATCCTTGCAAGGTCCGTACAAAGCACCTGAGTTTCGCTGCTTCTTTTTGTTAAGGAGTTCCCATCATAGGGTCGCAATATGATGCGTGGTGCATCAAATGCTGTTCCAGATCGCCTGACCCATTAAAAATAGGGAATACAGGGCCCCCAAAATTGGGTGGAGGTGGTGTGTTGGTCACCCAATCTGGGTAGGGTTTCTGATCTGGCTGTATCAGAGCGCGTCAGCCTTCCATCGCTTCCAATCGAGCTGTTAGTGCCTCGATGGTGTTGGTGAGACCATGGTTTATATCCAGTTGGGCCTGGTCCTATGCAGGCGTAGCCCGAGGCATTGCCTGAGGATTCAGATTGGCCAGCACCAAGGGTGCATATTCTGTTTGGGGAACCCTCATAGGGTTCGGGCATACTTGCTATGGTTTCCACCTAAGTGGAGGGAAATATTGGTATTCATCATCCACATTTAGGTAGTTGGACAAACCAGGCACCTCATGGGGCAGGAGCCCTGACCGTGCTTCATTTGCTGGAGTAAGCCTTATCCTTTGAGGAACACTTGCTGGGAGTGCATGATGTGGCTCTTCCTAGGATGCACTTTCAATAAGGCAGTTCCTATGGAGTAGCTCAGTGTTAAGCCGCCTTAATTCTTTATTCTCCTCTTCCTGTCGATCAAATCTCTCTTCGAGTGTGAGTGACTCGTTTTTTTCGAGAGAAGGAGGTGGGTTAAGGGTAACCAATCCCTTATTCTTATCCTTATTGGAAGCTCGCTTGGTATATAACGACCCATACATTACATACATTGTCATTACTTCAGAATTTAAGCACACTTATTACAACATATAACAAAACCAGGAAAGGACCGTATAGGTATAGAGTCTTTAGAAAATGGGAAACATAAACAACTGGTTCATAAAGAATCTACTTTTCCTCCCATTTATTTCATCATATCTAGAGTCCCTTTTTGAAATATCCTACTTAATAACCTTCTTCCTGACCTGGGGAAATAAAACATACAAAAGGGTATGCTCAAATGCTCAGTAAGGGTAAACAAAAGAAATACCAATCACATCATATACATAAGAACATAACTTTTGGAAATATTAACCTGAAAAAGAAATCATAATTTCATAACAGGGGATAAATCATAGTAGTGAAATGTAATCCCAATAATCATAAATTAAAACATGAAACTTTGTGGCATACACACATAATCATATAGAATAATTTCTTGTTAGTCAAGACTCATTTCCAAGACTATCTTAGTGGACAAAGTCCATTTTTGAACCGAGTTCACTCCTCGTTTTAGTCCTGTTTCACTGAACCGGTTTAACCTGCCGTTCCAGCCATGTCTATCTCATGAGATATAAAATATTTACCCAATGCATTGGAGGGAGATATAGGTCCCACCCATCTCATAATTATACCACTCTTATGTGTGCCACAAAATCATAAACCATACATCATAGCATAACCCATGTAATAAAAATGGGAATCTTAAACATCGTGACATCATAAAACAATACATATAAGATAAAGGAATTCATAAAAATATTTCCATCACAACATAATAAAATCCATGTAATAATAGGGATAGAAATATAACCCTATATTATCTTATATGGAAAATAATTTTGATAAAACACTTGAACTCCTTTCTTGAGGAAAATATCCTTTCTGCTTCAAAAACACTTTTCCTTTCTTAACATGTCATACAATTCTAAAATAAACGAAGTTGATTAAAAATAAACTTTAAAACTTGTAAATGATTATTCTTGGAAATAATGTTTTAAAAATCCATTAATGCCATATAAGTTAAAAAAACATTCTTCGTACTTTTGTCAGAAAAGTAAAAAAGTACCTCATACGAAAAACGACAAAAGATTCCTTTCATATCCTTTACTAAAAACTCAACGAAGGGTAAAATTGGATTTAAACAATTGTAGGTGGATGGAAATAATATTACATATTGAGGAAACATGGATGTGGATGATAAAATACACCCTAGTAAATTTGGAAGTATAAACAATCTCGGATAAAAATTGAGATTGTGAGATTTTCCCTTACCTTAGGTCCGATTTGCTTCGTAAGTGTCCGAACCTCCTGTATAATAATTTATATAATGTTATTGACTTATTCCATAATCATAATTATTGTTATGATATCATATATGGTCATATTCTTAGCTTCTTAGTAGTAATATATCATTGCTACTTGTTATTCGGGTGTTTATAACTTTTAGTTATTATGCGTATTTTGTCGAATAAATTTTTATTCTTCTCTTTAGGTTATAGATACATAATTTCCAGAATGGTATTAATGTACTATAAATATCATATTTATTCATTAAATTCATTTATATAATCATTATGCTATGAAGATCATGTAGAACGAATCGCATCACATCGTGGAGACGGTATTCCGTACGTACGCACGAGCGATGATATCGTTCCCATGATCGTGGAATTGTATTGGAGTGTATGTATACTATTTAAGAATCAATATCACTTTTCAATAATCATATATAGTAATTATTTACACCATTATACCCATCCAAGTAAGGTGGTGGAGGAAAATAGATTACACCACGGCGTGGAGACGGTATTCCGCACGTACGCACGCACGATGATATAGTTTTCCATAGGATGGATAGATGTTGAAATAGGGTTGTTTCATACATATAATAACATATAAGTATATGAGTGATACTTATGTTATTACTTCATAATGAAACAACTAAATATGAAGAAGTTGAAGAAGAAAGAATTTGGAAAGGATCGGTAATGGATATTACCTCTTTTTGACACGCCTCTTCTTAACCTCCTCTTAGGGCACTAGGGTTGGTCATTGAAGAAGACTAGAACCTCTAGGATGATTCTAGGTAAGTGGGGAAGTGAAATGGGAAGGTTTTGGAAGATCTTTAAGGCTAAAATTGGTGTGAGGAGGAGAGGGAGGAGGTGCCCTTTTATAAGGTAGGAGAGGGGCACCTTTGGAAATATAAGAAATATTAGTTTATATTAAATCCCAACCCCACTTAAAAACTTCCAAAATGACTCATATCTGAAGATTAGATGATATAGGGTTGTAATCTCATCAACCAATAAAATTTATACATGTTAGGAATTTATTTTAAACATTATCAACTTGATTTATCCTTATTTATCAATTTAATTTTATTTATGGTAATAATATTCTAAATTTTAAATTATTATTAATAATTACATACGTGTTGTGAATTTTCCATAATTTTACACTTTATGAAATTTTAGACCATATAAATTTTAATTTATAATTTTTAAATATTTTTGTGATTTTTAAACAATTTTATAATATGTTATTTTTATAAAATAACAATAGTGTCAATTTTGACACTATTCATTTATTTGAATTTAAATAAAATATATACAGAGGATATGTTCAAACTAAAAGATTTAATAGATTAATAAAATGACATATGTATCTAGAAAATTAGTGGAGCACATTAAATAGTTCATATAATAATTAGTTTAATATTTTAAAACCATTTATTTTATATTTTAATTAATAAAATAATTTCAACATCACTATTGTGTCATAATTAATGATAATTATTTAATCCCTAAAAATTATAAATAAATTTTTATGATGTATATAATTGTATTAGATTTCTGTAGACTATTCATGTTCGAAGTTTCATAAAGTTTATAACCAAATTAAAATTATTATACTTATAATATTTAAGAAAGTGACATGTTGTCACATTCATTGGTTTTAATAATAATTAAATTATTTTCATGGAAAAAAGTCTATTAAATGAATCTAATCCGACCCTTAGGTGATATGAGTCTACTTTTAGTTATCCACTAAGATTTTGGTAGGTGTTAGGGTAATTTCATAATCTTATATTTACCCTTAATTATCCGATTTACCTTTAACTATGGTAAATAAAATTTACAGTAGTTACTATTCATAATGCCTAAAAATAAAAAGTAGCCTATTAACATAATTTGGACCCACTGATTCTTAATATGGAATCCATTTTTCAAAATTAAAAACATATAAGTTGCAGTAATTAATTTAAAATAAATTTCGTTGTTAAGAAAACGGGTTTTAGAAGTTAAAACATTGCCAAAGATTGAAATGTTTTTACCTATGAATTCAATGTGAAATTAATGATAATGACATACATTATATTAAATGATAAAAATATATTATATATATACTTTAAAACAATTCAATATTATAGTTTAACCATATAAATTATCTCAATGAATAAAGTTGTTTTTAATTAAAATATTAGCGTATTTTTACTATTCATCAAAATATGAAAGTTATCAGAAAAATATCAAAACTTTATCCAAAGTAAATTTTTATATCCTGATTCAAAAGTAGAATTTTATTTTGTCAAATTGAACTTATAAATGTGTCAAAAACTAGATTTAATGTGGGTGCACCATCAAAAGGCGGCAAAACTGCATTTTTTGATAAATACTTACTTTACCCAAAAAAAAATTATTTTGTTCTCTTACCATGTTCTAGAAAATGTGTAAGATGAATAATAATGTTTTAAAATTTAAAATTTAGTTAATACTATTCATAATGGCTAGTTTATAATATTATAATAATATATCGTTGTTTAGTGGAACTCGGTATTGCGTACTACACACACTATCGAGGAAGGTTGCGATTGCGTGCAATGAAAGATTACTTTATAAAAACAAAATATTTCTCATAAAAGTCTCGGGTGTTACATTCTACCCCCCTTAAAATGAATTTCGCCCTCGAAATTTGTCACTTTGTAACAAACAGATGAGGATACCTCTCCCTCATAATATCCTCAAGCTCCCATGTAGCTTCTTCTAATTGGTGGTTCCTCCATAAAACTTTCACCAAGTGAGTGGTCTTGTTTCGTATGACTTTTTCACTATGATCCAAAATCTCTATCGGTTATTCTTCATAAGAAAGATCTTGCTCCAATGGTATAACTTCTGAGCTGAGTACATGTGAAGGATCAGGTATGTACTTTCTCAGGAGAGATACATGGAACACATCGTGAACTTGAGAGAGATTCGGTGGAAGCGCCAATCGGTAAGCTACCTTCCCAACACGATCCAGTATTTCGAAAGGACCGATATATCTAGGGCTCAACTTCCCCTTATTTCCAAATCTCATGACCCTCTTCCAGGGAGACATTCATAAGAACACTTTATCACCCACTTCAAACTCTAGGTCTTTTCTTCGGTTGTCGACATAACTTTTCTTTCAACTCTGAGCTGCTCTTATGTGTTGTTGAATAGATCGGACCTTTTCTACCATCTCATCAACAATATCAGGTCTTAATAGCTTTATTTCCCCAACTTCATCCCAACAAGTTGGAGTCCTGCATTTCTTTCCATAGAGAGCTTCATAAGGAGCCATCTTAATACTGGAGTGAAAGCTATTATTATAAGAAAATTCCACCAAAGGTAGGTGTTGATCCCAACCACCTTTGAAATCCATAGAGCAAGCTCCCAACATATCTTATAGAGTTTGAATTGTTCTCTCAGACTGACCATCTGTCTGAGGATGATAAGCAGTGCTGAAACTCAACTCTATATCCAGAGTATGCTGAAGACTTCTCAAGAACTTTGAGGTAAGCCTCAGATCCCGATCAGATATAATAGAAAGTGGTACTCCATGCAATCTTACCACTTCCTTTACATATATCCTGGCAAGATGATCTAGAGGTAAATCCTCTCTAATAGCGATGAAGTGTGCAGACTTTGTAAGACGATCAACTATGACCCAGATAACATTATTTCCTTTGGATGTTTTAGGAAGTCCTGTGACAAAGTCCATAGTGATGTTTTCCCATTTCCATTCGGGTATGGGTAATGGTTGTGACATCCCCTTAGACTTCTGTATCTCAGCTTTAACTTGCTGACAAACCAAGCATCGAGAGTCATATTCAGCAACATGTCTTTTCATGTCATCCCACCAGAAGTAATCTTTCAAGTCCCTATACATATTTGTGCTTCCAAGATGAATAGAGAATGAAGCACTATGCACCTCATCCAGCAGCTCCTTCTTTAATTCGGGGATGGGAGGAACACAAACCCGATTCCTGAAATTTATTATCCCATCACAATCAAGGTTGAATTCAGGAACATTTCTCACTTTCTTTTGTAACTCGACATCTTATTTCTGTTCCTCTTTAATCTTCACATGTATAGATGGTTGAACATTCATTTGATAAAGATACGATTTTTCCCCTTTCATTATAATTCCAAGATCCATCCTTTGTAAATCCATAAATATTGGATCTTTTGTGATCCTCATCATGGATAAACTGGCATGGTCTTGTCGACTTAATGCATCTACCACCTTGTTTGCTTTCCCAGGGTGGTAACGAATTGAGCAGTCGTAATCCTTAATCATCTCCAACCATCTTCTTTGGCTCATATTCATCTCCTTTTGTTTGAAAATATACTATAAACTTTTATGATCTGTATAAATATCACACCTTTCACCATAAAGGTAATGCCTCCAAATTTTTAATGCAATTATTACCTCAACTAACTCCAAATCATGAGTTGTGTAATTTTTTCTCATGTATTTTCAACTGTCATGAGGCATAAGCTATCACCATATCATTTTGAATAAGAACACACCCTAAACCCTTCTTGGATGCATCACTGTTGATCAAAAACCTTTCTCCACTACAAGGCAGTGTGAGCACAGGTGCACTGGATAACCTTCTTTTCAACTCCTTGAAATTTTCTTCACATTCCTTCGTCCAAAAAAACTTAACTCCTTTCCGAGTCAACGTGGTGAGTGGATTAGATAATCATGAAAAATATTTCACAAAACGTCGATAATATTCAGCCAAACCAAGAAAACATCGGATCTCAGTCACTGTTGTTGGTATCGACTATCTTTTGATAACCTCTGTTTTTGATGGATCCGTAGATATCCCCTCTTTTGAGATTTTGTGACCCAAAAATGAAACTCTTTGAATCCAAAATTCACACTTTGTAAATTTGGCATAATGCTTCTCCTTTCTCAGGGTCTTCAATATAATTCTCAAGTGATCTTCATGTTCTTCCTTGCTATTTGAATATACAAGAATATCATCTATAAAGACTACCAAAAACTGATAAGGATAGTCTCTAAAGACTCTATTCATCAGATCCATGAACATAGAAGGGGCATTAGTAAGAAAAAATGGCATCACTATAAATTCATAGTGTCCATACCTTGTACGGAAAGCCGTCTTTGGTATATCCTCCCTTTTGACCCTTAATTGGTGATAACTTGAATGAAGATAAATCTTGGAAAAGTATTGAGCTCCTCGTAGTTGGTCAAATAAGTCATCAATGCATGGGATAGGATATTTGTTCTTGATAGTGATCTTGTTAAGTTCTCGATAATCAATGCAGAGTATCATTGATCCATATTTCTTCTTAACAAACAAAATGGGTGCTCCCCAAGGAGACACACTAGGGCATATGAAACCCTTATCAAGATTCTCTTGGAGTTGCTTCTTCAATTCCTGCAACTCAATTGGGGCCATTTTATAAGGTGCCTTTGAAATAGGCAAAGCACCTGGTACGAGTTCTAATGAAAACTCAACTTCACGATTTGGTGGAAGACCGGGTAATTCCTCCGAAAAGACATCATCAAACTCCCATACAATGGGAATATTCTTAATCATGAGTTTCTCAAAAAACCATTTGAGATAAATAAACTTTATTTAGTGGAATCAATACCCATAAAATGGAAGAAATTTCCACTGGAAGGTTATGTTCATCCTTACATCGATAGACGATCATAGATTGATTTGGAATATGAAATGTGACTTCCCTTCTTTGGAAATTGATATGAGCTCCATATAGAGAAAGTAAATCCATGCCAAGAATCACATCAAATTCCACTATAGGAAGGATCACAAGATTTGCAGGAAGCACATTCCCACAAACTTCAATCGGAGAAGAATTATAAACTTTTGATGCAACTGTTGTGCCATTAGGGGTTGTCACAGCTAACTCAACATCTAACTGTTGAGGTAATACAGTGATATCCTTAGAAAATTCTTCATAAATAAAGGAGTGCGTGGATCCAGAATCAAATAAAACATTTTCTACTTTAGAGTGGATGGTAAGTGTACCTTTCACCACATCGTTATCATACTCCACATCGCTGATAGAAATTTCATGTGACTTTCCTTTGTCTTTAGCCTTAAGAGTTTGTTGACATCAACCATCATCATCAACCCCTGGATTTGGGCATTGATTGGCATAATGACCCATCTCCTTTTACTTGAAACATTGAAGTGTAGTAGGTTCATTCTGTGTATCCATTCCTTTGTTTGTATCATTATACATCTTCTTCCCATCATTGCGGCATTCAAATGCCCGATGACCTTCCTTTCCACATTTGAAACATTTACTTGTCCCTTTAAGACAACTCCCTCCATGTTTATTTCCACACATTGAGCATAAGGGAAAGCTCGTCTTCTTTTAAGTGTGCTCTTTAGATTTTCCTTTGAATTCCATTTTCCCCTTCTTATCAAACCCATATGACTGATGGGTTACTCCAATCTCCATCTTGACTTTGAGAGCACATCAAACGATTTCCTCGTAGCTATTGAAGTCCCTTATGGCTAATGCCCTTCGAAGACTTTCTTTTAAGCCACTAAAGAATCGATCGATCTTACTCTCAGGTTGGATAATAATACCAGAAGCGTACCTTGCAAGTCTTGTAAAATTTGCATCATAAGTACCGACAGATTCATCATCCTTTTGCTTCAGTTCAAGAAACACTTTCTCCATCTTTTTTCGGAGAATACGAGGGAAGTACTTATTGAAAAATAAGTTCTTGAACTCATCCCATTCCATGGACTAAATTTCATCCCTTTGCCTCGTATTCTTAATAAGATTCCACCATTGATCAGCATCTCCGTCCAAATGGTACACTTCTAGGATGACTTTATCATGTTTAGAACATTGAAGAACTGAAAATATCTTTTCAGTAGTACTAATCCATTGTTCAGCAACTAATGGATCAGTAGACCCGCTGAAAGAAGGTGGAAGCTGCCTCATGAAGGATTCAACAGAATGTTGCTCCTTCCTTTGATCGTTTGGAAGTCCTGCATGATTCATAGCTTGAGAAAGTTGTGTGAGCATGGCTACAAGATTTTGCATTCTAGCTCCCATAACATTTGGTTGCTCAGGGGGACAATCATTGCATTGCCCGTCACATTCCGCATTAACACGGTTCCTTCAGGTTCCAGCCATTGACTAAAACCAAGAAGAATAGTGTGAGCAACACTAATTATAATAGGAAAACCACATAATCAAAAATAAAATTTCACACTTAAGGTCTTATCATAGGTTTTTCATGGCCATTTATAAAACACTAAGATTGTGTTCTATGTTTAGACTTATCCTTAGGATTCTTACTGAGGATTTCACATCCTAGTTTCCAAAGGTTGACTATACCTTTCCTCTGATACCAACTATAATGACCCATAATTTACATACATTGCCATTACTTCAGAATTTAAGCACACTTATTACAACATATAACAAAACTATGAAAGGACCGTATAGGTATAGAGTCTTTAGAAACTGGGAAACATAAACAACTGGTTCATAAAGCATCTACTTTGCCTCCCATTTATTTTAGCATATCTAGAGTCCCTTTTTGGCATATCCTAATTAATAACCTTCTTCCTGACCTGGGGAAATAAAACTTACAAAAGGGTGAGCTCAAATGCTCAGTAAGGGTAAGAAAAAGAAATATCAATCACATCATATACATAAGAACATAACTTTTGGAAATCTTAACCTACAAAAGAAATCATAATTTCATAACATGGGATAAATCATAGTAGTGAAATGTAATCCGAATAATTATAACTTAAAACATGAAACTTTGTGGCATAAACACATAATCATAGATAATCCTTTCTTTTTAGTCAAGACTCATTGCCAAGACTATCTTAGTGGACAAAGTCCATTTCTGAATCGAGTTCACTCCTCGTTTCAGTCCTATTTCACTGAACCGATTTAACCTTCCATTCCTGCCATGTCTATATCATGAGATATAAAATCTTTACCCAATGCATTGGAGGGAAATATAGTTCCCACCCATATCATAATGATACCACTCTTATGTGTTCCACAAAATCATAAACCATACATCATAGCATAACCCATGTAATAAAAATGGGAATCTTAAACATTGTGACATCATAAAATAATACATATAAGATAAAGGAATTCATAAAAATATTTACATCACAACATAATTAAACCCATGTAATAATAGGGATAGAAATAGAACCCTATATTATCTTATATGGTAAATAATTTTGATAAAACACTTGAACTCCATTCTTGAGGAAAATATCCTTTCTGCTTCAAAAAAACTTTTCCTTTCTTAACATGTCATAAAATTCTAAACTAAAATAATTTGATTAAAAATAAACTTGAAAACTTGTAAAGGAATATTCTTGGAAATAATTTTTTAAAAATCCATTCATACCGTATAAGTTAAAAAAACATTCTTCGTACTTTTGTCGGAAAAGTCAAAAAGTACCTCGTACGAAAAACGACAAAAGATTCCTTTCATATCCTTTACTAAAAACTCACCGAAGGGTAAAATTGGATTTAAAAAATTGTAGGTGGATTTAAATAATATTACATATTGAGGAAACATGGATGTGGATGATAAAATACACCCCAGTAAATTCTGAAGTATAAACAATCTCGGATAAAAATTGAGATTGCGAGATTTTCCCTTACCTTCGGTTCGATTTGCTTCGTAAGTGTCCGAACCTCCTGTATAATTATTTAAATAATGTTATTGACTTATTACATAATCATAATTATTATTATTATATCATATATGGTCATATTATTAGCTTCTTAGTAGTAATATTTCATTGCTACTTGTTATTCGGGTGTTTATAACGTTTTGTTCTTATGCGTGTTTTGTCGAATAAATTCTTATTCTTATCTTTAGGTTATAGATACATCATTTACAGAATGGTATTAATGTACTCTAAATATCATATTTATTCATTCAATTCATTTATATAATCATTATGCAATGAAGATCATGTAGAACGAATCACTTCACATCGTGGAGACGGTATTCCGTACGTACGCACGAGCGATGATATCGTTCCCATGATCGTGGAATTGTATTTGAATGTATGTATACTATTTCAGAATAAATGTCACTTTAAAATAATTATATATAGTAATTATTTACACCATTATACCCATCCAAGTAAGGTGGTGGAGGAAAATAGATTACACCACGACGTGGAGACAGTATTCCGTACGTACGCACGCACGGTGATTTCGTTTTCCATAGGATGGATAGATGTTGAAATAGGGTTGTTTCATACTTATAATAAAATATCATTATATGAGTGATACTTATGTTATTACTTCATAATGAAAAAACTAAATAAGAAGAAGTTGAAGAAGAAATAATTTGGAAAGGATCGGTAATTGATATTACCTCTTTTTGACGCGCCTCTTCTTAACCTCCTCTTAGGACAGTAGGGTTGGTCTTTGAAGAAGACCAGAAGCTCTAGGATGATTCTAGGGAAGTGGGGAAGTTAAATGGGCAGGGTTTGGCCAAGCTTGAAGGCTCAAATTGGTGTGAGGAGGAGAGGGAGGAGGTGCCCTTTTATAAGGGAGGAGAGGAGCACCTTTGGAAATATAAGAAATATTAGTTTATATTAAATCCCAAACCCACTTAAAAACTTCCAAAATGACTCATATACGAATATTAGATGATATAGGGTTGTAATATAATCAAAAAATAAAATTTAGACATGTTAGGAATTTATTTTAAACATTATCAACTTGATTTATCCTTATTTATCAATTTAATTTTATTTATGGTAATAATATTCTAAATATTAAATTATTATTAATAATTACATATGTGTTGTGAATTTTCCAAAATTTGACACTTTATGAAATTTTAGACCATATAAATTTTAATTTATAATTTTTAAATAATTTTGTGATTTTTAAACAATTTTATAATATGTTATTTTTATAAAATAAAAATAGTGTCAATTTTGACACTATTCATTTATTTGAATTTAAATAAAATATATACAGAGGATATGTTCAAACTAAAAGCTTTAATATATTAATAAAATGTCATATTAATCTAGAAAATTAGTGGAGAACATTAAATAGTGCATATAATAATAATTTTAATATTTTAAAACCATTTATTTGATATTTTGATTAATAAAATAATTTCAACACCACTATTGTGTCATAATTAATGATAATTATTTAATCGCTAAAAATTCTAAATAAATTTCTATGATGTAGATAATTGTATTATATTTCTGGAGATTATTCATGTTCGAAGTTTTATTAAGTTTATCACCAAATTAAAATTATTATACTTATAAGATTTAAGAAAGTGACATGTTGTCACATTCTTTGGTTTTAATAATAATTAAATTATTTTCATAGAAAAAAGTCTATTAAATGAATATAATCCGACCCTTAGGTGATATGGGTCGACTTTTAGTCATCCAATAGGATTTTTTCAGGTGTTAGGGTAATTTTATAATTTTATATTTACCCTTAATTACCCGATTTACCTTTAATTATGGTAAATAAAATTTACCGTAGTTACAATTCATAATGCCCAAAAATAAAAAGTAGCCTATTAACATAATTTAGACCCATTTATTCTGAATTTGGAATCCATTTTTCAAAATTCAAAACATATAAGTTTCAGTAATTATTTTAACATAAATCCCGTTGTTAAGAAAATAGGTTTTAGAAGTTAAAACATTGCTAAAGATTGAAATGTTTTTACCTATGAATTCAATGTGAAATTAATGCTAATGAAATACATTATATTAAATGGTAAAAATATATTCTATCTATACTTTAAAACCATTAAATATTTTAATTTAACCATATAAATTATCTCAATGAAAAAAGATGTTTTTAATTAAAATATTAGCGTATTTTTACTATTCATCAAAATATGAAAGTTATCAGAAAAATATCAAAAATTTATCCAAAGTAAATTTTTATATCCTGATTCAAAATAAGAATTTTATTTTGTCAAATTGAACTTATAAATGTGTCAAAAACTAGATTTAATGTGGGTGCGCCATCAAAAGGCGGAAAAATTGCATTTTTTGATAAATACTTCTTTTACCCAAAAAAAATTATTTTGTTCCCTTACCATGTTCTAGAAAATGTGTAAGATGAATAGTAATTTTTTAAAATTTAAAATTCAGTTAATACTATTAATAATGGCTAGATTATAATATTATAGTAATATATCGTTGTTTAGTGGAACTCGGTATTGCGTACTACACACGCTATCGAGGAAGGTCGCGATTGCGTGCAGCGAAAGATTCCTTTATAAAAAAAAATAATTCTCATAAAAGTCTCGGGTGTTATAGGGTAGGTAGAGAAGGGTTGGCCGGAAGGACGACCATATTTAGGGCGTCCTTCTAGTTCCAGGTGTGCACACCTTAGGGTTTGTTGTGAGTCACAACCTGACCGGAACCGTCGTCTCCCGATCCATCCGGATTTGCATTTTCCCCAGTGTCATCTGTGGGGTTAGCCTCTATGGAATTGATGAATGCATATCACGGGGTGGAGGGGATGTCGTCTTCGAAAGGGGAAGAGAATCTCCCGTGTCTTTTGCTGGCCTTCCCTTTCATGGCCTGGGATTTCCTTTAGACTTCTTGACGAAGGGTGACGCAAAGAGTTCTTTGATGGGACCTTACGGTGTGCCTTCCTCTCGGAGGATATGATGATTCAAATGACGGGATAGGATGGGAACCTCCTCTTCTGACTGTCCTCCTTAGACGAGAGAATACTGATTCTCGTGGGAGAGGTTGTTGTTGAGGGGGTAATAATGCCCCCAGCCCTAAGGGTTGGGGTTGGATCCATTCCCTAGACGTTGAGTATCCTCCCATTTTTATTGGTCTTACGCGGGCATTTGTTGTTAAAAATTCCCCCAGCCCTGCAGGCTGGGGTTGACCCTGGATTGTGGCAGTGGCTGTAGCGATCATGACCTGCCTGATCTCGCGTTCCCCCATTCAGGGGTGAACAGGATTTGGTGCCGAATTCACCTGTGTATCAATCCCTTCTAGGGAGGCAAGAAAAGATCGCTGATTGGCCTCTCTTAAGAGAGAGGCCTATTGTATGCTTTCAGTGACCTGATTCAGGAGTTCTTGAATGGCTTGTTCCCGTCGGGCCTGATGCTTCTGGGACTTACTCAAGGCCTGACTCTGTTGGGTGTGTTACCTTTCTTGAATAGGGGGACCACTCGATTTCCGTCTTAACGTGATGATGTTGCAAGACACCATGCCGAATGGGTTTTTTTGGGTGGGGAGTGGAGTGAAATACATAGCTCTATGTTCCCCCCATCCCCTGATATGGACTCCCATTGGAGCATCACCGATGAGGCGGCATAACCAGTGCAGCATGCGGAGGCATGCTATCTCCATGTTTCCTTTATGTCTCTCAGGGCGCTGTCGCCGCGCCGTAGGAAGGGCCTCTAGGTCTATGTGATGCAGGAGGTCTCCTATCATCTTGAAATGGTCTACATTCCCTTCATAGGGAAGGAAGCTTGATTTCAGCCGATAGAGGGTTGTCCATATATTATGGCGGATTCCATGCACACATTCTTCCGACAACTCTCTGGGTATATCTAACTGAGAGGTGGACGTGGGCCAAAACATAACTGGTATATCATCTCAGACTAGTCAGTTCCTCAGGTACAGCATATCAGCATACTCCTCCACTAGTGATTCCTATACCTGGTCAGCCCAACTAAGACGCTCACTGTCAATGTGGTCGAAGGCAGTGGGACCGGTAGGTGCTGGATCATTATGTGGGTGATTCCAAGGTGGTTCAAAGTATGAACGCGGACCTGGACCATCTCTTAATCGAAGAAGGATGTCTTTAGCGACAAGCTGGGAACCTGACATGCTCGATCCTGTCTTTTTGAGTGCCTTGGCATATGAGGGCTTTTCTATGCTTGATTCGGCAGGGGGGGGGGGACCTTCCTATCTATATGATATTCCATTGCGGGGAGGACCTTCGCAATGGTGGTTTTAATGGTGAGGAATACCATTACTTCTTGATGCTTCACTGCATAGAGTACTTTTGTAGTGCATGCCCTAGGTAGGAACTCCAAGGCGTGTCGCAGAAAGGGGAGGACCTTCTGGCTGCGCAGCGTTGTTACTGGGAGGACCTTCACAAAAACTTCCATTATGGTGAGTATGACCATCATGGCTTGACGTTCGATGTGTATCCTGGGGAGGACCTTCAGGACACACTGTGACAAGGGGAGGACCTTCTTGTCGCTTGGGGCCAATGTAGGGAGGAACTTCGCAATGGTGGCTGTGGTGGCGAGGACTACCATCACGGCTACTGTAATGGAGAGGACTACCATTACCACTACTGTAGGGAGAGTATATCTGGGATACAGCCTAGGGAGGGCCTCCAGAATGTACTGCAATGAGGGGAGGGACTTCACGTTGCATGACGTCTCTATGGGGAGGACCTCCGTTATCAGGGTGGCGAGGACTACCACCGTGATCTGATGCCTGACTGCGCGAAGTGTCATTGAAGTGTAACCCCTGGGGAGGACCTTCAGGTCCGGCCAAGACAAGGGGAGGGCCTTCTTGTCATGATGAGACGTCACTACGTGGAGGGCCTCCATAGTTGCGACTATGATAGCGAGAACTACTATCACAATCTATTGTCCCACTGAATGGAGAGTGATTGCAGTGTATACCCCGGGGAGGACCTTCAGGGTGGACCATAACAAGTGGAGGACCTTCTTGCTGCTCGATCTTCTGGTCACGTGGAGGGTTTCCATGACTCACATCAAAAGAGGAGCTCTTGTGATCAATCGTTATATACCCATGGGGGAAGCCCCCACGGGTGCTCTGGGGAGGACCCTCAGAGCTACTGGTAGCGACTTTGCGGGGAGGACCTTCGCAACTGCTACTGCACTCCCATAATATGGTAATGGGTGGGAAATATTCTGAGCCTCCGATGTGTGTTTAGCCGTGTTGGGAACCCCAACTTCTTAAAGAGTGGAGTCATGAACCCGCTCTTTATTTGCTAGATGCCTTCAGCATGTTCGGGGCACTTTCTTGGGGGTAGCCGAGACCATCTTCTGTTGATAACAGCCTTCACCTTTGGGTCCCTGTCTAATTGGGTCCTGTGATGCCGTCGGGATAAGCCGACGAACATATTAACTTTTAGCAGGGATATATTCCTTCTCTAGAGCATCCACCGTGATGGACAGGTGTCCGCTAGTTGGAATGAGTGAAGTTGCTCGATCCGGTTGCCCTTGCGTCGCGGAATATGGTCAGCGACCCTCCTGGGAAGAAGAAGGGATGAAGATCTTCTCCGAGGAGGCTATCTCGTCTCTTAGATGAGTCGCCTCAATTGGGGAGACAGGCTCACAGGCCCAAGTCCTTTCTATTGCCGCTGATGCAATTACATTCTGGAAAGTCTGCAAGATATGATCTAGAATCGATACCTACTCCTCCATCATTTCCAGGATATGTAGAGAGACATATTTGGCTGAACGAGTATGAAGGCCCATTCCGGTATCGGAGTAGGAATATCCTGCTCTATTCCTCCAGTGGTCAGTGGGTACTGGAAATTCTCCTGTGTTGGGGTATGTGAACGAATCTACCCCTGTACCGGGATACACTAGTTTATCTATCTATTCTCTACCACATCGGGGTGGAAGACTTTACTTGCATCCTCAGGGATCTGTCTCTGCATATATTGGTTTCCCACCTTGTCGAGTCGGTGGCATTTTTTGGCGGGGAGATGTGCCCACCTATGAGTTTCTGCCACATCTGGGTGGTAGGATTTGTTGATCACCACCATTCTAGGATGGGGGGAATCAGAAGCATCTTCTAGGAGCTGGTCTTGCAGGCGCTGGGTCGCCACCACGTCAAGCTAGTGGGCTTCACGACCCTGGGTAGGGAGAGGTGTCTGCTGGGTAGATGTCGTCCTGCGTGAGCGATGATTTTAGTGAAGCTCGGAGGGGATGCGTGCCGGCTTATATGACGCCACCATGTATGGATAGCGGTCTTGGGAGGAGCGAACGAGTATAGGTGCCTGTTCGTGGTACGTCTCTGTGGCTGGGCCGCGAAGCTCCTCCTGAGGGACCAGGGTGATGACCCGTCCCTGATTGTACGTCTGCCGCCCTCTTCGGGCGACCCGAGGGGCTGGAACTCAGGGAGCATGGGCCTGAATCTCGGGGAAACATCCTCCTCAGTGCGAGGATGTCGAATTGTGGCGTGACCTTGATGAAGCCTTCCAGAGTGGGCCTTGGAGCAGAACCTTCATTCGGCAGGGATGAAATCCTCAACGTCGACCTCATCCGCCTCCCTAAGATAAGGGAGGTATGCATTGTCCCATTCTGGGGAGAGACTCCCGAAATGGTTTGAGACATCAATAGGGGCCATCTGGATCTGCCTTTGCGGCCACTGCTGAGCAGGAGACCGATGAGTTCTGGATGACCGGAGGGCGTGCATGGCCGCCTCCACCATTGGAAGGGTACCATTCACGTGGTACTCTCGGATCAGCACGTCCGAAACCCAGTGTTGAAGATGCTGGGTTGGTAACGGGGTCCTCCGTTGTTGAGGAAGTCTCTCCCTTTCATTGTTTGAAGCATGTAATTTTGAGTTCCTTTGTGATTCCATTGGATCAAAGGGAGTTCTAAAGGTACCTGTAAAACATCTCAACAAGTACACAGAGAAAACCCATCAAAGCAGCATCTCATGATCCCATGTGTAATTAATGTCCTTTCTTTGGCCCTCCTTGAGAGTATAAGGGGGCACATGATGAGATTAGGTTAAATCCGTCATGTTTGGTTAAAGATTCATGTCGGGTTCACCATTTTTGGTTCATGGTTTCGGTCTCGAAACGCCCAACTGTTATCTATCCAATGACGCGTGGACCTGCTTTCCAAAGGTAGGTGTTCACCGGATGGTCTAGCCAACGACACTTAAGAACTCACATTGGTCGAGAGGATGAGAATTCATGCTCATCACACCCTTTTGGGAGGAAATTATTGCCTGTTCCGGGACTCTCTTATAGATTTAAGATGTATTAATATGTTCGCGAATCTTTGGTTTATACCCAAACATAGTATCCACAGATTTAACCCTGGTTGGAAATAGTCTGCTGAACGCAAGGACTCAGAATCATTTATTCCGGAGGTTTACCATCCCTCATGGGTTAATGACCCCAAGGAGTCTGGACTCATTGAGGCGGCACAAGGAGCAGCGCGGTGAGACAATTTGAAAATAGTCAGATCGATCGGTTGTCAGGCTTGAACCTCTTGGATGCTTCCTACGTACCCTGCCTAGGAGACAGGGATCAAAGTCTACATAGTTCGGATAAGTGTCGGAGAACCGACGTGAAGATGGACCGGGGGTCCAATGGGTAGTGGGCTTGAACCTCATGGAGGCTCCCTACGTATCCCTGCGGTGGGGAATCAAAGTCCTCATAGTTCGCATATACAGTTTAACGTCATGCTAGACGAGGGTGGAACTCGACGTGAAGAAACGACCGAGTGGTGGGCTTGAACCTCATGGAGTCTTCCTACGTACCACGCCATGACATGGATCAAAGTCCCCGTAGTTCTCTTGGTGGGGATTAAACTCTGAGGAGGCCCATGAGAGGATGTAATGGTCAATGGTTACTCTAATCCCACGTGAGTCATGCTCGGTGTGAGAAACAAGAGACAACAAGTATCAGACAATCACATCACGAAAGGTGTGTCTGTGAGAAGTGGAGTGGGGCTTACGCATGGAGTGGACCAGGAGAAAAAGCGTAGCGGGAGAGGTAAAGGGGGTGATTCTGTGCCCATATCCACTCTTACAGTGCATGAGGTCTTCCTTCTGATGGGTATTTTACTACCCACGAGGAGCCCTTAACAAGCGGAGGGGCAGAAAGGGGATTCCCGATCTCAGACTCCACATTACCGTGGGAATGTAAACCCAAGAATACTTCGGGAATCTACTCAAGGGTTGGGGCAACCCCTTCACCTCTACTTACTATGGGTATGTGAACTCAGAGTGGTGCGCTGATGCGCCTGAAGGTCACACCATGCGGATCCTGTGGCTCTGGTGGAGGCCTCGGCTTGGGGACGATGAGTAGGCCCATGAGGGGGTCGCGGAGGATTAGACCAGATTGGAAGGATTTTATCTGGCTCGGGGAACGGGAACTCCTAAGGATCTGAGGGGACACACGTATAAAGGAGTGGTGGAGCCCTTCATGTAGGAAGGTGCTACGCGGCTGGAGAAGCCGTCCGCGAACTAGGGTGGTCCGTGGACTGAGGGGCATCCCGCGAACCAGGGTGGTTCGCGTTCTGGAGAGCATCCCGTGAACCAAGGTGTTTCGTGGCTTTGGGTTCGGCCATCATATAAGGGGGGTACGCGAAGGGGTCCACGCGAGCAACGGAGACCGAGGACGACACCGATCAGGGGTTCGTCAGTCGAGGATTCGCCCGTGTAGGAGGGTTATACGTGGTGCAGTGGATCAGAAAAGAGGCATAAACTCCCTGCTCCGTGAGGAGTGCATCCGCGAAGGGTCCATGGTTCGCGGTTTCCTTTTGTTTTTTATTTTAGGTTCATAGTTCGCCAAATTATTATATGTTTTCAATTCCTTATTAGTTTGTTCCCAGGTTTATACCTGCTTTGGTTCGCGAACTGGAACTTCGCTATTTGCGAAATCCTTAGCCATTTTTTGAAATCCTTCCTCCTAAATCTGATCGCTCTTCTCTTCCTCCCCCTTTGAATCATCCAAATCCGAATTCTGAATCCTTCTCTTTCCCATCCCCCTCGGTCTCCTTTTATAGAGTGGGGAATGAGATGTATCTGTGGCCATGCGACACCTTTTGTGGAGGCCCATGACCAAAAACCCGGTATACGGATGACTTTGTCAATCCACGATTCGTGGTGGGTATTGAGTGCTTCTCGTCTGCGAACCGAACTCAGGGAGTGCTTCGCGGCCATGGAGTGTTCCGCCTCCATTCTGCGAACGACAGCGGATGCGGCTTGAACTGGTCGACATGGTCTGCGGTTGGGGTAGTTCATGACGGTGGACCGGATCGGTGCCCATCCTGCCTCGCGACCACGGAGGATCTCCGCCTCCATTTCATGAACGACATCGGTTCGTAGAGGGGACACTTCGCGGGGCCTGGCCACATTGCGTTTTCATTGGACCGGTACACGGACCGGTCCTGCTTGTGTCCCTTATTTGAATTTTCTCTATTCTTTTCCCCAATTCTTTGGGGGAATTGGGTAGAATCTCCTTTGTGGATTTTTCTGGACCCTACAATCCTATTTCACTATAGAATATCATAAGTTTCCATTGGTTCTACCTTCTAATTCATCATAATGGTTTATAAAGAATATGTGAATTTATCCAACAATATTCCCCTGAAGTGTTTATTTAGTTGTGTAGTCTTTAGCCCATCATATATCAACAAAGATCGATTTAATACCCACTCTGACCCTTTTAGAGTTGTTACACCTAGGTGAATATATACTATAAAACATATAATTTCTAGTATATAGGCAATGATTTATTTGATAGAAAAACCACATAGTCTCTACTTTAATAAAGATTCATGATATTAACCAATACTTATACTTACACCTAGAATTTATAATAGGGTTACATACTCTAATATATTTTTCCCTAAATCTAGTTCCCAAGGGTCCTAATAAACTTTCTATGATACCAACTAAAACAACCTGACTCCAATAACCTAGAACCAATTCTTACTTATTACATTGTAACAAGATACAACTGAGTTCATCACCTATTATTGACCAGTTTTACAGTCTAAGAAAACTAGATACATACTTGTTTTACATATTACTTTGGAAATATAAAAAACAAAGCATAAGAAACATTCCTACATCCTTGAAAATCATTTATAATATCATTCTTCATATATCAGGGAAAGGAAAAAAAATCAAGGGTGAGATTAGATGGTTAGTAAGGGTTATGTATAGTGGAAGCTATTATAAGTAAATAAGGAATAATTGAAGTGAGGATTATTTGCCATGAAATCCTCAATCAATAAATTTTTCCCCAAAACCAATACAATATAGAACTTCCTGGATTGTCTCTCGAGGAGGTTGCAATTTGAGTTGCAAAACTGTCACTTTTTTTGTTTGTTTTCACACGAAATGGAAAATTGGGGATTTGATTAAAGACTCGAGAAAAATAAAATAAATGAGAACTAAATAGAACAAAAATTATCAAATGATCTAGAAAATTGATAAGAAATAAAAGAAGTTTGAAACCAGAATTAAAACAGTGGTTACGGACAAGCTTTAACCTCCCGGAGACTCCCCTCTTTCTTGTTTAAAATTATATCTCTAATGAATCTCTCAATGACTACCCAAACACCTCTGGATAAACACCTTATTTGGAAAGAATATCATATTAAGACCTCAATATGATTTTTCCCCTCCTATAAAAGTAATCTAATATCTTGAAGACCTTCAAATAACCAAACCTAATCGAAATCACTATGCTCAACGACAATACCTCACCAAAGAAATTTAAGAAATCAACTATTTTACTTCATAGATTGGGAAAACATCGAGAACAAACAAGTTGAAAATATATTCAAGAAAGAAAACAATTTCTGTCATTCAATAAATATAAATTCAAAAGAGATGCAACAGAGATTACACATGAAGATCAAAACTCGGAAGGGAGTGTCCGTCGGTTGTCGTCGTCCGCAACCACTTGGTTCTTAGCCTCGCATCACCTGATCAACCCACAACATCTCCATTCCAGAAAGATTGTACACCATCTTCATCAATGCTTCTACAAATCCAACCCCCCCTTAAAATGAATGAAGAGAGAGGGAGAATAGAGGAGGAGGGATGGAAAAACTTTTTTCCAGATTCTGTCCGTCTGAAATATGATTCTATTTGGAACCCTTACCGGCCGAATAAACCTTTGGACCCTTCTAAAGGGTTGTTTAAAAATATGTTCTCTATCAGTCCACCAAATAGAATCTGCTTTGGAGACGTGGTACAAAAGTTATGAATTAATTACAACATGACCTTTGTTCTTCCCGAGAATATCCTTCATCTCCCACTTGTTTGACTCGCTCAAAGTGTGCCCTAATGATTGACTTTGACCTTGAAATTCACCATGAACGCGAACCTTGGAGTCCTCTTGCACGCCCAATTGGAATTAATGACTTTGGAATCCGGAATTCGAAGTTATGCTTCATTGATTGAGGTGGGCTCCATACATCCGAACATACAAACGTTTTATAAAGAATGGATTATTTGAGCCTCTAGATGGATGATTTAGAACTTGGTCCAGTTGACATATATTAAGAGAATATTCCAGGGGTTCCTTAAAAAAATCAGTCGAATTGGATTTTTATTTAAAAAGATATAACCAAATAATCATTCTTGTCAAAAACTTCTTAAAATCCAGAATTAAGGAATTTTCACAATTTAGCTCAAAATACAACAAAATTCCAAAAATGATGAAACTTAACATGTAATGACAAATTGGTGAGGATTAAATAATTGAAATGTAGATAAAATATATTTAAAATATCAGCTCTATCAATAATCAATAAGATAAAGTGTATAATAAAAACACATTCCATTCAATCAATAGATTTTGTTTAATGAACATCCATGGATAATTTCAATAAAGAAATCACATGGTTAATGGAAACTGAATTCTCAGTAAAATAAATTCATTAATTAGTATATTCATTAACATTATATCAAGACCTCTCAACCAAGATATCATGAATCTTACCATCAAGGCCTATCAAATAAGACATCATTCTTAATAAATGGGTAGGTGTAAACCAAATGCCCATCTATTTTCGACCTGTTTTATCTCATGATACATGTCTATGCATTGTGGTTCTATCTATAACCATTCCCCATCCATAATTTTCAAATAATATGCATTTCTCACATTTTTAATGATAAATACAATTTATTCTAAAAATTCATTATAAGTAAGAAATTATTCATATAGAATCAAGAATATGGAACATCAATATTTACTTAGCAAATGAAATAACTTACTTAGTAGGATTTCTTTAACTAATACCATATATTGAAATGGTATATGGTTGAAACATCATCAAATTAATATAAATTATTCTAAATTAATCCATAATGTTAAAAACATGAACATGAAGGATACAAATAATGTCCAATGAATAATGGAGAGTGACAAAGAACATGATCACAAGAAAGTGAATGATCTATAAATAAGGTATAATCTATTATCAATAAAAGAAGACCATTGACTCATAAAAAATGAAAGTTTTATAGTAAAACAAGTCCTTTAGAAAAGAAAATAGAATCAATACATTAGAAATAACTTCCTTATAACTTCATGTAAGAACAAAGTTATAAATCACTTTTCCTAATTCTTTTCATTCCTCTAAGAAAATAACACTCTTTTCTTTTGATATTATATTAAATAAAAATCCATAAAATATTGAGGAAAAAATATTATTTGAAAATAACCATGGAAACTATAATGGAATATTTAATGAAAATATTAGTCATGATGATCATAATTTTCTTCTCATGATGTACATTAAAACACTACAGGAAACTATGTTCTAGTAGCACCTTTTTGCAGTGGTTTTCAAAACCGTCACTAAATAAATTTCGACAAAAAATTTAGCAGTGGGTTTTTAGCAATGTTTTTAAAAACCACTGTTAAATGTTTTTAAATATTTTTTTAAATTATTTTTACATTTTTTTCTAAAGAAAAAATTAACCATTATTTTTAGTGGCAATTTTTTCAAAACTGTCATAAAATTGAAAAAAAATTGAAAAAAAATTTATTCATTAATAAATATTTACAATAAAATATAATTTATTATTTATAATTTTAATTATTTATAATATGTCAATTAATAAATATTTATAATTATTAGTTAATAATGTTTTTAAACTGAAAATAAATCTTCAATGAGTTGAAAAACAGACTTTGGCATCAAATAACCATAAAATTTGATCTGAGAGTCAGTTTTAGCTCTACAACCAGTAAAATCGAAGCTTACGAAATGAGATAAAACCAAGTTACATTAAAATTGGGTGAAAGGTATAGGAATAAAAGTTATACCAGTTTCAAAAAAGTTAGAAATCAAACTCGAACTTCAAATGACCATAACTTTTGATCCGGGTGTTCATTTCGGATCTTCCACATATCAAATTGAAGCATGCAACGAGCTCTACACTGTGTATGTATGCGACTAGCTCTTTGAGAATTGTTCTCATTTTTTGTTCCTGAGAAAGGACTAAAAGGCCTCCGAAATAGAGTTTTTAGTCACCGATCCTGATTTCTTAAAATTCAAACGACTATAACATCTGAACAAAGTGTCTGTTCGGCGTGTACCACATATCACATCAAAGCACATTTCATGATCTTTGATTTGATTGGTTGTGGCGCTGAAAAAGGAGTCCCAAATCATATTTTATGGCCATTTGAGTGTTTTTAGGGTTTTTAGAGGTTCTTAACATTTTATGATATATATATATATTATTTATTTAACTAATTAATATTAATTAATTAATTAATTAATAATTATTTACTTAATTAATTGTTATTTGTTTATATATTATTTATTTATTTAATATTTAATATTTTTTATATAATTAATTTATTACTTAGTTGTTATGTACACATTAATTATTATTTGTTAATTTATTACCAGTTTATTATTAATTAATTAATTAATTAATTAATTAATTAATTATTTATTAATTAATTATTAATTATTAATTATTTATTAAATATTGAATATTAAATATTGAATATTAAATATTAATTATTAAATATTAATTAACAATTAAAATTTAATAATTATCAATTATCAATTATCAATTACTAATTATTATTAATTATAAATTATAAACTATTTATTTATTTTTCTAACTATTTAATTACATATATATATATATATATTATTTATTTATTTAATTATTTATTATTTATGAAAAATTTATTTATTCTTATTTTTTCATACATTTATTATTTATTTATTATTTATTTATTCAATATTCAATATTTATTAATTATTTATTAATTATTTAAAAAATTTTAAATTTTAAATATTAATTATGAATTGTTAATTCTTAATGATCAGTTATTAATTACTAGTTGTTATTAATTACTAATTACTAATTACTAATTATTAATTAATTAATTAATTAATTATTATTTAATTATTATTTATTATTTTTAGTTTATTATTAATTAATTAATTAATTAATGATTATTAGTTTATTATTCATTTATTATTTATTAAATAATTAAATAATTAATTTTTTATAATTTTTTATATTATTAATTTATTATTACTGAATTATTAATTACTTATTTGTTATATATTTATTATTTATTTATTATTTATTTATTAATAGTTTATTATTTATTATTTGTTATCTATTATTTATTAATTTATTTTTAATTAATTAATTAATTATCATATATTAATTAATTTTTTAATTAATTTATTATTTTCAAATTACTTATATATTATATGTTATATATTATATATTATATATTATATATTATATGTTATATATTATATATTAAATATTATATGTTATATATTATATATTATATGTTATATATTATATATTACATATTATATATTATATATTATATATTACGTATTATATATTATATATTATTTATTACATATTATTTATTATATATTATTTATTATTTAATATTTAGTATTTGTTATTTATAATTTACTATTTAAAATTTGAAATTTAAAATTTACAATTTACAATTTACAGTTTACAATTTACAATTTACAATTTACAATTTACAATTTACAACTTACAACTTACAATTTACAACTTACTATTTACCATTTATTATTTATTATATTTTATTTACCATTTATTTCCATATTATATATTTCATTATTTATTATTCATTTATATTCTATTTATTAATTAGTAATTAGTATTTAGTAATTATTAAATCTTAATAAATACTTATTAATTATTGATTATTGATTATTGATTATTGATTATTGATTATAGATTATTGATTAATCATTAATGATTAATAATTATTGATTAATAATTATTGATTAATAATTATTGTTTAATAATTATTTCGTAAGTATCAATTTGTTATGCATTATTTTTTTTTCTGATATATATATATATAAGTATATTAAACTCGATTTATTTATCACATGAAGAGCCTGCTGGAGTGGTAAAGTCTTTGGTGAATAAGTAAGAAGTAAGAGGTTCAAATCTCACCAAACGCAGAATTTCTATATTTGGAATGAGCATTTTCACACACTGTCCCTCGGGGCCCGTGCTGTGACTACCCCAGCCTGCCTTCCATAACATCCCATGAGAGGATATGGTGGTGGGGACCACCTGGGATTAAACCCCCTTGCAAACCCCCATTAATTGGGATAAACCCTCAACTCCCACAATTAATGAGGGAGAGCCTCTTGACCTCCTCCACCTTAATTATGCCAACACACATACCATTAATCTTTCCAACACACCGCATCATTGCGCCATCGTAAATTAATTGGCTTGCCCCTTTTTAAATTAAGTAACAACGTCGTTAGAATTTAGGAGGGTTCCTAATAAATGAACCATCATAAATTCCAACGATCGTTACCTACCTCCACCCTCTCTTATATATATGGGGCTTAAGAGGAGGATTTGGGATGACTTTACCAAGCAACGAACCATTGGTAAAGTGACACGACACCGAACACTTAGAGGATTACGCTCTCCAACGAAGAACGTGTTCTCCCGATGAAGAACACTCTCCCAATGAAGAATGACCTTGAGATCGACCTTCTTCCTCGGGACTTCCTCTGATGTAGGACGTCTTCCACTACGACGACCCGGTGTACAAATCGACAATCGCGGAAAACGCCAACGACATCGACGTCCATCTTTTCCCAACGATTCGTATTCTTCCTCACGAGTCCGTCGGCAAACAACGAACTAGGTAGGGGATTTTTGTGTTTGATTTTATATTCCAATGATTCTTACCTTCAGAAAAAAAAGAACGCAGATCAGCTTCTAACTAGTTGATCGGCATATGATTTCCTTTTGCGGGTTTTGGGATTAATCATTTCTGGAGGGTTTGTTGTGCTTCGTTCTTGTGAGCCAAATGCTACCACCCTAAACGCAGAGGGTGTGGACCATTCCAACATGGCCCGACCCCTATGTCATTATCTTTTGCGGTGTTCTTTGAGATAGAGGATGGAGACAATGACGATGAAGGTGACGAAGGGAACAACCACGCCACCCAGGGACATTGCGACTCGTGCCGCCCCTCACGGCGCCCCGGCCGAGCCGGGATCCCGCGCCCCTTACAGGAACCCTGGCCAAACCAGCCTCCCGTGCCCCTTGCAGGCGCCCCGGCTGATCCGGAATCCTGTGCCCCTTGCAACGCCCCAGTTCACCTGGCCTCCCACGCCCCTCACAATGCCTCGGACGAACCGGCCCGCGCCCTCACAACGCCCTCCACCCCGAGTCGCCCACGCAACGCCCTCCGGGCCGAACCGCCCTCACGCCAACCCGCGGCTGGTTGCGCCCTCACGACCCTCCGTGACCCCTTGTGGCCTGTGACGCTGGGCCCAGCGGGGTGGCCCAAACCTAACGGGCTGGGCCAGACCCAACGGGTCAGGCCGGGTTGACCCGAATCGACTCCGCCCAGACTGGGTCGGGCCTGGTCGGACCGGACCCGGGCCCACTACGACCCTTTACTTTTTTGTCCATATCTTTGGTACTAGAAGTCCGTTTGACGAACCGTCTGTGGCACTGGTAATATTTGAGGGTGGCAGTCCCTTTGAGTATATTCCACTAAATTTTGGGGTATAGTTGAGATACAGTCAGGTTGGATCGTGCACGAATCCAACCGGGCCCCCGAAACTAAAAGGCTAATAACTCACAGGCCGGGTGTCCAACTGACGTGCCGTCAGTTGCGTTGAGACCCCTATGACATGGCGGACCTTCAGGATACTTCTTCGTGTGACTTCGTGGTAGTTGGAGAATTGAACAATATATTTTGGAGTTGATCTTCTGGAGACGAGCGAGCATTTGTGCGGAAACCTTGTAGCTGGCTGAGACTTGACGACTACTGACCGATCAACTCAGAGTGACTCGTATGAACCAGTGGGGAGATCCTGGTTGTGGTAGAAGACCCACGGAGGAGGAGCGCCTGGTTTTGGCGGCAGACCTACGGTACTCGACAGGAGGAGTACCTCTGCAGGCTATGAGGGGGAGCGCCTGATTGTGGCGTAAGACCTATGGTGGAGAGCGCCTCTGTGTGACGCAATAGACCCACAATACTTGACATGAGGAGTACCTCAGCACTCCAAGGTTAGTGGGAAGCACCTGGTTGTGGCGGCATGCCCACTATACTCGATAGAGGAGTAGTTCTCTAGAAGCTGATGGTTATAAATGTTTTACCCCTAGAATAAATCCAGGTTTTAGCGGAGTTAGCAGCTTTTGTGTTTCCTCATGATTGAGATAGATCACTTCATAACTTAGGTATATGTATGATAATATACCTATGTAAGGTTTTCTGTTGATTTCATACTTTTTGGTTTATCCTTGTTGGATTTTGTGAGACCTTGAGGGTCTCGGGGTACCTACTAAGTATTTTTATACTCCCCCCTGCACGGGCTATGCCCACACTTCGTTGTGTTGGATGCAGACGACGAACAACGCTGACTGAGGCTGAGAGTACCAAGATTGGATGGTACCCGAAGGTGGACCTTACGACGAGTCAGTACAAGGAGGAGACTGACAAATGTGGAGTGCTGAGAAGGCTATTTGCACCTACCCTTCAGGTAGGAATCCCATAGGATGACCCAACAACTATTTTTCCTTTCTTCAGTTTTATTTGTACTTCTAGTTCCTTGTACTTTACAGTTGGGCTTGTATTTCCAACCCATTTTACTTTTCAGCACTCTTTAGTTATACAGTTTACTTAGTGTTTTTTATCTAGCTATGTGCTCTATTGTGTGCACTTATAGGTTATAAAGGCAATGCCTTCCCGGTTTTAGGGAATTAGGCCTTTGGTGCTAGTCACCAGCCCCTGGCCTATGGAAGGCGAGCTTGGGGTAGTCACGACACGAGCCCCGGGGGATGGGTCGTGACAGACATGTGCATGGATATGGACTTTTTCATGGATATGGGCATGAGCACGGTAATAATAAATAATAAATAAATAAATAAATTACAAAAATAAAAAATAAAAAAAGAAAATAAATAAAAAAATAGAAAATAAATAAATTAGTTAATCATGAAAAAAATAAAAAATATATAAAAAATGAAAATAAATAAATAAATTATGAAAATAAAAAAATTAATTAATAAATTATGAAAAAACAAAAAAAAACAATTTAACGAAGGTTTAAACTGCCGCTAAATCATTCTGAGACGATTTTAAAAAACCACCCCTAATTATTTCCCGATTCATGATTTAGAGATGGTTTTCCAAAATCATCGTAGAATGTTTTAGGAGTAGTTTAAACCACTACTAAATGCAAATTTTGGCGTAGTGAAACAAATATTTCATTAACATATTCATTAAAAAGTACATTATTCTTAAAACTGTAAGGATATTCCTTTTGATGCTTTTTATACAAAGTAAAACGTGTGTAAAAATGATATTAATAAATATTTATAGAATATTAAAATAATTCTTGAAATCATTTTAAAGAAAATATGGACATGGAAGAAAAAGAGTTGGAAGGAAGACTTCAAAACAAGATTTTTAACATAAAGTTCATTACATGTAACTGACTTATTAATTACTGATAAAACAATAGAATAAATGGAATATAATTTTTTTTTAAAATAAATATAAAGAAAGGATAAAAATATATATGATGTTTAAAAGTTTAGTATGATATAATTTCCCTAAAGGAAATCTAAACTTAAACAATCCTAAAATTAAATGAGATTGTAAGAGAAATTTATTACTGATTTTGTAACTTTTGAATCAAAACCCATTGAATGAAATAAATTTAATTAAAACATTAAATATAACTATTTATGAATGATTCATAATATAATATTTCAATGTGGTAGTATATAATCTTTATAAAATAATATTGGCGCATAACATAACATATGTCCCAAAGAGGAAAATTTGAGACGATAAACCCCTACCTCAAGTTAGAATTTCCTCTTAATTGATTTTGACAACTTTCATAATAAATTTAAATTTATTATAATTGTGTAAAAGAACCATATAAACACTTCTGATATCATAAATGATCCACTTATAAAATTTCACCACCTTTTAATTAATAATTCTTTATTAATATCATTTTTTTCAAGTGTTAATTGTTTCATTTATCAAGTAAGTTTCAGTTCAGTAGTTTTAGTACTTGCATAATGATCATGGTTACATCATTTAATTTTTTTAATAATGATAAAAATAAAATATATATTATTTATTTATATATTTATAATCATTATTGAATGACATAATTGAAAAATTAATCACACTGATTCATGAACGTGGTAGTCCACCCATACGCAGGAGCGAAGTTATCATTTTTTAATGAGTGGAAGAGTAAGAAGGTAAATGATATATTATATTTCCATAATTATAGTTATTTAAATAATATAATATATAAAATATTTTTTCATTTTTATCCATCATTATGACTAAACATAATAGGCGGTAATGAAAAATGAAATACACTGTCTTTCCAAGGCAGTGGTCCACACATACGCATGAAAGATGTTTTTCATTTTCCATTAGATGGACATATAGATGAAAAAGGGTTATAACATAAAAAATTTAAAATTTTATTATATATTTTATAGTGATGTTATTATATCAAAATGGTTAATATTTCTTTGAAGTTTGTAAAAGAAGAAATTAAAAAAATGATCGGTTAATAACTATACCTTTTTTTTCAGATAACCTCCTTAGATTTATACCTAAATCTTTCATAGAATGGTATTATGATCATACCAAGACCTATAAGATGTGGGTAGGGATGTTAGGAAAGTATTTGGGTAGTTCATGGCTATGATTTGAGTCTCATGAAGTGTGGATAAGAGAGGAGAGGTGGTGCCCTTTTATAAGTGAGGGAGAGGACACACATGTATTTTTTCAAAAGATTAAAATATATTAATATATTACTTAAGACAAATATCTCTAAAAGGAATCATATTTGAAGTGGATATGGTATAGGGTGTAATTATAACCATAAAATACAATTTATAATTGTTTTTTCGGTTATTTTAACCCTTATAATTTTAATTTTAACCCTTTTCACCTGTTTAAACTCTTACAATGGTAACTGAATTTTTACCAAAACTACTATTAAAAATGACCAAAAATTAAAGGGGAATAATTAAAAAATTTGGACACATTGATTCCAAACATGGATTCCATTTTATGAAATTCTATTTCTAGAATTGTGAAAAATTATTTTTAAAATAAACTCACAAAATGTAATGAAATATTTTTGCTAGAAAAATGAATTTTAAGTATAAAAAAGTTTTTCATATCAAAATAATGAAATTTTTTATTTTAAATAACATGAATTGATTTTTTTTTAAATAAAAAATAATTAATTAAAATTAAAGAAAAATAAAAATTAAAATGTAACTTTTTAAATACTTGAAAAAATAATCCTTTTTTATAAATTCTGTATTTTTTACTATTCAATGAAAAATAAATTTATAAAAAATTTAGAAAAATCTCTCCCTAATATTATTTTGATATTTTAATTTAAAATATTATATTATTATTATCAAATTTAATTTCCAAAAGTGGAAGAAATTAATTATAATATTTTCCCAGAAAAATTAACCAATACCATTTTTGAAGAAAACTTATTTTTGAATTATGAAATGATTTTACTAAAAATCGAGTTCTTATATCATAATAATTAATCTATATATTTTTATTGAGTAGGTAATATATATATATATATATATATTTCATTATCCAATTACTTTTATTAATACCCGCCACTTCAATGACTATGTTATAACATTCAAATTTAAAAAATATTATTTCATAGTTTGTTTAAGGTTGGTGTTGTATATGATACCCACTATCAAACATAGTGTTATTTTTAAAAGAAAATATAAAATAAAATATTGGGTTATTATATCCCTAATCATGATATATGGAATGAGGGATATCAATCATATTATCATTTCCATGATATTTAATAACCCAACATCCTCTTCAACTAATACTATTACCAGATGGATTATCCCTATAATAAAATAACTATATATTTGTATCCTTACATCGGTTTGAGCCAAAAAGGAATATATCCCTTGAATATCATCAAAATACACCCCTTTTAATGCCCATAATAAGAAAAAATTCCTCTGAAAATGGGGTTTTGATAGAGCCCTCATCCGGTGCATTGAAAAAAGCAATACCCTTACCATTATGTAAGAAGTCTATGTAGGACCCTATGGTGATCATCAGTTTGGAACTGAGATCTCCCAAAAAATTAAGATATTTTAATATTTATATCCAAAAATGATATGATACTAAATAGAATTCATCATTAAGTATTATTATTTTCAAAGACAATAAAATTTGATCAATCACCCCCAAGTTGTTGTATACTGCCAACTAATCATGGACATTTTTCATATGGGAAATGCATTTCATGGGGCTATACACCCCAACTATAGGTGAGATATTTATGTATATCCTTACTAGAATCAAATTCTAATATAATTGGTCTAAGGATATGCCCATCAACGAATTGGGGATAATTGACATCATCAACTGCATGAAGTATAAATTTATCACCATATTTTGTATCTCTTATAAAATATTAACTGATAATGGAACTAACTTCATTTAAACTGAGTTCAAAAGACTATATTTAGAATATAAAACTAAATCCAACCATTTTTACAAATATAATGCAGTCTAAAATGGTATTATTGAGGTTTTCAATAAACTATATCAAATATAATCTATAAAATAGTGGATAATGAAAAGAAATACTGGCCAGTAAAACTGCCAAACACATTATGTGACTATTTTACCACACCACACACCACCACAAAAGTGACCCCATAGTAATGTTTATATAGAAGAAATGTGGTTCCATCCATTTAAGTTAAGATACCATCACTCCAAGTTTCTCTCCATAGACATATGTTATAGGATGAACAATCAAAGAAGTGACTTCATGAGTTAGAATGAATCGATGATGAGAGGTTTCATTCATTGAAAAATCTTGAAGTCAAACAAAATTGGATTATATAATACTTCAATAAGAAATTAAAACTCTATTTATTCTTTCAATAATGTTTTTAATTGGTTCTAAGAACCTTGATGTCACTTAGGAAGAGGGCTCTAATAATAGACCAAAAATGGGAGGGACATTATGTCATACATAAGGTCTATTCCAATGTAACTTATTTCATGAACAAGATAGATTTGAAATGAATCATCCCCTACCAATGTGAGGTTTTTAAGAAATAATTTACATAATTATCATATTTATACCCAATTGTTGTAGAAAATATGTTAATATACATTGAACCCAAGTCCTGGTAGCAAGACGTTAAACTACATTACACCCATGTCTTTACTATACGACATTAAATTACTGGGGCATTGTTCTAGTTTCATGTCATAAAATTTAAAAATAATATCCCTAATACATCACATAAAAACTATATGGTGTGGGTCCATGTTACACAACCTTAAGCTTCATGAAATATCAGTCCTCATTGTAATAATTTAAAAAAACATTACACATTGGTCTAAGCATTGTGTCCCTAAACTAAATGCCACAATAGGTCGACCCTGCATGTCTCTGAACTAATTAGAGTGGAACATTAATTATGACCTATTTCTCCCATACATAATATCTTGATCTATGTAGAAGTCTTTGGTACACAATATTCTTATGACCCAGAATATAAATACTCCATATTCCTTTTATATGATCCAAATATATTCAATGAATCCTTATTTAAAAGAACTAAGTGTGGCTTGACTCCCATCTCTATAGAATACCTAGTGATTCATAGATCCTTTTTCCCAGACCCAACCATAAATTTCAAAAAAAATACCCCCTTTCTGTGGTATATGATACATATATATATAGGAGGAATTTTATTTATGAAATAAAAATAGATTGATTATTATCCCTATAGGATACGTAATGATGCTTGGATATTCAATATCAGGTCTAACAAAAATTTACCACAAAAAATTCCATATTTCACCTTAGTGTTTGATCCTTTCTGGAAATATTTCATTTCCCCAATGGCACTACTCTAAGTCAAGGCTCAATTCTATTTCCTTTCACATAATGCAGATCTGTTCATAAGAGGCTACAAAAAAACTTGTTTACAACTTGATAAACATGATCCATCCGATGTATAAAACAGATTTACATTGAGACCCCCAATATATATTCTAATTTAAAACATATTACTAATAAATTCTTCCTCTCCCATGTATGCACCAGATCTATGAATAAGTCTTCATCATAAGTTCTCCATCTATGATCCTATGATAAAAATACTCACATCTTTTCATGAGTATTATTTGTATAGATAAAAAAAATAACTAATTGTCGCTTGATTATTATCCATATAAGATATGTAGTGATGACGAGATCTCCTATCATGGGTCTAACTAAAAACACAAAACAAAATATATCGTTTCTCAAAAATATGTGTCATATCAGTACAAAGAACATTTTATTCAAGAACTATGTGTGTCTCGATTCCTATACCCATAAGATATATAGTAAATCCTAGACCTTCTATCCTAGGAACACCTGTAATTTCCAACTATAAGTTCCTCTTTGCATATATATGAGGTTGATCTATATAAGGAACATACGATAACTACAAACATATTTATTCCTATTATCACATAATAAATAATGATGACTAGATCTACTATCATGGGTGCAACCACAAGTTTCATGAAATAATATCCTCCCTATATATAAGAGTAAAATATATACAAAGAGATTTATTTTAAGGAAATATGTGTGTATTTATTCCTATATCTATGAGATATATAGTGATTTTAGTACCCTCTACCCTAGGCCCAACCATAACTTCAAAAAAATTCACCCTTTTACCTTATTATTTTGGCTATGTAAGACTCACTTCTATTTTTTGGATAATGCTAAATTGTGGTGAAACCCATATTTTTTATCTCTCACACAAACCTAATCTCTCTATAAGAATATAAATAATATAAACCATATCATATGTATGAGATTTATCTACAAAGTAATATTCACTATTGAGTTATTAATTCATTAACATACACAAAAAATTCCCTCAAACTCATGTAAAATCCTAATTAGCATATGGAATTAGTTTATTAGAACCATGTGTGGATTTATTCCTATCCTCATAGGTATGCAGTGATGGATAAAATTTATGAATTGGGTCCAACCATAGTGATTGAAAATTCCCCCACCTCATATTGGGTTCTGACCAGATCACTCTTCATTCAAGATGGTTCATGTACTTTTTTAAACACTAAGATGCGTTTCTTTTGCCTTACATGAAAATCAGATCCATGAAAAACCAAAAAATTGAAAATTAACCCTCATACATATAAGTTAGATAGACACAAGAGTCTTCATCATGAGTTCCATTATATAAATACGTTTACATAAAAACTCTCACTTTTCCCTACATATGAGTTAGATACATGTAAAAGAAAATCTTAATAAGAACCATGTATGACTTGATTCATATTATCACAAGGTACACTGTGACACATAGATCCTATGTTCAAGGCCTAACAACAAATTTTATTAATCAAGATTCCTTATATTTTTTACATAGGAGGTTTCAGTGGTGATTCATTTATATACCTATATTGAGAAGGGACAGTATGAAAATTACCTCATTATAGAATTTTCCACATACATGCAGACCTATGATAAAATGTCCCTCATATTTTCCATATTTCCCTTGTTATACACCCGTATGAAATAAAATTAGTCATGAAACCACCACTTTTTCCTCTCGCTGAGTATGACTTACATGATCTTTGAGGTTCTGGTGAATCTTCTTAGGAAGAATGATTGGGATGCACCATGTTTGTAAGATAGGAAATATAAATTCCTTATCACATAAAATTAAACTACTTGACACATTAGTCATTATCACATTATGTTAAACTGCATGGAAATTTCATCATTTTTCATAATATGTAACACACTGACCAGAAATACCATCCGAAACTAGTACCCAAACCGATCTTCTACATACCCAATGGTCACTCTCAATCCACATAGGTTGAAGACTAATAGCTGGGTATCAAACAAAACAAGAGGGAATAATTTCTCCTAACCTGAAACAAACTACATTGAATATATATATAGTGTAATGAAATAGAGGAAGAAAATGATATTAAATAACTAAAATAAATAATGGAAGTGACACAAAACTTCCAAAAAAACTCCGAAGGTACATGTCCTAAAAAACCATAAAGTACAACTAAAACAAAAAGATAGTACTCCATGTGATATGTGAGAAACATCCCACCATCTCACTACAAGCTACCCATGTCCATATAATATAAACCTCACTTTCTCACTATGGTGACTTGCCTTATCCTATATCAAAATATAATAAAAGGTATGCACACTACCAAAGGGGTGTGTAGGGTGTGAACTAATGAGTCTTAGTAGGATCCCAACCATGTTTTCCATATCAAGTATCTATACAATAATCAGAACAAGCTCAAATTTAATGAAAAACAAGGAATTATAATCAATGAAAAGGGTTTTATATCAATATCATGGTAAACAAATCCACCTTTTCCAAAAAATCGAAACCAGTAAGGTAAAACAATTTTAAAGCGTATCACATTTATTAAAGAAGGTAATCAATGCTTAGAAGTTCAAACCAAAGGTCAGTTAAATTATGCTAAGGACCACTAGAGGTTTGATAGCAAGATCAATTGTATACCAATCATATATAAGTGTAAGAATCAAGACCCTAGATATATCCATCGAATCTTGGGAGAATAAGAATAGACCATAATGTGAACCCCGAAATAGTGTCTACCAATCCCCTAGGACACCTGGCCTAGGGAGTAATGTAACACCCCATGAGTGATCCCCCTGATAATATCAACAGACAAGGCTATTTTTACACGTTCCACCTATGTACCCAAGTCATCCCATATGAAATATTTCTCAAATCATTTCATCAAAATCACACTTTTAAAAACATTTCATAAATCCATTTTATGATGCTTTAAAAATACATTTTATTTTACCAAAATAAGGGGAAACATATTTTCTCAAATACTAATTTTCACATAACAATCAATAAGTCATCAAAAATTATTTTATAAAACAAGTTATAACACCATATAAGAAAAGGTTCATCAAACATAAGCTAGAGATGGAATGAACTACCTCAAACTTGGTTTTACACAGAAGGTGAAAAGATCCACAACCACCATAAAGAATGAAAAATGATAAACAGAGGCCCTATTAATGATTCTTCAACCTTATAACCGAATTCCATTATAATAAGGGTCTCTATAGAGGTTAGGTTACATATACCTTGAGAACCTTGAATTCCACACTACTACCAACATAAGGGTTGACCTCAAGAAGAGAACGCACAAAGAGAAACTAAAAAGGATTGACAGAAAATAAAAAATGATCAGAAGATGATCCATTAAATCTATAACCGTATCCCAACACTGATGCCACAATAAGATAAATTAATAAGAAAAATTAAAAAATCACCTTAGGAGGATCAAAACAACCAATCATGGGATCACGCGTTGAATTAAGTGATCCCAAAGAATAGGAGACTCCAAAAATTTCCTCAGAGAGCCTAGGGTTCAAGGTAGATATATAAAAGATAAATGAAATAGGATTTAGGTATGTAACATATAAAACCTATAGGAAATGATGAGTTTACATCACAAATCAGTGATTTAAAACATAAATCCAATACATTATATTCTTTATAAAAATACCATTGCCTTGGATAAAAATATTTTGAGTGACACATTTATAGTGTATAATATTTTTATGGCATAAAATCTCTTCACACCCTGAACGGGTATTAATACTTTTTCCCTATGATTGTTTAATGTCATAAATTGGAGATTTAAAGTATGGATATCCTCTATAGTCAGCACCACTAGCAGATCCCCTCTAGAAACACCCAAAATGTATCGTACAACCCTTGAACCTGATCTATAAGCTCTTAAACATTAAAAGATAGTGTAACTTTTTTCTAGTATATAAAATCTCCCCACATAGTAATTTATATCCCTAGTATTTCAGGTGGAAGAATAATTATCCAGAAAGAGGTGAGGTCATAAATCCCTCAAAAATGATTCATACTCCCAAGTATCATGAGAATCAAATCAATTTTTACATAAAACTCTAACCAATGGAATAGAGTCCCCATGCATGAATCTCACTTGAGTATCAATAATATTAACTAGTTTCTCCATAATGGAAACATCCAGATCTAACTCAATCTCTCACCAACTCAAAACATGTGAAGGATCAGGATTTTAATTCCTAAGATAAGATATGTGAAAAATATTAGGTATACCTATAAACTATGCCAAAAATGATAACTAATAAGAAACCTTACAGAGATGCTCAGTGACCTTAAATTGTCTAACATAAATCAGAACCATATTTCCCTATTTTCCAAGCCAATATTGACCTAATAGAGGAGGAAATTTAGGAAAACTTAGTCACTTACATAAAAGTAAAAAGGATAACATTGATTATTTGCATACAATTTATGATAAATCTATAATATAACTACATATTGATATATATACTGAATATGTAACAAAATTTCATGAATGAGACTTGGTTCTGCAAAAGAGGTATCTTCTATTGTGACCCAAGAATCTCATACATGGATCTTACATTTTTTTAAAGGAATATTAATTAAATTACACAAAATCATACCTAAGGAACATAATAGTTATTTTCCTTTGAAAATAAGGAACACAATCCACTAATATAGTGAATGATCTTTAATATTTCCCACAAATATCTTCTCATATAGTAAAATTCATATATATAACCTACATAAAAAATTTATTCATTACCTGGGGAAAGGAAAGATAAGAAAAGGTGAGCTCAGATACCCAGTAAGGGTAAAAATAAGGGATATCAATCTATAATCATATTAAAGTATAAGATAAGAATAAGGTTGTGTGATCATGAGCATAACATACCAAGTTCATACCTAACCTATCATTGATTATAAACATGAGTCATAACATAGAACTTTATTATTTTTGAAAACATGTCCCATAAGAGAGATAAATCAGTATAAATAAATCATGAACCATAATATAATTTCATAAAAGTGTGGAACCATCATGAATATAGAAAACTATTTTACACATCATGGTTAACTTCCTAGACTATAAACATATTGGATCATGAATTAATACCAGTTTTCCCACTATGGATCAGGACAAACTTGTTTCCCATAGAGGATCAGGACAAAACTATTTCCCATAGTGGATTAGGACACACCCGCTTCCCATAGTGGATCCATCCACACCTGTTTCCCATAGTGGATCAATCCCATTGGTTTGTTTCGCATTTTTATATCATGAGATATAAATATTTAACCAATTAATTAGAGAGAGATATAATTCACACCCATATCATAATGAAAACCATATTTATGTGTTCTAAAAGAACATTAACATTCATTATATCATAACCTGTGGAATATAGATATGTTTCACAATCATTTCATCATAAAATAACAAATGAAAAGAGGCAGGTTTCATAATAATTTACTTTTGGTATAACCCCTGTAAGAGAAACTATTTCATATAAAAAACACCATAAAAAAATAAAAAATTAAAATAAATAATATTAATGGTTTAATTGGATCATATCCTCAGTAAATAATAAGTTACATCAAAGGATTTCATCTTATAACTAAAATGATTTTGAATTATTATTTAAAACATTTCTTGAGGAAACTATACTTTCAACTTTGAAAAAAACTTTTTAAAACATAAAAAATTTTATAAATATTTTTATATGAAAGGAAAAATGAAAAGTTATATATTAATATTTAATGAAATTATTTTTAATGATTTTGGAAAATTTGGTTCATGTTGAACACATTAAAATCAATATTTTTTCACATTTTTGGTAAAAACCAAATGAGAATTGTTTAGAAAACAACATGAAGATTCCTTTAGAAAATTTTTATAAAAATTAAAACATGGGTAAAAATGTCTTTAAAAAATAATATTATGTTAATAAAAAAAAATTTAAAATATTTTTAGAAAACATGGTGTTGGAAGAATACAAATTTTTGACCAAAGAGAGAAATATATTCAGATTTTATTAAAATGTTTTCTTAATTGTTATAAGTTCAAAATAGTAAAAAAATGATATTGTTATTTGAAAATATCATGAATAAATAGAGGATAAGAAAATATTTGAGTTTATTGAGATATGGATCATAATAATGTATCATCAGAAACATAATTATATATAATCCTAATAAATGATGAGATTGTGACATAAAATATTTACCACTTTGGTAACATTCGATCGGAATACCCATGAAGCACTGACATGAAATGGATATTAAAATATAATGAGGAAAAATAAATTCATGATATTAAATTTCAAGTTTTCTGCATATACTTCTAATAGAATAATATAGGTGCATAACATAACGTATATCTCAATGAAGGAAAATTGAGACAAAACTCCCTTACCACTTTGGTAACTTTTAAACCGTCAACCCTGTGAAAGAGAGATCCTAAAATGGATATTTAAATACAAAAATTTTAAGTATAAGAATCATTAAATTAATTTGTGATCAGTTTATACACCACATAAATAAATAGGTGGTGAATATGGCATGTGTCTTATATAAGTAAAAAGTGAGACGAAAATCCATTATTTTAAGTCTTGACTTCTTTTTTACACGATCGAAACTCATGTATAATAAATATAAGTTTATTATAAATATATTAAAGAAAATTAATTAAATATATCATACCATTTATTATTTTTATGACTTTTTATTACCATTTTATTAACAATTCCTTGGTAAAGTCACTTTTCAGGTAATAACTGCTTTATTTTTCATGTATTCTTGAACTTATTATTTCTTGGTCCTATTATTTCGATCACAGTTTCATCATCTCTAGAATTAATAAAATGATATAAATATTATATAAATTCATTATATATTTATTTGTATTAATCATAAAATTTAAATATAGGAAATGAAATACATTGTTAATGGAGATGGTTGGTTATACGTACACATGAACGCTATTTCCATTTTTTTGTTGGATTTAAAGAAAGAAAAGTAAGTAATATATATTAACATTATATAATATTTTTTATTTCATATATATTACATAGTTAAATTAGAACAATCATTAATACATTCCATGTAAATCATTAATCAATCACATCACATCGTGAGGTGGTAGTCCACCGTACTGACGAATGACGTTATCATATTCCAAAAAAATAAAAATGTAAAGGTATGTGTGATATAATAATTATTGAATAATAATAAAACAATAAATATCATATATATAATATTTAAATAGTATATTCATAATTATTTCCAGCCTCAAGAGGTGGTAATGAAAAAACAAACGACATCGGTTTGAGAGGCACACAAACGATGAATTCATAACCCATTTGATAGAAGTGGATACAGTAGGAGTTAATTAAATTAACATAAAAATATAATTTTATGTAATTTAATTAGGTTATTATATAATCCTGGTATAATATTAATAGAATGAGGTGGATAAATAAAAAAATGCTCATTGATAAATATTACATTTTCTTCGAGTATCCTCCTTAGGTTTGTAGTAAAATCTTTCATAGGATAGATTTTTGTCTAAATAAGGATTATAGGAGCTGGGGAGGTAATTTTGGAATATATTTTGGTAGTTTTTTGTGGAAAAAATGGTTTTAATGTGTGAATAAGGGAGGAGAGGGGGTGATCTTTTATAAGTGGGGGAGATGACACACTTGACATTTTAAAAACAATTAAGTTCTGCCAAATTTTTAAAATGTAAAATGGTAAAAAATAGAGAATTATATAAAATTATAGGTGTAATGGTATAAATATGACCATAAAACAGTTTTGGACACTTTTATAAGTAAATTTTACCATTATCTTTTTAGTTTAATCCCCGTTAAACCCATTTTTACCTTATACATGATAATAAATTTTTACGTCATTAACTATTCATTATGGTCGAAAATTTTATTTATGTTATTAAAAATTAAAAATTATTAGGATTAGAAATATGTAAACCATTTTTTTAAATTCTAATCATCTATGTGGAAAAAATTTATTTAAAATTAATCTCTTAGACATGATGAAAAATAATGTTTTTAAAGCGAAAATGATCAAATGTTTACAATGTTTTTATATAAAATATCAATATGAAAATTACTCCAATGAAATAAGTTGAATTAATAAATATATTATTTTACTAATTATTCTTTAAAACCATTTTAAAAACTAAATTATCTTTATAAATAAATTAAATGAAACGACAGTTTTCAATTAAAATTCAATATTTTTCACTACTCAGAAAAATGTAACTTTTTAGAAAAATCATAAATATTTATGTTAAAATAATTTTTATATTCTGATTTTAAAAAATAATTTTAATTTTTTCAAATAAATTTTATAAAATTGATAAAAATAATTTGTAATATAGGTTCTCCAAAGGCGACAAAACTTCTATTTTAAAAAATAATGTTTTAAGCATAAAATTAGATTTATTATTATCTTTTATCTATAAAAACATAAGGTGAAAGATAAATTTTTTATTGAATTTATAATATGTAAATTTTATTAAAATACTTAACCCATTTTTTTAATTTATTAAGGTAAAATGTGTTTATATGAATTAAAAAAGTTTTTTAGAAAATGATTTCCTATATTTTCAAAAGGTTTTTATTTTAATTTTTAATTAATTGGTCCCCAATGAATTAAATATATATATATATATATATTTATATTTGTAAATAATATTGTTTTCATAATTTAGTTAATCCTATTCATACCTTCGATTCCAATAGCTAGGTGATAAATATCATATTAAACAATAATACTTTAATTGTATGAAACGTTTCGTTTAAACTCAGTGTTGTGTTTACTGAAGGATAATATCAGTGTTTCATGTATTGTAATATAAAACTAGTGTCTCATGTAACAAAAAATATTGAAATTATTAAATTATTTAAAAAAAAACTTTCACAAAATCTTGGGGTGTTACATTGTACCCCCCTTAAAAAGAATTTCTACCTCAAAATGCATCACTTTGGTTTGAACAACTGATGATACTTATACTAAATTAGGTCATTTGGATCCCACAAAGATTCCTTAAGCTAGTGGTTTCACCAAATAACTTTGACCAGCTGAGTGGTCTTGTTTCATAGAATTTTCTTTATTCGATCTAGAATCTCTACCATTCATTCCTCATTTGTGATCTCATGCTCAAGCGGTACGACCTATGAGTTTAGTACATGTGATGGATATGGTATGAAATTACTATGGAGTGATACATGGAACAAATAATGAACCAATGAGAGGTTCAATGTAATCACCAAATGATAATCTAATATCCCGATACAATCATGTATTTTAATGGGGATGATATGTCTTGGTATTATTTTCCCTTTATTTATTCCATAGAGAAATTTATAGAAATACCTTCTCACCAAATTTACATTTTAGATCGCTTTTATGATTATCAACATAACATCTCAGTAAACATTGAATAGTACTTACATGTTATTTAATGGATCTAAACCTCACTTCCATCTCAAAATATTGCTTAGTTCCAAATGGATTTATTTGTAAAACATCATTCCAGTACGTATAAAGGGATTCCTAAGGATCCATATAAATGCTCAAGTGAAGGATATTATTATAAGGAAAATAAAATAAAGGAAGGTGTGATCCAAACCACCTTGAAATCCATTAAATAATTTATTAACATATCCTAGGGGTTTGAATTATTCTCATAGTGTTGAAACTTAACTCTATATTATGATCTTACCAAAGACTTCACCAAAAAATTGAGGTAAAATTTAGATCCAAATAAAATAAAATTGACTATAGTACTCCATATAACCTTACCACTATATTAATGTATATTCTTAAAATAAGATCCAAATAAAAATATTCTTTGATAAGGATAAAGTGTGTTTAATTGTTAAGGAGATCAAATACATCCACACATTTACCTCAACATAAAAGATAAGGTAAACCATAATGTTTACTAGTACCCTTAATCATATTTCCACAAAGTTTACATGAATTACTCATTAAATAGCTTTTTCACCAAAACATATACAAATCCAAAGGGTTGTATTACCATAAATGTCTCTTAAAATGTACATAATAATGATAAACCACCATCACATGAAATTTTAGTAAAGGGTGATCAATATTATTTTCATAGGGATCATTCATATAAAATTAGACCTAAAATTACCAACCAAGTTGGGGAGGATTATGTTCCCTAATGATCATGAATAACTTTATCCATTGTAATTTCATAATAATTCCACTTTTAATTTTGCGCTAGAGTTTTTTGGGTCTTATCATCCACATTATCTCTTTAATTTGGGGACTGATTTTCATAATTCCTCAACTCCTTGCACTTTAAACAATGGAGTGTGGGTGGTGAATTAGTGGGATTCATATTCATATCCATTACATTAACTATCGCATTAATAATATTTCACTATTCAAAGACTTTCTGAACTACATTTACACATTTAAAGCACCTCCGATTACCATTCAATAAATTCCATTTATTCTTCTTCCCAGATTTCTAGAATACAGATTCCTGAATTTTCATTCAACCATTTGAGTTTTCATGTGAAATGATCTTATTTTTCTTGTAAAAATAGATAAATTAGAAGAATATACAATTTTTATTTCTACCTTTAGTGTACATTTATTGATTTCTTCATAGCTACTAAAGTATCTTTTAACTATGGCCTTTAGAAGAATTTTTTTAGGCCACCAAAGATTCGATCAATTTTTCTTTTAGGAATTATTATTAAACCATAAGTGTTACTTTGAATTATTGTAAAATTACTTTCATAGGTACCAATAGATTCATCTTCCTTTTTCTTAAGCATAAGTAATTTATTCTCTTTATTTTTTCATAGAATACGAGGTATGTTATTACTAAAAAATATATCCTTAAACTCTTTCCATTCCATATATTCAATTTCTCGTTATTCTCTCATGTTCTTAATAAGATTCCACCACCGATCTAATTCACTTTCCAAATTATAAATACACAAAATAACTTTTTCTCACTCCAAACACTAAATAATAGAAAATATCTTTTCAGTGGTACTAATCCATTTTTCAGTAACTAATGTATCATTAGAACCACTTAAATAAAGTGGACTTTAATACATAAAGGGCTCAACAAAATATTATTTTATCCTTTTCTTGTTTCAATGTTTAACATGATTCATATCTCGAGAAATTTGTTTGAGCATATCAACAATATTTTTTATTACAGCTACCATACCATTTGGTTTCTGAAGAGTACAATCATTTCATTGTACATTGCATTCAACGTTAACATGGTTCCTTTGGGTTAAATATGACATCCCGTCTTTTTATAACATAACTTTCATTTCATTACACGGAACTAAGGATCGTTAAGGTTTAGTGTCTTGGAAACAAGGATCATAATACAAGAAAACAACATAAAACATTCTTCTTAAACACTTGAAAGGCTTCTCCTTTAGTTCATACTATGTTCATTATGCATCTCATAACCTGGGGACATACATCAAAAGAAAGGGTGAGCAGAAGGCCTAGTAAGGGAAACAAGAGAAACATTTTACAAGTGAACTTGAGATACTTCAATAAGGACATGAAAAGAACTTTAAGGCATGAGAAAGAAATCATGAGATACATCATAATAAAAATAAAATTTTTCATAACTTGAAGATGTGGCTGAAACATTTAATATTGACAATCGTTTCGTTTCACCAAGGTCCATCCCCAAGGTGTCGTTAAAAAATTACCAAGGTTATTCACCAAGGCGTCGTTAAAAATGGTCATCTCTAGAGATTAAGTCTTTACCCAATGCATTGGAGGGCTATCAGGGCGCACCATTAAATTTTCCTTTATTATCATGTGAGCCACATATATCATCATCAAACATTTCATAAATAACCCATATAGCATAAAATAAATGGGTTTCATTTCATAATCATAACGTTTTAAAAACTGCTTTAAAGACATGATCATTACATTACTTTAAACCCACGGAAAGGGAAAACGGGTATCATGTATGTAAATCTCAGAATTTAAAATAGAAAATTTACATATATATGTGAATACCCCTATAGAAATAGGAGCTTTGAGTATTCACTTTATAACATAAAATAATTTTGAGAAAAGAGAGGCATTTTGAGACGAAAATTCTGCAGCATAACGACTATGTTACAAGGTTTTAGAAAACTTTGAAAAGAGAGGGAACATGGGTCGAACAATCATAATTGACCCATAAAACAGTAGAGGGACATAATAAGAAGGATATATGGACATGGTGATGCAATTTCAAGGACATACCATTTGAAATGAAAAACATGGAAGGAAGATAGAAATTTGATTTCTCTTATGAAAATTCGGCAGCCTAACGGCGTCACTTAAACTTCAACAAAAATGAATTGAACAAATAAAATAGGGTCTCTCATCATATGATCATAAGAGATCATACCCCAACATAATAAAAAGGAACTTGAAATATTTGACATGAAAATCGAACTTGAAAAATGAGAAGGGTGAAAGAATCACTTAAACATTCGGCAGCCTAACGGCGTCACTTAAACTTTCATAAAAAGAAATTATGAGAGTAAGAGGGGATCTCTCATCATATAAACATGAAAGGGGAAGCAAGAGGAATATATAAGAACATCCTCTCACATAATAACATGGAGCATAAAAGGAATGACATAAAAGAGATTTCATGAAAAGAAAGAGAGGGGTCGGATCCCTTACCTTAAAACGTGACTCTTGAAACTCAAAGGTTTGAACCTTGAGGGATTGGGGGCACCTTGGGAGGACTCCTTGGAAGGTAAGAAGACCAGAACTTCGTTGGCGGAGAGTTGGGAGTAAAAACTAAAGGAGGAAAGGGTGGGTATTTATAGGGAAAGTGAGGGGACAAGGCATTAATGGCCAAGGGACACCTCACAATTGCTTTTCTCAAACCCATGTGCTCTCTCATGATATTTTCCATAAAGTTAGGCCACATGGGGCCCCCAAAACAATAAATCATCACCCTTGTCCGGCCAACCCTTAAAAAAACTCATGACATCATCATGACACAGTTATGATGTCATTAAACATACCGAAACCCTAAAACTGTATTTTTACTATTCACTAAAAATTCAACTTTCTCAGAAAAAATCCAAAATTTCACCTTAACCAAATATCGATGCTCTAAATACATTTATGAAATCCAATTTATAAAAATAATTTTCTAAATAATTTTAATTTAATTTTTAAATAAAAACACTATTCATCAAAAATTCGTTTTTTTCAGAAAAATCCCCAAGAATTACCATAACATAATATCGATGCTCCGAGTTGAAAAATAAAGTTATTTTTATAAAAATCATTTTCTAATTATTTTTAATTAAATTTTTAATTAAAAAACACTATTCATCTGAAAAAACTAATACTTGACTAATAATTTATGAAACCGTTATTTACCCATTTTATTGAATCACATTACTTAATCTAGGTGTCTGAATTATATTAAAACTTTCTTTGAGTGAAATTACTAATCCATTTGGTCACATTACTAATCCTAAGCGTAAAATCACTATTCATAATTTACTATTCATCAAAATTTAAGTTGATCTTATTAGACTCCAAATTCCTTACTAAACACTTTTGTAGAAGACCTTTTTTTGAAAATCATTACACATCATTAGTTATTTAGGGTTTTCATAAATATTTTAAAATATCATTTTTTTCAAAATTCATCAATAAAATAGATTCTAAAATTATCCGGACATTTGAAATTTCACAAACATCACTAAAGGAAGAAATCTCAATTTATTCATCCCAAAGGATTACACAAGGAAGCTAGGGTCTCGTCACATAGCCCCTTATAACACCGGCATAAGACCTAAGTGTAAGGTGTGCTATGGTGAGAGAATCTGAGGGAGGATCAGATAACATTGCCCTAGTAGTAATCTCTACTAACTTGAACTTCTCCCGTAGGCGTTTCCGTTCAAGCTTGACACTCTGGAGTTCGGCTTGGGCTTGGTCCAAAGCGAAGCCCACAGATGCTACCTCCTTCCCAAGCTCTGACAAGTGGGCTTCGTAAGGGTCGAGTCTACTGGATGAAGCCATCGACTCCTATTTCTGCATTAACCGTTAACATCTTATTAAATCATTAAGAGTAAGTTAATATACTACTCAAAAAGATTGGGTCGTTACATTCTTCCCCCCTTAAGAAATTTCGTCCCCGAAATTTATACTTGAGGCTTAGTCGAAAGGGTGAGGGTACTTTTGCTTCATTGTTTCCTCAGGCTCCCAAGTCGCTTCTTCGTACTTATGATTCCTCCACAACACTTTCACAAGGTGGGTAGTCTTGTTTCGTAGAACCTTGTCTCTATGGTCTAAGATCTCCACTGGCTGCTCCTCGTAAGATAGGTCATGTTCCAGTTGTACCACCTCTGGGTTCAGTACATGCGAAGGGTCGGGTATGTACTTCCTCAGGAGAGATACATGGAAGACATCATGAACTTGAGCTAGGTTCGGTGGAAGTGCTAGATGATAGGCCACTTCTCCTATGCGATAAAGGATTTCATAGGGGCCAATGTACCTAGGGCTGAGCTTCCCTTTCTTCAAAAACCGCATGACTCTCTTCCATGGAGAAATTAAAAGGAAGACTTTGTCACCAACACCAAACTCCAAGTCCCTTCGACGATTGTCAGCATAGCTCTTCTGCTGACTCTGAGCAGCCTTTATGTGTTGTTGGATGGCATGAACCTATTCCATCATCTCTTGCACGAGATTAGTCCCAAGAAGCTTCCTCTCACCAGTTTCATCCCAACAAGTAGGAGTTCTACACCGCTTTCCATATAGAGCTTCATAGGGTGCCATCTGAATACTCGAATGGAAGCTATTGTTATAGGAGAACTCCACTAATGGGAGGTGTTGATCCCATCCAACTTTAAATTCCATTGAGCATAATCTCAACATGTCTTCGAGTGTCTAAATAGTCATTTCAGATTGGCCATCAGTTTGAGGATGATAGGCCATACTAAAATTCAATTCATTATTCAGAGCATGTTGAAGACTTCTCCATAATTTTGATGTGAATCTTGGGTCATGATCAGATACGATGGATAGTGGTACCCCATGCAGCCTTACCACTTCCTTCACGTATATCTTGGCAAGCTGATCAAGAGAGAAATCTTCCCGAATAGAGATAAAATGGGCTGTCTTGGTGAGACGGTCCACAATAACCCATATCACATTGTTTCCTTTGGATGTTTTCGGGAGACCAGTTACAAAGTCCATAGTGATATTATCCCACTTCCATACTGGTATGGGTAGCGGTTGTAATACCCCCTTAGGAAGTTGTCGTTCTGCCTTTACTTGCTGACACACCAGGCACCTTGTAGTGAAATCAGCAATCTCCCTCTTCATGTTATCCCACCAATAATGATCACGAAGGTCTCTATACATCTTAGTGCTTCCCGGATGTATGGAGAAAGTAGAGCTATGAGCTTCATCCATCAGTTCTTTCTTTATCTCCGGAATAGATGGAACACATAGTCTTGTATGAAATTTCAATACACCTTCTTGATCAATATTGAAATCAGGGAACTTCCCATCCTTTATAGCCTCAAACTTCTCCTGCAGCAAAGGATCTTCTTTTTGAACCTTCTTGATCTTCTCTAGTAATGAAGGTTGAGAAATCATTTGGGATAGGGTTGATGATGTCCCTTTCCTTATAATTCCCATGTCCAGTTTTACTAGATCTTTAATCAAGGGATCTCCTAAGATCCTCATTGTTTCCAGAACAATAGGATCTTTCCTGCTTAATGCATCCACGACTTTGTTTGCTCTTCCCGGGTGATAATGAATTGAACAATCATAGTCTTTAATAAGCTCCAACCATCTCCTTTGTCTCATGTTCAATTATTTCTGTGTGAAAATATACTTTAGACTTTGGTGGTCAGTGTATATATCACATTTCTCCCCATAAAGATAGTGCCTCCATATCTTTAGAGCAAAAACAACTACCGCAAGCTCTAGATCATGCGTAGGATAATTCTGATCATGAATCTTCAACTGTCGAGATGCATAAGCAATTACCTTGTCATTTTGCATGAGGACTCACCCAAGCCCTTTCAGATATGCATCGCTAAAAATATCGAATCCTTCTCCGATAGAGGGTAGTTTTAACACAGGTGCAGTAACCAATCTCTTCTTCAGCTCTTGGAAACTTTCCTCGCATTCCTTTGTCCAGATGAACTTAACCCCTTTTCGAGTCAACTTGGTTAGTGGATTAGAAAGTCGTGAAAAGTTTTTTACAAACCTCCTATAATATCCCGCTAAACCAAGGAAACTACGAATCTCAGTTACTGTTGTGGGTTGAGGCCACTCCTCCACAACCATTGTCTTTGCAGGGTCAACCGAGATTCCTTCATTGGTTACGATGTGCCCCAAGAAAGCCACTTGTTGTAACCAAAACTCACACTTGCTGAACTTCCCAAAGAGCCTCTCCTTCCGCAGAGTTTTCAATATAACCCTTAGATGATCTTCATGCTCCTCACGACTTTTTGAATATATCAAAATATCATCAATAAAAACTACCACAAAGTTATCAAGGTAGTCCTTAAAGACTCTATTCATCAAATCCATGAAAATAGCATGAGCATTAGTCAAGCCGAAGGGCATAACAGTAAACTCATAATGCCCATATCTTGATCGGAAGGCAGTCTTTGGAATATCTTCCTTCTTCACCCTCAGTTGATGATAACCAGATCGAAGGTCAATCTTAGAGAAGAATTGAGCCCCGCGAAGTTGGTCAAATAAATCATCAATTCTTGGAATAGGATATCTATTCTTCACTGTGATCCCATTTAGTTCTCTATAATCAATGCATAGCCGCATTGATCCATCCTTCTTATTCACAAAGAGAACTAGTGATCCCCAAGGAGACACACTTGGTCGGATAAACCCCTTGTGCAACAAGTCTTGGAGTTGTTTCTTTAACTCTTCTAGCTCCACATTTGCCATTCTATACGGAGTCTTTGATATTGGTTGAGACCCAGGTACGAGTTCAATGGAGAACTCTACCTCTCTTTCTGGGGGAGGTCCAGGAAACTCCTCAGGAAATACATCCATGTATTCCTGAACAATCGGAACATCTTCTATTTTTATTCTCCCTTTTCCTTCTTCATTATCACTGATTAACTCCATAAAGAAATCTATAGGAGGTGCTTCTAGATAGGGATCAGTTCGGGATATCTCTCCTTTAAAGATAACTATAGGTCGTTCATTCAAGACTACTGATACTTCCTTACTTCTGCATTTGATATTAGCATTATACTTTGAGAGCCAGTCCATCCCTAGTATAATGTCAAATTCCATCATGGGAATGACTACTAGATTTGCGATAAGATTGTGCTCACCAAAGTAAATACTAGAGTCTCTAAATATTGTTGATGCAAGGATAATCCCACTTGGAGTCTTGACTGACAACTCTACCTCTAGTAGTTCGGGGATTGATTCTATATTCCTTGCAAACTTAGAGGAAATAAAGGAATGCATAGAACCAGAATCAAATAAAGTACTTTCTAGTTTTGAGAGGACAACAAGAGTACCTGCTACCACATCGTTTGGAACTTCAACTTCAGTTGTTGTGATAGCAAAAGAACGACCTTTCTCCCTTGGCCTTTGCTGAGGTTGATGGTGATTCCCCTCCACCGCCCTCGGATTTAGAAATTGGTTAGCAAAGTGCCCAAGCTGTCCACACTTGAAGCATGTGACTTCGGGTAGGGCCAGAACCATATTTCCTCTGTTGTTAGTGTTGGGAATCTGAGGCTTCACCTCACTATGAAAATTCTGAGCAATGTGGCCTCCTCTTACACACTTATAGCACTTGCCACTTCCGTTCAAGCAGTTCCCCAGATGATTCTTCCCACATTTATTGCATGTGGTAAGTTGCATTTGCTTTCCACCTCTTCCCTGATCAAAAGACTTCCCTAAACTGGGCTCCAACGATCTCTTCTTTTCATTTGGTTTATGTGACCACTGTGTCTCACCAAACTCCAGCTCGACTTTCATAGCACTTCGAACTATTTCTTCATAGCTGTCATAGTCCCTGTTGGCTAGATTCTTCCGCAGATGAGGTTGTAGTCCACAAAAGAATCTATCAACCTTCCCATTAGGGTCCATGACAAAGCTTGAGGTATAACGGGAAAGCATTGTGAAGTTCATCTCATAGCTTCCGACAGATTCGTTCTCCTTCTGCTTCAGCTCGAGAAACTCTTTTTCCATTCTCGTTCTCATGGAACGAGGGAAATACTTGTTAAGGAAAATTCCCCGAAATTCTTCCCACTCCATAGCTTCTATCTCTCCTCGTGGCTTCGTGTTTTTGATCAGTGACCACCACTGATCAGCTTCTCCCTCTAGGCGGTAAACAGCAAGGGTGACTTTTTCTTGTTCCGAACAATGAAGTACAGAAAAGATCTTTTCAATGGAGCTTATCCATTGTTCCGCGACCAATGGGTCAGTAGATCCACTGAATGTTGGCGGTCGTTGACGCATGAAGGACTCAACAGAGTGTTGTTCCCTTCGTGGTGAGGTCAGCCTCTCAGCTTGATTCAAGTTATTACTCATAACTTGAGTCAGTTGGTTCATCATCCGCATGAATGTTTCCATTCCGGCTTCCATCGGAGGGCCGTCAGCACATGGTGCATTGCGGTCACCATCGGCACGGTTCCTCCTATTGCCCGCCATTTTCTAAAAGAATAAAAACTTAGTAAGAAACTTATTTCATTTATGATTCTTTTAACTAAGACTTCATGCTTAGACAATTACACTTTTCTATAATTCCTTCATAATGATTCATAAAAAGCTTGTGATTAACCAAACATATCCCCTGGGAGTGTCGTAACCAAGAGTGCAGCAAGGCCCATTATCGTGCACCAGTTCCCGTTCGAGTCTAGCTCAAAGCGGTGTTTTCGGGTTTTACCCCTATGTACATCTGTGCCAGAGCCGCCTCTACCTACTCGTATCCAGACAGGGATGTATTTGTTTGATAAACCACTTACTCAATAGTTACCAAAATACCAGGAAGTTTTCCTATATTTAAACTTTTCTATAGGGTTCTTCCTAAAGTTTTTATATCCTAATTTCCACAAATAACTAAACCTCCCTTTGATACCAACTATGACATCCTGTCTTTTTATAACATAACTTTCATTTCATTACACGGAACTGAGGATCGTTAAGGTTTAGTGTCTTGGAAACAAGGATCATAATACAAGAAAACAACATAAAACATTCTTCTTAAACACTTGAATGGTTTCTCCTTTAGTTCATCCTATGTTCATTATTCATCTCATAACCTGGGGACATACATCAAAAGAAAGGGTGAGCAGAAGGCCCAGTAAGGGAAACAAGAGAAACATTTTACAAGTGAACTTGAGATACTTCAATAAGGACATGAAAAGAACTTTAAGGCATGAGAAAGAAATCATGAGATACATCATAATAAAAATAACATTTTTCATAACTTGAAGATGTGGATGCAACATTTAATATTGAAAATCGTTTCGTTTCACCAAGGTCCATCCCCAAGGTGTCGTTAAAAAATTACCAAGGTTATTCACCAAGGCATCGTTAAAAATGGTCATCTCTAGAGATTAAGTCTTTACCCAATGCATTGGAGCGCTATCAGGGAAAAACCTTAAATTTTCCTTTATTATCATGTGAGACACAAATATCATCATCAAACATTTCATAAATAACCCATATAGCATAAAATAAATGGGTTTCATTTCATAATCATAACGTTTTAAAAACTGCTTTAAAGACATGATCTTTACATTACTTTAAACCCACGGAAAGGGAAAGCGGGTATCATGTATGTAAATCCCAAAATTTAAAATAGAACATTTTTATATATATGTGAATACCCCTGTATAAATAGTAGCTTTGAGTATTCAATTTATAACATAAAATAATTTTGAGAAAAGAGAGGCATTTTGAGACGAAAATTCTGCAGCATAACGGCTATGTTACAAGGTTTTAGAGAACTTTGAAAAGAGAGGGAACATGGGTCGAACAATCATAATTGAACCATAAAACAGTAGAGGGACAGAATAAGAAGGATATATGGACATGGAGATTCAATTTCAAGGACATACCATTTGAAATGAAAAACATGGAAGGAAGACAAAAATTTGATTTCTCTTATGAAAAGTCGGCAGCCTAACGGCGTCACTTAAACTTCAACAAAAATGAATTGAACAAATCAAATAGGGTCTCTCATCATATGATCATAAGAGATCAGTATGATAGACATAGAGATCATACCCCAAAATAATAAAAAGGAACTTGAAAGATTTGACATGAAAATCGAACTTGAAAAATGAGAAGGGTGAAAGAATCACTTAAACATTCGGCAGCCAAACGACGTCACTTAAACTTTCATAAAACGAAATGATGAGAGTAAGAGGGGATCTCTCATAATATAAACATGAAAGGGGAAGTAAGAGGAATATAAAAGAACATCCTCTCACATAATAACATGGATCATAAAAGGAATGACATAAAAGAGATTTCATGAAAAGAAAGAGAGGGGTCAGATCCCTTACCTTAAAATGTGACTCTTGAAACTCAAAGGTTTGAACCTTGAGGGATTGGGGGAACCTTGGGAGGACTCATTGGAATTTAAGAAGACCATAAATTCATTGGGGGAGATTTGGGAGTGAAAACTAAAGGAGGAAAGGGTGGGTATTTATAGGGAAAGTGAGGGGACAAGGCATTAATGGCCAAGGGACACCTCACAAGTGCTTTTCTCAAACCCATGTGCTCTCTCATGATATTTTCCATAAATTTAGGCCACATGGGGCCCCCAAAACAATAATTCATCACCCTTGGCCGACCAACCATTAAAAAAACTCATGACATCATCATGACACAGTTATTATGTCATTAAACATACCGAAACCCTAAAACTGTATTTTTACTATTCACTGAAAATTCAACTTTCTCAGAAAAAACCCAAAATTTCACCTTAACCAAATATCTATGCTCTAAATACATTTATGAACTCCATTTTATAAAAATAATTTTCTAAATAATTTTAATTTAATTTTTAAATAAAAACACTATTCATCGAAAATTCGTTTTTTTCAGAAAAATCCCCAAGAATTACCATAACATAATATCGATGCTCCGAGTTCCAAAATAAAGTTATTTTTATAAAAATAATTTTCTAATTATTTTTAATTAAATTTTTAATTAAAAAACACTATTCATCCGAAAAAACTAATACTTGACTATTAATTTATGAAACCGTTATTTACCCATTTTATTGAATCACATTACTTAATCTAGGTGTCTGAATTATCTTAAAACTTTCTTTGAGTGAAATTACTAATCCATTTGGTCACATTACTAATCCTAAGCGTAAAATCACTATTCATAATTTACTATTCATCAAAATTTAAGTTGATCTTATTAGACTCCAAATTCCTTAATGAACACTTTTGTAGAAGACCTTTTTTTTGAAAATCATTACACATCATTAGTTATTTAGGGTTTTCATAAATATTTTAAAATATCCTTTTTTTCAAAATTCATCAATAAAATACATTCTAAAATTATCCGGACATTTGAAATTTCACAAATATCACTAAAGGAAGAAATCTAAATTTATTCATCCCAAAGGATTACACAAGGAAGCTAGGGTCTCGTCACATAGCCCCTTATAACACCGGCATAAGACCTAAGTGTAAGGTGTGCTATGGTGAGAGAATCTGAGGGAGGCTCAGATAACATTTCCCTAGTAGTAATCTCTACTAACTTGAACTTCTCCCGCAGGCGTTTCCGTTCAAGCTTGACACTCTGGAGTTCGGCTTGGGCTTGGTCCAAAGCAAAGCCCACAGATGCTACCTCCTTCCCAAGCTCTGACAAGTGGGCTTCGTAAGGGTCGAGTCTACTGGATGAAGCCATCGACTCCTCTTTCTGTATTAACCATTAACATCTTATTAAATCATTAAGAGTAAGTTAATATACTACTCAAAAAGATTGGGTCGTTACATTAAATCCATTGACTAAAATCATTAAGTAGTGTTTGATAAATAAAAATCACGGCGGAAAACCAAATAATAAAGAAAAATCACTTATAGGATGTATAAATCCTGACAACTGCATTCCAATATATGAAAACATAGGCTTATTATAGGTGATTCCTAGTCACTGTCTTTTAAATACTTCATCATAGTTACAGAGAGTTTTTGAATTTGAAAATAATATCCCATTGGAATGTCAAATCAGGTATGTAGCAATGCCCTTTGTCATGCACCAGTTACCGATTGAGTCTAGATCAATAAATTGTTTTATGTGTTGTTACCCCAAGGTACATCTATTTTAGAGTGACATCCACCTGTAGTATCCATACATAGGAATAATTTCTTTGAAACCACTCACTCCATCCTTTACCAAAATTATAGGATATTTTCATATACTTTTAATCATCCTTAAACTTATCTTTTACATGTCCTTAAGGATCTCAATAAGGTTTTATCATCCTTGTTTTAAATGGTTAAGTAAACCTACCATCTGATACCAACTATAGTGACCCAGTCTTCTCATACATGGATATTACATCTTTTTAGATGAATATTCATTAAATTACACCAATATATGCATGAGGACTATAATAGTTTAGTTTCTTTGGAAACATGGAGCACAATCCTCTAATATTGTGAAATATTTTTCAATTATTCCCACAAATATCTTCCCATTTAGTAATCCTCATAGAAACAACCTATATAAAATATTTCTTCATAAAAATGGGAAAGGAAACATAAAAAAGGGTGAGATTAGAGGCTCAGTAAGGGTAAACATAAGGCATATCAATCTATGATCATATGAAATAATATGATAATAATAAGGGTATGTGATCATGAAAATAACTTGAGAAGTTCATAACTAATTAATAATAGATTATAAACATGATTCCAGTTATAAAAATATGCCATTTCTAAATAAATGGCCCATAAGGGTGATGAATTATTATAAATCAACCATGAAACTTATTATTATGTCATAAAGGTGTGGCACCATCATCAATATAGAAAACCATTTTACACTTCAAGGATAACTTCCAAGACTATCAACATATTATATCATTACTTATAACTTATTTTCCCATTGTGGATAATGACACACATGTTTCCCATAGTGGATAAAGAAACACTTTTTTCCCATAGCAGATTAGGACACATCTATTTCCTATAACGGATCAGGACATTCCAATTTCCCATAGTGGACAAGGACACACCTATTTCCCATAGTGGATCAATCTAGTCAACTTGTTTTCAATTTTTATCCCATGAGATATAAATATTTACCCATTTCATTGTAGAAAGATATATGTCCCAACCTTATCATAATGAAAACCATATTTATGTGTTCTATATGTTCATAAACATTCATCATATCATAACCTATGGAAACGAGATAGGTTTCATAAACATTTCATCATAGAATAACACATGAAAAGAAGTGGGTTTCATATGAATTTCCTCATGATTTATCTAGTAGAATAAAATCAATTTTCATAAACATCATGCCATCAAAACATAAACAATTTAGAGGAAAAATAAATTTTATAACCAAATAGAATCAATGGTAGAGATACAATATAGCCAAACAAAATACAAAGGTATATGTATGAAAAAAATTTATAAATTACATCTAAAACCAATAACTACTACACCATATAATATGTGGGAAAAATCCAACCATCTCACCACCAGCTACTTATACCGAGTTGATATTAACCTCACCACCTAACTATGGTGAGGTATCTTTTCCTACAAAAAAGATAATATAAGTTCTAAACATCACCAAATGGGTGTTCAGGGTTTGATCTAAACAATCTCAGTAAGATCCCACCCAGGTGATCCATATAAAGTATTGGTACAAAAATCCAATCATTCTCAACATAAAAAAAATAATTCACAGTAATTAGTTAAAAGTTTTTTATATCAAAATAATGTTAAATATATCCTCATTTTTATCAAAATTCTAAAATAGATTGGTAAAATAGTTTCAAATCATATCACATTTATCAAATTAGGTAATCAAAACCAAATAATAAAAAACAAAATACAATTAAATCATTCTAAGTATCACTACAATTCAGGATAGATCGATCAATCTTACCCCAATCATAAACAAGTGTATGTATCAATCCCCTAGACATATGCATCTAATATAGGGATCAGATGAACACCCTAAAAATTGAACCCCCCAAAAGTGTCTAACAAGTCCCTTGAACACTTGTCACAGGGAGTAGAGTAACAATCCATTAGTAAACCCCTTGACAATATCAATAGACAAGGTATATTGCTACACTTTCTGCATAAGTATCCAAGTCTTTCCATGTTTTACATCTCCCAAATAATTTCATCAAAATCACCCATTGATAACTGTTTCATAAATTCATCTCATGATGGTTTGAAAGTACCTTTTATTTTACCTAAATAGGGAAAAACTATCTTTTCTCAAAATGATATTTACATGAACACAAATTAATAAATTAATCCAAAAAGTTTTATTTTTTTATAAAACCAGAGCAGTCAAGGTTCATCCAATAATGGATAGATATAGAATCGCCTACTAAAAACATGGCCACAAACCCAAGTATACATGATCCCAAACCACACAAAGGAATAAAGAATGAAAAAAGAGTCCCTTTCAATGATTTTGAAACCTTATAATTATGTTTCATAACAAAGAGTTTTAGCAGAGAGGTTAAGTAATAAAAACCCCATGAACCACACATATTCCACCACAACCAATGAAAGGGTCAACCTATAGAATACAACACATGAAGAGAAATTGAAAAAATATCAATAGAAAAAACAAAATTATTATAATAAAATATATAAAATATGAAACCATATCCAAACACCACCACCATAATAATATAAAATAAGAATAATAAATTCCTCACTCACCTGAGGAGGAGTAACACAACCAATCCTGAGATCAATCACTGAATTAAGTGATTTAGAAGAAGAGAAGAAACTTAAAAATGAATGGAAGTGACTAGGGTTTGAGGAATGGATATAAAATATAAATTAATTATGATTTATATTGTAGCACATAGAAACTATAGGGAATGAGAAGTTTTCAATTTAAATTAAGGATTTACGACATAAATCTAATATGTAGTTTTCACCAGTTGTATCTCCCTTGTAGAAACAACCAAATCGAATCCTATAACATCCAAGCCTAAATTCAATATCCTGAAAATTTAAAGAGAGCATAAATTTTCAGTAGGATGTTATATAATGTTAAATAACACAAACTTCCATTCATTAGAATTCCTTATCAAAGGGATCAAATTTCTTAATCATGGTTAACCACATTTTGGGATTCCTCCATAACATTTTCTATACATGTTAGTCTATAAATCACACTTTGTGACTTGAGTTCCTCAGGTTTTCACACATATTCCATGTATATCCATAATGAGTGTATCAAATTCAAGGTATAACTCTATTTGGATATGCTTACATGCCCCAATTTTTCTCCTTCATATGTGCCCCTAGTTTGACCTGCCAACTATAGGCATTTTCATCCTAAGGAAAAGGATCCTATAATCCCCATACGCCGTGATGGCATCACACCAATTTGTTTTATTTAAATATGGTCAATGGTAACCCCCTACAAGTATATATAATACTATTACTCAAGACATGTGAACCCAAATCCATGATTTATGACATAATTATCCTTTATTAAAAAATGGGTTCTATAATATTCTTGACCTGGACAATCCTAATCGAATTATTGTGTCATAATTTACCTTTTCCTTTGTCCACACATCATTAAATTTAAATATGTTTGATTTGTTCCTCACATCATGAACATGATATTTTCATGCCCTAGACCATATATTATAACATTAAGTTATAGGTACCCTGGTCAGATCTATATGAAGTTAAACTCTATCTTTTGATAGTATATATAAGAAGACCCTAAACTGCTTTTGAAAGGTATACAAAAATTGCTAGGTTAGAAACCAATAAATGGGAAGCTTGAGTAAAGTAAAGTCTCTAATTTCTAATATTTAACCTTTAAAATCATAGGAAAAGATTAGAGCATAATAAAATAGGAATAAATATCATAGGGCCCACATTATAACACTATAAAAATCTAAGTTGAACATGATGGATACATTGGTTTTGGAAAAATTTAGAGAAATGATTTATTATATCCCTTCACCTTGATAATATGTTTAGTACATGACAACCCAAATTTTAGGGTACCAAACCCCTCCTTGAATAACCTTTAATCCATGGATTACTTAACATACCAAGTGTTTTGATTCCTCACAAACCTTTTATGGATATCAATAATGAGTGTATCTAGATTTAAGGGAAACATATATTTAAAAATGCATACGTTCTCCAATTTGGGTCCTACATATGTACACTAGTTAGGGCTACTAACCAGAGGCATTTTTTTCTTAACAAAAGGGGTCCTCTAATATCCATATACTATAACAACATCACAACATAACTCCTCACTTGAATGTGGTTAGTGGTCATCCTTTATATACCTATCCCATATCATAATACTTGGTTCAGACTCCTTGAGGTATGATTTACAAAATCTAAAATCATACTATTCAAGTGGATTTGATATCCTTGAGGTGAAGCTACCCTATTCCCTACCCATTCTTAGGGATTGAATTTGAAATTTTATTCGTAAACCTTTATCCCTTATCATATGATCCCAGATTGCCTATATCATTAAATTTTTCACCACAACCCTAAAATACACAAAACTTTACCTGAGGTTGTCAGCATCACTAACTTCAGGTTTTCATTCATGTCATGTTTTCTTTTCTAATATAGTACATAGGATACTTCATTTACCACTTAAAGATGTTCAAGCTTAAACACCAGCCTTAATTGCTTTGACTTGAATGATATTTAAATGCCCAAGTAAGGAGACCTAGTACTCACTAAGCCAAAATCTCAAAAAGGGTGGTCTAGAAAAAAGTAATTCCTATGCACTGTAAACATTCACCTTGCATGATCTAGAAAAAAATGAGTATTTAGAAATCAAAAGGCATAAAAAATGCTAAGTCTAAATCATATAAAGTATTTCCTAAAATAAAATCAAGCCCTCACCCACTAATCCTTCCCTATATATTATCTAATAAAAATTAAGTATAATAAAACAAAGATATAATTCTTATGGGTCCAATCATATGGCCCCAAAAATACTCAAGCTATGATCACTAGGCCCTCGGATGAGAAAAACGTTAGAGTGTTCCCCTTCTATAAAAACTAACCTAAATCACCCCTTTGTGCTTAAACTTTCATCATTAATTTCTAAATGGACAAAATATAGTGCATTAGTGATAGTTTTTACACCTATACCCATTCATAATCTAATTCTAGGAGGAATTCATCATTAGTTTCTAAATGGATCAACTGTAGTGTATTGATGATAGTGTCTCTGTCTATAATAGTCCATGTTTCATGTGAAATAAAAATTCATCATAAATTCTAAAATGGAATAACTCTAGTGTATCAATTATGATGTTCATATCTATACCTATTCATGATTCATGTTTAGGAGGAATTCATTATTCATATCTAAATAGAACAACTATAGTGTAAAGGTAACTATGATTTTACTAATAATCAATCATGATTTACATACAAGAATGATCAAAATTTTTTTTTTTTATTTTTACACACTTTTAAGAAAAAAGTGAGTAGCCTCATAAAGAAATCACAAAAAAAATCATGCACCAAACGAAATAGCCGAACAGTTAAAATCAATTTTGAGCCTACTTGAAGCATAATACCTATATAATTTCTATTAAAGACCAATAACCTTTATTTCCAAGCCATAATTGATCAGGTATTAAAATAAATTAGCTATCTTTTCCCACATTTGAATGAAATAATCCATGTTTATCATCCTTTCATTGAATCCTCTTTTCAGAATAAGGTATTTCCTGTTGATCCAATCCCATTACTAATAATTTATGTTCATGAGAATTAATATCTCAATCATATTTTTAAAAACCTATTTAGGGAAATTAATTAGAAATTACACCTCCAATATTTCTTTTTCTTAGTGGTTGATAAGATCCCAAGTTTTCCCTTTATATATGACCTCCTTGCCTACCTTGTATTACTGGTCGACCATCCCAGAAATAACATCACTATTAGAAAAATACTACACGAAAAATTCTCCCTACATCAAGTTGGGATCTTCCATATCACTACTTTATTTCTCTAGTTCCTTAATAACTAAACCTTCATGTTTCTATCTCATAAGAAATGGAGGCACAATACAATTTATTGGTCCTTCATTTCAAGGAAAATCTTATCTCCATGGGTTTGTAAAAGTGAGAATAATCCTTTCACCCATCTTAATTCTTCCCCTTAGCTTGAATCTTTCTCCCAAAGTCCCTGATCTATTCATCCCCTTATTCCTCCTCAGTATTAAATCCCTATAATGATGCATCACATTGAAATATATCCAAATAAATCATTATAATCACCATCACTTAATTCTTATCTGGTAATCCCTTTCCATTTTATAAAGGTACCATTAGGATATCCTTGGTCTCGAACACACTCTTTAGTTATCTGGCCATCAAAAAAATTAATTAGATTTAAAATAGAATAAATACTTCTTTGATTTACCTTTCAAAACATTAATCCATCCATTAGTACTTTTCATTGAGGTCTCCCAACCATTAAAACCCATTGAACCACCCTCGCTTGAGGCTTGACTCACCACTTCAGAAAAATTTACAATACTAGACCACACAACCCTTGCATAGGAACCATACTTCAGAGTGGTGGGGATAAGATATAGGGAAGTAGAAGCATCCACCTCTTCCATTAACCCAAAAGGATCTTGCACACTAGTCTTGGGACCAGCTAGATTACTTCTCAAATGAATGAAGATGTCAGTGAATTGTGTTTCATCATTTATGGGTCATGGATCTTCTTGACTAGAATTGGACACCCACCTTGTTCACTATTGGGGAAATGGCCATATCCTTGATGAGTTAATATTAATTAGTTGGATTGGAAAACACAAAACCATATTTACAACCTGTACAACAATTGAATGGAATGTGACCCATACACTTATAGAAAATATAGTAGTCCAACAAGGATTCAAACACAATAGGTTGTTTTCATCAAAAATACTCACGAAATTTGATCCAAACCCTCTCCACTAGAAGTTTGGATTCATCAAATTCAAAAAATACATAGGGAGAAATCATATGAGAGAATAACTTTTTATACTATTTGTACACAAAAATTATCCAACCAAGTTTCCAAGAAAACAAATAATTAAAGCATTTTGAATGAATAATTGTAGCTGGGGAAAACATACCCATAATGTTGTTAAAGGAGTGTCCCTTTTCATATAAAAATCATATGGCAAATATAAAAGGAATTGAAAATAAAAGGAATTGGAATCCCACTCGTTTCTGGATGTTCATTCTCTAGGAATCTCTATGGAGAGACAAAAAACACCACTTCTTTGAAAGTGAATGATCTTATTTAGTCTGGAGTTATTTCAGTTATTTTACATATCTCCTCTCTACAATATCATTAGATATTACTTTTCTTGACCACTAGTTTCAGGGTGTAAGAGTCTCCAGTCTAGAGAAGAAATCACATGCCATGGTTATTTCTGTAGGGTGAAGGTGCATCTGGGAGGGACGAAATGCTACATATTTTGAAGGCACTCCCTACTAAGGGTACATGCTTTCGGTTTATACCAGAAATATTATGGTTAACATGATTCATATCTTCAAGGATTTGGAAAGTTCTTCTAATCTCAAGACTCTCTTGATCAAAAATTATCACCAAATTATATTTCATAGAACCCCGCAACGCAACTAGTTTCGATGGAAACCACTTCTCTCCAGAAACAAAAGGAACACTAACAGATCATGAAACATGGGAGTCATTTGTGGAGGAAGTGTGGTTCATGATTATAAGGGATGAGTCATTATATCATATCAAACTTACTTTGTCCTTGGGAATTCACTCTAGGAAGAGTCTCTAGACATGATTACCAATCTTTATCATTGAAATAATATGAGGATCTTTCTAGATAATGTGGAAACTAACTCCTCTACACTTTATGACTCCCTACTTTGGTTAGGTAATACTCCCTGGTCCATATTCTACATTGTTAGAAGGTGTAAAGGTAAATTCAACAATAATATGAAGTGTAAAGACCCAGAAATTCCGTATTTTTTAAAATTATTTGGGATTATTATGAGTCAGTGAAAATTTATGGTGCATGATTCCGTGGACCAGTGTGCCCGGAACAGAATTTTGAACTTTTTTTGAGGAACGTTTAGTAAATGTGCGGGCAGTGTTTTCTATCTTTTGAACCGGTGCTTGAATTAAAAATACGAGGGGACCATTGAATATGCAGTGTCGATATTTGCTTAAGAGAGGATTAACTTCAACTGCAGTAGGTTGGGTGAAAAAGTTTGTTTTAGTGACTTTTAAAGAAATAATAAAATAACATAAAATTTTTTATTTTGTTATCCCACCTCCTGTTGAGTGGTAGTGGTGGGACCGATGGGTTGTCCATCCATTTAATGGATTGACTCTTATGTTGCGTAACCACACCATTGAGAATTAAGTGGTTCATTAATTAAAAATTCATTAATGAACCTCATTAATTATTTCGATGCATTACTCATCATTCCCCTCTATTTAAACAGAGATTGGGTTGGTGTTTTTGACATGGCTTCTTCAACCGAGGAACCTCTAGAAAAGTACCGCGACATCTTCAACCAATGGAGGACAGAAGCTTGGGAGACAATGATCCAGGATCAACAAACACTGACGAATTCATCCAATGAGGACTCTTCTCCTGCCACATCCGCGACACCTCAAACAATTCTCGAGGTAGAGGGTTTTGTCTTGATTAATTCTATGGGGTTTTTCTTGATTAATTATAAGTGTTTGAAGACAAATTAATATCACCCAATTCATGATGCTAAAGTAGAGGGTGAAGGCCAAACAAATAAGGACCGAACTCTCTGCTACATGTTTTATCACTGCGTTCTTTGGGGGAAGATTTCTCAACTTGATGGAACCTTGAAATCGAGAGGCACACATCGACAATGGAATACCGAAAGGCTTGTAGGCATATATGGGAGTGAAAATGGAGCTTCAGAGTATTGCCAGAGCCCTGCTGAAGAAGCACCGGTGTGACGACACCGACATCTGACGTCGGCGGGTGAAGGTGGCGGCCAACACTCACCTTCCACAAAAGGGAGCGGTGCTGCACGACGTCGCGATGGACCGAATGGGCGATCGACTATCGGCTAGCCGCGTTGCCGCTTGTGCGGCGCGCCATCGTGCACAGCAGGTGGAGGCCGCAATATCAAAGTCATGATGGATGGTGAAGGGAGTCGCTCCCTGTGGGTTCCGTGGATAGCTAGGCGACACCACGTGGCGCCGCCGCTGAAAGAGCCGAACGGATCTTTGAGCTGTTTGGGAAAGAGGGGCCCCACAAACTCTCACACGGGTCGCGCCCAACCGGTGGGCCAAACCGGTTTGCTACCCAATGGGCCTTGCCCACCATGGACCATCCCAGTATGTTTGGTCCAAGCCGGTATATGGCCCAGCCAGTTCGGGCTGGGTAGAGTCGGACCCAAACCATGTCGGACCGGACCAAGACCCAATTCGATCCAGATACACTTAAAAGGCCGCATCTTACAAACCAGATGTCCGTTTGATGATCCATCTACAGAATTGGAATCACTGGGATGAGATGGTCCTTTTTAGATAGTCCAAATATGTTTTGGAGAAAATTTGAGTACTACCAGGTTGGATCGTACCCGAATCCAACCGGTCCCTCGACACTAAAATGCCTATAATTCTCAGACTGAGCGTCCGATTGATGCGCCGTCTATTGCATTGGAACCCTAATGACATGACTGATAGTTGAGTTTCTTATTTGTGGAACTTTTTTTAGGTTTAATTATGATCTATTGATTGAGGAGAAGATACTCCCAGAATCAAGCTTACTATGTATGAGAATCCAGTGGATGGATGAGACGTGAAGAATGAATAGAGATCCTGCCTGGATCAACACCTAGAGATCCTTTGTGGATTAGCAACTAGAGATCCTCTGTGGATCAACACTTAGCGATCCTGTTTGGATCAGAACCTAGAAATCTAGTGTGGATCATAACCTAGCAATCCTGTGTAGATCAATAGCCGAACCCATGGCAGAATAAGATGATCCAACTTTACGACTAATCACTTGTACTTCTGTGCTTATGTTATACCTGGTTTGAGTTGAGTCTTTTGTATTGTTCTCTGTGATTAAGATCATGATTTGTGGTTTTCCTTGTGGAATATCAAGATACCATTAGGGGTCTTGGGGTCCTTAATGGGTATTGTTATACTCATCCCTGTAAAGGGTTCTCTCACACCTTGTTGTGTCTTGTACAGATGACGATCAACCTTGCATGAGACTCGGGAAGCTAGGTTCTGATGGTGGAAAGAAGTGATGGTTGATGTGGAGAGCTATGGAGATGATATGTACCAACCCTTTAGGTAGGATCTTTGGCGGATGATCTCAAGAGCTGTTTTCTGTTTTTTATTGTATTGCATCTTTCAGTTGGGCTTGTATTACAACCCCTTTACTTTAAGTACACACTTTTACTTCTTCAGTTTTACTTCATGGTTGCATATTATTTTGTTCTTGGACTGTGTGTTCGTACAAGATTAAAGGAAATTCGATTTTGTTTTTTAGATATGCCTTTCCGGTGCTAGTTTCTAACCCTAGCATATGAAAGGCGGGATTGGGGTAGTCATGGCACGAGCCCTAGGGGACGGGTCATGACATGAAGGTCCTTCAAACTTGGTGTGATGGAAACAAGGTTGCATATTATCATTATTCTTTAGTGACCCAAAATTATGACATTATGTGCTTCTCTTACTCATAATCCTTACCTTCAAATATGAAAAACCTAGTAAGAGGGGATTCCCTCAGGCTTCATTACCTCTGCCCCCATAACTTTTGGTCAATTGAATTATGTTGTTTCATACATTCTCATTTGTATTTTTTCCTTTTAATTAATAGAATGATGATGATTATGATGATAAATAATTCTTCTATTGAATCAAATGACACCATAAAATTCCGCTTATCTAGAATACCCAAAATCACACATCCCTACGAACCCCATGTACCAGATAAAAACCTATCAAAAGGTGGAACTTATGGACGAGGAGATCTAAATCAATCAACTAGAGTTTGATACAAAAGGATAAAATATTCTATGAACTCTTAAGGAGAAATATATATCCGAGGTACACCATCGAAGAGGTATGGAACCTTGGGAAAAAGGTAGATTGATGGAAAATATAGAAGATAAACGAGAATAGAGAGAGATTAGAGAAGGCAACCTATCCTTAAGGGAAATCATAGGATAATCTCTCCCTCTAATTATGGGGGGGGTGATACAATATGCCTAGGTCATTACTGAATATGAATAAATAGAAAGGCCATTGACATTCCTCAATGAGTTGAAGATTGGATGAGACACACCCAAGGGAGATTTATTATGATTCAAGTATTTGGAATCTAATTTAGGATTTTTTAATGTTTGAGGGAGATCAACTCCCTCAATAACTTACAATATATTTTGACATAAAGATAGTAAGAGTATTAAAAAATTGATACTGACACAATGAATAAAAGTAATTACATTCATTGATAGATCAAATATGAGGGAGGGACCTCTACATTTTGGTGTCTTTCCCATACCTCCCAAAAAAAGAGCCTAAATTTACAATGTTATGATTTCATATGATCAGAATAATCTACAACCCCAACTATCTTACACCCCAAGTTTTAATTGTTTGAAACTGTTAATCAACTATTCTAATTTCTATGTATGAAACTATTTTTAATGACTCCAATCTCACAAAAAGCATCACTATCATCCTTATCATTTTCCTCAATAATCCATTTCTCTTATTATATGGACTTTTTTTCTATAATGATATTATAAAATTGGATTGGTAGTACATGTTAAATCCTATCGACTTATTATTGTACCTTAAAAACTATAGACTGATTTTTTTATTCCACTTCAAAATTCTAGGACTCTTAATAGAGGGTTTAGTTACTATGATGTGTTGAAGATTATAATCAATATACCTTTTCAAGTTCTAGATCAAGTGTACATATTTTCTGTTATATGGTGATAACCTCTTTCACCTTGAAGTGTTGTGAACAATAATCATGACTATTATAGCCAAGTATTGTGGACATATGTTATTGGTGATATAGTCAGTATTTACGCTCATGGAGTGGGACATCAGCGATCTGGTCCTATATATATATCCTCACTTGTAACTGGAATTTTATTTGGAACTCAAGTGTACTATGGGAAAATTTATGTACTTAAGAACTAAGTCATAAAGAGAGGATTTTTTATTATCATATCTTTGGGGAATTAAGACTGAACCAACATGCATCTCATCTATTCTCACTACATGATACCTGGAAGCAGCTGAAATCAATGTGTCGAAAATAATAGATAGTTCTATTAAGATCAAACATATAAATTCGATCTACTATTAGATGCAAATGACATAGTATATTCATGAAGGTTTAGATACATACTGGCATTGACTCTGGAATCAACTGATTTTTTCACCATGTCCTCAATAAGAAGAAACAATTTAATGAATTTATTATGGAATGGTAGGATTGTCACCAAGGAGTGATATTAATAATGTAATATGTTAGAATGAAATCCCAATTAAAGGGGATGCGGGGCACCATATCAGAACCTAGGGAAAATTTTGATACTACTTGAATTTTGGACACATCCACTTTTGGAATAGATTCTTCTATAATCAGGGGTGATATGAGTAGTTGATGAGTTAGATCCCACAAATACATTTACATTAAAACCAAAAGATCATCTGTTGAGGACCCAACCTCATTACCCTCATGCCTCAATTATGCATTAACAGTGGTCGGAATTATCATATGAGGAATGTCCTTTGGTTATTCTTGAGCCCCTAACTTTATCATATCCTATGAGGATCTTATCAGAAGTGTGGAAACTATGTGTCTTCAGTTTTGAATACCTCTCTCATTGAAAATTCCTTATGAGAACCCACATAGTTAAAACAGTTCAAGGCATGTTAGTTTAGTAATACAGAGGGATTTAATGCAAATATGATACTCACTTGATGGATTATCTTCCTTAGAAACCCCACTTGATCTATTTTTATGATATCATTAAGGGGAATACCCTTATTTAAAATATACACCTTAGGCACTATAAGTGTAATTAGAGACACCACTGGAAACATCACTTCATGATTAGCTCTAACCACCTCCATATGACATATCTGACCAACAATGAATTCTTCATTAGATACCTCATCGGTAAAGTCATCCCCAATTGATGTTATTCTTGGAGTATATATCAGAAATATGGGAGGAGACCTAATATATCCAAAATCCTTATATGTCCTAAGTTAAGATTAATTAATTTTAAATATTAAAAAATATTCTAGTAATATTGAGATTTGTCTCACCTCTTATTTTGAAGTGTTACAGTCTCCCTCATTATCCCCATCCACCGTTGGACATGTGATTATCATCCATAGGGCCTAACTTTTGTAGGTAATTTTACCATGTGGGGAATATATTAAAACATCAATATCTCTAAGTCATGACTCGAACTTGGTATGATCCTCCTTATATGATATTCCCTTATGGGCATTCACATTCCAAAAGACCTCTAGTTCCACCTCTTACTAGAGGAGTAATCTATAGAATCCAAAAACAGATGTACATTTCATCCAATCATCATAATTATGACTTGCGATGAGAAATTACACTATGAATGGAGTAAAAAAGAAGGATGGAACCTCTCCTGTTGGAACCCCACTTGATGAGGGAGCTGGTTCTAAACACATGAATTGCTTCCTCAACATCTAAAGTTCCAATTATATGCTTTAAGGAAGACACTTATCATTCCCCCTATTCACCATTACTGTTGGATCTTCTTTGATTTCATCCTTTTCAAATGGTGTACCTTGAAATTTGTTTACCAACATAACTAATTGACCATCTGGGTTAGACCAGGTTTCAACATAATTTTAAGCTCTTAAAAGACCTATACCAGCATCGGTTAGGGGAAATTTCACATAGATCTGGGTCTCTTCTCTTTTTAGTATAAGCCATAATTAAAAAGGTACAATTAGTTTTTTATTTGAAGGAAAAAAAATATAAAGGTGATATGCATGTTTTTTGTATTTTTTTTAATTTCCTCCCAATTCAATAGTATATGTAACCTTTATAGATAATATTTATACCAACCTGAGATGGCAAGACACCCTCACAAATAGCCACTAAATATGAATTCTCTTTAGGAAGAACCTGGATGTTGTCAATAATGTTTCCCATTAGAGGTATGTATGACATATATAAAAATTTATCATGTTGATTTAGTTTGTTATTTAATTATTTTCTCTTAATTGAACTAGGCTTAACCCCACTAATTCGTTACAAAAAATGGCTGAACATAGGCATTGAGGATTTACTGGGTGTTGATAAATTCATAACCACCTATATAGGCCACCATCCATCCCATTAGTATTTGTAAGGGAGATGAAATAATTTATGGGGATTTCTCCTTATATATATAGTGGAGTTGGTATTATATAATGGATACTATAATAAAAATAATATAATTTTCTTACCATTGGATAGTTATATATCCATTGAAAACGGTAGCCACCTTTACTCCACTTTTCTCATGAATATGAATCATGTATCCATCGAGAAACATCACTAAAAAGGATTCCATATAGACAATATTATCAACCTAAAATATGAAATTCCATCCCTAGATATTTAATTAGAACTTTTACTACATAGGAAAACAAGAAAATTCTATTCTATGAGTTTCATGTAATGGAAAATCGTTATTCATATTTTCCAAAGGCTCATGGTTGGTCATTTTGTTGAATAATGATACCCAATTTTTTAAGGAGTCATAAACTTTTTTTCATGGGTGTTATTTTAGGATACATTTATCAAAATTGATATGCTCCTTGAAAATATGTAGAGTCTTCTTATAATCATCCCAGATAAAATAATGGGAGAGGAATTCATCATACAAGTCTCCCAATACTGGCACACCATTGATCTTCTCTATGTCATAGAGACTAATGCCCACTTTTCCATATATCATGTGGAATGTGTTGGTTTTTAAGCTCCCCTACCACCGAGGTCTTTAATAAGGCCTTATATTAATTTAATAAATTTCATTGGAAACCCATGTGGACTCATAAATCCTAAACTATTTATCTCTACTATGAACTCCTTATAAGTGTTATTCATAAAAAAGGTCCATCCCCAATCCATACTGAAATCCCCACTTGATTGTATATCCCATCAAGATAGCCTCCCAAGATTTTTTTGTTATATATTTACACATTATTGATGTATAGATCTGAGTATCACATTTATGACCATGTTATTTACCATCAAGATCCATTGGGGACGCTTTCCAAACATATCCATCAAGGAAATCATTTTTCGGAATGAAATAACCTACAGGGGATATGTTCACATGATAAGTGTGATGAGTCTTGATAATCCAAGTAGATGGATAATTACCTAAATAAGGAGGTGAAATTGGTTGGAAATTATGACGAATAAACCCATATAGGGTTACCCAGTCGGATAGTGGATACTTTAAAAGATTCATTCCCATCTAGTGTGAAATATGGCCATGAACAAATTGAATAATTAGATGTTGGTCAACCACAACAATTCCAACCATGGATGTGCATCAAGTGATGCTCTCTTTATATTTTTTTGAAATCATATGAATCAAATGAAAGGAAAATCAAAATTATATATAAAGGAATTTCAATGTTACATAAATCATGTGACTCATATATGGTTATACGACCACATGACTACTAAAGAGTCAGAAGATCGCTTGAGAAAAATAGAATTATGTAAAGTGTATATCCATGAGTATGTCACATGATCACTCAAGAATTAATATGATATGTGAGAATTAAAAGTTATGAAATTCACCTTCAGTGATCAAGAATCAGATTCACATGATAGTGGTTATATATAATGATCAAACAATATTGGTTACATGATGTTGTTTATGTGGCATGTTTGAGTCACTAAATGAGATCCAATGGCTACTTTTATGTCCTAAAAGAAAGTTTGGATTTATACCCATACCCATATATATATAGGGGAAGGTGTTAAGATTATATAAAAATGATCATAATATTAAAATTCTCAAAAAAAGTATAAAGGAATCAAGTAGGCATCCACTTCTTTAGAACCTAGTCCTTCCTTTTCCTTTTGAACTTCATTTAATAGGGGTGAATTTTTAACACCTTCTAAAAGGATGTCGGTGGAGTGGGATGGTGAAAATATGAAAATAGGAATTCCAATGGAATCTAAATATGAGCTATGTTCAATGGAAGGGACTTACGTGATATCATATAATCTACCCCATTTTAGGGTTACAAAATTGCATAACCTCGAGCGTACGATGGTCATGAAGATCACATTATCACCCTCAAATCATGTGATGGGTTTGGAAAATAAACTCTAAATAAGGGAGTCACCCAAAATCACTCCAATAAATGAGATGTATTCCACTTATTTAATGTGTAAAAAATAGGCTATCAATGGTGGTACCTTTTGAGCACACTATTAGTCATGCAACACACTTAGAGTTTTACTGTCCATGACAGAATTGATTGTTCTAAATTTATTCATGAATCACATTGGGGATACATGATATGTGATGAAGGTGAGTCAAAAAACATGGTTTTGATACCCTATAAAAGGTACTAGACTTATGAGGAATATTTCATCTTCTTCTGAACCATATATGTGGCTCCCTTTCCATGAAAAGTGGTATATATATGGGATCCAATTTCCCATAAATCCCTCCAATGTTTATACTTTGACACATATAATAACATAGTAAGAAGAATGTAAAAGGATTATGAATTCCATAGACTTAAAATCTGCCACTTGGAGAGTCAATAAGTAACTCTCATTGGATGGATTAAGACCTTAAAGGTGGAAACACTCATCAAGAACATTATAAAGGGAATGAGGGAAGATTACTTAACTTATGATGCGAATATTGGCCACATCAACCCAATTGAGGCATGTGATAATGTGATCACTCCCCTATAATGTGATTGTAGAGTCACCATCCAATCACACGATCTCCTAACCCCCTTTAGGATACATAATTATAGGAATAATTTACATTTACATGATCACTTATCCGAGAGTTATTATTGTGAAAATCCAACTATATAAAACCCAAGACATATATATAAAACCCAGGACACCAATTCAACCCAAATATAACCTTAATGAGCATAGACTTTGGTGTAAGTCCCTAACCTTTATAGTTCATAGTGCTATATTCTTCATGAGTCTGATTATCCATACATTAGGCATTAACTTTGGTGTAATTCCCTAACCTTTATAGCTCATATGACCATATTCTCCATACTTTGGGAATCACCATTGGAGTAATTTCCTAACTTTTATAGATAATAGGGTTATATTCCTAGTGATATCGATTATCCATACCTAGAGAACCTACTTTGGTGTAATTCATTAACTTTTATAGCTCATAGGTCCATATTATCCCTAAGAATAATTATACATACCTTTGGTATCCACTTTGGTGTAAGAGCCTAAACTTTCTCGATCATATGTCTATATTCTCCATGTGTCCAATTATCCATTACTTGGGTCTCCACTTTGGTGTAAGTCTTTAAATGTTCCATCTTATAGGGCCATATTCCCCATGATTCTGATTAACCATAACTTGTGCATCCACTTTGGTTTATGTCCCTAACTTTTTTAACTCATAAGGATATATTCTTTGTGAATATAAGTATCCATAACTTGTTCATACACTTTGGTGTAAGTCCCTTTTTTTCTAGCTTATAGGGACGTAATCCCTATGAATCTAATTATCCATGACTTGTTCATGTAATATAGTGTAAGCCTCTATATTTTCCTCAATTTTCTATATTACTCATAAGGAATACTATACCTTGAGAATCCTTAGTGTGTAATCCCAATTCAAACCTGAAGTCATTCCACAACATAGTTTTCCTAATCCTCCATTTTCTATTGTTTATCACACCAAGAATGATTCACATGATCTTAGAGATATTGGTTGATCATGCCATTAGCATAACCAAATTGTCCCTTTGGTCCTCATTCCTAGGTGTAATCCCAAACAACCATAATAATTTTTCAAAAACATATAATCCTTCCGAACAACATGGGATCTAATTTCTATTTCTAACAAGATACATAGGATGCCTCCTCGAGGTTCAAACCCAACATCATATTGCCCCAAAATATCACCATCTAACATACTAACTCTCATATAGCTATATTACTTATAAAAACACATAAATTATCTAATATATCCATATTTTATATAGGATACATAACTATATACCTCATTGGGATTAACCTATATGCATAAGTCCCCCCCAATCTTCTACAGTCGCACCTTTCCAGATACAAACATCCCCAAAACGTGATATTGAACTACGTAGCTAACATCCTTGTCACAAGATTTTATACTACATGAAAACATCCTTAATTTATGATGTTAAAATGAATGTATTGGTCCCTTACACACAACCTTAATCTATATCATTAAAACTATGTGGTATTTGATTCTTCTTTCAATGAGAAACATAGTTTACCTGTTTAAGGCTTAAACCCAACACCATCAATGTTTTATATTCTTTCTCATGGGACCATATTCTTTATGAGATCATTTATTCCCATTCATAACGTATAAATATTCCTAAGAGTCTATAAATCCCACTAATTAGGGTCATAATTCATATGTATCATCCTTTTTTCAAGCCATATTCATGATAAAATCAATTCCCCCACCTAGAGGGCCATATTCCCTCTAAGTCTTGTCACATTATTCTAATTGAGACATATTCCCAGTGAGATGTATCTTTACTAGGACATATTGTTTATGAGAAAAACCCGTCATCCTTGGTCCATATTAACTTATATTTGAAATACAAAGGGCCACACAAGAGTAATTCTCACCCCAACCATTTCAAGGTAGGTTTCACCTAGTCATTATTACCGAATAACATTAAATTTCACAGATCAGTCCTCAACACATGACCTTAAAAAAAATAACGTTCCCCATCAAGTGGAAATGAAATTTTTGGGTTCTGATTCATTTTACAATGATATGTAAGAATCCTATTCTTAGGCCCAATCCTGAAACTATATGTACCTACATCCTTCCTGGATGATGATAACCTCTAGAGTGCCTGACTGTGTGGATTTATAACATACTGACCAATAGACCAAGATCACTAATTAATAATAAGATAAATATGGATAACCCCTAATACATAAACATGTAATCATTAATGGGTAACCCATGATACACAATGATGTTCAAATTTAATTTATTCTTCTAATATGTATAGGCATTCACTTCAGTACATTAATGATTTCTAGAGTTTGGGTAACCAATCCCATATTTGGATTTCATAATGATTTATGAAAATACTTAAATCTATAAGAGAGTATTGGTGTAGGTAATAATTCCCCCCAGTAGGGTGTGATGAGCCTGAACTATCATCATCTTGACCAATATGAGTTCCTAATAATCATTTGTTAGAAACCCCAATGAATAAAAACTTTTGGAATGTAGGTCAGTAGCCTATCATAGATGTGGTATCCATCAGGTGTTTTTAATTCCATGATTATACCCCATTGTAATCCATTCAAGATAAGAGTAGTGACTTGATATGAAGACTATTCAGCCACACATATCCCTTCAAAACCAAGCATCAGGTCCCTACCTCTCGATTCAAAATAGTTTTTTTTATAAAAAATTATATAAGTATTTAAAATAAATAATGATGAGCTACTTTTTCTCTCATTGTAAAGATGTATAGAAATTAAGGTTTTCTATCACTGATCTCATTGTGACTTTCAGCCACTATTATATTTGGTTTTAGATTTTCATTCTTCTATCTTTTTCTTTCCATTCTCTGTTATCACATTTATAGGTTTTATGGTTTACTTACTCATTTTCTATTTATGGGTGTTACTTATTATTAATAATGTGTCCATGTGTGTTTTTTCTTAATCATTTACTCTATAAAGATCCAAAATAAAGTGTATATTGGTTCTATATGGGGCAATTTTTTCTTTTGGGATTCAAGTTCCTACTTTCTTAACTCATTATGATTATTTATTTTGTGAGAAATGTTTGTGTGTTTTCTGTTTTATTTATTTAAGGGCTTGGTTCCTTGGTCTTTTATATATTTGAAAATAGATTTTTGTTTTTATATATTATATATATTTGGTTCTTATTATAAAATGAATAATTGGAAATTTCTACTTTATCCAAGTATAATATTATTTTTATAATACAAATTAAACTAATTATTTGAGTGATGACTTTACTTTGTGTTGTGATGGGTTCCATCACCTTGATTGACTATTGAATGCCCAATAAAAAATAATACTGCTATATTATAGACCTTTATTAATGAAAAAAATAATATTTTGTAGTTGTTTCAAAGAACTAACATTCTTAAAATTTTGAAAGGTCACCAACTTTATTAGAACTATAAAAAAATAAACTCTTATCATTTATCCGTGTTAAATTCAATCACTTAGAAGATAGTTTTGTATTTAACTACATATAACCCTATTTTAATAAAACAATTAACAATCCTTGAGTATTAATTTCCACTAAAAAATAAAATCAATTTCAAATATAAAATATGTAGCATCCCCAACCAGATTGGCCACCTAAATAGTGCTTTTGGGTTGGGTTCCACTGGCCTTAGGCGCACCTCCCCAAATTTTAAAGGCTACTGACTAGCATTGAGGGATTAAAAAGAGAATATTTGGGATGATATACCCTTAAAGAATGATAATATCCTACTCTGAGTGCATATATATATATATCATGAAACAGAAGGGAAGGACACCGTAATCTCGAACTAGACCTACCAATGGAAGAATCACTAAAAAAATTATACAATTACAGAAGCACAATTAAAAAAAATATTAGAAATAAATAATATACAAAACATATAAATTTTTAAAATTTAAAAAAGAGCCTGAATATATATCAAGTAATACATATCAATATATAGAAAAATGGTCACCCATGGCTGAACATTTGTACAAATCTGTATATAGGCTTGTTGAAACAAAAAAAAGGAAAAATCCAACGGGAATGATCTCAAGGTACCTTGGAAATATTCATGATAACTCAACTAGGATCTTTCTCTAGAGCCTAAAACCTTACTTGAATGTAAAAGAATAAAGTCTACAAAAATCCTGAAGGGCCCATGTAGGGTGTGAGAATGAGTCTTTGTAGGATACCACCAAAGTGTGAATACCCAACACAAGTGATTAAGTAGGTGTGAAATAAAATAATAAATAAAGAATCACAACACAATACAATTAAATAAAAGCTTCCCTGGTTCTCAATAGCCATCGAGAATCATTTACCTACCTCAACCAATGCCAAAATTCCTATGGAGGAGAGGATCCTTAGACAATGGCCCATGGTATCCTTGGATGTCAAAAATACCAGGTGAACCCTTAGGTTACACCTCAAATGAAGTAACATGAAACCTTTTTCCGAACGACACCTCATTTCCCTAGAAAAACCACCAACATCCAAATGGAATTCCCAAGGAAAACAATATGGTTTCATAGACCCATGCTTGATAGAACTAGTCAGCTTGAAGCCTAACATCCTTATGTACAATGATATATTTACTCAAAAAGATATCACCACTGGCTCATAAAATGAAGTCCCTAGGAATGATGATCTCCATCCTCCCAATTTACTCCTGGTCCATGAACTCAATATGGAGAGCATTAGCCCCCAACAAATAGCCTCAATTCTATCATCCAAAGGCTCCTCACCTTCCACGTGGCTTTCTACAGCAAGCACCTCCAAACCAATTTCATAATTGGCACTACTAGGGGAATCTACCCCCACGAGTGGTCAAAAATACCTCATCAATGAGTCAACCTATCTACACACAACTCCAATTGGAACTTTAGCCATCATAGGTGAGTGAAAATCACCAATTTTAGTTCCTAATCCATATCCAAATGGAACCTCGTGCCCCTACGACCATGAATCTAAAGTCCGATGGCCATGCCTTAAAATATCATCTTAGGACATGTTTGTAACTTGATGGTCTTTCCGCCTGAACCGACTTCAACAATTACCAAATGATGGTAAAAACTACCCATATAATATGGTCCATGTCCAACCAGATGACCACGTCACCTCAATACCAATGGAAATCCCATCCTTATTCCTTGGGATGATCCCATCATGATCACATTGACCCCATTACATGAAATTCAACCATTTCATATATATTATTCAAAATAATTTAACAAAATAATTCAATGTAATTGAATTGTACATCACATATTTAATAACCAATTAAAATAGACAAACAATTAAATATAATTGAATTTTATAATTCCAATTAAACAAACAACTCAAATTAAACCAATAAACCACCATGTTCTAACTAACCAAGGTGATTGATAGCCTCTAACCTGGCCTCACATGCATAAACAAGGTGAGGGCATGCCCAAAATCATCCCTAAGGTCAAATAGTCAATTAGATATCAAGAAAAATGGTCTATCTCAACTACCCAATAATGCCTAAGGTCAAACAGTCAATTAGATATCATGAAAAATGGACTAACTCAACTACCCAACAATGTGCTAAAATACACAACCCCCAAATGTTCCATAAAAACACAAATAATGGTATGCGACACCTTCCTTGGAATCATAGATATAGGATCATATATTATTAGCCTCTAACTCGAAGTGGTTTGGAAGAAATCAGTGATTTTTTCGAATGACCTAAAAATAGGAAAAATGGATTAAATAGATTTAGCAATCTGTGAGGGGAGATAAAAGGTGAATAAGGGTTAGGGTATGATAAGCCTTAACAATAATCTTCCAATGCACATGAAAAAATATTAAATAGTTAATAGATAGAGGTGGTGGATAAAAATGGAGAAGAGGAGGAAAGGGGTGAGCCCCCTACTACTACACGTGACCAAGAGAGGAAAAGGGGAAGAAAAACCAAAATAAGAGATTAGAAAAAAATATAATTTTACTCCTTTAATGAGTCCACCCAGTTTTCTTTCATGGTTTTCCAAATGATGTGTAAATTGTGCATGATACACTGCATATGATCTACCTTTATAGCACTACCCATGTATCTTTCCTCACTTTTCCCCCTAACCATGTGAAAAATCTGCTGTATACCTCGGTAAATACAATAAAGGTGGCCTCATAGCCTTGCACCCTACTTGCATAGTTTCTCCCAAACTGTTCTTAGTGAAAATATGGTCCACATAGTTAGCTGGAAGAGGCCGTAGAATTTTCCCCAAACCATGGGCCTTGACCCATAACTCAAAGACAAGCCTTCAATCCTCTGATGCTCCCAAAACCCCTTTTGAATACCTAAGGATTTGGATAAACCTATAAAACCATCCAAAAATAAGGATATTAGATTGAGGAAGCTCTCTGAATTGAGTTTTGATGCTCGAAAAAAGAAAAAGTATACCCACTAATTTAAAAATTCAAAACATGAGAGGTTTTTAACCTGATTCGAAAACCCGAAACATTACAATCTCCCCACATTAACTTAGCTCAACCCCATTTATGAAAAAAAATGAAGATGGTACTGAATTGAACCATCCTATATAAAAAAACTTGGAATACACTAGTCTCAATGGAAAATGTCAACTAGATAAAATGGAGAGGGGTGTGATACCCACCTTAGGAATAACCTACTCTATTCATAACCCAAACCAAAAATCAAATCAAACAATGGTCCATCAACCAATTCCCAGACTCAAAATTCCTCCTATAATGCATTATCACTCCTACACATCGTCAGGTGATCCCGTGTCATACAAGATAGCCATCATAATACCGCACCACATCGGTGTCCACCTTGTGCCCATGGATCACATGTCATACCAGAGGCCCTTCATCTTAATAGATGCTCAAATCAGACCCTAATGCCTCGCACCTTAACATGTACCTCACCACAATAGTGCCCAGATGCTTCACACCTCAAGAAACCACATATCCTTGATGCCCTGAGGCCAACACATCTCAATAAACATGCATCCAAATATGATAAATATAGAAAAAATGGTGCCATAGACCTCACACACACACACACACATATCATGCACCCAAGTCGGTGCTAAAAAACTTAATCGAATTTTTTTAGTCTATATACATAGCCCATGCACCTTGTTCACCAAAAATGTACTTTCCTCAATAGGCGATGAAAAAGAAAAACAAAATAAGTTGGCTACGCCCATGGAGTACCTCTAACTGTCATTGGCTCACCATCCTACTACACCCCTAGAAGCTCTATGGCACACACATAGCCTGAAGCTCGACTACCTAAAGCCTAGCCTCCCTATGGTGCTGAACCATCCACCAGCCTATGACCCCACTACTGGGTCTCACTGTCTCTAACATGACCTCAATGAATAGTTGAATCTTGGATACCCTCTCATGGTACTGCTCTCGAACTGATCTCAGAACCATGATTCTATCCCGGCCCGTGACTACTGACTATTCGAGAAGGATTCCTAAAAAAACTCTCAAGATTCCCAATCTATTTGAATTTACAAACACTCCTTTTGAGGTCACTAGCACTGAGTCTAGAAATTTCCTAGAAACCCACACTGAAATAAAATTGTCAAAGACACACTGCAAGGTGGTCTTCTCAAGTCCTTGGCCCGACTGACCAATTGAAACTCATATTGGCCTCACCTACTACTATCTGAAACATCACTACTAAAATCACCCATCATCTCTTCTTGAATTTATTATGATATATCTATGAAGTTTCCATTGACTATGAGCACCTGGTTCACCTCCTTTGAGAATGGGCCCAACCTAATGATGTTCACTATCATATGAATTGTGTTCTATAAACCACCCTCGAAGAACATCACTCGTGAGGTTTCATCACTCACCATGATAGGTGTCTTGAAAAAACATTCAATGAACAAAACTTCCTAGTACAAGATAGAGATGTCACCCAGCTGAAGAATCAAGAACGCCTAAGCCCTTTCTTCCTTCAATATCTCCAGGAAAAAGTGCTTGAAGGACCTGACCTCAAAATACTTTCATGCCAGTTCCTCATGTTTGCCTGCCTACACCTGCATGTCTAACCAGTGCTTAGACATTCATATGAGAATATAAGTTTCTAGTTTCACCGTCCACCCCAGAGGTATCTCTATCTTCTTGAAGATCATCTTCATAGACTTGATCCAATTTTCAGCCACCTGTGGACTACCCTCACCCTGGAAAATTGGCGGGTTCTTTGATTTGAACTACTGAGTAAAATATGGCATAGAATGATTTTCTCCATGAGATCCCCTAACAATACCCTAGATCACACATACCACGATCACTCTTAGATTATTGTTAATCCACGTCCCAAAAGCAGTCAACTCTAGCAGCTACCCTGCCTACCTTGGAACTTGTACATAAGCCTGTACCTATGGCTGTACTTGCGGATCATGCTTTTCCGATCCCTCAGGGGACACAACCTTCTCATGATCCTACAACACCAATACATCACCCTACTAAATCTATATATAAGACATCTAGGAGGAACCCGCTAAATATGTCAATATATCTAGACAACCAAATTATATACACACATATCACGAATATAGGGAAAGTAGTAAGAGGAAATGCATCCTCACCCCTACCCTTTCCTATTGAAACCATGACACATGGAATACCTGACTCATGGAATCCTTAACCCCTCTCAATGTATCCAAGTATCATGTATACCTCGGTCCATGACCATCTTAACAACCAATTTTTCCTTAATCCGACGACCTTATTCCCCAACCTAGTGATCGATATCACCTTTTTTCATAGTAATTGCCTACTCTTATAAGAGCCAGAACCATTTTGACACATCAATATATATATATATATATCACATGGAATATCACATTCCCAAATCATTTTAAATTTCATAATAATTTTTCACCGTCACATATATATTCATAATTTTAAAAGCCTAATATGTGCCTAATCATAAGCATAACAACATTGCATAACAATCACCCCCAAACTTTCTGGGAAAAGGGTCCAATTCTCACTCCTTTCCATAAATTTCCAATTATTTCATGTCATAATAATTAACCATCAAATTTCATGAATACCACTCAAGGTGGAAATCAAGAAAACTGTCAAATGTTAATAACAGAACTGCAATTCCCACCCATTGTAACTTGCTCCATCCCTCGTACGAGGGGCTACATGCACCAAAAAATGAGCTATAAATCTAGTTCCAACCACATTATAATATCAAATATACCGTAATAAAAATATTTATACCAAGAAATAGGAAAAAGAAACTCCCTTTGTTATTATATATATAATTCCCAACCAGATTAGCCACCTGGATAGTGATTTTGGGCCAAGTGGCACTAGCCTTGGGCGCACCTCCCCAAATGCCAGATGCTCCTGACTAGAAGCAAGGGTGTAAAAAGAGAATAGTTGTAAGGATATACCCTCAAGGGATGAAAATATACTTGTCTGAGGACATATATAACATGCAGTGGAAAGGAAAGACTCATAAAACTCGAACTAGACCCGCCATTGGCGGAAGCACAAAAAACATTGTACAATAGTTGAAGCATAAACGAACAACAACAGATGAAATAAATAACCAAAACACATACCACTTGTAGTAATTTAAAATAGATCATTAATACATATAAATTAAGACATATAAATATACAGAAAAAGGGTCTCCCATGGCTGGACAATTGTACAAATACATATATAGGCATGCAGATATATAAAAAATAAACCCAAGGATAAATCCAAATGGAATGAATTTAAGTTACCTTTACAACATCCATTCCAAATCAACTGTGATCCATCTATAGAGCCCAAAACCTTACCTAAATGTAGAATCATAAAGTATACACCCACCCTGAAGGGGCCATGTAAGGTGTGAGAATGAGTCTCAGTAGGATACCACCCAAATGTGCATACCCAACATAAGTGCTTAAGTCGGTGTGAACTAAAAATAATAAATAAGTTATCATAATGGAATTCAATTAAAAAACTCTTACTTTTTATCAAAAAACACCATAAAGCTTTTACCTACATCATCCAATTCCAGAATACCTATAGATAAGATGATATTTGACCCATGTCCCAAGGTGTCCCCTGATGTCAAAAAGCCCATGTGAACCCTCAAGTTCTACCTCAAATTAAGTAACTAGGTACCTCATTCCAATTGAGACCTCCTATCTCAAGTAAAAGCACTGACATCTTGAAGACACACCCATTTAAAACAATCCAGTACCCCAGACCCCTCTCGAATGAACTTCCCATCTCAAAGCCTGACATTCGAATGCACAATGATATTTATTCTCCAATAAATATCACTGTCATCTCATAGTATGACATCTTGAGGATTGGAGATATCCATCCTCCCAAATTACTCCAATCCCATGACCACAATATAGCGAGCCTCATTCCCTATCCAATAGCCTTAATACTATCATCCAAAGGATCACCACCTTCTCTTAGGCTTTCTACGACAAGAAAAACCAAACTAATTTTCTAAGCCACACTAATAGGGGACTATACCCACATGATTAGTAAAAAATCTCACCACTGAGTCATCCTGTATGCACATGAATCAAATTGGTGCTTTGGACATCATGAGTGAGTAGAAACCACCATGTTTAGTACCTAATATACATCGAACTAGCACCTCATGACCCTATGACCATGTCTCTCAAGTCCAATGGCCATGCCATTAAATATCATCCTTGTCCATTCCTATAACCTGATATCATTTTTACCTTAACTAGAATCCATGTTTCCCAAATGATGGTCCACAACACCCAAATAATACAGGCTAAGCCCAACCCGATGACCACGTCACCTCAATACTGATGGACATTCCATCCAAATTCCTCATGCTGAGCCCTTCATGATCCCGTGTACCCCATTACATAAAATTAAATAATTACATATATATAATTAAAAAAATTAAACTAAAAATACAATATTATTTAATTTTACATAAAAAATTAAATAAACAATTCAAATTGACAAACAATTCCATATAATTGAATTTTACAATTTCAATTAAACAGAAAACTAAAATTAAACCAAGAACAAACCCAAGACTAACTACACAAGGTGTTAGATGGCCTCTAACCTAGCCTTGTACACATAATCAAGGTGAGGGTATGCCCAAAGAGATCCCATAGGGTCATATGGCCAATTTAATAGCAAGAAATAGGGTCTCAGTCAACAACCCAATGATGTGATAAAATACGCACCCCAAAATCAACTGTGAAAAAAATAAAGGTATGTAACACCTCCCTTGGAATCACTGACCTAGGTTATTATGGTATTAGCCTTTAACTCGAATCGGTTTAGAAGAAATTGAATTTTAAATTTAACACCCTAAAAATTGGAAAAAATATATCAAATGATTTAGAACTCTATGAGGGGATAGAAAATGAGAAAAGAATATAGGGTGTGATATTCCTTACTAATACTCCTATAGAACACCTGACACTGGACAAAATAGATCACAGATAGAGGAGGTGGATAAAAATAAAGAAGAGGAGAAAAGGGGTGGGCCCTTGCTACAATACGTGACCATGAGGGAAAAAAGTGAAGAAAAATCAAATAGGAGAAGGTAAAAAGTCAATTTTACTCCTTTAATGATGCCACATGATTATCTCATATAGTTTTACAAACCGTTCATGATACAGTGCATAAGTAATGCCTATATGGCACTACATGTGATGATTTCTGTACTATTTTTCCTAGCTGTATGCAATCCATGTGGTATCTATCTGTACAAATTGCAGAGGTGGCCACGTAGCTGTACAAACCACATTCACGGTTTCCCCCAAAATGTGATTAGTGAAAATATAAGTCACACAGTGAGATGGAAGAGGCCAAACATTTTCCCCCAAACTATGCACCTTGACCTATAACTCTAAAACTGGCATTTAGGCCTGCAACACACCTAAAACCCTTCCCGAGCACCTGATTTTTTGGGTAAATCACTAAACTCATCCGAAATAAGGATATTGGATTGAGGAAACTCTTGAAATTTATTTTAAATGCCTAAAAAAGAAAAAGGAATACCCACTAATTTAAAAATTCAAAAAATGGGAGTGGTTTTCAACCAGATTCAAAAACCCAAGATCTTACAAAATATATTTAATTAGATTTTAACAGTTATGTATAACTAAAAGTATCAATAAAAACTATAATAATTATAAACAATAAAAAAATAACTTTCCGGTTAAAAAAATTTGAAAAAAAATAGATATAAAAGAGAACCAAGACAATAATACATGGGGATAATATTGTTGAATGATCAACTATCCATTAACATTATTCATACCAAAGAAGTGTTCCTTAAATTAATATAAATTCCATGAATAGATAATAATGAAAAATGATTGTTTAGTTAATACTAATTACAAAAATGAGAACCATTTATAATTGAATCATTATATAATAACTTAATTAAATTTAACTTATTAAATATCTTTTATTATTTTGAGGTTGTGTATGGAATCAAAATTCAAAAATTCCTCCCAAAAACTCACTTGCAGAACAAGGTTGAATTTTTTAGTGTTCAGAAACACCTAATTACAATGTTTGAATTGGGTAACTAGGGTCCAACATCTCACATCAAATCACCTTGATCATCAAAAAATGTTTCATAATACACACAATAAGAATAATAAAATCATTTACATAAAACAAAACCACACAAAGGATTTACATGGTTCATAACTTAATCCTATTATAGGTAATAAACATTATTTCTATTTAATAAAAATATGAGATAATCAATATAGGATGGTAATTTTATTTAAAAAAAGTGATCCCACTTATTTTATTTATAGAGTATCCCAATAGGTAGATATGGTTCCAATAATATCTCATCTATGTGGATGCCTTCCACTATCTTTTGATCTATGAAAGTAAAAATTTATCCAGTTAAATCACAAAATAATTCACTGAATTAACTTTACAAACATGGTTAACAATTAAATACACTCATACATAGACCATTTATGATTATTTTGTAACCTTTATAATAATAATCTTGATATTATTACATATCCATCAAAGTTAATCCTCAGTATGTAAATTTCTCCTTATGGACTTCATTATCTAGACATGGTATTCATTCTTCCACAACCACATACTCTGTCTTTCACTTCAATTATCCCCAGTTCTACTTCCTATTTATCCATATAGTTCTAGGCTATATCCTCTAAATAGTTCATTTCATAAATTTTATTACTTCATCAAAAAAACTTCTCACAACTACCTAATAGTCTCTCACTTGAGAAATGTTTTCTTGGATTTAACACCATGTCTTTGGATCACTTTGTTATTTCACCCCCATTTATCCCCAAATTAATTATTATTGAGTATCCACCCTTTACTTCTTAGTCAACCAAATCTTACTAAGTCACAAAATTTCTGTATACTTTCTTGGACAATGGAATTTATTAGTATATCAGTCATATTCAAAATTACTTCCATATCCTATTACTCCAATACTCCTTCCTCCTCTTACTCATTGATGAAGTGATATTTTAGTTGAAATAATTTTTTTCTTAAGTGAAATACTATATTATTCACAAGAATATTTTAACTCTAACTATCATATAATCAAACTTCATTCCCTTTATTTCTTCCAATATCTTATTATTAACCCATCAACCATTTTATCTTTTACCTTACTTCTATAGTAGAAATGTACTATGCTTTCATGTTTGATAGTGAAACTACTGATTGAATTCTTGACATTCATTTCTTCCAATAGTTCGTTAGTAAGTAAATAAAAACCAATAGTATTTCTATAAGTGTTTATATCTCCTATAAATACCATTTCAACATACCATTTTAAGGATTTTTCCCTTAAAAAATATAAGGTAAGTGATCCCTAAACATTAAGATACCAGATAATACACTTCACAAATTCCTTATGCTCCCTTTCCATGTTTCCCATGAATATAATTAAAACTCCCACTACTTGAGTAATTTAAAGCCTTGTAAAAATCATTACATACATCAAGCATCTAACCAATAATGCATAAAGAACATTTTTCATGTACTTAGCCTGAGATTTCATTCATAGTGACTTATCTTTGGATAGTTTGAAATGTTCAGCTAATTGGGTAGAGATAGGTTTTACTCTTTATATTTTAAACCTCTTGTGGACAATTTATTTTTTTGTGTGGATAAAAATGAAAAAAGGGAAAATACATTGGAATAAGAGAATAAGAGAAAGGAATAAGGCCAAGTATCACATAATCCTATCAAAGGAAATTTATCCCAAGTACCCCAAACCCCATTGGCACACAAGACACCTACGTAGAACCCTGTGCGATCGACATACTTACAAAACCTATGCAAGATGAAACCTTCACCAAGACCCCTATATTTACCTAAAAATATTTCCCTAGGTTCATCATTTGTGTGATGGAAATTACCGATGGAAAACCAATTCTCTATTCACTATAGTGATTTTCTCAATACCTTTATAACCTTATAAGAAGCTTTCTAAAACTTGAAGAAGAGGGAATTAAAGCGGGATAGTGATACTAAATTCTTCCCAGGGTTTAAAATAAACCAAAACTTTGTGTGGTACTCACCCATCCCATAATTAATGAATATTGGAATGAGGTAAACTTCCCCAATTAGGGACCTACAAGAGTCACCTTTAGGAACACATATGGAGGCCCTTGAATTCTTGTGAAAGGTCTCTCCCAAGTATAATCACTTAGGTGGTCTATTTACCAAGGTGATACCAATTCTCTTCTGCCTATCTACACAGAGTACCCCTATGTGAGCCACTTTCGGGGGTCATAACCTCCATCCTACATGAGCCATTATTTATTCCTTCTTCAAAGCCATCCATAAAGTGACCTTCCATCATTTTCTCCCTTTTTTGGGAGGGATCAACTCAAAGACTTCACCGAAGCCTCTTAATTTGAAAACCCATGGGAAAAGTAACACCAGTGTGTCTCCCATTTGGATTTTTATTTCTATGGCAAGAGGATTCCCACAATGGTCCTATTAGATGATTAAGATCCTCAAGGTACATGTGTATTTGTATACACTACTAATAAATAAGCCTTTAACAACGCTAAAAATGGACTTTAATAGAGCTAGAAAAGCACCGACTACTAGAGTGAGATTAAAAGCTCAACTCTTTTATTAATTATAAAAAAGAACTGATAAAGGGGTCCTTTATCAGTGCTTACAGAAGCATTTATAGAGGGTCATACTATAGTGTGCTGCAACAACACACTGTAGTACCAATGCAGTGTGATGTAATAGGTCATCGCATCACCAAAAACACCACAAAATCAATAAAATCAAGTAAAAATATAGAATTTAATAGAAATAAAATTTATAACACAAATAAAAGAAAAATACTATACTATAGATATTTAAAACATTGGTTTATACAATTAAATATGTACGAATTATTACATACATTAAAAAACAGATGTCTTCCTTTGTCATTTGATCCTATCCCCTATCAAGCAAAAACACACCTATATAAGAATAAAATTATTATGTTAATAATAATATAAAGAAATAAAGTAACATAAAGTGTTAATTTTAGACAAAACATTGAGTCAATCCATGAACACTGTGTATCAAATTATGTCATGATTAATTCTTTCACATCTCACCATTTCATGTTCGTGTTCAAGCATTATATCTATAAAAATTAATTAAATAAGTATACGATAAAAATTATTAGTAAATTAAATAAGTAATAACATATATAATGATAAGAATAGTCTAGGATTATTTTCTTGGTTTTGGTGATGTGATGTGCGTTTTAAAATAAAATGACACTTATATATTGAAAAGGTACACATGGAGTCATATTGATCACAACGTGCATTATATTAAAGTGAAGATGATTGTTACACATCTCAAAATTATTATGGTTCATTTTCATAAAGTATAAAAATAATCCACATGTGTTTCCTCAGTTTTTTGTACGTCACTTATTTTTTTACTAAAATTACATTTTAAATTGGAAACACACCCTTTGACTTATACCAATCTCATAGCATATCAGTTTGATGTGAGACTAATTCCAACATGTCAAAAATGACTTATGAATCAATTTCCAAAATTCTCAATAAAATATGAGTGAATTTTATCTATTTTTAGAGAGTGACACTTTTTAACTGAAATGTCATTTTTAAACTAATATGAGATGCATTGAGTCATAACTGGAACATATTGTATGTTATTATGGTTAAAGTAATTCATACACATTATATATGAACTATGGATCATTTATCTATAATATTAAAACAATATGAATGTGTTTTCTTGGTTTTGAGTAGGTTAGTTGTCCTTCTTACTAAAATTGATGTCAATTTTAAAACAAAAAATGCACTTGGAGTCATATCGTAAACACTATGTTTTTTATTGATGTGATTATGATTCCAACATGTCAAAAATGACTTATAGATCCTCTCACTAAAATATAAAATCAATAAAAATGTGTTTGATCATATTTGATTAGGTTAATTATCCTTTTTATTAAAATTGATGTCAATTTTAAATAATAAAGATGCATTGGGATTCATACTGGCCACACCATGCATCAGATTAAGGTGGGGATGATTCTTAATCATCAAAAATCAATTATTGATTATTTAAATAAAATATAAAAACAATATGAATGTGTTTTCTCTATTTTGAATAGGTTAGTAGTCCTTTTTACTAAAATTGATGTCAATTTTAAATGAAAAGATGCACTTGGGGTCATACCAATCACACTGTGCATCAGATTGTGGTGTGGTAGTTTCCCACACATCCCAAATGTCTTATGTATCATTTTTATAATGTATCCAAACAACTTGAAGGTGTTTTTTTTTTCAATTTTGAGTACGTCACTTGTCTTTTTACTAAAATGACACTTTAAATAGGAAACACACACTTTGAATCATACCGATCACATTATATATTGGTTTGACATGTGAAAAATTCCTACACAGAAAAAAACTTATGAATAATTTTCCTAAATTTTCAAGAAAATCCCCGTACATTTTTTTGGTTCTCAGTGAGTGACATTTTTTGAACTAAACTATCGATTTTAAATAGATAATGGACTCATTGAGTCATACTGGGCACACCATGTATCAGATATAAGTACAACTGATTCCTACACATTAAAAATTACTTATGGAACATTTACCTAAAGGATAAAAAAATCCTAATTAGTTTTTTTGGTTTTGAGTTGGTCAGTTGTTGTTTTTACTAAAATTGATGTCAATTTTAAATGAAAAGACACACTTGGAGTCATACCAGTCACATCATGCGTCATATTGAGATGCAGATGATTCATACACATCTCAAATGACATAGGTATTTTTTTACTAAAGTATCAAAATAATATGAATGCGTTTCATTGGCTTTGAGTACGTCACTTTGTTTTTTTACTAAAATGCAATTTTAAACTGGAAACACACACTTTGATTTATACCATCTTCATCATGTATCAGTTTTATGTGAGACTAATTCTTACATGTCAAAAATGAATTATGAATTGATTTACTAAATTATTGAGAATATACATGGTCATTTTCTCTGTTTTCAGTAAGTGACATTTTTTGAACTAAATTGTCCATTTTATACTGACAATATACACATTGAGTCATAGAGGTCACACTGTTAATCAAATTTTTGTGAGGTTGATTCCTACATGACCCAAGTGGTTTATGGATCATTTCCCTAATGTATAAAAACAATCAGATTTTTTTCTTGGTTTTGAGTATGTAAATTTTCTTTTTTACTAAAATTTAAGTCAATTTTAAATAAAACGATACCCTTGGAGTCAAACTAGTTACACCATGTGTTAGATTGAGGTGTGGATGATTCCTACACATCCCATAGTCTAAAGAAAATCCTAAATTCCAATGTTACCATGTTTCAATTGCATTTCTATGTAAAACTTTCAACGTTTCTTATATATTGAATCAATGTTATCAGCTGAAAAACTATTTTCATTGTTGAAATCCAGAGCAGAAAAGAAAGATCATGTTCCCATTATATCCCAAGAATTCACCAAAATAGGCACACGAGGTTCCTATAATATTCTATATTTCAACAACGAAAAATAATTTTTCTCTAAAAAATTTGAATCAATATGCAGTGTTGGTAGTTCAACAAAGAAAAGCAAAGAAAATGGAAAAGGGGGTAACATTGGAATAATAAAACATTTTATATATTTTGTGTCTTGTTTCAGATAGATGAAAGAAAAATATGAATTACTAAAATATTTATGTTAAAAACTGAATATTTATTAGATAAAAATGATAATAACATTATCTTACAAATATTAGATAAAATGATGAAAAAATTTATTAAATAAGTAGAATGAATTCACCTTTTCTTGATGATTGTATTCTTTATTGATGTATTTACTTGATTTCACTATCTCAATTATAGGCTAGAAATTTAATACCTCATGAGAATGGGAAGCTTCTAACAAACAAACCCAACTCGAATAAAAGAATCCCCATATAAAATTAAATAATTATTATACAAGTAATAATAAAAAGAAATAAATAAAAAATAAATATGAAATAATTAATTAATTATATGGATAATTATTTTACTGTGAAAAAACTGTTTACCATAGGGATATGTTGTAATTAGAGAAAGAATGACTATAAAAAAATTAAATAGATCTCTCTAAATAATCAATCAATGAGTGAGGAGGATGAGGAGAAAATAATATATCATGGATTGAAACTTTGAATCATCTAAGAGAAAGTATATATATCATATTGGGTTTATAAAATATTCATTTTGTACAATAAATAAACAAATAAATAAATACACATAATATATTTATTATCAATGGTGAATGTTATAGACAATTATAATAAGGGATACTCTACATTTGGTTGTTTCAAAGAATTTCAGTATGATTTGATGAAAATATGTAATTGAATTTAAGAAAAGAATTACTCCACTATAGTAGGTGCTATCCCATGAATCCATCAAAAGGTTAAATTTATAGACAATTGTAACTTCATTATCTCATCTTATGAATAGTGATTAATGAATTTTGTTGTTTAAAACTCATACCCCATTTTTTATATACATGCACCTATGTTTTTTGAATTACTCAAAGCAGTAGTCATCCATATAATGACTAATTATCAGAGAAGTACAATCAACATAATAGATATGGGGGATGAGTCCCATACAAAAAAATGTAAAAATAATTGTTCAAGAGATGAAACTGATGAGGATGACTATTGTAATCCATTGTGATCTCTAAAAGGGGCAATGCCTCCCATTTTTGAGAATTACATGGATGGTAAAAAGTGATTCTTAAGGGTGGAACAAAAATTAAATGTTAAAGAATGATCTATTTTTATATATATTAAAGTAAAACATTCATAGTGTTTATTAGATGTGTGATTAACGAAATGAAGTGATTTTTAAGAATTATTAATGAGTGCATTATCAATTCAAAGATAGTTATATTTCTACATAGGTATAAAATACTAGCCGAACAATTTTTTATTTGGGGTCGGTAAAAAGAAATTGTAATTGTTTTTAAAAGAGGAAATTGATTTTTTATATTGAAAATTGATCATATTAGATAATGAGATAATTAAATACTAACTTAAAAAGGGTGGATCAAAATTTTTTTACAATAAAAACCTAAAATTGATAGATATTTTTTACTAATTATAATGTGGATATTTTTAATAATTAAAATAATGATGAAACATCGGAGGAAATTAACGTAGAATTGAGTAGCACAAGGGGGATAAAACGGGGATGAGTTAGACTCAAAATAAAACATTGATGGTGAGGAAAATGAATAGGGATTATAAACTGAAAGAAATAAAATAAAGTATGAAATGAATGAATAAAATTTCATTGGTGATCAGACAGTTTTAGTGAAAACTCGAAGGAGTAAGACATAATATTTGAGGAGTGGAAAAATCACAATGTAGTTTTGTGTGTGGATCATATGAGGTATGATATCGAGATTTCTTTGATTAGTGAATTTTTTTCCTTGGTGTATAGGTGAATCAAGGAAATCATAGAATAATAATTTATCAATCAAAATATGAAAAATTGGTTCCCTAGTGATTTTTAATGGAATAATCCAAACCAATGACAACACTAACTGCTATATGAATGGATTTTTCAAAAGATGATGATTGTAAAAGGTAGATGTCATAGAATAAAGGTATTGAAATCCTATTATACATCACAACAACATGAACCAACATTTTGTTCAATAAATTTAATATCTCACACTACCAATGTTGTCCCATGGAGAGCCACATGCTATTGGGGAAGACGATACATCAATATATCTAAAAAATAATGAATTTTGGGTTGTTTTATTATAGGATAGAACAATTGGAGTTTTTGGGATACATGATTTGTTTGAGGAGAAGGTTCAATGGATAACTAAGGGAAATTATAGGTATAAAAAAACCTGGATTTCGTTCGAGCCTCGGTTTCATTTGGCCATTGAATCACTTGATCCTTGGATTCAAGCCTTGGAATAGTTGGATCCTTGATTCTAGCTTAAATTATATCATGGATTCAACCATTAGGAGAACCAATAGTAGGAGGATTCCACAGAGAGATTTGGATATAATGATATGGCACATGATGGTTAGGGTTATTAAAATATTCATGATTCAAAAAATTCCCAAATAAAGATACCTTTTATCTGCACTAAGTTAGTAAGTGCTGATAAAAGGAATATTTATCAGCACCTTTTTAGGGCAAAAAAATATAGATATTTATTAGTGCTAAAAATGCACTGATAAAATCCATCTTTATATGCACCAAAACATTAGTACTAATAAATATCTATCTTTATCAGTGCTAAAAAAGTACTGAAAACTACTTATAATAATTTTTTTTTTGAAAATAATATTTTTTTTCAAAATGTATAATTATTATATATAATTATATTACTTATAATGATAAATTTTATAAAATAACAAATTTAATAATTATTTGATTATATAAAAATTTATTTACAAATATATAAATACTTCAAAATAATATTTTTTATATCATTATATATTTATATAATGATATATGTATATATATATGTTTTATAAATAAATATATAAATATAAATATAGTAAATATATTTATTATTTAAATAAATACATATAATTATTTATTTATAATTATATAAATACATTTAAACAAATATTATTTATTTATTTATAATTATAAATGTACAAGTAAAGTAAATATACATTTAAAAATATATGTATTTATAAATATTTTTATAAAAATATATTTTTAACATTTTTACTGAATATTTACTCTTAAGTACATGCATGTTAAAAATGATTAAAATTGAATAATTAAAAATATGTATACTTTAATTAAAAATATTTAAAAATGGTTGAGTTTGATTAATTAAATATAAATAATTAAAAAATGGACATATATTGAAATAAACATGAATACCTATTAAAAATATTAAAACATAGTAAATTAATATATATAAAATAAATAATAAAAACTGATTAAATTCCTAGAAAAATATTTGTATTTGCGAGTTGTATATAAAAATGAATTATAATTATGTATATGTGAAATTAATATAAAAAACATTTGATTTATGTTAAATTTAAAAATGAAATGACAATCAATTATGTATTTTACTCAATGTAATTAGTCAGTATTTTTAATTCATATTAAATTTTAATTATAACCCATTATTCACTAAATATATTACTATTTAATGTAATGTATAAATAGTTTGTATTATATAAATCATATTTATATATATTCATATATATATATGTATATATATCTATATATTTAATATATACTCTTTATTAACATTATCAACAATTATTTAATTGATAAAATGTTTAATATTTTTCTCAATTTACTTATTTTTAATTTTTATTTGTTTAATTTGTATTTTATATATATGTATATATTTAATATATATTATTTATTAGTATTTATAAATTATATACATAGTATAATCAATTTAGTCATTTTTATCAATAATTAATTTTTTTTATTTATTTAATTATTTCATTTTATTTTAACTTTTATCAGCAAAAAAAAGTGCTGATAAAGGATTCTTTTATGGGAGCTAAAAATAAATCACTGATAAAAGTTAACCTTTATTAGTGCTAAAAATAGAACGTTGAAAAAGGGTACCCTTTATCAATGCTAAAAAAATGTAATGATAAAGTGTGCCTTTTATCAGTGATAGAAAAAAGTTATAATAAAAGGTACACTTTATCAGTGCTTGTTTTAACACTAATAAACAGAACCTTTATCCGTGATTTTTCTAGCATTGATAAAGGATAGAACTTTTAATAGAATATTTTTTAGTAGTGATATCTACTACCTTGAAAAACCCTACCCTAGGGACAGTTTCAGAGAGTTCCCGATCTCATATTGAAGGGTTATGACCATGTCCTTCCCTTCTCTTCTCTAAGTATTGGAACCTCCAGTTCCTAGCAAGGAGGGTAATAATTACGTTTTTTTCCATTCAACATGGAATGACATCCTCCTCCATTGTGAAGAGAAAACTTTTAGGGAATCCCCCATAGAGTAATCCCCTAGAATTTCTTGCAGCATACTTCACTCTTTATCCCATATTCCACCTGGCCAATGGGTCAAAGAGGGGATGAGAACCTTAGCCCTTTCCCCTCTCTCTTTCTACCTTCCTCCTCAATCTCCATACCTTGGACTCATTCAATGGTATATTGAAGAGAGGTAAGTTCCATAACCCCATACTCTTCCATCATAGCCCCAACCTCTTCCATCAGTAGGAGAGGGGTCATATGAGGTGGTCATACTCAATGCCCCATCTATCTCCCTTTGGGATTTGTTGCCAAGTCAACCAACAAAACAAATAAGAGTGTGTGCTTTATTGGATCTTCTGTTCCCCCTTGTTTCTCACACCAAGTGTGACTCATGTGGTCTTAGAGGTTAATGATGATCATGACATCAAAATGATTCATGCGACTAATTGAACTATAAGAACTCTGATTCCTATTGAAATCAGGAGATGCAGGATGCCCACTTAGGGTCTGAGATCAATGGGCATCCTCCTTAAGAGTAATCTAAAATAAAAGTTCCCTTATTCTGGGAATCATCATCAGGAGTAAACCCCAATTTTTTTTTGGAAAACCACTATGAGTTGGGAAATCTCTCATGGTTGCTATTCAAGGAATCCTCTTTAGGAGTAATCCACAACTTGATCCTCTCAAAGTTACATACTCCCCTACAAGACAAACTTATAGAGGGACCCCACATGTGTTTTACCTCACAACTGAATTACATTAGCTTTGATTCCCTTTCAAAATTGATATGTAGGAAGCTTACATGAGATCCAAAACTAACACTCCAAATAAACTCTATTCTCTCTAGGACACATTCCCGATAATGTTTTATTCAAACTATAAATCCATATACCTCCTAGGTTCCCTAGGATACTTTGTTATATGTCAGACACTAAAATTTAACTATGAAACTTCCAAATATATGTCCTTGGAACATTACATTAAATTGTATAATTGGATCCTTATCACATGACCTTAAAAGGTATGATCTTCCCTATGAAGCGTCATCGAATTATGTTTATTTTTATTTTTTCACAATGATATGTATAAATCCCATTTATAGGTTTGATCATAACCACAAAACAACTCCTATATCCCTAGATGATAATATAATTCAAAGTTCCCCACTAAGTGGATAAGAAACCAACATCTTCGTAATAAAGACCATAGAATCTCTAAGTATTATATAAGAGGATACCATTAATGGAGAACCTCAGATACATATAGATATCTTCATTGATGAAGAACCTCAGATACATACAAATGACTATATATCCCATAAATGATAATAACTAGTTGTTAATTCGAGGGAGACCACATCATACTTGGAAATTAATAAAGTATTCGTGAATATGTCTTAAATTTAAAAGAGAGTCCCAGAGTAGGGCATAATTCCCCCCAAAAGGGTATGATGAGTCCGACCACCCATCCCCTTGACCAATGTGAGTTCTTAAGTATCATTGTCCAAGATCCCTAATGAGTGATTTCATTTAGAGAGTAACTTCCTTTAGATATAGAACCATTAGGTGTTTTTGGTTCCACAAACAAACCCATTGGAAACCATTCAGAATTATAAAATCATCAGGATTCTCAAATTTTGAGGGGAACAAAAATAGTGAACCCGAAATGAATCCTTAACCAAGATGATAGTATCACCCATCTGTTAGGTCCCTTTTACTTGATAAAAGAGGGATAGAAAATACAATAAATCATGCTTGTGTTCAGTCAATTGAGATGCTAATTTGACAGAGTTTCTTGGTTGTTTTTGTCATATATTCAGGAACTTATTTTCAAGAACTCCCTTTAATCCAATAGTGTCATTCAATATATCTCTAATGAACTCTTTGTCTTATACATGCATTAGGTCTTTTTCCATGTAGAGGATTCCATCACCAACTCAACATCTTCAATTTTGGGTCTCAAACTCGCTGATTTTGTAACACCATCAAAATGGTATAATCCAAAACCTGGAGGCTGCTTGAAAAGATATCCAATTCATAAAACTACACTTATCATTTGGTTAAAGATGACTGGTTGTTCAGACACATATGGAACCAACCACCATCTTCATCCATTTTGGGAGATTATCACAAAAACACAACAACTGATCCCTCCCGAATATTAGGGAGGTGGATCAAGAGGCCTCATGAACCTCATCTATGATACACATGGGTCATTATCAAGGGATCCTTCTAGAAATCTCCACCACCAATGCTACATGGTAGTTGACCCTCAACATGATGATGGTGTTTTTATTAGCTGTCCAACCCATTTCCTTTAAATAGACATGCAATATGGTCCATCAGGGACAACAATCGGTGAACAAAGAGCAAGGTCACACCTATTCCCCCTTTAGGGAATCCCACCAACCCAATTTGGTGAAAAATTGTGAGCAAGAACATACACCCACCCATATTCATTCAACCACCCAACAAATCTTCTTGGAGGTATACAAATAATCCTACTAACCGAATACAATGGTATACCATAGGAATAACTATACACCTACCCACACCCACCAAGCTTTCCCCCAGCCTTGTCTGGAAGCACCTGGAGAAGTCAGTTGCAAAGTCCCAAAAATAAGTAGGGGGAGATTCAACTCTCTGCCCCCACACATGAGTAATTTTAGTATCCACCAATAGGAATGAGAGGACATTATTAGGCACATACACCTAATACTGATGCAGAATAGGCATATATCCCTATTCCAGTCACCGATGTAACCAAGTACATCTTGGAAATCGTGAATGGGTAGATGAAATTAACTACCCTGAACTTAAAATATTTCTAGGACATCATAATGGTGACACTAGTGGAAAAACGTTTAACACATCGGTATTTTTCACGTCGGTTCTATATAACCGACATGAATAGATTTAATGATTGATATATCACGTCGGTTATTTTATAACTGACGTGATATATCGATAATGATAGATATTTTACATCGGTTATTTTATATCTAATTTAAAATTTACATAGATTATCTTTTTGACGTCAGTTATTGTATAACCGATGTGAAAATAAAATCTGGCACACTTTATCACGCCAGTTATAAAATAACCGACGTGATAAAGGAAAGCATGGAGCTTTATCATAGAGGTTATTTTATATCCGACATGATAAAGGAAATCTCAGTGCTTTACCACTTCAGTTATAAAAATACCAACGGGATAAAGCCAATCTCAGCAATTTATCACATCGGTATAAAGTGACATATATCACATCGGTTTTAAAATAACCGATGTGATAAATAGTTTTCTACGTTGGTTATTAAATAACCTACGTTATAAAAATTAAAAAATATAGTTTATCACATCGGTTATTAAATAACTGATGTGATAAATCTTTTAAATGATTTATCACACCCCGTATTTAGTAATTCTATTTTCTTTAATCGGGCGACCTACGACTTGTCTCTCTTGCACGGAAAACCTAGAATCAATTCATTGAAGTCGTGCCCTCCAGCCTCATTTTCCAATATCATTCATCATATTTATTATTATTAGATCTATTAGGTCGATTCAAAACACTCAAGTAAGCCTCACACGACTCCTTTTCAGTTTTTTCTACGATGCCATAAACTAATTTGTTGAGATGTTATTTTTATTTGTTCTTTCTATCATGGTTAGTTTCATAGTGTTCATCTATACTGTGCTAAATTTTTTTCTGGTAAAATAAACCTATGGAAGTGATATCAGAAAGTTTCCAATTCTTGTGTGTTCTATCGTGTGTGTGTGCGCGTACAGGGGGATTCCAAGGGGGTGGGGGGGGGGGGTGTGCAAGTGGGTGGGGGTGTCAAGGGGGGTTGGGTGGGCTGTCCAGTTGGGTGGGGGTTCCATGGGGTGTCAAAGGGGATGGGGGGTGGTGTCCAGGGGGGTGAGGGGGATGTACAAGGGGGTTGGGGGTATCCAAGGGGATGCGGGGGATGTCAAAGGGGGTGGGGTGGTGTCTATGGGGGTGTGGGGGATGTCCAAGAGGGGTGGGGGGCTGTCCAGAGGGTTCGGGGCTGTCCAAGGGGGTGGTGGTGTCCATAGGGTGTCCAAGGGGGTGGGGGGTGGTGTCCAATGGGGTGAGGGAAAAGTGTCAGTTGGTATTGACTATTGAATTGTGGTTTGTGAGATTATGGCATGATGATTGTATTGTTTCATGGATATTAGGCTATAATTTATTAGTGTTGTATAAGGGGGTGGGAGGTGGTGTCTAAGGTCGTGGGGGGTGGTGTCCAAGGGGGTTGGTATAGTCTATGTTTGAGGTTTCCACTATGATTTTTAAAGATTCAAGAATTATGAAAAGATGAGGGGTATTGAAATATGATTCTATTTGGTTATATATATTTTGACCAGTCATTGAATATGAAAAAATTATGGGTTATGGGGGAGGCCATGTCGTGGTTTTCAAAGATGCGTAGTTATCCTGACCCCATTATTCTATGATGATAGGCTTTACGCTGTGATTTTCTCCATCAAAGTTTTTATTTTAAATTTGATTTTATTCTCAGGTTTACTCCATTTTCTCAAATTTTCTATCAACCATTTGAGGCCCCATGGTTTTCTTGGATTCCATGGAATTTCTTTAAATAAGTTACTTATTTCATGTTCTTATTCGTTTATTCTTTGTTTCTTTTTTTCTTCTTCGTCCACTTCTTCTTCTCCTTCATTCCTTTTATTATTTGGGATGTTTGGTAATTTTTAATTTGACGGTTTAATAGTAATCGATGTGTTCTAGGGTTATTAGGAGGGGTGGGGGGTATCCAAGGGGGTGGGGGGTGTCTAGAGGGGTGGGGGGATGTCTAGGGGTGGGGGGGCTATCTAGAGGGGTGGGGCGGGGTCCAAGGGGGTGGTGGTGTCCATGGGGTGTTCAAGGGGGTGGGAGGTGGTTTCCAAGGGGGTGGGGGTGTCCAGGGGGTGTCCAAGGGGGTAGGGGGTGGGGGGTGGTGTCCAGGAGGGGTGGGGGTGACCAAAGGGGCGGGGGGGGGGGGGGGGGGGTTTAGAGGGGTGGGGTGGGGGGGGGGGGGTTTCCATGGGTCTGGTGGTGTCCAGGGGGTGTCCAAGAGGGTGGGAGGTGGTGTCCAGTGGGTTGGGGGGGGGGTGGTTGTCTAAGGGTGTGGTGTTGTCCAGGGGGTGTCCAAGGGGGTGGGGGTGGTGTCCAAGGGGGTTGGGGGTGGTGTCCAAGGGGGTGGTGGGTGTTTTCCAAGGGGGTATGGGTGTCTAGGGGGTAGGGGTGGTGTCCAGGGGAGGGGGTGATGTCTAGGGGTGGGGGTGGTGTCCAGGGGGTGGGGGGGTTGTCCAAAGGGGAGGGGGGTTGTCCAGAGGTTTCAAATCATTAGGATCTGGATAATTTTTAGTAGTGAATGTATACATATTTTAATATTTATACTTCATATTTCTTTTTTATGGAAGGGTGAATTTGGTATCCAGTTTCACCAAGATGTATTCTTTTTGAACCTTAAGAAGAAAGGATCCAAGATGAATTTAAAACTGTTATATCTAACTATATTTTATTTTTAAAATCACATTCATGCATATTTTTTTAAATACATATAGATTTGTTTTATATTTCAAATTTTTTTTTACATTCAAATTATGATTATTTTCATATAAACATATATTTGTCTTATCATAAAAAGATGTATAATTTTGATATTTGTTATAGGTAATAATTAGTCAAAGTTGGATTACGACACATCGAATGAGAAATGAATATGAGGAAGGTGTTAATGCCTTTTTTGAACTTTCTAAACGAAATGATCCAAGTAGTGACATTTTTTTTCTGTCCATGCCTGAAATGTTTGAATATGAACAAATTGAAAAGTAGAGAGATAAAAGATCATATGATTTGTAATGGTTTTAATCTGAGTTATAGCCCTTGGATTTGGCATGGTGAAACTGGACAGAATGTCACTGATGATGATGATTCACAAGATGGAGACTCTGATGGAATTGAAGAAATGATTCGCGATATTGCAGTAGAACAAATTGAGATAGAACTGACAATTGCGCGTCTATATGGTGATGCTAAAAACCATTATATCCTAGTTGTACAGATTTTACGGTTTTTTCAGTGTTGTTAAGAATGATTAACCTGAACGCGGAATATGGGTGGAGTGACTGTTTTTTTATAAAGATGTTACAATTGATGAAATACATTCTTCCAAAAGATAATGATCTTCCAAATTCATATTATAAGGCCAAGAAAATATTATGCCCCATGGGATTGGGATACAAGAAAATACATGCCTGTCCGAATGACTGTATGATATATAGGAAGGAATATAAATTTATGTCAGAATGTCCTAAATGAGGGACATCACGATATAAGGTGAAAGAAAAATCACATATTGATGTAGAGATTACAAAGATCCCTTCGAAGGTATTTTGGTATCCTCCTATAATTCATCGTCTTAAACATTTATTTGATAATTTACATGATGCAAAATGTTTAAGATGGCATAATGATGAGCGGTTATGTGATGGAAAAACATGTCATCCAGCTGATTGTCCACAATGGAAGAAAATTGATGAGCAGTATCCTATTTTTGGAAATGAAATTAGAAATCTCAGACTAGGGTTGTGCACACACTACTAGAAAAGTAGGCTATACCAATGGTTTATAACCGTTGCTATAGGCTGGAAAACTATTGGTATAGGGTATACCAACGGTTCTCCAAACCATTGGCTAATAAGGCGTGGGGAAAGCCCTTTACCAACGGTTTCATTTAAACCGTTGGTATAGGTGCTCGAGAATTCTGGAAAACAATTTACCAACGGTTCTCAACCGTTGGTACAACTTTTTCCAGATTTCTGGAAAAATCTTTACCAACGGTTCAAAACCGTTGGTACAGAGTTTCCCAAAACTGCTACACAACAGCGCCCAGAAGACCCCCCAGAAGCTACACTTACATAAAAAAATAGTGCACAACAGCCCTCAGTATACCCTCCACTATACACCTACATAAAAAATATCACAAAATCCACATAAAGACTTCAAATAGTATAAAAAACACCTAAAATAGACAAAAAAAACACATATGACAACAATCATCCAGTGGTAATTCACCTCACCCATCAAATTCTAATAGGCAGAATAGTTTGATAAATATCTATTAAAGTTGAATAAGACATTCAAATTGACTCAAATCCCATTTTTTTTGTGATACTAGGTTTGGGTATGTAATGATTTGTGATGAATTTTGCATTGAACTTGTATTGTTTATAATATATGGTGAAAAGATATTTTCTTAGGAGTCTCATCACTTATGACCCCATGAGTGAAACTACCAAACTCATGAAAAAGAGTCGTTGATGAGTGTAAACTTCAGTTTTATTCACTTAAAATGATTTCCTTTTGAAATAAAAGAGAGACATTGAGTGGTGTCGTCCACACCGTGCCTCGGATTGAGGCGGAGTTGACTCGTACACATCACAAATGAGCCATGGATACATGTCCTAAAGTATCAACAGTATCCGAATTCCTTTGGTCTATTTTCTGTATGTTAGTTGTTGTTTTAACTTAAACTGTTTTCCATTTCAAAGAAAAGTGAAACACTTTGAGTGGTGACGGACACACCACTCCTCGGATTGAGGCGGGGTTGACTCGTCCACATCACAAATGACCCATAATCATTGTCCTAATGTTTCAATAGAATCTGAAAGCATTTGGTCGGTTTTCCATATGTCATTTTTTTACTTAAAAGCGGATCCATTTTAAACAAAAGAAAGAAACTTTGAGTGGTTTCGGCCACACCGCGCCTCGGATTGATGCGGGGTTGACTCGTACACGTCACAAATGACCAATGGATACATGTCCTAAAGTATCAACAGTATCTGAATGTGTTTGGTCAGTTTTCCGTATGTGGTTTTTTTTACTTAAAAGCACATCCATTTTAAACAAAAGAAAGACACTTTGAGTGGTCCTGGCCACACCGGCCCTCAGATTGAGGTGGGGTTGACTCGTACACGTCACATATGACCCATGGATCATTTTCCTAAAGTTTCAATAGAATCCGAATGCGTTTGGTCAGTTTTCCGTATGCAAGTTGATGTTTTCACTTAAAATCCTGTCCATTTCAAATAAAAGTTAGACACTTTGAGTGGTGTCAGCCACACCACGCCTAGGATTGAGCTGGGGTTTACTCGTACACGTTACATATGACCCATGGATCATTGTCCTAAAGTTTCAACAGAATCTGAATGCGTTTGGTCAGTTTTCCTTATGCAAGTTGTTGTTTTCACTTAAAATCCTATCCATTTTAAATAAAAGTTAGACACTTTGAGTGGTGTCGGCCACACCACACATCGAATTGAGGTGGGGTTGACTCGTACACGTCAAAAATGACCCATAAATCATTTTCTTAAAGTTTCAACAGAATACGAAAGTGTTTGTTTGGTTTTCCGTATGTCGTTTATTTTACTTAAATGCGCATCCATTTTAAACAAAAGAAAGACGCTTTGATTGGTACCGGCTACACCAACCCTCAGATTGAAGCGGGGTTGACTAGTACACGTCACATATGACCCATGGATTGTTTTCCTACAGTTTCAATAGAATCTGAATGCGTTTGGTTGGTTTTCGGTATGTCAGTTGTTGTTTTAACTTAAACTGGTGTTCATTTCAAAGAAAAGTTAGAAACTTTGAGTGGTACCGGTCACACTACACCTAGGATTGATGCGGGGATGACTCGTAAACGTCAAATATGACCCATGGATCGTTTTCCTAAAGTTTGAACAGAATCCGAATGCGTTTGGTCAGTTTTCCATATGTCAGTTGTTATTTTAACTTAAATTGTTGTCCATTTCAAAGAAAAGTTAGACACTTTGAGTGGTGCCGGCCACACCGCACCTCGGATTGAGGTGGGGTTGACTCGTACATGTCAAAAATGACCCATGGATACATGTCCTAAAGTATCAATAGTATTCGAGTGCGTTTGGTCTGTTTTCCATATGTGGTTTTTTTTACTTAAAAGCACATCCATTTTAAACAAAAGAAAGACACTTTGAGTGGTACCGGCCACACCGGCCCTCGGATTGAGGAGGGGTTTACTCCTACATGTCACAAATGACCCATGGATACATTTCCTAAAGTATCAATAATATCCGAATGCCTTTGGTCTGTTTACCGTATGTCAGTTATTGTTTTAACTTAAACAGTTGTCCATTTCTAAGAAAAGTGACACACTTTGAGTGGTCCCAGCCACACCGGCCCTAGGATTGAGGAGGGGTTGACTCGTAAACGTCACATATGACCCATGGATACATGTCCTAAAGTATAAATAGTATCCGAATGCCTTTGGTCCATTTTCCGTATGTCAGTTGTTGTTTTAACTTAAACTGTTGTCCATTTCAAAGAAAAGTGACACACATTGAGTGGTCCTGGCCACCCCGGCCCTCGAATTGAGGTGGGGTTGACTCGTACACGTCAAATATGACCCATGGATCGTTTTCCTAAAGTTTCAACTGAATATGAATGCGTTTGGTTGGTTTTCCGTATGTCAGTTGTTGTTTTAACTTAAATCGTTGTCCATTTCAAAGAAAAGTGACAAACTTTGAGTGGTCTCGGCCACACCGGCCCTCAGATTGAGGTGGGGTTGACTCGTAAACGTCACATATAACCCATGGATCGTTTTCCTAAAGTTTAAATAGAATAAGAATGCGTTTGGTCGGTTTTCCGTATGCAAGTTGTTGTTTTCAGTTAAAATCCTGTCCATTTCAAATAAAAGTTAGACACTTTGAGTGGTGTCGGCCACACCGCGCCTCGGATTGAGGTGGGGTTGACTTGTACATGTCACAAATGACCCATAAATCATTTTATTAAAGTTTCAATAGAATCCGAAAGTGTTTGGTCGGTTTTCCGTATGTCATTTTTTTTACTTAAAAGTGCATCCATTTTAAACAAAAGAAAGACACTTTGAGTGGTACTGGCCACACCGGCCCTCATATTGAGGATGGGTTGACTCTTACACATCACAAATGACCCATGGATACATTTCCTAAAGTATCAACAGTATCCGTGTGCGTTTGGTCAGTTTTCCATATGTGGTTTTTTTTACTTAAAAGCGCATCCATTTTAAACAAAAGAAAGACACTTAGAGTGGTACCGGCCACACCAGCGCTCGGATTGAGGCGGGGTTGACTCGTACATATCACAAATGACCCATGGATACATGTCCTAAAGTATCAATAGTATCCGAGTGAATTTGGTTCGTTTTCCATATGTGGTTTTTTTACTTAAAAGCGCATCCATTTTAAACAAAAGAAAGACACTTTGAGTGGTACCGGCCACACCGGACCTCGGATTGAGGTGGGGTTGACTCCTACACTTCAAAAATGACCCATGGATACATGTCCTAAAGTATCAACAGTATTCGAATGCCTTTGGTCCGTTTTTCGTATGTCAGTTGTTGTTTTAACTTAAACCGTTGTCCATTTCAGAGAAAAGTGAAAGACTATGAGTGGTCCCGGCCACACCGGCCCTCGTATTGAGGCGGGTTTGACTCGTACACGTCACAGATGACCCATGGATCGTTGTCCTAAAGTTTCAACAGAATCCGAATGCGTTTGGTTGGTTTTCCATATGTCAGTTGTTGTTTTAACTTAAACCGTTGTCCATTTCAAAGAAAAGTGACAAACTTTGAGTGGTCCTGGCCACACCGGCCCTCGGATTGAGGTGGGGTTGACTCGTACACGTCACAAATGACCCATGGATCATTTTCCTACAGTTTCAACAGAATCCGAATGCGTTTGGTTGGTTTTCCGTATGTCAGTTGACATTTTAACTTAAACTGTTGTCCATGTTAAAGAAAAGTTAGACACTTTGAGTGGTGTCGGCCACACCGTGCCTTGGATTGAGGCAGGGTTGACTCGTACATGTCACAAATGACCTATGGATACATGTACTAAAGTATCAACAATATCTGAGTGTGTTTGTTCAGTTTTTCATATGTGGTTTTTTTTACATAAAAGCGCATCCATTTAAAAAAAAAGAAAGACACTTTGAGTGGTCCCAGCCACACCGACCCTCGGATTGAGGCGGGGTTGAATCGTACATGTCACATATGACCCATGGATACATTTCCTGATGTATCAACAGTATCCAAATGTCTTTGTTCGGTTTTCCGTATGCCAGTTGTTGTTTTCACTTAAAATCATGTCCATTTCAAATAAAAGTTAGAAACTTTGAGTGGTGCCGACCACACCGCTCCTCGGATTGAGGCGGGGTTGACTCCTACACGCCACAAATGACCCAATCTATAGATGTCCTAAAGTATCAACAGTATCTAAATGTGTTTGGTCCATTTTCCGTATGTGGGTTTTTTACTTTAAAGCTTATCCATTTTAAACAAAAGAAAGAAACTTTGAGTGGTACCGGCCACACCGGACCTCGGATTGAGGCGGGGTTGACTCGTACACATCACATATGACCCATGGATCATTTTACTATAGTTTAAATAGAATCTGAATGAATTTGGCCTTTTTTCCGTATGCCAGTTTTTGTTTTCACTTAAAATCCTGTCCATTTCAAATAAATGTTAGAGACTTTGAGTGGTGCCGACCACTACTTCAAAGCACATTTTCCATATCATCTTCCACATGCATAAACATGAAATACATGGCTAACTAAGAGAGATAAGTAAAAAAAATAGAAAAATGAGCATCACAGTATGAAGGAATACTAAAGGTCTATGTAGTAGACTAATCATACAATAAGTATCAAGTGCAAAAAACAGAATCTGAATGCAACATCCCTATGAAGCAGAGGAAAACCCCAAAGTGCTAAACCTTGTTCAAAAATAAAGAGTTATACAGAATTCAAAAATGTAATGGATCAATCTGCCTCTGATCACCATCACCATCACTACTATCATCATCAGCCTCATCCTCGCTGCCATCTCTGTCCTCGTCGTCGTCCTCGTCCTCGGCATCATCCTCGCCCTCAGCCCCATCCTCACCCTCAGCACCATCCTCTACCTTGTCCACATCCTCATCCTCGCCCTCTTCTTCTTCAGCATCCTCATCATCACCAGGAACGTCATCATCTCGATCGCCACTAGAGATGCCGCCTGGTGCATTGGATGATGCACCCATCGACGACCTAAATGTCTGACAAGCCGCACTAGCCTCTGGTCAAAGTGATGAAGATAAAGCTCTCATCAGTTTCATAAATTCTCTGTCTCTTGTTGGAACTTGTAATTCCAACTCTGTGACCCTTTTATCAGACTGTCTTGCATGCTCCTTGACCTGTTCCAACTCGGTGGTACTAGAATGGATACCTGGAGACGACCAATACCTCGTCGTGACTATATTCTTACCAGGTCAGCAGCATACTCAACCAGAGTGCTCATCTCCCAAAACCTGATATAAATGATCGTGTGGCCCAAAATTTTCAGGCTCCTGGGCATCAAGAGCCTCTAAAGAAGCCTGTAAAAAATATTAATAGATTATTAAATTTAAAATTAGATATCAAACTTTGAAATAAACAAATTAAAACTTACAATCCTCTCTTGGGTCGGTTCATTTACCGCAATTCCATCTTTTTTTCTTCTACTCGAGCAAAACAATTTTGCTCGAGGGATACGTCCTTAAATATTCATTTTGTGCTTCTGTAATGACATTGAATCAATATAAAGTGAATGTATAATCATATATTCATTATTCAATAAATCACATAATTCAAGTAGGATCCAATAAAAAGGGAAAGGTCTAAAGAAAAATTATAAACAACTATATTGTACCTACTGCCTCTCATGATCTGACATTATTGTGTGCCCCAAAGTGTGTAGGTATTTCTTTGAATCTATGTTTTTTTGTTTTTTTTCAGAAGATTCCTAAATAATGATTAATAATTAATAAGATTATATTAATGAAAAATATGAAAACTCTCATTTAAATAACTCAAATGAGATTAATACCTTAAATTTGGCAGTCGCCCAATGGGTAATCATTTGGCGATATTGCTCTATCGGGTAGTCATCCACGATAGGTAATGTCTCTAACTCCATTCCAACTCTATCACACCATCCAACATACAGCTCATGCTTATAAGCTCTCCAAAGCTCTCCTAGCTCTTTTAAACGCGCTGGTCGTGCACCTTTGCCCTCAGGGAAGTTAAACCGAAGATGAAACCAAATTGATTAGTTCATTTAAATACAAAAATATACTACATTATATCCAATAGATTTTTTACCCATATTTGTGCCCACGCGTTATCCTTGACTTCGGGTGGAAGATGTCTCCAAGAGAGAGGGCTTACCGGAATGATATCGGAGTATTTGGCTAGCGTCGCCAAAAAACCCCGACATTGCTGCCCATATTTCTCAATCATTTGTCCATCAACATTGTATTCTACCATCAACTGTGTCTGGCGGTTCCATACCGCACGCAAGCGAGTACGCCCCCTCACCCGCCTCCTATCTGTAGATGAATCTATTATTAAAGAAAAATAATATCAATACAAGTTATAATAAAAATAAATTTTGGTATAAAAATTTGATAGAGTTATATAAATATACCTGTGGTAGTCGGATCAATGGGTGCAGAAGGTGAAGGAATATCCTGTACAGGTGGAGTGTCCCTCAGTGTATGCTCCTCATCCACAAACTTTGTCGCAGCAGGAGTCGAAGAAGGTGGAATATAATAACCTGGAGATAATGAACCAGAAGCAAAAGATGATGGCATAGACGTCTGGCCAGCTGGTAGTGTAAACATCGGAGGTCTAAATATCTCATATGTCCCTAAAGACACGCCAGGATAAAAATAGGGAGTAGAAGATACGTCTGTGGTAGTGTATCGTCTAACTCTCACCCCACGAGCCCTCGTACCACCAAACTCTCTACTGGGAGCAATATCAGGCTCCTCATCAGATATCTGTCGTCTAGGGGGTGGATCCTGAAAAAAAATTTGACAGAAAAGTAAACACATGATATTATAAGTTATTGAAATATTTATATTTGAAATAAAATACTCACAACAGTGATGAGTGGAGGAACACCCATCTGTACCATGCGATGATTATTATCTGTCTTCTTTTTCCACTGCCTCTCTTCAATGGGTGTTATTTCCTACAATGAAAACAAATATGGAAGTGATTAGAAACAGATAGCTAATGTGTAACCCAAAAAAACAAAATATAGAAAAACCATTATGATAAAAAGAACATAATGAAACAAATCATTTATGGTGTTATGAAGGTAAGTACTATGATACACACTCTAAATGATGTAGGTGAAACATGTAGGTGAGAACAAGACTGTATGATTCTATATATTTCCTACCAAAACTTCGGGTTCACAATCAACTCTGACAATTGAGCTGTTGGGGTCATCATAAGTGATAAACGGATTTCTTCCAATTGCAGTAGGGATAGTGTCAACTTCATCATCACCATCATAAAAAACATGTATGGGATTTACTTCAATAATTACACCGAATTTAGGATGACGATGATCTTTGACATAAAAAACATGTTTCACCATTGATGCCAATACATATGGTTCATCGGTGGCAAGAGTGAGAGTCAGGTCAATAACTTGAAATCCACAATCATCAATAAAGGTGACTTGCCTCGTCATTGAATCAAACCATTGACATTTCATCATCGTGACTCGACCATGCGAGTAATAATCCAAAATTATTATTTTCTCCACGACACCATAATAAGAAACATTTTCATAACGATGTCTAGTGTCCGATGAATTGGCATAACAGTCTGTTGTGGCAGTTAGCATAACACCATTATGCTGTGTTCTCATGTTTCCTGCTCGTTCAGTGATAAAAAATTTGTATCCATTGATCACAAGTGATTTACAAGCACGGACCATGGTATTAGGACCAAAAGCCAAAGCTCTTATTTCCTCAGAAATAGAGTCTGTAGGCAAACTCGATACCTAAAATATAAAAAAATAGTAAAATTAATTAAATATTATTTTAATTTAGTTATTACAGAAATATTTTTACCTTCAATTTCAACCAAGCAGAAAACCCTTTGCTATGAAAAGTCTCCTTCTTTGTCAAAGATAAAGAATGATGCTTTCTATATATCAATTCTTTATGTTCTATGTAGATAAAAATAATAATAGTTTAACAAATATTTAAAATTACAAGAGATAATATAAGAGATACATGTACAATTAACTTACTTTATATACTCATCGAACAAATCACAATTGAACAACACTGTGTGATGTGCCATCTCTCGCTCTTCAAGGCTTAATTTTGTCAATGTATATGATCCCGGAATTCCTCCTGTCTGAGGAAGTGATAGAAAACTGGGTTCAATTTTCCCATACTGTTCTTCTTCATTTCCCATTGGTCTGTTTATTCTTGTAGTATGATCAGACAAATACATTGAGCAGAAATCCATACATTCTTGAGCCAAGTAACCATTCACAATAGAACCTTTGGGATAATTCCTGTTCTGAACATATGATTTCAATGTGCACATGTTTCTTTCAGTTGGATACATCCAATGGAAAGTAACGGGTCCTCCAAGAAGTATTTTGGTCGGAATATGGACAGTCAGATGCAACATGCATGTAAAAAATAATAGAGGGAATATTTTCTCTAACTCACACAAAATTAATTGTGTCTCTGCCAACAGTTTTTGCACGAGGGATTTGGACAACCTCTTAGCACAAAGATCTCTAAACAAATAGAACAACCGAATAACTGAGACTCTAACATTATTGGGCAAGAGATGACAGATTTCTATTGGAATCAACTCATGCAAAAGGACGTGATAATCACGAGTCTTCAAAGATTTCAACTTCAACTCTTTTCTGTTGACCCGTTTTGATATATTGCTTGAATAGCCATCAGGAACTTTAATAGTCTCTAGCACTTCCAGAAATTGATTTTTTTCAGCAGGAGTCATCACATAAGAAGAACATGGAACTTGCCATTTATTTTCACTGATATAGACAGGATGCAATTCTGGTCTGATCCCCCAATCTACCAAGTCGCGCCGAGATCGTAAATCATATTTTGTCTTCCCCTTGACATTTAGAAGAATCGAAAGCAACATTTCACATATATTCTTTTCAATGTGCATTATGTCTAAGCAATGACGTAACAAGTTGGTTGACCAATATGACAACTCAAAGAATATAATATTCTTCTTACAATCGTAACAGGTATCAATGGAAACATTTTTACTCTTTCTAGATTTCATTACACTCTTCCCAAATGAATAACTAAAATCTTTCAATTCATTAAGCACATCAGTTCCAGACATACGCTGAGGTGGATCGTCATTCTCCATGGTATTGTCAAATCTTCGACGATTGTTTCTATATGGATGGTTCATTGGCAAGAATCGTCTATGTCCCATTAAACTAAAACTACGACGATATTTTAGTCTTCTCGATCGTGTATTCTTCATACAAACAGGACATGACAATTTTCCTTTTGTGCTCCATCCAGACATCATTGCATAAGCAGGAAAATCATTGATAGTCCACATAAGTGCTGCACGCATCTAAAATATGTCTTTCGAACATGCATCGTATGTGGGCACACCCACAACCCAAAGAAGTTTCAAATCTTTTATTAAAGGTTGCATGTATACATCTATATCATTTCCGGGATCAGAAGGGTCAGATATCAGTATACTCAAGAAAGTGTAAGGCTTTTTTCATACACAACCAAGGGGGAAGGTTATAAATGTGTATAAAAACCGGCCATGTGCTGTGCGAAGTAAGCATCTTCCCAAATGAATTAAAATCATCACATGAAAGACCCAATCTCACATTATGCACGTCGGCTGCAAATTCAGGATATCGAGCATCAAATCTCTGCCATGCAAATCCATCTGCAGGGTGAACCAACTCTTCATTATTCTTTTTTCTCTTGGTGTCATGCCATCACATTTTTACGGATATTTCATCAGACATGAAAAGGTTCTGTAATCTGGGGATCAATAGAAAGTGACACATTACTTTTTGTGGCACATGAGATGGTGTTCCATCATCTTTTGGCTTCCATTGGGACGTTCCACATTTTATACAATCATTTCTTTCTACAGTTTCCTCCCAAAATAAGCTGCAATCATTCGGGCAAGCATGATTTTTTTTGAGAATCCAAGTTCATCAACCAACTTCCATGCCATATAGTGGTTTGAGGGAATATCTGTATCATCTGGAAGTAAGTCCTTCAAGAAGGTAAGAATATAATCAATTGTAGTATTTGAAATCCCATACATAGTTTTCCCATGAAACAATCGGATTAAAAATTCCAACTTTTTCATTTTATCACATTGCCGATATACTGGAGTCGTCCCAGTATCATTCAATTTTTTCACCCTATCAACATAATCATTTTCATTGGACGCATCATGTGTGCTTGTATTGAAATCTTGTTGGTTGGACATCCTTTCCTTCTCATGATGTCAAATAAATGGAAACCGACCATATATCAAACTCTCCAATTCAGTCCTATCATTTGGATCATCAACATTTTGAGATTCCATTTTCTCTCCATTGTGATACCACACATAATAGTTTGTTTGGAAACCATATTTGGTTATATGATAGCTAACTGCTTCATGGCTCAACCAAGGTCTTCCAACATAATTAAAACATGGGCAGTGTATACGACCACTATCTGAAGCCATGTCAAATGAAAAATCTAGAAAGCTGTTCAAATTATTTTGAAAATCGGTTGAAATCCGATCAGTTTCATACATCCAACTTCTATCCATTCTGTAAAAAAATCGCTATAAGTCATTTCCAAGAAATTCAATAATATTAAAGTTTAATCAAAAAAATATTTAGGTAAATGACAATTTTTTACTCTATATAAAAGCATAACTGACACATTACTCTATATGAGAATCATAGTAAGAAATACAACAAAATATAGTGTATATAAGAAAATAAGATACAAAATTTCTAATGCCTATATTCACAGATTGACCAGTAAGATATTGGAAGTGGATCAAGGAATACATAATCCTTAAGGGTCTTGTTGGGAGTATATGAGTTTTATACTTTAACTTCTTCAAGTAGATCAGGATGAGGAGTAGGATGAGGATCATGGGAGTGGCGGGACTGTCCAAGGGGGGTGTGGCATGTCCAGGGGGTGCGGGGTGTTTAGGGGGTGGTGGGGCCGTCCAGGGGGTCGAAGGTGTCCAGGGGGTGGGGGGCTGTCTAGGGGGGTCGGGGTGTCTAGGTGGGCGGGCTGTCCGTGGGGGTGGTCAGGTTGTCCAAGGGTGTCGGGGTGTATAGGTATATTTATATGAAAAGAATACCCCTACAATAATCATGCATCCCTGTCATTAGTCTAAACCCCTAGAACACATAAAAGAAGCTAGTATGAAAATTTACTAAAATATTTAACACCATACGAATGAAAATACAATCTAAATATAGTTTGAGAGGATATAATGGTGTGTGTGAAAAAAATTATATTAAATCAATTTAAATGAATATGGAACAAATGAGGGTTTATAATACACTGAGAGTACCTCAAACAATCCAAAACCACTATAGCACCACCCCCTTGGATAGCCCGCCCACCCCCCTCGACACCCCTTCTCCCTATGGACAGCCCCCACCCCCTTGGATAGCCCGCCCACCCCCCTGGACACCCCTACCCCCCGTGGCTAGCCCACCCACCCCCCTGGACAGCCCGCCCACCCCTCCTTGACAGCCCGACCACCCCTGTGGACATCCCGTCCACCCTTATGGACAGCCTGCCCACCCCCGTACCCCCCTGGACACCTCGTACCCCCCGGGATAGCCCCACCCACCCTCCCAAATAGCCCACACCCGCCTCCCCTGCAACCCCACCACCACCATCTAGACATACCACCCCCCCCTGGACACCACACACACCCCTCCCCCACCAGGACACCCCACCCAGACCCCCAGGATAGGCCACACCCCCTGGACAGCCCCACCCACCCCCGTGGACAGCCTTTCCCACCCCCGTGGACAGCCCCGCCCACCCCCATGGACAACCCACCCACCCCCGTGGACACCCCCTACCCCCTAGACAGCCCAACCACCCCCGTGGACATCCCATCCACCCCCCTCGACACCCCTTCTCCCTATGGACAGCCCCCACCCCCTTGGATAGCCCTCCCACCCCCCTGGACACCCCTACCCCCTGTGGCCAGCCCACCCACCCCCCCTGGACAGCCCGCCCACCCCTCCTTGACAGCCCGACCACCCCCATGGATAGCCCGTCCACCCTTGTGGACAGCCCGCCCACCCCCGTACCCCCCTGGACACCTATTACTCCCCTGGATAGCCCCACCCACCCTCCCAAACAGCCCTCACCACCCTTCCCTGCAACCCCAACACCACCACCTAGACATACCACCCCACCTGGACACCCCACACACCCCTCCCCCACCAGGACACCCCACCCAGACCCCCAGGACAGCCCACACCCCCTGGACAGCCCTGCCCACCCCCGTGGACACCCCCTACCCCCTAGACAACCCAACCACCCCCGTGGACAGCCCACCCACCCCCCTCGACACCCCTTCTCCCTATGGACTGCCCCCACCCCTTGGATAGCCCGCCCACCCCCTGTACACCCCTACCCCCCGTGGCCAGCCCACCCACCCCCCCTGGACAGCCCGCCCACCCCTCCTTGACAGCCCGACCACCCCCATGGACAGCCCGTCCACCCTTGTGGACAACCCTCCCACCCCCGTACCCCCTTGGACAGCCGTACCCCCTGGATAGCCCCGCCCACCCTCCCAAACAGCCCACACCCCCTCCCCTGCAACCCCACCACCACCACCTAGACATACCACCCCCCTGGACACCCCACACACCCCTCCCCCACCAGGACACCCCACCCAGACCCCCAGGACAGCCCACACTCCCTAGACAGCCCCGCCCACCCCCGTGGACAGCCCCGCCCACCCCCGTGGACACCCACCCACCCCCGTGGACACCCCCTACCCCCACAATCCATTATCCAAAACATATCAAATTGGTTTGAACACAATCCATAATTCCCACAATCCATTATCCAAAACATGTAAACGTTCACGATAGCCTCCCCCAACTCTGATTTACATGTTTTGAACACTCTCCTTCCAAACATAGAATATAAAAACATTAAATAAGTCTTCACAAACAAAAACAATATCCTATTTAGATATTTATTTAAATAATCAAGTAAACCACCAACACCTGGAAAAAATCTATTCATTAAAAAAACTACAACAATATGGTTGAGATCAAATTTTACCTATTCGGATGGGGGTGTACCTGTTGGGATGGGGGGTGATGGTGTTCGGATGGGGGGTTCGCGAGAGGAGTGGAGCAAAAGAGATTCGGATGGGGTTCGTGAAAGCAGCAGAGCGAATAGATTAGGGCTCTATCTGAATGGGGGGAGGAGACCGCGATCTACAATTTGGGGAAAACCTTTGCCAATGGTTTATAAAAACCATTGGAAAAGGAACACCTTTCCCAACGGTTCACTGGAACCATTGGGAAATGTGTGAGTTTAGCACCCATTTCCCAATGGTTCCAGTGAACCGTTGGGAAAGGGTCCACCGAAATTCCCTTTGCCAACGGTTTAAATAAACCATTGGCAAAGGCTCACTATAACAACAGTTTAAATAAACTGTTGGTATACTACCATTGGGAAAAGACCAAATTCCATTAGTGACAGATGGAATGAATCCATACTGAACCCTCAGTAGCACACATAGTTCATGGCTTGTTTTATTGGTAATTTACAACCACTCTCAAGAAGTTTGTATGAATCACAAATATGTCATGTTGAGTATAATGATCTCTATTCCGAAGAAACCCATCAATTATATTGATGTTTTCTTGTCACCAATGATTGATGATTTAAACTTTTATCGGAGGATGGTATTAGGGTGTATGATTCTTATAAAATGGAATATTTTCAATTGCATGTAGTGCTTTTGTTCACTATAAATGACTTCCCACCATATGGAAAATTTGTCTGGATATAGTGTTAAAGGGAATAAAGCATGTCCAATTTTCAAACAATAGACTTCAGATTGTCAGTTTCATCATGGGAGGAAAATAGTTTACATGGGTCATAGAAAGTTTTTTCCTATGATCACTCTTATAAAAGACTAGAAAAGGCATTCAATGGATCACAAGAATTTGATATTGCTCTAAAACCTTTATCCCTTGATCTATATTTTGAGAAGGTGAAAAACCTTGATGTGACATTGGGAAAGACACAGAAATCTATTAATGATAGACATATTTGGAAGAAAGGTCAATATTTTTTGAGATACCATATCGAAGATATCATGAAGTTAAACATAATATTGATGTCATGCATGTGGAGAAGAATATCTGTGATAGTTTGATTGGAATGTTGTTAGATATTGAAGGAAAGAAAAAAGATGGGTTGAATGCAAGATTAGTCTTACTATCAATGGGAATACATTCGGAGTTAGCACCCACTCCTAATGGAAGACGAACATTTCTTCCCTCGGTTTGTCATACAATTTTGTAGAGGGAGAAAATTATCTTTTTTCAGTTTCTTTATGATACCAAAGTGCCTCAAGATTATTCTTCAAATATAAAAACTTTTGTCTCGTTGAAGGACTTGAAGTTTATTATTATGAAATCTCATGAATGTCACTTCATGATGAAATAACTTCTACCAGTTGCATTGCGTGGAATATTTCCCATTCGTGTCAGAAAGACTATAATGAAGTTGTGTTATTTTTTCAATTCAATTTTTAATAAGGTGATTGATGTGAATGCTTTGAAAATTTTGGAAAAGGATGAAATTTGTATACTTTATCACTTGGAAATGTATTTTCCTCCAAATGTTTTTGATATAATGGTGCATTTAATGATTCATCTGGTTCGAGAAATAAAGCTTTGTGGACCTGTATATCTTCGTTGGATGTATCCTTTTGAAAGGTATATGAAAATATTGAAGGGGTATGTTAAGAATCCATATCTACCTGAAGCCTCTATTATTGAAAAGTATATTTCTGAGGAGGTTGCAGAGTTTTGTACAAGATACTTGGATGTGGAGTAACACATAGGTTTTCCTCCATCTCGCCATGAATGAGTTAATAATGAGGTAAAGTGGATTCGTGGCTTGAAAGTAAAATTGTTGTCAGCTAAACAGATGAAGAAGTTACAATCATACATCTTGAATAACATAGATGATGCTCAACCGTATATCACATTTCATATTAATAATTTGAAACAATGTCATCCAAAGAAGAAAGAAATGTGGATTTTGAATGAGCACAACAATTTTTTTTTCATGGTTTAAAAATACCTTTCTTGATAGATGAGATGTATTAAAGAAATTAAAAGGGATAGTGGGTGGTCCATGTTTAAATGTGATAACATGGTCTGGTTATGACATTAATGGCTATAAATTTCATACAAAATCCCAAGACAACAGAAGTGCAGTTCAAAATAGTGTTGTATTGGTGTTTGCAGAAGTAATGCATTTTTCGAGTGCTAATGATAAAAACCCAATTTCTGTATCAAGTGCATATTATGAAGTGATTGAATACATATGGGAGGTTGATTAATTTAAAATTAAAGTTCCTATTTTTAACTATAAATGGTTTATTAGTAACAACAGTGTCAGACATGATGAATTTAGAATGACAGTTGTTAATATGAATAGATTGGAAGACACAACTGATTCTTTTATAATGGAAAAACATGAAAAACAAATTTTCTATGTAGTAGATCAATCAGATATGCAGTGGGCTGTTGTTTTACAAGGGAAAAAACAATATGTTGATGAGGATGAACTTGATGAAGATGATGATTTATGTGAGATACCTACTTCCATGGAAAGATTAATAGAACATAATGATGAGCATGTTGAAGACATGGTTTGTGCCATAAGTAACGATCACAATGAAGAAATTTGGGAAAACAATCCATTTGTACATTCCTAAAATTACATGTAACATTTTTTTATTTCTTGTTTACATTTATTATTTTCATAAAATGTTAGATATTGTAAGTTTTTTCTTTATTAAAACATGTATTAAAACAAAATAAGTGTAAGTGTTTGTTTGTTTTCATTTTTTTAGTTTACTTTATCATGTTTACCATTACATAAATTATATATCTATTATTTTTGTTTAGTGAAAATGACTTTACCATGTTTACCATGTTTACTAGGTTTACCATGTTTACCATGTTTACCATCTTGACCATCCTTACCATCTTTACCATTATTTAACATTCTTATAATATTAACTATTTTTACTATTATGTAACTTAGTACAATTTTCTATTTTCTGATTATATTAGTATTGTAATGTTTGAATTTTTATATTTGTGAAATAATGTTTGATTTTTTGATTTGAAGGATAATGACAAATCAATCTACTGATCAACCACATGATTCTTGAAGATGATCATATTGGTCATACCTCTGGGGAGGTACATTCACATTCTCCACTTGATGCTCCCCAATATTCCTCATGTGCTCCCATTACGACAAAGAGTTCAAGAGTTGGTAAACGTGGGTGCACACGTTTACCAAAATTATAAATTGACCATATGTAGGATCAAAGGATACTTATTGAGTTTGATGAGAATGATATTCCTAGAGGTCCAAATGAAAAATATTTTAAGAGTTTTGTATCAACTCAGGGTAAGATAAAAGTATGCATTTTGTATGATTACTGGAGAAGTGTGGACAAAGCGATAATCTATCAATTGTGGGAGATGATTTTGATAATATCTTTTGCTATTGTTTGACTATTATTCAAATGTTTCTAGTATATATAATATGTTTAACCTATTATTTTTCATATGACATTTGATATTCCTAACACTGGAGGAGTCAGTAAGAAATGATTATTGATGGATGCCAGGAGATGGAGAGATTTCAAATCAACCCTCACATCTGATTTCATTTTTGTTCATAGGAGTCATAAAAATTCATGTCGTATATATCCTTTCATAGATGAAGACACATGGAGATTGTTGAAATTAGAAGAAAAGATTCATTTTTGGTAAGGGAATGTAAAATTTTATAAGCTTTCTTATATAAATGACCTTCTTAATGTTTTGTTAAAGATTTATTATTCTTAATTTACAACAAACTAGGAAATATCATCAGGAGATCCAATCTAAAAATTTATACCCTCATAGTTTATCTTGGGGAGGGTATTCATTATTTGAAGAAGAAATGGTGGAGGAAAATTTAAGAAAACTAAGAGTTGAGTCTTCATGATCTAGAGAGGTGGCCCCTCCATCCCCTCCATCTAGACATGAAAAATGGTAGAGATCTCAGATGGGAAAAAATGGGAAATATCTTTTGGAAGATTCGAGAATCATAACTGAGAGGATTGTAAGATATCTATTTTATTTATTTAAGTTAACTATTTTCTTCATATAATTTCAATAATTATAGAAATGTTCAATTAATTAATACATGATTCTCTTGAGAAGAAGAGCTCATAGAGGGTATTTACAGCTACTAGGAGGCAAGATGTTTTTTCTGCAGCATTGGGAAAGCCCGAAAATCCTGGTCGTGTACGAGGATATCTGGCAGGTGTATCAGTAAGAAAAGTTTTGCAACATTATTCAACTTCTTACATTGAGGGTGTTTATAAAAAAAATAGAATCCTTGGAGGCTGAAGTTCATAATATTAATGCGATGATGGAGGAAAATATTAGAGAGTCTGTACAATCTATGTTTGCAGACATGCAAAGACAATTTCAGACTGCAGCTCCCACTCCTCCACCTCCCCTACAGACCCCATTATTTATCCTCCACCTCTTCCAGTAGCTCCCACTCCCTCACCTCAGCCTGCAGACCCCATTTTTTTATCCTACTCCTCCATTGCAACTTCCTACTTATTGCGAGTTGTATGTTGATGACCCTCAACATCATATAGTTGCATATGGGTTGGTATATTTTATAGGAGATACAGTTCATCATCAACAATTAGAGGTAGAGAATTAGAGGGTCACTGTACAAGATATTATAGATAGATCAGCTCAAGTACCATTACCTACAGATGAGGTGATGACAGTTGGACATAGAGTCAGACATTTTTTAATTTGTCTATCCATAATTCTTCAACTCATTACCATAGAGGTATGTATGTTATAACTTCTATTTTTTTTATTAAAGTTTTTTTATCATTTGAAAACTAATATATTTTTCTATTTATTTGTATAGGAATACTTCAAAGGTAAAGAAATACTATATAGACAAGAAAAAAGAAAAATGGATATAAAATCAGATACAGATTCTAGTAGTCTTGAAAGATTGTCCAGATATTCAAATTTGTTGGCGGATCATTATGAGTTTGCAATGGAAGCCCATGTTTATGGACGTGCAATAACTGTGGGGATTGTGAAAACTGATATCATGGAGCTTGTTACTGGGCATAAGTTTGGCATCAATGTGGTGAATTTTTTTTCCATGTAAGTATTAACACCTTTTCCCTAAATTATATTTATTAAAAATGTATACTTATGTCTAATTTTTTTTAGGTATCTTTATAACAGTTTGTGAGAAGAATAATCAGATAGATGTATATGGATTCATGGACACGCATTTGATTTCCCCTGAAGCATGTGCATTAGATGACGAACAAAAAATGCTTTATATTGCTGGAATACTTGAACAGAATATAATCACACAATGTTGGATGATGATTTTTTTGTGAGAGTTATGAAACACGTCTCTCTCAAAGAGTTAATTATGTTTTAACATAAAAAACCACTAACCTTTAATTTTCTTTAATCAATTATCATTGGATGTTAGGGGTTTTTTTCCCAAGGGAGAAAACATTTTATTGGATATGATTTGTCCATGGTGATGTGCGGGAAAGTTTTAAGAAAATATTGGAAAAGTAAGTTTCAATTTCTCAGTAGTTTTATATATTATTATGAGTTTTAAATTTATCCCATTCGTATTATTTTCTAACAGCGGATGGGTCTAATTTCGAAAAAACACAAAGAAAAGGAGCGCGAAGATCAAATATGTAAATGTAAAGGTAAATATCCATTAATAATTTGTACTTTTTGATTTATTACATAAAAATAATATATTGAATTTACACTCATTCAAACAGAATTTTCATGAATAACAAAGTGTCATCGAATGCAAATATTATATGTTAAGATTTATATATGAAATAATAACAACTAGGACAGTTGTGAACTTTGACCTAGTAAGATTTCCTTTTACAGTTTTCTATAATATTTCATTTGATTTATTAATTATACACGTTAACTACTTTCCTTTTAATTTTTATCTATTTGATGACCCTCAACCCTATAGTTCTCAAGACGTCAAACACTTACAAGTGGAATGGTCAAATTATTTTATAGATTTGATTGAATTTTAGTTGTTTGTAGTGTAAAATGTAATTTTGAATATTGTTATTGTAATTGTGTATTTAATAGTCATTTGGGTTGGATTTAGTTTTTTAAGGTGACATTGGAAGTTTTGAATTCTATATATGTGAATGTTTAATTTTTCTCTACTTCTTGTTTTGGTCTACTTATGATGGTTTTTATGGTATGGATTCTGGTCTAGGGGGGAGGGGTTCCAAGGGTGTGTGTGTGTGGGGGGGGGGGTGTTCAGTGGGGTGGGGGGTATCCATGGGTGTGGGAGGAATATCCAGTGGGGTGGGGGGTGGGTATCTTGGGTGTCCATGAGAGTAGAGGGGCAGTCCAGGGGGTGGTAGAATTTCCGTGAGGGTGGTAGAATTTCCGTGAGGGTGGAAGGGTTGTCTAGGGGAGTGGGGGACTGTCCGGGGGGTGTCCAGGGGTGTGGGGGGTTATCCAGGGGGTGGGGGAGAAGTCCAGGGGTGTGGGGGTGTGGGGGGGGGGGGTGTCCAGAGGTGTGGTGGGGGATGTCTAGTGGGGTGGGGGGGTTCTGGTCGGGTTTTGGTCGGGTTTTGGTCTGTTTTTGGTATGGGGGTGTCCAGTGAGGTGGGGGGGGGGGGTGTCCAGGGGTGTGGTGGGGGCTATCTAGTTGGGTGGGAGGGTGTCCAGGGGGTTGGGAGGGATGTCTAGGTGAGTGGGAGGGGGGATGTCCAAGGGTGTCCAAGGGTGTGGTGGGGGCTATCCAATGGGGTGGGTGGGGGGGGGGGGGGTAGTCCAGGGGTGTCCAAGGGTGTGGTGGGGGATGTCTAGTGGGGTGGGTGGGTGGGTGGGTGGGGGGGGGGGGGGGGTTCTGGTCTGATTTTGGTTTGGTTTTGGCCTGTTTGTGGTTTGGGGGTGTCCAGTGGGGGGGGGGGGGGGGTCCAGGGGTGTGGTGGGGGCTATATAGTGGGTTGGGAGGGTGTCCAAGAGGGTGGGAGGGATGTATAGGTGAGTGGGGGGATGTCTAGGGGGTCTCTAGGGGGGGTTGGGGGGGGGGGGGTATCCAGGGGTGTGGGAGGGATGTCCGATGGGGTGGGGGGTATCCTGGGTGTCCATGAGAGGGTGGGGGGGAGTCCAGGGGGTGGGAGCATTTCCAAGAGGGTGGAAGGGATGTACAGGGGAGTGAGGGACTCTCCAGGGGGTGTCCAGGAGGGGGTGTGGGGGTGTTTTTTGGGGTGAGGGGGTTTCCGGGGGGTGTCAGAGGGCTGTCCAGTGGGGTGGGTGGGTGGGGTGGGGTGGAGTGGGGGGGGGGGGTCCAGGGTGTCCATGGGGATTGAGGGGGGGGGGGGGGTAGTCTAGTGGGTGGGAGAGGGGGATCCGCCATCCCTCGGGGGGGGGGGGGGGTGAATGCCTTTGGAAGGTACTCATCACTCCCACATGCGAAGCTTGAGCTCTCAAAATGTTTCACCAATGCTTTCTTCCCCTGTAAACATCATTCATTCTATCACTTTGATGCTAGTATAACCAGGGGAAACACCGTGATGTGTGATGGTGTTTTCCCCCTGGTTATACTATCATCAAAGTGATAGAATAAATGATGTTTATAGGGGAAGAAAGCATTGATGAAACATTTTGAGAGCTCAAGATTTTCATGTGGGAGTGATGAGTACCTTCCAGTGGCGTTCAGCCCCCCGAGAGATGGCAGCGCCTCCTCTCCCAAAACCAACTGTCCAGGGGCTGTCCAAGGGGTGTGGGGGCAGTCCAGGGGTGGGTGGGTGTGGGGGTGTCCAGGGGTGTGGTGGGGGATGTCCAGTGTGGGGGGGGGGGGTGGGGGTTCTGGACTGGTTCTGGTCAGGTTTTGGTCTGTTTTTGGTCTGGGGGGTGTCCAGTGAGGTGGTGGGTGGGGGGGGGGGGTGTCCAGGGGTGTGGTGGTGGCTTTCCAGTGGGGTGGGGTGTTATGGTTTGTTTTGGTAACTTTTTGGTCTATTTCCGGGATGTGGGAGGGCTGTACATGGGTGTGGGAGTGCTGTCTAGGGGTGGGGTGGGGGGGGGGGGTTGTCCAGGGGTGTGGGGGATGTCCAAGGGGTGGTGGGGTTGTCCAGGGGTGTGGGGGGCTTTCCACGGGGTGGGGGTGGGGGTAGTCCATTGGTGTGGGGGGTGTCTGGGAGGGTGGTGAGGTTTTCCAGGGGTGTGGGTGTGGGGGGGCTATCCAGGGGGTGGGGGTAGTCTAGGGGGGTGTGTGGGGGGGGGGAGGGGGTCCAGGAGGGGGGGGGGGGTTGTCCAGGGGTGTGGGGGGCAGTCTAGGGGGTGGGGTGGGGGGGGGGAATCCAGGGGTGTGGGGGGTGTGCAGGGGTGTGGTGGGGTCTGTCCAGTGGGGGGGGGGGTTATGGTCTCTTTTTGGTAACATTTTTGTCTGTTTCAGGGGTGTGGGAGGGCTATCATGGGGTGTGGGAGTGCTGTCCCAGGGGTGGGGGGGGGGGTATACCAGAGGGTGGGGGGGGGGGGGTTAGGGGTGTGGGGGGCTGTCCCGGGGGTGGTGGGGTTGTACAGGGGTGTGGGGGCTATCCAGGGGGTGGGGGGGGGGGGGGGCAGCCCAGGGGTGTGGGGGTGTGTCCAGGGGTGTGGTGGGGCTGTCCAGTGGGGGGGGGGGGGGTTCTGGTCTGTTTTTGGTAACCTTTTTCTCTGTTTTAGGTAATTTGGGTGGTCATAACAGTGGTTTTGTTTTATTTAAAAAAATTGCTTTTTTTACATCGGTTATTTTATAACCGACGTAAAAAATGCATTGGTATTAGGTTTAACGTCGGTTATTTGGAAACAGATGTAATAACTTCACGGGAAATGGTTTTTACATCAGTTATTTCATAACTGTCTTAATAAATTGAAATGGATAGTTTTTTACATCAATTATTTTATAACCGACTTCGTAGATATGTTTTTACGTCGGTTATTATATAACAGACATTAGAAACTGCTTCGCAGAAAGGTTTATCACGTCGGTTATTTTTGTAACCGACGTGATAAATGCTTCGTAGGAGTGATTTATGACGTAGATTATATAATAACCAATGTGAAGGGGTATATACCACATCGATTATTAAATAACCGATGTAATAAACAACGACTCCGAAGCATTTTCAATGTCGGGTTTTTATCAAATGACGTGAAAAATGCTTCGGCATTGTGTTTTTTCATCGGTTGTAAAATAACCGATGGAAGAAACTGTGTTTATAACGTGTCCTATAATAACGTCGGCCAAAATTCGACGTAAAAAAAAATAACCACTGTAAAAAATGTTTTTTGCACTAGTGTGATGAATGTAGTGCTCAAGGGACGGACTCATAAATCTTTCCCAAAAAATGGGGTATCTCATCATCATGTCACCCCAGAGTAGATACATACCTATTCTTTTATATAGGAGGGTTATGGGGTAATCTAACCAAAATTATATGGACAACCGGATTGGGAACATACACCTGCTCTAATAGAAGGTAATCATCCTATCCCAATAGAAACTCCAAGGAAGACACAAACACCTTCCCATGATAACCACTTCTCCTAGAAAGTGGCCCCAATTTCTCATAAGAAGGTTTCCAAGATGAATCCTCATCAAACCTGATTAGAAAATCAAGATCCGATCTATGATTCGTATCCACTCAATGATGGAGTTATTGAATCCATCAGACCCTTATATGTGGTAGCTCATTAATTTAAACACTAATTACCAAGTTATGGGAGTGGAAGTAGTATTTTTGATTGTTCACTTCAAACACTTCATCATGAAGGATTATTTGACACCAACAATCTGATCTATCTCGAGAGCCCATCTCTAGATGATATCTGTGGTATCCCCTAGTGTGGATAGAATATCAAAGAGAAAGAGTGTCCCCCCTTATTGTAATCCACCATAGTGGTCCTCCCTATGATGTAATTTGCAACGGAAGTTCTCTCTGTAGTAGTGTATCACATTGCTAATAGAATTATCCAATTAGAAATGTAGTGAAAAGAAAACCCTCCTATCTCAAGGCACTTTTGAAAATAAATCTAGTCGTGTTAGATACCCTGTCATTGGTAGGTAAAATTCTCCCTCCACAAAAAGTAAACCCAATGTGATTATCATTCTCTGAACCACCATTGGGGAACTTTACTTTTAACATTGGAGAGGAAATCCCAAACAATCCCACTGCTTGTAGTAAAATAATCAGGAAGCATCCTCTCTGTCCAGGTTAGGTAAAGGAAGCTTTTACAAAAGTCAAAGTAGACATACTAAACATGGGGAAACCACTAGATAAAGATGAAATATCAATCAAACGCTATAATTTGTCCACCCCCAAATACAAAATTCCAGTAGTGTTTATAGAAGAATGTAAAATGACATCCGCCTCAACATATGGAAAACTTTTCTTATTTTAAAAGAAAAGGTATTACCATACGATGAGTATCAAACTCACATCAATGTAATAGAAGGGTTGTAGTTCCAAATTGACTTAGCATCTCTCCTAGATTCATGACATCCAAAGATCAAGAAACAGCTTGGATCTCTTCAACGTTCATGACTCAACACATTAATGATGTTGCGACAAATAATTACAAACACACCATCCTGTGTTCATATCATAGGATGGGATACACATGGAGCATATCATTTCACTGTACTCCCTAACTAGAAAATCCAACAAAAAGTGGTATCATGAAATGTAATATCCCCCGGATAGCTCCAAAAAAAGGAATCTATTCGCAACTGATGATATGGTCAGCAGTAACAGGTCCCAACAGACTCTCACCAACATCAGGATAGAAGAGAGCAAGCTATTGAAATACTTTTGCATCATGAATCTGCGAATATCGAGCAAGCCTCCTTCTTAGAGGATGTTAGTCATCAGATAAAGATAATGTCATAAATAACATAAAATTATTAATAAATGGATCATTTAAGTACGTTAAAAATGATTCACCTATCTTGTATTAAAAAAAACTTCATAAAATCAACAGAGAATTTGTTTTAATATAATCCCTAAATGTTTGAGAGCTATCCGAGATCATAGGGATGGGTTTTTTTACTCAACCATCAGGTCCAACTAATGAATCCCAAAGGGTTGTGAAATCAGAACAGGAACAACACCAACCCTCATAGCTGGTGGATAGTTAAACTCAAAAATCACCTCCTCAGTAAGAATCAATTTTCTTCTAATTAGGAATGATACTGTAGAATAAATCCTCTCAGTTCATCCCATCCCATGATCTAGTTCTTTCACTTGGAACACACAAGAATGAACTACATGGAGATTCCATTTAGGTTATTATCTTCCAAAAAACATCGAAATAATTGAAAAAGGAGAGGATTAGACCTCATGGAGGGTGTAAAAGAATATAGTCTCTAAAATACACTGATAAAATTACCACAATGCATTTCACATTAGTTGACATCAATAATTCCATCCTGATAGATTTATTAGAACATGAGGCCAATTCGGATGATTCTGAATAAGAAGTTCCAATTCACAATGGGGTTCACACTAAAAAAATGAAGGATGTTTTTGTACCTAGAACCAGAGGATTTCCTATAATTTTGGAACTCCCTTTAACAATCCATAATTACCTCCCTAAAAATAACCTAAAAGGGAAAAAGGTAAGGGTAAAATCATGTCTTTCCTTCCTCCCAGAGAGGCTAAGTCCCTTTAACTGAAAGCAATATTTTCTCAACTATAGGAAGAGATGAAATAATTGAGGATACATAATGTATAATTAATACGAGGAAGCCTTCTAGCTAGTAATTTTCTTTAAGAAGATCCACAACATTCACCTCTAGTTATTCCACTACAACAAAGAGTGTTTTTCGTGAAAAATGAAGCATAAATGAAATGTTCTCTCACTATAGGATACCAACCAAAAATATTTTTGGATCCCTTATTAGTAGATCATGAATTCCCTTTATTTCATGTAAATCTCAAGAAGGTTTAGAAACATCCTCATAGGCCTGAACCTATAGTTTTCCCATGGTAGGTACCAGCAGTGCCACCACCAGTGGTCCTACCAGCCGCTTCTCCCATTAAAGCTCTAACTATCACACCTATTTAGGCCCCAACTCAGCCAAACATTCCTCTAATTCTTATGAAGACCATTGTTTCACTAGCAGATAGATTGTAATTCATAGAAGGATGACACATGCCGATACAACTAGAAAATAAGCCTTAACCTGAATGACTAGATCCAACTCTTCCGCCTCCAAACATTGTGAATCCTAAATTTCAAATATTTAATGACTCCGGAGACCTGGAGCAACACATGATGAATTTTGTCTCTTCCTGTGATCCCATGATGGGTACCCCTGAACTGTAAGAGGCAGTGAAACTCAGGTTCTTCGTGTTGTCACTATAAGGACCAACCTTCCTATGGTAGACAAGTTTGTAGTCTCGGTAAACTACTAGATGGGAGTACCTCTATCAAAAGTTCCATTTCTAGTTCATCTCAATGCTATATATGGCAATAATATTTGATCTCATGAACTATAAACAATAGGAGAATGAAAGAGTCTCAAAATTCATTTTTCAGTGGAAAGTATTAATATACTCCTTAAACCTACCACTCCCTCAAGAAGAGTTGTTTCCTATTTATGTAGTGAATATTAATGAAGAATTATCCACACCGTTGATCCCTGTGAAATACACAAGGGGATTTCATAACCTTGCTTCAATTTCTCAATAGGTATAAAATTAACTCACAGATACGAAATCCAAGTCTTGAGTATTTCCATCAACTCAAGAAAGGAGAACAGGAAAAGAAGATACATTTAGAGTTACACTTATTCCAGCCATTATTACCTCTCATACTTCTAATAATTCACCTTATTGTATGAATCAACCTTCTTAGAATTAGTAAAAATGATCAGATCGTTAGGATGATCAAAGAGATCAGAGGTTGGAAAATTTTGAGAAGATGAAAAACAAGGTCTATTCTTTTCGAAATGACCATGTCCCAAGCTAATTCATCTCAGCATTGGAAAACAATGTGGTCAATTTTTCAAATACCATGAATCTTGAAAAATATGATGATGAAAATCTCCTAAACTATGGTCCCTTCCATAAAATTCTGGGGCAACACATCAAGGGAAGTTTTGTTTTCAAATACATCTTGTAAAAGATGGTGAACTCTGGGAAAATGAAGTTAATTTTTTTATGCTCAGGTTGAGTGTGTTTCTACCACTAATCCAAATGATGAAAGTGAATGTAAATAAGATAAGTGCAAGAATGAAAATAATTTTGGTGATAGGATGGTTAGAAAAATGATCAACCTAACTCATGAAATTCTCCAAACACAGTTGAAACAACCAACTATTCCTCTATCAACTTAAGATACATCACAACTGGCTCTATCAGCAAATCAATCCTTTGAAGGATAGTACTCAAAAAAGAGACATAGACAAAATTGTAAGAAGAAATTGCATGAATATGAGATTATGCTAAATTCAAAGTTTTCCTTAACTTTATAAGAATTCATGCTAATGTTACCAAAAGAATGGGAACGACCCCACTAAACAACACAGTGAGAGTCGACCTGTTAGACATAATCTTGATTAGATAAAGAGTTGATTCTCAGTTCCATTAACATTATTCACTTAATGGATCCATTCACACATGATGATTCTAATTATGAACCCAAATTCCACAAAATTTATTGGGAAACTTGGGGAAGAATCCATCAGAACTGAGGGTACATGGGAGGACGCAGTCATTCTAGAATTCACTACTTTAACCATGCCCCCGCTCGAGTTGTCTATGTAGACACAAATCATGGAAGAGATCTCTAGTGATATTAGAAGAAAAAATGGAATTAATCCATGAATTACATTATCCAACCTAACACAATCATCCTGGAAGATTGGTTATAGGATGTGTCACCACCTGATGAACCTCAACATACAGGCAGACCCAACCAACCTAATCCACCAAGAGTAGAAACACTTTAAAATCCTACTCAAAGGGATTTTCCATATACATAAAGAACATCATTTCCAGAAGCACATGATAAATAATACTCCCATGTTGGGATGTGTAGACCTTTGGACTAGAAGTATGATGTTTTGATGCAACTGAACCAAGTACTATTGAAGTTATCAATCATGGATGCCTCGAGTCAATCAAAAGATCTACAGGAATCACTCATAGAGGTCTTTTTAGTCCCTAAAGAGTTTGAATTCAAGGTTTCTACTGTCGAAGTTTATTATATAGAGAATGATCCTATAGAATTCCATGAAATCAACTCTTCCACATACTAGGATGAATACTCTTTTGTATAAGGAAACATCAGGACCGTATATATATCTGTCAGTATAAATGACATTGATATATGATGATTCATTATTGATAATGGATTAGGAGTATTAATCATTCTAGTTTAGACACTTCTCCAATTGTGTCTTAATGAATATCACCAGTCTCCATTTAATATGATATTACTAGGTTATGATAAGAATGAGAAAGATCCAATTGGCAATATCACACTCAAAACTCAGTTTAGGGATATCCTTTCCGACTCAAAGTTCATGGTTGTTTAGTAGGATACAACTTCTAATGACCTGATAGGAAGACTTTGTCTATATCAACATATGGAAATTAAGTTTTCATACCACCAATGCATTAAATTATATATCAATGGTAAAATTGGAAGATTTCATAGTGACAAGACCCCATTCAAATCCTATGATTCATAATACATCGACAATAGATTCTACTGCAAGTGAGAAAAACAATCTGTTGCTGATTATTATTCCCAGATTAATTCCCAAAATGGTCTGAAGATGATCCCTTCTAACCCCTTCAAGTAGATTAGAGTAGATGATGTGTTTCCCATTAACCAAATTGAAGGGGTGGATCTGAATTTAAGCACTCATTTAGTGACTTCTGTGATTCCAATTACAATAATTGAGCTTTATATAATTGACGAAGTTAGAAAATACTTGAGTGATAATGAAATATTGAATGAGAATTTATTTATTTCATCCCCTAATCTCCATTGAATCCCGACCTCATCAAATAAACTAGAAGAAGTTATCATAGTAATAGGAAAATTTGAAGAGGCTCATTCTAAGTCCCCATTTTCTCCTTTGAATCTTTTAAAGGTCCCATCACCATTGATTGAGACAGAAATGATTACCTTGTCTTGTGAATTCCCAAATGGTGAATCATATATTCTGTAGGAAGAACTTTATTCATTAGAAATTTCATAATTAGAGGAAAAATAACTAAAGACTAAGGAAGAATAAGAAGAGGAAGACCTTATGGATGACCCTCTAGCATTTTAGCAAGGCGTCTCCACCACTGTGGATGAACTCAGAGAGATAAATATGGGAAAAAGAAAAGGATCCAAGTCCCACTATAATTACTGTGGCCATAAATCCTAAAGAACATGAGGTGTATACCTCCCCAAAGAAACAATGAGATCTGTTCACCTAGAATTATATAGAAATGACATGTCTTTACCCCTAGGTGGCCACCAATTTCTTGGGGTTTCTGGAAGATCATTGGGGATACCAGAAAGAAGCCAAATGGATGCACCCTACACATGCTTCTAAAGTTAAGGCTAAATTGGAAAAGATCATCATGTATGAATTCATCTGAGAAGTACATTATCCAAAATGGGTATCCAACATTTTCCCAATGAATAAAAAGAAAGGGAAAATCATATTTTTCATCGATTTTTGATATATCAACTAGAATTTTCTTAAAGATGACTTCTAATTTCTAATCATAGAACAATTGATAGATTCAATAGCTGGTTATCCAGCCCTCTTCTTCATGGATGGCTATTTAGGGTATAAACAAATTAGGATGGACCTAGAAGATAAAGAATCTAGAGCCTTCACATCCCCTCAAGGAGTATTATGCTATCGGGTAATCCCCTTTGGATTAATGAATGTCGGGGCCACATACGAAAGTGACATGCGTCACATATTAAAAATCCTTATTGGGAAGGTATTTGGAATGATACATTGATGATCTAGTGGTCAAGTAACACCAACATTCTGACTAATTTTTTGACTTGGAAACCATGTTTAACCAGCTTATAAAACATAGATTAAAGATAAACCCCTTGAAATGTACTTTCAAGGTAAAATCATAAAAATTTCCCAGCCTCATTGTATGCCATCACAAAATTGTAGTTGATCCTAAGAAAACTAAATCCATCCTTGGAATTGCATCTCCTAAAAACTCAAAAGAGTTGAGAAGAATTCAAGGAATCTTGGACTATATTCAATGCTTCATATCCAACCTCATAAGAAAGTGTTTTCCCTTCACCAAATTGATGAAGAAGGGGGGTCACATATCTATAGACCAATGAAATTAAAAAATCCTGTGAAACCCTAAAGGAATATCTATTGAATCCACGGGTGTTGATGCCACATGTTGGGGGAAACCACTCATTCTATATGTGATAGCCTTGAAACAATCACGAGGATACTTGCTCAAAAGAATGATGATAGGAATGAAAACAACATTTATTATCTTAGTTGAACCATGCTTGATGTGGTGACTCATTATTCAGATAACTAGAAGTGCTACTTAGAATTAATCTTTAAAGTTAAAAAATTGAGACATGTAGTGATGCCTAAATATCAAATATTGGGTCCAGCCACGTCCATAAAAAAGAAAATTCCATTTCACTCCCTATGTGGATGGATCAAACCTACATAGGGCACGTTTTCTAGAAATATGTATGGATTGATTTCCATGGTTAATGAGATACGAAGTGATTCCAAGATATCCTATCCTAGGTCTATCAATGATTAAGGAATCCCCCCCTCTTATTCCCTGTTCACGGATCAGTTCTACACAAGGAACCTTTTTAAAACATGCGTCTTGAGTCCCATTACAATAGGATGAATAATGATGCCTAAAACTCATTCATGCCTAACCCCCATATTGAATTTTTTTGAAGTCCCTTCCCCACATCAAAAACCAATTTGTGTGGGGAACCATCTTTAATAACTATGTGTGGCTTGATTCCAACTTTTTTAAGATATGTTGTGATGCCCAGATCTCCAATCTTGGGTCTAGCCATATTTAAGCCCCAAAATCCCCTTTATTACCTATGTATGAATTAAAACATTCACATGGAATCTATTTTTAGAACTATATGTGGCTTGATACTTTCCACAATAAGGTACATGGTGACACCTGGGTCCTACAACCTAGTCTAGTCAATACATATTTTTTTTCATGTCAGTTCATCTTCATCCTTACTGAATGATGTTAAAATGCTTGGGATTTCAAGAACTATGTAAGGTTTGATTCTCATCTGGATGAGATACATAGTGTTTCCTAGATCATATCTCATGGACCATACACCACATAATTAAAATGCCCATATCCTTTACCTATGTTACCCTTGTGTGGTAGAATAAATCTTTAGCAATTATTGTATCTCACACTAAGAACAGATCATAGGGGCTTAAGAGTTTGGTAAAGGAGTTCTCTATATAAATAAGGTGTATCAATTCCCATTGGGGTTATCATGGTCCTAGATGTAAGACACTAAAAGGCACACTATATGTCCTCATCGCATGACATTAAACTGCACAATATATTTAAGAACTATGTATGACATGATTCTTTCAATAGAAAGATATGTAATTATGCTTGGGTCCTACAACCAGGCCTTTCTGTGATATTACTTTTCACATTAGAATCATTCATGTCCTTTCCACATGATGATAGGATGCCCAGTTCTTCAAGAAATAGGCATGGCTTGATTATCAACCCTATGAGATACATAGTGATGAATAGATATTCAATCATAGGACCAGATGCATCACAACATGGGAAATTCCTCTACTCTCTAATGTACGTGTCAGATCTACTTGAGGATATCCAATACAAGTTATCACCCTACACATGAACCCATATCCAAATACCCCTTTCCCCCACTCATGAATTCAATTAGTATGGGGACCTTTATTATTAAATCTTTATTTGCCCAGATTCTCATCCTATTCAGACATGTAGTGATTACCATTATTTAATTCTAGTACCGTCCATGAGGTAAAGAAAAATGATGCTTCTCCCACATAAAAAAAAGGTCCATGTGAGAGACTTTATTTTGGGTCCCCTCATTAGGGGGCCCACCAAGGAAATAGATATGTCCCCCTTCTACATTTGAGTTAGATCTATACAAAGGACATCCAACTCATGACAAAAAATAGTACAAACACTTCATTTGTGCTAAAAAATATCCCTTATGCACATCAAAATACTAATATAGAACACTTTCAGATCTTCAAAATATTTCCTTGACTTCTGGTGGTAGAATTTATGATACCTGAGATATCTTTTTCTTGACTATGCAGTACATTACCTAGTTGTCATTTCATAAAACATCCCAAAAAACTATTTGGTTAGCCAAAGGATTCCACTGTTTGACTATGAAGTATTCTCCCAAGTTTGCTATGAATAAAAATTCCCAAAAAACGTGTCTATAAAATAACGATAATTTCTCCCATGGGAGAAGAATCTTTTGTCCCTATATGCTTTGAAGACAATATGATGGAACCTGCGATTCAAAGTTAGTGATCATCCAATGCATATTTGTACCATTTTCTAGCTCTTAATCTAAAATCCTCAAAGACTGTGGTTTGCAATTTCATCCCTCATTTCCAAAGTATACATGAATGACCTTGGTCTAACAAGTACACATATCATCTGTAGTTTCCATGATATTATTGTTCCAGTCATATGACCTAAACTACATGCACCACATTTCTTGCGCTTGGGTCTCACCTTGACAGAGAGCCCATTATTACAATTCCTTAGAAATTATGAATTGTAATACCCCTTTTGTGTTCAGGTACTCTTCTACACAAACCAAACTCTTGCTTGGGGAGATCTGAATATCCATAAAATTTCATCGTATTTTAGAGATAGAGTGTCTGAATACATGAGAACTATTTTTACTGAGTATATAGTACATTAACTAGTTGTCCTTACATAAAATAGCCCAAAAAAATGGGATTTTCATTGAAAGGAAACCCTTGTTTTAATATATATTACACACCCTAGTTATCCTTGCAAAAAACTCCCCACAAAATGGGGTTTTCAACAAAAAATAACTTCATATTTAAGAGATACCTTATATAATATCATAATCCATTTTCCCCATACCACTCTTCAGATATGGGGATCCCCAAACCATACCTGACAACTTTCTCCTATCACACCTAAATATGGAATCACATTTTCGGTTATATTACCAAGAATGGGAGAGTCATCAACATTTTAGTCAAAGCTAAAGACCTTAAATTATATCCCCCTAAGTCCTTATGGAATGAATTTAAACTAAAAAACATATTTCCCTTGTGGTATGACATTAAACTACATATCATAACTTTGTCTCCATAAGTCATAAAACTACAAAGTTAATGTCATGATCTCATGACATTAAAATGCATGAAACCTTCACCCATTGTTAGAAAGGGGCCTTCCACCTAAAATTGACCATGTAACAAAATTTACCCCTATCCACTTGATCCAAATTCATGTAGGAGGGGTTTCCCATTAACGAAAAAAACCAACAAAGATATTCCCTTCATTCTCAAATTCCACCCTTTGAAAAAACCACCCACCGTGGTCTTGAGACATCCAAATATTAGTCTTTGAACTTCAGTAACAGAATGTTAGAATTCTTGAGGACTCCTTCACTTGAATATATAGTATGTAACCTAGTTTTCCTTGAATAAAATGACCCTCATAATGGGCATGTTAGCTAAAGGATTCCACTATTGACTACACATTATGTTCCCTAGTTTCCCTTACATAAAACAACCTTGATAACAAGTTTTTTAATCAATGGTAACTTATTCCATAAGAGAGACCTATTCTATTACTAAATATCAGGTTTTAGATCCAATAACCACAAAATAGTGGCTCAAGATTCCCTGTTTGATATCTAAATAATGTCGGTACATTCTCAGCCCAGAAGACTTGTTTGTGTTATTATTTAAAATTCCATAGTGAAAGATACTGGACCTTAACACTATACATATTTATACAACTTGCATGAATTTAAACTTCCAAATAAGTAGACATAGTACTTTCTAGATTGAATACCCACAATGGAAACTCAAAAAAAAATTCGAGTCACAACTCAGTAGACCTATACTCTGTACGATTTAGGAAATATTGAGTGATTAAAAGATAAAAGGCACACAACTTTTTAGAATCAAGAAAAAGGGAGGACTAATAAAGAATCAAAGACTCTATATCCATGTACCCTTTATATCATGCTTTATAATGAATTAGGGAAATGACATCAAAATATAGAAATACTATAAGGTTTTTCATATGACACTAGTAATAGTCAAACAATTCTCACTAGACCTCTTTAATTAGGTAAAAATTAGAGAACCCATAACCCTATCATTGTGTTTATGATTAGTTGGTATGAAGATTTCATGTAATGAAAATCATCCTTGATGTTATGATCATAGGAAGAAAGTAGGTATGAATACATATATTATTGGAAAAAAATAATTTTCATTTATGGAGAAAAACTATTAGATCAACCACAAGATGTAGTCTCTATTTTGTATATTACAAGATACCTTCAACACAACTCTTAATATGTTTAATGTACTCCCAATCCCCATTAGATTCTCATTTAAGCTCAATCAATCAACCTGTTTCAGTCTCCTACTGTTGGAGAAGTGATTTTTTTGCAGCTGTAATGGCATTATTCCCTTCTATTTGTCCCTCTACCAATAAATGATGGAGTTGTTCAAATTCCCCTAGAAATAATCCAATTCTTTCTAAAGGTGCAATGATTTAATGGTGTTCTCATTGATCCTCCATTTAAATTCTACTATATTTTTGTCATGGATGGCATATTCTTGAGAAAACATAGCTTGAAATTCATCAATATTGGAAAGAAGTTTGGACTTTATGAGATATTGGAAAAGATTATTCTCTTAATCCCACATTAGAACAGTATCTTTCATTGTAGTGTAGATTATGCAGTAATCAAATCCACCAAAATCCAACATGCCAAAAAGAGTTGGAAGTCGGACAAGCTGAGAAGGCAAGTCTTCTAGACATGTCATAGAAATTATCTTCTATATGATTCACCAAGCCCTTCTATGTGAGATACTGAGAGAATACTATAACAATAAGTCTGTCTCTGAGCTGCTGTTAGTGGGAAGAATATACTCTATAACCAAATCACTCAAATATGTTCTCTACTCTACTACCTCTAATATATTGGAGAACTCACCTTCCAATATGGGCTCAATTGTTATATCGGCTCTTCACTCAAATCTATTTTCAGAAGAAGATAATCCTATACGATGATTTAGAATCATTGTTAGTCATCAAAAATGGTGAGAATGGGGAACATTCATATTAGTTGGTGAATTTTTACGAATAGAAGGTCATCAGTCTAGGATGATTCCTACCTAGCATCACCAACTTCAAAAGTCTAAGCTAGAACCTCTTGATGATGGGAAATCTCCTAGATCTTCCCAGGGTTCACTGAATGAGGATCTGAAATACTTCTTGTTTCAAGGTCCACCTGAACTGGCCCCCCTCAACAATGAGACTGAGATGGACTTCAATGTCTTGTTCATGCCCCATCACTACGACAATATCCATGGATGGAGCTTCATATTCCTATCAATCATGATCAAGGAATAAAGTATAAAAATATTGGATTCAGAAAAGGTAAAGACTCATTTCCATTGAATTCCATATTAAGTACTTCAAATTCTGCTAAAGTAATAGGAATTTTAATATGTTCTAGTATTTATTCAATGTCCATGATAAAATTTCTCATGGAAGATACTAAAGTCTCATGCCTCATGGTAATATCACCCATGGATATATTTGAAATATTTGTCTCATGACCTGATACATCACCCTCCTCTGATGACTTGAGACCCCAAACAGCTTCCTCGATGATAGTCATAGAGTCAGAATCAGCCATTGTAGGATACTCTAGTACATTATATGAACCAAAAATATTATCTAAATAGAATTTAGTTATTAACATATGAAATCTTATTATGTGACTTTGACATTACCAGATTCCTATTCCCTTCAACAAGAGTGACAGGAACAATGCTAGGAGCATATGATGCATCATACTCCCTCAAAACCTCTTATACTGAAAGAGATGAATCACCAGTAGGGACCTTTTTTCAGTCAAGAGATCCCCCATTATTCCTTGGAGGTTCATATGTAATTCCATTGAGAGAGGGAAGGGAAAAAGTTCCTACAATAAAATGTTGTTTAAACACCTGTTCTAGATATATTAGATATTAATGGTACTATTTATATTTACCACTACTGGAGATTTGTTTACCCAAAGTTTTAACCATTCACCATTCCTTATTTTTCACCTTTTTAAATGGAGGGGTACCAGCATCAACCACCTCAAAGATAGGTATTAGAGGAGGTTAAAAGAGTTATCTTTCCATATTATCCTCCATTGTTCGCTACATTGAGGATAGTTATCCCAATTCAATGGGGGTACCAGTTGGACCATATCTTGGTTGAGGGAAAATCCGTTTTCCCCCTTATCCCACTACAAATCCCAATAACCTTACCCTTAGAAATAATTCTTTTTTCCTTATAAAAAAAGGGTAGGAAAAAATAAATAATGATAAAATATGAACATACATCTTCTGGATTGACGTAGTCATGCCATTATTCAGAAGATGGATGACCAACCTCTTCACCAGCACCTTGTTTCACCATATCATCCACCCGTGTCATGGAGGGAATTTTTTCTTCAGTATCATAGATAATCATCTCTAACTAACAAATATAAATACTCACCTCCGCAAGATTTCCCTCAAAGAAATGATCATGTGGGGCTCCGACATATCCTATCCGTAGAATCCAAAATCCAACATGAATAAGTACCCATATGATTTCTGCATTGGAGGATATGTCCTACCCAAATTGGGATGCCTCTAGTCATACAAATTCTGAGTACATCCCGGTCTATCCTAAAGATGATTCAACAGTTTTGGATTTCATGGGTTTACTGACACATTTTGTCATAAATTTCAGATGAGAAAATAGAACCCAAACCTATTCTTAGAGAAGATGAATGGACCATATTGGTGTGACATTAGTTGGTGTAGCCCTTTTGATTCTAATTAGTGGGTTGAACCTCACTTGAGGAATTTTTATAGATCTTGAAACCTCATCATCCTCACCCTCTTATGTGGATAAAGAAGCCTCCAAAGGAGATAAATAACCTTCCAAAATAAGGGGATCCTTCATACTCTACTTCCTCTTCCCAACCTAAGGAATAGATTTTTCTAGCACTACATTGGGGTATGATGCAATCTAGGCATCGACATACCTGGAGATTAACCCATTGGTTGTATCCACTGAACGTAGTTTGGCCACCACCCTTGTCAACTCCATTGCTATGGGAATACATAACTATTGATATACCATCCGATGATTTTCTATTACGATGTGTACCAGGGGAGATACAATTATCTATTATAGACACTTGACTTGGATCCCAAACCCATAAGGAGCATATGCCTCACATATAACCTCACCAACGATCCTAGTCGCCCGCACACCATCCCTCAAGGCCATCATGTATGACTTCATCTAATTTATTGCCATCATGTTGTCAGTAAATCTCACTGTTGGTGGATTCCCATTGGGAAAGAAGATTAACTCCTTAAATAAAATCATCCTTGTTTGGATTTTACTGGGTTTCATGGATTGGGACAGAATACCAGATACAACATGGACATATGGTCAAAAATCACACATGATAACCTTAATCCCTCTTTGCATGGTGTAAGTTCTAAAGTGGTCTACAATCCATCCCTAAAAACCATGTAATGGTTCTACAATTCTGAAAAGAGACTTCCCTACATGAACATGCAGAATGATTCAATGTATTTTTTCTAGGACAAGGATAGAAAACCCAAAAAAATTTATCTCTTCCAGTTTGGATACTAAATTTTTTTTCCTGGCCTTATGCCATAGCTAGAATCATGGATAGGTAGCAAATAGGTGCTAAGACACATGACTAAAAATCTCACAAAATGAGTCTTAGATGGAACATTGGTTCTGATCTCATATCCCCATGTATTGTACTACCCCTTCTCTAAATTCATCCTGAAGGATCCAAGTGCGCTTCTCTTTGGCACATTAGGATAGCTTATTGGACTCTTGCAAGTGGGGCCTTCCTCTTTCTTCCTAATGAAAGTGTTCATCCATACATCCAGATGAATTTCCCCCCTTAGTTGGGGGTGTTACTCCTTAATATCATGAGATATTTTTAGCATCTCATGTGCTAAATTTTGAATCCTATCAGTTTCATTACACGTCTCCCTGAAAGGGATACATTTTTCATAAATATCACCAAGGATCGAAGCCCCGGTGATCTTGTTAACATTCAAAAAACTGATGCTAAATTATCCATGCATCATTTGGAACGAATTTTTCTATGGGCTCCACTAGATCTGTAGCTATGGAATGAACATGGAATTCCTATACACATAAGTGTTACCAAACATATGGATTATTATATGTTCACGAACTTTTGTTCTACGGTGAATTATTCAATGGCTTGGTGCACCCAAAATGCCCACATGCATGCGGGCTTATCACATACTCTTAGGAGGAAGTACCAATCATTCTTCTAGCCATTCGACTGATCAGTCTATGAATATTGAAATATTGATGAATAAAAATGTGGATTTAATTCAACTGTGTGTAGTTTCAGATTTGAAGTACACAGGTTGTGATGCCTGAAACAGGTTGTGGATGATGTATCTACATAGATATATGAATCCATGCTAGAAATTTTGGAATTTATGATATTATAGTGATCTTGAAACCAAGATAGGGGGATCTATTTATTTGGATCCGATGTGAGAATTTCTCACAGATGGCGATGACCATAAAGTGGAAGATAGATGCTCTTTAGAAATTCACTGTGATATTTCTTCAAGAATCCCTCTAGATCAAGCAGAGTAATATCACAAATTTCCTAATAATTGTTCCCAATGAATTTCATCATATCCTCAATGCATTTAATAGATTTATCATCAGAAATTGAAATCTTTATGGTGGACATTGAAAATAAAAATAAGTATCAACTTTGTTTTAGGAAAACTTTGTTTTACATAAATCTATGAAAATAATAAAATTTAGTAGAGGAATAATCTTGTGAAAGTGACTCACTCATATGACTCATGAAAATTTGTTATGTTGGGACATTGCTATTGGTAATCATGAAATTTACTCACCTATCCATATGAATCACTGAGAAAGATATATATTGTGTCTACACAACCAAGGCCTTTAGTGAAAATGATCAAGCGGAAGGTCTGCGTGGGAGACTAGTGTGAAGATACCTGAACATTTTGTGTGGAAAGAGCCATTCATCAAAATGAGAACCCTATATATAGGCGAGGAAACAACCTGTGCAGCTTGTGTGCATAGACCACCTACATGATGGGCTTAAGTGGATGAAAAGTGCGGATGACTTTCCCTAGTTACCTCTGTGCTTCATCTATCCTTTTCATCCCTTTACCTCAGGATTAGACCCTCCCCTTTTGGCAGGATCCAATCCTGGGGGGGGGATTTTTTTGAATTTTTTTTCACATGGATGAAAAGTAATTAGAGGGAAATACCATATAAAGAAGATAACAAGATAAAGTAATAAGGAGAAGGATCACTAAATCCTCTCAAAGTACATTTCCCCTAAGTACCCCAAACACTACAGGCATGTAGGGTACCTGTGCAGAACCCTGCACAACCGAACTACACACGACACCTACTCAAGATGTCACATTCACCGAGGGTTCTATATTTTCCTATAAATAGGACCCTGAGGTATTTATTTTTATGAAATAAATTTCTGAAATCCAAATGGAACTCTATTCTCCCTAGTGATTTGCTCAAGAACTCCACAACCTTCTTGGAAGATTTCTTAAACCTGAAGAAGAGGGAATTAAATAGTGATAATAAAACTAAGGTCCGGACAGTGATTAAAATAAACAACACCTATGTGAAGAACTTTCTCATACCATAATTAAAGAATATTAGTGTGAGGTACCCTTCCCCAAATAGGGACCAACATGAGTCACCTCTGGGAACACTTGTGAAGTCCCTTGACGTCTTGATGAAGGTCTCTCCCAAGTGTTGTAACCCAGGTAGTCAATCAACCAAGTTGATATTAATTTTCCTAGAGCTACCTATGCAGATCAACCCCTGTGTGAGCTACTTTGGTTCTACCTAACCTCCAACCTATGCGATTCATTCTTCAGGCGTTCTTTAGATCCATCCATGGTGGGACCTTTCTTTATTTGGATTCTTTAGCTGATAGAGATCAACTCAAAGACTCCACTAAAGCCTCCTAATTTTGAAAACAATTGGAAAGGGAACACCATCATGTATCCCCTTTGGATTTTTATTTCAACGATCATAGGTTTTCCACCCTGGTCCTATCAGATTTTTAGGATCCTTAGGGTATGCATGGATTTTTATATCCATGGTCACAAGGACCCCTAACCTAGGGACATTACAGGGGGGTTACTTTTGTCGAATATAAGGGTTAGGACTATGTCATTCCATTATCATCTCGGTGACCCAAAAATTACAGTTCATGGAAGATAGGGAGATGATTACCCTTGATTTTCCATTCAACATGGAATGAAATCTTCCTCCCTCGCTACGCGACCAATTTTAGGGTATCCCTCCTAGAGTAAACCCATATCATTTCTTGTAGGAGTTTTCACTCTTTCTCCCCTCTTCCTCTTAGACAATGGGTTAAAGAGGGGATGGGCACTCGAGTCCTCTCCCCACTCTCATGTTTTCTTCCCTCATCAGTATCAATACCCTGGAATCATTCTAGGGAAATGTGAAGAGAGGGGTGTTCCATAACCCTGACCTCTTCCACCATATGCCTAACATATTCCATCAGTAAGTGAGGGGTCAGGGGAGGTGGGCACCCACAACTCCCCATACCTATCTCTTTCATCTTTGTTTTCATGTACACTAGTGAAAAAACTAGAGTTTTTGATTTGTTGGATCTTCTATTTCGCTTTGTTTCTCAAACAAGTATGAATTGTGTGAGATTATAGGTTAACAAAAATCAAAACATCCTCATGATACATTTGATCAATTTAACGACAAGAACTCTGATTTTTGTTGAAATTAGGATAGGTAGGAATCCCACTTAGGGCCTGACCGAGATCAATGGGAATCCTCCTCATGGGTAAGCCACAATAATAGTTCCCTTAATTCAGGAATCCTCTAGAGGAGTAATCCCTGAAATAAGACTCCAAGCCTCCATGATTTGGGACATATCTCATGGCCTCTTTTTAAGTAATCCTTTTTAGAAGTAATCACCAATATGATCCTCTCAATGGTTAATACCACATTGTGATACAAACTTAAAGAGGACCTCCGTAGGCATCCGTCCTCATAAATGAACAATGTGGGCTTTGATTACCCTCCAAGCAGGATATGTATGAAGCCTTCATGAGGTCCAAACCCAACACCCCAAATCAACCCTATTCTGTATGAGAGACATTCCTAGTAGAATTTAATTCAACCTAAGAATCCACATTCCTCCCTGGTTCCCTAGGATACTTTGGCATAAGTCCCGCACCAAAATTTGAAAAGGCACTTACCACATGTATTTCCTTGCCACAGGACGTTAAAATGTACAGTTGAGTCCTTATCACATGACCTTAAAAGGTATAATGTGCCCAATTAAGATGAAACAAACTATGTGGGTTATGATTCCTATCACAAGGATATGTTGGAATCCCATTTATGGGTTCAATACCAACAACAACAAAATCCCATATCTCTAAGTGATGATATAATCTAGAGTGCCCCATTGAGGGGCTAGGACACCATCATAATAATTATAATGATCATAGAATCTCTAAATATTATATAATAGGATACAATCAGTGGATAACCTCATATACATACCGATATCTCCATTGATGTATAACATCAGATACAAAAAAATGATTATATGTCCCATACTTGCCAATAATTGGTTGTTATTTCAAGGGAGACCCACATCATTATTGTGAATTAATAAGGGTTTCACGAATATGTATTAAATCTATAAGAGAGTCCCAAAGTAGTGAATAATTCCCACAAAAAGGGTTTAATGGGCCCACCCTCCCATCCTAAATGCGAGTTCTTAAGAATTGCTGTCCAAAATCCCTAATGAGTGCCAGCATTTGGAAGGAAGGCCCAATTGGATATAGAACCATTAGGTGTTTCTGGTTCCACAAAAAAACCAATTGTAAACTATTACAATGTAGAAAATAATTGAGTGGTTTGAATTATGAGGGGAACACATCTCCAAAATAATTCATAATTATTATGACTATGAAAACATAAAAGTTTTATGCTTCCAATCCCTCTAGATCGTTATCCCATGTATGTTGGAGTTAGTTCCCTAAAACCATATGACTTTGTAATTTCAATTAATATTATATTAAAAGAAATAATATTAATAAATATATTTTCACATGATTATTATTATTAAACATAAATTAATTTGATAATTTTCTTAGAGTGTTTGTTACATCAAAATGATATAAAATTCGACTGATATAATGAGAACATAAATGTTTTATGACAATATTCTAAAACATATATTATATGGTGTAGATAAAATCTATATAATGTGTAATTAATGATGTTTTTTACTATATAGTGATGGATGATAATAAGTGGATTAGGATTATACTATTGAAGTTCACACATGGTAATCTTTGAGAGCTGAGGTTATGAAGAAAAACTCACTGTTAGTCCTAGTGGATCTTGAATCAACAGAGAGAGGAAGGGGGGGGGGGGGGAATTAGCGTAATAAAATTTTTAGGGAATAAATTTAACTAAAAATTTCCCTACCTTGATTTATTAAAACATTTTTAATATATTTGGATGTATTAATCATTGATATGCATTGTCAATACTTAATCTCACATAAAATTCAGATAATTTAAAGGAAACTAGACATGTGTATTTCTAAAAGGTTTGACCCCAGTATGGTAAACATACTCCTTGATTCAACTAGTGATTATACCAATCCATATATTTCAATAATATCATAATTTTTTACAATGAGGAAAGTTATTATTCTTTACCCAAAATAAAAACTATTATCATGAACAATGATTACCAAAATTTTATAGACATGGTTTGACTATCTCTCAAAAAGCCTCTTCGCCTCTTAATAGGAAAGGTGGTGTTGTTTATACCAGAACCTCTAGTGTTAAAAGTTTATTGATAAACTATATATATTGATATTTGATTATAATTTGAACTAATTATTTATATTTTTTATGTACATCAGCTTGTCCAAACTTATGGTGAAAGGAATTCAAAAGCACTCAAATATCCAAGAGCATTAACTCCCATATCTTCTATAGGGTGCACTTGAAAATAGTTTGGAACTAAAATTTTGGATAATTCAATATCTAGATATATCAATTTCAAGTGATTCAGTGTCTAGAATTTTGAAAAAAAGAATTGGACAGTGACCTTACACTATATTTTGGTTATATGAATCTAAAACCCTCTTAATCTTTCCTTGGAACTATAAGTTCTAATTTTATAATCACTCAAACCAAATAGATCTTCAATAATATACGTAGTATATTGGAGTTGGTGACCTATAACTAGCTTATATATACTTTATGATTACCTTTATTGATGTTTGTGAATAATAATAATGTTATTATCGCACCATGATCATTCTTATAGGTGAAATTGTTTGTGATAATATCCTAAGAGAACATGTTGCAAGGAAAGGTCATGGAAATTTCTTTTTATAACGTGAACCTAATTGTGAAATGAAAATACTATTGAATATATGTTATATTTATAGATGATGACATTTTTAGGGACACAAATGATACATGATATTTGGGGCAGGGGGCTCATAAGAAATTGAGGAATCATTCATGATGTTCGTCCTTACTAATCTTAGGAAATGAGGTTATGAGAACATGAACTACCAATTTAAAGACTAAATTTACATGCTTCATTAGTCGTTCCTATTTTCATATCTGTTTAATGGTCTATAAAATTTATAGTTTTTATTAATGCATATTATGAGTCTTGATCTTTGATGTATTTACATAAACCATGAAGACCTATGTTCATGGTTATGTTTAGGGTATTAGGCATGTTAGGACTAATATGGAATTAATGAATAATGAAATAAAGGATTTACCCCTTCTTTATTTAACATAAATTGATATATCATTCCCTTTGATGGTAATGGAACTATTTTATTAAGTTAATGGACATGAAATTCAATTAGTAAGTTCATTTCTAGAATGTAAAATAATGAGACACTGAGCATATAGTTTTATGGAACCGTTGTACAACCTGATTTATTGAAGATATCATGATATAGGGATTATATTAAATATTATACATTTGTATGAGGTTGTATATCAGTACAATATTAACTTCTTTCTCTATGGGTTTATTAGCATGCTAACCTTGAATTTTAGGAGAATATTCCTAATTACACTAGTTAAGGGGCTTATAGGGTCACACACTAAGTGTATCATGAACCTTAGTCAAATTATATATAAATATGGCATACTAAATAATTATTATTCCCATTCCTGGTTTAATAATTATTGAATTTTTTATTGATCACAAAAATTAATTCACCAGTTATTCATGATAATAAATTTGAGTTGAATATTTATTAAATATTTATTCTTTATTTTAGTGAATAGAATATTTATTTATCAATTATTATGTCATTCAATTCTATTTATTTAATTAAATTAATAATCATTATTCAATTCTTGATAAATTTTGGGGAGGTTTGAAAAACTGAGTTCATTGGATGATGAGAATAGTATATTAAATATTATTTGAATAAATATTAATTTATTTATTCAAGAAATAATATTTATTTATCCATGAGTCTAGAAACTTTCAAGTAAATAATAATAAAAAATATTATTATTTAGACATGTTATTTTTTGGGGATTAATAAAACAATAAGGGCCCATTTTAAATTATTATTTTCTAACCCTAGATATATTTAAACTCAACTGTAACATTCTCAACCCTAATTATCATTGTCAAAAAAATATTCTAGAGATAATTATCCTAATACCTAGAGAGATATTCCCCTAGAACACTCTCAAGAATGAAGAGAGAACCCCCCCTTCACCCTATCTGTTCTAGAGTGAAAAAATGAACCTTCCAACCTCAAAGTTATTCTTATTGTGATCATCAACAAACATAAAAAGTGTCAAAATATTCCTTACTAGCACAAGGGGATTTCTACTGGATCGTTTTGAGGTTTATGATGCACTTATGGATCACCATTATAGATATTCTACCCTTGAATCCTCATGATATAATGTTGGTATGATATTGTCTACCATATATTTAAAAATAAAGAGTTCTAACGCAAGGTAATTATTTATTTATATAAATTAATTATTAATTATATGTGATGATCCTATCATATTTTTTCTAAAATTTATGTCAAAAAATATTATGACTAATTTTTTTATTCATGATGTTATTATCTATGTAAATTCTAGATTATTCCTTTATTAGAACAAACATTCATGTTTTCAACTTCCCAACAGTTTCTGTTTCCATGCTCAAAAACCTTTAAGTGGAATTTGGGTGGTTACATAATAATTTATAATTATTTATTGATCAATTATTTACTTTAACATCTATTGTTTATTTTTCACATAATTATTTAAATCTAAATATCGATATATTCTCTTATTTTTATTCATTATCAATTATATAATCGAAATGGATTAATTACAATAAAATATCATTAAAAGAACTCACCCAAAGTTATTAAGGATTATTCCCATATAAAATAGGAATACATGATGTGTATCTTTTTTTTTCACACTATGTATCCTTGTACACCACACCGAGAATATAGGTGAAAAATCCTACTTATCATATAGTTATTAAAATATATATTACACTAAATAAGCACCATGCATTGACTGGGCTAGGCTGATACACAGTTAGACAGACTACATGTTGTATAACCCACATACACGTCGTATTGTCCATGATTAAAAAATTCTTTATGTATTCATTATATGATGTTCATAACTAAAATTAATGTAACATGGAGGTCACATGATTCATAAATCCTATACACGCCATACAACCCTTCAATTTCCATGGTGCTATTACCTGCCCAGTCACTAGGCATGTGCCATGAATTGATCATGGAGGGACATACACGACATATAGATGTCCTATAAACATAGTGTATACAAACTATTTATGTATAAAGTAATAGTAATCATTTATTCTATTGAACCTAAGCAATATGTTTTAGAGTTTCATTTTTCAGTAAAAACTATGTGATAAGTTATATATATCAAAGGCATAATTAATTTCTGCATAATATTAAACAACATACCATTTATAGTCTAAATACACCAAATACTTTTCATGAATAAAAATAATTAAACCCTACATAAATAACATGTGTAAGAGTGTAATTGTTTTTACAGTATGCACCATGTAATTATGTGACAAGATGTGTATGATATATTTCATATGAATAGATAATATATGACTAAAATGTATTCTAGGCAGTTCAGATTTGAACTTGTTGTGTTTCCTCCATGTACATGCTCTATACATAGTTAATTTTAAATAAAATTAATTAAATATACTTTTTAAAATTATAAGGTATGGGAATATCAAGAAAACATTGAATATAAATCATGATAAATTAATAGGATAATTAATAAATATAATTAATTAATTTAATCATATATTTTCTAAAAAATGAAGAGTGGAAATGAATGATAGTTTATTAAATTCATTTTCATTGTGTGTGAGTGTATGATCATGGGATTATATTTAACTACATATGTGATTAGTTACTTTTAATTTTTTAGTTTTACATGTTTTTTAATAATTTATTAAATAAAATTGGTGTCTTTCATGTCATCCCCTCATTCTCGTTTTGTAAGGGCTTACATGCCCATAGTTTCTTATATATAAACACCCTAACCAATTTTATAGTTCCCCTATCATGTGTTTGAGTAATGATAATTAAATTTAATGAGGTCCTAGGTGAGTCGAGGTGGTCCAAGTTTAGAAATGAGGTGAAAAAAATCTAGGAGATATAGATGAGCAGAGGTGGAATACTACCACTCAAACCAATCATGGCTGCAAGAGTTTATTTTATAGGGTCAAGGGTTAGTTTATCACCCTCTATATAAACCAACAATTAGAAATGTTCCTGATCAAACCAATTTATCATTTTATTTCTATCAGTTTTATTGTAAATTATTTGAGGATGATTTATTTCGTTGTTTTAATAAATGAACTAACAAGCATGAAATATGGGATTAAAATAAATCAGGATATGCGTAAATTTTATCTAAAACATTATAAGTCACCTAAGTAAAACCCACTTATAATTAACGAGGATATAATGAGGTAAAATGTATAATTTACTCATAAATAATAAATCCCCCCAAAAAATATCAAATCAAATTCCTTTCATTACTAGATTAAAAATAGAACAAATAGATCAAAGTGTTTTCTTATCCCTCTTTATATAAATTCCATTTAACCATGGGTTATAAAAATTATATTGGGTTGAATTAATTTATTTTTTATTTGGAATAATAACCTTTTCTTTCCAATATAATTTTAGAGGCAAGTGTTCTGTTCATGAAGTTGGGAGTTAATGCAGTTGAAAATAGTCACCTACCTAAATACCTTTGAATAAGTTATGAGGATATCATATGAGTTTTGAGAAGAGGAATATATATCCTTTCCCCTTAAATATACAAGAAATGAGATATTATATAACCAATAGTGAATCTTATTATGTTTCAATAAAATAGCAGGAGATTAATAAATTAAAATTATTATCTAATTTTGTAATATAGATAAAGTAATAAAATAATATTATCTTATTGTATAAATGGAAAACTGTTGAACTTCAACCACATAATTGAAATCTATATTAGAGAAGGACAAACTTCACAGTGGGTCTAATTCCCAGTAATGAAATAGGAAATTTTTCATTAAACTACTCCATTACTGGAAATTATATATGCTAGAAACCCATATTCCTATAGTATATAGAAAAGAGGATAGTAAAAAAGAACTCTCTCTCCGCATGAAATATTTCAATGATGCAATTTATTTTCAATTTTTTATACTATCATCGTTATCCAGTGGGTTTCTAATGTAAAATGAAGATATTTATTCATATATCAGCATTTCTATTCTTCATGATCTTTATTGAAAGAAGGAAAGATAAGAGAGATATCTGATCTCCAATGAACTATTCACCTGTAAGAATAGAGACTTGGTACTAAATTGGTCTAATGTAGTTTGATTTATTTGTAACATAGAGTTATTGGAAATATTTTGATTTAATATTCTTGATGAGTTTCACATAGATCTGATTTTATCCTCACTAACTAAGAGGTTATCTATTATAAATATTAGTTATAATATGAGAAATAGTGAGAGGTATCTCTCGAAACTCCTTACCTTGATTCGTCAAGTTAACAAGAAAATGATGTACAAAAAATATATGGGTTTTATGGTGATTAAAAGTTAGTGGATGATTTAAATACAAGCATAGGAAAAGGAAGTTGTATGCTTTTCATGTCGAAAGATAGGCTGTAGGAAGAAGAAGTAAACCTAGTTAAAGGAGCCAAGGAAAGTTTAAGGTGATTTCATTATTGAGTCCAATGTTTCCATATCAGCTAATTGTTTATTGGATACAACTTTCAGTACTACAATTTGTATTCATACGTACATACCATGTATATTCTTGAATGTTTACATCCGATAAGTGGATCATAAAGAAATTAATGAAGCACAACTTCCTACCTTGGTTATATGAGATGATCTCTATTAGTTTCCAAATATGGATGATTTTGGTTTTGAAAAAACATTATTATGTTCTCTATGTTACCAAAAACATAATTTCAATATCATTCCAAGATATGAATTGTTTTATTTTAAAATTAAAAAATATAATCTATGTATTTTATAAATAAGACATATGTTATTGTATGGAACTTTAAAATATCGATCTTTATTTATTAAAATACGAAAACCTAGTATTGGAAATTGATAACTAATCAAGTTTACCTGAATCATACCACATCTTGTTATGAAATAACTGGCATCGTCATGTAAATGAGAAGGAATTGATGAAGATCTATCAGTATGGATACTTAAAATCTTTTGAGATAAAAACTCTTGGGATATTTCATACATGATTACAAGGTAAAATGAATATGTAACCTTTTTATAGGTAATGTGAAATGTCCAAAAATATTTTATAATCGGTATACAGTAATGTTTATGGACCATTCCTAGTAAAATCTATTAGTTGGTATTATTAGTTCATATATTTTAATTTTGACTTGAGAATACATGGTGATGTCTACATGATAAGGAATAAGTGTGAATACTTTGATAAATTTATGGAATTACAGGATGAAGGAGGGAGTAATATTTATAAGATGATAAGTAATCTTCTACTTTATGATGGTAGTGAGTATCATAATGAAGAATTTAAAATAATTATAAATGACTATGGAATCTCATCCTAAATCACTACTCATTTTACATCATAATGGAATAGTTTTAGTGAAAGGAGGAAACACACTTTGCTTGAAATGGTAAGGTTTATAATTATTCATGAAAGTATCCCATACATTAAAAAATCTAGTATATACTTCCATATAGGTTCAACATGAAGAATAAAATGATATAAAATATGAGTTATTGTATTGAAGGATGTTTGTATTATTTAACTTTCGTGTATGGTGATGCAATGTGTTTGTTAAGCCCTCCTTACAGGACAAACTAGTACCTTGGGTATTGAAGTGTATCTTTATAGTATATTACAAGGAAGAAATGAGGTATTATCTATACAACCATTCATATAAAATAATCATTTTTGACCCATATCACACATTTATAAAGAGGGAAAGCATACTCAGGAAGGATAGTGGGAGAAATATTGTTTTCAATGAAGATGACACTCATGATAAACAAGTGTTGGATCAGGAACACAATCCATAGGTCCCTTTTGAAGAGGATGTTTCTGAGACACAAGTACTATGTAAAATCCCCATATAGGTTAGAAAAGTATAAATTTATGGTTTTCTAGTCACAAAAATGTTTACTCAATATTGGTTGAAAATAATGATCTACTTTTCTAGAAGGAGGTAGTAGTGTTCTTCGAATCAAAAAGATGGAAAAATATGAATTCTATAATAGATTCTATGTATCATAACCACATATGGGTTAATACACATTTTAATGTAAACACCATTGAGTAAAAATGGGTATTCAAGTGGAAACTAGATATAGAAGGTAAAGTGAGTACCTATAATGCATGGAAAGTGGATAAAGGGTTGAAAAAAGGTCAAGGCATTGACTATATTGTAATATCTTCATCCGTTTCCAGGTTTATATCCATCATAATTATACTTGATATAACACATTTTGAAATCTATGATATTTGTTCAGATGGATGTAAATAAAACGTTCCATAATAGTAACCTTCGAGAAGATGTCTATATTACACAACTAGAAGATTTTTTGACACCAAAGGATGATAAAAATGTATACAAATTGAAAATATATATTTATGGATTAAATAAAATATCCAGGTCATGTAACATTTAGTTTAATAAATCTATAATAGATTTTGGTTTCATAGAAAATTAATAAGATCCATCTGTTTACAAGAAGATTATTGGGAGTGAGATCATTTTCATAATAGTATACGTTAATGACATATTACTTATTGTAAATGACATACCAGTGTTATAGAGAGTAAAAAAATGGTTTATCAAGTGAATCTCTATGAAATAATTAGGTGAATTAGACTATATTATATGAATCGAGATCATTCATGACAGATCCAAGAGGCTTCTAGGACTATGTCAAGCTACATACATTGACCAAATACTAAATAGATTCATTATAGAACAACCCAATAGGGAATTCGTTTTAGTGTCACATGGAATAAATCTATTTAATAAAATGTGTCTTCAAATATAATAATAGATATAGAGAGAGTGAGAACGAGTATGATCCCATATGTATCTATGATAGGATTAATCATGCATGGCATGTTATATACAAAGATTTACATTTTCAATATCTTGAGCATCGAAAAAAAATATCAAGACAACCATCAAGGGATTTAATGATTCTATTTTTAAAACATATCAGAATGACATGAAGTCACCGTCTAGATATTTCTTCAATATTAATGGAAGATCTATTAGTATGACAAGTTTAAATGAGCTAATTTTCACCAATTCTATAGAAATCATGAGTATATAGTAGCTTCTGATACAACCAAGGAAGTAGAATGTACATGAAACTTCACCCAATATCTTGATTTGGTTCCCAACATTAAATTCACAAATCACATTATATTATGATAATAAAACAATATTATACCACATAATGGAGCCAAGTTCACATAATAAAAGAAGAAAATACTTTGAAAGTATCACATACTAAGGGATTTTTCTCAAAGAAGTTAGGTCACAGTTAGTATAATTTCAACAAAAAAGAACATGGTGGACACTTGGATAAATATTTATCTCAATAGATGAATGAATATTATTTGAGATATGATAGAATGGAGGTTTTTAGAAGTTGGATCTAGTGTAAGTGAGATTATGTTGGAGTTGGTTCCCTAGAGCCAAGTTATATAAAAATTCGGATTACTTATATTCATGATTTTGAATATTAATAATGTTTTTATCACATCATGATTCTTCTTATGTATGGAAATATATGTGATAATGTGACAAGGGTACCTATCACACATAAAGTTATTAGAATTTTCCCATTGTGGTGAGAAAATAGAAGTAAAATGGAACTATTATTAAATATATGTTATATAGCTGGATGATATATTATTAATTAAAAAGAGTAACATAGACCATTAAGGGTTGGGGATCATATAAAAATGATATTTATTCTCATTAAGTTATTCCTTAGTAATATCAACAAATGTGGTTGTTATAAGTTGACCATCTAGAATGAAATCCATATTTATATATTTCATTGGATGTTTCTATATGAATCATACCATAACGGTCCTTATAATTTAAGGTTATTGTTAATTCATGTCATGAGTTTCATGCTTTGATGTGTTGACATAAACCATGAGGACATATGTTTGTGGTGAATTTTAGTGCATTGGGTATGTCATGTATGATATGGAATTAATGAATAGTGAATGAATGGATTTTCTCTTAATTTATTTAGAGAAAGTTGATATCTCAAGATCCTTTAGAGGAAAGTAACTTCCTTATTACATCCATGTTCATGGTGATCTATCAGAAAGTTTATTTCAAAAAAGTCGAAGAAAGGAACATAAATAATTTAGGTTGATAACAAAAGTGTGAAACCTTCTTGATTAGAGATATCATGATAAATTGTTTTTATTAAATAGTTTATGTTTTTATGAGCTTATATGTTATTTTGAAATTTGTTTCATTCTATGTGGGTTTCATGGAATTTTTGTTGATGATAACTTTGGAATTTAGGTTGTTTTTATAAATGAAACCGAGAAAGGGGCCTAGAGGGTCACACACTAAGTGTATCTATAACCAAAGTTAAATTATATATTTATTTTACATGTTGAATAAATTTTATTCCAATATAAAATTTAATAACAATTCATGTTTATATTGATTGGAAATATTTTGTCCCCAGTTTTTTCAGATAATAAATGCGAGTTTAGTATACAATAAATATCTATTTTTTATTTTAGTGAACATAATATTTATTTATTTATCACTGAGTAATGGAAATATATTTATTTATTAATTTCTTTTCATTATTCATGGATCGATAAATATTGAGGAGGATTTATAGACCAATTTTTTTGATATTATGATAAATAATATTCTAAATATTATTTAAATAAATGTTAATTTATTTATTTGAGAAATTATATTTATTTTTCATGAGTCTATCACATATCATGTACATAATAGTAGTAATAATATTTATACATGGAGTTTTTCAAGGATTAAGAAGATAATAAGGGCCCATGTGTAATTATTATTTTCTTACCTTATGTTTATTTAATTCATATTATAACATTATCAACCCTAATTTTCATTGCGTACATCAAAATTTTAGAGTGAAATATCTCAAGACCTAAAGAGATATTCTCCCAAAACACTCTCAAGAACATATAGTGATTCTCCCCATTCACTGTCTCAACTCTATAAAGATCCTTATGACCAAGAGGTTATTATTTTTTTGTTCATAAACTTATGATGAAATAATTATAATCTTTTATGTTAGTACCAAAGAATTTATATGAAAACATTCAGTGATTTTTGGGGCATGTATGGATCACCACTAGAGGGATTCTACCCCATAATCCTCACACCATAATAAAAATATGATAAAATGTGGTATATTAAATCTTTAATGAAGAAATAATTCTGATTGAAGTAAATTATGTATTTACATAAATTTATTTTGAATTATATGTGATGATCTTTTTGGTTCTAATATTTATATCAAGTAATGATAAAATTAATTTCATTGGATATGACATTATTCAACTTGTATATCTCATATTATTCATTGATTATGACAGAAAAACAAGATGGTTACTTTCCAATAGACATTTCCACTACACCCGAAACCATCATGGTCCTCTGATCCATCTCTTTTAATATTTTAAGTTGAAAATGAACTATAATTTTATCTAATAATATTTGAATAATTTTCCCTCAATATATATCTATTCTGACTCTGAATAGTGTCTAAAACATGGGATCTGAATTTTGAATCTCCCACCCACTCAAAGTATTTATTCAATCACCCTTAATTCATAAAAAGATATCAAATATTGACATCATAAAAATATCCTCAAATATCAATATCAACTTACTCCATCTCTTCCCTAAATATCATCTTGATATATGAAATTCCCTTCATTAATTTTAAAATTTGGAATATCCAACTCAGTATGGTCATCATGTTTTAGCTTCACCTCAATGAGAAGTCCCCTAGAATCTCTCAATGGTATAAATTATATAGAATTCATTATATATATTATGGTTCTTTATTTTCTCCAGGATGACATCACACAATATTCCAAAAAACATAGTACGTTGAACAAACTCCTATATAACTCATGTTCTTCTGATGGTATTAATCTGTTTCACCAATATATTGTTTTATCTTTGGTTTTTAAAATCTCAATAACTCACCTTAATTTTTGACCAATATATATTTTATTCATCTAGAATTCAGAATTATAAAAACTTAGTGTAATATTTGATGAAAATATCATCCAATCAACTCAATTGTTTATTTGAGATAAATTAATGTTTTTTAGAGTCCTTGTCTTTTACAAGTGGAACTTATGATCATCACCTATTTAACCTTATCCTCAACACTTGGATGTGAAATTTCAATCTTATGATACTTTACCCTTATAATCATAAAAATTCATTTACATGTTTGATTACCTTGAAATTTAGTGCTGACATTTCTTCATATTATTTTTGTTGATCTGAAATTCGATGTACTCATTGATTACTTTTCATTCTTGTCAAATTATTCTTGAATCTTCAGCATTATCCTTTGTTCTTTAATCATCTTATAAAGTTAAAATTTTATTGGGTCATCTTGAATCACATTTAGTCTTTTTACAATTCATTTTTATTTAATTTAATGAATAATGGATACATTATCAAAATTAAATTTCCAGATCTCTTTCCATATTACAGAGTACTCAACTCCAAAAATTATGAGTTCATGACCATTTTTTCTATACTTATTATTTTACAAATGGATTATTCATCATTAAATAATTAAAAAATATGTTTTGTGATCCTTAGGGAGTAGAATTTTAAACTTCATCTATTGTTAATGAGATTCAAATAATTCATTCTTATGATCACCATAGAATCTTTTCTTATTTTCTATGTTACTTCAGAATAACTAAAATTTCTTTCTTATAGATATATTAGTGTGCATAGAAGAGCTAAATTTCTAGAATACCAATTTTCATGTGTGTTATTTATATAAAATATATATGTTACTTAATTTTATATCGACTAGATTATTTATTAGATTCACATATGTGGCCCATCTTATCTTATAGAAGTTTATTGTTTTGACCCACAAGAATATTGTCATCTAGCTGGACAAATACCTCATTAGTATCATATATTCAATATAACCTTTGTATAACTATTCAAATTCATTAAGGTTGTTGTAGTCAGTGAATTCAACTTCCATAAACACTTGATATACATACCAAAGAACAGATCATGAAATCAACTAATTTGATGGTTGCTTCTGGATATAAGTTGTAATGTCAAAACCTAGGATCCACTTAGTAGTGCCCCAAGATGTTTATTACCAAGGCCTCAATAATGCCTCCCCATATTCTAGAGTCTGCTGATTAGCAGTGAGGTTCTATGGTGGTATAGCAGGGAGACTATACCCTCATAATTATAGTGGAAAAAAGTTGTAATAAATGAATAAATATAGGAATAATAATATCAACTAAAAATATAAGATAAATCATCAAAATGAAATAAAAATTCATCAATATAAATATTTATTATCATATAAAAAATAATGCAATGTCATTTATCTAAAAAAATAAATTGGAAAACAAGGAAGTTAAAACACATATATACATGTATATAAAATATAACAAAAAATATCAAAATTCTATTTCTAGATAGAATCCTATTCCCTAACTAGGTCATATACTCCTCACTCCCGTGAAATAATAAAATCAATCACCGACAACCAAGAGCTTGCCTTTATCCCAACCCAAATCCATGAAGTCTGTTTGGGTACTAAACGATATCCTGAATAGGGTGTGAGATATACTGAGTATTCCACCATCAATAGTGTTTAGAATTATCCTTCTAGTGTATATAATATGAGTAGTGTTAAAACAGAATAATGGTTAGTATTAAAGTACTGTTTAAAGTGTTTTACCTGGTTCCTTAAGGACACTAGTATGACACTTCTTACTTCGACATGTGTTGGGAAAATCTATGAAAAAATGTCATCATGAACATATATGTAAACAGGTATATTCATCTATGTATATGTTTGAAATATGTACATAGTGACATTTATAGACATATGTATAAAGATATAGTGCTATCTAGGACCCAAGGCATAACTCAAGAATCCATATTTAGTCACTAGAGTCTCACAATGTAATAAGGGATTCCATGCCTGAGTAGAATTGATCAAAAGGGTCACCATGCCCAAGTATCATTGGTTTAAGGGAGATCATTTCTGAGTATCACAAGTATATGGGATTCCATTATCAATTACCACAACTATATGGGATTCCATTCTTGAGTATCAAAAGTATATGGGACACCATGCCTGAGTATCGCAAGTATAAGGGGCACCATACCCGAGTATCACAAGTATACGGGATTCCATTCTCGAGTATCAATAGTATAAGGGACACCATCCTTAGTATCAAAAGTATGTAGAATACCATAACTGAGTATACCATAATCGAGTATCCCATGTTTTAAGATCATGGTTCTCACTAACCTCTCTCAAACCATTCACTTGTGATTTTTCCTCCAAAATAAGGAGCTTCAGGCTCCAAAAAAGCCTCAGATTCTACCAAACTCTTCCTTAAACCATAATGATATTGGATAAGGATAAATTAATATTTAAAACTAAAATTTAAAGGTTCCTTATGTTGAAAAAATGTAGTGATATTACAGTATTCCCCTGTAAAGAAACTCACCCCCAAGTTTCCCTTCTAAGGGTGGTAAAACATCATCTGAGAAATAAATCTGGCCACTAAGAATGTACATTAGCCTCTTTCTCCAAGGTCTTATCCTTTACATGGCCATGATTTAATAGCACCCACACTAGAGAAAACAACCTTCCTTGGAGATCCTTCATGATCTGATCCATAATTTGAATATGATTCTCCTCAATTGATGCATATACCTCTAAATCAACCTCATTATGAAGAAATACATGAGAAATATCAATATAGTATCAAAACAATCTGTTAAACATGGAGGTAATCTATCATAGATCGATACCTATGATATTACTGCAATATATATTATATCATCCCAACTCTCTCTACTACATAAAAGGCCCAAAAAACTAAGGTAAAATCTTCCCTTTCTATCTAGATCTTCAATTCCCTAGTCTTGGTGAAACATGTAAGAAAACATGACTCACCACCTAGAACTCATGTGGTGAATGATGATGATTGATATATTAATTCTCCATAGACCGAGTTTTAAAAATATGTTTCTTGATTAAGTAAACCATATCTAAAGTCTCTTGAATGAGTTAAGGTCAATGTAGTGCTAACTCACCTGCCTCTAACTAGTACAAAGGTGAATAGAATAGTGCCCTATTTAAAGCCTCACAAGCATCCATCTATAACCCATTCTAGATTCTTAACATGAAATGATCATCCCTATCTAAAATGATAGCGTGAGTGACCTAATTTGATCATATAATCTAATATAAATAAAACCTCCTGAGCGCATCCACAGATAAGGTCTCTCTAACAGGTATTAAATGAGTGACCACCCTGAACCAATTAATGATTACCCATACTGCATCACTACCTTAAAGGGATATCAGTATTCTAGTCATAAATTCCATCATGAAATCATCCCATTTACACTAATGAATGAGAAATGGATCTAAAATTATTAGTGGTTGCTGGTGCTCTTCCTTCACCTGCAGACATATGGATCACTGAGTAAAAAAACTAGTTAACTCCATTTTTATACCTGGCCACCGATATTGGTGATGTTGATCATGAAACATATTTGTAAGCCTAGGGTGTACCCACAAGTAGAAGAATGAGACTCTCACATCATCTGTACCCACATGTATGTAGAAACATATACCCATCCATGGATGTACAAGATCTCATCCTCATCCATGACACAACTAGGAGGTGGGTCTTTCCTGAAATACTCTCCCTTAATACAAAGACCTCAAGATCTGATAACTACCTCATCTTCACTGTCTCTAAAAGTAAATAGGTCATTGATAAAAATGCATGTACAGACTATCCATGATGGTCCTGGACCTCTATGTACATCTCAGAAAAAGGATCTATATCTTTCCACTCATCACTGGCCTCGTGAACTACTTATTTCTGAGTCCTTTTACTCAAAGTATGCACTACAACATTTTGTTTTTTTAGGAATATAGGAAAGATCAAAATCGAGGGATTGTAAGAATTCAACCCACATTATCAACCTAAGGATTAATTCATGCTGTCTAAAAATATACCTAAGGCTTTTGTGGTCTTTAAACACCACCAATTATCTCTAATAAAATAATAAATCTAACAACATAAGGCATGAACTATGGATTCTTACTAAAGGTCATGTTTCTGGTAATTCCTCTCATGTATTATCAACAGATGAGACCCGTACACCATAATTAAATAATCCTTCATCAGAACTTCTCCTAGACCAATACTTGATGCATCATAAAAGACTATATATCTTCTACCTAGATCAGGAAGAATATGGATCAACATTGATTTAAATCTCCCTTTTAACTTCTGAAATTATATCTCTTAGGCCTATGACCATATAGACTTTACAACCATCTTAGTCAAACCTGTGAGAGGTTCTTATAGGCATGAAATTTCTATATAAAGTGCCTATAATGTCCATACATCTCTAAGAAAATGTGTATATCAAATAATTTATCGGGTTTCTCAAAGATAACTATGAAACTTACCTTATATGGATTAACTAATACCCCTTCCTCTTGGATAATATTACCCATGAAGTATAACTTATCAACCCCAAAGTGGAATTTACTAAGATTAGCTTATAGCTCGTTAGTCCATTAAGAATAATATAAAGATATATATCATGTCTGTTTAGAGAATGAGAATATAATTAGATATCTTGAATTAAGACTGACATAAATAAATCCATTCACTGGTGTAAAACTTGATTCATCAAATCCATTAAAATTTTCATCACATTACTAAAGTTTCATGACATAACTAGATACTCATAAAGTGAAAAAATTCTATGGAATGTTGTATGAGGTATGTCTTATGGTCTAGCACAAACCTGGTCATAGCCTGACCTCAAATAAATCATTAAGAAAACCCTCTATACTCAGTGCTAGTCAAAGAGATCATTGAGATGAGGCAATGTATAACAATTCTTGATCGTAATCTGGTTCAACCGATGGTAATCCACACAAATCATGGAGACACCATCATCCTTTTTGATGAAAAGGACTGGTGAACCCTATTGAGAATTAATGGTCCATATAAAACCATTATCTTTTTAGTCCTTTATCTATCTCTTGATCTCTTGTGGCTCAGTAGTGGCCATCCCATGAGGAAGAATGGAAACTAGTGAAGCTCCTAGAACTAGCATAATAGAGAAATCAACCTCTTTCTTAAGAGGTAAACTATAAAATTATTCAATGAATACATCAATAAAATGATCTAATACCAACGGAAAATTATCCGGATGCATTCCCTAATCCTTGATACACCGACTAGCAATTTGGGATGTCACTCCACATAGCACACAATGCTTTGCTAAAACTCTACTTTTCTGGACATACCATTCACCATTTTGAAGGTAACTACGACTAACTGGTGATTTAATTGATACCCTAGTATGATATAAATCCACATAAGCATGATAGGGGCCCATCCAGTCCATCCCAACAATAACATCAAAGAACATTATGTTGCGGGTGAATAGGTTCTAGAAACAAATTTAGTTACCAATATCAAGGGGGCATTCCTTTCACTGGAGTATACTCTTTAATTGAATCCCCAATGGAGTATCAAGTTTCATCAAACCACATAGATAATGAACATCAAGCTCTAGAATTTACATAATATCTATAGATACAAAATAATGTGAATCACCCATATCAAATAAATAATACATGATAGTAGAGGCTAATATAATATTACATTGAAATGTAGGTGGTATGACACCGTACTCCTTGGGTATATGATGAACTGTATAAATCTAGCCTGATCCAGGGCACTATAATTCAACTTGAAAACCTTGAGTTGGTCTGATTAGCTAGAAATGTGCATTTTAAGCCTAGATAACTTGGAAACATCCACCTATTTAGAATATATGGATAACAGTTGACTAGATTCTAGCCTCACAAGGAGATTATTATCTTTCTCTTGAATGAAGAGCTGATATGGATCATCTCCCACTAAGAAATGATTGAAAGGTCCTTAAACAATATTGAATATTTTCCAACCTGATGTATCCTCAATAATAAAAAATTTATCTCGGACATTGGGTCCTCTTATTACCTAGCATCCCACATAATTGAAAAACGAAATATCCATTAGTGGGTGTCACATGGATGCCGCTGCTCCCACATACAATTTCAAAGTGATGGGTCCAGCCACTAGTCGAACCACTTCATTTTTCTGGGTTATGAACCAACCTATCCCACACCATCATATTTAATCATGTTTCTAATTGTTATAAGGTCATGGTGTACTATTTTTAAAATTTCATTCAACTAAAATTAATTTACCTAAGATTAGAAGGTGTATATGATCCCATCCCAAAAACATCTCACTATCACCAATGCGTCAATTACAAGAGTTAGTGAAAAGTGCTTGAGTTAAATGAAATGGGAAGAATAGTATATCACCACCATAATACACAACTTTAGAATAAAAAACTATATAGCTCAATCCTCTCTCAGCGTCTAAGGAAAGAAATAGTCATTGAAGACTATATGCAGACCAACCTATGTGATACCTGATTAAAACATTCCCAGGTGATAACATCCCACCATATATTTGTTGAATATAAAATCATATATGTATTGAGCTTCTATATTCTCTCAATATGTCTCTCATGTTTCTAGAATATAGTTATTATGGCCTCTATCCATTACTCTGTTGAATGAGAGTTTGCATCCCTTGAAAACATGGATGGATGCTTCTTCTGAAGCTATCGAGTCAGCTCCGCCATAGAAGGGCCAAGCCTTGGAGCTCCCTAAATATTATACATAAGTTGAATAAATCCCCCATGAAGTTGTGAATCCACACCCATATAAGGTATAATAGTAGGTTCTATAGAAGGAACTACTGTAGGTAGTACTGTTGGCCTAGGGACCACCACCTTTATAGAATAGTCTTCATGAAACTTTTGGCACTTGACTTGAGGATGTTGTGGTGGAATAACTTTACAAATTATAAGCACATGACTCAGAAATGATTTTATAATGGAATAATCCATAGGTATATGAAAATAACTGGAACAAATCCTTTCTATATAAAAGTTAAACCCCTCCTCTTGCTCATAAATCCATGTTTAGGTGATGTACTAATCATAAGACACATAGGAGACACTTTCTACTACCCACAACTAAGGTCAGGTTGTGGTCAAGTTCTATTTTATAATTCGGGAGTGCCAGTATATAGACTGTTGATATCAAGTTATAGAGAAAAAACCCTTTAAGTTTCAACTGGTATCTTCATTTAACGATGACCATTTAATTTCAGAATTTAAATTCATTTAGATTCATATTTATTTACATATAAATATTTTAATGGTTTAATTATATAGATAAAATATTCCCATTTATAAAGTCCCATACAATTTATAAATTGAAATATGGAGTCCATTTAATTCCAACAATAAAAACATTCCATCCCATGTGACCAATGGTCTATAAATCAACATGCAATAATTTACTACTTAAGGTGTTAGTATCAAGATATATAGGAAAAAAATATTAAGTTGATGCAGGAAATTTAAGTAATCAATTAAGTTTCTCATTCCCCTATAATAAATTTTATTACAATTCTATTTATATATAAAATTCAAGTAACTTCATAGAAATCTCATAAAATAGAAGTAATGAGATGCACTAATATGTCATGTAATATTGCATGACATGTGAATATCTATATGCACCTATATGGAATGGAATATTGCTTGACATGTGAATATCTCATACATGGGTTAACTACTCCTAGGAACAAAATCATTACCAAATTTTGTTACATCATGGTCACCTTTCAACCATCCAAAAAGAATAAGGCAGAGAAAATAAATGAATAATACTAATTTTAACATCTTGACCTAAGATCCACTTAGCAGTGCCCTGAGCCAGTTGGTCATAAGGCCTCATGTTGGCCTCCTCGTACACCAGTGGCTGCCATCTAATTGTGAGGGTCTATAGTGGTATATTGGGGAGACTATAACCTAATAATTATAGTGGAATATTAGTTTAATAAACATATAAATAGCAGAATCATAATATAAAATAAAAAAAAGATAAATCATTCAGATAAAATAAATAGTTATCAATGTCAATATCGAGTATCAAATAAAAAACGATGTAATGTCATGTCTCTAAACAAAAAGAAACATGAAAGCATGAATGTTAGAAAACATACATATAGCTATATAAAAAGAACCAAAAAGGACAAAATAATATCTATAGATAGCATTATGAGCCGTAGATCAGTCTTGTGATCCCCACTCCCATGCTATAAACAAATCAAGTATCGACAACTGAGTGTTTTTCCCTATCCCTAACTACATTAATGAAGCCTTTTTGGGTACCAAAAGGTGTTCCAAACAGGGTGTGATATATAGTCAGCAGGTCACCACCAGCAATATATAGACGTATCCAGCCAGTTCATTAAATATGAGTAGTGTAAAGTTATAATAATGGTAATAAATAAAGTAAACTATAAAGGGTTACCTATGGTTACTAAAGGTAACTAGACTGACACTACCTACTTTGGTCTGTGCTAGGAAAATCGATAAACAATTTTCATCATGATAATATATATATATATGTGTATAGTCATGTATGTATATATATATGCACTATATATGTAGTGATGTTTATATCCATATGTATACATATGTAGGGATATCCAGGGCCTAAGGTGTAACTCAAGCATCCATGTCTAGTCACTATAGTCTAACAAGACAATATGGGATTCCATACCTGAGTATTATAGATTATAAGGGTGGGAATTCCCAAGTATCATAGGTTTAAGGGAATCCATTATTGAGTATCACTAGTATATGGGATTCCATTCCCGAGTATCACAAGTATATGGGATGACTTGCATGCATATCATAAGAATATGTGACCACACACCCTAGTATCACAACTATAAGATACACCAAGATTAAGTATCACAAGTATAAGGGACTCGATTCTGGGGTATTATAAGTATAATATATTCCATGCCCTCTATCAAATTTATATGGGATCCCATGCCCGACTATCACAAGTATATGGGATTCCATACCTGGTATCACAAGTATATGGTATGTCATGCTTGATATCATAGTATAAGGGATTATATTCTAGGTATCATAGTACAAGTGGTCAAATGAGCTTATTAATTATCAATGTTCCATTAAAATAGGGGAATAAACATTTTTTTATTCTAAATCACATGACGTCGTCATACCACTCACTCTCTACTTGATTCAGTATAGTCATGACATCTAAGATTCATTCCAAAACAATATAGATGGTGTTTTGGTCATTTAATAATTTAAAATATCAAGGGAAATTCTATTGTCACACCCCAAGGGGGTGGAAATAGTTGACATGAACCTATCCCATCAAGAATAAAGGGATACTAGGTCGTTTCTATCATGTAAATCAATTTGAACAAGAGTTAAGTGAATTTGTAAGGAAACACAAGGAAAATCAAGTGTGTGACATCAAAACAGATACTATAAAGAAACAATACATGATGTATAATTACTAGATCACATATCTTATGCATGTGGGGGAAAAATCATCCTATATTAGCCTTTGGATTGGTCTAGATCATATGTAAATAGAAAAACTAAAAAAACACCTCAAAATAGATTATATAATCTCACATCGAAATAACTATATCAATAGGAATAAAAAAAATAATGATCTAAAGGGATATGGAGATTACCAATGTCGATCCAATGTAATAAATAGATTCAGAATTAGAATTAAAATTCAAAGTATAGATTTAGTTTTGAGAAAGTTAAAAAGGGATGAGGGGAGTCTTGAGACCACTACAGAGAAACAGAAAGATGGTGAAAAGTTAAATAGAATGGGAAAGTGAAAATATTTTTTTAAGTGGTCTCATGGTTTGGATGTATAATTTTCCAAACCGTGTGCTAACATTACACATCCCACTACCCAGGGAGTGCACCCTGCATGGCCTACTGTGCACGATTAGACAAACCTCTCGTATCCCATGAAATCACTTACTCAGGACCGCATGATCTAAAACTCCCATGCATGGTTTAAAAAAATCATGTGAAACCATTATCAGGTTGAAAATTTTGTGGTTCATGGTTAGAACTTACCATGTACCAAATGTACGCCTCTACAATTTCCTTTGAATGTTAGAGATTCGAGCTCCAAACGAGCCCTAAACACACCCAAACCATTCCATAAACCATATAGTACCTTTATAAAGATAAAATAAATGTTTCAAACAAAAATTAAAGGGTTCCATAACTCTACTAAAATCATATATTTTACATAATTATCTTGATGAACCCCTATTTCTCCCATCAACAACAATCACTCCACTATCCTTCCTTACTTATAGTGACACGATCATTACATCATCAGAATAATTCATCCAACACAAGTTTATTGACTTCTACTAAAAGTAGATCTATCATTTATGAGTCTCCCTTATTTTGATGGGTTCACTTATAATTAAACTTTCCATTTTATATAATTATTATTCACTTACTTTGGGAATAGATGTAGGAATATTCAACTTCCTAAACTATAATTATAATTGTCTTCAATTGAAAATAATTATTCATAAAATACAATACTTCATCAAAATCAACTAATAATATCTTTAATCTTCCTCCAAAATATTTATTATCAATAAAAATGTATCATTTAAATAAATAATTTATTCTTCCCCATGTTGATAATAAATTAAAAGATTCAATTTTTGAGAGAACTCTCTTTTCATTCTTCTCCCATTACCCCCCATTAAACTAAAAGTAAAGTTTAATTTCTTTGGAGAAGGATAAAATCATTTTAACTTAATGTAGTGAGACACAAATCAGCCAAATATATGTTTATACAAGCCATTATCTGTGTTGAAAACAAGTTTGATTAAATTTTGATAAAAGGTTGTCCATTAATGATTCATCAAGTGATACCACCTTTGAGTCTTCTACCACATGTAATTTTAATATTTTTTCAACAAAATATAATTAACAATTCTAAACAAATAGATTTAAAACATTTAATAAAAAAATTAAGGTTTTAAACCATTTAAAAAGTCTCTTTCACTTTATCATTGAATAATAATGGACCCCCCTTTGAAATAAAAACTTATATTTCAAAGAAGGATAAGAGAAAATATCAACGTACCTCAAGATGATAGAAAATTAAATTTATAGAATTTCAATTTTAAAAAATTAATCATCATCTAGATAATTTTCTTTTGGGAAACATTATTTTAAATCCATTGAAACTTCGACATCAAATTTCTTTGTTTTTTCACCATTCAAAATTTAGAATATTAACTGTAATTTATCAAATTTCTAGATTCACCATCAAAATATGAAATACCCACAAATTTTTGAAATCCTTATATCTTCTTCATGATGATTAATACTTATTTTGAGTAGAATATTTCATTATAAAAATATTTTGGGTTGCTATATAAGTTAATAGAACTCCAATATATAGGGATTACTATAAATTATATCAACTTTAATTCCATTTACAATGGGATAAAAAATATTTTTTTGTGGAAAGAAGGTGGATATTACTATTATATTTTACATAAATCATTATGATTAAAAAAGTTTAACAATGAAAAAATTCCGTTAACATTAGATCCATTTTAGACATTTTATCCTTTATTTTTTGAATAAATAATCATCTTAGACATAATGGGTTTCTAATACCTTTAAAATTTTATTATATGTGTATCTTCCTTCTCAAACACCTATATCAAGGAAATTTTACTTTATTTTTATTTTTATTATAACTACCTTGTTTCTTTAAGCTGTTCACTCTATATATTATTTAAAACATTCAAAATATATATCACTTTCTCTTTATGATGATATTTCTTCTTCACAAATAACCTTGTAGCATCTGATGTATTCTCTCATTTGTTCACATACTCCCATTTCTAAAAAGTAAAACCATACACTTTTTAGGATTTATTTATACAACTTACATATTCTACACAACTTCTTATCATCTGGTAGTTTACCTGTATATGGTAACTTCCATTTAACTTCAATATTTTCTTTGGAATATTATTTCACCATGGAAATCCCATTTATTCTTATCCTATATTGATTTATCTTATTATTGTATCTTTATTCCATGAAAAAAAATATTAATGTATAGTTTTCAATTATACATTATGTGGCCTTTCCTTCTATAGAAGAAGAATTTTTTATTTATTGTGATAACTTCCATTTAATTTCTCTTGGGTAATTTTTTAATGGTAAATACATTTAATTACACCCTTTAGCAGACTTTCAATTTATATTTTATTTATTATTCCCCAAACATTATGGTCTATTTGCATTATATTTAATGGAATTTTTCTTGATGGATGTTACCATCAACTTATCATAATTATGAAAACTTCTTACAAAGATTAAAAAAAACCTTTCTAGATGTTCAAATTTGTTAGATATAAAAAAATATTCCTTCTAGAATGTGGGTTAGTGGTACTTAACAAGATTTTTATTAACTTTATTTATCCCCCTTAATATATACCTTCTATATTTTTCTAAAGTTTTTAAATTATTCCCGTATTCAATGACCTAGTTTCTAAACCTTCCATAGAATAAAAAAAACCAATGTATCTATAATTTTTTTATTAGAATTGTATATTTCTTGGTGGGTATATTTTCAAGATTTTAAATATGAGCTTTATTCTTCCTGAAACTTTCTGGGGAACTCCCTTTAGGTTTCTTATATTCTTTTGCCTTCTTGATAGTGGTGTTTTTCTTACACTTATATACTTATGTAAGTTCCAAATTTTATTTTTGACTAAGACTATTTAGAATATTATAATTAGGGAAAATTGTTTTTCCAAAACACTTGTTTACCATTTTATTCTAGTATATCCAATATATATCCTCTAATTGATTCAAATTTATTCTAACTATGGATTTAATCTTATATGATGTAATATTTTATTTATAGATTTAGATAATATCTCTTATTTCAGCTTCATGTGAAGATTTAACATGATTAGATTCTATATTTTTTCAATGTTATCTCTAACTGAAGACACATTAAATTCAAAGTTATTTTTTCTGATCTTTAATAAATTTTAATTTCTCTTTTCATTAGAATGTTATTTTATAAACCTGGTGATCAGGAAACTTTTTTTTTTATTTTAATAGAGAGTTTTTTGGGTATTTAATTTTTAGGGATATAATCTCCAAATGGGATTTATTGAAACTGATGATAACATTTGATGAATGAATTAGTTCTTCAAAAACATCATTAAATTCATTTTTTTAAATACCCATTTTAAATTATTCTTCAGTTGAAAAAATATTTTCATTACAATGTGGTTCTTATTTCTTTTCTTCTTGAATGAGTTTTATGAAAGTTTCACACATCTGTAACTTCATATCTAGTTTATCTTCCATTTTATCAGCTTTTAATTCCATCTATGATTTCTCTTCCTATAATACCATGATAAATGCTTATATGTATGATAAGAATATAAAAGTGATATTTTTCATGCCAGTCTTTATTTTAGAGTGAAAATATTTAATATTTTCAAAAAAATAAAACTCATCATCGACTATAAAGTACTTATCTAGATGATTATAATTAATGGATTTTTTTAGTAAAAATACCACCTTGCTTACTATTTAGTGGTGATGGATCATCCACCACCTGATTTTTGAGAATCTATATTTTACAGATTCTAAGGTTTCTTCTTCTTCTTCTTCTTCTTCTTCTTATTTTCAATGTTTTATAAAGAATCATCCATGTTACCTTCATCAAAAATAACTTTAGTTTTATTTTCTTTAGGAACATAATTCTTAAATTTTGGTAGTGGAATATTTGTATCTTCTATAAATATACACATCTAGAATATCATTATAAAAAACTAAGATAAAAATGTTTGATCTAAAAAGTGTAAACGTGGTTAACTCTGATATCACTTATTTTTCATAGTAGATTGCGTAGATACATGGGGTGGTGGTGGTGGTAAATTAGTGTAATATTTTTTTATCAAATAACATTAAATTAAACTCATACACCCTTTGTATTTTTAAAGAACTTTCATTATTTTATATGTATGAATATTTGATATAATCCCTCATCAGTTTCTACCACATGTAATATAGATAATGTATAAGAAACAACACATAATTATTTTAACATGGTTTGGCCTCTGTGTGTGAAACCAACTCCTTACCGCATCTAGTTCTTATCCCAATACTAAGATTTTATTATTATTATAAGTGTTATAAGGATTAAAGTTATTATTATTTACAAAATAGAAGAATTATGATCCTAAACTCTGATTACCAAAATATTATGCATATTGTTAGGCTATCTTATAAAAGGATTATTTTACCTCTCAGTAGTAATGGTGGTTTATTTTATACTAGACCTACTAGTTTTCAACGTTTATTTGAAAACTCCCAAAAAAGATATTCTACAAAAAAGAAAACTAATTTATCTATCCTCAGTATTCATGTCCACTTGTCCCAAATTATGTTTAATTAAATTCTAGAGAACTCAAATTTCCTCGATGCTTGGTGCCCAATCCTTATGTAGGGTGTACATGACATTGACCTTAAACTCAAATTTTAATTAATAAAATATCTTTATCTCTCACATTAAAGTGATTCATCGTTTGGAATCTCAAAAGTTAGAAGATGGATGCTAGATTTTCTATATTTGTTTCTTGAAATTTGTAACCCTTTCAATATTTACTTAGAACTATATGTTCTAGTATTATCAACAATTTGATTGAACATATCTTTAATAATTCACGTAGTAGGCTTCTCCCTCTCTTTATTCTTCTCAATAATATCATCAAAAAAATCAATCTCTTTTTCTCTAATTTTATTAAAATGATATTCTACATTTATATAATTATCTATTCTTATAAAAATATGGAAAACATGGGCTTAAAATTTTGAATCTTCTTCAAACTCAATGTCTTTATTCAACAACCTTTAATGCTTCTAAATTTTTCAGAGATTGACTTAAATCTGAAAATATTAGAGTCAACTTAATCATTATCATCCAAAATTCATGTCTTAAATTAAAAATACTATTCCTTAGTTTCATAACTTTGAATATATAGCTCCACATTTTCTTGATGTTTTGACTTCACATGAATGAAAAGGCACCTGAAATATTTTGTTGGTATAAAATTTATATAATTATCTATGTATCTTATTGTTTTTTCATTGTCTAAAAAAAATCACCCAATCTTCCAAATACTTTAGTACATAGAAAAAACTATTTTAAGACACATGGGATTCCAATTTAAACTATTAGTTTAATTAAAATATTTTTCAAACATTAGCATAAAACATCTCAAAACTCTAAAAAATTTGAGACTACCTTATTTTACATTTATCAAAACATATGTCACTTCATATTTTCCTAATGTCTGATAAAGATATCCTCTAATCAATTAGACACCTTATTATCAGTGCTTTTTAGTTAAATTCATTCTCTCATGGTAGTGTAATGTTCGATATTCACCTATTTCTCCTTCTACTAATTTTTTTTAAAATTCAATTCAAGATTTGGATACATAATCCTTGTCATTAGATAAAGTCATCAACATGCTTGACTACATCAACTTCTAGTGTTTTCACTAATTCCGCTTATTTTATAAATATAAATCATAGTATATTAAAAGATTTATTTTTCATTCTTTTCAGCTTCTATAAGAGTCTTCAACATAATGCATTCTTTTTTAATAATCTGATTTCTTTAAAATTATATATGATCTACATGAATCATAGTTGATCTTATATAATTGGGAATTGATTCCATTGAAAAAATATTTAATGAATCATCTAAGTTATCATTTTAAATATCCCTCTATATTTTTGTGAATAAAACTCTAACTACAATTCCATGAATTTTATATTTTTCAAAAAACTACTTATTCTTCATAAGTATCACTCATCCTTATGAAAATTGGAAATTAATCATTTGATCCTCTAGGTGTAGAATTTTGGACTTCAACTATTTTAAATGAGTTTTATCAAATTCATTATTCTGATCACCTTGGATAATTTCCTTCATTAATGAGTTATTTCCTATCAAATCAATATTCTATATTCTGGATATAGGAGTGCATATCTATTATCCTAGTTTTGGGTAGATAAAATTATCTATATGGGTGTGATTTCTATATGATATACAGTTTTATTCATTTCCCACCTATTGGATCCCACTTAATCTTCACATATGTTTTCCATATTCACTTATGGAAGTTCACTATTTTTACACGAAGTTAAATACTATTCTAACCATCCAATAACTTATTTAGTCTTAGATATTCAACATCCATTTTCCCAACCATTAGACTTGTGAATGTTTTTTCCATAATTACATTAAATTTCCAGAAACACTTGAAACTAATACTAAATATCATCTTAATCAATCATCAGATATAATGGTTAATTATATATATATAAATCTCAATGAATTAATCATTCGTCTATAACTAACATTCACTTAACTATCCTACGTTACTTGTTGTGATATGACCATTATATCTCTAGGATAATTAATATGAAACTTATTCAATGTATTTTCAAAAAATAGATCTATAATATACTAATTTACCTTCCTCCAATTGTTTTAGGGATGATTTGTAACACCCCAAGCTTCCATGGTACTCCTCTCTTTGAATAATACAATAGCGTGTGTTATACACAACTCCGAGTTCTAACACACCACAAAGAGGAAACTAGCCGTTATGAATAGTAATACCCAAATTTTAAAATTTTATAAATTTTATCTTTCAAAATGGACTTCATTTTTGGATTCTGAATATTGAAATTAGCCTAGGGTAAATTTTTGGTATTTTTATGAAAACTTTCAATTTTTGATGAATAGTGAAAAACACTGAGTTATAGTTTAAAAACAAAATTTTTATTAAAATAATTAATTATTTTATTTAAATTTATTTTAGGTAAAAATATATACATAATACCTATATAAGTTCAATGTAATTCATTAGAATAAATTTTTAATAATTTTAGATATATAAAAAGTTTATAGAACTTTTCACCGTCTTTTAGCTACCTCCTAGGAGCATTTAAAAATTTACATAAAACTTTATTCTAAAGCTTCTCTGAGTGTAATTTAGAAAATCCTAGAGACATGGTTAATATCAAGGAGTAAAATTTGGTTCAATAAGATAATTTTTTTTGGTGAATATTAACTTTTTACTTTTATTTACCACGGTTAAAAGTAAATAGGGTAATTAAGGGTAAAAATGATATTATTATTACCCTAACACATGCCCTAATTCTATGGGATAAGTATAATTCTACAGAAAAAAACCTTAGGAGTAAAATATGAACCTCTTTGGTCCACTTGGATTAGATTAGGATATTTATTATTATTTAATTCAAAGAAGAGTTAAAAGTGTTAAATTCAATGTTTAATAACTAAACCATATTTAATATAGGGTTACACTTAAGATAAATTCATCTATAAATTTTTCCTAGAAAGATAAAAATATTTCCAAAATAATGGTATTGTATTTATATTTTTTTAGATATTAAATAATTTAATTTATTTATGACACAATGATGATGCAATAATTACCTAATTATTGAAATATTAAAATAATTGATATTATAAATATCCAAATAAATGTAATTTGAGACCTTTTATGAATTAAACTAATTTTATAGGTTAATATGACATATTAGGGTTGGTTATATGAATTATTTTCGAAGCAATAATGCTGTTATGAATTTACAAAAAAAAATATCAAATAGTGTCAAAATTGACATAAAATAGGTTTTAAAACAAATATTATATTATTAATTGATATAATTGTCCTAAAAATATATGGTTCGGCCAAAAGACTTATATAATTATATATATGACATGAATGAACCAATTGGGGTTCAATTAGCAGTTTATAGTATGTTTTTTAACCATATAGTGTAAGAATACAAGAAGACATGATAAAAGTTAAATTATTTAACTTAGAGTTAAATCTAAATGATAAGGTTAAAATGGTAACTTAAACCTGTATAAAACCTTTTGGTTGAGAGGATGTCGACCCATCCCCACCCTATCCTCTAAATAAGTCACTTTGGAGCCATTATGAACCGAATATGAATTTATTATAAAATAATATTTTAAGTTTTTCCTAAGGTGCCCCTCACCCCTCTTATAAAAGGGTACTCCCCCTTCTATCTAATTCAAAACTCCAAAGCCATTTGGATCAGAAAAACTCTACCAAAATACCCTCTCAACTGTCCTCATATAATCCTATAGGACTTCCTTTGGTCATAAATCCAACCTAAGGAGACCTTTTGATCAAAAAAAGGAAGAATCCGAAGAAGAGGTAATGATTTCACCACCCTCTTTCAAGTTCTCTTATTCTTCCACTTACTCTTTCTTTGATTTTTAAATTCTAAAATAATAACCCCAGTATCTTCTATATACTATGATGTTATTATAAATATGGCACAACTATATTAATTATTTTATCCATCTTATGAATGATAATGTCACCATGCGTGCGTACGTACGACTTACCATCTCCACGCTGTGGTGTAATTTGTTTTTCAACACTATGTTATTTGGATGGATATAATGATGAGTGATATGTATATAAATAATAAAAATAACATGCTAATGTCTCTGTAAAATTAATATACCATCCAGTTCCACACCTTTAATGAAATTATATTGTCGCTCGTGCATAGGTACAGATTACCGTCTCCACGACGCGATGAGATTCATTTACACGTTCAACATTCTTCGACGATTATAAAAATAAAAATTACTAATAAGTATGTAATATATGACATAATAATTATACTAGATATATATATATATATATTTGTATATATGTATATTTACTTACATATATCTTATTCACTTAGTTCCATTCAACACGATATGAAAACGAAAACAACATTTATGCGTACGTATGGACTACCATCTCCATAAACGGTGTTTTTCATTTCATATATATGTCTATTATAAATATTTATATTCCAAATATATATGATATATATATATATATATTTATTCGGGAAGTATTTAAATCATTATCTAAATAATATGATCAAGAATAATAAGTTAAAACACGTACGATAAAGAAAGCGATTATTAACCGAAATGTTAATTTAACATGAAAATTATTATTAAATGGGTAATATAAAGTCATAAATGAATCATTTATGATATCATAAATATTAATATGGTTATGGTATAATTTAATAACATACTATTATCTTCATATATAAGGTTAAACATACCTTTGACTAAAGGAATGTTCAAGATAAGGGGTTTTCATCTCACTCCTTATTCCCAAGAGATTCATGCCATATTGCCACTATTATCTTTTGTGTGGTGTATTTACTTCCCATAATTGTATTCTTTGTGTAATAAAATTTAATATGTGTGTATTTAAATATTCATTATATGATACTTCTTTCATGGTGTGTATGTTTCGTAAGTTACCAAATTGGTAAGGGTTAATTTCACAATCTCTTTATTATCCGAGGTTGTTTTTATGCAAGTATCTACTGGGACCTCTTTATCATCCACATCCATGTTTCATAAAAATGTATTTCAAAACATTCTTAATATTTTATAGAATATGGGTTAAAGTCATTTATTCCATTTTTTGACTTTTTATGAGATGTTTATAAAGGAATCTTTCTGTTGTTTTCCAATCAAGTTCCTTTTTAACATTTTCAAAAAAATTAATGTAAGAATGTCTTTTTTTAACTTATACAGAGGGTGAGGCTATTTTTCGCCATTATAACATTGTTTAATCTTACCTTAAAATCTTATAAAAATATTTTCAAAATAAATGTTTCCTTTATAATTATGTGACTCTTAAATGATTTCAAAATATAATGATATATTTCTCTAAAAAAATGTTTTGATTTCATCTATGTCAACATCCATTGATGAAATGTAAGACTATTTGAAGTTGATTTCTTATGATACAAAACGTTTATATTGTATTGAAGGATTTTTGATATGTTTGACTGTGGATGTGTTATTTCATACCATTCATGGATTATTGATAATGTATTGACATTTCATATGCTAGTTTTAATACGAATAGTTATGTTACATTTCAACCACTTGTTATGATGAATGTATTGGAGTAGTATGTTCTTGGTTGGGGACTGGTAAAAGTAATCCCTATGAGTTGTGGTCTAGTTACAGCAGACCCTTTGGGATGGAGTTCGGTTACAGAGGCTATCCTGGATGGAGTCCAGTTACAGAGGCTCTCCAGGTTGGAGTCCGGTTACAGAGGCTCTCCGGGATGGAGTCCAGTTACAGAGGCTCTTCGGGATGGAGTCTTGTTACAGAGGCTCTCTGGGATGGAGTCCGGTTACAGAGGCTCTCGGGGTTTGGCTCCAGTTACAGTTAACCCCTAGGTCCTGACACGAGACCTTGACACAGAAATTAATGTCCGACATTATGCATTCCATCTTTATGAAAGTGGCTATTGATATTGCATGTGATTATTCGACTAGTAGAATATCTATGTGAGTATGTAAATAACATTATTTTGATTTTATTTTTTCTATATTATACCTAAGATCAAGTTTAAAGGGCTTTTGTTTTAGTTCTATACATATCCTTAAATGTTTATGCTTATTTTTGAATGTTTTCGTTATATTATTATCCATACTGAGAATCTGAGATCACCCCTTTCTATGTTATATTTTTCTCAGGATGTGACGAAGTATATTATGACTGACTTCAGGGATAGTCTATGGGATCTCAGTGTTGTCTATGGTAGAAATGTTGTTTTATTTTTCCATTTTATAATGTAATGTAATCCTTATTAATGTATCTAGTATTTACAAGGATACTAAACTAAATAATCTTTCAGGACTTGACCTTTTGTGATCATGACAATGATACGTAATAATGCACCGAATCTGGGAAACTAGGGTCGGGGAATTACAGTTGGTATCAAAGGAAGTTTAGTAAAAACCATGTAAACTAGATTTAAATAAACTCTTATTGGAGAACATATCCCTAAGATAGATTTTTATTATTAGTATAGAAGAACTTCATAGAATTTTTGTATTGTAGAGATTTTGTGAATTTTCTAAGCAATACAACCCTGTTTGGATACGAGCAGGTAGAGGCCGATCTGGCATATATGTACCTAGGGGTAAAATCCAAAAACACCACTTTGAGATAGACTCGAATGGGTACTGGTGCATGACAACGGGCCTTGCTTCACTCTTGGTTACGACACTCCTGGGGGATATGCTTAGGATAATTCTCATTTTCTTTACAAACCATTATGAAGGGTTTAGGAGTTTACACTTCCTCAAAGAAAATATTTTTTATGATTATAGATTATATCCATAAACTATTAAATTCATGTTAATTGTTTTATAAGTTTTTAAATATGTATTTCAATTCATAAACTAATCTACTTTATGCCATTGTATTCAAATGGCGCCCAGTGGAAGGAATGTGAACTCCAACAATAATTATGATCCAAAGAGTAAGAAGGATCAAAACTTTCATGGTATTAATCCAACATTTAGAAGGGAAATATTCTCCCATGTATTCTCAAAATATGAAGAAATAGTATCATGTGTTAATAAGATAAGTATAGAATTCTATGAGTCCAATGGATTTGAAGGGAGGAACGATATGAAAAGGATGGTAGAGAGAATGATGGATAAATGGAATAAGGGAAAGAAGGATTTTCCCATATGTGATAACTATGGAAAAATCACCATGGTAAATGTTTAAAGGGAATGAGGGTTTGTTATATGTTTGGAGAAAAAGTACCCCAAGTATGTTATTTAAAGGGTAAGAAAAAGGATTCAAATGTACAAAGCTTCATCTGCAAGGAGTTGGGACACTACGCGAATCAAAGTCCAAATCATCAGAGTATACCCCAAATGCTGCTATTGGATAAGAATCAAGATATGATACTATAGAATATTAAGAGGAATGATTAAGAGTTCTTATGTTGTTATTAAATTATTATGTCATTTGAGTGTTGTATCAACGATGTAATGGTTATATGAATTATGAAAATAAATAAGGATTGTAATGCAGTACTATTTTATTGAGGATTTGAGATTATTTGGTTCTAATAAAAGTTACTTAATAGTAAGATACACTTTTTGGAAAATACATGGTTGAAGGAAAGGTAATCCTTAATATGGTCCTGATAATGAGGTAGTGATTTTGGAATAAGAGATAGTAGATTTGGATAAATTATATTGGATATTCTTGACTTCCTTGAAATTGATTAATGTTTTGTATATTCTATCATTGCTGGAGTTTAATTTTTTTTTGTATAGGAGTATATCTAGTATTCTATAAGGAATAAGGGAGCATGAATGTAATCAATAAGGTTTTATGGTAATTCAAGATGTTTCAGTGTTTTAAAAGAATACATGACGAAGGTGTACACATGTTATTACATGGAAAAAAGGATCTTCATTGTGTTTACCTTTCCTATAAATTTTGGACTGTGAGTTTGGATATAAGTATTTTGGATAAGTATAAATGTTGGAATGGATTATGTTTGAAATTGGATACTAATTTTATGGTTATTTTTGATTTTTATAAAAAGGATGACACACAGACCGTGTGACAACCCGTCGCGTCGGACAAAGCTGCGGGAATTGAGCCCACAACCATAGTGCGATTGGGATTTATCGCCTACTACTGGACGGTGTGAAGTTCCTAGATTATATAATGTAGTTTATTTTTTTAAAGGGTCTGATAGGTGAATTATAAATTCCATTTTTTGGAACCCTATATGAATAGGATAAATAGAATATTTTTTTAAGCTCTATTATCTTTTAGATTGAAATATGAGTTTGTGGTAGAAATTAGTTAAAGAATGGAACTCTACTTGTCAAGTATATATTTTTTTCTTCTCTAATTCTATGAAGAAATATATTCTTAGACTTTAGGTAAGGGATATTAAAACTAAAAATGTGTTATCCTAATATCTTATGTTTTGTTGAACTGATGAAATTTTAAATCATCATATATTGATGGCTTTGAGGCCCTCAATTTTACTCTTGTTTGTGATTGATGACCTCAATCAATCCCTCTAAATATTTATGTTTTCTATCTAATTACATGTCTATAATTGCCACCAATGTTCTCCTATTCAAAATGCTAATTTTGTGGTGGCTTTCTCTTTTCCCTTTCCCTCTTATTAAAACTAAAATTTATTAACCCTATTTCTGATGTGGGTTGTCCAAAAATGTATTTTTTATTTTTAACCTTTTATTTTTGAAGTACAATTTAAAATTTTCGGGATGAAATTTATTGAAGGATGGGAGAATGTAACACCCCAAGCTTCCATGGTACGCTTCTCTTTGAATAATACAATAGCATGTGTTGTACGCAACTCCGAGTTCTAACACACCACAAAAAGCAAACTAGCCGTTATGAATAGTAATATCCACTTTTTGAGATTTTATAAATTTTATCTTTCAAAATTGACTTCATTTTTGGATTTGGAATATCGAAATTAGCCTAGGGTGAATTTTTGGTATTTTTCTGAAAACTTTCAATTTTTGATGAATAGTAAAAAAACACTGAGTTATAGTTTAAAAACCGAATTTTTATTTTAATAATTATTTATTTTATTTAATTTTTTTTTGGTCAAAATAGATACATAATATCTATATATGTTCATTGTAATTAATTGGAGTTAATTGATAATAATTTTAGATATATAAAAATTTTATAGAACTTTTCACCGTCTTTTACCCACCTCCTAGGAGCGTTTGAAAATTTACATAAACTTAATTTTACCGATTCTGTGAGTTGAATTTAGAAAATCTGAGAGACACGGTTAATATCAAGGAGTAAAATTTGGTTCAAAAAGATAAAAATAATTTTTGATGAATAGTAAATTTTTACTTTTATTTACCATGGTTAAAAGTAAACACGGAAAATAAGGGTAAAAATGATATTATTCTTACTCTAACACATGTCCTAATTCTATTAGATAAGTATAATTCGACCAAAAACAACCTTAGGAATAAAATATGAACCTCTTTGGTCCACTTGGATTAGATTAGGACATTTATTATTATTTAATTCAAAGTAGAGTTAAAAGTGTTAAATTCAATATTTAATAACTAAACCATTTTTAATATAGGGTTACACATAAGATAAATTCGACTATAGATATTCATAAAAAATATAAAATATTTCCTACATAATCGTATTTTATTTATATTTTTTAGACATTAAATAATTTAATTTATTTATGACCAAATGATGATGCAGTAATTATCTAATTAATGAAATATTAAAATAATTTATATTATAAATATCCAAATAAATGTAATTTGAGACTTTATATTAATTCCACTATTTTTTAGGTTAATATGACATATTAGGGTTGGTTATGTGAAATTTTTTTGGAGCAAAAATGCTTTTATGAATTTAGAAAAAACAAAATACCAAATAGTGTCAAAATTGACATAAAATTGTTTTTAAAACCAATATTATATTATTAATTGATATAGTGGTACTAAAAATCTATGTTTCTGCCAAAATAATTTTATAATAATATATATTACAATAATGAACCAATTAGTGTTTGATTGGTAGTTTATTGTAAGCTTATTAACCATATATCGTAAGAATACAAGAAGATATGGTAAAAGTTAAATTATTTAACTTAGAGGTAAATCTAAATGATATTGTTAAAATGGTAACCTAAACTTGTCTAAAACCTATTGATTGAGAGTATTTAGACCCATACCCACCCCATACTCTAAATAAGTCACTTTGGATCCATTATAAACCGAATATGAATTTATTAAAAAATAATATTTTATGTTTTTCCAAAGGTGCCCCTCACCCCTCTTATAAAAGGGAACCCCCCTTCTCTCTATTTCACAACATCAAAGCCATTTTCATTGGACAAACTTTGGCCTAACACCCTCTCAACTATCATAACTTCATCCTAGAGGACTTCCTTTTGTCATAAATCCCACCTAAGTATCCCTTCTTATCAAATCAAAATAAAGAACCAGAAGAAGATGTAATGATTTCACCACCATATTTAATGTTCCCTTATTCTTCCACTTATTCTTTCTTTCTTGTTTAAATTATAAAATAATAACCCAAGTGTCTTCTATATAATTTTATGTTATTATAAATATGGAACAACTATATTCATTATTTTATCCATCTTATGAATGATAATGTCACAATGCGTGCGTACGTAAGGCTTACCGTCTCCATACAGTGGTGTAATTTGTTATTCAACACTATGTTATTTGGATGGATATAATGATAAGTAATACATATATAAATAATAAAAATAACATGATTATGTATCTATAAAATTAATATAACACCCAATTCCACACCTTTAAGGAAATGATATTGTTGCTCGTGCGTACGTACGGGTAAACGTCTCCAAGACGTGATGAGATTCATTTCCACGTTCACCATTCATCGACGATTATAAAAATATATATTACTAATAAGTATGTAATATATGACATAATAATGCTACTGGATATATATATATATCTACCTATATATATCTTATTCACATAGTTCCGTTCAATACGATATGAAAACAGAAATAGCGTTTTTGTGTACGTACAGACTACCGTCTCCATAAACAGTGTTTTTCATTTAATATGTATGTCTATTTATACATATTTATACTCTAAATATATATAATATATAAATCATGTTTTTTATTCTGGATGTATTTAAATAATTATCTAAATGATACGATCAAGAATAACAAGTTAGAACACGTACGATAAAGAAAGCGATTGTTACCCAAAATGTTAATTTAACATGGAAATTATTATTAAATAGGAAGTATGAAGTCATAAATGAATCATGCATGAAATCATAAATATTAATATGGTTCTGGTATAATTTAATAACATACTATGATATTCATATAGGAGGTTAAACATACCCTTGACTAAAGGAAAGGTCAAGGTAAGGGGTTTTCATCTCACTCCTTATTCCCATGAGATTCATGCCATATTGACACTATTAACTTTTTTGCGGTTTATATTCCGCCCATAATTGTATTATTTGTGTAATAAAATATAATTTATTTTTATTTACATATTAATCATATGATTCTTCTTTCATGGGGTGTATGTTTCGTAAGTTACCAAAATGGTAAGGGTTAATTTCACAATCTCTTTATTATCTGAGGTTGTTTTTACGAAAGTATCTACTGGGACCTCTTTATCATCCACATCCATGATTCTTAAAAATTTATTTCAAAACCTTCTTACTATTTTATAGACTATGGGTTAAAGTCATTTATACCCTTGTTTTACTTTTTATAAGATGTTTATAAAAGAAGCTTTCCGTCATTTTCCAAACAAGGTCCTTTTTAACCTTTTCGACAAAATTAAGGTAAGAATGTATTTTTTTAACTTATATAGCAGATGCATCTATTTTCTAACATTATAAAATCATTGAATATTCCCTTACAATATTATTATAATATTTTCAAAATAAATGTTTCCTTTTTAATTATGTGACTCTTAAATGATTTCAAAATAGAAAGAGGTATTTGTCTAAAAAAAATGCTCTGATTTCATCTATGTCAACATCCTTTGATAAATTGTTAGATTATTTGAAGTTGATTTGTTATGATACAAAACATATATATTGTATTGAAGTTTTTGTGATATGTTTGACTTTGGATGTGTTATTTCATACCATTCATGGTTTATGGATAATGTATTGACATTTCGTATGATAGTTTTAATATGAATGTTTACGTTATATTTGAACCTATTATTATAATGAATGTATTGGACTAGTATGTTCCGGGTTGGGGGATGGTAAAAGTAATCCCTCCAGGATGGGGTCTAGTTATAGTAGACCCTATAGGATGGAGTTCAGTTATAGAGGCTCTCCGGGATGGAGTCCAGTTATAGAGGCTCTCCAGGTTGGAGTCTGGTTACAAAGGCTCTCCGGGTTTGAGTCTGGTTACAGAGGCCCTTTAGGATAGAGTCCGGTTATAGAGGCTCTCTAGGATGGAGTCCTGTTACAGAGTCTCTCTGAGTTTGGGTCCGATTACAGTTATCCCTAGGTCCTGGCATGAGGCCTTGACACAGAAATTAAAGTCTAACATTATACATTCCATCTTTATAAAGGTGGATATTGATATTGCATGTGATTATTTGACTAGTAGAATATCCATGTGAGTAAGTAAATGACATTATTTTGATTTTATCTTTGTCATATTATGCTGAAGTTCAATTTTAAAATTCTTTTTTAGTTCTATAAATTGCCTCAAATGTTTATTATTATTTTTGAAAGTTTCTGCTATATTGTTATCTTTACTAAGCATCTGAGCTCACCCATTTCTATGTTTTATTTTTACCTGGATGTGAAGAAGTATATTATGACTGACCCGCAGGGATAGTATATGGGATCTTAGTGTTGTCTATGGAAACAATGTTGTTGTAGTTTTCTATTTAATGATGTAATGTAATCCTTATGAATGTATCTAGTACTTCCTAGGCTACTAAACTAAATGATCTTTTGGGACTCGATCTTTTGCAATCATTCCAATGATACTTAATAATGCACTGACTCTGGGTAACTGTTGTCGGGATGTTACATGATTACACCTTTTGTTGTATATACTTTAATTGAATTTACTTTGGAAAAAATGATATATATATTGAACTTTCTAGTCTTTGAATATTATTGAATTCAATTGACAATAATGATTTGAAAAAATACAATATTTCAACATCACCATCTTGTGGGATCTTCACCCACCAATATAAATTCAACATGGTATATTTGTTAATGGATATTCCTATATGTGAAAGTGTGTATTTGTCCTTATACTTGACATTATTATTTATTTATATATCCTAAATAAAGTACATTGATGTGATGATGAAAACAATGGTGAAATATGATCACGGCGAGGTAGGATACATTGGTCAATTTATGAGTGAAATGACATTAATTGAATAAGTAAAGAGATGATTTATCACTTACAAGTTATGGAAGATGATATCTCTAACCCGTTAATTTAATTTTAGTTGTATGATTAATTCCATGACCATGGTAGTTTATTTACAATTTTACTACTGGTAGTCAAGGTATGATAAATCATGAAAATATGTTGGTTACACAAATATGCAACCTTTTTGATAAGATATTGAATAAATGGAGTATATTAGAAAGTAAGCATTCTCATATAGGTGTTATAATTGAAAAATTAAATTCTTTATCTATGAGTTCCTTGATGTATTTCTAGATTCCAATAATGGACTATAGGAAAGCTACTCTAACACCATTAAGAAAGAGTCCAAGATGGTCACACAGAAACTATTTCCCAAATCTCAATTAAATTCTATTAGAATTTATTTGTAATAATAAATATTATGAACAGTTTTTGGTTTATTAATTATTCTAGATAGGTTGATTGTATAACTTCAATGACCATTTATCCAAGTTAGAATACATGTGAGTTAAATTCTAGATTTTTATTATTTGTGAGTTAGTGATTATATAATATTTATTTATCTATTGTTTATTATTTTATAGGTAGTAAATAATTATTTATTTATTTGATAAATATTTATTTATCTAGATGTATGTTAAAATAAATATTTATCCACAAGTTTGGTGAATATAATATTTATTTATTTATAAAATTAATCATATAAATGTATTTATATTTCTTAATAAATTTATATTATTCATGTTTTGATAAATGTTGAGGATTGATACACCGAGTTAAGGGTATGATGAAAATGATATATTTCATTTAATATCTTTTAAATAAATATTAATTTATTCATCAAATAAATTATATTTATAAATTTTTGAGTTAGCGCATGTCAAGAAATATAATAATAACAATTTTATTATTTTTATTTTGGAATATATTTGAGATAATATTTGATAAAGGATCCTAGTGGAAATATCAAATATTTAGCACCTACTATATATTACATCTTATATAATTTTCTAGGGTTAATGAGAATATCTATGCATAAAATTTCATCATGAGAGAATTATATCAAGACCAAGAGAACCTCTACAGAATTCTCTCAAGAACGAGAAATAATCATCCTCCTCTTTCTCAATACTAATAAAACAAGAGGGAAATATTTCAATACTAAAGGATTACTTATTGAGATCAAAGGTAAATGGTGCAAGGTGTTTGATTCCTCTAAAATAGAAATCAGAATACCAAATGTGAAATTATGATATTCATAGTTCATGGGTTTATATTTCTAGAGTAATTATACTTTAGATTCTTCACTATAAAAATGGGAAAAAGAGAGAAGTAACTTAATTGATAAACTACGAGAAAAATTATCTTGATGAGGTAATTATTTTTTTCAGTCAATTATAAATTATATATAATAATATACTGTCTATGAAGAATCTATAGTTTATTTATTATACTTATATCATATTTTATCTATTGAAACAAATGAAAAAATTTTTGTAGGATTCTTCTTAATTGCTTTTTCTGTGCCCTATATCCTTCACAATATCCATTTACCTTCCTTAAGACCATTTATATGTAAACTTATTGATAAATTTTCATTTGGTTCTACAATAAATTTAAATTATATATCATCCAAGATCATGCCATCTAAATATAAAAGAATTAGGAAAAATTTATCATCATTGAACTCCTTTTGGTAGTAACAATGATACACGTTACATCAAATGAACAATTTCCTATGATAAAGTAATTTAACATTTGGTTCCAATACATGGGTCATAGATTCTTCCCAAATATATTATACATAATTTTTTCACACCAAGTTACTTTCATATTATTTGAATCCTTCTAGATACTCTATGAAATATTTCTCTCTCTTTGTCCCAATACAGAATTGTTGTTGTAACTTCTTATAATTCAATATTCAAGACTATTTTTGTAACCATTATTTGAACCATCCAAATTATTATGAATAAGAAAAATAGAGAGATTATTTAACTAAAGTAAACTCCTATATTTTTTTAAAATCCTTTCACATCTGACCTTTACATGTACTGGTTCCTTCCATCCATTACATTATTCAGCTGATATACCCATTTTCTCCATAGTTCCTTTATTCCCAATGGAAGTTCTAAAATCTCAAATATTTTAGATATATATAAAAATTCTATCTCTACCTTCATAAATGACTCCCACAATTTTTAATCACTAATTATTATAGATTCCTTTGGTCTTTTATGCTCTCCACCATCCATAAAAATTAGTTAATATATGTTTGAACCATTCCATTGCATTGATATTCTAATAATGGAAGACCACATAAACTCCTAATGTTGTTCTCATTATGAAGATATTTTATTTGATGTTCTTCATAGTGATTCCAAAATTATTGATATATTTGGTATATCTCACCTTGGATGAACCTATATAATTTGACCTCCTCCCAAAACTCCACCTTCTACCTTGTCAAGTTCCCCCAAAACGTGAGTAATTTTTAATATAATTAAGACTTTTAATCTTATATTAAAATTAACCTTATCATGTGAATATTATTTTACTCACATATATATATCTCTTATAATCGACATTTCTATAGGATACCTTCATTATAGTGAACATTTTGGCTTCCGATTACATTCTAGAGATCATTATAATAGAGTTGAAATTAAATTTTTTCATTTAAATAACCAAAAAAGTAACAATATTTGGACTTTGAATACAAATTTTCCATTTTTATAAAATCTAAATGAACATTGAAAAGAAACCAAAATACTTTATCGTGGGATACAAAAACCTTTATTCTGACCTACAACTCTTTTTGGAGCTCTTTCCCTAGTAGATCAAAAGGACTCTTATTGATGAGGTAAGTTGTGTAATTCATAGATTCTATTAGAAATTACATGGGGAACCTAGAGTGAATCCTCATATTCCTAGATTTATCAAATAATTTTAAGTTTATCCAGTTAACTATTTTATTTTATCTTAGTGTTCCAAGAAAGTCCATGTCAAAAACAATTCTCTTCTTTTAAAATAACTTTTGAAACTATAACATCCAATGTAATCATAGAATTATTAATTTTCATATTTATTAATATTTATGAATTATATACCAATTTTAAAATACAATTAATTCTATATAAAATAGCGTACATGAAATTAAGTAATGATTTTCTTTAAAATCATGTGTTGCATATAATATTGGGTTATACCTTGCACTAATATACTATTAATATTATTATTCAATATGGAAGTTATCTGCTCATAATTATTTTGGAAATAATTAATATGGCTGACTATATTATTTATAAACATTGTTATATTTTTTTACATTCATTCAATGGATTTTATAGGCATAAGATAAGAAGAAATCATGTTTTATGCTTAAGTGATCTATTTTTTTCTTCTAAAAAATTTTTTGTCACCTTTTAATGGAAAACATATTTTAAAACTAAATTTTGAAACTTATATAATTATAATATGACAAAATAAAATTCAATTTTGAAATTGGAAAATAATAATTAACACTGGGTGAATTTTTGGTATTTTCTGAGAAGTTTCATGTTTTTATGAATAGTAAAAAACAATGATATTTAAATCGAAAATAAATTTTAATATAATTTATTTATATAGTTAAATTAGGTTTTTTATTGGGTTTAATGTAAAATCAGTTCAATTTTATATCATTTAAACCAATAAAGGGAATCAGAATCAATTTTACAATGAAATTATTTATAATAACATAACTATCTTTTGAACATATTTACTTTAAGAACCCACTTTGTCATCCCTTTTACAGGATTGGTTACAAATTAATATTTTCCACTTATGTGAGAGGAATTTGTAAAAAAGGATTCCATATTTTGAATTAGAATAATTTATAATCTCTTATAATGTCAATTTTTTTTATGAAAAATATTAGTTAAATCAATTAAAATTAATTACAATGATTAAGGTAAAAACAAGATTACTTAGTGGATAAAATTTAATCTTAATATTTGAAAATAGACCTAAACCATTATGAAACCCATTTTATGTCCATATTTCTACCTAAAAACATAATGTATTGTATTTATTGTGTTATGTAATCCTATAGGTTGGTAAAAACATGGGGAGCACACAATTTTTTCAAAAATTCCATATATGTCATCTCATTCCACTATAAAAAGTTACTCAACCTCCACCAATTATTAAAAACTATAGTGACTTTTGGATGATCAAAAACCCGAGAAAATAATCGCCTAAAATTACTACCCTAACCCTATATTCCTCACTTTGGGCATAAATCTAAACAAGGAAGTCCTTTGGTGCAAACTAAAATAAGTTACCTGAAAAAAGGAAACATTCTTCAACCGAAATTTATGTTTTATTTCTTTTCCAACCTATTAAATTATTATTATTTCATGATTATATAATAATATCATTTTCCAAAATATTATGATAGGCTTTTATGTTAAGGTTTTCACCTACATCTACACACTCTTCCATCAAAATGAGTAATGAAATTACTGTTCATGTGTATGGCTGACTACTGCCTTGCGAAACACTGTCATTCGTATTTTCCTTTACCAACTCTCATGGTTGGGAATTATGATGAAAAAACTATTTTATATGATATAAATACAAACATACATACATACATACATACAGAAACACACACACACACATATCATATTTTTTATTTCTTAATACTTATGTAATTTTTATATTCACATTTCTGTATGATTTTCGTTTAGTGGGAATATGATAACATCATTTGTGGACATGTGGACTACCTCCTCCTCATAGTGATGTGATATGTTCACAATTTAAATAGAATGTATTAAGGATGGGTTTAATAAAAATATGTGACATAAATAAAATATATATGATATTGTTGGTTAAATTTTCATAACCATCACTCACGATTGGTTTTAAAATTAAATTTTATGCATAAATATTATAATTATTTCATGATTATTATTCATTATATTTTTTAATTATGGACCCTTTGACCATAGTTTTCCTATTGCAGTATTTTTTGACCGATAAATCAAATATGTTCAAAACACCCAACATAAAAATAATTTTTATTTAGTTGCATTCAAAATTGTAATAAGTGAAATAATAGTAATGATAAACTTGAAAATGTTTTTCAAGTAAGTAAATAATAAACATAAGTTTTTAATTTAGGTATATAATGATACACGTGAGAAGTTGGAATCAAGGTAAGAGATTTTGTAACAATATTATTCTTGTGAGGCATATATTGATGTTATGAGGTGTATATACAGACCCTTTGACATATCCTATCATTAATTTTATTATTCTCACGTTATTTAATGTTTTTTAAATGTTATTCATTCATGGGGCATATTATTTAATGTTCAAAGTGGTATGGGTCACTTTGAATGTATAAATATTTAATTGAAAAATATGTTTCTCCATGTCAATATTCTTGATTTTGTTTTAAATATTTATTTATATGGATATTAAAGAATTATAAAGGAATTTTTATGTCATTTTTTAATTTCATTAAAAGTTTTTCAAAAGAAATATTTTTATGTGTTTTATATGGAATGTTTTTCTAAAGGAAAAAAGGAATATTTTATTATTAACACACACAAAAATAATAACATTTACACAACCTTGAATATTATTTGATGTATATATTACTTTGAAATATTTCATGTTTTCTTAAATGAAAATCCTTATTTTTTGTTTTGGGTATTTTGTTACAGAAAATGGGTTTTAAAAAAAATTATTTGTTCAATAATGTGAAATTTTTTCTTAAGAGTGAAAATGTAATATAATGAGTTACATGTTGAAATTATTTAATGTGTTATGATTATGTAATGGTACTTGGACATTTTATGGGTGGTTATATGATTAAATTTTTTTGTGTGGTTCCGCGATAACCCAACAATGGGTAGGTGTGTGGCATCCCTCAGATGATTTGGTATGGATGTCAGTCGTATGTTTTTTCTATTTGTAAGAGTGACATGTGTGGAAGTCAACTGAATTGTTATTCCATTCATAATAGTGACTTGTATAATGATTCCCCAAGATACCTTTATGTATTTGCTATGGTTTATATCAGTTTTATGGTAATATTGTGATTTTAAAAAGGGTAAGAAATGAGATTATTTTCAAATGAATTTATTTAATACTTATTCAGGAAAAAATGTATTACTTTATGATAAATTTTTCATGGGTTTTAATGTTTATCAATAGACTAACAATTTCATTATTATTATTTGTCTTACTGAGCTTCTTATTCTCATCCCACATTCCTTAATGTTTTCATAGGACTTATGGATGACTAATGGATTGGAAGAAGTCATGTAGAATGTCATGAAGAGTTTTCATAAAAGAGATCATGTTTTATTTAAAATGTTTTAGATTATCGGATAAATGGATACTTTTTTGAAGTGTTCAATTTTATTTTATAGTGTTATTATCTAAGAGTTATGTCATAATTCTCTTAAACTCTAAACCTGACAAGATCCTCAATGTGAAAGAAATAATTTTCTTAACTAAAACTCAATATTATGTAATGTTAAAGGACAAGGACTTATAGTTGGTATCTGTAATACCCCAAGATTTCATAGTACATTATTTCTTCAAAGTAATTCAATAACTTGCACTACACACAACACCGAGTTCGAGCACACCACAAGATCACCAAACTAGCCATTCAAAAGCGGATATGAATTGTATTAACTGAATATTGAACTATATATAATCCTTATAATTTTAGAATCTGTATTATGAGTTTCTTAGACATAATGTAAGAACAAATTCATTTTTTTCAGATAAAAGAAGTATTTATTTCAAAAAAATTCATTTTTACCGCCGTTTAATGATGAACCATTTTTAAATCCAATATTTGAAACTTTTATATATTCTATTTGACAAAATAAAATTCTTCCTTATAATCGGGACATAAGAATTTAGTTTCAAATTTTTTTTGGTGTTTTTCTAATAACTTTCATATTTGGGTGAATAGTGAAAAATACTATATTTTAACTGAAAACAACTTTTTAATCAAAAGAATTTATAATGTTAAATTATAAATTTAAATGGTTTGGAAGTATAAACTGATTATATTTTTACCATATAATCCAATTCTGGTCATTGTAAGTAATTTTATTTTGAGATTGGACATAAACAAGTGTCAATCTTTTGATAGATATTGTTTCTTAAAAATACCCCTTTTGGTGTTGACAACAGAAATTAATATTAAATTAATAAATGAAAATTATATGTTTTTAATTTGGTAAAATAGAATTCATTTTTGAATTCGTAATATGAAAATTATCTTAGGATAACTTTTTGATATTTTTCTGAAAACATCCAATTTTTGATGAATAGTGAAAAACACTGAGTTATTGTTTAAAACCGATTTTTTATTTAAATAATTATTTATTTTATTTAAATTTATTTAAGGTCAAAATAGATACATAATACCTATATAAGTTCAATGTAACTCATTGGAGTCAGTTTATAATAATTTTAGATATATAAAAATTTTATTGAACTTTTCACCGTCTATTACCCACCTCATAGGAGAATTTGAAAATTCAAATAAGACATAATTTTACCACTTCTGTGAGTGGAATTTTGAAAATCCGGGAGACAAAGTTAATATAATGGAGTAAAATATGGGTCAATAAGATAATAATAATTTTTGGTGAATAGTACCTTTTTACTTTTATTTACCACGGTTAAATGTAAATAGGGTAATTAAGCGTAAAATTAATAATGTCATTACCCTAACACATGTTCTAATTCTATTGGATATGTATAATTCAACCAAAAAAAAACCTTAGGAATAAAATATGAACCTATTTGGTCCACTTGGATTAGATTAGGACATTTATTATTATTTAATTCAAAGAAGAGTTAAAAGAGTTAATATCAAAGATTAATAACTAAAACATTTTTAATATAGGTTTATACATAAGATAAATTCGATTATAAATATTTTTTAAAAAGATAAAAAGTTTTCCTACATAATGGTATTTTATTTATAATTTTCAGACGTTAAATAATTTAATTTATTTATGACACGATGATGATGAAGTAATTACCATATTAGTAAAATATTAAAATAATTGATATTATAAATACCCAAATAAATATAATTTCAGATTTTTAATGAATTAAACGAATTTTATAGGTTACTATGATATGTTAGGGTTTATTAAATGAATTATGTTCTAAGTAATAATGCTTTTATGAATTTAAAAAAACAAAATACCAAATAGTGTCAAAATTGACATAAAAGAGTTTTTAAAACAAATATTATATTATTAATTGTTATTCAATTCCTAAAAATCTACAGTTCTGCCAAGAGAGTTATATAAGGATATGTTTATCATTATTGAACCACTTGGGGTTATCTTAGAAGTTTAAAGTAAGTTTATTAAAAATATAATATACAAATACAAAGAGACATGGTAAATGTGAAACAAATTAACTAAGAGTTAAAACTGAAAGATAAGGTTAATATAGTAAACCAAACACGTATAAAACCTATTTATTGGGTGGTTTTCGACCAATAAACACCTTATCCTCGAAAGAAGTCACTTTGGAGCCATTATAAACCAAATATGAATTTATTATATAATAATATTTCTAGCTTTTCTTAAGGTTCCCCTCACCCCTCTTATAAAAGGGCTCTGCCCCTTCTCTAAATTTAACACCTTCAATTCCTTTTGGTTCAGCCAAATCCTGATCAAATATCCTCTCATATTCTCTCACTTCAACCTAGAGGCCTTATTTTGACCAGAAATCTAACCTAAGGATCCATTTTTATCAAATCAAAGGGAAGAACCCGAAGAAGAGGTAATGTTTTCACCACCTTATTTCAAGTTCATTTATTCTTCCACTTCTTCTTTCATTGTTATTTACATTCTAAAATAATAACTCCAGTATATTATATATACTGTGTTGTTATTATAAATATTTTACAACCATATTCAGTATTCTATCCATCCCTTGGATGACATGTCACCATACGTTTGTACGTACGACTTACCGTCTCCACGTCATGGTGTAATTGTTATTCAATGCCTTATTATTTTGATGGGTATAATAATGATGTGTAATTCAGGTAAATAATAAATATAACATGATAAATTTTCTGTATATATGATACACCATCCAATTATATATTATTTTAATATCAAAAGAATGATATTGTTGCTCGTGCGTACGTACAGACTACCATCTCCACGAAGGCGATGAGATTCAATCCCCATCGTATCCATTCAATACTAATTTTCATTTGATAATTAAAAATAATGTTTAAGGACTTGATATCATTCTGGATATGAATAATATGAAACATATGGATAACAAACATGGTTTATGTAATAAAACATATAAAAGAAAACGTGTAAGTGAACACCCGAGAAGGGGATAATACTAAAATATTATTAACAAAGCAATATTAAAAGATCATATATGATATCATATTTATGTATATGATTCTTGTATAATTTAATAACAATGATTTAACTATTATAATGAATGTTAACCTACCCTCGACCAAGGAAAAGTACAAGGTAAGGGTCAATTTCACAATCTCTTAATTATCCGAGGTTGTTTATACGTAATTATCTACTGGGACCTATTTATTATCCACATCCATGTTTCTGAAAAATGTATTTAAAAACATTCTTACTATTTTATAGACTATGGGTTAAAGTCATTTATACCATTTTTTAACTTTTTATAATATGTCTATAAAGGAATCTTTCCGTCGTTTTCCAAACAAGTCATTTTTTAACCTTTTCGACAAAATTAAGGTAAGAATGACTTTTTTAACTTATATGGCGGGTGCGATTATTTTACGCCATTATAAAATCGTCGAAGCTTCCCTTAAAATCTTATAAAAATATTTTTAATGTAAATCTTTCCTTTTATAATTATGTGAATTTTAAATGATTTAAAAAAAAGATATATTTCTCTCAAATAGTTTTGATTTCATCTATGTCAACATCCTTTGACGGATTTTAAGTTTATTTGAAGTTGATTTATTATGATACAAAACATCCATATTTCAATGAAGGTTTTGTGATATGTTTGACTGTGGATGTCTTATTTTTATACCATTCATCATTTATGGAAAATTTTTTGACATTTTGTATGCTAGTTTCAATACGAATGTTTATTTTATGTTTAATCCTTTTCATATGAGGAATGCATTGGACATAGTAAGTGACGGTTGGAGCCCACTATAGATCCTCAATGAATCGGTAGGTCTAATGAGACAAACTAGTGTCTTGGCACATGGCCTTGATAAAAAATTATTTGCAGTCTTGGCACAAGGCCTTGACTATTTGGTTAGGATAGTTTGGCATTATGAATTCCATTATTATGAAAGTGGTTATTGATATTTAATGTGATTATTAGACTAGTAGAATATCCATGTGAAAAATTAAATGGAATTATTTCATTTTATCTTTTCCATATTATGATGAAGTTCAAGTTTACAAAGGTTTTTTTAGTTATAAATTGGCTTACATTTTTATGTTTATTTATGAATGTTTCCGCTATATTGTTATCCTTACTGAGAATCTGAGCTCACCCATTTCAATGTTTTATTTTTCCCAAGACGTGGATAAGTATTTTATGAATGACCTACAGGGATAGTATGAAAGGATATGAAGACAAGATGTTGTTGTAGTTTTTTTCACTTTATGATGTAATGTTAGATTTATGAATATATCTAGTGTTTCCAAGGCTACTAAACTAATCGGTTTTTAGAGACTTGATCTTTTGTGATCATGCCAATGTTATGTAATAATGTACTGACTCTAGGTAACTAGGGTCGGGGCATTACCATTGGTATTAGAGGATGTTTAGTACAAACCTTGGAAGCTAGATTTAGATAAACTCTGATTAGAGGACATAGCCCTAAGATAGACTTTGATAATTATTATATAAGAACTTCATAGAATTTTGGTGTTGTAGAGATTTTGTGAGTTTTCTGAGAAATACATCCCTGTATAGATACGAGAAGGTAGAGGAGGCTCTGGCATAGATGTACCTTGGGGTAAAACCCGAAAGCACCTCATTGAGCTAGACTCAAACGGGAACTGGTGCACGATAATGGGCCTTGCTGCACTCTTGGTTACGACACTCCCAGGGGATATACTCAGGATAATTATAATTTCCTTTACAAACCAGTATTAAGGGTTTATGAGTATATACTTACTCAAAGAAAACATTTTTATGTATATGGATTATATCCATAAATTGTTCAATTTATGTTAAGTGTTTTATAAGTTTGGATTTATGTATTTTGATTCATAAAGTAATCTAGTGTTTGCCATTTTATAGAAATGGTGCCCAATATAAGGAATGTGAACCCCAGTAATACGTATGATCCAAAGAGTAAGAAGGATGATATCTTTCATGATATTAAGCCAACATTTAGAAGGTAAATAGTCTCCCATGTATTCTCAACATATGAAGAAATAGTATCATGTGTTAATAAGATAAGTAAATAATTCTATGAGTCCTATACCTTTGAAGGGAAATAAGAGAAGAAAAGTATAGAAGAGAGAAAGATTGATAAAGGGAAGAGGGAAAAGAAGAATTTTCCCATATGTGATAATTGTAGGAAGAAACACCTTGGAACTTTCCTGAAGGGAATGCGAGTTTGTTATAAGTGTAAAGAAAAAGGACACCAAGTTCGTGACTACAAGGGTAAGAAAAAGGTTTTAAATGTACAATGCTTCATCTGCAAGGAGTTTGGTCACTACGCGAACCAATGTCCAAATCATCAGAGTATGCCCCAAATGATGTTATTGGATAATAATAATGTTATGATACTACCACATATGAGGAAGAATGATTAGAGTTCTTATGTTGTTATTAAAGAATTATGTCATTTTGTTGTGGTATCAATGGTGTACTGGTTATAATAATTATGAAGTATATAAGGATTGTATTGTAGTATTATTTTATTAAGGACTTGAGATTGTGTTGATCCAAGAAAAGTGACTCAATATTAGGTTAAATTTTTGGAAAATATATGGTTGAGATAAATATAAACCATAATATGGTTTTGATATTGAGGTAGTGATTTTTTAATAATACATGTTTGATTTGGATTAATTATATTGGATATTCTTTGACTACCTTGAAACTGATTAATGATTTGTATATTCCATCATTGTTGGACTTTACAACATTTTTGGATGGAAGAAGTGTATCCAGTATTCTATAAAAAATAAGGGAGCATGAATGTAATCAATAAGATTTTATGGTAATTCAGGGTGTTACCATGTTTTAAAATAATACATGATGATGGTGTTCACATGTTATTTCATGGAAAAAAGGATCTTCATTGTGTTTAACTTCCATATAAATTTTGGACATTGAGTTTGGATAGAAGTATTTTGGATAAGTCTAAAGGTTGGAATGGATTAAGTTTGAAAGGTTATTTTTGTATTTTTATTAAAGGACAACACGAAGACTGTGTGACAACCCGTCGCGTCGGACAAAGCTGCGGGAATCGAACCCACAACCATAGTGCGATTTGGATTTATCGCCTACCACTGGACTATGTGAAGTCCCTAGATTGTATAATGTAGTATCTTTTTTAAGGGGTTTGATATGTGAATTATAAGTTAATTATTTTTGGAACCCTATACGATTAGGATAAATTGAATTTTTTTTGAAATATTTTAGAGTGAAAGAAGAGTTTGTGGTAGGAATTAGTTGAAGGATGACAATCTACTTGTCAAGTATATATATATATATATATATTACCCCTTATTTTATGAATAAATTTAATTATTAAACATTATGGAAGGGATCTTAAAACAAAAAATGTGTTATCCTAATACCTTACGTTTTGTTATCCAATGGTATTTTAAATCATCACAGATTGGTGGCTTTGAGGCCCAAAATTCTACAATTGTTTGTGATTGATGACCTCAATCAATCCCTATAAATCTATATGTTTTTCCTCGAATTATGTGTCCCTAATTTCCACCAATGTTCTCCTAATTGAGATCATAATTTGGTGGTGACATTTTCATTCCCCCTTTTCTCTTATTAAGACTAAATTTTATTAACCCAATTTCTGAGGTGGGTTTTCCCAAAAAGGTATTTTCTATTTTCAACCTTTTATTTTAGAAGAACAATTTAAAATTTCAAGGATGCAATTTATTGAAGTAAGGAATAATGTAACACACTAATATTTCATAGTATGTTATTTCTTCAAAGTAATTCAATAACTTGCACTACAGGCAACACCGGGTTCGAGCGCACCACAAGATTTCCAAACAAGCCGTTCAAAAGCAGTTATGAATAGTATTAACTTAATATTGAACTATATATAATCCTTATAATTTTATAATCTTTATTATGAGTATCTTAGACAAAATGTAAGAACATATTCATTTTTTTAGATAAAATAAGTATTTATTTCAAAAAATGCACTTTCACCGCCTTTTAATGATGAACCCTTTTTAAATCCAATATTTGAAACTTTAATATATTCTATTTGACAAAAAAAACTTCTTCTTTAGAATCGGGACATAAGAATTTAGTTTCCATAATTTTTTGGTGTTTTTTTGATAACTTTCATATTTGGGTGAATAGTGGAAAATACTATATTTTAACTGAAAAAAACTTTTTAATCATAATAATTTGTAGTGTTAAATTATAAATTTTAATGGTTTGGAAGTATAAACAGATTATATTTTTACCATTCAATCCAATTCTGGTCATTTTAAGTTATTTCACTTTGACATTGGACACAAACAAGTGTCAATCTTTTGATAGAAATTGTTTAATTAAAATACGCCTTTTGGTTTTGACAATGGGAATTAATTTTAAATTAATAAATGAAACATCAATGTTTTTAATTTGGTAAAATAGACTTCATTTTTTAATTCAGAATATCAAAATTAGCTTAGGGTAATTTTTTGATATTTTTCTGAAAACATTGCATTTTTGATGAATAGTGAAAAACACTAAGTTATTGTTTAAAACCGTATTTTTATTTAAATAATTATTTATTTCATTTAAATTTATTTTAAGTCAAAATAGATACATAATACCTATATATTTTCAATGTAATTCTTTAGAGTCATTTTATAATAATTTTAGATATATAAAAAGTTTATTGAACTTTTCACCGTCTTTTACCCATCTCCTAGAAGAATTTGCAAATTCACATAAAACATAATTTTACCACTTCTGTGAGTGGAATTTAGAAAATCCAATAGACATGGTTAATATCAAGGAGTAAAATGTGGTACAATAATATAAAAATAATTTTTGGAGAATAGTATCTTTTTACTTTTATTTACCACGGTTAAATTTCAACAGGGTAATTAAGGGTAAAAATGATATTATTATTACCCTAAAACATGTCCTAATTCTATTGGATAAGTATAATTAGAAAAAAAACAACCATAGGAATAAAATATGAACCACTTTGGTCCACTTTGATTAGATTAGGACATTTATTATTATTTAATTCAAAGAAGAGTTAAAAGAGTTAAAATCAAAGTTTAATAACTAATTTTTTTTAATATAGGGTTATAAATAAGATATATTAAATTATACATATTAATTAGATATATAAAAATATTTCATACATAATTTCATTTTATTTATAATTTTTATACATTAAATAATATAAGTTATTTATGACACAATGATGATGCAGTAATTACCTTATTAGTGAAATATTAAAATAATTGATATTATAAATACCCAAATAAATATAATCTGGGAATTTTAGTTAATTAAAAGAATTTTATAGGTTAATATGACATGTTAGGGTTGATTAAATGAGTTAGGTTTTAAGTAAAAATTCTGTTATAAATTTATAAAAAACAAAATACCAAATACTGTCAAAATTGACGTAAAAGTGTTTTTAAAACATATATTATATTATTAATTGATATTCAATTCCTAAAAATCTAAGGGTTGGAAAAAAGACTTATATAATGATTCTTTTATCATTAATGAACATCTTTTGGTTATATTTTAAGTTTATAGTATGTTTATTAACCATATAATATAAAAATACAATGAGACATGGTAAATGTAAAACTAATTATCTAAGAGTCAAAACTAAAAGATAAGGTTAATATAGTGACTGAAAACTATCTAAAACCTATTGGATGGGTGTTTTTTGACCCATTTATACCTTAACCTAGAAATAAGTCACTTTGGAGCCATTAGAAACCGAATATGAACTTATTATAAAATAATATTTCTAGATTTTCTTAAGGTGCCCCTCACCCCTCTTATAAAAGGGAACTCACCCTCCTCTCAATTTCACATCTTCAAAGCCTTTTGGATCGTCCAAAACCATCCCAAATAATCTCTAAGAATCCCTAAATTAATCCTAAAGGCCTTATGTTTAAATTAAAGCCAACCTAAGGAGCCCTTTTGATCAAATCAAAAGGAAGAACCCAAAGAAGAGGTAATGTTTTCACCATCCTCTTTAAAGTTTATTTCTTCTTCCACTTCTTCTTTCTTTTTTTATTTCAATTATAAAGTAATTACTCTATTATATTCTATAAACTATAATGTTATTATAAATATGGTACAACCATATTCATTATTCTATCCATCCCTTGGATGATATGTCACCATACGTGCGTACGTACGACTTACCGTCTCCACATCGTGGTGTAATTGTTATTCAATACATTATTATTTTGATGGGTATAATAATGATGTGTAATTCATATAAATAATAATTATAACATGATAATTATTATTTATATATGATAGACCATCCAATTATATATTATTTTAATATCAAAAGTGTAATATTTTCGCTCATGCGTACGTACAAACTACTATCTCCACGAACGCGATGTGATTCATTCCCCATCGTATCCATTCAAGAATAATTTTCATTTGATGATTAAAAATAATGTTTAAGGACTTTATATAATTATGAATATGAAAGAGATACAATCTATGGATAATAAACACAGCTTATGTAACGAAACATATAAAAGAAAACGAGTAAGTGAAAACCCGGAATGACGATAATAGTAAAATATTATTAGCAAAGCAATATTAAAAGATCATATATGATATCATATTTATGTATATGATTATTGTATAATTTAATAAAAATTATTTAACAATTATACATGAGGTTAACCTAACCTCGGTCAAGGAAAAGTACAAGGTAAGGGTTAATTTCACAATCTCTTCATTATCCGTGGTTGTTTATACGTATTTATCTACTGGGACCTTTTTATCTTCCACATCCACGTTTCTTAAAAAAGTATTTCAAAAAATTCATACTATTATATAGAATATGTGTTAATGTCATTTATACCATTTTTTTACTTTTTATAATATTTTTATAAAGGAATCTTTTCGTCGTTTTCCAAACAAGGCCCCTTTTAACCTTTTCGACAAGATTAAGGTAAGAATGTCTTTTTTTAACTTATACGGTGGGTGCAGCTATCTTGTGTCGTTATATAATTGTCAAAGCTTCAATTAAAATCTTATAAGAATATTTTCTAAGTAAATTTTTCCTTTTTTAATTATGTGACTTTTAAATGATTTAAAAAAAAGAGATATTTCTCTCAAATAGTTTTGATTTCATCTATGTCAATATCCTTTGATGGATTTTAAGTTTATTTAAAGTTGATTTATAATGATACAAAACTTACATATTGTATTGAAGGTTTTGTGATATGTTTTAATATGGATGTGTTATTTTTATACCATACATGGTTTATGGATAAATTGTTGACATTTAGTATGTTAGTTTCAATAGAAATGTTTATTTTATGTTTAATCCTTTTCATATGAGGAATGCATTGTCCTTAGTAAGTGATGGGTGGATCCCGCTTTATCTCCTCGATGAATCAGTTGATCTCATAAGATAAACTAGTGCCTTGGCACAAGGCCTTGGTGAAAAAATATTTGTAGTCCTGGAACAAGGACTTGACTATGTGGTTATGATAGTCTTGAATTATTCATTCCATTATTATGAAAGTGGTTATTGATATTGCATGTGATTATTAGACTAGTAGAATATCCATGTGAATAAGAAAAATGTTATTTTTTCATTTTATCTTTTCCATATTATGATGAAGTTCAAGTTTAAAAATGATTATGATTTAGTTATACATTGCCTTAAATGATTATGTTTATTTATGAAAGTTTCCGCTATATTGTAATCCTTAATGACCATCTGAGATCACCCCTTTCAATGTTTTATTTTTTCAAGGATGTGAAGAAGTATTTTATGAATGACCTATAGGGATAGTATGAGGGGATATAAAGACAAGATACTGTAGTAGTTTTTTTTCACTTTATGATGTAATGTAATACTCATGAATATATCTTGTGTTTCCTTGGCTACTAAACTAATCTGTATTTCAAGACATGATATTTTTTGATCATGCCAATGTTATGTAATAATGCACCGACTCTGGGTAACTGGGTGCAGGGAATTATAGTAACAAAGGAAAGTTTTAGATAAATTTAGAAGTTAGGAACATATTAATAGCATGAATTTATATTATTTTAAATTATGGTTACCTTATAGTGATATATAATTGAAGGATTACAATGTTGTTTCATATAATGTATGTTTGTTCAGAATTGTTTTCCATAGAGGAAACAAGGAAGCTGGTGTGGGAAGGCCCCAAGAGGAAAATATCCTTCTGAATCAATATCTTGATATGATATAAATTATAACTAACTAATTTTTTTACAGTGATGGATTACTTGACATCGGCTATAAATAGTTGTGGTGTCCATTGAAGTGAGAAACCAGATCTAACACTAAAGAACATGACATCAATGGAGCATTTTTTGAGACAACATCCCCCATCATTCAAAGGATCATCAAACCGTGTGCTAGATGAATAATGTATTAAAACCCTAGAAAAGATATTCAATGTCATGGATTTTTCGAATCACCAAAATATCAAGAGGAATTAGATTATTATGAGCTCAAGAGATATGAGTAACTTTTTCAATTTACTGAGAAGGTAGAAATATATTTTTTCAATGACCATATGTCTCATTAATACATGAAAATAAAAAGGTGAAGTTGAAAGGAAATGGTAAAAAAATTACAAAAAAAAGTTTATAGGTAAGAAAAAATAATTTACATCCTATGTGAAGTGTGGTAAAAATCATCATGGAGAATTTCTTTCAAATTATGGGAAGTGATTCTGATAATGTAATTTTTTTCATATGGCTATTGAATGTAAGGAATATGATTATGAAAGAAATTAAAATCCAACAGTAAGATGTTTTAGTTACAATGAGTTACAAAATTATTCTAATGTGTGTCCAAATATAATTACCTATGGTGGAGACCATCAATATTGAAAGAAAAAGTATGTGGAAAATTCTTTTCTACTACTGTGGTTGATTTTGGGCCTTCAAATTAAGTGGTGATAGCTCTAGGGAACTTTGAAAATTGATCTATGGTCTGTGTACCATCAGACGAAGGTGAATAAAGATTACATTATGAAGATAGTATTTCATATGAGATAAGGGAATTATGAATTTATTGTTATGAACATTGGTTTATCTAATAAAACTTTAGTTTTTTTGAATACTATGATTAGAGTCTTCCATCACTTTATGAATCAGTTTATGGTTGTGTTTATAGATGATATTTTGGTATATTATAAAATCCATGAGGATTATGAATGGAACTTAAGGATAATTTTTAACACCTTAAATGAAAGGAAACTATATAGAATTTTTATTAAGAGTGAATTTTGGTTGGAATGAATTTATTTCCATATACATATATTGTTTCTTAAGATGACATAACTATTGACCCTGCAAAAATAAAAGTTGTTTAAGAGTGGAAAAGACGTATCATTGTCATAGAGATTCATAGTTTTCTTATATTAGGGGGTTTTTACTGATGGTTTTTTTGGAAACATTTCTAGGTTATCTATCCCACTAACTAATTTAACCAAAAAGGGAGTTAGGTGCATCTGGATAGAAGAATGTGATGTTTTTTAGGAACTAAAAAGAATAAATTTCAATACCCCATTTTTGGACCTTCCATCTATAAATGGTGATTTTATAATCTCCAATTATTCTTTTTTAATAGGATTTTGTCATGTCTTGATGCAGAATGAGAAGGTAATTGCTTATGCTTCACATCTGTTGACAGATCATGATTTAATTTTCCATATACATGATTTATAATTAGTTACTATTGGGTTTTCATTAAAAATATCAATTAATCATTTGTATGGAGTGAAGTGAGAAATGTATAATGACCACAAAAGTTTTAAGTATATATCCACTTAGATAGAGTTGAACATGAGAAAAAGAGGATGACTAGAACTGATAAAGGATTATGATTTCATCATTCATTATCATCCCGGAAAATAAAACAAGGTGTCCCATGATTTGAATTGAAAATGTAATGATACATTAACCATGTTACATTTTGAATTTTACTATTTGGTTAATTATTTGATTAATTTTGGAACAGAATTTGTAGATTTAGGGATATCCTCTATTTTTTAGGTTTTAGTTTAGTGGAATTTATTAGAAATATTTAATATGAATCCTAATGTGGATCAATTTTTGAAAGAAAAATAGAATCCATTAATAATGGTAAGTGTCAAAATTTTAATAATGATGAAGAATGTGTTTTATGATTTAGAAAAAGACTGCATGTTCCTTGTGATTTATATTTGCGGAAAGAGTTTTTGACTGAAGCTCGTAGTTCATGGTTTTCCATTCATCCAGAAGCACTATGATATAGAAAGATCATACAGAGTGTTATAGGTGGGATGGAATGAAAAGGAATATTTCTAACATTATCATGATCTGTTTGAATTGTTTAAAGGTTAAACGAAATTTAAAGTTACTGAAGGGTATAGTTTTGCAATTTTTAGTGCCAGAGTGGAAATGAGAGAACACATCAATGGATTTCATGGTGGGTCTTCACAATAATTCACAAAATAATAATGTGATTTGGGTTATTGATTATTGATTAACTAATTCTGTATATTTCCTTCCAATTTGAGATATTATTTTTTTAGATAAACTTTTTTGATTGTATCTAAAAGATATTTTCATGTTACATGGAGTGACTTTCTCTATTGTATTAGACCATGAGACCAGCTTAAAATATAATTTTTTGTAAAGGACTTCAATAGTTGGTGGGTACTGAATTAAATTTCAGTATAGTTTTTCATCCTCAATTTGATGGATTCTTTGAGTGGAAGATTCAGACCTTGGAAGATATGCTTCCTTCGTACTCAATGGATTAGTTGTGAAGTTGATATTTTCATATTTATTGGATTTAGATTTATTAAAATATTTGTTTTCATTCCAGTATAAAGATGTAACATTTTGAGGAATTATATGAAAATAAGTGTTAAAAACCAACATTTTAGGATGATGTAGGAGGATGGAAGTTGATGGGACCAGAGATAGTAGAGGAAATGATAGAAATATTTTATGATTATGCGACACATGAGGATAGATTAGAGTAGGTAGAAAATTTATGCAGATAATTGAGTGTGACACATTTTGGTAAGAAGGGGAAGCAGAGTCCATAGTTCATTGGGCCATATGAATTCTGGGAGAAAGTTGGATCAGTTTTCTACCTAGTGTAATTATCTATATGTTTATCACAGGTACACAATTTATTTCATGTTTCAATGTTAATGAATTATGTACAAGATTCATCCTGGGTTTTGATCCCTGAAGTAGTTCACCTTGAAGAGAACCATTCTTATGGGGAGTAACCAATTCAGGTTCTTGACCATAGATGGAAAGTATTAAAAAATAATTTAATTAACTAGGTGACGTTTTTATTAAAAAATTATATTGTTGAAGAGGTGAAATGATAATTATAATATGTAATGAGGGAAAATAACTGCACTTATTTAATAAGTTAATAAAATTGCGAGGATACAATTACAAAAAGGGGGAAGGGTGTAACAAACATGGTAATGATAGAATTACAATTTTTCATATTTATAAATATTTATGAATTAGATAATAATTTTCCCTTAAAATGGTTGCTATTTAAAATATCTCACATGAACAAAATAATTAGTTTCTTTGAAATGTTGTGTTGCACACAAAACTGACTTATACCAAACAATAAAATATTACTAATATTATTATTTAATAAGTCTGTAATCACATAACTGTTGTAGCTGAGTGAATTAATAGGAATAACTATATTATGTTTAAATTTTTTTTATAAATTTGTTTTACATTAATCTAATAGATTTTATAGGCATAAGTTAAGAATAAATCTATTTTTAAGTCTAAAAGCTCAATTTTTCTAAATAACCGTTTTGTTGTATTTTAATAGAAAACTAATTTAAGAACTAAACTTTGAAAATTTTAATTTTTTTATGAAAAAATAAAAAATCATTTAATAAATCTAAATATAAAAATTAACTTTGAATTATTTCTTTTTATTTTTTCTGAGATGTTTCACATTATGATGAATAGTGAAAAATAGTGATTTTTATTGAAAACTGCATTTTTATCTAATTTATTTATATAGATAATTATGATTATAATTGGTTTTAAAGTATAATTTTTTATAATATATACTAGTTAAAACAATTTAGGTCATTTTAATCAATTTAACATGGAAATTTTAAATAAAAACATAGTAAAGTTTTGAAATTATTCACTTTAAAAACCAACTTTGTCGTCCAATTTGTGGGATTAATTTCACATCAATTCCTGCCAACTATGTGATTTTAATTTTAGAAAATAAATTTCATATTTTTAATTATAATAATTTATAATTTCAAATATGTTCAAATTAGATTTTTATAAAAATTATTAGTGAAATAAATTAAAATTAATTGAAATGATTAATGCAAAAACAAGATTACTTATGGTTAATTTTTTTTACTCAATGTATAGAAATAGCCATAAAATTTTCCAAAACCCAATGGATGTCTATATATTGATCTCACACCTTCATTTATATAATTTGGTATGTTATGAAATCATATCAGTTGGTAAAAACATGGGGATCACCCAATTCCTTTAAAAAATTCCAACTATGTCCTCTCCCTCCTATAAAAAGGAACTCACACTCCCATAATTCTACACACCAATAAATCCATTTATCTAATCCAAAACCTTAAAAAATAAGAACCCAAAATCCATAACCTTACCATATATTCGTCAATTTGGTTATAAATCCAACCTAGTAATCCCTTTAGTGTAAACCAAAAGGAGTTACTCGAAAAAGAGGTAACATTTTTCAACATGTATTTATGTTTTATATAAGTATCCACCCATTAAATTCTTCTTATTATTTGATTATATAACACAATAAGTATCCTAAATATATTGAGATGTTTTTATGTTAATTTTTTTTCTCAAACTACACACACATCCATCAAATGGGTAACGAAATTACCTTTCATGTGTACGAAGGACTACCGCCTCATGAAATAATGCCGTTCGTTTTTTCCTTTACCACATATCATGGTTGAGATTTACAATGGAAAAACTATTTTTATATGATATATAAATAATATATTTATTATTTATTCATAATTTTGGAATTTTTATATACACATACCTTTATTCCTTCGATTTTGTGGGAATATGATAACATCGTTTGTGGATGTGTGGACTACCACCACCTCAAAGAGACGTGATATGTTTACACTTTACATGGATTTTTTTAAGAATGTGTTTAATGAAAACATGTGATATACATAACATATATATGATATCAATTACATAATTACCTTTCTGAAAATATAATATATCAATTTATTTATTATACATTCACACACTGAAAAATTGATAACATCGTTCGGGGATGTGTAGACTATCTCCTCCACAATGTGATGTGACTAATTTTACAAAAGAATTATATATATACTTATATATGATTAAATTAAATCTAATTTATTATATAATGATAATTATGGATAGATAAATGTTTCTTACCATCTTTTCATAATAATAATTGAGAAATTGGAATGTTACTCATGTGTACGTACGACTTACCATCTCCATAATCGTAATGTTAGTTCTTTTCCAATAACCAACATTCATTATTAGTTTTAAAAGTATAATTGATATGTATATATTATAATTATGTGATTATTATTACTATGTATATTTTTTAATTATGATCCCTTGACCATAGTTTACCTAGCAAAGTCATTTTTGACACATAAAACGAATATGGTCAAAACAACCGACATAAAATTAAATGTTTAAGTTGTTGTATACAATAATGTAACAAGTGAAATAAAGGTAATTATAAACTTGGAAAAGATAACATGTCAAGTAAATAATTATCAAAAGTTTATTAATTAGTAAGATAAAGGAACATGTGACAAGTCAAGCTCTAGGTAAGGGATTTTGCCTCAATCTCCTTTCATACACCCTCCATTTTTATTAGTTGTATAAACATATCCTTTTTTATATACTATCATGAATTTAACTATTATAATATTATTTTATGTTTTGTATAAATTTTATTCTTTCTTGGGGATTATTATTTAAATTCTCATAGTGGCATGACACACTTTCATTGTTTAAAGACTTAATTTCAAAATCTTTTTCTCCATGTTAATATTCTTGATTTTATTTTACATATTTATTTATATGGATATAAAAATATTTTAAATGAAATTTTATAAATATTTTTAATTTCATTAATTGGTTTTCAAAAGGAATATTTAATGTGTTTTATACGGAATTTTTTTTAAAAACAAAAATGAATGTTCTATTTTTAACGTACATGACAATAACATATTTTCCACCGCCATTATTATTATTTGATTTCTAGATTCCTTTTCAATATTAAATGTTTTCATAAATGAAAATAATTCTTTTCATTTTTGGGATTTTTTTTTGGAAAATGTGATTTTGAAATAGATTTTTTATTTTAATAACATGAAAAGTTTTCATAGTAGTGAAAATGAAAAATAATGTGTACCATTTTGAAAATTTCATTCATTTATTTGTTAGGATCATATAATGGGGCTTGTAAATTTTATGGGTGGTTATATGATAAACCAATAATGTATGGGTCCTTAAAATACCTCAAATGCAATAGGTATGAGAGTCAGCCGTATGACTATCCCATTTTTAAGAGTGACATGTATGGAAGTTGAGCGCATGATTATTGTATTTATAAGAGTGAAAAGTATAATAATGTCCCAAGATACCTTTATCTATTCCCTATTATTTGTATTGGTTTTATGGAAATCCTGTGATTAATAAAAGGGAAAACAATGTGCTTATTTTCAAAGGAATGTATTTACTACTTTTGAAGGGTGAAAAGTATTAATTTGTGATAAATTTTTCATGGGTTTTAATGTTTATAAATGTACTAATTGTTTCCCTCTTTTTGTATCCATTAATATGTTTTTTATGCTCATCGTGTGTTTAATGTTTTCTCACAGAACATAAGGAATAATAAAAAATTGGAAGAAGTCATGTTGAAATTTGTGAAGAGTTTTCATAAAAATGATCATGATTTATTTTAAAAGTTTAATATTATGGGAAAATGATACTATTTGGAAGTGTCTGATTTATATTTTATTGTTTTGTTATGTAAGATTTGTGGAATAATTATATAAATCACTAAACCTTAAAAGATCCTCAAAATGAAATAAATAAATTTTGTGACTAAAACTCATTTGTATGTAATGTTTAAGGTCAAGGCCTATAGAAACTCTCTCATTTTGTAACTCTACAATTATGGGACCTCAATCAATTATTCTTTAAATTGACCTCTCATTCCACAGTGGATATCCATCTGAAAAATGTATCAATCCCTTAAACAATTTTCTAGATAAGGAACAATATTGGTCCCATGAATGAAAAATACCATGGGAGAGGTTACACCATCAATAGTGTATCAATAACTTAGAAATACCACTACATCTCCAAGTGAAACCTTCAAAATATCCATGAACTATGAATGAACTTATACCATTAATGGTTTATCAATTAACACCCTTAATACACATGATTAAATCCATCAAACTCTAGTGATATTGGGTCTTGAGTATCCATTATTATCTTTTATAACTTTCCAATACGAATCTTGAATTCCAATCCACTTTTTCTCACAAATGAACGTATGAATATGTTTGAGATCCCTCTTTTTTTTGAAAAAAATTATGGTGATAAATTTTTATAAATTCTTACCATTGGGTGGATTGAACTACCAAAATTTATTTTTAAATTTCCTCATTTTAATTTCTATTTATATTTTATATATGTTTTCAAAATAAATAGATATTGATTTGATTCCACATATTGCGCTGTATCATGCCTCGAATCTATCCATTCTTCCCCATGAAATGATCCACTATGGTATGGTTCTTAATAAACTAACAGATGTATTAAATATGATGTAATATCAAATTTAAAAATGTCTAAATATCTTGGGGTGATACTCAAAATCTTCATGATCCTCAAACCTTTTGCAGCGTGACATACTCCATTATAGAACATGTCACCAAATCCTTAAATATTTATGATGTGAAATTTTTCCATGGAATGTGAATCTCATAATAGGCATAAACACTAAAATAGGTATCATTTCTACTTGAATCATACTCATATTGAGTAATCATGGTTCTTATATCTTTTAAGAAACAAAACAACTATCATGCGATTTTAATGTTAAAAAATTCTCACACTTTTAACAGTTTATTCTTACATTAGAAAATTTATATCTTATATATAAATTAAAATATTTTATGTATCCTTAAAACTTTCTTATGTATCATTATAAATCCTCTACGTTTTCACCTAGAAATATATTATATAGCTTCCATAATTTAATACATATTAACTAAAATATATTATGTATCATATATAAAATCTTATATACAAGAATATATTATGTATCACCCAAATATATTACATATCCAAGTGAATTCTTTTCCACTTTAATGTTTTATTATTTAATAAAATATTACATATCATCTAAATATATTACATATCCTAGTAATTGATTTACTTTGTTATATTTTATCATTCTAAAATATTTTACATATTATCAAAATATATTTCATATAACATGGAAGATAATATGTATCCTCTAAACATCTTACATATCATAGTGAGTCCTCTAATACTTTTTCAATTGCAACTATTCAATTTCATTCATATCCATTTACCATTTTCTATAATTATCAGTATGTAATGTAATAATTTCATATAACTTAAAAACTAATCATAGTGATTCATAAGGAATTTATAAAGTCTTCAACCTTGAATTGTCCAAAGCAACAACAAAATTCTTCTAAGGATTTTTTTATAACAACCCCCCTTTGGTTTTGTTGAAAACACATTAATACCCTTTTAATTTCAAGTTCCACCCCCACACACCAACTTCATCAACTTCTAAACTTCCAAAATGGGGTAACCAATGATTCAAAAAATAATCCAATATAATATCATAAGAATAATGATTAGTGTGAGAAACAAGAGTTAAATAAAAAGTTCATCATGAAGCATCTTATTAACCATGATGCTTTTCTCAGTCCAATTATTCTATGAAAATAAATACTATGCGATCTAAATATGCTAGGTAGTTGTTTTGTATGATTGAAAAATAATAATTTCCTATCATCTCCCCCTAAATAAAAATTCACACTCTCTCAAAAAACACAAAATTTTCCTCCTTTTTCAATATATAATTGAAACAATTCATACACGAATTCCCCTTGAACAATAGAAAACCATATCTCCCCCTTTGTGGATAAACCCAAAGAGAACTTCTGTGAAGGTTCATAAAAGATAAATTTTAGCATAATTAATTAAAGAATGTTGGAAAACATACCTTAGAGAGTACACATACATTATCTAAGAAATATAGATGGATTAAAAGAGTTATGATCAGAGAGTAAAATGATGTATTTCAAACACTTCCTTGAGTAGTTCATTTTTCATGATGTCTAAATTTTGATATTATGTTTACACATAATATAACTTCACTAAAACATGCCTGGACTCTTTTTTAAAGTGATATTTGATTTAAATGTGATATATCCTTGATTATTGAATAATATTTTTTATTAGTATCACTAAAATTTTACATCCTATTTATAATAGGATATTTAACATCCACTCTATAATATTTATGTTATTAATTCATCTATATCAATTTAGTACATAATTGAGTATTAGTAATATAACCAACTTTCATAGTTTTTAGTACAATTTAGTCTTTATTCTTACACATCTCAGAAATACATAATCCTCAAAGATAGAATTCACTACCCATTGTTGACTTACTGTCATCTAATGAAAGAGAACAATCGACATCCATGTATCCCAATAACCCCTACAATGATGATTCAAAGTAAAATATTTCTAAATGAATAATTATTTTAATAAAATAAATAATAAAATTTAATTTTATAAACTGGATTTTTTAAGGACTAATTAGGTACCATGAGACTTGACATGTAGAAATTTTTTTTATATTAATCTCATGTGAAATGGGATCCTGATAATTTACCTATATTGTGTCATATAGACCTTTTTCCCATAACAATATCTTGAAAATATAATATTAGTTTCAACTACTATTGTTTTACTTAGAATCCTTTATTCAAAATCAGTTAAGTATCCCCTTTTTATATTTATATTTTTAAATAAAAGGTCTACTGGTTCTTCATTTAACTTGCTAACAAATGAAAAATTTCAACTCTCCAATGAAAGTCATCTCAAAATACAATCTAATGAATTTAGTATACAAATTGTATTATACTTCATTAAGTACAAAAAATTATATAATTCACATAAATTATCATAAATATACTTTTATCATTCTCCTTCATGATGTATAGACTGTGATAAACTCTTCCTCACTAGAATCTATGTTTTCTCAAGTGTTGACCACGCTTAGAATTCGGTTACCTCAGTGCTTTATTTATCCCATACAACACCTTCATATACAAAAAAACTCTATCTAATCTTCATCAATAATAAAACCATAAAATTATTGTATATACACATATTCCTTAATAATTCCATTAAATAATACTAATTTGACGTGTCTTTGAAACACCCTCAATTTCATATTCACCACAATTTTTTGATAAATTGAATAATTTATAAGAGTTTTATGGGGAATATATGTCATCAAAATCAATAATTGTTTTGTAACATAACTTATAAACTCTCCATTCTTTAGTAAGAACAATCTCACCATATTTATTGATTTATTTTCGAAAAACCCACTTTGGTCAAATGTAACTTTTATCTTTTGAATTTTGAGAAATTTCCCATTTATGGATTTTATAAATATGACAAAGATATTAATGAACCACATTGACCAAATTTTTATATTTTGTGGCCTATTTATATACTTTAGGCTATAATTTAAGAAAAATATATTTTTTATAGAGTCTTTATCTTTCATGTTTACATAGGAGCAGTTTAATCACAATTGAAATTTTATTCATTGGTTTAAGAACTAAAACATTCCTTCATTATATACGATAAAAATTCTTTGATTTACTAATAATGAATATATTATTATAAATATTATTCATCCCCATGTGATCCACCTATGATTATCACTTTATCATCACTTTCCTATATAAATATATCATTATTTTTATGGTTTTAGAATTTTTATCATTTTCTTTGATAATTATGTATTTTATTTTAAATATTTTTCCAATATATATGGAATAAATTTTGAATGACTTGATTTTGGATAAGTTTCTACGAAAAATACCTTTATCCCCATGGACATTGATCATATGGGTTTTCACATTGTCGATAATAAATTTTTTAAAAAATTTAAAATATTTCAATATTGGCTTTTTTTCTCACACTATATCTCATTCAGAGTCCTCTCTTCACCTAGACATTACAAATCCCTATTAGAGATATATAATGACATAAGAAATAATTAATTATAATATAAATTCATTATATATTTCCCAAAGAGAATCATTTTGGTCATGCTGTTATTGATTTGGTTTCAATTCTCAATGATACCATATATTTAATGACTCCTCACATCTGAATCTTGGTTCTTTATCCCATGCATCTCAAGGCGTTATTTCACTTGATGGTTTGTAAATTTCATACCATTATCACTATATAATTTATAAATTTTAATCCGATTCATATTATTTTTTAATGTTCAATAATGTGTAATACACTTAAAATACTTTTGAATTAAGAAAGATCACCATCATCCATGACATACTGCATTATGCATTGATAAATAAAACATAACACATTTTTACATCCATGGTTTGGGATGATGTTGGTCGACACACATAAATTCCCACTAACTTAGGAAATATTATTATTATTTTTACATTTATCCTGTAAGTACTCTAAATAATTTTCCTTTTTTTAAAAGTATCACATGTGTGAGTGGGATCATTTGAGTGTTAAGGGATTTCAAGTGCTCCTTCATTACTAGTAAAATATTCCAAGGAATTTATATGAAGTGGCCATGCCTTTTTTATCCCAATTGGTTCTCTTCTTCCATGGTAAGACAACACACATATTCTTCTCCAACTATAAAGTAGCGACCCCACTAGGTGTTTTACTTATTTAAATTTTTTGCAATATATTCATTTGATAATTAAAGACTTAATATTAATATTGACTACATGCCCAAGTTATAAAACTGACTTACATATATAAAATTATGATTAATGACTTCAAATACAAATGAAATCCATTTTTCCAAAGTATTTTACTATGATTTTGACTTTTCTGAACTCAATTATATTAAATCCTTTATTATTTACAAATTTAATGTCACCTAATTTACCGCAATTTATTCCCATGATAATGTTTATATTTCTCATAATTTTGGAATAGAATCCACAATTAATGATCCACACTCTATCATTATTTATTACTCGTAATATAATTTTAGAAATATTAAAATTATCATATATTTCATCATTGATAATTTTTTTCTACTTCAATTCCGTTGGAAGTTAATAATATTATTCCATATATGCATTTATTGGATTATCCTCATTTTACATAAATAAAAATTAGTAATGAGTTTTTAGCTCACTTGATGATACTTAAAGATACAATGATATCCTTTTATGGATATCCTTTTTGACATCTATTTACTCTGTTGGCGAGTAATTCATGAATTTATATCTACAAAATATACATAGAAAATAATAACCCTTGAAAATATATTGAGTTTAGGAATTTATACTCACCTGTTTTTATTTATTATGTTCCTTAATTTTTTTCAATATAAAAATATTATTTTTTATTACCCATATTTCCAATAGAAACACATAACAAGAAATAAAAAACCTTTTTTTGTTAACTTGGAGTATAATTTTCATAAAACCATTTTAAATACATTTCAATTAGAATAACTATATTAATGACTTCAAATATAGTCATTACCTAATTCATTGGAGCTCTTTTTGGGTGGTCCCATCGTCAAAGCTATAATGGGATCTCCCGATGCAATATGGGCCTCCCCATCATATAAGCTATGAGGAGATCCCATTGTGTTATTTGGGCTGCCCCATTGTATATTCTATAATGGGCTGACCAAATGCGATTTGGGTCACCACATGTTATAATCAATAACAGGCTCAGCCGAAGCTATCTGAGCCACCCCATCATAAATAATTTCCAAGAACTATAACATGACTAAAGTATATAGAGCTTTCAATTCATTGTACAAATCATAGAAATGATCATTATTCTATCATAACACAATTAACCCAGGTAAAATAAATGGGATTCATTGAAATCACTTTAAAACATGATTAACCCATTGAAAGAAAATGAGTTCCATAAAAATATATTTTAAAAAATATTATTCAATCTAGAAAATAACGAGGTTGGAATCATTAAAAAATATCCCCAATAGAGGATAAGTTACAAAAAGGGTTTATTTTGTGTTGATGAATGGAAATACCATTAAGTGAGAAATAAAACAATTCTTGTGGAAAATATCCTTTTAATTTTGAAAATCACTTAAAAAATCACTTTAAAAATCCTTTTCTTTTAAAATTGTTTTTCTAAGAAACAATTTTATTATAATATTAAGAATTTTTTTATTTAAATATAACCTTGTAAACATTCATAGGAATATTCAAATATATGAAGGTCGTGTCGATGGGTAATTTGTTAAAGAACATTCTTTTTTCATGGTAAAAGGAGAGAAAAGTACCTCAATAAGAAAGTGAAATGACTCTTCCTTGTAAATTTTTTTAAAAAATAATTGGGTAAAAATTTCTTTATTAAATAATTTAAAAAAGGTTCATTTTTTTGGATTTTTTAGAAAATATGGTTTTGGAAGAAAAAAAATTCTGATTTAAGAGAGAAAAAAAATCGGATTTTATTAAAAAAATTTTCCAATTTTTCTATGTACCAAAGTGTAAAAGTGGTAATATTATAATAAAATATCATTAATAACTAGTGGGGAAGATAATTAATGAGGGTTATAATATTTTAACGTCATATACTTAATCATAAAAGATCCTGATAAATGATTAGATTGTAACAAAAGACTCTTACCACTTCAGTATCTTTGAATCATAAGCCCCATGAAAGCATTAAATTAAATAAAACTTAAAAACCATGTGAATAAATAAATTTTTTATATTACATGCCAAATATTATATATATACTCTTTATAAAATAATATAGGTGCATAACATGACATAAGTCTCAAAGAAGGAGAATGAGACAAGAATCCTTTACCACTTTGGTAACTTTGAAACTATAAACCCCATGAAAGATTAATCATAAAATTTATATATAAATAAACATAAATTTACATATAAGAATAATAAAATAAATTCATTTCCATTATATATACCACATAATAAAAATAAATGGTGAAAATTGCTTATATCTCATTGAAATAAAAGTGAGATGAGGAAAACACTTATATTGTGTATGATTTGTCATTATTTTTCTTTATCTTAAAGAATAATAAACTAATTTTAATTATTTAAATTATTTAAAAGATTTTACAAGTTTATTATTACTTTTATTTCACTTATAAACCAGTAATAAATAATTACTTAATCCATTATGTTTTGGTCATATGTTTTGACTATATTTAGAATATGTGTCAAAAATAACATTAGTTGGTTGAATATGGTAAAAAGGTCATTATTTAAAAATATATGGAATAATAATCATGTCATAATTCAAATATTTTTAGTTAAATTATAGTTTAAAAAAATCATTAATTATTTTTATGAAAAATGAGATACCATTACGATCATGGATATTGTAGGTCGTACGTATGCATGGTTAACGTTTCCATTTTTTCAATGAACATTATGGAAAGAATTTAAGAAAACTTTATATTTTTGAATGATAAATATATATATATATAACATGATATTTAATTATTTATACTTATATATATATATATATCATTCTGGGGATATAAAATGAATCACATTGCTTAGAGGAGGTGGTATTCCATACGCCAACGGATGACATTATCAGTTTTTCTATGTTTGAAAATATAATAATGAAAATGATATATTATATTTGTATAAATATAATTATGTAATTAATATCATAATGGTTTTATTTATATCATATATATTCATTATGATTACCCCTATAACCTTCTATGTAACACATTAGTGTAAAACACCTCACATCGCTTCACGAGGTCATAGTCCACCGTATAGAGGAGAAATGTTATTTTATCCCCTATGGAATATATTTTTAAAAAGTTTTATTTGATATAATTATTAAAAAGGTATAATTACATTATAAATATAATATATAAAATTTATATCCATCATTATTCCCAACCTTGATAGGTTTTAATGGAAAAATGAACAGAATCGGTTCGAGAGGGGGTAGTCCGCCATACACACAAACAGGGATTTTGAAACCCATATAATTGAATTTTTTGTGGTTTTAGATCATAACATTAACATAAAACATATAATTATTTTTATTATACAATGGTTATTATATAATAATGTTATAACAATAATTTAATTGTTGATGAAATAAATAAAAAAAGTTCCCATTGATGAAAAATACATCTTCACTAGGTAGCTCCTTTTTTTTGAAACAAAGGCCTTACTTGGATTGAATTATCCACAAAGTGTGGATTATATTATGAGATTATGGAACATGGGAAGTTATTTGGTACGGTGTTGAATGATCCAAATGACAAGAGAGGTGTGTTGAAGTGAGGGGAGTGAGTGCCATTTTATAGTTGAGGAGGAGTGTCCTTTTTATAAATACACAAAATTATTCACTTCAAAAATTCATAATTAAAGATTTATATGGATTATTTGGTTGATCAAAACCCCCAAAAAAAATATACACATGTTTTAAACAAATTTTTATTAACTCCTAAGTAACATTTTTTCCATTTTGGGTTTTTTTATTAAGGTAACTAGTTTTATAATATAAGTAATTTTTCTTTTAAGAATAAATTAAAGTGACAATTGTAAGAAAATTTTGATGCAGTAATTAAAAATATTAAATACAAAATTTAAAGTAAAAATCACATGTTTTTTGGAAAATAATTTTTATAGAAGCCAATAGAAGATGAAAATAAAATTCTTTAACCCTGATGGAGGAAGGCCCTGAAAAAATAATGACTTATTTTGGTAGATATCACCCATATGAGGTATTTGTGACTAGAGATGTATTAACATGGGTCAAGGTTTCTTCCATGTCATATTTCCCTTATAGGACCTAAAGCGAAGGGCTTGGGGCCTCAGCTCAATTGTTCTAAAACTAGGTGTGGTATAATTTTATGAATGGTATATTAATTTAAATCATTTTTCCTTCAAAAACACTATAACTCAAGATTGGTTAAAAATTATTGGCATGAATTATATTTGGTGGCATCCTAATATCCTCATTGATATAGAATCTAATGTGGGAATCCCGATCAAAATGGATAGGAATATTGAGATTTCTAAATATGGATGCCTTTCTGGGATCTTGGTAGAGATTGACTGATTTCTTATATGATTCATAATATTATTTTATAGGCATTATATGATGATATATCTTTAAAAGTAAAGTATAAAAAATTCCTTATTTTTGATAAGAATGTCAAATTGTTATTCATGTTCAGAATAAATGTCGTAGGGATGTGGTTTTATCCTTTTGTTCTAGGAATGGACATCATGAATTTCCTTGCTGGAATAAATTGTGGAAACATGATGCACGGAATCATGTGGTCTCTATTTAAAATAAACTACTTATTCATGTTAGTAATAATGTGAATGTTATCCTTGGTCGACAACAAATGGACAAGGAACCATATTTGTCGATGGAAATGGACACCCATATATCACAGATGATTTTAGATATGGTACTTGAGAAAGGAGAAGGTTCCCATGAATATAAGGCAAGGAACATTCTAGGAATGACTAAAAAGATCAATGTTTTCAGGCATACACTCCTTATTTAGGGGATGAAAAATCTCAGTGATGGTGGGAATACTTCAAGGTTTCTGGAGAAAATAATTAAATAAAAAGAAGCTCAAGGCACTGAAGGACATTGGGAGGATATGGAGGATAATTCTCTAAGGAAAGTATCCTTTGGACATGCTTTTTCCAAATGTAAAAATGTTGTTCTAGATATTTAAGGGGTGAATAATACCACTTATAGGTAACCAACAGTGGTGTCCATGACTCTTTTAATTATGCATTCTTAAATGGAAGGTCATTGGGGACTAACATTGAGGGTTTCACTCCTAGCCCTTCAAGGATAAGGCCAAAAAGGACTACTCCAACACACCTTGGAATGTATCTAACCAATCCTCTTATGAAATATAAAAAAATACCAATGAATAAATATTTAAGATCTTCAATACAGGTAATTTCGAATCTATGTGGGATACTGCTAATGAATATTATCATGGTCATGAAAAGTCATTTTATGACCTCTGACTTTTTTTCTGATGGATGAGGGCAAGCCCCTTTGTTGGACCCTACCACTGACCTTGTACTTATTTTTTTATTTTAGTAAATGGTTAGATGCTTTTTTTGGCTTTACTTTCTTGGTATATATCATGGTTCATCTATGTTCGATGACGAGTGTTGAAAATGACATCGAACATAAATGTATCGAGGTTGTATGTAATGAATGATTAACTGACTGTTTTATGTAATAAAATATAAAATCAGTGTTTCATTTCCTTTAATATATCAAATATAATTTTTTTTTATTTTAAAATCATGGGGTGTTACATCCAACCTTTAATAAATTTCATCCTTGAAATTTGAAATTTATCTAGGTAATTAAAGGATGAAAATTTGAAAACACTTTTGTTATAAAACTACATCATTAAAAGGGTTTATATAAAAATCCTATTAATAATAGAGAATGGGATTTATAAAGGACATATGTAGTAACAAATTAATTGGTTTTCAATTAGGATATCATAGGTGGGAATGGAGAAAATGAGTAAATAATTATAGTGGGTGATTTATGTCATTGATCACAAGAAAGTGAACGATCAGTGGAAAGTTAACGGTCTTAAAACCATAAATATATAATGATGGAAAATTCCATCAGTTCATCCGAATTTAGTTTACTTGGATAAATGTTTTGTTTTAAGATATTTTTCCATGATTTTAGGAATTATGTTACCATTTAGACTAAGATAATATGGAAATATACTTACATGATGGGTATAATTTCCTCTTTTTTTAATCTTTCATGAAAATCTCATTTTTCTACAAATGATGAGTATTCAAGATGATTTTTTCATTCCTGATGCCATAAAATAAACTTTTAAATAAAACATAACCATAAAAGTGATAATTAAGATTTTCCACTTGTCTTTATACATTAAAGAAAACTAGTATGGCTAGCCCATGGAAAGATAACTTCCAAAATGGATAAACCATCATATTTTACATTAATCTTAAGGCTTTTATAGTAATACCCAAAGTTAAAACTAAATCATTACTCAATAAACTAAAAATCAATGGGTGTTTTAATCTCAAATTTTATCTCATACACTTTAGACCCAAGCCCTATAATATCATGGTATCTCTTTTTTTGAAAAAAAATTAATCAAATCAGCACCAAATCAATTTTCAACCTCGTGGTTATCTATAAGATAAAAATTATGTTCTCATAATTACCTAGATATTAAATATAATAAAAACCTTAATGGTTATAGATATATTAAAACACATTCCAATAAAATATAATGTAATACTTCACACTACACTTAATCATTACAAATACTTCAACCCAATAATTCATCTCTTAAAGTGTCATTAATAACCTTTAGAACTCATTACTTAAAAACTTTAAAGGGGTGTTTTAGGATTTTAACATATGATGTACCTTAATCTTATAGACCGATGATGGTATCCACAACTCTTAAGATAACCTCACATGATATCTTCCTAATCTGAAATGTTTTCTAAACCTTTCCTTTGAAACCAACTATAAAAACCGATAACCCATACTCTCAGATTTGGTACTGAAATAGTAAATATTAAATTTTCAGATTTGATAATGATAACTGTGACTAAATTTTTTTCTATCAAAACCTTACATCATTAAAGTGAAAAAATTGGATCATATACCTCCTTTATTACCTTTTAGGATTAGAGTTTTATAGAATTAGGAAAAACTCATGCATAAATAATTCACATGACATTAAATGATAATTAATCCCACTTAACCTACCTCTTATTTTTCCAATTAATACATCATTATCATCCATATGAAATCTATAGTATGAATAATTAATGAAACCATATTTTTTTAACCTGGTGAAAATGAAACATAAGGATGGAGGGCTAAAATTATCAGTAAGGTTAAACCTAAAAATTTGAAAATTGAATGCTATTAATGATCATAAGAAGTGTGTAAGGGTGTGTTGAAATAATTAGAGTGCATGAGAGAATCCTAAAATAACTTATACCTATCAATACATGGATCATCATATATGATAACATGGAAAAAGAAAGATTCATCCGAACTAGTAATCATGATCCTTGGGATATCAGTAATGAGCATGAGAAACATTATATACCCATAATAAAAAATTTAAAAAAAATTGATGACATGGATTATCATTTTCCTAATTTTTTATTCAATACCCTTTTAATTTTATAAACCATTCAGCCAAATTCTATTATAAAAATTATCCAATGAATTGGAGTTCTATCTGGGTGCACCCATCATATAACGTTCAATGGGTTCACTCGGTGCTATCTAGGCCTCCCCATAATATATGATCTGAAGGGATCGCCATGTTATGTTTGGGATGTACCATTATATAAGCTATAATGAGCTCAATGAATAATATCTACGACACCCCATCGTATTAGTTGTAACAGACTCACCCAACACTATCTAGGCCACCCCATAGTATATAATGTCCATGAAAAACAACATGAAAAAAGTACATATATATTAAATTTCATCATAAAAATCATATAATAAATCATTATTCTTTCATAACCTAATTAACCCAAGGAGAATAAATGGGATTCACATCAATCTCCTTGAAATATGATTAAACAATGGAAAATGATACTGGTTTTATAACAATATATTTAAAACATTATTAATCTATCTAGAAAATAATGATGATGGAATTTTTAAAAAGAATCCACAATTAAGGATATGTTTTAGTTAGGGTTTTTGATGTTGAAGAATATAAATAACATTAATCATTAATAACATTCTTAAGGGAAATATGCTTTTCATTTCTAAAATCACTTCTTAGAAAATAATATATTTTTAAAATATTTTTGTTAAAAAATATTTTCTAAAAAAATTGAAATTTATTTAATATTAAGAATATTTTTTTAAATAACATCCTTGTAAGATTTAAAATGAAACTTCAAAGATTTGAAATACTTGTGAGTGGGTAATATTGTAAATAACATTTCTTTTCCATGGTAAAAATGTTAGAAATGTGCCTGGATCATAAAGTGACAAGAAGATTCATTTGAATATTTTTTTAAATAAAAATTGGGTTAAAATTTCATTAATAAAAGTTTTTAAAAAATTTATAAAATATTTTGGAAAACATTTTTAGAAAATAAGTGGTGAATATGGCATATATTCTTTAGGAATAAAAGTGAGACGAGAAAAACCCTTAACTTGAGTCCGATTCGTTATGCTTGTTCTTTATCTTACTAAATATTTTTTTTAATTATTTAATTTATTTATAAACATTTAAAGTTTATTATAAATTTTATTTTACATATAAGTAAGTTAAATATAGTTATTTAATCTATTATATTTAAGTTATATGTTTTGACCATATTTGACTTTTGTGTCAAAAATTCCTTTAGTAGGATGACTATGGTAAAGAATGTAGTTATCTCAATATATCTTAAAGAAGAATAATGACATAATTATCATATTAATACATCAATTATACTATTACAACCAATCTTGAAATTTGGTTATCCAAATTGGGATAATATTTTGATCATGGAGACAGTAGGCTATACATATGCATGAGTAACATTTCCATTTTTCTAGGATCATTATATAAATAAGATTATTAAGAATTATCATTCTAAATTTGTTATTATATCATAAATAAATTTATATTTTATTATATATACCTATATATATATATATCAGTTTGTGATGTTAAAGGAATTGCATTGCTTCGAGTATGCGATAATCAACACTTCCATGAACAATATTGGCACTTTTTCAGTGTGTTAAAAGGTAATAATTAAAATGAAATATTATATTTCTAGAAAGATTATTATATCAGAATAAATAAAATAATTTTATGTATATCATATATATTTATTATTGTTACCCTCATTACCTTCTATGTAACACATTAGTGAAAAACATTTCACATCGCTTCACAAGGTGCACTACTACAAAATAGGCTTGTAACAGGGCTAACATTTATTAGCATTATGGAAAATAGTTGATAATGGTGTTCTTTATCAGTTATAAAATATGTTCTTATAAATGGTATTGTTTATCAGTGCTTTTTTAGCACGGATAATGATCACCCTTATCGGCACTTTATTTTTAACACTGAAAAGGGTACCCTTAATGATTATTTTTTAGCACACAAAAAGGAATTATTTATCCATGTTTTTAGCATTAATACAGGTTTGAATAAAATGAAAAAAAGAGTTCATTTAAATAATATCCAAAATTTTATAAATTAATTAATTATTGATAAAAATGATTAAATGTATTATACTATATATAAATTATAATTACTAATAAATAGTATATAGTAAAGAAATAGATAGATGAAAATGAAAAATAAACAATTAAAAACGTAAAATAAGTAAATTGAGAAAAATATTAAACATTTTACTAATTAAATAATTATAAACAATGTAAATAAATAATAAATATATATATTAATGTATATAAGTATGATATATATAATACAAAATATATACACTATACATTAAAGAGTAATATATTTAGTGAATAATGGTTTATAGTTAAAAATTAATATGAATTAAAAAAACTGACTAATTGCATCGAGTAATGGACATAATTGAATGTTGTTTTATTTTTTAATTTACCAGAGATAAAAAGTGTGTTATATTGATTTCACTTATACATAATTAATTCATTTTTATATATAGTGCAAATAGACAAATATTTAAGTAATTAATGAAATATTATATAGAAACAGGTACACCTAATATAGATTTAGGTAAATTATTAAAATTTTAGTATTCATTTTAGAATTTCATTATAACATGATACATTTAACATATCATGTATTTAACCATAATTTTGTTTTATTTTTAAATTTATTACAGTTATGTATTAATTAATTTTTAATATATTTTTTATTGTTTTTTATTATTTTTTTAGGAATTTAATAATTTTCTATTATTTATTATATATATATTTATTTGGTTTTAATATTTCCAATATGTATTCCTATTTATTTTAATATGTATCCTTATATTTTTATTAATTAATATTTAATTAATGAAACTTATACGTTTTTTCAATATTTTAGTGTACTCATTTTTAATTATTCAATTTCACCCTTTTTTAACATGCATTCACTTAGGATTAAATATTAATTAATAATGTTAAAATTATATTTGTAATAAATAGTCATAAATAAATATATTTATACATTTATATATTTATAATTATAAATCAATAAATATTATTTTTTTTAAAATTATGTATATAGTTATAAATAAATAATTATATATGTTTTGATAATTATAAAATTATAAAAAATTTATTTAAATAATAAATATATTTACTATATATATATGTTTATTAAATACATATATTTATACATAATTATATAAATATATATAATAATATAAATATTATTTTTCTAAAAAGTATTTATATAATTGAAAATAAATAATTACCTATTTAAATAGTTATAAAATTATAATAAATATATTTAAATAAAGAATATATTTACTATATTTATATTGATAAATATATTTATTAAATATCTATATAATTAAATAAATATATTTACAAAATTTTTTATTTATAATTTTAATTATAAATCCTTTATGGCTTCTTAAGTAATAAGTGCTAATAAAAGCTATATTTATTAGTGATTTTAGTGTTGATAAAGAAAGACCTGTTTTAGGGACAATTATTTTGGCACTGATGATGCTCTATCATTATCAATGATCATTGGAAGTGCTGATAAAAGTGTCAGTATCTATTTGAATAACCCTAATTAGTTGTGAACTTATCATGATATCTAAATATTTCCATGGAAGACACCCTATACTAGTGCTCCTCCTTGGCGAATCGAAGCACAAATCACTGCTCAAATTAAGGCTTAAACAATTCCATGGTTGAAATATAAGGGTTGAATTATTCAATAGTAAAATTTCAAAATGCACTTAATAGATTATATCTAAGATTAAGTCTCTTTAGAGGCATCCAGATGGTTCTTTTAACTAAATATATAATTTATTTTTTAGTTATTAACAATTTCCCCTTTTTAATTAGTAAAAAATATATATCAATTTTATATTTTAATCATAAAAATATCACAACCAACCATTTTTAAGCCTATATTTAAATGTATCATTTTCTAATATGATCCATCTTTTACTACCACAAATCCATTTCCCCTTTAAAACTCAATTACCACAAATATTTACCAACCCCAAATTAGAATATTGTTTAGCTACTTTACTATGAATTTGTAAAAATATTTCCATATTTGAAATAATAACCCACTCATTAATATTTCTTAAAAATCAGTTCCTTTAATTAACCAAACATCTAATAAACCCTATGTATGTTTAACTTTAATCCATCTAAAAATAGATCATTCTATAACATTTCCTTTTATTTCTAACATATTTTATATGGAAACAATTTATCATAAGATATCCACCATTTATAAAATAATAAGTAACCTTTGAACTTGAAAAAAATATTTAATTAAATTAATTTATTTTTTAGTTCCAATGGATAAATTATAAAAATTGAGTGCCATTACCCCTTTTATATAATACAAGGAAGTACAACTTTCATCCTCACCAGTTTTATCTCTCGAATAGTTTTTATTTCAATTTGGTTCTTGAGACTCATCAACCAGGTATTTTATGTTTCTTGTGATACTCTGATAATTATTCATCCCTCGGATAACTATTAATTAGAGTATTTCAAGAAACATAGGTTCTCGTCCACAAGAGAAAGAGGATGTGTTTCAAACAATAAAATGCAATGAAAAATGTTTAGGAGATGATCAGTTGAGGATGAAATTTGTCTATAACTTTCATAGTTGAATTAATTCAGAGGATAAAACCTACTATAATTGAGTAATTATTTTCTTTAATTCAATTTCCCTTTTTATTTAAAGAATACTAAAATTCTTTGAAACAATCAAAGTTGAGTATCCCTTTTTAGAATTATCTATTACTTTTACTTCTCATAATGAATATCTTATGCATATTTAGTTGTTATAAAAAATTAATATTCTATGAACCCAATTGGATTGATATTAATAAAAAATGGATTCATGATTATAGTTTAAGAAATGAGTATGAATATGGAGTATAATAGTTCATCATGATTTTAATAGATCATGCATATGACCCTTCTAAAATCCTTTATCTATTTTTACATTATCCTTATTCAAGAAAAATTAGTCTGAACGAGTTGGAAGAACATTTTATTTTTTATTGAATATATCAATGTCCAAAATTATGAACAAAAAACGGGGAACAAATAAATGTGCACACTAATTGGGATGATACAATGGTTTATAGATCATTTGACATGAATACCAGAGTAAATATTTATGAAGATTTACTGGAAGAAATGAAACTGGAAATTGGAGATGGCCTTCATGATTATCCAATGATTTTTGAGAATTTAAATAGTTGTGCTACGAGATAATTGTATACAATCCAATGGCCCGAAGTCCTTAATTTTTTTATTGATTTTGATAATCCACCTTTCAGGGGGTGAGGTGGAACCCTTACAAGGCCTGTAGGCATAAGTATTACATGGATTGTTGACCTTAGAGGAATTCATTGCCTGTAGGCTTTAAAAATTACATACAACCCATAATAACTACTTGGAACTGCTCCTCCCCAGCATCTTCGAGGCCATTGTATAACAGTTTTACTAAATCCACAACATTGTCACCTATATATAAATTATATAATTTGAAACCTGGTAGTAAATGGAGTGACACCAGCTTTACAGAACAACTTGGTCTTCTGAATGATATGATACCAGATGAAAATAAACTACCATGTCAAACATATGTCATCAAACACGATACATTAAATGGGAATGATCTCTAAAAAAATACATGCTTGTCCAAATTATTGCATATTGTTTCCCAAGTACCATGAATAACTCATAAAATTCCCTAAGTGCAGTGGAGATCGATACAAGAAAAAGTATTCAAGTCAATCGAAATATTTATGGTAAATTCATATCATTCCATGGTTTAAAAGACGGTATGGATGTTAAGAAACCACACATAAATTGATATTTCATCAAAATATAATAATTAATGATGGGAACCTATATCATCCCTTATATTCTCCTTAATAAAAGAAAATTGATCACGAGTATCCTAAATTTGGAAATAGGCTGAGAAAATTTCAACTTGAATCATCTAATGATGGATTAAATCCTTTTTCTATACCGGGTAGTACTCACAATACATGTCCTATCATGTTGGTAAATTATAACTTGCAGCCACAGTTATACATGAAGTAAAAATACAATATGTTGTACTTGCTAATATCTATACCAAAGAAAACTAATACTGATATTGACGTCTATTTAGATCCATTGATCAAAATATATGAAATTGATGTGGGATACATGAGTTACAATATATTATGATCATATAAGTGAATAATTAACATTGAGGACCACATTTTAAGGTACGATAAATAACGTCCATGCTTATGAAAATTTTATCAGGCTATAGCATTAAAAGATTTATGGGGTGTCCCATTTCTGAAAAATGCACACACTCAATTTTGTTGAAAAATTCTCAAAAGACTGTGTTTTTAGGAAATCATAAATTTTTACTTAGAAGAAATAAATAATTATCCTAGGACATAATATGTGATGGGAATATCAAACAAGGTACAACATCGTCTCCAATAACAGCAGATCAGTTGTTCGATAAATTAAAATAAGTTGACACTATTTTTGTTAAACTATTTTAAAAAAACCGTATGAAATAAAGTTGGAATAAGAGATCAATTTTTTTAAATTTCCATATTGTAATTGTTTGTATGTTAGACATTTTCTCTATGACATCTATATTGAGAAAATGTATTTTATAGTGTTTTTAGAACATTACTAAATGTTCGTTTAAAAACAAAATATGGCATCGTGGATAGGTTGGAAATGATTGACATGGGGATAAGGGTTGAATTGGAACTCCTAAATGTTAAAGGGATTACTTTTCATCCTTTATAAGCTTACATAATATTCAACTTGAAAAAAATGGAATTTTTTCATTTCTTTAATTGTGTAAAAGTTCTATAGGGATATTCATAATATATCAAGAATTTTGTTTTAATGAATAATTTCATGTTACAAGGAATAAAATCACACGATTATCCTATTTTGATGTAATATATTTTTCTAGTTTCTTTTTTTTTTGCATTCTACCTCAAAATTTATGGAATACACTAATTGTTATATACGTATTTTTCAAATCCATATAAAGAAAATTTATAAACCCGATGATGTTTCTAATCCTAAATAATGAGGTTATAGTCTTATAATGTGATTTACAGATGTTCTTATCACCACCATTATTTGATATAATGGTCCACAATATTGTTCAGTTAGTTAGAGAGGGTCAAATATGTGGTCCTATATATTACATTTGAATGTAACCCATTGAATGAAATATGATGATTCTGAAAGGGTATGTCAAGAATTGAAGTCGTCCTGAAGGTTTTATTGTAGAAGAATATACTGTTGAAGAAGCTATAAAATTCTGAACAGATTACCTATCATATATTAAAAAAATCAGTCTCCCTAAGTATTTTCATAGAAGATACCTTATGGGAAAAGGGATTTCTAGAAGAGATGTGGGTACAATTACCTTGACAGAGTGGGAGCAAGTGAACCTTCAAATTTTACATAACAGTGAAGATTTTGATCCATTATTTGAAGTCCCAAAGGAAATTTTTAGATATTTGAACCCCTAATGGGATGAAGGATTGATATCAAACACATAAAATAGATAGTTTATAGGATTGTTCTGAGCTCAAATTTATAAGGATTTATCTAAAAAATCAAATTTCAATTTCTAAAAGACATCAATGTATAGAGAGGGGACCGATAGAAAATGTTATATCATACACTAGTTTTGTAATCAATGGATATGAATTCTATAAAATAGAATAAAATCACCATAGCATGATGAAAAATAGTAATGTTATAGTTATAGTAGAAGCGATGGACAGATCTGCTTCCATGGATAGAAATCCAGTTTAATAAAATTTTTCCTATTTTTTATTATCGAATAGATATACAATTTTTATTATACAAAATTTCAAGTGACAATTTTTTTATTACGAATGGGTTGAAAATATGAGTGTAGTGAAATTTGATGAAATGGGATTCAAGAAGGTGAATTTCAATTTGAAAGGGTTCAAAGACAAGTCATTCATAATGGGATCACATCTAGTGAAATTATTTTTTGTCCTAGATCCAGTAAATATGAATTGGTCAATTGTCCTACTAGTGACTAAAACAAATGTCCAGTCAGATACAAATATAATTAAGGTTGACACTTTCATTGGCGAATCACAATCTGTTCAGGATGATCCCAATATACACAATGTCTTATATATTAGCGGGGAATAAAAATAAAGCATTTGGATTCTTGATATAGAAACCAAATCCATAAAAAAATTAAAAAATAAAGAGATTTCAATATAAAGGTAAAATTATTTTTTAATATACTATGTTTTTTCTCATAATATTATATGTTATATAATGCATTAAAATAGTCTAAATTAATTTTTTAGCTACTCATATAGAGAATTCCTTCTTCACAAGATCATTTTTCCAATCAATTATAATAATAAACAATAATAAAGGAAACCCTTTAAGAATATGTGAAGGTAATTTTTCAATTTATATTGTCTATTTTGATGAAAAATTGAATAATGAAACATTGATTTAATTTTCATTATTCCTTGTAGAGATTTTTTATTATAGAATATTTATTTCCATCATTAATGCTTTTTAATACCAAAACATCCATATAATTCTTCTCCCTAAAAACATTTTCACCCATAAAGTGTTGAATTTATCACATTGCTTCTAGTCCTCTCCACTACCATTAGAGGAAGGGGAAAGATGCTGACTCTTCTCAATAAAAGATTTAATCTTGATATTTTAATAGAAAAATCATTTTCAATAGAACTAATTTATTTTTTCAAATTTTGATTAATTTATTTCTTTTTAGTATTATTTACATAATAATTTATTTCATATATAGGTGGATTATTTTTTTCTTATTGGGGGTGGTTTGTCCCCATTTCATGTGTTTCTACACCAAAACCACCACACACTTCTTATCCATTATAACATTTTCTTCCCTATAGTGTTGGCATTTATTTATTTTCCTCTAGTTCCCTCCACTACACAATCACATAGGTAATCTTAATGTTTTTATAACAAAATAGTTTTTTTATATAATTTAAACATTTTTTCATATTTATGTCTAATTTATTTTATTAGTATTAAACCCATAAGAATTGTTTTCTTATAAAATTGTATTTTTTTTCGATTTGGGGTGGTCAGTCCATCTTTTATGCCTTTATACACCAAAATTTCATCGTCTTATTCTACCAAAAAACCTTTTCACCCTTTCAATTTTGGCCATTATCATTTTACTTCATGTTCTATGTACTACTAAATCACAAATGTAATCTTAATGTTTTCATTATAAAATATGTTTCCATGGAATTAATGTATATGTTCATATTTATGTATAATTTATATCTATTTAGTATTACTCATATAGTAATAATTTTCTTATATAGGTGGATTATTTTGTTCGAGTAGGGGTGTTTTTTTTTGAATTTTCTCTTGTTCGTGAGATATTGGACTTTGAGAATAAAATTGAGATAAAAAATAAGGAAGTGTGTTAATAATTCATACAACCATCATGAAATGGAATATTAATACTACTCATTTAATTAATTTTTTGATCATCTCATCTAAAATTTGAAAGTTAACTTTCTAATCATTTTTATCTAATACTTATTTAGTTTTTTCATAGATATTTTAGGAAGTCATATTTGTCTTCAAACTATTTTCAACAAGCCACAGAAGAGACAAAATGTTATATTCTTACAATGTTACCACACTATCCATTTCATTCCTTTTTCTCACTTCTAACACTACATATTGAGTGAATGTTCTTAGCTGAAAAACATTTCTTGTTATTGAAATATATAAGGTAAGTGTAATCTCTTGTTCATGTTTTGGTGACTTGTCATGATATAATACTCACATGATCTTCTTTTACTGTTTTTATTTTCAACAATGAGAATTGTTTTTAAGCTAAGAACATTGATTCAATATGAAGTGTTGGAATTTCCACAAAAAATGAAATGAAAATCATTTTAACATTGGAAGTTAGTATTTTTTTAAGACTTTGGGATGTGTAGGAATCATCCACCCCTCAATATGACATACGGTGTGACCGGTATGACACTAAGTGCTTATTTATATTTAAATTTGATGTTACTTCTTGTATAAAAGACAAGTAACATACTCAAAACTAAAAAAAGTCATATTATTTTAGTACATTAGGAAAATTATCCATAAGTTATTTGTGAAATATAAGAATCATCTACAACTCAATCTGATACTCGCTGTTCATGGTACGACTCAAAGTATTCGTTATTAGTTTAAAAATCACATTTTAGATCAATAAGTGTCACTCACTGAAAACTAAGAAAAGAAATTGTATTTTATTAATAATTTAGGACATAAACTCATAAATCCTTTTTTACATGTAGGAATTGGTCTCACATCAAACCAACACACGATGTGATCGGTATGAGTCAAAGTGACTGTTTGTAGTTTAAAATTACATTTTAGTAAAAATGAAAAGTAAATTACTCCAAACTAAAAAAACAAATTAGTAATATTTTGATAATTTATGAAAATGAACCATATATCATCTGTGATTTTTAAGAATCAGTCTCACCTCAATCCAATGCACAACTTCATCGGTATGACTCTAAGAGTGTATTTTTATTTTAAATAGACATAAATTTTATTAAAATGGACAAATGACCAACTAAAAATAAAAAAAATGCATGTTCATATTTTTTATACTTAGTGGAAAGGATCCATAATTCATTTTTTCTGTTTTGTAATCATACTCACCTCCATCCAACACATGATGTTCCCGGTATGACTCAAAGTGTTTGTTATCTGTTTAAAATCATCATTTTATGCCAAAAGTACCACACAGTGAAAATGAAGTAAACAAACTTGAAGTTTCTTGATAATTTGGACCATGATTCATAAATAAATTATGATTTTTTGGAATCAGTCTCACATAAAACCAATACATGATGTGATCGATATGATTCAAAGCGTGTGTTCCCAATTTAAAATGAAATTTTTGTAAAGAAGACATGTTATATACTCAGAACCAAGAAAACATGTTTATATTTTTTTGATACATTAGTAAAACAATCCATATGTCATTTGAGCCATGTAGGAATCAACTTCACCTCAATAAGATGATTGATGTGATCTATATAACTCCAAGTGTGTCTTTTTATTTAAAATTGATATCAATTTTAATAAAAAGGAAATCTAACATACACAAAACTGAGAAATCACATTCGTATAATTTTGACCCTTTAGGAAAATGATCCATAATTCTTTTTTTATATATAGGAATTAGATGAATGTCAATATTTTTCACTATGTGCTCGATATGAATCAATGTGTCTGCTATCAGTTTAAAATTGTCATTTTAGTTTAACAAGTTTCACTCACTGAAAAATAGGAATACACTATTAGATTTTATTGACAATTTAATAAAAAATTCCAGAGTCATTTGTGACATGTAGTAATTAGCCTCTTATAAAATCGATACATGATGTGATTAGTATGACTCTAAAATCATGATTCTAGTTTAGAAGAACATTTTAGTAGAAAATACAAGTAAAATACTAAAATTCGAGAAAACACATTAGGATTTTTTTGATACTTTAGGGAAAAACATCCATAAGTCAATTGAGATGTATAGGAATCAAACAAACCTCAATCCGATGCATGGTGTGACTGGTATGACTCAAAGTGTTTCTTTTTATTTAAAATTAACATCAATTTTATTAAAAAGGACAACTATCCTACTAAAAATTGAGCAAACACATTCATATTGCCTTGATACTTTAGGAAAATTACCAATAATTCATTTTTGGCATGTATGAATCATCCGAACCTCAATTCGATGCACAATATGACTATTATGACTTCAAGTGTGTATTTTTATTTAAAAGTGACATAAATTTTAGTAAACATGAAAAATGACCTACTCAAAATCAAGAAAACACAATTATATTGTTTTGATACATTTGTAAAATGATCCATAAGAAATTTCTAATCTGTAAGAATTATAATCACCTCAATCCAATGCACGATATGCCTAGTATGACTCGATGTGTATATTACCAGTTTAAAACTGACATTTTAGTTCAAAAAGAATCACTCATTAAAAACAAAGAAAACCTTCTTGTATTGTCTTGATATATTTCTAAAATGATTACAAGTCATTTTTGACATGTATGAATCAGTTTTATGTAAAATAAACAAACGATGTGAACGTTATGAGTCAAATAGTGTTTTTATAGTTTAAAATGATTTTCTATTGAAAGAAGACAAGTGACGCAATTAAAAATAAGTAAAACCATTCATATTGTTTTGATACTTTATAAAAATGATCCATAAGTTATTTGAGAAGTGTAGTAATCTGCTGCACCTCAATCATATCCTCAATGAGATGGATACGACTCCAAGTGTGTCTTTTAAATATATAAGTGTTATTTTAGTTTAAAATGAACATCACATCACCAAAACCAAGAAAACAAGCCCATATTGTTTTCTAATTATTCTATCTATTATTATATAATTTATTTTCTTTTTATTTTTATCTTGTACTTATTTATATTATATAATCTAAGGGAGGGTTAATAAAAAACATGAAAACCAACAAAACATGTGCACAGGGAGGTTTGAAATTTAGACCTCCCAAACACTACCATAGGAAGAAACCACTAGGCTGAGCCTTTGAGAATTTATCATATACTTAATTAGTTAATTATCATTGAGATAATTCTTGAATATGAATATGAAATTGTGTGACGTGTAAGAATCAACCACAACTCAAGTCGATACACAATGTTTTTTGTATGAATCATTGTTTAGTTTAAAATTAAAACATTATTTATTTTTATTATTGCTAACATAATAATTGTTTTTTATATAGGTTCATTTTTTTTGAGTAGGGGTGGTTTTTTAATCAATAGCATGACTTAGGGTCAATATGAATCAAGAAAGGAACATTGGTGATTTTGAATGTATTTAATAATTTTTACATACGTAATTGTATTAAATAATGTTCAAAATGTCTATAATATATTGTATTTTATTTTATTTGTTTTTTATATTTCATTTAATTTAAATTATTTATTAGTAATTGTTTTTTTTTGATATATAGTGGTGTTTCTGGTACTTCGGTATGCTATTATAGCACACTGCAGTATACCCCTTTATCAGCACTTTTAAAAGAGATGATAAATGGGTCCTTTATCAATGATTTAACAAATGAAGATAAAGGCACCATTTATCATCTCTTATATAAGGGCTGATAAGGGTCCCCATTATCAGTGCTAAATAAAATCAATAATAAACAATGTCCTTTATCAGCACTATATAAAATCACTGATAAATGTTGTCCTTTATCTATGTTTCTAAAAGAAATGATAAAGGGGTCATTTATCATTACTGATAAATGACCCCATTATCAATGATTTTTAGTAATGATAAAACTCTAGGCATTTTAATCTCTCTTCAGTAGTCTGCACTGATAAAATCCACTTTTAGCACTTTTAGAGGCCTATTTGGTAGTAGGGGCGGTAGTCCCCCGTAAATATGAGTGACTTTTTTGTAACCCCTATGGTATGGATTTTAAAAAGATAATATTTTATGTAATTAATAAAAGTAATAATTATGATATAAATATAATATATAAATTTATATCCATCATTATTTCATACCACTAGAGGTGGTAATTAAAAAATGAACGACATCAGTTCAAGAGGCGGTAGTCTACCAAATACACGAACAACTATTTCATAATTTATTTTATGATAGTGTTTGTGGTTTTATGTCATAAATTTAACATAAAAGTAGCTTAGTATATTTATGATAAATAGGATATTATATAACCATTATATAAGAATAAATGAATGGTGTGGACAAAGAAATAAAACCAAAATTCTCATTGATGAATGTTACCTCTTCTTCGGGTAGTTCCTTTTGGTTTGAACCAAAGGAATTCCTTGATTTTATATCTAACATACATGAGGCTTCTTGGAAAATATTACGTAAGTGAGGAAGTTATTTGGAAATTTTTTGAATGATCCAAATGGCTTGAGAGGTGTGAAGAAGTGAGGAGAGTGGTTTCCCTTTTATAGTTGAGGAGGAGGGACATTCTTATAAATACTCAAAAGTAATCACTATTTGGATGTCAAAATTGCCTAAATTGGATCCAAAATGGTTAATTAAATGTGGTTAGGTATTATTTGGTTGATAAAAACCTCCAACACAATATGAAATAGATTTTTTATACAATTTTTTCCTTAACTTTTAGGTTTCCTTTTTGTTTTATCCATTTTGGTTTTTTTCATTAAGGTAACTAGTTTTCAAACCTAAGTAATTTATAAATTAAGATCAAATTAAAATGATAATTATTAGTAAATTTTTCCCACTTATTATAAATATTAAATCAAAATTATAAAATAAAAACCCCATGTGTGTTGGAAACTAATTTTAACAAAATCACATGTAATGCGCAAAACACTTCTTTAAAACTAATCATGCCAATAATGTTTTTTCTATTTAGTGGTCAATATGTTCATTATAAAATATAATTTTTTCCCTGAATTGAACATATTTTATATTTTTTAACATTTCAAAATAAATTTGTTGAATATATTATTTCTAATGATTTTAATTATTTTAATAAAATGTCTTTTATTAAGAAATTACATTAATGTAAATTTTTACATTATAAATTTAATTTAAATTTTAAAAATGTCAAAAAAATTATTTTTTTAAAAAAATATTAAGTTAAATACTATGAAATTTCAACTCGGGTGCCACTAAAATGTTCCCTGAGTTGGTTGGTCACATTCCATCTAGCGCGCCACCCCGTACGCTAGAGGGTGCTGACTCGCAGCCGGGGTCTAGTAATTCATCATGGGGAGACTATACCCAATTTTATTCGAGAAAAACACTAATAAAAAAAACAATAAACATGTGTGGAAGAATATAAATAAAAATATCAAAACCAAGTCACATGATAGTCAAAATATAAAATATAATACTCAACTTAAATTGAAAACATTCTAAGATAATACAAGTGTCAAGTGTCTACAATGAAATTGAAAATAAGGGCACAACGACTCCAAAGTGGATCCCGAACCATGTCAGGTTCCCTCAACCATGCTGCATTCCTAAATAGAAATATATCCTAGAGCCTTTCCCTTATCTTGTCGTACAATAACAAAGACTGCTCAGGTACCTATTAGGTAACAAAATAGGGTTTGAGTTCAACTCGATAGGCCACCACCAACGGTTTCTAAAACAAGTCCAGTCAAAAAAAAATGTATGAAATTCTTTGAGGAAATCTATACAATTAATAATTAAATAGTTATCACATTATTACTTAATCTTTAATCATCACATTATACCCGATTTCAATTCATTTCTCACATTAAAATCATAATTCATTATTGTCATTTATTTGGTGTTAAACCCCAAGTCAAGCACCCCAAATATCATTTGGTGTTGAACTCTATGTCACGATCCACAAATCATATTTCATATAGATCGCCATGTCTAACACCCCACAACAAAATCTTGGTTAACTATTATAGAGGAACTCCATTTCCAAGTCTCAACATTTCAGTGGTTTATAATTCCATGTATGGCCCCCACATTCTCAATAATTTAAATCATTCATTAATTCACAATATTTAACAACATCATTCACTTACGAATCCAACAATTATCTAAACATACAAAATTCCATTAGTTAAGAAAATATTTAAATAAGTACACAACCCATTAATTAATTCATCAATTAATTAATCAATCGAAAAAAATCTTATTCTATTTGTAATTTTTTCATAATTAATTATCCAAATATAATCTAAACTTGTAATAATTAATCTCACAATTAATTATCATTAATCAACATCATGGAACTTAATTAATTAACCAATTAGTTATATCATATATCCAAACAAAATCTCATAATTAATTCCCTCTGATTAGTTATCTCAAACCAAACCAATTAAATATATCAGTTAAAATATCTCAACCCATAAATAATATCCAAATAAAATATATATTTGGGTGTCCCCCTTTGTTCCATGATTAAATAATCTATTAATCACTAGGGAAACCAAAATTCAATCCCAATTTCCTAATTACCCCAATTTAGGAAATAAATTTTCAAGGGAAGATAGAAAATAAATTATCTCACCTACACATATCACATTCATAAATATAGGAGTTTGATTTGGACCACCTACCCTGATTTGTTGATTGATTTTAGCCCAATGGAAATCCCCAAAATCAGATCGGCACAACAACATTGATCAATCACTGGATCTAAGTCCCTAAACCCAAAATTAATATCAAAAGAATCAAGGCCTTGCAACTCTAGATCTAGATCCACTATCCTAGATCTATATCTTAACTCATATGTTTATATCCATGGAAATGGTGGATATTTTCCATGAAAAAAGAAAAGAGATATAGAGTAAATAATTGTAGAAGAAACGAGATAAAATCCACTTACTAGAAAGAGCGTGGATCTTCAATCCGAGATTTATATCCCAAATAATGGTGTTCTAATAGCCTTGGATGCCCTCTGTAATTCTCTAGGATCCCTTATAATTGATCAAAATAGATCCTAGGTCAAAATAGAGGAGTTTGGGGGGGGGGGGGGTTGGGTGATTTAAAAAATAATTTTTTGATAATTAAAACCTAAACAGATGGTGTCCTAGGTAGTGGCGCACGGTTAGGGTAAACCATGTGCCAACCATACAGACCTCCCTATCCTAGTTTTCATTGTCACCGAAATTACCTGGGTTTAGGCACATGGTTTTTCAAATAATGCGAAAACTTTGCGCAACCCTATATCTATTAATATTTTCTTAAAACTTTACCCAAACGGACCTAAAACCATAACTCTAAAGCAAAGGTCCTTAAAAACCTAAAAAAGTACAGGTAAAACACACCTAAGATGACTCCATAAAAGGTCAGGATCTTACAACGCCTTTTTAACATGATATATTAATCTAAAAAATTAATGGAAGGTATTAATTAATTTAATTTACTTCACATTTAGTATTTTTAATATCATTTATTTTGTTAATTATTAACTAAATAATTACCACGTTGGAATTTATTAACCATTTTATGTAATTATTTATTTAGATACCTTATTATTTACATCACATTCATGAAATTGTGTCCTAAAAACTCATAAAATAGATAATAACTTTATTTAAGTAAAAATATATCCATAAAATATGTTTTGGAGATATTAATAGGTCATTTATACTTAATTTTAAAGTTTAATACCTCGGTAAACTCATTTTTACCTTAATCAATGTGATTGATTTTAACTATTTTTATTATTAATAATGGCTAAAAATTACGTTGTCCTTATTATAAATTATAAATTATTATTATTCCAAATATGAAATAAATTTTTCAAATATAATTAATAGAAGTGTAATAATTTAATTTAATATTGACCCTGCGGATAAAATGAGAAAGTGGGTTTTCAAAGTGAAAAAATTCAAATTATTACAATGTTTTTATATCTAATATCAATATAAAATCAATTAATATGACCTAAATTGGATTAATATAAGTATAATTAAACTACTTATAATTTAAAAAATATAAAAAATAATTTATCTTATTAAATAAATTAAAATAAATGATATTTTTCTATTAAAATTCAGTATTTTTCCCGATTCATCAAAAAATGAAACATTTAAGAAAAATACCAAAACATTAACCTAAAATAATTTAGGTATTATTATTTTAATAAAGAAGTTAATTTTATAAAATTCACATTATATAAGATGAAAAAATTGATTATAATATTTTTTCCATGAAAAACAATAAAAATCATTTTTGAAGCAAATATATTTTTATGAATAAAAAAACATCACTAAAAACTAATTGATAGTTTATCTAAAAATTTATTAATATTTGATATTGAGTAAGTAGTATATATATATATACATCATAAATTAATAAATACTATTTACATATTCTAATTTAATAGATATGTTATAACTCATATATATATCATGGGTAATTATGTCTGGTGTTGCATGTTGAATATACTATCAAACATAAAAATATTATGGTTGAATGTAATAAAACATGAAATGAGTGTTTCATATAACATAAGATTAAATCTGTGCTTCACTTACCATACATTATTGAATATAACTTTCTTATTTTATAATCCAGGGTTGTTACAATGAATATTGATTCCACATCTGTTTTTAGAAAAATTGATATGGAAAGTTGATAGTTTTATTTAAAAATATACGATGAATTATAATCCCCAAAAATATCCAAAAACCATTAATAAATAGCATAATATTTATAAGATAACATATACATTATTGAGAATCCTGTAAATAATCATAATTAAACTACTTAAATAAAAAATTATTTTCTAAATAATAAATTTCTAAACTACAATAAAAAAAATATTTGGAAATTTATAATATATTTATTACTATTTTTCTTTGAAGAATTACTTATAAATCATTAAATTGATATAGATTTCCAATAAATAAGGTAGAATAGTACATAGGCTCAAAAAATATAAAAGCAATCCACCAAAAATCACTATATAATAGAAACATATCCATTTAAACCAACCAAACAAAACATTATAATAAAAAATATGTTTTATTTATTTTTATATAAACATTATAAACAAAAAAAACTCCAAAAAAAAGTAAAAAAACTTTTAAAACATAAACAATATCATAAAAATAGTTAATTTAGTAATATCAAACACCTATTATAACAAAATCATATGTTCTTGAACGTTTTTTTGGAAAATATAATATTAAACATAAAAATTAAAATAGAAACTCAACAACTATAAAAAAACTTATTAACATTTAAAAGTTTATAAAATAACCTGATATTTACAAAAATACATCCATTTGAGTGGGGTTTAGAATAAATAAATGAAAAACTTATTTTTATATAATGAAACCAATTTAACTACAAACAAACATGAATTTATGTTATGAAAAATATTTTATATATTCTTATAAAATCATGTTCATTATGATACTAGAATAAAAATATTTTTTAAATTTATTTTTAAAATGTAATTTTTGGGAAAATTTTAATATTTTCATATTGAAATTCATAAATTTTAGCAAGAAAAAAATTAATAGAATTTTATAGTTTTTGGACATTAAATAAAAAATTAAACAACCATAAAACCTCTCATAAACTCATGGTTTCTATTGATTTTATTTTTATAATCTTTAAAGAAAAGTACAATTTCAAATATATTTCCAAGAATATTATAAATATTAAGAAAAAAGAAAAAAAATGAATCAAAACTATAGATGGAAATTCGGGTTATGAAATTTGATTACTATAACGGAAAAAATATAAAGATTAATACTTGAAAAATAATTTATATATAGGTAGAATATTCTTGATTCTAAGATCCCTTTTGGTCAGAGGAAAAAAGGAAACAAAAAAAGATAATTAAAATAACAAAAAATAAAAAATGATACATAAATAGATAAACTTAATACAAAAAAAAACATTAGGACTCTGCATAAATAGAGAATAAATTTTTTATATGGTAAATGATAGGAAAAAATTTCAATATAAAATTATCAATAAAAATAGTAGCAGAATTAGTGAAATTTGATAAGAGGAGAAGACACTCTGAGGGAAGAATTCATACTAAGATGAAGTAGAAGACGAAATCTAAGAACCCAGATGATGAATTTTAATATCTAAAAAATAAACTTCACGTTTGGAGTAATAATAAGAACATGAAATGAAGTAGACATTACAAAGACACCAAATAGTGTCAAAATTAAAAGTTAATATCATGAATTTTCAATTTATAACGATGGTTCTTGTTAGAAATGATCTCATAAAGATGGGTATGTTCTTCATTTGTATACGAATCAACCTCATTGATAATATACAATAATAATGAATGTTATAAAATTATAAAAAATAATATTTTGAGAAAGAAACCTAAAATAATACATATAATTAACCTTAACGGATTTAGTTATCATCCTAATTGTTATTATGATAAACTTGTATCTTAAAACAGAAAAACAGTATCCCACTCTTCCTTTTTGATGATGACATTGTGGTTATGAAACACTAACTTGAATAAAAATAAAAAAAACATGTATATACCTACAATAAAAAATAAATATTATCAAATACAAAATATAATTACCAATAATTTTTCTTAGTTGATTTTATTTGGATTCTCAATCCAAAATTGATTATTGTTGAACCTTTTCCATGACCTGTATTTTCATATATAAATTATAAAAACAAATATAAAAAATAATAATTAATAATAAAAAACTTATAAAAAATAATAAAACTTATTTTTTTAACAATTTACTAAAAGATTTATGTACTCTTAATAATACATTATCATAAATTAAATAAAAACCCTATAAAATCATTTAAAATATTTCAAAAAAGAAAAAATGGTATAAATTGTCATTTATTTTAACATAATAATGAAAAATACCTGAAACATCTAAAAACTGTAAAAAAACAGAATATAAAGACTTTTAAAAAAAATGATTATATAATTATTAATTTTTTAAACTTAAATTAAAAGACATATACCTGATAATTTAAAATCTATCCAATTTAAGAAAATAGTTTACAAATAAGATGACTGTATATACAAAAATAATATAGAAAATTTAATGAAAAATAATTATTTTGGTTTTACTAAGTTATTAAACATTAAATGAAAGAGATATACCTTATAATTTATATGTTAACCATACAAAAAAATAGTTTTCACACTTTAAAGTTGGATAAGTTATTAATTTCTAAAGGACTCAGGGTCGGTGCCGCTTGGTCTGGCTGAGCGGTGTGTTTCCAGTTCTGTTGGTCCGGCGTGGCCAGGTGGTGTCTCCAGCGGATTCCAGGTGTGGCTCTATGCGTGATCTACAGAGCTTTGGAGGGGGGAGGATCTTGATCCAGCGCCGCTGTGAGTCTTTTCTGGCTCTTGGGTTTGGTTTTATGTGGTTTTGTCTTTTCAGCTGTGTATCTGGTGTCTGGTGTTATGCAACGATTTTGGGGATTCTGGCTTCAATGTTGATGAGTAGCGATGATGTCGAATTTAGTGGAATTTGACCTCGATGGCGCAAGGCTGGAGGAGTGCTTCTGGATCTTGGCATCGGCTATCTTGGAAATGTTTGTTGTGGGTGGTTTGTGATGTCGGGATGAACTTGCGATTTTGGAAGAACTCAAGATTACAGTGAAAGCAGTGGTGCTACGTTGTTGATAGATGGAAGGAATGATGATTTTTTTTATGAAACAAGAGATATGCTGGTTGATTGTGTTGAATCGATTGAATGGTTTTTAGTGGTATGTAATTGTCTCATATGGTGGGGACTTTTGATTGGGTTTGGGAAATATGTTCACCCTCATCCTTTTCCTTGTTTACTGCACTTTTTTATTTCTTTTTAATAAATGGTCAGAGGTTTTTCCTCTGAATAAACTTTCCTTGTATAGATTATTTTGATATAAATCCTAAAATAATTAATATAACTAACCTTATCAAATTCAATCATCATCCATGTTTTGATTATCTCAAACATGAATCATAAAACAAAAAACTGTATTCCAGCCTTCCTTTTTTAATGATTACACTCTGTGTATGAAACCATAACTTGTAACTAAAAACCAACACACACACACACATTGATATATATATATATATAAGAAAAAACATATATTATCTAATATAAAATATATTTACCGATAATTTTATATAGTTGATTTTATTTGTATTATGTATCGACAATTAATCATTGTTAAACAAAATTTGTGACATTTTTTCTATATATAAATTATCAAAAAATGTATAAGCAATAATAGTTAAGAATAAACAACTAATAAAAAATAAAAAAAAACAAGTTTAATAGTTTTCTAAAAGGATTACATACATCGCCTAATTAACTAACTTAAAGAAAAGAACATTCCTATAAAATCAAACACAATATGCTAACCTAAAGAATAAAATATTTAGAATAAATAGTCAATTATTTTACTTTAATTAAAATATATATACCAAATAATAGAAATCAAAATCAAACTTAGCAAATAAAATGGAACAGAACTATGAAGACAATAATTTTTTTGTTGAGATACATATCATCATCATTGAAAATCTATAAAAAAATAAATGTTATAATATTAAAAAAATATAATATTTTAACATAAAATATTAAATAATTAATTTAACTAACCTTATGAAATTTACTTATTAAACAAGTTGTGATTATCTCTTACATGAATATTAAAAAAGGATTACCACATTCTGCCTTCCTTTTTGATGATAACACTATGATTATAAAAACACTAAAAAGATAATAACATTCAATGTATATATATAATCAAATATTATCTAATATAAAATATATTAATCATTACTTCCTCATATTGGATTGTTTTTTGCTGCTTTTCCGACAAGTGGTATTTGTTAATTTTTTTTCATGACCCTTCTCTTCATATATATCAAATGAAAAAACATTTATAATTACTAAAAATAATCATCTTATAAAGAATATTAAAACTAACATGTCTAATAAGTTTTTAATGTTTCTATGAACACCCCCAAAATGATAGAAAAACCAATATAATATGCATTTATTTTTGTAAAATACGCCTAACATCCAATGAACTCTATGATATAAAAAGTTCTCTATTAATAAAATTATAATGAAAATATGTTAATAATTATATTTGTGTTATTACCCATCATGTAATGGAAAAAACTAACACCATATCTCTATATTTGATAATATATCACATACATATGTAACTCTAGTAGAAGTATTCACATATTGAACAACAGTTGAAATAAATTATTAAAATAAAAGACCATAAATTCTAGTGGTGTCATTTTGAATAGAAAGCATGTGTAGATATATAATTACATTATTAATATAGTAAGTCACTCGAAATCATATTTATTTAAATAAAGTAAAACTAAAACATTTTGTTACTAACATGAAAAACAATTGAGTAATTGGAACACTAAGATCATAAAAAATAACTAGGTCCATGAGATATATATTTGAATATTTTAAAGCAATGGTATCTTCTTCATATATCATCTCTCATACAATACACATAAATATTTTCAAAGGATGAATAAACTTGGGATAATCTCTTTATACCATTAGAAATCTCATAAGTATTTGATGTTTTTAGATTCGAAACCATCTGTTTCATCTATACTATTTTTTTTGATTTTAGATACTCCAATATAAATTAAATTTCATAAAACATTAAATTTAATTTTCAATCAAATGTAAAAAATTATTAAAAAACAATGAACACTTCATATGTCAGATGGTGTAGAAGACTAGCTAGCCAAATTTAAAAATGAACCACAAAGTATCTAACTCTAGTTACCCCCTATATAAGAAATGGTAGTAGACTAGTTAGATCGATAATATTATGTAATGATATTATTACATGACCCAACTAAAAAGGATAGTGATATACAAAATCCCCCAAAATATATTTGAATATGAACACTAAAATATGTACATGAGGATCTCTAGTATACAACTTACAATATAAATCTGGGTTTGGAGGAGGAGGTGGAGGATCAATGTAGGCTGGATGGGTAGGCTATGCCAGATGCAAATTATGTGATTATATCATTAATTATTCAAACATTGTTTATATAGATAATTTAATTTGATCATATATGTACTATTTTAGGTCTTTCAGTTCGTATTTTATGGAATCTATTTCTGGGTCTCTTGATTTCATATTTAAATGAAATTGTTTCCCTAAAACTCATTCCACATCATATCCTATAACACTATAGTGGTTTAATATTTTTTTTAAAGTAGTAGTTAGGATGTAGATCCTACTTTAAGGGACATAAATCCCCTACATTGTTTTATCCTAAAGGAATTTTTGAAACGAAAAATGAAAATGATATATTAGTTTTTTTAATTTAATAAATAAAAACATTCATGGAAAATAAAAATTTATTTATTATAATATTTTCACCAACTTCTTTATAGTAATTTGTAACATACTTTTAAATTTTTTATCCTCCCTATTTTCCATTTTCTTGGAGAGTGGAGGAGATGGAGGACCACACTAGACCTCTTCTCAACCACTACTAGATTGAGCTCATAATGCATCAATCTTTTCTATAATTATAATCTCCCCAATAAACGATTTCCACCATATGATAATGTATTGGTGTTTCCCTTCTTCTACTGGATCTCATGATGAGATATCTTGGGGCCCTTCTATATAAAATACACTAATAAGTAATCATGTAATATAAAAGAAATTTTATAATATAAAATAATTATTATACCATAAAGGTTTCATCATATAGAATGTTGAATAATTTTTCCGTGTTTATGTATCTAAAAACAATATTTGAGGCATGGATTTTCATTTTGTTCTTATGAAAAAACATATTTTTTTTCTGTTTTGTTTCAAAATATCTCTATCATTCCACTGATAAAGATATAAATATTTTCAAAATTTCTTTAATTTCATCAAAATTTAATGTCATTTGTTATTGAATAAATTAAATATTTTTCAATTAAAATTTTTATCTTTCAAAAAGTGATATAAAAATAAATCTATTGAGATATTTTCTCATTATGTAATCCCTGTACTTATCTTTATCCATATTTTCGATGGAATTCTAATTAGGATATAAAATATTAATCCCGCAACACCTTTGCATGGTGATATAACTGGTTAATTGCATTGAATTTAGGCTAAGTGGAATATTAATATTATCAAAATTTATATGTATTATTTGGTTTCAATGTAAAATTGATAGTTTAGGTATATGTGAAATCCCATATTTACCAATGCTAGAAATTAATTTTTCTGTAAAATATGGAGAATAATCCCCTATAGGAGGAACATCAGTGGTCATAACATATTGTTTTTACTTAATCATTTTATTCCTTTAAATAATAAATTTAATTAATTTTTAATATAATGAAAAAATAAATATACCTTTATAATTGTTCTTCTACCTCCATGTCTATCATTAAAATAGAAAAATGTAATGAAATTCTGTTTACCTATATATAATTAATAAATTGACTATAATTATTTAAAAACATGTAAGTGAAAAAACAGTGTCACACACGAGTAAGTTTTAAAAATTAATAATTATTTTGTTATTCCTAACCATAAAATATTCAAGTTAAACCATTAAATATAAATAGTATATCTGAATTGATAGATGCATTTATAAATTTAAATATCACAATTACCAAAAAGTGTCTTTATATACATAAATTAAACCAACAATTAAAGATATGTGTTCTATTTTTCAATCAAAAAAATTCTTAGCCATACTTTTGAAATATAAAATTTAATTCAAAAATAATTTTAATAATCAATCTACATAATTAAATATCAAATAATTAACAAAAAATAGAGTTATTACACATGAAAATTTCAACAAATAAATAAAATATAATTATTTAACTAGATAATTAGGAGAGTAATTTAGCATTTTCATATATCCCTTCTACATGATAATTTCATATACCATAGAATATATCTATATTATAGTCATTTTTATCATATAAAAAACTAATGTAATAGATGAATAATCTTCCTATCAATCCGTAACATAATCATCATCCTCATCATCCCCATCACAAAAATGAATTATTTTCCCTTAGAAAATGATGAGCAATAGATCCTTCGATGGATCAGTGACATAAAATATTTTCTTTCCATTTGTCTCCATGATAAATAGTTTCTATTTGAAACTAAATAATATTAAATCAAATAGTGTAAACCCATAATCATTATGTTTCACACTACTATTCCTATCAACCCAATCTCACTTAAACATTTTTATTTAAAATTTAGTATAATAAATTTCCCATATATCATCATGAAATAAAAAATATTCCACTGATGCCAAAATTAGGTTTTACTCTTTTCACTTAAAAATTGTAGTTTTTCACTGATGATTATTACCCCACTATTTTGAATTGTACTTTTATAATCCTTATTTTTTGTGTAAAATGTGTACCCATTAATATTTAAACTAGATCATGTGATTGCATTAAATGATGGTCACCCTACCAAACATTTCAATGTTTTTTATGTAGATATATTTTTTATAACTATCTATATAAACTATGAAACAAAATTATTTTTGCACTAAATAATCATCCAATTTTCATTTCATTCTAGATATCTTACCATCCATTTAGAAATATGTGATGATATGTATGGTTGAACATCATATGTGTTGTTAAAAATGTATAAATATTCCTTCATCACTTCATCGTGTGGAATTAACTTTATCTATAATCCTCAAATACCTCTATCTTCACATAAAATATCATATATAAAGATATAGAGAGACCATTATTCTACACTTCATGAAATTAATTAGCACAAAACTCAATCACCTCTTTCGATATATATTTTTGAACAATAGAGGCCTCTAGTCGATAACTATTTTTATCATATCTCTTCAAAATTATCATATATCCTTAAAAAGGATATATCCAACATAAATAAATAAGTCTATATATTATTATCTCATGAACCTGATGAATCCAGAGATGAATCATTATGTTAAAAATAATAGGTAGGAAATAAATTTCCAGTTGATAAATTATAAGAATATCTTCACTATAAAACACATATAAATAATTTTGATCAACTACTTTACTAAAATCGATTTGAAAAAATTACATAAATAGATGATATTATTTCGAAAATGTGTTTTCAATATAACACACACTGCATCTATTAGTAGTTATTTCATAAATACATGACTATAATGAGATTTAATACCTATTAATTTATAGTCCTTATGTGGCACTAAATTATTTACATTTGAATAATATCCACCAGATAGTTTATTACCATGCAGACACTGAAATAAATTTATCTTCTCGCACTTTCTTAATATGTGACAACCCAATGATAAATATATTCTATTTCCATTCAATGTGGTTTATAAATCCTAACGTATTCTCAGGGATTTAAATTCCAATCTAACATGTGATCCATCTTTTTTATTTCCTTTTATGCACTAAAATGTTCCGATAAATCAATCACATTGGTTTTTCACAACATTCATAACATCATTTTTATGTTTTATATCTGATTATATCTATTATGGTTAACAAAATAAGATATATGTTTTCTTCCACAAATTTTTTGACTACCATAACATCCTTTAATTCCAAATTTGTAATCAAAATTTTTCACCCTTTCATAATATTCTTCAGATGAGAATGGTTGTGGGGGAATATTATATACTATTATACCATTAAATGATTTTTTCTATCTATGACATGGATGATTAATTTGAAAAAATTATTTATGTCCCATTTACAATGTCTTTATTACTTTATATAATTGATAATATGAGGTCTCTTATTCACAAATTGGACACAATTTATATCCCTTAACACAATATATAGAAATGTTTTCATATACTAGGAAATCATTTATAGTGAACACTATCATAGAATAGAAAAGAATATACTATTTATTGTATTCATAAAAACCTATAATACCTATCTCATACAGAAGTTTCAAGTCATAAATCATTGGTTAAAGACACACATCAATACCATTTCCTAGCAATTTTGGTCCTGAAATCATAAAGTTAATCATAAAATATTTTTTAATTACACATATCTATATAGAATATATATAAACTACCAAAAAGGTATTCCATGAACTATGTTGGATATTTAGTATGTGATATGGATTCATTATATTTGTAGAAATCCCAAATTGATATTTTTAATATAACTTGAAAAAACTGCTTTTTTTATTAAATCGATTCCATTATGGTGAATCAAAATTGTGATGTTAGTTACCCTCATAAATCAACTCATATGTATACCATCTTAACATTTTTTCATCAATTAAATTTGAAAATATATTCTTCAAATAAGAAATTATTAGAAGATACAAAATTTATATAGCATAAGGTTTGATTCCAGCACATGATAACAAATTTGAGTTAAATTATTATAATTATTAGAAGGAATTATTAAAAGGAATCTAATTAAATTTGCAGAAGGTTTGATTCAAGTACCTAAGAATGAATCAAAGTTGACTTTTTCAACCATATTATAGCATGATGTCTCACCTTTAAGTGATTTTTATGAACATTCATATTCCTTCCTATGAATCACACAAAATCTGTGAAAGGAATATATCTTTTTATACTCCAATAGCATTGGTTGTAAAAATTTCTTTTCCCCATAATTGGAATATTGAAGCTCGTTGCCTTCTGAAAGTAGCTCTTTTAAAAGTTCGAGAAACTTAGGGAATATTTTAATCACTCAACCCATTTCTTTATTTCAAGTTAACTAATCTCATAATGGATGATAAAAATATATTTTTAGCACGACCAGAGAATAATGGCTTCTCAAAATCTCTATACAATCATTCAACAATTTTTTTGATGGTTTAATTTCTAGACCATGAATTAATTCCTCAATATTATCCTATTTCTTATTCTGAATATATTCGTTAATATTAGATTCTGAATTTTTCACTATTTCAAGAATCAAGATCCTATGTGTATTAATATGGATAAAACCAAATAAAATGAGATAATCCTCAATTTATCTGTAATTTATCTTTCTCCTATTCAAACACTTCATGCATGTACATAGAATCAATTTTTTTAAGATTGTGTTTATAAATTTCGAAGAAATCATCAACTTCTTGTTAATATTAATAAGTTTTTCTGTATAAATATATCAAATGAAAATCCATTAATTTTATAAGAACACAATATTAATGGTAATTATATTAAAACATATAAACATTTAAAAATATTTATAAATGAATAAATTTTAAACATAAAAAATATAATCAAAATTATTAGTGATCCAATGGGAAATATCAATGATTAATAGGTATAAATTAAAAAATAAATTATTCTAGGTTTTTATTTTATTTAAATAATTAATTATAAAATATGTTTGTTGATCCCAGTTAAAGAATATAGATTCTTTTTTCAAGTTAGGATAGTTTTTTTAAACAACTACAAAAAAACATCAATTCCGTTTTTCTTGGAACTTTCAATATATACATCAATATTCTTATTTAGTTAAACTAGAATAAATTAAATTAAATATAAATTCAAAATTTTCATTATAAATAAATGGAAAATTTAATTGGTAAATAAATATAGGTAAAATTAATCATGATCTAAAATAAGAATAAAATAAAGAAAACCATTTTATTGAAATCACAAAACAAAAATAACATGGGTTAAAAGTAAATAATATATATATTTGATCAAAATAAAGTCATGAATTTTCATTTTTAAGACGAATCATATCATTATGAGAAATAATTATCCACTTTATCCCATATCATAGAATATTTTTTATTAGAAAAATAAAATTTTAAAACTACATGTGATAAGAAAATACCATAGTTATTTTATCATAATTATTTCATTATTTTTATCATGTAAAATTTTATAACTTGACTCTTCATGGGGGAAATCAATTAAGAAATCATTTTCACCATAATATAATTTGAAATCATTTATAAAAAATATCTCTACTTATATATTAAATCTCAAATTTTATCCAACTTATTTGTTTCATAAGAATGTTTGGAAAAACCATTACTATATAGTAATATGGTTTCACCAATTTCTTCAAGAGATTAATATAATAATATGAAATCTAAAAATTCTATTTAATATTCATAAATTTTGTGATTACTTATTATTTACTTAAAACACAAATAGTGTAAGGTGATTCCTATGAATCATAATTATAACATAATGTTATGGAGATTAATATAGATATCAGTTATCATTATTATCCAATATTGGTTTTGGTTGAAATGAATGAAAAAATGAATTGTATTAAATCATGAACTTTTATTTAATTATAATAATTTTATTATGATTTATATAAATCCATATCATCTTGATGTCAGTCTTTCTGATCCAAAAATTAATAATTTCAATAGAATCAAAAATACAAATACCATAGGTACTAGTTTCAATTGATATATATAAATATATATACATGTATATATATCGAAAAAACAATTTTATAATTCCATCAAATATGAAATTTATAGAACATAACAAACAATAATAATTTTATTAATTAAGAATAAAATTAATGAATGAATCAAATTTAAAACTAATAGATAAAAAAATTAGATTAAAAATTAATAAAATAACTTACAAAATTTGGAGTTCAATGTTGTAAGGTTGGTATTGAATGTAGATTTACTCCTTCAAAGTTGGTGTAAGATTAAACAATACACAATTAAAGAAAAATGTTTCAATAAATGAACAAGAAAAAATAAACAATGAAAAATAAAAAAGAAAAAAGAAAAAAGGAAAAAGAAAAATTAAAAAAGAAAAACCTTAAACCCCGATATCCAATTAGGTAGAATAAGATTTTTAGGCACTAATATTCTTTTGGATCATTAAACAAGGAAAAATGATGAGGTATATAGGATCAATGTTCATGAAAATATGATTAAAATCAAATAAAATAGACTAATATTTCCATCCAAGATGGTCTGGTGGTTGATGGTGGAATTATACATCAGGATAAAAATTGTCCCAAAAAACTTAAATGTGGGTTTTGGGGTGTGAATAATTTTATTAAAAGGTTTTTAACCTCTATTTTTAACAAAAATGACCTTATAACTAGTTTTAAATGGATATTTATGTTGGTTTTTAGGAAAACTGATGACATTTTTTTAACTTCTAACACTAGTTTTTTTCCAAAGGATGTGAAAATATATTCTAAAAAACCTCTAGTATTGCTTTCATATAAAAAATGAAATTATAGGTATTACATAAGACCTTTTAACTTTAGATTAAATAACCCAGTGATAAATGGTTTCTGATGATATTTTCACACCTGTTTATAAGAAAACAACTTTATAACTCTTACCATGAAGCTTTTATTTTTATTATTGGAGAATATAGTTTCTAAGGGTTAGTGGGAGTATGTTTGAACTTATATAAGTTCAATGATAACAAATAAAATAATTTGACAGTTTAATTTTTAGTGATTCTACATTTCATGTCCTAAAGAGTTAGGATATGATACATTAACTAAAAATGTAAATAGTTACATTTAGTTACTATGAGAAAGTAAATATCATTTTAAACTAAAGGATTATACTAGTATAAGATATATATTCTTCAAACAATATATTTCTTGTGATTTTAAATAAAAATGCAATGTGTTACATATTTCTACCATAATAAGTGAACAAAAATATTCCCTAAAGGATTATACCATTGATTACACAAAGTGTATGATATGGTTTTCTTAAAGAGTTTTTGGTATAGCTGTAAATATAAATATAAAGAGCTCCATTAGTTTCTATTATTATGTGTATATCACTTTAACATAATTTTTTTGGATGTGCTGGTAAAGTGATAATATATATATATACACAAAATATTTCAATGAAAAAGTTTATTTAAAGGATTCAATAGATGATGATGATGTACTTATAAAGAGTTCTATATATAAAATAGATGAAAAAATTATAACAATTTATTTTTTGAAGTAATGGAGATTGATTTTATGTTCAAAGAATTGAATATAAGGAATGTGATTCCTATGTCTCACCATTATTAAAAGTAGTTTTATTTATAAATGTTACCCAATAAGAGGTTAGTGGGAATATTTTATGGTATGTTTATGTAGGTTTGTGGAAAAAAATTCATATATAAGTAATGTTCAAAAAACCATTAGTTCAAAAAAATCAGATTCATATAGATCATCTAGATATTAAACAATTAATAGATTGGACGTAATTTTTGTAACTATATTAGTTGAATATGAAAAATGAAATCTCCATTTGTCATTCATTTATGTGTGTTGAAACGTTAGTTTACATGAATAGTTGAATGACAAATACCCCTCTCAAAGTACAAACTTCGATTTTTCCCTAATTTATGATCATTATGGAGTATTGTGGGATATGATGATATGGTAAGATTAACATTAATAGATTCATATACTCATTACAATGATTTAAATATGATATATGCTGAATAGATTCATGAGGTAATAAGTAGAGACTTATTACTTGGATTGAATTTTTAATGTATATCCCCTGGATTGTCACACACTCATAGATATACATAGGGGTGCATGATTATTAACAACCCTCATTAGGTAAGATGGGAGAGAAACCTAGAATATGAGATTTAATACTTTGATACCATATTTACATAATTCAATAGATAAACCTAGCTAATACATGGGTGGTTATTTACATTACAAATAATGTCATTGGTTGTAGCACATCCAAGAAGGTATTTTTCCACTTGTATGAAATGTTAAATACATAAAGAAAATGACTCAACTAGAATGGGTAAATGCATGTACATGTTTAGTTGTTCCATATATGATATGTTCAACTACATAGATAAGTGACATGTTGTGTAGTTATCCAATAAATGAATGACATGTGATGTATTCATTGACTTGTTCAGTATTTTTTAAAGAATCATGAAATGATGAGGGGATAATGCCATATTGACATGTTCTATGTCTAGTGATCACTCAATTTCATGGATAAAGGGTTTTATAGGTACAAATATGATTAATATGATACATATTGTGGTGAACATGTTCATATATTGATGTGACTATGTTTGATATGGACCACAGTAAACCCATTAGTATATTGACTAGAAGTGAAAATTTCTAGAGTCCATTATTCGTTCACATCTATGAAATTATTATTTCAATGTTTTTATTAATACTTATAGGGACCGTAGGGTTAAAAAATTATTCTATTGGATAAGGATAAAACATTGTTGTTGGCGCCAAAAATCCGGCCCGAGAGGAAGGAACGAAAAAGACAGCCGGCGCGCTGCCTCGCGAAGCACAGCCGCGAAGCACAGCCGCGAAGCCCGTCCGCGGAGCCCCGCCGCGAAGCGTCCCGACGTTCGCGAACCGCCGCGAAGCTCCCGAGGCGGTCATCCTCCGCGACCCGGTTTGACGTTCGCGAACCGCCGCGAAGCCCCGAAGGCGGCGCGCGAGCCCTGCATCGCGGCGGCCCTTCCCTATAAATACTCGACTCCCCCTGAGTCCCAGGGGACGGACAATCCGACCTTTCGGCTTCTCCTCTCCCGAATCGCGAAGCAAGCTTTGCCCCGGGAATCATGAGCTCCGCGAGGTATTCCTACTTCGCGAGACGACTCTGATTTGTTTCGTCCTGAGCCCCTCTTCCGAGAGGGATGCCCTTCGAGAAGCCCAAGGGCGTTCGCAAAGGAAGGGGATTCCCAAGGGAACCCGGGCAGCCGCGGAGCACTCACGCTTCGCGAAACACCCAACCCATGCTAGTAATCCCTATGCCAAGGCAGGATAACTATGCATCACGAAGCACATTGCTTGGCAGGACCCTGCTTCACGAACCACTCCTTCTTCGCGAGGCAGTGCTCCGCGAACACTGTTCCACTTCGCGAAACACCCAACCCATGCTAGTAATCCCTATGCCAAGGCAGGATAACTATGCATCGTGAAGCACATTGCTTGGCAGGACCCTGCTTCGCGAACCACTCCTTCTTCGCGAGGCAGTGCTCCGCGAACACTGTTCCACTTCGCGAAGCACCACCCACTCCCACCTACGCCCCATGCTAAGGCCAAGGCACCCCACTTCGCAAAGCACACTCCTCTGCTTAGCGATTCCTCCTTCCGTGCAACCCTCCAGGTTTGCACGATGTGATTTCAAAGTCCCATGGACAACACCTCCCGTAGCGTTGCTTCGCCCAATGCTCCTTCGCATAGGCACACTAACGGCTATTGCTTCTTCGCATAGCCACGCTAACGTGGACCCCTCGATGGCTCCTCCCTCGACCCCCCTCTACCATGGCCTTACTGGTACCTTCCCTTCCCCAAGGACCAGAGGGTACCAGTTATGTAAGCCCTAGGGGTGTGGAGTGAACCCACTTCGTCCGAGCTGCAGGACGTTAAACTGCCAAGCACCGCGTCCCCAACACATGACGTTAAACTGTGACCCAACCTCGTCTCCCTCACGAAGGGTCCCCCCCAGCTCGAGCATTCATTACACCGCTCGTCTCCACGGGAATGGAACTCTTCCGCACATGGAATGAGATCCTCCTTGTCGGAGTGGTGTATGTTCGCAGGGGAAGGGTCGCCTCAGAGCGTAAATCCCTAACCTTTGGTACGGATGATTGCACCCGTGCATCTCGGTACTTCCCCACTACCAAGGTCAGTGGAGGACGTGATAGGGAACGAGGCACCTCCCATTGTCGGACCAAGGTCCATCTTTCCCGCGCTTTGTCGCGCCATGGGCCTCCATCCTGGAGTAAGTCCCAACACCATGGGCCGCTCAACGCGTAAGCCCCTCTTCGCTTCCCACGGACGCACCCTTCGCGACGTGATCGTCAGGTCCTTGCAACCTCTTGTTTCTCACACCGAGCATGACTCACGTGGGCTTAGAGTGAGCACCGACCCTGACAAACCATCAGCGGACCAAGGTCTGCTTTCACGTCGGTTTACCGACAAACTCCCCTCTGAACTACGAGGTCTTTGATCCATGTCAAGGCATGGTACGTAGGAAGCCTCCATGAGGTTCAAGCCCACCATTAGTGGACCAAGGTCTACTCCCCCTCTGAACTACGAGGTCTTTGATCCATGTCAAGGCATGGTACGTAGGAAGCCTCCATGAGGTTCAAGCCCACCATTAGTGGACCAAGGTCTACTCCCCATTTGAACTACGAGGTCTTTGATCCATGTCAAGGCATGGTACGTAGGAAGCCTCCATGAGGTTCAAGCCCACCATTAGTGGACCAAGGTCTACTCCCCATCTGAACTACGAGGTCTTTGATCCATGTCAAGGCATGGTACGTAGGACACCTTTATGAGGTTCAAGCCCACCATTAGTGGACCAAGGTCTACTCCCCCTCTGAACTACGAGGTCTTTGATCCATGTCAAGGCATGGTACGTAGGACGCCTTTATGAGGTTCAAGCCCACCATTAGTGGACCAAGGTCTACTCCCCCTCTGAACTACGAGGTCTTTGATCCATGTCAAGGCATGGTACGTAGGAAGCCTCCATGAGGTTCAAGCCCACCATTAGTGGACCAAGGTCTACTCCCCATCTGAACTACGAGGTCTTTGATCCATGTCAAGGCATGGTACGTAGGAAGCCTCCATGAGGTTCAAGCCCACCATTAGTGGACCAAGGTCTACTCCCCATATGAACTACGAGGTCTTTGATCCATGTCAAGGCATGGTACGTAGGAAGCCTCCATGAGGTTCAAGCCCACCATTAGTGGACCAAGGTCTACTCCCCATCTGAACTACGAGGTCTTTGATCCATGTCAAGGCATGGTACGTAGGAAGCCTCCATGAGGTTCAAGCCCACCATTAGTGGACCAAGGTCTACTTCCATTTGAACTACGAGGTCTTTGATCTATGTCAAGGCATGGTACGTAGGAAGCCTCCATGAGGTTCAAGCCCACCATTAGTGGACCAAGGTCTACTCCCCATTTGAACTACGAGGTCTTTGATCCATGTCAAGGCATGGTACGTAGGAAGCCTCCATGAGGTTCAAGCCCACCATTAGTGGACTAAGGTCTACTCCCCATTTGAACTACGAGGTCTTTGATCCATGTCAAGGCATGGTACGTAGGACGCCTTTAAGAGGTTCAAGCCCACCATTAGTGGACCAAGGTCTACCCCCCATTTGAACTACGAAGTCTTTGATCCATGTCAAGGCATGGTACGTAGGAAGCCTCCATGAGGTTCAAGCCCACTCATCACCCAATTCACGTCGTGTTCTACCTACGTCCAGCACGACGTTAAACTACATTCCAGTCCAGCGGTAAGCCGTTGTGACCCATTCCCACCTGAACTACGTGGTCTTTGATCCATGTTAAGGAATGGTACGTAGGAAGCCTCTATGAGGTTCAAGCCCACCAATAGTGGATCAAGGTCCCTCACTTACGTCGGCTCACCGACACCCACCACCCGTCGTTTATTCACGTCAGGGTTCATTACCGTCCCGCATGACGCTAAACTGTATCATTTGAACTACGAGGACTTTGATCCATGTCAAGGCATGGTACGTAGAAATCCTCCCAGAGGTTCAAGCCCGACTCCCACCGGACCAAGGTCCATCCTCATGTAGGTACGCTGACGATGCCCATCGGACCAAGGTCCACCATCACGTCGGTTTACCGGCACCATCCCGAACTACGCGGACTTTGATTCCCTGCCACGGGGATACGTAGGAAGCCCCTTCAAGGCTCAAGCCCAACTTCGTCATCGCCACCCCTGCGATGGTCCCATTCCATTCTCAACCGTCTCCGCGAGACGTTAAACTCGCGACCTACCTCGTGGTAAACATGAGATGCCTGAGGAAAACCTCGGATGGAACGCCTTTGGCGTAACCGTCTTTGCTAGACGTTAATCTTGCAAACATACCCTGTGTTGAACACAGGAAGCTGAGGAAAACCTCAGGTACGTGTCTATGACATGTAACCCCCCGCGCTCGATGTGGGATGCCTCGGGTTTCCACGCCCTCGAGAAGCCTTGTGATCAAGGACAACAGACAGACATGCCAGGTACCCCAGCATCCAGACACGCTACTGATGCCTCAAACGTGATTACTCCCCTGACCGAAGGTTGCTGCCCTGACTGGACCCTTTGGAATGTCCCGACAGAAGCAGCGTAATTAACTGGCATCCATGGAAACATGGCACTGGGAAGAGTTTCACGAACTATGTATTAAATCTATAAGGGAGACCCGGACTAGGTGAAGAGTTCTGAGGAGGAATCCACAGGAGGAAGAACCGACATCCCATCATCCCGTTTCGATCAAGGAGCAGACGTCCCTAAATAAGGAGCGAATGCCGCCCGCCTTTGGAAAGCGGGAATGCGGGGCAACAAAGCTGCGCGTCCCCCTCCTCCACGGACGGATGCGCGCGCGCCCCGGAGAAAGCGTCGGAAACAGAAATGGTGAACCCGACGTGAAAGTCTTCTCCTCAGCATGGGGATTAGTAGCGTTCGAGACACCAGTAGATTGACGTGTCACCGGATCCAGGTATCCGGTGCCTGGTCCCGCCAAGCAAATGGCGGGCCTGTCGTGGAACTCACCGGAAGTCGGGGTAGTAGAACGTGGGGCGCTCCGCTCTGCAGCATGTTGGCGTGGATCCTTCTCACAGACATGGGGATGGAAGAATGCTGGGGCACTGGCTGTCAATCCTTTTCCTCTCAGTACTGATGAGTTGATCCCTTCGTTTGTCAGGAATCAGGTTGCTATTGCAGAGACGCGGTCACCATCCGCTCCTCGCCCGCGCAGGGGCAGGGGCAACACCACTACGGCCACTCCACATGGCGCCGCTACCGCCACGACGGCTGCCACGTCACGGGATGCGGGACGTCCACGTCCCCTTTCCCCATCAAAGGTCATCCAACGAAGGGTGATCAACAGCCTCGTTCGCAGGTATGAGGAACAAGGGGTCATCCCGACCAGGGATATGGCCCGTTTGGACCTGGAGGCTTCCAGGCCCCGCCGTCAACGCCGCCCCAACAGGCCGCGCAGGGAGCCTCCGCTTCCCACCCAGACATTCAATCGTTTCGGGAGCCTATCCCCGGAACGCCTTGACGACTCTTCGCCTTATGCTGAAGAGGCAGGTGTTGTCCGGCTCAGTCCGCTCAGGGCCCCGACCCGGGACTCCCAGGCCAGAGCTCCCGTCCGGCCACGTCAGCGCCGCCGTCCGACCCCGCAGGAAGAACAGGCAGACTATGTCCCTGCACCACCTGCACCGGCCCGCCTGACCCGACGTCAGCGCCGGGCCCGGGCTGAGGACGCTCGCCTAACCGCGTCCACATCGACAGCTATAGTGGCCCGAGCCACCGCCGACGTACATCATGAAGCCCCCGCCTACATTGAGCAGGGGCACCCCTTCGCTCAACCAAGATTGAGACCCCAGCCGCCCCATGGGCAGGCCGGGTTGACGCTCCGGGTTGCAGGCCATAGTGATGATCGTCGCGAGCTAACCCGCGGTGATGCCACCCCGTACGGAGGTCCTCCCCGTACCACTACTCCACAGAGCGTGGGCCTTCCCCGCTCCGAGGTTCGTCGTGGAGGCATGCCTCATGCTGCCCCCATCCTGCAGGAAGACCTGCCCCGGGGCAGTGATGCTCAGCGCGGAAACACTTCCCGCGCCCGCTGTACAGGGTATGAAGCCCATCCGTCTGAAGGCACCGTCCATCCGGTCCTTCGACGTGGGGGACCCCCCTACGTCCTCTCTGCGACTGACGAAGGTCCTCCTCGCCCCAGCAATTCGAGGAGTGAAGGTCAGATTCGCTCCACTCGCATCGACCATGGAGGCCTTCCCCATGCTCCTGCCGGTTCCAATAGAGGCCCCGCCCACGTGGGTACTGTTCATGGAGGTCCTCCCCATGTACCCTTTGATATTTTCCCTGGTGCCCCTCGCACCTCGGCTGTCTCAAGTGGGGGCCCTCTTCGCCACGGCGCTAGCGCCGCCCCAGGGCTGCCTGATAGGGGTCAACCCTGTCCCGAAGAGCCACCCAGGGGCAGAAGAGCGGGTCGTCGCCGCCACAAGAAGAATCCTGGGAAGGCCCAGGTGGGGATCAAACCTGCCCGCTTCTCCGATTCGGAAGCGGAATGCGATTCAGCGATGGAACCTTCTCCCAGCTCCTCCGTATCAAGGACTGGGGCAGGAACCAGACGCGTCAGCCTCGTTCTCCCCGAATTTGAGGTCCACCGGATTCCCGTCTCTCTCCGCAGGTACATCCAGGAAGAAGAAATCCTGGGAGTTCCGCAGGTTTCGACCGCGCAGTCACCGCCACCGTCGCCCGAAGCGCCCTCTTCCTCTACCCGGGATCCCGAGGAGCTGTTTTGGGGGTCAACGGTGGTAGAGCCACGACATGACCGGACACCGGTAACGGAAATTCCCGTACCCGAAGCAGTGGCTGTTAGCCCGTCCTATCGTGACATTGTGGTCAGGTCACCTCGCTCTTCAGAGGAGGGCCCAGAGTACGGTGGCCAGTCTGCTCGCTTGCCGTATTCTCCACCGCCGAGTTTGCTATCCCAGAGGTCCGCCTCGGTGCCGCTACCGGTCCCTCAGCCACCCCCGGTTGATGAGTGGGGAAATGTAGGGCCGAACTCCGAGGATGAACCCAGGAGCTTCTGGAGTATTCTTGCAGCAGACTATTTCCCAGAGAAGTTCTGGCCCACGGCAGCGTTGAATTTCCGAATACCCGAGTCGCTTACCCCTGAAGAAGTGGGATGCTTTTGTCGGACCCTGTGGGCGACGCACTTCCGCCTCCGTTGGGAACGGGTAGTGTACCCCAGGAGTCGGGAGCACTTCGAGGAGATTGGAAAACAGTGCCGCCTGATTGATGCAGCGGTGCTCCTTGTGGCCCAGCACCCCGAGTCGCCCGGTCATCAGGGTGCCCTCCAACGAAGATGCATTCAGAGTTTCAAGGCACTCCGCAAGATTGTCAGGGAAGCCACCCCCCATGTGCAAGTCCGTGGTTGGGGACGCTATGCCGCTCTCCTCTTCGACCCTATCCTACGACAGCCTGATTCGCTATGCGACATTGAGGATATGCCCTCAAGAGGGGTCACAGTCCACATGGCCGACGTTGTGGATAAGGAAGATGAGCTTGAGTTCCTTGATGGGGACTTACCATCCGAGTGCGTACCGCCACTACTCGACCCATCAGGGAGAGTCACCCGTCATCAAAGGAACCTGCTAGGCCTCCCTGTACCCACCGAGTCACTGGCACTCGGTCGAAGCACTGGCAAGGGTAAGGAGCACGTCGGAATAGCCAAGCACTCCGACCCATCCGCCTCCGTGCAGAAAACGGACGAAGACCCTGAGAAAGCCACGTTGCGCCAGCAGCTTGCTGAACAGAAGAGGCTGGTTGACGAACTTTTGGCTGAACGCGCCGCAGAGCGACGACCCGACTATGGTAATCCCAGGCCGGGACAGCAGGGGCAGGAACAATTTCCCCCCGGTGAGATGCCTCCGGGCAACCCTGATCATGTCACTGCCGCGGACAGGGCGGAAGCCGGAACATACGGCAAGAGGGCGCGATACGTCTCGCCAAACCCCCCTGAGCGACGGGGCAATCTGAAGAACCCAACCCGGGTTCCCCCGGTTGCCCAACAGGTCGTCCAACCAGTCAACCCGCGAGCAGCAGAAGCCGTCTACCGTGTCGAAGAACCTGGCAATGTGCTTGTGGTTAGGGATCCCCGTCAAGACAGGGACCCCCACCCGGAGGACCTTATTGCGGCACTCACAGCCCGCCTCGAGGCGTTGGAGACACGGCAGGTGGCGGTCCCACCCGATGGCAAGCCTTATCCCGCGTGGGTGGATGATATGCCCGCGCCTCCGGGTTTTGGGAACCCCACTTTCTCGCCTTTTAACGGGACAGGGGACCCACCCCAGCACTTGGCTCATTTCTCTTCCAGGTGTGGCCCCATGTTGGGGACCCCGGCTCAGCAAGAAGCCGCTAAGCTCCGATGTTTTGTACAGACATTGGAAGGTCCGGCATTCGTTTGGTACAGCCAGCTCCCCATCGGGTCAGTGACCGGCTGGGAGGATCTTCGCCGGCAGTTCTTGTACCAGTTCAGCTCCACCACGCGGAAGACCAGCATCGCTGACCTCTTTAAGTGCAAACAGAGGCCTGATGAGCGGGTTGCAGACTTCATCGCCCGGTGGAAAGGACTTACGTATTCTCTCGATATGCCACTGACTCAGGAGCAATTACTGACGATGTGTGTGGGGAACGTAAAGACAGAGCTGGTACCCTCCTTGATTACCCAGAACTACCCTGGGGGGTTCAGAGATTTCTCGGATAAGGCCCAGCGCCTCGAGGAGGCCCTGCAACAGGCTAGTCAGGCACGTCTGCTGCCCCCTATGATCCCAGCCAGGAGGGCCGCCAGGGCTGAACCCGCCGCAGTGGCTCAAATAGAAGCCCCGAGGCAGCTGGAATTGCTACCGGCGGTACTACCCCCGCAACCCCGCAGAGGTCCTCCACCTCAAGCACAGGCTCCTGCCCAGCAGCGACCACCTCAGAACCGACAGGTTCCCCCGCGCAACGCGCCACCGCCACCTAGGCGAGACAACCAGGCGCTGCCCCCTCGGCTGGCCCCTCCGGCCCCTCGACAGGATCAGGCCCCCAGGGCCCCTTATCCGGAAAGAAAGTACCATACCTATTCGTTTAACGAAAATCAGGTCCCTGGTTACTTCCGAAGTGCTCTAGAGCAAGGGATCGTGCGTCTGCCTGAGTGCAGGAGGCCGGCAGAGGCGCATCTCACTGATCACCCCAACTACTGCCCTTATCATCGGATCCTGGGGCACACCATCAAGAGATGCTATGTGTTTAAAGACTGGCTTCAGGACCAGGTCAACAAAAACATAGTCAAGTTGGGCCCAGCGCCAGCGCAGGTGGCAGGCGTCTTTGCGGGATCGGAAATCGGCAGTGACAGCGAGGGTGAGTGGCAGCAGGTCCCTAGCCGCGGGTCCCAGAAATACGACAACTGGATGGCTCGAAAAACTGTCGTCCGTGCCCAGGGTATCATCCGGGCACGCCTGAAGCAGTCGGAACCTTCAGAAGAAGTAGTTGGCACCTCAGCATCGTCTTCACAGTCGACCTCTGCCCAAAAAGGCAAGCAGCGGCGACGCAAGAAGAAGCAGCGTGCACCGCCAGTGCCGTCGTCATCCCGCACTCTCGGCGACTTTATGCCTCCTGAAATGGTCATTCCCCCCAGAATCCGCCCAGCGGTGGATGACTCTTCGAGTGACAGTCAAGGGTACGCTTCGGTTAACACCGTGGAGCTGGTAAAGCCCTATATGACCCCCGACGAAGGGGAACCCCAGGCAGACCGCCCCAATGTTTCCAGCCGACGTCAACGTCAGCGGAATCGCAATCGCGCCGGTCACCGAGGTACGTCAGCAGGCATTTGTGACCAAGCCGTGCACGCTACCGAGACCAGGCAGCAGGCTCAGCGCAGATCTCAGCACGCGCAGACCCATCCAGCGCCCTTGGCTCTACCTCCACCGCCGTTCGTGTTGCTGGATCAGGGAGAGCCACCTCGTTCGTATCACAGCCAGTCTCGCCCGGCGACGGGCCAGCCCCCGCTGTTTGACCTTAGCCCGGCGACTACTCCCCAGGCTTCTACTAGCAGGCAGCAGGATGTACCCAGTGCTAGCCGACCGCCAGTTCAACCAGCAGGACCCGCTATGCCTCCAAATGCCGAAAAACCCCCTGTAAGCAGAGGTTCGCGTTTGGCACGCAAGTATGATGTCCTAAAGCACTTAGCCGGCATTCCGGCGAGGCTTTCCATCCTTGAGGCCCTGCGCTTGTCGTCCGAGATGCGCGAGGCACTTGCCGAGGCCCTAAGGAGCCCCCTCCAGTTCGAGACGGAAGTGGCAGCCGCAAAGGCCTTCCATACCGAGACGATTGAAAACGCCGAATGTCAGGCGGTTATCTCGTTCTCTGGTGAAGATGAAGACCCTCCTATACAGGGGCACATTCGCCCACTGTATATCACTGGCCACTTTAAAGGTGTGGAAGTCCGTCGCTGCCTCGTTGACACGGGTTCTGGAATCAATCTAATTCCGACCCGGACGCTGCGAAAGCTGGGTTTGTCCGAAGGTGATTTGACTCCCTCTGACCTCAGGATTCAGGGGTACGACAGGACAGAGCAAACCCCGGTCGGCAAGATCCGTCTGAAGACCCAGTTCGGTGGCTTAATTGCCAGCACCGAATTCATGGTTGTTTCTCAGGACACCGCCTACAACGCATTGATGGGTAGGCCATGGCTCCATCTGCATGCAGCGGTTCCCTCGTCGTATCATCAGTGCCTTAAATACTCGCTCAACGGTCGAGTAGGCGTGCTCCAAGGAGACGCGTCCCCTTTCGCTTCTTGTGAGGCCCGCTATCTGGATGCAGGTTATTACAAAAGTAAGGACAAGCAGATCCTGGTCAGCGAGGATGAGCCCGCCCCGATCACAAGTGATCCCTGGGCAAGCATGGACGACGCCTACATCCTCCCGATCCACCGGTTGGAGGCCACGACCCCCGACATGGGACAATGTTTCGTTGTTTCGGGTACGCAAGGAAGGCATGTTCCCGCGTCCAAGCGACGGCGGAAAATCACCTCGTACTCCTACAACAACCAGGCTCGGGCCATCCCGGAATCTCCTACCCCTGTACGGTACCGGGATGTCAGGTTCATGACAACGGCGGTGCGCCATACGTGTCTATTTCGCCGGGATGGAATCAACCGACTCTGGCCGACACGTCACCACTGCTTTGATATCGTCAAGCGTGGCCCCTTAGGCCGAAGGCCGGATGGGATAGGGTCAAATGCATTCATTGCTATGGTCTCCGCGACGAGTGAGTCTCCTGATGTGATGACCGCTGCTGCCCAAGCCGGCACCAGCTGCCCCTCAGGTCTTGAGAGCCCGGAAGTACCTTCCGTCACGGGAAATCCCCCCACAGCTGGGGAGGAAGACTTGGAGGATGCTCCCCCAGCCTTTGAAGAAGGCGTCTCTACCACGGTCGATGAGCTGGTGCAGGTGAACCTTGGCAGCGAGGCAAATCCAAGACCCACATTGATCAGTGCGGCCATGTCCCTCGAGGAGCGGCAGCAGTATGTAGACTTCCTCAAACAGCACCGCGATGTGTTTGCCTGGAGTTACGACGAGATGCCAGGGCTGGATCCCCAAGTGGTCGTCCACCGCCTGGGCCTCCCGGTAAAACATCGTGGGTTTAAGCAGCCGCCCAGGAAAATGCACCCTTCCCATGGCGCTATGGTTGAGGCCGAAGTTGATAAGCTAATCAAGGCCAACTTCGTCAAAGAGGTCCAGTACCCCAAATGGCTCGCCAACATTGTGCCAGTCAGGAAGAAGAACGGGCAGATTAGAGTCTGCATCGAATTCCGCGATCTCAATCGCCACTGCCCGAAGGATGACTTCCCACTCCCGGTGACAGAGCTGTTGATTGACGCCACGGCCGGATTCCAAGCCCTCTCCTTCATGGATGGGTATTCCGGGTATAACCAAATCCGGATGGCCCCCGAGGATGAGGAGTCCACTGCCTTCAGGGCTCCCCAGGGTACCTTTTGCTACCGGGTAATGCCATTCGGTTTGAAAAATGCAGGTGCCACTTATCAGAGGGCTATGCATCGCATATTCAAACCGATCCTCGGGACATTGGTGGAATGCTACGTGGATGACCTTGTAGTCATATCATATCAGCGCCAGGACCATCTCAAAGACCTTGAGAAAGTGTTCGGTTTCCTCCGTTCCCGTCACCTGAAGATGAACCCACTGAAGTGTGCCTTCGGGGTCACCTCCGGGAAGTTTCTGGGCTTTGTTGTCAGATACCGAGGTATCGAGATCGACCCGGAGAAGATCAAGGCCATCAGCCAAATGCCTCCCCCGAGCAACATTCGGGAGCTTCGAGGCTTGCAAGGCCACTTAGCCTATATACGCCGATTCATTGCGAACCGGGCCGGCAAGTGTAAGCCCTTTTCTCGGCTCATGAAGAAAGGCGCCGCCTACGAATGGGATGAGGAGTGTCGGATCGCCTTCGAGGAAATCAAGCAGTACCTGCTCCAACCTCCGTTCTTGATGCCACCCATCTCTGGAAAGCCGCTGGTCCTTTATGTGACTGCCCTGGAGAGATCCCTCAGCGCGCTGCTCGCCCAGAAGAATAACGAGGGCACTGAGAACAGTCTCTACTATCTCAGTCGCATGCTTCTCGATACGGAAGTCAGATATTCCCTTATCGAAAAGAGCTGCCTTGCGCTCGTCTTCGCCGTACAGAAGTTGCGACACTATCTGCAACACCACGAGGTGCAATTGATCTCTCGGGTGGATCCGCTGAAGTACATCCTGAACCGCCCCATGCTGACCGGCCGGCTAGCACGGTGGGCGGTGATTCTCCAGCAGTTTGACATCAGGTTTGTGTCTCAGAAGGCCATTAAGGGACAGGCATTGGCAGACTTTTTAGCTGCCCATCCAACCTCCGCGGATCAATCCCTGGACCTGGATTTTCCCGATGAGACGATCCTCTCGGTCGATCATGCTGTCCCGTGTTGGCAAATGCATTTCGACGGCGCCTCCCGGAGCCCCACTGGTAGAAGGCTCAACGACCCCAAGCTCAACAGAGTGGGTCTGGGTATTGTTTTCATTACCCCGACGCAAGCCGTCCTGCCATACTCCTTCCTGCTATCAGAAGGTTGTACGAACAACGAGGCAGAGTACCAAGCTCTCATCACCGGCCTCGAGTTGGCCCTCGAGATCCATGTACCCCATCTACATGTGAAGGGAGATTCTGAGCTGGTAATCAAACAGGTTAATGGCGACTACGTCGTCAGGAAGCCAGAGCTTGCACCGTTGCTGGAGTACACCCTCCTCCTAATGGCCTAGTTCTCTTCTCGGCCAGAGGTTACCCATGTCCCGCGGTCGCAGAACGGCCAAGCGGACGCCCTAGCTGGCTTAGCCGCATCGCTCGCAGAACCCGAGCAAGATGATTTGGTCATACACGTGGCCCACCGTAGAGTCATTGCTCCCGTCACCCAAGAGGACCGTGATGGCCTGCGGGTAAGTCATCTCACCGCCGGACCCTCCGTATCGGGAGTCCCGGGTTCGTCAGACGCAGTGGTTGAAACGACCCCCGATTGGAGAGCACCTTTTGTCGAGTATCTCCAAAATGGTCAGCTCCCGGACAACCGGGCCGAGCGCGAGCGAATTCGACGCCGCGCGCTTCAATTTACCCTCCAGAGTGGCCCCAGTCTTGAGCAGACCCTCTATAAACGGAGTTTTCATGGTGTCCTCCTCCGTTGCATCCAAGGAGTAGAGATACCTCAAGTTATGCAAGAGGTTCACGCCGGTTCCTGTGGAGCCCATCAAGCTGGGCCGAAGCTGTCCCATCAAATCCGGAGGCTAGAGTACTTCTGGCCCTCCATGATCCACGATTGTATTGGATACGCCAAGAGATGCCACGCGTGCCAAGTGCACGCCAACTTCTTGCATCGGCCGCCAGAACCCCTCCACCCCACCAGGTACTCTTGGCCATTTGCGGTATGGGGACTCGATGTAGTGGGACCGTACCCGCCGGCAACAGCCCGCCAGTGTAGGTTCATCCTGACTGCTACAGATTTCTTCTCCAAGTGGGCAGAAGCAGTTCCGCTCAAAGAGGTCAAGGCCCGTTCCGTCGTTGACTTTGTGAGCTCCAACATCATCCACCGGTTTGGGGTCCCTCACGCCGTCCTCACTGACAACGGCACCAACTTCCGAGCAGCTGAATTGAAGAAATTGTACGCTAAGTACGACATCCGGTCAAACCATACCTCCCGCTACCACGCACAGGCAAATGGACAGATCGAGGCGTTCAACAAGACCCTCTCTAACATTCTGCAGAAGATGGTTGGTCAGAACAAGAAGAGTTGGCCGGATAAACTCCCCAACGCCCTCTGGGCTTACCGGACGACGACTCGCAACTCTACCCAGGTGACCCCATATTCCCTGGTGTATGGAGCTGAGGCCGTCCTACCCATTGAGATCCAACTGCCGTCGCTACGCACTGCAGTTTATGATCACCAGACATCAGATGAGGTAGCCGAGATCCGTCTAGCTGAGTTAGAGGCACTGGACGAGAACCGGCTTCGTGCCCTGCACAATCTGGAAAGGCACCAGGACAAGATGGCAAGAGCTTTTGACAAGAAGGTTCGTCTCCGCTCCTTTCTACAGGGTGACCTGGTACTGGCCCTGCGAGCGCCAATGATTCCCGGAAGGAAACCGCCCAAGTTAGAACCCAAATGGGAAGGGCCTTATATCATCCATAAGGTTTACCCCAATGGAGCTTACTCCTTGGTGACCACAGATGGAGAGCGTGTAACCCCTCCCACCAATGCCAGATTCCTCAAGCGATACTTCGCCTAGGGAAAAACTGGTCCTGCATGACCTTAAACTGCGAGAGGGTCCTGCATGACATTAAACTGCATTGGTCCTGCATGACCTTAAACTGCGAGAGGGTCCTGCATGACATTAAACTGCATTGGTCCTGCATGACCCTAAACTGCGAGAGGGTCCTGCATGACATTAAACTGCATTGGTCCTGCATGACCCTAAACTGCGAGAGGGTCCTGCATGACATTAAACTGCATTGGTCCTGCACGACCCTAAACTGCGACTTGGTCCCGCATGACCTTAAACTGTATCTCCGTCCTCACTGCAAGACGTTAAACTGCAAGTCAGTCAGTTCTTCCTGACCGAGGCTCAGCCTCAGGCCCCTCGGCCTCTTTGGGCCCCTGGCCCCGTCTCCACCGAGGTCTGGCCCCAGGCCCCCCTCGTTTCTCTCCGACTTACCCTCTTACGGGATTGTACGGTACAGTGTAGGACTACGTTCTCACGTTGGGATCATGTACCATGCCGCACACATCCCCTAACAAGATGCCCCTCATCCCGCATGACGTTAAACTGCATGTTAAGAACTACGTACGGCTTGATTCCCATCTTCATGGGATACGTAGGAACGCTCGGACGCCTCGTCTTGAGCCCAGACCCAAGCTTCTCTCTTCCACTATTCCCCCTGGGAATGGTCTCCTTGGAGGATCTTTGTGTAGCAGGGCGTCGGCCTTCTTGGCCCCGCTCATGCAACCCCACTCACGCAAAGATTGTAAAGGTCGCACCATGCGCCCGCTCCGTTCTTCTACCCTCCCACGTCCTTACCGCATGACGCTAAACTGCATGGCCTTCAAGAACTACGTATGGCTTGATTCTCATCCTTATGAGATACGTAGGAACGCCCAGACATTTCGTCTGTTGGCCCAGCCCAAAAGCCGAAATCTTCCCCTCGGGTTAAGACACGGCAGGGTGCACATTTTTGCCCCGACCCACGTCGAGCAAGCCTCGACCCGGCTGCACATTCCCCCCTGGAGGTGTTTGCCCCTTTCGTGGATGGATTCACACCCGGAGGGGCCCCCAAGAACGGCCTGGATACAAAGCCCAAGGGCTCTCCTACCGATACGGGCCAACGCCCCTGAGGGTTTCTCAAGCAACAAATTGAAACAAGTCCCGCGTTGCGAATTTGGTCAGCGGTCGACCCTCATTTGTTGCCCCCATGCGGGTCACCATAGGAACGCTGTGTTTCGAATATGGTCAACAGTGATTCATTCTGCCCCATCCTGAGGTGATAAACTTCCCCCAGGTGGTGCTAGTGATCGGGACCACAGCCCATGATTCCTCACCCGGAGCGTACGGTGTGGTGTAGGACTACGTCCTCATTCACGTCAGGATCATGTACCATGCCGTACAACTCCCCTTACGAGGCTCAGCCTCAGGCCCCTTGGCCTCCTTGGGCCCCTGGCCCCCCGTCCTCATGTAAGACGTTAAACTACAAACCAGTCAGGCCTTCCTAACTGATGCCTGATCTTGGGCCCCCTGGGCCTTCTCCCCTATTTCTCACCTGGAGTGTACGGTGTGGTGTGGGACTACGTCCTCATTCACGTCGGGATCATGTACCATGCCGTACAACTCCCCTTACGAGGCTCAGCCTCAGGCCCCTTGGCCTCCTTGGGCCCCTGGCCCCCCGTCCTCATGTAAGACGTTAAACTACAAACCGGTCAGGCCCCTCGGCCTTTCTAGGCCGCGGCCCAGGACCTATCTTATAGGATTGTACGGTATGGTGTAGGACTACGTCCTCATTCACGTCAGTTTTTCGCCATACTATACACCTTGCTTAGGAGTATATTACTCCCCACCTAAGTCCCGCATGACGTTAAACTGCATTGCAAGAACTACGTATGGCTTGATTCCCATCCTGATGGGATACGTAGGACCACCTGGATGTCCAAAATCCGGGTCCAGCCCCATTCCTCGGGAATCCTCATCCCATCTTGGCCCCCTGGCCTATCCTTACTCCATGAGGGGATCATATGGTGCGGTGTGGGATTATGTCCTCATTCACGACGGTCTCGTGATGACCATGCCATGCTCCCACCCCCTGCTGATTTGTTCGGTCGATCCCTCTTTCGGCTGTTCACCAATGTGCTTAAGAGTACTCTGGTTCATTACCTGGAATGCCAAGCTTTACTCGGACACGTCCGCACCCGCTTTCCAGGCTTTGCGTATCCCCGCATCAGGGCTTTCACCGTCTTTCACACCCGGAGGGACTCCCAAGAACGGCCTGGATACAAAGCCCAAGGGCTCTCCTACCGATACGGGCCAACGCCCCCCAGGGTTTCGGACGACAAATCGATAAAATCCCGCGTTGCGAATATGGTCAGCGGTCGATGCTCGTTTGTTGCTCCCACCTCAGGCTAACGCGATACAGACGCTGTGTTTCCTTCATGGATAACAGTTTTCCTCTGTCGTCATGCCAACCCATTAAGCCCAAATGCCGGGTACACAATTCACACCCTTCATCACTTCATCGTGTCCAAGTAGAACTTTGGGACTCTTGGTACTTTTTCCCCCGTGCACGTCTGCGCGTTTGAGGAACAAGCTACATCAAAGGTGTCCTTCGGAACTCTCTGTTGACTCCCCTTTAATGGATGCCCCAAGTATCGCAATGAGGATCCCCCCTTGTTCCCCGCACCGAGTTTATCTCACGTGGGCTTAGGGATTGGGTTGACCTCTGTGCTTACTTGGGAGTTGTCACCATCCACGGTCCGAGCTCTAAGACCATAAACTAAGACCCTCATCTGGAACTACGTTCAAGACCCCTTGTCTCCGAACCCAGCTTGAGTTCAGCAAATTTACCCCTCTAATCCTGCCTTCAGGACCCTGATCACAGGACTGCGTGGCGCAGTGTGGGACTACGTCCTCATTCACGTCGGGTACGCAACAACGGCACCACGCACGCCCCCATTCTGAGGTTCAGTCCTCCTATCCCCTGTCCTGCATGACATTAAAAGGCACCCTTTCAGAACTACGTGTGGCTTGATTCCCGTCATAATGGGATACGTAGGACCACCTGAATGTCTAAGATTCGGGTCCAGCCCCACCTCGGGGAGATCTCCTGATTTCCCGGTCACCTAGACCACTTGGTCCATCCCTCTCCAGCGGGGGGTGCGTAGGTATGATACAAGGTTGTGGGAATCATGCTCCCCCTTCCCCTGGGAATCTGCCGTCTCTCGATCAACCTCACGGTTGAGTCCCTTGGCTCCCTGTAGTGGTTCACCCATGTGTTGAGAGTACTCTGGTCTAGGACCAAGAGTGTCAGATTCAACTTGGTCAAGTTCCTTCCACTTGTCAAGCTTCGTGTTCCCCTCTATTCGGACTTCCATCATCTTTCACACCCGGAGGGACCCCCAAGAACGGCCTGGATACAATGCCCAAGGGCTCTCCTACCGATACGGGCCAACGCCCTCCAGGGTTTCAGACAACAAATCGATAAAATCCCGCGTTGCGAATATGGTCAGCGGTCGATGCTCGTTTTGTTAGTCCTCATTTCAGGCTAATGCGACAGGATGCTGTGTTGCGAACATGGTCAGCAGTAATCCTCTGTCGTCACGCCAGCCCCCTCAGTCCTTGAATGTTGGTTGCATGATTCACATCATTTTCCACCCCATCATGTTCAGGTGGAATCTCGACACTTTTGGCGCTATCCCTCAGTGCACCTTTGCATGTTAGGGGGACAAAGCTGCAATCTGGCGCCCTTTGGGGCTCCCATGGTCCGAGCTCTAAGACCATAAACTAAGACCCATTCGGGACTACGTTCAAATTCCCATCCTCATGGGACACGTAGGACCGCCCAGACGCCCTGTCTCCGGGTACAACCCATTCAGGAAGCCAGTCTCTCTCCCTGTTTCCCCTCTGTATAGGCCCCTCGGCCTGAGGTTTCACCCTCCAAATGGCGTACAATCTGATGTGGGATCATGTCTCCGTCAATTGTGTTTTATAACACTGCGCACATTTCCCGCCTAGCATCGTCTCTGCTACGTCTGCGCTGCATGACGATAAAATGCATGCTTGGTCCTATCATACGACCCTAAACTGTGACATTATCGTCCTGGCCGCACGACGAAAAACGGCACCGCATTGTGGTGACCTCGCTGTAGAGGACATCACGTTGGGTACTGGCCACGCGCCATGCCATTTGTCAACGCCCATCACGGCTTGATTCTTGTGGCGACATCACGACCTACAGTTCTAGGCCTGTCGCTTCACAAAAAAAAAACCATTCACCTCAAAGAACAAACAAGATACATCAAATTCCGCTTCTTTTAGTGCAAGGGCCACGTCCGCACTTCCCCTTTCCCCTGGCACTGGTACCTTACCCTGCCACCTTCGAGAACTACGTATGTCTTGATTCTCATCCTTATGAGATACGTAGGAGCGCCCGGGTACTTCCCCACAGGTCCAGCCTAACCCTGGTGTTCGGTACCTCGACTCGAGCTCATTCACGTCAGGTTGTGATGTCATGCGTCCCCTGATCCCTTTTTCCAATCCATGGTCCGAATTCTATGACCATAAACTAAGATTTCCCCAAGGGAAAGAAATCTGCTCCCTCTCTCTAATACGTTTCGTTGACGTATTCAGATGTGTCTTGACAAAAAGCCCGAAGCATGGGATTTTCACAGGGACATTCCCCTCATCCCATGACCAAGCTTCGTGAGCTCTTTATTTGGATCCTCATCCTCTTCCACATCTAAAAGGACCCTCGGACGACGTGGATACTAAGCTTAAGGGCTCTCCATGAATGCTGGACCTAAGGGCCCTACAATCGTTTCGGGCCAACGTCCCTGCGGATATTCGACAACATTTGTGACACGGTCCCGTGTTTCGAACATGGTCAACGGTCGACCCTCATTTGTTTGTCCCCATTTCAGGCTAACGCGATAGGATGCTGTGTTGCGAATATGGTCAGCAGTAGTCCTCTATCGCCACGCCGTCACCATCGTGATCCGAATCTCGAGCGTCATGATTCACACATTTCCACTCCTTCATGTCCAAGTGGAACTCCATCATACTCGGCTCTTTCTCTTCGCGCATCTAGATGCGCTGAATGATCATGTTAGTGTCATTGGGCCGGTAGTCACCGAGCATCCCTTTGCCCTCACCTTCCCCTCTCTGCTTCGGGAAATTCCCGCCACTACTGCTTGTTTCCCACACCGAGCACGACTCACGTGGGCTTAGTAGTTTTGGCCGGATGTGTACCAACACGGTTAGGCTGCTCCTCGTCCAGTACGACGTTAAACTGCGTTTCTAGAACTACGTGCGGCTTGATTCCCATCATCACGTGGGATACGTAGAGACGCCCAGGCATTTCGCCTAGGGTTCAGCCCCAGGAATCACAAAATCCTGTTCCTCCTCATTTCCAGCGCCCCTAGTGTTGCCCCAATCGTGCATACGAGCACGTTGGATAAACGGTAATTCGGCTATCCCGGAAGTCCCTCCTCCGATCAAGCCTTCCCCATCTTTCGGGAATCTGGACTGGTTTGAGGGAATTGTCGTCAAACGTCCCGCAAACATTGCAGGGATGCAACAAGACAACTCAACAGTGGAAATCATGCGCACTACGGAACTCTAAACAAAGGAGAAAGGAAGAGTTGAAGCACAAAAAAAAAATGTTAATAAAAGTTTCTTCGGGTTCGCTACAATACTCGGGGGTTGACTTCCCCCATGGACGGGTTGACTCCGTCAAAAGAGCGTTGCAGCTCCGCCACCCGTTGACTTGCGGCGTCCAGAGCCTGTTGCCGCTGATTTAACTCCCGCTCCTCTTCAGCAGCGGCGGGGCGTAATCCGTCAACCCTGGCCCGTGCCCTTTCCACCTCGGCCTGGACGACAGTCATCCTTCCAGAGGTCTGCTCCATATGCTCCTCAGCCTTTGCCAGCTGGGCCTTCAATCGTAAGACCAGCTCAGACTGTGCATCGAGAGTGGCTGAAAGCTCGTTGGCCCGGATCTGCATCTGTTGGACCTCGCCTTCAGCCTCCTGGAGCTTCCTGATGCTGGTCGCCTTCCTCCGCTGCCATCCCACGCTCAGCCCACGATCATGCTCCCGGATCTTCTCAGCCATGAGGTCTCGGATGAGCGCGTGAGGGCGTTGGGCATCCACTCCCCCGGCACACAGTTCGCGCAACCGTGAGCGGAGCCTATTCATTTCGGCCAGCCATTGCACCTGGGGAGTGTCCCTGATAAGGCGCGTAATCAGCTTCCACGACCGGCGGCGGACTATGCTGCTGTCTTCCTCGTCAGAGGCTGTTTCGTCCCAATTCGCAAGATCAGCGGGCTCGTACACAGGATATGCCTGCAGGAATTCCTCAGCGGGATCCGCATCTGGTGTTGAATCTGGTACAACACCTGACACCGGCACAGGCACGACAGGACTGGGACTGACCGGTTGATCCTCTTCCTCGGAGTCCACCTCGATGACTTCAGGTATGACCCTGCTGGTGGTCCCGCCAGTGATGGTGTGCGCCGCAGTTGGAGGAGGTGAAGGGATTATCGTCACCATCACCGGCATGCCCCTGGGAGGGACGCCGCCAGACATCCCAACCAGCCTCGCTGCAGCAGCCCACGCCAGTCGGAGAACTGTATGACAGAAAGAGACATAAACGTTAGTCGACATGACCCACGTGTGGCAACGAAGAGACCGGTGGAGGAGACTTACGAAGGTTGACTTCTGAGCGCTGCTCCTGGGCCGGTACTGACGGGACTCCGAGACGGGGCCCCCCGTATACTGCTGGAAGATCTGGAGAGTCCAGAGGAGCCACCTCAGACCCCCTGGTCCCACCAGATGCAGAACTGGACGCAGCCATAGGCGCGGGTTCTGAAGGTCCCGCATCATCACCCGCCGAGGAGCGAGGACGAGGCCTACGAACAAGTTCCTCCTGCATGACCCAAACATTGGTGAGAAGTCCGTATGGATTCAATAACAGATCGTAAGAAGAGAGGTTCGGAATGCTACCTCAAGAGCCTCCGCGGAGTCGTCGGATTCTGAGCTTCGGTCTCCGACCTCGCCCTCCTCCAGTGGGCTTCCTCCTCCAGCCTCATCCTCCCGAGAAGAGCCCCCTGATTCCTCCGGCAAGGGGAAGCGCTCCCTCAGATCGGCAGCCGATAGCTGTGGAGGGACCGTCTGATTCAACAGTACCCTCACCCGGTCTGTCATTGGGCGAGGGGCACCACTGGAGTGGATGTAATCCTCCAGCTCGTTCAAGTATTGCTCCGCCTCCGTCGGAGACACCATGAATCCGGCCCGGACTGGGCCTATGCCCGGCAGTCTCATCCCGAGGCGATTCAGGTGGGCCCACATCTCAGATGGGCTGAGGAATTGCCGGTTGACATCCCAGGTGTCCCAAGCTTCCGGAAAAACAGCATCTTCTGCCATGTCAATGTGACGCAGCCGCTTCCCCGGAGCCTGAGCGGATATCCGACGGAATCCCCTCGGTGGCCGCCCTTCTGGATGACCCTGCTCTCCCGGAACCACCGGATCCGCCACTGCTGCCATACCCTCGGCCGGTGCGGGTCTCTCTGCCACGGCAGCTCCGCTGTCGCGGGCGGCCCTAGCTGCCCTTCGACCCCGACCTCGAGATGAAGGAGGCCCACCGTCACCAACCCGGATCGTTGGCTGCTTCAGCATCTCCCCGGGATAAGCAGCCTCCCAGCTGATGGCGTACTCATTCACTAAGCCGAAGGCGGCGGTGGGTGGAGGCAATGTGATCTGCATCTTTCCATCCTCACGTGTGAACATGAGCCACAGCTGCCTCATCACACACGGGTGCTCCTCGTGACGCACCTCCCAGTATACCTGCGGGGTCAGCCGCTGGAGGCACCGGAACTGCCTCGCAAAACGGTGCGGGGTGTATGGTTCACAGATTGGCTCACGATCTATCCGAGCCACCAAAACGCCACCTCGGAAGGCCAGGAGGTAAGCCCGATGCTCTTCCGTTCCCCGTCCATCATCAGCAAGCCTCCCCGTCGGCAGTGGAAAGGGATGAAAGTTGAACTCGTCCGCCCTCCACACCCTATTCAGCACCATCGGAACGGCCAGTTTGAATGGGAAGCTCCCAACTGCGTTCAGAATGGAAGGGCGAAAGTCTGATCCCGGCGGCGAAATGGGGTTTGGATACTCGTAAATCCCCCTGATGTGCGCCGCGATCCACCCATACAGGAGGTGGAAGGGCCCGCATATTCTTGGCGGCTTCTTGCCCTCGCTGATACGTCGCAGCATTCTGTATAGCTTGGCGAGCATCGGGATCCCCAGGTTGATCCGCTGCCCCATGGCCAGCATTGATGCCATGATGAACGAGCTGGGCCGTACCCCCATGCTTGTATCTCTCACTGGTAGGATCCACCCACATATGAGGGCCGCGATGAACGCCGCCAGCCTAACTATTGGCTGTTGTTCGGTGCTGACGCTGAAACCCCAAGTCTTCCATTGGCTGTCCTCCAAAACCCGCCAATACGAGTGCCCCTTACCCCGCTGGTCTGCCCTCGGACAAGTTCGAGGCCTTGGAGGGAACTCTCGATTCTCTGGAAAGTTCAGGAAACACTTGAACCACCTCTTGAAGTGGACGTCCCTCACGGCCTCCTTGTCCTCTCCAGGGACAAGCGCCATCAGCGCTGACGCCAGCCGTGGCATTTGCTCAGCATCCCCCCACGCACTGATGACGGGGAGGAACTCGTCGTACATGGCCCCCAAGATCGGGACCCCAGAAACCTGGTGGACATCCCACAGGCTGATGCCCACCTCCCCGTGATGCAGATGAAAAGTGTTGGTCCTGGACGACCATCTACTCAGCAGTTCCGGCATCAGCTGCTTTGGCTGGTAAATGTGGAACTGGGAGGCCCATGCCGCCTCGTACAATCCCACTCTCCTCAGCTCAGCCTCGAACTCCTCGCATGAGGCGCCTACCCAGTAGGCCCAGGCCCAGTCGTCGGTAAAATTGCCGCCCTGGCGCAGGTCCCACTCATCGGACCATCCCTTCTTCGGATCCTGCAGAGCCGCCTTCAGCATGGTGCGGTAGAGAGGAGGGGACGTCTCCGGTTGCAGTGGCCTCCCTTCAATATCGTTCACATGATTGTGGAGACAATCGGCGGTGATGGGTGTGAAATCCTCCCGCGCGTGACCGTCAGCCGCCCTGAACCATTGGTGTTGGCACGGTGTGCTCCTGAACCAACAAGCTGGTTCATCCCTTCCTGCCTCAGGGATGAAGACGTCATCCCTCAGCCCGAAGCCGTACAACGACAGCTTTTTGCACTGTGGATAATCCTTCTGACCTTCCGACAGCAGATCTGTCAGAGAAGTGTGGTCTGAATGGCTGCGAACCATTTCCCCCAAGCCTGGACGGTTGGCCATCTCATCCCGGCGAGCAGCATCTGCGAGCACTCCCAGCACAGCTTCTTGATGGGCCATCTTTGAATGTCGACCCTTAGAAAAGTTTTTCTCCCTGGATCGCGAGGCTCGGCCGCGAAGCTCGGCCGCGAAGCTCGGCCGCGAAGCTCGGCCGCGAAGACGGATCGCGAAGATCGGTCGCGAGACGAAGCCGCGAAGTCTGGCCAAGGCAGACATAGGTTCTCTTGGCGCGGACGCGGAGTCGGAGATTCGCGGTTCGCCGCAAAGCTCGATTCGCGGAGTGCTGTCGCGGAGTACGCGGAGCTTCGCCAAATCGAGAGCGCACAAAAAGACAAGACACGTGAAGACAAAAGAGGGCGGACCCCCTATTTATAGGCGATGACCCCGGAGCATCGCGGCGCGCCTCACCCGCGCGAAGCATCGCGGCGCGTCCGGATCCGCGGCCCCCGATGAGCATCGCGGTCCCCCTTCGCGATGACGCATCGCGAACCTCCGACAATTTTTGGCGATTGTCCCTCAGACTTCGACCCTTCGCCCTCCGCGGCTCCAAGTCTGAGGGGGGGCATTTGTTGGCGCCAAAAATCCGGCCCGAGAGGAAGGAACGAAAAAGACAGCCGGCGCGCTGCCTCGCGAAGCACAGCCGCGAAGCACAGCCGCGAAGCCCGTCCGCGGAGCCCCGCCGCGAAGCGTCCCGACGTTCGCGAACCGCCGCGAAGCTCCCGAGGCGGTCATCCTCCGCGACCCGGTTTGACGTTCGCGAACCGCCGCGAAGCCCCGAAGGCGGCGCGCGAGCCCTGCATCGCGGCGCCCCTTCCCTATAAATACTCGACTCCCCCTGAGTCCCAGGGGACGGACAATCCGACCTTTCGGCTTCTCCTCTCCTGAATCGCGAATCAAGCTTTGCCCCGGGAATCATGAGCTCCGCGAGGTATTCCTACTTCGCGAGACGACTCTGATTTGTTTCGTCCTGAGCCCCTCTTCCGAGAGGGATGCCCTTCGCGAAGCCCAAGGGCGTTCGCAAAGGAAGGGGATTCCCAAGGGAACCCGGGCAGCCGCGGAGCACTCACGCTTCGCGAAACACCCAACCCATGCTAGTAATCCCTATGCCAAGGCAGGATAACTATGCATCACGAAGCACATTGCTTGGCAGGACCCTGCTTCGCGAACCACTCCTTCTTCGCGAGGCAGTGCTCCGCGAACACTGTTCCACTTCACGAAACACCCAACCCATGCTAGTAATCCCTATGCCAAGGCAGGATAACTATGCATCGCGAAGCACATTGCTTGGCAGGACCCTGCTTCGCGAACCACTCCTTCTTCGTGAGGCAGTGCTCCGCGAACACTGTTCCACTTCGCGAAGCACCACCCACTCCCACCTACGCCCCATGCTAAGGCCAAGGCACCCCACTTCGCAAAGCACACTCCTCTGCTTAGCGATTCCTCCTTCCGTGCGACCCTCCAGGTTTGCACGATGTGATTTCAAAGTCCCATAGACAACACCTCCCGTAGCGTTGCTTCGCCCAATGCTCCTTCGCATAGGCACGCTAACGGCTATTGCTTCTTCGCATAGCCACGCTAACGTGGACCCCTCGATGGCTCCTCCCTCGACCCCCCTCTACCATGGCCTTACTGGTACCTTCCCTTCCCCAAGGACCAGAGGGTACCAGTTATGTAAGCCCTAGGGGTGTGGAGTGAACCCACTTCGTCCGAGCTGCAGGACGTTAAACTGCCAAGCACCGCGTCCCCAACACATGACGTTAAACTGTGACCCAACCTCGTCTCCCTCACGAAGGGTCCCCCCCAGCTCGAGCATTCATTACACCGCTCGTCTCCACGGGAATGGAACTCTTCCGCACATGGAATGAGATCCTCCTTGTCGGAGTGGTGTATGTTCGCAGGGGAAGGGTCGCCTCAGAGCGTAAATCCCTAACCTTTGGTACGGATGATTGCACCCGTGCATCTCGGTACTTCCCCACTACCAAGGTCAGTGGAGGACGTGATAGGGAACGAGGCACCTCCCATTGTCGGACCAAGGTCCATCTTTCCCGCGCTTTGTCGCGCCATGGGCCTCCATCCTGGAGTAAGTCCCAACACCATGGGCCGCTCAACGTGTAAGCCCCTCTTCGCTTCCCACGGACGCACCCTTCGCGACGTGATCGTCAGGTCCTTGCAACCTCTTGTTTCTCACACCGAGCATGACTCACGTGGGCTTAGAGTGAGCACCGACCCTGACAAACCATCAGCGGACCAAGGTCTGCTTTCACGTCGGTTTACCGACAAACTCCCCTCTGAACTACGAGGTCTTTGATCCATGTCAAGGCATGGTACGTAGGAAGCCTCCATGAGGTTCAAGCCCACCATTAGTGGACCAAGGTCTACTCCCCCTCTGAACTACGAGGTCTTTGATCCATGTCAAGGCATGGTACGTAGGAAGCCTCCATGAGGTTCAAGCCCACCATTAGTGGACCAAGGTCTACTCCCCATTTGAACTATGAGGTCTTTGATCCATGTCAAGGCATGGTACGTAGGAAGCCTCCATGAGGTTCAAGCCCACCATTAGTGGACCAAGGTCTACTCCCCATCTGAACTACGAGGTCTTTGATCCATGTCAAGGCATGGTACGTAGGACGCCTTTATGAGGTTCAAGCCCACCATTAGTGGACCAAGGTCTACTCCCCCTCTGAACTACGAGGTCTTTGATCCATGTCAAGGCATGGTACGTAGGACGCCTTTATGAGGTTCAAGCCCACCATTAGTGGACCAAGGTCTACTCCCCCTCTGAACTACGAGGTCTTTGATCCATGTCAAGGCATGGTACGTAGGAAGCCTCCATGAGGTTCAAGCCCACCATTAGTGGACCAAGGTCTACTCCCCATCTGAACTACGAGGTCTTTGATCCATGTCAAGGCATGGTACGTAGGAAGCCTCCATGAGGTTCAAGCCCACCATTAGTGGACCAAGGTCTACTCCCCATCTGAACTACGAGGTCTTTGATCCATGTCAAGGCATGGTACGTAGGAAGCCTCCATGAGGTTCAAGCCCACCATTAGTGGACCAAGGTCTACTCCCCATCTGAACTACGAGGTCTTTGATCAATGTCAAGGCATGGTACATAGGAAGCCTCCATGAGGTTCAAGCCCACCATTAGTGGACCAAGGTCTACTTCCATTTGAACTACGAGGTCTTTGATCCATGTCAAGGCATGGTACGTAGGAAGCCTCCATGAGGTTCAAGCCCACCATTAGTGGACCAAGGTCTACTCCCCATTTGAACTACGAGGTCTTTGATCCATGTCAAGGCATGGTACGTAGGAAGCCTCCATGAGGTTCAAGACCACCATTAGTGGACCAAGGTCTACTCCCCATTTGAACTACGAGGTCTTTGATCCATGTCAAGGCATGGTACGTAGGACGCCTTTAAGAGGTTCAAGCCCACCATTAGTGGACCAAGGTCTACCCCCCATTTGAACTACGAAGTCTTTGATCCATGTCAAGGCATGGTACGTAGGAAGCCGCCATGAGGTTCAAGCCCACTCATCACCCAATTCACGTCGTGTTCTACCTACGTCCAGCACGACGTTAAACTACATTCCAGTCCAGCGGTAAGCCGTTGTGACCCATTCCCACCTGAACTACGTGGTCTTTGATCCATGTTAAGGCATGGTACGTAGGAAGCCTCTATGAGGTTCAAGCCCACCAATAGTGGATCAAGGTCCCTCACTTACGTCGGCTCACCGACACCCACCACCCGTCGTTTATTCACGTCAGGGTTCATTACCGTCCCGCATGACGCTAAACTGTATCATTTGAACTACGAGGACTTTGATCCATGTCAAGGCATGGTACGTAGAAATCCTCCCAGAGGTTCAAGCCCGACTCCCACCGGACCAAGGTCCATCCTCATGTAGGTACGCTGACGATGCCCATCGGACCAAGGTCCACCATCACGTCGGTTTACCGGCACCATCCCGAACTACGCGGACTTTGATTACCTGCCACGGGGATACGTAGGAAGCCCCTTCAAGGATCAAGCCCAACTTCGTCGTCACCACCCCTGCGATGGTCCCATTCCATTCTCAACCGTCTCCGCGAGACGTTAAACTCGCGACCTACCTCGTGGTAAACATGAGATGCCTGAGGAAAACCTCGGATGGAACGCCTTTGGCGTAACCGTCTTTGCTAGACGTTAATCTTGCAAACATACCCTGTGTTGAACACAGGAAGCTGAGGAAAACCTCAGGTACGTGTCTATGACATGTAACCCCCCGCGCTCGATGTGGGATGCCTCGGGTTTCCACGCCCTCGAGAAGCCTTGTGATCAAGGACAACAGACAGACATGCCAGGTACCCCAGCATCCAGACACGCTACTGATGCCTCAAACATGATTACTCCCCTGACCGAAGGTTGCTGCCCTGACTGGACCCTTTGGAATGTCCCGACAGAAGCAGCGTAATTAACCGGCGTCCATGGAAACATGGCACTGGGAAGAGTTTCACGAACTACGTATTAAATCTATAAGGGAGACCCGGACTAGGTGAAGAGTTCTGAGGAGGAATCCACAGGAGGAAGAACCGACATCCCATCATCCCGTTTCGATCAAGTAGCAGACGTCCCTGAATAAGGAGCGAATGCCGCCCGCCTTTGGAAAGCGGGAATGCGGGGCAACAAAGCCGCGCGTCCCCCTCCTCCGCGGACGGATGCGCGCGCGCCCCGGCGAAAGCGTCGGAAACAATTGTATAAAAGATTTTTTCAAAATGAACAGATTTTAATTAAAAATCACATCAACAAGAGATTTTATGGATTTATAAAGAGTGGTGAAGTTTTTCTTAAAGTCCTTATAGGATTTTAGTGAAAGTGAGAGATTTTTGGATAGCCACTAAAATGTTTTTTCATGAGATGCATATGCATATTCTTGTTTTATGTACATATAATATATGATATTATATATTTATTATATATTTATATATACATTTAAGGAATTTATTTTTCATGCTTGAAATGCATGGATACAATGTATGTATATATATATATATGATATATAATATTTATTTCCCCCAAATGGTTTATGAATAAGTCCCAATCCATTATGAATGGATTAAATGGTTTCTACTAAATTAATTGATAATGATTAATGAGTCATAACCCAATAGTTATAAATTCATACGATGCATTATAAAAAGAGGAGACCTCATGATTCAACTATATAATAGGAAAAGATAATCTTCTATTGGGCGTTCTTGGTGTGAGATGCATATGAGCCTCTTCTAAAACGCTGTTCTACTCAGGAAATTATCACCTCACTTGAGATGGTGATAGAACACTTTCACATTCTTAGGTTTTATTATAAAGAATTCATGGATACATTGGATGTTGTAATCATTAGAGAGTAGTGTACTTTTGTTTACTACCCCCCATTATGTTACTCAAACACTATCTACAAAATGAATATTGAAACTATTTTTGTTTCTATATTTTTGCTACATTATTTTACATTACTATTTATACATTAATTTTTTGAAGAATGATCACCTTTAATTTTTTTCTTCCACTTTATATGAACGTTATATGACCATAATAAAAAAATTATGTCTTGGGTTGGTTCATGGAAAACACGGTATCAAATGAACCCTTATTATTTGGGGATGTCTGGAAGTTTGGAGCTCAGACCATCGAAACTCAAAGCGCAATGATAAGTGTGTTCTAGATCACCACCCACACATGTTTTTACTGGAGTTAGCAGGGTATTCAAAGATTAAAATGTCTATGATTTGAGAATTTATTATCAAATATTTTGAGTTCATAATTCTATATTTGAGTATCTTGAGTTCATTTTTATTTGATATTTTATCTGTTATTTTCAAAAAAATCTTTTATTGGAGTGGAATTGGGAATGAATTAAGGGAAAATGGATAACAGACAAAGTTTGGAAATCTATGTGCATACTGTCAAACCTTGTTTAGGGACTTCTAGATGGACATGTATTATTAGAGCATGATCAACCAAGCCATGTGTGTAAACCGTGAGAAGATGTAAATTTTTCTTTTTTTTGAATATTTGGAGTTATTTTTGGAATTTTTATGGTATTTATTCTTTTCATAATTTATCTATAAAGATTCAAAAAAAAATTATGATATATTTTTGGTGTCTTTTAAGTCATGTTGTTTTAAAATTTTGATGTGGAATTTTAAAATGGTGTTTTAATAAGAATATTTTCTCCAAACTAGTGGGGGTGTTCAAAAGTAATTTCTGTTTCAAAATAGTATTTTAGTTTTGGAGAGAATTTTATATTTTTTTGAAATGGGAAGTGAATTTTTAGTGTTAAATTGAAGTATTTGTGAATCTATAAATCTAATAGGATTGGGTCAAAATGATTCTTTAAATGGGAATTTTAGAAAAGTTTGAATTTAGTGTATTCTTTCAAATTATGGGTGAATTTTAATAATTCATTTTTGGTTGAAATATTTGAGTATTGGTCTAACCATATTTTGAGATTTTTTATTGTTTATTATTTGTGCCTTTAGAATTTGTATTTAAAGTGTTTTATAATTTTATTCTATGTTTTTTATTTTTCTTGAGCACACCCCATCAAGTCATATGGAGTTATTGAAACCCCCCAAATAAGCATCTGATAAATCACAAAGGAAAAAAAATATTTGAATATGAGTATTAGTTTTCCCAAAAAATATAGGAAGAATAGGATGGTCAAAGAGTCACGGAGCCTCTAAAGATCTCATGATCATATGAAAATTCTGAGGTCACCCGAATTCTTCACACATGGTACATAACCCATGAAAAGTCCTACAGATCCCCATTCAAAAATCCTTCCTCGAAAAGGCTCTCCAAACAACCATGGCCTCAGGCTGAAAATCAAATGAGCACACTAGGAAACATGGTTTGTTCATTGTCAAGAACCTAGAAAAATATATAAAACCCTTAGAAAATACAGAGGTATGATATTAAAAGGAATATATTTCTAGTTTCCATGAATCTCATGTGCGATATCATCATTGGGATGAATAAAATCTCTTAATGATATCCATGGAAACTTGCAAGAACATTGAGACTTCATAACATAAAATGAAGTAGGTAAAGGGGAGGATGTGAGAGGGGTTTGAGGTCACTAAAAGACATGCAGAGTGACCCTGAAGAAATGTTAGAAACTATAAGTCCATGATGACTTATCTGACACATCTCTTAAAACCCCTTTGTCTTGTTAGCCTCACTGCATGGAAGTCATCACATTTTTCTGGGGAACTCCATGGTGCTCAGGGGATAGAAAAATGGAATTTTCAATGAAATGATTTCACACCCTCATATAACCCATATTGGTCATGTGAGACACCATCAAAGAATCAAGAAAAAAAGTATGGATATTAAATGCACAAACACATGTGAATCTTGACATTTTTCACATAAAAAAATTAAAAGGGAGGAGGTGAGCGATGTTCATGATCACTGAAGGACATGCGGCATGACCCTCAAGACACCGCAAGTACTTAGTGTCACATATGATCCATCTCAAGAAGTCCCTTTGGATGTTCATCCTCGTCACATGGAAGTCCACTCACATGTACATGACACTCCATTCTGCTCTAAGTATGAACAAATATATTTTTCCATGGAATATTCATGCACCCTCGCGTGACCAAAATTGGTCACATGATGCATCACCAAAAATATAATAAATGTCCTCAACAACACTCATTCAATCTTGTATGACTCCAAAAAATTTTCACATAAAACAAAGCGGATAAAAATGTAGAAGGAAAGAGGTGTTCACGGTCGCGGGAAGACATGTGAAACACCAATCACACCCATGACATAGTCTCACGAGACCCCAAGACAAGTCACCCAAGGTCTCTTGGGTGTCTTTCAACAGGAATTTAGATCATGCCAAGGCCCTCAGACATTTTGACATAATGGAATGGAAGTCCTTTGACACAACTGCATGATTAAACAAGTCTTCAATAAATAGAAGTAATCCGATAAGGGAAGTGTTTACGGAAGAGACACATGATTTCTGAAAATCAAGTGACACACTTAGAGTAGTCCACGACAGAGACTCGGGAAGCCGTGTTGTGTTATACCCCTTTAGTGACTCTATCCTAGACTCGTACAAGATACACTGCAAAAACTGGCAAGTATCAGGGGTGGTGGTGCCTATAAAGTCTCCATTCCATACTAAGTAAAGGGTTTGATTCTTACCTCTACTATGCACACCAGATGCCCAAAATCTGCAATATTTTACTCTTAACATCTCTGGACATCTCCTAGAAAGAAATCAGGAGAATGGATAGCTTTGTTTCAAGGAATACAGTGACAGACAGTCATAGTTTTCATTCTCTAGGTATAAATCACTTCGCTTGATCATCCATAGATCACACAAATGAACATTAGTGGGTTATGCTAAGAACACCCCTTAAGCCCACTAGATCATGCGAGACTCAAGAAAAAATGACACTGAATAAAACCAAGGCATTTGCGATGCAATGGCTAAGGTCAGAGTTTAAAAGTGGAGGACATAAATAGAAATACATTCTTATTGTACCTTATAGACTTTGCATTTGTCATCAAAAGACATGCAATATCACCCAGGAGTTTTGCATGGATCTTGTGACACATCATCAACATTCCACCTGGTATACACAGAGAACTCTAGACATGTTAGAGAATATCACATGGCCCCCTTGTGGGAACCACTTTGATCTCACAAACCCTCAAGGTATATCAACCATGACTTACAACATCCTCCATACACATCTACTGACTCATATAACAACACTTTCGCATGTTAGCATAGTCTCAAAAAGCATGTAGACATGACAATCAATCTATTAAGACACCCTATGGGAAAGTCAGTAAAGACTCGCAATGGCCTCCAGACATGTCATCTAGGTCTTGCGATGTCTCTTAGAGGTATCATATAAGAAATGTGACACCCCTTAGACTATTCCACACAGACTCTCATGACAGCTTCCAAACGTATCAAGCCAGGTCATGTGATGGCTCTAAGGACACTTCAAATTGGTCATGCGATACCCTCTAAATAAGAAGTCCATGAAAATAGGGAATCACAAGGCATGAAAAGAACAATATGTCCTCAGTGTGTAATCTCCGTCCAATACGTTAGATTCAGTGTGTAAGCCCCGACATCAAGGGAACTATTACAACTCCAATTCTTGCCATATCCAAGATACGTATGCTACCTCTCTTTTAATTTTGAGCTACATTTTAATCATCTAGAGAAATCCCAGTTTCTAAATACCTTACACAAATTAGTGACATTTATTACTTGTTTTCCCTTGTTTCCCACAATGATCATGGCTCACATGGGCTCATAGAATAACAATGATCCTGACATCTGTACTAAAAACCTTCAACATGGTATAGGGGAGCCTTAGTGTGTAAGACCTTGATATAAATTGAACTATGACGAATATGATTCTTACTATACTCAAGATATATAGGAAGCCTTTTCAAGGCCTTAACTCTATACTGAAGTCCCCAAGGACTGTTCCAATACCCAAGCTCCAGATATGCATGCCATTAAACTAATCATCTACTACCCCCTTGTTTCCCACACCGAGCATATCTCACATGGGCTTAGGGGGGATCTACAAACACCTTATTGAGCATAATTAATATCTATTAACTAGGGAAATGGTATGGAAAACCCTCATACTAGGGTATATACCATGGGGCAAGTCTTAAGGATATGAATGAACTACATGGGTTTTGATTCCTAAAATAATGAGGATATATAGGATACCATATAATGGCTCAATACCCTCCTCAGAATATTAACCACTTCCTTATGTGGAATCATATCTTGAAGCATCTGGTTATAAGACGGCTACTTATAAGCACCCAGCCATTACCAAAAAATGATTGAGAACATTGAATACATATAGATGGATTCACAAAATATATCCCCATATTTTTTATAAAAAAATGAACTAACCTATATTCATTTTGTTAGGGTAACGGGTCCCGTATTAGGTTTATGAAGAGATTCACGAACATATCATCAATCTATAAGAGTGTATTAGAGTAGGAAAAAACTCCCTCCAAAAGGATGTGATGGGCTCGACCCTCCATCCTCTCGACCAAATTGAGTCCCCAAGAGTCGATAGGCTTGAAAAACCAAGTAACTGCTGGCCTTTGAAAAGAAAGTCTATACCCAGCTATGGATAATGGATCTATTGGGAGTTTTCTAGGGAAGATAGAGAAATGGAAAACCTTATTTGTATGATTGAATGAGTCCATAAAACACCCCTCAGTCAAGCCATCAAAGGGAATCCCAATCCATGTTATACCTTCTATAATCTTGAAAAAACAAAAATGGTGAACAAGACATCAATCTCTCTAATTAGAAATTATTGGGTTACAATCTATAAATACATGTTGGTTTCTCCATAAATGAAAAAAGAACTAATTGTATAATCATGAATCTCTCAATAAAATTTATTTTGAAAACCATTTTTTACAAAAAAAGATGTAACACTAGCAGAAACCAAGATTCTTGTAAGTCCATCTTCGCACTGACATGTTCACGTGATCAGAATGTCCAAAAAGGGAATACAAGAAAATTATGTTAACCATTCATATATGATTGATAATTTTCATGACTATGATATATCACTACTTGGTTTTCTTATTCTTTGTTGTTAACATCATTGCATCATACCAACCTAAGGAAATATCTTTGTCATCTAGCACTCATTTCGGTACCTCATCTGCTGCTAGAAAACCTTGAAGGTCATAAAGAAATATCACTGTCTAGAGAGATCCAACATCAGTTAGAAATTAAAATGATCTTGGAGTACTACTGATATGGTACAGTCCTGACTATGGATATTTCCCATGAGTTTCGTCAATCATGACATCTATCGAGTCACTATCTCCTACAAAAGGGTGTCGCTAATCCAGTATCCCCTATCGCTACGACCAACCAGTTTGAGAGCATATACCTAGAGAAGGAAAAATTCCACCTTCCATATCTGATGAAGGTGGACCAGGAGTCCCAATATGGATCCATTTTAGTCCAAGTGTTATTGAGGAGGTCACCTACTGACCAGTATTTCCAGAATAATCCCATTACTACCCATTATTCACCTGTTGGGGGTAGCATCTATTGCACAACTACCTATGGTGACCTTGTGTGGGATCTATGGAAGACTCATCAGAGTAGGATGGAGTTGAAAATTAAGTAGAGAGATCATATTACCTATTCTATTGATGATGCTAACCAATATACTCTCATAGGAACTAGAAAGAAGGATCATATCCATGCTAACTTAGAAACATTCTGCTAACATATTCCCATCTCCATCCAATAGAGGGATTATATCCCCGCTCCGACTAACAACGTCTATCAGCATACTTTGTATGAGATTAGTAATTAGGCTCATACCCCTTATTGCTCAGAATAATTATATGGTAATATAACCACAACAGGCATGGGGGAGGCTCATTCTCCTTCCCCTATACATGAATCCCATCAGTATACTCCGATGGCACAAGGAGGACATAACTGATCACATATACTCAATTCAATCTAAGATTCATTTCAACAGATAATGGAGACATAAAACGTGAAGGATAAAATACCTATACATACTTTGATAAAATACAAATATATTTTAGTAATAGATAAAAAGATCCATCGGCATATTATAGAACTATTATAGATAAAGGGATATACACATACTCCTATCCCTACAACCATGACAATGCAGCTGTATGATCATCATGATCTAGAGGTTGTATCGGAGTATGAACCCATTATTTCTCCCACCCAGTAGGATTATCGTCATATTCCGTTGAAGGGAGAGGAATCAGACTAGGCCTGTACTCCCATTCCAACTGAAGCTAAGCAGGTCAGAGTGACAGACACCTCAGGACGGGGGTGGATGCCTGTCGAAAAATCCTGATAGCATACTCCAAAGGCCTAGGATCGGGCATATATTCCAATTATGACTGAGGGTAACCAGGTGAGGGTGGAAAAAGGTTAGGTACATGTTCATATTATTGTTAGTTAATCTTCCCAGCATACTCCAGTAGATCACAGAAGTAAGGCGCATATTCCTACATCCACTAACAAACAACTGCACCAACATCGCTCTAAGGAAATATAAGAGGATGCTCATATCCCTTCACCCATTCCGTAGGTGCGTCAACATATTCTAGTGGGGAATGCATATTCAGACTGGGAACATATGCCCATTCCAACTGAGTCTCACCAGGTGAGAGTGGCATGGACCTTGGGGATGGCATATACTCTTACCAATAAAGAAATGTGGCTTATCCTAAAGGCTCAAGATTGGGATCATACTCTCATCTTGACTAAGGATCACCAAGTGAGAGTGAAACATGCCTCAGGACTGGCTCATACCCCTATAAATAATGAGACTTCTTTTTGGAATATCCCAACAGCTTCTCAATAGTGGTCCCATACTCTCGTGGAAACTGATGGTTATATAAACTTTATGGAAACCATCATATAACAGACTCATATCCATGAACAATCACAAAAGGTAGGTTGACATATTTTGACCAAAATGTTGAACATGGTACATATTTTTAATCTGCTCAATGCTAGTGTCCTTGCATTTGTTCGAGACACATTCTCTACACCATAAGGTCCCATCGTCTCTTCCATCAATGAAAATGATTAAGGAATTCATTAGCACAATAGTCCTCCTCGTGGAAGTGTGGATGTAGATCGCATGGACTCTACTCATAACATCAACCATGGTGAACCACCCCACGATGAAATCTTCCATAAGAAATGAAATCCTACGATTGAAAAATGCCTCCATATAGATAGGCGAACCAAACCCCAACACCTTCTTATAAAGAGGTGCTTGAGACACCCGGGTCAATAGTATATTTTTCCCCATCATCATCCAGCAACACTCCACTCCCATTAGTATGCAACCATAAGAGACATCTATTATGGTATGACCAGATGGAGTCATATAAGTTTGATGAATAGGAGGATTCCATTGAAATATATAGCGAGTTACTCGTAAACAACCTACCCCTCATGTTCTAACCCCTTTATACTTCCAGCTATGAGATCTCAAATAAGATAGAAAACGAGTGAATTCTTTATCTATGTGAGAATATAAGGGCTACTCATCAGTGATTGAAGGAATGATATCTCCCTAATCTAGGACATGAGTGTCACCTTCAAATAATACGAATCATATATTTCTAACTTTACCTATATTCTATCTCCAAGGATCGGGATCCAAAATCCGAAAGGAAAGGCGAAAATCTACAACATGATTACTAATTTTGCATCATGACACTTTGGGAGATAATCTCCAAAAACACATTAGACATCCTCCTTTGAGATGGGGAAAGTATGGAAGATTGAACTTTTACACTCCCCTAGAATAGAAGATCACCTTAGACACTGGGTCCTGCAATGTCATAGCCTCTGTCGAAATTAGTGGACCAGGTAATGCTCAGGTAAGATGGTCACTACAACAAAATACCTTTAATCAAATAGTGACCAGAAATCACAAATGGGGAGTGAGTATAGAAAATAAGTCTTCAAATTGGGACCCTTAAGATAATAAGAGGATTATATAAATATGGAGATCAAATTTGTGGTCACCTAATAAACTTCCCACAAGGAATGATCCTCATCATGGGATACCATTGCACCCACCTCCCTTGCGAGCGCAGTTGTGCCACATCATGGAGACCAAAATAGCATCTTCTATAGAAGACATCTAGGAGAAAATTCAGCCTCCCTAGGCCAGGAGAATATCTACCACCTCCTCCACCCCTCGGGTCATGAATTCCCTAGAGGATTCAGGATATACCTTCAATAGCCACATGTGAACTCCAACTAGCTGGGTTGGGGAAATTTGTATCTCTATCACCATCATCAGGATTATTTCCCCCTGTGTTGGACTCCCCGTGTATTAATCATGTTTTAATGATCACGAATTCTATTAAATCTATAAACTTTTTTAATCTCGTGTAATGTATATCACATCAAATGTATAGTTGTTTAGTAAATCTATCCAAAGAACTTATGTTCTATACATTCAGTTGGATTACTATATAGTATATTTGATTTACATTATAACGATTTCATTGATAAATGATTAAGTCTAATGCATTTTATGAATATCAACACTTAAGTCTGAATTAATATATTTGGAAAAGTCTGAGACACTGTGAGTCTCCCACCAGTTATGTTTTTCTGGAAAAGGACCCAAACACCGTGAACCAGACACTGTGAACCAGAGAGTGTGAACCAGACACCGTGAACCCAACACTATGAACTAGACACCTTGAACCTGACACCGTGAACCAGAAACTGTGACCAGAATCCCTGAAATAGACACCATGAAATAGAAACTTTGAACCAGACACCATGAACCAGATATCGTGACCAGAAATCGTGAACCAGACACAATGAACCAGACACAATGAACCAGAAACTATGACCGGGCACTATGAAAATCCAGACACTGTGACCATCCAAACACCATGACCATTCAAACACTATGACAAATCCAGACACTGTTTTAAGGAGACAGCGGTTCATAGAGACACCATTTACAGACAAAATGTGACACCATTTCATAATTTATTTGTTCATTTTTCAATTTAATATATAATGGTCATATTTTATGATTTTAACTGCACTGACATAACTAATGTTTGTTTGTAGACATTTAACCTGAAAGTACGAGGTATGAGGCATATAATACATGCAACCTGTCAGCTCCAACACATGCGCTCCAAGATAAAGGAGCAGTACAGCCCAGAAACAATATGAACATGAATGTGGAATAACGTGAAGCAAGTGTGTAAGCAAAACAAAGAAGAAAACACTCAAAGAATTTTTGAATAGAAAATTTTCACATAAAACTCGACACTGCTGAAGAACACACAAAGCATACAAGAATCCTAGAGTGGAAAAAATCTTCTCCATGATGAACACTTTCCAATCTAGCTGACTTGAGATACACTATTTTCCATACAAGGACTTTATTTCTACATCTGCTTCATCCTAGAAGTACCGAGCTACATAGACAACCACTCATAGAACATCCAAACTTGTCTCATCATTTCTCCTCTATTGTGTATCATTTTTTTAGATTTTGAGTAATGTTTTTATCCATATAACAACACACTCTTTCTTCTACATTAAACTGAAGGATACAAGATATCCTTTCTCAAACATATTTTTACACTTGTGCAAACCCATGGATAAGTGTGGAAGAGTTCCCTGTGTGGCCTAGTAGTTTTACCCATGTAGAACTACGGAAGAGGCCATGTGTTCTAGATAGTCTTGTGTACTATTGTTAACCTTGATCCAGGGTGTGGATCATGTTTATTTATATACAATTCTTGGTGGCAGGTGATCACCAAGTGGAGTGGATTGGGTCTTGGTTTGAGACAGAACCACTTGTTTTATATCTGCTGTGCTGTTTAAATTTAGTTTTCTCTATTTTACTATTTAACTCAGAATTCACTAAATTCACTTAGATAGTTAATCATGGAGAGAAGTTATAATTGTTTTTCCTTGTTACGATAGCTTCAAAATTATTATTAATAACAACTATTAACATTACTTAGAATTAATCAATCTTCTAAGAAGTTATTTAAACAGTCAAACATTCAGATCCATATTACTTTAATTAACTTGGTTGTATTTAAATTTACTATCAAAACCTTAAAGGAATATTTTTTAAACAAGAATTTTTCTAGACACTCAATTCACCCCCCCTCTTGAGTGATCTACTCTGACAAACATTTGGTATCAGAGGCTGCTTATTAAGATTATGTTTTTAACCTTATTCAACTGTGATTGTAGTTGTACATTAAATATCTGTAAATTTCAGTTAATTCTAAATTTCTGGATCTTTCAAATTATTTCTTTATTATGCATAATAGATTGGAAGGTGCTGCAACTAACAGACCACCATTCATTAATAGAACCGATTATTCTCAATGGAAAATTAAAATGAATATTCATTTATAAAGTATGGGTTTTCAAATTTGGTCTTCAATTATAAACAAATATATGATTCCTACTACTGATAGAACCACATGGGATGAACCTACCAAAAATTCCTAAAATAATAATTGCAAAGCTATGAATGCTTTATATTTCTCCTTAGTAGATGTAGAATAATAGAATTTATGCTTATAAAACTATCCATGAAATTTGGGATACCTTGTCTGTTTCACATGAAGGAACATCTAGTGATAATGAAATGAGACTTAATACCTATACTATTAAATATGAAAACTTTAAAATGAAACCCGAAGAGCCTATTTCTGACATGTATCTTACGTTCAATGAAATTATCAACACAATGATTTCTCTTGGAAGAGAAGTCACTTCCAAGTAAAAAATCATGAGAATTATTAGATGTCTACCTAAAAGATGGAGAAGAACCTCTGTCTTTATTAAAGAATCATGCAACATCAGAAAGCTACCTATAAAAGAAATCATTGAAAAAATTATGATGTATGAACAGGAGTTGAAAGTCAACAAGGAAAAGGATGATGAACCCAAAAGAAAATCTATGGCATTAAAGACCACCACCTCTGATCACAAAGACAATGGAAAATTGTAAGCTTATATAGAAATTTATAATAGTGAATAGTAATCACCTGATAGTGATGAGGAGATATCCCAATTTTCCAGAAGATTCAAAAGATATTAAAAGAAGAAGAAATTTTTCAGAAAGCCTAACTTCGTGGTAAGATAAGTGTTGAACTCACCTATTTTGATAATCCCAATTATGCTTCCACATACATTAATAATCCCAATTAATGTTTTTCTATATATTAATTCTTTTAATCTATGATATTCTATTATCAAGTTGATAATAATATTAAAATAATCTTTGAAATATGTTTATCTATGTTTATATGAATTTTGAAATAATTCTAACTCAATCGGATATGTTATCCATAAATAAGATAAGCGTTATATCACTGATATTCTTATAGCTACTGATACAGATCTATGAGTACTTATTCTACCGATAGACGTTGTCACCGATAATCAAAGGTCACCAATACGCAGAGCTACCGGTATGTATAAATCCATCGGTAAGCACATGTCACTGATAGATCAAGTCCACGGATACAGACAGCTACCGACAGAACGAAGCTACCGATATGCACAAGCTACCAAAACAAAGTTTACCGATACAGAGTCACGAATACAGAAGAGACACCTATACAATCGAGCTACCGATAGACCAAGAGCTACAGATTGGAGTCACCGGTATATAGAGCTACCAATAGAAGGAGTCACTGGTATATAGAGATACCGATAGAAGGATTCACCGGTCTATAGAGCTATTGATACACAGAGTAACAGCTACCAACACAAGGAGCTACCCGTATAAGGACAAAGAGATACCAATAGAAGATCAATGCTATACAATGTCCACCGTTACATATCTACCGACAGAATGCTACTAATGAAAGACTTACCACTCACTGTTACCTAAACTCTACTTTTGTCGACATTATTTATTTTATTAATCAATGGTCATATTTGATGATTTTAATGCAATCAATGTTATTTAATGATAGTTGATGGAATGTTAGGGAACCGTACCTTGTACCTGTAAAAGGGTATTCATTCCAATTGCCTGAGTTGAAATCCATATAAGTAATGACAAAGGCCGGACATAATGTACGTGCACCAAAGGGAAAAATAATACTGTAATGTTGTGCATTTAGAAAGACTACATCCATAATCGAATAACACAATATATACACGAAGTGATTCATACAATAAGAGAACAAAAGCTCAATCTTAGTCAAGGAGTGAAGAACTACAACATGCTCTTCATTCACTCAAGCTGATCAAAATAAACATGAAGAAAATGACCCTCTTTTTTTTTCAGAAAAAAACCAGAGAAGACTTAGAAGCATTCCTTATTCATAAAAAGAGTCCATGCCTGCACTTCAAATCACAAGAGCATTATAAACTCATATATACTCTCTTAGTGATTCTTTTATTTACATTTAGAGTAGTGTCTGTACTCTGTATATTTTATACTCACACTGTCTCTTGTGCTAAACTGGAGGATGTCTAAATCCTCACACAACCCTTCCATAACTCTTTTTTATCCCACTTTGGATAGTGGTAGAGGTCAAGTAAGACCTGGACAACCAGTGTGCTCTTGTTTTGTTTTCCCATGTAGAACTGTGGTAGAGGTCTTAGTACCTGGACAGTCTTTGCACTGTTGTTTACCCTGATCCAGGGTGTGGATCAAATTTATATAAATTGTTTGGGAGGAATAAGTCTCATCTTGATACTGATCCTCTTGGATACATCTACTGTGCATCTTAGATTAAGTCTAAATTATACTATATATTTTATATTCCACTGCTAATTACTTTGAAATACAATTTAATTAAAAAGTTACATTGATAGTTAAATTAGCAAGTGTTTATACTTATTGTGAACCAGTAAGTTAGTTTCAAATGTTAATTTAATATACTAATTAAATTAACTGAGACCTAATCAATCTTTGAGAAAGTAAATGAACCTTTACAATCTATATAAATTCACTATATTTTAACTTGTTTTTAAATTGAGGGATTTTAAGAGAAATATTTTTAACATAAATTTTAATTGGTACTCAATTCACCCACCTCTTGAGTATCCACTCTGACCAACATTTGGTATCAGAGGGTGTTTATTATTAAAGGTTTTTGAACTCTCTGTTTTTCAACTGTGATTTTAGTTATATCTTAAAGATCTTAAATTTCTGTTAGTTCTAAATTTTATCTCTTTAAATATATTTGTTAAAATCGAATTATGGATAATAGATTAGAAGGTGATGATACAAACATGCCACCCTTTTTTAATGGTAAAAATTATGCTCAGTGGAAGCTTAAAATGAAAATTCATTTGGAGAGTATGTGATTTGATATCTGGACTGCTATAGAAGCTCAATATAAGATTCCAGAAACTAATATAATTACTTGGGATGAAGCTATTAAGACTACTTATAATAAAAATTATAAAGAAATGAATTCCCTATATTTTTCTTTAGGATATGAAGAATTCAATCGCATATCTTCTTGTACAACTTCTTATGAAATTTGGGACACTTTGGCTATTTCCCATGAGGGAACAACCAATGTTAAGGAAATGAGATGGAACAACTATACTATTAAATATGATAATTTTAAAATGAAGCCTGATGAACCCATTTCTGACATGTATATCAGGTTCAATGAGATTGTAAACACTATGAGCTCTCTTGGTAAAGCTGTTCTTGCAAAATAACAGATCATGAGGATATTAAGATGTATGCTAGAAAGATGTAAAGGCACATCTGTTTCCATTATAGAATCGTGCGACATCAGCAAACTACCTATTAAAGAGTTAATTGGTAAGCTAATAATGTATGAGGAAGAGATTAAGGTCAACAAAGTAGTGGATGATAAAACAAGAAAGAGGTCTGTATCCTTCAAGACAACTTCTTCAAAGAGTAAAGAAAACGGAAAAATTCAAATTGAATGTGATAGTTCAAGTGGGGATGAGAGTGCATCTGACAGTGATGCTGAGATGGCTCAAATAGCCATAAGATTCAAGAAGTTCTACAGGAAGAATAAATTCTTTATAAAACCAAATTACAAAGGAAAATATGATAACAAAGGTAATTGGAAGAAATATTGGAAGAAGTATGATAAAAGTGATGAAATTGTATGCTATGAATGCAAAAGGAAAGGACATGTAAAAGCAGACTATCCAAAATTGAAGTTCAAAATGAAATATGACTACAAGGACAACAAGTATAAGAAATCTATTAAAGCCACCTGGAGTGCTTTAGAAGACAACACATGTGAATCTGAAGTTTCTGACTTTGAAAATAATCACGCTAACATGTGTTTTATGAAAAACACATCTGAGGCAACATTGGATACTCCTGATTTAAATTCATATTATTCTGGAGTTGATTCTGATTCTGAATCTAAAAATATGTCTAGTGAAGTGTTATTTGAATACTGTAATATGCTATAAGAAACCTGTAAATATTTGAAGGACAAGTATAAATCTTAAAAGAAACAACATGCTTTAACCAGCTCTGTTAAATCTGCCCTTAATATAGAAAAGGAAAAGAGTGCTCAATTACTTAAGGAAAATACTGAACTGAAATTGTCTAATGAGCAATTAAGAAAGGACATAGAAAAATTCCCAAATGGAAAATATACTCATACACAAATTTTAGGAAAATAAGTGGCACCAAAATATACCACTGGAATAGGCTATCAGCCTGGACAGAGATAGATCACTAAAACTAGATTTATTCTAAAATCTGGATAGAATCTTGCTATTTATAATTCTAGAAATTCATATGCTTCAACTAGTTATTCAATTGGTTATAGATCAAATAAAGTTTATCTTTCAAAATCTATTGATTCTGTAAATTATTTGAGACCCATGAGACAAATATGGGTACCTAAGGCTTTTCTTGCTAACCTGTCTATACCCAAGAAAATCTGGGTACCAAAATCATTTTCTGTTTAAACCTGTTTTGTAAAAATCCTGCTTAAATATTTCTCATAAGAAGTTATGGTACTTGCATAGTGGATGTTCAAGGAATATGACTGGAGATTACTCTTGCATTAAGAGTTTAATCAAAGTTGATGGAGGCCATGTCACCTTTAGTGATAACTCTAAAGGAAATATCATCGGCCTATGCTAGATTGGTAACACTGATTCAGTTTTAATTTCCTATGTTTTATTTGTTGATGGACTTAGAAATAATCTGTTTTGTATTTCTCTGTTATGTGATGATGGTTTTAATGTTAAATTTTAAAAAGTATTCTTTAAATGTTTTTAACTCTAAAAATGACTTAGTATTTTTTGCTTTAAGAAATGAAAATGTTTATGTTTTTGATTTGAATTCTTTAGCTAAACAAAATGTTACTTACTTAAATGCTTGTCATAGAGAGTCTTGGCTATGGAACAGAAGATTGGGACATTGCAACATCTTTTCACTTAGAAAAATGACTAGGAAGAACTTAGTTAGAGACCTACCAAAACTTGAATTCCCATCAGACAAAGTATGTAATCCCTATCAAAAGGGAAAGAAACATAAAGTTTCATTCAAATCAAAGAAAGAAGTTTCAACTACTCAACCTCTTGAGTTGGTTCACATGGACTTTTTTGGACCTCCTAGAGTTTCAAGTTTAAATGGTAAGAACCATGTCTATTTATTAGTATATGACTATTCTAGATATATTTCGGTGTACTTATTAACTCAAAAAAGTGAAGCTTGTTATTACTTTATTAAATAATACAAGTCTGTAGAGAACCTTAGTGGACTTAAGATTAAGACCCTGAGAAGTGATCATGGTCACGAGTTTAAAAATCCTGAGTTTGAATCTTACTGCTCACACATTGGCTATAGTCACAACTTTTCTGCCCCTATAACACCTCAGCAGAATGGTGTAGTAGAAAGAAGAAATAGAACCCTTCAAGAAATTTCAAGGACCATGCTCAATGAGTATGACCTACCTGTTTATTTTTGGGCTGAATCTGTAAATACAACTTGTTATATTATCAATAAAGTCTTGATAAGACCCATTCTCAAGAAGACACATTATGAGTTGTGGAATAATAGAAAACCTTAGGTAAATTACTTTAGAGTTTTTGGTTGCAAAGTCATTATTCTCAATACAAAGGATAATCTTGACAAGTTTTCTTCCAAAAGTGATGAAGAAATTTTTCATGGTTATTATTTAACAAGAAATGCCTATAGAGTCTTTAAAAAAAGAACCAAATGTGTGGAAGAATCTGTTCACATCAAATTTGATGCAACTGATCCACATGAACCTAAGTCTTCTCTTGAAAATCTTGAAGAAGACAAGTCTGTTCTAGACCTTAATGATAAAACCAATGAGTCTGTTGTAATGACATCCAGTTCTGGAAACTTTCTAGAACCTACTTTTTTTGAACCCGAACCTATAGATGAACCGGAAATTTCTAGTCATACCTTTACCAGATCAACTAGGATTCTAAAGAATCATCCTTTGGATGCTATTGTTGGTAATCTTGATAGAGGGACATAGACTAGAGCTTCTCTAAGAAATTAGGTTGAACATCAAACCTTTCGTTCATAGCTAGGACCTAATACTACCAGTGATGCAATCAATGATGAATTTTGGGTAATGGAAATTCAAGAAGAATTAAATCAATTTGAATGAAACAAAGTCTGGGAATTAGTAGAGATATTTAAGGACACTTGGACCATAGGCACTAAATCGGTTTTTAGAAAAAAAGTTGATGAATCAGGAAATATAGTTAGAAACAAAGATAGGATAGTTGCACAAGGGTATAGTCAATAGGAAGGAATAGACTATGAGGAAAACTTTTCCCCTGTAGCGAGATTAAAAAACAATTAAGATCTTACTTTCCTATGCTGCTCATCTGAATTTCAAGATATATCAAATGGATGTAAAAAGAGATTTTCTAAATGGTTTTATAATTGAAGATGTTTTTGTTGAACAACCACCTTGATTTACAAACCCCCATTTCTAAAATCATGTTTTTAAACATTCTAAAGATTTATATTGTTAAAAACAAGCACCAAGAGCATGGTATGATAGAATTAGTAATTTTCATATTTCAAAAGGTTTTACTAAAGGGATTTCAGACCCAACTATTTTTATTAAACGAATTTATAAAGATGTTTTAATAGTACAAATCTATGTTGATGATATTGTTTTTGGATCTTCTAAACATTATTTATGTACTGATTTTTCAAAGAGTATGAAAAATGAATTTGAAATGAGTTTAATGGGAGAACTCAAATATTTTCTTGGATTTCATGTTTTTCAAAATGAAAATGGTATTATTTTGAATGAAAGTAAATATAGAAAAGATCTTTTAAAACGTTTGGGTTTGGATAGTATTAAGGAATATGATAGTCCTATGAGTACTGTCTGTAAATTGGATACAGATGAAACTGGGAAACTAGTGGATCAAAAAAATTACAGAGTTATGATTGGAATCTTACTTTACCTTACTTCTAGTCGAAGAGATATTATGTTTACTGTGTGTATGTGTGCAAGATTTGAGGCTAATCCTAAAGAATCGCATTTACTTGCTGTTAAAAGAATTTTCAAATATCTTAAACATACTGTAAATTTAGGTTTGTTTAATCCAAAAGATAATCTTTTGAATTAATGAGTTATTCAGATGCTGACTTTTCTGGTTGCAAGTTGGATAGAAAAAGCACATTTGGAACATGCCATTTATTGGGAAAATACTTAGTGTCTTGGTGTAGTATGAAACAGAATTCACTTCCTTTGTCCACTGCTGAAGCAGAGTATATAGCTACTGGTAGTTGTTGTGCACAAATTCTGTGGATGAAACACACTCTTTTGGACTATGGATATGATTTTATGCATGTTTCAATAAAATGTGATAACACTAGTGCAATTAATATTTAAAAGAACCCCGTGTCTCACTCCAGGACAAAACACATTGATGTAAGGCACCATTTCTTGAGAGATCACTCCCAAAAAAGAGATATTACTCTTGAATTTATAGGTACTGAACATCAATTAGCTTCCATTTTCACCAAACCATTATGTTCGGGTAGGTTAAGTACATTAGACATGAGTTAGGAATGATAGATCACTGATATACCTCACCGATATGAAACCTCACTGATATACCTCACCAATATGAAACCTCACTAATATACCTCACCGATATACCTCACTAATATGAAACCTCACCGATATGATACCTCACCGATATGAAACCTCACTGTTAGGAATTCTCACCGATATACCCTACCGATAAGTATGCCCCATTTTAAACTTCTATCTTCCGCCAGAATCTGTATCATTTATACTTTACATTTTATATTTTAATTAGTTATTTTATGATTCCTAAATCATAAAACTAAGTTTTAATTACTTCTCAATCCACCTCAAACCCTTTTACCTCAATCCTTATCCCCCGAATCTCTAGAAAACCCTATGTTCCTAGAACCAGAGATGGAAAAAACCATACTCCCTACTGTCAGAGATGACATTGATAAGCCGAATGCGAAGAAGCAAAAGACCGATCCAGAAGCCAGTAGCAGTGTCAGTAGAACATGGTTGGGGGGTGGGGTGACCAGTGAACCCGTATTTACAAAATAGAGTTATTTTGATCGAAAAATAGCTATGTGTGGAATGGAAGTTGTCTAGTAAATCGTTAGTTCTAGAGGTGATGGAAGATCAAAAGTGGGTAGAATGCTTTTCGAACAAGAATGGCCCCTACTATCCGAAGCTGGTGAAACATTTCTATGATTTTGTATGTTTTGAGAAATATGATGAAGAAAACAGAATGGATTCATGGGTAAATGGAATGAAGATAGATTTTTCTTCTATTGAGTGGGATGAATGCCCGAAGGTTCCACACGAATGTGTTTCTGGATATTTCTAAAAATCAGTACCACCTACAAGTGGCATATTTTATTATGAGACTACCTTAGAGGAGCTCACTGGTAGTGGAAAGAAAAGAATAGTGGTGGCTGCTGAAATGGATGGAGAGAACATATTTTTGTTCAAGTTTGTTAAGAATGTTTTAATTCCAAGGAGGGGGACTTTGCAAATTTGAGATATCAAGATATCTATCTGCTACATCTCTTGAGACATGGTGTGAAAGTAAATTTGTGCAGGCTGATAATGATTCAAATGGAGGATATGACCAGGCCAAAATCAAAGACCAATGCCTTATTCTTTTCCAAGTTGATCTCAGTAATGATTAAGGTAAAAGGAGTAGCTGAGTCTCAGGAAGAGACAATAGTGGTAAGAAACAACTTCTGTATCACAAGCACTGTATGTAAATACATGAAGATAAACTGGAATCAATGGAGAAGAGAGTGGGTTAATGATGATAAGAATCTATATCATTAGATCAATCTTGTGGATCATCCTTCAAGACCTAAGTATGTAAGGGATCCAAGTCTAGGACCTGATGAAGAAGAGCCACAATATAGTGATGATTCATAAGTGTAAAATTCCTCTACAGGTAATGGTGGAGATCTGGAATTGCCTCCTAGCCCATCTCCTGAAGTTGTGTCACAAGAAAAGGAATGTGATTTGAACCTACATATTACAGAAACTATTTTTGGGTGTAAGAAATTAAGAGGAACCTGTGGATGAGGAAGACCAGCAGAAAGCAGATCAGGAAGAGGCTGATCAAGAAAATAAAGAGGAAGTTCATGCAAGTGAAGCATCTGTTTCTGTCAGCTTAAGCCTTAGTCCACTGATTGGACATTCCCTAATTCCTGCTGAGGAATTTGATGAAGTTGATAGACCGTTACCTATTCCTGAGGAACCTCATACTGTTTCATAAATGGAGATGGTTGTGAAGGATTCTGATAAGGAGGACCAAGAAGCTGAGGGTACTATTGCTGTACAAGAGAATACACCAATTGAGGGGGAGAATCCAACCAATTTTGGAAATGTTTTAGTGGATGTTGGGTTTCAAGACTGGATAGAGGAAATAGTGTTTTTAGTTTTTGGATTAGATTATCCATATTTTGATAATGAAACATCCCTTCGGAGACAAAAAATCAATTATGATATTCAGTCTGAGATATTACCTGAAGATGTGGTAAGAATACATGATTTGGATAAGCTAAAGTCTGATGTTAAAAGTAGTTTTGTGGATTAAATAAGGAGAATGGAATCTTCACTGGTGTCATCTATTCAATCGATTATGAATGACTCTGTGACAAGTATAGTGTCTTAAAGAGAACCTATTGTGGTTTCACCAGCTGATATGATCGCCAGGGATGACTTAGAATCTTTAAAGGGTGAGATGAAAGAGATTTTGAGTGCTTCTATTGCTGAGTTAAGGAGTTTTTTTGTAGAAGAGATGAGCAATTTGGAAAATTCCTTTGAACAGTATCTTGGTTGTAATGTGTCAACCTTTTTAGCAGAGATAGTGGATGAAGTTACAGCTTTCCATACTTAAGTATCTAGACTGGAAGAGACTGTTGAAATTCTAAATCAATCAGTTATCTCTCTAGAATCAATTATGAGTTCTAAATCTCAAGCAGACAAGGATTTGGCTTATGTAAATAGAGTAGTTATCCAAATGGTCTCAGTTTTTGAGGAGTTTAAGAATTCCATAACAAAGCATGTTAGCACCCAAGATTCTACTGTGAAAAATCTTATTAGTGGTCTAACTAAGAGGTTCAAGGAAACTGTGACCTTTTCTCTTGGTTCTCCTACTACAAGACCTTTAGTGGATTTGGAACAAATTAGATCCATGATGAAGGAGGATCTTGGTTCATCATCAACCAATGGCTCTGTAGACTCAACTGATCTGACCAAAGTAGTGACTTCTACCAAAGATATCACTAGAAATATCATGAATATTGTTCAAAACAATATGAGAGAAGCATCTGCTTCTCAGAAAGAGGTGAAAGACAAGTTAGATTACTATTTCCAGAGGATTTACACCAATCATCAACTCAATAATCATTTCAATCTTATGTTAGAAAAAATGAAGCTACCACCAATAAATCAAGACTTTAGAGAAAAAGTCATAAAGCTCAGATAATTGACACCTGCACTGGAAAAATTCATGGAAAACAAGGATGATTTCATTTCTGCAATGGAAATAAGAGGAGAAATCATTATGGATTTCAGAAACCTCTTTTTTCCCTTACTGGATGTTGATGCTTGACCAGTGATTGTCCCTCCAGATTTACCTGCCTCTGCCCCTACTACTTCTCCGGTTCAGATGACTCCAGCCCAAGCCATCTAGAGCCTTACTCCTATGATCACTCAGCGAAGTACACAGTACAGGCTAGGAACAGTTTCAGTAGTTCAGCCGCCTCTGATCATTTTTGGTGTTCCTAAGCCTCCACCTACTTCCACCACACCTAAATCCTTTTCGGACCCCAAGGGGAAATGTCATGTTGAGGATGTGGATTGATCAGTGGCTAGAATTTTTAATAGAAATCACCTGTATTTTTTTTTTCATTTATGTATTTCTTTGTAAGTGTTTTCTCCAAGGAATAAATGTGATCTTACCTTCTTTTACTCTATGTTACTTCTCTTATCCTGTATTTCCTTCTTGTCCCACTTTTTTCTAATCACAAAGGGGGAGAAATACTGTATAATGGAAACATATCTAGGGGACAAATAATATCTTTTATGTCTAAGGGGGAGAAATACTATCTTTTAGGAGCTTAATTCATTTTTCACTGGTACATTTTTTTTATATTTTATCTTTTCTATATATGTTTTATAATATATTATTTTCTCTTATACAATTAGATCTAATGTTATATCCTTGGATACATTACTAACTATATTGGGATTATAATATCATAAGTTGTGATTATAAAAAGGGGGGGATTATTGACCTCACCTATTTTGATAATCCCAATTATGCTTTCACATACTTTAATAATCCCAAATAATGTTTATCTATATATTAATTCTTTCGATCTACTACATTCTATTATCAAGTTGATAATAATATTAAAATAATCTTTGAAATATGTTTATCAATGTTTATATGAATTTTGAAATAATTCTAACTCAATCATATATGTTTTGCATAATGTAGATAAGTGTTAATTAACTGATATGCTTATAGCTACTGATACAGATCTATCGGTACTTAGTCTACCGATAGACATAGTCCTTGATAAGAAAAGGTCACCTATACAAAGAGCTACTGATATGTATAAGTCCACCGGTAAGCACATGTCACTGATAGATCAAGTCCACCGATACAGACAGGTACCGACAGAACGAAGCTACTGATATGCACAAGCTACCGATACAAAGTTTACCGATACAGAGTCACGAATACAAAGGATCCACCGATACTAGCGAGCTACCGATAGACCAAGAGCTACAGATAGGATTCACTGGTATATAGAGATACTGATAGAAGGAGTCACCAGTATATAGAGCTACCGATAGGAGCCACATATATATAGAGCTATTGATACACAGAGTAACAACTACTGACACAAGGAGATACTAGTACAAAGGAAAAGAGCTACCGATAGGAGCTCACTGCTGTACAAAGTCCAGCATTACATATCTACCGACAAAAAGCTACTGATTAAAGACTTACCAGTCACTGTTTCCTAAACTCTACTTTTTTCAACATTATTTATTTTTTTATTCAATGGTCATATTTGATGATTTTAATGAAATAAATGTTATTTAATGATATTTGTTGGCTTGTCAGTGAACCGTACCTCATACCTGTAAAAAGTTAATCATTCCAATTGCCTGAGCTGAAAGCCATATAAAGAAGGAAAAAGGCTAGACATAACGTACGTGCACAAAAGGGAAAAAGAATAATGTAAAGTGGTGCATACAGAAACACTACATCCATAATTGAAGAACACTGTACATACACAAAGTGATTCATACAAGAAGAGAAAACAAGCTCGATCTTAGTCAAGGAGTGAAGAAATACAACGTGCTCTTCATTCACTCAAGCTGATCAGACTGAACTTGAAGAAAATGACCCTCCATTTTTTAGACAAAAACCATAGAATGACTCAGAAGAATTCCTGATTCATAAAAAGAGTCCATACCTGCACTTCAAATCACTAGAGCATTCTAAACTCATATATACTCTCTTAGTGATTATTTTATTTACATTTCGAGTAGTGTGTGTAATATTTATATTTTATACTCAGACTGTCTCTTGTGCTAAACTGGAGGATCTCTAAATCCTCACACAAACCTTCCATAACTTATTTGGATCCCACTATGGGCAGTTGTAGAGGTCAAGTAAGACCTGGACAACCAGTGTGCTGTTGTTTTGTTTTCCCACGTAGAACTATGGTAGAGGTCTTAGTACCTAGACAGTCTTTGCACTGTTGTTTACCCCGATCCAGGGTTTGGATCAAATGTATATAATTTTTTTGAGAGGACTAAGACACAGTGTGAGACTAAACCTCTTGGTAACATCTACTGTGCATCTTAGATTACGTCTGAAGTATACTATATATTTTTTATTCCACTGCTAATTACTTTGAAATACAATTTTTTTAAAAAGTTACATTGATAATTAAATTAGAAAGTGTTTATACTTATTTTGAACCAGTAAGTTAGTTTCAAATGTTAATTTAATCTCCTAATTAAATTAACTTTGACCTAATAAATCTTTTTGAAACTAATTTAACTTTTACAATTTGTATAAATTCACTATAGTTTAACTTGTTTTTAAATTGGGGGATTTTAAGAGAAATAGTTTTAACAGAAATTTTAATTGGAAGTCAATTCCCCCCCTCTTTAGTATCCACTCCAACCAACAATAATAAAAAAAAGGAAGTTGGAAGAAATATTGGAAAAGAAGTGACACGGCTGATGAGATTGTATGGTATGAATGTAAGAGCAAAGGATATATCAAATATGATTGTCCAAATCTCAAGTACAAAAATAAATATGAGTACAAAGACAGAATTCCTAAAAAGGAAATGAAATTAACCTGGAGTGCTTCTGAGTACAGTTCAAGTGACTCAGAAATATCACACGATGAATAGGCTAACAAATCCAATATGTGTTTTATGACAATCACATCTGAGGTAACACTGGAATCTTTTGTACATAATTCATACTATTCTGAAAGTGAGGGTGAATCTGAAAATATTTGTAATTAAGAAATGTCTGAATACTGTAATATTCTTGAAGAAACATGAAATAAAATAAAAAATAAATATAAATATTTGAAGAAATATCATGATCTTACTGTGACTGTTAAATCAGAACTCACAACTGAAAAAGATAAAAATGCCCAACTTCTCAAGGTGAACAATGAATTAAAAATGTATAATGAGAAATTAAAGAATGACTTAGAAAAGTTTACCAATGGAAAAAATACTCTTACTCAAATTGTAGGTAAATAAATTTCCCCTAAATACAATACTGGCATTAGTTATCAACCTTGAAATAAAACTTTTTTTAGAAAAAGATTTGTTTCTAAATCAAAGATATGTAGCCTTACTCCCAGTTCTAGTAACAAATCAACTAGTTAGGGTTTTGATACAGTTTCTACTTTTTTCAAGTCTTTCTAGACCCAATAGATTTTATTTTTCAAATACTCTACAAAATGTTTATAGGAAACCTATGAGGCAGATATGGGTTTCTAAAGCCCTTATCACTAATGTTACTGGACTCAAACAAGTATTGGTAACAAAATCTTTTTTCCCTTCATCATTTTGTAGGAAATTTTCTTAAAGTGTTCCTATAAATGTTTATGGTACTTGAACAGTGGGTTTTTAATACAAATTATAGGAGACTACTCATTCTTCAAGAATCTAATAAAAATTGAGGGAGGACATGTCACGTTTGGTGACAATGCCAAAGGAAAAATCATTGGCCTTGGATAAATCGGTAAATCTAACTCAGTTTTCATTACTAATGTACTATTTGTTGATGGATTGAAATGTAATATTCTTAGTATTTTACAATTATGTGATGGTGGATTTCATGTTAGATTTGAAAATTATTCTTGCAATGTTTTTAATTCCAAAAAAGAATTAGTGTTTTCTGCATTGAGAAATTTAAATGTTTATTATGTTAACTTAGATTCTTTAGTTTCTCAAAATACTTCACGCTTAAGTGTATTTAATAAAGAGTCTTGGATTTGGAATAAGAGACTAAGACACTGTATTATTCACTCCCTTATAAAGATAACTAGAAAAGTCTTAGTCAAAGACCTACCCAAACATGTGTTTCCAAATTGTAAAGTGCGTAATACCAGTCAAAAGGGAAAACAACACCAAATTTTCTTCAAACCAAAGAAAGAAGTGTCAACCTCACAACCTCTCAAACTAGTTCACATGGATTTTTTTGGACCATCTAGAGTTTCTAGTATAAATGGGAAGCACTATGTTTATGTTCTTGTAGATAAATTCTCTTGATATACTTGGATCTTCTTTCTAGCTCACAAAAGTGAAGTCTACTCTTACATTACCAAATAAGACAACTCTATTGAAAATATTAGTGTACTTAAAATCAAATCCTTGGGAAGTGATCATGTTCGTGAGGTTGAAAATCAGGAGTTTTAATCCTTTTTCTCACAAAATGTCTATAGTATCTATTTCTCTTCCCCTAGAACACCACAACAGAATGAAGTTGTAGAAAGAAGAAAATAGAATCCAACAAGAGATTTATAGAACAATGCTTAGTTAATATGACCTACCTATTTATTTTTGGGCTGAAGCTATAAATACAACATGCTAATTAATCAATAGAGTATTGACTAGAACTATTATTTAAATGACTCTTTATGAGTTATGTAACTATCAAAAACCCAAAGTTAGCTACTTCAATGTTTTTGGTTGCAAAGTCTATATCCTTAATACTTGGGAAAATCTTGAAAATTAGAATCCAAGTGTGATAAAGGAATATTTTTAGGATATTCAATTTCCAGTAAAGCCTATATATTGTGGAATAAAAGAACTAAATGTGCGGAAGAATATGTCCATGTCAAATTCGATGAAACTGATCTACATGATCCTAACACCATTCTAGAAAACATGGAGGATAATGTATCAAATCTGGACATTAATTCAAAATCCTCAATCCATAATTTTAAGGAATCTATGAAAACTTCTAGTTCTAGAAATTCGTTAGACTCAAGCCACAATGATCCTAAACCTATTGATGAACTTGAAATCACTAGTCCTTCCTTTTCTTGAGCTGTTATAACACTTAAGAACCATCTCTTAGATGCTTTTGTAGGAGACTTAGGCAAAGGAACTCAAACTAGATATTCTTTAAGAAATCATGTTGAACATCAAGTCTTCTTTTCACAACTTGAAACTAAAAACATTAATGATTCTATCAACGAGGAATTTTGGGTAATGGCTATGCAAGAATAACTCAATCAGGTTGAAAGGAACAATGTTTAGAAACCTGTTGAAAGACCCAAGGACACATTCACCATAGGTATTAAATGGGTGTTTAGAAATAAGGTAGATGAAGCTAGTAACATAGTTAGAAACAAGGCTAGATTGGTTTCACAAGGCTATAGTCAATAAGAAGGAATTGACTATGAAGAGACCTTTTCACCAGTAGCTAGACTTGAATCCATCAGAATATTTCTTGCTTATGCTGTACATATGAATTTCAACCTATATCAAATGGATGTTAATAGTGAAATCCTTAATGGGCATATAGTATAGGATGCATTTATTGACCGACCTCTTAGTTTTACAAATCCTCATTTTCCAAATCATATTTTTAAATTATCAAAAGCTTTATATGGTTTAAAACAAGCTCCAAGAGCTTGGTATGATATGATGAGTGCTTTTATTATTTAAAATGGTTTTACAAAAGGAATATTTGATCCTAAACGTTTTATAAAAATAATTTCCTGTGATGTTTTAGTAGTTCAAATTTATGTAGATGACATTATCTTTGGATCTTCAAAAAATTCTTTATGTATTGATTTTTATAAAATGATGCAAAAAGAATTTGAAATGTGTTTAATGGGTGAACTAAAATTCTTTCTTGGATTTTAAATCTTTCAAAATAATTATGGTATTATTTTAAATCAAATAAAATACACTATAGATCTTCTAAAATGTTTTGGATTGGATAGCACTAAAGGTAGTGAAACTCCAATGAGTACCACTTGTAAGTTGTATCTTGATGAAGATGAAAATATGGTGATCAATCAACATATAGAGGAATGATTGGAATCTTACTCTACCTAACTACTAGTCGACCATACATTATATTTAGTGAGTGTATGTGTGCTCGATTTCAAGAAAATCCTAAAGATTCTCATTTCAATGACGTAAAAAGAATTTTTAAATACCTCAACCATAAACTCAATCTAAGACTATTCTATCCTAGAGGACAACCATTTGAACTAGTTATTTATTCTGATGATGACTTTGGTGGATATATGTTAGAGAGAAAAAGAACCTCTGAAACATGTCACTTTTTATGCAAGTCAACTATATCATGGTGTAGTAAGAAACAAAATTATGTTGTATTATCTACTGTAGAAGCTGAATACATAGCTGCTGGTAGTTATTGTGCACAAATTTTGTGGATGAAACACAAATTTCTAGATTATGTATATCAGTTTAGGAATGTACTTATAAATTGTGACAACACAAGGGCTATTAATATCTCGAAAAATACTATGTCACACTCTAGGAAAAATCATATTGATGTAAGACATCAATTTTTGAGAGGTCATTATCAAAAGGGTGATATCACTTTGGAATTCACTGGAACTGAATATCAGTTTGCTGATATATTCACCAAAACATTAAATCCTGAAAGAATAGACTACATCATACATGAATTAGGTATAACAAACCATATGTAAATATCTTACTGTTTCATATCATACTATTTCATATTTTTACTGTGTTAAGACTTACTTTTTCATGTTTACTATCTCACAGTTAGTATTTCTTGGTTACTATATGAAATATACTATATCTATCAATATAGTCACATGGTATAGAAATCACACTTGTCACAGTCTCACTGTAAAAACACTTGTTACTGTCTCACCGTGAATGCGTGTTACTGTATAACCATGAGACTCAGTTATTGTCTCACTATAAGAATGATTTGTTATTTTATTCATAAATTAGTACTTGTATCACAGTGATTACTTATTTTACCATTTTTTATTTCACGCACTTCTGTTTTTTATGATGATTGGTGTTCCTAAATTATAAAATAAAAGATGTTTCACTCGTTCTTTACTTGGGAACCCTTATATTCTCTCAATCTGTAACCCTTATTCAACCCTTCAATACTTCTCTCTCTCGAACATTCAGTGAATGCCCAAGATAAAATTTCCTTCGCCGTCGACTCCTAAGAAATGCGGTTCAAAGAATAATAATATCGTGCCCTAGTTAGCACCCGAGCGTACTCTGAATCCAAATCTGGTGAAACGAATAGTATTACCGAAGAAAGAGATATTCCCTATGTGGCTTCTATCGAGTAAGTATCTGGTTTTGAAAGTATTGAAAGATAAAGGTTGGTTAGATTAGTTTTCAAAGGAAGATAAACCTATATACCGAAAGCTAGTTGCCCAATTTTATTAGTATGTACAATTTTCGTTTTATTCTGAAAGTGTCTATGTTGTAGTATTTGGATAAATGACTCGGGATGCTCATTTTCGTCGAGGTTACGGGGTGCATGACTTAGGATACCTCATGACGGTATTTGTGAAGATTAAAAGAGAGGCCACCCACCTCAAAGTGAATTTATTGTTTTAGAAGATTCCTTGAAAAGTTTAATAGGAAATAAAACCAAGAGGAGAGACCTCGCTACTAAACTGGATAGAGAATCTAGAGTTCTATTTAAGTTTATTTAGAACTTAATTTGCATCAAAAAAGGTGATTTTGCTGCACTTAAATATCAAGATATATTTTTGAATCTTCTCATGAAAAATGGACATAAGATCAATCTTTGTAAGCATTTCATACACCATATGTGTGAATTGATCAAGACATCATCCAAGTCAATCTCCCTATTCTATTATAGGCTAATCTTAGCCATGCTACATGTAAAAGGATTGGTTAGACCAAATGAAGAAGTTATCAAGGATTATGAGTTCTGTCATTCAAAAGTTATTATAAAGAGGATGAAAATCAATTTTAATCCTTGGATAAATTGTATAGGTGGAATAAAATGAAAGGATCTATGAAATGTTCAATCTAGTAGAACATTTTCAAGACCAAAAGGTATTTCTGATCCTAGTTTGGTACCAGATGAATTTGTTGAGTATTATGAAGAAGAAGAAGAAGAGACAGATGTACCTTCTAGAGAAACTGTTCTTGTTGGGGAAGACAATAATCCAACTCCTCAAGTAGTAATTGATAAGGAAATACCTATTCCTAAAGATGTTGCTAATTTGTAGAACAACTCATTGTGGAGGAAGAATCTATTTCTATTGAAATAGAAACGGATGTTTTAGAAGAGAATAGAGGAGAAGAGCTTCATGTTACTCAAGAAGATTACCTTGAGGAACTCCCATATGAACAAGCTTTTCCTGATGTCATTATATCTACTGAAGGGAGAATGGAGGAAGCCATTCAATTGTCTTGAAAAGAAATGATTTAGAAAAGAAGGGATGAATTCATTGAAATAAATCAAGGCCTTAAGTCATTGAGTCCTGAGAAGGATGCACCTAATGAGGGGGAGAAACCCCCCATTCTGATTGATCCAAGATTAGTGAACACATGGTATAAATTACCCAGATATTTTGAGGTGAATGAATCATTGGAAGTCTCAGTCAAAGGTCTTGAGACTTATATAATGTTTCAGTTGAAAATGGTATCTTCTCCTAAAGATATCTCTTCAAAATAACCCGATCCTATCTTAGTTTCTATCTCCGAGCCTTCACCAGAACATCCAACCTTGGGGAATATATATGACCTAAATGAATTTGGAGCAACACTTTTGCCTGGGGTTGAAAAACGTCTGAATACCCAACCAGCTCTTGTAACAAATCTATGTGAGAGAGATGTTTCACTGTTATTGGAAAAAGTCATTTTGTAGTTTGAATAAAAAATTGTTCATGAGATTTAAGAAGTTAATGTTGAGAACAAACTGCTTAGTGACGATGTACATACTCTAAGAGGTATGGTTGAAGAAATTCAGAAAGTTCTGAATTTGAGATTAGTGATTGCTTCACATCCTATTGAGACTTTTGTTCCTCAAACCCCATAAGATATTTCCACTCTGATTCAACCTCATTTAGCTTCATTATCTGAAATGGTAGCTGAAATAAACAAGAAAATTGTGAAAGAGATGTGTGAGCTTGTTGTTGGTATTAACAAGCTAATTGATGAGTATAAGGGGTGCCTTCAAAAAGTGCTCAACCAACTGAAATCGCTTACCTTAGCTTTCACGTCTTCTAATACCTCTAGAAAGTCTTCTAGACCTACCTTAGACAGTAATCTATTTCGAACGGTGGTCTAAGAAGAACATTAGGGCTGTGATTAGTGTTTTTAATAAATAATCTCTATCTGAAGTTATCAAGAACAATGACAGAGTTCTTGATTTGGTGGAAATCCATTTTATGATTTCTAATGATGCTCAGTAAGAAATTTCCAAGAATGTGGACTTCTATTTCCACCCGATCTTCTCAAAGACTGTCATGACCAATCATTTCAAGTACATTATGGAAGATATGAGGATCCCTCCTGTTACTCAAGCCTTTATGACTCATGTTTGAAAGCTAACAGATTTCACTCATCTATTGGAAAAGTTTATGGATAATAAGGTTGAAATTGAAAAATCCATGCAGCATGGTTGGGAGATCATTGCATATTTTATCATGCTTTTAAGACCTTATCTTTATGTACATAGTACTGCCATAGTTGCTCCTGTGACTGCCCCTATGAGATCAGGTTCTCTTACTTTCACCTCTTCCCTATCCTCCACTTCTATGCTTTTCAGTCAGGCCCTGAGTCAGATCTAGCCTGTAATCCTTGATCAACTGTATCCCTAGTCTTATTCTGCACCTATATTGGCCCCTTATATCTTTGAAGGTCTTCCTTTACCCACTCTATCAACCAAATAACTTCCTTCTTCTACCTCAACCTCTTCTACAATGGCTAATTCTTCTGATCTTACTACTAAAGGAAAAATATAAGGCCAAACAATGAGGATGAATAGTGACTACTCTATTTTGATAGGAATGTTATTGCATTTGTTTTTCTATCTTCTATTTGTACTGAACCTCTTTTTTCTCTAATACATTGTGAACTTTTTTTCACTTTTCCTACTCACTCTTTTTGATAATCACAAAAGGGGGAGAAATCTATATATTTTATCTGTATATTGGGAATATGTAGTTTGAACACATATAGAATCTAAATACACATCATTTGTGATCATCAAAAGGGGGATATTGTTGGACTCTTCATGTATTAATCATGTTTTAATGATCACAAATCCTATTTAGTCTATAAACCTTGTTAATACTGTGTAATATATCTCACATAAAATGTACATTTTTTTAGTAAAGCTATCTAAAGATCTTAAGTGCTATACATTCAATTTGATTACAGTACACTATCTTGGATTCAAATTATAATTATTTCATTGATAAATGATTAAGTCTAATAAATTTTTTGAATATCACTTCTTATGTCTGAATACAGATATTTTTCTATGTCAGAGACACCATGAGTCTTCCATCGGTTATGTTTTTCTGGAAAAGGACCCAGACACCATGAACAAGACACTGTGAAGCAGACATCATGAACCAGACACCGTGAACTAGACACTGTGAACCAGACACCATGAACTAGACACCGTGAACCAGAAACTATGAACCAGACACCGTGAACCAGACAATGTGAATCAAACACTATGAACCCGACACCGTGAAGTAGACACTATGAACCATACACCGTGAACCAGACACTGTGAACCAGGAACCATGAACAAGACACCGTGAACCAGACACCTTGATTTAGAAAACATGGCCAGACACCATGAACCAGATAGCGTGAACGAGACACCGTGAACCGACACCTTGATTCAGACACCCAGAACCAGACACCATGAACCATACACCGTGACCAGACACCATGACCATCCAGACACCATGACCATCCAAACACCATGACCATCCAGACATCGTGACCATTTAGACACTGTGACTAATCCAAACACCATTTCTAGGAGACACCGATTCATAGAGACACCGTTTACAGACAAACTGTGACACTGTTTCTTAATATTTTTTGTCGTTTATTAATTTAATCTCTAAAGGTCATATTTTAATATTTTAAATGCACTAACATAATCAATGTTTCTTTGTAGACATGTCACCTGAAAGTACAAGGTATGAGGTGCAGAATACATTCAACTTGTCAGCTCCAACACATGTGCTCCAAGATAAAAGACTAGTGCGGCCCAGAAACAATATGTACATGAATGTGGAATAACTTGATGCAAGTGTGTGAGCACGACCACGACGAAAACACTCAGATAATTTTTGAAGGGAGAATTTTCACATGTAACTCAACACTACTGAATAACAAACAAAGAATAATAGAATCCTAGAGTGGATGAAATCTTCACCACGAAGAACACTCACCATGATAGCTGACTTGAGATACTCTGTTTTCTATAAAAGGACTTGATTTCTACAGCTGCTTCATCCTAGAAGTCTAGAGCTTCATAAACAACCACTGATAGCACTTCCAAACTTATCTCATCATTTCTGCTCTGTTTTGTATCATTTTATTTGCTTTCGTGCAATGTGTGTATCTGTATAGCAACACACTCTATATCCTATATTAAACTGAAGGATACAAGATATCCTTTCCCAAACATATTTTTACACTTGTGTATACCCACTGATAAGTGTGGAAGAGGTCCTTGTAGGTCCTGGTAGTTTGTACCCACGTAGAACTATAGAAGTGGTCATGTGACTTGTATAGTCCTATACACTATTGTTAACCCTGATATAGGGTGTGGATCAATATTATTTATATAAACTTTGTGGTGGAAGGTGATCACCATGTAGAGTGTATTAGGTCTCTACTTGAGACTGTATAACTTGTTTTATATCCACTGTGCTATTTAATTTTTGTTTTCTTTGTTTTACTATTTAACTCAGAATTCACTAAATTCACTTTGATAGTTAATCTTGGAAGTAAGTTATAATTTTTTTCCATTATTAGGATAGATTCAGAAGTCAAATTATTAAATACAATTATCATTACTAAAAATTAATCATTCTTCTAATAAGATATTTAAACAGTCAATCTTTCATAACTGTATTACATTGATAAAGTAGGCATTATTTAAATTTAATGGTGAAACCTTATTATAATATTTTTTAAATAGAAATATTTATAGACACCAAATTAACCACCCATATTGAGTGATATACTCTGACCAACACCATGAAAGGGCCCTGGAGACATCAACGGTGATTCCAGATTATACCCATCCCAATGGGTTGGTGGAATTTATATCTTCATTTCCTTCCTAAGAATCATCATCTCCCTGATCAGAGTCACTGGATCCTTAAGAATAAGACCAATCTATGCTGATGGAGTCCCTAAATTACCCCAATCCATATGGATAGGGGAATTTTCATCATCATTATCACCACAAAGTGAATCAATGATTTCTGGATTGGGAGGATGAAATCAATGATCAGTGTCCCTCCAGTTCCTCCCACCACAAGAAAAACCTTGGTTGGTTGGGTCTTTCTTGACAATCTAGACAGAAAGATCCCTCAAATTCACTATTTACAAATCTAAAGTAGATGAAAGTATTACGAAGGAAATTTTACCCCATCGGGCTCGCATGCCAAAATAGCCCAATAAGGCCAAGGGTTCAAATAATGACCCTGATGGAAGCCATTTTGGATTTGACTATTCCCGGGAAAGAAATAGAAAAAACACCATTACTTAATACACCTCTTTGAATGGCATCATTGTTTACATGGAATATATTGATCAAGATGCAGATGAAGAGGGCCACAACATGGAAAACATACCCTAGGAGGAGGGTGATTTGGATGCACCAAATGAGGTTGTATGGATCTGGAACCAATGAAGGATTCAAAATTTGGAACTTTCAAATAAAGAGTTTCCACATCATTGGTGGAATATTGAAAAATATGAAGGGAATGATACAACTACATCTTAGTTGCTGCCCAATGAAGAACAGTTTCTATGATGTGAGAGTGAAATACGAGATCTCTAAAAACTCAATGAAGAGATACTGAGTGGAAACATTCGTACCAAGTATCATCACCATCTAGAGTTGAATATTCTCCCCCTCATGGAAAATATACAAGAAAGAGTAGTATTTGACAACTAGAAGGGCTCGGAATCACGACAGCTAGTATACATAAATAAGGACGCCAAAGATGATTGGTACTTCCCTCCATTGTGGTGAAAACCTGTCCCCCACCAGGGTAATCATTTGTTCATAAGATGAATCAAGGATCAGTGGGATATGATAGTGGGATAACCTCAATGGCCCCCACCCACTCTCTACGATCGGGAGTCAACTTATGAATCCACGCTCTTTGAGAAAATTACCGCTATTGAATCATTAGGTAATTAGATAGAATCCATGGAGGGTAGACATGCACCTATGCAGTCTGAAAAGAAGTCATATCTCAAATGGGTGGATGAAACACTAACCCGACCCAACATCGGTAACCGTGCCATTTCAACTTTCGATGATGTAGGTTGTCCTGAACAGAATATCACACACTTTGTATCCTGATGAGGGTCAATGATGGGCTATATATACCAAAAAGGAGGTGAAATGGCTGAGGTGTTTTATATATACCTTGATAGGGATATCCTTTATTTGGTATAGTAGTCTTCCAGAAGGATCTATTATAGGATATGAATATCTTCGTCATCATCTCCATTATCAGTTCATTTCGACACTTAAAAAACAATGATCATCAACCTAAAAAATTACAAGCAATACGAGAATGATAGGGTGTTTGATTTCATAGAAATATGGAATGGTTTTACCTATTCGATCAGTATCCACCTCTCATAGGGAAAACTGATTGAAATCATTGCTGAAAATATCAAGGATAAGTTGTATATTCCCCAAATCCCTATGAAAAATCTTAGAGGGTTCTAAGAGTTCACCAAAATAGAACAATGACATGAAGAGTCCATTCATTATACTCGATCCATGTCCTAACTCATGACCATAACAGAAGGAAAAATATAGATTGGGTAGAAGCTATAGTTTTCACTCTCAAGACTATAGCGGTTCTTATCCAAGAACCCATGCAAGCTCTGAACCTCCTATCACCTCCTGTCGAGTAGTTGAAACCAAAAAATCACCATCAATAATAAGTATAGTGAAATATGTGTCACCCAATACTTAAGGATAAGATGAAAAAATTTTAATCCTTACGAAATGAACTTCTTGAGATATTTCTTGGTAGCCATGGATAATAACCTGCTCACACATGTACAGATGAGGAGTCCTGATGAAGTCAACCTCAACGAACGTCTAGATTACTTCCCCTTCAAGAGAAGGCTGGGTCATAATATCCATAATTTCTTTATCTTCAAGGATTTCATTAAAGGAATGGTTGACTACAAAATGGTGACACTTTAAAATATTCCAAATCATGGGACTTGTATAACTATCATCTGACCATAAGAAGAGAAAGGTTGGTAGAAAGTTCCATCTAGGAGAGTGCATATATTTGACAACTGGATAACTCAAACAACATTTGATCGAGCTCATGGAACTCTAAAACAACAGTTGTGAAAACATTGAATAGCTCTCCCACCCCATAAGTATACATAATATGTGCCCAAAAAGGGTATGGGTGACCATTAGAAGAGAGAAGATATAGGGGAGGAAGAGTCATATTATTCACCAAATCAACCTTTAACCCTTGCATATTTCATCCCCACAATGTCTGAAACATAAGAACCACCCCACCAAACAGAATCTTCATTGGATGAAGAACTCATCTTTGGTTATATCAACATAATACACATAACAGACCCCTTATATGATGATGAGTATGCCCTCAAATATGGATTATATATATATAACCAGGGAATGGGAGGCTGTATGCACTGAATATAAGGATACAGTGTACAACACAGACTTGGTCGGACTCAATATTCTTGTCATATCCCCATGAGAGATATATATGTATCTGAGACTCATGAGAATGCACTCTAGTAGGATTAGAAAAGGATAGGAGGTTCTCCAGAACCCTCCAACTATTCCTCGTATCTAATCATCTTACATGACCTCTATACAAGGGTTCAATCTGATCAACCAAGGAAATGGGGAAGGCCGATGCGAACTACCCCACCAGTGGAGGATAGTCTCTCAACCTCTACACAAACTCGAGGCCCATCAACCTCAAATCATCTAGCTCATGAACTGCATTTCTAGGGAAAACCCCATACTTGGAAGTGTAGAACTATGGAATAACAGTATGATGATCGGAAACAACTAGTTGTAGTCCCATCTGAGATCTCGATCCTTGATATGATATATCTTTTAAAAGTACTTAGGGAGGCACTTGTTGAAGTCCTCAAAATCCCACAAGAATTTGAGACAAAATTCAGTACAACTTTATTAATTCGAGTGGAGCCTATGTCCTTTTCTGTCACGATCTCATTCACCAATCAAGATCAAGAAGAGGCCATCCATGGGAATATTAGGATCTTATACATTTCGGGTAGACTCAATATTTTCAATGTCTAAAGGGTGCTAATCGATAATGGATATGGGATAAATATCATCCAAGACTGAAATCTCTAACATTTGGGGTATGGGGATAGGTACCTATCCCTTACAAATATAACCATCTTGGGGTATGATAAGAAGGATCAAAGTCCCCCTAGGAAGATCAATCATGAGGTCCAATTTGCGGAACTCACATTTGAGGCTGATTTTATAGTTATCCAGAAAGACACTGTATATAATATCCTTCTCAGAAGGACCTATCTCCATAGCCACTTGGTAGTGCCATCGACATTCCTTCAACCTCCAAAGTACCCCATTAATGGAAAGGCTAACATACTACATGGTGGAAAAAACCCCTTTGAGACTTTCATAACCACATATGCTGAAGTAGATTTATAAAGGAAGAGAAAGAAACCAATAGAAGATGATGATATATAGGTTATAGCTCCCAATGACTTAAGGACCGCCCCTATAAATACCTAGATAATTCTGTATGACAATTATGTGATCCCCATAAACATGGTCAAAGTAGAAGATCCAATTTTTAAGGTTCAAGCCTCTTCTATCCTAAGATAAAATCAAATCTGACATTTATCTAAAAGAAATCACATGGCAAGGGATGATGATGATTTTTCTTAGGGCCCCCCTCACACCGATAGTGATAAAGAGGCCCCATGGTTTCCATCCTCTCCCAAATATGTCTCCATTGACATAGATTTGGATGAATATGGGTATGATACTATGAAATCCCCATTAGCATTCAAGGAAGGTGTTTCCACCACCATAGATGGGTTCAGGCAGAAAAATCATGGAACAGAAAAGGACTTGGGACCTACTATGATTAGAGCTTCCATGCCATTGAAAAAAAGGTATATAAATTTCATTTATAAAGAAAAACCGATATGGGTTCACCTGGAACTATAAAGAAATGTTTGGAATGGCCAAATATGTGACCACACACTATCTAGGTCTACCCAATGAGAATTGAGGCTTCAAATAGGAAGCTCAAGGAATGAACACAACTCATGCCACCAATGTATAGGCAGAAGCTGAAAAATTGATCAGAGATAGAATTTTATGATAAGTGCATTATTTGATGTGGATTACCAATATCATCCCTATCATGAAAAAGAATATGTATATTAGCGTCTGCATAAGCATCATAGAACTTAACCGGCAATGACCAACAGTTGATTTTCCATTTCTGATCATAGAACTCTTGATCAATGAAACTTCTATCTTTTGAGGCATATCCTTCATGGATGGGTAATTGGGGTACATCCAAATCAAAATGGCTCCCAAAGGTAAATAATCCACCACCTTCAGTGCGCCTCAAGGAATATTTTTCTATTAGGTCATTTCCTTTGGAATAAATAATGCCAGTGCTGCATATCATCACGCCATACATTGCATCTTTAATCCATTCTTGGGAAGGATAACCTATTGTTATGTTGACAACCTGGTCATCAAATACCGATAGTGATATGATCACTTCATTGATCTATGAGAAATCTTTTAGAATCTACGAGAACACAGTCTAAAGAAGAATCCACTGAAGTGTGCTTTCTGGGTAACATCCAACAATATCCTTTGCTTTGTGGTACTCCAATGTGGAATTATGGTTGATCCATAGAAGGCCAGTGCTATTTTTGAAATATCACCCCCTAAAATTTTGAATGTGCTAATGGGAATCCACATGAAACTCTACTACATTCAGCGATTCATAGACAAATTGGCCAGAAAATCCATCCCTTACACAAAGCTAATGAAGAAGGGAGTAAACTACCATTGGGGTGATGATTTCTATAAATCCTTCGAAATTCCCAAGTAATACTTTCTGTACCCACCAGTTATAATTCCTTTAGTGGAAATAAGGAACTTCATATTATATGTGGCAGCCATGGAACACTCATTGTGTTCCCTCCTCGCACAGAAAAATGATGCAAGAAGTGAGAATAGTCTCTACAACTTTAGCTAAAAAAATTTACATACTGATATATGATGCTCTGATGTCGAAAAGAACTACCTTCCACTCATCTTTATAGTGAAAAATCTAAGGAATTACATTTATCCCCATGAAGTTCACCTGGTATCTCATGTTGAATCAGTCAAGAACATCTTTGGAAGCCCTATATTGACCAGGCACTTGGATTATTTGATATTCATTTTTTAGCAATATAAAAATTCAGTTCATATCTCTAAAGTCGGTGAAAGGGAATGCTCAAGGTGATTTCCCCACGATACATCCTGCATCATAAAATACATCAGAAGACACTGAGCTCCCAGTTGAAGAGGTCTTTTATTACACTAACACTTATTGTATATGGGAGATGTACTTTGATGGTTCCCCCTAGGAGTCTAATCGAAAAAATAATGGAAAAACCAAAAATCAATCGAGTTGGTGTAGAGATTGTATTTGAATCCCTATACAAAGCATTTCCCTGTAATATTTCTATGTGTATGAAGGAGGCACAATAATGAGTCCATGTACCAAGATATCATCTTTGGATTGGAACTATCCCTATAGTTACACATAGCCTATATTCATCTATCTATGATAAGGGATTCTCCTAACAGATCTTATTGGAAGGGAACAAATTCAGCACCGGGCATCAAACTTTACCCTGTAGGATGACCCAAATGATCAAAAAGTGCTATAAAAACGTGTCTTTGATGGAATTATCCTCATGTACATAACAGAAGGAGAAGTTATTACCATCATGGAATAATTCCATGTAGGCTCTTGTGGTGCTCATCAATCTAGAACTAAGCTCTCCCACCAAATCATGAGGTTTTGATAATTTGGGATAACCATGATTTGAGACTGTGTATAATTCACCATGAAATGTCATGCATGCTAGATTCATGAAAACCTTATCCATCAACCCCCAAAATTGCTACACAAAGCTATATATTCCTATGTATTTTTCATTTCAGGGATGGATGATGTGGGGCCATATCCCCCGCAACAACAAAGCAATTCATGTATATACTTACTGCTACAGAATTATTTTCCAAATGGGATGAGGAAATTCCCCTTACAGAAGTTAGAAGGAATAATATCATCAACTTCATGAAGTCCCTTATCATCACTAGGTTTGGAGTCCCTCAAACAATATTGATAGAAAATGACACTAACTTCTATTCCATGGAGTTGAAGAAACCGTACCAGTAGTACGACATCATGTCAAATCACTCGTCTCACTATCATGCAACAACAAATAGATAGATAGAGGCCTTTAATGACACTATAGATAATTTACTAAAAAATATGGTAAATAAGAATAAGAATTCCTAGCCATAAAACCTCTCCAAGCTTTATGGGATAATCGTACCACCACACGTACTGAAACAAAGGAAACACCATAATCTATGGTTTATTAAACTAAGGTAGTACTACCAATAGAGATCCTTGTTCCTTCACTCTAAATAAGGTTCGATGAGTTGTAATGGCTATATGGGAAGAGGTTACACATACTTCACAACTCAGAGGTTCACCAGAATTGGAGAGCACAAGCCTTCTATAAAAAGGTTCGCCTCTATTCATTCCTTCAAGTAGAACTGGTATTGGCCCTTAGAAAACCAATTATACTGGGTTAGAAGCCCCCAAATTATATCTCAAGTGGGAAGGACATTAGATCATACATAAGGTATATCATCATGGATCTTGTTCACTAGCCACCCTGGATGGGGAGCATGTAAGACCACCCACTAACACGAGATTTATGAAGAAATGATTTTTATAGGTCTTACGTAACTGTGAATCCACATTAGAGTAAGCCTCATTATTCATCTTGACCACATTATGTTGAACATTATGAAGTCCAATTTCCTTACCATATGACATAAAACAACAATGATCCACAACTCCCCTTCCCCTTCATTTCAGGAAATCCATCTCCCTAACTGTATGATGTTAAGCTACATGGTTCCCTAAGAACTACGTATGGATTTATTCTCATTCCATATGAGATACATAGGGTTGACGTGATCTTATATCTTGGTCTAGCCACAATATTATATAAAATCACCTTGTTTTACCCCTATGTAGTCTCTACACTATATGAAAAAATTTTCTTCTCCTTGTCTCTCACACCGAGCATTGCTCATGTGAGCATAGGAATTACGGAAGGGACTTAACCTCTCAATTAAGGAATTGATGTTCATGATGTATCCATAAAATTCTTGAATAAAAGTCCATAAGATTTATACCTTGATTCCTCTCCACATGGAATTAAAATTCATGGTTGATGTCATTACCTCATGATGTTAAACTGCATGATTCCCCATGAACAATATGTGGTTTGATTCTCATCCACCTGAGATACATAGAAACTCACAAACATCCACTCTAAGGGCTCAACTGTGATGCTCCTGCCAAATCTCATTAGTTTTCCTTTGTCCTCACCTCATGAAATTAAACTATATGGAACTTCAAGAACTTTATGTGGCTTGATTCTCATTTTGTTGAGATATGTAGTGATTCCTATACATTTTTTATTTGAGTAAAACCACAACCATAATCATTTTCCCCCTTTGGCTTGAGTTTTCTTAGAAAGGTGTAGGGTGTGGTTGAGATATCTTTTTTCCTCATTCACGTCAGGTTACTCCATGACACCAAAATTCACATCCCCATGTTAGGAACTCTATCTCATTGTATGTACCACATGAACCTAAACTGTCCGCATATTTTCCTCCAACATGATATTAATCAATGCCCCAATGATCATACCATATGACGTTAAACTGAACTGAACCACGTCCTTACCACATGATCTTAAACTACATGGAGGCAAGAATGTCCCCACTAAATGATGATAAATTTTGTAGACCATATTCCATTTTTCATTCCTTATAATAAGACCATAAGAGAATTTCCATAATCAACCTGAGTACATAAAAATTACACCCTCTTTCAAGAGTGCTTCAAATCCATATACCACACTTCTAGTCTTGAGTGTCTCAAATCACCATAATCTTCCATAGACCTTGTAAATTATATATAGCTTCAAGGAAGAATTTATTTACTATGCATAATTTCTCATGTATTCTGTATATGAGAATATGTCCTTTGACCCAATGCTTCACTTTGAAAAAGGATCTTCCAATTATCCTGAGCCCTAACATCATCATAGTAGCACTCAACACCCCAGATTCTCTGAACCACTCCTTGTATGATTGTCCCGTATCGTTACTCATGACCTGAGAAAGTCAAGATGTTATTTATACCATTTTCATTCCATGATTGAGAGAATATTAGGGAATTCTTAGCCATGGTCATCCTAATTAAGATCTTGTGGAATGACACCCAAATTAGGTCCATATTATTCATGACCTTAAACTGTCTGCATTTTGGTCAAAGATGTATGAACTTAAACTCTAGCCCATAATGATCCAAATCACATGACCTTAAACTGATAATAAAAGTGAAGAAAAACTAATCAGGTAAAAAACCCACAAAGGTCAACTCAAGAAAAATTCATGTCTCTGCCTCCTAAACTCTTCCTCATCAGAGTTTAGGAAAACATTACGACTCAAGAACACAACGAATGAATCTCATGGGGTCTATTAACCTAGTAAAAGACAATACGTTCTCTATGGACCCACTGGTCTAAGAAAATGTTAGGGAACTTTTGGTCACATCACCTCACTGTAAGAATATGCTCTCTAGGTAGTGACACAACTTTTAGAGTACACGAACCCTCCTAGGATTTTACAATCATCTGCAAAACACACTTCATGAGTTGGGGTGTCTTGAATCACCATAACCTTATATATACCTTTGAAAGATATCCAAATTCAAGAAACCTTTTCTCAACTATGCATACATTCTCATGGCTCATACTGATTCACCTATGTATGTGAACCAAATGTGTCACTCAGAAAAAGTATATTTTAATTATAGTGATCCCTAATATCATGACAACAACATTGAACAAATAAGAATGTCTGAACAACTCTTTGAATGAATATCCCATACCATTCTCTCAACTTGGGCAGTTTGGATTATTATTTACAATCCCCACACCAAAATGTCCAAGAAGATTTGATATACTTGATGCTACATCACCGTGTTTTATTCACTTCTTCAAGGGAGAACTATGACACTTCTTCTCATAACCATTGGTGGACCATGTCTCATGATATGAAAGAACAAGGAATAGGGCTTGAACTTTATATTGAGAGCTTTCTACCTTGGGGTTCCATAACCCTACATGGATTTCATTCATACCATATCTGACATCACCATCTTGATGTTTGAGACATCACAAATATTCCATGTCCCTTATAAATAAGTGGATATTTTCATTCGAGGACCCTTTTCTCGACTATGCTTACATGATCATGGATCCTATAGATGCACCAGTGGTTGTTATCCAAACGTGTCACTCTAAAAAAGGATATTCTAATTATTGTGAGCCCTGATATCATGATGGCATCACTGAACAACTAAGCATTTTGGAACCGCTCTTGGAATGACTATCCCATATCATTCTCTTAACTCGGGCACATTGGATCATGATTTAAAATCCCCAAGCAAAACTCTCCAAGTGTATTCGATATCCTTAATGTTAAATCACCATGTTTAATTCACTATCTTAAAGACATACTATAAAACATCTTCTAATAACCACTGGTGGACCATGTCTTGTGATTCGAAAGCACAAGGCATAGAGATTGAGCGTTATATTAAGAGGTAGATGCCCTAGGGTTCCATAAACCTTCTTGTATAGCTTTCATAGAATATCCAAATTCATCATCTAGATGTTTGATTCATAAAACATATTCTATATCCCTTAGCAGTAATTCTATATTGACTTTCACTTGGAATTATACAGACGCATTAGGGCCTTGACCCGCCAACTAAAGGCATCTTATTATTTCTAAAAGAAAAAGTCAATCCCTATGATTATTTAAAACATCGTGGAGGAACCTCAAATTTTATAATGTAATGGGACAAACCCATCATGTCTACACCACCTCTTATTGATGGAATCAAACTTTCAGGTTGTGATTTACATAATCCATACTCCAACTATTTCGATGGGCTCTGTATCCTTAGTATTCCAACCTCATCAATATTACCACCATAAATATTCCATATCCCTTGCAAAAGATATCCATCTTCAAGGATTCTTGGCTTGACTATAGATACATTCCCATGGATACAACCTATGCACCTATGGACACCAACCAAACATGTTACTATGAAAAAGGTCATTTAGATCCTCATGATCCTCAACAACACCATGGAAGGATCTAGAACCTCAGAGTGTTCTAGGTCATTCAAGGAACATCAACACTAGATCCCATGATCATATGGTCTTAGATAAAAGACTATAAACTAAAGAAAAAGATAGTCTGAGCTAAAATACCATAAACAAAAGTGACAGATGGTCTGAGCTAAAAGACATTAAACTAAAGTGACACATGGTCCGAGGTAAAATACCTTAAAATAAAGCAACAGATGGTCTGATCTAAAATACCTTAATCTAAAGAAGAAGACAGTGAAAGCTAAAAGACCTTAAGCTATAATAATAGGTGGACTAAGTTAAAAGAACCTAAACTAAAGAAAGAAATGGTCTAAGATAAAATACCCCAAACTAAAGAAAAATGTGGTCTGAGATAAAGTACCATATACTAAAGCACATGATAGTTACCATGATGCCCACTACATGGCCTTATCATCCTCTATATTCATTACATATATATTAAAAGAACTCATTATTCAAAACATATCTCCAACCCAGATGTTCCCTATGCACATCAGGTGATCTCAAGATAGTTGGAAAATATTACCTATATAGAACCTAGTATAAGTAATGATTCATGAGAATCACTCGAAGGGAATCAATCATGTTTCCAAAATCCATTTCCAAGCATTCAATTCCATTCAAGATAGAGAAGGGGATCAATATAAACAATAATTTTTTATAATGAAGAAATAAAGAGATATCATACAATAAAGAAAATTGGATATAAATCTCAGAAAACTGATCCATTTATAGTATGAAAAAGTGGGAGGAATATCCACATTTTGGGGTCACTCTGAATCCTCAATAAAAATAAAGTATACAGTAAAGTTATGGAATGTGGTACAAAAACATTAATCACAACAAAATATGGTTGGTTGTGCTAGAAATTTCAACAAGAGTCTGGTGGGAGGCATCAACTGAGAGTTGGAGTGTCTCCCTCCCTTCTTCATCCATATCTGCCACAGGATGAAGAACATTGACTAGAGTGGTCAACTCTTTAACCCTCCTCTGGGTAGTGGCCAATGAGATTGAAAATTTCAAAATGTTGGACATCATATGTGTAATCATCTCTTCATAACTCCATATCTACTCTATCCAAGAATCCATACGGGATTATAGTTTAGACAACTACTAAATACCCTACTCCAGTGCCTCCATAATCTCCCTCATTTGTTTGGTAATGGAGGCCTCTTTTGAAAAATCATGCAAGACCATTTTTTGAATGACCATGTAATTTCGGGTTATGATGATCCACTGCATAATTTTTTATAGAGCCTGCCTATCGAAACAGCATTCACCAAGACCATGAAATAACAGGAAAAGATGTTCCCCTTAATCGTAGAATGTATCCTATAGATTCTTAGTAATCATGACTTGGATATGCTTTCAGATCAGCCTACTAAATGACTGAACCTCAACATCCGACGAAGTAGGTATGGTAGAAGGATAAATAAGTAGTTGGATAAATTCTGAAATAGGAGAAGAAGCCCTATACACATCTATCTCAATAGGTTTATCATCAATAACATGCATTGGAGGACTGATATCCTAAACAGAACTTGAATTGCTATTTGAAAAATCACTACAATAGTGATGTCACATACTTGATGCCACACTCAAGTCCTCATTCAATTCTATTGATTCCATATATTGGGTTATTGGTGATACAAGACACCTATCCACATGGTGGACCAGCTAGCCTAGCACACCATTTGGGTAAGATGCTACCTAGGCCTAGTCATAATACTGGATGAGGAAATTAGGATCATAATTAGGAAGAAATATGATCACAAATCCAGTATCTCCACGGGATAATATCTTCCCAAATTGGAAGATGACGTCGAGATGTTTCTCCCCTCAAACATTGTCCAATGTAATGGGGGAAACTACTTGAATATAATCAAACAATTGAGAAAATAGATACGACTTGTAGGACTCAAAAATAATTATCTCATCCTCCTTGGATGAATGGAACCTATCCAGAAGTGAGACCATATAAGATATTTCATCATGAGATCCACTACCGTCATCAATAATTAGGCTTCCCAATGCACATATGGTAGCAATGTTGAAAACATTAGATTGTTGTAGTGAAACTTTGACCTTTATAGGGGTTAGGGACATAGCAATAACTCTAGAAATGTACAATATTCTAGGATAGAATATGGTGTCTGGGATCTGGGAAGCATTTTAGTACTCAAAGCCACAGAAGTTTTCTCTTATCCAACCAAACATGAAATAGAGAGGACTGCCAATCCTATAGGGGTGTTTCCTTCTTGGATATTGCCCATCATCTGGTATAGGAATTCAAGAAATAATACTTTTAATTTGAGACACCTCACTTATGTGAGTCGTTCCACCGTTAAAAATGTGCTAACATGAATGTCAGAGCATGCATCCCCAGCTGGGAAATGCAACTTATTCAAGAACATTACAAGAAAACTATCCTGCCTAATGCCTGAGGAAACCTCTAGGTTAACCCTATAGCCCGATGAGGTGTATTCTTTAGCTTCTAGAATGGACCAACACAAGCCAGAACTATCTCAGACTTGTTCGGAGGGGCACAAATGGGGATGAATAACATTTTTCTTAACCCTACTACCACACTAAAAAATATTGATCCAGTTGGTGAAGGAAATAAGTGAACACATTATTATCTCTCTCCCCAATTTCTTCCTCAAAAGGATGAGAATCTCCTTCTCTAGAACAGAAGACTATATGAGATCATCCAAAATGTCCATGGTTGTGATAAATTTGTTATACATCTCTCCCCAAGGAGGAATGTTGCCCAACTGATTGATATCCCATAAGGTGATACCCACCTCACCGTGAGAATGGTAGAAAGCATTGGTACCAGGGAACCAACAGCAGATCATTTCACAAAAGAGGTAAGTCTAGTGATAAATGATAAATTGAGATATCCACATGTGTTCATAAAGATGAACCATGTATAGATCAACAATGAATTATGAACTGATCTGTCTCACCCAGAATGGCCATGCCCATTCTTTGAAGAAATTTCCACCAGGGAGATGACCCTATTTTGACTACAATACTCCACCAGGGGAATCCATAGAAGAATATTTTATTCATGGATAGCTCTAATAAATAGTTTTTTGAGTGAGATCTTAACCATTTAGGCATATGGGTGAATTTTCCAAAAGATAAGACAAACCATGTGATTAGGCAGTAACCAGCTGATTGCCCTCAACAATTGTCACCTGAATGCAGTTTGGGAGCAAGATACCTAGTGGAATGGAAGATTAAAATATGGGGGAGGTATAGAGGCATCATCTAGAAAATGAAACACATATATTGGAAGTTGATCAGTTAAGGTATAACTATGAATTCTGGATGAATGGAACCTCTATAGGACCACCTTATCAGCACACATATGATAGCGGGGATAAACATTGAAATCCCTATAAATATTGGTCCTTTGATTGGCTTTAGCTAAAGAACCATGGTGAAAACAAGAATCTATAAAAAAATAAGTATGTGGTACATGTCATTCAAAGAAAACACAAAGTCTTTACAACAATAAACATATGATACAAGAGAATGGAATCATGCACATCACATGACTCAGTAAATGATTCACAATCCACATAAAGAGTTCATATATTGACTTATCTCTATATGACATGCAGGGTGTATAACCCCTAAAAGGCATCACACGAATCACATGACCCCCTTGGAGACTTGCGGTCGCGTGACCAATAAATGGTCATGCGAATCGCAAGCAATCAAACCATTGGTTCATGGAGTCTCGAGAAACCCTAGAGGAAACCATAAACCTCATATCCTATGTCTATGGTATTAAAAAATAATATTAACCAATTGGGGTAGAATAGTGTCTTTTCAACAAGAATTCTGGCATAAGAGCTCTATTTTTTGGGATTCACGGTATATTCTTACTGATAGGGTATAAAATCTATTTTCACAATGAGGTCTTACGATGGGAGAAAAAATAGAGCACTTTGGGGATTAGGTGTCTGGTGGAATAAATCACCCTCCACCCCCTATATATAGGGCATTTTAAGGAATACCATACATCACCCGGTAGACCAAATGTCACACGAAGCACTAGTTTGAAACACAATGAAAGAATATGGGGAGCATTTAGTTTCTTCAAAACTGAGTCCTTGTCCCCTAAGATGTCGCTTTTGAGGGGGGAATTTGTTGACACCTTCCAAACAAGCATAATAAAATTTACAATGAAACAATTACCCGAATATGGGAATTATTTTCCCCACAAAAGTAGGGAAGAAGTGGATGGTCTAAGACACATGGAGCCTCCAAAGGTCTCATGAACGCATGACCATTTCAAGGTCACAGAAAGTCTTCAAGCATGGAGCATAATCCATAGAAAGTCCCATGAAGCCCCCTTCAACAAGACTTCTCTACAAAGGATCTCTAGATAACCATGTCCACATGGTGATAATCGAAGGAGCACCACAGGCTATATGGTTTTTCATTTGAAAGCACCTAACAAACCATCCAAAATAATTTGAAAATAAGGAGGGATGATATTCAAAGGATGAGATCCCCAGAGGCCATGAAGATCTTGTGAATATAATCATTTGAAAGAATAAAATACCTTTTCAATATTAAATCCAACTTTCAAGACCTCAGAGCCTTCATCACATGAAAAAGAAGAAGATTAAGGGGAGGATGAGATAGGGTTTCACGATCACTAAATGACTTGCGTCATGCCACTAATGATGTGAGATACACTATAAGTCCCTAAAGACATATCCGACATGCCTTGTGAAACCCATTTTTCTTGTAAACCTCACCACATAGAATCTCTCGTGCATGTATAAGAAACTACATAACACTCAAGGGACATACAGATGGTCTAGTCCAAGAAATAATTGTGCACCCTCACATGAACCCTATTGGTCTCTCAAGACACCATCGAAAAATTGGGTAAAAATAATGGTTTTTACACATGAAAACTCACATGGGTCTTGACCTTTGTCACTTAAAACAATGTTAATTAAAAGGGAGGAGGCCAGTGATGTTTGCAGTTGCTGACCGAAATGAGATGCGCCTTGAAAGACCCCATGAGTCCTTGGCATCATGTCGACTTTAATATCATGAATTCCCTTTAGATTGTCAGCCATGCTACACTGAAGTCCTCATACATGTCCAGGAAACTCCACAACACTCTATGGCTGAACATATAGATTTTTCCATGGAATGCTTGTGCACCCTCATGCGACCAATATTGGTTACGCGATGTGTCACCGAAGAATATAAGAAATTTCCTCAACAACCCTCATGAAATATCTCCTGACTCCAAACCATTGGAACATAAAAAAAGGGGATATGAAATAGAGGTGGTGAGAGGTGTTATTGGTCACTGGAATGCATGTGACATTCCTAGAACACCCGCAGTGTAGTCCGGAGAGACCCAATGACAAGTTAACCAAGGTCTCTTGAGTGTCTTTTAACAAGCATTTGAATCTTGCGAAGGCCCTAGAATATGTCAGCACAATCAGAATGATGTCCTTTGACACAACCACATGATCAAAAAAGTCTAAAAAATTAGAAATAATATGATAAGGTAAGAGTCAATCGAAGAGACTTGCGATTGTTGAAAATCAGGTGACACACTCAGAGCAGTCCATGGTTGTGACTTGTGAACATGCATGGTGCTAGAACCATTCACTAAATCCAAACTGGACTCACATCATAAACGATTCACAAACTAGAAATTATTAGGGGTGGTGATGAATATAAATTTTTAATTACATTATAATGAAAGGGTTGGACCCTAACTGATTGGTGTTGTCCAAATTTACCCAAGTTATAAGGGTTAAGAGGTCTCTGGCAGTGTAGCTTTGGTTTTCGAATCCATAGAGACCTAAGAAGAACCTATAGAAACAAAATCTAAAGAGACTGATTTTTGGCAATGAAGTGGCCAAATTAGGTTTGCTTTAAGATGGGTTAAATGAACACTAAGAGGCCTAATCAAATTCAAGTTACGATAAGGGTTGATCTGAGGTTATTACAATGGTTGGATTGGGTGAAATTTATTTTTATAATGATTTTAATTTCATTAACTTAAGAAGGATTGAATAAATGAACTCAAACTAACCTCATTAGTTATTGGTTTAACACTTTCACATGCACACGATAATAACCTATACACTTGGTGGACCATTTTCATGACCACTATAAGGTAAAGGATTTTATTAACACATGAAACATGAAGTGATAAAATGAAACAATGAAGAGGATGAAATAATATCATCCAAAAATAATATCAATTAAATTAAGTGATAAAATATAAATAGATTGAGAAATAACATCCAATCTAGACCCTTTATACTCCCTTGAATCAAACCATAATAGGTTTATCCATCAATTAATGTTATTTTTTTAATGGAAGTGGGTAGTAGACTAATGAGGGATAAATTGAAGAAGGAATAATGAAAAGTAAAATAATGATCACTCCACCGTTGTGTGAAGAATTTAAAAGGTTTTAGTGTGAAAAAGTTCAAAACATGAGAAAAATGGTATAAATAGGACATGAAAAATACTATAAAATGATAATAAGAACAAGTATTATAAATAAAATAAGGTGAATTGGGACAACATACATGTGAAAGCACAAATTTGACAATACAAAATGTCATCATAACATTACACTTGAAAAAAACAAAGATTCCCTAAATACTTCAACACAACTTCCATAAATAAGAAATTAGGAAGCCTTGGGTCGAACAACCAATAGTAAAAATCATCCCACTTGAGTATGGTATACCTAGGGGGGTGGAAAGTAAGGGATAATGGGCTTCTTCACCCTTTACCTGAAGTGGTAGCCAACCTGCATCCACCGAACAGAGGCTCCTAAATGACCTTCAATATGGAATAATTTTAGTGGGATATAGAAGAAGAAAATGGATCGCTGAATGTCTCATGATAGGCTATAAAATTTCAACCCAAATAGAATTTTGTTTTTCCAAATATGATCGAAATGGTGGGATGTTTTTCAGGGCCGCAGAATCTAGCCCAGAATTTTATCTTCCATATTAGCCGCATAGAACTCAATGAAAACATCCTAATATGCTCTTGTCATTATTCGATAAAATTTTCTCCTTGATTTCCTATATATTTAGTTCAATTTTCAAAGTTATTGGGCTTGGATATTGGTAGATATAATAGTTTTATTGGGTAGTTATCTAGTTGACTTCACCCAAAATGTTGTTTGTTCGAGGCCCGCTTTGGTGGTCTTCTAATATGAATCTTCAAGTACTCAAAAATTATGAATTATTCCCAATGTAATGAGAAACCTAGAAATTAAATATGGAAAAAATAAAGATCATTGGGTAGTTTATATTGTGTTAAAAATGTACCATGTAATAGTGAATTTTAAGGACTTACAATCATAATGTGAGATGATGTTGAAAGTTTAAAATGCACTAAAATGGTGTTTTTGAATAATGAAGCCCATGAATATTAACTATATTAATAATGAAACTTTTCCTCATTAAATGGTTAATCACAACCCAAACTTGATTTTTTTAGTGTTGAGAAAAATATATCTCAAAAATATGAAATTTTAATTCACTTTTCTAAAAACATTATAATACACAATTATCCCAAATAACCTTTATACCAAAAAATTATGAAACCCATAAAAATAATTTAATAAAAGATAGTTTTTCAAGCTTATCTCAATACCAATCCATTTATTTTGTTCATATTCATCGCCATATTTCATCCAATATCAATTAAGCATGATGATGTGTTGTGTGTTACAATAGATATGGGGGGTTCATCTTTATTCAAGGGGGAAATGCTGGAAGCACTAGGTGGAATCACATTTCAATATTAAGATGAGTATTCAATTTATTTATTTATTTATTTATTTTTTGTTTTTTTTCATTTTTTCCATTGTAATTGAAATTGAACTCAATGGATTAAACCCATGTAGAGAGACTTTGCCGATGACTCTCAGGCTAAAAGACCATAGGGAACCAAGTGAAAACCACATACTCAGGGATCATATTTAGTTAACTATATAAAAAAAAACTCAAATTACCCCAAATATAGATTGAATTACAAACTCAAGGACAGAAAAATATGGAGTTATGATCCCCAAGTACCAAAAGCCACTTATTAGGTCATTAAATTACTCTACGTGCAAATTTATAATTTTTTTTTTTATTTTTTATTGAATACTAATATTAAAACTAAAATGATCACAAAACCTATGCTATTTATTTGGTGGACCCTAGGAACTCAAACTATACCCCATTATCCAAAGGATGTGCGTTGTGTTTTTTTATTTGGATTAAAATTTAAATGATGAAATTTCAGATTAAACAGCCACACTTTCTAAAATCTATACTCATGAAATTATACATGGATTAAAATCAGAATTAGGTATTGCTAAATTATTTGATATTCAGTTTCAATGTTTTCAATGTGTATTATCAAGTTCAAAGTTAACAAAATTTTTTCCTTCCATTTACACACATTTTTTATTTCTCATAGATCTTTTTTCTTTCTTTTCACCCCCAACATAGAATAACACTATCCCCAGTGTTTAAAGAAAATATAACTTTTAAGGGGGTAGAGGAGAGGAGTTCAAAGAGGAAATTGAAAATGAGAATCATGGAATGATGTTAGCTGGTGGTTGAAGTTGAAATTCGTGCTACTCCAATTAAATCCTTTGATATCCATGTCACTCGCAAAGATCCATATTGGAACAATAAAAAACAAACAAGAAAGCAAAATAAAACAATATATATATTTATAAAATGTAAAATATAAGTATATATAAAAAAATATAGAAGAAGGAAGCACTATAACCCATAGGTCAGTGGAAAGTGTGTGACCCTCTCTCCCCTTTGGTCATGAGTTTGAGTCTCTGATGCATTCCTGGTCATGATGGGGTTTCCCCCCAACATCTGACACGTCCTTTTATTTTTTTATTAATTATTTTTTTGTACATTTATTTTAACATAAAAACACATAAAAATAAAATAAAATAAAATAATAATATATTTTATTCTTTTTAAATTTAATGGTAAGGTATTACTCAACAATCACACCCCGTGACATGAATGAATACAATGCTCCCCTTTCAAACCCATCCATACTCATAATAGAAGAACATGTCAAAATTATTATGTACTATCATATTTAGAGTTGATTGATTCAGTATTTTTTTTAATTATCTAAATGATTCATTAATTCTATTTGAAAAATAATGTTGATTCACAATGATTAGAAACATGAAAACCACAGGTTTCCTCCCATACAACGCTTTTGTTTAATGTCTCTTACTCAACTTATACACCTATTTGTTTAATTATTTTCCTAATATAAGGTTGGTTCACACATGTCTTCATAAAATTCAGGATTTTAGAATGGTTTGACCCTATGAATATTAACTTTAATATTTTTACCAATTGTTGGATCTTGAATTTCTATAGACCCATGAGGGTACACCTTATGCACCATGTGTGGAACATACCATATGGACCTCAACTTTCATAGGTGTAAATGATGCTTAGATATATATAAAAGAATAGGTTTACCCAGTAAAATCTGTTTGGTTCTAGGTTTTCACGATTATTAGGATTTTACATTACCTTTATTGAACCTTGAATTTTAATAATCATCCATCGTAAGTTCCTCATGTTCATTGAGATCTAATTTCCTTTTTTATTTTGGCCAATGAGAGGTCATAATTCTTTTTCTTAATTTCCCAAAAGTCCTTATGTGCAATCTCTACAAGAAAATGGCATGCTTTACCCTAAACCAACCTATATGGGGACATTCCTAAAATGGTTTTCAATGCAGTTTGATAGGATCAAAGAGCATATAAGAGTTTTCTCGACCAATCTTTCTTAGATGGATTAACAGTTTTCTAAATATTTTATTTGATTTCTCGATTGTCTAACTCAGACGGACCATTAGTCTATGGGTGGTAAGTTGTGGACGCTTTCTGATAAATTCCATACTTGTCTATAAGTTCTCAGAATGGATGATTGAAAAAATTAGTTCCATGATCACTATTGATAGCCCTATGAATTATAAATCTAGAGTGGTTGTTTTCCTTGAGAAATATCATCATAGTTTTATGATCATTGGATTTTTTTGGAATGACCTCAACCAATTTTGAGACATAATCGACATCTAAAATAATGTAAAAATATAACCTAGAGTTTTGGAAGGGCCCCAGGAAATCAATTACCCAATAGTCATAGAATTTAATCACTATGTTGGGAGTGAGTGGCATTTGATTCATTTTTTTGATTGACTGTACTTGTTGACACGTAGGAAAACATTGAAAAAATGTATAGGAGTCCCTTGAGAGGGTGAGATAAAAGAGACCACACTAAAGAACCTTATTATGAGTTTGGTTTGAGGAAAAGTGACCTCCACAAACCTAACTATAATAGAATTTAATAATGGAGTCTTGTTTAGATTCTGGGACACACCTCTTAATGGCTTAGTTAGGTCAGAACGTATAGAGGTGTGGATCATTAAGCACATAGTTCCTAACATTAAAAAGGAATTTCCTTATATCTTGAGTCCCTAAGAATTTTGTAATGAATCTTGTAACTAAGAAGTTGTCTATGTTGTCATACTATGAGAAGTCACTCATAGAGTATACATGTTTATCAAGGAATGTATCAGAAACATAAATGTGATATAATTTTTCATTAAATTATATCTTAGAGACATGATAAACTACAACATTGTCAACACCCTCTTTTTTGTTGTTTTGAGGTCAAATTCTTGTAATATAAGGACCCACCTAATTAGTCTATACTTGGAATTTTGTTTCTAGAAGAGGTATTATAGTGTAGAATGGTTAGTGAACAAAATGATGGGGGATCATAAGAGGTAGGACCTAAAAGTTTCTATGGAAAACAAAACAACAAGTCTCTCCTTATCAGTGGAGGTGTAGTTTATTTGGGAATCATTTAAGGATTTTCTTACATAATAAATTACATAAAGAGATTTATCAAAACATTTTCCTAAAATAGCTCCTAAATCAAAGTAACTATAATCACACATGAGATCGAATGGAAGGTTCCAATTTGAGGATTTTAGGATGGGAGGAGTGGAGAGAGATGATTTAAGGGTTGAGAATGAACCCTCACAACTTTATGTCCAAACCAATAGAGAATCCTTTACTATAAGAGCACAAAGGGGATGAGAAATTGAACTAAAGTTACAAATAAATCTTATATAGAAAACCATAGTCCTAAGAATGACCTCACTTCATTAACAGTTTTGGGTGATGGAAGGTGATGAATGGTTTCAACCATGGATTTATTGACTTCAATCCCCCTACCTGAGACTAGATGGGAAAGGAATAGTCCCACTTTAACCATGAAATGGAACTTATCCCATTTTAAGAACAAATTCATTTCATCACATATTGAAAAAATCTCTCTACATTCCTCATACATCCCTCAAATGTATCCCCAAACATAGAGAATCCATCCATGAAATCTTATATAAAATCTCCTACCATGTTTGAGAAGATTCCCATCATACACTCCTGGAAGGTTTCTGGGGAATTGTATAACCTGAAGGGAAAGTCTTTGAAGGAAAAGGTGCTGAATGGATAGGTGAATTTAGTCTTCCCTTGATCTTCTAGAGAGACCTCAATTTGATTGTACCCTAAGTACCCATCTAAGAAACAGTATAAGGCATGAGCTTCCACTCACTCAAAGACATGGTCAATGACTGGAAAGGGGAAGGGGTCCTTCTTGGTAAAAGTGTTAAGCTTCCTATAGTCGATGAAAACTCTCAAGCCACTACTCACCCAAGATTGAAGAATCTCTCCATTACTATTGGTTATCACTATGATTCCAACCCTCTTTGGAAGAATATGGATGGGGCTAACCCACTCACTCTCAGATAAGCGATAGATGATACGAGCTTTTAATAATTTTAGAATTTCTTTTCTCACTACACCCATGATATTAGGATTTATTCTCCACTGAGGTTGATGACAAGGATTTGAACTTGATTCTAGAATGATCCTATGAGTCCTGATAAGTGGGACAATACCTATAATATTAGATAGGTTCCATCCAATGGCTTTCTTATGTCTCCTAAGGATATATAGAGGTATCCTCTCATGATCATCTTGAAGAGAATAAGAAATGACAATACGATGTGTTCCATTTTCTCCTAGGAAGGAATACATAAGTGTAATAGGAAGTTCATTCAATTCAAGTTTAGGTTGGTTCAATATTTTAGTAGAATATTAAGACATTAGTTGATGACCAATTTCTTTTTTTAGAGTTTCAGATAGGATTTATTCCCCATGTGTATAATTTTCATCTACTAGATCGGTTTGATCAGTATTAGGGAAGGAATTTGGAGTGGTCTCCCTAAATTTGGTTTCATGAAATATTTCACTAATTATTGGTCTTAATATTTCATTATAGGAGCAATCTGAAAGGGATTCTATCCAATTAGATAAACTTCCTTCATGTGACCAAAGGAAATTAATCTTGTCCTAACTTAAACATTCCTAAAATATTCCTTGATGTTCTATGGATTCATTTTCCATTATTCCTATCATGTTTAATTCATGAATTGTTTCATAATCCCCTATTTTTGAGCATTCATTATAGATTTTCAAGTCTAGAATCATTTTTCCAAAGGTGATGGTCATGTTCCCATTTCAGACTCAGATAATAGATTTGATTTTTACAAGGACGGGACGACCAAGGATGATTACAGTTTGTTCCTTATTTCCTATGTTTGGATTGTTGTCAAGGACAATGAAGTCATAAAGGTAGATGAATTTTTCTAATTTTACCATAACATCTTTTAAAATTTCCTTTGGAACCCTAATACTACGATCAACAATTTGAAGTGTGAAAAACATGTGTAAGAGCACTTACAGACATAACTGATAGTAAAAATCATAAGGACTGAGATTGGAATTAGCACTTAGGCCACACAAGGATTTGAAAACTTTTTTATCTCCTAGTTAAACATTGATTTAGGGGAATCCTGGGTCTTTCTTCTTTGGTGGAAGGGTTGCCTGGATTTTTTTGCTAACATTTTCTTCCAGAAGGATATGGTTCTTATGTGAGAATTTCTTTTTAAATTTGTAGAGGTATTTTAGGTATTTTGAGAATGATGAAATGGTTGGAATAGTATATAGGAGTGTAATATTCAAATTGACATGTGAGAATAGTTCACTCAATATTTTACTCAATTCAGGATTGGTTTCCCCCCTCATACGTTGAAAAAATTGAGCAGTTTGTGGGATTATTTGTTGAAGAGTTGTTTCATTCATATTGTTATCATTTATTTCAGTTTGATCATGTGGTTCATTTGAATTTTCATTATATTTTGAATCATTATATGGTTTCTGAATTATTTTTTAAGGTTTCTCAATTGATTTCCCACTACTTAAATCAGTCAAAGCCTTTAGTTGTTCATGAGTTGTTTGAGTGCAACAAGGCTCTACCCTTGATATTTGTTGTGGAATGGCCTATGTAGGCATGGGTCCCTTCCCATTTTTGATGTTTTTATGTTCTTGTTTAAGGGAATAGAATCTTGAGTTCATTTTCTACATTTTCTTACACAAATATTCAAGGATTGAGAGAGGGACATATTGGGAGGGGGATTGTGTTAGTTGGTTTATTGAAGGAGGATAATTTGGTTGTCAGAAGGGTTTTTGATGGGTTGTTGGTATTGGATAAGAGGATGTTGGTATTGGATTTTTTTGGTTGGAATTTGTAACAACTTTTAAAATTTTGTGTAGGGTAGGTGTTTGGTCCTTGTGGTTGGATAGGTTGTTGGTTATCTTTCCAATGAAATACTGAGTAGTCATTATACCTTGGATTGAATGTGTTTTGGTATTAGGGATTCTTGATGTTTAGGGAATTTACTTTAGCTGGTGTCCCTCCTAGAAGATCATCCATGATGGTTGTAATGGTTGGAAAGTTGTCTATTTTATGGTCATTTTCGTTATAAATTTTTCCAACAGGGTCTACAGTATTGGATTTCAGGGATTTACCTAAGGTATATCTCATCAACATTCCTAGTGAGTACTGTGAATTTATCCCTAAGATAGATGACCAGTTTTAGATATACCTAACACTAGGGGGGGTAAATCAGTGTTGGGGAATATTTAAACCAATTCCATCTTTTTATCCCTCTACCTCTTGACCTGTTAAGATCTTGATTCTATTATTCTCTTTTCCTTGTCACATTCAATAATTGAAAGTAGTAAAAATGTGGACACATTATTTTTACAAGGGTCACCAATCAATAAGAGTAGCTACGTCCTTTCTATGCATGGATATGACCAGTGCATGGATTCTTTACTATTATGTGATATGATGTTACAGTGGAGTATCTTGGAAAACAATCCTCTAGCCAGTGTGAGTCCCTATACTTTGGAGGGGGTGTGAAACAATACACTTCCCTTGAATGGTGATGGCCTAGTCTAACTTGTAGCCTCTTTCTGGTTCATTATACTGCCTATAGAGACAATATTATTCCTTCTTGATAAGGTTGGTTCTACTCTTGGTCATCTATAGTTCTCTTCACATGATTACTTGCAAAGCAGTAGGGGAGAAATTTTTCCTTCTTTCCTTCTCTTCTTTTATAGTGCAACAAAAACTACACTAGACTTCTTCTTTCATATTTTTAGTGATAAAACCAACTACACTAAAAATTCTTCTCTCTTCTTGGATATAATCACATGCACCAATGTTATTATTCGGGCAGTGATGATCAGTTCACTTGGAATCATCTAAATAAATTATTCTCCTTTGTTCATGGATGCATCTAATCATGTATAGGGAATTTAGGTTGAACCTTTATTCCCTTCCTTTATTCTTCTTCATTACACACATGCACACACTTGTTTGATTATTTTATTTATGTGTCTTCACATATGAATGTGCATGCATGCATCCATTCATTCACCTATTATTCTTCTTCTGTGAAAGCTTTAGTGGGTATGGTTCTTTAAGAACACACACAAACTCAACATTTTCTACTCTTCCATTTATTTATTCTTCTTATTCATCATGCACTATGTTAGGGTGTCTGTTTAGGTTTATATGTGTATGTTTCTTTAAACTCAAATCGGTGAAAACCTTTCCATGTGTGAGCTCCTTCTTCACACAAGTGTACACTGCCGCGGGCTCCTTCAACTAGAGAACATGCATACATGCATGTATTCTTCCTCTTCAATTGCAAACACACGAGCCCTCAGGTTTATTCAAATAAAAAAAACTTTCAAGAAATTCACCACTTGAGATCTTCTTCTTATCCAATAATGAACCCCTGTACATAGTACAATGTAAACATGCAAACTAGAAGGTCTTCTCACTTTTCTTCATGAAACCAGGGTGTCCACATGTTACTTTCTTCACACAAGGCTGTGTGGATCTTCCTTGTTCATAAGGTAGATAGTTTTGAATCTTCAAAAATCTTAGTGAGAGAGTATCTCAAGCACTGGCTCATGATGGAATGGATTTTGTAAAATACAATGATGGTTCTACAAAAACTGTCGTGTGGTCAGGTGTCAGTTCTTTGAGAAGCAATTCGACGGTGCATAGAACCTGTCGAAGGCTTTTAGGAATTCTTTTTCATAGAGAAGAGAGATCATGGGACTCCTGGTTTCACTTCTATAAATGGTGCATAGGGAGATGCTCTGTTTTTCGAAATAGGAGCTCTAGAATATGGGGGAGCAACAACTTTCATCATATCAGACTCTTCCTTTTATAGATGACAGAAACTCCTCTTATTCATTCAATATATGCGTATCTCCCATTAAAATTGGGGCTTTGAATGCCCAATATCTTTGCCTTCATGATTTTGAAACTATGAGTCAAGGGTAAGCCACAAGTCTCATGTTTTTCCTTTTTCCGAACGCGGACTCCTATCTCCATACATGGTGTTACGATCACATGTACAATTCTCATGCATGAATCTTGCATGGATCCTCTATGTATTTTGGACAATAATTAAGGCCTGAAAACTCCGTTTGCTTTGTATCCTTTGAGATATCATGCATTAAGGATGTAGATTGTATGAACGGTCACATTTCAATCACGAGACACTTCTTCAATGGATAGGGATCAATGAGATCAATGTCATTGGTGGGTGGAATCGGCGCTGAGAGGTTGAAGATAATGGCATGAGATGGATCGCATACCGTGTGAGTATCGGATGTCCCTTGTTCATACTCACACGGTGCGAGATAGATGGCGGAAGAGATTAGATGATCATATTCCATGACTGATCAGACAGTCAGATGGGATGCTAGATGAGATGAGCGATCGAGATTACATATGTGATTTTAAAATGAAATCCCCCATAAAAATAGACTTGCGAGAGAGGTGTAATTTATAAATCAAATCCTCCTGAAGAACGGCCAGAATTCTCCTCTCCCCCCTCCAGTGCCGCCCGCACCGGTTCTCTACGGGTGGGATTCTGTGCCCTCCCATGCCTTCTACGGGTGCGCTCCAAGTGCCCACTATGCATCAATGCGAACAGGTTGATCACCACGTGCTCACTCTTATGGGATTCTACATGGACCGCACGCCCCTGCCTCTTGTAGGGATAGCCCCGAGTGCTTTCCTCGAGCACGGTTGACCCTTTGTCTTGCATGTGCTTGAGGTGAGGTCCTTGGATGGCCTCCATGGTAGGACAAATTTTTTTAAGCCAAAAATAATCTTTCTAAGTGAAATGCATGGAAATATTAAAATATGTGCATGCACACTTCAATGTCGAAGCCTATTCTAAAACATTCTTCTTCTCTTCATTTATGTTTGGATTATCAAATACCAAGCAGTTCATTCATCCTTAAAGGATGCTACTTCAATGTTGTAAACTATGTTCCACACTTGATACATGTTATTTGAACTTAGGAGCTGAACATCAATCATCTGATTTCCATTCTCAATTTCACTTAGGATATTGTATAGAAACTTCATTTACATTCCTTGAACTCATTGAAAAAAATACAACTCACTTACTAAAGTGGTCCCAACAATCCCCCCCTTTGTATTTTTTGTCAATACCCAAAGTGTTTATACTAAATGAATGCGTCTTTGTGTCTTCACTTCTTTCCTTCTCTTAAACTTTCATTTCACTTCTCTCCCCCTTATTTAAAATAAATACAAAGTTCTTGAAAAAGAGGGTATAATTTCATACTTAAGTAATGTGACATCAATCATTTCACTCTAAGTCTACTTGAGAAATTCTTGGTGTAGAAAACAAGAGTATTTGATTTAGATAACAAATTTGTCCATTACCCACTGAATATGACTCCTCATGACATGAGAGCTCATGAATTTTACTTAAAGGGGTTTCCACTTTCATACCAGGATTAGGATACTAAGTGTGATTTACCTGAAACTCCTTCAGTCACTTCAGAAAATGGATCGAAAACATTCAGGTGTAATAGGTAGGATAAGTGACCTTGGAACACTTCCTTTCTTCTTATGTCACCGAGTAATTCAGTTACTCCCCCTTTGAGAAATAATATTTAATTTGAATGATCAAGGATGTGTGATTTGGAAATGACATACCTTTTCTAATGACATGATCTTTGACTAATCTTCAGAGTAATTGAATTTTGATATCAACTGAAGTTGACACTAATTATAAAAATAACTCCGACATCTTCATTTGTCTCCCCCTCAAGGGGACACTTCTTATCCCTGACTCTCATGTTCTTCCCCTGAGATCGTACTTCAACTTAAATTCCCTATAATATAAGAACAAATATAGTACACAAAGATTTAAGGGAATAAGGTAGATCTTTCTTGCTCCATCAATGTGAACAACAAGGATGAGATGATTTTCTCAACCCAGATGCTCCATTCTTCACACATTCACCAATTATCATTAATGCTGACTGTGATTGTGTGGACCTTACTATTTATTCCATCTCTTTGTGTGTGAATCTTCTTTCTTTATGGTCTTTAAAATCATTAGAATCTCCTGGTGCACCATTGATCTTTTTGAGGACTTATTGTTGGTCTGGAGTAAATTCAATCCATCTTCTAATAGTATAACCAACCTTATTGCAACTCACACACAGAACATCTTTATATTCTTGTAGAATCTTCTTTCTGATTTTAAAAATAGTCTTATACTATGAATCTTCCATCTTTCCCATTATTTCCAAATCTTCTGGCCAAACTACGAATATATCATTAGGGACCGAGGCATCAAGATTGGATCTTCTACATGGATTCTTCTAAGTGTCATCCTGCTTAATAGTTCTTTTGGATTCACTATGTATCAACTTCTTGGATTTAAAATCAAAGGACTTTTCATCTTCCATTCTTAAAATCTTCTTGGGAGATTTTTTTTCAAATTATTCATTTGATTTCTTCCCAAATATGATTCTTCATTCTTACCCAACAACTATGGTCTTCTTTTCTTATCAGATTTGGGTACCTGTTGAAATGAAAAAGAAATATTCATGTGACCACTCCTATTTCATACATCACAGATATTATCTAACGTTCCAAATTCATTTTTAGTACATATATGATTTTGAATCTATGGATTTTGCTTTTTCTTTTATGGATTTATGCCCCTTGAGATGGGATTTATCTGTGATTTTACATATAAGGGATTGTACCAACAATCCAGTGCATAGTGAACAAATATATTACAACAACAACATTGACCAACAGACAATGACTTCTTATTATCTTCATTACAAGGTTTCTGAATCTTCTTATTGAATTTTAGTACTTTCTTTGGGGAGCTATCTTCCACACTCTTTCCCTTATCCACCCTATCTATGCTGATAGTTTAATTTTCACTTTTCTTTATCCATACTTGTTTAGAACTTTTCTTCCAACCTACACATTTGTAGAAACAATTTTTGAAACATTAGTACAAGTTGGTATGGATGGTACCATTAAATTCTCATCTTCTTATGATAGATCAATGAGTGAAGTCATGATCTTTTTGTCACATATTGGAGGTCTTTATATAGTAGAATCCTCCAAAGAGCCTTGAGTACTAGCTGTAACCATTTAATTATTTTTTGGAGACTCAATATGTGTCTTATCAAGATTAGTCAACTCAAGATTCCAATTCAAGAAATCTCATATTGAGGATGACTTACTGATCTTTAATCATAGTCATCTTGTCTTCATAAGCCCTCTTTAATCATTAAACTTCATCTTCATGCATCTTTACATTGTTTTGTAACAAAGAGTCAAGTTATTTGATCTTCATGGAGTCTTCTTCCAAATATAACTCCTTGACTTAATTTTCCTTTATGAGATCATATTCAAGTAATTAGATCTTCTTTTCTAGAGTCTAGTTAACTCTCTCATTTTCTTCAAAATCTTTGATCCACTTTCAAGAACTAACTTCAAATCCCCTATATTTTTCATAAAATAATCTAACCTGTCTCAAGAGCTTTAAACATTCAATAATTTTTTCTTGTAAGCCTTTCTCCATAAACATCTATTTCTTCTTCCAGCTGAGTAATATTTTCCAACATTCCTTGAAATACTACACAAACCATGGATTCACTTTCTTCAAGAATACCATGCAGAATCATTCTTAATCTATCAACTGATTTTTTGAGAGGTTGTAGATTGATCATCACCACTTGTTCCATAATGTTCATCAGAGGAATAATTTCCAAATGTACTAACACATACCTTTTACTCAGTTGGGGTTGGAAGGTTTTCCATATTCATTGTGGAAACATGATCCACCTTCTCATCACTTTTCGTGTTTGGTGTGTCTTGGATGTCAGCTAGATATAGAAAAACAGATGTTTCCTATTATTTAGAAAAAATGGACTTCTTCTTAAACTTTCTCTTCTCCTTCCTTTTCGTGTTCATCATAGTCTTGGTATATATACCCTTCTTCTCGGAGATAGCTGAATCTTCACTAAAATTACACTTCATTGATAACTCATGGGAGAATAACTTCACTGTAGTGAATCCAACAGAGAAGAACTTGTCCCTCTAATACTGATTGAGAGGGCCAGTTTGGGATATACCTAACATGGAGAGGGGGGGGGGGGTGAATCAGTGTGGGTTACTTTTTAAAACAATTCCAACTTTTTATCCCCGTACCTCTTGACCTGTTAGGATATTGATTCTATTATTTTATTTTCCCTATCACATGAAATAATAGAAAGTATTAAAAATGTGCACACAATATTTTTACAAGGTTCACCACTCAATAAGAATAGCTGCGTCATTTCCATTCATGGATATGACCAGTTCATGGATTCTCCACTATGATGTGATATGCAGTTATAGTGGAGTGGCTAGGAAAACAATCCTCTTCCCAGTGTGTGTACTTAAACATTCAAGGGGGTGGAAAAAAATACAATTCCCTGGAATGTTGATGGCCAAGTCCAACTAGAAGCCTCTAGAGGGTTCATTATAATTCCTATAGAGACATTCCACTTTCTTCTTGATAAGGTAGGTTCTGCTCTTGGTCTTATTCAGTGATCTTCACTGGATTAATTTCAAAGTAGTAGGCATGAAATTATTCCTTCTTTCTTTCTATTATTTTCAAGTGAAAGACCAACTACACTAAACTTCTTCATTATTCTTCTTAGTGCAACAACCACCTTCACTAAAACTTATTTTCTCTTCTTGGCTAGAATCACATACACAGATGTAATTATTCAGGAAATGAAGATCGGTTCACTTGGCATCATATAAATCAATTATTATACTTTTTTCATGAATTCATGCGATCCCGAATATGGAATTTAGGATGAAACTTTCTTCCATTCCTTTATTATCCTTCTTTACCCAAGTGCACACACTTGTCTGATTATTTTATTTAAGTGTCTTCCATATTCTTGTGCATGCATGCATGCATTCACCTATACTTATTCTTTTATGAGAAAATTTAATGAGTATCGTTCTTTAAGAAGAGACACAAACTCAACCTCTTCTACTATTCCTCTTCTTTCTTCTCCTTATTCCTCTTGCACTAGGTTAGGGTGTTTGTTTAGGTTTACATGTGTATGTTTCTTCAAACATGAATGGGTGTAACCCTTTCCATGTGCGAGCTTCTTCTTAACTGAAGTGTACACAACCTCGATCTCCTTCAACCAGAGCACATGATTACATGAATGTATTCTTCCTCTTCAATTTCAAACACCCAAGCCTTTAGTTTTCTTTAAATAAAACACACACTTTCCTGGAAGTCACCACTTGCATTCTGCTTCTTATTAAATAATAAACCTATGCACATAGTATAATATAAACATGAAAACAGTAGGGTGTTCTCAACTTTCTTCATGAAACCATAGTGGCCACAGGTCACATTATTCAAACAAGGATGTGTAGATCTTCTTTGTGCATGAGGTGCACAGTTTCTCATTTTTTAAAACTCAATGAGAGAGTATCTCATGCACTTGCTCATGATGGCATGGATTTTACAAAACACAATGATGGTTTTAAAAAACCTATCACTTGTTCGTGTGATGGTTTTTTGTGATGCTATTAGAGGGTCCATAGCACCTTTCGAAGGGTTTTGGGGAACTCTTCTTCACAGAAAAGAGAGCTCACAAGACTCCTGGTTTCTCTTCTCGAAATGTTTCACATAGAGATTCTCTATTTTTTTGAAACAAGATCTCTCGAATATGTGGGAGCAACAAGATTACTCAACTCAGGCTCCTCCTTTTATAGGATATGGAAACTCATCTTCCAAATTCAACATCCGCATATCACCCATTAATACCGGGGCTTTGAATTCCCGAGATCTTTGCCATCAAGATTTCAAAACCAAGGGTCAAGTATAACCCACAAGTCTAGGATGTTTCCTTTTTCTGAATGTGGGCTCCTATCTTCATGCATGGAGTCAAGATCGCATGCATTATTCTCGTGCATGAATGTCACACTAATCCTCCATGTATCTCTGATAAGAATTGAGGCCTCGAAACTCCGTTTTCTTTGGTCTCCATCGAGATGTCATGCATTCATGATGTAGATTGAATGCATGGTCTCAGTTCAATCATGAGAGACTTCTTCAATGGCTTGGGATCAGCCATGGTGGACGGTCTTCATCTTCAGTGAGATCAGTGTCACTGGTGGGTGGCAGTGGTGTTCAGATGTTGAAGACAATGTCTCAAGAAGGATCGAATGCCATGGTAGGATCAAATGGCCCTGGTTCATACTCATGCGGTGTGGGATAGATGGGTGGTAGATATTAGATGATCAGATTCCAGGGATAATTAGATGGTCGACTGAGATACTAGATGAGATGAGAGGCTAAGATTACATCCGCATGATTAAAATGTTGTCCCACATCGAAAAGGACATGCGGTAGAGGTACAATTTATCAATCAACTCCTCCCGATGACTACTCTGAATTCTCCTCTCCCCCTAGGTGCCACCCCACACCGGTTATCTGTGGGTGAGGTTTTGCGCCCACCCATGCCTCCTGCTGGCACACTCCTAGCACCCACTATGCATCCCTAGGCATCAAATGATCACTGTGCGCCCACCCCTATGGGATAATACATGACATACATTCCCCTTCCTCATGTGGGGCTGGCCTTGAGGGCTTCCTTCGAGCGTGGTTGTCCCTTAGGTCCTGCATGTGCTTGAGGTGAGGTCCTCAGTTGACCTCCATGATTGGCCAAATTTGTGTAAGCCAAAAATAAACATTCAAAGTGAAATGCATGGCCATATTAAAATACGTACATGTCCACCTCAAAGTCCAAGCCTTTTCTTATACATTGTTCTCCTCTTCATTTATTTTTGGATTATCAAATCCAAATCACTTCATTCATCCTTAAAGGATGCTACTTCAATGTTGTAAACAATTTACCACACAAGATACAAGTTATTTGAACTTAGGAGAAGCACATCGATCATCTCATTTCCACTCTATATTTCACTTAGGAGAGTGTCTTGAACCATCATTGAAATTCATTTACCTCATTGACAATAAATAAAAGTTAATTACTAATGTTTTCCCAACAATAAATCTTTACTCTTAAATAATTGTATTCATTCCAAGATTTATTGGTGGATTTTCAAAACAAGGTGGTGTTCCCCATGTTTGGTTTTTTTCAAAAAGTCATTCTAGATACTCGTAAGAATCATTTGGGGCTTCTTTTTTTAAAGGTACCATTACACATCATGTCAATGAATTGATTGTTCCTCAGACCCATCCCTTCATAAAAAATTCTCAGTTGTTCAGGAATAGAAAAACCATGGTGTGAAACAATGTTTAGGGTGACTTTGAACCAATCCCATGTTTCATAGAATATCTCTCCCACTTTTTCAAAAATGTTTTGGATTCCATTTTTAATTGCAATTGGTTTGTGGTATGGATTTTTTTTGTAGAATTCTCTTTTTAATCGGTACTATGAGTAAATGAATGATGGTATCAAATTTTTTATCGAATTTATAGCTTGTTCTTTTAAAGAAAAAGGAAATATCCTTGTCTTAGAAGATTCAAGTTGATGTGGGGGACACATGGTTTATACAATGTCATTAAACTCCTTACCATGAATGTATGGCATATCAGACTCCATTCCCTGGAATGTGGGAAGGTGGTTTAGAACAAGGGGTTTAAATATTTAGTTAGAATCTCTCAAGTAATTATGTGTCATGAATGAGGGGGCATTGGTCCAAGCTAGAGTGAGGTATTCAATCATGGTTTGATCGACTACATTTCCAATGTTTGGAGCTTTGTGGTCTGGGATTCCCATTCAATCCCCCGTAAGGATTACAATTTGATATCTTGTAAGACCCTCAATTGGACATGTTTTAATTAGCAAATTTGGAGATTCAAGAATATTTGTATCTATTGTAAAAAATCACTTAGGTTTAGTTTAATCCACTATCCTTGGACATTCCACCCTAACAAATCTGTTTGAGTTATCACAGGTGTAGGAAGACATGCGTCAAAAGAAAAAAACAAGAAAGGGAAAAGATAAGAGAATTTGGGTAAGAATAGAAGAATAGGGGAAAGGAATGAATGTTTTTGGTATAAAATACTTACTTGGTCCCTGAAAATAGTGCCAAAATTTGGCCTCTCCCAAATTACCCATCTAGAAAGGGTTAAATGGTCTCTTGCAGTGTAGCTTGGGTTTTTGAATCCTCAAAGACCTAATAAGAACCTATAGACACACAATATAAAAAAAATTTATTTTTTGATATGAATTGGCTAACTTGGGTTTTTTTAAATGGTTTACCTGAACACTAAAAGACCAAATTGAATTCACGTTATGAGAAGTTTTGATCCTAGGTTATTACAAGGGATGGATTGGATGAAATTTCTTTTTATAACAATTTCAATTTCATCAACTTAAGAAGGATTAATTAAAAGAATTCAAACTAACCACATAATTTTCTGGTTTAAAACCTTCACATGCACATCATAATCACTCATACACTAGGAGGACCATTTTCATGACCACTCTAAGGTAAATGATTTTATTAACACATGAAACGTGCAGTGATAAAATTCAATAAGGGAGAGGAATAAAGAATATCTTCCAACAAAAATATCAATTAAATTAAGTGATATAATATTAATATATTGAGAAATAACATCCAATACAGAACCTTAATACTCCCTTGTATCAACACATAAGTGTTTTATTCCTCCATTTATTCTATTCTATCAATGGAAGCAAGTAGTAGACTCATGAGGGCAGAATTGAAGAAGGAATAAACAAAAGGGAAATAATGACCACTCCACTGTTGTGTGAATATTTTCACAAGTTTTAGTGTGAAAAAGTTAACACCATGAGACAAAGGTATGAGACTAAAATGAAAAATACCATAAAATGCGAAGAATAATATGTTTTAGAAATAAACAATGGTGAATTGGAACAACTTACATGTTAAATCACAAATAGGACAATACAAATGATAGCATAACATTACACTTGAAAATAAACAAATCTTCCCTAAATACATCACCAAAAAGCCTTAAATAGGTATTTTGGAACCCTTGGTTCGAAATAACAACATTAGAAAGCATCCAAATTGAGTATGGTAGTCCTATGGTTGTGGAATGTAAGGGGGAGTGGACTTCTTCACCCTTGACCCGAAGTGGTAGACAGCTTGCATCCACTGAACAAAGGCTCTGAAATTAACTTCCAGATGGTAGAATTTGAGTGGGACATATTAGAATAAAATGTAGCCCCATATTTCTCCTAATATCCAATATAATTTAACTCTAAATAGAATTTTTATTTTCTAGATATGATCTAAATGGTGGGATTTTTTTTTCGGCCGCATAATCTGGCCCATAATTTCATCTTCAACTTGGGCCACCTATAAAACCTTTAAAACATCCTAATTATCTCTTTTAACTGTTTGGTGAAATTTTTCCCATTATTTCCTCTATATTCAGTTCAATTTTCTGAATTATTGGTCTTGGATCTTAGCCACTACAGTAGTTTTATTGGGCTGATGTCCAGTTCACTTTGCCCAGAATGTTGTTAGTTCAAGGTCCACTTTGGTGGTCTTCCAATGCGAATCTTCAAGAAATCCAAAAGTATGAATTATTCCAAATGTAATGGAAAACCTTAAAACTAAATATAAAAATAAAATCAAGATCATTGGTTATTTTACATGGTGTCCAAAAATGTACCATGTAATAGTGCATTTTAAGACGGACGTACAATCATAATGGGAAATGATGTTGAAAGTGTAAAATGCACTAAAATGGTGTTTATGAATAATAAAGCACATGAATATTAAATATATTAATAATGAAAATTATCCCCATTCGGTGGATAATAACAACTTATATGAATTTCAGGTTCCCAAACTCAACAATATTTGACTCTCGACTTATGTGGGCTTCTCTGAGCAGCCGATCATGCGAACGACCTGATTTTTGTCAGGTAATACACTAAAAGGAAACCAAAATATTCATGAGATAGGTATAAGGAACCTTTAATTATCATTGATATATCACATGAAGTACTTATTGTGGGTTATGTGAAGAATATCCTATAATTTCACTGGATCATGCGAGACTTAAGAGAAATTGACACTGAATAAAACCTAGGAATCAATGAGAAAAGGGATAAGGGATGAGGTTAAAAGTGGAGGATATAAGAAAAAGAGATGATCACTATCCCTCATGAACTTTGTGTGTGTCATCCAAAACTACGTGACAATACCAGTGCATTTTTCCAAATATTGTGACACCTCCTCAAAACGCCATCTAGGACAAGTGGAGTACTCCATACATGTCAAATCAAGACACATAGTCCCCCTGGGGGCACCACATTGATCTCGAAAACCCTTTGGGTCTATCAAACATGACTTAAAATTATTTTTAGACACATCACCTAACTCATATAACAACACCCACTATTGTCATACGAGTCTCACAAATGAACATAGACATGATAACCAACACTCATGATGCCCTTTAAGAAAATCAACTAATACAAATGATGGCCAGAAGACATGTAGGACATGTCTCACGATGTCTCTTAGAGTTTTCGTATAAAACATACAACAACCCTCTAACTATGCCACACTAACCCTCATGACACCATCAAAATGGTTGAAGCTATTTCATGTGATAGATCCTAAAACACAACAATTGGGTCATGTGACAGCCTCTAAATAAAAAAGACACAACATTAGGGATCCCAAACATGAAAAGCATCGTCTTTACTTTCCTTGTAAGCCTCGTACTATAGTTAAACCTCAGTGTGTAATCCTTGACATCAATGGAACTGTGATAACTCTAATTCTTTCCATATCTAGGATATGCTGGCTACCTCTCTTCGAGGTTCGAGCTCCATAATAATAATCCATGAAAATCCCAGTATCTAAATCCCTTACTCAAAGTAATGAAAGTGATTACTTATCAACCATTGTTAATCACAATGAGAATGTATCACGTGGTCTCATGGAATAACAATGATCATTACATCATCACTAAAAAACATAACAATGGTGCAAGGCAGCCTCAGTGTGTAATCCCAGACATAAACTGAACTATGATGACGCAGATTCCTACCAATCTAAGGATACATAGGAAGCCTTCTCAAGGCTCGAGATATATACCAAACACGCTAAGGACTTTTCCAATACCCAAGCTCTATATCTCTATTCCATGAGGCTAATCATATGCTACCCTCTTATTTGTCACACCGAGCATAGATCAATTGGGATTAGAAGGATGCAATATACACATCATTGAGCATCATGAAAATCCATTAACTAGGGAAACTATATGGATACCCCTCATACAGGGTTATATACCTTAGGGCTAGTCCCTAGGGAACAAATGAACTACACAGGGTTTGATCCCTACTATAACCAAGATATGTTGGATGCCACATAATAGATCAATCCCCTACTCATAATATTGGCTACATTATTATGTGGAAGCATATCCAAAATCCCTTGGTTATACAGTTTCAGTATATAAGTAGCCACCTGTTACTAGATATTGTTAGAGAAACTCAAATACATGGATTCATTAAAGGGATCCCTACATTTTTCAGAAAAAAGATAACTAACCTGTAGTGGTTTCTTTAGGCTAATCAGTCCCCAACCGAGATTTGGAAGAGATTCACGAACATATATTAAATATATAAGAGAGTCCAAGTGTAGGAAACAACTCTGCCCAAAAAGGAGTGATGATCCCATCCTCCAATCCTCTCGACCAATGCTTTTCCCCAAGAGTTTCTGGGCATGAAAACCCAGATCACCGCCATCCTTTGGAAATAAGGTCTATACATAGCTATGGATAAGGGAACCATTGGGAGTTTTCTAGAGAAGAAGGAACAAATGGAAAACCTCATGTGAAATATTTTATGAAGCCATAAAACAACCCTCAATCAAACAATAAAAGGGAATCCCATTTCACATTATACATTCGATAACCCTATGTAAACCAAAATGGTTACCCCAAATTGAATCTCTCTAATAGAAAATGAATGGGTTATAATCTGTCGAACTATGTTTCTTTCCCCCTATATGATGAAAAACTGAAGTGATCCATGTGAATCTCATAGGTCAATTTTTTTTGGAAACCATTTTTTACAGAGTAGTAAGACTGGAAAAAACTAGGATTCTTGTATGTCCAGACTTTCATTGACAAGTCCATATGAGTAGAAAGAACATAAAGGGAATAGATGACCATTGTGTCAATCCCTAAAGTGTGATTTTTTGGGTGATGTCTATTAATTTCTATCGATTTGTGGTGTTCCATTGTAGAATTGAGGTTGATCCATAGAATAATAGTTATATATTGTAAATTTCACCCTGTAGAATTTTGAAAGAGATAAGGGGAATCCTATGGAACCTCATTTACATTCACCAATTCATATCCAACCTAGTCGGCAAAGCCCTACCCTTCACAAGGATAATGAAAAAGGTAGTCCCCTACCAATGGGGAAATTATTTCTTGATATCCTTTTAATGTATCAAGAAATACTTGATCCAAACACTAGTTATGATGCCTTCTATGGATAGAAGGACACTCATCTAATATGTGGATTCCATGGAATGATCATTTCCCCACTCACACAGAAAAATAACGCTGAAAGGAATTGCCTCTGATTTTTCACTGCAAATATTAGTGCAAGGATGTTCTATTAGACATCATAATATCCTATATTAGTCTATACTACATTTTATAGACTATTAAAATAACTAATAAATGATATTATGATGTCCAATAGAACATCCTTACGCTCATATTTGTAGTGAAAAAGCAGATGCAATACTTGCAGCACCATGATGTCTGCTTGGTCTTTCATGTTGAACTACCCAAGAACATCCTTAAATTTTCTATATTAATTGGGTTCTTGGATCTATGTGTGGTCATTCTGTAGAAATATTACATTCAATTCATATCTAAAAAGTTGATGAAAGGGAATATCCTGGTACATTTCCTTGCGGCACATCCGTCCTCATAAAATACACTGAAAGACACAAAGCTCCTAGATGAAGAGGTATTTTATTTCCACGACACTACCTGGACATGGGAGATATACATTGATGGTGACTCCTAGATTCTTATCACAACAAGAATAGAAAAACCAATGCTCAATTGGTTTTTTCGAGGGATTGTATTTTTCTCCCCAGACCAAGCAGTATTTTCCCTACTCTTTCTCAATGGATGAAGGCTACACAATTAATGAGTCCGAGTAACAATCCCTCACTACTAGATTGGAATAATCCCAACATCATCCCATAGCCTATGTGAGTATGAATGGGGAATTATAAAAAGTGATAAAGTATATCAATGGTGAATATTCCATTAAGAAGGAAGAGCTTTCCCCCTCACTAGCCATGCGAGGGGTTGATGAAAAAATTCCCCTTCGATCCCACCTTGCGTTATGATCCCTGATCACATAATTCTCATGCTGATGCCCTGGATAATGCAATATCCATCCTCTCTAACCCTGATCAGCAAGAATCAACCTTACATATGAGGCATAAAAAATATTCTCGTTGATCTTCATATTTTTTATGGAAGAGATCAATTTAGCCAACTCCTCCTTATATCATGATGATTCGATGAGTACCCCTGGATGGATGGAGCCTATAATCCGCTATCATTGAGATGGGATTATCCTAACAGATCATGACAGAAGGGAACACATCTAGTGTTAGGCAGCAAACTTCACCTTATAGGATAACAAAATGAAAAAAAGGTTCTCTACAAACATGGCTGCGATGGAATTATTATAATGTTCATAAAATAAGGATAAGTTCTCATTGTCATGGAATAAGTACAAATAGGCTCCTGTGGTGCTCATAAATCTAGAACTAGGATCTCCCAGCAAATCAGGATTTTTGGATATTAATGGAAAAATATGATACTATACTATGTAAAATTTACCATGAAATGTCATGTATTCCTGATTCATGAAAACATTATCCATCAGCCCTCTAAATTTCAACATATATCTAAATATTCCTGAACATTTTCCATTTTGTGGATAGATGTATTAAGGCCATATCCCCCAACCATAGCTAAGCGGTACAATTATATCATTACTGCTACTAACTTATTTTGCAAATGGACTGAGGTGATACTCCTCAAGGAAGTCAGAATGAAGAATATCATCAACTTCAAGAATCCCATATCATCACTAGGTTCCGAGTCCCTCACACAAAATTTATGGAAAATGGATCCAACATCTATTCAATAGAGTTGAAAAAGATATACCTAGAGTACAACTTTGAGTCCAATCACTCAGCTCTATATCATTAAAAAAAGGATAGATAGAGGCCTCCAATAAGACTCTTTCAGATATACTAAAAATATGGTAAATAATGATAAGAAGTCATGGCCAGAGAAAATACTCCAAGCTTTATGGGCTTACTATACCAGCACACATAATACTACACAAGAAACCCTATACACACCAGTGTACAGAACTAATGAAGTACTTCCCATAGAGGCCCATCTACATTCACTCAGAATAGCCATTTACATACCAATATCATAGGATAGAAATATAAAAAGTGAATGGATGAATTGGAATGTCTTGATGAGAAGAGGTTGCACACACTGCACAACCAGGAGGTTCGAGTGAATTAAATATCATCATATTTTAATAAAAAGGATTACCTCCATTCATTACTATAATGAGGATTAGTACTAGCCCTCAGAACCCTAATGATACCTAGGAAGAAAAACCAGAAATTAGAGCCCTTGTGGGAAGGTTCTTTCACCATAAATAAAGATTATAATAATGGATCCTATTCACTATCCACCACTGATGGAGAGAATGTCACTTCACCCACTAATGTGGGATTTCTCAGGAAATGATTTGCATAGCTATTACACAACCAATCATCAACATCAGATTAAGCCTCGCTATTCATCCTGACCGCATGACGTTAACCTGTACAAAGTTCATATAATACACATGATTTTAAACTATATGAAATTTCTCTTTACCAAAATAAATTAAACCAAACGACCAATGTCCGTACCACATTAAATAAAACCTCATGGGTCCACAACCCCATTCCCCTTCATGTTGGGTAATCCATCATCCTTACCGCATGATGTTAAACTACACGGTTCCCTAAGAATTATGTATGGCATGATTATCATTATTAATGAGATACGTAGGGATACCTTGATCCAATATATTGGTCCAACCACTATATTATATAAAATTCATTTGTTATACCCCTATATTGTCTTTGAACATTAGGTAAAACCATGTCGCTCTTTGTTTCTCACACGGAGCACAACTCACGTGAGATTAGGAATTACAGTAGGGACATAACCTCTCAACAATGGAATGTAAGGGTGTGATAGATCCATTATAGTCCTGAATGAAAGAATGTGAAAGGAATTCCATGAGTCCACACCATATGACATTAAACTGCATAGTTGATGCCCTTACTACATGATGTTAAATTGAATGGTTCCCCAAGAACAATGTGTGGTTTGAATCTCATCATCATGAGATACATAACGATGCCCCAACATCCACTCCTAAGCCCAACCACGATGTTCCCAACAATTAACGTCAGTATGACTTCATCCTCACCAAATGAAATTTAACTGAATGGAGCTCCATGAACTATGTGTGACTTGTTCATCATGCCTATGTGATATTTAGTGACAACCAGACATTTTTTATTCAAGAACAACCGCAACCATAACCTTTTTTGACCCCTTTGGCTTGATTTTTCCCAGAAATCTATTGGGTGTGGTTTAGATATGTTTGGTCCTCCTTCATTCTAGGTTACTCCGTGACACCATACTTCGCACCCCCATGTTATGAACACCATTTTACAGTCTAGACCACATGACCCTAATCTATCCACATGTGTCCCTACCACATGATATTATACTATACAACAACATCCTTACAACATGACGTTAAATAAAATGGAATTACATCCTTACCACATGATGTTAAACTACATTAAAGAATGAAAATCCCCACGACATGATGATAAATTGTTCATACCATCTTTCATTTTTCATTCCTTACTAGAGGAACAAAAGATACTTACCGTGGTCAACCAGAGTACAGGGTGTTTCCACTGTCTTTTAGGAGCACTTCACGTCCATATACCACAGTTCATTTCTTGAGTGTCTCTGATTACTATAACCATCCATATCCATTGGAAAGGATATATGGATTCAAGTGCCATTTTTTTGACAGTGAATATTTTCTCATGGATCCTTCATATGAAACTATGGCCATCAACCAAATTCGTCACTCTACAAAAGTATATTATAGTTCTCATGTGCCCTGACATCATCAAAGTAGAACTGAATACTTCAGTGCGTCTGAAACCCTCCTTGTATGATTGTCCCATATCATTACTCATGACTAGAGAAACTAAAGCTATGATTTGTAGAGTTTTCATCCCACACTTGAGAATTTGTTAGGGAATTCTTAATCTTTGTCATTATAATTAATCTATTGTGAGCCATCTCCCATATTAGGTCTATGTTGTTCATAACCTTAAACTATTTTCATTTATTTCAAAGCTGTATAACCATAAACTATAGTCCATAATGGTCTAAATCACAATAATTTAAACTTATAAAAAAAGAGATGCACAACTTTTTAGGTTGAAAACACACAAACTACGTCTTGAGAAAAATAAAATTATCCACCCGCTAAACTCTTCATCCTTTGAAATTAGTTTAAAATAAGGGTTCAAGTATATAATTCATGAATCTCATGGGGTATACCCTATTAAAATACAAGATATGCTCATTGGACCCACTGGTCTAGGAAAAAGATAGGGAAATGTTTGTTATATCTCCTCCCCGTGAGAATATGTTCAATTGGAAATGATTCAACTTTTAGGGTACTCAAACACTCCTAGTAATTTGAATCTTCCACAAGACACACATCATGAATTGGGGTGAATTGAATCAATATAGCCTTTTTTATTCCTTATAAAGTATATCTTACTTCAAAGACCCATTTTATTACTATGCATACATGCTCATGGATCTTGTATATGCGCCTATGCATGTCAGCCAAATACATCACTCTAAAAAAGGATACTCCAATTATTGTGAGCCCTGAAATCATCATGGAAGCACTCATCACCTCAGCTTGTATGAACCACTCCGTGTATGACTATCCAGTATCATTATCCTAACTCGGGCACTATAGATCATGATTTACAATCTATGCACCAAAATAACAAAGAATATTCGATATCCTTGACATACGTCACTGTGTTTCATTCCCCTCCTTGGGAACAGACTATGAAAATTCATCTCTTAACATTTGATTGCCTACATATTGTGATTTTAAAGCACAAGACATAGAGCTCAAACACCACATTTTAATCTAGATGCTTGTGGGTTGATAGAACCCTTCATGGGTTTCTTTCATCACATATCAAACTTCATCATCTATATGTTTTATTCATAAAAAATCTTCCATATCCCTTGTAAAGTTGTATAGATCATCTTTTGTTTGGAATACTACATATGCATAAGTGCATTGGCCCACCAACTAAGGAATATGATCATTTCTTGAAAAGAGATTCAATACCTATGAGTTTTTTGCAACACTATGGTGGATCTTGGAATTTTAGAATGACATGGGACATATCTGGAATGTCCACACCTCCTCATACACATGGAATCATACATTTGGGTTAGGATTTACATCATCCGTACTCCAACTATCAAGGAAAACTCAGTATCGGTAGTATTTTAACCTCATAAATATTACCACCATAAATATTCCATTACCCTTGGAAAAGATGCATGGATTCTAGGATGCTTTTCTTGACCATGCATACAAGCACATGGATCATGCATATGGGTCTATGGCCATAGAAAAAATGCGTTACTATGAAAAAGGGCATTCTGATCCTCGTGAGTCTGTACAACAACATGATAAGATCCATCACCTTAGAGTATTTTGGGTCATTCCTGTTATGTGTAATCATTATCCCATGATTATATGGTATGATCTAAAGGGCCTTAAACTAAAGAGACAGATGTTCCATGCTAAAATCCATTAAACTAAAGTGACAGATGGTCTGAGATGAAGGACTTTAAACTAATGTGACAGATGGTACATAATAAAATACCTTAAACTAAAAAGATATATGGTATGAGGTAAAATACCTTAAACTAAATAAGTAGATGGTCTGAGCTAAAATACCTTAAACTAAATCAATAGGTGGTCTGAGATAAAATACCCTATACTAAAGAAAAAAATTCTCCAAGCTAAAAGTCCATGATATAAAGTAGTAGTTGGTCCGAGATAAAAGAACCTAAACTAAAGCACATGAAAATTACTATGAGTCCCACTACATGACATTTTCATAGTTGAGATACTTTCCACAAAAATGAAAATCTCTCATTCTTCATAGCATATCCTATGCCCAGATGATGCCTCCATAAATTAGGTTATATCAAGATAATGAGAACATATTACCAATACATAACCTTGTATGAGTAATCTTTTATGGGAATCTCTAAAAGGGAATCAATAAAGATTCCAACATCTAATTCTTGGAATACAAGTCCATTCAAGATAAAGATGGTGATCAGTATCGACAACAATTTAATAAATGATGTAATATCAAGATATAATACAAAGAAGAAAATTGGATAAACATATCAAAGAACTCATACATTCATTTTATTAAAAAGTGTGAGGAATATCCACATTTTGAAGTCTCTCTGAAACCTAAAAAAATGGTTTATAGAGAAAAAGTTTGTTATGTGGTACAAAAAATTGAATAATAAATAATGATGGTTGAAAAAAAAGTAAAGGTTAAAAAGAGTCTGGTGGGATGCATCAAATAAGTGTTAGAGTGCCGCGCTACCTAATTTTTCCACCTTTGACTTAGGACGAAGAACTCCAACCAAAGTATTCAACTCTTCAATCGTCCTCTAAGTAGTGTCCAATGAGGTCAATGATTTTAAAAGGATAGACTTTATATGAGTAATCATCTCTTCATAACTCTATATCTGCAACATCCAAGCATCCATATGGGATTGCAGTTCAGACAACAACTGATGACCTTACTCTATTACCTCCATTGTATCCCTAATTTTTTTGGTAAGGGATGATTCATTCAAAAAATCATGCAAGACGCTTCCCTTTATGGAAAAGTGTATTTGGGTGAAGATGATCAACTTCATAATTTCGTACAGAGGATGCCGATCTAAACTATCTGCCCCTAGATCATGAAATAACTAGTGAAGCTGTTCCTCTTGATGGAATAATGTCTCTAGAGGGGGTGTCATAGTCAAGTCATGGATACAGTCCCAAATCATCCTAAGATATGAATGAACCTTAGCATCCAAAGAATAAGGTATGGTAGAATGATCAATGTTTAGTCAAATTAATGCTGAAATAGGAGAAGAATCCACATACACCTCTCTCTCAATAGGTGTATCATCCATAGCTTACACGGGAGGAAACATTTCCCCAACAAAACATGAATTACCATCGGAATAATAATCATTACAGTGATTTAACTTACTTTACACCTCACTTGAGTCCTCAATCAATTCAATTGATGCCACAAATAGGGGAATTGGTGATGCAAGAGGCATATCCACTTGGTGGACTAGCTAGACTAGAAAACAAGTGGGATAAGCTGTTAACCAAGCATGGGAATAATCCTAGGTGAGGAAATTGGGAGCATCGGTAGGAAAAAATTTGATCATAACTCTGGTATCATCATGGGATAATATCTTCCAAAATTAGCTAATGATGCTAGGATGTCACTCCCCTTAGATGCTGGACCAAGGAAAGGGGAAAAATCCCTGAACAAAGAAAAAATATTAGGAAAATTGATACAACATGTAGAGATCACAGTGAATTAACTCATCCACCCTAGATGTAAGGAACCCATCCTGAAGTGAGATAGTATAGATATTTCATCAGGATAGCCACTGTCATCATCAATAATCAGGCAACCCGGTGCACATAATGTAGAAAAGTCGAAACTATTAGATTCTGGTAGCATACCTTTGACCACTATAGGGATTAGGGACATAGAACTAACTCTATAAATGTACATTAGTCTAGGATATAATATGGAATATGAGATTTGGGATGTATTGTAGTACTCATAGCAATGGAAGTTCTATACTACCCATCAAAACATCAACTTGAGAGGACCGTTGATCATGTAGGGGGTGCTTCAATGATGGATATAGACCAAAATCTGGAAGAGGTGTGTAAGGACTAGAACTGCGATGTTGAGATGCCTCCCTTCTATGAGTTGTGCCACTATTATGAAGGTACTAACATGAATGTATTAGCATGCATCCCCAGGTCAAAAAATCCATCTATTAAAGAACATAGAAATAAAAAAATACAAGCCTAAGGCTTGAAGAAACCTTCAGGTTCACCTGATAGCCCCATGAGGTGTAGCCCCTAGCTTCCATAATGTCCTTATACAAGCCAACACTACCACATGCTTTTTTGGAGGGGCACCAATGGGGATGAATATTATTTTTCTTAACCTCAATGCCACACAAAAAATATTTATCCTTCCAGTCAAGGAAATAAGCAAATTCATTGTCACATCTGTCCCTAATTTATTTCTCGTAATGATGATAATATCCTTTTCTAGAACCAAATCCCGTATAGAATCATTCCAAATATCTATAGCAGGGAGAAATTTTTCATACATCCCTCTAAGAGGAGAAACTCCACCTAGCTAATAGATATCCCATAAGCGGATACCCACCTCACCATGAGAAATGTGGAATGAGTTAGTTCAAGGGCACCAAAAGATGATCATTTCATGTAGGATTTAAGCATGGAAGTAAATGGTAAATTGAGATATCCACATGGATTCATGGGGATGAACCCTGTATATATAATCAAAATATTCCAAATAGCTCTCCCACTCCCAGAATGTTCATGCCCATTCATCAGAGTAATTTCTTCCAGGGATAGGGTCCCATTTTGAGTACCATCCACCACCAGGGGAATTTATATAAGAAGTGAATATTCCCGAATAGATATGAGAAATAGGTTTTTGAGAAAGATAATGACCATTATGGCTCAGGGTAGAATTGGAAAACAGGTAAGACATGCCCTGAGAATTGGCAGTAACCTGCTGAAAATCCTCAGTAATTGTAACATGAATTTTGTCAGGGAAGATAGATACATAGAGGAATAGAAGATTAAAATTTTGGGGAGGCATAGAGGTTTTATATAGTAAGAAAAAATCGTATGGTGCAAGTTGATCAAATACGGAATAATTCTGAATGATGGATGAAAGGAACCTCTACAGGGCCTCATTATTAACAGAAACGTGATATCAAGGATCGACATTGAGATTCTTAAGAATCATTTACCTTTGACTGGCCATTGATAATGAACCAGGGTATGAACTAGAATCTATCTGAAAATAATTAATTGGAATATGTCATTCAAAGATAACACAATGCATTGACAAAAATAATGATATGATACGATATAATGGTATCATGAGCATCACATGACTCAATATAAGAATCAAAAACCACATAAAGAGTTTATAGATCACTTGATATCTAGAAGACTTGAGGGGTGTATAACCCCTGAAAGGAATCATGCACATCGCATGTCACCCCTTGGAGACTTGTCATCATGTGACCTAAACATGGCCACATGAATCATAAGAAATCAAACCACCATATCATTGGGCCTTGAGAAACCTTCAAAGAAACAATAAAATGCACAAAATATGTCTAATGGATAAATATGAAATAGTTTGGGGTTGAGGTAGATGAGTGTCTAAGTAGCATGCAATATTGGACCAGAGCTCTAGTGATTATGATTAACAATGTAGGCTTGTTGACATGGTTCACGATCCGAGTTCACAGCAAGGTCTTTTAACGAGGGAAAAAATGGGAGCGCTCTAGGGAGTAGGCAACTGGTGGAATGAATCATTCTCTAGCCAATATATATAGTGAATTTAGAAGAATACAAAAAATCACCTGATAGACTAAACATCGCCTGATAGACTAAATGTCACTTGAAGGATTAGTTCACCACACCATCAAATAATCCAGAGGTCATTTAGTTTCTTCATAACTGAGTCTTTTTTCCCATGAATGTCTCTCTTGGGGGGAGATATATTGATTCCCCCAAAAAAAATATAAAAGAAAGAAATACCAGAATACATGAATTGTCTTTTCCACAAAAGAAAATAAGGAGGGGATGGTGGAAGACTCACAGATCCTTTAAAGGACTCATAATCATGTGGACATTTCAAGGTCACACAAAATCTCCATGCATAGTGCATAAATCGTGGAAAGTCCTTTGGAAACTACTTCAACAATTCTTCTCCTCGAAGGATCTCCAAAAAACCATGACCATAGGGTGACAATCGAATGATCATCCTAGGACACAAGGTTTATCATTGGAAAGTGCTAGAAAAACCACATGAAACCATTCGAAATTAAGTAGGGATGATATTAAAAGGTATAAATCCTTAGTGGGCATCATTTTCATGTTCCATGAAATTATTTGGAAGAATAAAATCCAGTTATAATATCCAAGACAACTTGTAAGACCTTTGATCCTTCATCATATAAAATAAAGGTGATAATGAGGAGGAGGCGAGAGGAGTTCCTAGTCACTAAAAGACATGAGATTCACCCCAGAAGACATGAGAGACACCGTAAGTCCCTTAAAACCCATCTGTAGCATCTCACGAAACCCATTTGGCTTGTCAGCCTTGCCGTACAAAATTCCTCATGCATATCCGAGAGACTCGACGATGCTAAAGGGATATACATATGGTCTTGTCCATGAAATTATTATGTACCATCATATGACCCATATTGTTCATTTGAGACACCATTAAAAAATTGAGTAAAAATAATGAATATTACACATACGAACTTGCATGAATCCCATCCTCTATCACATAAAACAAAGGGAATTAAAAGGGGGGAGATGAGTTATGTTTGTAGTTGCTGAAGGACATTTGACATGCCTCGCAAGAAACCACATGTCCCTAGTGTCATGTCCAACTCATCTTGAGTGGTTTTGTTGGAATTTCAGCATCGCTTCACAAAATTAATCATGCATGTATAGAAAACACTATAGCACTCTAGGGATGAATAGATAGATTTGTCCTTGGATTGTTCATGCACCACAGTGCGACCCATATTGTTAGCGTGTTGCATCATTGAGAAATAAAATAAATGTCCTCAAAAACACTATTTTAATATCCCATGACTCCCATCCTTTGTAACAAAAAGAATGGGGATAAAAAAGGTGGAAAAGAGAGGTGTTCACGATCACTAGAAGGCGTGAAACCCACCTAGTTCACCTACAACATTGTCCCATGAGACGCTAGGACAAGTCACCCAAGGTCTCGCAAGTGACTTCCAAATGTTATTTGGATATTGGGATGGACCATGAACATGTTAGAACAAAGACATAGATGACTTTTAACATAACCACATGATCAAAGAAGTCTTTAATAATCAGCTATAATCTGATAAGGGATGATTTGATGGAATAGACTAGCAATTTCTGAAAATCAGGTGATGCACTCGGAGCATTCCATGATAGAGACTCATGATGCTACGTGGTTCTAGACCCCTTTTTCGACTCCAGCCCAGACTTACGCCATATACTCCGAACAAACCAGTGAGTATCAGGGGCGGTGATGCCTATAAATTCCCCATTCCAAAATCAATAAAGGGATGGAATCTAACCACTACTATTCATTCTTTATGCTCAGACTCTACAAGATTTTACTCATGACTTCTACAGACTTCTATTGGAAACTGATCATGTTACCACATAGCTTTTCATCAGGTAACATTCTGATGAGAAATAAGAGTGATCATTTACTCATTAAAAATCACTTCATATGATTATCCATAGAGCACCTGAAGGACCTTTGATGGTTTATGTGAATAACATCTTTTAATCACACTAGATCATGTGAGGATCACAAAAAACTGACACTAAATTAAACCAATGCATCCATGAAGCATGTAATAAGGGATGAGGTTAAAAGTGGAGGACTTAATAAAAATACATGATCACTGGCCCTCATGCACTTTGCACGTGTCATCCAAAGATACACAAAATCACCAAGGTGTGTCACCTAGATCTTGTGACCCATCTCCAGCATGCCACTCGGGAAAGAAAGAGTAATATAGACATATCTGAGAAATTCATATGGCCCCCCTATAGGAACTATTTGATCCTATTAATCAAATGGGTCTATTAGCTTGAACCTTTTATTTACTTCCGGTACATAACCTATATCATATAACTATGATTTCCCCTGTCAGCCAAGTCTTGCATAAGCATATAGAAGTGATAACCAAGATCTTATGATTCCCTTTGGGTATGTCATCTAAGACTCTCGATGGCCTCCATATATTTCAACGAAGTCTCACAATGTCTCTAAGAGGTGACAACCAATATATGCAACACTCCTCAGACTATTACAGAATTACTCACATGAAACACTCCATATGCATCAAGCCAAGTCATGTGATGGATCATAATACTACTAATAGGGACATGTGACACTCTCCAAACAAGAATGCCTTGATAAAGGGCATCCCAAAACCTGAAAATCATCATCTATCCTTGGTGTGTAAGCCCCACCAATAAGTAATATTTAGTGTGTAAGACCCAACATCAAGGGAACTACGGCAGCTTAGATTCTTTCCATAACCATGATATATAGGATACCAATATTTGAGGTTTGATATCCATATTAATCATCCAGGTAAATCCTAGTATCTAAATCCCTTACTCGAAAAAATGGAATTGATTACATGTAATCATTGATTCACACTGCTATCATGGCTGAAATGGGATTAGGAAATTATAATGATCATGAAATCTATAATAAAACACTTCATAATGGTACTAGTAATCCTTAGTGTGTATGCCCCCAATATAAACCAAAATTTGACAACTCTGATTTCTATCATACTCAGGATACATAGGATTCCTTCTAAAGGCCTTATCTCTATACTGAACACCCCATGGATTTTTTTAATACCCAAGCTCCATATCTACATGCCATGAGGCTGATCATCTTCTAACCCCTTATTTCTCACACTGAGCATAGCTCACGTAGGTTTTGGGGGACGTAAAAAATACCTCAGTGAGAATTATGAATATCCATTGATAGGGAAATAGTGTTGACACCCCTCATATAAGGATATATACCTTGGGCCCAGTCCCAAGGACTTGAATGAATGACCTAGGTTTTGATTCTTGTAATAACTAGGATACATAGGATGACACATAATGGCTCAATCCCCTCCTAAGAATATCTATTGCCTCTATAAATGGAAGAATATCCCGAAGCGATTGGTTATATGACTACAGAATATAAGCAATAACCCATTATCAAAAAATGATAGAGATCCTCATATATATACATTTGGATTTAGTAATGTTAGCCCCATATTTTTTATATTCTATAGAACTAACGTATAGCCATTTTGTTAGGGTAAATACTCCCGTATCAGGATTAGAAGAGATTCAAGAACATATCACAAATCTATAAGGGTCCGAATGTAGGAACAAACTCCCCCCCAAAATTCTATGATAAGCATGAACTCCCATCCTATCGACCAATGAAAGTCCCCAAGAGTCGCTAGGCCAGAAAACCTAGATGACCACCGACCTTTGGAAAGCAGTTCTATTCCTAGCTATAAACACGGGACCCATTAGGAGTTTTTTAGGGAAGACATAACAAATGAAAACCCTAATTGCCACGATTAAATGAGGCTATAAAATACCCCTCAATCAATCCATCAAATGGAATCCTAGTCCACAATCTAACTTCTATAATCCTAATGAAACAAGAGTCTTATAAGTAATCTATGAGTGGATCCCCCACATCATTCCACCTTTTTGATGAATTATTATCCTGGGATTTGGTTCAGTTGTTTCATCTATTAAACCCTCCCCATTTCAATTTATAATAGGAAATTATAAATGAAAAAAAAGTTGTGTAGTATTGAGGATATATTATTTCTTCTCGAGGATCCTAAACCTTATAAGCTTAACATTTCCACCTTTATTTCAAATAGATTGAGTTGGAAGTAGTACTAGTATATTATTTTCACAAAAAAAGTCCACTCAGGGGAATTTTTGAAACATTTTTTCAACCAATAGTTATTCTTCGAATCCATGATTATTCTAAAGGATATGGAATATTATGTTCACCAGTAATGTAATTCAATGGTGATAGATTATTTAAAGTGTTTCTCCAAGTTGGTAGAATATTTTCCAGATCTTTTCATAGATGAATATTTTAAGGCCTTATACTTTGGAATAAGAAACTAATGAGATTTTCTTGTATAAGTGTCCTTACTAATTCTTGAAAAATATGAATATGTGGAGTGGTAGGATGTTAAGGGTAGATTTTTTCTTACATATGGATCCATAGGTAGTTGATGTTTTACATATTCTTGGGAGTGGTGGTGGTACCTCTAGAAGTGGGAAAGATAATAAATAATTGGATGGCCAATTGGGAATTGGGATAAATTTTTTTATATATTTTATCTCATCAAATTCATCCAAGGGTAAATCCTTGGGGTTCAATCTATAAATAAATTTTGGGAAATGGATGTCATCATGCCAAGAAGCACCAATGTCCTATCATACCTACGGTCATTTGGGGAACCTACAAATATTCTATAGTGGCATTTGTAGAAAGAGATGTGGACCCAGATCCACTCCCTCAACGAATATTCTAACACAGTTTAGTGAATTTGGTATTAATGTGAGGTCTATTTAAATTCACCTTTTTTGTAAATGTATTATGTTATAGTTTATGTTCTTGGTAGTGTGGTCTTTTTTTTGGGATAGAGAATGAAATTGAGTGTCATTATCATTCATGATTTTCATTTGGGATAAAATTAGTTTCTAGTCTTATGGAATTATTTTCATTGAATTATTTTCAGTTATTGACCATACACCCTTTTGATTTAGATTTTAAGTATAATATTTATTGTAAAATTGTGGGGATACCACCATAGGTTAAACCCCTTTTATTAGATATGTGGGTCTTAGAGAGTCCTATGTTGAGTTTGGGTTCCTTTTTTTTCGATTCCATCATTTTTTTAAATGGTGGTATCAGTAAATCATCGATGTGAAACACAACCTCACCCATGAAATGATTTGTAGAATTCTATATTTGAAATTTTTCTTTGAGGAGGATCATGGGTCAGGGTGTCCCTTGGTTTTATAGTCATCATTCATAGAGGTTTTATGATTTCTTTTCTTTAGTTGGAATTTGTATTTAGAGTGAGTGTCAACTATTGAATGTTTAGTTAAGATTCATAGTTTTTACCTCTGTGTGTGATGATTGGGATAGTTTAAGCATAATTGAGTTCCCAATGTTGTTCATAGCTAGTGTTTCTTCCTCCAAAGTATAATTTTAATCAAAATAGTTAGTTTTGTTCATTTCAGTTTATTGGGAAGCCTATCAATTTATACTTTATGGTGGAAAAAAGTTCCACGGTGGAGATAATTGTCACACCTTAACTCAATAAAAATTTATTATCACATTTATTTTTGAGTTTTTTTATTTCCTTCTCCTTCTAAGAATCTTTTCTCCAAAACTGGTTGTTTTTCAAAATATAATGCTTGTCACACTATTTAGGCACATGGGTTTCCAAACAAGTGGAAAATGTGAAAAAGGATACGCAATCTTAAGAGAACCATATTATAAATCCAGTGTATTATTTTTCAAAATGTGGGGCCAAACCATGAATATTTCACCTTGAGGATAGTTAAGGGATCACATTTGGGGGACAGATTTCAAAACTAAGTATCCAAACCACACACTATTCTCGAATTCAATAAAAATTGCATTTTAATATTTTTAACATATAAATATTTATTCAATAGTCACACACCTCCTTCCTCATTTGGACACCACAACTCCATGGAGCTCTCTCTATTTCTCCTTCTCCAACATATAATGATTCTTCTACATTCCATTAATATTTGAGGTTGAATCTCTTTGTTAATATCCTTTTAGATTCTTCCACTCCATTATTTTATTTTTTTTGTCCTACCATGGTATTGGAAACCTATGGATCATGTTACATCGATTTTTATTTTATAATTTCACGATTTTAGGATTTCTATTGGTCTATATTACTTTTGTGGACCTCTTTGAGGTATATTTGAGCTACAGTTTATAAATGTGACAATGTTTAAGGTATATTACCTTATATTCCTGCCTTTAAATTGATAATTATGATTTCTAGATCATTTTAATGTGTTATTTAATTATATTATAAAGCAATTATATTAAAAAAATGGTTTTCATGAAAAAAATTAATTTCATTTATGTTTTCCATATTATTCTTTTGTTGTTTCATTTGATTCCTTTATTAAATCATGTTATCAAACTCTTTTAAAATGATAGTGACATAAAGTGATTTCATTATCTTCCAAATGCTTTATATCATGAAATCTTGAAATCTTTGAGGATATTTTTTTCTTTCAACCAATTTCAATAAATTCCTAATTGAGTTTCTGTTCCCTATAAGGCTTCTAAGGGGTTTCTAATGTTATTTAACTTATAAATATCACTTATACACATATTTAAATATAGATACATATATAGGTATTTTTTTTATATATTCACAGAAGGTTGTATGAATATTTACATGGAAAAAATGGGTATATATATATTGAGGTTAATATGTGTATAGGTGTAAAGGGTGACATTGGAACTTAAAAAGAATTTTATTGAAAATGGGTTTTCAAACGATCACAATTTATTTTGTTAATATTGAGATCCATGAGGTACTTTGAAATGATTCATGGAAAAAAACCCCTACTAATTATTGACACTAAATTCTAGAATTTTATGTATTCTAAATGTATTATATATTGTGTATGGTTGCTAAGGGGCTTTTGTAATATTTATGATTCATTGAAAAAAGAGAGGGGAAACCCTAAAAAGGGAGTCTGGAGGTGGTAATGGGAGATATTTATTTTAGTGAAAAGTTTATGATATGTATGTATATAATAGTTTGAAAAAACTCACCTCCATTTATATATCATGGGAGGCCTTGGGTTGTTATATATGATATATCGGTACACGTGCTGCACTGGTTTTGTATCGAACTATAACTAGTGGACCTATCATTTATCTCTCTTATTATTATGGGATATTACCCTTAGTTGAACAGGTGAGGGTGACACCAAGTGTTGGTGTACTATGAATATTGGTGTTTGGAACCAGTGGTGATTAGTGATATTATTTTTGATAGATTTTTTCTAGATTGTCCTGAATAGATCGTAGATTCCCATGCCGACTGATTTCCATGAATTTTATTTTCCAATATTTTTAGACTTGATTCTAAAATAATTTAATCTAGTATTCATTCCTACATAAACTATAACATTATTACATCTTTCAGTTTTTAAGGGTTCATTAGAAAATTACTCATTATTTAGATTATGTTTTTGAAAAAATGGAATTGGAAACAAAATTTTAAATTATCAACTTGATACATGTTTTTAAAGGAAACGATAAACATATTTTTTAAAAATATTTATTTTAAAACCTATATGAGACGGTATTCAATTTAAATTCGGGCATGGAGAATGGTTTATTTTGGTAATACCTATTGAGTATCCTAATTCTTATTCTTACTTAATCATCATAGTTTCATGTTTGGTTTGTCTCTAGGTATCTCATGGGGAGAGTGTGTTCTAGGGATGTTGGTTACTATTGACTTAACTTGGAGGTATGTTGAGTTGGTAACTTTTAATCAGATTCCGGTATTAATTTAATTAATTATATTTTAATTTATTTACCTATTTTTTCCTAGGATTAATAATTCCAAATTGTGTTTAGATTGTGGTCCATCACTACTTTATGTTGCAGTAGGATCTAGAACACCTTTAGGTCCTTATCATGGGCCAGATCAGATGCCTGATATAGGGTCACCTGAAGTTGGTTAATGAAATTTTGATTCAGAAATTTCACATTGAAATTAAAAGAAGTAAGGTAAAGACATCTAAATGTATGAAACCAAGCACTGATACAACTTTTTATACCTATAATCATAATTATATAGGTCCTTATAGAACCCCACTTATGGAATAAGCATGGATGTTTTTGAGTTTATAGGAATGATAATGTAATTTCTAGATGAGGGAACTAGGATCTAAAATCCCACCCTGAATCACCTTGATCATTGGAAGATAGTCCATAACACACACAAGTGGAAGAATGAATGTACTCACAAACCACACAAAATAACAAAAAGGATTTATATATTTTTTAAATTAATTCTATTATTAGGAATAAACAATTCCCTTATTTATTATTAATGGGAGGGAATAAGTATAGTATTGAGTTTTTTTCAAAAAATATAACCCATCTACTTCTTTTTATTAAATATATTAATCCGTAGATGCAATGACATTAGTATACTATCTTTGTAGAAGCTTTCCACCAACTCTGGATCTATGTGGTTAGCCTACTATTCATTCAATGAAAAACTACAATGAAAAACATTAACTTTCCAAACTAAGTGAACAATAATATCAAATATTACATAAAACAATGATGGTTCTTATGTAACATATTAATACCACCATTTTATTCTTAAGTATCTAATAAATTTAATCCAACATGAGTTAATTTTTACCTCCATGCATCACCATCATAGATCTAATAAACATAATTCTATATAATCTTGATTCATCATCTACTAATAGACTTTCTTATTCCACTGCTATTATATCCATAAAATTTTGAAATATATCCTTTATAAAAAATAATTATTTAAGGTATAATTCCTTAAAAAATCACTCATTAAAACCTAATTTATTATGAATAACATTAAATAATAATAATGAATATTTCATAAAGAAAATAATTTTTCAATTTTTTTAATCATTGGAAATAATAAATAAATTCTCATACAAAAATTTATATATTCAATTTAGAGATATCTCATGAGGTTACATGATAAAAAACAATGAATTATTAAGAAAAACTCATGTTTGTTAATATATACTATCTAAAACATTTTCAAATTTCTTCTTTATGATTAGTTAGAGTATATCATTGAATGATAATTTTCACTATATTTGAGGGTTAATTCAAAATTTTCAAGTTAAGTGTCTTGGATTTTACTTTAATGTGAAGACATATTGGACATGTATATACTTTGTTTCATTTTTTAATCTGATAAAACATAATAATTGGGGTTACACATTCACAATCACTCTTTCCATGGATGTTTAATCCTATATCCTTCATTCAATAAAAGGTAATTAACTCATATATTTGGAAATTTATATTATAATTATATAGTAACATAGATATTAAATAAAGCTACGATGTTACAACTCTTATAATATATTGAGAAGATAAAAATCTTATAAGAATGAAATAATATGTTTGTTAATAATTGTGAACACAAAATTTTAGAAACAAATTTTATAGTAACATATAAAAATTAGTATAAATGAATATTATAATTTTAATAATATACTAGTAATAGTTCTAGGAAAATTTCATATTATATTGACATATTTTTTTCACTATAGGTTATATATTAATATTTACCCATTTTATTAAATCTTAAATAAAAGTAAAGTTTGTTTTCATGATTATATCACATGAAATGATTTTATTACATAAAAAATTTAAATTTTGGAATATACACATTAGAATGTTTTTTTAAAAAATTCACTTTAGATAAATATGAGGTATGTATCAAATGAACTAATAATTATTGTCCTAAAATTGTAATTAATCAATTCTCTTGTGTAACGTCTTTTTTCATTTGATGCATCTTCATAGAATATAAAAAATGTTGTTATTAAATAGTAAAATAAATCACTTTATAAAAATATCACATTATATTGATCTTGAACTTATTCTTAAAGGACATAAATTAATTGATAGTCATTGTCCACATTTCTAATGAAAATCAAACTCATTGATAAGGTTAATATCATATAACTAACATTTGGAACTTGAAAAATAATTTGAGGTTTAAAAATAATCTTGTAACAACTCTTAGAAAATTATATATCATATAAATGTTTTGTTTGTTTTTATAATTCAAAAATGAATCTGTAACAATTTTCATAAATATTTTTCACAATTCGTTCCTATTTTTAAATTCTGATCATTTAATGATGTTTAAATTAATCAAAGGAATAATTGTTAAGATTCTCATTGAAGCATTACAGTCAAATAATTTTTTTATTTTATGTGATACTTATTTGTATATATTAAGTTTGAATCAATTATCATATTCCAAAATATTTACTATAATAAGAGCTGGTATTTTTAGTTTTGATCACATGGATATTGTTTATATAACATAAAACGATTATAATTTTAACAAATAACATTACATTTTTCTGGGAACATTAAATTTTAATTGGTGTATGTTATATTACTATGGTTATTAAATTAACTAATTTTCATTCTTCTAAATTTTCCTTATTTTCCAAAGTTTGATCATTGAAAAAAATTTGAAACATAAAATTGAGTTATAATTACAAAAAATAAAATTGAAATCTTTATGAAAATTATACATTTTTGAATTACATTATTTATATTTATATAGGCTTGAAATAAATTAATGAAGTTTCTCCTAAAATTAAATGACAATTCCATCCCATTTCCTCAGTATTTGGTCATTAAATGAAAATATATAGAACATGGAGAAAAAATACAAGCATCATATAATGACATATTTTCATAATTTATAAATCATACAAGATATTTAAAAAAATTTATAAAATCACCTTACACCGTTGTTTTCATTCATTAGATTTTATATACAATATCCTATATAGTTGTGTAAAATTCCAGTGATTTGTAACTCAAATTGTTATTCTACTCCCTAGATAAATTTCTTAATTATCTTTGTTAAGTAAAAAAATACATAACTATGATAAATTTATAATAAATTAACTTTTATTATAACTCATTGAGACTAATTATCATGGAAATAACATAGATAATGTACAAGTAATTATAGAAAGGTTGGTTTCATGGAATTTTTAAAAATGAATGAACTCTTTGACGTTGTCTAATGGAATTAAAACAAAAGTCTCATCATTTAATAAGGGAAAATTGATTTTAATTTATGATAACTATTACTTTTTAATTACTAACTTGAACTAATATTGAAAATGATATTTAATAGTACATTTTAAATTTCACCTAAATTTTAATAGAATTGTAAATTTTTCCAAAATGTAATAGTTAAAAAATTAGACATTATTATTGTTGTTACTTTTATTTTAAATCAATATACACTATGTTTCCATTATAAATCTTACTCTCCTATATATAAGAGTAATTGATTATTTTATTTCAAAAATAATTAAACAAGTTGTCTTATTTAGTATCATCTTGGAATTTGTTTTGTTATTTATATAATTTTAATTTTGTTTTTATACACTTATTGTTTGAAGCTGATTTAATGGGTTTAATATTTATATTATATATATTATTATCCAATAAATATAATTATATTAATTTTTTATTTATATTATATTGTATAATATATTTCAATTATACATATTGAATTATTATTTTGAAACCAATTATAATTATAAAATTTTAGACAATGATAATTATATTATTTTTGAAATATGAATATTTTTCTAATAAAGTTCAAATTTATAGAAACATTTTTATTGTTTAATATTATTATTTTTAAAACATTTACAATTCATAAGAAATTTGATAGTATATATTATTTGTATTTATCAATTTAAATTTTTATTTTTATTTTATGAAAATTATAATTTTTTAGCTATTTATAACTATATTATTATTAAAATTTTAATTTTATTCAATAAATTTTATTAATATTGAAAAAATTATTATTCAAAAAAAATTTAATAATTTTTTTAGTATATATTATTTTCAAAAATAAATTATATACAATAATAAAATCTTTTATAAAGTGATTTTTTATTTTAATTACATAAATTATATTTATTTTTGAATATCTATATTACTTAATACTAATAGAATTCAAATATAACATTCTATAATTTAATATTAATATTTTCATTATATTAATAATTTTATTTAATTCAAACCATATTTTTAAATAATAATAATATGAAATATAATAGTAATAATAATTAAAAATTTTTTAATAACAACAACAGCTATAAAAACATCAACAAAAATGAAAACAACAACAACATCAACCCCAATAAAAATAATTTGAATGAAAAACCTTAATCAACCCATTGCATGAGGCACCCTTCCCAACATAGCTATTACCCTAACCGAAGTATGTATTGATGACTCTTGGTCTCTTATTCTTCTTGTGAAGCTATATTTGGTAAAACTGTATCTTCTCACACTATCCCACATCGTCGAAGATATTAAATTAGTGTGCATGAAATTATGATGGAAACCCAAAACCAATAGAAATCAAACCTCCAACACATGAACTAAAATTTGAACATTAACCACTAGACCCCGAAGGGTAATTTTTTTAATCATAACTATAATTTTATAGTTTAGATTTTTTTTAAAAAATATAAAATTTTCAAATTTAATATATTATATATTTTTAAAATAATAATTTTACTTAATAACTATAATTTTTATATTCAATATTTTATTATTTAATAATAATAATTTTATTGAATTTGAAATATATAAATAGTGAATTTTCTATAATAAAAAACATTATAAAACATAAATTACAAAAAAAATAAAAAATATTATAAAAAATAATTAAAAACTAGTATAAATAAAAAATAAAAAATATAATAACTTTTATGCTATTAAAGTATAATTTTAAAAAATTATATGTATGAAAGATGAAAAATATTTGGAAAAACAATTTGGGACAATGAGAGTAGTTTTAGAGTAAAAGTGTCTCAAAGGAAAATGAAATAAATGCCTACTTATAAATTATGTTTTTTATGGTGTCCATTTTTATCAAACTCTATATGCATAAAACAAACATTCCATAGATTTATTATAGGTTTCTGAAACATTTTTTTATAATCTAAAATTTTAATGGATTGTGTAACCCTCAAAAAAATAAATGACTATTTACAGTTTTTCAATAAATATATAAAAATATCATTTGTGATGAATGAATAATTTATGTCAATTGTGTTCATTAATTTTTTAAAAATTAACTTTTTCATAATTAGATCATAACCTTCTAAAAAAACCATGAAATGGATGACTCCACCACAACATAGTGTTTCTACATACAAACTAAAACAACTATATTTTCACCATGAATAGTATAAAATGTTTAAATATTCACATATCTTCTGGACAAAAGTAGAACTACAATGTGGTTTTCCTTCCCCATTTTATTAAAATTATTCATTATCTTTAAAGATAAAAATATGTAGTTTAAATTTAGATTTTACTTCTTCCATTTAGACATAAAGAGATGTGAAAACATATTTATCATTAAAACTATGTTGTGGTCCGGGAGGTAAGTGTTTAAACCAGTGTTTGGTTCACATGGAAAATTGTATCTAGGGGTTTCGTTAAAAATATATGATATTAATTAACCATAATGTAATTTACAATACACCACAACAAGGATTTATTTAGGATACTTCATACTCTTTCAAAGTCATCCAAAAACTCTTAATTTTTTAAACTACCTGAAAAATAACAACGATGCCAAAATTTAGGAAAAATGAATTAAAATAAAAATAAAATGAATATTTATCAATAAAAATTGTGTATTATATTCACCCACACATAAAATTTTAAATTCCCTCAGGAAAAAAATTTAAATAATTTTCTCAAAGAAAAAATCTCTTTAAAAGGAAAATTTATAATCCATAATACTAAAAAATAAAAAATAAAAACATAAAACTATAAATGGAAATGTACTCATCTTCTTGGGTAATTAATAAATTTTCATAATTGACTCCAAATTCACTAAATTTTATTCCCTTATATTATAATATTTCCATCAATCTTTACTTTTTATTTTCACTTGTGATTTACCATATGAAGAATTATTTGTCCTAAACTCAAGATCATTTAATTTGGTTTTTGATTGATCATAGTTGAGTGTATTGAATCTATAATATTTAAACATATCTAAATATACATTTGTAAAATTATGTCACACAAATTAGTTTTTTTAGAATATTATTATTACGATAAGGTCTGGCTGATATTAATAAAATTCAATAAGTTCAAAGAATATGATTAATTATTTAAAGTATAATTCATGGACTTCAATTGAAAATCTATGAAATTTCATCACTCATCCCCATTTATTTTAAACATATCATAGATTTCTTCAACTCATATTTTTCTTTGGATCAAAAATCTTATTTATAAAATCAATAGAAATGTTTTCCTCATTTTTCCTAGATATATCTGCCTCTCACAATTTTTTTAAATGAAAGAAGAACATTAAAATAAAATAGAATTCATGTTGTAAAAACTAATTATAATAAATAATAATTAATCCTCACAATTTCTCATTTTTGAAATATTATTACCTAAGTGGGATCATTGATTAAACCAAATTTCAATCTTTTATCTCCATATAAATCCTTAAAAAATATATAACACTAGGGTAACAAAAAGAAATTTGGCTTATAACATGGCTTCCCCTATTAGTTTTCCTTGGTTTTTGTGATCTTAAAGGTTGTTCAAATGTATAGTTAATATCACTAATGGGAACAAATATAATATATTATCATAAATCATATTAATGTTACTTAACTCTTGTTCTTTAAAAAAGAAAGAAATAATAATCTTGTAGTTTTTTACAACCCAAGACTCTCTTATGAAAAAGGGTATTTATTTAATTAATAAAATGTTACAATACCTCTGGATAATTGAAATTTACATAGGGTAATCACACATTAAATTAATAAAAAAATTAGTCAATTTAGGTTTATTTATGTGAAATAATATTATAAAAAGAAATCAATTTTTAAATCATTTTAATTTTGAGGATGTAAAACTATAAATAAATTATTTTCAATTATTTTTAGAATAGGACTTTATATATATAACTAAAATGTTTTTTATGTTATATAATTTATTATATTTTTCCTAGGAAACATGTCACTTATATATAGGCATTCAAGAATAAATTTCATGGGTATATTTTAAATGACCCTCTTCTAAGATTAAAATAAAAAATTATCCTCAATAGTTGATTCTATAGTGAGATTGATTAATATAATATTAAATAAATACATAAAAACTAATGGGAAAATCATGATATTAAAAGGATAAACCATAATATTTTTCCATCACATTCCCCTGATCCTTGGTATAATATTTTATCTTATTATTAATGAAAATATAATAACTCATTCATTCATTGACATGGTAATAATCATGAAATATATCAAAATATTTCGTAAATATAAATTTATGAATAGTTGAAATAAATGATATATTTGATATTTATGTATGTATTAATCTTTTTAATATTAAACATTTATGATATATCACCTACTAGAATTTCAAGATGGGTTGTATATCAGATGGAATTTAATTAAATGATTCAATGTACTCTACGTTGGTGGATAGATATAAATGGAAGAATTTTTTTTCAGATTTTTTATTCATGGAAAGAATAAATGGGATGTTATTGGGGTTGTGAGGGTGAGTCTGGGTTAGTGAAACGTATTTTATTGAAAAAAGGTAATGGTTACTTATAAAACCAAGATTTCTAATTTAGTGTGATGGTTGGAGTGCCCTTTATCATTTATAAAATAACTTTGTATTTATTAATTTTATTTGCATGGATGTTTCATACCAAAATTATAGTATGGATGGTTTGTGTAAGAAGACATAGGTTAATTTAGGTACTATAAGTGAAATAAGTTTGTAGAAAAGGAATGGCCCTAATTCAGTGAAGAGAGATGAGTTTAATTCTATTAAATTGATGAATAACAGTTTAATGGTTGAAATTGGGGTTTAATAATTGTGAATTGAGTGTGGTTATAACTATAGGGATCATGGAAGGAAAAGGGTTTAGGGGAGGATAATTATTAAAGGGTAGTGGTCCTTGAGCTCCTTAAGAATTTTTTATATTCTAGTTTAAACAAACTCATTATTTCAAAACCATTATAAATTTTCAATGATTTTATTTAGGGTATTTTGGAAATTCCTGAACAATATAGATTAATAATTATAGTTCCCATTATCATCATTAAAATAGTTGTGGGGTTTAAGGTTTTGGGTTTTGGACATGAGAAAGATGAAATATATTTGACATATATCATGGTAGGTGTGAAATGTAGTTTTAAATAATAAGATCACACTAAAATTTACATTTTATGAGCCTCTTTTCTATTGGGTAAATGTAAAAAAATCCTCAAACAAAGTGTTTTGAGGCTGAAACAAATTTTGATTGGATCATTGTTTGGTTGTGTGAAATAATTTTTTTTGATAGTTATGGAATGTTCAGGTATCATGGTAATATAGGTAAATATATGGGGAAATTGATTATAAAAACCCTGAAATTTGTTTTTTTTCATAATGATGGTCATGGGAAAGTAAAAAATGGGAGAAATTAAATATACATGATGTAATGAACATCATTTTGTGGGTTAAAATATTATAAAATCCCTATTTTCTATTATTTTTAATGGTAAATATAATTTTTTGGGTCCAACCATTTTTGAGTCTAGGTCGATAAGTTAATGATGGAAAATAATCATGGTTTTATATATTTGGTACCCAAGTTAGGGTTTTTAATAAATGGTTAAAGAACCATTATGAATTTTTGGATCACGGTGTTTATGTTTTTTAGGCCACCCATTAAACATTAAGAGAATAATATTACCAAAATATGTTTATTACTGATGGTATGTGTTTTTTGGTAAAACAATTGAAGAAACAACTTGGATTTGGGTAGGTTTTTCATTTTTCACACCCATATTAAAGCTAAAAAAATAATATCAAGATTTTCTAGGTAATACATCATGTTTTATCTATAATATATAAAACTTTACATCAATTACCCCATTTAGACCCCATTACATCCAGAACTCCACCTCAATACTCTTCCCAAAATTTAATGATTTTGTATGGTAGTATGTGTTCTCAAGTATTCAACTTTTTTTTATTTTATATAAAACATATATCAAATTTAAAAATTAATTTTTCCTAGAAAATTCCAGAAGTAAATTTAAATAATATTGAATTTTCAAAAGAATACTAAGGGTTTCTCCTAGTTAGTGATTATATTAATATCTATATCTAGTAATAGATTTTATTTCAGTAATTTATTATTGTTTAGAAGGTAGTAACATCTCATGGTATTTTGTGATCTCCAAGATTCATTCTCTGTTTAAAATTTTGTTTCACTTTTCCCTTATGGGGTTAGATGTTTTTTTATTTGTATCCACCTTTCTTTAGTTTTGGAAGGACTGTCAACTTTTTTTTCTAATTAAAAATTCAATATTAATTTAAAGTTAAATATATGTATATATATATAATTAATTACCTTGTTTTTATTTTTATTATTTTTTAAGAATATTAATGAGTATTTTTAGACTCTTTCTTTGTAAGGGGTTGTTTTTCATGTCTTATATCCCAAGGATTCTATACTAAATCACATATATATTTTAGTTCCTTTTCATGAATCAACATGGTATTATAATTTATGGTTCTAACACACTCTGAAAAGTCTAGTTAGTCTTCTATTTCTTGAAAAATGTGAGGTGTATATTTTTTAATTTATTCCTCACTAAATCAGAATGAAATTTTTACATTATGAACATTAATACCAAATCTTTTTATTTCAAAATAGTTTATTCTAAAAATCAATCTCTTATAAATATCTTATTATATATATAGGATTAAAAATATGGTTATAAATAATTTTTTTCCATTTTTCATTAGGACATCATCTAATTATTTTCAAGGATGTTTTATTCTTATATACCTAATTTTCTATGAAAATCTATTAATATTCAACTATCATAAATAAATCTTCTTAGATAATATATTAAATTTATTCGTTATTTCAAAACTCATAATTACCTGTAATATTTAAACGTACCAATCATATAATTAATTAGAATGATTTTTGGAAGTCATAAGTTTTTATGGATTTTATTTACACTATAGAAAAACATTGTAGACTATATGATGCTACTATTAAATATTTTACAATATTATTATTATAAAACAATCTTTTTTTGATATGGAATATCCTGGAATATGAAAGAGTGAATCAAGGAATGAGAGTTTGATTTGATGAAACATAAAAAAACTAAAAAAATATGATATTAGTACATAATATTTTTTCATTAGATCACATTCAAGAGTGAAATAGAGAGTTTATATGGATCCAAAATTATTTATGTCTTTGAAGCTTCCTCTTCCATTACACTTTACTATTCCTTATTTTGATTTCTCATTGTTCAAATTCTTTTTTCCTGATGTTATCTTTCTTTTTCCTCTTTCATAGACACTTTCTAACATTACATATTTTTAATTTACTCCATCTCTCTCCCATTATGGAGTATTATATCTTAACTTCCATTCATGTGAAATTCCTACGTGTTACTTGGTAGTATAATAATAATCTCTCTGATAAAGTAATATACATTTTAATCACTTTATATTAAATAGTTTGGAGGATGGATTAATGATTTATAATATAATTATCTAGGTTTATTATACTCATACCGATTTTTTGAATATAACATATGCATTTTTATTCAAGAGAGAGATTTAGATGATTATATTATGGATAGAAATATTTAAAAAATGATTAAGAACAATATTTAAAGATGAAATTATACCTTGAATTTAAGGGTTATATCAGTGTAGTTTTAAAATCAATTCTCATAGATTAGGCATTATCACGTCTAATATATAAACCCAATTAGGGTTCGCACAAGAACTAATCAGTGATAGTACTATTGGACCACTATTCTTATATTATTTCAATTAATTTCAGTTTACACTGGTTTGAGATTTATTTTTCACCAAAAAATACTCTCTTTAATCCCTAGACTACACATCTATCCCTTATTTTTCAGCATTCCACATAATGTAAATAAACTTGTACAATAGTTTTAATCATAGAGTAACATCCTGTAATACTGGAGACTCAATTATAGTCAATGAGAATTTTATTTTAATAAAACTATAATGTAACGAAAATGTTAATATTTCATGGTTAAAATATTATAATTTGATAGAATGAATATATTATTTCATTTAAATACGTACAAGATTAATCCTCTGTCATCTCCCCATGTAATGTAAGGCATGTTATGATCACAAAATGGTGGGTTAATTGGTCGAAGACCAAAATGGGATGATCATCGGGACCATCAGTGATAACCATGAGTGTTTTTGGAGTCTTTTTCCCAAGAATGAATGATTCCCATGATTGAATAGAAATATGACTCTTAGTCGACCACCAGGGCCAGAAACTTCTATGTTATTTATATTTAATGATATTATTTGAAAAATATACATTGTTGGATTTATTGAATATCTATTTTCAACTTACACAATCAAAATAATCCTAGAATGATTTTTTGAAATTTTCCATTCGAAACACACTTTTATTAAAAATTGAAAATATAATATTTAATTATTACTCCTTTTATTTATAATAATGTGTTATAATATCTATGATAAAAAATTTATTAACTATCATATTTATATAATTAATGATAATATCATTTGGTGGAAAATGAATATTTTTTAGAAAACTATTTTTTTTCAAGGAACTATTTTTATTTTAAAAGGAACATTGTCTATGAATTTTAATTAATTAAATAATATTTAATAAAAAATTATTTACATTAAATTTAAATTATATATATATGTGTGAATCTAAATAAATATAATAATTATTATTAGTCATGTTGTTAATATAATGTCATCTTATGCTTTAAAAAAACATTTATTTAAAAACCATTTTTCGACATGATTTTAAAGGATTCTTAAAACTAAATCCCCCAAATTTTGTGATTTTAATTTGATTAAATATATTATATTATTTTAATTATAATACTCAAAATTAGTTAATATGGTCAAATTAATTTTTTTTCATAATGAATATAAAAAACATTAATTACCACTATTATGGTTAAGAAAATGTTTTGTGGGTTACATGAGCTTCTGTTTAAATTAATTTTCATACATATAGAATTTTTATTTGATAAATTAGATTATATATTTATATTTAGTGGTTAGTTTTTATTTAATAATAATATTTTTATTTTAGTTATAATGGATAAATTAACTTTGTTAAGAAACTAGTTACCATGGTTAAACTGAAATGGTAAAAGTGATTAACCTTGGAGGTAAAGAAGATAAACACATTTAAAACATATTTATTTGTAGTTTTTGAGGTGTTCCTAGAATTTATATTTCATAATAACCAAATATTTACCACCTTTTAGAAACTTGGGTTGAGAGTGACTTCCCATTATTGAATAGTTTTGGTTATTTACAAAAATTCCACTCTTAATAAATTATAAAATGTCACCCCTCCCTTAATTTATTCACACCTATAAAGCTATTTATCGAGACCAATATCTGGAAATATATCACCTAAAAATCTTTATCCACATCATATATCTTCTTTTAATCCTATGATATTAACTCTATTGCTATTAATAAGAGATCAAAAGGAATTTCTTCTAAGTGATGGTAATTATCTTCACTAAGATGTTTCTTTTTTAATTATTCAATATGCACCATTAATTTTGTATTAAAATGTAAAATATAATAACAATATTACCTAAAATATAATTAGATTTTATAATGTTTATTTCATAACATTTATCCACCTCCTTCTCTATAAAAGGGGATACACCGAAATTGCTCATGTGTACAACGAACTACCACCTCAGGAGCCATTGTGTTTTGTTTCCGTCACTAGATCACATGGATAGTAATAATGATATAAATATTGAATATATTGGAAAAATATTACAAGATATTTTTTAAATTAGTAAATCATAACTTAATTACCCTTTCATCCATTAAGGGAACAATATTTTCAGTGGTGTATATGTATGACCTACCATCTCCATGAAGTGATACAATTTATTTTCCCTATAAAATTTTATAAAATGATTATAAAAAGGTATATAATGAATTAATGTGATATTTATAATACTTATTTAATTATAGAGGTCATTTTTTTGTAACATATACACAATCATAAGAGCATACATGAAAAAACATTCATGAGAAGACAAACCATTTTACACCTAGAACATTGGTAATAATCAAATATTATTAACGAATGAGCTGTAAAATCTTATATTATTACCATATATGATATTTAAAATATTAATATGATTCGAGTATAAATTAATAACATGCTTATTAAAATTATAAATGTGTTTAAATCTTCTTCAACTAAAGAGATGTTTGAGGTAAGGGACTTCGTCTAAATTTTCATTAAATGAAGAATGTTGGGATGTTATGTACCTAATTTCAGTTATATGGTGTATATAATTCCATTTTACATGTAATATCATGAATCCTTTATATGTAATGGTATTTTATGTTGAAATTAATGTTATTTCACCCGATGTTATTTGAATTTAAAGTTACTAAGTGGTAAATTGTTTAATAACTCAATTTATTTTCATAGGGTAATATTACATCTTTAATGTATTTAATATTATAAAATTACTTGTGTAATTTATTTTTATTATTTTAGTTCATATTTAAAATTATTTTCTATAGATTTAAATTTTATACACATAATCAATTCAACGATTAATCCAGACATCAACAGTATCATCTTTGTAAGGGATTTCGTCTCAATTTCCACTCCATTGAAACATTTTTGTTATTATGCGTATATTTAATTTTACGTGATGTATATGATATACCTTTGATGTATTTAACATCAATAACTATTTATTAATTGTTATTAATTATTTAATTCATGTTTATTCTTTCCAGTGGTTACAATTTAATTTTTTCCAAAGAGGTAATAATTTTTTACAATCCCATTTTCTTTTTGGATTGAATTTATTTTATTTGAAGGAATCCTATCATTTATCCTCAAAATTATTGAATAAATTTTATACCCACATTTTATTTTTCGAGTTTAAATATTTTAAACCCCACTTTTCATTTCTTTGGTACTTTAATCAAGTAACAAAATATTTAAAAGAAAAACCAATTTTATTTCTCTTTTTAATTGGATATATTTTTATTCCATGTCCATGTTTTTCAAAATTATCTTACAAACATAATTTTATTTCCTTAATTGATTTATCAAGGAAATATAAAGTTATAATATACTTTTAAAATGGGTTTGAAATGAATATTTCAACTATTTATGTAAATTAATGTTTTTGAATTTCTTTAAAAAATAGTGAAAATGAATGTTTTTTAACGTATACGATAATACTATAATTCCCTACTAGCATATCCATTTTATGAAATTTATATTAATATTCATATTATAAATTTAATTAAAAATATTTTATTAAGGAAATTTTATTTAAATATTTCCCTTCCATTCGATTTATTATTTCGAATGACATGATTTTAGTAAAAAAACCTATATTCTCAGTGAATCGATGATCATCTTTTATCTCTTATTTTTTTCATTAATGGTTTATGAGATTTTCAATTTCTTGTGATTATTGAACATTATTTTTCCCTTAAATATTCATATTTTTTTATTGAATATGAATAATACATAAACTGTATACCATTTTTATATATGGTTTTTTTACTTTTATTGTTATTTAATTGTTTGAGAAGGTACTAATATTATGAATTTTTTATTTAATATAAAAAATGATTGAGAATTAATATTGTTCATGAATTTAATAAACAATTAGATATATGAGGAATTATTTGGGCATGATGTAATGGGTGGGGCCCAAAATTCTATTTGTCCTCGATGCATCAATATATCTCATGAGACAAATTATTTCTCAAAATTAAATGGGTTTTTACACATAGTTTTAAACTATATTGGAACAAGGTTTTGACAGTATTTATATTAGTATGTATGTGATCATGAAAATGGATATTAATCATTTCATTCATTATGAATTCATCTATTATTACCCATGATTTTTTTGCAATGTTATTATCAATTGATTGATTTAAGACTCAGTTTATTTGTTAAATGACATGTGTTTTATGTTATTTACTTAACCGTATGAATTATTACAAATTCACACGTGACAGATTATAATATACGCAACAATTTTCAATAATTTGAGATGATACTTATTTTTAATCCTTTCCCCAAGTTATGAAGAATAATTCCTTGAATGAGATTAAAAGATGAAGAACCTTTTATTTTTTTATTTTTTTATTCCCCATGTAAAATGTGTATCATGTATATATCTTGATCTCAATGACTACTAAACTAATCGATACTTTGAGATTAGACTTCTTTATATATGATAACATAATAAATTATACACTGGTTCTAGGTTAATGGAATCATGGTTTTTACACAACTATTGACCCCTATTATCAGGTACAATTTCAACACCATGTACCACAATGGATCTTCGTGCTATAGTTAAGTCACTATCAAGCTTTCAAAGAAAATGAGGGAAATTCTATCCAAACTAATCCATTGAAAACACATGAATTTTATTCCACTTTTAAGATCAATAATCCTAGTATATAACTTATCAAGGCCAATATATAAGATGAAGTAAGGTTCTACAATAAAATGAATCATTGAAAAGAGCATTTTCTCATTAAGATTATATGTTATCAAATACTACGCATTGGAACGAATGTGTGATTGATTTCTTACCCAATAGTTAGATCATGGATTAAGTTAATGTTTAAAATAGTATTTTATTTATTCTTTTTTATATTTGGATTTTTATTCTCAAACCTACCCAAATTATAATAATTCTTAAAATATTAGGGAGGTTTATTGTAAATTAAGTAGTTTAAATGAAATGTTTATATATCCTCTAAATCATCTCAACACACTTGAAAATCATTTTACCCTCCACAAATCTAACAATATAGGGTAACATGAGTGGGTGAAGGAGGTCCAACTATCATAATTCAATAATTATCAAGGACCCCAGATAAAATTTACACTTCTGTGACCAACTTAGTGGTATACTCTACTTGTTGACTTATTCAAATTATTAGTCCAATATAAATTTAAAAATACTAGAATGTTGATTGATTTCATTGATGATGTATCATGGTACATATAAACATTTTAATATAAATTATATAGTCAAAGAGGCATTATTAACCAATTGATATTTAATATATAAACTATAATAAAATTTCATAATTTGAAGTCAAATGTTTGATCTGTGGTGTGGGTATATTACTACTATATCCTAATCTAAAAATGTATACTTTCACATTATAGTAAAATTTTTTGTATCTAATTACATAACATCACAATATTGTAATATTTAATTTCTTTTCTATAATTTGTTTTCTAGTATACCCCAAGGGATGATGTAATAATATTAAAAGATTTTTAACCAAATGTTTTCTTTTTTACTTTAATGAAAATGAAAATTCCATCAATTTTATGATATATATTGAGGATCTATTTTGTTAAAATAGAATACTTATCTCCATTAAATTGTTAAATTTCTCAAATAAATCCTCACATTTCATTTCATTAAATTATATTATATTTTAAATCATTTATAGATTCCCCATTTTTTTAAAAAAATATTCACAAAATTTGGGATCACATAATACTTGGAGATTCCCCATAAGTATAATGTAGATGATAGTCTATGAAAATTATATCCTATGGAAGGTTTTGAAAAACTTAATTACCATATTTTATGTAATGTACAAGACTATCATTAACAAATCATTGACTTTTCTCTTCCATTCCCACTCATCGGTGACTAAAAATGTGTCACCCAATATCAAGAATAAAATTTAAAGGATCACTCTAAAATGTGATTCCAAATTGAAGGATAAAAATTATTTTCATGCTTATATGAACTAGTGAGAGAAAAACATTACTCCTACACACATCAAATAGAATAATAATAAATATATAAAGAGAAAAGGAATGTCATGGGTTTATTAGAGATACATTTTAACACAATTATGTTTAATGTAAGTCCCTAAAAAGAGTTCCAAAGCCATGATGTGATAATTAACTTCATTAACTCCAATTGGAGTCTATGTTTGAAAATTTATTACTCTTAGCTCATTACCAAAACTAATATAGAATAGTATATATAAAATATAAGGGTAAAACCATGAGTAAAAAAGAAATTACTTATAAATAAGTGTTCCTAACCAATTTATCCCCCAAATAAAAATCTTAATAAAATCACAATTAAACTACCAATAATATATTCTGGTATTTAATATCAATTATAGAGATAATATATAAGTAATAAATTTCAATGGAAGGTTTAATATAAAAAATACTATCTCATTCATTTATAAATCTATTTAATTAATTGTTTGTAAGGGTATTCAATTGAAATAAATTTTATTGTAATCATATCTAATAATCCAAATTAAGTTAATCTAACTATATTAATGAAATAATTAAATAAGCATACACATAATATGATCATCATTACTATAGAAATTTTAATCCAAAATATTTATCATGATTTATCCTTGAAACAATATTATATATCCTTAATCAATAATTTTTACTTTTAGATAATTTTTAAGGTAGTAAATTGAAAATTAATCAAAAGATAGTTTTAAACTAAAATAACATATTTATTAATGAATTTGAATGAAAAAGTCAATTATCCATCATTATACTATTGGTTTATTTCTTCTTAAGATACTAGCCACAACCGATTAAACTATCCTTAATCTTGAATGAATTGGTTTTCTTAAAAACATGGAAAGATGATATAAATAAAATAAATTTAGAAAAACATAATCCAAAGAATGAAAGACTTGAATTGAATTAAGAATCACAAAAAAAAATATTGAAAAATGAAAATTATTATTTTTTATGAGAAAAGTATAATAGTGATCTAAAAATACGGACTTTAATTTATAAAACATTATACAACACAATTATTTAAAAACCCCAAGAAACCATGAAATTCAAGACTCTAAAAAAATATCATTTTTGAAATTATATACTAGAATAACTATATTTTCAACCAGAAAAGTATAAAATGGTTAAATATTAACATATTATATAGCCATGTGAAGCAATATGACATATTCTATCCTTTTATGTACATTTTTTTTATTTTCCTATACTTTTAAAAGATAAATACTAGGAGAATTATTTTAGATATTTCTTCTCTAATCATAAAACCCTGAGTTATGATAAAATATCATAGTTTTCGATACATGAGGTAGTTATAGTTGTCATGGTAAACTCTTGACTCTTTTTTACTATAGTTGTGGTGTCATGGATTATTCCTTCAATTTTAGTGTTATACAAATAGAATGATGTGGTTTTATCAAAACCGTGATTTAGTATTCATTAGTTTTCTCCAAACCCTTATTTTGTTATCCAAATTATTCAAAATTTTTAAATGATATAAATAAAAAAATTATAATTTAGGTATAATTAATTCAATTTAATAATATATATGATGAATTTTTATGTATAAAAATTAGGTAACATACCTAATATTTATTTAAAAACAGTTATAAAAATATACAAGTCTTTATATTGTTTTTCCAAATAACACACAATTTAATTTTAAAAAATGAATCCACTGAATTTATATATTGATATCATATAAAATAAATATATTCAGGTTAAAATTTATCATGGTAAATAGAAAATATTACACGGTGAAAGATTAAATAACATGATATAATACAGAAAATATATGTTAGGAATATACAAAAATGATTTCATTAAGATTAAAAATGAAAATGAAAAAAATAGTAAAAATTAAATTTAGTTTGGTAAATACTAAATAATATATTTTTACATGTTTTTAAAATAGGTACTAACATGATTTATTAAATTTCAATGGATGTAAAATTAATGTTTTCAAAATATTTTTTAGGTTAAATTACAAAAATATCACTAATAATGCCTATATATATTTGTTTATTTACACTCTCCCTGCACCATAAAATATGTGAACTCCATTCATCTATCCATAACATATAATTCTATTAATACCCCTCTTTACATTTTAGGTCTTTTTAAAAATAAATTAATAATATGATAGTTTTTTCGGATTATAAAAATTAGAAAATTTCTAAGAGGGGAATTTTTTATTATTTTAATTATCATATAATAATTAATATTTATGATTCTATTAATTTAAAATCATTTAAGGATATATATATATATATATATTAGTTTTATTCCTTAAAAAACACATAATAAACCATATCATTTAATAAAGTTATTTTACTATGTATTATTTTTTATTATTTATCTAATTTTGTTTTATTATGTTTACAATACATAATTGGGATGTCAGTTTTAATGGATAATGTAAAGACCTGACCCTAGTAGCTCAGATCCAGTGCCTTATTACATTACATTGGCATGGTTACAAGAATGTGATATCCTGAAGGAATTTATATTTTAGTAGATTTGAAAATTCATATACATACACCAGTTTAACATTACATCTTGAAAATACAAACACCATAACATTTCAACTAGGGACATCCACCACTCTTAGACTATCACTACAAGTCAATCATTATATTCCTCTTCATGTCCTAGTAAGAATGAAATAGAAGAAGGGGTAATCCCATATATCTCTATTAGGGTAAACATTATAGCAGAATAAAACATAAACATTATACATGGTGAATAATTGAAAACACATACCTTTATAAATAAACACGAACATAATATGGTAGGAAACAAGATGATTAAATATTTCCATAATAAAACATAATCATGGGTATTATATTAGTATAATAACCACATTAAATATCAATTTCTAGCTTCATAATGAGGGAAATGAATATGTCAGACATTCTAAAACATACTGTCAAGGCCTTGGCCAAGACATCTGAAAAATGATTAAGGCCTTAGTGAAAACTATATCTCAAAATGGGCAAGGCCTCAGCCAAGTCCATATATATTTGTATAATGAGACCTACCAAAAAATATAGGGGATATATAAGGCCCCACCCATCACATAATAAATCTAATTCATTCCTAATATGAATGGAAATAAAAATAAACAACATATACATTCATATTGAAACTAATATATGAAATGTAAATAACATTCCCAAAATTTTGAGCAAAAAACACTTACCATTTGGAATAAATTGGTGAATGGTTTTAAGATAGAACATCCATAGTCTAAATAATCATAAACCATTAATTTAAATATGGTATATGATATCCTAAAATAATAATCCCAATAATACATAACAGTAAACAAGAGTGTTAAAACAGATGAAGATACTCTTATAAAATAATTGAGTAATTCTTAAGATAAATAATCTTTTATTTTAAAAAGAAGAGTTCTTTTCGAAAAGTATTTGTATAAAACAAGAAATAAAGTAATATAGTACTTTTGTAACAAAATGAGTTATTTTATAAAGAAAATGGTTGAAAAAAATTTATTATAGAGTTCCCTTGAAAATAGGTAATAATTTGAGAAATTACCTTGAACCGATCTTGTATTTTGGAAGTAATTTTTATATTCCTTTTAAAATGCATAACTACATGTATAATAAAGAAGGATAATGGTTGGTAAATAATTATGTAGAACTCAAAAATAATTTCTGAGGAGTACATTATAATACATAATAATTTTATTGTGGTAATTAGAAAATGAAAGTAACCTGAATGAAAATGGAGGTTTGGGTAGAAAACCCTTACCTTATGTCCGAATGTGTTTCTCTCTTGAAATTAAGTTCTTGAAATATGATATTAGACTTATCAATTATTTATTTAAGAAACTATTAGATCTATATTTAGTTTATCATAATTTTATTAAGTTCATTATGTTCTTATTGATAAGTTATAATATTTAATTCAGTCGTTCCAGAGTGTTCGTTTCCTTGGTTTTCATGATGGGTATATTCATATATGAGTATGGATGTTAATGTGGAAAGGATTTAATTCTAATTAATTAATATTATATATAATATATCAACATATAATATGTTTTACTAGTCATATATATCATTTTTTACATGGTATGATGACGAATTATTGGATGAAATATTAATGACAATATCTTAGATTATTCGGCGGTATTTAGATTATTATGAACTATTTTTTTTCATATGAATTAATAAAATGTACATATACTGGTTCATGAATATTAATTATAAAATAATGCATATATTATGAGTTGTTTCAACAGTAAAAATGGTTGTATCCTTATTAATTAAGGATAGTTTGATTAACAAAACTTCATCATCCACAAAGGTTATAAATAGGAACCTCATGGATGATGATTTCTTTTATAAGAGACAGAGAGAGAGATTAAGAAAAATGAAAATGTTTGTTACATTAAAATAGTATAATTACATTATATAAGTGATATTGGATTTATAAGGATCAATTGTATAGAAGATTTTATGGGAGAATAAGAAAAGAAGATAAATTGAAGTCAAACTATATGAAAAAGAAAGATGCATTACCTCTGGAAATAACCTCATTGAGAACCTCCTTAATAGAAGGGGTTTTTTTATTTTTGGAAGACCAAGAGCTCTTGATTGTGGTGAGTGACTAGGGAAGGGTATTTGGGAATATCCTTTAAGATATTAAAGGTTTATAATAATAAATAAAAGAGGGAGTGAGTGGGGGGATAGTGGAGGAGGGGTGGGGCTTCCCATTACTTTACTCATTTTTTTATTTTAACAATGTAAACCAATAGTATTGATTCTTGTGACCATTAATAGTAATATATTCATGTGAGTTTGAACCAATGGTCATTTAAATCAGCCAAAACTCAAGAATGATGCATAAATTCACTTATTTAGCGTATTTTGTAAATCATCGAATATAATTCCTTTTATATCGCCCTGAAAAATTAATCAGATTTCATTATATTATAACCTTAAGAAAATAAAATAATAATATGTTTTACTCTTCATAATGGTCATATTGTTATTTATAAGGTTATGTTACTATTCACAAAAAATAATGTTTGTTATATCAGACTCTAAATAACTTAAGGAACATAACTACGTATGTCAGTTTTTTGAAATCAAAATCAAAGAGGTGGAAAATGCTGTTTACTAGATAGTTTATAAAATAATTGTGTTTTTTATAGAAATGGTGTTTTATGCATTGAAAATTAAATTTATGTTCCAAAACTTGGGGTGTTACATTATTCCCACCTTAAAAAAAATTCAACCTCAAAATTACCAGAATGTTACCTCCCAAAATGATTTGGGTAGTTCTTCACCATAATCTCCTTTGGCTATCATGTTTCCTATACGAATTTATGATTTTTCCAATGTATAATTACAATTCGAGTCGTCTAGTTCCTCAACACATTTTCTTTACTGTCCAGAATCTGGATCGGATCTTCAGAGTATGATAGGTCAGGTTCCAATTATATACCTTCATAAGTGAGGAAATGTGTTGGGTCTGGAATGTACTTTCTCAGCAATGAGATATGGAACACAATTTGAACATTAGAAAGGATATATGGAATATCAAAATGATATTCGAAAACTGAAATCCTATCCATAATTTCAAAAGGGCTTATGTACCTAGGGCTCCGTTTCTCTTTCTTCCAAAATATTATATCACCCTTCCACAAAGATTCTTTCAAGAAAACTAGAACTACAACATGAAACTCCAAATCATTCTTCTGATTATCTTCATTGTTTTTTGTCTTCTATTGGATTCATTGATATATAATTGAATAAACATTACCATCACTATCATTTCTTCCACAAGATCTGGACCCACAAGATTCATTTTCCCAACTTCATCCCAACTGGTTGGTGTATGGATTCTCTTCCTGTTCAATCCTTCATATGGTTCCATTTGAATACTTGAATAGAAAATATTGTGTAGGAAAACTATAATAATAGTAAATTTTAATCCCACATAACTTGAATGTCATGTGAACATTATATCAATATGTCCTTTAAGGTTTGGATCATTCTTTCTGATTTCCTGTCAGTTTGTGGGTGATAAGAAGTACTACTAATTTTACAAAATTTCGATTTAAATCATGGATCATGATCAGAATCAATTAATATAGGTTCTCCATGAAGTCTCATAACTTCATTGAAATTGAGTAGTGCTAGGTGATCCAGTGGTAAATCCTCCCTTATTGTAAGGAAATGTGCATATTTTATAATTCGATTTATAATTACCCATATTGAATCATTATTTCTTGGAGTTCTGGGTAATCTAGTGAAAAACTACATGGTTATGTCATCTCATTTCTGTAAAATAATAGGTAGAGGTTTCATGACTCCTCTAGGATGTTGTCTTTCGGCCTTCACTTGTTGACAGACTAAACATCATGATATATAACAAACAATTTCCCTCTTCATGTTATCCCACAAAAAAATGTTCTTTCAAACCCCTATAAATTTTAGTGATACTTGGGTTTATAGATAAATTTGAGATATGGGCATCATCTAATAACTCCCATTTCATCTGAGGTATAGTTATAACACATAGCCTCTTCCCAAATTTCAGAATTCCAACTGCACATACGAAGTCAGCTAACTTCATTTCTTTTACAACATTAATTTTCTTTTTCATGTTCTCATCATCAGGATAAAATATTTTAATCCTTTCTAATAAATATGGTTGGGAAACCAAATGAAATAGTAGTTATGTTTTAACTTCTTTTATAATTCCCATATCCATCCTCAATAGATCGATATACAAAGGATCCTTTTCAATCCACATTTTCTTGAGAAATCCATGGTCCTTCCAAATCAAGGCATCAACTACATTATTTTCATTTCCTTGGTGGTAGTTTATAGAACAATAAATATCCATGAGATGTTTGAGCCATCGGATTTTCCTCATGTTGAGTTCTTTCTCTGAGAAGATATATTTTAGACTCTTATGATCTGTATATGTTTCACATTTTTCAACGTAGATATAATGTCTCTATATCTTCAGATAAAATATTACCGTTTCTAACTCATGATCATGAGTGGGATAATTTTTTATGAATTTTTAACTACCTTGATGCATAAGAAAAACTCTATCATTATTCATAACGATTCAACCCGGTTATTTCTTTGATGTGTCACTATAGATCACAAACCCATCATTCCCCAATAGTAGAGTCAAGATTGGTGCATTTAGTAATCTCATCTTAAATTCTTTGAAACAACCCTCACACTCCTTTGTCCATATGAACTTAACCCATATATGTGTAATCTTGGTCATTAAGTTGGATAAACCTATGACGTTTTGAACGAAATTCCAATAATAACCTGATAAACCAATAAAACTATGTACCTCAGTTATGTTTGTTGGAGTAGGCTATTATCTCATAGCCATTTTCTTTATTGGATCAACAAATATTCCATCCTTAAATAAAATGGGTCCAAGAAAGGAAACTCATTGATGCCAAAATTCACACATTCTAAACATCCCATATAATTCCTTTCTTCAAAGAGTATTCAGAATAGGGCATAAGTGATTTTCATGATCTGCATAGCTTTTGGATTTTACCAAGATATCATCGATAAATACCACCACAAAGTAATAAAGATATTCCTTGAAATCTCTGTTCACCATAACCATGAAAAACGGGTGCATCAGTCCGTCCAAAAGGAATTACAGTGAACTCTTAATGACCATACCTGGTTTGAAATACTGTCTTTGGAATATCTTCCCTCATCACACACAACTGATGATATCCAAATTGAAGATCAATCTTCAAAAAATATTGGGCTCCATGAATATGAATAAACAAATCATCAATATGATGTAGGGGATACTTTTTCTTTATTGTTATAACATTGATCTCTCTATAGTTAGTGCCCAACATCATAGATCCATATTTCTTCTTAATTAAAAGAATAGGGTCTCCCCAAGGAGAAATACTAGGGAGAATAAATATTTTATCACTCAATTACTCTTGATTTTTTTTCAGTTCCACTAATTCTAAAATGTCCATTCTATAAGGGGTCTTTGATATTGGCCTTGAATCACGAATTATGTCAATCAAAAAATCAATGTCCCACTTTGTAGTATGTTTAGGTAAATATTCTAGAAATACATCAAAATATTCTTGCACAATAGGTACGTACTCTGTTTGATCATTCTTTTCCTCACCTGTAGTTATTGCATTCTCTTACACCCCAATAATTAAATTTAGTAGATATACTGAGGGTGGATCTAGATCAGAATTTGATAGTGATGTTTCTACCCTAAATATAAGGGATTACACATCATCCCCAAAAATTGAAACCTCTTTCTTCTAGAAATAAATTTTCGCATCATGGTTTGAAATCCAATCCATACCGAGGATTATATCAAATTAAATAATGTGTATGACAATACAATTATCATATAAAGAACATTTATATTCCATAATGGGGACTTCCTAACAGAACATTGTGGAAATGATACTTCCCTTTTGAGTTTTGACTGAAAACTACCTTACTAAATCAAATTGAAAATATCTAATTTTCTTGCAAAACTCGGAAGATAAGAAAGAATGTGATGATCTGGAATCAAATAAATAATTTTATGTGTTTGAGGAAATGATTAAAGTACCTGACACCACATCAATAAGAACTTCAATATTAGTAGTTTTGATTGCATAATCTTATCCCTGCTCCCTTGTCCATTTAGATTCACATTTCCTTGAGTCATTGGACAATCATTTTCATAGTATCACATATACCTACAATCATAGCATTGAAGATTAATATATTATTTCTTCCCCTTGAAAACTACAACATTATGAGCTTTCTATCCACACATATAGCACACCCCTTTTCCTTTTAAGTAGGCACCATGGTGTTTCCTTACTCAATTATCACATGGTGAAAATTTATCTCTTCCGTTCATCCCCATTTCCTTATTTCCTTTTCCAGTGGTTTCAGCAACCATTTTCTTATCTTTATTTTAATTAAAGTCATAAGACATAGAAAAATCATTTTTTTTCTTGATAGCACATGAGACTCTATCATTGTATGATGAGAAATTTTTGAAGACCATTTCCCATCGGAGAAATGGATTTATACCATTAAAGAGTCAATCAATCTTGCTCATTGTATTATATATATAGTCCACAAAATTCCTTGGTAACCTTGTAATGTTTGATTCATACTTTGTAACATTCTCATCTTCCTTTCTCCTGAAATTTAGAAACTGCATTTCCATATCTATATTCCTGATCACGAATAAAGTATTTCTCTAAGAAATGTTTTTTAAATTCACTCCATTCCATGTTTTCTATCTCTTTATCCCCCTTTGTGTTTTTAATTAGTGACCGAAATTGATCAACATATCTCGATAGATGATAAAATTCCCTGAAAACCATCTCTAATTATCTACATCCCAAGTTGAGAAATATATTTTCTTACGTAATTATCCACTACTCTACCAAAAATGGGGTTTTAGTACAATTATATGATTGGGGATGTTTTTACAAAAAGAGATCGAACATAGCTCCTCCACATTGTGGATTTGGATGATCCATACGGGTAAGGTTATTGATCATAACCTCAGTATGTTGTCACAATATATTTATAAGTTCCTCTGCTCCATTTGTAGCTCCAGATATGACACCCTTATCTTTCATAGGAGAGAAATACATATAGAGGATACACACATTCGTGTGGTTTCCATTCCTTCCACTATCCTCCATTTCTAAATAAGAGAATACACTATATTAGGTTATGAATCATAATATATAATCTCAACATAGAAAAATACTTATCATAAATTGAAATTTTATACATAACTTATCTCATAATCTTAAACATGGTTTCTTTGAGGACAAATATACATTTAAGACCTTCATAATGGATTGTAATGAACATGTGAATTATCCTAAGCATATAACCTAGGAATGTCAAATTAGGTATATAGCTAGGCTCGTTGTCATGTACTAGGATACTAGGATGATATTTTATGTTTATCCACAAATACTATCTTATGTTTTACCCTTAATATATGTTTTTTAATTCTAGTTTCCATGTTTTCTAAGAAACATCATCTGATACCAACTGTAATGACCCGACCCCATCCGCTCGGAGATGGTGCCTAATTACATTACATTTTCAGGGGGACAAGAAATTCATTTCCCAAATGAATGAATAGTTTATTAGTTTTTTAAATTCACATACATACACATATTCAACATTACAACTTCATTAGAAAAACAACATAAAATTTCAAATGGGGACATCCACCACTCTAATATTATCCATCCAAGTCAATCATAATATACATCTTCATGTCTTAGGAATAATGAAACATAAGATGGGGTGATCTAAAATGCTCACTAAGGGTAAAAATTATAGAGGAAGATAATATAAACATTAGAAATGGAAAATAATTGAAAACAAATTCCTTTAAAAATAAACTTGAACGTAATAAGGCAAGAAACATGCTGAGTAAATATTGGCATAATAAAAAATAATCATTTGGATTCTACTAGTCAAATAAACTCATTAAATAAAAATTTATTACTTCATGATTAGGTAAATGAAAATGATAGACATTCTGAAACATACCATAAAGGCCTTATCCAAGGCATCTAAAAAATTATTAAGGCCTCATCTAGAACCATATCACAAAATGGGCAAGGCCTCGACCAAGTCTATATCGATTTGTCTCATTGAGACCTAGAGATGAATCAAGGTACTATAGAGGTTCCCAAACATAACATGATAAGTCCAATTCATTCCTCATACATATACATTCATAATGAAACTAACATATGAAATGTAAATAACTTTTCCCGAACATTAAGAATAAACACCAACCATTTGGAGTAAATTGGAGAATGGGTTTAAAATAGAACATCCACTTTCAAAATATTCATAAAAAATTACATTAAATATATTAGATGATATAATAAAATATTAATACCAATAATACATAAGAATCAACAAGACTGTTGATACAGATGAAGATACTCTTATGAAATCATCGAGTAATTCTTGAGATAAATACTCATTTATTTGGAAAAGAAGAGTTATTTTGGAAAAGTATTTTTATAAAACCAAAAATGAAGTAATATTGTATTTTCATAATAAAATTGGTTATTTTATAATGATAATGGTTAGAAAAATAGATTATAGAGTTCCCTTGAAAATATGTATGAATTTAAAAATTCCCTCGAATCGGGATTGTATTTCGGAAATAATTTTTAAAGTTTCTTTTAAAATGTGTAACTACCCATAAAAAGGAATGTTTACAGTTGGTAAACATATATATAACTCTCACACAGAATTTATGATATGTACATAAAAATACATAAGAATTTCATTAAGGTAGTTGGACAATAAAATTAACCAGAATGAAAATGGAGGTTGAGGTGGAAAACCCTTACCTTAAGTCTGAATGTGTTCCGATATTAAACATAAGGTCCTAGAAAATGAAATTAAACTTATTTATAACATAATTCATAACCTTTTATAAATATATTTACTTTATTATAATTTTATTAGGTTCTATTATGTCTTTGTATATGAGTATAGATTTTTATATAGGAAGGATGTAAATATACATAATTGAAATTATATATTATTTATAAACATAAATAATTATTATTGGTTATATATAGAATTTTTTTACATAGTATGATATTTAATAATTTGATGAAATATTAATAACAGTCACTTAGAATATTTGTATGTATTTGGATTATTATGAACTGATTTTTCATATGAATTAATAATATGTACATATACTGGTACATGAATATTTAGTAGGGTATAATAAATTTATTATAGTTTGTTTTAATCATAAAAAATGGTTTCATGACTAGTAATGAAGGATGAATTGAAGAATGAAACTTTGTTGTCCACAAAGGTTGTAAATTGAAACCTCACAGAAAATGATTTAATTTATAAGAGAGAGAGAGAGTAAGAATATTGATAATCTTCTTTACATTAACATGGTATAATTATGGTATATAGATGATACTGTATTTATATTGATAAATTGGGCAGAGGAGTTTAGGAGATAATTAGAAAATAAGATAAATTGATATGAAACTAAATGAAAAAGAAATATGCTTTACCTCTTGAAATAACCACTTTGAGAACATCCTTTATGGAAGGGGTTTTGGTCTGTTTGAAAGACGAAGAACTCCTGGTTGTGGGGATTGACTAGGTAAAGTTATTTGGTCAGAACATTGTGGATAATCAAGGCTTATAGGAATGAAGATAAGAGGGAGAGAGGGGGGTTTTTTAGTGGAGGAGAGGAGGGGTTTCCCATTATTTTACTCATTATTTTATTATTTTGCCAAAGACAACCAACAATATTGATTATTGTGACTAAGAATAGTAATATGTGAATGTGAATTTGAATCAATGGTCATTTACATTATCCATGAATCATGTATGATGAAGAAATTCACTTATTTGGCATATTTTGTATATTATAAAATTTTACTATTCACCAAAAACTCAAGTATTTTAATAAAATACCAAAAATTCACCCTAACCGTTTTTGGACATGTGTAACTAAAAAATGAAGTTAATATTTTTAAAATATTTTTATAAATATTATTTATTTAATTTTTAAATAAAATCATAATTTATTCAAAAAATAAAAATTTTAATAGTATAATTCATTTTTTATCGCCTTGAAAAATTAATCTGATTTCATTATCTTATAACATTAAGAAAAAATAATAATAATATGATTTACTATTAATAAGTGTCAAATTACTATTCATATTACTATTCATAAGGGTATGTTACCATTCACCAAATATTATGTTTTCCTTATTAGACTAAAAATATCTTACTAAACGAAACTGTGTTTGTTAGTTTTTTGAAATTCAAATCATAGAGGTGGAAAATGATTTTTACTGGAAAGGTTTTAACAAAGTAGTGTTTTATAGAGAATTAGTGTTTCATGAATTCAATATTAAATTTATGTGAAGAAACATGGGGAGTTATAGATAAGGTGAGAATATTTTCATTCATTATTCTCTTTGTCCACATTTTTAGAAAATTTTTCCTCTATTCTATTGGGTAGAAAGACATTATTTCCCCATTTAATTTTTGTGCCACTTATAAGAATGATTTATTACGTCAAAATAGAGTAATAATTTCAATTTAATTAATTTATAAAATTTCTACATGGATTTAGAAATAATTATCCATATTTTAAACAAAAATATATATGTAAATTACTGAGAGTTGATAAAATTTACACAAAATATTACTAATAATTTTTCAGTTTTTTAATCTTTTTACTTGGGTAATCAAAATTCATTGGGAGATAAATCATTCCTTATATAGTAATATAATACACACATAGACACATGTTCTTTATTTATCTAAAACATTGAACAAACTTGTTTGTAAAACAATATTTATAAGAAAATATTGCCCCATGATGGTGGAAAACTAATAAAAGTAGATAAAACTAAAAATTACTAAAAAATTATTAATAATCTAATTTTATTTTAATACATACATACATACATATATTAATTCATACATACACACACATGTAAAAATCATAATATTCTGTAAAATATCATAATATGTTTTTGATATAGGTGATACAAAATGAATGAATCATGTTGAGAATATAATAAAACTTTTAGACTCTATTTAATGATTTATTAACCTTTTATTTATTATGGACATGTTTTGACTTTTGAATTTTTTCAAACCAATGTTTATTTTCTATGGATTTTTTATTTTTTCCTTATATTAAAGAATATATAAATAATATTCTTTTTGACATTCCATGTCGGTTAATTTGAGACATTATATATATTTATAGGTGGAAATGTAAATATATAGTCCTTTAATGAATTCAAAAATTATTTTTTTTCTTTAGAGGAACAATGTTATACCTTTTTTGGGTTGTACCTACCCAATGTTATATGATATTATATCAATAAACTTGATTATTATGAATACGATGTTGAAAAGTTTCCATTTATCATTCTGTTAATACCATTCTTATATCTATGTTTAACTATCTTCTTTTATAATTATAATTTTTATATAAATATTAATATTGTTATATAAGAAGACCAAATCATCATTATTAATTAATTATTGTTATTTTTATTTTATTAGGATATAATTTTAATTATTTAATTTAAAATATTTTGTTTTTTGGTTTTTTTATAATAATATATAGGGATTATAAGTGATAAACTAAGAGATATGTGGAATTTAATGTAATTGTTTTATTGTAAAATTATATAATGATTCACATGATAAATAAAGATTGATCGTGAAATTAATGGGATATGGGACAATGATATGACATTAAATAAAGAGGTGTATACTAAGTGTTTTATCTGAATTTTAGGGGGAATTTTTAATAGGGAGTAATTAAAGAAAGGATATGAAATTAAAATAAAACTACAGAAAATTTAAAATCCTAAAAATTTTCATTAATTTTATTCTTTTTATTCTTGAACCCAAATGAACATCCTCTTTGATAATTTTCACCTCTATTTGTCAAGCTCTAATCATCATATTTGATCAATTGCCACAATTCTCAAATATACTCAAACACTAACTCCAGTTTACACCTCTAATTTCAGTTTCACCCATGACCCATTAGTCAAAATGTACTCTTTATTCTACATATGTGCTTGGGAGGAAAATTTTGTATCATATTGAGTATTTTTAATTAATTCATATATTCTATCTCCAAATAACTTTATCTTCCATCTATTAGATAAAAATTTATATTCACTAGGATTCCTTTATCGGTCAATATTTTTGGCATGTCTATTGTAATTTTTCTATTTGAAGTAATTACTAATACAGTTTTCTCTAATTTAAGTGACAATATTTATTGAATTTCTAAATACAAAAAGTCAATATAAATTGAGGAATTATATCATATCATTCTCTAATGTAATGAGTTTTTTGGTTAATTCATGTTATTTTGAGTTATTACAAAATGATTTTGGTCAGCTTTCAATTTATTATAAATTTTAATGACGATTATAAATTGAAATTTTGTTGGAAAATATTTTATGATTTGAGTGATGATTATTTAAAAGTTATAACATTTATTATGAAATTATTTCACCTCTATGTAAGTTATAATAGTGTAATTTTTTGGGAAATTATAAATTAGACAGAGTTTTATTTTTGGGGTTTCAAGAAACCTGCTCAATAAAATTCATAAAAATTATTTAATGGGATTTTCCTTGGGAAAATTATAGAAACTGTTAAGGAGTGATAGGGTTAAATATAATTTAATTATGACTAATATATCAAATTTTATTTTTATAGGAAATGAAAATCATTATGATTAATAATATTTTATCTTGATGCAATATTTATTTCTCCAAAAATTTTATTTATATGTTAATCCTGAATAGGCACCACCATGATAATATTATAGAAATATATAAAAAGTAATATTTGATAATTTTTAATATCTTTGAGATTAAGGTAATGGCTTCAAAATGGAAGAATTCCTTTTCAGGAAATAATTTTAACCAAATGTTTGAGTTATCATTCATAGATATTTTTAAATTATTTTTTTGAAGTATAGTAAATAACATAATTTATATGATTTCCTAATGAGATAGTTGATGGAAAGAAGTTTTTTAGAGTATGATTAAATAAATTAATTTACAATGTATTACTTTAATAAGAAATATAATGGGATATTTTATCCTAAATTGTGATGATCCATTTATTAAACATGTACATGAGAGTTTATGTCACATTTAAGATGAAATAGGGAATTTAACTTTTTTAAATACTATAGATAATGTACATCATATATTACTTAGAACATGTACAACATTAGTCTTTATAATTTGGTAATATTAGAAAAAAATTATAACAATGATTAGAAAAATAGATTAATGACTAATTTGATGTTTGGGGATAAATGAACTTGACCATAATATGCTTTTCACAAATTTAAATATATGAGATGGATAGATTGTGATTTGGGGACTTTTTAATATAGTTAAATAATGAGATAATCATATATTGGTAAATGGTACCCAATTTATATGTGCTATGAGTTACAATGTAATGAAATAGATTTGGGGGCTATTCATTCCCTTGTAACGCACAATTATAAAATTATTACAGAGTGATAAGTACATGAATTGATGGTTTAATTAGTATGATTGTTGATAACGTATAACGATGATCATTGGTATGTGTGATTCCATTTAGATTCCTTTTAATTATATTATAAAAAGGAAACATTGAAATTCTATATATTATTTAACTTTTTAGAATTGGTGTAATTTTTCTATATTAAAATAAATTTGGTTATACGAGGTGGGGTAATATCATTTTATTCCATGTGGGTTTTTATGGAAAAAAAATCTATAAATACTGTTTTAAATTATTTCCGTGTGTGGATAAATGGGAAGTATCATGTGAAAATATTATTTCAATCTTGATTATGAGAAATACATTAATGTATAAAACATGGGGTTGAGTTAATTGTTTTTATATAGAATTTATATAAATGGTTATTATTATCGATAAAATAATATACTTATGAGGATATATATAAGATATGATTTTTTATCGTGATGAATTTAATGATATTGACTTATCCATGGGTGAATATATTTATTGTATTTATATTTTCATATGATGTGACATGTATATTATTTAATTTTAATTAAGAAGTAACATTTATAGTTTGGTAAAATTCTAGATTTTTCACTTTTGAAATATTGTATTTCTCTTATACGATGATATGTCTCTTGCAAATTGTTTCTGGAATGAACGCCTATATATAATTTAGTTGTTACTATATAAAAGATTGTAGGGATTTTTAATAACCTAACCCATCCAAGACTCCTCCCTAGGTAACAAAAATATCATTTAAAAACCCCAATAGATGAATATAATAAACAAACAGATTAAAACTAACACAAATGGTATAAAAAAGAGATTATTGGAGGAATATCCATTTTTGAATATAAAAAATAACCTTAAATAAATAAATAATATCATTAAAATATTATAACCAACTCCCATATTAAAAATTAGACACATTCATTATCCCACACACATCATCATTTTATAGTATGATTTATATTCATTATTGATTTTTATCTCTATTTCTTGATTTGGGTTAGATCGCAGGCTTACTCTATGTATTGACACCATATTGAGTTTTCACGAGTGTCGACATATGATACGATGAAATCTATAAATGTTAAAAAAGGTTATGTCCTCATGAGTAAGGATCCTCAAGCATAAGGTCACTCATCACATTCAGAATATTGGTAAAGTAGAAGAGCGTGAAGGTAAATATGAGATATATATGGGTTACTTCAATACATGAAGGTAAGTAATTGGTACAACCTTTATATAAAAGTAGATATGGATGATACATAATAGTCAAGTTTATCTATATAAGGGTCTATAAAATTATCAAACTCCTGAAATAAGGGTTTACCTGAGTGATACATGATAGTTACCCAAATACATGAGAGTGAGAAAAAGTAAAAAGTACATGATATTTAATGGTTAAAAATAATAAAACGTGAGATAGGTGAAGGTTTAATCTCTATCACAATATGATATTCAAGGTCTGTTAGAGTATATTTAGAAAACTAGTGAAGTATTTAGTCGAAAATGGTCACTCTGGTATATAATAAATTTTCCCAAGTCATAATAATTATGTATTCCCTATAATTATTAATGTACCATTACTTATTAGAAATCTATTAAGTTAATTATTATTACATATTAACTATATTACGAATAAATTTTATTCCCCAGTGTAGGTAAACTTATATCAATTATTTTTTTGGAAGTGTATGAACTCTTTTGTTTTGTAGTGATGTCATTGTTTTACCTTAAAATTTTGGAGTAGATAGATTTATGTATGATTCAAGTGTTATTAATGTAATATATAATGGTTCAATAATTTTCAAATATTGATATGGTAATAATTAAGGGTTCGACTAGATGTTATGTAAGGATTGATCTAATGTTTTCAAGAATATTGAGTTTGATAGTCTAGAAGAGGAAATTATACCATGAGTTAGGGGGGCACACCATGGTTTGCCTTATAACCATTATTTGTGAATAGTTAATTATTTTATTAAATTTATTATAAATATTTAGTATAGTCACTTTGGTCAGAAATATACTGTTTATTCCCTAGTTCATCACTCTCCTCAATCTCTCATTTTTTCCTTTCACATGGGGATTCTCCATGACGTTCTTCCATCATTGAGGTTGATAATTCATGTTAAATATCCTCCCCACTTTTTCATAATCCTTTTAATCTTCATTTTCCCCTAATATGGTCACTATGATCAAGGGTTTAGTGTTGCATGATTTTTACATGTGGGTTTTCTTGATATATGTCTCATAATAGACATCTAAAAATATTTCATACCACTTTATGGTGGAATCACACTATGATCAATTGATTCAATGTATTAAGGAAGGTTTCCTTATTAATAATCATTTAAATTTAAATTCACAAGTGTTTTCTTGTTTATAACCCTTAAATTAAAATTTCTAAAGGTTATAGAAAGTATATTTGTTATTTTTTCTCTTAAGTCTTCTTTTTTTCTCATAAATATCACTTGGCACAGATGGTTCATCCCATTATCATTATTTCATATTTATAATTTTTTTCTATATTACAAGCTATGAGTTTTTTGAATTAATTATAGGAACATTCCAATGTAATTAAATAAATAATGGGTTTTTTATCTTTAATGATTTCAAAAGAAGTCTTGTTTTTTTAAAAAATTTATTACACACTAAGGACATGATTTGTTTTAATAAGGTTATCTATTTTTTTCAATGATTATTTGAGATGCTTTATTGATATTTTTGGATATTTGTACCTAATTGTGGTGGGGTTGATATTTATAAAAAATGTGATATTATAAAATATTTTTTATGTAATTTATGGTTTTAATCCAAAAATGAAATTTATAACTTAGTTTTATAAAAAACTTTTCCAAAGTCCGGAGTAAAAATTTATAAAAAGTCATTTCATGATGTAAATATAATATTTAAGTGAGACCCTTAATTTTTATGTATAAATTAATGTGGTATTTATATTATGTATAATAAATGAAGTTATCCTAGTCATAAAACATTTTTATTATATTGTTATTCTAGATAAAAGGACCTAATTAAATAATTGGAATTCAAAGGGGAGGGTGTGTTATAATTACTATTTTTGTTCTGTATATATATATGTGATTATTATTATACATTAAGAATTACCAACTTTGGGATTTCGATTGATGTGACTCTACCTATAATTCCATGTATTGTCTTCTAGGTATTGATACAACTATACCTAGTGAAATCACCACTATATCTCTAGTTATCATTCCACTCTAACTAGAATGAAATTCTACCCACAATTTCAAGATCCATCTCTTTCTTGAGGAAAAAATAAAGTTGTATATTCTTGTAACTAGACATTAGTTATTATAATTATCTCAATGTTCCTTTACAATAGTTGGACAAGGATATTCCAATTTTAATGATTGTTTTTTATTATAAGTGTTTGTTTATTTGTGTTTATTTCATGATGACTTTGATTCTATATTTCCTTGATAGTTAATTTATTTTAATTTATTTTTATCTCTGATTAGTGTTTTTTTGGTTAATATATTTGAGTTTTTTATCATTATTGTTTTCTATTTAAAATCATAAATACATCACGCTTGTATTTCCTTTATTAAATTCAACAGTTTTTAATGTTTTGGAATCTTAATTGTTTCATAAACATTGTTATTTACAATAAAATGTTTTAAACAATATATTTTTCATTGAATGATTTATTTTTATAAAAAATAATATATTTTAATATACAAAAGAGTGTAGAATCTATGTATGGGGTAGAATGGGTTGAAATATTTATGTACATGTTATTTTCATAGAACTTAAAGGGAAAAAATTATTCTATAGTTTTATTTCAAACTAAAATATAATGTATTTACTTTTAAAATTTAGTAATGGTATGTGATAAAGATACATACTGGGATTGATTTCTCATGAAACCCCATTGCAAGTTTTGTATAGGGTTTTCTATGATGTAGTGAATTGTCATTGGGTTTTGGTTTGGGTATAGTAGTGCTGATAAAAAAAAGGGAATTATTAATTACTCGTAAAGATGTTTAGTCAAGATATTTGTTTTTTATTTTGGTATTTTTTCTCTTGTTTATCTGACATCATAACTTTATTTATGTTGTTTATTTTCCCTAGTATGTTTTTTCAATAATTAATAATTAGTGTTGATATAATTGTGATGTTTTTGATATATTTATATGTTTTTTTTCTCATGTTTGATTAGTTATGTTATATGTTTTTCCTTATTTGAATTTTGTTGTTATGATTTTTCAAATTTGTAGGATTCAATGAATTATAGATTTCTCATTTCATTCCTATGAGTGTAAGTCATATTATAAATATCTTTTCTGGGAGAAATTATTCCCACTGGTATATGTTTTTATTAATAAACACTTGGAAATAGTTCTTAGTGGTTAGAAAAATGATTTATTCCATGTTACTAGTGGTAATAGTTACCTGAATCAAGGGTACCTCAGGTTCGTTCATGAAAAAATGGTATTATATAATGGTTTTTTAATATTTTGGGGGATTCAAGGTAGATATGAGATATGATATTTGAAACATAAGAGGTAGGTATGAATAAGTTTATCACTAATAGTTTTTTTACTGAACCACAATTTACTAGAAGATGAAGGGAATGTGTAGTTTTTGGTTTTATTTATCCTTCATTGTTTTGTTACAATTCCCAATTTTATTGATGTTAGAAGGGGAACTAGTTGGTTTAACTGATAGGGTTCATGGGATATAGACCATGCACAAAGATAGTGTATTCTATAGGGTTGGATGTTTTTTGTGACTTCCTTTCTCAATGATTCATAATTTTATTATTAATCACAAAAACTTATTATGATTGATGCTAATTATGTTTATTTTATTTTAAGTTCATTTTATCTATATATTTTTTATATATAATATAATATTCTTTATTTATGGTTTTTATTTAGTTGTGTTTAGTTTCATTTTTATGTCATGAATTATAGCGTTCATTTTTATAATACATAAAATTGTAACCTTACAGGATTTTATAAATTATCCTTTAATTTTATCATTTTTTTAATGTGAAACACTTATATATATGATTTTAATTGATGTAAATTAGTGAAATGTGTTTTCAATATATTTTAAGAAACTATTCAAGGAATTACATTGAATATATTGGTTAGTTGAACTAAAAACATAAGATGGATTCCAATTCAAGAGTTCTGAATTGATGGTTTGATTAAAATGTACAAAAAATTGGAATTATACAAGTGTGATTATTTTATTTCAAAATTAAAAGAGTTATTAAGTAATAAAATTGGTTTTTGTTCTCTAATGTGGGATTTTAAGCTGTGGGTGATGTACTAGGTTAGTTTTCCTTTTATTGAATTATTTTGAAATGTTATATGAATAGAATTTAAATGTGTTATAAATAAATTGGTTTGAGAAATATTTATAATGTGAAGTTTCCTTTTTTAAATTACTAAAAGAATTTTATTTTCATTACTAGTGATTTTACATGGTCATTAGATAAATCTATTGGTTAAAAAAATTACATTGGTAGAGTTATAGAAAAATATGAAACAATTAATCAAATCTAAAATGAATGTATTTAAATGAACTTTTTTTAAATGGTTATTTCTTATAACCATAGTTATTTGAGTGGAATTATCTATATTTTTTTATTTGTAGAGATTTAAATTGAGATATTTAGTTTTCATAGTAGTTGAATTATTTATAGAATTAGTCCATAATATGGAATGATACTGACCTCAATTTTATTTTCACTAAATAAGTTTCATAGCTTTTGTTAATTGACATATTTTAGTGATAATCAGTTTGTAAAGGGGTTACCCATTCACATTATGAACCTGTACGATATAAAAATGGTTATATAATGTTTCTAGATTTATAGAGTCTTGGAATGTTTGGTTTTATTTTGTTTTCCCCATCATGGTCACTTTAAAAAAATTAGGAGACCAATATATATATATATCCCATTATAAGCATGAATGTTTATGAATTTGTGTTTCTTAAAATACTCTTACATTAAGTTAGAAATGAATAACCTTGTGGATATTAATGTATACATTTACTTTACCATTTTAAGAAATATGGGCCTTGAGTTAGTATAAAGGGTTTGAATTCTATCATTTTTAATACGATTCATGAAATAATTAAGAGTTTCCCAGGGAAGAGGTACTTATTTTTGTGATTGGTTGTAAAATTGGATTGCTTGTTTTGAGAAAATAATAATTTTTTAAACTAATAGATGATTAGTATATTCCTACTTATGATTAATATAAGAAGATATAATTATACCTTAAATAATTGGTTTGTTTTTTATATTTAGACTTTAAATCCCCCTCTATCTATGTATATTAGTTTTTGAAAGGGAATTTTGAATATTTAGTGTTTTAAAAAAATGGCACTTTTTTGGTATTATATTTTTGATAATTTCTATTTTGTTATATCATTTATATGATTTTAAAATGTTTTATATTTTATTTTATAATGTTACTCTCACATGGTTAGTAAATGAGTTTTCTATTAAGGATAGTGATGTTTAATTATTATATATAATTTAGTATTTTTTAGTTGTATAAGATTTTTATTGTTAAGAGATGTTTTTTTTATTTTGTATATGATTCTATTATTGTGTTAAAATATAAAATTATACTATAGGTAGTGAATATTGTAGTTCTATGTGGGTGTTTATTAAATTATTCCATGTTGGTTTTAAAATGAGTAAAATGTTTTATTTTAAAAGGATTAATGGGTTTCAAAAAAGAATATAATTAGTGATTTGTGGTCTTTTTTCCTATTTTTATTTTTAATAGTTTATATTTCATGGAGTATGTTTCTTTTCATGGTATGTTTGTTATAAGTGAATTTTATTAATTGGAATAGATTACTTTACAATTAGATTTTTTCCCTGGAGTTTTTATTTTTTATCAAATAAATTTAATTTAATTTAGTATTTGGAGTAATCTAAACACTAAAATTTTGGGAGACCTCACTTTTTTTTTAATGTTAAATCAATGGTTTCATAATTTTTTCTTGAAAGTGATTTAGTATATTAAATTTTCTCTCATTGTGTAAGAGTTTTCTTCCAAAGTAAGCCCATTATAATTTTTAGGGATGGAAGGTTTTATAATGGGGTGAATTTACACATCAATGGTTTCACTATCAGGTAAAAATACTATTATTTATTAACATTTTACATATATTTCTTGTTCGAGGTTAAATATTGGGATGATTATGTTTACTGGGACCCTATCGGTGTGTCAGTGTATACTAGGATGAAGACACAAAATATTTTGTGAAATAGTTATGTCCACATGTGTAAAAGTATTCATGCATATGGATATTTAACTCATTCATAAAAGTGTTAAATCCTTGAAGCCCAATAATGACCTTGTGAAGTATGAACGTTACATTGTATGTGAAAGTTATAAATATGTAAATTCCTTATATAAGGGATGATCAAGATTACTTGTTAGGGTCACCCTATGTTATGTAAGAGTTGGAGAAATTGGTAAATTCCACACATAAATGTTTACCTAGATGATACATTATTGTTTCCCTTGTAAATCAGCTTTAGAAAAATTATATAGTTCCTAACATATAATGTAACACCCCAAGATTTTATAATACATTATCTCATTAAAGTAATTCAATACCTTGCACTACATGCAACAACGAGTATGAACGCACTACAACTTACCAAACTAGCCGTTCAAAAAGAAATTATGAATACTATTAACTTCATTTTGAATCTTATATACTCTATATAATTTTAACAGCCATATTATGTGTTTCTTAAACATAATATAAGAACAAATTTATTTTTTCAGATAAAAGAAGTATTTTTCAAAAAAATGAAATTTTACCGTCTTTTAATGGAGAACCATTTTTAAAGCCAATATTTCAAACTTATATATTCAATTTAAGGAAATTAAATTGTTATTTGTAATTTGGAAATAAAATTTTAGTATGGATAAATTTTTGGTACTTTTATAATAACTTTCATATTTTGATGAATAATGAAAAATACTATGTTTTAATTGAAAACAAATTTTGAAATAAAATTAATTTATAGTGTTAAATTATGAATTTGAATTTTTTTTGAAATATAATTTGATTATATATTTATCATTTAATAAAATTTAGGTCATTATAATTAATTTCATATTTAAATTTGACATAAACACATACCAATATTTTGATAGTTTTTACTTTTTTAGAAACCCACTTTTTGGTTTTGACAATAGGAATTAATTTTAAATTAATAAATGAAACAATTGTGTTTTGAATTTGGTAAAATGGACCTAATTTTTGAATTCATAATATCAAATTTATCTTAGGGTAATGTTTTTGTATTTTTCTGAAAATGTTCAATTTTTGATGAATAGTGAAAAACACTACGTTATTATTTAAAACCAACTTTTTATTTAAATAGTTACTTAATTTATTTTAATTTATTGTAATTAAAAATAGATATATAATACCTATATAAGTTCAATTTAATTCACCGGAGTTATTCTATAATGAAATTATATGTATAAAGTTTTATTGAACCTTTTAACGTTTTTTCCCACCTTCTAAGAGCATTTGCAAATTTCTCTAAAACATAATTTTACTTCTTCTCTATGTTGAATTTTAACAATATGAGATACATAGTTGATATAAGCAAGTAAAATTTGATTCAATAAGATGAAAATAATTTTTTTTGAATTGTAAATTTGGACTTTTTTAACCATGCTTAAAAGTAAATAGTGTAATTAATGGTAAAAATGATATTATAATTACCCTATCACAGGTCCTAATTCTATTTGATAAGTGTAATTCGACTAAAAACAATCTTAGGAATAAAATATGATCTTCTTTGGTTCAATTGGATTATACTAGGACATTTATTTTTATTTTATTTAAAGAATAGCTAAAAGTGTTAAATTCAATGTTTATTTACTAAACAATTTTTAATATTGGGTTATATATAAGAAAAATTCCACTATAAATATTCATTAAAAAGATAAAAATATTTCATAGATAATGGTTTTTTATTTATAAATTTTAGACATTATATAATTTAATTTATTTATGACACAATGATGATGTATTAAATAACTTATTAATGAAAATATCAAATCAATGGTATTATAAATATTAAAATAAATATAAATTCATCATTTTTATGACATACATGGATTTTATAGGTTAATATGACATGTTAGGGTTGATTAAATGTATTTTTTTCGAAGTAACCATGCTGTTATTACTTTTACCAAAAACAAAATACCAAATAGATTCAAAATTAAAAAAATGAGTTTCTAAAAAAATACAATATCATTAAATTATAATAGTCTTAAAATCTAAGGGTTTGCAAAAAGACTCTTCCATGGTATTAAGCCAAAATTTTAAAGGGAAATAGTCTTAAATTTATTCTCATCATATGAAGAAATTGTATCATTTGTTAATAAGATAAGTTAAGAATTTTCTCAGTCATATGTCTTTGAAGGGAATAAAGAGAAGAAAAGTATGGAAGAGAGAATGATGGATAAAGGGAAGAGGGGAAAGAAGGATTTTACCATATGCGATAACTACAGAATAAATCACCTTGGTAAATATTTGAAGGGAATGACAGTTTTTCATATGTGTGGAGAAAAAGGACACCAAGTACATGATTTCAAGGGTAAGAAAAAGGTTTAAAATGTACAATGCTTCATATACAAGGAGTTGGGACACTACCCGAATCAATTTCCAAATTATCAGACTATACCACAAAAGATGTTATTGGATAATAATAAAGTTATGATATTACCACAGATTAAGATTAATGACTAGTGTTCTTATGTTGATATTAATGAATTATGTCATTTGAGTATTGTATCAATGATTTAATGGTTATAATAATTATGGAGTATATAAATATTTTACTACAGTACTATTTCATTAAGGACAGGAAATTGCGTGGAACCAAGAAATGTGACCCAATAACAGGTTATTTTTTTTTGAAAAATATATGTTTGAGAGAAAGATAAACCATAATATGGTTCTGATAATGTGGTAGTGATTTTGGAATATTATATGATTTATTTGGATAAATTATATTGGATATTCTTGACTAACTTGAATTTGATTAATGATTTATATATTTCATCATTGTTGTAGTTTAAAATAGTTTCAGATAAAGACGTATATCTAGTATTCTACAAGCAATAAAGGAGCATGAATGTAATAAATTAGGTTTTATGGAAATTCAATGTGTTACAGTGTTTTAAAATTATATAGGATGAAGGTATTCACAAGTTGTTACGTGGAAAAAAGGATCTCCATTGTGCTTACCTTCTATATCAATTTTGGACTGTGAGTTTGGAAAAAATTATTTTAGATAAGTGTAAAGGTTGGGATTGATTAAGTTTTTAATTGGATACTATTATTAAGGTTAAATCATTTTTTTGATATTTTTTTGGATTGTCATAAAAAGGAAAACCCGGATGTCGGGTAACAACACGTCATGTCTGGAAAGGCCGTGAGACTTGAACCCGCAACCGAATGGTGACAAAGGTGCATCACCTACCACTGGCCTATATGATGTCCTAGTTTGTGTAATGTATTTTTTTAAATGGTCTGACATATTATTTATAAATTCATTTTTTGAAACCCTATACAATTTGGATATATAGAATATTTTTGAATTCTATTATCATTTGGTGTGAAAGATGAGTTTGTGGTCGGAATTAGTTGAAGGATGATACACTACTTGTCATGTATATATATATATATATATATTCCACTTATTTTTTGAATAAATTAATTCTTAAACTTTACGAAAGGGATCCTAAAACCAAAAATGTATTATCCAAATACCTTATGCTTTGTTGAACCGATGATATTTTAAATCAACATAGATTAATGGCTTTGTTTCCCTCAATTTTACACTTGTTTGTGATTTATTACCCCAATAAATCCCTATAAATATTTACATTTTTTCTCTAACTATTTTTCTCTAATTTCCACCAATGTCCTCATAATCGAAATCATAATTTGGTGGTTACTTTTTCATTTCTCTTTCCCTCTTATTAAGACTAAATTTTATTAACCCAATTTCCGATGTGGGTCTTCCAAATTGGTATTTTTATATTTTTAAACTTTTATTTTTTAATAACAATTTCAAATTGTGAGGATGCAGTTTATAGAAGGAGAGTATAATATAACACCACACGATTTTATTGTATGTTATCTCATTAAAGTAATTCAATAGCTTGCGCTACACACAACACCGAGTTCGAACACACCACAAATTACCAAACCAACCATTCACAAAGCGATTATGGGTAGTATTAACTGAATTTTTAATCTTATATACTTAATTTTAACACCCATATTTTTCATTTCTTAGACATTATATAAAACAAATTATTATTTTTTAGATAAAAGTTGTATTTTTCCATGAAAATCATTTTTACCACCTTTTAATGGAGAGCCCTTTTTAAACCCAATATTTGACACTTTTATATATTCAATTTAGTGAAATTAAATTGTTCTTTAGAATTGGGAAATAAAAATTTATGTTGGATAAATTTTTGGTACTTTTCTGATAACTTTCATATTTTGATGAACAATGAAAAATACAATGTTTTAATTGAAAACAAATTTTTTAATCGAAATACTTTATAGTGTTAAATTATGAATTTGAATAATTTTGAAGTATAATTAGATTATATTTTTATCATTTAATTCAATTTAGGTAATTATAAGTAATTTCACATTAAAATTTGACATAAACACATGTCAATCTTTGGATAGTTTTTACTTTTTTAAAAACTCGCGTTTTGGTTTTGACAACGGTAATTATTTTTATTTAATAAATGAGACTTTTATGTTTTGTATTCATTAAAATTGAATTAATTTTTTAATTCATAATGTCAAAATTATCTTACAGTAAAGTTTTTTGTATTTTTTCTAAAAACATTCAATTTTTGATGAATAGTGAAAAACATTGCATTATTATTTAAAACCAACTTTTTATTTAAATAATTATGTAATTTATTTTAATTTATTTATATCAAAATAGATATATAATACCTATATAAGTTCAATTTATTACATTTGACTCATTTTATAATAAAATTAGATGTATAAATTTTTGTTGAACTTTTTAACGTTTTTAACCACCTTCTAGGTGCATTTGAAAATTTGCAAAAAAAACTAATTTTACAGCTTCTATGAGTTGAATTTTAAAAATCAGTGAGACATAGTTGAAATCATTAATTAAAATTTGGTTCAATAATATGAAAATAATTTTTGGTGAATAGTAACTTTGGACTTTTTTCCGCGATTAAAAATAAATAGAGTAATTAAGGGTAGAAATGATATTTTAGTTACCTGAACACATTTTTTAATTCTATTGGATAAGTGTAATTTGACTAAAAACAATATTAGGAATAAAATATGATCCTCTTTGGTTCACATGGATAAGTTTAAGACATTTATTATTATTTTATTTAAAGAATAGTTAAAAGTGTTAAATTCAATGTTTATTAACTTAACCATTTTAATATAGGGTTATATATAATATAAATTAGACTTTAAATATTCATTATAAATATAAAAATATTTCCTAGATAATGGTATTTTATTTATATTTTTAGACATTAAAAAATTTTATTTATTTATGACACAATAATGATGCAATAATTACCTTATTAATGAACGAATCAAATAAATGGTATTATAAATATTAAAATAAATATAATTTAAAAGTTTTTATGACATCCACAAATTTTTTAGGAGAATATATCATGTTAGTGTTGATCTAATGTATTTTTTTATAAGTAATCATTCTGTTATGACTCACAAAAAACAAAATACCAAATAGTGTCAAAATTGACATTAATGAGTTTCTAAAACTAATAATATATCATTAAATTATATAAATTTCCTATAAATATAAGGTTCTGAAAAATTACTCTTATAATGATATATATGTCATTAATTAACCATTTGGGTTTATCTTGGCATTTTATTGTATGTTTATTAACCATATAATATAAAAATACAAGAAGACATGGTAAAATATAAACTATTTAACTAAGAGTTAAATCTAAATGATATGGTTTAAATAGTAACATAATATAGTTTAAAACCTATTGGTTGAGAGTATTTAGACCCAAAACCACCTAAGGCTTGATGCAAATTTATTTTGAGCCATTATAAACCGAATATTATTGTATAATAAATTAATATTTTAATCTGTTCCTAAAGTGACCCTCACCCCTCTTTTAAAAGGGCACTTCCCCTTCTCTCATAATCACAACTCCAAAGCCATTTGGTTCAGACAAACCCTTCCCAAATATCCTCCCATCTTCCCTCACATAATCCTAGAGTTCTTACTTTTATTATAAAGCCAACCCAATGATCCCTTTTGATCAACTGAAAAGGAAACACCCGAAGAAGAGGTAATCATTTCACCACCCTATTTCAAATTCTTTTCTTCTTCCACATCCTATTTTTTGTTGTTTCAAAAAAATAATAATAACTCCAATAACTCATACATAATGTGATGTTATTATAAATCTATTACAACGATATTCATTATTCTATCCATCCTATAAATGAAAAAGTCACCATACGTGCGTACGTACGGCTTACCGTCTCCACGTCGTGGTGTAGTTTGTTATTGAAACACTTCATTATTTGGATGGGTATAATAATGAGTATAACTGATGTAAATAATAAATATAACATGTTAATGATTCTATATATATGATTTACCATCCAATCACATATTATTTCACCATCAATATAAGGATATTGTTGCTCGTGCGAACGTACAGATTACCGTCCCCCCGACGTGATGAGATTCATTTCCACATTCATCATTCAACGATGATTATAAAAAAAATATATTATTAATAGGTATGTAATATATGACATAATAATGATACTGTACATATATATATGTGTGTGTATTTACTTACATATATCTTATTCACATACTTCAGTTCAATACGATATGAAAACAGAAACTGCGTTTATGCGTATGTACGACCTACGGTCTCCATAAATGGTGCCTTCAATTTCATATATCTATCTATTATAAATATTTATATTATGAATATATTTGATATAAATTTTTTTTATATCCTATAATTATTTAAATCATGATCTAAATGATACGATCAAGAATAACAAGTTAAAACATGTACGATAAAGAAAGAAATTATTCCCCAAAATGTTAATATAACGTGGAAATCATTATTAAATCGGCAGTATGAAGTCATAAGTGAATCATGTATGATATAATAAATATTAATATGGTTAATTTTTAATTTAATAACATACTATGGTCATTATATAGAAGGTTAAACGTACCCTCAACCAAAGAAAAGTTCAAGGTAAGGGTTAATTCATCAATCTCATTATTATTCAAGATTATTTTTGGGTAAGTATTTACTGGGACATATTTATTATACATGTACATTTTTCATAAAATATTATTTAAAGGGATTCTTCTTAAGGGACTCTTTTATTAAAACATCAATTTAAATGTTTTAAATATTAATTCTTCTAAATCATTCTCATTAATTTCCATGTTTTCAAAATGGTTTTTACAGATTTATTTATATGGACATGAATGTTTTTAAAATGTTTATTCCATTAAAAAGTTTCAATGTTTTATGTGAAACTTTTATTCAAAAATTTCTTTAAATGTCTTCCTCTATAAATTGCGTGACTTTTAAATGATTATATTAAAAAGGGATGTTTCTCTCAAAGAGTTTTACAATTCATTTCCATCTCTTTCAACATCATTTGACTGATATTAAACTTATTTAAAGTTGACTTATTATGATACGAATATTCCATATTTTATTCAAGGTTTTTTTATATGTTTGAGTATGGATGTGTTATTTTTATACTATTCATAGTTTATAGTTAAAGAATTGACATTTCGTATGCTAGTTCTAATACAAATGATTATGTTATGTTTCAGCCTTTTCATATGAGGAATGAATTGGACATAGTAAGTGAAAGGTGGATCCTGCTATAGCTCCTCAGTGAATCGATATGTACCATGAGACCATTTGACATGTAATTGATTGAGGCCTTTTCTAATTTGATATATGGTTTAGGTCAAGGCCTTAATCATTTTCAGACGTCTTGGCCGAGGCCGTAACAAAATATTTCAGAATGTCTCTCATTATACATTCCCTAATTGTAAAAATAATATTGAAGGTTCATGTGATTATTAGACTAATAGAATAACCATTACTATGTTTTATTATGACATTATTTACTCAGCTCATATTTCTGCCAAAAAGTGTTCATGTTTATTGTTTGTAAAGGCTTTTTATTTAATTATTCACCTTTCCTATTATTTATGTATTATTCCGCTAAATTGTTTACCCCTACTAAGCTTCTGAGCTCACCCCTTTCTTATGTTTTATATTCCTAGGATTTCCAAGAAGTGTATTATGATTGATATGCTGGGTTAAGCTAAAAGGGAATAATGACATTCTCAAAGAACTATCTATGATGTATTTTTTTTTGAAATTGTAATGTGATGTTGATGTATGTAATCTATTTCCAAGACTGCTAAACTAATCAGTCTTTCGGGACATGATTCCTTGTAATCATGATAATGTATTAAAATAATGAACCGACTCTAGGTAAATGGGTTCGGGGCATTACATATTACTATTAAATCAGGGCCATCCAAAGACAGATAAGGGTTAATACTATGTTACTATGTGATATATATGTATGATTATAAACATTTTATAAAAATTGGTTAATTATATCATAGATACATGATACTCTACTATATAATAATTTTTTTAATTCATACAAATATATATTCAATATAATTTGGAAATGATCGTTACGTATTGGATATTTATTAAAGGAAATGCTTTTACTTATTGAATATATTAACTTTATATAAGATTACCTTACATATTAAAAAATTGTAAAAGTATTCATTCTTCTATAATATAGTGACATGAAATTTTTACATTTACATTTTCATAGAGGATATATTTATGTATACTTAACATGTTATTTTTTTGATACATAATGATTTAAAAAAAATCAAATATTGATATATTGATATATAATTGTTAGACTATATGTTATATAAGGATTTATCTATACTTTTACATTTATTGATTGGGATAATTTTAATGGGAATATCACATAATAAGCTAGGGGTAGTTCCATGATGCATCTTATGTTCAAATTTTGTATATCTTTAATTAATTTATTAAATTAAATATAAATATAGAGAATATGCATTTCAACTTGTATCATAATGGTTATTACATATCCAATCTCTATCAACTATTTTATTCTACATTTCCCCTAGTGATTATATATGCTCTTTCTTTATCATTGATATTATTGTTTCAAGGTAAACCTCCTCCTCTAATTTTATTCACTTTTCCTCTTTATTTATCATCAAAAGATGAACATTGTGGCCTTAATTTATTTATTTTTTCATTTTTTACATGGAGTTGTTTTTAAGGAGTTGGTATTATAATGGACTTAAAAAGTATTATGTACCTCTTTTTAATGGAATCAGACTATTATCAATTGAATCAATGAATTGATTTGGGTATCACCTAGTATAATCCATTAAACTTAAATCCAATAACTCTGTCCATATTTTAAACTTATACTTTAAATGTTTTAATGATTATAATAAGAATATGTATTGATGTTTTATCAAATAAATCTTGTTTTCTCATTAATCCCACTTAGAATTGAAATTTTAGCATTTTTTCACAATTCTTAAAGTCTGATTTTTTATATTATAATCCAAGTGTTTATTTATATTTTATAGTGGATCCATCATTATAAATTTAGTGATTAAATAGTTGTTTTGATGCTCAATGAATTCATAAGAATAAAGATCATTTATATATATTTTTTTATAAAATAAGGATGTGTTTGGATCATTAATATTTTTCAGTTTTCTATAATGTTATTTTGAGTGGTTTTATTGATAATTTATTCATATACTAACATCAATTTTTTGGGGTAAAATTGATAAAATTTTTAATGTTCTAAATTATTTTAAGAGTATTTATGGTTTTTCTCTAAGAGATGAATTGATAACTTATTTTTAAATAAAATATTTTTGAAGGCCCTATTGGACCATTATGGAAATGGGTTTCTTGATGTAAATAAACAATTTATGTGAGACCATTAACATTATTTATGTAAAATAGTTAAATTCTTATTTTTATTTTCGAATGTGAATAAAATTATCTCATTTTGAAGTTATATTTATTATATTTTTATTCATTATAAGAGGTTATACTTCTTTGAGGGGAATTTGGAAAGGAGGGTGTGTTATAGTATATATATATATATATCTATTTGTGTGTCTATTCTTATTGTTATACCTTGAATCTCACCACATTTTAGATAATCATGGGATCCCCTATGTATATATGTGGGTACCCAGGGAATTTACCTATAGGGAACTAAAACCCATATACCTGGATTACTTTAGAATATTTATGAGGTACTAATATTTGTCCACCTAGTCATTTCTTCATTACATTAATAATTATTATGATACACTAACAAGGATGTCACTTTACATAGTAGATTATTATTTTATTCTAGATAGATGCTAATACATAATTATATATTCATGGATTTCGACCAGAGTTGTAATGGGGATAATTTTATTCCTTAAGCATATATCCCTATGTATTTTTCCATGATGAAGGTAGTTTTACCATTTCAATGTTAATTTAATTTTGATTTATTTCAGGTTGATTGTGATTATTTTATTGTAATGAAAATTAAGTTTTTTTATGTTGATTTATGATATTTATTATTGTAGACATTATGTCAATTATTATTATCATTTTCCCTCTTAAATAATAAATATATCACTAGTTTATTTGATTTATTTATATTAAAAGTCTTGTAAAATCTTGGAATCTTTCTTTGTTTTCATAAACACGGGTATTTCCAAATCATGATTTTGATCATGACCACTGAATTAAAATTTTTCTTTTATTAAAAATAATAATGTATTTTATTATAGTATGTACTGTATACTTGATGTATTAGGTAGAATGGTTTAAAATGATTTATTCATGTTATTTACTTAAAAACACAAGGAAAGAGATAATTATATTGATTTATTTCAAAATAGAAAATAAGGACTGACATTTAAATGATATCTATGTTTTATGGGGAGGATTCTTATTTAGATTTTTTTTCATTCATATTACATTACAGGTTCAATATTTATTTTTTCAATATTTAGTGGATGATCTTTATGTGTTGGTTTATAAATAGAAGTGTATCTTAGTTAAGCTAAATTTTTATAAACATTTGATGATGATTAGTTTTTGTATTTTTAATATTTTATTATCCGGTGCATAGGAAAAAAAATTCTTTTTTAAAATTATATATTTTCTAAAATATTCCATTTCTATATTTAAATAATTGTATTGATATCATTATGATGTGTTTTATATATGTATATTTATTAGATTTTTTATTCACTGATGATTTTTTTAGAATTTTTATTCCATGTTTAGTTTTTATTATTATGAAAAATGCTTATTTCCCTTTGTATGATTCCAAAACATATGGATGGGTCCTCTTGGAATTATGTCTGGAAAAAATCTTCTCATAATGGATCATCTATAAAAATAATTCCCATTATTTTAGGTTTTGTTATGATGAAACTAGTTTCAAGATAATGGTGATCAAGAATATGTTATAGCCTATTGGTTTGTGACATTAATGTGTGTGAAAAATAAGAAAATAATAATCAAGATCACAAATTATCAACCAAAATATTAAAAAATAATTCATGAATCTACTTCCCTATAATGGATTGACGCATGACTAAGTTAATTTCTCTTGGAACCACTCATGAAAAAATAAAAAAAATATAGGAAAAATTATAATAATATATTGAGTATACATTTATAATAATTTGGTTCCTATTCAAATATATCCTAGGTCAAGTGAATTGACACAATACAAATTTCATAAATGTAATACATATATACTGTTTATTTAATATTAAAAAAACATGAAATAGAAACATAGGTAACCCCCAACCATTTATAATTCATTGACTCATTCACATCATTAGGACCACATTGCTATGGGTAGTATATTAGTCACTATATCACATTATCCATGAATTAAATGAAAATAAATCACTATAGTAACTTTTTGTCACCATAATGAGGGATATATAACTATACCCACCGTATATATATATATATATATATACAACATTAATAACAACCATATATATGGTGAGAATACAAAATCCTTCAAATAATTTTAATATCAATGAAATCCACATTCATCTTATAAAAACCTCATAAATATATCATAAAAGTATAATAAAATTCTACAACACAATATCAATAATATATAATCCAAGAAATTTCAAATCACCTTATAAATTTTTCGATATTTTCAGACCATAAAATAAAATATTGTAGATCATAAAATTGAAAACAAACTCTTCAAAACATTATTTATATTTCCAAACCACTATGTAAACATCCATATGACCATGGGTCAACTACCACAACTAACCACCATCAGACAGAATCACAAGTTTTCTTTTAATTTTTCGATACATGACTTCTATTATAACATCCAATCTATTAAATCACGAATAGCTCTAAAGTTTTACAAAAAATAGTAAAAAACATTAGAAATAATATTCCATAAAAAATTATGCATAGATTCCTAAAAAAATAAGAAATTAAATTTCCATATTATCTAATCTCATATTTCTATATTTTCATTAATAATTCATGACAATTTCCATACTTTATGTTACTTATTTTTTTCAATTAATTATTTAATTTTTGTTGATTTTATTTCATCTTAAAAGAATCATGGTGATTACCAATAACAAAATTGACCAAAATATTCATATTTACTTGAAATATATAAAAATAAAAGGTAAAATCTATATCCTTAATTCATTAGTGAATATCAAAACATGAAAATCAAACTCCCATTTCCTCACTAAGATATCCAAAATGAACCTATATTTTATTACCCCAATATTAATACTCCCTTGAATTAATTGATCATACATTATCCATAAATAATAATTAATATAGAAGTGATAAAAGAAAGGTGTAAATGATCAATAAAGAATAAATTAACTTAAACTTGTAACACCCCAACCTTCCACGGTATGCTTCTCTTTGAATAATGTGATAGCGTGTGTTGTACGCAACACCGAGTTCTAACACACCATAACCAAACAAACTAGCCGTTATGAATAGTAATACCTACTTTATAAAAATTATATATATTTTATATTTCAACATGGACTTCATTTTTGGATTCGGAATATCGAATTTAGCCTAAATTGAAATTTTGGTACCTTTCGGATATCTTTAAAATTTTGATGAATAGTGAAAATTACTAAATTTTAATTAAAAACAACTTTTTTAATCAAAATAATTAATAGTGATAAATTATGAATTTGAGTGGTTTTAAAGTATATTTAGAATATATTTTTACCATTTAATATAATTTTGGTCATTGTACATAATTTTACATTTAAACCGAACATAAACAAGTGTCAATCTTTTGATAGTTATTATCTCTTAAAAACACGCTTTTTGTTCTAACAATGGGAATTAATTTTAAATTAATTTCTGCCACTTCTGTGTTATGAATTTGGAAAAATGGATTCAATATTTGGAATCAGGATGTTCAAATTGTGTAAATCTGTAACTTTTATTTTTAGACATTTTGAATAATTACTTCGGAAAATATTTTATTTACCATGGTTAAGGGTAAATCTGATAAATAAGGGTTAAACAAATAATATTGTAATAATACTAAATTACACTGAAACGTGTCCTATCCTTATTGGTTGATACATGTTAGACCATAGGCATCTTTTTGTTGATTTAGGGACCCCATGGAGCCACTTGTAGGTGATAGGGACACTTTATTTTAATTAAGTTAAAAATGAATACAAAAATGACAGAAGTATATATCTTTTAGCAAACAAATTTTTACATAGGATTATATATGTTGGATTTTAGAATATAAATATTAATTAGATATAAAAACATATTTCCTACATAATGATATTTTATTTATAATTTTTAGAGATTACATAATTTAATTTATTTATGACACAATGATGATGCAGTAATTACCATAATAGTGAAAATTTAAAATAATGGATATTATAAATACCCAAATAAATATAATTTGAGACTTTTAAGGAATTAAAATAATTTTATAGGATAATATGACATATTAGGATATATTTAATTAACTTTGTTCAAAGTAATCATTCTGTTATGAGTTTCACAAAAATCAACTATTGAATAGTGTCAAAATTGACATAAAAGAGTTTTTAAAAAAACTATTATATTATTAATTGATATTAAATTCCTAAAAATCTAACGTTCGGCCAAGAGACTTATATCATGATATTTATATCATTAATGGACCACTTGGGGGTCTCTTGGATGTATATAGCAATTTTATTAACCATATAATATAAAAATACAAAGAGACATTGTAAAAGTGAAACTAATTAACTTAGAGTTAATATTTAAAGATAAGGTTAATATAAGTACCCAAACCTGTCTAAATTCTATTGTTTGAGTTGTTTTCGACCCATAACCACCTTAAAATTTAAATAATCAACTTTGGAGCCATTTGAAACGGAATATGAATTTATTATAAACTAATATTTCTAGCTTTTCCAAAGGTGCCCCTCACCCCTCTTATAAAGGGCACTCCTCCTTCTCATTTCTTCACACCTACAAAGCCTTTTGGTTCGTGAAAAATCTTCCCAAATACTCTAATAATTTCCCTCACTACAACCTAGAGGCATTATTTTGATCATAAAGCCAACTTAATGAGCCCTTTTGATCAAATCAAAAGGAAGAACCCAAAGAAGAGGTAATGATTTCACCACCCTTTTTCAAGTTCCTTTCTTCTTCCACTTCTTCGTCTTTTGTTGTTACCATTCTAAAATAATAAATCCAGTATCGTATATATATTATGATGTTATTATAAATATGGTAAAACCATATTCACTATTCTATCCATCCTTTGAATAACATGTCACCATACGTGCGTACGTAGGGCTTACCGCCTCCACGTCGTGGTGTAATTGTTATTCAATAAATTATTAATTGGATGGGTATAATAATTATGTGTAACTCATGTAAATAATAAATATAAAATGATAATTATTGTTTATATATGATATACCATCCAATTATATTTTATTTTAATATCAAAAGAATGATATTATCGCTCGTGCGTACGTACGGACTACCGTCTCTATGAACGTGATGAGATTCATTCTCCATTGTATCCATTCAAGTATAATTATCATTTTATGATTAATAATAGTATATAAGGACTTGATATCATTCTGGATATGATTAAGATACAACCTATCCATTACAAACATGGCTTACGTAACAAAATATATAAAATAAAACGAGTAAGTTAACACCCAAAACAACGATAATACTAAGATATTATTAACAAATCAATGTTAAAAGATCATATATGATATCATATTAATGTATATGATTATTGTATAATTTAATAACAATTATTTCACCATTATATAGGAGGTTAACCTACCCCAACCAAGGAAAAGTACAAGGTAGGGGTTATTTCACAATCTCTTCATTATCTGAGGTTGTTTATACGTAATAATCTACTGGGATCTCTTTATCATCCACATCCATGATTCTTAAAAATGTATTTCAAAACATTTTTACTATTTAAAATAATATGGGTTAAAGTCATTTATACCCTTGTTTGACTTTTTATAAGAGTTTTATAAAGGAATCTTTTTGTCGTTTTCCAGACAAGGTGCTTTTAACCTTTTCTACAGAATTAAGGTAAGGATGTTTTTTAACTTATACCGCAGGTGCAGCAATTTTCCACCGTTATAAAATCTTCAAAGCTTCTCTTACAAGCTTATAAGATTATTTTCAAAGAAAATGTTTTATTTCATAAATATAATACTCTTAAATGATTTCTAAATAGAAAGAGATATTTCTCTAAAAAGAGTTTTGATTTCATCTATGTCAACATCCTTTGATGGATTTTACGCTTATTTGAAGTTGATTTATTATGATACAAAACTTCTATATTGTATTGATGTTTTTGTGATATGTTTGAATATGGATGTTCTATTTTTATACCGTTCATAGTTTATGGTGAAAGTATTGACATTTCGTATGCTAGTTTTAATATGAATGTTTATGTTATGTTTAAACCTTTTCATATGGGAATGCATTAGACTTAATATGTGCTGGGTGGAGACCTCTATAGATCCTAGATGCATCGGTAGGTCTCATGAGACAAACTAGTGTCTTGGCACAAGGCCTTGGCAAAATCTTATTTGTAGTCTTGGCACGAGGCCTTGGCTATGTGGTTATGATAGTCTGGCATTATGCATTCTATCATTATGAAAGTGGTTATTGATATTGCATGTGATTATTCGATTATTAGAATATCCATGTGAATAAGTAAATGGAATTATTTCATTTTTCTTTTGCCATACTATGATGAAGTTCATGTTTAAAAGGCTTTTTTTAGTTATACATTGCCTTAATGTTTATTCTTATTTATGAAAGTTTTCGCTATATTGTTATCCTTACTGGGCATTTGAGATCACCCCTTTTCTATGTTTTATTTTTCCTAGGAAGTGAAGAAGTAAATTATGAATGACCTTGCAGGGATATTATGTGGGGATATGAGTGTGGAATATGGAGACAATATGTTGTTGTAGTAGTTTTTTACTTTATTATGTAATGTAAGACTTATTAATATATCTAGTGTTTCCAATGCTACTAAACCAATCGGTCTTTTGAGATTTGATCTTTCTTGTGATCATGCCAATGTTACGTAATAATGCACTGACTCTGGGTAACTGGGGTCGGGGCGTTACAGTTGGTATCAGAGGAAGTTTAGTACAAACCTTGGAAGCTAGATTTAGATAAACTCTGATTAGAGCACGTAGACCTAAGATGAAATTTGAGGATTAGTATAGAAGAACTTCCTAGAATTTTGGTATTGTAGAGATTTTGTGAGTTTTCTGAGCAATACAACCCTATCTGGATACAAGCAGGTAGAGGCAGCTCTGGCACAGATGTACCAAGGGGTAAAACCCGAAAACACCGCTTTGAACTAGACTCGAACAGGAACTGGTGCACGAAAACAGGCCTTGCTGCACTCTTGGTTACGACACTCCCAGGGGATATGATTAGGATAAATCTCATTTTCCTTACAAATAATTATGAAGGGTTTATGAGTATATACTTCCTCAAAGAAAACATTCTTATGATTATGGATTATATCCATAAATAGTTCAATTTATGTTAAGTGTTTTGTAAGTATGAGATTATGTATTTTGATTCATAAACTAATTTAGTTTATACCATTGTTTATAAATGGTGCCTAGTGGAAGAAATGGAAACCGTATCAATGAACACACTCCATATAGAGATTTCCCTCCTGCTCAAGATTATTATAGTCGAGCTGGTGATGCAACTGGTGCCGATCATCTAATCACTATACTGGGACAACATACTCAGGTTATGAATAATAACCTTACCCGTATGGAGCACCCTGATCCGCAGCGTGGAGGATCAATGTTAGATCGATTCACGAGGAAAAAACCACCAATGTTCAATGGGAGTACAAATCCCTTAGTAGCTGAGCAATGGATAAATTCCCTAGAGAAAATATTTCAGGCTTTGGGGAGTAGTGAAAGGGAAAAAGTTATCATGGCAGTTTACTGCCTCACTGGAGGTGCTGATCAATCATAGTCATTGATTCAAAACACAAAGGAATATGATGAAGTATCAAATATGGAATGGAGGGAGTTCAAAGATCTGTTTTTAGAAAAATACATTCCTCATGACCATCGAGCAGATATGGATAGGCAATTTCTGAGTCTGAGATAGAAGGAGGATGAGAATGTCGCGAAGTATTAGGCTAACTTTACAAGGTTAGTAAGGTATGCTGGAGATTATATATGTAACCCAAGAAGTAAGATTGATCGTTTATTTGATGGGTTAAAACCATTTCTCCATCGAGCATTAGTCTCATAATCTTTTTCATCGTACGAAGACATTATCTCATGTGCTATCAAGACCGAAAAGTAATTCTCTAAGTCTTATGACTTTAAAGCAAAGAAAGATAAGAGGAGACATGCTGATCAATCTGGGAATGAAAATAAGGCGAAGATGGGAAAGGTTGATTATCCATCCTGTGGTAAATGTGGGAAGAAACACCCTGGTACTTTCTTGAAGGGAATGGGAGTTTGTTGCAAATGTGGTGAAAAGGCCACCAAGCTCATGATTGCAAGGGGAAGAAGGAAGCTACCAATGTTCAGTGCTACAATTACAGGGAGATGGGACATTATGAAAATGAATGTCTTAAGCGTCATAAGAACTTACCTTAGAAAAGGCCAAGGGATCAAGGCCAAGCTTATGATATCACTACTGCTGAGGTAGAAGCTCCGAAAGACGTGGTGGAAGGTAATTTAATGGTTTCCTCAAGTTTATCAAATGCATTATTTGATTTTGGATCATTGCATTGTTTCATCTCTTCCCAGTTTTCTAAGAAAATTAGGTATTTCCAATTTGATTTAACAAGGGAATTGTTAGTTAAAACTCCTAAGGGAAGTATCATTGCAACAAAGTTTTGTGAATCAGTCCCCATTAGAGCACATAAATGTTTTTATCAACTGATCTCATCATCATACCTACGATTGAGTTCGATATAATCCATGGTATGGACTGTCTTTCGGACTATGATGCCAAGATTTATTATTAGAAGAAAGAGGTTACGATTCTGGATGATGATGATAAGGAACACCTTATCTATAGAGCAGAATCATCACCACCTAATTCTTATCTAGATCCACCCCCAGTAGCTCAACTAAATTAAATTATTGGGGAAGAAGAGAATGAAATAACTGTGGGTGAGGAATGTAATGTTCAAATAGAGGATGTACCTGTTGTGAAGGAATTTGTAGATGTATTTCTAGAAGATTTACCTGGACATCCTCCAGAATGATTAGTTGAGTTTTCCATTGATTTAATTCCTAGATCAAGGCCTATATCGAAGAACCCTTATAGAATGGCCACTGTAGAATTAGTCGAACTAAAGAAACAACTAGAGGAATTGAGTAATAAGGGATTTATTCGCCCTAGTGTTTCTCCATGGGGATCCCCTGTTCATTTTGTTAAAAGAAAGATGGATCTATGAGGTTATGTGTCGACTACAGGGAGATCAATGCTATAACAATTAAGAACAAGTATCCCCTACCTCGAATTGATGATTTATTTCACCAACTGCATGGAGCTCAATACTTTTCAAAGATTGACCTTCAATCTGGATACCATCAGTTGTGTGTGAAGAAGGAAGACATTCCGAAGACAGCATTTTGAACCAGGTACGAGCATTACAAGTTTACTGTAATGCCTTTTGGATTGACTAATTCACCCTCTGTATTCATGGATCTGATGAATAGAGTTTTCAAGGATTATATCGATTAATTTTTGGTGGTATTAATTGATGATATCTTGGTATACTCAAAAAGATATGAAGAACATGAAAATCACTTGCGCATTATCTTGAAGACTCTGAGAAGACATGAATTATATGGGAAGTTTAACAAGTGTGAATTCTGGCTTCAGGAGATTTCTTTTATTGGCCATATTGTCTCTAAAGATGGAATCTCTGTTGTTCCTTCTAAGAGTAGGGAAATCCAAGATTGGCCAGTACCGACGAGTATAACTGAGGTACGTAGTTTTATTGGTTTAGCAGGTTATTATCGACGTTTCATCCAGAATTTTTCCCGATTGGATAACCCATTAATGAAGCTCACACGTAACGGGGTTAAATTTTTTTGGACAAAAGAGTGTGACGAATGTTTCGAAGAACTGAAGAGAAGATTAGTCAATGCTCCTATATTGACTCTACCATTGGGGAATGATGGGTTCGTTATTTATAGTGATGCATCGAAGAAAGGACTTGGTTGTGTCCTTATGCAGAATGATATGGTTATTGCCTATGCATCACGACCGTTGAAAATTCACGAACAAAACTATCCTACTCATGATGTCGAGTTAGCAGCCGTGATCTTTTCTTTGAAGATATGGAGGTACTACCTCTATGGTGAAAATGTGATATTTATACTGATCACAAGAGTTTGAAGTATATTTTATCACAAAAAGAACTCAACATGAGGCGAAGGAGATGGCTTGAATTACTCAAGGATTATGATTGCACGATACACTACCACCCAGGGAAGGCAAACAAGGTGGCAGATGCTTTGAGCAGAAAAGATCATGGAGTTTTGAAAAATATGAGAATTGAAAGGGAACCAATTTTCATGGATCTAGTGAAGATGGACATGGGAATAACCAGGGAAGGTGAAGCATCAATGCTTTTTCAAATGGTTTCCAAACCATTATTAATAGAAAGGATTAAGAGTTCTCAGACCGATGATGAAGAATTTCAAAAGAAGATTAAAGCTGTGAATGACGGGAGATTGAGAGACTTTGTGTATGAAAATGGAATTTTTAAATTTGGGAAGAGAATTTGTGTTCCCAATATACCTGATCTAAAAAGGGAATTGCTAGATGATGCTCATAGTTCCAATTTCGCAATACATCCTGGGAGGACCAAAATGTATAGAGATTTGAAGGAACATTTTTGGTGGGAAAAATGAAGAGGGATATTGCTGATTTTGTGTCAAGATGTATGGTTTTTCAACAAGTGAAAGCTGGAAGGAAACAGCCTAGAGGAGTCATGCAACCTCTTCCCATATCGGAGTGGAAATGGGACAATATTACGATGAACTTTGTCATGGGACTACCAAAGACTCCTAGAAGGAACGATGCAATATGGGTTATCATTGATTGTCTTACCAAGTCAGCACATTTTCTTATTATAAGAGAAGATCTACCCCTAGAACGTCTCGCAAGACTATATATTAATGAGGTTTTGAGACTTCATGGAGTACCCCTATCGATTGTTTTTTATCGTGATCCCCATTTCACTTCAAGATTCAGGAAGTGTCTTCAGAAATCACTCAATACTGAACATAATTTGAGAAATACTTACCACCCTCAGATATACAGACAATCAGAACAGACTATTCAAACCTTAGAAGACATGTTAAGATCTTTCTCACTTGACTTTCTGGGTATATGGGATCAGTATTTACCTCTGGTAGAATTTTCCTATAACAATAGCTTCCATTCGAGTATTCAGATGGAACCATATGGAGCGTTATACAGAAAGAGATGTCGCACACCAACCTGTTGGGATGACGTTGGTGAAAGAAAACTTGTAGGTCTAGAACAAGTGGAGGAAACGATGTAAATGGTGAAGGTAATCCAAAATCACATCAAATCAGCTCAATGTAGGCAGAATAACTATACCGATAATCGAAGGAATGATTTTGAATTTCAAGTCACTGATCATGTTTTCCTAAAGGTATCTCTATGGAAGGGATTCATACATTTTGGTAAGAAAGGTAAATTGAGTCCCAGGTACATTGGACCTTTCGAAATTCTAGAATGAATTGGGGATGTAGCTTACTGATTGGCAATGCCGACAAGTCTCTCCAAAGTTCACGATGTGTTCCACGTATCTATGTTGAGGAAATACATGCCTGACCCAACGCATGTACTCACTTACGAGGAATTAGAACTGGAACCCTATCTGTCTTATTGTGAAGAGTCTTTCAGGATTCTTGATATGAGAGAACAAGTACTGAGAAACCGAACGACACGTCTGGTAAAAGTTTTGTGGAGAAACCATAAGATGGAAGAGTCAACGTGGGAACCCGAGGAACTTATGATGAAGAACCACCCGAGTGTTTTCATGTGATAAGTATTCTTGAAATTTCTAGGACGAAATTATTTGAAGGAGGGGATAATGTAACACCCCAAGCTTCCACGGTATGCTTCTCTTTGAATAATGTGATAGCGTGTGTTATACGCAACACCGAGTTCTAACACACCATAACCAATCAAACTAGCCGTTATGAATAGTAATACCTACTTTATGAAATTATATATATTTTATATTTCAAAATGGACTTCATTTTTGGATTCGGAATATCGAATTTATTCTAAGGTGAAATTTTGGTACTTTTCGGATAACTTTAATATTTTGATGAATAGTGAAAATTACTAAATTCTAATTAAAAACAACTTTTTTAATCAAAATAAATAATAGTGATAAATTATGAATTTGAGTGGTTTTAAAGTATATTTAGAATATATTTTTACCATTTAACATAATGTTGGTCATTGGACATAATTTTACAATTAAACCGAACATAAACAAGTGTCAATTTTTTGATAGTTATTATCACTTAAAAACACGCTTTTTATTTTAACAACGTGAATTAATTTTAAATTAATTTCTTCCACTTATGTGTTTTGAATTTGGAAAATTGGATTCCATATTTGGAATCAGGATGTTCAAATTGTGTAAATAGGTAACTTATATTTTTATACATTTTGAATAATTACTTCGGTAAATATTTTATTTACCATGGTTAACGGTAAATCCGATAAATAAGGGTTAAACAAATAATATTATAATAATACTAAATTACCCTAAAACGTGTCCTATCCCTATTGGTTGATACATGTTCTACCATAGGCATCTTTGGGTCGATTTTGGGACCCCATGGAGCCACTTGTAGGTGATAGGGACACTTGTTTTTAATTAAGTTAAAATGAATACAAAAATGACACAAGTATATATCTTTTAGAAAAAAAAATTTACATAGGATTATTTATATCTGATTTTAGACTATAAATATTCATTAAGAAGATAAAAGGATTTCCTACATAATGATATTTTATTTTTAATTTTTAGAGATTACATAATTTCATTTATTTATGACACAATGATGATGCAGTAATTACCATCATAGTAAAAATTTAAAATAATGGATATTATAAATACCCAAATAAATATAATTTGAGACTTTAAATGAATTAAAATAATTTTCTTGGATAATATGACATAATAGGATTTATTTAATTAACGTTTTTCGAAGTATTCATTCTGTTATGAGTTTAAAAAAAATCATCTATTGAATAGTGTCAAAATTGAGATAAAAGAGTTTTTAAAACAAATATTATATTATTAATTGATATTAAATTCTTAAAAATCTAAGGTTCGGCCAAGAGACTTATATAAGGATAGTTATATCAGTAATGGACCACTTGGGGGTGTCTTAGATGTATATAGTAAATTTATTAACCATAAAATATAAAAATAAAAAGAGACATTGTAAAAGTGAAACTAATTAACTTAGAGTTAATACATAAAGATGAGGTTAATATAAGTACCCAAACCGGTCTAAATTCTATTGGTTGAGTGGTTTTCGACCCATACCAACCTGGAACTTTAAATAATCAACTTTGGAGCCATTAGAAACCGAATATGAATTTATTATAAACTACTATTTCTAGCTTTTCCAAAGGTGCCCCTCACCCCTCTTATAAAAGGGAACTTCTCCTTCTCATTTCTTCACACCTTCAATGAATTTTGGATAGGCCAAAATCTTCCCAAATACTCTCCAATCTTCTCTCAATACAACCTAGAGGCCTTAGTTTGATCAGAAAGCCAACCTAAGGAGCCCTTTTGATCAAATCAAAAGGAAGAACCCAAAGAAGAGGTAATTATTTCACCACCCTTTTTCAAGTTCCATTCTTCTTCCACTTCTTATTCCTTTGTTGTTACCATTCTAAAATAATAACTCCAGTATCATATATATACTGTGATGTTATTATAAATATGGTACAACCATATTCACTATTATATCCATCCTTTGAATAACATGTCACCATACGTGCGTACGTACGACTTACCGTCTCCACGTCGTGGTGTAATTGTTATTCAATAAATTATTATTTGGATGGGTATAATAATGATGTGTAACTCATTTAAATAATAAATATAACATGATAATGATTCTGTATATATGACATAAGATCCAATTATATTTTATTTTAATATCAAAAGAATGCCATTATTGCTCGTGCGTACGTACGGACTACCGTCTCCATGAACGCAATGAGATTCATTCTCCATCGTATCCATTCAAGTATAATTCTCATTTGATGATTAATAATAGTATATAAGGACTTGATATCATTATGGATATGATTAATATACAACCTATCCATTAAAAACATGGCTTACGTAACAAAACATATAAAAGAAAATGAGTAAGTTAACACCCGAAACAACGATAATACTAAGATATTATTAACAAATCAATGTTAAAAGATCATATATGATATCATATTAATGTATATGATTCTTGTACAATTTAATAACAATTATTTCACCATTATACATGAGGTTAAACTACCCCAACCATGGAAAAGTACAAGGTAAGGGTTATTTCACAATCTCTTCATTATCCGAGGTTGTTTATACATAATAATCTACTGGGATCTCTTTATCATCCACATCCATGTTTCTTAAAAAAGAATTTAAAAACATTTTTAATATTTAAAAGAATGTGTTTTAAAGTCATTTATACCCTTGTTTGACTTTTTATAAGAGTTTTATAAAGGATTCTTTTCGTCGTTTTCCAAACAAGGTGCGTTTAACCTTTTCGACAGATTTAAGGTAAGAATGTTTTTTTAACTTATACGGCGGGTGCAGCTATTTTCCGCCGTTATAAAATCTTCGAATCTTCCCTTACAAGCATATAATAATATTTTCAAAGAAAATTTTTTATTTCATAAATATAAGACTCTTATATTATTTCAAAATAGAAAGAGATATTTCTCTAAAATGAGTTTTGATTTCATCTATGTCAACATCCTTTGATGGAATTTACGCTTATTTGAAGTTGATTTATTATGATACAAAACATCTGTATTGTATTGAAGTTTTTGTGATATGTTTGACTGTGGATGTGCTATTTTTATACCGTTCATATTTTATGGTGAAAGTATTGACACTTCGTATGCTAGTTTTAATACGAATATTTATGTTATGTTTAAACCTTTTCATATGGGAATGCATTGGACGTAATATGTGACGGGTGGAGCCCGCTATAGCTCCTCGATGCATTGGTAGGTCTCATGAGACAAACTAGTGTTTTGGCACAAGGCCTTGGAAAAATCTTATTTGTAGTCTTGGCACGAGGCCTTGGATATGTGGTTATGATAGTCCGGCATTATGCATTCCATCATTATGAAAGTGGTTATTGATATTGCATGTGATTATTCGATTAGTAGAATATCCATGTGAATTAGTAAATGGAATTATTTCATTTTACTTTTTCCATACCATATTAAAGTTCATGTTTAAAAGGATTTTGATTTAGTTATACATTGCCTTAAATGTTTATTCTTATTTATGAAAGTTTCTGCTATATTGTTATCCTTACTGGGCATTTGAGATCACCCCTTTTCTATGTTTTATTTTTCCCAAGAAGTGAAGAAGTAAATTATGAATGACCTGCAGGGATATTATGTGGGGATATGAGTGTGGAATATGGATACAATATGTTGTTGTAGTAGTTTTTCACTTTATGATGTAATATAATACTTATGAATATATCTAGTGTTTCCAAGGCTACTAAACCAATTGGTCTTTCAATATTTGATCTTTCTTGTGATCATGAAAATGTTATCTAATAATGCACTGACTCTAGGTAACTGGGGTCGGGGCGTTACAAAACTGGTTAAATATGACATGAAAAAGAAAAAATATATTCCACCAATACCTCAAAAAATAAAGAAGTGATCTTTTTTTCTAGGGTAAATAAATATAAAGAAAAATAAGAATAATAGGGAGAGATAGGGAGTCACAGTAAAAATTAATTTAATGAAAATTGACCTACAAATGACATGTAACCTAATCCATGTTTTGGTTTGGGTTGTTCAAACCTTATCTAAAAACTATGATGCTTAAAAAAATACCCCCTGTAAATATCACTAGAAATTTATTTTTAAATTAACATCTATGAAAAAAATAATAACATGAACAAGAAACCATGATTTTATTCCAATTATCAACCAATCCATGGATTAAAACAATTATTTACTTAATAAAAACATGTTATCCCCAAATTCATGATGATATAAAACAATTTTACCATTCTTTATGTTCAATAATTGCTTCATAGATAATATTATTTCAAGTCACTATATATATATTAGATGTTTTTGAAAAAAGATGTCCTTACCATATAAATAATAATGTAATTTCCATTTTTTAGTGACCAATAACACCTACAAAATTCTTCCCAAAACCATGAACTCCTTATAACACTGAGGTCACCACCATGATAATGTTTTGAAAAACCAAAAAATAGTGATGACAAAACCACTAAGTTGTTTGTATCAAAACCAATAATTCATCTCTCCCTACACAATTCAATTTGAAACTCACCCCTCCTATATCGAAAACTAGAAAATCCATAAAATATGCACTAATGGAATTAATCCATACAACATTATTTCTCCTTAATATCAAGTAATTACTATTCGCTGAAATAAGAGTGATCATGAAGACATAAATTTAATTGTGACATATAAAATAAATTGTGAACTCAATCCATTATGGGTGTAAGTAATAACATTTATAATATATTTCAAATACACTAAAATACATTGAAACAAAAAACTAACCATGTATAAAGATTACTGCCACTACGAAATCTCAACTACCTATTATTTGAAAAAAATCATGAAAACATGTTCAATAATCTTGAAATAAAATGTTTTAAAACTCTATTCAGTGTATGATTTTGGATGATATTGTGGGTATTTTAATCACTCTTGAATCACCTAAACCTTATTGATCATAATTTATATAAGGTTTATCTTGATAATCACAAAATACCTAACCTCTATCCAATATGAATGAGATCTATGAAGTCTTCCATATAATGAACTGAATTAATATATTCTAATGGATGAACATTATATGATAATATAAATATATTAGGGTAAAAATACTTTTATAAGATTCTAAAAAATCAAGGAAACATTTATTCAACAAGTTCAATTTCATTTTGAACATTTGATGAGTTGGACCATCTATATGAGGATTTAATTTCATACAATGGAATCCCTAAGGGATAAAATATTATAGTAATCCACTCCATACATATGAAGTAAAATGAAGATCACATTTTAAGATGATCATCACCAATGTGCTATATCAGCTATAAAATTAATCCATATAACTCTTATCCAACACTACTAGAACAATTTCCTCTATATTCACTACAAAATAAATTGAATTTATCAAATAAAACATCAAAATAATGATGCAATAATATCCCTTAAATACTCTAGTAAAACTAGTGAAAATATATATGTATATGTCCTCCTATTTCCATTGAAGTATATTTAGAGTCAAACACCAACTAACCTGGGCTCTATTCATGAAATTAACCTTTTAACCAACGATGAATAAAAAAAACTGTTCCACTAATATCTTCCATCATTGAATAAAATATAATGTACACCCCCATTAAATTCTTTCAGGTACTTAATTACACTTTTTGTATCTCCTTTATTTTTGGGTTTTTCTCATCTCATTTCTGGTGTTTTTTAATGGTTATTGGAGGTTTTTTGGGTAGTTCATGGTATTATCACAGTTTTCCCAAACTGCATTGCATCCCAGTGTAAACTATTCACCCTTTTCCAGAACCCAATAGGGGTGCATTATTAGAGTGAATGTTTAGTTTAACAGTTCTCCCATGAGTTAAAATCATGAAAACATAGATAATAGTGATGAAAATTTTGTTATTCATGAATCCCATCTTAGGAATCCATGTGACCCCATCTAAAAAATTAAAAGTTGGATTTTACACTTTTCTATTAACCGTTTAAAGTCTAATAACCGCTATTCTCATTAAGACTCAACCAATAACTTCCCCAATTCTATTGAGGCATATCCCTTTGTTTTGTTAATGTAATTTGTTTTTTCTTGATGTATAACTTCAAGGTATATTGTGTTTTTTATCTAGTTTCCCCTCTTTGTTATAGATCCTTGTAAGATATCTTCACTTATTATTTCATTGGAACACAATTCGACTATGGATTCTCGATATAAAGGGTTTGATGGAGGATTTATGTTGTCTTGTCTTGTTCTAGGATGATGAGTACATGATATACTATTTACTAATATCCTTTTTAAGGTGAATAGTATTCCCATCGTTGTGGGGTAGGTATCTATCTACAATGTTCATAATTCAAGAATTTATTTATGTGTTTTTAATTTTCCTTTTAAAATTCAATGAAATTTTTTAATTTGTGATAATGGTGGTTTTTTGGAAGAGATACATGTTTTTATATTGGGTATTCTTAAAATAAGGCTTGTACGCATCAAGTGTTCAATGAAATGTTTCAATGATGGTTTTGGTTTTAAAATGGGTTTTCAGTACTAGAACTAGAAATTATATGACGAGAAAATTTTCTATTAAATGTTATCATGGGTTATAATTGGATTATTAGAAACATATAACGTTGTCTAACCTTGGGTTCATTTGGAAATCAACTTATCTTTCTTTATGTGGGTAATTCCATAAAATGTTTATGTCACATTAGTGTTTGTGATCACCCTAAAAATTATTTGGTTTGGATACCTATTAGGATTATATTGGATATTTTATTTTTTTCTAGAATTTATACACATAGGTTAAATTCCATGTGGTGTTATTTTTCATTTATGGATGATTTAATACATGATGGTATTTTCATTATTATTTTCCCACAAGCTTAATTATGGTGTATCAACGGTCAGTTTTTATTATGAATTCATACTATAGTTCATGAAATTTACATATTCATGGATGTTATGAATATAATTTTATTTTATGAAAATCAATGTATGATTTACAAAATAGGTTTTATTTTATAAAAATAAATTTTAAAATTGATTTGTTTTAATGATAGAGCTAACACATTTTTGATATTAGAACTTGTATAGATTATTTTGTGAAATATTAATTGGGATTTATGGTCACACCCTAATTTTTCATCTATGTGGTGGTAGATTTTTTTTGGACTCAGGTAAAGGGAATAGAATTATGTAGAATATTGGTTTCTTTGGTATCCATCATCTTCATAAAATAATGGTTTTATGGTGACAGATGGTTACATAGGTACTTATTTAGTCTTTTATTATAATAAATTTCTGATTTGGCCTATTTAGTTGGAATGTTTATGTGTCATTGGAATGTTCTATTATATACAACACGTACCCTATTGGTTTTCTTTGTTTAGGTTTATAATGAGAAATGTTATTATCTCCTTATTTTGCTTCACTAAGTAAGAAGAACTTCGTGGGAGACTTGTCTAGTTGTAAAGAGTTAGTTCATTACAAAATGATATCGAAGGGAATGTCCATCATAATGTATTGTGAAACTATCTATTTTCGGTTTTTTTCTTAGGTAGACTATATTTAAGACCATCATAATTCAGATACTAAGCATGGGAGGGCCCCGACCAACTCACTCCCAGTACTGAACTGGAGTTACCATAGGTGGTTATGATCTTTTTTTCCAATATTGAGACCTTGTGGTTGAGGTTGTTTAAATAAAATAAATTTGGGGTAAACTTAAATTTTATTGTTTTTAAGATGTTATTTATAATCCATAATTGTTTTTAATTGTTGTTTTTAATATATTTAATTTTTATTATAAAATTTTTACTAATGATTTTGGATTTTTTTCTTAAGATGATTTGAAATTTTCATGTATTTATTATAGAATTCCTCAGAGGAGAGATATTTAAATTTTTAGAGATGATGTTGTAAAACCATTTCCATAGAAAAATAAAATGGTGGACCCTTTATTAGTGGAAACTATAATCCTCATAATTTAGTCGCTGGATCAAGTAGGTGTTGGGAAATAAAGATGAGTAGTGGACCGTGGATCTTATTTTACTAAGAATAATAAAACCATAATCAATGGTGATAAAGAAACCTAGTAATTAGTGGAAAATATTGAGTATATTGAGATAATATTTAATTTCATGAATACTCTAGAAGGTTCTAAAGTTGGTTTTTCAACGTACATTCTTGAGGGACCAAGAAAGAGATTGTGTGACTCCATTGTTCAAGATAAGTTGCATAACGATATTACATGAGCTTCCTTAGAAATAATATTCATCCATAATTTATATCGTAATATTTTTCATTATATAAAGATCTAAGAGTTTCTAGCTTTAAAGAAATAGAAGCATACTATACAAGAGTTTTCCACCTTCTTTACTAAATTACTAAACTTGACCCTCGAGCTTGTTACAAGTGATTACCTAAAATATTATAGATTTTATATTGGGATGGGGGATGATATATGTTTGATGAAAATTCTCTTAAACCATACAACTATTTTGAAGGTAGTTGAAAATGAGGCTTTGGTAAAGGCATGCATAATATGGAGAATGCTCCAGGGTGTGGCTTCAGTCGGTGCAATGGTTATTGAGGGTGTATCTTTTTTCCTAGAAAGTAAGTGAAAAGGTGGATAATTTTATTGAGGACAAATTTCAGGGGATTCCTCAAGGAAAAACATAGGTTTCGTTCAATTAGGGTAAAAGATATGGTTATATCTATCATAACATTATGCATATTCCAAATATATTTTCATCATTGTAGAAAAGATGGATAACTATGGTGTTTTTTAGAAGAATTTACAAAGGTAGTATGGTTGGATACACTGTCACCAAGGGTTTACAGGTTCATTTTCATGCTTCCAAGAGTGGAGGATATTGTTATTAGTCCATGGGGGTTGTTTATGTGGTGACAAAATCTTAGAGAGATTCTAGGACTAAAGGACTTAATGCTTCATAGTATGCACCATGGGAATCTGAAGTAGGTTTAGATACAATTAAAGGTATGGTATTTATTTCACCCTCAATGTGAATAGATTTATTTGAAACATGTTCTACTCATTATTTTATATCGTATAATATAGTATATGTTTTTTTTCTTCCATTCAAGTCTTATATTGTTCTTATTGGATCTTTCCATGTCATTGGGAAAGTGGTATGAACAAGGTTTCAAATGTTCAACATGTCAAGTGATGATAACCAAATTCAAGGGGGTATGTGATTTCCTTTTTCTTGATCTTGATATATTTGACCTGATTATTGGAATGGATTAGATTATCAGTTTTATTCCGTAGTTCAACAATTATGATCACTTAGTTTTATTTTTTTATTTCAATTGAGACACTCTAGTCTTTTAGGGTGAGTGGGATTCTAGATCTAGGATGGAGGGGACTATTGTTCCTTATATAGGGGGTGGTGTCATGTTATATTTTGTTGATATTCTTAGATGCATTTAGTCATTGTTTTAGAATTTCACTTTTTATGGTGGTTTGTGTGTACCACTAGGTTATTATAGATGAATTTCTGATTTACCGTTACTGAGAGAATTTGAATTTACCATTAACCTACTACCTGGTATGATTCCCACTTCTATTTTTCTTTTCATATTGTACAAACTAAGTTAGACGAACTTAAATTTAGAATTATGGAACTCAAGGATAATGGATTAATTGTTTCTATCATGTCACCATGGAATTGACCTATCCTCTATTCTAAGAAGGTAGACAAGAGTCATTTATTTGTGGATTATTGAATGTTAAACCAGGGGAGCTTTAAGAAAAAATATCAATTTCCCTAAATTGAGGATCTTTTTGGATAGCTCAGAGGGGATCATTGGTTTTATAAGATTGAAATTCAATCTGTGAACCACCCATGGAGATTAGTATGAGGGAAAATGAGTAATAAAACATTTATGAGCTACAATAGGAATTTGATGTTTCAAATTATGCCATTCAGTATCACAAACTCCCCTATTGTATTTATAGATATTATGAAGTAGATCTTTCATCTGTTATTGGAATCATTCATGGTAATTTTTTTGGATGATATTTTGGTTTACTATAAATATGAGGAGGATCACATTTAACATTTAGATATTGTTACTACCCAATATTACAAGGTATATTTTATTTTTAAATTAATTTTAATAACTTACATTGCACGTAATATCGATTTCAAACACACCATAATCTATTAATAAGTGATTGTTATAACCTACCCATTGAAATGGTAGGAATGAGTAATATTAACTAAATTATGAAATTTATATATTATATATTTAATCAAATTTTTTTATACTCATCCAAAATATTTTATGGGAATAAGATAAGAATGAATTCAAATTTAAACATTAATAGGATATAATTTTCTAAAGACAGTATTACCAACTTTTAACGGTGCATTTATTTTAAAACAAAATTTTGAAACTATTAAAAATTATATTTGAAAAAATTAAAGTATTTTATTTGAAATAGTAATATCAAAATTTTCTTTGGTTGATTATTTTAAATTTATCAGATAAGTTTCTTTTTTATGAATAATTAAAAATACTACATTTTTATTTAAAAATGAATTTTCATATACTTTATTTGTATAGATAAATATTATTTAAGTTGATTTTAATGAATAAATAGTTCAATTATGAATAATTTAATCCAATTTGGAAGATTTAAATAATTTTCACAATTCAATTAAATATAAACACTTTTTATTCTTTTTTACATTTTTATATAAAAAGCATGTTATATCATCATGTCTGCATAATTAATTTTAAATTAAATTATCAAAATTCTGTAAATTGAATTATGAGAAACTAATTTCATATTTGGAATCAATAAGTAAATATTTAGTAAATATTTTCCTTTTTTGGACAACATGAGTAGTAAAATTAGTAATTTTGATTATCACAGTTATGGGTATATCCGGTAATTTAAAGTAAAAATATTATTATAAATATTACAAATTTCCCTAAAAAAGTCATAATATTATTGAATGAGTGATTTTTTACCAAAAACATCATTGTTCCAATTTTATGGTCTCATGGATCCATTTTGATGACATTATTCCTTTTATGAAATTTTATTTTATGAAAAGTCAAATATGTCATACTCATGTTTTTTATAAGTATTAATATTTTTAAATGTTGTTATTCCAAACATATATTCAAATATAAATATTAAGTTGAAATATATAATTTTTAACTTCATCATATTAATTTATTTTTAATTTTTATGTAATATATGGTGAGCTTAATAGCTTACGCAATGATGATGTAGTAATTTTTTAATTATTAAGAATATGAAATAAAAGATTATAAAAATATTAAGATAAATATAATTTGAAAGAAATATTTCATAAAAGATTTTTATAGAAAACAATGCAATGTTAGTGATATTTTAAAATATTTTTTTAAGATATATTGTTTTATTGATTTTTGTAAATGTCAAATTATTGAATAGTGTCAAAATTATCATTAATGTTAAATTAAAATAAATAATATTTTCTCCAATGATATAAAATTTATTAAAATATAAAATTCATAAGAATTATTTGGATAAGGTTTAAAATATTATTAATTATTCATTTATGGGACTTTTGACTGTTTATACTAACAATATTGACCCTCAAAAAGTAATAATCCATGTTGTCATGGTAAGAGATAAAGGGACAAAATAAAGACTAATACTAAATGATAAGAATAATAATGTGACCAAAAATTCTTTAAAAAATTATTTTATGGGACACATTAGTCATAGATCCATATTATATTCATAAAAAATCACTTTGGAGGATATTTTAAATGAAAATTAATTTATATTGATTTAAAATCTTGAGATTTTCCAATCATACCCCTCACCTCAATTTCAAACAGGAATATACTCTGTCACTTTTTCATACCACTATTATACTTATATATCAACTAAAACCTATATATTTTCTTAAAACAATATTATTCATGTTATTGAGGTCTTGTTATTCCAAAAATACCATATCTAGATCCCCAAATAAGACAACTAAAGGAAGTCTATCGAAGAAGGGGTAACTATTTTACAAACTCATTAAAGTTCATTTATTGTTTTACTTATTCTTCAAGTGTTGTTTCCATAATAAAGTTATAAATATAGTATCATATATAGTATTAGATGTTATTATGTTTAATGGACAACCATATTCCCCCTTCCATCCATCCTATTGAAAATTAAAGCACCACGTCTGCTTACGTACAACTACCATCTCCATGCCACAATGTAATCTGTTTTTTATCACCACTTGACTTAGATGATTATAATGATGGAAATAATATTTATATGATAAATATTATGTTATATTTATTCTTTAAAAATTAATATAACATTAAATTCCTTACACTTTCTTTAATGATGGTATGATACCATCGCTCGTGCGTACATATGACCTACCATCTCTATGATGTGGTGCGATTCATTTTCCATGTTCACCATTCATGAATGATTAAAAAAATTTATATAGTGAATAAATATGATATATATGACCCTAATATCATTATTTATATTTAATAAATGCATCCCATGCACATGAATATTGACTTACATGAGAAAACATGCATAATGAAGCTGCTAACTCCCAAAACAAGGGTAACAAAAAAACATTATTAACAAATCTTGATGGGATTATATAAAAAGATCATATATGATATCATAAACATGAATATGATTTCTTATAAATTAATAACATGATTTAAACCATTATACATGTGGTTTAGATATGTAAAAAAATGCATACCTAAGGTAAGTGTAATTTCATAATCTCGTTATTATTCAGGATTCTTTATGTTTATGTCTTGACAGGGGAATATTTTCATCCATGTTCATGTTTTCTAAAAATATTTTCCAAAATATTTTTACTATTATCATATGAATTTTTAAAGTCTTTTAACCCATGTTCTAATTTTTATAAAATGGTTTGAAATGAATTTTTTTTCATTTTCCAGATGAGGTACTTTATGACTTCTCTGACCAAAATATAGAAGGATTGTTCTTTTTAATTATGGGGTACAATCTTATTTTTAGGAAGTCAGGTCACCATTTTTAAGAATTTTTTTACATGTTTATTAGGTTATTTTATAATAACATTTTTTCTTTTGTAAAAATTTTTCTTTTTAAATAAATGATATCAGAGTAAAAATTTGTATTTTTGTCATGAGACTTTTAATGAATTAATTAGAGTATTTTTTAAATCCATTGTTAGTTATTATAATTAATTGAGATTTACAACTAATTATACCATCTACAATATTTTATTGAATGATTTATGATCAGTTTTACTTTGGATGGTTCATTTTGATAGCATTAATCATATTACTCTAGATGGTTTATGATTTTTTTATTTATTGGGGAATGTTTTTAAATTTAATATGATATTATATGTTGATTAGGTTTAAACACATTCATATGAGGAATTCATTTCACTTAGTAGGTGATGGGTGGGGAATTCTATATCCCCTTGATGGATTGGTATCTCTCATGGGAAAACCTAGTTTAGGTATTCGCTGAGGCATTACCCATTTTTGTATGGTTCCTTGATTGATGCATTGATGGTATGATTATGATGTCCAAAATTATACATTCTTTAATTATGATATTTTTTATTCATATTTCATGGGATTATTCAATTAGTATAATATATATTTGATTATTTATAAGAAATTATTTTATTATTATTTAATATTTCCATATTATGCTCAAGATTATGTTTAAATGTATTTTTTCTAAGTTCTTCACATGGCGTTAATGTTTATTCTAATTTATTCATGATATCTTCCACTATATGTTTACCCTTATTTCGCATCTGATGTCACCTCTTTCTTATGATTTATTTCTCTCTGGATTCTAAATGTATATTATGATTCCAATATTGGGATAAAATAGGATAATAATGGTGTTATAAAAGGAATAATTATATTTTATTTTATGTATTCAATATATATATATATATATATATATATTTAAAATATGAATTTAGTTTTATAAAAATATAAACTATTCAGTCCTTCGGGATGCGATTCCTTTGTATAATATTCTAATGTAATGAAGAAAATTCTGACTCTGGCCAACTGTGGTCGGATTCATTACATTTGGTACCCTATGAGTTTAATAGAAACAATTAGGAACTTGATTTAGAAAAATATAAAATAAAATAACTATATAAATGACTTTAAGAATATTAAAAAAGTAACCAAGATTATGATATGAAGAATAATTATACAATTTCTAGTACATGAAGATTATGTTCTTTGATTCATATATTAATTTAGTATAGGATGTTGTTTATAAATGGCGCATAATGGAAGGAATAGAAACAATAACAATGCATGTAATCAATTTAGGGATTGGCCTTGTATAAAAGATAATAATGTTAGACATAGAGATGTAACTGGTGCTGCACATATTATAACTATACCGTTATAACTGACTTTTTTTATGAGCAATAACCATATATGCATGGAACTAGACACTCCAAAACATAGAGGAATAGTGTTAGATCGAATCATGAGAAAAAACCCTCCATCATTCAATTTAACTAAAAATATAGTTATAGTTGAGTGATGAATAAGTTCTTTAGAGAATATATTTCCCCGTTCTGGGATGTAATTATTAGAACCCGGGTCTTCTTTGCAGGTATGTTTTTCTTTTTCTAGTGTTTTTGAGAAAAATATTAGTTTCTAGAAATTTCATAAGTACATGCCATGAACTTTAAGAGTACACACTGTGTACTCTATTACAGCGGGTAGCCAGGTGTTGTCCATGTAACGGCCATGCACACGGCCGTGTGTGGTGACCTAGAGACCGCCTAATGTTGTGGCTAGTGAAGGAAAGTACACCCCATGTACTTCTAATGTACATGCCGTTTATTTTTTTTGTTTTTCATTAAACATACTGGGGATGAATATGAAAGACAGAACCGTCTACTTCTCGACCTAGTTCGTCTGAGAGAACCCGTATGACCATGATATTCCTCAGACCCCTCAATCGAGCATCTGTTCTTCGATTCGACCGTCGTCGATTGCATTTGGATTTCCTTAATCTATGGTGTTCATGGGTGATTCAAGGATTGAGTTTCACTTACATCGATCCAACAACTCCTTGGTAGGTGGTTTGTTCCTTTCCATTGAAATTATTTGAGTTATATGTGAAAAAGTGCACAATACCCTTGAATGGGGTATTGCATGTTTACTATTATAGCTCTGTTGATTTCCTGCTATGATTTTATGCATGAATAGAAGTTAATTGAATGAGAATAGGTTTAATTTCTATGCTTTAGAGGTGTTTTCCCAGGCAATATTGTTTATGACTATTTGGTCTTTCTTTTCCTGTTAAGATGCCTTGTTTGTTTTCATGCCTAGTATTGTAAAATGGAGTGATTATGCTTATTTTACATGATATTATGTTGTAGACTGGTTATCCAAGTAGTTCTTGAGGATTAATTTTTCTGGTTTTCATTGCTATGTTTGTTTGACTTACACAGGGCCGTGAGAACCTGGTGTATTAGACCATAGGGATAATAGACGTAAGGCCTTCTCCATAGGGTCTGTTTATTATCATGCTATGAGACCGTAGGGGTTATTGATGTTGTGTGCTCCCTCAGTGTGTCTACAGTTACATTACATGGGCACAAGAGGAATTGACGTTGAATGCTTCCTCAGAGTTCATACAGTTTCTGTTAAAAGACTATAGGGGGAATTGACGGTGAGTGCTTTCTCAGAGAGTCTTTAATCATACTTGGCTATAAGGGGAATTGACATTGAGTTCTTTCTCAGAGATCCTTTACCAAATTGGAACTAGAGGGTTCAAAATGTGTGTACTTGCCAGAGGGTTGCTTGTGTTTTCAAGGTAGGATGAGAGGGGAATAGGCTATGAGTAAATCCCAGAGGGTTACCTATTTGTGATTATCAGTTTACTTTCTATGTGGAACTGAATGCTTTGAAACTGTAGAATTGGTTACTGTTGAGTACTTACTTGTTTACTGCCTCCTTTCATGTTTATTGTCTTCCATATGTATTCACTGTCTATTAAGCACATATCTCATGGGGGTTTCTTACTGGGATTTAGTCTCACACACTTTTTGGGTCTTGCTTTTGGGCCCAAATAGATTATATTGTTGCAGGTATAGATAAGGGCATGCACCCATCTACTTCAGGTACTTGACTACTTGGGAGCTGGACAACATGGGACCAAGATTTGGCTTGTGATGCTGTTGAGTTGTTTATTTTTTTTTCTTGTACTTTGGTTTAGTACATTATTTCAGCATCGTGAAATGCTTGGATAATTTCCTAGACATATGTATCATGTATCAATATATATGTGCTCCAGCTAATTATTACTTTTATTCTTCCATTGTTTCTTTTTTTTTTGGAATATTACTTTTTCCACTATTGTTATCTGTTTCTCTTCCAATGTTTTACTCGGCCAATGAGGGAATAGTTTCCCCACTATCACACCTAAGGCCCTTGCAGCTAGTATGTAGCCTTTGGTGTTAGAGGAAATGTGCTTGAAACAATGTGACCAACCAGGTACGGGATGCCTTTGGGCAGATTCCAGAACACGGAAGTTAAAAAGTTGTATCAGAGGAATTATTTTATATTGAATTAATTTTTGGAGCCTATAGACACGGATAAGCTAGAGTTGGTACTTGGTAATAAGCTGTGCTCGGGAGAAGCTAACCCGCATACATGAAAAAACCAATCTACCTTGTTATTGAAATTTTTCAGGTTTTCAAATTATTATAGTTGATTTGATTTCACCTTGAGTGATTCACATGTTTTCTGTTGTTATTTTTGATGTCATTGAGGTTCTATTTTTGTTGCAACCCGATGATATGAGGGTATGTCATCTCATGCATCATATAAGCACATGTTAGAAATCACATGTCATGCATTCTTTCCATGCCATTTAGGTTGCATTAGCTATTTCATGTTATTTTGATAGATGTTGTGATAGCTGTCTGGATAAAAATACTTTTTATTTGATAGGGTATAGGTTGTGAATGGTTTTATTTGAGTGAACACAAAAATTTGGTTCTTGAGATGTTATGGACCCTCATGGACTAAAATTTGGTGGATCATTGATCTTTAATGCTTGTTTATAACATGTATAAGATGAAAAACTATGATTCGCGGGGAGTATGGACCCTCACAGATCGGAATTTGCTACTTTAATGTTCATTTTAGTGTTCTTCTGGAATCCGGAGAAGTTTCTGTGGCTTAATGTCTTAAAAAACCTAGAATGTATGTTGTGTGGTGATGAATACACGCCATGTGTTCTTCTATTCGGGAATAAAATGTTTTTCTTAAGTACATGTCATGAACTGTATGTAGACGCCATGTAGTCTCTAACCGTGTCACTACTTGTTTGGGTAGAGACATGGGTTTGGTAAATCTTTGGGGGAACATGCTGTGTAATAGTTGTAAATGTCGTGTTGTGTAGAACATGTGTCCACCCGTGTGACTAACAACATGGATGGATAAAGACTTAAGCAATACACACCGTGTCAGTCTTGACCATGCCATGTAGTGTAATCCCTGTCGTCTAGCCATGTAACTAACAACACGGGTCAGTGGAAATCCTTTAGTGCACACTGTGTCTATGTGGAACACACTGTGTAGTGTAAGCCGTGTATCCGTCCATGTCACTAACAACACATGTCAGTGAAGCTTGTCTAGTACACACCGTTTCTGGCATGAACAAACTGTGTAGTCTTGTACTTGGAGGACCGTGTAGCTTAGTCGTGGAGAAGGACTCAGGCAGAGGAAGATGATTCAAATTCACCTCGTGTGTTAGGAAAAAACAGAATGTGTTTTGGGTGTTACATGACCAGTTGTGGCAGGAGTACACACCCATGTGAAAGGCTAAAGGGAACATGCCATGTAGGCATTATACACATCGTGTATCCAAGTTTTTTAAAACATGAATTCTTTATTTCTCTTGTTCCCTTCTTACTCTTCAAGATTTAAGTCCATGAAAATCTTGAGCTTAGGCGTGTGCTTGACCTTGCAGAGTCATGCCACATAGACTTCCCCCGGTTGTCTTCCAGTTACAAGGTAGTGATCAGACACCGAGCATGGATGATCATGGACTTCCAGCAAATTCTCCAGTTGCGCCAGTCTAGGCACCGACCATTATTCCAGACAGAGGTGTTGATGCACAGTTCTGATAGGGATTCATGAGGTTCATGTAGACCATCCATGGGGTACCACTTCTTACCCCATCCATGGAAGAGTTGACATGGGTCTTTCAGTAGTAGCGTCCTCCCATTCTATCCGGGGAAGGAGGACCTCAGGCTGTAGAGTCATGGTGGGAAGCCATGATTTATATCTTTGAGCATCTGGAGATGCCTCTAGAGAGGAGGGTCAAGTTCACTTTGTATAGTCTTAGGGATTCTACCAGGAGTTGGTGGGATGTGATCTCACAGGATGGACCCTAACAAGATATGGCTTGGGAGAAGATTCAGAGTACCTTCTGTCTGGATACTTTGAGGGCCGATCAACCCTAAGAGTTCTAGAGTTTGGAGAAGGGTACTCTTTCTGTTATGGGGTACTCTTCTCACTTCACCATGATGTAGAATTTTAAACTCTTTCTAGGGGGAGACAGGTTGTTCCTAGAAAGAATGTTTGGGGATGGTCTCAGGAAGGATATTTAGGCTTAGGTGAACATCTTCAGGTTGACCTCAATATCTTCTATCTTCAAACAGGAACTGATCATAGAGTGTAATATGTGGGATTCTGGAGCTATGAGTCAGGGAGGTTCAACATCCAAAGATATTTCTTCACCGGTTAATAGTAGGAAGCACAGCAGGGAAACTACTTGTGGAGATATGAGTGGACGAGATACACCTTAAGGTATCCAGGTGGTATGCTACCAGTGTGGGAAGGTCGGGCATATGAGGCCACATTTTCTGAGAGACCCAGTGGAGTGCTGAAATTATGGAAATATGGGTCATCTTCATCGCTTCTATCAGATATTCTCAATTGAAGCTGGTGATAGAGGTTCTTCTATGACTCCACGTTCAAAAGCAGCGCCAACATTTTCTCATCAGTTTGGGAGCTGGAGTTCTTTGGGCCATTTATGCTGAGGTGGAGGTCGCCACCATGGTAGTCAGTAACCAATATTTTAGTGACAACAGGGTGGATCTGCTTAGAGTGGTCAGGCATGGTCATAGGGCCACAGTGAAGGAAATACTTCTACAGTAGAGCAGAACCAATAGGATTAGGATCCCAGACCCTCTATAGTTCAAGGTACGATCCTAGTTGCCTCAGTTTTAGATTTTTCTCTTTTCGAAATAGGGGCTTCTGATATCTTTATATCTTTTGCTGTTGTAGAGAGCCTTGGGATCTGTATCTCTTCTCCCTTATGAAGAAACGATATTCCCTTTTTATCCTGTCCTGATTGCGAAAAAGGTGGACGATACTATCATACTTTGTGTGTATTATCGAAAGTTGAACCAGTTGGGGGTCAAGAACCGATATCCCTTAACAAGTATTGATGATCTCTTTGATCATCTTTGAGGATCCCGGGTGTTCTCGAAGATTGAATTGAGGTCTGGTTACCATCAGTTGCATGTTAGACTATCTGATATACCTCATACAGCCTTTTGGAGCAGGTATGGTCTATATGAGTACATGGTTATGCCCTTTGGTCTCATGAACATGCCTACAATTTTCATGGCATTGATGAACCGAGTGTTCCATCCATACTTGGATTATTTTGTGGTAGTCTTTGTGGATGATATCTTAGTGTACTCTCACACTCGACACGACCATGCTACCCATCTTGATATCGTTTTGAGTACACTAAGAGTGAATCAGTTATATAAAAAAGCTCTCAAAATGCCACTTTTGGATGGAGAAAATACACGTTTTGGGTTAGGTTATCTTGGAGACAGAAGTATCAGCAGACCCAAAGAATGTGAGAGCTATAGTTTCCTTGGAGAATCCGAAGAATGTTATTGATGTATAGAGTTTTCTAGGGATGGATGGATGCTACATACATTTTATACAATACTTTTCATTCTTAGAAGCGCCTCTGATGGGCATGACTAAGAATGGTGCCAATTAATGTGGCCATATTCTTGTGAGTCTGCCTTTCAGTAGCTGAAAGGGAGGTTGAATTTAGCACTAATAATAGTTTTTCCAGAGCTGGGATAGATCTATACTAAGTACTATGATTCTTCAGGTAAATGACATGGAGTAGTTCTTATGCCGGAAGAAAAAGTTTTTGCGTACAGGTCTCGGCAATTGAGGCCACATAAGAGGAATTACCCAAAATACGATTATGATTTGGTTGTTGTTTTTCATGCCTTATGCAGTTGGTGACATTATCTATTGGGAGAGCATTTTTTGGTTTTCACTAACCACAAAAGTCTCATGTATATCTTCACTGAGCCTGACTTGATTTTGAGACAATGAAGGTGTTTAGAGTACCTTTAGTCTTTTGACATTGAGATTGCCTATACACTTGGAAATGGAAATGTGGTGGCTGATGCGCTGTGTAGGAGGACTCAGATACATGAATTTCATGAGGCCAGCAGTGAGTGGAAGCTTATAGCTCTGTTCTCTAAGATTCATCTTAAGGTGTAAGAAATATAAGGACAAACATATATTTCTTTTGTAGTTGTTACCTGTACTCTTCTTGATCTAGTGAAAATGAGGCAGCTATCAGATTCTAAAGGCCCAGTCCTAGAAGACAGAGTGCCAGGAGAGGACACTATTCCTAGATGGACCATAGTTGATGATGAGATCTTGCATTTTCATGGGCACATATGGGTGACAACAGATATACATGAGGAGCTGATGTGGGAATTTCATTCCTCAGTTTGGGAAGTTCATCCTGGTGTCACTAAGATGTATCATGATCCACACCCTCTGTATTGGTGCCCAGGTATGTAGTGAGATGTTGTTTGATTTGTGATGAGATGTTCCAACTATCAGTAGGTGAAGGCAGAGCATGAATGACCAGATGATATTTTGTAGTAGTTACACATTCCAGAGTGGAAATGGAACGATGTCGTGATGGACTTCATGACGGGTGTACCAAGGTCTCCTTGATGGAATGATGCATTTTGGGTTTTCATTTACAGACTCACGAAGGTTTCACACTTCTTGTGCTCAAGGATACCTTCAGTGTTGATGAGCTGGGACGGTTGTACATCCAAGAGATTGTATGTTTATATGGGGTTCCACACTCCATTTTCATAGACAGGAATGCAAAATTTACTTCTCGGTTCTGGAAGGGATTGCAGAAGTCCATGGGTATACAGGTACTTCTTGGTACAACATACCACCCCCAGAAAGTTGGCCAGTCTGAGCATACAATTCTGGTGTGTGAGGACATGCTTAATGCATGCATTATGGATTTTGGAGGATCTTAGGAGAAGCACATACCTATTGTGGATTTTGTTTTGACAAAAATAGTTTTCAAGAAACTATTCTGATGTCACCTTATGATGATTTGTACGACAGGCCATGACGATCACCCTTATATTGGCTGGAGGTAGGAGAGACAACTATACTAGGACCTCATATTGTCCATGAGACCACATGGGAGATAAAGTTGATTCGGAAGAGGTTTCCTACTACATATTCTTGAAATAAGTCTTTTTCTGATCAGTGGAGATGACCTCTAGAGTTCGAGGGAAGGGATTAGGTTTTCCTATGTGTCACACCATTGTTGGGGAACATGATTATTAGGAGATAGGGAAGCTTTCACCGATGTATGTCGGGCTGTTTAAGGTTTTAGAGAGAGTTGGGCTAGTGGCATATCAGTTGAACTTACCTCAGAGGCATCGGGCTATGTATAATGTCCTCCACGTTTCACAGCTCCAACGTTACTTCCCACACCCTTCTCATACCCTTAAACCCAAGGAGGTTGAGTTAGAGGTGGACACCTCATTCGAGTAGCATCCTATCCAGATTGTCGATCGCAGTTTGAAGGTTCTCAGTAGCCGGTCTATTCCTCTTGTATGAGTGCTTTGGAAGCATGAGCGAGTATAAGATGAGACGAGGGGGAGGGAGGCCGTTGTACGGTCACAATGGCTGGAGCTGTTTGAGGATTATTCTTTAATGTCGCCTTTCTAGGGAAATTCATGGACGAATTTCATTAAGGGGGAAGTAAACACGTTAAGTGATTCCTCAGAGTGTCTGTCGTTTTCATTAAAATACTATAGGGGGAATTGACGGTGAGTTATTCCTTATAGAGTTGTTAATCAAACATGAATATAAGGGGAATTGACGTTGAGTTCTTCCTCAGAGATCCTTTTCTAAATCTGATCCCGGGGAGTTAGATCGTGTGTAATTCCTAGAGGGTCTATTGTGTTTTGTAGGTTTGAACACACATGATTAGGCTATGAGCACATCCTAGAGGTATACATGTTTGTGATTATCTGTTTACAAGCAATGTGGAACTGAATTCTTTAAAACTGTGGAACTATTTATTATTTAGTACTACCTTGTTTACTAATCCATTTCATTCTTATTTTCTCCAATATGTATTAAATTACGGTTAAAAACAGATCTTGTCATTGTTTCCTATTAGGATTTAGTCTAACACCCTGTTTGGGTCTTTTTTTTGGGCCCAAACAGAATATATTTTTGGAGGTATTTATAAGGGCAAGCGCCCTTCTACATTAGGTACTTGACTGCTTGGGAGCTGGAGAGCATGGGACCAAGCTTTGTCTTGCGCTGTTGTGAAGTTTTTTACTATTTTTCTTGTACTTTGTTTGAGTAATATATTTCATCATTGTGATGGGTTTGGCTGCTTTGTTAATCATATGTATCATGCATCATTATATATGTGCTTCATCTGCTTATTACTTTCAGTCTTTGGATTTTTTTGTATGGAATATTACTTATTTCCCTATTGTCATATGTTTCTCTTCCACTGTGTTACTCTTCCAATGAAGGCATAGTTTCCCCACTATCACACCAAAGGCCCTCGCTGCTAGTCAACAACCTATGGTGTTAGGGGAAATGTTCTTGAAACCATGTGACCAACTGGGAACGGGGCGCCTCTAGGTAGCTTTTCGAACCAGGACGTTACAGTAATGAAAGAGATGATTTTTAATTTTAATTTTTCATATCTTTGGAGATGAGGATCAATGGTCATCATTTTTTCAAAAAACAATTTTGGTGGAAGAAATAGATAACATGTAATGAAAGTATTTTAAGGAACTTTTTCCTTGAAAATTAATTTCATTGTGAACAATGAGTAGATATGGAATGAAATTTTTCTAATCCAAATAAAAAAGTGGATGAGAATATTTCTATGTATGATTCCACCTTTACAAGGTTATTAAGGCATGCTATTGAATATGTACATAATCCAAAGAACAAGATTGATTGATTCTTTGGTGGTATTTCACAAATGTTTCAAAGGGAACTAGTCACCCATACATTCACATCATATGAAGTTATCACATCATGTGCTATCAAAATAGAGGTATAATTATCCATGTCTTATGGTTTTGAGGGACATAAATAAAATAATAGGGTACCTAAACATTTTGAAAAAGGAAATCAGTAAAATGGGAATAAGGGAAGAGTTTAATTTTTATCTGGTAAGAAATTTTGAATGAAACATCATGGAACATACTTATTGGGTACATAAGTTTGTTTTAAGTATGGGGAAAAATTCCACCAAGAATTTGATTTAAAGGGAAGGAAGTAAGTAAGTAATGTGTAGTGTTTTAAGTGTAAGGATTTGTAAAATAATTTAAATGATTTTCCTAAGAATTAAATAAATGTTTCTTTGGAAACCCCATGGGATACATTCCAATATTATGTGGTCACAATAGTTGTGGTTGAGGTTCCTAATTATTTGGTGGTAGGTAATTTAAACATCTCATCAAAATTTTTTAGTTCTTTATTTGATTCTGGATAATCACGCGCTTTTATATAATTTTACAAGAAAAATTGAAAATTGAAAATTTTCATTTTATAAATTAGTTGTTTGTAAACAAAATCAAGGGATGCATGATTGTAAAAAATATGTGTCAAATAGTCCTCTTTATGACACATAAACATGATATAATTGATGAACTTTTCATCATTTCTATGTTTCAGCTTTATATAATTCATGATATGGGCTATCTTTAAAAATATAATCCAATAGATTCTAGTAATAAGAAAGAAATTGTTATTTGTGAGGAAGATAGAGAATTATTTGTCTTTAGAGTAGAAACTCCATCATATAATACTTATATATATCCATCCCTAGTAGCTATACTTAATGAAATTCTTGGGGAGTAAGAGAAAGAAACCTCTAGGGATAGAGAAGGTATTCTTTAAATTGAAGATATACCTATTGTAAAGTAATAAATTATTGTATTTCCCACAGAATTTGATGGGAACCCCCAAAAGTGTGAATTTGGGGTTTATATTGATTTAATCACTAATGCAATACCAATACTAAATACTCCCTATGTAACATACCCAATTTAATTAGTGTTGCAAATGAAACAATTTGAGGAGTTGGGTAAAAAGGTATCTATGCACCTAAGTATTCCTCCATGCAGAGACCCTGTTCTATTTGTCAAGAAGAAGGATGGATCTATGAGGTTCTATATTGATTATAGGGAAATAAATTCTATTACAATAAAGAACAAGTATCCTCTAACTCACATTGATGATTTATTTTATGGACATCACATAGCTCAATTTTTTTAAATGTTGACCTTCGTTATGGATATCATAAATAGTGAGTAAAGAAGGTATGAATTTGAAACACATCTTCTTGGATGAGGTGAAAACATAATGAGTTTAAACTAATTCTATTTTGATGAAATAATGAAACCTTGGTTTTTATGGATATAAGGAACCATGTATTCGAGGAATTTATTGAAGATTTTGTTTTGGTATTAATTGAAGATATTATGGTCTATTATAATAGATATGAATACCACGAGAGTCACTTGCAAATCATTCTTGAGACTCTCCAAAGGAAAGTGTTATATGGTAAATTTAACAAGTGTAAATTTAAGATTCATGAAATTTATTTTCTTGGTCATATTGTCTCTATGGATGGAATCTCTGTTGATCCTGTAAAGATGAAGGAAATCCATGAATAGATTGAACTAAAGAGCATAACCAATGTATGTAGCATCATTGGATGACTAGGTTACTATTGAAATTTCATTCATAATTTTACATAATCGGATAACCCTTTAACAAAGATTATATGTAAGGGGGTTATGTTCGTATAGTCAGAAGAATGTGAATAATGTTTTGAATAATTGAAGAGAAGATTGGTCAGTCCTGTAATATTGACTTTACCATTGGAAAATCGTTTATGTTTGATTTATAGTGATGCATCAAGGAAATGTCTTAGTTATGTCCCTTTATAGAATAATAGAGTTATAGAATATGAAATAAGGTAATTAAAAACTCAGGAATAGAACTATCTAAATCCCATTCTTGTGTTATCAAAAATAATATTTACTCTAAATATATAAAGACACTATCTCTATGGTGAATTATGTGAGATATGTACATTTCAAGAGAGTTTGAAATATATATTATCATTGAAAGTACTCAATAAGATAAAACTTAGATGGATCGAGCTACTAAAGGATTATTATTTCTCAAAACAATGTCACCTAGGGAAGAAAAATAAGGGAGAAGATGCATTGAGTAGGAAGGATCATGGGGTTATGAAGAAAATTAGTATAGACATGGATCATGTGTTTATGGATCATATTGAAGATGGATATGGTAATTATTACAGATGTTGAAACATAAATACAATATTAAACTGTTTCCAAACCATCATTATTGGAAAAGATAAAAAATATTCTTCCTGATGACAAGAATTTACAAAACAAAACATAAAGATGTGAATTATGGAAAATCAACAGACTTCATATGTGAGGATGATATTTTGAATTTTTTTAAAACAGATTTATGTTCCCTTTATACTTGATCTAATATTTAAATTATTGGAGGATGATCATAGCTATAATTTCTCTATACACCCTGGTAGCACTATGATATAGAGATATTTAAAGGAACATTTTTGGTGGGACAATATAAAGAGGGAAATTACTGATTATGTGTAAAGAGGTTTGGTTTTTCAATAGGTAAAGGTTTAAAGACAACATCCTATGGGTGTCTTGAAACCTATTAATATACCTATGTGCAGATGGGATGAAATTATGTTTTAATTTTTTACATTAATACAAAGGTCTCCTAAGAGGAATGACTGAATATGGGTTTTTTTAATGGCCTTACCAAATCAAAATATTTTATTTCTATAACATAATATTTTCCACTATACCACCATAGATGAATTATATTAATGATGTTTTAAGACTTAATGGTACACCTATAATGACAGTGTTTGATTGAGATCCCTATTTTACATCAAAATTATAGAAAATTATTCAAGATGCTCTAGATACTAAGCTTCATCTGAGCATCGCCTACCTTGTTCAAAAGAATAGACAGTCTATAAGGACGATTCAAACATTAAAATACATGTTGAAATAATTCTCACTTGACTTTTAATCTACGTGGGATCAGTTTTTACCTTTGATACAATTCTACTATAACAATATCTTCCATTCATGTATTTAAACGATGCCATATAAAAAGTTATATGGGATGAGATTGTGTCTACCAAGTTGTTAGGATGAAGTTGGGAAAAGGAAACCTATAGGACTAGAAATTATTGAAGAAAAAATTGAAAAGGTAAATACTATTCAAATCCATATCAAATTAGGAAAAATATTTATGATGAAAATTAAAGAAAGTATTTTGGATTTCGTGAAGGATATTATGTCTTTCTGAATGAACCTCCACCTATGTGTGTTGTAATATTAAAAAAGAAAGGGAAACTAAGACCCATGTAAATCAACCCTTTTGATATTTTGGAATAAATTGTAACTTTGGATATCATTTAGAAATTCTACAAAGCTTTTATAAAGTACACAATGTGTTATATATCTCTTTACTAAGAAATTACAAGCCAAAACCTAAGCATGTTCACACTTTTAAAAAATTAGAATTGTAATCTAATTAATTTTAATATGAAGAGTGTATCAAGATTCAGTATACTAGAAAACTAGTGTTGAGGAATTAAATGAATCCGATGGTAAAGGTACTACGAGAAAATCCTCAAATGGAAGAGGCGGCGTGGGAACCTTAGGAAATTATAATGAAGAATACCCATATATTTTTATGAGGTAATATTATCGACATTTCAATAAAAAAATTATTTAAAGGGGAGAAAAATATAAAAACCCATGATTTTATGGTATGTTTTCTTTTTAAATAAACTTAATAGGTTGTGTTGCACAAAACACAAAGTTCAAAAGGACAACAATCTATTAATAAGTGATTGTCATAACCTAGGACAACAATCTATTAATAAGTGATTGTCATAACCTAGCAATTAAAATGGATGGAATGAATAGTATTTACCACATTATGAAATTTATATATTATATATATTTTTTTTGACATTCATCCAAAATATTTTACAGGTATAAGATGTGAATGAATTAAATTTTAGGCATTAAAAGACTATATTTTTTTTAAATATAGTTTTAACACCTTTTAGTGACATAATTATTTTAAAACTAAATATTGATACTTCAACAAATTATATTTGAAAAAATAAACGTTATTTTTGAAACTAGAATAAAAAAATTACTTTTTTTTTGAATTTTTGTTATTTTTATGATATGTTTTATTTTTTATAAATAGTGATAAAATACTGTATTTTTGTCTAATTTATTTACACAGTTAAATAATATTTTAAATTGGTTTTAAATTATAAATTGTTCAATTATACATCATTAAATCCAATTTGGGTTATTGGAATCAATTTCATGTTAATATTATATATAAAAACAATTCAATCTTTGGAACATTTTTACGTTAAAACACGTTGTTTCATTCCATTTACAAGATTAATTTTAATATGACTTCCACAACTTCTGTAAATTTAAATATGTGAAATGGGTTAGATATTTGGAATTCCAAGGCCTAAATTTATTACATATTTATCTTTCATTTGTGTACGATAATAATTTTTAACTTCATAAATTTAATTACCACAAGTAATGGTAAATCAGATAATTAAGAGTAAAAATAATATTATAAATATTATAATATTACCCTAAAACTCATAATTTTATTTTAAGAGTAATAATAGACGAAAATAATCATTGGGAAGATTTTATGGCCTAATGGATCCTCTTGGATCAATTTTATTCCTTTATAGTATTTTCATTTATGAAAAGTCAAATATTTCATACTCAGGTTTTTAATTAGTATTACATTGTTAGTATGTGTTAATTAAGAAAATATATTCTACTATAAATAGTAATTTGAAATATAAAATTATTATATTCCCCATGATAATTTGTTTTTAAATTTTAAGTGATAAAATATTATCTTGAATATAGACACAATGATGGTGCAATAATTATTTAATTAATGAGAATATCATACAAGGGATTATAAAAACATTAAAATAAATATAATTTGAGATAATTATCATTATCAATGAATTTTATATATAAATTTTTAATTTTATTATTATGTGAAACTCTTTTTTTGAAGATTTTTATTTTTTATTAGTTTTTATAAAAGTCAAACTAATGAATAGTGTCAAAATTGTCAATAATTCTATATTAAAATAAATATTATTTCATTAAATGATATATAATTTTAAAAAAAATTAACTTTAGAAGAATTATTGAGATAGGATTTAAAATTTATAAATTATTCATCTTTTGGTCGTTTGAAATTTTATAGTAAAAATATAGAACCTCAGTGTTAAAAAATCCATGTTGTCATTGTAAGAGTTAAAAGGGTTAAATAAAGGGTAAAATTAAATGATAAAAGAAATAATCTAAACTAAACTTCTATAAAAATTACATTATTAGATAAGTTAGACCCCTCATCTTATTGGTTTCTAAATAACTCACTTTAAAGCCATTTTTATTTGGAAATTAATTTCTATTAATTTAATATTTTGAGATTTTCCAAAAGTGACCCTCATGTCAATTATAAAAGGGAATATACTCCATCATTTATTCACACCAATTTTATAATTATAGATCAATACAAAACTGCTTGTTTCTCCTAAAAGAACCATTTTAAAATTACTAGAGGTATTGATACTCCAAAAATACAATCACTAGAACCCTTAAGAATAGATTTAAAGGAAGTCTACTGAAGATTTGGTAATTGTTTTACCACCTCATTCATGTTTGTTTATTATTCTACATAAAATTCATGGGGTTTTCATGAAAAATTAATTAATATAGTATAATATATATTATGATATTTTATAATGATTATGGGAAAACCATATTCCACATTTTATCCATTCTATGAATAACAAAATTACAGCCCGTGTGTATGTATAACTTACCATCACTAAACCATTGTGTAATTTTATTTTCATCACCACTTTTATTGGATGGGTATAATAATAGAAATAATAAATATATATATATATGTGATAATTATGGCATGATATTTATTTTGGGAAACATTATATACCTTGAAATTATTTACCCTTTCACCAATAAGGGAATGATACCATCGCTCATGCGTACTTACAACCTACCATCTCCATGATTCGATGTGATTTATTTTCCAAGTTCAGAATTAAAGAATCATTATAAAAATGTTTTTAACGAATAAATATGATATTTATGACCATAATATTATTTTTTATAATATATATTTATGTACTGTTCCCAAAAATCAGGTCTAACACAACGAAACATGCATAATCAAGCTGTTAACACCCAATACAAGGGTAATAATGAAACATTATTAACAAATAGTGATAAGATTATATAATAAGATAATTTATGATATCATAAATATGGATATGGTTTTTATATATATTAATAACATGATTTAAACCATTATATACGAGGTTTAGATATTTTTAAATGAAATCCAATGTACGGTGAGTGTTATTTCACAATCTCATTATTATTCCAGATTCATACTATTTAAGTCTAGACAAGGGAATATTTTATTCCATGCTCATGCTTTCAAAAAGATAATCTTTTTACTATTATAAAATTAATGTTTAATTAATTTTTACCCATGTTATATTTTTTATAAAAAGGTTTGAAATGAATCTTTTTGTCATTTTCCAAACGAGGTACTTCGTGACTTAATTGACAAAAAATTCCATAGGAATGTTTTTTAACTTATACGGTATGAGTAGATATTTCTAAATTCATTAAACCTTATTGTTTTGAATCTTATTTCACACATTTACAAGGGTATTTTAAAATAATATGTTATCTATTATAATATCATGACTTTTTAAATAATTTATTTCAATGTAAAAATGGGTATTTATATCAAGATTTTTTTTATTGATTTTATTAAAGTATTTTTACCATCATTTGTGGAATATAATGATTAATTGAGTTTAATATATTATGATACCATGTATCATATTTTTTTAATGGTTTATGATCAGTTTGACAGTGGATGTTCTTTTTTATACCATTCATCATATTTCTCTAGATGGTATATGATTATATTTATTGATAGAGGAAAGTTACTATTATTTAATATTCTAGTATATATTGATTATGTTTCACCACTTTCTTATGTGGAATAATGTTTACATAATAAGTGATGTGTGGGTGCCACTATAGTCTCTCGATGCATCGGTAGATCTCAAGAGACTAATAAGTTTGGGTATTGTTTTTGACCTTTCTTGTTTATTTATGGTGCCTTGTATGAATCCTCGGTGGTATTTTTTTAATGTTTCGGATTACGAATTTTCCCATTATGATATTATTTATTTATATTCCTTGTGATTATTCAATTAGTAGAACATACATGTGATTATTTTTATCACATTATTTTATTATCGTTTATTATTTCCATATTATGGTCATGATTAATATTAATTGGACTGTGTCTCAGTTATTCCCCTTTACTTAATGTTTATTCCCAATTATTCTTGATATCTTCATTTACCCTATTACCCTGACTGAGAAATTGATATCACCTCTTTCTTATGTTTTATTTCAAATAGGATGACAAGATATATGTTATGATTGATATGAAGGGATATGTTAAGGTAATAATGGTGTTCTCAATGCAATAATTATGTTGTATTTTATATATTCAATTATAATGTATGTTTCTAGTATATATCTAGTTTTTCTTAACTACTAAAAGGTTCGATCATTCCAGATAGGATTCCCTATATTATATAGTAATGTGATAAAGTAACCACTGAATCTCGGTTATTAGGTCAGGGTCTTTAAAGTTGGTATTAAAGGAGTTTAGTGGAAAACTTGTGAACTGTATTTATAAAAATATAGATTAACGTAACCATATCATGGAATATGAGAATATTCCCAAAGTAACCTAGATTATGATTATGAGATTAGTTTTAAAATTTTAACTTTTCAAAATTATGCTTTATGATTCATAACCAAATCTAGTGTATTATTTTGTTTATAAATAGAACCTTGTGGAAATAATGAAAATTGTATCAACACACGTAATCCATGTAGGAATTTCCCTACAATGAAATATAATGATGTTGGATATGGTGCAGAAATAGTTTTTGAATGACTTATAAAAATATTGGTATAACATACTCAAGTTATGAGAAATAACTATACCCATATAGAAGAGTATAATCCACAACGTAGAGGAATAATGTTATACCACTGCATGATTCAATATCCCCCATCATTTAATAGGACTAAAAATCCATTTTTATCTTAACAATGTCTAAGTTCTTTAGAGGAGATATTTTTTACGTTGGGAAGTAATCAATGGGAGAAGGTTATCATAGTTTTTTAGGATCTATAGGGAGATGCAGATCAATTGTGGACAATGATTAAAAACACACAGGAGGAGGAAAACACATTAAACATGTAATAAAAGTATTTTGAGAAACTTCTATAGAAGAAAATATTTTCCACATGAACAATAAGTCGATATGGAGAGAAAATTATTGAATCCGATGTAAAAAGATGATAACAATGATGCTATGTATGAATCCAACATTTTATGGCTATAAATTCATGATTAAAATTTAATACATAATCCAAAGAGTAATATTAATCAATTTATTGATGATATTAAACCAATTATTTGATGGAAAATAGTCTGCCAAACATTCTCATCATATGAGGATGTTGTATCTTATTCTATTAAAATAGAGAATGAATTGTGAAATCCATATGGTTTTAATGGAAATAAACATAAGAAGTGGGATTCTAAAAACAATGGAAAGTGAAATAATGAAAAGTGGAAGAAAGGAAGAGTTATGTTTCCATCCTCTAATAAATTTGGAATGAAACAGGATGGAACATACTTATGTGGAACTCGAGCTTATTACAAGTGTGGAAAAAAGGACATATTTCTCTTGATTTCAAGGGAAATAAAGAAGTAGGTAATGTGTAGTTATTTAACTATATGGAGATGGGACACTATGAAAATGAATTTCCTATGTGTTAAGGAATATTTCTATAGAAAAGGACAAGGGATAAAGGAAATGATTATGTAGCTATAGCAGTTGAGGTTAAATTTTCTAATGAGGTGATGGCATGAAATTTAATCATCTACTTGAATTTAGATAATTTTTTTATTTGATTCCAGATCATCTCACTCTTTTATATATTCATAGTTTTCATAGAAAATTAGATATATCCATTTTGATTTAATAAAAAGGGTCTTTAGTGAAAACTCATAATGGAAGAATCATTGAAAAAAACATGTCATGGTAATTCTTCAATATTACACATAACATGCTCTAATTTATAATCATGTCATCATACCAAGGGATGAATTTGATTTAATTCTTAGTATGGACTGAATTTAAAAAGATGATGTAAAAATTTATTAAAATTAGAAATAATGTATGATTTTAAGGAAGATCAAGAATTATTTATCTTTTAAGGGGAAGCTTCATCATTTAATTCTTATGTAGATCCACTCCTAGTAGCTCTACTGAAAGATATTCTTGAGGAGGAAGAGAAAAAATATATAGAGATGAATAATTTTATTTTCAAATTGAGAGTATACCTATTATAAAGGAATACATTGACGTATTTATATAGGAATTATCTAGAAACCCCCCAGAGGGTGATGTTGAATTTTATATGGACTTAATTCTTGATGCAAGACCAATATTTAAGACTTTTTATAGAAAAAAGAAAGTAAAATTAGTATATATTAGGAAACAATTTGAGGAATTGGGTAAAATGGATTTATCCTCACTATTGTTTGTCTATAGGGATCCCATGTTTTATTTATTAATAATAAAGATGGATCTCTAAGACTGTGTATTAATTTTAGGAAAATAAATGTTAGTATAGTGATTATTAATTACCCTCTACCTCTCATTGATGATTTACTTGATCAAATTCATGGAGCTCAATTTTATTTAATGATTAATATTCATTGTAAATATCATAAATTACGATTAAATAAGGAAGAAATTATGAAAATAAGTTTTAAGATGAGGTATGAATATTACGAGTTTACATTAATGCCATTTGGATTGAAAAATTCACCCTCAATTTTTTATGGATCTAATGAATACAATATTTAATGAATATCTTGATGATTTTTTTGTATTCATTGATGATATTATAGTTTATTATAAAAGTTATGAAGACCCTGAGAATACAAATTCACTCATTCATGATAATCTAAGAAGGAAAGAGTTATATGGTAAGTTTAGAAGTGTTAATTCTGGATTCATGAAATTTCTTTTTCTTGGCCATATTATCCCCAAGGATGGAACCTCTTTTGATCCGGTAGTGATAAAGACAATCTATGAATGACATGAAATAATGATCATAACCAAGGTTTGTAGTTTCATTAGAGTATTAGGTTACTATTATTGTTTTACTCATATTTTTTTCCAAACTGGATTACCCATTAACCAAGATCACATGTAAAGTGGTTAAATTAATATAGAAAAAATAACGTGAAGAGTGTTTTAAATAATTGAAGAGAATATTGGTTAATGAAGTGATCTTTTATTTATGATTAGGAAATGGGGGATTTTTTAATTATACTGATTCATTAAGGAAAGGACTTGGTTATTTCAATATGAATAATAATGTATTTATAGAATATGCATCAAGGTAGTTAAAAAACATGAAAAGAACTATCTAACTCAGGATCTTGAGTTAGGAGACGTAATCTTTGCCCTGAATTATTAAGACACTATATCTGTGGAGAAAGATGATAGATATATATAGATCAAAATATTTTTCAATATATCTTCTCACAAAAATAATTAAACATGAGGCAGAGTTGATGAATCAATCTACTCAAGGAATGTGATTTCTCAATACTATATCAACCAAGGAAGGAAAATAAGGTATTATATGTATTGAGTAGGATGGATTATAGAGTTCAGAATAAAGTGTGGAATGATAGGGATCTTGTGTTTTTTGATCTAGTAAATACGGATATGGGAATTATTAACAATGGGGAACGTCACTCCTCTATAAAATGGTTACAAAATTATATTTATTGGAAAATATGAAAAGTTCTTAGTCTAATGATGTGGATTTACAAAATAAAATTAAAACTATAAATGATGAAAAATTAAAAGACATCATATGTGAATATGGTATATTAAAATTTGAAAAGGATTTGTGTTTCCTTTATACCTGATATGAATATAGAATTATTAGACAATTCTCATTACTTTAATTTCTCTATACATCCTTGTTGAACCAATATGTACATGTATTTGAATGAATTTTTTTGGTGGGATGATATGAAGCAGGAAATTGCTGATTTTGTGTCAAGTTGATTGGTTTATCAACAATTAAAGGATACAATAAAACATACTAGAGGAATCATATTACCTATTACTATACTTGTGTGGAAATGAAATGAAATTATGATGGACTTTTTCATTATACTTCCAAGGAGTCCTAGAAGGAATGATGAAATATAGGTTATTGTTGATATCCATACCAAATCAGAACATTTTTTCTATAAGAGAAGATTTACCACTAGATTTACTTGTACATATCTATATTAATGAGGTTTTTAGACATCATGGGACACCTATATCAGTTTTTTGATCAATATCCCCATTTTATATCAAAATTATAGAAATTTCTTCAGAAGGATCCAGATATAGAGATTTATTTGAGCACCACCTTCCATCCTCAAACTAATAGAAAATATAAAAGGAAAATTCCAACATTAGAATACATTATGAGATTATTATCACATGGATTTTGAGTTACGTTGAATTAGTATATATCTTTGGTATAATCTTCCAATAATAATATCTTCTATTAAAGTATTAAAATGGTTCAATATGAAGCGTTATATTGAAAGAGATGTCGTACATCGAAATATTGGGATGAATTTGGTGAAAGGAAATTTTTTGGCTAGAAACTTCTTGAGGAAAAAATGTAAATGGTAAATAAAATTCAAATTTATATTAAATTAGCTCATAGTAGGAAAAATAGTTATGCTTACAACCGAAGAAATGATTTAGAATTTAATGAAGGATATCAAGTCTTTTTGAAATTATTTCCAGGGAAGGTTGTTATAAGATTCAGAGAGAAAGGGATAGTAATCACCATGCATGAGAAACCTTATTAAAATTTGCAACTAACTGGAATGACATATTATTATTTTGAAATTACACCTATCATTTCTAATGTACACAATGTGTTCCACATCTCTATGCTAAAGAAGTACATGATAGAACCAATTTAAGATCTTACTTATGAAGAAATAGAGTTGTAACATTATTTATCATACCATAAAGAGCCAATATAGATTCCGGATACTAGATAAAAAGTGTTCAGGAGTTTAATGAATCAACTGGTTATGGTACTATGGAAAAATCAAAAAATAGAAGAGGCAACATGGGAACATTAAGAAATTATAATGAAGAACTAAGCAAATATCATTATGTGATTCTATTCTAGAAATTTAGAGGAAAAATATTTTTAATTATGAAATAATGTAAATCCTCAAAATTTTATGGCATGTTCAATTTTTAAATAAATTTATTAGGCTGGGTTGCATGAAACACTGTGTACAAACGGACCACAGTCTATTAATATGTCATTATTATAAGCTAGATGTTAAAAAGGTAGTAATGAATAATTTTAATAAATGTATGTAATTTATATATATTATATTTAATAAAATATTTTTAAATTCACCCAAATGATTTTATAGTTATATAATAAAGTTGAATTCAATTTTACACATAAAAGGGTATATTTTTCTATAGGTGGTTTTACTACCTTTTAATAGATCACTTATTTTAAAACTATATTTTGAAAATTATATAAATTAAATTTGAAATATTAAAATTAATTTTTTAAATAAAAATATAAAAATATAATTTTTTTTCTGTTTTGGTAATTTTCGGATATGTTTCATTTTTTATTAATTGTGAAAAAAATACTACATTTAAATTGAAAACAACATTTTTGTATAATTTATTTATATTATTAAATACAATTTTAAAATTGTTTTAATGTATAAATATTTACATTATACATCATTGAATCGAATGTTAGTAATTTGAATAAATTTTACATTGAAATTAGATATAAAAACATTTCAATTGTTTGAACATTTTTACATTAAAAACATGTTGTTTCATCCCTTCTCTAAGATTTATTTTAATTTAATATAGGAATGTTTGTTTAATTAAATTATAATAAATGGATTAAATATTTTTAATCATAAGTTCTAAATTTATTAAATAGTATATTTTGTTTTTGGACAACAAGAATAGTAAAATTAGTAATTTTAATTACAAAAATTATGGGTAAATTGAGTAATTAATAGTAAAACCAATAATATAAATATTTTAAAGTTACCCAATCCCTAGAATTAATTTTTTTGAGTGATTTTATACTAACATCATACTTGGGGAAATTTCATAGATTCATGGATCCACTTGGATGACTTTAATCCTTTTATAGTATATTATTTTATGAAAAGTGAAAATTTTCATAGTCTTCTTTCTAATAAGTATTACATTTTCAATATGTGTTTATTCAGAACATATATTCGACTATAAAAATTAATTTTAAATAAAATATTTTTATATTTATTATAATAATTTTTTTTCATTTTTAAGAAATAAATATTTACATTAAAGGCATACATAATGATGCAGTAATAATTATTTAATTAATGATGATATCAAAAACATTATTATAAAATATTAATATAAATATATTTTGAAATTTTTAATATAATAAAAGAATTTTTTATATAAAAGTGAGATTTTAGTGACATTTTAAATGTGTAGGTAAGAATATATATATTGTTTTATTGATTTTTTAGGAGTTAAAGTATTGAATAATTTCAAAATCGTCAAAATTGTTACATTAAAATAAATAAAATTTTATGAAATGAAATATATTTCTAGAAATATAAAATTTCTACAAATGATTAGGGTAAGGTTTAATATTTCATCAATTTATCATTTATTGGTCATTTTTCATTTTAGAAAATAAAATATTGACCCTTAATGAGTATAAATCCATGTTGTCACGGTATGAGTTAAAGTGATTAATTAAAGGTTAAAACTAAATGATAAGGGTAGGAATGTGACCTAGAAATGTCTAAAAATTATTGTATGAGAGGATTTAAACCCATAATAATTTTACCATATAAATAAATAACTTTTGGGACATTTTACGTTTAAAATAAATTTATTCTAATTTAAATTTTTTACTGTTTTCAAAAGTTTCCCTCACCTCAATTATAAAATAGAATCTCCTCACTCACATATACACACCACATTGAGTCTTCTAGATCAACAAAAACCTGATAATATCTACTAAAAAAATCCTTATCTTTGTTCTGGAGGTCATGGTCATCCAAAAAGGCCAACTATGGATCCATTAATAATAGATATAATGGAAGTCCATTAAAGAAGAGGTAATGGTTCTACCATCTCATTCAAGTTAATTTTTTCTTCTTCTTCCTACTCATGTGTTCTTTTTATTATCTAGTAAGAAATAAAGAATCATATATATTCTGATATGTTATTATTATTATGGTAAAACTATATTCCACCTTTTATCCGTCCTATAAAAAATGAAAGCATTGCGCGTGTGTAAGTATGACTTAATATCTCCACATAAAGGTATAATCTATTTTTCATCACCTCTTTACATGGATGTGAATAATTATGGAAATAATATATATATATATATATATTAATTATGACAGAAGTTTTATTATTTTGAAATAAATATAACTATCAGTTTCTTACCCTTTAACCAATAAAGGATTTACAACCTCTCTCGTGCGTACGTACGACCTATCGTCTTCATGACGCCATGTGATTCATTTTCCATGTTAACTATTACAGAATGATTATGAGAATTTATATACTGAATAAATTTGATACATATGACCTTAACAACATTATTTATATTACATATCTATATCCTATTCACAAGAATCATGACTTAAACAACGAAACATGCATAATGAAGCAGTTAACACAAGAAACAAGAGAAATAAAAAAATATTATTAACAAACGTTGATAAGATTATATAAGGGGATCATATATCAAATCATAAACATGAATATGGTTATAGTATAAATTAATAATATTCTTTGAACCATAATATATGAGGTTCAAATTTGTATAGAAGAAATAAATCTTAAGGTAACGATTATTTCACAATCTCATCATTATTCAGGGTTGTTTGTATTTAATTATTGACTGTGGAATATTTTATTCACTTTTCAAGTTTTTAAAAAATGTGTTCAATTTAATTAACTATTATCCTATGAATTTTTAATTTATTTTTATCCATGTTACATTTTTTATGAAACAGTTTGAATTGAATATTTTTTTTTCATTTCTCAAATGAGGTACCTTTCGATTTCTTTGAAGAAAGTACAAATGGAATGTTTTTTTAACTTATGGAGTATTAGAGGATTCTTATGAAGTCAATAAACCTTATTTTTCAAAACATACATTACACATTTTCAAGGTTCTTTTCAAATAATTTTTTTATTTTATAATTTCGCATATTTTTAAATAAATGATTTCGAAATAAATAAAAGGATATGTATCTGAAGAAATTTTTAATGCTTTTATTAGTGTATTTTCAAAATTTATTTTTAGATTTTAGTATTAATTGAATTTCTTATCTTATGATACCATCTTCGATATTTTATTGAATGGTCTATGATCAGTTTGACTTTGGATGTTCTATTTTGATTCCATTAATCATATTACACTAGATGGTTTATGATTTTTTTATTAATTGGGGAAGGTTATTAAAATTTTATACGATTGTTTATGTCGATTATGTTTCCAAACTTTTATATAAGGATTTAATTTGATTTTGTAACTGATGGGTAGGGACTGTTATAACCCCTTGATGCATTGGTAGGTCTAATGAGGAAAACTAATTTGGGCAATGGCTGATGCCATACCCATTTATGTATGATGTCTTCGAAGAAGCCTTGATTGTTTGTTTATGATATCCGACACTATGTATTCCATCATTATGAGATTATTTATTGATATTCCAAGTGATTATTCATTTATTAGAATATACATGTGATTATCTATATGAAATTATTTTATAATAATTATTTATTTCGGTATTATGCCCATGATTAATTTTAAATGGCTTGTGTATCAATTATTCACCTTGACTTAAGGTTTATGATAATCAATTCATGATAGATTCTTCTGTACACTTACCCTTACTGAGAATATTATATCACCCATTTCCTATGTTTTATTTCTCCCATGATTCCAAGATATATATTATGATTTAAATGTAGGTATAATGTAGGGGAATAATAGTGTTCACGAAGGAATAATTATATTGTATGTCATATTTTCAATTTCAATGTATGTTTCAAGGTTTATCTAGTTTTCCAGAACCAATAAATTGTATGTTTCTTTGGGTTACAATTCCTTTATTAATTTTACAATGTAATATATTAATCACCAACTCTGGGCTATTGGGGTCGATGTTTTTATAGATATCATCTTTAAACATTGAGGGAGGATCATATGTATGGTAAGCTATCCAGATGCGAGTTTTGGATCTTGGAGGTGAAATTTATGGGGCATGTTATATCATAGAGTTTATTATTAGTTGATCATGAGAACATGAACTTCATCCAAGTTAGTGAGGACTTGTTAATGGAATCCATGAAACCCAGGTTTGAAACCTGGTGGAGGAATATTTCAGGGGTATTGTAGCATGTATTATAGAAAGCACTATAGTAGCTACTATAGCAAGTCCTCTAGTAGGAACTATTCGGTACTATAGTAGCCATAACCATTCACCTTGGGCCACTGGTTTGGGCTTGGAGTCCTTAAGACCATCATACCACCTAGACCTTTCGGTCAGTAAGGCTTTTAAGCCACCATTAAGGCATTTAGGCCACATCAAGGCCTTCGGGCCACATGATCAGAGTAGTTTCCCAGACAGACTCTACAAAAAAGGAGCATCCCTAGAGGAGGATTTAGAGAAATTTCACTCCCCAGAGTAGAACCAAATTGATTTGGAAGAATGAGAGGGTATGGCTACACCATCAGGACCGGCCTGTGCTTGCACTGGAAGCCTAGCCAGAAGACCCTGCGAAGGTGGAGCGATACTATCACGATGCAGATGTTGGGGAGGGGAAGTTTCTTATAGTAATAGTCTTGTTGAATTCCTTAAGACCTTCGGGTCATGTAATCTCTTAAGCCTACGGGCCAGGTAATCTATGAGCCTACAGGCCTTGTAAGGGTTCCCCCTCAAACCTTGAAAAACATGTTAACAAAAAATCATTAAAAATGATGGCCTTCGGTCTATTCCGGGAGTTTATCATGAAAATATACTCGTGATTATGTTCAAATAACATCTGAGAAATGTGTTTCAGATGTGAATATTCTTGGTGTTGGCTGGTTATAACAGGTGGTTCATTCGGGACATCTTAAATATTGTATCTCTAATGAAAACATTAACTCATAAGGATGTAATGATTGGGTGGAATGAAAAATTTCAAAGACATTTTCATGAACTAAATTTTATATAATCCTCCACTCTAATTTTGATTCTTTGATAACATTGTTGGAGTTATAATGTTCACAAAGAGGTTTTTTCTATGGGATTGCGGTGTATGTTGATGTAGGGGAAATAGGTGGTGTACTATCAATCATGCAACTTATTCTCTCATGAGAAGAACAATCCTTCCCACAATATTTAATTAGAATAAGTTATGAAAGCACTCATAACATGGAATTACTATCATTTGAGGGGAATTTTATAGTATATTCTGAAAAAAAATCCTAAATTATATTTTCACTCAATGGGATCTGAACTCATGAAAAAGAGGTTCCGTTCAGTTTCTTTAGACTTTTGATTTTTATATTTATTATACACTCAAAAAAGTACATATGGACTATGAATCATTAAAAAGATAATTTCTTACACAATCTACGAAGGAATCATTGGGGGAGTGGCATATGATTATTTTTTTGCTGTTAAGAGATTGGGAAGGGAAGAAGTTGATAAGAATGTGTTCTTATCTTTAATTAACGATGACTTATAATTTTATGAGTATGTTTGGATAAATAAGGTACCATACCCTTATTACTATGGATTTAGTGAAATACATTATGGTTGGGATACCTAAGGTGGGTGGTCTTAGAAGAATCCATTTCGTTTTTTGTAATATAAAGATATTATTGATGGGTAAAATGCTCAAAGAGATAAAATGGGATTGTTTGGTTAGTTTTTATTCAAGACACACCACATCCATCTATTTGGTAACAAATATTTTGACATTGTTTTAGACATTTAATCTTAATAAATAAAAATTTACTATTATTAATTTTATCAGGGTAAATAATTTTCAACTATAGTAATTAATTTTAATATCTAAAATAATAATTAAATTTTTTAAATAAGTTGAATCATCAAATTTTATATTATAAAATCATTTTAAAAAATAAAAATTCTAATGGTGTGAATGATTATTTAAAAATAGATACTCATAACATGTAAAAATAGTTTTTGAAAAAATGTTCTTTAACCATAAATTTTTTTTTGTAGGATAAAATTATCAATATTCTTTATTATAAAGACGAATATTGGTCTATTATAAAACAAATCAATTCTACAGGGCATTAAAATATTGGATTTTTTAATCGAATTATTATACCTAAATTTTTTTTATTAGAATTAAAATACCACATTTGTTTTATAATGTTTAAAATAGGATTATTAAATTTTAAAAAATATCATTAAAATGAATAAAATTCTTCCTTAAATATATATTTTATTAGTTAAAAGGTTTTAGGAAATTGTAATTCATTCTTATAAAAGTCACCATTTTAGAAAAATCTTTATTTCTCACAATTCATCTAGAAATCAATAAATTTAGAAAAATAAAAAATTTCATATTAATATAAGTTCGATATATGGATATTTAAAATTAATTTCATTTTAATAAATTAAAATTTTATAATTCAAGAGTAAAATATATAAACAGAAAAAACTATTTTATTGAAAAATAAATTATTTAAGATTTTACTATTCTTAACCCAATTCTATATATATTTCTCGTTAATAACTGTATTTTTTTTATTATAGGTTTTCTTTATTAAAATTCACTTATCAAATATTTCTGGGATTATTTTAGTGGTATTTCATGTGTTACAATCATTTAGGCAATGTATTTATTTATAGAGAAATATTAGCTAAAACATGGGTCGTTAAAGTGGAAGACTAGGAAATCTATTATGATATAAACATAGAGTACTGGTGTGTAGAATGAGTGGGATAAGTCCTCTTGGAAATGAAATATTTGATGGATATGGTTTTACTCTAGGTGATGTCTTGATGTATCTCACATAATAGATGTGAGATAGGACCAAAGATCAGGTTTTTGGAGTTCATTAAGACTTAATATTAGGATTACAAGGTTAGTTTTCATGGTAATTGGACCACACAAATTGAGGCTAGGTTTTGGTAGATGTTATGACTTCATATAGTATCTGGATTATAGGACCAGGAGTGATGATGGCTTTAGTGAGTTTGGATTATACCATGTGGCCTTTGTTAATACTGGACTTTAGAAAGTGATGTCATCCATAGGTGATAGATTCAAGATGGTGTAATTGAGTAGAGATCATGGTGGTTCTGGAGGAATGGGTGGGTGCCCTGATGGGTTAGGTCTAATGTGTTTAATATATGGTTATAGGTATTAGTTGATTTTCTCCCTAGGATCAGCTAGTGAGATGTGTTATTGGCCATGAACAATTCCTATATTTAATGTGCTTTTGGGACCATTATTGCACCTCTACTTCTCATTTTTTTCAAGACCACAAACAATCACTTATGTTTCCAATGACATCATTTAAGTGAGTTTTACTGTTTTTATGGAACACCAAGTGATGAGATTATGGAAATAATGAAGAATTTTTATATCTTATTATAGGATTTTGGATGAATTATCTTATTCTACAAGATCATATAAACTTGTTTTTAGAACCTAATAATCCCTTAAAAGGAATAATGTGAGGCTGTTCTTAATGGTGGAAAAGTGAAGATAGAATCAGCTAGCTGGTATAGGAAACCTGACAACTACTTCCATCTATCTAGTATCCATATTAATAGTAGATACACACTACCTACCCATTGGAGCCCAAAAAACCAGACAGTGATGGATACAATAATAGCTATATTTCCAAAATGTCCACTAGATAACCAATGAAGGTGTTTAGTCTAGTCTATTTGAGATCAATAAGTAAATATGTCTTAAGGTAGTAGACTGGAAAATTGATGGTGGTAAGTAAGTATTCAATGGTATCGATCTGGATTCGGTAAGATTATATATAACTTAGTCAAAATGTCTACAATAGTAGTCTTCAATGTCTTCTTTACACCTAAAAAAATCAAGAATGTTCTCAATCTTCTTGATTCATAAAAAATTATTCCCTTGGCCTATTTTATGGTAACAATTTATCCAAATGATTTTCTAACAATAGAATCATTATAGAATTTACAGATCCCACAAATCTTCTTAAAGATCCTCTGAGCGTTCTAAATCTCTCTTGGGATCTCAACCTTTCTACAAAATCACTCCTCCAAAATTATAAAAATCTATTCGTAAGATTTTTGAGCATCATAGTATTGTGTTTTCATAAATAAAACCTCTCTCATTTCATTACCCTTATCCAAGGGGTTCTCAGTCTTCAAATGTGCGGGGTGATTTCCTTGGCTACTGATAAAGTTCAAAAAGGTTATTACAAACTGAAATTATCAGGGATTGGTTTATTTATCACCACTGAAACCAATGGATTAATATCATTAACCCATCTATTTATGTGGTGCAGATATAGAGGCTTACATAGATCTATTTCTCAAATCCTTATAAATTTAGTTTTCTGTCAATTTATTATACACATTTCATTGTTTATCATCTATTCACATACTCACATAATTTATATCTGATCATTTACATGTCTAACATAGCTTGATATTTTCGTTTTAATGTATATCAAATTTAACAACTATCACTCAAACAATTTCTCAGTTTACATTTTATTAATAGTTTTAGTTATAAATTATTATTTTCATTATATTTTAATTTACAAAAGGGAAATTATCCCCCTACTATTATATTTTAAAAAATTATAAGTGGTATCAAATGGATGTTTTTATCAAATATTATCTTTTTTTTTCAAACCAGTTTATTTAATTTATTTTAAAATTTTTAATTAATTTTAAAGCATGATCTATTTAATATTGAAAATAATTCATATTATTATGAAATGTTTTTTGATGGAATTGATTACTCATTTTAGAAAAATCACATGTTTCTCTTTCTTAGTAGTATTTGTTACCCTTTATAGAAAATGGTAATGCATGAATATATTCCAACTATTGAATTTTATGTAAAATAGAATCCAGAATATGTTCCGAACATTGATTATAATAGAAAATCTATGAATGCCTTACATTACAGTCTTGATCATAAAATATTAATCAGTTTTGTATACATAAAAAGTATTAATAAATATTCAAATTATTAGACGTAACACACAAAGGTGTATATAAAGTAAATGATACTAGATTGTATATGTATCATAATGATTTTTAATTTTTCTCTCTATACCTTAATGAATCTATTAATATAAAAGATTCGCTAACATATGAAATGGTAGAAAGTCTCTTAGTGATTATTTATATATAGAAACATCTATAAATAAAACCCTATATATTTTACATAGATCTTGGGATCCACAATTCATATTTAATCATGTATAGAAATATATAAAGTGGATATACATTGAAGAACTAATCATATCCCTAATAACATATAAAATAATAATCAAACATCAAGTGGATAAAGGGGATAATGGAGTCAAATAAGTAATGAAAACCATTTACTTCAAAGATACCAATGATGAACCATTATAAGGTGAAGTTAGAGACTGTGATAACCTCACAATGAATATAAAAATATTATTCACGAAGTTGAAATTTTCAAACCAATCTAGTATGGTAAGTAAAAAAGATGAAACCAAAAGTGAAATTTTGCAAATATAAAAATAAAGGCCACATCAAAGAAGGGTCCCTTATCTACATTAAGAGTATTAAATAAATGAAACAAGGTGTGAAATATCTCAATGTCACAAAGGCCAATATAGAGGCAGATACACTCCTGGTATACTCTCATGGAGAACCAAGCCCTTAAGATCTATGAATTGTCCACCCTTTACCTTCTCAATGAGGGAAGGAGTAACTATCAAGGGTGAAAGGTATGGTTTCTCATTACTGAAATTAATGATTCAGGTAAAAAATAGGGCCCTTAACTTCCATTCATCACTGGTTTCTCATATGGCCTAAGTCTGAGTTTTTTGATTCAGTGCATCAGTGACTATGTTTCACTATCTAGGCATATAAGAAAGCTATAAATCAAAGGAGTGAAGATATTTGACCCATATTTACTATCTGAGGTTCATGTCATGTTGGGAAAATATATATTTGAGGCTCTTGTAGTCTGTGTACACCATAAAGCACTCACCCAAAAGATAGTGTCCCTACCAAGATATGGCATGGATAAATGATTCTATATCAGGATTATGTGTCATGTAATTTCTCTCCTGATTCCTCAACTACCACAATCCATACACAATGACTATGTATTCCTAAACTAGCACTGCTCTTAGGATGATGTGTGATGCATCAGAAAAGCTGACATACCCTATGATTAGATCTGGATGAGTCAAAATATGTGATGAGAGAAGCATTCCATCTAGTATTGGAATATCTTTCTCGCATGCTTCTGACCATAGGAACTTATCACCCTTCTTTTTAATGATAATAAGAGGCGAATCAAGGGGTTATATTTCCTTTATGAAACATTTGTAATATCCATCCAACCCTAAGAAACTCTATATATCAAACATATTCTTCAGTACCTCCTTAGAAACCAGAACACTCACCTTCTCTTGGTCAATAGAGACTCCCAATTCTGAGATAATGTGACCAAAGAAGTTAACTTTATCAATACATAAGTGGAAAATAAAATTCTCATCACAAAGATGCTTCTCTATCAGTGTACTAATAATGTTATCAAGGTGCATGATATGGTCTCTATGAGTTTCATAATACACCAAGATGTCTTCGACGAAGACTATGAAACAAGAATCCAAATCGGGGTGGAACACTCTTTTCATGAAATCCATTAAAATGGAGGGTTTTTCTTAAGACTAGATGACATAACTAGGTACTCATACTAACCATAACTAATAAGGAAAGTATTATGGTTTATTTATGATGATCTGACTCAGACCTGATGATAGCTGAATCTCAAGTAAATCATAGAGAATACCCTAGCTCCTCAGAGCTGGTCAAAGGATCATCTATATGAGGCATTTGATACTAGTTCTTGGCTGTAACATGGTTCAACCATCTATATCCATGAACAGATGACGGTTCACATCCAACTTCTTGGTGAAAAGCATAGGAAATCCCAAGAAGATGTGATGGACCAAATAAAACCTTTGGAATCCATGTCCTCTAACATCCACTTGAGCTCTAAGATATCTGTAGGTTCTATCCTATAAGGAGGAATAAACACTAGGCCTACTCTTAGAACAATTTCAATCATAAACTATAATTTTTAAAAACATACCTGAAACAATCAACTATTGGAGGTAATTCATCCTGGCCTAAACATTGGTCCTCATTAAAGATTTTGGCAATTTGAGTGGTTACCCCACCTAAACCTTAATGCTTCAGTCCAGATCTTCTAGCATGGAAATCCAACTCACCAATATATAGATAACAACTACCCTTTGGTTATGTGAATGATTCCCTTTGATGATAGAAATATACAATGGCGTTATACAGAACCAACCAATACATCCCTAGAAAGACATTGAATCCATTCATCTCGAGAAAAAAGGGGAACCATATGAAAGGGCAACGACCAATCTCAAGGGGATTGTCCATACACTATATTATGACCTCTGATCATACCCCAAATTGTGTATCTAAGGTCATTACGCTATAATAACACTGTAATTCTTGACCAAGTATTTACATGATAGATAAAGAGATAAATGAGTGAGAATAACTTAAATCAAATAGAGAATATACTATAGGGGATTATAATTGAATAGTACCTCATACTGTAGATGGTCCCACAGTGTGATCCTCAGGTACTGGTTGTAAAGAATGAATTTGGCCTAATCCATGACTCTGAGAAACAGCTGGACTACCAAGATCAAAACTATTTTCCTAGTGCTGCTAGTGATGAGGTGGATGACTACCATGACCATGACCGTCTCCTCGGCTAGGCCTACCAGCGCAACTTCAAATCCCTATCTGACACCATGTAAAAGATCCTACCCCAAAATGTGGAACGAGTTTAGATCCTATTCCACTAGTAGCTGATGGAATCGTCTGAAAAAAATTATGAAGATACCACATTCAATCACAATCTCTACACTCTAGTGGGTATCTATCACACTAATGCTTTAGATTCCCTGTACTTCCACACTGGTGACACACTAAAGAGATACCTACATGAGCACCATGGATTCCACTGTCTTGATGATAAACCTTGAGGGATCGCTTCCTATCACCAGAAGAACTATTGTCCGGACACATCATTGGTCATCTATGCCCAGTACTGTCACCATCCCCTAGGTTTCTCTCATTGATAAGATTATGATATACTATTTTATATATATTTGGTAGAAAATATAAATTCACCTGAGTAAAAATGGAATACTAAAGCCCCTTCTTGAAGCATCTAGCATGCGAAAGCTTATCATTATCCAAAAAGCCTTGCAAAGCACTACAAATCCATGAAACGTTATGAATACCCTATAAATGAAATAGAAAAATACTTGAGATGACTGAATTATTTGGACCTATCACCTCCCAATGTCTATGGAAAGAGTTGATCATAAAAGTTAGTCTAGAAATCGACCCATAACATGACTTGATGATGTCCGACCTGGGTAATCACATCCCACAAGCTCTTGGATTAATAACGCATCATGTAAGTAGAAAGTTTGACCCTAAGCTCTAGAGGAATCTTCAGATTCACAAAGATATATAGGCTGGCCTCTTGAAAATACACATTATCCTGCATAACAACATCCCTTGAAAAGGTTATAGGATGTTGTCACTAACAACTCGTGAGTTAGATCATCCATTGTTGGTTCTACTCAAGGGGAACCATGTATGGACTGTATCAGATGTAGGAAACTATCACGATCTAGGGGATTAGTACTGTGATTAGGGAAAACAAGCGGTACCTCCAGTGGAAATCTTGATGGAAGGCTAGTGGCTCAGTGCCCATCACATCTAGAGAATGGTCATCACCATCTTCCTGGTGTACGACACGAGAACATCCTGGAGGAATTGGTCTACAAAATATAAGCTCATGCCTCATAAAAACATAGTATCATAAATATAGAATCACTAGAGTAATTTGAATGTAATAAAAATCACTACCAAATATATACTACCCCAACTACCCACTTAGATGACCAGGTTTCGATAAGTGCTTAGATATTAGTTTATTGGGGTATACTAGATGAATGTAAAATAGTACCTTGCCATGTCATTTACTGGAAACCATTTCATTTAATTTAATATTTAATCACTAGGTTTACTCCATTACCTTCCATAAGCATGACAAGGTGGGATAAATATGTGACACCATTTTACTTTTATATTTTCATATTCATAGAACTTGCATCAATTTTCCTTTAAAGTGAGTTTTTTGACCTAGTGAATCGGGTCACATACTCTTTGTCACTAAAATTAATACCAACTTGGATTTCTAATAAATGAATTGATTCAATAAATTACTCATTATAACCAATGATGGACCATAAAACCTCATCAACAGAAACAAGTAATCAATCAATCACATCCTAAAAGAAGAACACACATATATACAAGCGAGGACCACACGACAATCACATGCATAAAAAGAAATGAAAATCAGTTAAATGCACCTATATGGCATTGAAATATCTAAGGCGTGTAAATTATAGGTGCCTACTATGATGCATGTAACAATTATCCTTTCCATCATATCATTAGGCCAAATTTAAAATATAATCTCAATTAGAAGAAAAATCAACAACACCACACAACATGTGTGTCACCTAATGGTCAAATGATTTCAACTTTAATAGAAAAAAGTAGAAAAAAATTCATAATCAAGGGAAATCAGCCTTTTCCCTGATCAAGGGTTCTAAATTACAAGCATTTCTTATGACCATGTTCCAGTAGTTTCTAATCTATAGACTATTGTATCTCAATAGTAAAGTATGAAAATAATTTCCTTTAATACCACTTTGTGACATCCCATACATAGATTCCACTTAGGAGGTGCCTCGAGCTCGGTGGGCCACATGGACTCAAGAACCCAACCCAAATTCGAGAGGCTGTTCAGTAGTAGTGAACACCTAGGGTTCATCTGTGGGTAGACTATTCCCTCATTATCAGAGTGCAATACATTGGATATTTATAATCAAAGGTAAATATCAGAATAAATATGTAAGAAAAAAGTTCATTGGAAATGGAAAAGGGAAAAAATTGTTGTAATATTTAGAATAACATACCATAGCTTATGATGATGAATTTCCGGTCACTAGAAAGATGAAAAATATGGATACAATTTAGCAAACATACATATAAATCCAAACCTTGTAAAGGAAACACATTAATTATCCCAAGCATACCGAGATACATCTTGGTCATATACTACCATCACCATCCTAGTATAGCAAGAAATCAAGTGTATGAAGAATTTTACTTCCCTCTATCAACACCTATAAACTGGTAATTTTCCTTAGGTACCAAACGACTCCTGATGAAATATGAGATGAATAAAAATGGTCCACCACTAATGGTTTCTATAACATTTGGACCATGTAATGGTAATAATAGTTTTCATGCTTACATATATAAAGTAAAGATGTACAATGTAACTAAATAACAAAGTACCAACTTCAGTCCTCAACTATTACCTAAGCATGTAACAAGTTCATTAATTAAGATATTACCAATTTATATTAATAGGTTACATGGGTCATATCCAACACTTACATCACCTTGTGATACTTTAAATAGTGAATATTACAAGATGCAACATGGAAACCATAATTGATAATTAATATGAAGTGGTTCCATGGTATTTACCAAGGAATCCTAGACCTTAGGGGATGATAACATAGTAATAATCGAGCTTGGCATTGGGGTAAGAATGTAATACATGGAGAATCACCCAAGAAATTACACAAAAATATTCCTATCAAGTCTAAGGAGTTATTCCAAGGTAAAACAAGGATATGCAAGGACTGGGCCCGATGGGTTGTAACCACAACACCTACATATAGATTTTGGATCCAAGGAGTGCATACAAGATTTCCTATAATAATAATAAATGTATCCTATTATGGAATACTGGGCATCCAGAGGTAGAAAAGGATCGGGTTCCCATGTAGGAATCACCCAAGGAAACTAACATCCTTGAGTCAGAATGGCGTCCTTGAGTACTAAAGGAATTATCATGTAAATCCTAGATCTAACATGATTCACAACATCCAATAAATATTCCAGGATCCATATGAATAAGTGGTAACATAACATTAAATTAATCACAGTTAATTTGGCCATATTATCCCAATTCCATTTATTAAGTCATTTGGTTTAAGCATTTCCTTTAATTAGATTGTAGTGGAAAATTATCATGAAACCTTATATTTTATAATATATGTAATAATAATTTATTTTATTACATAAATTTCCTTCCACCTAAAGTGTAAAGGGGTGATAATACATGAAATCAACAGTCTAGATTAAATAAATATGTCCAAGTCATATTCATACCACATACATTCCCATTTATCACATTAATCAATTAATTACACCTAGAAACTTACCATAGGATGTTCAAGAGGTAGGTACAACGTAAATTCCATTCACCACGACATAATTCAATAATAATTTAACATAATTAGGATTTCCATTAGTTTTTTCATTCTCAAGAACACCTAAATGATGGATTGAAATATTCAAAACACCTAAAACTTAACTATTACCTATTACCCTACATGAGGTGTTGTGCATTATGGGCGTAACAGCCAATAATAAATCAAATATATGGAAAGAGATTAACCATATAGTTTAAATGACTATAATAGAGGCATATAAATTCAACAAACAATTGCTGATGAAATCGATGGGCCCCATACAAAAATTCCATAAATCAAAAAACTAGAGGGATGAGTTATAGATGATCTACATTAGCCTTGTAAAACTATATTCATCTAGAATTTTTTTTCTAATTCATCTTGGAAGAGAGTAGATTCGAGAAAGAGTAAAAATTCTTACACCTTGATAAATAGATCATGAGAAATAGATACGAAGAATGATTCAAAGGGACTCATGTAATTACCATTGCACATGAAACACGATGGAAGAGAGTTTGAATAGATCGTGTATTAAAAATATCTCTTGGTCCATAGGTTAGACCATAAAAATCTATAAAAATAGAGAAAGGTAGATTCATCCCATTAAAAATTGGATGAGGGAATAAGCAGAGGGATAATTAGATCGTTAATCGAAAAAAGTAAAATTACCCAAAAAAATATCATGTGAATGGTTTGGCCGAACTGTTTTCCAAACTGTGCTCCAACCATGCATGAGAACCTGTTGGATAGGGAGAACCACCCTTTTAGGTGAAATAGTCTGAGAAACCATGCAACAACCTTGTGGGATAGCTCTAACAAAAAATACATACTATCCTCATGGTTATACCTATCCATGCAACCTAACAAGAAGGTTTCCTCTAATGTTGCGACATGACCATTTCACCCAAAAAGGATGGGTTTTGGGCATTGAAAAAGCCTATAAAGCCTTTAGGGCCTTCTCTAACTCATTTGGAATTCATATTAAGTCCAAAATAAATAATTAGACTTAAATTTAAAGGATCCATACCTGAGTGAAAAAACAAGTTGTTACAGTCTCCCCACCCTTAAATGAGCTAGTCCCTAATTTCACATTCTGATGGTGGGGATACACTGTCCGAGAACAACATTGGACACTGGGTATATACGTCATCCTCCCACTCCCATGTCACATCTTTCACGTGGTCATTCTCTAATAGAACATGTACCAGTGGTATATACCATCCTCGAAGAGCCTTTGTGCTCTGGTCAACGATGCGTATAGGATACTCCTCAAAAGTATCATCAATATCTAACTCAAATTCATCAAGATCAAATGTATGATATTGATCGACATGATATTGTAAAATATGTGAGATATGAAAGAAGTTGTTCATGGAACAATACCTCCAAGGTAGTAGTAACTGATAGGCTACCGACACGACTCGGTCCAGAATCTCAAACAAACCAATGTAATGAGAAGATAACTTCCCTTTTTTCTGTAAATATCTATTCCCCATCATGGGTGATACCCAAAAGAAATTTTGATCCGTGACCTCAAACATTGTAGGTATTTGATGATGATTGACATAAGATTTATGTCTAGACTAAGAATTATACATACACTTCCTAATCAGTTGAACCAACTCTGAAGTCTCCTATATGAGTTGAGGACCTAGTAGGGCTACCTCACCTACCTCTATCCAGCACAAGGGATAATGAAATGTCCAACCATATAAGGTTGAAAAATTAACCATTTTTTGTCACCTAAAATCTATTATTATAGGATAAATCAATGATAGGGATCTGATTCTCCTAGGAACCTCTAAAACCAAGGACTCGTCCTCGAAGCATGTGATCTAGAACATGTATCTTCCATTTCGACTGCCCATGTGTCTGATGGTGAAATTTTTTCTTAAAATTGATTGTGTAGCAATTTTTTTTTGAAATCATTTCTAGAACCATGACATTAAATGAGAGTACCTATTTGAAATGAAGGTATGTGGGACCCCATGTATTCATATGACCTCAAAAATATATTGTCTTCCCAACTCATCAATAGAAAAAGTCTCCAGAATAGGAATGAAGAGAGATGTTGATGTTTTTCTGTCAATGACTACCATATAGAGTCTCTACCCCTTATATACCTTGTAAAGATGAATATAAAATCAATAGAAATATCATCCCATTTCCATTATGGAACTAAAAACGACTGTAACAATCCAACAAGTCTCTAGTGCTCTTCCATCATGTGTTGATAGGTGGAACACCTAGTGATACAACCAACTATCTAAAGTGTAATCCTAGGCCACCAATAATGGTGTCGAATATATCAATACATTTTTTGAGAATACTAGATGAACCACCCATTGAGAAGCATGAGACTCATGCATCAAATCCTCTATCATATTCGTAGAAACCCATACATGCCCTTGAATACACTTGATGTCAAATCTATCTATAGATCAATATAATGGTAGGTATGGTACTGATATACTCTCATGGGAACCAATCCCTTAAGTTTTGAAAAATGTATACACTTCAACTTATTAAGGAGTGAAGAGGTAACTGTCAAGGTAGAGAGGTAATATTTTTCATGACTGTCATGAAACTCCCGATGCAGCTTAGAAAATAAGGCTATTAACAGCCTTTTATTACTAGGTTCCCATATGAATTTTTTATTAGTTTTCCAACATAGTGCATTCGAATCTAAATTTTCCTTTTGAGGCCTATAGGAAATCTTAAAATTGAAGGACTGATGATATTCGACCAATATTTTTGTATGAGTTTCAATTCACACTAAGAAAAAATATATTTTATGATGTTTTGGTCTATGTACACCATAAAGTTCTCACCCAATAGATAGTCTCTTAAGCAACATAATTCAGTGACAACAACTTCTAGCTCAAGGTTGTACATCTAGTGAATTATCTCATGTGGCCTCAACCACTGAGATCCGTACAAAATGACTATGTCCTACTACACCAGAAGTCCTCCAAGGATGATGTCGGATGCATCATAAGAGATTTTATAACCTATTCCTTTCTCTTGAAGGGTCAGAATAGGTGGTGAGACAAGTCTCTATTTTAGATCTTGAAAGGATTTATAGAACACTTTTAACAATAGGAACTTAACACCCTTCTTTCTTAGGCCAATAAGAGGTGAAGAGAGGCCCAATAACTCCTGTACGAAATAGCTATAATATCCATCCATCCCTAAGAGACTCCATATATCAAACATTTTCTTAGGTATCTCCTAGGAATCCACCACACTCCCCTTCTCTAGTTCATCATAGACTCCCAATTTTGAGATATATGAACCATGTAGTGAACCGTTTCGATATAGAAGTGGTACTTAAAATGCCTATAAAAAATATGTTGTTGTCTTAGTGTACTCAAAGTGATCTCAAGGTTCTTAGCATGGTCCCTACAAGTGTGGGAATACACTAAGATGTAATCCATATAGAATTGAAAAAAAAAATCCAAATAGGGGTGCAAAAAAATACTCATGAAAGAAATGAAAAAAGAAGGCATGTTCATAAGATATGATGACAATAATAGGTAAAAATAAATACCATAAATACTATAGAAAGTTTTATGAGGTATTTATAATGTCCTGACTCACACATGATGATAGAAAAATTTTAGGATTATATTAGTGAAGACCCTATCTCCTTAGAGATGGTCTAAGAGATCATCAATAAAAGGCAGTGGATATCAATTCTTGCTTATAAGCTGGTTCAACCATCGGTAATCCATGCACAGACAGAGGTTCCCATCCGACTTCTTGGTGAAAAGAATATGAGGAAACCAAGATGATGAGCTGGGCTATATTAAATCATTGGCCTCCAAGGCATCTAACATCCAATTGAGATCCTAAAGCTTAGTTGGTCAACCCCTATACCGAGGAATGGGCACTAGATCTGCTCCTTGAAAATGATAAATCATTTACTCTACTCCCTCTCATGATGTATGCAAGAAATGTAATCAGGAAAACATCAGTGAAAAAATATACTATTAGAAGAAATTCATCATTGCCTAAATCTCGATCCTCCCTAAAGAGATTGAAGATCAGGGTGTTTACCCCCCCCTTCCCATGAAAATCTTATATGGCTCTTATATCCTAGATATCCCACTCACCCTTATGTAGATAACTACAACCCTATTATGATATGAATAACACCCTTTAATGATAGTAGTCCAAAAAAGAATGATATTGAACCAACCAAACCATCCTTTGAATGAAATATAATCCCATCATCACAAGAACAAAGAGCTCCCATGAGAAAGCGTAAATTGAAACCTTAATGTTACTACCCATACACTAGAAGATCCCCTATGATCGTACCCCTAATGGTGTATCTAGGGTAATTTATCTATAGAAAACCTACATTTCCATCCCTAGGATTTTAACGGTAGATAAATATATGAAAGAGTGCAAAACAAATATATCAAATAACATAGATAATATAGTGGATGCTACTAGAATAGTACCACATACTATAGATGGAATCACAACCTAATCCTTGGGTATCAGTTATAAAGCATGCATCTAACCTAATCCATGACCCTGAGCTACAAGTGGACTACCATGATCAAAACTGTTTTCCTAGCACACCTATTGACTAGGGGTATAGCTACCATGATCACGACGCCCTCATCATATAGTCTTACTGATGCTACTCTAACTCCCCACCTGACACAACATAAATGAACCTTCCCCTGAAGTTAGAACTGGTGTAGATCCTCTTCCACTAGAAGGTGATGAAATGGTCCGAAAAAAATACTAATGATTCCCCACTCAGCCGTGACACTAAAACTCCGGTGGGTCTATATAAAAATATGGATTTAGATGCATTATACGTCCACATGGGTGACATACTACAGTGTTACCTAGATGGGTACCTTGGCTACCACTAGCCTGATGGGAAATATCAAGGGACTGACTCCTTCCACCAAAAGAAATACTGTCCTAACACGACACTGGTCCTATATTCCTAGTACCTTCCCCATCCCTAAGGTTGTATTAAGTGATGAGAGCCTAATTTACTATTTCAGATAAATAAGTAGGTGAAATACATTCACCTGAGCACATATGGAAAACTAAAGTCCATCATCAAAACATCTATCACGGGATAACTTTTCACCATATAGAATTGGTGCAATGTGCTGTAACTCCATGAAACATTCTTAGTACCCCATAACTGACACATAACCCTTCTCGATATTCATAAACTCTCCGGCTCTATCTTCTCTTAGTGTCTGAGAAAATAATTGGTCATATAATGCAGTATAGAAATGGTCCCATAACCCACCCTAATGAAGACCATCCTAGGTAATCACATCCCACCAACTCTTGGAAGAATCACAGTCAATGTATTTATAAAGTGTCACCCCCCCACTCTGGAGGCATCTTCAGATGCTCAATGATAGGCAGGTTAGCCTCTAGAAAATCGTTAATAGCCTACGAACTACCATCCCCCAAAAAGGAGAGAGGATGTTGAAACTAAAACTCATGATTTAGATCAACCATTATTGGTGTATCTTGTAGGGAAATATGCATGGACTACATCAGGTATAGGAAACTACCATAGACTTGGGAATAAATTCCTGAATTAGTTACGAAAATAGATTCCTCCAGTGGCACTCATGGAGGTAATATTGGCGGCTCGACACCTAACATATTTGGAGCATGGTTATCACCACCCATTAGCCAAGTAAACTGCTTTGAAAAACCTTATAAGCACAAAGATATAATCACTATCAGAATATGAACGTATAAAAACTCACTACCCAATACATACATCCCCAACTACCCAATTAGACACCCGATATCATTATGTACTTATTTATTAGTTTTAGTAGTTCTAATAGATGAAGGTTGAATAGTACCCCGCCTCATCATTTACTACACATGTTATGTTTAATTTAACATTTAATCACTATGTTCACTCCTCTACCATTCATAAATATTAAAAGGTGGGATAAGGATGTACAACCATTCCACTTTGATAAATTGGGGTGTTCACCATGCTATATGGCTCTACCCGAAAATGTAGACCATCCACACAGTAAGATCAAACCATACAACCTTACCGCACAATTTATCTAACAGTGAGACATGCCCAATTCCCCCAAAAGGATAGGTTTTGAGCTCTGAATAATCCCCATCAACACTTGGAAACTCTTCTAACTCATTAGTCATCCATATTTTGTCAAAAACAAATAATTATTTAGAAAATTAAAGGTTCTATACTCGAGTGAAAAAATATGTTCAAACACTATGATTATATATTAAAAGACAAAGATTCAAAGTGATTTACTCGATTGACATTACAATTAATTTTAAAATAATATGGCTATAGGGAAGTTGTTTAAAGTATGTATTGTCCCCAAAAAATAATAATTGGAAGTGAACTTAAAATTCAGTAAAGGAAAAGGTAAATTATAAGGATGTTGACTTCCAAACTACAGGTAAATAATGGGAATCTGAAAGAGTTCAAATTAAAGATGAAAAACACAAATGGGAAAAATAATATCCTTGTTATTGGAGAATCAAAATGTTTAGTCCTAAAATGTGAAAATTTAGAGCAAAAATTCAAGAGAAATCCGCTTACCAAACATCAATGATGTGAGTCTTGGATGATGGTTTCCGATAAGTACTACTAATATTGAATCATGGGATATACCATTAGTGTTTCCTAGAATCCCATGGGATTAATGGTAGAATGAAATATACTATAATAACATATCAATCGATGTGTGGCTATTAAAGGTGTGGTTTTAGTTAGAAATTCTTTATATGTTCTAACCATGGTCATATGTCTAGAGAATATATAAAAAAAGAACAAAAACAGGTGTATGGAAATTGTTTTTTATTAAGAGTAATCAGAAGAAATTTTCTATAGAAATAAATTTTGTTCTATTAGAGAAAATATTTACTATTCAAGAGCTAAAAAATAGAGCTAGAAAAATGTTTCATCTAGACTAAGAATATTTTTACTCAAAACATCCCTCATGAAAGGAAATAAAAAAATCTATAGAAAAGAGATATAAGCTTCTCTATATATTATAAATATGGATTATCATGCCAACAACTGTAAATTATGGAAGAAAACATATAATGTGGATCTATTATATATCAAAGATAATGGAAACAAAGCATGCCTAATTTAGTTTCCAAAATATACCATAACGAAAGAGATGAAGATAACTATGGCAGTTCCCATGAAATGAAAAAAAACGATATAAAGAGATGTTCCAATTTAGTTTTTGAATATAATGGTTCATGGAATGGTAATTATAATATTTTTAACAAAAAAATGATACTAAAATTCACTAATGTGAAAGAAACATAAAAAATACATCATTTTGGAAATAAGATGAATATTTTAGGTAAAAAATAGTTTCATGAATGCATGGAGAAGAAGGATAAAATCAATAACTTGTGAGGATATACTTGTTTGTAAGAATCCCTAATGATGAGGAGATTTTTTGTTTTGATAGCATGAAAAGAAAAATCCCAATCCACGAAAGGTAAAGTCCAAATGAAATATCTCAAAAGAAGTTTGTGTAAGTAGAATCACCAAAAGGGTTTTCGATTTCACAACAATGAAGATGATTGTGAAAAATAATGATTATGAATAAGAATAGGTTAATGTGGTGGTGAATATTTTTTTGTCAAATATAAAAAGGGAAAAGGAAAGTGTGATGCGGAAGTGATGGTTTAACAAGAGTAGCCTCATTTCGCAACCTAAGGAAGGGAATCAATCCTCTATCCTTATGTGTTTAATTTTTATTAACTTATATTGATTTGTTATCTGTTTTAAGGTAGATATAATCCATGGTGAATTTTTATGGAAATATGAAAAGTGGAATTGTAACATGATCAAGAGTTTCATATAATTGAAATTAGTAAAATCATAATTTTTATGTGTCTGGAATCACAATGAATGAGGATAGAAGATGAATAAAAGTAGAAACAAGAGTCTCAATAATTGGTATTAACATAAGAAAGATGAAATTTCAATTTATGTTAGGTGGTTTGGATATCCATAATGAATTGATGTCTTGATCACTTGATATCTCTGATGTTGTATCTTGAAGATAGAGAAATGGTGTTACAACAAGAAAATGATATCTCATATTTTATTCTTTTTTGATCTAACATGTCACATAATCTATCCGTTAATGGGATATAAAAGGCTAATATTAGATGATAAATCTCTTGATGAATTTTAGTGAAATATTTTTTTGATAATATTGAGATATTCATGGGTTGTTTTGAGAATAAATTAAAATATATTATATCCCCAATAAACAGGGAATGACACCATGTAGTTGAGAAAAGAAATTTGTCACCAAGAAAAGTTAAATATATGTTCTTGAAATATTAAAATAAGAGTCATCATTTCCATAATGGGTAAAAATTTAAAGAGTTTTCAATAATTCTTTAACACCCTAAGAATTGATGGTTTATTTTCTTTATAAATAAATTTAATCTCTTCAATTTCTTGATATGCACCCAAATAAGACTGTAAATAAACTGTATTATTTTATACCATTATAACCAATATATTAAATTTATGGGTACGAATAGTTAAAAATAAATTAGTAAAATTATATAAATTACACATGTAAAAAATAAATTCATTGTTATTCAATTTATTATTAATTAAAAAATCATTTGAAAGTAAAAGAAATATTTTTTTTCTAAAAAAATACCTTAATAAATACAATGTGATTTTTATTTAACAACATAAATTAATCACTATTATCGAATTATTTTATTGAAATTAATATATTATATGTTAAAAATAATTTTTTAGTAGTCACATATTTATTTAGAATAATGAGATAAGAATAAATCTAATTTATGTTGGAAAACTATATATTTCTAATAACTAGTTTCGTTGGGTTCAATGCTCTAATTTTTGAATAATTTTTTTTCCAATTTTAGAAAATTTAATTGAAAAAATGAAATTCATTTTTTGAAATCATCACATCAAAATTATCCTAAGGTGAATGTTTTTTATTTTACAAAAAATATCATACTTTTGATGAATGGTTAAAAATCTTGATGTTTTTGTTGAAAAATACCTTTTCATTTATAGAATTTTTGTTGTTCTATTTTGATTTAATTTTTTTATAAAATTATTATTTTTTAATTATTTCATAATTAATGAAATTTGGGTCTTTGGAATAAATTGTATTTTGAGTTTTTATATAAAACTTTTTATACTTAAGAAAACACTCCCTTTGGAAAACCATTTTTTATTATATTTACGGGTTTAATTTTAAAATAAATTATGTCACTTATGTGAATAGAATTTTTAAAATGGATTCACTTTTTTTAATTAAATTAAATAATATTTTTTTACAAGGATAACTTTAATTTTTTTTCATAATGAATACTAATAACATTAAATGTTAGTTACCCCGCGTAAGGTTAAAATGAGTTTAAAGGGTTTAAACCGAAAGTGAAGGGAAAAATTTATAATTAAATGTTAAAAAATAATATTTTATTTCCATATTTAAAAAATATCCTATCCCAATTTCTTACAATGTATTATTTGGAAGAATCTGTATATGGAATAACTTTATAATTTAGTATTCTTTTGGGAATTTTCAAAGTGGGTCCTCTCCACATCTTATAAAAGGACACGCACTCTCCTATCCTCTACACACCTCATAAGACCTTATTTTCATGAATAATTATACAAATACACTCCTAAAATACCTCGACACTTCCTAGAATCATTTTTTATAACAAAAATTTCCTATGAAAGATTTTGGTATAATCCTAAATAGGTTATCTAATGGGGAGGTATAGTTCTTAACAATGATTTTTCATATTATTTATTCCTATAAAAAAGTAAAGTATTATATAACTATTCCGAAATAATAAAAAAATTATCTTCCATATAATAATATTAAATCGTGTTAATTTCAAAACAAATATCCCTCCATGCTTTCATCAAATAAGAAAATAAATTTCTGATCGTGTGTGTGGAGAATGACAGCCTAACAAACCAATGAATTTTTTTTACATGAACACATATAAAATATGGATATAATGATTGATTTAATATATATATATATATATTATATTTAAATAAAAATTATACCTTTTTAATTAAAATATCACACATACCAACTTACCTTCCAATCTGTCGAAAAAAAGAATAACTTTGCTTGAGTGTACACAGAGACTACTTCCTCCATGAAGTGACGCGGTAAGTTTTTCATTTTATTTAACAAGGATTAAATTAATAAATATTATATATATATATATATGAAATATATGATATAATAATGAATATTTTAAGGTGATATATTATTTATTATTATTTTGTTCAATCCATTAAAAAATGGGAACAACGTTCATGTCTACGTATGACCAACCATCTAAATGATCGATGTAATTCATTTTTTATATAAATTTTATGGATTAATATAATTAATCATATCATGAATATATGTGATATTATATCATGATTAAAAATTTGGATTTTATTTATGAATGATCAAATTATGAGGACCAAAACTAAAGACCCAGAACATACATTACAAAAAAAGTAGTTATCAATCAAAATAGTGACTTCAATAAAGAATTTTTTATAAATGGGTTTTATAATGATATAAGTAAATAATATATGGTATTATATTTGAGATAAAGGTTTTTAATATATTTTTATTTTAATATATTTTATTATGTACGAGGTTATGATATATTTGAATGAAGTCTGGCATGTGGTATGAGTTTTTTATCTCAATTTTACTTCTGTGAGACATATAATTTATTAACCACATTTCTTTTTGTGTTGTATATACTAAACATGAATAAATTTTATGATTCATCCCCTGAAAAATATTGAATACACATATAAATATAAGGAGGTTTATTTTATGGGACTTACAATTCAAATGTTTCAATAATAATAAGAATTTATTTCACAATCTCATCATTATTTGAGGTTTTTTATGTTTATGTTTCCAATGGAGAAATTATATGATATTTCTATACAAAATCAAATATATTTTTTTATCCTCTAGTTATTTTTAAAAATTATAAGTTTTATTTTCATTTAATATTTTAATTACTAAAAATATCATAAAAAATGTTTTTAAGAAAAACATACTGTATTTCCTCTTTAGTTGGGAATCTATTTCTTCCAAGTCCATGTTTTCTACAAAAATCAATAATGTTTTAAATATTAGTATATGAATTTTTAAATTCATTTTTTCCATGATATAAATTTTACAAAATGTTTTGAAAGTAATCTTCCTCTCATTGTTCAAATGAGTAACTCATCTAATATTCAAAAAAGTGAGAAAATAATTTTCATTTTAACTCATTTAACATGAATATTTGTTTACACCACAATTTGAAGATTCATTTACATGTTTACATGATCATTTAAAATGAATATATATTTCCCAATATTTTGTAAATTATTATTTTTTAAAAATGAATTTCAATGTGAATATGGTATTTTCCTCATGAGTATTTTAGGGAAATCATAAAGTATTTCTATTCATCAATAAAAACAACCCTATTATTATTTTTTGTACATTGTGGATATTGTGTAATTATAATTTCCATATTATTTATCTAGATGGTGTATGATATTTTTGACTTAGGTTGGGACTATTTTGAAACCATTCTCAATATTAATTTGGATAGTTTATGATTTTGTATATTGATTGGTGTAATTATTAACATTTTGTAATATTTATTTTCAATATGAATGTTTAGGTTGATTAAGGTCCAACCCATTTATATGACTAATTCTTTGGAATTTTTATATTAAGGGTGGATCCCACTATAGCCAATTGATTTATTAGTAGGTCTCATGAGAAAAACTTGATTGGGTATTTGGTTGAGGCTTTACCCATTTAGGTAATATTTCTTGGCATAACACCATGATGGTATGTTTATAATGTATGAAATTATACATTACCTTTTTATTATATTAGCTAATGATTTCCATATGATTATTTTATTAGTTATAATATCAGTAGATAATTTTTAAGATCATTTCATTAATTATATGGAATTATTTAATCATAATTTATTGATACCAAATTATTATTCATGATAAAATAATGATAAAATGGAATGTTATTTCAGAAATTTATCTTTCTATATTGATTAATGATTATTTATTTATAATAGCTGAGGTTGTATACACAACCTAACTGAGAAATTGAGATATATCCATTATTATGTTTCCTATGATTGGGATTCCAAGAAGTGAATTTTAATTAATATAAAGGGATATTCTAAATGTAATATGGTATTTCTTTAGGAAAATAATATATTGAATTTTAATGTTTCAAATGTATTGTAAAATTGAATTATGTATCTAGTTTTCTAATTCTACTAAACAATTAGTCCTTTGGGATTAAATAACTTTTATCTAATGCCAATTCAATAATGTAACCACTAACTATGGGTAACTATGGTTTGTGTCTTTGTAGTTTGTATCACGGGACATTTAGTAGAAACCCTGAGAACTAGAGTTAGGAATAAATAGATTAGGTAACTTAAACCTATACCTATCTTTGAGGATAATTCTATGTATTGGATAACATTCTAATGTTTTATTTATGTAGAGATAATGTTGTTTTCCTAGCTATAAATCTCTATCTAGATACCACAAGTAGACGAGGATCTAGCATAATTGAACCTTGGAATAGTTACTCCACAAGGGGTGCATTGAGAGTTAACTCAATCATCACCTAGGGAATGGAAATAATCCTTTCTACACACCTAGTATGACATTACTTGGGGATGTTATTTGGTTAATTCACATTTTATTTACAAACTATTATGAATGATTTTAAAATATTTTTATTATTTAATATCTTTAATAATGAAACCGAGTTTATGATTTTGAGATGTTCTATACCTTAAAATTTCAATTTATTTAATGTTTTCATTATTTTTGAATTATATACTATGTTTCATAATGTTATGATATAATACAGAGTTTTATATTTCATATAAATGGGTTTTAGTATAATTAACGGGAACCATATTAATGCACATATTCCATCTATGGATTTCCCTCCAAGATTACATAATGACTCTTGATCTAGATTTGTAGATATAGATGAAAAAATTGAAATTATATTGGGATAGTTGACTTTGGTTATGACTAATAACCTTTCCCAAACAGAACAACCTACAGATCCCCACCATGGTGTATCAGCATTAGACAACTTTAGACATTGAAAAACTTCACCATTTAATGGGAGTACATGTATAATTGTTGCTCATAAATGGAAAAGTTATTTAGATAACATATTCTGGATTTGAGATATAATAAAATAGATAAATATTTTTATGGAAATTTATTATCTCTCAGGAGATGAGGCTCAAAGGTGTTCATTAATGAAAAACTCTATGAATGAGTTCAAAATAATGAGAATGGAATGGAAGGATTTAAGTAATATTCTTGTAAAAATATGTTTCTCTTGAGTAATGAGTGGATATGGAGAGAAAATTTCTGAGTATAATAAAAAGAGAAGATGAAAATGTTTATAAATATGAATTCAACTTTCCTTGGTTAACAATGCATGCTATAGACTCTGTATTTAGTCTATATATCAATATTTACATTTAATTTTATGGGTTAAGACAATCCTTTGAAGGTAACTAGTCTCCAAAACATTCTATTCATATAAGGATATAATACTATGTTTTATCAAGATATATAAATAATTCTACAAGTCTTATAGCTTCAAAGAAAAAAAGATAAGAAGGGGGAATATGAGTAATGTAGAAAAGTAAATATGATTGAATGGAATTAAGAAAGGGTAGAATTTATAACTTAAAATAAATGTGGAAAGAAACAATGCGGAACAATCTTGGTGGGAGTGAGAATCATCTAAAAGTGTGAATATAATGGTTATCATGCTTCTGGATGTAAGGGAAGGAAATAGTCTATTAATGTGAAACAGTTCAAATGTAAGGTAATATGGGACTATGAAAATGATTTTCCTAGGGGAAAAGGGAATTTCCACCAGAAAAGGCAAATGAAGTGAGGCCAATATTATATGACCACAATAGCTAAGGTTGATATTCCTAAAGATGTTATGGTGGGTACTTTAATAAGATTATAACATTTAACTAGAAAATTATTTTATTTGGGATATTCACAAACTTTTATATCCTTCAAGTTTTCCATGAAATTTATATACTTCACAAGAAACTTAATAAGAGAGTAATAAATAAAGGCTCATAGTAGAATACCAAATATGATAAGAATATGTTAGTAATTTAAAATTAGAAAACATTAAAGTCCCCTATTTTTTTAATTTCTTATTATCCCTATGGTTTATTTTGATATAATCCTTTATATAGAATGTATTTCACTAAGAGTATTAACTGATAATGTAACCACTAACTCTAGGAAAATACATTCTAGTTCATTCAAACTTTTAACAAATGGTATCATCCATCATGTTGTTATCTATAATAGTTAGTGTTGGTTCTATAATTGGTATTGACATTGTGTCAAGAACAAAGGAAAACATTTGGTATAATTCCTTAAAATAATATAATGTTATATATCTACTTGATATGTATGGAAGTAAGTTAGATCAAATCAAAATATTGATATTATTAACTTTATATATTTTTTCCTATAATGAGTGTCAACTTATTAGGGTTAGATTTTCTTGATGGCTCTCTACTAAGTTGAAATTCCACCCATTTAAAATATTTTTGAATGCACATTGAATATAAATATGTTTTTGTGCTTGATAGATTCTTTATTCCTATATTCCCATGTCAGGATATTATGTTAGATAAGAATAAATTTTTTGGGTTTAAATTGTGTTTTTAACAAGTATATGTGCTCTATATCAGGGGGGATTGCATCTCCTTATTGGATGCAGATACTATTTTCATAAAGGGGAGAAGTAGAAATAACCCTTTGAACGTCATTAATAAAGTAGATTTTGATAAATTATGTAATTCATTGTCTCATTGATAAATAAATAATGGAATATTATGTTTTATAACATCAAGAAAATATGGGGAGAATGATACAACTATAATAGTGTTATCTTTATTTCCCAAGGTCTATGTTTTCTTGGGATAATATATATAGTTCATATGGTACTGTATCACCCCATTATTTTGTTAAATTTTTATGAAATAGTTTTAATAATTTTCATATTTTTCATTACGTGAAACATTATGTTTTTATTGTGTTACATGAATCATCGATTTTATCTTCTGTTACAAATATCCCCTAGTTTAGTTTACATTTCACACAACACCGAGTTTAAAATAATTTAATGTAGAATTAAAATATTTTTATTTAATATAACAGTTATAACATAGAAATTTTATTAGATCAGGTGATTAATATTAATCAAAAATAAGATAATATATTCTCTACACATGTATATAATGTTTTTTCTTTAGTGTCCAATTAATTATATAGAATAATAATTTACATTGGAAACTAGATAAAAAAAATTTCATAGAAGATATGATTATGTAAATAGTTTTTTACATCATTAAATTTACCAAATATTATTTTGTGGCTGATTGTAATGAAATTAATATATATATTAAATGAAGTTATTAACATTCATATAATGTTTTTTATATAAGAGTTAACAATAAATCAAAATTGGTGCTTAAAAATTTTATACTTCTAAAGGCCGTTTTGTTATCCTTTTCACACTTATAAATAAACTATTTTTTGTAGTTTTAGAATATACATTTTATTAAATAACCTTAATTATTTAAATCATCATTTAAATATTATCTTATGGTGAATTTTAGGGATTTTTATGAAAACTATAATTTTTTGATGAATAATGAAAAATAATGGTTTTTATTAAGAATGTCATTTCATTTAATGCATGTAAAAAAATTAAAAATAGATTTAAGATGGTCTTAAAAGAAAAAATAATTCAAAAATATATATATTAATCAAATTTAGGCCCTTTTAATCATTCTTATATTGAATTTATAGGAAATGTTTTTAAGATTTTGTGCATTTTCTCTTAGAAACCCATATATCATCTTCTCTACATGATTAATTTAAAATTAATTTTTTTTCCAGTTATATGTATTTAATTGGAAAAATTGATTTCATATTTAGAATCATCACAACCAATTTTATCAATTAAGTTCAACGTAACATTTTAAAACATTGAATAGTGAAAATAGTAAAAAAAACTATTTGTCAATGTTATGGTAAAAAATGGGTTTACTATGGGTTAAACTAAAATGATATGAGTCAAAGATTCCTCAAAACATGAATAAATTCTATTTTATGGGAATATTTACATATTATAATTCCCAAAATAAAATCTGCGGTCATTTTTAATTTTTCTAGAATGTGAATAACTTTATCATTTTAGATTAGTTTTGGAAATTTCACAGTAGTTTCCAAGTGGGCTTCGTTCAACAACTTATAAAAAGGCTCCACCACTGTTTACATATTTACAACTATATCGACATATAGTGTTACAAAAACATAAAAAAATACCTCCCAAAATTACTTATCCGTGTTATAGTTATACGTTTCCTCAGAAAACATCAACACTATTGTCTTTAATAAGATATGTAAAGGATGTTTTTCTAAGAGTGGTAATTGTATTCACTATGATTCTTCTTTTTTATTTCTTATTTTCCATCATAAATAATCTCTAAATACATCAAACAAAATAAAAAAAATATATCATATATACTGAGATTTTATTATTTTAAAAAAATAAAGTATTTAAATTTTATCTTCCATCAAAAGGGTTATGGAAACATCCTTCAAGTGTATGGCGTACTACAACATCAGGAACCAATGCCATTCATTTTTTCATTACCACTTATCACAGATTAATATAATGATTGATTAAATTTTTTTATTATATATATATATGATATTATTATACTTATTTAGTAATTTTATATCATATTACTTTTTAAATTAAATTTTGTGAGAATATTATAATGTCGATCAGGTGTACAACAGACTATTACCTCACGAAGCGATATGATTTTATTTCATTTACAATTTAAATTTAAAAAAAAGATGCCGTAAATCAAAATATTTGATATATATGATATAAAAATATTTATTTAATAGTAATATATTATTTAATATTCTTTGTTTCATACTGTTGAGAAAATGGAAATAATGTTTATGTGTATGTATGACCAATTGTCTTAATAAAAAGTGTATTTCAGTTTCTATATCTAAATGTTATGTATTTATATAAATAAATACATAACTAATAAATATAAAATTTATACAATATTTTTAATTCATTATATAATGTTACCATGATCAAATTTAATGTACTCACATTACCAAATAAAAACATATTTGGAAAATAAGGCAGTTATAACCCGAAATATGATTTTAACAAATAATTTTTAAGAAATATATGGTAAAATGTAATAAGTGAACCAAAAATGGGTTTTTATAAAATATTCTGGTTATTTATTATATTTATAATAAATATATATTTATTATTTAGGTAGTCCTAGCATTTACAAAGAAATTCGAGACATAAGGTAAGGGATTTCCATCCAACTTTTTTATTTTTGTGACACACATACCATATCCGCCAGATATTTATTTTATGTGGTGTATATGATGACCAAGAATTTATTTTATTATGATTGAGGTAATAATTATTTTTCTTTACGTATCCATTTCATGATCTTTTTTTTCACATTTAGTATAATTTAAATTTAGGAAATTGGTAAGGGTTTTATAATATAATCCCATAACTTATTGGGTTTATTTATTTTTAATCATCCGTTGATGAATTATTATAACCTATAACTCCTAAAACTCTTGACTTTCATTATTTTATGGTTATTTCATGAGAATTCATTTTAACATCATTTTTTTATCATTATGTTCTCATGAGTTCAAAATAATGTTTTTAATAAAAATCAACATTAATTCTCTCTTAGGTTGAAAAAAAAAATTTATTTGAAAATATTTTTTTTAAATGATTCAATGTTATCATACATTATCCAAATGATTTGTTAAATAATTTTTTAATGTTTTTTAAATTTTTAAAAAATTTATTAAATGGTTAATTTTCATTTTATTTTCAAATAAAAAATTCTGATTTGGATATTACCGAAATGTGAATGGAATATTTATTTTAACATGTACGTGATTAAAATAATTTATACCATCATGAACATATCATTATTGATAAGATTAATTTATACATTTTAAATATTATTTTCAAATAAAATATTTTCTCAATATTTTATAATTCTGTTATTTATTTTTTTTAAATGGAAAGATTATTTATCTCAAGAATCTTTTTAAATTATTTTTTAATGGTTCCATTACAACTTTTAAATATTATCTCCAATAAAAAGGATATAAAATATGTTTTATTATTTATTACTTTTAAAAATTTATCTATGGTGGAAAGTTATTTTCCTCGAGAAATGTTCCAAGTGTATTTTAAAAATAGTAATTCTTCTAAGATGACATTAATTGATATTACTTATACCTTACTATTGATATGATCTAATGAAACCATTATTATTCTTTTTATAATTGGTTTTTTAATTAATGACATGATATTTATGAAATCTATTTCTCTTCCATGGTTTACACCATGAGGAAGTGGTTATGAAACCCACTCATTTTCATTGGTTATTCTATGATTAAATATAAAAATGATTAGTAATCCTGTCCCTTTTACCTATGTAATGATATGTTGAAATGTTTATGATATACATTTCATTTCATGGGTTACAATATAATGAATGTTTTATGCACTTATGGAACACATACATATTATTTTCATTATGTGATGCGTGAGATCCTTATCTCCCAAAAAATGCATTGGGTAATGATTTATATCTCATGATATAGATAGGTATGGAATAAGGATTGGACCCTATTTAGTAAAGAAATGTTTTCAAAATATGGTATTGGGATGAACCTTGGCTTCTATGTAGGTTCGGGGAGTTAACACAATCCACTATGATATCCTTGGATGTTATCCTTGACTACTATGGAAATGATTCTCTCAGCTTATGTGTATGGAAAAATTCCATGTCTTATTCCAATGTTATAATATCATTTTTCATGTTCTTTGAATCCTTTTTGATTCATGCCTTATGAACTACCATGATTTTTCTATGTCTAAATATTATGATATTTGATATGAAGGGAATTATTTTCAAATCTTAAACTCATATTATCATACCCTTATTCCCATTTCATGCTTATGTTATCATTGATATAACACTTTCTTACCCTTACTTAGCATCTTAGATCCCACTTTATTATGTTTCCATTCTCCGTGTTATGAATAAAGGTTTTTAATAGGTTATTTTTATAATGATTATTAAAGTGGAATATCAGTGTGAATGATGTTTATGGTCATTGAGCATATTAGAATATATTATTCCTAATCTCTAAATTCAATAAAATATTATGATCCCCTGGTGTGCATTTGTGTAATGTATTGAATATTCCTAAAAAACATGTCAAATAAATATATGAAAATCATGGGTCCTTATAGTTTTTATAAGAGAATAGGTTTAGTTAACCTTTTGATAATTGGTTGATAAAACTTTGATGAGATCTACAAGGAAATATCTAAGGATAAGTCTATGGATTAGTCAAAGTATCAAAATATTTCTTGAAAATTTTATACAGAATAGAGAGAGTGTTTTCCATGAAATTACATCCATTTATGGATAATAAAAAATGTTGTGAATCTGAAACAAGGGTAAATAGGGGGAATAAATCCAAAAATTGTGCATTTATTTGGATTCAATCATCACCTGTTTGATAAAAAAACCTCACTTCACACCTAGTTTAACACTCATAGATTATATTATTTGGAAATTCAAAAACTATTTTCAAACCATCATGAAGGATTTAAATATATGATGACTATGTATGATGTTCTACAAACCTATGGTGTCAATGATTAAAAATATGTTTTCAAGATTTAGATATCATATAAGTATTTTTTTCATGATTATGTGGTTTCTAAATATTTATTTTCATTACATACACTAAATTGTTTATTTTTAGTCAATGGTGGGAACCATAAAGAACTAGATTATTATTTAATGTGTTGGGAAATGTGTTTATGTAAAACTAAATGGGATTGAGAATTCATTTAATGATATTCTGATTATTACTAACTTTTTATCAAACTACATGATGAACAAATTACACCTTAACCAACTTTCATAATCCCCAAAGAATGGAATGATAATGTTATTTTAGAGTCTGGGGGGTGGAGACCATTGAGGAAAGAATATTCAGTTTTTTATATGTTATCAATATGGGAAGAATCACTCTGATTAAATTCTCAAAGAAATGAGAGTATGTTTTTAATATGGAAAAGACTAAAAAAATCATGTAATTTCTATGTAAAAAAGGTAAAATTCAGTTCATGAAATGGATGAGAATATAGGTTTCCTTAATGTATTATCAACAGATGAATTTTCTAAATGTGGAATGTATGGGAGTTATAAAAATTAACGTCATAGGAAGAAATCTCAAGAAGATTGTCAGTATTGAAGAACATGTAATGGTTTATTTCATAAGATGAAGAGACTATAAATGATATATTAATGGAAAGAGATATTAAAAAATAATATGATGAATCCCAGTTAATGGTTTGATAAGGAAGTGAGATTATTAATGGTTTTATGCATTGGAATTCAAGAATTTTTTTATATGGATCATAAAATATTTAAGTATTTTTTTAGTGTATGTTTTTATTAAGGATTTTCAGGATTATTTTGAATGGTTATGATGAAATAGAATTGTTATTTAATGGAAGTGTGATATTTTTCAAAAAAGACAAATGATTAATGGAATATAACATTTAACATGTTATTTATGTTGAAAAAATAATGTTGGGATAAAGAGATGATATATATTAATAAAATAAATTTATTAGTATTGATAGCCTTATAACTGATTAATATTTTTTTGGGAAAGATGATTTATGTTAACATTGATGGATTTTATAGTATTATGGGATTCATGGAATATATTTTGTTTGTTCCAAATGGGTCCTAGTAACCTTGAGAGGGAGGGGTGAATAATGATATTAATATTATTTTCTTAATTCTTCCCACCCCACTAGGTCTTGACCTCTTTATTATAAGGGACACATATTTTTCTCTTTAGTGATTATATTTATCATATCCCTTGAAAGTTTATCTGATGATGTTGTTTGGAATAGATATCAGGAAATAAAAAATATAGACACACAAATTATCAAATGGTTTACATTCACTCGACTACGTATAAGGAGCCTAAAATAGCAATGTGATGATGTAATAAATCCATAAAGCCTCACTTAAAAATTAAAATGTTAAAGCTAGACCACTTATATGCCAATGGCTCACCGAATATACATAGTTCTGGTCTATCTCACTACTTTCCCACGGGTCCCAACCCGTGTCTCTTTATCTGGATCACTGCCATTGAAAATGATCACCTTTTTACACTTCCATTTCCCACTACTCTTTGAAGGGATTCACACACATTTTGTAGACATGTAGGTTCTATCATTTTTATGATTGATTGAATCCTAAACAATAGATAGATGATATTCTTATGTCATGTTTTAACCTGTAGATGAAATCCAATTTTCCCCATAATATTAGTATGGAAAAATTATTTTTTTGAACTCTTTAAGTGCCATCACAAACTTCCTTTCATCCTCCGCAAAGTACTATGCACCGCATGACACAAGTTCTGCTCAAAACAACACATCTTCCATAAAAAACTACTTCTTCTACAGACATACTCTCTTCCATGGACTATTTTCTCCTCCATAGACCTATACTACTTATGTGGATTGTCTTCCTTCAAAAGTACATTACAACTTCCATTGAAAATCTTCCTTCTACAGACCACCTCATCTTCGGTAGACTTCTTCCGCTACAATAGAGTCTCTTCATTTTTGAGATACAGAGACCCAAAAACCTCATTCTGCAAACTCCCTCAATGGATATCTTCTCCTTTTGTAGAATCATACCTCTTGAACCTCTTCTTTCGTGAAATAGTTTCCCATGAACCACTTAGGACTTCACTGAATTCCCCCCCAATAAAGATAATATTTTTTTTGTGAATATAACTCTCTTTAATCTTCTGATTATGGGTATTTATGTAGGAATGTTTTTTTAAAAACCCACTAATATAATTAACAAATAAAATTTATGTGGTAAAACATTCACCACATACTTATATGAGGTTCAGATTGTGTGATGATCCTTTTTAGAGGCAATTTTCTTATACATATGAAAACCCTTCACGACTCTAGAAATCACCACCACATTCCACATACATCAATCCATCCCACGAACGTTATACCTTTTGTAGAATCCAATCCTCCAACAATTTTTATTTGATCCATAGTCCACATAGTTTCTTTTGTGGTCCACATAGAATTTCTATGAAAAAATATTCCTTTGTCTCTTTTCCTAAGCCATTCCGCGTACCTCCTTTTTCGGTTTGCGAACTATTCTTCATAGTCTTCAAACCATGAAACCCTGTGCGTAAAAAATTCCTATTCTAAAAAAATCCTGATTTTATGCTCAAAAATTTGGAAAATACTATGAAATTGTGCGACCATAATAATATTCATTGATAAAACCAACTATACTGAATTGTTTCCATCTAGCTTGATCAAAAATAAATCACCCCAAAAACACCGTGTGGGATTTTTCTCAGTAATATCCCCTTTGGCTTTGTTGACAACTCTTCACAGTTTGATACCCTGTTGAAGCTTCTTGCATCGCCTACCAACATTCAATTTTTGCGATGTAGATAGAGAACAATGATTTATTCAACACATACTCTAATCCCACATGAGTCATGATCAGTATGAGAAATTTGAGTATAATGAAGAGTTCATCAATGAATCAAATCACTTCATTCTAAAAGCCTCTCATCTGCTTTCATCATGAACCTCAAATGTTGTGATATATAACCTTTGATTGATCAAATTTAACATCATCAGATTTATTACTATCCCAATATTGTTGTTCCACCTAATAGCTTAACCTCATGTATTAATTAATACATTTTATACCTTTTAAAATCCATAATTATCCCCCCTTTTCAATAAACCATAAGTTAGTTATTCATGGCCTTGCATGGGTAAATTACAAAAATTAGCACATTAGAGAAAAACAAAACATACGAATGGGAGAGGGGGTTCCATATCCACACTTTTTTAAGTGCAGGGAGCTGATTATTCTCCTGGAGCTACTTTATTCTTTTCAAATGCATCTTTTAGTAATTCCTTTGTTAGAATTTATATAACCTGTAGTTATATAGGCATGTACTCCAACATCAGAGGCCCTTAGTCCACCTCTTCCATAATAATATAATACTTTATTTCAATTTAATTTTTCTCTGAGTGATGAATTATATTTTTTCGAATATTTACATAATTTCAATTATCATAATGGATTATGATTATATACTTCACTTCAACTCCCTTGTCATCAGGATACTACTTCATACATAATAACTGTCTGCAATCATGAATAGCCAAAATATATTCATCTACTATGGTGATCAGTGAAATATAATCTTGTTTTTTTCTAAGACAACAAATACAAAATCCTCTATGATAGAATGAACCACCAATAAATTATTCTCTATCATATGATGATCTGACCTATTCTATATCTGTATCTCCCAATAACTCCTACTTATATTTTTCATTGTACAATAAACAAAAATACACCATTACCTTGATATCACGAAGTATTATTTTTACTAAAATGAAGTGGATTTACTTACTATCCATGTTATACGTTGCTTATTTTCGTGTTATAAATACAATATCTAGACCTTTCTCTATGAAGTACAACAAGATTTCAATGATTTGTCAGTATTCTATGACATTTACAAATTGGAATTCACCACCCCTTGGAAGTTTCATCTAGTTAGCCACCAAATTTTTCATATCCTTGGAATTATCCATTCCAAATCTTATAAAAACATACTTGGATTTTTCTTGAGAAATTAATTTTACATTATTTCATTATGTCACCATCACCATCATCCTTTGATTACTCTCATCATTAACATAAGGATTGTAATCAATTCCACTATGCTGAAAATAATTCTTCTCCAAAAACTGATCTAGCCTTGAGTACCATGCTCTTGGTTCTTGATTTAACCTGTATACCACCTACTTCATCCAAAAAACTCTATTCTAATCATCATAAATGAGAAAACCATATGTATTCTCCATTGTAAATTATTCGTCAAAAACTCCATTAATAAATGAAAAGTTAACATCCATATTGAAAAAATGAAAATTTATTTTCCCCCTTATGGAGAAGAAAAATCTGATTATCTCAAGCCTTGAAACTGATTCAAATGACTAGTCAATATTGATACCCTATATCTGGGTGTAACCTTTACAATTTAGTCATTTTTTTGTCAAACCATTGTACCATTTTGATTCAACTCATCATGAAAGAACCATTTACTCTAGATAAAATTCTTGTCTGTTGGACTTGAAAAAATATCCCATGTCTGATTCTTATCAAATTATTCAAGATCTTCATTAACAGCCTGAACCCAATTATAATCTCCAGTTTCTTCCTAAAAACCTTTAGGCCCTACTTGGGATACGAACAATGCATATTGTAGAGTCCTCATCGTATTTTTATGTACTAGAACTGCCTGATTTGTAATGATGTTCTGTCTGCCTAGTTCAGCTCTAATTGTTTCCCATCCCAATTAAATAGATTTTAACTCCTCCTATTAATCATCAATATCTTCTTCAAAATCATCAATTTCTAGTTATACTCCACATGAGTCTCTGACCTCCAAATCAATTTCATCAGAAAACAGGTCACTATGTTGTTAAATATAATGATCATTCCCTACTACAATGAAATTGTTGCTTTCAACTTCATTTACTTAACATTATTGATATTCTCTCACACCTTCTTGCTATCCTAAAAATAGCCAAATCATACTATATTTTTAGAACAAAATAGTTAATAATAAAATAAATGAATATTACTACTTCTCCCAAATTTTTTCTTTACTCGGTGGAGAACTAACACATGAACTAGGGAATAATAGCTATGGTTATATATATTCAATGAAAATTAGAACCACCAGATCATCCATGAATATATTTTACAACAAATTAGTTTTAAAGAAGACACTTTATCAAATCATATCCTTTTTCCATATCGCATAACCTTCTGATACAGATTAGAAAAATAGAACTGTTGTGTAACACCATATATTGAATTTGAAATCATATATGAATTTTTACTATTTAGATTATTCTCTTATCATGTATCTCTATTAAACTTATTCACTCATTCCCTTTCAGTACAGAAGAAAAATTTGATTATATCTCCCACTTTTCCGGTAAAACATCTATTAGATGTTTGAAACATTAAATAAATGGAGAGAGGGGTACCTCTAGAATCCTTAAGATTAGGATTCTAGTATATCATAATGGATAAAACCCTAAATACTTTCTTTTAAATAAATTAAAAGTTCTTGGGATTTTCTGGAATACTCAGAAAATATTAACTACACTAACCATGTAAATAGACATTCTTTACCCACATGATTATTTTTCTTCTGATATTTAAATTTTGTAGGATCCTCCTTTTTCAAAAATTGGGGTTTAATCACATTAAGGTAAATTATCGTATTTGATGATCCACCAATGTGATATTTTTCATGACCCTTTCTTTGAGCTGTAATGTAGACACTTTTTTCTTCTCTTTCTTTTCCTCCATTGGATGGATCATTCCAATGTCTTCAATTATCCCCTTGTAGAATGGATTATGAGATTTCCAATAAATTCTTCACTATTTTTTCATTTGCCATTTAATCAAATTTCTACACTATTTATTTCTAGTGGTTGGTCCTTCACTGCATGAACATTCTTAATACTCACAACTAGAGTAGCTCCTCCCTTTTTATTGAATATTTTTTCACATTCATTCCCAGATATATATTTTTTGTATACAACATGAGTTTATTGATATGCCTTTAATTGATCTCTTTGTGACCCCCCTAAGGGTCTAAACCTATTGATCAACTTATCAAGTGGTCTTCCAATGTTGGCTTTTTCTTTATACACAGCATGAGTTGAGGATATCCTTATGGGTTCATTTATTTTCATTCTTTCTTCCTGATCCAATGTCTTTCCAAATTCCCAATATTATCACATATAAAACATATTCCATTAGATACATACCTCACATCATCATTTCCTGATTCATTTTTGGATATAGCTAGAGTTCTTCTATTGAGATTGAGCTTATGGGCCTGATAACACATACAAATAGTGTGTTTGAGTCTTCCACAATAGTAAAATTTCATGGATACTTTCTTCTTAGAAAATTTTATTTTATATTTCATAAAAATATTATTCTTATTATTAGATTTAAATATATTTCTATTTTTTTAATTTGAAAAATATTTTAATGCTTTAGAAAAAAACTTGAAATATAGACATGATTACTACATAAATATAATATGGTTTCATTACTCCTTGTAAAATGTTTTTAAGGACATTTCCATCACCTAATGGAATTATCCTTTTTCCATAACTATTCACATCTTTTTTCTTCTCACGTATGGGAGAGAGTTTATCAAATCCAATACTATATTTTTCCAAACAACATGGAATTTGAGATGAGATAATATTTTCTTGTTTATCCTTACAAATAGCATATTTTCTATTCATTTCAGTATCATATACTGAACGATAATAAAAAAGAAAGTGAAAACCAACTTTCAATTTGGTATTGGATTTCTTAATATAATTATTTCTTGAATTTATATATTCTCCCAATTTCTATATCTTTATGTACCTTGATTCAAGTAGATCATTATGTTATATCTTGAGATTCATCAATTGAGTCATCCCATATTCTAATTATCGAGATTTATTATCCATCATGTAATATTTTTCAATTATTTTAGAATTCAAATGAATAAAAAAATCATTACAGTATGAATTCTCCAACCATTTGTTCCCTTGAACTAGTTCAGATAGATGTGTAGAAATATTATCATATCTAGATTTTAGATTCTGAATTTCATTTGAGTTTATATTCTTTCCATTTTCATTATATTTGGGTTATACTATCTTTGTAGAAATATTTTTTAGTTCCATAGATTGAGAATCATTCTTCTACCTATGATTATTTTCCACATAAATAATCCATTTATTTAAAATGTGCATCTTATTGACCTTAATTTCCATTAAATGGATCTAAATATCTATAGATTTATTTTCTTACATAAATTTCTAATCTAATTAATTTATTTTGTGGAAAAATTCAACTTGTTTTCTCCTTACAATTTCTTCACTATGAGTAGTACTAAAATCACTTGGAACATCAAGTTCTTCACTAATTACTATAAAATAATTGGAAGATTGGATAGTTTCATTGTATTATTCATCCACGTCTTTCTTTAGTAAATTGTTTCTTTCCATTATCTAAATCACACTATTTCCATGTATAATTCAATACCAAATAATTCCTCTATAGTTCATCTTCATCTTTAAAGTTCATCCCTTTTCCATGGAAAAAAATATAAGAGCCAACTGAATCTTTAACATCAACAATCATCTGAATCATATCTGAGGAAATAAACATGATAATAGAAATAATATCTCTAATACCAATTCAAATGTTCAAATAGGGCCTATAAAACCTGAGGGGTGGGGGTGAATTTGGGGATGAATATTATTTTCATAATTCTTTATACCCTACTGGATGTTGACCTATTTATTATATATGTCACTTAGTTTTTTCTTTAGTACTCATATTTATCTTATCCTTTCAAATATATCTTATTATGTTGTAGGGAGAGTAAATGAGGAGTGAAATCTCACATATAGACAGATTTTTACTTGGTTCTCCTTCCATGGGCTACATCCAAGGAGCATAGAAAAGTGATGTTCCGATGTATCAAATATACTAAGGATCACTGAAAAATTATAATGTTTAGGATATATCACCTTTATACATAAACTCACTACCTTTACAAGGTTTATGGTTAGATCAATATTTTACCAAGGTTCACTCGCTATGTCTCTTTCGCTAGCTCACTACCAGTGGAAATGATCACTTTCACCCTCTTCCTTTTCATAGTGCTCTTGGAAGATATTCACACATAATTCATGGACATGTAAGTTACTTCATTTAATTGAATTCACCCATCCTAAAGTATACACAAATTCTCTTTTGAAGTCATGTTTTCACTCATATATATCATCCACTTTTCATCATACTTCTTGTTTGGGAAAATAATTTCGAAATCTATTCTGGTAACTTTCAAAACATCATTTATTCCTCAGTGAACTAAATTTCCCCCTAGGATGTGAGTGCTTCATAGACCACCACTTCTTTGATGGACAACCACTTCTTCTGCAGATCACCTCACTTCCACATAACACTTTCTTCTTCATGGACCTCTACTAATTTCACATACCTTTATCCATCCGTGGACCATTACCTCTTCTACAGAATATCTTCATTTTCTAGTCTTCCTTGTCTTCTATATAATTCCTCTTCTTCCAAAAAATAATTTCTGTTTTCAAGATATAGAGCCCATAAAACCTCCCTACACGAACATTATCTATGGTTCTCTTATTTTTCTTAGAATCCTCCCTCATGAACCTCTTCCTTCACAGAATTTGTTTCCCGCAAACAACTCCATACTTCATAAAATTCTACCCGTAGTGATAATATTCTCTAGTAATTTTTAGCTCCTAATCAACTGATTAGGGGTCTTTATATAGTCAACTAGATCTTTAAAACTGGCTATTCTGATTAACCCCAAAATTCAATGCAGTACATCCTTCCCTGTGTACTACTATATGGTCTTCATAGTGCACTGATCCTTCACAGGGACCATTGAACTTCACAAATGAAACCATTTTATGGCTCCAGAAATCACCACCACATTCCAGAAACATGAATCCATCTCGTGAACTTCTATCATTCAATGTACTCCAACCCTCTCACAAAATATATTTCAACCACAGTCCACGTAACATCCTTCATTGTCCATATAGAATTACCATGTGGAAATCATTAATTTTGGATTTCCCTAAACTATTTCATGTATCTCCTTTTTCAGTCCATGAACTATCCCTCAAGGTCCGCAATCCATGATACCCTATGTAGAAAATTATTCTTAAGAAAATACCCAATTACAGGGCCCAAAAATTAGGAAAACACTGGATAATTGCGCAACCTTAAAAGCCTATTTTAGTAACGCTAACCATACTGATTTTTGGCCACTTGGAATTTTCAATAAATATAATCACCCAAAAAACACCGAAAATTAACCGTGAGGGGTTGTTTCACAACATATTCAATAATAACTAGTTTTATTCATGTAATGAGGAATTTTTTATGTTTTCATTATGGTTTTATGGTAATCATGATATTAACATGTTTTTGAAAAATATATGATCAATTTAAACACATATTTAGTATGTTATAAGAAGAGATAATTTATATTTCTTGGGTTATTAATGATAATATGACTTCATAAATTTAGTGACCTTTCTATATTTTTTTATTTAAATTTTGTCCAGACATGTAAGAGCCTTAAGGGTAACCATTTATGGAATGCATTAAGTTTAAATTTTTATAAGTTTTTAGATGTTATTGTGTTACATCACTATATGAATACTTTTCCACATTTTATAACTTGTTATATCTAATTTATTATTATAATTACTAGAGATATAAGGAATGAATTATCATTTTATTATGAATCATTTGATTCATTATTGCTTCCCGGATAAAAAAAATATCATCATTCATTAATGTAAGATATTATGTGGAAATTTTCAAATCACATCCAAAGGAAAATATTTTTACTATGAAATATAATGAAACCAAGTAAGTATATCTTATCATGGAAATTCCCCAAATTTAGGAAAAGTTTCATGATATAAGATGTTAACATGTTACCGTAATTTATGATGTAATAAATGATCTTTCTAACACCTATTTGGTTTATTATTTTGGGGTAGATTATTTTCTCAAGATCATTCAATTTATTTTGATCAATTATATATATATCTCTCTATCATTATTTGTGCATTACAATTTCCTTCTATGTCAAAATCTTCACTTTCAACCTATGTTACCCTAATTAGAATTTTAGTGTGTTTTATTCCAAATGATCTAAAACATCCCATTCTCTCTTTTGAAGAGGATTTTTTACTAAATTTTTTAGGATATGGGATTCCCACAATGGGTTTTTTAAATGGTAAAAAAAATATTACCAAGAAAAAGATCTAATATGGAGGACACAAATTAATTATGGTGTTAAAACACTATGAGCCTTTGTAAAATAAATTTTTCTAATAAATTTATTATATTTTATATTTTGAGTTTCATTAAACAATTATTTTGTATTTCATTTCATCTAAAACTATGTTTATCTTAAATTAAATGCAATATAGAGTTTATATTGCGTTTCATACAACATTGAGTTTAAATGAAATGTGACATATGAGTAAAAAATTACTATTTAATATGATAATTATCACTTATCCATTGTATTTTCATGTATAATACGATTAACTAAAATTAAAAATATATATCATTTATACACATATATAAAATGTATTCATTGGTGACCAATTATGTATAAATATAAATAAAGAAACATTATAAAATATAAGAAATATTTTTTTGAAAAACTATTTGTATACATAAAAATGAGTTTTACATCAAAAAAATTAACCAAATAACTTTTAGTGAATGATTTTAATGAAATTTATATATATTGGACCAATTTCTAAATTTTATTTTATTTTTTAGACAACATATAAGATTAAATTTAATTTGATGCTTAAAAACTGTATCATTCCAAAAAGAAGTTTTATGACCTTTTGTAAAATTCTTAAAATATAAATTTTGGAGTTTTAGAAAATTAATGTGAAAATAGACATAATTTTGGAAATAATAATTTCATAATTATTTTAGGGATATATTTTGGGATTTTTCTATAAAGATATTTTTTGATGAATAGTAAAAAATATTGGTTTTTATTAAGAATTGTCATTCCTTTTAGTGAATTTAAAATTTTTTTAAATATGGTTTTAAAAGAATTATTATTTAGATAATATAAAAAATAATTCAATTTATGTCTTTTTAATCATTTTATTTTTAAATTTTTTATAAATATTATTTATGATTTTGAATATCTTCCCATTGAAAACTAAATTTCTCATTGGGTGTGCAATATTAATTTTAAATGAAACATTGAAAATTATTTGAATGGAATATAGAAAAATGGATCAAATATTTTTATCCAAGAAAATTTAAATTATCTAATATGTTCAAATTGAATTTTGATAATAACTAATATTTAAAATAGTAAAAAATTAATTACTGTGGTTATGTTAAAAATGGGTTTATAAGGGGATAAGATAAAACGATAACTGTAAAAAATGACCCAAAACATTTATAGATCCAATTATTTTGAAATATTTACTTTTTATTCTTCAGAAGATATAATCTAGGATCATTTGGACAATTTTATTATGTGAATGTCTTTACAATTTTTTATTCCTTTGGGAAATTTCCATTTAGATTCCAAGAGGTTTCCTTTCCCATGCTTAAAAAAGCCTTCAGAACCCTTCACATCATCACACATACCATGCCATATTGTTCATCCTACCCCTTAAAACATTTCCCCACAACATCCTTATCCATTTTCAATAGAATATTTTCATCCCAAAATACCGACACTAGGGTCCTTAATAATCGATCTAAAGGAGGTTATTCAACATGAAAGTAATTATCTTTACTATGATTATTATTTTTATTTATTTTTTTCCAACATTAATTATGTGTTAACAATTGAAATATAATAAAACATATTTCTAATATATACTATGCTTTAATTATGTTAATGTAATTACCTATATCTATCTCCCATTCTATCAGATGTGTTATAAAAGCATCATTCGTGTGTCCGGTGGACTACCATCTCATTAACCGATGTCATTCATTTTACTACCACTACATATAACAGAAGGATATAGTGATATATTACAGGTTTATATATGATATTTATTAAATTTATATACTTATATAACTATTTTATCACATAAACCTTCTTACATTCCATTCTGGGAGAATATGATAACGTTCCTCATGTGTACGACAACTACTACCTCACAAAGCAACGTGATTCGTTTTTTGCTTATGCATTATAGGAAGGTAATAAGTCTAGTTTATATTAAAATATGTAATATATATGACCTAAAAACAATTATATAATGGTAACATATTATTCCCCATTCTTTCTTTCAAACCGTTGATAAAATGGAAAAAATGTTTATTTGTATGTACGACCTACCGTCTTCTTGAACGATCTATTAAAATATGTATGTATAAATTTTATATATTAATTTAAATACATATATACATAATTTATATAATTTTTATATAATTTTTTTCATTCTATATAGTTTTGTACCATGATAAAACTAAATGTACGAATATTATGAAATCTAGACATATATGAAAAGCAAAGGATTTATTATCGGAAACATGATTTTAACACGGAATTGTTAATAAATAGGTAATGAATGTTCATTAGTGAACAATATATGGTAAGATATATATAATTATGATTCTTTAATATATTTATAATAAACTAATATTAATTTTATGTTAGTTCTGAATTCATATATAGAATGTTTTGACTTTAGTTAAAGGGATGCCATCTCTCATTTTTTACTTCGATGAGACACATTCAATATTCACAAACTATTTATTTTATGTAGTGTGTATAATTACCATGAATTTAGTTTATTATTATTCACCTATAAAATATTGGGATTTATATTTCCATTTTAGTATCTCTCTTTCAGGGGGCCTAATATTCAAATTTACCAAAGTGGTAAGGGATTAATAATACAATCTTATTGTCTATCTTGTTTGTTTATGTTTAAGCTTTCGATGATGAAATATTATAAACTATATCTCAATAGGCACATGAATTTTATTCTCTAATGGTTTTATATGACAATACATGTTTCTTCGTATTTTTATCTCCTTATATACTCCATATTTAGACATTATTTTTTTTGAAAAAAATCATTGTTATTTATCTCTTCATTAGAAAACACATTTTTCATAAAAAATCAATGTTTTAAAAAAATGTTCTTGTTTTTTTAAATTATAAAAATAATTTATTAATGAAATTTTTACCTTTTTTTATTATTTTAAAAAAGTTTAGAAAAGAATCTTCATGTTATTTTAATAGAAACAATTCCTATTTTTTCCAAAAATCTGAAAGGAATATTTTTTTTGATGTGTACGACATTGTTTTCGAAGCTTTTACCAGGGCGCGCGCATCTGTCTATGAGGACGCGCTGATGTTGCCCCGCATTCCCGCTTTCCAAAGGTTGGCGGTATCCGTTCCTCATTCAGGGATGTCTGCTCCTTGATCGAAACTGGGATAATGGGATGTCAGTTCTTCATTCTTTGGATTCCTTCTCAGAACTCGTTACCTAGTCCAGGTCTCCCTCATAGATTTAATATGTGGTTTGTGAATCTTGTTCCTGATACCATAACTTCATGGATGCCAATTAATTACACTACTTCCATTAAGACATTCCATGGGGTCTTGATAGGGTAGCAACCTTCAGTTGGAGTAGATGACAACATCAGGCATGTCGGGGCATCTCTGGGTGCATGGACATTGGGGAACTTGTATTCTTCCTCATAAGAGGGCATCTCAAGGGTGTATAACAAGAGGCACTCCACATTGAATGCAGGGAATCAAATGAAATAAGCTTGTGTCTGAGGTTTTCCTCAGCTTCCCATGTTTATCATAGTCTATTCTGCGAGTTTAACATCTTGTGAAGATGGCTACTCCAAAGGCGTATAATCTGATGTTTTCCTCAGGCATCTCATGTCTATCACGAGTTAGAACGCGAGTTTAACGTCTTGTGGAGATGATATGAGAGTGATCAGAACATCCCATAGATACGGAGCAGATTGGAATATCCCATGGAGGGAATACCTAGAAGATGGTTGGATCAAGACGCCCAATTAGGATGGATCAGAGGTGGTGCGCTCCAAGGAGGGGATATGTCACACCGTAATGGCTGATCTGAACACCACTGAGGGCGGATCAGGGACCATGCACCCCAGAATGGGGAACACCATGGTTTACCATTGGCTGGGATTGAACCTCGTGGAGGTTTCCTACGTACCCTGTGTAGACAACATGGATCAAAATCCACGTAGTTCAAAGGGGTGATGAATTGGGGTGTACAAAGAGGAAAAAGACCCGGAGACATGATAGGGATTTTGCGTGGATAGCGGCCCATGTACCACTAGGAACAGCAAGGAGGGTGTATGACATGATCCCACCGGGATGTGGCGGCCCGGGTGAGAAACAGGATAGATGATGGAGAGTTGAATGAAGTGGAGGGGGAATGAAATGGGATTATTGCAAGGGCGACGTTGAAGTTGGGCTTGAGCCTCATAGTGACTTCCTATATATCCCCGTGGTAGGGAATCAATGTCCGCGTAGTTTGGGATGGTGTTGGTGAACCGACGTGAAGTTGGACCTTGGCCCGATGGTGTTGTCAGCGAACTGACATGATGGCGGACCTTGGTCTGATCAATGTCGTCAGCGAACCGACGTGAAGGTGGACCTTGGTCCGATGGGTTTTGGGCTTGAACCTTAGGGAGGCTTCTTACGTACCATTCCATAGCACGGATCAAACGCCACGTAGTTCAAGATGGATTCTGGAAGGCTGACGTGAAGGAGGACCAGGGGTCCAAGTGTTGGCGGGCTTAAACCTCATGGAGGCTTCCTACGTACCATGCCTTATCATGGATCAAAGTCCTCGTAGTTCAAATGAGATGTGGAATACAGTTTAACTTCATGGGGGACGAGGGTGAACCGACCTGAATGAGGTCGGAACAACCGGTGATGGGCATGAACCTCATGGAGGCTTCTTATGTACCATGCCATGAAATGGATCAAATTACTCATAGTTCGGGCATGGTTTTGTCAGTGAATTGACATGAAAGTGAATTCAGGGGGTCCACTGGTGGTGGTCTTGAACCTCGTGGAGGCCTCCTATTTACCACTCCATAGCATGGATCAAAGTCCTCATAGATTGGAATGGTCACAACAGCTTACCGTTTGGCCGAAATGTAGTTTAACGTCATGCTGGATGAGAGTGAACCCTGACGGGAATAAATGACAAGTGGTGGGCTTGAACATCGTGGAGGCTTCCTACGTACCATGCCTTAGCATGGATCAAAGTCCTCGTAGTTTGGGATGGTCACAATGGCTTACCGCTAGGCTGAAATGTAGTTTAATGTCATGTGGGATGAGAGTGAACCCTGACGTGAATAAAGGATGGGCGGTGGGCTTGAACCTCATAGAGGCTTCCTATGTACCACGTCTTAGCATGGATCAAAGTCCTTGTAGTTCGGGATGGTCACAACAGCTTACCGCTAGGCCGAAATGTAGTTTAACGTCATGCAGGACGAGAGTGAACCCTGACGTGAATAAATGACGGGCGATGGGCTTGAACCTCATGGAGGCTTCTTATGTACCACGCCTTAGCATGGATCAATGAACACGTAGTTCCGGTGTGTAGTTTAATGTCTTGCTGGACAGGGGGAATATAGTTTAATGTCATGCTAGACAGGGTGGAACTCGACGTGAAGGAACGACTGAGTGGTGGGCTTGAACCTCATGAAGGCTTCCTACGTACCAAGCCTTAGCACAGATCAAAGTCACCGTAGTTCTAGTGTGCAGTTTAGCGTCATGATGGATGGGGAATACAGTTTAAAGTCATGTTGGACGGGGCATTTCCATGGTCGATGCTTACTCTAAGCCCACGTGAGTCATGCTCGGTGTGAGAAACAAGAGGCAGTAGAGACCTGATGATCATGTCTCGAAGGGTGCGTTCTTGAGAAGAGAATAGGGGCTTACGTGTTAGGCGGCCCATGATGTCGGGACTTACTCCAGGATAGAGGTCCAAAGAAAAGGATGGCGATAGTTTCGGGCATGATCCTTGAAGAGGCTTCCTACGTATCCCCGTGGAAGGGAATCAAAGTCAACGTAGTTCTTCTAATGACGGCTTACTACTGATTGGGGGTTTCAACGGCATACCGCTGGATTGGGTCATAACGGCTTACCACTGGATAAGGATGTGAACGGCTTACCACTACATAGGATCACAATAGTGGATGGGGCTTACATGAAGAAGCTGCTCGAGTGCCGCTAAGGAGTGGAAATGGTGAATGGGGCTTACACTAGGAAGTTGCCCGGGTGCCGCTATGGAGGGGCAATGGTGAATGGGGCTTATGCAAGGAAGTTGCCCGAGTGCCGCTATGGAGCGGCATTGGTGAATTGGGCTTACGAAAGGAATCAGCCCGAGTGCCGCTATGGAGGGGCATTGGTGAATGGGGCTTACGCAAGGAAGCATCCCAGGTGTCGCTATAGAGCAGCAATGGTGAATGGGGCAAATGCTAGGATGACGCCCGGGTGCTGCTATGGAGCGACAATTGTGAATGGGGCTTACGCTATGAAGCTACCCGGGTGCTACTAGGGAGCGGCACTGGTGAATCGGGCTTACGCTATGAAGATGCCCAGGTGCCGCTATGGAGCGGCAATGGTGGATGGGGCTTACGCAGGAAAGTTGCCTGGGTTCCCCTATGGAGTGGCACTGGTGAATTGGGCTTACGCAAGGAGCTTCCCGGATGCCGCTATGGAGCGACAATGGTGGATGGGGCTTACGTAAGAAAGATGTATGAGTGCCTCTATGGAGCAGCACTGGTGAATGGGGATTTCACAAGGAAGCTGCCCGAGTTCCACCATGGAGCAGCAATGGTGGATGGGTCTTACGCAAGGAATCTTCCCGGGTGCCGCTATGGAGCGGAAATGGTGAATTGGGCTTACGCAAGGAAGCTGCCCAGCTGCCCCTATGGAGCGACAATTGTGGATGGGGCTTACGCAAGGAAGCTTCCCGTAATGCCTTCCTCATGTCTGGCCATGAGGGCATCTCAATCCATTGGTGAATTGAGGCCTTCACCTATGCACTGGTGCACAAAAGGGATAATTCCAAGGGGCATTGGAATCATGCGACTATAATCATGGCATTAGGCATCTTCTGCTTGGAGCATAAGGCGTCTCTTGTTTAATGGAAGAGGCATCCTATGTTTGGAACATAAGTCATTACTACAGTTTAAAGTCATGTTGATAGGACTGTTATCATCTCATGCTAGGAGCATAAGGCATCTTTTATTTGGAGCAAGAGGCATCCTATGTTTGGAAAATAGGGAGAATACTACAGTTTATAGTCTTGTAGGTTGGACTGTTAGTCATCTCATTCTTGGAGCATGAGGCATCTCTTGATTCGTGCAAGAGGCATCCTTTCATTTGTTAGATAGGGAGTACTACAATTTATAGTCATGTAGAGAGGACTATTAGGCAGAAAGTGCCTATAAATGGTTGGTGTTGGGACTTACGCAAGGGCGGCCCTTTCTGGTTCAACCTGGCATAGGAGCCAAGTGATAGGGTTTGGAGGAGTTACTTGAGGAATGGTTCGACTCAAGGTACTCGGGGAATTGATGATGGGAATCTCAACTCAGGACATGTGAAAGGGACCGAGAGGAATCTGTCGGCTCAAGGTGCTTCATGGTGTGTAGAAGTGTCTCCTGAATCATGGTATTATATAGGTGGAAGGAGGGTGCACATAAGGGCCCAATGGAAAATACTGACATCCCGGCCCAAAAAGTTCGCAATGCACATAAGGGCTTGCGGAGTACTCGGGGAGCAGCATCGCGGATAATTGGCTCACAGAGCATGGTCTCGCAGAGCATCGGCTCGCGGAGCAGCAACGTGAAGAAAGATGCTCGCGGAGCATGGCCTTGCGGAGCCTCAAAGCGAAGCTCCATGGACCAGGAGATTAGCCGCCCAATGGGAGAATAAATGGTCGTCTAGAGAAGGTGGTCGAGCTAGGTATTTATAGGCAAGGGGTGTCGCGAATCAAAGCTCACGCGGCGCGAAGTGGGAATTTGGTTGCTTCATGGCGGGTCGCGAACGTCAACCAGATTCGCAGAGTGGTACCACCTCCTCTGCTTCGCGGTGGGTTTGCGAATGTCAGGGCGTTCACGGAGAGTTACAGCCTCCTGTGCTTCACGGCGGGTCTTTGTGGTGCATCGCGAACGTCATCCGGGTTCGCGGAGCATCCCACCTCATTCCTTCACTGCGGCTCTTCGCGATCACGGAGGGGGGGCTTCGCGAATGGGCTTTGCGAACCAGTTTTCCATCCCAACTTCAAATGTCCATAACTCCTAATCCGTAGCTCCGTTCGGGCCCTACGACCTACCAAATCAAATCTTGTGAAATGGACTATGATATTGGATCGTGTATGGAAGCATTTGGAAAATTTTTGGGGACACGATTTCCAATGCCAATAGGCATGAATGTTATTTTACACCGTTATTACCTACTAATTGTTTTAAACATTCATTTATAAGTTTAAAATTTTATTTTCAATTAAAAGGTTTGCCAAAATGTTTTATGAATTTGTATTTTTAGAAAAAAATTAAAAATGGAAAGGATATTTTCCAGATAGACTATTTTAAATGAGTTTTTAAAAGATTCCATTATATGTTTAAAATTTAATCTTTAAAGAAAATGATTTTCAAAATGTTTTATTTTATTTAGTTTTGTGAAGTTATTTTCAATGAAAATTTATTTTCCTCAAGAAATTTTGCAAGTGTCATTTCAAAATCATTTTCCATCTAAGATGTCATCCATTGATATTACATGTACCTTACTAGGGATATGATCAAGGAATAACAATATGATTATATATATGAATGGTTTATTTTTTATGGAATTATGTTATTGAATCATTTTCCTCTTCCATGGGATATACCATGTGGAAATACTTATTAAAACTGCTTCTTTTTAATGGTTGTACTATGATGAAATGATGAAATGATTATGAAACCAACCATTTTTACATAGTTAATTATATGATGAAATTTTTCTGAAACCCATTTCATTTCATGGAGTATGATATGATTAATTTTTTATAATTATTTGTAACACATATATTTTTTTCATTATTTTACTAGTGGATCCTATAACGTCCTCCAAGGCATTGGGTAAATATTTATATCTCATGACATAAAAAGGACTAGAACATGTAGTGAAACTGGTTCAGCAAGGGACTTTGTTTACTATGATAGTCTTGGGAGTGACCCTTACCACTAAAATTGATTAGTGGGGGAATCTATTCCACTATTATATCCTTGGTAATGATCCTAAACTACTATGGAAATGAGTTTCTATACATATGTGTATGACAGAATTCCTTGTCTTATACCATTGTTATTGTTAAGAACTAGACTGGGTGCCCCGGTAACTCGATAACTGAGCTGACCATGACATATCTTGAAGGGTTTTCCTGATCTCCATGAGTTATTAACTAGCATATGGATTTATACAACATTAAAGTGAGAATGAATTTTCTACAAAACATAGAAAAATAAATACAAGAAAATCTATATGAATACAAAAGAAACTCCACTGGGAGTAACATTCTAGAATTTAAAAAGGAATTAAATCCCAAAGTACTATAACCCACGTACCAATATAATAAAGAAAACCCAAGTACCTAAGGAACCATAACACCGCATCCAAGGTTCAAAAGTGGAATTGACCTCCAAAAGAACCATCCTCCCCACTCAAATATAGAAGATGATAATCTAAAAACACCTTTAGGCACAAGTAGGCTGTGAGAAAAAAATTCCCTATAGGGTATCACCAAGGAGTCCATATCAGCAGATAAAAATAGAATTAATAATTATTATTTCAATTTTTATAATAAATAGGTTTTTCATTTTAAATTATATTTAAACAAATCATACTATATAATTCATTTGATAGAAAATACTTTAAGAAAATACATTATAAGTGATGGAATATTTAAGAAAAATTGGATTAAATAATACATTTATATAAGATTTTTTACAAATCCATAATGCATGTAAGGAAGTTTAATAACAATGATATATATTTATATCCAAAATATAAAACAAGCGAGCAACATGGCCATCTACTAAATAGAAACTAATGATTTGTACTATTGGAATCTGCACTCTCTATGTTATCATTAAAATATTTTCATACACACATCCCTCTAAAACTAGCCAAATTTGACTCATCACCATCCCATTGGGGATGCGACCTGGTGCTTTTATGTTTCAAAATGTTGCATAAGTGTAGAGTGTGTACAAATAAATTAAAAACTAAATAATTATTTCATATTCTCTTACAAATATTTTGCTGGGAAATTTACTTCAAGACTTATTAAAATAAAATAAAACCTGATTCCACTATTTCATTTTGAAATTTTCAATTTAAAACCAAAGTAGGTTTTAATAAAAAAATCCCTCTTTAACAAGATAAAACCATTGATTTTATATTAAAACATTTTAATCCATTATCACAAAATTGAATTAAATACCAAACCATTTCCATCAATTTGACAATCCATTTTCATAATTAAATAAAAAATTTTAATTGAAATGGATTCCATCAATTCTACTATTTAAATTGAATAATTTAAAATAAAACATTTCAAGAAACGCTTCCCCAATTCAATAGAATTGGGGGTTTCCCTTAATATACATGGAAAACCATTTACAAACTCCCAATTCAATGTAAATGTTTTTTACCAAATATATTTGAAAGAAATTTTTTGAAATTTAATTTAAATAAAAAATTTAAATAAATCAAGCAATTCATGGTTAATCAATTTGGCCCAATGGAATAGAATCCCCAACATTTTTCATGAAAACCAACACACACAATGGAACCCATAAATTAGACTTATGGTATATAATTCTTTGGTACTCATCATATAAATGAGATCAAATAGTATGGATAATTGATCAATTAATATCATGATGTTCTATTGAAATCCCAAAGGAGGAGAAATAGGGAATGGTATAGAATAAAGACAATGCTTACTCGGGAATCTAGACCAGAAGCACAATGATGATCGAACACCGAATTAAGGGACTCTAAATGGTTGGATTGATCCAAGATTGAATGGGGAAGGATATGGGTTGAAATAAATGAAATTGGAGAGGAGGTGAAATATGAATCTCAGCCATTTTTCCCATTTAAAAACTATATTCAGTGTATTACATGACCTGTAATCACACTAAATGTCCATAACTAGTTAATATTCATAATATATAAAAATAAATCACCTTAAAATTAAAAACCACTCATTAAATGTCTTAGGAAGTGTAAAAGATCATCAAATTATATATCCTTTCATAGTGAAAATCTTCTCACATTATGAACGCTCTCACTGTATGCCCTCATCAACCATTACAAATTGTGAATCCTAGTTACACGACATGTAATCCTCTGAGATCCTACAAAAATGTTTTTTTGAAGCTAATAGTCCATAAAATAATGTACTTCACCATTATAGATATCCTTACAATTCATTCTCAACCCTACCCAGTTAGCAAAAAGGAAAAATCTCAACACTGTTAAAGATGTACCTATCAGATTGGTAATAGGTTGATAAAATCTCCCCACCATAAAACTGTCTTTCCCCAAAAAGCCTACGTGTAAGAACCTAGATCTTCATTTTAGGTATTTTTTTTAATTTTCTAGTCATTTTTGAGAAAAAGAAGAAAATCATGAAATTTTTTAAGTACACGCAGTGTACTTTGATGCAGTGCCAGGACATGTGATGGTCGTGTCCTAGCCACACACAAGGTGTGTAGGGGCGATGTGGTGGCCACTTAAATCGGAGTACGGAAAGGCCAAGTACACACCAGTACCCCCGAAGTACATGCTATCTAGATTATTTTTTCCATTAAACGGACCGGGGTCACGCCTAATCGACGAAAACACCTTCTTCTCTAGGTTCCTCGACTGAGAGAGACCCGTATGGATGCAAACAACCTCCGAGACCCCGGCCCTTTGTCTGTTTTCCGAATCGACCACCGTCAATTGCATTGGAACAATATCAGTGAGCTCTTCCTTCTTCTTGAGTTTCATTCCATGATTCTGCCTCTTTCTCAATATATCGTGGGTTGAACGTTTTGTTCATTTTCATAGATCTATGTCGTTCTAAGGAGAATCAATCCTCGTGGTCAAATTATATTGATCTCCTAGCATCAAGGTAGGTGGTTCGTGCCTTAACTTTAGAAGTCCTTGAGTTTTATATGCAAATTAAAACAATACCCGTGAATGGGGTTTTACATGTTTACCATTTTTCCCTTGTTTCTTTCCTAACTTTCTTATATGATTGTGTAAAGGTAATTTGATCATGTTTATGGATAATCTCTATGATTGGATGTTTTCCCCATACCTTGTTATTGTTATGACCTTTGGGGTTGTTAGACTTTGACTGTTATACTTGTTTTCCACACCTTGTGACCGTAGGATGGAATGATATTCTCAACATGCTTGATTACTGTAGACTGCTTTGCCAAGTAGCCCTGTAGGTGTACTTTGGCCTTATAGCTTTATTATGCACTAACTGGCATGGGACCATGAGAACCTGGTGCTATAGACTACACGGGATAGACTAAGTGAGCTTCCCAGAGAGTCTTGTATTTTATAGACAATAATGGATAGGCCAAGTGAGCTTCCCAAAGAGTCTTGAATTTTATATACTATAGGGGATAGACCGAGTGAGCTACCCATAGAGTCTTGGATTTTTATAGACTACAGGAGGGTAGACCGAGTGAGCTTCCTCAGATAGTCTTTACACTGTTTGATTTTCTTCAAAACCTTTCCAGGATAGAGAAGGAATTGACTGAGCAAGCTTCCTTAGAGAGTCTGTGATAGACCTGAGACTATAAGAGGATTGACCGAGTGAGCTCCTCAGAGAGTTTCTAGACCTTGGGGATATAAGAGGGTTAGACCACATGATCTTCCTCATAGAGTCCTTGACTACCCTAGACTATAAGAGTAATTGACTGAGTGACCTTCCCTAGAGAGTCTTATAATTTTCGTATGACCAAACCAGAGGGGTTAGGTTGAGCGCACTACACAGAGGGTTGTTGGTACTTCTTGGATAGGACCAGAGGGGTTGGCTACGATTACTTCCCAGGGGTGGGGGGGGGGGGTTCCTGTTGTGGTTAGATGATTTCTTCTATGTTACTTTTTGTTCTATGGATTGATTACTGTTGTATATCATCCTGCTTACTGCTACTGCTTACTGTTTACTGCTTACTGTAATATTACCTGCCATATACTCACTGACTTTAAGGCATAGATCTTCGATTGGTTTCCTACTAGGATTAGTGTCACACCCTGTTTGGGTCATGTTTTTGGGGCCTAAACAGACTATGTTGTTATAGGTATAGACAAGGGAAAGCACCCTTCGACTTCTGGTACTTGATTGCTTTGGAGTTGGAGAGCATGGGACCAAGACGAGGCTAGCGATGCTGAGGAGTTGTTTATTTGTATTTATTTTCTAATTTGGTTTATTATTGTATTCAGAATTGTGAATTTTTTGGCTTCTTTCCAAGATATATGTATCATGCATCATTTCATATATACATGACTGCTCCAGTAGCTTATTGTTTTAGTCTTCCGCTGTTTGTTGTTGTTCGATATTTACTACTTCCGCTATTGTCTGCTTTGATTACTTCCGATGTATACTCTGCTAATGAGGGCATAGTTTCCCCACTATCACACCCAATTCCCTCGCTGCTAGTTGACAGTCTCTGGCTTTTGGGGAAAAGCGTTTGAGGCCATGTGACCAACCGGGTATGGGGCGCCTCTGGGTGGCTTCCGAAACCGGGATGTTTCAAAGTGGTATCAGAGGATTTATTTTCTCTAGATTTACTATTTAGATCCTTTATCCAGTGATAGGATGAATTCAGTACTTGGTAATATGTTGTGCCCATGAGTAGCTAACCCGTGTACAAGGAAAAGCCAATCTACCTCTTTTATTGATGTTTTCTATTTTTGAGATTTTACGGTTGATATGATTTCACTTAGAGTGATTCACATGCCTTGTGTTGTTATTTTTCTATCTATTGTGGTTCTATGTCTGTCGGAACCCGAGGAGACGAGGGTATGTAATCTCATGAATCATATAGGAGCTTGTTAGAAATCACATGCTATGCATTCATTCCATGCCATCTAGGGTGAATTAGCGATTGCATTTTGTTGTGATAGATGTTTTGTAGATTATGCATGGTTTTGTCATAGATGCCTTGATAGAACAGCTGCAGTTTGATAGATAATTGTTTGTATTGTACCTTTACTTAAATGAACGCCAAATTTTGATTCTTGAGGTGTTATGGGCCCTCATTAATCGGTGTTTAGTGGATCACTGACTTGTTACCCTTGTATTAGATATGTAGGAGATGTCATGTTTTGATTCGTGGGGAGTATGGGCCCTCACGGATCGGAATTTGGCACCTCCATGTCTGTTTTTCTGTGTTTTCTGGGCTTTGGAGCAGTTTCTGAGCTACTGCCCGGAAAAAAACCTAGAATAAATGGCCTGTGCTTGACTGCATGTCGGGTAGTTTTAAACCGTGTCACTGACTGTGTGAGCTGAAACACGGGGTGGTGAAAATGTTTTTCGGAAACATGTCATGTACTGTAGTTTCATGACATGTAATAGTGAGATGTGTACCCGGTCGTGTGACTAAAAACACGGGTCGGGAAAGCTCGCATAGTACACTACATGTTAGGTGTGAACACGCCATGTATCATCTTTCTAGATACTTGGCAGTGTCACGAACAACATAGGAATGATGTTATCTCTTATATACACGCCGTGTTTGTTCGGAACACACCGTGTAAGGGTCAGTCGTGTAGCCGACCGTGTAACTAACAACACGGACTGCCGAAACCTTGTCTAGTACACGCCGTGTCCTTAGTAAATGCACCGTGTAGTCTAGGGTAAAGAGGACCGTGTGGGATAGCCGTGTAAGGAGGCTCGGGCATGAAAATAATGATCCAGTACACGACATGTGTGGTGACAACACGCCGTGTAGTCTGGGGTGTTACACGACCAGCCGTGGAATAAGTACACGCCCATGTCCCCGATGAAAGAAGGCATGTCGTGTAGTTTTATACACGCTGTGTAGTCGTGTTTTGTAGAACTTTCTTGTTATTTCCCATTGTTCTCGTTTTGAACTCTTGCGATCTCAGTCTTTGATAATTCTGATCGAAGGTGTTCTTTTGATCTTTTCGAGCTATGCCTCTGAGACGTCCTCTGGCTGAACGTCAGTTGCCAGACGGTGATTAGACACCGAATATGGCCAATCAGGGACCTCTTACAGATCCTCCTACTATTCCGGCCTTGGCACCAGTAGTTATACCCATTGTAGGCGCCAATGCGCAGTTTAGGGAGGACTTCTTGAGGATGATACAAACCTTTCATGGAGCATCGCCTCCTGCCCCGTCGATAGATGAGTTGACATGAGGTTTTCAACAGCAGCATCCTCCTTCTTTCTCAGGGGTTGGAGGACCCCAGGATGTAGAGTCATGGTTAGAGGCCACGCTGACGATCTTCAAGCATCTGGAGATACCTCCAGAGAAAAGGGTAAAGCTTGCTACTTATATGCTCCGAGACACCGCCAAGAGGTGGTGAGAAGTGATCTCACTGTCAGGGTGCCAACAGAGTATGTCTTGGGATGATTTCCGACACATCTTCTACGATTTCTTCTATCTGGAGACCCTGAGGGCCGACCGAGTCCAGGAGATTATGACTCTCGAACAGGGTGCTCTTTCTGTTATAGAGTACTCGTCTCGTTTTCCTGAGCTGTGGCGCTTCACACCGATTCCAGCAGGTGATGAGTTGTTCCTTTCTCAGAAGATTGAGGATGGTCTCAGGAAGGAGATCAATTCCCAGGTGAATATCTTCAGGTTGACTTTGATATCCTCTATCATCCACCAGGTGATGATCCCTGTGAGCAATTTTATTGATTCTGTAGCAGTGAGCTAGGGCAGTTTGACATCCAGTGTCGGTGTTCCTCCTACTGATAGTAGTAAGCGCCACAGAGACTCTGCTCGTGGAGATCAAGGTAGGTCGAATGAATCTTAGATCAGCTAGGTTGTATGCAACCAGTGTGGTACAAGTGGGCATACTAGGCCTCAGTGTCAGAGAGACCCAATGGAGTGCTGATCTTGTGGCAAGATGGGCCACCTTCATCGTTTTTGTCAGATATTCTCTCCTACAGCTGGTGGTAGGGGTTCTTCTATGACCCTGCGTTTAGAAGATATATCACCAGTTTCTCACCAGTTTAGGAACTGGAGTTCTTCAGGCTGTTCGGGATGAGGTGGAGGTCACGACCATGGTGGTCAGTCACCAGGTTACTAGTGACAACAGAGTGGATCAGCTAAGAGTGGTCAGCCAGGGGCACTGGGCGGCGGTACAGGCTAGACGTTCATCGTGGACCAGACTCATCCGGAGAAGGATCCCGACCCCTCTACAGTTCTAGGTACAATCTTAGTAGCCTCAGTTTTATCTTCAACCCTTTTTGACACTGGTGCTTCACATAGTTTTATCTCTGCTGTTATTATGGAGAGCCTTGGGATCTATATCTTTTCATCTTCCGACATGTTGACTCTTGATACACATTTGGGAACAAGGATACCTAGCGTACGTTAGTGAAGAGAGTGAACTCTTGAGGTTGTAGGGTGTCACATATTATGGGACCCTTATGTCCTAGAGATGACAGGCTATAATGTCATTCTTGGTATAGATTGGTTAGTTCCCTTCCAGGCAGTCTTCGATTACTATCGCCGCAGGATGAGTTTCGTATCACCTGAGGGCAGATCTTTACTTCATAGAGGTGAGTGGGATGTCCAGGCGGGTAGAGCTAGACCAGAGAATCATAGGGTAGGAGGAGTTACCACCCATATTTTCATTCTTTACATGGATGACCAGGGGACTTCACAGTTAGACTTTCCTCTAGTGGTGGATCGTTTTATGGATGCCTTTCCACAGGACTTTTCTGGTTTGCCTCTGGAGCGCGAGGTATACTTCCCGATTGATCTCGTGACAGGGGCGACACTAGTGTCCATTCCTCCTTATAGGATGGCTACACCTATGTTGCAGGAGCTCAAGAAGCATTTGTAGGAGTTGCAGGAAAAAAGGGATTCATTCGACCCAGTACTTATCCTTGGGGTTCGCCTATCCTATTTGCGAAGAAGGAAGACAACACCCTTAGGCTTTTCATGGACTATCGGAAGATGAATCAATGGACTATCAAGAAACGATATCCCTTGCCAAGAATCGATGACCTCTTTGATCAGCTTCGAGGATCCCGGGTGTTCTCAAAGATCTATTTGAGGTCCGGTTATCATCAGTTGCGCATTAGACCATCAGATATACCTCTTACATCCTTCAGAAGTAGGTATGGTCTATACGAGTATACGGTCATGCCATTCGGTCTCACAAATGCGCCTGTAGTTTTTATGGCATTGATGATCTGAGTGTTCCATCCATAATTGGACTCTTTTGTGGTGGTCTTCATGGAAGATATCTTGGTGTACTCTATCACTTGACATGACCATGATAACCATATTGAGATTGTTATGAGTACACTGTGAGAGCATTAGTTATATGCTAAGCTCTCGAAATGCCACTTTAAGATGGATCAGATTCACTTATTGGGTCCCGTTATCTCAGATACAAGAGTATCTATAGACACATAGAATCTGAGAGTTGTAGTTTCCTAGGAGAAGCCGAAGAATGTCTTTGAGGTGTGTAGTTTTATATGGATAGATGGATACTATAGGCATTTCAAACATGACTTTTCATGCCTTGCAGCACCATTGACAGGTCTGACCAAGAAGGGTGATAAGTTCTTATGGTCATATTCCTGTGAATCAACCTTTCAGGAGTTGAAAGGGAGATTGGTGTTAGCACCGATACTGGTCTTGCTAGAGCTAGGAATGAGATATACAGTCTATTTTGATGCTTCAGGTGTTGGATTTGGAGCTGTGCTTTTGCAGGGAGATGGAGTCTTTGCGTACGGGTGTCGGCAGTTGAGGCCACATGAGAGGAACTACCTGACGCACGATCTGGAGTTGGCAACTGTTGTTAATTCCTTACGCTATTGGAGAAACTATCTTCTAGGAGAGAAGTTTGTGGTGTTTACTGACCTACAAGAGTCTCACTAATATCTTCACTCAACATGATATGAATCTGAGACAGCGCAGGTTGGTAGAGTATCTTCAGTCCTTCGACATTGAGCTTGCCTATACACCGGGAAAGGGAAACACAGTGGCTGATGTGTTGAGTAGGAAAACTCAGATTTAGGAAGTTCAAGAGGCCATCAGTGAGTGGCAACTTTTAGATCTGTTATCTGAGATGCACTTGAAGGTGCAAGATAGACAGGGACAAACTTTTCTTTCATCTGTAGTTGTTACCTCAACTCTTCATGATCGGGTATAGATGAGGCCGCTATCGGACTCAGAAGGCCCAGTCCTGTGGGAGAGTGTGTCAGGAGAGGATCCTCTTCCTGGATGGACAGTGGTCAAGGATGAGATCTTGTATTTCGAGGGACGTGTATGTGTGCTAGTAGACATACACGAGGAGATGATGCAGGATTTTCATTCATCAGTTTGTTTAGGTCATCCTGGTATCACCAAGAAGTATCGTGATCTACACCACCAGTAATGGTGGCCAGGTATGAAGAGAGATGTTGCTGGGTATGTCATGAGATATTCTACTTTACATCAGGTGAAAGAGGAGAATCAACGACCAGCATGACTTTTACAGTAGTTACCCATTCACGAGTGGAAGTGGAAAGATGTCACGATGGACTTCGTGACTGGGTTACCGAGGACACCTCGAGGTATAGATGATGTTTGGGTTATCTTCAACAGACTTAAGAAGGTTTCTCACTTCTTGTCAATCATGGAGACCTTAAATTTTAATGAGCTAGGGCAGGTTTAAATTCGAGAGATTATACGTCTTCATGGAGTTCCACACTCCATTGTTTCAGAGAGGGATGTGTGTTTTACTTCTCGGTTCTGGAAGGGGATTCAGAAGGCCTTGGGTACACAGGTACTTTTGAGTATAGCATACCATCCCCATACAGATGTTCAGTCCAAGTGTATGATTCAGGTTCTTGAGGATATGATCCGAGCATGCATTCTAGACTTTGGAAGTTCTTGGGAAAAGCATATTCCTCTGGTGGAGTTTTCCAATAGCAACATTTTTCAGGAAACTATTCAGATGGAACCTTACGAGGCTTTGTATGGTAGGCCATGCCGACCACTTTTGTGCTGGCTGGAGGTAGGAGATGCTTCTTTGCTGGGACCTCTTCTTTTTCAGGAGACCTCATAACATATAGTGTAGACTAGAAAGAGGATTGATATAGCACAGTCTCAACAGAAGTCTTATGCTGATCAGTGGAGACAACCCCTGGAGTTCGAGGTCGGGGGTCATGTTTTCCTACGTGTTGCAATGAGGTTGGGACACAAGAGGATTCAGAGACAGGGTAAACTTTAACTGCAGTACATCGGACCGTTTGAGGTGTCAGATAGAGTTGGGCCTGTTGCCTATCGGTTGCAGTTACCTCAGAGGTACCGGGCTATGCACGACGTCTTCCACGTTTCTCATCTCCGGCGTTACTTTCCAGACCCATCTCAAGTCTTTCAACTTGAGGATGTTGAACTTGAAGCGGATGCGTAATTTGAGGAGAATCCTATCTGGATTGTTGATCACAGTACGAAGGTTCTCCATGGCTAGTCTATTCCTCTAGTATGGGTGCTATGTCAACACGTGTGAGTACAGGATGAGACCTGGGAAAGGGAGGCTGATGTACGATCGCAGTGGCCGGAGCTGTTCGGGGTTTATTCTTCTACGCCTTGATAGGTAAATTTGGGGATGAATTTCTTTAAGGGGGAAGTTTTTAAGAACCCAGATCTTTGTTTCAGGTATGTTTTTCCTTTTCTGGTCGTTTTTGAGAAAAAGAGGAAAATCTGTAAATTTTCGATGTACACGCCATGTACTTTGATGCAGCGCTAGGCTGTGTGCTGGCCATGTCTGAGCCACACACACGGTGTGTAGGGGCGATGTGGAGGCCTCATAAAGCGGAGTAATAAAAGGACAAGTACACACCATGTACCCCAAAAGTACACGCCGTGTAGTTTTTTTTCATTAAATGGAACAGGGTCACACCTAATTGATGAAAACAACTTCTTCTCTAGGTTCCTCGACCGAGAGTGACTTGTACGACCATGAAAGACCTCCGAGCCCCTGAGCCTCTGTCTTTTTTCCGAATCTACTGCCATAGATTGTGTTGGAACCGCAGCTGTAAGCTCATCCTTCTTCTTGAGTTTTATTCCACGGTTCTCCCTCTTTCTCAAGATATTGTGGGTTGAACATTTTGTGCATTTTGATAGATCTATGCCATTATAAGGAGAATCAAGCCTTGTGGTCAACGTATATAGATCTCCTAACATAAAGGTATGTGGTTTTTTCCTTACCTTTAGAATTCCTTGAGTTTTATGTGCAAATTATACCAATACCCGTGAATGGGGTATTGTGTGTTTACCATTTTTCCCCTGTTGCTTTCTTGCCTTGCTTGTATGCTTGTGTAGAGGTAATTTGATAATTTATATGTATAATTGCTATGATTGGATGTTTTTTACATGACTTGTTCTTGTTATGACCTTTGTTTTTGTTAGCCTTTGGCCATTATTCTTGTTTTTCATGCCTTGTGACTGTAGGATAAAATGATATTCTAAACATGCTTGTTTGTTGTAGACTGGTTAGCCATGTAGCCCTGTTGGTGTACTTTGGACTTATATCATTATTATGCACTGGCTGGAACGGGACCATGAGAACATGGTGCTACAGAATACAAGGGATAGACCAAGTGAGCTTCTTAGAGAGTCTTGGATTTTATATACTATAAGGGATAGACCAAGTGAGCTTCCCAGACAGTACTGGATTTTATAGACTATAGGGAATAGACCTAGTGAGATACACAAGGAGTCTTAGATTTTTATAGACTATAGGAGGGTAGACCGAGTGAGCTTCCTGAGAGAGTCTTTAGTTTATTTGATTTCATTCAAAACCATTCCAGACTAGAGAAGGAATTGACTGAGTGAGCTTCCTTAGAGAGTCTGTGACAGACCTAAGACTATAAGAGGATTGACCGAGTGAGATCCTCATAGAGTTTCAAGACCATGGGGCTATAAGAGGGTTAGACAGCGTGATCATCCTCAGTGAGTCCTTGACTACCCTATACTATAATGGGAATTTTCCGACCGAGCTTCCCCAGAGAGTCTTATAATTTTCATATGACCAAACCAGAGGGGTTAGGCTGACTACACTGCCCAGAGGGTTGTTGGAACTTCTTGGATAGGACCAGAAGGGTTGGCTGCGAGTACTTCCCAGGGGGGTTCTTGTTTTGGTTAGTTGATTGCTTCTCTACTGCTTGTTGTTTTTTGGATTGATTACTATTGTATATCATCCTTCTTACAACTACTGCTTACTGCTTACTGTTCTATTACCTACCATATACTCACTGAGTGTAAGGCACAGATCTTCGGGTGGTTGCATGCTGGGATTAGTCTCACATCCCGTTTAGGTCATGTTTTTTTGGCCCAAACAGACTATGTTGTTGCAGGTATAGATAAGGGAATGCACCCTTCTATTTCTGGTACTTGATTTCTTTGGAGAAGGAGAGCATGGGACTAAGCCGAGGCTTGCGATGCTAAGGAGTCTCTTATTTGTCTTTATTTTGTGCTTTGGTTTAGTATTGTATTCAGCATTGTGACTTGTTTGGCTGCTTTCCTAGACATAGGTATAATGAATCATTTCATATATACATGACTACTCCAGTTGTTTATTATTTTAGTTTTACACTGTTTGTTGTTGTTGGATATTTACTACCTCCACTATTGTCTGCTTTGTTTACATCGACTGCGAACTCTGCCAATGAGGGAATAGATTCCCCACTATCACACCCAAGGCCTTTGCTGCTAGTTGGTAGCCTCTGGCATTTGGGGAATGCTCTTGAGGCCTTGTGACCAACCAGGTACGAGGTTCCTCAGGGTGGCTTCCGGATCTAGGACATTACACTATGAAGAAATTTTCTTTCCAAAAAGATGAGGAAACTTCTCTCTCATCAATGCCTCGTGTTCCCATGTCACATTATTACCAGAACCATGATTCTATAGCACAATGAACAAATGTATCATCCTACCATGAAGAAACGTGGACTCAGAATCAACTATCCAAACTGGCTGCTCCGTTAATGTTAAATGAAGTTAAATCTCAAGTTCAGTCCAGCTCAAAACCTGAGATAGATCATATAAATACTTCTCAGTCATAATACCATGAATACATTATGTATCAATATCAGGTGTAGTGGATGTTTAAATAGTATTAAACTTTCCCCACCCATTCAACAACCTCAAAAGGTCCCATGAAATTAATAGAAATTTTACCTTTCTTCCCAAGTTGTCAATGACCAAACTGTGGTGAATCCTTCAAGAATACTTGGTCATAAAGTGATAACTAAAAGAGTTATATGAAGATTATTGGGATATGACTTATATCATTTCTGTACCATCAAGATTATACAATGGATTAATTGAATCTTTGTAGTCATCTCTTGTACCAAACTTGGTCCAACCCAGGAATGTTCACCAATATCTGACCAAGAGAACATATATTTACATGGTTGGTCATAAAAGGTCTCAAAAGGATACATTCTGATTATATACTGGTAACTATTTTTATATGAAAACTCTAAGATCCCCCAATGATAATCCCAGGCCACACCAATGTTGATAACACATACGTGAAGAATATCCTCAAGAATCTATACAGCTCTGTCTAACTAGATTTATAACTAAAGATGGTTGGCCATGATGAAACCAAACTGAGATCTCAGTGCCTTCTAAAGTCCTTTCCAAAAGAGATATGTGAACCAAAGATCCATATAAGATACTATAGATGATGGATCTCTATGAAAACAAACAATCTCTTTCATATAGATATTTCATAACACCTCAACTTTGGATTTATCATGAATGGGTATGATGTGAGAATACATGGTCAGCCTGCTGATCATAACCCATATCACATTATTCTTTCTCTCAGTATGAGAAAACCCAACAAAAAATTAAATTGAAATTTATTCTAACTTACTAGTTGGGATTTTTAGTGGCTAAAGTAAACTTGAAGTTTTTTGAAGCTCAACCTTAACCTAATGGCATGTATAATAGTGGGAAAAAAACATAGCAGCGCCAAATGTCCTACCTATCAACCATAACTTCCACCGTAGGCCACAAAACATAATAGTGGTTTATTGTTTTACTAAATACTGGGAAATATGTCAATCTCTCACCAAATCCTTTCTTACTTCTAACGACACAATGATGTGATCCTGATATCATAGAACACCATATTTTCAGAAAAAAACCACTAGGAAACTATCTCCCCACAACAAATAGAGTCTCCAACACTATAAAATTTATCATCAAGCTCTTGATCTTGAAGAATCATTTCGTGAAATACATAATTCAACTGTACGATAGATAAAGAAACTTAATCCCCCTAATCCTAATATCCAATATGAAATTGTGAAAAAAGCACCATCAAATTCTACTCTTCTAAATATTCTTTCACTGCCTGGGTTGGAATTTTCATTCTCAATGAATCTTCAACGACATTCCCTTTCCCCAAGTTTTCGGTGATATGAGAGTCAAATTATTTATGGTACTCCACCCAATTCCTTTGGTGGAGGATCAATTTTTCTTGAGATAAGATATAACTCATCATTTTGTGGTCTGAATACATAGAAAACCTTTCTCTGAAAAGGTAGTGCTACCAACTCTTATGCACGTCCATTTCAATTGCATGTTCAAGGGAATGGGTAGGATAATTCTTCTTGTGCGTCCTAAGTTGATGAGATCCATATGCAACTACATGATTTCCCCGTATAAGAATGCAGCCGGAGACTAAAATTGATGCATCACCGAAGACCACATAGCCCTTCCCGGCCTATGTTAGATTCAACATCATCGCAGTAGTTAAAATACATTTCATCTCAACAAAATAACATTTAATTTATCATTCAAATAAATCTTCAACCACATCTATTACACCCTATGGTTTTATATATAAATATAGAATGTAATTCATGAAACACTGAGTCTCTGTGAAATAACACTTTCTTATTATATAAAATAGATAATTACAACTTAGCTAGTAAACATAATTTTTCTACATCTGTGATATGAATTTTGAAAAATAGACATGCATTGTTGTGATCAATAAGATATTTAGAGTTTGATAAAATCAACAGACAATTTTGGCGAATAGTAACATGACCATAAAAATAGTAATATGATGACTGTTAATAGTAAACTGGCCTAATAAATAGTAACCACACCCATGAATTTATAAAAAAAATTTATTCACCTTATTAATTAAGGTAAGATATAAATATATCAAGGTATAAGCAATTAAATATTTAAAAATTTAAAATGAAGTGTTTGTATTTTTGTGAAAGACAAATATTTGATAAGAATTTAATAATTAATAAATTAATTTAATGGAAAATTAATTTTCCTAAAATTTATTCATAATTCATTATTTTTTTCTATGATTGTTTTATAATTTAATAAGACCTTAGTTAATTTTTCAGGGTGTCATAAAAAAAGTTTTAATTTTTATAACTACATTTTTAATGTTAATGATGATTTTAATTCAAAAATAAATTAATTATATTTATAAAATTATTATCATTAATTAGATTTCAATTTTTAATTCTACTCATTGAAAAATGGAAAGGTTTAATTTTTTTAACTTTTCTAAAAATCAAGAATGTTTGGTGAATAGTAAAATACGACAATTTATGATAAATGCTTTGTACTTAAATTATGGGGTCATAGATGATGTATGGATGATGAAATGAACCATAATTAGAAATCACGTGAACTTATTACTATATATAGATGCAATAATAAGAACTATTTCATGTCTTGAGAAAAATATTAAAATAATGAATACAATAATGAGAAATTACCCTTCTCCTCCACCATAAAAACCACCCTCACCCCCTCTTCTCCTCACAACTTCCATGATTTTAGCCCTATAAAAATATTCCGAATCCTCTTACCAAGATCTTACCCCAAGTTTATATGATTTTTTTCTCATCAAAATACCAAAATCAATCCCATTAAGTAGATTCTTAAGGAGGAGTATTCCTGATGTAAAATCCTCTTCCTTTTTAATTTTTATTTTCATTTCAAGTGTTTTCTTTTTTTATTCTCTCCACACCTACTCTATTCAAGTGACCATGATAACTCAACATTATTATTTTTACTATAATTATATCATGTAAATGGAAGAACCATCATAAATATCTGTAATATCTCTCTCTCTCTCTTTTATTTTAAAAACGAAATCGTCATCTGGGAGGTGCCGATTTACAACCTTCGTGGATAAAGAAATTTAGATTTTCATTTTCATATTAAAGGATGGTAATGGTACCATTTTTGTGGTCATAACCGAATATTATATAATTATTATGACCTAGTTAATGTTATTAAATAATTATATATTCATAATACTAATTCATATGACAAAACTTGTTCATGGTGATCAAAAAACCATCGTAACAATACAAACGATTATCACTAAATATCTTATAAAATGATTCATCATCATATCATATAACCATATGATATATATATATATATTAACAATTCTGTATTATAATTAATAACATGTAATTCCAATTATAGATAATGATACAGAATTTACACGAATTTCATTACTTATAAACTGGTGACCTGATCATGAAAACCCAGAAAAAGAATGCTCCCAAACATTGAAAATAAACTCTATAACTCATAATTAAAGCCATAAATGAATTTAAAAAAACTATAATGAATCAAATGAATATATTCTTGTTTTGAAATTAATTAATTTATAGAATTTATTTTATTATCCAGGACATTAAGTTCTAGTGCAGAACTCATTTGAGCATAAGAGAAGGGATCCTACCCAAACATTCATTTTTCATTCAGGTTATTTATTCACTAACTTTACCCTAATATAATAATAATTAATTTTTAATTATTATATATACTATTTATATGTTTCAAACTCATATATCATGATCATTTCATCTTTCTTTTTTGTTAAATACACATTTTTCAAGGTTCCCTTCTCAAATATGCAAACGCAATTAAAGGGAACATCTCAATTTTTTTTCCCAATTTTCAGTATCATCTGTAATCTATTTTAAGACAAAATTATTTTCCAGAAATAAAAAACAATTTCATGAAAGTTTATATTTTTTCATATGTAGTTTTATACAAATAATAACTACTAATGAAAATGAATTATCCGAAAGTACTCTTCTTTAGAAAGTAAAAGTTCATTTCTCTCAAGAATTCCTCGATGATTTTATTAGACTACTTTCAACTACTTCAACATCTCTACTGAATTTTATTTTTTTAGGTAAATATAATATGTTTATCATCCAATTTTTTTATTAAATAGTTTATTATCAGTTTGACTATGGATGTGAAATCTTGATACCATTCACTATACTACCCAGAATGATTAGTAATCATGTTTATAGATTGGGGAATGTTATTTACATTGTGTATATATATTATATTTATATTTAATCCTATTCATATGAGGAATTAATTGGACATAGAAAGTGATGGGTGAGGCCCTCTATATCCCCTTGATGTATCAGTAGGTCTCATGAGACAAAAAAGAATTGGGTTTAGGCTGAGGCCTTACCATAGTATTTTCAGACGTCTTGGCCGAGTCCTTGATGGTATTTTTCAGGTGTCTGACATTGTGAATTCTCTCATTATGTTATTAGTAATTTCTAAAACATGTGATTATTCAACTAGTAAAAAATCAATGGTTATATTTTATTCACTCAAGATCATTTACATGGCTTTATTTAATCTATTTCTTTCCTACTATATTATGCTCAATTATTTTTTAAAGGCATGTATTTGTAGTTGTTCACCTGGCCTTGTGCCTATGTTCAAGACATCTTCTGCTGTATTACATACCCTTACTAAGAATCTGAGATGACAACATTATTATTTTTTATTTCCCCCCAATATTTGAATATGAATATTATGAATTTATTTCATGGATGATCTTATAATTATGGATGTTATGAATAGAATTTCTATATTCTTCCTCTTTTCATGTTGTAATTTAAATCATATGTTTGTATCTGGTTTTCCAAAAATACTAAACTATTTGTTCCATTAGGATAAAGCTTTATTTTAATCATGAAAATGTAATAAAATAATTCATTGGATCTGGGAAACTATGGTTGGGGTGGTATACATTCTTAGTTAGATTAGTCATTAGAAAAGAAAACATAGATAAGTCCTTCACAAATTGTAGACATATCCAACCAATCCCCAGAATCCTGGAATATCAATGATATTTCATGGTCTCTATCAATTAATGAAAACCTTCAAATCTTTAGGATCAACTAATATACCATCTTCAGACAACACATTTCCAAATAATTTTACTTCCAGAATCCCGAAATCACCTTTTGAAAGCATGGAATAAAGTTAGTGATTTCTCAGCTGACTAAGAAATGTTCTCAGATGATGCATATGATCTCCGATGAACATGGAGTAAATGAGGATGTCATCCAAATATACTATAAAAATGGTATCAAGATACTCATGGAAAATCTTGTTCATAATATCCATGAAAACAGTAGGATAATTTATTGGACCAAAGGGTATAATAAGGTACTCATAATGGTCAAACCTGCTATGAAAGGAAATTTTCTAAATATCATATTCTTTTATCCTTAAATTATGTTAACCAGGTCAATGGTTGATCTTTGAAATGCACATTTACCCTTTTAAGTGATCAAATAGATCATCAATCTATGGAAACAAATACTTCTTTTTATCATAACACGATTATGATTTCTGTAATTATAACATAAGTCAATAGAACCAGTAGTATTCTTAGCGAAGAGAAAAGGCACCACTCAAGGTGACACAGTCAAGAATATAAATCCTTTCTCAAGAATATCATCCAACTGGGACATCATAACTTAAATTTCTATTGGATCCATGTAGTAAGAGGGAACATAAACTAGTTGAGTCATAGACATTAATTCAATAGAGAAAATAACCAACATTCCTGGTGGAAACCCAAATAAATCCAAATGAATCACTTTTTGGAAATGAATGAAAACTAGCGGGATATCACCACTCCAATATTACCACTATAGATCAAAAATAAAACAATGATATTACTTCCACCCACCATGGATAAGATTGTCTAGATTTGCTCAACCCTGCATCCCATTCTCTTTAAAATATATGAGACACACTGCTGTGTATGTTAAGGTAGAAAAATTGAAGATAAAAATCAATCTAGGATTTATTTTCAATGATCCAATCTATTCTGAAAATGAATTAAAGAGGTTTCATGTCAAGGACCAAAAAATTCCAAGACATATTGACATCAGACAGAGAGAAGACACAAGTGGGGCTATAGAGACCCCTCTCTCTCTTCATTCCAAGGGGTGTTGTAATATCCATTTCAAGAGATAAAAGATTTATAAGAATATTTATAATATTGGAAATATGGTTTGAAATAAAAAAATGATAAGCACTAAAATCAAATAAACCAGTCACTAATGATTGGTTTATAGTAATCATACCTCTCACATTTGCTGGAATTGTGTCTACATCCATGGAGATTCTTCCACTAAAAAAGTAGTTTTATTCTAAATTCATATAGATAGAACCCTTTTATACGTGAAAAATATAATTTCAAATTAGTTTTAGGAAGACCATGTGATCATGTTCCACTACATGGAGTAGAAAAGATGTGACAAAATCTATTTAGGTGTTTTGAACATCTTTAGGATCTACGTCTCTTGGGTGAATCACTGTTTACACACTTAGAATTTCCTGGATTTCCACACTAATAGAAATTCAAAAGAAATCCTCCAAGAACTGTACGAGGTCTAGAATGACCATGGTACCAATAAATACCAATAGAATCATCTTGATTCTACTTTCCCTTGAATTAAATGACACTGCCACTGAAAATAAAAGCAACACCCATCATCCTTGACATTCCATCCAGGTCTATCTCTACCATCATCGCCCTATCTAGAACATCATCATTAGTGGGTAAATTTATAGAAAATAATTGATAATGAATATCTAATTATAGTCCCAACTCAAACTATCCATCCTCTATCGTCTCATTACATACAATCCCAGCCACAAACATCAAAATATCAAAAAAGCGACTTGAATTATATGTCATGATTTTGTTAGACTGGTCAATATTGAAAAACACTATAGCCTTGTCCAACAACATTTAATTTGGATATAAATATTTAGTGAAATGAATCTTGAATTTTTTCTGTGCTAATATAAAATGATTCTTCTTCATCAACATCACATCCCACCATCTCCTACTCTTTCCTTCTAGCATGAAGGTGGAATATATCACCTTGATATCATCTATTGTCTCAAAAAATTCATGAAGACGTTTTATCCTTCCTAACCATTCCTCAAAATTTTGAAGATCAATAGAGACTTTGAAAATTGGTGGATTTTGCTGATGGAAATCATTTGAATGATTCTAAATAACATCCCCTCAGGATGCCCTGTTGGATCCTGATGGAGGGCTGGAGGTGGTTCCTATCCCAGATCTTGGAAATTGCATACAATCAGCTCCACTAGATTCGCATCCTTATATGATTTGATCTCTACGGTTCAACAGTAAGTTCCTCTTGGATCCGATCATCCCATATTCTTGGAGGCATGATGATTCACAATATCAACAAACATCAAGGAAGACATAAAATGTACACTCAAACCGAGATATAAGGGAAATTAATCCCAACATACAGAACAAACAATAATTGAATTTCACTCTATCCAAATCACAATAGGGAAAATAGTAGAACTAATCCACAAGATTTATTTTGATAATAAACACTATATATATATGGTTCATTTTAGTGATAGCTATCTAGACACTCAATTTCAGCTACCTCCGATGTCCTAACAAGATTTAAAAAATAAAAACTAACTTCAAGAAAAAAGGTGAAAAAATACATCTTTTAGCACTTTGTGATGAACCAGATTGGGTACTCTGGTAACCTGATAACTGAGATAGCCTTCACATAGCCGAAAGGGTGTTCTTGATCCTAATGTCTTAGTGACTATCACCTCTCATCATACAAAATTCAAGTGGGAATGATTTTTCTACAAAACATAGAGGAAGAATGATAATCCAGTCAATATTCATACAAATGAAACTCCATTGGGAGTAATGTACCATATGAAAAAAATGAGTTAAAGACCAATGTACTACAACCCAAGTTTTATAATATGGGAAAACAACCCAAGCTGCTATGTAAATAACTCACCACATCCAGGTTTCAACATCCAAAACCACCTCCAAAAGATCATTTCCCATACCCAAACCAAGAAATAGATATCCAAATACACGTGAAGTCATATGCGGGGTTTGAGATAAAAAATCTTATTATGGTCTCACCAAGTGTTCTATATCAGTAAGAAACAATATTTTAACAAATGGAATGAATTCAATTTTAAGAATAATTTTTTTTGGGATTTTAAAAAATATTTAAACAAACTATAATATAAAATTAAAACGATGGAGAATATTTTAATAAAAAACATTACAAGATATGGAATATTTATAAAAAAATGGATTAAATAAAATATTTATATAAAATGGTTTATTTAAATCTATAAATCATGTAAATAATTTATACAACATTTCATATATTTATATATCAAATAAAAAACAAGAGAGAAATAGGTTCATATACTAAATAGGTCTGAATGTTCTAGGATATAGGACTCTATAGTCTCTAAGTGATCACAAAAATATGTGTACACACACATCCCATTGGCACTGTCCAAAGGAATCACTTCACTATCTCATTGGGGATGTGACCTAGTGTGTTGAAGTTTTAGAAAGTTGTATAAGTGTAGTGTGTTTGTAAATAACTCACAGCCTAACTAAGGCTTTCATGTGTTCTTAAATAATCAATGATGGGAAATTTATTTTATTACTACTTAAAAGAAAACTATATCGCATTCCGATTTTTAAAATTCTAATTTTACATTTTAAACCATAAAATTTCTTAATAAAAAGCATGAAACTTTAACAAGATTAATCCATAGGGATTACATAAAAACATTTTAATCCATTCTCATAACATTAAAATTTATTAAAAACCAATTACATCACTTCCACAATTAATTTATATAATTAAATTCATCAATTTAATTAAAATAGATTTCATCAAATTTAGAATTTAAATTAAATAATTTAAATCAACCAATTTCAATAAAATCTTCCTAATTCAATGGAATTGGGGGGTTTTCCCAATTTTTATGCCAAACCCATTTTCTATATCCAAATTCAGTAGAATTTGGAATTTTTATATTAATTGAATGAAAGATAGAGAAAATTTAATTTAAATAAATAATTTAGATAAATCAAGAAATTATATGTTAATAAATTTGGCACAAAATAATGGAATCACATAATTTTTTCTAGAAAATCAATACTCGAAAACTAACCTATCAATGAAAAAGATGGTTTAGAATAATTATAAACTCAACCAAGAAATTATATTAAATAGTACGGTGTATATATCCATAAATTTTACAATGATCTATTGAAATCCTAAATATGGATAAGGACAAAAATTTGATGAATGAAGAGAACACTTACCTAGGAATCCACACTACACATGCAATCATGATCGAACACCAAAAAAATGAACTATGAAGAGTTTGAGGGCTCCAAGTTCACCTGGTGAAGGCTTTAGGTCGAGAAAAATTAAACTATAGGGGAGTCGAATAGAGGATCTTAGTCGTTATGTGCATTTAAAAAATTTATTTGGTGTATTACCCGACATGTAATCTGACAACACATTGTGAAAAATTCATGTTTCATAACTGCTAAAAAATTAATTAAATTGAAATTTGATAAAAATAAATAAATGAATCTAGTTTATTAAAGTATCATCACATCATGAAACCTTTCATGGTGTGAATAATTTCATGACATGAACCTTGTCACAGTATTCCCATAGCGACCATTACACGTCATGTAATCTAGTTACATGGCCTGTAATCCTCTGAAATCCTTTAGAAAAAGTTGGTTAAATATGAGAGTCCAAACAATCACAAACATTTCTATTATATTTATCCTCCTAATTTTTTTAAAACCCTACCCAATCAACGAAAATGAAAAACTGCCACAAGGTTGAAGACATACCTGTCAGATTGGAAATAGGATGTTTTAGTTCTTCTCTCATAGATCGTGTTCTTTTATTTATTTATGATCCATGTATTATGAATCACTAATATTTCTGTAGTGTATATATATTTGGATATTTGATATGTAAGGTATGGTTTTCAAATATTAAGCTAATGTTATCATACTCTTGTGATCATGTCATTCTTATGTGATCATTGATATCTCAATTTTATATCATTTGTGAGAATCTGAGTTAACCCTTTAATATGATTCATTGCCCAATTAATGTATTAAGGTTTTATGTAGGGTATTTTTATGATGAGTACTAATGGGGAAGATATTTATGGTGTATTTTGAGAATATTTCCCCAAATTAGAATGTTGTGTTCCTAGTATGAAAAGACCCCATACTATTATGGTCCTAAAAAATATTCTTGTGTAATGTATAGAATATTCATCTAAAAATATGAAAGATATATGTCTAACAGTATTGGGTCTATATTGAAAAAACTTATACATTGGATTTCAAGTTAAAGGGGGAGAATAATGGATCCTAAATCCTTGTGTAGTTTCTTCCCAAAGTAGAAAGTATCAGGGATCAATGTGTCTTCCTACCCAAACCATCATTACAGGAGTTGTATGAGAAGGATATAATTATTAATATTATAACTATTTTCATTCAATATAAATAAATTATATATGGTGTTAATAATGAAAAAAATTTCACATTGAGGATAAAGAATATATCTTCTCAAGTGCCTACATTTTTCAATAGCTGATATTGATTGGGATAAAAAATAAATAATTGCCTTTTTATTCGTTAATAGTTGGTATTGAAAAAGATTTATTTGGTCCCATCATGATATTGGAAAATGATTCATGAATGTTTTATAAGAAATTCAATTGGGGAGATTATTAGACACTAATGATAATTGGTGTTTCCAGGTGTTGTGTGTTATAATCATTATTTATACTATAATTATCATAGAAGTAATGTTGATTTTTTAAATGTGGTATTTCCAATGACATGTTTTGATATAAAATGTTTTATTTACTATTCACTACATCAATAGTTTTATGAGAATATGGTGTTCTTGAAAAAGGGAAAGTGGAATATTTTTTGAAAAAAGGTCTTATGTAAAATTATTGATAATAATAATACTGAGACAGCAGTTGAATTATTCAATAAAATAAGATCATCCAGATTGGGATACATCATCAAGAGTCCATGAAAAAGTTACAAGACCCTAAAGAACGTTATATATTCATGAATATATAGGTCTAAAATTGTAAGAGTGTGTGTGGGAGTTTGGCATAAGAATATAGAGAAATTGAAGAAGAGTCACAGAAATCATAAGTTGTGAAAACTTGGTGTTTCCAAGCCATATCATGAAAAATAGGGAATACAATATTTCCATGTAAGTAAAAAAGATAGGATAAAGGAAGTAATTTCATGAATTTATTTGAAAGTGAATATTTTTGAAGGCCTCATAGAAAAATGGAAATGTCATGAAGTTCATGAAAGTGTTTTTTGAAGAGAAAAGTTCGAATGAAATTGTAAAAAGATATAAAAATGTAATGTTTATATGCTTCATTGTTCATATTTTGAAAAGGAAATGTTTTTCTGATAATATGGAGTGTTTGGGAAGGTGATGTTATGAAAGGAATATATAGTTCCAAGAAACATGGAAATAAAATGGTGTTTTGCGATGGTGATGAGTTTCACACTAAATGTGATGTCAAATCATTTAATTATAGAGAACTTTAAAATGTTTTCATGAGGGAAATGGTCCAAAAAGTAGTTTTGAAAAGTCCAAAAATTTCTATAAATATGGGGGTATCCCAATAATTTGAAGCATGACTAAATCTCTCAAAATCTGAAGGCTTTAAATTCTTGAAATATTTGTACAAAGGAGTTTCTTATGCGAATAATTCATATGAACATAAATTCATGGAACAAATAAATTCCTTCAAAATAAGTAAAGGTATTTGAATACAATTTAAGAATCTTTGAAGAAGGGTTTGGGATTCATGAATGTAAAATGTTTCTTGAAAAATTTAAATATTTCATGAAAGTGGTGAAAAGGATGTGTGAAAGTGTTACATTTTATAAACAAAACGTTATTGGTACTCGTTGAATTCCTTTAAGAAGGAAGTCAATATTCCATGAAGAGTAGTTCAATAGGGAAATTTAAGATCCTAAAATGGTGATGTTCACAACCAGGTTGTGAGAGAGTAGAGTGAATATCAATGAGAACTAGTTAGTATAACATCAACCCGATAGTGGAGTCATGTATTATCCTTTGTGCTAAATATATTATCATCCATAAGTATTGATCAAAAGGATAAGACCAAAGGAGTGTACCTTGGGTGGATGTGATCTGACCTTATAGATTTCAAGGGGAGTGACCCCAGGGGAATGAGTGGAGTAGACTGAATTAACCCTTGAAAAAAAATTAGTGGATATTGGTATATCAACACAACATCGATGTGTTCTCTTTAGACATTTCCAAAAGAGGATGATCTAGGTAAAATTCTTATTTCATGTGTTAATACTTTTCTTATATTCTATAGGATGTTAATCATTTCATGTGGGATGATTTATCATAGATCTTATCTAATATATTCCAATATAAGTTGACCAATTAATCTTATAATCACAAAATAGGCGAACACAAGAGTGAACCTACTAACAAGAGAGGTCCTGAATGGTTAGGATAGTGATTTTTTTCATAGAAATGTGGGGATATATGAATGATTTTCATACCCTAATTCATTCCCTCTCAAGGATATCTCACTAATGTACCTTGTGGGTCTAATAAATATCTTTTCATTATCTTGAATCACTTTTCTTTCATTTTTTAGTTATAAATTATCATTTTATGTTAAGTGTTTTTGATCATAAAAAGAGAGATATTGTTGTACCTCTCTCTCTCATGTTGTTTGAATGATCAGAAATTCTCACATAGGTTTCTAATGATTGCATTTAAGTGAGTTTTCGTAAATTTTTAATAACATTTGATAAAATTCATGACATTATGAATTTTTCTTAATAATTTTATGAGTCTTATAAATGACTTATTTTAGAAATCAAGTCTATGAAAACATTTTTACTAAACCCTATAATCCCTTATAATGAAGGAATAAAGGTTATTATTTATGGTTAATATGTATAGACAACACTGGATACATGGTGAATGGAACTACATTGATGGAAAATTATGCTATACTAATGGTTTGAAACCATTGTTATCGAAAAAAGAACCATTGGTATAGACTAAACCAATATTTATATAAACCATGGGGATTATATGCATCAATATTGGGTTGTACCAATGGTTTTCTTTGAAACCACTGGTATAACACAAAACAAAATTTAAATATCCATTGTTTGAATTAAACCATGGGTATAAATCTATACCAATAGATCTTGAAACCCTACATATAGAGGCCTATCGAAAATTATTTTATACCCATATTATAGTGAAATGTGGGTATATATTTCTATCACCAATGCATAAAAACATCACCACCCAACACCTCAAAAAACCTACAAATAAATTACAATCCATGGTATGCATAAATTTTAGTAAAATTATTATATATTTACCATTTAACCATCGAGTTATCCATAGTTTTTCAAAATTTTGACAGTACTATAACATACATATACCATCCACCCCATCAATTTGTTTTAATCATAAGACATCATCCACACATAGTCTCTTTACTATCAACTAAAAAATGTATGGGATTAATATCTCCCTCATCACCAACAGTTCCATAATAATCATCACCAGAATCCTCACCAGGAGCATGGACATCATAATAATAATTATCACCACCACCATCATCATCACCATCATCATCATCATCACCACCCCCCAGAAGTATCATCACATACAATTCTGATATGACCATCATTTACATCAGTTGGTGCATCATATAAATAGTTCATCATTTCCATATATGAAAAAAAACATTAGCATAGTATAATGGAAGTGATGGATAGATAACTGATAAACTTTCAGGAAATATTCAGTGACTACTTTACCTATTTTAGGCACTTATATTGATTTTTTTGCATCATCTACTTCTGAATGGTCATTTTGTAACTCGGTGGTGTGAGATATTTGAGAAGCACTCAATGAGGTCTAATACCTTATGGGTATAATGTTTTTCCTGGGATGATATCAGGCTCTCACCTGGTGATCCTCGCCTAATCCCTATATCAAATGATCATTTGTCCCAATGTTGTCATCTTCTTTCTCATTGAGGGTATCTAGTTCATAATATTTAAAATATAAAAAAGATATTTAAATATGAATTACATATTACAATTTCAAATATCAATAAGAAAAATCAAAAATATTTTATATTGCCTATAAATTTACAACACTTATATCCTTTTCCCACTTACTTGAGAAAAATAATTTTTCTTGAGGCACACATCCATTGATGCTCAATGACACTTTTTTAAATTTTTAAGCTATGATAGATTAATAATATAATCATTATCTCATTTTAATGATTCCAATTTAATCTACACATGAGCTCAAAATAATTAATAATAATTAAATTTTCAATAAAAACTATTAATGATTAAGAATACCTCAAACTCATTACTCTTCCAACACACGATCATTCAATGATATTGTGTTATTTTATAGTTTTTAAATATTAGTATGACCTATAAAAATTAACTGTTGTTTGGAGTAGAGTACTCTAGAGGGGGGTTAATTGAGTATCTATTAAAATTTTTGTCTACAATGTTTTCTTTAAAAGTTCCCCAAATAAATACAACCCAGTTAATCAAAGTAATATGGTTATGAAAGTTTGGATATTTAAATAACTTCTAAGAAGATTGATTAATTCTCAGTAATCTTAATATCAGTTATTAATATTACTTTTGAAGCTATTCAAATTAGGAAAATAAATTATAACTTTTTCCATGATTAACTATCAAAGCCAGTTTATTGATTTCTGAATTATAAAGTAAAACAGAGAAAACTAAATTAAATAAAAAAGTGGATATAAAAAAAGTGGTTCAGTCTCAAGCTGAGACCTAATCCACTAAACATGGTGATCACCTTACCCCAAGTAGTTTATATTAATAAACATGATCCACTCCCTGGATTGGGGTAAAAAACAGTACACATGACTGTCCTGGTCACACGACCTCTTCCACAGTTCTTCATGGGTACAAACTACCAGGTCACACAAGGACATCTTCCTCACTTATATGTGGGAATAAACAAGTGTAAAAAGATATGATAGGAAAGATATCTTGTATCCATCAGTTTAATGCGGGATATAGTGTTTTTTTAATACACACACACACACACACATTTCTCGAATGCTAAAAACAATACAAAACAGAGAAAAGATGATGAGATAAGGTTAGAAGGTCTCTATGTGTTAGTCTATGCAGTGCTAGACTACTAGTATGAAAAAAATTCAAGAATTGGGTCCTCTTGTGGTCTATATAGTGTCGCAATTTAGTCAGATTTGGCTTGTGTTCTTCATGGTATAGACTGTGTGAAGATGTCCTCAAGTCTGATCAATGATATCTCTAACTTTTTATATTCAATAATAATATATGTGTTTTCTTCAGTTAGGTTGAGTTGCATGTGCTGGGTTTCTCAAGAACACTCATTCTTCTTCATTTTCACACAAACTTTATTATCTTTGCTTCTCTTTTTGTTTCTGGCCACACTATATTTTTATTCTTGGAGTGTCTATGTTGGAGCTGACATGATGCATGTATTCTACAAATCGTACCACGTATAGAATGGTGATATCTCTACAAAGAAACAATAATTATGTTAGTGCATTTAAAAGCTACAAATATGACAGTTTGATATTAAATTGAAAAATGACAAAATAGACTAATAAACAATGTCACAGTCTATCTAAAAATGGTGTATCCATGAATTGCTGTCTCCTTGAAGCGATGTATCATTTAAATAGTGTATCATTGAAAAGGTATCTCATTGAAATGGTGTCTCCTTGAAATGGTGCCAAGATGGCCATGGTGTCTAGATGGCGACGGTGTCGAGATAGTCACAGTGACTGCATGGTCACTGTGTCTAGATGGTCACGGTGTCTGGATGGTCATGGTGTCTGCATGGTCACGTTGCCTGGATGGTCATGGTGTCTGGATAGTCTTGGTGTCAAGTTGGTCATGGTTCTTGGATGGTCACAGTGTCTGGACACGGTGTCTGGTCACAGTTTCTGGGTACCTTTCTAGAAAAACCAAAACTAGTGGCTGATTCCCTCTTTCTCAAACTTAGCCATGTATATATATTCAGACTTAAGCATTGGTATTGATAGAAAGGATTAGACTTAACCAGTATACAAGGAAATCATTATAACACAAACTAAAAATAGATTACCCTAATTATTTAAGGTATAAAGAATCTAATCATCTGTACACATGATTTGAGACATATTACACATGATTAACATGTTTTACAGAATTAACAGTATTTGGGATCATTAGAACATGATTAATTCATGAGGATTACAACAATATCCCCCCTTTTGATGACGCAAAATCATGTGAGTGAGATATCTGTTCTTAGGGAACGTGTCTCTTAGTGAATGTGACTCTTACTTAGTGTGCATTTAGAGTACACATTCCTCAAGCTGTATATCTCTCCCCCATTTAGGGTTATCAAAAAGAATATTAATTTAAATAAAAGAATAGATAAGAGGATTTCACAATGCATCAGATCAATAAAAAGTTTTATTACAAATAGAAAGAAACAAAAATACAGAAAGTATCACTATCAAAAGATAGTATTCATTTTTCTTCAATATTGGTTGTCTTTTCTCTTCCCTTAGAAACATCATTAGAAGATGACATAGGTGTTGAGGTGGAAGTGGAAGAAAATAGTGAACCAGTTGACAAAGAAGGTAAAGGGAGTCCTTAAAAAATAGAGGAAGCCAATATAGGTTTGAGGGATGACTGAGGAAATTGTTGGTCGAGGATAAAAAGTTTGATCTGACTTAGAGCCTAAGAGACATACATAAAAGTAGAGGCAAGGGCAGAGGATGAGAAGGCAGGAAAACCAGGCATCAAGGGTACAACTGCAGAATCCAAAACAGTAGTACTCTATACATGAAGATGAGGCCTCAAAATATTAATGAAGTCCGCAATAATATCCCCACCATTCTGAATGGATTTCTCAAAGTCATCCTTGATCTCCATAAAATTGTCCAATAAAGGAGTGAATTCATGGAGTTTTTGGACTGGAGTGTTGAAATCTTGAGTGATAGTAGGGATTCATGGATTCTAAACAAGGTACTTGAAATGTTTGGTCATTACATGCTTCGAGAAGATCCCATTGATGTAGATTTCCACCTTCTGGGTAATCTCAAGATGAACATCATTTTCCATATTGTAATGAATTCTCCCTAAATTAAGAACACTATCAATGTTCTTGAAAACCTCTGATAGAGACTCTTGGTCAAATCCACTGAGCACAGATTGGAGTTCTTCATTGAAAAATGTTCTTTGCAGATCACTATCTAAAGAGGGTTGAGATGATTGTCTAGAGGAACTAGAAGCATTAACAGCTGAAGTAAGAGACTTTAGTTGATTCAAAAATACCTGAATACAACCCTTATACTAATCATTCAACTTGTTAATACCAATAACTATCTCACGCATCTGCTGAACAATGTTTTTGTATAATTCATCTACCTTGTCATCTAAGGAGGTTAGATTAGGTTGAATAATGGAGTATACTTAATGTGGGATATGACTACCAATATCCTTAATAAGAGGAGAAATAGGTTATGGTATTGATTTCATCACTCTCTGCATATATTCAACCATACCTTTGACAGACATCACTTCATCACTTTACTGTTTGTTTTCAACTCCGACCTCTTAAATTTCATAAAGCATATTTGGTTGAATCTACCAAATAATCTTCTCGAACAATAGGGCAGCATACCTTTTACTCAAATTTTTAACAGAAGAAGTTTGAGTATTCATGAGTTTTTCAACCCCAGCTAATAGGGAATCTCTCAATCTTTTCAAATCATCTTTACTCCCCTAGTTTGAAGGTTATTGTGAAGGTTCATGGATAGAAGCTAAGACATGATCAAGTTCCGTTGCAGCCAAAATATGAAGAGCAGATACTGGTTTCCATTGAAACATAGTATAAAGGTCAATACCTTTAACTAAGGCTTCATGGGAGTGATTCACATTAAAATAACCAGGTAATTTAGTCCATGAATCCACAAATCATAGATCAACTGAAATTTTCACTTCAACACTTTCTAGACTTTGGGGATGATCTCAAAAAACAGGTGCATATTTCCCAAGACTGAGAGATTTAGATACTTCATCTATTTTCATAATTTCATCCCCAATAGCCTCATTGGTTTCCTTTCTATCCAATTGAAAGCCTTGCTACATTCTCTCTTCAACAGATAAAATAATTTCAAGAACTGCTTGTTCCTCCACATTTTGCACATAAGTGGCTTCTTTCACAAAAAGAAAGATATTCATATATATTATTTTCTACAACATACTTTTTTTATTTACATTAGCCACATAGTTTTCATTAGAAGCTGGTTGTTCTTTAGGATCAGCAGCTTTCCTATGAGCAGGCATTTCCTTCTCATTTACGTCTTGGAGAATAGGTTCACTATCTTTCTCATCTAGAACAGTTTTCCCTGTAGGTGAAACAAATACTACTTCTTCTTCCTCATTAGAATACTCAACATGTTAATCTAGTTCCAAATCAAGATCAATAATGTCTTTAGGTCATGAATAATGGTCAACATGGTTGAATTTTTCATAAACCCTGTAATTATCTTCCACCTATGATTTTCTCCATTGATTCCAACTGATTTTCATTCTCTTGACTATATCTTTAGAAAGACAAAATTCATATTCCTTAATAACTTCTTCAACTTTCCAAACAAACCTTTTTCAAAAATCGTAGTTAAATTATTCATGTGTAGAATAGGGAGGTGGACTTTGAGGTTGTATTGATCAACTCACACATATAGCGTATAACATATTTTCATTGGTTAATCTTATGTCCATCTTTCACGAGATTTATAAAAAATAAAACCTGATACTTGAGTGTGTAAAAGTTACCTTTCCTGAGGCTAATCAGATTCTGAACAAAGTGTAATAAATGTCTAGTTTCACCATATAGCTCATCCTCTATGGCTCATCACTTTGTTCAATTTCCATTTAATCTTCCTAATGCTTCTTCCAAGACAAAGAACTCACTTGGAAGAGGAGGACCACTTTGGTAGTCCTCACAAATACCCTCATGAGGTATCTTTAAGAATTCCTTTACTGACTTTGAAGAAAATTTATATATTTGGATATTGAAACAACTTCTTACAATAAAATAATCCTTTTTATCAAAAGAAAACAGAACGAACTGATAATAGTGTGCAATAAGATTTGGGTAAATCGGTCTATCCTCGCTTGTGAACCAATCCAGCCACCATTTCTCTCTTAACACATTCAACAATAAAGACTTAATTGACACAACCCACTAAGGGAAAATTTCCTTCTTGAGAATGAGTACTTTTTTCACCAGGTTTAGATTCAAATGACCTTTAGGAGCTAACTATGGCGCTATTTTCATCTTTTTATTTGAAATATGCTTCCCAGGGTTTGATTAGGATAGAAGTATCATCCAAAGAAATTAAAGAAGGTTCAAGAGAGGGAAGGGTTCAAAGAAGGGTTACGTTTTGAGAGAAGAGAGCTCTCGTGAAGAAAGGTGTGAATCTTCTCTAGTTTTTATCATTTAAAGGTACCTTGAGTCGCAAAAACAAAAGTATAGGAAAGTAAAAATAAAAAAATTAATTACTGCGATATGTGTTATGATATGTAAATTAAACAATAAAACAACTTTATGGTGAGACCATAACCGAATTTCATGGTGAGGTTATCAAATGATTTCATTGTGAGACAGTTACAGGATTTCATGGTGAGACCGTGACAGGCTTTCATGGTGAGACCGTAACAGGCTTTCACAGTGAGACCGTAACTGTGTGATTGCTAAACTATTTGACTATATTTTATGAGATAGTAAGTTCTAGAAAATAATCAGATAGATAGTAACTGTGAGAACATAAACATGAAACATCAACTTTTAAGATAGTAAAACTATCGTACTGTTAGAGTTAGATAGTAGTCTTAAAATAGTGACTTGTGAAACCATAATCATTAAAAAAGTAAGATGTGAGTCATTAAAAATACTACTTTTGATTTATCATTCCCTATCCATGTATAATTTAATCAATTCCTTCAGAATTTAATTTTTCGGTGAATACATCAGCGGGATGAAATTTAGTTCTAAAGAATTCCATAGTCATATAACCTTTTTTGAGTATGATATCTCAAAAAGTGATGTCTTACGTCAATATGTTTTGACATTGTGTGTGAAACATGATTTCTTGAGATGTTAATAGCAATTTTATTGTAACAATTTATAGGTACAATCATTAATTGATATCCATAATCTAGTAATGTGTGTTTCATCCACAAAAGTTTTTCACAATAACTACCAGTAGCTATGTATTCAGTTTCAATATTAGATAATGAAACAATGTTTTGTTTCTTACAACACCATGATACTCGTGACTTGCCTAAAAAGTGACCTGTTCCAGAGGTGATTTTTCTATCTAACTTGCAACCACTGAAGTCAGCATCAGAATAACTAACTAACTCAAATGATTGTCCTCTGGTATAGAATTGTCCTAGATTGGGTGTAATCTTGAGGTACATAAAAATTCTCTTAACAACTTTTAAATGTGATTTCGTAGGGTCTTCTTGAAAATGAGCACACATACAAACAGTAAACATAATGTCTGGTCGGCTAGAAGTTAATTAGAGAAAGTTTCCAATCATCCCTCTATAAGTGGTTTGATCAATAGATTTTCCATCTTTATTAAGATCCAACTTACAATTAGTACTCATTAGAGTGTCCCTACTTTTTGTGCTATCCAAACCAAAACATTTTAGAATATCCATAATATATTTTATTTAATTTAAAATAATACCATCACAATTTTGAAAGATTTGATATCCAATAATGAATTTTAATTCACCCATTAAACTCATTTCAAATTCGTATTGCCTAATTTTAGAAAATTCAATACATAAAGAATTTTTTGAAGATCCAAACATAAAGTCATCTACATAAATTTGAACTAGTAAAACATCATTGTAAATTAGTTTTATAAAAATGGAAAGATAGGATATTCCTTTTGTAAAACCATTAAAAATAATAAAAGTATATTATCTATCATACAAAGCTCTTGGAGCATGTTATAAACCACATAAAGATTTTTATAATTTAAAAATATTATTTGGAAAATGAGGATTTGTGAAACCTGGGGGTTACTCACCAAAGGAATCCTCAAATATATACCAATTTATAAATACACATTTTACATCCATTTGATTTAGTTTTAAATGTAGTTGTGTAGCATAAGCTAGCAGAATTATGATGGCTTCAAGTCTAGCTACTGGTGCAACGATCTCTTCATTGTCAATTCCTTCTTCTTGACTATAGCCTTATGAAACCAATATGGCATTATTTCTAAAAATATTACCATATTTATCTACCTTATTTAAAAACACAAATTTAGGGCCTAGGATAAATGTGTATTTAGGTCTGTCAACACGTTTCCGAACATTGTTAATTTAAAATTGATTATGTTCTTCTTGTAAATCCATCACCCAAAATTCATCATTTATAGCATCATTAATGTTTTAGCTTCAAGTTGTGACAAGAAGAATTGATTTTCAACATGACTTCTACGATAAGATCTAGTTTGAGTTCTTTTATCTAAGTGTCCTACAACAGCAACTAAAGTATGGAACATAAGAGTTATAACAGCTTGTGAGAAATAAGGACTAGTGATTTTAGATTCTTCATCAGGTTCAGGTTCATTGTGACTTGAATCTAATAAATTTCTAGAACTAGAAGTTTTCACATATTTCTTCATAAGATAGTTATAGGATTTGGAATTATTTTCCTAATTTGATACATCATCCTCTAGGTCCTCTAAAGTGGTTTTAGGCTCATTTGGTTCAGTTTCAAAAAATTTGACATGGACCGATTCTTCCACACATTTAGTTCTTTTATTTAACACTCTATAGGCTTTACTATAAATGAAATATCCTATAATTATTACGTCATTACTCTTGGATTCAAATCAATCAAGTATTTCCTTAGTATTAAGGATATCGACATTAAAATCAAAAACTTTGAAGTATCTCACTTTGGGGTTTATATTGTTTCAAAACTCATATGTAGTTATTTTCAGAATAGGTCTAATCAACACTCTATTAATTATATAGCATGTTGTATTCACAACTTCAACCCAAAAATAAATTGGTAATTCATACTCACTAAGGATGGTTCTAGAAATTTTTTACAAGGTTATGTTTCTTCTTTCCAGAAATCCATTCTATTGAGGAGTTCTATGGGAAGAGAAATTATGAATATATACATTTTGTGGGAAAGAGAATTCAACCTCTTAATTTTCAAACTCCTGTCCATGATAACTTATCAATTACTTAATTCTAAGTCCACAAATATTTTCTACAGTTTTGGAATATTTGGTAAAATGAGAGTAGGATTCACTTTTGTGAGCCAAAAAGAAAGTCCAAGTATATCTAGAAAAGTCATATACAAGAACAAATACATAGTGCTTCCCATTTAAACTAGAAACTCTAGATGTTCCAAAAAAATCCATGTGATCCAGTTCGAGAGGTTGAAAAGTTGAAACTTCTTTCTTTGGTTTTAAGGAAACTTTATGTCACTTTTCTTATTGACATGGATTACATAAATAACATTTGGAAACTCATGTTTGGGTAGGTCTTTGACCAATCCTTTTCTATTTAACTTTCTAAGGGAGTGAATATTACAGTGTTCTAGTCTCCAATGCCAAAACCAAGACTCTTTGTGAAAAACACTCTAAACTGCATAATTTTGAGAGTCTAAAGAATCTATGTTAAGAGAATATACATTTTCATTTCCTAAAGCAGAAAATACTAATTCATTTTTAGAATTGAAAACAATGAAAGCACCATTTTCAACTTTAACATGAAATCCATCATCACATAGTTGTGAAATACTAAGAAGATTATATTTCAATAAATCAACAAAAAGTACTTGGAAATTAAAAATGAGTTAGAGTTACAAATTTTTCCAAGGATAATGATATTTCCTTTGGCATTGTCACCAATGATGACCTTCCCACCATCAATTTTTATTAAATTGTTGAATCATGAATAGTCTCTTGTCATGTGTCTTGAAAAAACACTATCCAAGTACCATAATCTTTTATACGAGATCTCTAATCAACATTCCTACAAAATAGTCAGATAAAAAATTGATATTGTTACCCATACCTATTTGGGTCTACTAATATTAGTGACTAGTGATTTAGGAACCCATATCTTCCTCATTGGTTTCCTATAAAAATTATATAACGTACTTGAAAAATAAATTCTATATGGTCCAGAAAACCATGAATTAGTAGAGAGTGTGTCATAATTTGAACTATCTGAATGTTTTCCAGAACTAACAGTAAAGCAGTATGTCCTAGACTTAGAAACAAAATTAGTTCTTCCAAAATATATTTTTCATGGTTGATAGCCAATAACAGTATTATATTTAGGTGAAATATGTTTACCTATAATTTGTACTAGATTATCTTTACCATTTGTAAACCTTTCAAGGTCCTTTTTCAATTTATCATTAGATAGCTTTACTTCATTATTTTATATGAGTAATTGTGCATTTTTCTCCCTTCCTACAGTAAGTTTAGTTTTTTTCATTTGAGGTAAGAGAATGCTGTTTCTTTAAAGACGTATATTGAACATTTAGTTTATTACATGTCCCTTCAAGCATATCACATAACTCAATCATTTATTCATCATACATATTTTCAGAGTCACTTTAATATCTAGAATAATAGAAATGGTGTAATAGAGATTCTAGTGTTACCTAAGATGTGTTTTTCATAAAACACATATTAGATTTGTTATCTTGTTCATAATGTGAAGATTATGAGTCACCTGGACTGTCCTCAGAAGCAATCAATGTTGCTTTCATTACCTTTTAAAACATTCAGTCTCAGTCCTCATAATTATTTTTATACATGAGCTTGGGAAATTCATCCTTTATATGTCCCTTTCATTTACACACACAGTAGAATATCTCATCAGAATTGTCACTTTTTTTCTAATATTTCTTCCGGATTCTTTTTTTATCATATCTTCTTTTGAAGATAAGATTTCTGAAAATTTTATTCTTCTTGTAAAATATGTTAATCCTTTTTTTTAATTGATCCATCTCCTCCTCACTGTCAAGTGATTATTGTTCATCGTTGAAACTTTCAACAGCGCCTTCCAATTTCCCTTTCACTTGGTGTTCAAAAGTGGTGGTTTTGAGTGCAACAAATTTTCTTTTGGGATCATCTTCCTCTTCGTTGTTGAATTTCATCTCTTCTTCATACATCATCATATTCCCAATGTGTTATTTTATAGGTAACTTGATGATGTCAGATGAATATCTAATAGAGACATAGGTTCCTTTCCATATTTCAGTTGTTCATATAAGAATCCTCATGATCTGTTCTTTTGTAGTGACTTATCTTCCAAGAGAAATCATTGTGTTTACAATTTCGTTGAACCTGAGATACATGTCAAAAATAGGCCCATTAGGTTTAATTTAAATGATATCATATTTAATATTATAATTATTAAGTCTAATTTCTTTCACACTACAAGTTCCTTCATGTGAAACAGACAATGGATCCCAAATTTCATAGGCAGTTTTACGTGCAGAAATTTTGTTAAATTCCTCATCTCCTAAGTAGAAATATAAAGCATTCATGGATTTGAAATTATTATTTTAGGAAGTCTTGGTTGTGTCATCCCAAGTGATTCTATCAGTTGTAGGAATATTATACTCATCAATAATTGAAGACTAAATTTCAAAACCTATAATTTGAAAATGCATCTTCATTTTAATTTTCCAATGGGAATAATTTGTTCCATTAAAGAATGGTGGTCTGTTTTTTGTATCACCTTATAATCTTTTATCTAAAATAAAGAACTACATTTAAAGTGCTATAAATTTTTAATTAATAGAAATTTACAGATCTTTAAATTAAAACCAAAATCACAGTTGAATAGGATCAAAAACAGAGTCTAAATACAGCCGATGATACGAAATATTGGTCGAAGTAGAGTACTCAAGAGGGTGGTGAATTGAGTATCTATTAAAACATTTGTTTACAATGTTTTCTTAAAAAGATCCCCAAATAAATACAACCAAATTAATCAAAGTAATATGGTTATGAAAGTTTTATTATTTAAATAACTTCTCAAAAGATTAAATAGTTCTCAGTAATCTTAATATCAGTTATTCTTATCAATTTTGAAGAAATTATAATAAGGAAAAAAATTATAACATCTTTCCAAGATTAAATATCAAAGAATATTTAGTGATTTCTGAATTATATAGTAAAATAGAGATGACTAAATTAAATAACACAACAGATATAAAACAAGTGGTTCAGTCTCAAGTTGATACCTAATCCACTCCACTTGGTGGTCACCTACCACTAAGCAGTTTATATTAATAAACTTGATCCAAACCGTAGATCATAATAAAAAAAGTACACTAGACTGTCCAGGTCACATAACATCTTCCACAGTTCTTCATGGGTACAAAATACCAGGTCACATAGGGACCTCTTACACACTTATCTATTGGAATAAACAAGTGTAAAAACTATGAGAGGAAGGATATCTTATATCCATATGATTAATGTAAGAGATAATGTGTGTTTTAATACAGACACACAAATTTCTCAAAGATAAAAATAGTACACAACAGAGAAATGATGTTGATATAATGTTAGATGTGCTCTAAGTTTTATTCTATGAAGGTATAGACTTTTTGGATGAAGTAGATGTAAGAATTGAGTTATCTTGGGGAAAACAGATTGTCACAAGTCAGTCATATCTGGATCATGTTCTTCATGGCATTGACATTGAAAATATGTCCTTGACTATGATCAATGTTATCTCATCCTTTTTGTATTCACAAATTCTTCTTTTGTTCTTTAAATATATTGAGTTTTTTGTGTCAAGTTTTCTCAAGAATGTTTGTGCTTCTTTGTTATCACGCACACTTGTTTCTCTTTTCATCTCCTTTTGTTTATGGAAACACTGTTCATTTTATTCCATGAGTGCATGTGTTGGATCCAATAGGATGCATTTATTCTGCACCTCGTACCACATACTGTTTGGCGACAGGTCTACAATAAAACATTAATTTTGTCAGTAAATTTAAAAGCATAAAATATGAATGTTAGAGATTAAATTAAAAAACAAATTAAGAAACAGTGTCACAGTATACATGGAAATAGTGTCTCCATGAAATTATGTCTCCATGAAATGTTGTCTCCTTGAAATGGTGTCTCCTTGAAAAGGTGTCTCCTTGAAACGGTGTCTAGATGGTCATAGTGTTTGGATGGTCACGGTGTCTGGATGATCCTGATACTTGGATTGTCACGGTGTCTCGATGGTCATGATGTCTGGATGGTCACGGTGTTTGGATGGCTACAGTGTCTACATGGTAATGGTGTCTGCATAGTCTGGGTGTCTGGATGGTCAAGGTGTCTGGATGGTCATAGTGTCTGGATGGTCATGATGTCTGGAAACGGTGTTTGGACACGGTGTCTGGTCAAGGTGTCTGGTCACGATGTCAGATTCCTTTTCCAGAAAAACCAAAACCGGTGGAAGTCTCACTATTTTTAAAAATTATCCAAGTATATGTATTCATAATTAATCATTGAGATTTACATAATGTATTAGAATCAATAAATCATCAAAGAAATAATTATAACTCAAAATGAAAATAGTTTACAATAATTATTTAATGAATAAAGAAACTAATCATCTATACACAGGGTTTGAGACAGATTACACATGATTAACAAGTTTTACAGAATGAATAAGATTTGTGATCATTAAAACATGATTAACACACGAGGAGTCCAACAATAACAAACTCTACTCTTCTAACAAACATATTACCCATGCTCATGTGATCACAACCACTCCCCAAGATCCATAAACTATGAGACCTTAATAGCTTTACTATTGGGAAAGTCAAACCAATGTTGAAATGGCCATGTAAAATCATATAAATACAACAACTATATAGATATAAATTTAATAATGATTATTACCCCTATCTCCACTCATTATTTTTTCCTTGATTTCATTACCAATTTCCCTCCGTTAGGTTGGTATCATCGGAATTATATCATTGTACACTGCTAAAATTTACATAAAACCTATATATTGTATATAATTTTTACTTATAATTTAATTGTCCTCATTTTAATATACCATTATTTTTGTTTGATGATTTCAGTCTTCCTGTAAATTGCTTAATCCACATCGACTATTAAAAGGTCACACTAAATAAGTTGAAAGAGAAATAAGCACATTTAATTTATAGAACAACGTTGAAAAAATGATGTGATATAATTTTAAACACTTATAAAAAAGTTGATCAAGGATGATTTTTAGTCTTTGATGGATTCATGGGATTTATTGAATTAGTAGCCTATGAAGTATGTACCTGTTCCAATCTATGCACTAGGCAATCTGCATGTAGTGGAGTGGAAGATGAAGGTGTATAATCATAAGATACTATATGGACAATAAGAAATTGAGGACACATATACATAGTAGGATAAGGGTATATGGGTTGGAGATAAATCATTGGATATGGATATTGTATAAGTGGGAGCATCCTAGGAGGAAACATTGACATGGTATGAGAAATAGAGCCTAAATAAGATGATGATGAACACATGGGTGGGAATATTCCAAGAGGTTCATATGGAGGATGTGAAGGTGTGGTATATGATATGACTACAAGCGGGTTAAGGTGTGAATGAGTATAACAGGTGCTCCATGTAACTCTAGAATCACCCCTACTCGAACCCATACTAGTAGTCTGAAAAGAAGTAAACTCTAGTTCATATGAATTTATATAATTTTTTTGTTAAATATTACGAACATGACATTAAATGTAATGAAGAAGAAACATATTACATTTATTTGACTCACTAAGGGAAGCACATGAGGAATCTCTAGTTTAATCCTTCATTGATTGGGTTTTCGTTGGCAGCATGGTGTCGGTCAGAGATCGAAGTTCTAGATCCATTCTCCTATGGACTTGGCCTTGCATTGTGGCATCTCGCCTTTTTATAACAAAAACATTCATTACATTACACAAAACTGAGGATCTTTAAGGTTTAGTGTCTTGGAAACTAGGAACATAATACATGAAAAAAACATAAAACATTATTCATAAACACATGAAAGGCTTCTACTTATGTTCATCCTTGGTTCATTACTGCCTGTCATAACCTTGGGGACATACATCAAAAGAAAGTTTGAGCAGAAGGCCCAGTAAGGGAAACAAGAGAAACATTTTACATGTGAACTTGAGATACTTCAATAAGGTCATGAAAAGAACATTGAGGCATGAGAAAGAAATCATGTGGCATATCATAATAAAAATAACGTTTTCATAACCTGAAGATATAGATAAAACATTTAACAAAGACAATCATTTCCGTTTCACCAAGGTCCATCTCCAAGGTATCAATAAAAATTACCAAGGTTATTCACCATGATATCAGTCAAAATGGTCATCTTTAGAGATAAGTCTTTACCCAATGAATTGGAGTGCTATCAGGGTGCAGCCTTAAATTCGCATTTATTATCATGTGATCCACATATATAATCATAAATCATTTCATAAACAACCCATATAGCATAAAATAAATGGGTTTCATTTCATAATCATAATGTTTTGAAAACTGCTTTAAAGACATGATATTTGTGTCACTTTAAAACCCACAAAAAGGAAGGTGGGTCTCATGTATGTAAATCACAAAATTTAAAACAGAACATTTTGTTATATATGTGAATACCCCTATAGAAGATAGATCTTTGAGTATTCACATAATAAAATAAAAGAACGTTCGAAAAAGAGAGAGACATTTTTAGATGGAAATTCTGCAGCATAACGACTATGTTTTCAGGGTTTTAGAAAACATTGAAAAGAGAGGGGATGATTAGTCACTGAAAGTGTCTAATATTAATTTTTAATATCTTTATATTAATTTTTCCAAAGTCCGTAAACATTTTTTTAGTGCATTACATAAATAGAACTTCATTTCTAATCAAAAATGCAATTCATGTTTAAAATGAAAACTTGGGCCCAATCATTCATTTGCTTGCGGACAACATTATATTCATTTTATGAATATGAGATTTTTGGATATGATTGATACCCCTGTTTGGAACATTTTATCTCTCAGGTCTTATGGATTAATCTCAAAGGAAGATGGAGAATTTTGCGCCTGAATGCAGAAACTTTCTGGAAAAAGCATAATGGGCCTAAGGCCCATCAAACAAATGTGGGGCCCACAAACTAATTCCATTGAAGCTCATATAAACAATGTAGGAAGATAAAAATATGAGGATCATTTTATTCAACTTTGGCCAGAGCTTATTATGATGTTATCATGATGATAAAGGGATCTGAAGTTTAGATTTAAATAGTGGACCCAACATTAATGCACAGAAATCCGTCCCACCATTTCGACTATAACATCCAAAAGGCCGAGCGAAATTTACTGAAAATTTTACAGATCATATAGGAAAGATGGAAGATGATATTTCTCTACTAAAGACCCTCCAGATTCGGCCTTCTTCAATTGCGAATTCACACGTCAATATGGTGGACGAATCTAGACAGTTTTCCAGGTCAAATTCGAAACATCAATTTCCTTTTGATTATTCACCCTCCATTTGACTCTATTAATTGTTGAGGGGTGAATTCATTTTTGGGTGATATACCTAAGGCTCCTAATATTCCTATATAAGGAGCTAGTGGTTAAGGGAATAGGGGTGGAAATTTTTCTTATCATCTTTTGTTACTTGTTTCATTGTAAGGTTATGCTTCCAAATTTCCTTTGTAATGTTTTCTATTTCCATGTAAGTTTTTTTTGTATCTTTATGTTCTTAATCAACTTCTTTCTCATCTATATTTTCCATTTCATTTATTAAAACTTTATTATCACAAATCACAGTGATATCTCTATTTTTTTGTGAATTAGTTCACATATAGCTGTGAATTTCATTCACACACACGGAGGAGTGCTCGTTATTTCCATAGTTTTAATTTCTTCAATCCAATTTTTGTTAGTCATATTACGCCCACCATTGAGAGTATACCGTCAATGGAGTGCTAAACCTTCAATTGGTTGATCTTAGGAGGATTCAATTGCTAGATTGAATGTTATTTTATGAACGAATTGTTGTTAATTGGATAATTAATTTAAGACACCCATTCTTCAGTTATTTTTACTCTTCATCTTTACTATGTTTGAGCAAACTAAATTCAATTACTAAATGACCATATACCTCAAAGAGATCATGAATTTGGTTCTCTAAGTGTATAGGGGATTAGTAATTGTGTTTAGTAAGCAGAAAACCTGAAAATTATGAAGGTATTGTTATTTTTGTAGAATGGATTCATCAAGAATTAATAAAACCAAAATTGTTTAAAGAAGTAAAATTCATTCAATCCACCCCGAGCATAATCCTAGATCAACCAATTTTCATTGAATTGAATTCACATAGGTTTCTTAGTGTTATTTAAACCATATAAAATTGATCCCAAAGTTGGATACTTCAAATCCCACCCTTCACCAAATCATAGCGTCTCAAGGTTACTTCTTTGGTCCCTGTGGATTCGACCCCTACATTTACTACATCGACTGCTTTTACCAGAAGGGTAAATTTGGGAGCAACCAAATTTTGGCGCTGTTTCTGGGGACCAAGTAAGTTCCTTAGACCAAAAACATTCTTTTAATACACCCATTCTTTTATTCTAATCCCAATTCTCTTATCTTTTCCCTTTCTCGCTTTTTTTTGGCGCAAGTTCGCCTACACCCGCGATAAATCAAACAGATTAGTTAGGGTGGATACTCCTAGGGATGGGGAGTCAAGCACTAAAATATGTCTATTTCCTTTAGATCCAAATATTACTAATACTCCAAATTCAGAAGTTGAGTTCAATACAATGGAGAATCTCCCAAAAAACCAAATCATAAACGGGGAGGGAACCAAAATAACGAGCAAGACCCTAACTTGGGAATTATTGCAAACCCGACCAGGAATGACTACCTCTCACCAACCTGGACCAATGAACCCTCATGCATTAGGAATGATAACATAGGATATGCCCAATATGTTTTCAAACCCCATGTCTTGAACCACCTTCCAACCATTCATGGGATGGAGTCTGAGATGCCTTACCTTCATGTTAAAGAATTTAATGACATTGTCGAAACCAAGTGCCCACCAAATCAAATTGAATCTGCTAAAATGAGACTTTTTCCTTTTTCTCTTAAGGACCGAGAAAAGAATTGGTTAAACAATTTGAGACCAGCATCCATTCACTCTTGGGACCAACTTCAACCATAATTTTATAAAAAATACTTCCCCCATCACAAAACAATTTCACTTAAAAAGAGCATACAAAACTTTTTTGAAAGAGAGGGAGAAACATTCTATGAAACATGGGAAAGGTTCAAGGACACATTAAACATGGTACCGCACCATGGATTCTTAATCCCAGAACAAGTGAGAATTTTCTATGAAGGGTTGGGTCCCGAAAACAAACAATTCATTGATATGATGTGTAATGGAACCTTCAAAAACAGAGCCCCAAATAATGCTTACGAGTATCTAGAAAATCTTACTGATCAAAACCAAACATGGGGAACATCACCATACTATGATAAGCCAACCAAATCTGTTGGAATGTACAATATTGGAGAGGAAGAAAACCTTAGAACAAAACTTGCTGCACTCACTTGGAAAGTTGGGGAGACTGATCTTAGGAAGGTCCACAAAACCCAAACTGTTGAGCTTGTTTGTACAATTTGTGACAAGAATGACCACAAGACTGATAATTGCCCAACCATTCCTTCCATCAAGGATGTTCCTTTAGGAGTACCACCAGAAGAAGTTAATGAAATGAACTTTCAAAATCCACAATTCACGAAGACCTTCAATCCAAGGTATAATGACCATCTAGGATTTCGTTGGAAGGACAATCAACAACCAACACAACAAAAATGTATCAACCCATAGCCTCAACAAAAATTTGAACCTCATAATCAGTTCCCACCAAAACTAGTCTAATTCTAACATCCACATGTCCAATATCAACAACCCATCCAACAACCAAAGTATCCTCCTGGGATAACCCCACAAGCTCAAGCACCAACCCAAATTGTTCCCCAAAGCCTACTAGAACAACTGTGCAAACAAATGGAAAAAATGAACTCAGAATTCTCATCCATTAAAAAAGAACATAAAACCATCAAAACTGGAAAGGAACCCATGCCCACACAGGCCATTCCACAACAAACATTAAGGGGAGAGTCAAGTTTCACTCAAACAACTAAAGAACAACTAAAGGCTATGACGGTTTTAAGAAGTGGGAAATCAATTGAAAAACCTAAACAAATAAGTCAGAAACAATGTGAAGCTTCAAACTCTAATGAAAATTCAAATGAACCACAAGCTCAAACTAAAGAAACTGATAACAATGTGAAAGAAACAACACTCCAACAAACAACTCAACAACCTGCACTATTTCCTCAACGCATGAGGGGGAAAACCAAGCCTGAATTGAGTGACACATTAAGGGAAATCTTCTCAAATGTCAAGTTGAACATTCTCCTTCTCGATGCCATTCAAACCATACCTTCCTTCTCAAATTACCTTAAGGACTTGTGCACTTTTAAAAGAAAATTTTCACATAAAACCCAAGTCCTTTTGGATTCTAATGTGAGTACCACCATTCAAGGGACCATTCCTCCTAAGATAAAAGACCCAGGATACCCTTACATAAATGTTGAACTAGGAGAGAACAAAGTTTCCAAAGCCTTGTGTGATCTAGGTGCCAGTGTGAACCTCATTACATATGTCATGTATTGTTAGTTAGGGATCGAAGAACTCTAACCCACATCTGTCACTCTTCAACTTGCTGATCGTAGTGTTCAAGTTCCAAAGGGGATCTTAAAAGTTGTTTTTGGTGAAAGTTTAAAATTTAATTTACCCAGCTGACTTCATTGTTCTGGACAATCACACAAGCTTAGGTCCGAGGGAGAAAACCCCAATCATACTTGGTCATCCCTTCCTTGCAAAAATCAACTCTGTTATCTGAGTCCGAAATGGGAACATGACCATCACCTTTGGGAACATGAGTCCAGACTTGAACATCTACAATGAAAACTCTCAAATTGGGGATGATGAAGAGATCCAAGAGGTTAATTGGATTGGTAGTGTTGATAATTAACTCAATGAACATTAAGGAGTTACCTAAGGATGGTTATGTCAAGTAGAGATTGATTTTCTTTATTCACATGAGGGAAACCTATCTCCTTGGAATGAATCTCTTTCAGAAATCTCTATTGATGAATTTCTAGAATCACCAATCAATGATACCATGGTTGAAATAAATAACATTGAGTCAATGTCCATTCATGACACTACTCTGGAAAATTTAGTGGATGAAAATACAGTTCACAAGGAACCAATTTTGTCAAGAAATATGAACAAAGAAACTAAATTCAATAAAAAGTCTCATACTTTCTTGGAAATTCATGACCAATCTGATCTTGAATTTAAAGTCTTACCTTCATCCCTAAAGTATGCGTTATTAGGGGACAATCAATACTTTCCTGTTGTCATTTCTTCCTCTCTTGAAGCCGATCATGAGAGGATTCTTCTAGATGTTCTTAGGAGACACAAGAAAGCCATTGGATGGACCCTATCTAATATTCCTAGGATTAGCCCACTTATCGGGACTCATAGAATTATTCTTGAATCTGAGTCAAAGCCATGTCGTCAACCTCAGAGGCGACTCAATCCTAATCTCATGGAAGTAGTGAGAAAAGAACTTTTGAAATTGTTAAAAGCTGGTATCATCTATCCTATAGCTGAGAGTGAGTGGGTTAGCCCAATCTATGTGGTTCCAAAGAAGACTGGAATCATAGTAATAACCAACAAGGATGGAGTGATGCTTACAAAAAGGGTCAGTATAGGATGGAGAGTTTGTATTGACTATAGGAATCTCAAATTTTGTACCAAGAAAGACCATTTCCCCTTACCCTTTATTGATCAAGTCCTCAAGCGAGTTGCGGGTCATCAATTCTATTGCTTCCTAGATGGATTCTCAGGGTATAATCAAATCGAAGTATCCTTAGAGGATCAAGGAAAAACAACCTTCACTTGTCCATTCGGCACTTTTGCCTTCAAGCACATGCCCTTTGGGTTATGTAATGCCCCTGGTACCTTCCAGAAGTGCATAATGAGAATATTCTCAGATATGGTGGGAGATTTTTTAGAGGACTTCATGGATGACTTCTCCATCTTTGGGGATACTTTTGAGGGATGCCTTATAAATGATGAAAAGGTTTTGTTAAGGTGCGAGGATAAGAATCTCATACTAAATTGGAAAAAATGCCATTTCATTGTAAGGGAAGGACTTGTTCTAGGTCATCTGGTATCTGGTAGAGGGATTGAAGTTGATAAAGCAAAGGTTGACATCATTCGTCACCTTCCCTCTCCTAAAACTGTTAAGGAAGTGTGGTCCGTATTAGGACATGATGGTTTTTATAGAAGGTTCATTAGGAATTTCAGCTCTATTTCTCGACCAGTTTATGCTCTATTGGTAAAAGATGCTCTATTTTTATGGATAGAAAGCTGTGAGGAATCATTCTCTACACTCAAGTCAAATCTTATATCTCCACCTATCATGCAACCTCCAAATTGGAAACTTCCTTTCGAGCTCATGTGTGATGCAAGTGATTTCATTGTAGGAGCAGTCTTAGGACAACAGTGTGAGAAAACTCCACATGTCATTGATTATGCAATCAAATCTTTAAATGATGCACAAATAAACTACACCACCACTGAGAAAGAGTTTCTTGTTGTTGTCTTTGCCTTAGAGAAATTCAGGTATTATCTCTTAGGATCATCCATCATTGTCTTCACTGACCATTCAGCCCTAAAATACCTTTTCCAAAAACAAGATGCCAACAATAGATTGATTAGGTGGGTCCTTCTTCTTCAATAGTTCGATTTAACCATTAAGGATAAAAAGGGTGTTGAAAATATTGTAGTTGATCACCTCTCTAGGATGGAATTCAAAGACAACTCACACCACCTCTCTATGTATGATTCATTTCCTGATGAGCACCTCTATTCAGTGAGTGATTGCCCTTGTTATGCTGACATAGCAAACCATTTGGTGATGGCTGACATTCCAAAATTCCTGGGGACCCAAGCTAAGAGGAAATTCCTTTCTGATGTCGAACACTATGTGTTTGATGATCCTTACCTCTTCAAGTTCTATCCTAATCAAATCATCAGGAGATGTATTCCTGAGTCTGAGCAAGAGTCCATTCTAAATTTTTTTCATAGAGAGGCATGTGGAGGACACTTTTATACAAAGAAAACCATTGCAAAGGTCACCCAAAGTGGTTTCTACTGGACGATCCTCACTAAGGATTCCTTCAAATTCTGAAAAAGTTGTCCTCAGTGTCAGCAATTAGGATCCATTCCCAAAAGGAATCAAATGCCCCTCAATCCCATTCTGGTCCTTGAAATATTTTATTGTTGGGGAATTGATTTCAGGGGACCCTTTCCAAACTCTAAGGGATACCTCTACATCCTCTTATCTATTGATTATGCCTCAAAATGGGTTAAAGCCACTCCCACCAAGTCCAATTACCACCATATTGTGATCCGATTTGTGAAAGAGAATATATTTTCTCGATTTGGAATTCCTAGGGCTATAATCGGTGATCGTGGAACCCATTTCTGCAACCGCCCATTCTCTTCACTCATGTCTAAGTATGGTATTACTCATAAATTTTCCACTGCATACCATCCTCAAACCAACGGTCAAGATGAGTTGGTAAATTGAGAAATTAAGAAAATTCTTGAAAAAACTATCAATCCCTCTAGGAAATATTGGTCCAAGAAACTCTTATATGCCCTTTGGGCATATCTAACTGCTTTAAAAACTATCATAGGCATGTCACCATATAGATTTGTTTATGGAAAAGCATGTCATTTACCTATTGAAATTGAACATAAGGCATTTTGGGCAATAAAAAAATTGAAATTTGACATTTCATTGGCTGAAACAAAAAGGAAATTAGATCTTAATGAACTCGAGGAACTTAGGATGAAGGCTTATGAAAATTCATGGATCAATAAATCTAAAGTTCAAGCCTACAAATATAGGAATCTCAATGTCAAACACTTTGAACTGGGAAAATTTGTGCTCTTGTATAGTTCAAAACTTCATCTACACCCAGGAAAGCTAAGGTCCAGAGGGTCTGGTCCATACCTAGTGCATCATGTGTACCCTCTTGGGGCAATAGAGATTCAGGATCCCACAAGTGGGCATGTCTTCAAAGTCAATGGTAATAGGTTAAAACCTTTAATTGAATCATTCAATAAACAAGAAACCAAGGAGAAGTTAACTGATTCAACATATGAACCAGAGTAAAATTGATAGATTTAGGGTAAAAGTCGGGCTAACGACGTTAAACAAAAGTGCTGCACGGGAGGCAACCCGTGGTTTTCATGTTTCCAATCACTCTGAATCATCTTTTTTTCCCTTCTGCTTAATTTTGTTATTTTTTTATATAGACTGTTGACCTGTTCTTCTTTTATGAGTAAGGATGGGTATGAAAAGGGAGCACCGTATTCATCCGTGTCACGCGGTGTGATCCCTAAGTAATACCTTACCCAGAAAATATAAAGAAGACAATGTATCATCAGTTTATTTTATTTTATTTATGTTTTTGTAAGTTAAAAAAATTAGACTATTGACCTGTTCTTCTTTTATGATTATGGATGGGTATGAATGGGGAGAACCGTATTCATCCGTGTCACGTGGTGTGATCCCTGAGTAATACCTTACCCAGAAATTTAAAAGAAGACAATGCATCATTAGTTTGATTTAAAAAAAACCATAAAAATGATGGTACTTGGAATTAAATAAATCATTGTGTTGTTTGTTTTGTCTTCTTTGTCCTTCTTTATGTGGTTCAGGAACTATTTTGGGTGATACATGTTCAATCAAGGAGGTGCCTACATCCCCCAAGTGATCAAAGGAGTAATCTGGAGCATCATGAACTTCAACTTTAAAACCCAGGAGAATTTGTCCCATGTTTATCATTCTCAATTTCATCTTTGAACTCCTCTCCTACCCCCTTCTAACTTTTCTTTTCATTTAACACTGGGGACAGTTTTATTCTAAGTTGGGGGGAGATAAAAAATGATTCTTTTTGTGAATAAAAACATGCATGAAAAGAAAAATTCCATTAACCATAAACATGATAACGCACATTAAAAACTCTAAAATTGGATATCAAATAAATTTTTCATGCATTTATTCTGATTTTAATGAATGTTTAAGTTCATGAGCATAGTTTTTTGAAATTACGGTTGTCCGATGTGATTTTTCAATGTTTACATTTTCATCCTCTTAATAAAAATTCCACAATGCACGTCTATAAGATTGTGGGTGTAACTTTGCGTTCATGGGTCCCTCTCATTATAGCATTGGGTTCTAGGGTCACTTTTAGTTTAATTAGAGTATCCATAAACACAAAAATGAAAAAAAAACAAAAAAAATTGACCACATAGAGCAATGTTTTGTCCAAATGCGTGGCATCCGGCACTTGTGGATCATGACTCCATAGTTGTCTTGCCCAGAGTTAGTATTTTCATATCTATTGTGGATAAAAAAATCATCAAAAAAAGGATACTCATATTAATGTTTAATGTGTTTCCCACCTAGCGCTTCCATTTTTTCCCCTTGAACAATAAAATGGTCCCCATATCTTTTGTGATGCCCAACACTATATCATGCTTAATTGAAATTGGATGAAATGTGGTGATGAATTTGAACAAAGGAATGGGCTTGGGATTGGGATATGTTTATGGACCTAGCTTGTTTTCAATGATTTTGATGGGTTCTATAATTTTTTTGGTATGAGGTATTTGGGTGAGCAATGTTTATTTAAATGTTTTTGTGAAAAGGGGATTTGAATTTCATATTTGTAATATATTTTTCTTGGGACTAGAAAAACTCATGTTGGGGGGTGTGATTAGTCACTGAAAGTGTCTAATATTAATTTTTAATATATTTATATTAATTGTTCCAATGTCCATAAACATTGTTTTTATTGCATTACATAAATAGAACTTCATTTCTCATAAAAAATGCAATTTATGATTAAAATAAAAATTTGGGCCCAATTATTAATTCATTTGGGGAAAACATTATATTAATTTTCTGAATTTGCAATTTTGGGATATTATTGATCACTTTCTTTGGAACATTTTATCTTTTAGGTCCGATGGATGAATCCCAAAGGAAGATGGAGAATTTTACACCTGAAGGCATAAACTTGCTAGAAAAAGCATAATGGGCCAAAGGTCCATCAATCAAATGTGGGGCCCACAAACTAAGCCCAATGAAGCTCATATTTATACAGTAGAAATATAAAAATATGAGGATAATTTTATTCAACTATGGCCGGAGATAATTCTGATGTTATCAAGATGATAAACGGATCTGAGTTTGAGATTTAAATGGTGGACCCGACATTAATGCACAGAAATCCGTCCCACCATTTCAACAATAACATCCAAACGGCTGAGATAAATTTCCTGAACGTTGTACAGCTCATAGAGGATAGATGGAAGAAGATATTTATCTTATAAAGCCCCTCCAAATTCGGCCTTCTTCAATTGAAAATTCACACATCAATACGGTGGACGAATCTGGACAGTTTTCTGGGTCAAATTCGAGACATCAATTTCCTTTTGATTATTCACCCTCCATTGGACTCTATTAATTTTTGGGGGGTGAATTAATTGTTGGGAGATTTACCTAATGCTCCTAATATGCCTATATAAGGAGATTGTGTTGAAGGGAATAGGGGTGGAAATTTTTCTTATCATCTTTTGTTTCCTGTTTCATTGTAAGGTTATGCTTCCAAATTTCCTTTGTAATGTTTTCCATTTCCATATAAGTTTCTTTTTGGAATCTTTATGTTCTTAATCAACTTATTTCTCTTCTATATTTTCCATTTCATTTATTAAAACTTTATTATCACAAAGCACAGTGATATCTCTGTGTTGTTGTGAATTAGTTCACACATAGGTGTGAATTTCATTCACACACACGGAGGAGTGCTCATTATTTCTGCAGTTTTAATTTCTTCAATCCAATTCTTGTTAGTCATCTTCCACCCACCATTGAGAGTATACCATAAAGGGAAGGATAAAACATTAATGTGTTGATCTTAGGAGGATGAAAAGGATAGATTGAATGTTATTTTATGAACGAATTTTTGTTAATTGGATAATTAATTTAGGACATCCATTCTTCAGTTATTTCTACTCTTCATCTTTACTGTGTTTGAGCAAACTAAATTCAATTACTAAATTACCATATACATCAGAGAGATCATGAATTTGGTTCTCTATGTGTATAGGGGATTAGTAATTGTGTTTAGTAAGCCCCAAACCCGAAAATGATAAAGGTAGTGTTATTTTTGAAGAATGGATTCATCGAGAATTAATAAAACCAAAATTGTTTAAAGAAGTAAAATTCATTCAATCCACCCCAAGCATAATCCTAGATCAACCAATTTTCATTGAATCTAATTCACGTAGGTTTCATAGCGTTATTTAAACCATCCAAAATCTACCCAAAGTTGGCTACTTCAAAGCCCATCCTTCACCAAATCATAGCGTCTCAAGGTTACTTCTTGGGTCCCTGTGGATTCGACACCTACATGTACAACACCAACCACTATTACCAGTAGGGTAAATTTGGGCGCAACCAGGGGACATGGGTAAAAAATTCATAAATGACCCATAAAACAGTAGAGGGACAGAATATGAAGGATATATGAACATGGTAATGAAATTTGAAGGACATACCATTTTAAATGAAAAACATGGAAGGAAGAAAAAAATTAGATTTCTCTTATGAAAATTCAACAGCCTAACAATGTCACGTAAAATTTAAAAAAAATGAATTGACGAGATCAAATAGGGTCTCTCATCATATGAAAATAAAAGGTCTGTATGATAGATATAGAGATCATACCCCAACATATTAGAAAGGAACATGAAAGACTGGACCTGAAAGTAGAACTTTAAAAAAAAAAGGTGAAAGAATCCCTTAAAAATTCGGTAGCCTAACGACGCCACTTAAACATTCCTAAAAAGAATTGATGATAAAAATATGGGGTATCTCATCATATGAAAATGAAAAGATAAGTAAGATGAATATAAAAGAACATCCTCCAACATAAAATCATGGAGCATAAAAGAAATGGCATAAAAGAGATTACTTGAAAAGAAAGAGAGAGGTAGGTTCCCTTCCCTTAATACGCAACTATTAAAACTCTAAGGTTTGGACCCTAAGAGATTTGGGGCACCATGGGATGACGCCTTGTGAGGTAATGGGACTAGAGTTTCATTGGGAGTGATTTTGGAGTCAAAAGGATGAGATAATGGCTTGGTATTTATAGGAAAAGTGAGGTGATACTTTAAAAATTTCAAGGGAGACCTCACAAGTGGTTTTCTCAAAACCATGGTCTCTCCCATGGTATTTCCCATTGCTTTAGGCCACATGGGGTCCCCAATAAAATAATTCATCACCTTTGGTCATCCAAAACTGAAAATATCTCATGCCGTCATCATGAAACAGTTATGATGTCATTAAACATACCGAGACCCTAAAACTGCATTTTTACTATTCACTGAAAACTCATCTCTTAGAAAATTCCCAAAATTTCGCCTTAACCAAATATCGATGCTCTGATTAAAAATATGAACTCAATTTTATAAAAATAATTTTCTAAATATTTTTAATTAAATACACTATTCACCAAAAATTAATTTTTTCAGAAAAATCCCCAAAATTACCGTAACATAATATCGATGATCTGAGTTCAAAAATAAAGTCCATTTTATAAAAATAATTTTTTTAATATTTTTAATTTAATTTTTAATTAAAAAACACTATTCACCTGAAAAAACTAAAACTTGACTAATAATTTAAGAAACCGTTATTTACCCATTTTATTGAATCACATTACTTAATCAAGGTGTCTAAATTATATTAAAACATTCTTTAAGTGTGATTACTAATCCATTTGGTCATATTACTAATCTTAAGTGTAAAATCACTATTCATAATTTACTATTCATAAAAAATTATGTAACGACCCGGACCCGGCCAGCCACCCCGAACGGTGCCGAATGGGTCGGGTGTCACTACCTTAGGTACATCTCCCCTAAATTCCAAAGGCTGCTGACTAGCAGTGAGGGTCGGTTAGGTATAGTGGGGAGGCTATACCCTCATAGAGGAATTAAAAGTACTGGTCCATGTAATAAACTAAAATATGCAGCGGAAATAAATGACTCGGCAGACTCGAACCAGACCCGCATAGCGGAAGCACATTCAATAACAATAAACAGTGGAAGCAATATAAAAACAGCAATAGCGGAGACTAAACAGAACATCATGCCAGCAATCAACTGCAATAACTACTAATACAACCAAGCATGCATCCAAACAAGTCATACAAATCAATATATATATATATATATATATCACGGCGCCACTGGCTAACCAACTGTAGCTACAATATAAAATAAACATGTTGTTGCAAGAAAAGAATACTAAACAAGTAACTCCAGTATTGCACGACCTCAGGGTCTGTGCCAGTCTCCAAGTCAACAGCAGTAAAGTCCAGCTCCTAAGGCTGACCCTTTACCTGCACGCAATTTCATAAAGTCTACACACGTCCCGAAGGGACCGTGTAGGGTGTGAGACATGTCTCCGTAGGATACCACCCAGAGGTGCGTACATAATATAAGTGTTTAGTCAGACATATTTATATAAGAAAATAGTAAACAGTGCAATGCACAAAAGTAAATGAAGACATCATTGGTGCTCAACAGCCACCATGAAGTGTTACCTGCTTCAGCCAATGCCGGAAAGTCTGATCTACAGGTCGACACCTTGTGCCACCTGTCACCATGTGTCTCAAGTACCGACGTCCCGAAGGCAAGCCCAACCGTCGTAACCCAGCTCGAAAGCTCAACCTTCCCATGCCACAACATCCGGAGGAACATCGATACCTATCCTCAAATGATAACCGTAGGGACAACGATGTCTACCCTCAAATCACGGTGAGCCTCTGCCCCCAACCTGACCTCTTGCAAGATATCTCCCGAAGGCTCCTCACCTTCCATGTGGCTTCATATGGCAAGCACCCCCAAACCAAATATACCTAACCGCATCTACCGGGGGCCTCTAACCAGCGAGTGGCCGTACCACCTCATCTCAGAGTCTATCTATGTGCACACTACTCAAAAGTACCCGGTGAGCGGTAATCACCTCAATAAGTTCCCAAGCCACAACATCTCCTACACCTCCTGTCCCTACAAACCTTTCACTCCAGTCTGATGGTCTCGCCATCCAGTAACCCGGGACAAGCCCAACCTGATAGTCCAACTGTCTCAACTGACATCCATGACGCCCAATCCCATGGTAGCAACCACCCAAAGTAACCCGAGCCAAAGGCCCCAACCTGTGATCCTTATCACTCAACAACATATACTCGGTCAATGCCCAACAATCAATCAGTTCAACACAAGAAAACCCCACATTGCAAAAACATACGTGAAAGCATAGCTTTTAACAGAAAATTACAAAACAGTCAATTTTCACCAACTTATGTTAACCCAAACCATCACCTAAGGTCTCAACACCTTACACAAATTTACATCATGCTTTAACAAATCAAACTCAGTAGTTTAATTCAACAGCAACAAAAGCAGTCTAAAAATAGCAGTTTAATTACTAGTCCAAAACATACGCATTTTGGCACCCCCAAACGAATTTCCCCAAACAATCTATGACCCCTCACCAGGCCATGCTCAATCGCAACAAGGGTTAGGGAATACCTAGAGGCATCCCACAATATGCATAATTAATTAACAACAAATAAACAAGGTTCCTCTCAACACCGACATCGCGCCTGGAGGTTGCAATCCGAAATTGTCTATGAAAACACGAAAGAAGTTATGAACCACCCACCTCGTACTCATACGATGACAGTCCTTTGATTTCAGCCTTTGAACCGGACTGAATTGCGGTAGATCTGCATTTCCGTCAAATCCGGAAATTCCATTCGGATGGAATCTGCGGAGAAACAGGTGAGGAATCAAGGATGAAGAAGGGTGGGTGGGGTTAGCCTTTCTGATGCGGTCTTGCTGCCTCCGTCGGATCGAAGAACGGAGGTCGTACGGTGGATCTAGAAGGATTTGTGTTCGTGGAGGTCTTTCAGACGGACTGTTCGTCCAAAGGGGGAGAAGAATAGAAAACTGGGAATGAGGTGTGACGACGCCTCAGTCAATCAAATAAAAAAAGGACACGATGTGTATTTCCCAAGTACACTCCGTGTATATGTGTTTCTGTACTCTGACTTAAGCAGAGTCCGGCACACGGTTTGGACTGTGTACACGGTCAGCACATGTCCAGGGTTTCGGCCGCTACACAGGGCATGGGTATAAGGTGTGTCAAGGAAGGGTACACACCGTGTAGATGGGAATTTACACCTGGGCACCACACAACATGTACCTAGCCTCGCATGGGTAAGAGATACATAGCGTGTCTATAAATACACGCCATGTAGTAGGAATGTTCTACACAGTCTTCAGATGGCATTTACTCGGCGAGCACATAGCCGGTCACTCAGGTATCTCATACACGGCGTGTACTTAAAGTACACGGCGTGTAGTCTGGAAATTTCTAGAAACTTCCCATATTTATAAGAATTCTCAAAAACCAGTCAAAATATTAAACCGGGTCGGAATTCGACCCATTTACAAAAACTCGGGTTCTTACAAATTAGGTTGATCTTATTAGACTCCAAATTCCGTACTGAACAATTTTGCAAAAGAACATTTTTTGAAAATTATTACACATCATTAATTATTTAAGGATTACATAAATATTTTAAAATATCTTTTTTTTTCTTTCAAAATTAATCAATAAAATACATCATAAAATTATCCGGACATTTGAAATTTCATAAACTTCACTAAAGGAAGAAATATCAATTTATTCATCCTAAAGGATTACACAAATAATCTACGATCTCATCACATAGCCCCTTATAACTCCAGCATATGATCTAAGTGTAAGGTGTGATATGGTGAGAAAATTTGAGGGATGCTTAGATAACAATTCCCTAGTAGTAATCTCTACTAACTTGAACTTCTCCCGCATGAGTTTCTGTTCAAGCTTGACAAGCTGGAGTTCAGCTTGGGCTTGGTCCATAGTGAAGCCCAAAGATTCCACCTCATTCCCAATCTCTGATAAGTGGGATTCATATGGTTCGAGTCTACGGGATGAAGCCATCGACTCCTCTTTCTGCATTAACCATTAACATATCTATTAAATAGTTAAGAGTAAGTTAATATACTCTTCAAAAAGTTTCGCTCGTTACATTCTTCCCCCCTTAAGAAATTTCGTCCCTGAAATTTTATACTTGAGGCCTAGTTGAAAAGGTGAGGGTACTTTTGCTTCATTTTTTCCTCAGGATCCCAAGTCACTTCTTCATACTTATGATTCCTCCGCAACACTTTCACAATGTGGGTAGTCCTGTTTCGTAGAACCATGTCTCTACGGTCTAAGAACTACACTGGATGCTCCTCATAAGAGAGTTCATGTTCCAGTTGTACCACCTATGGGTTCAGTACATGTGAAGGGTCGGGTATGTACATCCTCAAGAGAGATACATGGAAGATATCGTGAACTTGAGATAGGTTCGGTGGATGTGCTAGACGACATTCCACTGCTCTTATGCAATCAAGGATTTCATAGAGTCCAATGTACTTAGGGATGAAATTCCCTTTCTTCCCAAACCTCATGAATCTCTTCCTTGGAGAAATTCGAAGGAAGACTTTGTCACCAACACCAAACTCCAAGTCCATCCGACGGTTGTCAGCATAGATCTTCTGCCGACTCTGAGTAGTCTTTATGTGTTGTTGGAAGGCATGAACCTATTCTGTCATCTCTTATACAAGATCAGGCCCAAGAATCTTTCTCTCACCAGTTCTATCCCAACAAGTAGGAGTTCTACATCGTTTTCCATTCAGATCTTCGTAGGGTGCCATCTGAATACTCGAATGGAAGCTGTTGTTATAGGAGAACTCAAATAATGGTAGGTGTTGATCCCATACACCTTTAAATTCCATAGAGCATAATCTCAACATGTCTTCGAGTGTATGAATAGTATTTTCAGATTTTCCAGCAGTTTGAGGATGATAGGCCGTATTAAAATTCAATTCAGTATTCAGAGCATGTTGAAAACTTCTTCAGAATTTTGATGTGAACCTTGGATCACGATCAGACACGATGGATAGTGGTACCCCATGTAGCCTTACCACTTCCTTTATGTATATCTTGGAATGTTGATCCAGAGAGAAATCTTCCCGAATAGAGGTAAAATGGGCAGTCTTGGTGAGAAAGTCCACAATAACCAATATCACATTGTTTCCTTTGGATGTTATCGGGAGACCAGTCACAATGTCCATAGTGATATTATCCCACTTCCATACTGGTATGGGTAGCGGTTGTAATAACCTCTTAGGAAGTTTTTATTCTGCCTTTTCGTGTTGACACACCAGACACCTTGTAGTGTAATCAGCAATCTCCCTCTTCATGTTGTCCCACCAATAATGATCACGATGGTCTCTATACATTTCAGTGCTTCCCAGATGTATAGAGAAAGTAGAGCTATGAGCCCCATCCATCAGTTCTTTCTTTATATCCAAAATATATGGAACACATAGTTTGTACGAAATTTAAATACACCTTCTTGATCAATATTAAAATCATGGAACTTCCCATCCTTTATAGCCTAAAACTTCTCCTGCAGCAAAGGATCTTCTTTTTTAGCCTTCCTGATCTTCTCGAGTAAAAAAGGTTGAGAAATCATTTGGGATAAGGTTGATGATGTCACTACCCTTACAATTCCTATGTCTAGTTTTACAAGATCTTTAATCAAGGGATCTCCTAGGATCCTCATTGTTGCCAGAACAACAGGGTCTTTCCTACTTAATGCATCCGCGAATTTGTTTGCTCTTCTAGGGTGATAATGAATTGAACAATCATAGTCTTTAATAAGCTGCAACCATCTCTTTTGTCTCATGTTCAATTCTTTCTGCGTAAAAATATACATTAAACGTTGGTGGTCGGTGTATATATCACATTTCTCCCCATAAATATAGTGCCTCCATATCTTTAGAGCAAAAACAACTGCTGCTAGCTCTAGATCATGCGTAGGATAATTCTACTCATGCATCTTCAACTGTCGAGATGCATAAGAAATTACCTTGTCATTTTGCATGAGGACGCACCCAAGCCCTTTCAGAGATGAATCGCTAAAAATAACTAATCCTTCTCTGATAGAGGGTAGTGTTAACAAAGGTACAATAACCAATCTATTCTTCAGCTCTTGGAAAATTTACTCACATTACTTTGTCCAGATGAACATAAACCCTTTTCGATTCAACTTGGTTAGTGGATTAGAAAGCAGTGAAAAGATTTTCACAAACCTCCGATAATATCCTGCTAAACCAAGGAAACTACAAATCTCCGTTACTGTTGTGGGTTGAGGCCACTCCTCCACAACCATTTTCTTTGCAGGGTCAACCGAGATTCCTTCATTGGTTACGATGTTCCCCATGAAGGCCACTAGTTGTAACCAAAAGTCACACTTGATGAACTTTTCAAAGAACCTCTCGTTCCACAGAGTTTTCAGAATAACCCTCAGATGATCTTCATGCTCCTCACAACTTTTTGAATATATCAAAATATTATCAATAAAAACTACCACAATGTTATCAAGGTAGTCCTTAAAGACTATATTCATCAAATCCATGAAAATAACAGTAGCATTAGTCATTCCAAAGGGTATAATAGTAAACTCATAATGCCCATATCTTGATCAGAAGGTAGTCTTTGGAATATCTTCCTTCTTCACACTCAGTTGATGATAAACAGATCGAAGGTTAATCTTGGAGAAGAATTGATCCCCATGAAGTTGGTCAAATAAATCATCAATTCTTGGAAGAGGGTATCCGTTCTTCACTGTGATCCCGTTCAATTCTCTATAATCAATGCATAGCCGCATTGATCCATCCTTCTTCTTCCCAAAGAGAACTGGTGCTCCCCAACGAGACACACTCGGTCGGATAAACCCCTTCTCCAACAAGTCTTGGAGTTGTTTCTTTAACTCTTCTATCTCCACATTTGCCATTCTGTATGGGATCTTTGATATCGGTTGAGATCCAGGTATGAGTTCAATGGAGAAATCTACCTCTCTTTTCGGGGGAGGACCAAGTAACTCCTCAGAAAATACATCCAGGTATTTTTGAACAATCAGAACATCTTCTATTTGAATACTCCCTTTTCCTTCTTCATCATCACCGATTAACTCCATAAAGAATGCTATAGGAGGTGATTCTAGATAGGGATCAGTTCAGGATATCTCTCCTTAGACGATAATTGTAGGTCCTTCATTCAAGACTACTGATATTTCTTTACTTCTGCATTTGATCTTAGCATTATACTTTGAGAGCCATTCCATCCCTAATATAACGTCGAATTCCATCATGGGAAAGACTACTAGATTTGCGATAAGATTGTGCTCACTAAAGTAAAAAACTAGATTCTCTAAACGCTGTTGATGCATGGATAATCCCACTTGGAGTCTTGACTGACAATTTTACCTCAAGAAGTTTGGGGATTGATTCTATATTCTTTGCCAAATTGGAGGAAATAAAGGAATGTGTAGAACCAGAATCAAACAAAGTACTTTCCAGATTTGAGAGGACAACAAGAGTACCTTCCACCACATCATTCGGAACTTCAAACTCAGTTGTTGTGATAGAAAAAGCACGACCTTGCTCCCTTCACCTTTGCTGAGGTTGATAGTGATTCCCCTCCACTGCCCTTAGATTTGGACAGTGATTAGCAATTTGCCCAAGCTGTCCACACTTGAAGAAATTGACTTCGGGTAGGGCCGGAACTATCTTTCCTCTGTCGTTAGTATTTGGAAGGTGAGGCTTCACCTCACTATGAAAATTCCGAGCAATATGGCCTTCCCTTTGACACTTGTAGCACTTTCCACTTCCGATCAAGAAATACCCCAGATTCTTCTTCCCACATTTATTGCATGTGGTAAGTTACATTTTCTTTACACCTCTTCCCTAATCAAAATTATTCCCTAAACGGGGCTACAATGATCTCTTATTGTAATTTGAAATATGAGACAACTGTGTCTCACCAAACACTTTCTCGACTTTCATTGCACTCTGCATGATCTCCTTATAGCTATCATTGTCCCAGTTGGATAGATTCTTCTGCAGACGAGGTTTGAGTCCACCAAAAAATCTGTCAACCTTCCCACTTGGATCCATGACAAAGCTAGTGGTATATCGGAAAAGTCGGGTGAAGTTCATCTCATAGATTTCGAGAGATTCGTTCTACTTCTGCTTAAGCTTGAGAAACTCTTTCCCCATTCTCGTTCTCATGGAATGAGGGAAATACTTATGGATGAAAATTCCCCAGAACTCTTCCCACTCCATAGCTTACATCTCTCCTTGTAGCTTCATGTTTTTCATCAGTGACCACCACTGATCAGCTTCTCCCTCTAGGCGGTAAACAATAAGGTTAACTTTTTCTTGTTCTGAACAATGAAGTACAGAAAATAACTTTTTAATGGAGCTTATCCATTATTCCGCAACCAATGGGTCTGTAGTTCCACTAGATGTTTGTGGTCGCTGATGAATGAAGGACTCAATAGAGTGTTGTTCCCTTCGTGGTGAGATCATGCTCTTAGCTTGATTCAAGTTATAACTCATAACATGAGTCAGTTGGTTCATCATTCGCATGAATGTTTCCATTCCGGCTTCCACCAAAGGGTTGTCAGTACATGGTGCATTGCGGTCACCAACTGCACGGTTCCTCCTATTGCTCGCCATTTTCTAAAAGAATAAAACCTTAGTGAGAAACTTATTTCCTTTATGAATCTTTTAACTAAGACTTCATTCTTAGGCAATTACATTTCTCTATAATTACTTCATAATGATTCATAAAAATATTTTGATTAACCAAACATATCCATCAGGAGTGTTGTAACCAAGAGTGCAGCAAGACCCGTTATTGTGCACTAGTTCCCATTCGAGTCTAGATCAAAGTAGTGTTTTCGGGTTTTACCCCTATTTAAATCTGTGCCAGAGCCGCCTCTGCCTACTCATATCCAGAGAGCGATGTATTTGTTTAATAAACCACTTACTCAATACTTACCAAAATACCAGGAAGTTTTCCTATATTTAAACTTTTCTATAAGGTTATTCCTAATGTTTTTATATCCTAATTTACACTAATAACTAAACCATACTTTGATACCAACTATGGAATCCCTCCTTTTATAACATAAACCTTCTTTACATTACACAAAACTGATGATCTTTAATGTTTAGTGTCTTAGAAACTGGGAACATAATACATGAAAACAACATAAAACATTCCTCTTAAAACTTGAAAGGACTCTCCTTAAGTTCATCCAAGGTTCATTACTGCATCTGGTAACCTGGGGACATACATCAAAATAAAGGGTGAGAAGAAGGCCCAGTAAGGGAAACAAGAGAAACATTTTACATGTGAACTTGAGATACTTCAATAAGGCCAGGAAAATAACTTTAAGGCATGAGAAAGAAATCATGAGGCATATCATAATAAGAATAATTTTTTTCATAACATTAAGATGTGGCTACAACATTTAACAAAGACGATCATTACCATTTTACCAAGGTCCATCCTTAAGGTTTCAATAAAAAATACCATGGTTATTCACCATGGTATCAGTAAAAATGGTCATCTCTAGAGATTAAGTCTTTACCCAATGCATTGGAGCGCTATGAAGGCCAACCCTTAAATTGTCCTTTATAATCATGTCATCCACATATATCATCATCAATAATTTCGTAAACAACCCATATATCATAAAATAAATGGGTTTCATTTCATAATCTTAACATTTTAAAAACTGCTTTAAAGACATGATCTTTGTGTCACTTTAAAACACACAGAAAAGGAAGGTGGGTCTCAAGTATGCAAATCCCAGAATTTAAAACAGAACATTTTGGTATATATGTGAATAACCCTATATAATAGTGATCATTGAGTATTCACTTAATAAAATAAAATAACTTTAAAAAACGAGAGAGACATTTTGAGTCGGAAATTTTACAGCATAACGACTATGTTTTCGGGGTTTTAGAAAACAATGAAAAGATAGGGGACATGGGTAAAACATTCATAAATGGCCCATATGACAGTAGAGAGACCGAATATTAAGGATATGTTTACATGGTAATGAAATTTTATGGACATACCATTTGAAATGAAAAACATGGAAGGAAGACAAGAATTAGATTTCTCTTATGAAAATTCAGCAGCCTAACGACGTCACATAAACTTCAACAAAAATGAATTGACGAGATCAAATAGGGTCTCTCATTATATGAACATAAAAGTTCAGTATGATATATATAGAGATAATACCCCAACATAATATAATGGGACTTGAAATACTTGACATGAAAGTAGAACTTTAAAAAAAGAGAAAGGTGAAAGAATACCCTAAATATTCGCCAGCCTGACGACGCCACTTAAACATTCTTAAAACGAATTGATGATAGAAAGAGGAGGTCTCTTATCATATGAACATGAAATGGGAAGTAAGAGGAATACAATAGAACATCCTAAAACATAAAATCATGGATCATAAAAGAAATGACATAAAAGAGATTACTTGAAAAGAAAGAGAGAGGTAGGATCCCTTACCTTAAAAATTAACTCTTAAAACTCAAAGGTTTGGACCTTGAGGGCTTAGGGGAAACCTTGGGATGACTAATTGGGAGGTAATGACACCATATTTTCGTTGGGAATTATTTTGGAGTCGAAAGGATGGGATAATGTCTAGGTATTTACAGGGAAAGTGAGGTGATACTTTAATAATTTCAAGGGACACCTCACAAGTGGTTTTCTCAAAACCATGGGCTCTCCCATGGTATTTCCCATAGAGTTTGGCCACATGGGCCACCCCAATATAATAATTCATCACCTTTGGTCCTAAACCCCTTAAAATATCTCATGATATCATCATGACACAGTTATGATGTCATTAAACATACCGAAATCCTAAAACGACATTTTTATTATTCACTGAAAATTCATCTTTCTTAGAAAAATCCCAAAATTTTGCCTTAACCAAATATCGATGCTATGATAAAAAATATGAACTCCATTTTATAGAAATATTTTTCTAAATATGTTTTATTTAATTTTTAAATAAATACACTATTCAACGCAAATTTATTTTTCCAGAAAATCCCTAAAAATTACCTTAACATAATATCAATGCTCTATGTTCAAAAATAAAGACCATTTTTTAAAAATAATTTTCTAAATATTTTTAATTTAATTTTTAATTAAAAAACACAATTCACCCGAAAAAACAAATAGTTGACAAATAATTTATGAAACCGTTATTTACCCATTTTATTGAATCACATTACTTAATCAGGGTGTCTAAATTATATTAAAACTTTCTTTAAGTGATATTAATAATCCATTTGGTCACATTACTAATCCTAATTGTAAAATCACTATTCATAATTTACTATTCATCAAAAATTATGTTGATCTTATTAGATTCCAAATTCCATACAACACACTTTTGTAGAAGACAAATTTTTGAAAATCATTACAAATCATTAATTATTTATGGTTTAAAAAAATATTTTAAAATATCCTTTTTTTCAAAATTCATCAATAAAATACATCCTAAAATTATCCGGACATTTTAAATTTCACAAACTTTACTAAAGGAATAAATCTCAATTTATTCATCCCAAAGGATAACACAAAGAAGCTTTGGTCTCGTCACATAGCCCCTTATAACACCAGCGGATGACCTAAGTGTAAGGTGTGCTATGGTGAGAGAATCTGAGGGAGGCTCAGATAACATTTCCCTAGTAGTAATCTCTACTAACTTGAACTTCTCCCCCATGCGTTTTCGTTCAAGCTTGACACGCTGGAGTTCGGCTTGTGCTTGGTCCAAAGTGAAGCCCAAAGATGCCACCTCTTTCCCAAGCTCTGATAAGTGGGCTTCATAAGGTTTGAGTCTACTGTATGAAGCTATCGACTCCTCTTTCTGCATTAACCATTAACATCTCTATTAAATCGTTAAGAGTATGTTAATATACAATTCAAATAGTTTGGGTCGTTACATGCTTACAGTGTGGGCGGTTGGTGTTTTGCGGCAATTCACGAGGTTGAAAAGGACGGTGGCGACGAGATCTGGGTTACGGGTTTCCTCTGCTTGCAGTGGCTTTTTGCTCCCCAGTGTTTGGTGGATCTTGGATCCTTGATGGTGATGATGTGTGCTGATGAATCTGAATATGGGGATGAATTCCAAATAGGGTTTGAAGGTTTGAGTTTTGATTTTTGAATGTGTGATTTTTAATTTTTTGGATCTTTCTCCTGGTGATTTCTGGATGGGGATGGAAATTCTTCCCGGTTGTTGTCCTCACTGGCTCTCTGCTCCGGTGTTGATGTTTAATGATGCTTCTAGTTGGATCTATGGGTGTAAGACCAGTTTTTCACTGGCATTATCTTCGGAGCATTCTGGGTCATTCTTGGTAGTGCGTCAACGTCTTCCGCGGCGGTTGGATCATGGACATGGAGGGTTGTTTGTGTATGGATCTGGATCGTTGAAGGTGATGATGACGGACTTTGGTGAACCTCACCTACATTCTGGTTGATGCAGTTTTCCCTGCTGTGTTTCTCCGGTGTGCTTGATGTTGGTGGTGGTCGTCTGGGCTTCGGCGAAGACGATGGATGTGTCTTCGATGACGGCTCCAATGTCTCTGGTCCGACGAGTCTCGCTGGTGGCATGATTGGTGGTGTGGTGGTTTTCGCGTTTCGAGGTGGTTGCGCAGCTTGAGGCTGGTTATGAAAGATGAGTGGATCACACCTCGAGGTGGGTCACGTGGTGTACGGTGTAACATGTTTGGTTTGATATTTGAATTTTGAATTTAGCTGAATTTTGATTGAGGTTGGGAAGTGTTTGTACTGTTTCTGATTTTCCTTAAAACGTTTTGGGCTACCAGAACCCATAAACCGGCCTCTGAAAATGGAAAAAATGATTTGTAGCTATTCAAAATGAAAACTAATTTAATTTAATTATAGAAGTACTGACCTAGGAAACCCACTTCTATGTAAACTGAATAAAATGTGAACATATAAGGTTACTTATATATATTACTCACCACTACATCAGTTTCAACATAATTTCTCACAATTAGAGAATTTGTGTCATAAAATAAATATTTATGTCAACATCAATGAGGGAATCAATGTTTCAATTTCATCCCAACCATTATGAAAAATATATAATGCTATTACTTCCATATTGGCTCCATAATAAGGTCATAGATGATATTTCACATAAATACATGTTTTTTACATTGATTCCAAAATATATTGTTCATCGATAGAAATGAATATTTTCATTCTAATAACCATTTATCCAGAATCATAAATTAACATACCATGTCACATTATTGAATCAAACCATTTAAATTTCATTATAGTGACTCAACCATGAGAGTAGTAATCCAAAAACAATATTTTCTCAAAAATCAAAAAAATGAAACATTTTCCTATTAATGTATAATATCTAATGTAATGGAATAAAATTATATTGTTATAGTTAATATAACACCATCATGATATGTTCACATATTCATTTATCAAATCAGTTGTAAAAAAATTATACATAGTAATTATTAATGATTTTTTTCATGAGAAAAATAATCGGGACCAAAATCCAACACCCTTAATTCTTGAGAGGTATATCCATCAATTATACTTAATAAGTGATATATATATGAATAATACAATTAAAATTAATATCTATATTTTATATTAATTAAATTAATGGTTTCATCTTTGATTTCAACCATGATAGAAAATCTTCTCTATGAAAATCCTCTCTTTATCTCAATAGAAAATATTGATAAAATATACATAAAATTTTTTTATGTCCCCTAAATAAAATGATAATTTATGTGTATAGTATATGTGAAATTAAACATTATGATATAATATATATATATATATTTAAAATACATACTTGATATTTTCATCGAAAAAAGTATAGTTAAACAATAGTGTGCAATGTTCCATATCCCCCATCTAAAGAATCAATGTAGCCAATGTATATGAACCACGAAATCTCTAGTTTTGGTATGATATATAAATGAGGGTCAATTTCCCCATACTTATCATCTTCATTTCTTATTATATAGTTATATATTATACTCAATCAGATAAATTCATTGAAAAAAATACGTTCATTCTTGATCTAGATAACCTCTCACAGTGAAACCTTCCGGCTGATTATTGTTTTGGACAAAACATTTCATTTTAAAAATATTTATTTAATATGATAAATCCAATGGAGAGAAATGGTTCCCCCAAGAAGTGTTTAACTTCTAATATTAAATATAAAATTTAGTATTAAACTGAAAACATATGAAGGAAAAATGTTCTCCAAATCATAAAAAAATAATGCTATATCTCAATGTTTTTTATCAAGAAATAAATGGATAAACGTTTCCCAAAAAGGTATCCATAAAAATTTCACACGTGAATAACCATAACCCTTAAATTACTGGATTGTAAATTCCTAATTTCTATTGGAATCAATTCCTAAAGAATGATGTGATAATTAAGAGTTTTTAGGGATTTTTATTTCAAATACATCATGTTGAATCCTTTATATATATTAATGTAATATTTACCAAGAACCATGATATTTTCACATACGTCCAGAAATTCATTTCACTCTATATGTTTCATCACACTAGAACCACATGGAACTTTCCTTCTATTTTCTATAATACACACATGATGCAGGTCAGGTTGAATACTCGATTCCAACAGGTCATACAGATATCACAAGTCATCTTTGGTATTACCCTTGATATTTAAAAGAATTTAAAGATTCATTTCACATTTTTTCTCAATGTGAATTACATATAAACAATAATTTAACTAATTGCTTGACCATTATTGAAACTCAAAAAAGATACTTTTCTTTTTCCTAATGTTAGTGTATTTACTTTCAACGTTATTCCTCTTTTTATATTTCATCTAACATTCCCTAATGAAATGAAAAATTATAAATCATCAAGTACATTAGTTTCTGACATACATTGAGGTGGATGTTCCATGATAATAGTATAAAAAACCACCACTGATTATTCCTGTATTGATGATCCATTATAAAGAATCTTCGATTCCCCTTTAAACTGAAACAATGAAAATATATAAGTTATATCAATCTTTTATTCATAATAAAAATAGGATGTGATAGTTTTTAATTTGCGTTCTAAAAAAATCATTACATAAGAAAGGAAATTATTTATATTCCATAGAAGGGTAGCATGCATCTGATAAATGTTTTCCTCTAGAAGAATTGATTGTGTGCACATGCATTTCCCAAATATTCTAAAACTAAATTATTAAATGATGAAAGTAGGAATCTATATCATTTATAGGATCATAAGGTCATGATATTTGTATACCCAATAATGATAAATGTTTTTTCATAAAAAAACTTCAAAAATATTATAAATTTGAATCAAATTGGTGATATATTATGGGTAGTAAGAATATAACCGAATAGATTAAATCCATAATAGGATAGACCTAACCTAACATTTCTCACCCTATATGAAAATTCAGGATGTTGTGAATCAAATATTTTCCATGAAAACAGATCTAAATTGTAAACATAATCATTATTATGTTAAATTATCTCAGCATTATTCTATCACAAAATGGTTGACATTTAATCAGGCATGAATAGATTTTGAAGCATTGTGATAAATGGAATGTGGAACATGTCATTATGTGCCATATGATATGGGATTTCATAAGAATTTTCCTTCCATCATGATGTACCACATTTTCCACAGCCATTAAGGTCTATTGTTTCCTCCCAAAAAAATCTGCAACCATTCAAATATAAATGATTTTTTTGGTAGAAAGTCCAATATTCTTAATTAACATTGATTCCTTATAATGACTTGAGGTAATATACACACTACCAGAAATAAATTCCTTCAAAATGGTACTAATATAATCAATGGATGTATTATAAATTCTATACCTGGCTTTTCTATGATATAACCACATTAAAAATTCTAGATATCTCATTTTTTTCATTCCTGATATACAGAAGCTATGGAATCATCCATTATTTTTTTCAATCTCTCAACATAATCATGTTCATTACTTTCCTCATGTGTATTGATATCATTTTCTTCTTTTACTAGCATATTATCTCGTTCTCCTAAAGTTTCAAAAATGGATGCCGATCATATATCAAATTATTCGTACTAGCTCTATCATTCCATTAAAGAATAACCAAATATTATCTCATCGCTCCATACTGATAGAAAACATAAAATCTTGTTTGAAACACCTATTTTATTACATTGTAGATAACCTCTTCTTGAATTAACAATGTAATTCAAGCATAATTATAACTTGGAAATTCTATATAACATCCACTAGAATAATTATTAAATAAGAATCTAAATAAATATCCAAATTCATTTGAAACATGGTTGAAATTTGATATGTATGATACATCCATCTTATATCCATTCTATTACATATAAAAAGTAATATTAAAATCAACAATGTAAATCATAATTAAAAATAAATTATATACAATTTTAATATGAAATTCATAAAATATTACTATTAGCTAGAGAGAAAAAAATAAAATAAATAACATAAACTATAAGAGATTCCAAAAAATATATAACCAATGTGTGTATCCCCAAAAATTAAGGATTCACTATCTTGGTAGAAAAACTGAATAAATTTGAGACAGAAAAAAGAGATACCGAAGGTTTTACATATGAATACTCAATCAATAATATCCAAAAAAGTAACAACAAGAATTTCATGAAAACATATTCTTAATTTAAAAATGATCTAAATAATTCCAACTTATTGAAATATATAAAAAAAACTACAATAAAATGAGAAAAATGATCAATATAATGAATATAGGATGGGTATAAACACCTTATAATATATACTAATTAAACATTAATATAAAAAAAATTAGGGTTATTTTTTTCATTGGATAATTTAATATATAATTTATTTTTTCTAATATCTAATCTAACCAAAAATAATGAATGGTCTTCATTATTATTAACCAAGATGGATTGGAATGCCCAAACCATGCACATTGGAAAAACAATAATTATTTCATTCATTCTTTAGGAGTTAAAATTTAAGGATATGTGTTCCATGATTTAGGTTCCCTAGCTTATTATCTTCACTAAATGGGTATCCTTAACTAGCCATGAAGGAGATAGAGCATCAACCCTTCTTAGGGTGTTTCCAACCCTTATAGGGTCATTAAATATGAATGGGATCAATCAGTTTAGATTTTAAAAACAAAAACCCCATTTCAATAAATATATATTTAATAAAAATAGGTTCATGAATTTTTATGGATTATCCCATAAATTAAATGATATAAACAACTAAATTCATAATATTTACATAATAATTCATGCCAATAAAAACAAATAACAACCATTATTATGAAATAGCCCATGGAAAGGAATGGGCGCCATAATGATTTAATTAGTTCTGATTTTAGGAATAAACATTGGGTTTCTAAATTAAATTTGAAAACATATTTGGTATAATAATAATCATTATCAAAGAAGAAAGAACTTATTAGGAGTCAAGATGTGTTTTAAAAAGAAGAGTTATTTTGGAAAAGCATTTTATTTGTCCTAAAACCAAGTTAGAAACATGTAAATAACTAAAAATAAAAAACAAATAGGAACCAAATTATATTTAAGGAACATTATAGTAATATTAAAATTTATATTTGAAATTAAATAGGGATTACCCAAAGAAATAGAGTTGGGTTTGAGAATCCCCTAACCTTATGTCCGAATGCATTTTCACTTGCACTTAATATCATGGATAATAAAATAAGTTTAACTAATTAAATAATTGAGAACATATTCTACCTATATTTTTCTATAATTTTATTATGTTAATTAATTTACATTTCTTTGAGTTATAGATATCAATTTTAACCGTTCTGGGAGCATTCGTCTTCATAATTTTATGGTCGGTTAACTTTTTAATAATTATGGTAGTTCTTGTAAAATTGTATTAATTTTCCAGAAGTAAAATTATATGTTATTAATGAACATATAGAAGTTTAAATTGTCTAATATATATTTTTCTTGGTATGAGGATTATTCATTTGAGAAAACAATAATGATAAATGATCAGATTATTTTGGTGGTCTTTTTGAAAATCACGAACTAGATTCATTTTATTCAATGTCATGTATTTAAATTAGTTAAAAAACATTAAAAAAGTTATAATATACATATTTAAATAATTATTAAGCAAAATAATATTATTTTTACAATATTTTAAATCATTAATGGAAAATGAAAACTCATCGTCCATGAAGGCGGTGAAGCGACATATCACTGATGATGTTTTCATTTTTAGAATTAAAGGAGAAGATAATAGGCTTGATGATGGATATTACATTAAAATAATAAAATTATACTATAAATATATGATACTAGAGTTATCATTCTGAATTTTACAGGGGAGTTGAGTACAGGAATGAAAATAAAATAAATTAAAACAGAAGGATTGAGGAGTTTACCTCTTGAATGTTGTCTCCTTGGGAGCCTTCTTAAGAAGCACTCGTTTGTTCTTTTTTTGAGACCATAATATCATGGATCTGTGGAAGAGGATTTTGAAGTGAAAGTGGTATAATTTAGATAAGATTCAAGGCATTGAATTTTTATGGAAATGGTAGGTTGTAACACCCCATGATTTTATAGTATGTTATTTCTTCAAAGTAATTCAATCACTTTCACTACACGCAACACTGAGTTCAAGAGCACCACAACTTACCGAACTGGCCGTTCAAAAGAGGTTATGAATAGTATTAATTTTTTTTAACTTTATATAATACCTATTATTTTATAATCCATATTATTAGTTTCAATAATATAATGAAAAAAATCATTTTTTTCAGATAAAAGAAGTATTTTTAAAAAAATGCAATTTTGACACCTTTTAATGGAGGACCCTTTTTAAATACAATATTTGAAACTTTTATATATTCAATTTCACAAAATAAACTTCTTATTTTGAATCGGTACAAAAGAATTTAGTCTCAATAAATTTTTGGTGTTCTTCTGATTGCATTCATATTTGGGTGAATAGTGAAAAATACTATATTTTAACTGAAAAAAACATTTTTAATCAAAATAAGTTGTAGTGTTAAATTATAAATTTTAATGGTTTGGAAGTATAAATAGATTATATTTTTTCCATTTAATCCAATTTTATTCATTGTAAGTAATTTCACTTTGAAATTGAACATAAACAAGTATCAATCTTTTGTTAGTAATTTATTCTTAAAAACACGTTTTTTTGTTTTGACAATGGGAAATAATTTTAAATTAATAAATGAAACTACTATGTATTTAATTTGGTAAAATAGACTTAATTTTTTAATTCAGCATATCAAAATTATCTTAGGGTGAAATTTCAGTATTTTTTTGAAAAGTTTCTATTTTTGACTAGTAGTGAAAAACACAGAGTTATTGGTTAAAACCGACTATTTATTTAAAAAATTATTTATTTTATTTAAATTTATATTAGATCTTAATGAATACATAATACCTATATAAGTTCAATATAATTAACTAGAGTCATTTTATAATAAGTTTAGATATATAAAATTTTTATTGAACTTTCTATCGTCTTTTACCCATCTCCAAGGAGAATTTAAAAATTTGCATAAAATTTATTTTTACCATTTCTGTGAGTTGAATTTAAAAATCCAATAGTCACCGTTAAAATCATTAAGTAAAATTTGGTTCAATAAGATGAAAATAATTTTTAGTGAATAGTAACTTCTTACTTTTATTTACCATGGTTAAAGGTATATAGGGAAATTCAAAGTAAAAAAAGAATATTATAATAATACAAAATTACATTAACATTTGTTCTGAACTTATTGGATGCATTATGGCCGACCATGGGCATCCTTTGGTCGATTTTGGGACCCCATGGCGCCACTTATTAATGATAATGACACTTTATTTTAATTAACATAATGTAAAGGAAAAAATGACATAAACAAATATCTTTTAGTAAGTCAAATTTAAATGGGGTTATATAAGTCATATTTTCATCTATAAATATTCATTGTAAAGATATGAAGATTTAATATGTAATGGTATTTTATTTGTATTTTTTAGACATAAAATAATTTAATTTATATATGACACAATGATGATGCTGTAATTACCTTATTAATGAAATATTAAAATAATTGATATTATAAATATCAAAATAAATGTAATTTCAGAATTTTTATGAATTAAAATAATTTTCTAGGTTAATAAGACATTTTAGTATTGATTAAATGAATTTTGTTCGAAGTAATAACGCATTTATGAATTTAAAAAAATATCAAATAGTGTCCAAATTGACATAAAAGAGTTTTTAAAACAAATATTATATTATTAATTGATATTCTAATCATAAAAATATAAGGTTCGTCCAAAAGTCATAAATCATATTATATATGTCTTTAATTTACCACTTGATGTTCTGTTGGATGTTTATAGTATGTTTATTAACCATATAATATAAAAATACAAAGAGAATGGTAAATGTCAAACTAATTAACTAAGAGTTAAATATATTAGATGAGGTTAATATAGTAACCCACTCCTGTCTAAAACCTAATGGTTGAGTATATTTTGACCCATTTCCACCTTATCCTATAAATAACTCATTTTGGATCCATTAGAAACCGAAAATGGATTTATTATAAAATAATATTTTAATCTTTTCCTATGGTTCCCCTCACCCCTCTTATAAAAGGGAATTCCCCCTTCTCTGAGATTCACATAATCAAAGCCATTTGGATCCGCCAAACCCTACACAAATACCCTCTCAGCTATCCTACCTTAATCCTAGAGGCCTTCCTTTACTCAGAATTCCAACCTAAGGATCCCTTTTTATCAAATCAAAAGGAAGAACCTGATGAAGAGGTAAATATTTCATCCCATCTTTCAAATTCATTTCTTCTTCCACTTATTACATCCTGGTTGTTACCATTATAAAACAATAACTCCAGTATCTTGCATATAATTTTATTTTATTATAAATATTTTACAACCATATCCATTATTCTATCCATCCTTTAAATGACATGTCACCATACGTGTGTACGTACGGCTTACCATCTCTATGTCGTGGTGTAGTTGTCAAACAATACAGTATTATTTAGATTGTTATAATAATGATGTATAATTGATGTAAATAATAAATATTACATGATAATTATTCTTTATATATGATATACCATCCAATTATATATTATTTTAATATCAAAAGAATGATGTTGTCGCTCGTGCGGACGTACGGATTACAGTCTCAATGAAGGTGATGAGATTCATTCCCCATCATAACCATTCAAGACTAATTTTCATTTGATGATTGAAAATAATGTTTTAAGACTTTATATCATTCTGTATATGAATAATAAACATCCCATCCATAACAAACATGAATCATGTAACAAATAATATAAAGGAAAACGAATCTATTAACACCCAAAATGACGATAATACTAAAATATCATTAACAAACCATTATTAAAATATCATAAATGATATCATAATTATGTATATGGTTCATGTATAATTTAATTAAAATTATGTAACTATTATAAAGGATGTTAACGTACCATCTACCAATGAAAATTAAAAGGTAAGAGTTAATTCGATAATATCTTCATTATCTGAGGTTGTTTATACGTAATTATCTACTGGGACCTCTTTATCATACACATCCATGTTATATAAAATGTATTTCAAATCATTTTTATGATTTAATAGACAATGGGTTAAAGTAATTTATACCCTTATTTGACCTTATATGTTTTTAATGGAATCTTTCCATTGTTTTCCAAACAAGGTACTTTATAACATTTTCGACAAAATTAAGGTAAAAATGTCTTTTTTAACTTATACGGTGAGTGCGGCTATTTTCCACTGTTATAACTTCGTCGAAGCTTCCCTTTTATGATTATAAGAATATTTTCTAAATAAATGTATTCTCTATAATTATGCCACTCTTAAATGATTTCAAAACATAAAGAGGCATTTCTCTCAAATAGTTTTGATTTCGTCTTTGTCAACATCCTTTGATAAATTTTACACTTGTTTGAAGATGAATTATTATGATAGAAATATTCCATATATTATTTAACTTTTTGTGATATGTTTGACTATGGATGAGTTATTTTTATTCCATTCATGGTTTATCGATAAAGTATTGACATTTTGTATGCTAGTTTTAATACAAATTTTTATGTTATATTTCAATATCTTCTTAAGATGAATGTGTTGGACTAGTATGTTCTAGGTTGGGGACTGGTAAAAGTAAGCCCTCCGGGTTGGGGTTCAGTTACAGCAGACCCTCTAGGTTGGAGTTCAATTTTAGAGGCTCCTCGGGTTGGAGTCTGGTTACATAGGCTCTCTAGGATGGAGTCTGGTTATAGAGGCTCTCCAGGTTGGGGTCCGGTTACAGATAGGCCCTAGGTCCTGGCATGGGGCTTTGACATAGAAATTAAATTCTATTACTATACATTCCCTCATTATGAAATTAGTTATTACATGTGATTATTTGAATAGCTGAATATCCATGTTCCTGTTAATGTGGTAATTTTTGATTTATTGTTTCCATATTTTGTTCAAGTTTATGATTAAAAGGCTGTTGTTTTTATTACACTTCTTTCCTTAAATGTTTATAGATTGCACTAAATTATTTACCCTTACTGAGCATTTGAGCTCACCCCTTTCTTATGTTTTATTTTCCCAGGATCCCAAGAAGTGTTTTATGTTTAATTTGTAGGGTTAATCTAAGGGAACAATGTCATTATCAAAGGATTTTTTTGTGTTGTATGTTGGAAAGTGTAATGTAACATTCATGTATGAAATATATGTTCCAAAACTATTAAACTGATCGGTCTATCGGGACATGATTCCTTGTAATAATGCCAATGTAATAAAAATAATTCACTGACTTTGAGAATCTATGGTCGGGGTGTTAAAGTTGGTATTAGAGGAAGTTTATCAATAACCATTGAAACTAGATTTAGATAAACACTGATTAGATAACATTACCCTAATATATATTTTGAGTATCAGTATATAAGATCTTCCTATAATTTTTGTAATGTAGAGATTTTGTGAGTTTTCCAAGTAGATACATCCATGTCTAGATACGATTAGGTTGAGGCGGCTCTGGAACAGATGTACCTATGGTTAAAACCCGAAGACACCGCTTTGAGCTAGACTCAAACGGGAAGTGGTGCACGACAAGGGGCCTTGCTGCACTCTTGGTAATGACACTCCCAGGGGGTATGCTTAGGATAATTCTCATTTTATTTACAAATCATTATGAAGTATTTACGAGCATATACCTCCTCAAAGAAAATATTTTTATGATTATGGATTATATCTATAAACTGTTTAATTTATGTTAGGTATTTTACAAGTTTGTAATTATTCATTTTAATTCATAGACTAACCTAGTGTATTCCATTATATAGAAATGGTTCCCAGTAAAAGGAATGTGAACTCCAGCAATACGTATGACCCAAAGAGTAAGAAGGATCATATCATTCACTGTATTAAACCAATATTTAGAAGGGAAATAGTCTCCCATGTATTTTTAACATATGAAGAAATAGTATCATGTGGTAATAAGATAATTAAGTAATTCTTTGAGTACTATGTCCTTGATGGGAAGCAAGAGAAGAAAAGGGTGGAAGATAGAAAGATGGATAAAGGGAAGAGGGAAAAGATGTATTTTCTCTTATATGATAAAAATGGAAAGAATCAACTTGATAAATGCATGATGGGAATGGGAGTTTGTTAGAAGTGTGGATAAAAAGGACACCATGTACATGATTTCAAGGGTAAGAAAAATGTTTCAAATGTACAATGCTTCATCTGTAAGGTGTTGGGACTCTATGAAAATCAATGTCCCAATCATAAAAGTATACCTTAAATGATGCTATTGGATAATAATAAAGTTATGATATTACCCCATATGAAGAGGAATGACTAGTGTTCTTAAGTTGTTATTATATAATTTATTAAATAGAGTGTTGCATGAACAATATACTGGTTATATGAATTATGATGATAAAAAAGGATTGTACTGTAGTACTATTTTATTGAGGATTTGAGATTATATGGTTCTACGTAATGTGTCTTAATAGTAATATAAAATTTTTGGGAAAATAAATGGTTGATGTAAATTTAATCCTTAATATGGTATTGATTACGAGGTAGTGATTTTGGAATAAGGGATGGTTTTGGATAAACTATATTGGATATTCTTGACTTCCTTGGAACTGATTAATAGCATATTTATTTCATAGTTGTTGGAATATTCAATATTTTTTGGATATAAGGAATATATCCAGTATTATATAATGGATAAAATAGGATGAATGTAATCAATAAAGATTTATGGTAATTCAGGGTGTTACCATGTTTTAAAATAATACCTGATAAAGGTGTTCACATATTATTACGTGGATAAAAGGATATTGATTGTGTTTAACTTCCATATAAATTTTGGGATGTGAGTTTGGATAGAAGTATTTTGGATAAGTCTACAGGTTGGAATGGATTATGTTTGAAATTGGATACTATTGTTAAGGTTATTTTTAGATTTTTATAAAAAAGGACAACACGCAGACTGTGTGATAATCTGTCGCATCGGACAAAGCTGTGGGAATCGAACCCACAACAATAGCACGATTGGGATTTATCGCCTACCACTGGACTACGTGAAGTCCCTGGATTATATAATTTAGTTTTTTAAAGGGTCTTAGAGGTGAATTATGAATTCATTTTTTTGTAACCCTATACGAATACGACAAATATAATATATTTTTTACACCCTATTATCTTTTAGAGTGAAAGATGAGTTTGTGGTAGAAATTAGTTAAAGGATGGAACTCTATTTGTAAATTATTTTTTTCATGTCTTATTCTATGAAGAAATTTATTCTTCATCTTTAGGTAAGAGATCTTAAAACTAAAAATGTGTTATCCTAATACATTATGTTTTGTTGAACTAATGATATTTTAAATCATCATAGATTGATGGCTATGAGGCCCTCAATTCTAAAATTGTTTGTGATTGATGAGCTCAATCACTCTCTTTAAATATTTAAGTTTTCCACCAATTATGTATCTCTAATTTCCACTAATGTTCTCCTAATCGAGTTCATAATTTTGTGGTGACTTTTTCATTCCCCCTTTCCACTTATTAAGACTAAATTTTATTAACCCAATTTCAGATTTGGGTTTTCCCACAAAGGTATTTTCTATTTTCAACCTTTTATTTCTGATTTTTTTTTTCAAATTACGAAGATGAAATTTATCTAAGGAGAGATGAATGTAGCACCCCATGATTTTATATTACATTATTTCTTCAAAGGAATTCAATTACTTTCACTACACGCAACACCATGTTCAAGCGCACCACAACTTACCAAACTAGCCATTCAAAAGAGGTTATGAATAATATTAACTGAAATCTGAACTTTATATAATCCTTATAATTTTAGAATCCATATTATGAGTTTATTATATATAATGAAAAAAACAAATTCATTTTTTTCAGATAAAAGAACTATTTTTAAAAAAAATGAAATTTTACCCCCTTTTAATGGAGAAACTTTTTTAAATCCAATATTTGAAACTTTTATATATTAAATTTTACAAAATAAACATCATATTTAAAATCGTGACATAATAATTTTGTTTCAATAATTTTTTGGTGTTTTTCTGATAACTTTCATATTTGGGTGAATAGTGAAAAATACTATATTTTAACTGAAAAAAACTTTTTTAATCAAAATAATTTTTAGTGTTAAATTATACATTTTAATGGTCTGGAAGTATAAATAGATTATATTTTTACCATTTAATCCAATTTTATTATTTGGAATTAATTTTACTTTGAAATTGAACATAAACAAGTATCAATCTATTGTTAGTTATTATTTTCTTAAAAACATGCTTTTTTGGTTTTGACAACGATAATTAATTTTAAATTAATATATGAAACTTATATTTTTTGAATTTGGTAAAATAGAATTAATTTTTGAATTCAGAATATAAGAATTATCTTAGGGTGAAATTTTGGTATTTTTCTAAAAAATAACAATTTTTGATGAATAGTTAAAAACACTAAGTTACTGGTTAAACACGACTTTTTATTTAAATAATTATTTATTTTAATAAAATTTATTTTACGTAAAAATTGATACATAATACCTATATAAGTCTAATATAATTCATTGGATTCATTTTATAATAAGTTTAGATATATAAAAATTTTGTTGATCTTTTTACCGTCTTTTACCCACCTCCTAGGAGAATTTACAAATTTGCATAAATCTTAATTTTACCATTTCTATGAGTTGAATTTCAAAATTTAGAGAGACACAGTTTACCTCATTAAGTAAAATTTTGTTAAATAAGATGAAAATAATATTTGGGGAATAGTATATTTTTGATTTTTATTTACCGCAGATAAAGTTAAATAGGGTAATTCAAGGTAAAAATAATATTATAATAAAAACAATAACCTTGACACTTGTCCTAACCAAATTGGATGAGTCATGCCAGACTATGGGCATCCTTGGGGCGATTTTGGGACCCCATGGAGCCATTTATGAATGATAATGACATTTTTTTAATTGAAATAAAGTAAAGGAAAAATGAAATAAACAAATATCTTTTAGTTAATCAATTTTTAAATGGTGTTATATAAGTAATATTTTCGACAATAAATATTAATTGGAAAGATAAAATGATTTCATAAATAATGTTATTTTATTTATATTCTTTATCCATTATATAATGTAATTTATTTATGACACAATGATGATACATTAATTACCTTATTAATAAAACATTTAAATAATTGATATTATAAATATCCAAATAAATGTAATTTGAGAATTTTTATGAATTACAATTATTTTATAGGTTACTAGGATATGTTATGGTTGATTAAATGAGTTTTTCTTAAAGTAATAATGTTGTTTTGAATTAAAAAAAACAAAATTGAAAGTAGTGTCAAAATTGACATAAAAGAGTTTTAAAAAAGAATATTATATTATTAATGGATATTCGGATTCTAAAAATCTAAGGTTCGGTCAAAGGTCTTAAATAATATTATATATGTAATTAGTGAACCACTTGAGGTTCTATTGGATGTTTATAGTAAGTTTATTGACCATATAATATAAAAATACCAAGAGACATGATAAATGTCAAACTAATTAACTAAGAGTTAAATCTAAAATATGAGGTTAATATAGTGACCCAAACCTGTACAAAACCTATTGGATGAGTAGTTTCAACCCATCCTTACATTAGCTTTGAAATAAATAATTTTCGAGGCATTAGAACACAAAAATGGTTTTATTATAAAGTAATATTTTTATCTTTTCCCATGGTGCCCCTCACCCCTCTTATGAAAGCGCACTCCCCCTTCTTTCAAATTCACAACTTCAAAGCCATTTGGATCGGCCAACCCCTGCCCAAATATCCTCTTAGAAATTAAATTTTGGTACTATACATTCCCTCATTATCAAATTAGTTATTACGTGTGATTATTTGACTAGTATAATATCCTTGTGCATGTTAATATGGTAATTTTTGATTTATTTTTTCCATATTATGTTCATGTAAATGTTTAAAAGGTTGTTGTTTTTGTTTCACATCTTGCCTTAAATGTTTATAGCATCCACTAAATTATATATCTTTACTGAGCATCTGAGATCACCCCTTTCTTATGTTTTATTTTTTCAGCATCCCAAGAAGTGTTTTATGTTTAAGATGCTGGGTTAAGCTAAAGGAACAATGACATTCTCAAAGGATTTTTTGTGTTGTATGTTGGAATATGTAATATAGCGTTCATGTATATAATCTATTTTCCAATAATGCTACACTAATCGGTCATTCGAGACATGATTCCTTGTAATCATGAAAATGTATTAAAAAAATGCACTGACTCTGTGAATCTAGGGTCGGGGATTTACATTGGTGAGGTGTTGTATTTATAGGGGGAGGAGAGGGGTTTTTGGATTATTAAATTCATTAGTTTATTATTTTGGATCAATACTATCAACATAGTTAATTCCTATAACTAAATAAAGTAAATAGTTTATGATATTTATTTCCAATGGTTCCTTAAATCATCCATACATTAGATATAACTCAAAAATTCATGTATTTCACTTATATCGTAAATTACCATATTTCACTTTTCAAAGAAAATACAACTATTTTAGAAAAATCCAAGAAATTCACCCAAAACATTTGATGAAATGTGGATTTAAAAAATGGAATCCACTTTATGAAAATTATTTTATAGATATAAGTAATTTTATATATATATATAATCACCATTTATAAAAAAATACCAATTTTAATATTAAAATTGATTTTAAGAACTATTGAAAAATTAATTGATGTCACATAAAATTAAATTTTGGTTATAATAAAAGAAAATATTAATTTATGAATCTTTTTATGAATGTAAAATTTCTTTTATATCATTATATTAATTATAAACTTTTAAATAAACATTTCCATTTTACAAAAATACCAACATTGAACTTATCTATTTAATATATTTATTTACTTATACCACGATATAATTGTATCTTATTTTCATTTTAAAATACCTATTATTAGTTAAACATTCATACGTGAAGTTACTATTATAATTTTCAGATTACTATTCTTAAGGGTTAGAGAACAATTCGAGCAACCATGTTACTATTCTAATGGTTGTATTCTTAATGGTGATAAGGGTATACTACTTCCTATTCAAACCTCATATTCCATTCATCATAAATTTATATTTTATGCAAAGGTTATATATCGACCTTAATCTTTAAAATAAATATTTTTTATTAAAATTAGGTTTTTATTTTTACATCTTTTTTCATCAGTCCCTTCATTCTAGTGGATAGAGAAAACCAAAATTTTCCTATTCTTATTATCTTTTTTCTATTTATTATCCCACTGTAATGTTTATAATTCTTATCATATTGTTTTTTTGACTAGATTATCTTGATTTATTTATGAGAATAATGTTTTTATTAGGTTATCTAGTAGATATATTCATTTTATGACATAATAAAGTAAATTTATTTGATAAAATTCTTAGTCATCACAAACATGGCCTACCATAAAGGGCCCCCTAAGTATACATATGAATCATCACCTAAAAGATGTTATTGTAAGAGAACTTGAATAAGGTTACAAGATACTCCCAAAAAAATCGAAACAATCATGGGAAAATCCTTTTTGTATGTCCACTAACTCCTGTTTCATCCTCTTGGGATTCCCGTCAATCTGGGGGCGGTATGTTGTAAAACAAATTATATATATACCTAATTCCCTATTCTACCCTTTGCAAAATTATGATATGATACAAGTGTACCTATCCATTATAATATTCCATGGGACTCTAGGATGTCATATAATATCACAAACATAGATCCCTCTAGCTAATCCACAAAAAAGTTCTCCTTGAAAGTTAAAAAGTGAGTGATCACTATGAGACAATCGATGATCACCCACATCACATCATTACCTCGAGGGGATATCAGTGAACTAGCCACAACATCCATGGTAATTTCATCCCATTTCCACTCATAAATGGTAAAATACTATAAAATCTCTATCAATCAATGGTGTTCCATGTTTACCTGATGACAGGTGGAAAACCTAGTAAAAATACATATATCTATATTTTCATAAACGAACACCAGTATTGGTGAAAAATATAATGATAAATATTTATAAGACATGATAGTATCAAAAAATTTGAATAACTTGACTCTTATATCAATTTTAATAGATATTTATGGGAACCCAGACGCATTAATGGATGTGTAATACCTCATCCTCATCAGCAATCCAGCCTAGTGGTAGTTCCTCACCAGAAAAACATTCCCTTGGGACTATGCCTTTAATATTAAATAACTGATGCATATTCGATCTATCAAAGAGTTAAGAGGTCACTAAAAATTATATAAGGATTGAATGACTATGTGTTGACACTCTGTTTCATCACATGGATGAAAATGTGACAAAGGGAAATTCATTAGAAGATGGGGGATATAATAGATGGAGAATATCAATATTTTCAAAGGATTAAAAAGGTTTTCCTATCATTTACCAAATTAGCCATGGTACGAAAGCACTTTCAAGCCTCCCCACATGTGCAACTAGTATCCTTCACCCGAGGTAGCATGTTTTCCAATAAATTGTCTATTGGGGTCTTCATTTGTATGGATAAGTTTTCCCAAAGGCTGGTTACTACTCTGATCGCACTAGTGCTTCACCCAAGTGATTCGAAACATCTAAAGTAGTTTTAAAAAACCTAAAGAGAGGCAATTAAATGAGGATAGTGAGACTTAATTCCATTCATTTTCAAAATAAACAACACTTGTGTGACTAGTTCTACTAACCTTTGATTTAATAAGCATAGCATGATCGACATTCATGAATCTAGAAATTGTGCGACTTACTTTTGGGAATCCATGTAGAAACCCATGAAGGCTAAAAAATATTCACCCAAGTTTAGTCATCCAGGTTTTTCATCACTAAAGGTACAACAAATTCTCTCAATACAACTTGCATGGAAACCCCTTGCGTGGTGCACCCCTTGTGCAGTAATCCTTATTTCACCTCATCAATTTATCCTACACAATCCTTTCATGACGCCTCTTTCAGAGGCACTCATGGAATAGATTATCCTTCAATGGATCCCTTTCCCAAAAGGGACCATGCTGAAACCTCCACCAAGATCTCCTAATTTACAAAACCATAGAAAAAGGAACATCACCATGTATCCCAGTTGGATTTGTATTTCTACGGGTAGAGGTTTCCCACACTAGTCCTACCATGGGGGTCAGGATCCTTGGAAAAAATGTAGATTTTTATATCTATGATCTCATGGATCATTAACCGAAGGATATTATTTAATAGTTATTAGTATTGGATTAAATATATAATAATATTTACTCCAAAAATTATCTATAATACTTAGAGCTTGTGGTTCTTTATAGGTAGGGTAAGGATCCCACTTTATATTCCTTTTGACAAAAGAAAAGTCTACCTCCTCTCCCAGGAAAAATAAATGGGAAACCATCCTAGTTTATTCCCCTAGCCTTTCATGTAGTATGTTTTTGTCGTGATCATCTTGACATGTTTCACCTTCATTCCTCCCTTACATTAGACCCATAACTAATGAAAATTGATGATAGGGAAGCATTTTATACATGGCATCTTAAACCAAAATCGTGAACACTTCTACCGTAGCCCCGACCTCTAACACCAGTGAATGAAGAAAAGTGTGTGTGGTTTGTTAAATCATTTAAATCATCTTTTTTCTCACACTAAGCATGAATCGCATGGGCATAGAGGTTTTTAATGATCACAATAACCATATAATATTATTGAAGGAGTGAACTATGAGAACTCTAATTCCCACTATAACTAGGATACATAAGAATCCTTCACCTCAGGCCCGAGCATAGTGGATATCCTCCGAAGGATTCCAACCCTCATTCCCTTAATTAGGGATCCTCATTATGAGAAAACCTCAAATTAAACCCCCAAATCATCATGAGTTGACATGTCACTCCTGGTATATTTCAACATAGAATCCTATTCAGAAATAACCCCAACATAATCCTCTCAAAGGTTCACACTCACCTATGAGACTCAACAAACTGCATGGGCTTTGATTCCCACCCCAATGAGATATGCAGTAACCCTCCCTGAGGTTCAAACCCAACATTCCAAATAAATCCTATTCTATTTTGGCCATATCCCAAACAGGATCAAAATGAACTTGGAAACTAATATCCCTTCAATTCCCTTGGGATGTTTCCACATAAGTCCCATAATAATATTTTACTAGGAACTTTCCGCCTTGAATTCCATACCACATGACATCAAAATGAATAGTTTGGTCCTTGTAAGATGTACTTAAAAGGTATGATGTTCCGACATTAAGTGGAATTGAACTACATGAGTTCTGATTTCTTTCAGAAGGATGTGTTGGAATCCCACCTCTGGGATTGATCCAAACATCAGAACAACTTCCGTATCCTGACAAGATGATAAAATCAAGAGTAAAGTTTGTCTACCTGGATAAAAATGGACTTCAGTGTAAACTTATATCTCTCTAGATGACAATAAATTCAAGAGTGACATTTATCTACCCGTATGATCATAAACTGTTGAGTTTCCCACTGTGTGTCTTAAAAACTAGCATCATCAATATAGCAACCAAAGTATCTCTATGTAGTATATAAAGGGATACCATCAATAGAGAACCCAAAATTCACACAGATATCTCCATTTATGAAGAACCTCGAATACATTGGTATGATTCTGAATTCCACATATGCTAAGAATTTATTGCTAATACTTGGGTGAACAAAATAATTCTTGTAAAAAATGAAGGATTCAAAAAATCCTAATTCAATAAGATAGTCCCATAATTGGAAATAATTCCCCCCAAAAGGGTGTGATGAGCCTGACCTCCCATCCTCTTGACCAATGTGAGTTCTTAAGAGTCGTAGGTCAAAATCCTAAAATAATTCTTCCTTTAGAAACTAGGTCCCTTTGGATATAAGACCATTTGGAGTTTCCAGTTACATAAAAAAACCTTTAGAAACTATTCATAAATGGTGATTCCTAACCAGAACATGCGTTCAGAGGAATCAAATGGCGATCTTAACGTGAATCCTTAACCAAGATGATAATGTAACCGATGACCGACAATAAAATCAATTAGGCATTTTTCACATGAATGAAATGTCAGATTTCTTTGTTTATGTTTTTAAAATATAAAAGCTCTCTTTTCCAAGAACTATAGATAATACAAATGGATTCCTTCAAGTTTACACCTATGAACCCCCCGAATGCTACTCAATCTTGATCCTCATCCACACGAAGGATTCTATCACTAACATAGCATCTTAAATGATGGGTCTCTGAGAACTGTTTCAAGGCTACCATCAACATGGTACAATTCCAACCTTAGGGACTGCACAATTAGCCCTCCTAATCAAGAATAAACCATGATAATTCATCCAGTGATGACCGGTGGTCCAAAAGTAGATGGTTCAACAACCATATTTAACTATTTTGAGTGCTTATCCCTAGAAAAAAAATCAAAAATTCATCCATTATTACAGAGAGGGTGACCAAAGGGCCACCTACTATCCTGTCCCAATGACATGGTGGTCCTTCCCAAGGGCTGCTACCCATAATCTCTGCCTCCAGTGCTATGATGCAGTAAACCCTAAACATGAAGAGGGTGTTTCCTTCACCTATCCATCCTAGGTCCCTTAGACCCGGGCATGAAAGACCAAAAGTCGGGGAAAATTACTTCCAAACATGGAGCAGGATCATACCATTTCCACCTCTACAGAATCCCACCAACCTAGTTTTGGGGAAAACAATAAGTTGGCATATACACCCGTTCACCTTCAATCAGCCAACCAGTAGACTCATTTAGTGGCATCCAATGAATCATAGGATTCTAATCCTGTGGAGTATCATAAGCAGGAATATACACCTACTTACACCCATCATGACGGCAGGTAGCCTCATCTTTTAGAACACATAGACTTCATTCAGAATGTCTCCATGACAAGAAAAGGGCAGACCCAACTCTTTGCCCAAACACATGAGTACTATCAGTATCCACTAATAGTAAAGGGATGATAGTATCAGCTAAATACCGCTAATCTAGACATTGAATAGATGTATATTCCTATTCTGTTTGATAATGGCACCAAGAACATTATGGTAATGGTGAAATGGAATAGAAAAAATTATTCTCATATTCTAGAGACCTTTTAAGTTATCACCATGGTGGCACAAATAATACCTGAAGGAAGTAAGCACGACTCTATCCCTATAATTACGGTGGATCATCAATATGTTACCCCGTAGAAGATACATACATTTATTCTAAACTATGAGGTTTATGGGGAACAATCCCCCACATCATATAGGCAACCTGATCAGGCACATACACCAACATCAACTAGAAACATAGGAATATTCTGATGACCACTCCAAGGAATTCATATACAAATGCCCATGATAACCAATTTTTCTAGCAATTGGCCCCAAATTCTTGAAAGAAGGAATCCAGAAAGAAGTCTTATCATACATATTTATGAAATATAGATCCAATTTATGATGTTCCACTACTCAAAATTGGATTTCTTGAATCCCTTAGATATTTATTTATTGAAGCTAACGATCGTACCCTCTTGTTACAAAATTATGGGTGCAGTAGTAGTAACTCTGAAGGTCCTCATCGGAAAAATCCTCATGAAGTCGTACTTCATGAAAATTTAAAAAATCCCGAGATCTTATCTATTGATTAGTTTCATGGTTACCCATTTTGTGTCTAGAAGACCAAGGGGAATGAGAGACTACCCCTTTCTATAATCCACCATGATGCTCCTCCCTAGGATGACATTCACTGTAAAATTTCTCTATGTAGTAGTGATTTTCATTGTTAAAAGAATTATCCAACTGATAATGTAGTGATGATAAATCCCTATTATCTTGAGGCCCTTGTAAACACAAGTCTAGTCATGTTTGATTCATTGTCCCCAGTAGGTGAAATTAGTTATCAATAAGAATATAGCCCAAGGGGAAAGTCATTCTCCAAACCATCCTTGGGCCATTTATCTTCCAGTACAATAGAGTAACTCCCTACTGATATTGCTAATTCTGATAAAGGGTAAAGAAAATGACAAAATTGGTTCGATAAAGTAGAGAAAACTCTTAAAAATTTGAAGAGGCTATTTTGAACGCGAGGAACAAATAGTCTAAGGGTTACATACCAGTCATGTTCTAGCCTTTGACCATCCCTCAATACCACATTCTAGATAAGTTGGTAGAAGACGGTAGTCATGATATCCACCTCAACATATGAAAGACTCTTCATCATTTTAAAAACCATGTTTTACCATATGATGAATATCATAGAAATGTCAAGGTAATAAATGGGTTGCAACATCAAATTGAATTGGAATATCTCCTATAATCTGGAAAAAAAATTTGAGAGGCAACATGGATCCATTCAATGTGCATGGATCAATAAAATAATGAGGTTATGATAACTGATCGCAAATACCCACACTGTTGTTTGTGTTAGAGGATGGGGTTCACATGGATCATTGTATTTCAATGCACTATAATTCAATCAAATCCCAATAAAAGTGGTCTCATGCAATTTATTTCTACAGGATGGATACAATAAAAAAATTTGTTCATGGATTAAGAGATTATCTTCAAGAATAGGCCTTGGAAAGCTTTCACCAATATCAGTCCCAAATATTTCAATCTATACTGATACATTTTCATCAAGCATATAAGGACATAGAGAAATCCTCCCACTTAGAGGATGTGAGTCTTCATATTGCACAAATTTCTAAAATTGAACAATGGTATTTCATAGAAGGAAATTTAAGTGAAATATAGGTAATTCATTTATCCATCGTCCAGAAAAAAATTCATAAAATCAGAAGAGTAGCTATGCTGATATCATCCATATCAGTTCATGAGCCACCCCAGCTATAACACCCTAGGATTTCATAGTGTGTTATTTCTTCAAAATAATTCAATAATTGGCACTACACGTAACACTGGGTTCAAGCACACCATGAATTACCAAACAAGCCGTTCAAAAGAGGTTATGAATAGTATTAACTGCATTTTAAACTTTATATAATCCTTATAATTTTAGAATCCATATTATCAGTTTCTTAGACATAATGTAAGAACAAATTAATTTTCAGTATTTGACTTTTACCAAATTTTAATAGTGAACCCTTTTTAAATAAAATATTTTAAACTTTTTGACTAAATGGGGACATAAAAAATTTAAAATGTAACACCCCAAGCTTCTACAGTATTCTTGTCTTTGAATAATGTGATAGCGTGTGTTGTACGCAACACCGAGTTCTAACACACCACAACCAATCAAACTAGCCGTTATGAATAGAAATACCTACTTTTGAAAATTAAATATATTTTATATTTCAAAATAGACTTCATTTTTGGATTCGGAATATTGAATTTAGCCTAGGGTGAAATTTTGGAACTTTTCGGATAACACTTATATTTTGATGAATAGTGAAAATTAATAAATTTTAATTAAAAACATCTTTTTTAATCGAAATAATTTATATTGATAAATTATGAATTTGAGTGGTTTTAAAGTATATTTATAATATATTATTACCATTTTATATAATGTTGGTCATTGTACATAATTTTACAATTAAACCAAACATAAACAAGTGTCAATATTTTGATAGTTATTATATCTTAAAAACACTCTTTTTGTTTTAACAACGGGAATTAATTTTAAATTAATTTCTGCCCCTTCTGTGTTTTGAATTTGGGAAAATGGATTCCATATTTGGAATCAGGATGTTCATATTGTGTGAATAGGTAACTTTAATTTTTAGACATTTTGAATAATTACTGCGGTAAATATTTTATTTACCATGGTTAAAGGGTAAATCTGGTAAATAAGTGTTAAAAAATAATATTATAAAAATACACAATTACCCAAAAACGTGTTCCAACCTTATTGGTTGATACATTTCAGACCATGGGAATCTTTGGGTAGATTTTGGGACCCCATGGAGCCACTTGTAGGTGATAGGGACACTTTATTTTAATTAAGTTAAAATGAATGCAAAAATGACACAAGCATATATCTTTTAGAAAAACAATTTTTACATAGGGTTATATATGTTGGATTTTTGACTATAAAAATTAATTAGAAAGATAAAAGGATTTACTACATAATTATATTTTATTTATAATTTTTAAAGATTAAAAAATTTAATTTATTTATGACACAATGATGATACAGTAATTACCATAATAGTGAAAATTTAAAATAATTGATATCATAAATACCCAAATAAATATAATTTGACACTTTTAATGATGAAAATAATTTTATAGGATAATATTAAATATTAGGATTGATTTAATTATCTTTTGTCTAAGTAATCATTCTTTTATGAGTTTCACAAAAATCAACTATTGAATAGTGTCAAAATTGACATAAAAGAGTTTTTGAAACATATATTATATTATTAATTGATATTAAATTCCTAAAAATCTAAGGTTAGTCCAAGAGACTTATATCGTGATATTTGTATCATTAATGACCACTTTGGGGTCTCTTGGATGTATATAGTAAGTTTATTAACCATATAATATAAAAATACAAAGAGACATTGTAAATGTAAAACTAATTAACATAGAGTTAATACTTAAAGATAAGGTTAATATAAGTACCCAAACCTGTCTAAATTATATTGGTTGAGTGTTTTTAGACCTATCTCCACCTTAAACTTTGAATAATCAACTTTTTATCAATTATAAACCGAATATGAATTTATTATAAATTAATATTTCTAGATTTTCCAAATGTGCCCCTCACCCCTCTTATAAAAGGGCACTCCTCCGTCTCATTTCTTCACACCTTTTAAGCCTTTTGGTTGGGCCAAACTCTGCCCAAAAATTCTCCCAACTTCCCTGACTACAACCTAGAGTCCTTAGTTTGATCAGAAAACTAACCTTTGGAGCCCTTTTGATCAAATCAAAAGGAAGAACCCAAAGAAGAGGTAATGATTTCACCACCCTTTTTCAAGTTCCTTTCTTCTCCCACTTCTTCTTCCTTTGTTGTTAGCATTATAAAATAATAACTCCAGTATCATATATATACTATGATGTTATTTTAAATATGGTACAACCATATTCAGTATTCTATCCACCCTTTGTATAACATGTCACCATACGTGCGTACATACGACTTACCGTCTCCACGTCGTGGTGTAATTGTTATTCAATATATTATTATTTGGATGGGTATAATAATGATTTGTAACTCATGTAAATAATAAATATAACATGTTAATTATTCTGTATATATGATATAAAATCCATTTATATATTATTTTAATATCAAAAGAATGATATTGTCGCTTTTGCGTACGTACGGACTACTGTCTCCACGAACGCGATGAGATTCATTCTCCATCGTATCCATTCGAGTATAATTATCATTTTATGATTTAAAAATAATGTTTAAGGACTTGATATAATTCGGTATATGAATAAGATACATCCTATCCATAACAAACACGGCTTATGTAACAAAACATATAAAAGAAAACGAGTAAGTTAACACCCGAAACAACGATAATTCTAAGATATTATTAACAAATCAATGTTAAAAGATCATATATGATATTATATTAATATATATGATTCTTTTATAATTTAATAACAATTATTTCACCATTATACAGGAGGTTAACCTACCCTCAACCAAGGAAAAGTGCAAGGTAAGGGTTTATTTCACAATCTCTTCATTATCCGAGGTTGTTTATACGCAATTATCTACTGGGATCTCTTTATCATCCACATCCATGATACTTAAAAATGTACTTAAAAACATTTTTACTATTTACTATAAAATGGGTTAAAGTAATTTATACCCTTATGTTTTTTTGAAAGGAATCTTTCCGTCTTTTTCCAAACAAGGCACTTTTAACCTTATCGACGAATTTAAGGTAAGAATGTATTTTTTTAACTTATACAGCGGGAGCAGCTATTTACCGCCATTATAAAATCTTCAAAGCTTCACTTAGAATCTTATAAGAATATTTTCAAATTAAATGTTTTATTTTATAAATATGTGACTTTTAAATGATTTCAAAATGAATATTTTAAGAATTTGTGAAAGATACTCTTTATCAAGATCATAATTTTAAATGTTTTAAAGATTTATCTTTCTAAATATTTCAATTAATGTCTATGTTTTGAAAATGATTTTAAAGATTTATTTATATGGACATGAATGTTTTGAAATGATATTTCTTTTCAAAAGTTCCAAATTGGTATGGGACACTTTGATTCAAAAACATTTTTAAATTACTTCCTTTATAAATGTGTGACTTTTCAATGATTTCGAGAAAAAAGATATTTCTCTAAAATTGTTTTGATTTCATCTAGGTCAACATCCTTTGATGGATTTTAAGATTATTTGAAGTTGATTTATTATGATACAAAACGTTTTGTATTGTATTGAATGTTTTGTGATATGTTTGACTGTGGATGTGCTATTTTTATTACATTCATGGTTTATGGTGAAAATATTGACATTTCATATGCTAGTTTTAATACAAATGTTTATGTTATGATTAATACTTTTCATATGGGAATGCATTGGACTTAATATGTGACGGGTGGGGCCCGCTATAGCTCCTCGATGCATCGGTAGGTCTCATGAGACAAACTAGTGTCTTGGCACAAGGCCTTAGCAAAATCTTATTTGTAGTCTTGGCATGAGGCGTTGGCTATGTGGTTATGATAGTCTGGCATTATGCATTCCATCATTATGAAAGTTGTTATTGATATTGCATGTGATTATTCGATTAGTAGAATATCCATGTGGATAAGTAAATGAAATTATTTCATTTTACTTTTTCCATACTATGTTGAAGTTCAAGTTTAAAAGGATTTTGTTTTGGTTATACATTGCCTAAAATGTTTATGCTTTTTTTGGAAAGTTTCCACTATATTGTTATCCTTACTGGGCATTTGAGATCACCCCTTTTCAGTGTTTTATTTTTCCCAGGATGTGAAGAAGTAAGTTATGAATGACCTGCAGGGATTTTTATGTGGGGATATTAGTGTGGAATATGGAAACTATGTTGATGTAGTAGTTTTACACTTTATGATGTAATGTAAAACTTTATGAATATATTTAGTGTTTCTAAGGCTACTAAAGCAATCGGTGTTTCGATATTTGATCTTTCTTATGATCATGCCAATGTCATGTAATAATGCACCGACTCTGGCTAACTGGGGTCGGGGCGTTACAGTTGGTATCAGAGGAAGTTTAGTATAATCCTTGGAAGCTAGATTTAGATAAACTCTGATTAGAGAACATAGACCTAAGATGAACTTTGAGGATTAGTATAGAAGAAATTACTAGAATTTTGGTATTATAGAGATTTTGTGAGTTTTCCGAGCAATAAATCCCAGTCTGGATATGAGTAGGTAGAGGCGCCTCTGGCACATATGTACCTAGGGGTAAAACTCGAAAACACCGCTTTGAGCTAGACTCGAATGGGAACTGGTGCATGACAACGGGCCATGCTGCACTCTTGGTTATGACACTCCCAGGGGATATGTTTAGGATAATTCTCGTTTTCTTTATAAACCATTATAAATGGTTTATGAGTATATACTTCCTCAAAGGAACCATTTTTATGATTATGGATTATATCCATAAACTATTTAATTTATGTTATGTGTTTTAAAAGTTTGGTATTAGGTATTTTTATTCATAAACTAATCTAATGTATGCTATTGTTTAGAAATGGCTCCCAGTAGAAGGAATGAGAACTCTAGCAATGCACATGATACAAAGAGAAAAAAGGATCATATATTTCATGGTCTTAAGCCAGAATTTATAAGAGAAATAGTCTCGTATGTATTATCATCATATGAAGAAATAATATCATGTGTTGATAAGATAAGCAAAGAGTTTACTGAGTCCTATGGCTTTGAAGGGAAGCAAGAGAAGAAAAGGATGGAAGAGATAAATATGGATAAAGGGAAGAGGGAAAAGAAGAATTTTCCCATATGTGATAACTATGGAAAGAAACACCCTGGAACTTCCTGAAAGGAATGGGAGTTTGTTATAAGTGTGGAGGAAAAGGGCACAAATTACGTGACTGCAAGGGTAAGAAAATGGTTTCAAAAGTACAATGCTTCATTTTCAAGGAGTTTGGACACAACGCGAACCTATGTCCCAGTCATCAGACTATGCCTCAAATGATGCTATTGGATAATAATAATGTTATGATACTACCACAGATGAAGAGGAATGATTAGAGTTCTTATGTTGATTATGTCATTTGAGTGTTATATCAACAATGTACTTGTTATAATAATTATGGAGTATATAAGGATTGTACTGCAGTACTATTTCATTAAGGACATGAGATTGTATGGAATAAAGAAAAGTGACTCAATAGCAGGTTAAATTTTTGGAAAATATATGGTTGAGAGAAAGATAAACCATAGTATGGTTCTGATACCGAGGTAGTGATTTTATAATAATACATGATTGATTTGGATAAATTATATTGGATATTCTTAACTACCTTGAAGCTGATTAATGATTCGTATATTACATCATTCTTGGGGTTTAAATCATTTTTAGATTGATGAAGTATATCCAGCATTCTATATGGAATAAGGGAGCATGAATGTAATCAATAAGGATTATGGTAATTCAGGATGTTTCAGTGTTTTAAAAGAATACATGATGAAGGTATTAATATGCTATTACGGGGTAAAAAGGATCTACATTATGTTTACCTTCCTTATAAATGTTGGACTATGAGTTTGGATAGATGTATTTTGGATAAATTATAGTTTGAGATTAATTTTGGATTGCCATAAAAGGATAACCCAGAGGTCGGGCGGCAACCCGTCGCATCCGGAAAGGCCGCAAGACTTGAACCCGCAACCGAAGGGCGACAAGGGTGTATCACCTACCACTGGCCCACAAGATGTCCTGGATTAAATAATGTAGTTTTTTTAAATGATCTGGTAGATGAATTATAAATTCTTTTATTTTGGAACCCTGTACAAATATTATAAATAGAATTTTTTTACGTTCTATTATCTTTTAGAGTGAAAGATGAGTTTGTGGTAGAAATTTATTAATGGATAAGACTCTAATTATAAAGTAAGTATATCTCCTTATGATCTTATCCAATCTCGTAAATTAATTCCTCAACATTAAGAAAAATAACTTTGAAAAAAAATGTTGTCCTAGATGGTACCTTAAATCATCACTAATTTATGGCTTTGGGATTGTTGGCCTTTTCATAGCCATGTTCTCTACCACTCTCCATCAGATAATTGATGGTTATATTTCTCTTACATATCCATATTTTCCTACATGGAACCCTAGTATGTGTTATTTTCATTAATCATCATACTTTCCACTCTTTATTTTAAATAGAGGCCTCATTAATTCATTTTTCGATGTGGGATTTCAACTAAGATATGTTGAAATGTCAAAAATGTGTTATCCTAATACCCTATGTTTTTTTGAACCAATGGTATTTCAAATAATCATAGATTCATGAATTTAAGGACCTCAATTTTACACTTGTTTGTGATTCATGACCTCAATCACTACATATAAATATTTACGTTTTTCCTCTAATTATATGTCTCTAATTGGCACCAATGTTCTCCTAATCGAGATCATAATTTGGTGGTGACCCTTTCATTTATCTTTTCCTCATATTAAGACTAAATTTTAGTAACCCAATTTCCGATGTGGGTTTTCCCACAATTTTTTTCCCTATTTTCAACCTTTTATTTTCGAAGAACAATTTCAAATTGCGAGGATGCAATTTATTGAAGGAGGGGAGAATGTAACACCCCAAGATTTCATAGAGTGTTATTTCTTCAAAATAATTCAATAACTGGCACTACATGCAACACCGGGTTCATGCGCATCGTGACATACCAAACAATCCGTTCAAAAGTGGTTATGAATAGTATTAACTAAATTTTAAACTTTATATAATCCTTATAATTTTAGAATCCATATTATCAGTTTCTTAGACATAATGTAAGAACAAATTCATTTTCAGTATTGCACTTTTACAAAATTTTAATAGTGAACCCTTTTTAAATAAAATATTTTAATCTTTTTGACTAAATGGGGACATTAAAAATTTAAAATGTAACACCCCAAGATTCTACAGTACGCTTCTTTTTGAATAATGTGATAGCATGTGTTGTATGCAACACCGAGTTCTAACACACCACAACCAATCAAACTAGCCATTATGAATAGTAATACATACTTTTTGAAATTATGTATATTTTATATTTCAAAATAGACGTCATTTATGGATTTGGAATATCGAATTTAGCCTAGGGTGAAATTTTTGAACTTTTTGGATAACACTAATATTTTGATGAATAGTGAAAATTACTAAATTTTAATTAAAAACAACTTTTTTAATCGAAATAATTTATATTGATATATTATGAATTTGAGTGGTTTTAAAGTATATTTAGAATATATTTTTACCATTTAATATAATTTTTGTCATTGTACATAATTTTACAATTAAACCGAACATAAACAAGTGTCAATCTTTTGATAGTTATTATCTCTTAAAAACACACTTTTTGTTTTAACAACGAGAATTAATTTTAAATTAATTTCTGCCACTTCTGTGTTTTGAATTTGGAAAAATGGATTCCATATTTGGAATCAGGATGTTAATATTGTGTGAATAGGTAACTTTTATTTTTAGACATTTTGAATAATTACTGCAGTAAATATTTTATTTACCATTGTTAAAGGGTAAATTCTGTAAATAAGGGCTAAAAAATAATATTATAATAATACAGAATTACCCTAAAACGTGTCCTAACCTTATTGGTTGATATTTTTCCAACCATTGGAATCATTGGGTCGATTTTTGGACCGCATGGTGCCACTTGTAGGTGATAGGGACACTTTATTTTAATTAAGTTAAAACGAATACAAAAATAACACAAGCATATATCCATTAGAAAAACAATTTTAAAATAGGGTTATATATGTTGGATTTTTGACTATAAATATTCATTATAAATCTAAAAAGATTTCCTAAATAATTATATTTTATTTATAATTTTTAGAGAATACATAATTTAATTTATTCATGACACAATGATGATACTGTAATTACAATAATAGTGAAAATTTAAAATAATTGATATTATAAATACCGAAATAAATATAATTTGAGACTTTTAATGAATTAAAATAATTTTATAGGATGATATTACATATTAGTACTTATTTAATTAACTTTGGTCGAATTAATCATTCTTTTATGAGTTTCACAAAAATCAACTATTGAATAGTTTCAAAATTGACATAAAAGAGTTTTTAAAACAAATATTATATTATTAATTGATATTAAATTCCTAAAAATCTATGGTTCGTCAAGAGACTTATATCATGATAGTTTTATCATTAATGACCACTTGGGGTTCGCTTGGATATAAATAGTAAGTTTATTAACCATATAATATAAAAATACAAAGAGACATTGTAAAAGTGAAACTAATTAACTTAGAGTTAATACTTAAAGATAAGGTTAATATAAGTACCCAAACCTGTCTAAATTATATTGGTTGAGTGGTTCTAGACCTATCCCCACCTTATAACTTTAATAATTAACGTTTGAGCCATTAGAAACTGAATATGAATTTATTATAAATTAATATTTCTAGCTTTTCCAAATGTGCCCCTCACCCCTCTTATTAAAGGGAACTCCTCATTCTCATTTCTTCACCCCTTCAAAGCCTTTTGGTTCGGCCATACTCTGCCCAAATACTCTACCAACTTCCCTCACTACAACCTAGAGTCATTAGTTTGATCAGAAAGCCATCCTAAGGATCCCTTTTGATCAAATCAAAAGGAAGAACCCAAAGAAGAGGTAATGATTTCACCACCCTTTTTCAAGTTCCTTTCTTCTTCCACTTCTTCTTCCTTTTTTTTGCCATTATAAAATAATAAATTCAGTATAATAAATATACTATGGTGTTATTTTAAATATGGTACAACCATATTCATTATTCTATCCACCCTTTGAATAACATGTCACCATACGTGCGTACGTACGACTTACCGTCTCCACGTCGTGGTGTAATTGTTATTCAATATATTATTATTTGGATGGGTATAATAATGATGTGTAATTCATGTAAATAAAAAATATAACATTTTAATGATTCTGTTTATATTATATAACATCCATTTATATATTATTTTAATATCAAAAGAATGATATTGTCGCTCATGCGTACGTACGGACTACCGTCTCCACAAACGCGATGAGATTCATTCTCCATCATATCCATTCAAGTATAATTATCATTTGATGATTTAAAAATAATTTTTATGGACTTGATATCATTATGTATATGAATAAGATACAACCTATCCATAACAAACATGGAATTTGTAACAAAACATATAAAAGAAAACGAGTAAGTTAACACCCGAAACGACGATAATTCTAAGATATTATTAACAAATCAATGTTAAAAGATCATATATGATATCATATTAATATATAAGATTCTTGTATAATTTAATAACTATTATTTCACCATTATACAGGAGTTTAAACTACCATCAACCAAGGAAAAGTTCATGTTAAGGGTTTATTTCACAATCTCTTCATTATCCGAGGTTGTTTATACGCAATTATCTACTGGGATCTCCTTATCATCCACATCCATGTTCCTTAAAAATGTATTTAAAAACATTTTTACTATTTACTAGAAAATGGGTTAAAGTAATTTATACCCTTATGTGTTTTGAAAGGAATCTTTCCGTCATTTTCCAAACAAGGCACTTTTAACCTTTTTGACAAATTTAAGGTAAGAATGTATTTTTTTAACTTATACGGTGGGTGCGGCTATTTACCGCCATTATAAAATCGTCAAATCTTCCCTTAGATGCTTATAAGAATATTTTAAATGTAAATTTTCTATTTTATAATTATGTGACTTTTAAATGATTTCAAAATGAATATTTTATGAATTTTTGAAAGGTACTCTTTATCAAGATCATAATTTTAAATGTTTTAAAGATTTATTTTTGTAAATCATTTAATTAATGTCCATGTTTTCAAAATGATTTTAAGGATTTATTTATATGGACATGAATGTTTTGAAATGATATTTATTTTCAAAAGTTTCAAAGTGGTATGGGAAACTTTTATTCAAAAATATCTTTTAAATTACTTCCTTTATATATGTGTGACTTTTCAATGATTTCGAGAAAAGAGATATTTCTCTCAAATTGTTTTGATTTCATCTATGTCAACATCCATTGATGGATTTTAAGCTTATTTGAAGTTTATTTATTATGATACAAAAATTTTGTATTGTATTGAATGTTTTGTGATATGTTTGACTGTGGATGTGCTATTTTTATACCATTCACGGTTTATGGTGAATATATTGACATTTCGTATGCTAGTTTTAATACGAATGTTTATGTTATGTTTAAACCTTTTCATATGGGAATGCATTGGACTTAATATGTGATGTGTGGAGCCCACAATAGCTCCTCAATGCATCGATAGGTCTCATGATACAAACTAGTGTCTTGGCACAAGGCCTTGGTAAAATCTTATTTGTAGTCTTGGCAAGGGGCCTTGGCTATGTGGTTATGATAGTCTGGCATTACGAATTCCATCATTATGAAAGTGGTTATTGATATTGCATGTGATTATTCGATCAGTAGAATATCCATGTGAATAATTAAATGGAATTATTTCATTTTACTTTTGCCATACTATGATGAAGTTCAAGTTTAAAAGGCTTTTGTTTTAGTTATACATTGCCTTAAATGTTTATGCTTATTTTTGAAAGTTTCCTCTATATTGTGATCCTCACTGGGAATTTGAGCTCAACCCTTTTCTATGATTTATTTTTCCCAGGATGTGAATAAGTAAGTTATGAATGACCTGCAGGGATTATTATGTGGGGATATGAGTGTGGATTATGGAAACTATGTTGTTGTTGTAGTTTTTTACTTTATGATGTAATGTAAAACTTTATTAATATATCTAGTTTTTCCAAGGCTACTAAACAAATCGGTCTTTCGAGATTTAAACTTTCTTGTGATCATGCCAATGTTATGTAATAATGCACCGACTCTGGGTAATTGGGGATAGGGCGTTACACCGGCCCACAGGGTTGGGAGGTTTTTTAGCCCAACCCTCAGAGGAAACAAACTGTGGCCAAAGGGTTGAGAAAGAAGAATATAAATATTCCCATACCATAGAAATGTGGGGTTTCACATTCACAATCCCCTCCACATGTTAATTCATATTTCTCCCAATTAGAGAAGAAGATGAAAAACGAAAGCACAAATGAACTATTCTAGGATTCCCTTCAGGTTATTGTCTACCAAAGAGTAATTTGGGGAACAAAAAAATAGAAGGAAAACGTCTTTTTAAGAGAAAATAAGAAGGTTATCTCACAAATATACTGAAAATATTCAAAAAATGCATTATGATTTGGTTAATGTCATAAAGGTCATCATTGAATATCCTCCCAAAATTGAATCTATTTCAAGGGAGTCAGAGGATGATGTTCTTGTTTATAATTTGGTCCATACTGAAGCAAATGAAAGAGATATGAAAACCCTAAATGAAAGGCTTACCAAAAATTTTGGTATCCCATTGAATAATCAACTTCCACCAATTTGAATGGATCCTAATGAATGAAAAGGTAAGGGTCAAAACATGTCTCACCATTCCCCTAGGCGGGTCAATCCATTTCTCTTGAGGAAATATTTTCTCATGAAGGGATGGGGAATAAGGAGTTTAGAAGGCTCAATGAATTTTTACTATGAGGTAGAATTCCTACCCTATATTCTCTACAAGAATATCATCATCTTTCACTTCATGTAGGAGAACCTCAGAAAATAGGGTTTGTTGTAACTACTGACGTGGTAAATGAATTCCCTTAATTGCAAGTACACCAAGAGAAGGTTCGTGAACATCCTTACCGGCCTGTCCCCATGATTTATCCAATGAAATACTAGTAGCACCAGCACTAGTTGTCCTACCAGTCACCACACTAGTTTAGGATTTTACAACAATACCTATTCAAGCACCAGCTCATCCATATTTTTCACGAATTCATATGAACACCTTTGAGTCATTAACTACCCGATTAGATGTTATGAAAGGATAATGCACATTGGTTCACCCTAACATAAGTCTTATCTCATATAGATGGATTTGACTACCCCCACCCCAATCATTGGGAATTCCATATTTCCATTCCTACATGTATAAGGAGATCTAGATCATCACGTGACACATTTCATATCTCTTTGAAACCCCAAGATGGGTACCCCTGATCAACATGAAGAAATGAAAGTTAGATTCTTCATAGAATCATGTAATGGGCTAGTATTTGTATGGTACCTGAGTTTACATCCTTGATCGATCACTAGATGGAAATATCTCTACAAAAAGTTTCTTCTTCGGTTCATCTCAATGTTGTAGAAGACAATAGTCATTGATCTCACAAACTACAAGCAAATGGAGAATGTAATAGTTTCAGATTTTATTTCTTGGTGGAAAATATTAACATACGCCTTGAATATATTTATCTCTCAAGAAGAGTTTCTTCTTATTTGTGTAGAAAATACCCTTGATGATTTGAGGACACCATTAAATCCTGTGAAATACATAATATGGTTTTGGGATCTTGTCTTGATAGCTCAAAAGTTTGAAAAATCCATAGTAGAGACTTGATACAAATCCCTAGTAATCCCATCGAATCCAAGAATAAGAGTAGTAAAGTCATATGAAACTATAGTAACACTTATGAAGGCCCCTATTCCCTAATCCTACATAAAATCTCTCATCATATTGTAGGGTTCCACCTCCCAAGAAATATTAGTAACAACCTCCTCATTAATATGATCAAAAATATTAACGGCATAGACAATTTGAGGAGTTGAAAAACAAGTTCTATTCTTTTATAAATGACCAAACCCCCAACTACTTCATCTAATATTTGGAAAACAAAATTTTTAATTTTTCAAGGACACATAAATCTAAAAAATAAGGATATGAGGAACTCCCAAACTATTTACCCTTCTATAAAATGTTGGGAACCCCATCTACGAGTGTTTTTTTAAATACCTTTTACAAAATATGATGAACTCTTGGCAAGTGAAGATGATAAATTCACCAAACTAGGTACCATATGTTACTATTAATAATTAATAAGAGGATGGTGAGTGGTCGGAAGTCAAAAGTAAGATGATTAAAAATTAAATGTTTGTATGGTTTTGAAAACAATAAACTGAACCCATGACATTCTACAAACATAGTTGAAACAGTAGACTGTGTCTCCTACCGCTTCCATTATAGAAAAGTAATATTCATAAAAATCCCAGTCTTATATAGGCCAATATTAAACGAAGAAACATGCACATAAGAATTAGGGGAAAATAGAGGAAGATGAGTTTTTGTAAAGGAAAAATATTTCCTTGAACATAGCAGATTTTATGCCAAACATATCAAAAAAACATGCACTGCCACACAAAATTTCATAACAAGAGTCGACCACGAAGGTTGAATCTTCATTAGATGGGGTGTTGATCTTTGGTTCCATTAATGTTATTCACTTAAGGGATCCGTACTCAAGTGATGATCCTGATTATGAATTTAATTTCCCGTCACATGATTAAGGAACTGGGGGTAGAGTTCATTAGGGCTCGGTATACATGGGAAGACGTGGTTGTTCAAGATTCCAGTACACTATCCACACCCCTGGTCATACAATTTATGCAGTAGAGACTTGAGGGAGAGCCCTCTAGCTGACCCAACAAGAACAATGGATTTTCCTATGCATCAATGGGACTTTCCTAACAAGTGTATCTTGGAAGAATGACTAGAGGTTGTGCCACCACCTCTTTAGTGAGTGGCCAGACCTAGCTGGCCAAATTCTCCAAGAGAAGAAGTACTTCCATTTTCTTCCCCAAAAGTGGGTCCATCTACATTAGGAACATCATCTCCCAAGGAACTTTCAAACGAGCATCTCTATACTAGAAAACAAATATCATTGGATCAAAATTTTGCTGTGCTAGAGTAATCAGCCCATTTACCATCCATGTTATCGATCCATGATACCCCGGGTCGGTCCAAGGATATTCAAGAAGCACTCATTGAGGATTTTTCAAGTCCTCAAGTGTTTTAAGATGAGTATTATTCAATGGATGATTACCATATAGACAACTACCTAGTAGAATACTATGACTTCATATCTTTCATGAACCAAGATGAGGATGTTATCATATAAGGACATATCAATCCCTTGTACCTATTTATAAGGATTATTGACACTAACATCTGACTAGCCTTAATTGATAATGGATCAGGATTCAACCTCATTCCTATTTAGACACTTTGCTGATTGGGCCACACTGAATCCCACTTTTCTCTCTCCACATTGATTTTATAGGGTTATGATATAAATAATAAAGAACCTATCATGGAGATTAAGCTCAAATCACGGTTTGGGGATCTCATATCAGATTCAGAGTTCATGGTTGTTCCACAATAAACAAAGTTCAACATTCTTTTGGGGATACCATTGCTACATTAACATGTTTCCATTCCTTCATTATACCACCAATGTCTCAAATATAGCATCAATGTTAAAAATGAAAAATTTCATGGTGATTAGGCCCCATTAAAAACTTGTGAATCTAAATAAATTGATGTGAAGTTTTATCACACAAAGGTAACATAGTCCATGGAAAAAGATATTACTAGAATCAACGCTCCAAATAGTCTTGAAAGGATCCCATCTAACCTATTCAAGAATCTCAATAGATATTATGTGCTACCCAATAATCAAATTGAATGGGTTGGCCCAAATCCTTGCGCTCATTATGTGGCTTCCATAATGTTAGTTGGGGAAACAAAAACTGACAGCACAAGAGAAATCATTTACCTACATTGTAGTGATGACACCCTAAATGGAGAAGTCTTCAATCCATCCACTAAGAATCAGCAAGTCTCTTCTTCATCATCCGAGACAGAATAAGTTTTCACACTCATGGAAGAAGACATGTATTTTTATTCTCATCACATCATATTTCTTTTATAACATCAAAAAGTCCATTTATCATCTGTTGGGTCATATATGGTTGCCTCCTCTTTTGGATGTCCAAATACTGACTCCTCCCCTAACTATGAAAATATTTATTCATCAAAAACCCTCCAATAATAGGAATATGAAGTGATAACTGAATAAGATTAATAAGAGAAAGACCTTAGGGACTCCCCTCCAACAATTGAGGAAGGAATCTCTACAACTGTGGATAAACTCACAGAAATAAATATGGGTACCAAGGAAGGTCTATTCCCCAAATTGATTAGTGTATCCATGACTTATGAAGGGAAATAGGTGTATACATCATATATAAAAAAACATTGAGAGGTGTTTTCTTAGCATTAAAATGTGATTTCAGGCCATGAACCTGATATGGACACCCATCAATTGGGATTTCCATAAGATCATTGGGAATACAAGTAGACAACATGAAAATCACACCCAACTCACTGCTCCCAAAATGATGCTAAGGTCTAAAATCTTATCAAAGAAGACTATAAAAGAGGGGAAATATCAAAAGAGGTTATCTGAAATTGTACCTATGAGAAATAATTATGGGAAAATTAGTGTTTTCAATGTTTTCAGAGATCTCAACTTGCATTTTCCCAAATATAACATCCTAGTACCAATCATAGAACTCATAATCGATGAAAAAGTTGTTTACCCGGATTGTACCTTCATGAATGTCTACTCAAGGTATAACCAATTCATGATGGACCCAAAATATAAGGAATATTAATCCTTTATATCCACTCATGATGTATTATGATATCATGTAATTCACTTTTCCTTAAAGAATGTTGGTGAGACATATCAACATGCAATGCATCACATCTTCAAACCCTTCTTTGGGATTTTTTTGGAATTCCATGATGATGATTTAAAAGTCAATTACAGATAACATTCTGATCACCTAACTAAATTTGAGACCATATTCTACATGATTTGACAACACAATCTGAATATGAACTCTTGGAAATGTTCTTTTAGTGAAACCATATAAACATTTCTCCATTTTTTTATGCCATCACGACATCGAAGGTGATCCTAAGAAGAATAAAGTTATACTTGTAATTTCACCTCTTAAAAAATAGAAACAGTTGATAGGACATTAAGGACACTTGGCCTGCATCCGGTTCTTTATTTCTTATCTAGTAAGCAAGTGTTTTTCCTTCACCAAATTGATGATGAAGGGGTTCACTTATCAGTGTACCAATGACTATCAAGATGCATGTGATAACCTAAAGAAATACCTCTGGATTCCATTGATATTGATGGAACCTATTGAAGGATAACTCATTATTCATTACTAGATAGACATGGAGCAATCACTGGGTGTCTTACTTGCACAAAATAATAATGTTTGGAATAAAAATAGCCTTTAATAACTTATTTGAACCATGATCTAATTATATAAATGATATCCAGATATTGACAAAAGTTTCCTATCAGTGTAATTTTTAGTTAAAAAGAAGTTTCACTACATGTATCATCACAATGTCCACTTAGTTTCTCATAATAACTTGCTCAAATTTATCCTTAAATGTCCTATATTGGCAGGATTTCTGGCATAGTGGGTAGTTATCCAACAGAAGTTCGATATACAGTTCGTGCCTCAGAAAGTAGGGAAAGGCCAATCTACGATAGAATTCCTTAGTGAGTACACATATATGGAAGCAAATTCATTGAATATTAAACTACATGATGATGGAAATTTCTCTATTCAAGATAGATCCCATTCATGAGAGATGTATTTTGATGGTGCTTCCAGAAGTATAATGAGTAGAGGAATGGAAAACCCAAATCTCAACAAATTTGTTTTTGGAACTGTGCTTGTTTAACAAAAAAGATGTATTACCATAAAACTTATTTTTATCAGAAGGTGGTACAAAAAAACGAGGCAGAATAACAGACTCTCATTATAGGTTTATAATTGGCACTCTATGTACAAGTGACCCAATTTTTAGTGGCGGATGATTCAGGGTTGATAATCAAACAGATTAATGGAGATTACGCCATTAGAAAAGAATAGCTAATTCCCCTATGTGATTATGTCCATGGGTTAAAGGAATAATTTCCCTTAGAACCAAAATTATTTTACATCCCATGTTCACCAAATTATAATGCTGATGCATTGGAAAATCTAGCTACAACACAAGAAGATTAAGAGAAGGATGAAACAATTTACAATATGTATCATCATCATGTTGTTTCTCCTTTGGTTAAAATCAAAATATAGGAAATAAATGAAATTAATCCCACTCCTGAACCATTTGGTCCTACCATTGGATAGATGACACCCATCATGGAATATATCCAAGTAGGAGTACTTCCACCAAATAGAGTTGGAAGAGATCAGATACAACATCAAGTGGTTAATTGCACTCTATATGATGAATCAAATAACTAGAAAATATTATATAGAAGAGGATTCACTGGAATTATCTTCATATGCATTGATGGGGATGAAATTATAGTAGTTATGAAATACGAACATATAAGATCCTTTGGTACCCACCAATCTAGGAACATTATTTCTAATCAAATATAAAGGTTTGGATACTTTTGGCCTTTTATGATGTAAGATTGCACAGATTTCACTAAGAAGTGTCATCCATTATTGGTGCATGCCAACTACATCCATCAACAACCAAATTAGATATAAACTGTTAAATACATCTATCAATTTTCTATAAGGATAATGGATATAAAAGGACCTTATCCTCTAGCTATGGCCAAGAAGCTCAAGTACATACTTTCTACTACTGATTTCTTCTCCAAATGTGTTGAGGTAATACCTCTCAATGAATTCAAGTCCAGAAGACTTATTTGATTTTTTAAAGCTAATATCGTCACTATATTTGGTGTCCCATAGAACATATTAAAGGAACATGACACCAATTTCTATTCTATTGAAGTAGAGAGGTTATATCAAGAATACAATATCAAATCCAACCATTCATCCCGCTATCATGTTATTTCAAATGAAAAAATAGACAACTTCAAAAAAAACCTAGAACAAAATACTCCATAAAATGATGGATAATGATAAGAAATATTGTCCTGATAATATATTTTGTGCCTCATGGGATTACAAGAATACTACGCATAATACAACATAATCAATGTTTTACTCATTGGTATGTAGGATTAATGTTTTTCTAAGCATTAAAATTTAATTACCATCACTCAGAGTTTCCATCTATGATCAATTATCCATTGATGTGTAATCCCAGAAATGGATAGATGAGTTGAAGTGACTGGATGAGAAGAGATTGAATACCTTGCACAACTAAGAAGTATATCAGAACGGAATAGCACAGGTCGTTAACAAGATGGTCCTCCTTCGTTTATTCCTCCATGGAGAGTTGGGTTTGGTCCTTTGGACTCTAATGATAATAGGAAATAAGCATCCTAAGAATGATCCAAATTGATAAGAACCTTATTCCATACAAAATTTCTATTCTAATGGAGCTTATTAATTAATCTGAATAGATGGAGAACTCAATACCACTCCAACCAATGCAAGGTTCCTGAATAAGTACTTTGTGTAATTACACATTGTTCATCCCAGTTGTAAGATTATACACTTTGACAAAAACATCATCCATGTTTCATGATGTAAACCTACATAGAATCGTATTATTTTTCACAATATGATAAACAACAGGACATGAGGTCCTTGTCACATGACCGAAAATAGAAAAACACCATTTGTCCGTACCACATGACATTATATTGTACAGTTGAAATCTCCATCATTTAATGTTAATAAATCCATTAAGAAACCATGTGTTTACATTTATTATAGGCCTTTAAATGATGATAAGATTCCACACATAGGCCTTACTCACATCATTACCACTCCCTAGTAGAATTTGGGCCCCATTAATTCCTCATTTTTGTATCAGACCCAAATGGGAGACCATTTTCAAGAACTATATATAGCATTATTCTTACTTCTGTAGAATATGCAGTGACACATGGGTCATATCCCCTAGTCTAGCCATAACTTTCCTTTATTTTCTCTTACCGCATGAAATTAAACTACAATGTTCTTTAAGAAATACGTGTTTCTAGATTCTCATTCTAATGAGATACGTAATGACACCTAGATATCTTATCTCAGGACCAGCCACAACAATGATAGATAAATTTTACCATTTATTTATATATGAGCCAATTATATTTAAGGAACAGTTCTAGAAAATATGGCTTTATTCTCATACCATCTTTTATTTTGGGCCCAACCATTATCGTGGAAAGTATTAAAGCCCCCTTTCTCACATCAACATTCAATTGGTGCAGGGAACCATCCTTGTGTGTCTTGACTCTCGCCCAAATAAGTTACAAAAAGACACTTGGGTCCTATCCCCATATCCAATTGAAATATTTATTTGTTTTTATGTTGGTTCATCTTTTTTCCATTCGACAAGACATTAAACGACATGGAATTTCATGAACAATGTGTGGATTGATTCTTTCCCTAGCAAGATATGTATTGATGCTTGGAACGCTAATAATAGGTCCTGATGAAATGTTTAAAATTTCCCTTCATCCCCAATGTGTATGAACCAAACCTACATAGGGATAAATTTTAAGAGCAACATGTGGCTTGATTCTCACTCATAGGAGATACATAGTTATGTATAGAAATTCAACCTTTGGCCTAGTCAAAAAATGATTCATTTAATGAATCTTTCCTACCATTTTTTAGTCAGATCTACATGAGGAGATATAAGATGAGTTCTCATCTTACGTATGAATATGTATTCAAGGAAACCACTATTATCCTCCACTCATGAATTTAATTATAGTAGGGGATCCTTATTTAAGAACTACATGTGGCTTGATTCTCACCCTTATGAGATATGTAGTGATGTCCAGATAATAACCCCTTAACCTAGTTTCATCACTACATAGAAAACATTCCACTACACCACATAAGAATACATGAAATATATCGAGGATATTTTTTTGGGGTCATATCCTTAGAGATACCAGCAAGGACACAAGAAATGATTACATTGTACATATAAGTTAGATCTATGTCAGGGACTCCAAACACTTGGCTAATATCAGTTCAAATACATCCCTATTGAATTGGGCATTACCCCTTTCACATGTCAAAATCCCAATATTGAGAAATTTAAAATCATCAAAATATTAGTTTAGTTTCTAGTGGTAGAATGTCTGATACCTGAAAGATCTGTTGGATGACAATATAGTAGGTGACCCTAGTTGTCCATGCATAATGTCACATTCATAATAGGACTATCAGCCGAAGGATTCCACTATTTGGACATGTTACATATGCCTTGGATGGCCCTACAAAATATAACTACCATAATAGATTTTTCAAAGAATGGTAACTTCATTATTTGGAGAATCCTCTTATTTCCCTATAATATTTGTTGATGATATGAAGGAACCCATAGTTTAAAGTAGTCATCCTTTTCATATTTTCACAATATCCTTTATATCAACCTTAACTTCTCTAGGAATATGGTGTAAACATTTACCATATCATTTGATCAAATAAAATTAGAAAAACATTGGGTCATTTGAGCATATTATCATTCACTTTTTCATTAATATTTTCTTCTAGTTGTATGACCTAAACTTATAGGCACCATACTTCATGTGCTTGGGTTATACAATCATAGAGATCCTATTCCCAAAATTCATTGGAAATTATGACTAGAAATACCTATTCTGTATTCAGAATCTTTTCTCCCCAAGCATACTTTGTGCTTGAGAATATCTGAATATTTATAATCATTCACCATCATTTAAAAATAGGTTGTCAAAATTATTTAGATCTACTTTACTAACTCTGCAGTATATGCCCCCAGTTGTCCTTGCATCAGTTACCTACATTACAGGCCTCCCAGCCAAAGGATACCACTGTTTTTCTATGAAGCATATGCCCTAGTTGGACCTGTATGATATATCCCCCATAACAGGTTTTTCAAATAGTGGTAACTTAGTTCATTGAAGAGTCCTCATCTAATTCCATTTATCCATTTTCCCATATCACACTTTGGATTTGAGAATCCCCAAATCATAGTTTAAAAGATTCTCCTTTCATACCTAAATGTGTTAGCATATTTCCAAAAACGTTTCAGAGAATTGGAGAACCCTCAATCCTTCAGTCAAATATAATGAAATTACATAAAATCCTTCTTAATGTCTTTGTTGTATGACATTGAAATGAAAATCACCGTAATTTCCATGTTTCATGAATTCAAACTACACTATCCCCTAATTTCCTTGCTCCATGAAAACAATTTATGGCAACAATATATCAGAAAGACCCTTTCTAAAAAATATATACCCACTTAACTCAAAAGTTTTTTGTAGATGAGGTTTCTCATTAATGGCGTAAGTCAACAATTATGGACCCTTTTATTTTTATACCTCTTTATTTGGAAAAAACACCCACTATGGTCTTAATACATCCAAATGAAAAATACATTTTCCTATTAGTAATATAATTTCAGACTTCCTAGTAACTCCTTTACCTGACTAAGCAGTATGTACCCACAATTGGCCTTAAACCAATTTATCACATAACGAGCTTGTCAGATAAAGGATGCCACTATTTGGATATATAGTATATTCCAAAGATGGACATTCATATTACAACCCCCATAAAAGGTTTCCCTAATAATGGTAACTTCATTCTTGGAAGAGAAATACTCTATTGTTATATGACAAATTTAAGATTTGGTGACCATAAAAATCATTACTAAAGATTCCCCCAAGATATATTTATATATATATATATATATATTTGGACATTCCTAGCCATCAATCCTCGTTCAGGTTCCAATTATTCAATTCATGGTCAAATCAATTTTCCTAAAATACTAGAAATATTAGTCCAACATGCATGACTTTAATCTTTCCACCAAAAGAGAAAACGTACTCACTTGGCTGAATATCCACAAAGCAAAATCTGTTTAAAATTTGAGTATAGGATCGCAATACCTATAGGTCGTATGGTTCGGGAAATATCTATGATAAAAAGTTAAAAGGAATATCTTGTTCAGATGAAATCCTAAAAGGGGAATCCTAAGAATAACCCAAATCTCACCCACTTTGTCCCCTCAATATTGGGCTTAGTTAAAATTTATTTAGGTAACACAATAGAGACAATGTTTATTGGGTTGTCCACATGGCCCTAGAAATAGTCAAAGTATGCTCACTAGGCCCCTTGGCTTAGGATAAAATGTTAGAGCTCCATTATCCCTATAATTGTAATTATTATTAGATTGTGTGATGATTCAATTCAATGAAATATGTTTTTTCCTTATGGTTACAAGAATCATGCAGGGATGGGGATATATAATATTAGAAAAAAAATTATTTTCATTTTTGAGAAAAAACCCCTCAAAGGAACATCCAAAACATAGATCCACTCTATCTTATATCAATAGAAGACTTTGACATTAATTTTAATTTTTTGAATAGCTATTCAATCCCCATCATCCACCAATTAATGATCCTTTAGTCGATTAGCCCAAATCTTCTCATCCTGATGAAGTGCTTCCTTAGAAGTCCCAATGGCATAGACCCCTTTATTTTGAGATTTTCTTTCTGAGAAGTGAATTTTTTCATGTTCCACTTAGGTGGTATCCAACCCCTTCTAAAGGAGTGACACTTAAATATTCTTCTCCATGATTTTTTGGTTGAATTATTAAAACTTTTCATAATGGCCATCTTCTTCCTGAAAAACTACATCTCATCAATCGTCATTTTTTGATAAAAGGTTTAAACATACTAAAATCTTGTTGAAGTTTATCCTCCTGATCCCACCTTTGAAAGGTTTCCTTTACCAAAGGGTGGATTATATGGTAATTAAAACCACCATATCCCAAAATTATGAAGAATTATAAAATACATGGGATTTACGAAGGTCGTCCCTCAAGGGGAATATCAGAGATGAGCTTCCATATATATCACCATGTATTGTGACGTGCGATGTAGAGAGCATTCAATAACTTTGGATCTGAATCAAAGTCACTATTATAAGGGGGTGTAATTTGGAATCAACGCACTTAAAGAAGTTCCCAATTCTTATCCCTTCACAGTAGTGGATTCCTTTCCTCCTAATACTAGACGAGTTGATGCAAAAGATTCACCCTTGGACCTAGACAAAGAGGTTGGTAATCCTAAATGATGAATCAAAAGAATGGTTATATTCTAGAGAAATCAAATAGTGGGGAATGACCAAAATGGTTGGTAACACTTACCCAACAATAGGTAACCTTCCTGAGAGGAATCACCAACACTCCCATCCTTATCAATTTTGGTTTCCACTTATTGGTGTGGAGTACTTTATTGAGTCTTATCAGGATTCTCCAGATGAATCTCAGGATGATTTTTTATTTCAAGGTAAACCGGAGCCGACACCTCCTCAACAATAGGATTGATAGATATCTCAATGTTTTTTCTAGGAACCATCACTATAGTTTCTATTATATATCAAGCTACACATTATAACATATTATGATAAGTAAACTATGCATAAGAAGATTGATTGGATGAAAAATAAAAGCTCACATTTATTTGGTTCTAAATATATTGCCTCATATTCTTCTATATAAGTGGGTTTATTAACATGATACAATACTTATTCAAAATAAATTCCATGATTTATCATAGATTCCAATGAAATACCAATCGCCCTATTTGTATCACCCATGGGAAATTGTGGAGTGGTTGGTTTATGACCCTGCTATAATGACTTTAGACCCCGAAAAACCTCCTTAGTGACATCTGATGGGTCAGCAGCAGTTATCATTGAATTTTCCAGTGAATGAGACAAAACCTGAAATATTATAGAAAAAAAAGTCATTTGTTGATTTATAGCTTCTCATGAGCACTTTTGACATACAATATGACTCCTCTTTCCCAGCAGTAAGGACATGAGAAGTTCTAGGAGAAGATAACTTTTTCTCTTCCTTGGATGCCTCTTTAGCCCAAGAGGCTGTTTTTTTAGAATGGATATTCTCATTGTTGTAAGATCCATCCTCAGTTCTAAAAGTTTCATTTTTAAAATTATTAATTGAGAAAATAGAATAATTTCCTTTAATTCCATGATGTTTGAGTACTTTCTTTATATGAGTTAAAAATTATGATGCCAGGAAGACTTTCTTCCACTAAGGAAGAATTTAGACACATATTTCATTCTTAGAAATACTCACTTAGTAATTTTATTAAATGGAGGAATATCAGGAGACCACAAACATCCTGCCATCTCATCCTCCATGGCCTTTCAGCCTAGAGATATTTATCCTGATTTGGGTAGTGATTCAATAGCACTGATTAGAGTTCCACCAGGGCTACACCATATAAATGTAACATCAGTTGATTTTCCATTAGTCATCTCCAAATTAATATGGTATGTTCCCTCATAAATAATTCTTTTAATAAATTTATATTCTACAAGGAAAAGATATTGATATAATTTTTTTTTACATAATCAGGATCAACAAAACTGCGCTATTCTTCAAAACATGAAGGATCTTCCCCTTTAGCAGCACCACAATCTATTGTTTCCTTCAATTTATTTATTGTGGATATTTAATTTTCAACTTCATATATGATTATCCCTATCTCCTAGATATAAATTCTTACATCAAAAGAATTATCCTCATAATGAATATCACATGAGGCTTAGAGATATCCTATCCTTGGAATATGAAACCCCTCATGCAGAAGACCCCACATTTTTTCAGCTTCAAAAATTTTGTTCTACCACATTTTAACTACCTCTGGTCATATGTAGTCTAAATACATTTTATCCTACTATGAAGATGATCCTATATCCATAGACCTGAAGGGATTCCTAATTTCTTCCCTCACAGATGGTGGATGAGGGAATGAAACTTGATTATATTATTGGCAATGGCGACTAGAACAATTATTTGTATCCTTAGCTAGTGATGATGTTGTATCCATCTTAATATTAGCTTGTGGACTATATCTTTCATGAGGTCACTTCAACAAACTAGGAGCCATTTCATCCTCATCCTTTGACTGTGATTACTTAGCTACTGAATGACATGAATCACCGTCGAATTGAGAAGGTTTTTTCACATTCTATATCTTTAATCCATCTTAAGGAACAAAATTGTTTAGAACCCATTTGAGGTATTATGAAATCCGTGATTCAGCATACCATATATCCAATCTTTTTTCTATATCAGTCGTTGGTAGATTGACCACATCCCATATCTTTTCCATGACTGTTAGCAACCTTAACTGTCAAGCCACCATCAGATGTTGTTCAAGTATAACGTGCATTGGAGGGGATATAGTAATAATTTCAAGAATATAAATTGGTGTGAATATCTATAAGAGACACTAGTCTCACATAGGATTTCTCCATCGATCTTGGTTTCCAATATACCATCCCAGCAAGCTAGTATATCCGACCTCAGCTCTATGCTTAACATTCCATCACAATAAAGCCTTCCTGTAGGTGGATTCCTATAAGGAATGAAATTTATTTCCATGTACATATTTAACCTCATTATAATGTCACAATGTATTAGGGATAAGGGAGAAATACTAAAGGAAAGTTAATAAATCGTCAGAATGAGCTCCCATGGACTAGGATCCCACTCTGCACAACATATGTCCTGAAATGAGTCTTGATATCCATCCCCATAAAATATGGACTGGTATAGCTATCCTAAAAATATCCTTCCCTCCATAAATATGAAACAAGATCATATTGATTTTTTCCAAAATGGGGGTGTCCAACCCCACAATATTTCTCTCTTCCAGCTTACCCACTAAGATAAATGTTCCATGACTTACACCACCTTTGGAATATCTGACAGGAAGAAAATATACAGTGATCCATATGTCCCAGATTCCTGCAATACATCTCTCGGTAGGAATATTGCAGTAAAATTTATACCCCCATATTTAAAACTCTCATTTCTAAAACATCAGCCATAAGGTGATGGGTGCACCTCTCTTTCCCACCTTGGGGCAACATGTTGAACGTGTAAAAGTGAGGAATTTCTACATCTTCTCCATCAAGAATATTTTAATCCATGCCTTTAAATGAAGACCCACTTTTCTAAATTAATTTTACTTCTTAATTCCATTAGCTATTTTAAATAGCTCACATGCAAAAAATGGAGTCATATCAATGTCATCCCATGCTTCCTTTGGGGGAATGAATTCATCAAACATATCTTCAAGGGTAAGAGCTCTAAATATATTATAATATTCCTATTAATTAATTACCCCTAATACCAAAGTCAAATTGAATGAATTCATCTCTGGTCTCCAACAGCTTAGTATCTCTTGAAAAAAATTGTCATTCATATATATATAAGTTTGTCTTACCCATACTGCCTATTAAATTACGACACCTATTAGATTATCATTGAACTCAATACATGTTTTGAGAACCCATCACACCCACATCCATGATTTCTTAATACCCCCTCATCGAAGAAAGTCCCAACATTTCTTCCAGCCTTTCGATTGACCAATTTGTGAATCTCAAAAAATGGAAGAATGGAAATGAAGCTTTATTTTGGGTTTATGTGCTCTTAGATATAGAGAACACATGATTTTATGAATCAAATTGGCATTGGATGCCATCAAAGAATTAATATATGTTCCCAAACCATAAATGTTGGTAGATGAGATGTTATTGTGGTCTTAAAACCAAGATACTGTGATATTGTTCTTCGAATATGGTACATTGAATTCTCATAGATGGGTGTAACAGTAAATTGGAAGATAGTTACTCCTTAGAAAATCTTGATGATATTTATTTAGATACTCTACTAGACATGGAATGGTGGTGTCACCGACATCATAGTAATCGTGCCCTATGATCTTCATAATTTTCTCAGTTCACATGCTATCCAATTCATCATCAGTTTTGATCCTCATAGGAGCCATTTATCTTAAAAAATATCAATTTCGTTTCAAAGTAGGTTCATTTTTAATTTTTTATGACAAATAAAATCTTAGAAAGGAATTAAGGTGTACAAGTGAAAATTCAGTGTGTAAGTATGACTCTCAACAAGAAGTGTAAAACTAAAATACATACAAAATATGCACATATAAAATGTTCAGAAAACAAATTTATGAAATAAGACAGGTGTGCGAGGAGATGAAAATTCCGAGTCATAATAGTTTTTCACTAAATTAATGGTCCTATATATATATATGAGGATGTAAACATGTAGGACGAGCTAGCCCGACCGACCTATGCGACCTTCTAATCATAGAAACCTGTTCCACCGATCGTAATTGTTTATACCGTTTTACCCCAGTAGTGTACCCTATTTTTCATTTCGGATAAAATTCTGAGTGGGGGGATTTTCAACACTCTTTTTATTCACAATGATGAAAAATTGACACTGGAAAATTCCATAGAAAAAGGAGGGGAACATAGGTGGAGAATATCAAGATCTACAAAGGCTCAAAAAGTAGTTCTCATAAGGTAGCCCAAATCACTGGCAGCATGCAAGTACTTGCATAACACCCAACTTGTGAAAATATTCTAATTCACATAGGGTACTATATTTTACAATAAATACACCCTTGGGATATTCTTTTGTATGGAAAAATTTTCAAAAAGGATGATTGCTGCTCTGATCACCCTACTGCATCACCCAATCCATTCAAAACATCCATGGTAGTTTCATAACACCTAAAGATGTGGAATTAAATGGGTTAGTGAGAATTAAGTCCATTTAGTGATTAAAATAATCAATACTTTAACGACCAAATATCCCAACCCCAAAATTAAATAATACTACTTTGACCACCCTTCCTCAAAGGGGAACTTGCATGACATACTTTTGGGAATCCATGTAAAGGCCCTTAAAGGATTGAACAGAGCTTCGCCCAAGTGTATTCATCTAGGTTGTTCATCACCTAAGGTGAGACAAATTTTCCCTAGACTACTTTCACATATACCCCTTTCATGGTGTACCTCTTGTGTGGTCCTCTTTGGTTCACCTCATCCCTTCAGCCTACGCAAGGCTTTCTAGAATCCCAATTCAATGAGTGTCATGGAATAGATTCTCCTTCACTGGATCCCTTACCTAAAAAAGATCATGTTGAAACCTCAAAAAATACCTTTAGATTTAAAAAACCTTAGATAAGCACACATTAATGTGTCTCACATTTGGAATTTTATTTCTATGGTTTGAAGGTTCCCATACATGTCCTACCAGATGGTTAGGATCCTTGGCATGTTTTCATATTTGTATATCTGTGGTGACCTAGATATTTACCGAAGGGAATGTGTTGTAGAGTTCCCTATCTTTGATTTTGGGGATAAGAATCTATTCTCCCCTTCTCAACTCTAAGACCCAAAGCCTCCGGTTCTTGGTAGAGAGGACAAGGATCACACTTGTTCTTCCCTTAAACCAAGGAAAATTCCCCCTCCCCTCAAAGACCAATCATAGGGAAACCATCCTAGTGTATTCCCCGATCCATTCATGTCATAGGTTGTAGTCTTTATCCTCTATATATCCTTCACCTTCATTCCCTCATAACATTGGAATCATGTTCAATGTAAATTAATGATAGGGAAGCATCATATCCATGCCCTCTTCCACTATTGCCATGTTCTCTTCCACTTTAGGCTCGAACACTTCCACCAGCGAAGGAGGAAAAGTGGGTATGTTTTTTAATATATCACATACTTTTATTTATCACATTTATCATGACTCACATGGACTTAAATGTTGGTAATGATCACAACACTAATAAAATCCACCTCAAGGAATGACCTATAAGAACTCTAATACCCAGTATAACTGAGATATGTAGGAATCCTTCACCAAGTTCCCACAATCATTGGATATCCTCCTAAGGATTCCAACTATATTTACCTAAATCCAGGCATCCTCATTAAGAGAAAACCCCAAATTAAACCCCCTAAAATCCATCATGAGTTTATACATCAATCATGGTCCCTTTCATCAGGGCATCATATTTCAGAATAATCCCCAACGTAATCATATCAAAGGGTTATTCTCTCCTACAAGACTCATTGAACTATGTGAAATTTGATTCCATTCCAAACATGACACACCTGAAAAAGCCATGAGGTTCAAACCCAACTTTCTATATCATCATTTTCGTCTTTAGGTCATATCCCCAACCAGGTTTAATTTATCATGTAAACTCATATCCCTTCCAAGTACCTTGGGCTGTTTCGACATAAGTACCACACTAAACTTTGACATGGAACCTTACCTCTAGAAGTTCTTACCATAGTTAATTAAACTATACGGTTGGGTCCTTATCAAAAAACCATAAAAGGTATGATGTTTCCCATTAAGCGACATCGAACTATGTGGGTTCTGATTCCTTTTACAAGGATATGTAAGAATCCACCTACGGGTTCGATCCCAATATAAAAACAACCTCTGTATGTCGGGATAATGATAAAATATAGAGAAACCTTTGTCTTATAGGATGAAAAAAAATCTAGAGTAAATACCTAACTCAGTGGATGATGATAAATTCCAGAGTGAAATTATTTTACCTGGATGATCATAAACACCAGAGTTTCCTATTGAGTGATGTAAAAATCAGAATCGTTATGATAACGACCAAAGTGTCTCTAAGTAGCATACAAAAGGATACCATTAATGTAGAACCCTGGATACTTAGAGATATCTCCCTTGATGAGAGACCTTTAATACATACTGATGATTTTGAAATCCACAAATTCTAAAAATTTGTTGCTAATATTAGGATAAACCACATAATTTATGGTAATTAATGAAGGATTTATGAACATATCATATATCAATAAGAGAGTCCCTAAGTAGGAAATAATTCCCCTGAAAAGAGTGTGAATAGAACGAAATCCCATCCTCTACACCAGCACAAGTTCTTAAGAGTCATTGGTCAAAATACATAATGAATATATACCTTTTGAATGTGGGTCCCTTTAGATACAGAACCATATAGTGTTTATGATTCCATAAACAAATACATTAGAAACTATTTAGAAGTGGTGAATCCTAATCAGGACATGCCTTCTGAATGAAACACTATGATTCTTCTAGACCTCCATGTGCCTCTCAAAAAATAGTCCCATCTACTACCACACACTACTATACTCCTAACTACCCATTTTTTATTTATCTATCTCATATCATCCACTACATCATTTCCATTCCCATGTGCATATGAGAACATGAAATTAAATGATCGAATGTATTTAACCAATATTCATTTTGTGAGATTCAATTCATGTTATATACATATGCACTTCAGTATATTTTTTTCTATAAACACCAGAAAACACCCTCCAAGAAAATAATTCCGCAAATAATTCAATTCGTAAACAATATATAACCTCTCAAGGTCTTGCATCGGGTTATTCTCCTCAAGTGGATTCCACTATAAACGAACATAAACCAGTAATAAATCTTACTACATCAAAACTACTCCTAGATTTATTCCTAAAGCATTATAGTAAATTTTATAGATTTTATCTTTATATCGAAGAATAAATATTGATAATGTAGTTAGTCCCTTTTTCATCTCCTGAAAGTATATATCATAGGCTTATAACCATAAATATTTTATTCCCTTATTAGTCATGCTTATTATATGTGTTGAAAGGAGTGAAAATTTATAAGTAATGATACTTTAATGTCAACCAATCACCAAGAAACCTTATATATCAATGAAATTATTCGGATCCCCCTCATAAAACTAGGACACTCACCTACTCTAGTTCAACAGACACGACCGCCTATGAAATAATATAATCCATGAAGGGAAGCTTGTTGATCAAAAAGATTCATTTGCTGAGCATAACATACATCAGTGATATCATAGTTTATTCTATATGATGTGATTATTTATTTTAATATACATGTCAATTATAAGAAAAATATAAAATGTAATACTCGAAGACCACCAAAAACAAATCCAAATAGAATTGAAAAAATTATTTCTCAAAGAAATTAAAACAAAAGGTTAATTAATGAAACCAAATGGCATAAATAGATACTTATAAAGATGGTACACGATACAAACAATTGTATGAGGTATTTATGATAGTCAAATGTGCTCTTAATGACATCTAAACATCAATTCAATCTTAGTTAAAATGAACTATCCTTATATTTGTTCAAATAGGTCATCTATATGAGGTAGTGGAGACTATTTCTTAACCAAAACATGGTTAAAATACTAGAAATTTTTGAATATCATGAGGGTTACATCTGAATTATTTTTGAAAAAGAATGTAGATCCCCAAGAGGAACTACTTGGATGTATAATACCCTTATCTTAAAATTCTTCTAGCTCTCTCTTATGCTATGGAAAATCAGTTTTATCCATTCTGTAAGGATGAATAGATATGGGTGATAATATGGGTACTAGATTGATATTAAACAATATGTCTCCTATAATAGATATTCAAGGAATTTAATTAGGGAAAAATCATTAAAATGGTCCACTATAGTATATAAATATTCCTGCTCTGTACCCTGATCATATATATATATGATAGAAACATGGGATGTCACACTACCTAGCCAATGTTTTTATGGTTTAGCTCTACTTTACTTGACATTCCATTAATCCTTATAAATATGCCTATCATATTATTGCTTGAATCAAAATTCATGATACAATAGTCAGGTGAAAAGGTTCACTGGAGACTGGATGTCATACATGATGTCATCAAAAATGTGTATCGCTCTTGAAGGATGAACAATAATGAAGTATGGTGAAAAAATTGAATCTCAATAAATTCCGCTAAACCATCTATAATAGTCTGGGATCCTTTCTCAAGATACAAAAATTCTATAGTCAATAATCTCTCAATATCTCCAAAAGGAAACAGTCATATAAGGTATTCTGAATTCCTCTCTAGACCATATATCGATGATGTTTTCCTGTTTAATAAAATCCAAAATATACATACCATAACCATGAAGAATATAAATGGAGATGTTAAATATACTCTCTAGAGAAATCTCTAGGCACTCATTTATAGAAATTATGGCCACTTTCTATGTATTTTTTGCAGGTGGACTTCCATCCTTTGAAAACATTGGTGGATGCTATTATTTATACTCTCTCATTAGATCTTTCATAGTATGGTAATGTTGAGGGTCTACTAGAATAATATTCATAAACAATTTAAAACCCTCTCTAAACTGTGTGTTAGCAACCATCTCAAGTATATATGGAGGTGTCGCAGGTGGCACATCTGGCGGGTTTTGTCCCACCACTTCATGAACATGGTCAACACCACAATTCTAGTGTTTTAATTAATGATTTATAGGGACAATAACTCTGAAAATTCCAATAAAATTTTGAAAATAAGATTTAAAATGATTTAATTTGTAGATATAGGAATAAGAAAAGTATAGTACTTCTTATATAAGAGTCACACCACTTTGAGTGCTCATAAAACTAGGTCAGGGAATCGTATAAGGCTGAGTGGAAACTATAGAGACGTTTCCTACTCCCAACATCCATGGTTGGGTTTGGGTTATGTTTTATTCTTTATGTTAGGGGTGTTGGTATAAATTATGCTAGTATCTAGTTATAGATGAAAGCAACCCTTAAGTTTCAATTGGCCTCAATATTTAATGAAAACCATTTCCATTTAGATTCTAAACTCAATATCTCTTAAATATGTATTTAGGTTTATTGATATATATATATATATCATGGTCCAGTTGGATTTATATTTCATTCCCATGTTATAGATTACTATGATTTATAAATTGTAAATGGTAGTACATGTAACAGAAATAAGGAGTTTATGATGGTTCAATAAGATGGATCATCATTTCTAATTTATATAGGCAACACATTCTTTAGATTACAATTAGAATACACGAAATTTTAGAAACTAACATTTTAGGTCATGTGAGTAATGGTTTATAGATTAATTTAATATAATTGTCTAATTAAGGTTTCACCATCACGCTATATGAGAAAACACTATTTAGGTTGATACATACACTCAAAATACTCCAATAATTTTATCATTATAACAATTGTTATAAAAATATCAAATATGACTATCAAATAACAAGGAACATTCAATATAAAATTCACAGGGTAAGTAAAAAAGGTATGACAGAATTCCTAACTTATAAATCCTCATGTGCTTATAATGATGTGGGAAAAAATACCTCATTTCCAAAATAGGACAAGGGTAAAAATAAATTCCAAAAATAATAATAAAATCCCTAATCCATGTGTGTTACCAAATATTAAAATCAGTACAATCATAACAATCCTAATGAAGATAAATCATTCCCTTCCTAGGAAATTTGTTTTTTCAACATAAATGGGTTATCTACTCCCAAATAGTTGATTAATAAATTTTTTTTAGATATCCTAGTATTCTATTTAATAACTAAAATAGAAAGACAAAGGGGAAATAATTTTTGATACAAATTTGAAACATCCCAACCTAGATTCACTCACTACTGGAATTTGAGGTATTTTCAATGGGTTATTTTCCATGGGATCCCGTCAAAAATGATATTTTGTGATGTGGTCACATCCCAAATAGCCCATGGCATAGAACGACTTTGAAAATAATTTAAATTTTAATTTATAAAGAACTTTTTGTGATGGGCGCGTCGTAGAAAAGTATTGGCAACATGCCCATTTTCTCATAGTAAATAGTTCTATAAAAAATATATATACTGTTTTTTATGGGAACCCATCCAAAAAGGTGCTCTCGCAAATACTTAATTAAAAATTAAGTTCAATTAAATTATGATAATTTAATATTAGAAAATAAAAATAATATTAAAAATATTAATATAAATATTCTTAATAATATTAATATAAATAATATTATATTATATAATAATAGTAATACTGATATTAATAATATAACAAACTATATTTTTATTACATTAATAATAAAATGATAAAATATTAAAAATAATAAAAAAATAAAAAAAATTATACAATATTCGCACCAATATAAAAGAAAGAAACTGTAAATAGTTAATATTAAAAAAAAATTGAATTCAAATAGTTTTAACATGTTATAAAATAACTTGGGGGATTCTCTTTTAGAGGAGATGGGGGAGCTAGAGGAGATGGTGGAGGAAACTCCATCCTCAAACTACGATTCAGATGACCCATGTACTCCATCTGCTCATGCTTCTGCTACTACCATCGATTTATCTACTCCTCATACTATTGCAGTAGTCTTCGATGCTCCTCCTCATATTACAACTGACACATCTCCTCATGCTCATTGCAAAAACTCCCTATAAGATCACTTTGAGCTCACAGCTTCTCCTGATACGGTGATCCAGAAGATGATACCTCTCCATGATCTTCTCTTGATCTAGACTCTAATATCACAACAGTACCAAAATAAGTCATAGGAGTCAATAGAGTGCTGATACCAACTCTTTGGCCCTTCTAAAAGGCATATTGGCCCACCTGAATCCGTGCCGCCTCATCGAAATGGAGGGCACTAGTCTGATCAGTCGTGTTGACCTAACTCTCAGCCTATGTCAGAGAGGTCATAACCTCATATGAATCCTTCAGTTCCAAATTAAAATTAAAATTGAGAACATATTATATATAGTTATTTTTCATACTGAAAAAGAAATAATACAGAACACAATCAGACACTGGCGATCACCTCTAAAATCTCCAGTGGCTCGATCACTATATATCCTCCGAAAAATGTTGTACTCTATAATATCGGGCTGGTAAACTACCTATATGAATATAAAATAAAAATTTTATATTTAATGTTATATAAAATATTTAAAAATGTACATACCAGATTTTCTTTATGTGTATTGAATGTACACCTACCGGCTCGATGCATCACCTCCCATCTCCACCAGTTCTGTCGGCCCAATGAAGATCTCCTCTGAAATCTACCACCCAACCAGCGTGATCATAATCCATCCCAAATGCGAGATGTAATATACTCTAGTCAATGAGATCTATATGACTCATCTAATACTACCACATCTATTTTATTCATGTCCATCCTTCTCAAATTGTGTAGAAAATAATGGAAATGGTCACACGTACACACTGCCCATGCCATGTAGATAACCTCATTCATGCTGTCATTGATGGGATACCATAAAACCTTCAAAAACTTTATAATATAAATTTATTATGAAAATATATTTCAATATAAATATTATTTATTTACGTACCATCCAACGATCGAACATGCAGAGCTACACATCAACGAGAATCTATTCCAATGTGATCCATGGATGAGAAATATAAATTAGAAAGACAGAACCCCCTATCCTACAACCATATACAAAAAATTGTGAAAAAAGAAAAAATAGTCCAACAATTAGTTTAAAAATAAATCAATGAAAGCTATATAAAGTACACTAGTTACCATACCTCCACGTGCATGGATCGAAACAAAGGCGTGGGCATTTCTCGGGCATATGGTCATGAATCATCAGTTGTGCAAGACCATGCTCCCTTTCCATACCCCCTGATCTCCCAGTAGGTTGAAGGTCAGATGCTCCCAAATCCTCCCCGTCTAAAGGTAGCTTAGACACCTACACCTGAAAAAATATATCATTATCCATATGAAACACATAATGATTATTGTTAGAAAATAGTTTAAAATAACTATTATATATAGATATATATTAGTCATGATTATATCCAATATTTAGCTCTATCAATGTTCACAAATATATTCATCTTCGTATCTGATGATATTAATGTCTTCATATTCCTCCTTGGCATCATCAATATCCATATGAGTTTCACTTTCATCACCTCTTGTCATTTCAAATTCATTTGTAACATCATAAACAACGTCTTCACTATCAACCCCTAATTGTGGGGTATCATCATCAATATTCATGTCTCTTTGTGAAAAATATGGTTTTTGATTAGCCACTTGAAAAATTTCAAATCCTTTCACTTAAGTTAAATGACATTCATATTGAGTAAAATGATTTTCCAGAAACATGATTTTTATTATGCTCCAGCAATCACTCAGGTCTCTTGATGTAGCACAATATTTTTCAAAATAAGTTTGATGTTATTATTGAGCTAGTAAAAATTGTTCATTTACTACAAGAATACATTTATATTTAATATCAATGATTCCATTAGTCATATGAACACACAAGCCTCTCTCAGTATCCATCCACTGACATTTAAACATTGTTATGAAATTTTTTCCAATATACCAAAATTGAATAATTTCATATTGCATTCTATAAAAGTCAAATTCATTTTTTCTATGATCATATCCTCTCAATGAAAACTCCACTATTCATTGTTTTTTTGATCCCCTATATGCACGTGTATGAAATCAAAATCTATTCACCACATATGCATTATAAGATTTAACCATTTTAGATGGTGGATTACTCAATATACACAAGATCTTATCAATTATATTCAAATGATGAGACACCTGAATTTTTTTAAAACAATTATCAATATAATAAATAATAAAATAAATTTATATGTTAAACTACCAATAGTTTATGTTACTAGATTTTGAAACCATTGAGAAATTTTTTTGTGGGTATTCTTCATGAGAATTCATTGTATTTCAAGGATGTTGTTTCTTGATATGATTATCATATTACTAACAATTAAAATATGTGTACATACTATTACATAAATTATAGAATAAGCAATAGAAAAATTTACAGTACAATTCATTTCATTTCTTCACAGTTGAGCCAAATATATTTACGAGCTATGTGATGTTAATCATCTGAAATCCATCATTCATGTACTCTACAAATCCAAGAACTGATTGATTATAAAATAATAATTGATTTCCCATTTCATCATAAACATTCAACTTGTTTCATCCTATATAGTTTTGTTTTGAGGGATATTTAGATTCAAAATAATGAGAGAAAAAGAATGCAATTTCTTCTTGCAAATAAGCTTTAGAAATCTAGCCTTAAACTAATTCTTTGTTACGTAATTTTTTTTTCAATTTCATTATACATCTCCCAAATGGGTACATCGATTGAAACTATACCAAACCTCCAATTTTTCTTTATGAGGAAAATTTCATATCAAATGTTCCATTGAGTCATAGAAATATGGTGAAAATAATTTTTCCAGTTTACATATAATTACAACATCATATTCTTCCAGTTTTCTTAGTGCATCATTATCTGTTGTCACAACACAAATGTCTTAGAAAAAATATGATATTTTTTTATCTAATCTAATTTCATAGAACTCAATAAACCTATTAATTCAATCTTCATAAGTCTTTTCATTATAACAGAACAATCATGACTTTTTAATCCGATTATATGACCATTACTAACATATCTACACAAATTGGAAACATAGCCATATGGAAGTCTCAAATCTGAAATCCACTAACAAAATAATAAGCAACTCTCTTGGTATAGTTTATAAGATACTTTTGGCTTCATTATCCTCCGTGAGCTAACATTTTTAAACAGTTAATGTCCAGGTCGCCTGAAAATTTGGTCAAGATCAAATCGTGCCTTTACATTAGCTTTGGTATTATCTGGTTTATCCAAACCTAAGTAAGATAAATTATCTAAACAGTTCTTCTCAATATTAATGAAATCCATCATGTGGAAGACCAACAAATCATACCAATAAGGAAGATCCCAAAAATTCCCCGTTTTATCCAATTGGGTTCTTTCTCAGATCCATGAATTTTCTATTGGTTTATTATTAGTCCAAATTTGATTGGAGGTAATGAAAATAAAATTGATTTTGACTCTGTACTTGATATCATTTTTGGAGGTCCATCCCATTCAATTGTGACTTTTCTAAAATGATATTCTTTTCTCAAAAAAGGATGATTGGTTGTAAGAAATCTGTGATGACAGTTAAAATAACAAGGTTATTTTCCTTTGACGATCATAACTTCTTTTTTGTATCCCATACAGTAAAGATATGATTCCTGACCATGTGTACACCATCCAAATAACATTCCATATGCCAATAATTAACTAATTGTCCACATAAATGAAGCTTTTAATAGGAACCTTCATTTCGAAGAAACATATTATATAATAACACCATTACTCCACAATGAATTTAACTCACCAATCAATGGTTTCCAACAAACATCAATATTGTTTTTCAGATGTCCTGGGATCAATAAGGTCAAAATGATATAAGGCTCCATCATCAACATCCATGGAGGTAAATTTTATGGAGTTATAAAGATAGGCCATAATGAATACTAACTACCATAAGAACCAAACGGATAGAAACCGTCAATAGAAACACCCAAAAAGTCATTATGGGGTTCTAAAGAAAAATAAGGATTCACCCGGTCAAAATATCCCCACGAATCACCCTTTGATGGATTATTAAAGATTTTACCCATTGAAATCATAGTTTTGGGTCCTGACATCATAATAACTATGTTGTGAGACATAAATAGACACTACAACCTGGGAGTAATTGAGAAATATCTCAACTATTTTACAGGATTTGATCCAAACTTCCATGGTTTAGCTTCTTTAAACTTTGACTATCTATGAGTGGGACAACTATCTAACAACTCACATTCACAATAATATAATATTCAATCATTTGAACAAGCATGAATCTTATGATAACTAAGGCCGAAATTATGCTCCAGCCTCTTGCTATCATAGTAATTTATAGGCAATACATTTCTTTCATTTAATAGTGTTTCAACCAAAGAAAATATCTAATCAAAATAGTTATTTAGAATTCCATTATCTTATTTAATATTAATAAATTTTACTAATACTTCTAATTTTCTTATCTTTTCAAAAGGACAGAATGTATTATCAACAGAACTCAACAATCATAAAATTAAGATGGTGCCAACTCAAGAGTTTAATCAATATCATCCTATTTTATAGATTTTTGAATAGATGGACCTGCAACATCATGTACTAAATTTGGAAATCGTGATGGATCCAGAATCAAATTATTAGTATCTTCTTTAGAATTATGTTCAATGTGTTGATACAAAAAAACATAATCTGGTTGAAAGCCAAAATGCAAGAGATGTCCACCAATATTGTCAAAATTTTCAAATGTTCTCAGAGCACATTTTTACGAGGAAAATTCATTGTAACTTTTGAAACATATTCTGGGTTTGATGATGAAATTGATAAGAAAACTACAAAACCCTCATCATATATAGGATTTAAACCTGAACCATTTGCATTTTTTTAAGGATTTATCTAAGCGTTGTCATCTAATAATGATTATTGTCAACTTACATCTCCCATATTTTTCTAAAACATATAAAATCATTATGGTTTTTAAATAATTTGAAATAAGAAAAAAACTATCCGAAAAATTTAAGATAAATAATTAAGCAACTTCTTACTAATTACTAATAATTAGGGGCGACACAATTACCAATTGATTGTCAACTGCTCTTTTGTTTGACAAATCATTTAATTACAAAATTCTCACACTAATATCACAATGAAGAATCTGGTAGAAGGTATGCATATACATTCCTGTGTATAGGATAATGCATAAGAAAACCTCTGACCAGATACTTGATTGTGATTTCAATGTGAGAAAGATGCAAGAAAATGAGTCATCCAACCAAAGATCTCTTTTTCATCGATGAATCATCTTCTTGTAACTATCACCACCTGAAAATGTAATTTGGAAAATGTGTTCCTACGAATGCATATCCAATATCATGTATACGATATTGGATATGCATACGTACGAACACATTTTTGATAATGTTTTTAGTCGGTGAAAGTTGAATGGAGAAGAGTCATCGAGAAAAAGGTGTGCCGCTAATCCATTGGAAATTATGCCATGTTCTAACAATTTGTTACAATTATCCATATTTATTACTAATTCATTCAATTTATTAATATATCTTTCAATTTATTAATAATTATTAATAATTATTGCTAATATTTAGTAATTATTAGTAATTAATACTATTTATTTCTAATTATTACCATTTATTAGTATTTATTACCAATTATTAGTATTTATTACTAATTATCAGTATTTATTACTAATTATAAGTATTTATTAATAATTATCACTAATTATTTCTAATTATTACTTATTATTAGTATTTTTTACTAATTATTATTGTTTATTACTAATTACTAGTATTTATTACTAATTGTTAGTATTTATTATTAATTATTAATATTTATCAATAATTATAAGTATTTATTACTATTTATTACTAATTATTAGTAACAATTAGTATTTGTTACAAATTATTAGTATTTCTTACTATTTATTTCTAATTATTACAAATTATTACTATTTGTTACTATTTATAACTATTTATTACAATTTATTAGAATTTATTACTATTTAATACTGTTTGATACTAATTATTTCTAATTAATACTAATTAATACTAATTATTACAAATTATTATTAATTAATACTAATTAATACTAATTATTAATATTTATTACAAATTAATAATATTTATTTCTAATTATTTGTATTTCGTACTAATTATAAAAAATTATTACTAATTATTAGTATTTATCCCTATTGATTAATATTTATTCCTATTTATTAGTATTTATTAGTATTTATTACTAATTATTACTAATTATTACTATTTATTAACAATTAATACTAATTAATACTAATTAATACTAATTAATACTAATTATTAATATTTATTACAAATTATTACAAATTATTACTAATTATTAATATTTATTACTAATTCTTAGTATTTCTTAATAATTTTTCATATTTCATATTAATTATTAGCATTTGTATCTAATTATTAGTAGTTTTTACGAATTAATAGTATTTGTTACCAATTAATAGTATTTGTTGAAACATATTTGTATTTATTGCTAATTAGTAATTTCTGTTGCTAATTTTTACTATTTATTGCTAATTATTGCTATTTGTTTTAAATTATTACTATTTCTTGCTAATTATTGCCATTTGTTGGTGATTATTGCTAAATTTTACTAATTATTGCAAATTATTATTAATTATTTCTAATTATACTTAATTATTCCTAATTATTAATAATTATTGCTAATTATTAATAATTATTTCCAATCATTACTAATTGTTGCTAATTATTACTTATTATTTATAAATATTACTGATTATTAGTATTTATTACCAATCTTTGGTATTTTTTACTATTTATTAGAATATATTATTATTTATTACTAATTTTTACTGTTTTTTAATAATTATTAGTTATTATTACTTTTTTATTAGTAATTATTACTAATTATTTGTAATTATTACTATTTTTTAATAATTATTACTATTTATTTCTATTTATTACTGTTTCCACTATTTATTGCAAATTATTGATATTTATTGGTATTTATTGCGGATTATTTCCAATTATTACTAATTATTTCCAATTATTACTAATTATTGCTAATTATTGCTAATTATTCCTAATTATTCCTAATTATTGCTAATTAATTCTAAATATTACTAATTATTGCTAATTATTACTAATTTTTTCTAATTATTACAAGTTATTTATAATTATTATAATTATTAGTATTTATTCCTATTTATTAGTAATTATTAGTATTTGTTACTATTTTTACTAATTATTAGTATGTGTTACTATTTTTTACTAATTAATAGTAATTATTACTAATTATTAGTAATTATTACTAGTTATTAGTAATTATTACTAGTTGTTAGTAATTATTACTAATTATCAGTAATTATTACTAATTATCAGTAATTATTACAAATTATTAGTAATAATAACTAATTATAAGTATTATTTCTATTTTTAACTAATTATTACTAATTACCATTAATTATTACTAATTAGCGTTAATTACAAGTAATTATTGCTAATTATTGCTACAAATTACTAATTATCGCCAAATTTTTGCATTCATCACTAATTATAAATAATTAGCACTAATAATTTCAATTTATTACTACAAATAAATAGTGAATACAAAAAATATAAATGTAATTTAATTACAACTAATTGAAAATAAATAAAATTAATATAAAAAAAATAAACATTAAATTAAATAAAATATAAATACCTTAAAACATGATCTCTTATAGGCATAGATGACTTCAAAATCTGTTCGTAAAAAATATTTAACTTGACCGAAAAAATTAGAGTTTAGGGGGAGAGAGAGATAATAGGAATAGAGAGGAAGAATGAAAAAAATGGTTGGGGGTATATAAAGGATAGATTATTTATGATGGGACTATTTGCGACGAGAGACCTGTCGCAAATACCTATGACCACATTAATTACGGTCAGAGGTTAAAAGGGTATTTGTGATGGGACTCGTTGCGAATAGGGACCTACCGACACACTATATGCGATGGGGGAAAATCCCATTGCAAATAGTACTTACCGCCGCTAGGTATTTGCCATGGGGCGGCACCCTCCGTCACAAATAGTTTTTACCATCATTGTGTATTTGCGATGTGGAGGCGCACCCCATCCCAAATACGCTTCTCGCAGTTTGGCACGCAAACCGCGCCAAACCTTTGGTGATGAGGTCCCTTTTCCGATCACAAATAATCTTTTTGAAGGACTATTTGCGACGTGATCTATTCCTGTCGCAAATAACCCATCACAGAAGATTGTTTTTTCCACTTTGACTCTTTAGTAATCAAACCCAGTTGGTCATATGGCCTTAAATGTGCCTCCACATATGCTAGCGGATACCAACTAGTAGTGAGGGTCCATAATGGGATAGTGGAAACAATACACCCTCATAATTAGAGTATCAGAATAGTGAGATTATTAATAAATAGAAGAATCATAATAATGAAATATAAGTAAATCATCTAAAGAAAACTAATAATATATCAAGCTAAAAGTGGAACCATATAGGAAATGGTGATTATTCCAAGTAAATATAAAAAATATAGGCATTCATACATATATATATATATATGTATATAAAAAATAAGAAAACCAAAAAGGGTATTTTCTAAGGCCTCGCAAGCCATGGATTGGTCCCATGATCCGAATCTCCAATGCTATACTCAATAAATCATTCATGACCGGGTGCATTCCCATACCATAACCTCTATCCATGAGGTCTTTATGGGTACCAAATGGTGGCCCAAATAGTGGGTGAGAAATATTAAGCAAGACACCCCCAACAACATCTAAAAATTTATAGTCCTTGAATATAAAATAGATGTGTATTTTTGTAGATCTATTTAGTAGGATAAAATACAAGAAATTATAATCACATCAGGCTCAGACTCCTCATAGGATGCTCGACCAACCATACCTTCTTCAGATCATGTTAGTAATGGTAGAATAAGAAAACACCTAGAGGATATGGTTTTTCATTTATAACCATGGTGTACCGGTTCATGTAATCAAAATATAAGACCCAAGGTAAATCCATGTAATACAATTCTTATTAATAGTAATGCAAGATCCAAGTGGATTCAAGGGACCCTTGACCTTATAAGGTAGATCCTACTGAAAGTTTATAAATTCTACAATCTTTATAAGTGGTTTGAGTATAATGCAAGGGGGTGGGACAAATTAATTCCCCATGAAATGTTTCCAACCTATTACATAGAGAATTTTCATAGTAAATCATAAGATAAGAATGATCAGAGCCCAAGTAAAGAATCAAAGGTGCATCCTATTCAAATTCATAAGCTGAATCAAATGAATTTATCTAAGGTATTCTAAATATTTAGAAAAGAGTTGGATGAGAAATCCATAATACACCGAGGGAATCACCAATAAATAATAGATTGATCAAATCCAATGGTGGGTATCACCCTTCGAAACTGACTAAATTAATCAAGGGGGTGTCCTCTGAGTGAACAATGTATTCCATCAGGAATCCCAGTCAGGCTAAAGTCTAACCACTACAATAATAAAAATGTCCATAATAGAAATTAAAACCTTATGTTTAATGAAATTAAAAATTCCATGTGATAAACATTTCAATTACATCAATTTATATAATTCAATTATTTACCTTTTGATTAAATAATGTAAAATATCAATATAAGGAGTCATACCTTTGATCATTAGATTTCAAGCTAACAAGATCCATGATAAACATATAGCGACCTTGCCTTTTCTTACATTACTATTACATCATTTTCAATATAAACAACATAAGATTATTACACCTAGAGGATCCAAAGGTGTAGTGTCTTGGCAAAACTAGGACCACACATAACAATTACAACATCAAGTATAATCATTTATTTAATTTCTTCTTCTCCAACTTCATATTGGAACTTGTACTTAATTTAGTACATGTATCCACCTGAGGATATACACCAAAATGGGTGATCTAGATTCCCAATATGAGGATATATAAGAAGAATATAGCATGGGGTTAGCATAATCATGACATTGGAAAAAGATCATGAACATGAGAGGAGAATTAATAAATGACTAGAAATGTGGTAATGCATAAAAAAACAAAACATCATGTCTTAGTGGTTAAATAACACACATAATTGGGAACCAATCTAGTATATTATTCACACATTATTTAACATTTACTCATGAGATTTATCACTTTACCCAAAGAATTAGAGTGCTGTATAATTCTGGGTGCACCCATCACATTCAATCATTCATATTGTGATACATAATTACGGGCGAACCCATCACATCATAACATTATCATTATCATGCTTGCCACATGGAACATATATCAAAAGTGAACATAACAAACCCATGGAAAGGAATGGGTTACATCTCATAAGACCACATTCATAAAATTTGGGTTCCCAAAAGATAGAGGGAATAATATACATGTTACAAGAACTGTCCACTTTGAGAGAGAAGTAAAAGTTGAGTTCTAAAAAGAAGAGTTATTTTAGAAAACATTTTGTTTGACATAAAAACTAGGGGATAACATGTATATTCTAGAACAGTAAAGACAATGAGGGAGAAATGTTCTTTAAGGATTAACCATATAAAAAATGGAGTGAAAGAGGGAGAACTCGAAGGATGAATGATGGGTTTGAGAATTTCCCCTTAAATTGTATCTGAATGATTCCATCTCTTCAATTCCCTGTATAATGACATTATATTCATTAATTAGAAATCCAGAACCTTGTGTACATTAATATGGTTCATTATGTTTTCAATAAGTTATTTTATGTACCTTTGGATGAGTTACAAAGTTTTAAAACATTGTTCGAGAATGTTAGTTTTTATGGTTTTCTTGAGTGGTTCACATGTATTCTTAAATTGATGTTCGGGTAGAACATGGGTGAAAATCCAGAACTGATATTACATGTTATTAATGATATTACAGGTGTTTTAATGATATTATAATGAATCACATTATATCTATGTAGATGTATCATTAGATAAGAATTAAATGGTGGGTGTTTAAGTTAATTTGAGAGATTTTTCAATCATAAAGAACATGTTTTATTTCAACACTACAAATATGGACATAAGATAGTTACAGAAGTTTAAATGAGTGATAATACATATAACATGTTCTAGTTCAACCATAAAAATGGTTTCATGACCAGACCTGAAGGTTGAAAAGGAAGAAGAAAAATTTTCGCTCTTGAAGGTGATAAATTAACACCTCACGAACCACGTTCTCCATAATAAAATAAAAGGAAGAGGGAAAAGGGGTTGGATGATATAATATCCAATTTTCATCATAAAATTCCAGTACATTTATAATACTGGAGATACAATACCATTTTTATTACGATAGATGGGGAGAGAACAATAATTGAACTTGAACTTGAAAGGAAATTAAAGAAGAAGAGGGAGAGAAATTACCTATTAAATATTCTTCCTGAGATCCTCCTTAAGCAAGACATGCATGGTATTTTGATGAGACTAGCAGCTATTGAAGGTGGGATAGGGGAAAGGGAGGATGTTTGGGAAGAGTTTAGAGAAGGCTTGTATCTTGAGAGCTGTGAGGAAATGAGGGTGTGAAGGGTGGTTTTTTATAGTGGAGGGGAGAGGGGTTTCCATAATATAAAATTCATTAGTTTATTAATTTTCCATAAGACAAGGAATATTGAGTATTCAATGACCTTGAATAGTAATTTTATCATGTGACCCCGAACCATGTGGGCTTACATCAGCAGAAAATCACACATGACTCTATAATTAGATTATTTAGCTTTGTAAATTATGGTATTTCCCTATTCATCAAAAAATTCAAGTATCTCAGAAAAATCCCAAAACTTTTCCCCTACCATTTTTCAATGTGTAGAATACAAAAGTGGATTCAATTTTTTTAAAAATAATTTTTTAAATATTAATAATTTAATATTTAATTAAGCACATAATTTACTTAAAAACAGTTTTTTTAAAATTAAAACTGATTTTATAGTGCTTTCAAAAATTACGTAGGGTCTTATAAAATTATCTAAAACCTATAAGACATTGATTTGATAATTAATGAATAAAATTTAAGAAAATAACTTTACTTTTCAATTAATTAATTAATTATAATTAATTATTTATGACATACAAAATACCAAAACGTTTACTAAGGTCAAATTACGACCTTCTATGAAGTCAAAATTTTATTTAATTAATAATGGTTAAGGTTACTCTTATGTTGGATGATTTACTGTTCATAAGGTTCATATTACTATTCATAAGGGTATGTTACTATTCATAAGGGTAGGTTACAATTAACGAAAAATAATTTTTTTTATTAGACTCCCAAAATCATCTTGAACACAACCGTGCATGTCAGATTCTCAAAATTCCAAATATAGATGTGAAAAACTTCTATTTAGAGGTCACTTAGCACTTAGTAGTTCATTATGTTATGTTTTCATGTGATTTTATGACATATTTATAAGAAGGTAATTTCCATTGAAAACTTTCGGTTGTTACATTCTTCCCCCATTATGAAATTTCACCCTCGAAATTTCAATTTACACAAACAGGTGAGGGTACTTCTCCTTCATTGCCTCTTCTGGTTCCCAAGTTGCTTCCTAAAACATATGGTTTCCCCAAAACACTTTGACAAGATGGGTTGTATGTTGCATAGAATCTTATCTCTTCGATCCAGAATATTTACCGACTTCTCCTCATAGGAAAGATCACCTTCCAGTTGTACCACGTCTGAGTTTAGTACATGTGAGGGGTCCGTATGTACTTCCTCAAGAGTGATACGTGAATCACATCATGAACTTGAGCTATATTCAGTGGAGTTTCAATTCAATAGGCCATGGCTCCTATGCGGTCAAGGATATCAAAGGGGCCAATGTACCTTGGACTTAGCTTCCATTTCATCCCAAATCGCATGACTCTCTTCCATGGAGATACACGTAGGAAGACATTATCTCCAATGTCGAAATCCAAGTCCCTTCGATGGTTTTCAACATCGATCTTTTTCCGAATCTGAGAAGCTTTGATGTGTTTCTGGATGACTTGAACCTTCTCTGTCATCTCTTTCATAAGATTAGGTACAAGTAGCTTTATTTCTACGACTTCATCCTAACAGGTTGGAGTTCTAAGTTTCTTTCCATACAGAGCTTCATATGGAGCCATCTAAATACTCGAGTGGAAGATATTGTTGTATGAGAACTCAACTAATGGGAGATGCTGATCCCATACACCATTGAATTCTAGAGAGCATGATCTTAGAATATCTTCAATTGTATGAATAGTCCTTTCAGATTGGCCATCCATTTGGGGGTGATAGGCCATGCTGAAATTTAATTCAGTACTCAAAGCATGTTAAAGGCTCCTCTAGAATTTAGATGTGATCCATGGATCATGGTCAGAGACAATTGAGAGTGGAACACCATGAAGTATAACCAATTCCTTCACATATATCTTTTCAAGTTGTTCAAGAGAGATATCTTCGCGAATATAGATAAAATGGGAAGTCCTGGTGAGTCGGTCTACCACAACCCATATCGCATTATTTCCCTTTGACGTCTTTGGGAGACCCGTGACAAAGTCCATAGTAAAATTTTCCCATTTTCACATGGGTATAGGCAATGGCTGCATCATACCTTTGGAATTTTGTCACTCAGCTTTAACTTGCTGACATACCAAGCACCATGATATATATTACTCAATCTCATTCTTCATGTTATCACACCAGAAGTGTTCTCTAAGATAAAAATACATCTTGTTACTCCTAGGATGGATAGAGAATATTGATCTATGTGCATGGTCCAATAGCTTCTTCTTTATCCCGGGTGATGAAGGCACACAAATCTGTATTCCAAACCGAATCACACCATCGTCATCGATAGGGAACTCCTCCGACATCCCTTCCTTTTCTGCATTCGCCCTCTTTTGTAACTCCACATCATCCCTTTGTGCTTCCTTAATCTTATCTTGGATGGATGGTTGCACAATCATTTGGGAAATGTAGGATGTATCCCCTGTCCGTATGATTTCCAAATCCATTATTTTCTAATCCAAGAAGATAGGGTCTTTCTCGATCCATATCATGGATGGAGTAGTAGGTTCCTTTCTACTTAGATCATCAACAACCTTGTTCGCCTTTCCAGAATGATAGTGAATAGAGCAATCATAATCCTTGATTAGCTCTAACAATCTCCTTTGACACATATTTAGCTTCTTCTATGTTAATATATACTTTAGGCTCATGTGGTCAGTGTATATGTCACACTTCACACCATAAAGGTAGTGCCGCCATATTTTCAAGGAAAAAATCATGGATTCCTGCTCTAGATCATGTGTCAGTTAGTTCTGATCATGGATCATCCACTGTCATGAGGCATATGCTATCACATTATAATTTTTCATGAGTACGCAACCCAAGTCTTTCTTCGAAGAATCACTATATATAACAAAACATTCTCCAATTTTCAGAAGTGTGAGTACAGGTGCAGTGATCATCCTTCTCTTTAGCTCCTTGAAGATTCCCTCACATTCTTCTGTCCATACATACTTTACCCCTTTCATTGTTAGCTTAGATAACAGGCTTGGCAATCATGAGAAGTTACTCACAAAATGTCGATAGTACCCTGCTAATCCATGAAAACTACAGATTTTTGTGACACTATAGGGCATGAGCCATTCCTAAATCACCTTTGTTTTTGAAGGATATACATAAATTCCCTGACATGTGATACGATGTCCCAAGAATGGGACTTGTTTCATCCAAAAGTCACACTTTCTGAACAAGGCGTACAACTTCTCCTTTCTTAATATCGCCAAAACAAGTCTTATATGTTCTTCATGTTCCTACTATATCTTGGAGTAGATGAGAATATCATCAATAAACACTACCACAAATTTTTCAAGGTAATGTCTAAATAATCTATTCATCAAATCCATGAAGATTGCAGGGGCATTAGTAAGTCCGAATGGAATCACCAAAAACTCATAGTACCCATACCTTGTACGGAAGGTTGTCTTCTGAATATCTTCCTTCTTCACCTTTACCTGAGGATATCTAGAATGAAGATCCACCTTTGAGATGTATTGAGCTCCTCTTAACTGATCGAACAAGTAATCAATCCTAAGGACATGATATTTTTTGTTTATGGTGATCTTGTTGAGTTCCGGATAATCGATACACAACCACATTGTTCCATCCTTCTACTTCACAAAGTGCACTGGAGTACCCCAAGGTGATGCACATGGGTGTATGAACCCTTTGTCCAGATTATCTTATAGCTACTTCTTTTACTCCTCCAATTCGATTGGATCCATCCTAATGGTACACTTCAAGATAGGAGTAGCTCCTGTTGTGAGTTTTATTGAGAACTCTACCTCACGATCTGGGGGAATTCTAGGTAACTCTTTAGGTAATACATCACCGTATTCCCTCATGATGGAAATTTCTTCATGGTTGGAACATTCCTTCAACTCAACTATTTGGGCGAGGTATGCTTCTTCATAGGGAATCAACACCCAAACCATTGAAGGGGTTTTCAAAGAAGATTCATGATCTTCCTTGAATTTGTAGAGGAACATGGTATGTTTCGGAATATGAAAAGATATATCCTTTCCCCGACAGGTGATATGTTATTTATAAGGAGAGACAATCCATTCCCATTATAGCATAAAATTCCACCAAGGGAAGTATTACTAGACTTTCAAGAAAAATCTTCCCACACACGCCCACAGGAGAAGAGTCAAACACTTGGGTTGCTATGATTTCACCACTTGGTGTTTTTAGAGATATCTCTACTTCAAGGTTTCAGGGCTTCGATTATATAGTTCTAGAAAGCTTTCATGATATAATGGAATGTGTAGAACCAGAATAAAATAATACTTTTTACATTCTTGGTGGAATAGGAAGTGTACCATGCACGACTTCATTATCATGCTCTACATCTGCAGTAGTGATGGCATAAGACTTCCCTTTTTTCATTTATCTTCGGTAGCTGATGATGGTGATTACTCTCCAGAACATGAGGATTAGTGCATAGTTTTTCATTGTGCCCTAACTCCCTATAGTTTTAGCATTGATCCATTATTGGTTCTCTCCTTTCTTTGGCTACATTCTCCTTCCTTTTCGTATCTTTTTGAAAATCTTGAACATGATGTCCTTCTTTTCCACACTTGAAGCAATTACCCATCCCATTGATGACTTTCCCATGGTGAAACATTCCACATTTTTTGTAGGTGTGTCATTATGTTTTCTTCCCACCATTATCATTAGATCCACCGGCTTGAAACTCTATCTTTTGTTTCTTATCACCATAGCCGTGGGACCATTCTCCAAACTACATCTCCACATTGAGATTACATCGAACAACTTCTTCATAACTTCCCACGTCTCAAATTTAATGATCCTTTCAAAGGTGTGGTTTTAATCCACTAAATAATCTATCAGTTTTTCTATCATTGTTGATAAATAAACCTGAAGCATACATTGCAAGACTTTTGAAATTCTCTTCATAGGATGTGACAGATTTTACTTCTTTTCTCTTGGGCTCTATTAATTCTCTCTCCATCTTTGTGTGAAGATTTATTGGGAAATACTTGTTAAGAAACATTATCTTAAAGTCTTCCCATTCCATCTCTTCAATTTCCTCCCTTGACTAGGTGTTCTTAATCAAAGACCACCAATGACCGGCTTCTCCATCTAGACGATAAATGGCTAAGGTCACCTTCTCCATCTTAGAACAGTGAGGAACAAAAACGACCTTCTCCATGGAGTTAACCCACTGTTCTGCAGTTAGTGGATCAAAATATCCATTAAACGTCAGTTTTCATTGCCGCATAAATCATTAGATAGCCAGTTTCTCCATCTTTGGTGAAGTAGGTTGTTCCCCATTATTATGGTTATTGTTTATAACCGGATATAATTTGGTAAGTATAGCTATGATGTTTTGAACTCCACCTCCCAAATCATTTGGGATGTCGTTTAGGCAATCATTTCATTGTCCCTCGCAAGAGTACTTGGCCTGATTTCTCCTCGTTCCCACCATATTTTAAAATAGAAAAGGTTAGAACAAAACACAATTCATCAATTCATGAATAAATAACTTATTTATTTTCAAAATTTATACTAAAAGTATGACATATGGTATCCCTATGTATATATTCTTCTGTGCATATTTTTAATTAGTCCCATGCTAGCGGTTTTCTTTAGGGTTCAGAAATCTTAATTCCCAAATTAACAAATAATTTTTTTTGATACCAACTATAGTGAACCTGAATTTTGTTACATTAATATTACATCATTTTAAAGATAAACAACATAATAGTTTTACAAATATAGGATACAAAGGTTTAGTGTCTTGGGAATACTAGGATAACACATAACAATTACAACATCAAGCATAAACATTTATATAATTTCTTCTTCTCTAGCTTCTTATTGGCACTTGTCCTCTCCTTAGTACATGTAGCCACCTGATGATATAAACCAAAAGGGGTGATCTAGAAGCCCATTAAAAGGATAGATATGATGAATATAGCATGGGGTGAGCATTATCATGACATAGGCAAAAGATCCTAAACATGAGAGGGGGATAAATAGAATACATAGAATGTGGAAATGGATAAAAAATGAAACACCATGTCTTAGTGGTTAAATACCACACATACTTATGAACCAAGATAGCATCTTGTTAACACATCATTTCAAATTTACTCATGAGATTAATCACTTTACCCAATGCATTGGAGCACTTTATAATTCCGGGCGCACCCATCACATTCAAACATTCATATTGCACTATATAATTCCGGGCGCACCAGTCACATCATAACATTATCATTATCATACATTCCACATGGAACATATATCAAAAGTGAAAATAAATAAACCATGGAAAGTATTGGGTTGCATATTATAAGCACACATTCATGAACTTTGGGTTCCAAAAAATAATGAGGGAATAATATACATGTTACAAGAACTGTCCACTTTGAGTGAGAAGTAAAAGGTGTGTTCTTAAAATAAGAGTTCTTTTGGAAAACATTTTTTTGACATAAAAACCAGGGAAAAACATGTATATACCAGAAAATTAAAGAAAATGATGAATAAATGATCTTTAAGGAGTAAACAAATCAAAAATGCAGTGAAATAAGGAGAACCCAAAGGATTAAAGTTGGGTTCAAGAATTTCCCCTTAACTTGTATCTGAATCCTTCTTTCTCTTTAATGTCCTATATAATGACCTTATATTAATTAATTAGAAATAAAAAACCTTGTGTAAATTAATATGGTTCATTATGGTTTCATTAAGTGATTTTCTGTGCCTTTGGACGAGTTATAGAGTTTTAAAACTTTTCTTGAGAATGATTGTTTTTATGGTTTTCTTGAGTGGTTCACTTGTATTCTTAAATTGATGTTTGGGTAGAACATGGGTAAACATCCAAAATAGATATTAAATTTTATTAATGATATTACAAGATATTTAATGATATTATAATGAATTAGATTTTTCTATGTGGATGTATCATTAGATTAGAATTAAATGATGGTTGTTTGGGGTAAATTGAGCGATTTTTCAATCATAATGAACTTGTTTTATTTTATCACTAGAAATATGGTCATAAGATAGTTCCAGAACGTAAAATAGGAGATAATACTTATTAAATGTTCTATTTCAACCATAAAAATGGTTTCATGACCTGATTTGAAGGTAGAAATGTAAGAAGAAAACATGTCGTTCTTGAAGGTGATAAATTTACAACTCATGAACCACATTATCCTTAATAAAATAAAAGGAAGAGGGAAAAGGGGTTGGATGATATAATATCCCATTACATGTATAATACTGGATTTAAAATACCATTTGGTTGAATATAGATGGGGAGAGATCAAGAAATGAACTTGAACATGAAAGGAAATTAAAGAAGAAGAGGGAGAGATATTACCTCTTAAATCATCATCATGAGATCCTCCTTAAGGAAGATAGGATTGGTCTTTTGATGAGACCAGGAGCTCATGAACGTTGGAGATTGGCTAGGGAGGATTTTTGGGAAGAGATTAGATAAGTCTTGGAGCTTGATAGGTGTGAGGAAATGAGGTTGTGAAGTGTGGTTTTTACAGTGGATGGGAAATGAGTTTCCTTAATATAAAATTCATTAGTTTATTAATTTCCACTAAGACAAAAAACAGGAAGTATTCAATGACTGAGAATCGTAATTTTATCATGTGATCCTGAACCAAGTGGTCTTACATCAGCAGAACATCATACATGACTTGATAATTAGATTATTTAGCTTACTTTGTAAATTATTGTATTTCACTATTCATCAAAAATTAAAGTATCTAAGAAAAATCCCAAAAATTTACCCCTACAATTTTTCGATGTTTAGAATCCAAAAATGAATTCCATTTTTCAAAAAATAATTTTCTAAATATTATTAATATAATATTTAATTAAACTTATAATTTAATTAAAAATAGTTTTTTAAAATTAAAACTGATTTTATAGTGCTTTCAAAAATTATGTAGTGTCTTATAAAATTTTGTACAAAATATAAGAAATTGATTTGATAATTAATGAACACATTTTAAGAAAATAAATTTTATTTTAAATTAATTAATTGATTATAAATAATTATTTATGACATACAAAATACCAAAAATATTTACTAAGGTCAAATTGTCACATTCTTTGATTTCTAAATTTTATTTAATTATTCACGTGTAAGGTTAATCTTATGTTGGATGATTTACTATTAATAAGGATAATATTACTATTCATAAAGGTATGTTATTATTCATAAGGGTATGTTACAATTCAACAAAAATTATTTCTATTTTATTAGCTTCCAAAAATCATCTTGAACACAACCTAGCATGTCAGATTCTCAAAATTCCCAATACAGAAGTGACAAACTTTTGTTTAGTGGTCACCTATCACATATTTGTTCATTATGTTTTGTTTTCATGTGATTTTATGACATATTTATATGAAGGTAATTTCCATTGAAAAAATTCGGGTCATTACAAAACATTCTTTCCCATTCATAAGTGTCAATTCATTCATTTAAATAAATAATCCCATTGAGGTAGTCAAACCAAAAGAACCGATGAGTGTTTCAGTTTTTATTATTTAAAGGGGTTTATATAAATATGTATGACACACCAAGGGAGTGGATCAAGTTGATGTTATAGACCTCCAATTATTATAAAAATTTCTAGTAGGATATTTAAATATCACATTAAACAACTAATTTATTAGAAATTTATTTTTGGGAAATAATTAATGTGAAACAAGTGCATGAAACAATAATGAAAAATGATAAATCAAAGAGTATGGTGGGAAAATTCATAGATGACCTACCTTATGGTGTTACGTAAACACTCATTTCGTGACATTCCTTGGTTTGGTATGAATGAGATAAAAAGAAGAATATAAAAACATGTTAAAAATAGAGAATGATATATTGCCAAGATATTTAATTGTGGATTGAATAATAAACCTAGAAATGGTGTTATGGGATAGAATATCATATCGATTGTTATAGAACATAATAGATGAAACTTTATTTAGATGTGGAATAGAGAATAAAAAATAATGACTTGGTTGGAAGAGGAGAAGGAGCTCTAACATAAGATATATTGTTCATGAGAAATGAGTGGGGAGGATGGGTGAGAGAATTTTAAGTGTTTAAGGAAAAAATAATGAATTCCCATTAATTTAAGATGCAGTATGGTTTGGATTAATAGTTTTCCAACCTATTTTCCAACAGTGTAACAATAATTGTCCAAGGAACCCCCTCACACAGGTTCGACGCACAATTAGAAAGACCATGTGAAATCCATAAAAGTATTCGCTGTAAAAATTTATATAGCATTATCATGGATGGGTGGTCCCGAGATCATGGATTAAGAAACTAAGAAACATCGTCTAGGGCTATGTGGGATTATGTGGAATTTTTTCTCCAATCGTTCACTAACCATGTGCCTAAACCATTCTTATCGAAAACATGGGCTCCAAGCGCTGAAAAATCCCAAAACACCCATGAAACATCTAAAAAATAATTATAAATAACCATTTTGATAAAAAATAAAATTAACATAAATCAAATTTGTTCTATAACTCATATAAAATATTCTGTGTTACAACACACAAAAGTCACATGTGGTGTATAAGGAATGTGTCCCTCCTAAATAATAGTTAGATGATATTCCGTTATCTCAAGACTCAAATTTCTTCATACATGTTCGAGGAACCTATAAAATCAATATAAGTTTATTATAAATATATTTTATAACCATACTCATATATGTGAGATACCATATATTACATACTTATAACCATATATAACCCACTTATTAACTAATGTTTAAAAAAAACATTTTTGGCAATAACTATTTCGCTTATCATATATGTTTTGTTTTGGTATATTCAGCCAATTTATATTGATCATAGTTCCATAATATCCCTAATTTTAAACATGATATAAATATAAAATATATCAACTATATATATTGATATTAATCTATAAAATTTATATATAGAAAATGAATTACCCAATTCCGGGGGAAGGCTGGTCGTACGTATACATAAACGTTGTTTTAATTTTCTCGATGGATGGAATGAAAAAAGGTAAGTAATATGTCCCCTTTATAAGATATGATTTTAATATATATCATATATATTCATTAAATCAATTGTTATTACCATCTATGTGAACATAAAATGCAAAACGTATCACACTGCTTCCCGGAGGTAGTAAACCACATATATTCATGAGCATTGATATCAATTTATAAAAGTTGAAAGGATAGAAGGTAGTTGAAATATTATAATTAAATAAGTATATTTATTTCATAAATATCATATAAATACATTAAATCAATCATTATATCTTTCTTTTAGTGGTGCTGATGAGAAATCAATTACATTAGTTCATGAGATGGCAGTATGCCATACACATGACCGATGATTTGGTTTTACATTTGATGAATAGGGGATGTATATTTGTTACTAAATAGGCATAATGACATCTTATAATTTGGTAGGTGATGCCTTTATTATTTTTTAAGTATTAAGATATGAATTTAGGTGGTAAGATAATAAAAAAAAGAATGATCTTTGTGAAGAAAATTAACATCATTTAGAAAAAATAATTTGGGACATCCTTTTAAGGAACATAAGGTTGATATTTTGGAATGAAAATAAGATCCAGAATGTGTCTATTTATTTTTTCAAGATAATATCGCATTTTTTGGTTGATTCAAATGGTGTATGAGGAGTTAATAGGTGATGGGAGATGGTTCCCTTTAATAATTTAGGATGCGTGACATTTTTGTAAATAGACCAAACTATTCAATAATAGGAATTAATTATCTAAAAAGGTACCTAAAAATAGGAAAATAATGTAGTGAAGGTAGTATATGATTGGGAAGTTAGTATATATGTAATAATATTCACATCTAGTGGGGATTTAATTTTGGGAGAATGTTATTTGAGTATAAAATAAGGAATTAAAATTCAATAAATCTCACTACATCTAAATCTGAGTATATTTCTTCCACTCAAGATACAACAAAAATTATATCATTAAAAACCATATTGGAAGACTTGTTGGTCGATGTGAAGTTATGCATACTATTGGGTTATCATAATAAACATGATATAAATATCACTAAAAATATATTTTGATATTATTTTTCAAAGAATATTGACATAAAATATAACTTCAAAAAAGACCATGTAAATAATAATGAATGGAACCAATAATATGTTCCTATAATTGAGTAAGTTGCTTATATGTTCACAAAATCACTCTCTAAGGAATTATTTTATAAAATATGGTTTTACATGGGCATAAATCCTCCCTATCATCTAAGATAAGGTTTGTAACTTCATATTATCTCTAATCTTGTGCTTGGATTCTGTTTTTAGGGGAGAGAAAAAAATGGTTTTTCATAAATCTATGCATTGGTATCTGCATACCCTTTTAAGGATGGAATATATTTTAGGGAATTTTTTAAAAGGCGTAATCTATTATTTCAACATGTGAGAACTATTTTAATTGTTTATTGAAGTCGATGAAGGAAACAAATTCATGAGATAGTTGAAAAGTCAAAAAAATGTTTAAGGAAGTGTTTTAGAATAATATTCTTATGTGACTTCTAAATTATTACCTGTTTTTTCTATCCAATTAATATTTTATCCTACATCTATTTCTATAATATAGACCTAGAATTTTTTGATAAGTAATCCATCACATTAATTTAAATTTTTATGTATTTAATCATTCATTTTTTACAATAGATTCCAAAGTGAGATATTTTTTGGACCAAGTTGGCTAATTATGGTTATGAAGTTTCTGGATGTAAAAAGTTTTTTTAAAGGTTTTTATTTTATATATTTTTAATAGATTTCCTCACTTTGTTATCGCTTCCAGTAGTGGTGATTAGAAATTGTTGGAATTAGAAAAATGGGATCAGATAAAATGTGGTTAACCTAGTGGATAGAATGGAAAAAGTTTTCATATGAATAGAGTTTGATAAGGTGAATAAAGTACGTAAAAAATTTTTGAATGTAAAAAAAATATTGGGTGAGGTTTTTGAATCTAGTTCATCTGATTGAAATTATTATCTAAGATGTTTATCTTTAATGATTTTTGACAAACATTGTCCATAAAATAAAATATGGTTATTATTTACTGAACTTATGTCCCAATATTCATGAGTTCTTGATATCTTATGTTACTTTCTTGATTAGAAGAAATTTAGTTAAGCCTGGGATAAAAAGTGAGAGGTATTTAATTTTCATAAATGGAATAAAATGAATATATATAAAAATGATATTTTTCAATAACATTTTGAATCAATGGATTTTTTTTCTATTTTCAATAACATGAAAATGAGGAGATATTCATTTCTATATAAAATTTTCATACAAGTATATTCTATGGAATTAATTGAATGGAAAAAATCATAAAAAGTATGAGTAGAAGAGAACCAGTTGAATATTCTCATATGATGTACTTTTATGGAAAATACTAGGATTTATTGATAATATAGAGAATTTTATAATGTTTTAAAAGAAATTATTCTAAAACATTTTATCAAACAATGTCTTTAGAATAAGACCCTGAGAAAAATATTTGAAAATTTTTCATTAGAAAGACATTTATGAAGTTATGAAGTTGATGATCATAAAATATAATTGGATCGATTTTCTATTATAAAAATATATTATCAGAAAGAGGAAGGATTATAAGAGAAATTTTTTAAGTATTCAGATTCTAGTCATTGGATGGAGGCTCATGAAATGGAAGAAAAGTTTTGAAGTTATATTAGATGAAAATTTAGTGTAAATATTAGAGTTAAATATAAATTTAGTTCAAAGGATTAGAATTATGGAAGCTCATGTAGTTTAAATTATGTGATGTTGTTTCTGAGGTGTTTTTAAAAATTGTTTCAAACATGTTTTTTATGTAAGAATCAGACAGAGACTCATAAGAAATATATATTATATCCAATTTATATTATTAGAAAAATATTCAATGTATAATATTATTTGTTTTACATAAGCATTAAATTTTTATTATAGTGATATAAAATTGATATTTTTGAGATGGTATATTAATGTTCCAAATATCATAGAGGAAAACTATGATTCTAATCATGTTTGGAGAACATTTAAGGAATAATTAATTTGTTTATGTTTCTCAAATTCATTCAAGAATGTTATTGATTTTTTTTTGAAATTTTACCAAATTTATTGACCGGGTTTTCTGAATTTTTAGTATTGATTGAGTGGGAAATATAATTATTTTTTATGACTCTATCATCTCACATGTTACTATATAAAGGGGTGAAAGGCTAAATTATTGATTGTATTGTTCACTTATGAAAAAGATGGGTAATTAAAGAGGTATTTAAGGATGAACCCATTAGAAACACTTATTAGAAGTGGATATGAAATTTAGTTTGAGTATGGATTGTAACACCCCAAGCTTCCACGGTACGTTTCCCTTCGAATAATGCAATAGCGTGTGTTGTACGCAACCTCGAGCTCTAACACACACCACAACTAATTAAACTAGCCGTTTTGAATAGTAATACCTACTTTTTGAAATTTTATAAATTTTATTTATCAAAATTGACTTCATTTTTGGATTCGGAATATTGAAATTAGCTTATGTTGAGTTTTTGGTATTTTTCTAAGAACTTCTAATATTTTATGAATAGTGAAAAATACGTAAAAACAACTTTTTTAATCAAAATAATTTATAGTGATAAATTATACTATTTATTGGTTTTAAATTATAATTAGAATATATTTTTACCATTTTATCCAATGGTGGTCATTAGAATTAATTTAACATTGAAATCGGACATAAACAATTGCCAATATTTTGATATAAATTGTTTCTTAAAAACACGCTATTTGTTGTGACAACGGGAATTAATTATAAAATAAATTAATGCAACTTATATTTTTGGAATTTTGTAAAATAGACATCATTTTTGAAATCAGAATATCAATTATATCTTAGGGTGAAATTTTGGCATTGTTCTGAAAAACTTCAATTTTTGATGAATAGTGAAACCACTAAGTGGTAGTTAAATAACTGATTTTTCGTTTAAATGAAATATTACCACCTCTGTGATTTGATTTTTCAAAATACGACATACATGGTTGTCATTAAGAAGTAAAATGTGGTTCAATGAGATTAAAATAATTTTTGGTGAATAGTAACTTTTAGGTTCTTAATCGCGATTAGAGGTAATTAGTGTAGTTTAAGGTAAAAATAATGTTTTAATAATATGAGATGAGCTTGACACATGTCCTACCCTCCTTGGATGTGTCATGGCCGACCAAGACAATCCATGGGTCAACTTGGGGACCCCATGGAGCCACTTTAGTTGGAAAATGACATAAATACCTTTTATTTAATGTTAAAGTAAAAAATGACACAAACATGAAATGTTTTACTAAAACAATTTTTACATGGGGTTATACAAGTCATATTTTGACTATAAATATTCATTAGAAAGATAAAAAGATTTCCTACATCATATTATTTTTTTATAATTTTTAGAAATTAAATAAATTAAATTATTTATGACATCTTGATGATGCAATGATGACCTCATTATTTAACGATTAAAATAAAATGAGAAGATAATGCAAAATCCAAGGCTTACACTTGTCCAAAGCCTATTGGATGAAGATATTTCGAACCCTTATCACCTTACCCACGAATTATATAAGTGTGGGACCTTTAGAATCCGAAAAGCATTGTATAATAATGTAACATTTCAATCTTTCCAAAAGAGCCCCTCCTCTCCTCTTATAAAAGGTCCCCACCTCTACCACCATATTCACACTTTCAAGCCTTTTGGTTCGGCCAACCTCTGCCCAAATACTCTCCCAACTTCTCTCCCTTCATCCTAGAAGCTTTACATTAGTCAGAAAGCCATCCTATGGAGTCCTTTTGATCAAATCAAAAGGAAGAACCTGAAGAAGAGGAGGTTAACCTACCCCAACCAAGGAAAAGTACAAGGTAAGGGTTTACTTCACAACCTCTTCATTATCCATGGTTGTTTATACATAATTATCTATTGGGACCTCGTTATCATCCACATCCATGTTTCTTAAAAAGGTCTTTCAAAACATTTTTACTATTAAATGGAAAATGGGTTAAAGTCAGTTATACCCTTATACGTTTTTGAAAGGAATCTTACCGTCATTTTCCAAACAATGTACTTTTTGACCTTTTTGAAAAATTTAAGGTAAGAATGTTTTTTTAACTTATATGGTGGGTGCGGTTATTTTCCGCCATTATAACTTCGTCGAAGCTTCCCTTACAATCTTATAAGAATATTTTCAAAGTAAATGTATTATTTTATAATTATGGGACTTTTAAATGATTTCAAAAAAGAGAGATATTTCTCTCAAATAGCTTTGATTTCATCCATGTCAACATCCTTTGATGGGTTTTAAGTTTAATTGAAATTGATTTATGATACAAAACTCCCAATGAACATTTTGTGAAATATTTGACTGTGGATGTGTTATTTTTATACCATCCATAGTTTATGGAGGAATTGTTGACGTTTCGTATGATAGTTTTAATACGAATATTTATGTTATGTTTAAAACTATTCATATGAGGAATGTATTGGACTTAATAAGTGACGGGTGGAGCCCACTATAGCTCCTCGATGATTTGGTAGGTCTCATGAGACAACTAGACGTGGAATTGGCCGAGGCCCTTTCCCAATTTGATTTATGGTTTTGGCCGAGGCCTTAATCATTTTAGACGTCTTGGCCAAGGCCTTGACAAAATGTTTCAGAATGTCTGGAATTATACATTCCCTCATTATGAAAGTGGTTATTGATATTTCATGTGATTATTCGACCAGTAGAATATCCACGTGAAGAAGTGAATGACATTATCTCATTTTACTTTTTCCATATTATGTTGAAGTTCAAGTTTAAAAGGCTTTTGTTTTAGTTATACATTGCCTTAAATGTTTATGATTGTTGATGAAAGCTTTCGCTATATTGTTATCCTTACTGAGAATCTGAGCTCACCTCTTTCAATGTTTTAATATTTTTCCAGGATGTGAAGAAGTATTTTATGAATGACTTGCCGGGGTAGTCAGAAAGGGATATAGGTGTGGACTATGAAGACCATGTTATTGTAGTTTGTTTACTTTTTGATGTAATGAAAGACTTATGAATGTATCTAGTGTTTCCAAGGCTACTAAACTAATCGGCCTTTCGAGACTTGATCTTTTGTGATCATGCCAATGTTACGAAGTAATGCACCGACTCTGGGTAGCTGGGGTCGGGGCGTTACAGTTGGTATCAGAGGCAGTTTAGTACTAACCTTGGAAGCTAGATTTAGATAAACTCTGATTAGAGCACTTAGCCCGAAGATAGACTTTGAGGATTAGTATAGAAAAAATTCCTAGAATTTTGGTATTATAGAGATTTTGTGAGTTTTCTGAGCAATACATCCCTGTCTGGATACGAGCAGGTAGAGGCGGCTCTGGAACAGATGTACCTAGGGGTAAAACCCAAAAACACCGCTTTGAGCTAGACTCGAACGGGAACTGGTGCACGACAATGGGCCTTGCTGCACTCTTGGTTACGACAACCCCGGGGGATATGCTTAGGATAATTCACATTTTCTTTACAAAACACTATGAAGAGTTTTGAGTATATACTTCCTCAAAGGAAACATTTATTTTTATGATTATGGATTATATTCATAAATAGTTCAATTTATGTAAAGTGTTTTACAAATATGGAATTATGTATTTTATTTAATAAACTAATCTAGTTTATGCCATTATTTATAAATGGTGCCTAGTGGAAGGAATGGAAACCATATCAATGAACGCACTCCGTGTAGGGATTTCCCTCTTGCTCAAGATAATTATGTTGGAGCTAGTGATACAACTGGTGCTGATCAGCTTCTCACCGTACTGGGACAACTCACGCAGGTTATGAATAATAACCTTAATCGTATGGAGCACCCTGATCCGCAACGTGGAGGATCAATGCTAGATCGTTTCATGAGGCAACAACCACCAAAATTCAATGGGAGTACAAATACTATAGTAGCTGAGCAATGGATAAATTCCTTAGAGAAAATATTCCATGCCATGGGGGTAGTGAAAGGGAGGAAGTTGTCATGGCAGTTTACCGCCTCACTGGAGATGCCGATCAATGGTGGTTACTAATTCAAAACACAAAGGAAGATGATGAGTTAACAAACATGGAATGGTAGGAGTTCAAAGAGCTATTCTTTGAAAAATAATTTCCTCAAGACCATCGAGCGGATATGGAAAGGAAATTTCTGAGTCTGAGGCAGAAGGAGGATGAGAATGTCACAAAGTATGAGGCTAACTTTACAAGGTTAGCGAGGTATGCTGCAGATTACATACATAACCCAAGAAGTAAGACTGATCATTTCTTTGATGGGTTAAAACCATTTCTCCGTCGAGCTTTAGTATCACAAACCTTCTCTTCATAAGAAGGTATGGTCTCGTGCGCTATCAAGACGAAAAAGGAATTCTCTAAGTCTTATGACTTTAAATCAAATCAAGATAAGAAGAGATCCGCTGAAAACTCTGGGAAAGGAAATAAGGAAACAGGGAAGAAGGGTAGAAATGAATTTCCGCCCTATGATAATTGTGGTAGGAAGCACCCTGGTGCCTGTCTAAAAGGAATAGTAGTATGTTACAAGTGTGGTGAAAAAGCCCACCAAGCTCATGAATGCAAGGGAAAGAAAGCGGTTGTCAACGTGGAATGCTATAATTGTAGAGAGAAGGGACATTATGCAAATGAATGTCCTAAGTGTCAGGGGAACTTACCTCAAAACAGGCCAATGGATCAGGGCCAGGCTTATGCTATCACTACTGCTGAGGTGGAATCTCCGAAAGACTTGGTGGCAGGTAATTTAATGGTTTCCTCAAGTTTAGAAAATGATCATCACATTGTTTCATATCTTCCCAGTTTGCTAAGAAAATTAGATATTTCCAATTTGATTTAACAAGGGAGTTGTTGGTCAAAACCCCTAAGGGAAGTATTGTTGCAACAATGTTTTGTCGATTAGTTCCCATTAGAGCACCTAAATGTTTTTTACCTACTGATCTCATCGTCATACCCATGATTGAACATGATATAATCCTCGGTATGGATTGGCTTTCGGACCATGATGCAAAAATTTATTGTAAGAGGAAAGAGGTTATGATTCTTGATGATAATGATAAGGAACACCTTATCCTTAGAGCAGAATCGTCGCCTCATAATTCTTATCTAGATCCACCCCCAGTAACTCAACTAAATTCAATTATTGGGGAGGAAGAGAAGGAAATTACTGAGGGTGAGGAATGGAATATTCAAATAGAGGATGTACCTATTGTGAGAGAATATGTTGATGTGTTTCCAGAAGATTTACCTGGACATCCTCCAGAATGAGAAGTTGAGTTTTCCATTGATTTAATTCCTCGATCAAGACCCATATCGAAGACCCCTTATAGAATGGCTATAGTGGAATTAGTTGAACTAAAGAAACAACTAGAGGAATTGAGTAATAAGGTATTTATTCGCCCTAGTGTTTCTCCTTGGGGAGCCCCTTTTCTTTTTGTTAAGAAGAAAGATGGATCTATGAGGTTGTGCATCGACTATAGGGAGATCAATGCTATAACAATAAAGAACAAGTATCCCCAACCTCACATTGATGATTTGTTTGACCAACTACATGGAGCTCAATACTTTTCAAAGATTGAACTTCGGTCTGGATACCATCAGTTGTGTGTGATGAAGGAAAACGTTCCAAAGACAACATTTCGAACAAGGTACGAGCATTATGAGTTTACAGTAATGCCTTTTGGATTGACCAATGCACCCTCTGTTTTCATGGATCTAATGAATCGAGTTTTCATGGAATATCTTGATGACTTTGTAGTGGTATTTATTGATGATATCTTGGTATAATTTAAAAGCCATGAAGATCATGAAAATCCCTTACGCATTATCCTGAAGACTCTTAGAATACATGAATTATATGGGAAATTTAGCAAGTGTGAATTCTAGCTTCAGGAGATTTCATTTCTTGGCCATATTGTCTCTAAGGATGGAATTGCCGTTGATCCTTCTAAAACCAAGGAAATCCAAGAATGGCTAGCACCGAAAAGTGTAACTGAGGTACGCAGTTTTATTGGTTTAGCTGGTTATTATCGACGTTTTGTCCAGAATTTTGCCAGATTGGCTAACCCATTGACAAAGCTCACACGTAAAGGGATTATATTTTTCTGGACAAAAGAGTGTGAATAATGTTTTGAATAACTGAAGGGAAGATTAGTCAATGCCCCTGTATTGACTCTACCATTGGGGAATGATGGGTTTGTTATTTATAGTGATGCATCGAAGAAAGGACTTGGTTGTGTCCTTATGCAGAATGATAAGGTTATTGCCAATGCATCACGACAGCTAAAAATTCATGAGCAAAACTATCCTACTCATGATCTTGAGTTAGCAGCTGTGATATTTGCTTTAAACATATGGAGACATTACCTCTATGGTGAAAAATGTGATATTTATACTGATCACAAGAGTTTGAAGTATATTTTCTCACAAAAATAACTCAACATGAGGAAAAGGAGATGGCTTGAACTACTTAAGGATTATGATTGCACGATACATTACCACCCGGGGAAGGCAAACAAGGTGGCAGATGCTTTGAGCAGAAAAGACCATGGAGTTTTGAATGTGATGAGAATTGAAAGGGATCCAATTTTAATGGATCTAGTGAAGATGGACATGGGAATAACTAGGGAAGGTGAAACATCAATGATTTTTCAAATGGTTGCCAAACCATCATTACTAGAAAGGATTAAGAGTTCTCAGACCGATGATGAAGAATTTCAGAAGAAGATTAAATATGTGAATGATGGAAGGTTGAGGGACTTTGTGTATATTGATGGAATTTTGAAATTCAGGAAGAGACTTTGTGTTCCCGATATACCTGATCTAAAAAGGGAATTGCTAGATGATGCGCATAGTTCCAATTTCTCTATACACCCTGGGAGCACCAAAATGTATAGAGATTTGAAGGAACATTTTTCATGGGACAATATGAAGAGGGAGATTGCTGATTTTGTGTCGAGGTGTATGGTTTGTCAACAAGTGAAAGCTGGAAGGCAACATCCTGGTGGAGTATTGCAACCTCTTCCCATACCTGAGTGGAAATGGAATAATATTACGATGGACTTTGTCATGGGACTACCAAAGACTCCTAGAAGGAATGATGCAATATGGGTCATTGTTGATCGTCTTACTAAGTCAGCACATTTTCTGGCTATACGGGAGGATCTACCACTTGAACGTCTAGCAGGACTATATATTAATGAAGTTGTAAGACTTCATGGAGTACCCCTATCAATTGTTTCTGATCATGACCCTCATTTTAGTTCAGGATTCTAGAAAAGTCTTCAAAAGGCCTTGGATACTGAACTTCGTTTGAGCACTGCCTATCACCCTCAAACAGATGGACAATCAGAACGGACTATTCAAACCTTAGAAGACAAGTTGAGATCATTCTCTCTTGACTTTCAGGGTATGTGGGATCAATATTTACCACTGGTAGAATTTTCCTATAACAATAGCTTCCATTCAAGCATTCAGATGGCACCTTATGAAGCGTTATACAAAAAGAGATGTTGTACACCAACCTGTTGGGATGACATTGGTGAAAGAAAACTTGTGGGACTAGAACTGGTGGAAGAAACAATGGAAAAGGTGAAGGTAATCCAAAACCACATCAAAGCAGCTCAAAGTAGGTAGAAGAGCTATGTCGATAGCAGAAGAAAGGTTTTGGAATTTCAGGTGGGAGATCATATTTTCCTAAAGGTGTCTCCATGGAAGGGATTTATACGTTTTGGTAAGAAGGGTAAGTTGAGTCCCAGGTACATCGGACCTTTCGAAATTCTAGATCGTATTGGGGCTGTAGCTTATCGTTTGGCGATGCCACCAAATCTCTCCAAAGTTCACGATGTTTTCCACATATCACTATTGAGAAAATACATGCCCGACCCAACACATGTACTTACTTATGAGGAATTAGAACTGGAACCTGATCTATCTTATTGCGAAGAGCCCATCAAAATTCTTGATGTGAGGTAGCACGTGCTGAGAAACCGGACGACTTTTCTGGTAAAGGTTTTGTGGAGAAATCATAAAATGGAAGAGGCAACGTGGGAACCTGAGGAACTTATGATGAAGAACCACCCGAGTCTTTTTATGCAGTAATACCCTAGAAATTGCGAGGACACAATTATTTGAAGGAGGGGATAATGTAACACCCCAAGCTTCCATGGTACGTTTCCCTTCGAATAATGCAATAGCGTGTGTTGTACGCAACCTCGAGCTCTAACACACACCACAACTAATTAAACTAGCCGTTGTGAATAGTAATACCTACTTTTTGAAATTTTATAAATTTTATTTATCAAAATGGACTTCATTTTTGGATTCGGAATATCGAAATTAGCTTATGTTGAATTTTTGGAATTTTTCTAAGAACTTCTAATTTTTTATGAATAGTGAAAAATACATAAAAACAACTTTTTTAATCAAAATAATTTATAGTGATAAATTATACTATTTAGTGGTTTTAAAGTATAATTAGAATATATTTTTACTATTTTATCCCATGGTGGTCATTAGAATTAATTTAACATTGAAATTGGATATAAACAATTGCCAATCTTTTGATATAAATTGTTTCTTAAAAACACGCTATTTGATGTGGCAGCGGGAATTAATTATAAAATAAATTAATGCAACTTATATTTTTGGAATTTTTTAAAATATACATCTTTGTTTAAATCGGAATATCAATTATAGCTTAGGGTGAAATTTTGGCATTGTTCTCAAAAAATTCAATTTTTGATGAATAGTGAAACCACTAAGTGGTAGTTAAATAACTGATTTGTCGTTTAAATGAAATATTACCACCTCTGTGATTTGTTTTTAAAAAATCCGACATAAATGGTTGTCATTAAGAAGTAAAATGTGGTTCAATGAGATTAAAATAATTTTTGGCGAATAGTAACTTTTAAGTTCTTAATCGCGATTAGAGGTAATTAGTGTAGTTTAAGGTAAAAATAATGTTTTAATAATATGAGATGAGCTTGACACATGTCCTACCCTCATTGGATGTGTCATGGCCGACCAAGAAAATCCATGTGTCAACTTGGGGACCCCATGGAGCCACTTTAGTTGGAAAATGACATAAATCCCTTTTATTTAATGTTAAAGTAAAAAATGACACAAACATGAAATGTTTTACTAAAACAATTTTTACATGGGGTTATACAAGTCATATTTTTGACTATAAATATTCAATGGAAAGATAAAAAGATTTCCTACATCGTATTATTTTTTTTATAATTTTTAGACATTAAATAAATTAAATTATTTATGTCAACATGATGATGCAGCGATGACCTCATTATTTAACGATTTAAATAAAATGAGAAGATAATGAAAAATCCAAGGCTTACACTTTTCCAAAGCCTATTAGATGAAGATATTTAGAACCATTATCACCTTACCCACGAATTATATAATCGTGGGACCTTTAGAATCCGAAAATCATTGTATAATAATGTAACATTTCAATCTTTCCAAAAGAGCCCCTCCTCTCCTCTTATAAAAGGCCCCCACCTCTACCACCTTATTCACACTTTCAAGCCTTTTAGTTCGGCCAACCTCTGCCCAAATACTCTCCCAACTTCTCTCCCTTAATCCTAAAAGCTTTACATTAGTCAGAAAGCCATCCTAAGGAGTCCTTTTGATCAAATCAAAAGGAAGAACCCGAAGAAGAGGAGGTTAACCTACCCCAACCAAGGAAAAGTACAAGGTAAGGGTTTACTTCACAACCTCTTCATTATCCAAGGTTGTTTATACATAATTATCTAATGGGACCTCGTTATCATCCACATCCATGTTTCTTAAAAATGTCTTTCAAAACATTTTTACTATTAAATGGAAAATGGGTTAAAGTCATTTATACCCTTATACGTTTTTGAAAGGAATCTTACCGTCGTTTTCCAAACAATGTACTTTTTGACATTTTTGACAAATTTAAGGTAAGAGTGTTTTTTTTAACTTAAACGGAAGGTGAGGCTATTTTCCGCCATTATAACTTCTTCGAAGCTTCCCTTACAAGCTTATAAGAATATTTTCAAACTAAATGTATTATTTTATAATTATGGGACTTTTAAATGATTTCAAAAAAGAGAGATATTTCTCTCAAATAGCTTTGATTTCATCCATGTCAACATCCTTTGATGGGTTTTAAGTTTAATTGAAATTGATTTATGATACAAAACCCCCAATGAACATTTTGTGAAATATTTGACTGTGGATGTGTTATTTTTATACCATCCATAGTTTATGGAGAAATTGTTGACGTTTCATATTCTAGTTTTAATACGAATATTTATGTTATGTTTAAACCTATTCATATGAGGAATTTATTGGACTTAATAAGTGACGGGTGGAGCCCGCTATAGCTCCTTGATGCATCGGTAGGTCTCATGAGACAACTAGATGTGGAATTGGCCGAGGCCCTTTCCCAATTTGATTTATGGTTTTGGCCGAGGCCTTAATCATTTTAGACGTCTTGGCCAAGGCCTTGACAAAATGTTTCAGAATGTCTGGAATAATACTTTCTCTCATTATGAAAGTGGTTATTGATATTGCATGTGATTATTCGACCAGTAGAATATCCATGTGAAGAAATGAATGGCATTATCTCATTTTACTTTTTCCATATTATGTTGAAGTTCAAGTTTAAAAGGCTTTTGTTTTAGATATACATTTCCTTAAATGTTTATGATTATTGATGAAAGCTTCCGCTATATTGTTATCCTTATTGAGCATCTGAGCTCACCCCTTTCAATGTTTTAATATTTTTCCAGGATGTGAAGAAGTATTTTATGAATGACCTGCAGGGGTAGTCATAAAGGGATATGAGTGTGGACTATGAAGACCATTTTATTGTAGTTTGTTTACTTTTTGATGTAATGAATGTCTTATGAATGTATCTAGTGTTTCCAAGGCTACTAAACTAATCGGTCTTTCAAGACTTGATCTTTTGTGATCATGCCAATGTTACGAAGTAATGCACCGACTCTGGGTAGCTAGGGTCGGGGCGTTACATGGATGTTTCCATCCAAGGACTCTCAAATTCACAGAAGAAGAATAAGAAGATAGAAAGGAACATATATGTTAACATTAGGAACTAGTAGAAAAAATCAGTGTACAATATTTTAATATTTAATAGTTAGATGATCTGGTCTTAATGAACATTCATAATTTTTTATAAAGAACATATAAAACTATTGGGATAGAGTTATTAGAGGTAATTTCAATAAAAAATACACTAATGTATGGATAAATGGTTGAAGAAATTCTTACATACTTATAGGAAATAATGTAAACGAGAGATGATTTAAAAGAATAGATAATGTGTGGTTTGTAAAATCAGTAAAATGAACACATCATGAGACTATTGGTTGATGTTTCAATAAGTTGTATTGAAATATTTGTTAACTCATTATATGTGTGTAAAGAACATGAATTTTTGTTTTGATAGTATTTCAATTTAGGTGTAGGAATATTTACTACTTCTTATGTACCACATAAAAGGATTATTTTATAGTGGATTATGTGGTATTTAATTACTTTGAAACCATTCTTAGTACTAGATGGTCTTTTTAAGTAGTGAACTTTATAGACTCTTCTGTTTATGTTATTGTTCTTGTGAGTTTGTTTTCAACAAAGTTTTAACTCTTTTATTTGTTTTGAATGTTTTTTATAAATAAATGAAAAAAATAAGAAAGGGATAACTCATACACCCATACCTCTATTAGTGATCACAAAAATTCTATGTGGACATTTCATTAAACCAATAAACATTAATTATTCATAAGTGAAAAAAATACAACAAATTGCATAAAAAAATTACAAACACCATGAATTATTACTCAACATGTATAAAATATTTCTATCACACATGTATAAATCTATAAGGGATTAATATAAAAATGAATAAAATATTTATGACTTGTAATCATCTTGATCATCTTCAACATGAAGGATCACTAACATATGAACAAAAACAATAATTTTAATGATCATCATGAAATGATAAATTACTGTGAAAAATCTATAATACAAAATGAGAATTCATCCTTGAAAATTTTGAGTGGAATAAATGAATAATTTTATAAGAATATATATATGAATATAATATATATGCCATAAATACGATCGTTACAAATATGTTTGATGAAATTATAGTCATTGACAATAATTTCATTGGTTATATATCCATTTGTTATACTAATGATACATACTATTAAGTAGTAAATTTAAAATATTATAACTCACAATGAAATAAAATAATGATATTTAAATATTATATATATATATTTTTAAATTATACATAAATATTAATATTATTAATATAAAAATATGAAATGTTAAAATTCATATAAATATTTTCATATAATTGGGTTTGAAAAATAAAATTTAAGAAATTTAAAAATTAATTTTAATGGTATTTATTAAATAGTATTTAGTATAAAATTAATTTTTTTTTTGAAAAACCATCTTATTAATTATTATATATTGTACACTATAGATTTAAATGATAATTTTTAAATATATTTATTAACATATTAACATATTATAAATTATAAATTTATATTAAATAATATTGAAAACACTTAGTGATTAAAAAAATCATTTAAAAACAGTTTTTATTTTATCTATATTTTCATTTAAAAGAAATTTTTTTAAATTTTTTAAATTTAATTTGATAAAGTTATGTAATTTTTTAGATATATAATGTTATATATCATATTATTATGAAATTTTGTACTTTTATAAAAAGATTGATTTTTTAGGTGAATAGTGGAAAATATGTTTTTTAAATAACTTGAATTTCATGATATTTTTATTAAATAAGACTAAAATTAATGTTTATGAAACGTTTCTCTAAGATTAAATTGGAATTATATAACTGATTTTTTTATTTTAGAAAGATTAGTTTCAACTAATAAACCCATATTTTTCATTTTAGTTATTAAAATATTTTTTTAGAAACCTATTATAAATACATTATAGTTTCAGTATTTTAAAAATTACTTTTTATCAATTCAATAAATTGAATAAAAAATGGATTTTAAATTTTGAATTCTTAGGAAAAAGTTATATAAATATCAAATATTTATTTTTGAAAATAAAAGATAAATTATTTGGGTAAAAAATAGTTACCATTATGAATACTGAAATGATAAAAAATGAGTATCTTATGTGGTAAATAGACAAACATGTCAAAAATTATTTGAGGTTTTTAACAACCTTATATTTTTTAAAGTTTACTATTTATTAATTTTTTATTCGTTCACCTAGATAGTAAAAATACATTATTAAATACGTTAGGGTATTTACAAAATTTCCACACACTTTATATTTTTAGGGATCTCCTCTCCTCAATTTCCCCCAAAACAAAAACCTTTCATTTTATTCCAAAATACCCAAAACACTACGTAACACATTATGTAGATTAAATAGATTTTGGTTTTCTCATAAGCCCATCATACAATGGTTTAAAGTGCATAAAAAAATCAGATAACCCTAGTATCGATATATATATTTCTAATTGTTTCTTCCTCTTTTATTTTTCATTATATAAATATATTATTTTTGAAATTTCATTCCAACATCATGAAATTATAACATAAATATAATTATTATACAGTTATATTTTTATAATGATGATAAAATGTCTAATCAAAAATACAATTTTCCCCATGAAAATAGAAAAGGTCATATTTCTGTGTGCAAACTGCTACTTCTAATACCAATTTAAATTATTTATTTCAAGATATCACTTTTACAGAAAATCGGGGAACAAAAAAAGTACAGAGAAAAAAGAAACATAAAACCACAAATGAATTGGCCTGGTCATGCCAAATAAAAGTAAAATTGTAGGAATGATTAACCCATTATAGTTTTCATTAGATAGAGGTTACCTCCATGCTTATATTTTATTTGATATGATCCTAAAATTGGATGACCATTTGGCCCCATATATGAACATATTTTTATAAAACATATATTACACTCATTAAAGCCACATATTAGAAATTTATTCAATTTATCAGTACCATAAAGCTGTTTCTTTATTCAAATTGATCTTCACAAACTTTTTAAAAATTTTATAAGAATCCTCCTTATTGATATTGATCCCAATATAATCCTATAAAATGTCTTTATTGTAGTGAATGAAAATCCATCGAACCCCTACTCTTTCAGTTACATACTTTCCTACACCCTTCAAGGAACTAAAATTTTAATCCGATAATGGATCTAGGATTATTTACCTATCATCCTAAGTTCCCATTAAAATTTATGAATTCATTCTCGTGCACATTGATCCATCTTGGCCCTACCACTGGAAGATGGAGTTGGGTTACCCTTTATAACGAGATTCTTAATAAAATTATCAGGCCACGTATAATTTTCCATTCTTATATCTATCCTAGTTTTTTTTCTTAATAATATGGAAAACACTATTTTTTATTGTTCATTAGTCCTTTAGTTGCATTGATTTAATCCATTATTGACTGGGAAATTTCCAATGTGCAGGTTACCATGTTTTCTTTTTCTTAATCGATACACAATAGTAATTACCATGTAATGTTCCAAATGATAGTTTTCCATTGATTATGTGTTCATTTCGTTATCACTGAGTTCATAATCCTCAAGGGACCTCGATCTAACATGCTTCCTTTTAAATTTTAGAAAAAATATTCTATATCTTTCAGGATCCACATTCTCCTTCTCTACCCCATTCAAGATGTTAACCATTTTATAGATTAAATGATCATGATGAGACTTTATAGGTAGGGTATGTTTTACTCATAGGGATTGGATTCAAACTATGGGGCCTATAATAAAGAGAGTGAGATTAACTTCTGTCCCATTTTTGGCTACATTAACTTTAAGCGCATCAAAAAAGGAGGAAACCAGTGGAGGGGGGATAAGACAGTTTCCTCCATAACCTATGTCAGCAATCTAGAAAACCCCAATCAACTTTAAATCTATAAAACATGTAAACCACCTTTGAATTTGTGCATATAGTTCTCAAACCATTCTGACGAGTATTAACATAGGTTTCCATTGTCATATCTGAGTGATCAATTGGGTGGGGAGAAGGATCAGTACCACCCAACCTAAGTACATAAATTACATCCACTTGATCTTCACTACTTCCTTGATGAATTAATGAGAAAATCATACACATGAATTTACATGACCAGCTGAAATCTGTCCTTGACATAAGCACAACCAGTTGTTTACAGTGAAATTTCTTCCCAATAGAGATCCACACCCAATCAACTGGAGGTTTTGAAAAATAAAATTCTACAAATATATTTTGGGAGATCATATGATAGATAATTTTGTTCTAAAAATTGATAAAAGAAATTTCTCAACCAAATTTCTATGAATGTTGATTATTGTAGGTTTTTTGGAAATGAAGTAGTAGTTTATGAATTATTACCTATAGATCCATTATTGGGGAATCCCATTTCATATGGGGTTAATAAGACCATATCTAGAGGTAGAAATAGAATCCATTTTAGGTTTAAGGATCAATAGACCATTCAAAGATAAAATCATCCATTGATGAGAAAGAAACCATGATACTATGCTTATCAAGGATGCCTATAGCCTCTTGATCATGTACACCCCATGATCTAAACACGAATATATCAAAAGAGTCAGCTGATAGATGACACAAAATGAATCAAGAAAACAATGTATTCTTTAAGACAGATGATTAATTGGGAAAAATTGATGATGAAAGTGTGATATAGGGAGAAACATCATCTATGTTGAGAACTTTAGGGCTGAGCGTGATCTTCGAAAATAGAGGGATGGAATTTCAGTTGGAATATAGAATGAAAGAGGGATGACATGCCCCTGAGGATGGGTGTACCCTATCTAATAGTAGAGGTATTGACTAAGTAGAAATCATTTTAACCTAAGGTATGAATGAAGAACGAAAAAATATGAGTGCGTCGAGCCCAAAAAAGTAAAAAAATATAAAAAAAAGGTATTGTGTGTGTGGAATTCCACCACAACCAAACCTCGTGTTTTTTTCCTTGACCAACTTATGTAGACAATAATAATGTCGAATTTAATTAATAGTTAAATTATTTATAGATTATTTTATTTCATAAATTATGAAACAAATTATTCAATTATCCTACTCTATGGAAAATTAAATCGTCAACCAGGCATACTTGTAGACTATCACCTGCATGGGATGATTGATTTTTGTTTTTATTTTCATCGCTGCCTTATATGGATAGTCCTGAGAAAGTGTTTACTGGATAAATATGATGGTTATTATATCATTAATTTTTTTTATTTCAAACCTTATAACCTATTAATGAAATGATCAATAGATTATTATTGTTAATTCAATGATCTAAATACATGCTTACTAAGGAGAAGATAATCAAATAGAATTATGAAATGGTTTCATATACACTAATTATTCATGTAAAAAAATTTAACTATGATATATAACACTAATAAATACTAAATTATTTCACTATTATACCCGTGTAATGAAAATTAAAATAAATGAGCTCATAATAATCAATTAGTCATGGTATGTTCCTGTATGTGCCGGTTTAACCGCACACTCGAAAAATGAAATGAAATTATATCATTGATCATTATGAAAACTTAATAACTGATATAATATGATATAAATAAAAAATAAATATTTTTTATTCTATAAATGATACATCAATATGTATCTAATTTATTATGAAAACACCATTCGTATGTTAAACATAAATAGAAAAATATTGGTTGTTGATTTCATCTTCTAGGATAAAAATTAAAATAAGAATTAAAGGAAATTTAACATTCATAAATCATTTTATTTCATCAATTATATTAAATTAATTTAATTTTTAAAAATACTCTTTGGGTGAATAATAAAAAAATCCCTATTAGATAACAAGTTCAAAAAGAAAAGTATTATTCACAACAAATATAAAAAATTGGATATAACTGACTAATATGATTATAGAGAATAACTATAAAAGTAAAATTTCAAAGTAAGTATACATGAAATAGTTCTAAATAGTTTATTAACATATTTACCTTTTTTATACAAGATCATACAGTCCTATTAACTATGTGGTGAAACCAGGTAAGGGGTTTGTTAGCTCAAATTTATTTTTTTATGATTTCTTTCTTAATTTGAAATAAGGACCATTTAATATATTGTGATTAATACCTAAAAAATTTATTTTTCAATATTCATGGGGTTTTATGATCTATATAATGTAATTTATTTAAATGGACTTTTCATCAAAAGACACCTAACTTGAAATTGGTTTTTACTAAAATGTTACTCAAATTATAAGGGTTTCAATGAAAATAATATTTTAAAACAAAAAACGTTTTTGAAATACTATCCAATTGTGTAATTTTAATTATTTATAAAAACAATTATAATTTCCTTTTTTATCCATGGGGTTTTATAGGTTTTTAAAATATTTTATTTCCACTTGACTGATATTTTACTGAAAGAGTTTTATATAAGTGAAACTGACCCCATATCTTATTTCTAGAATAAGACGTCCATTTTCCATATCCATATTCACTAGATTCATTTAAAAGTGTCCTTATATTTTTATAAATAAACAATTGAGTTAATTTTATACTAATTTATTTTATTCAAAAAAATTTAATGATATAATTATTTTTTTTCTTAAGGGAAATCTTCATCAATGTATGAAAAATGTATTTATAGCAGTTTTTATGTGAACACTATTTTCTTCTATATTTATCATTTTTATTATAATTAATATATATTATTTAATGGTTTTCTAAATGAAAATCATATTATCCATTTTTTATAATGTATTTCTCTAAATAATTTTGAAAAATATTATTGATCTTTCTCATTTCCAATGTGAATTTTCATAATGCTCCAAAAATGGGTTTTATATAATTCCATATCATCTGACATAAAAAAGGGTTTATCAGGGATAATATTATAAAGAAAATATCTAAACTGTTTCTATAGATTACCATTATTATATAATTATCATTTTGAGTAATGTTCCATCATTGGATGTTTCTTGCCTAATCATTCAGCATGTATGATCCTAAAATTTCACCTAATCATGTTCCTTTATGAATACCCTATTTTTTTTTATGGATGGGTGTTCCCCATGATGAAAAATATATATTTATTTTTGGATGTTTTTTCATTAATAATATACCATTTATCTATATGGTTTCATTGCAATGTGCTTTATTGTCTTTTTGAAACGTTATTTATCGAGAAAGTTACATGTTGTCATTTGATTCCCAATTATTTTCCATGGTGTTATAATGTTGTGATTATTGATTTAACTATTAATAACTTTTTCTTATGTGAATCCATATAATACATATTTTATCTCCATGGGTTATTGGTGTTGTGTTGAATGAAACACATTTTCATTCTATGGGTCCATTATGCTATAAAATTGAATGATTTTCATTTGGAATTTTTTGTTAAATAGATTTATTCTCATGGGTTATTTATGTTGTATTTAGTAATTGATTTCAAGTTTAACACATAAGTATCTATGATGATAGGTGGGGTCCTATTTTTTCCTTGAATGTATTGGTTAATAATTTATACATCATGATATATGAATTTGGGAGTACATAATAGTTTCTCATAATAATGGGAACTCATGGTGTGGATCATGGAAGTTATGTTACATATTACAATTTATAATCCATATTTAAATGATGTTTCAAAGCTTTATTCTTATTCTCATGACTATTTTTTTATCTGAGAGACATATTTTTGGTATCAAATTTTATTATTCATGTATTTATTTCATGATAGGAACCATGATTTATGATATAATATTTTTTGGGTATGATTTTCTTATTTATATTGATTAAACACATAAAATAATATTAAGATCACTTATGATATTTTTATATCATCACTTATTCTTACCATTTCTAATAATTTGATCTCAACACTTTATTAGGTTTTTATTTAACTAGGTTATGGAGAAATATAACATGTAATATGTTTTTATAAGGGTATCTTATGAGAACCATTTGTGGGAGATTATAGAATATTTGTTATGGATTAAGTAGATTTTCTAATAGTGGAAATTAAAATGTCTATTAGTTAAAAAACACCACATCATTTTAAGTTAATTTTTTTTATAATTCTATAAAAATATAAGCCTAAATAGTCATGAGAATGATTTTTAATGAAATATTTTATTTATACCTTGTAATTACTAGAAGAAATGGTCTTTTCATAACAGTTGGCATTCGATTTGGGTTCAGATAACTTTAAAAATTATGATGTTCTCATGTGAAGATAATTATGATGTTTAAGACATCATCAATGTTTTATACATTATAGATTGTCCAAATTTCAAAGGTGTAGATAAACTTTTAGTTCAGTTGAAATAATATTAAATATTTTTTAAATTATAATAATAGACATTTAGTGATATCATTATAAAAAAATAAAAGGGATATTTCAATGTAAAGAACAACATCAGGATTTTTTTTAAATTAGAGGTTGTCTGGTTTTTCAAGAGAAAACATTCGGTTTGGATACTAGAATATAGATACAGACTATTATAGAATTGTACCTAGGAGTAACAAACCCAAAGATGGCATGTTGAGTATTCACTCAACTATAACTAGGTTCACAACAAAGGTGAATAATTTCACACATATATAAATATTACGAATTCAATTTGTTTTTTTAATAAATTTCACTTAACGAACCCATAATAATGGTTTATTTCATAATTACATTAATGGATATGGTTAATAAGTATGAGAGAACACAACTTGAAGTAATATAGGAATAACCAAGATAGTTATCTGATTAACCAAGTATTAAGTAGTTTAAAATATGGTATCATATGTTGAAATAAAGGGTCATTGGAGAATACATAATATGATTGTGTATTCATATTCCTAAACATTTATTCAATTTTATATTATCCTAACCATTTTGGATCCAGTATTTTGTTTAAATATGATCTTGAAGATTATTCTTAGAGAGGTATGTATCCATAAACCACTTTTTCATATAACTGAATAAGGGGGAATTAATAAATTGTTGAGAATCATTTTATATTCCTGTTATAATATAAAATCTATGTTTTCATGTCCTACATAATGTTGTGAGGATGATAAAATAATTGAAAATATTTTTGATAATTGTATATATTTTCATTTGTGAGTTATATTTTTCGATGGTATTTTTGTATATTTTAAAAGTTGTAAGGGTTATGTAAAACATTAATGGATTTTTTTAGTGGTTTAAAATTATTTGTTTAAAAATATATATTAAAATGAATCCATAAAAATTAAAATTGTTTTTTGACAAGGCTATATTTTTTGTAGGAAAATATTGAAGAACATGTGATTGAGGTATGGATAACACTTAATAATAATAAAATCTTGATATTGAGGTAATAAAGGGTTTAATGATTCTGAGAAAATTTAATTCAATACTATTTGAATTAATTATTGATTTAAATAAAAATTAATACATGATATATTTAGATATTTTATCCTATTATTGGGGAAATAATATATATTGTCATATTTGTGACCTTCTGAACTAGTGATTAATAAATATAACGTTTAAAAATAGAATTAATTTTTTGATTAATATATAATCTTTTAGTGGTTTAATGTCATTATATTCAAATCGTTTTTGGAGAGATATGTTTTGAAAAATATATGATTTGGTTATATACTTAAAATGGAACATGATTATATAAATGATCAATATTATTTGGGGAAAGTTAAGTAACTTGGTGTAGCCTAAGAATTTAATGTATATGTCATATTTGAAGTTTCATCCTGAATGATTTATTGTCTAAAAAGTAACTCAAATACCTTCACAAGTTATGAGTAATTTTAATTTTCGTGATGTAATTTATTTAATGTGTGAATGTAACTCCCCCGTCTTTAGGAAGCATATTATTTTAAAACCCATAACATTAAAATCCTATCTTTGATTATATTTTTTGAAGGAATTATAATTGTTTTCAAAACAAGTCACATAATACATGAATTAAAATAAAACCCATTATTTATTCACAAGTGTTGTTTTATAAAAAATAATATAAAATAAAGTATTCCACACCTTGTATTATCACTCAACATGTATAAAATGAATCCATTAAATGTTCATAAATCCACAGGTGAGTATAAATAAAAAAGTTATTCAAGACTAGGAAACCCAAGGAATATCGTTAACCATTATGATCACCAATATCAAAATAATGCTTATAATGATTTGTATCACCATGAAAAAATAAACCACTGTGAAAAATTTATAATATAAAATTAGTACAGTACCTTGTGAAATGATTGTAGATTAAACCGATGATTTTATATGTCGTTAAGTGGAAATTTAATCTGATTTATATATTTATAGTTATTGAAAATATTATCATTTAAAATAAATCATTTGAAATATGGTCATTGGAAATATTTCCATGGTTCATATATCCAATAGGTATATTAAATTATTGAATTGTTAAGTAGTAAATTTAAAATAATATAAGTAATTTTGAAATAACAATATGATATATAATATTAAAAATACATATATATTTTCATTATGTTTAAATATTGTTATGTTATTACATTAAAATATGACATGATAAAATTCAAAAAAATATTTTTTATCAATGGAGTTGTGAAATTAAATTTTAAATTAAAATAATTAATTGTACCAGTATTTATTGAAGATTATTTAATATAAAAAAAATATTTTGTTTCAAAAACAATTTTTGATAACAAATTTATATTTATTCCAAATTAATTAAATTAAACACTATTAAAATATTACTATATACTATATTATATAATTACAACATTAAAATAATAAATTGACATGAAATAATATTAATAACACCTAATTATTAAAAACAACATTTTCAAATTTAAATAAATTTGTCTTAATATTTGAATTTTCGTTTAAAAAAATTTAAAAAAAATTAATATGAAATAGATAAAACCAAATTAAATTTTCTATTTGGACTGTCAAAATTATCTTATCATTAATTATGGGATTTGTTTTAAAACATTTTTTAGGTGAATAGTGGAAAATACCTTTTTTACCAATAACATAACTTTTAAGACATTATTCAAATATAAGATTGAATTGGAAATTTTCAAAATATTTTTATAGACACAATATGTATTTTATAATTGAATATGATTCTAAAAACAAATTTTTAAAATTTATATACCATTATTTTACATTTTAGTATTAAATTTATGTCATTATAAAATTGTTTTTAAAATATTATAAATTTAGTATTTTAAGGTAAATTTTATAAAATTTAAAAATTGAATAAAAAATAGATTTTAAATTTATAGTAATTATTCAAATATTATATAATAATGAACATTTTTCTTAATAGGAACACTCAATTATTGAAATGTTTTGGGTATTTATAATATTACCACTCCTTCTCCCTTATAAAAGGTGATCTCCTCTCCTCACTACCCTCGCATCAAAACCCCATTAGTTTGGAAAATCTACATAAAAAAACTGTTAAATTTTTTTTACACCTAAAGTAGGATCTTTTATTCTCCAAAGACCATGATTTAAAAGTATAACCCCTTCAAAAAAATAGATATCCAAAGTAGTGAGGTATATATTTCTAACCATTTCTTCCTTTTTTGTTTTTTTTAATAGAATTTATTCTAACTCAAAGAAAATTTCATCATGATGTGATAAAATTTGAAAAATTATTATACTCAAAAGTTATTATAATGATCTTAAAATATTTAAGAATCCTTTACATTTCTATAAGAAAAGAAAAAAATTAAATTTTTGTGTGCATAAACTTCCGCCTCCACAAAATGTCATGTTTTATTTTCCATAACCACATAACTAAAAGTTCCTAATATTTAATTTAATAAATAAGTATGATATTTATAACATATTATTGATTCTTTAACGATAAATTTTTTTACCCAATATCCTTATTCTAGGGAATATGAAATCATCAACCGTATATATCTATGGACTACAACCTCCATGAGATGATTCATTTCCATTTTTTATTTCCATAACATCCTTACATGGATAGAAATAAGAATGGATCGAATGGATAAATATGATGTTTATGATTTAATTAATGTTTTGGTTTTAAACATTGGATAACCTATTAATTATATGACCAAATAATTATTATCATTAATTCAATAGTTTAAAAAAAGCGTACATGGAGGAATACCATTAATTCAAATTATGTAATATTATGATATCCATTAATTCTTCTTTAGAATCATTCACAATATTATTATGTCATAGTAATTAAAACTAAATGATGAAATTATGTTATTTATTAATGAAATTTCATCTAAATCATGTTATAATCGTCAATTAATCATGGCATGCTCATATTTGGGACGATTTAACCACCTAATTGAACAATGTAATGAAATTGAATCACAAATGACAAAGATTACATAATTATCTGTATAATATTATATATATTTAAATAAATATTTCTTTTTTATCTAGGGAATATACATCTATATTTAACTCACAAATTTTGAAAACAACATTCATAGGTAAAAAATCACTGAAAAATGTTGGTTTTTGATTTCATCTTCTTTGATAAAGATAGAAGTAGTACTAAAAAGGAAGTTGAACATCATAAATATTTATATTTAATCCATAATATTAACATTAATAAACTATTAAAGATGAAATTTTGGGGAAGAATGAATAATTATCACCAATATTACAAAACACACATGAACCTCAGCCTGATTGGTGAGGACGCGGTAGGTGCATCCATGAGACGTGAGATCAAATCTTGGTGGAGGTGTTTTTCTGGGTACTATAGCAACAATGTAGTAGGAAATTTTTGATACTGTATCAAACAGAACTATGCTTCCATGTGTGACATTGGGCCACTAGTTTCGTACTCGGGTCCTGCAAGGCTTTCGGGGCACCCAAGACCTTCGGGCTAGTTCTTTCATAAGGCCTTCAAGCCACCTTATGGCCTTATGGCCACCCCATGGCCTTCGGGACCCATGAATGCAGATGTACCATTCAGAATACAATAGACAAGACTATAGATGAGGGTTCAGGGCATGTACATTCACTAGAGAAGAGCTAATATAAATTGAAAGAATGAGAGGGTATGACATTTCCATCAATACCAGACCTATACAGCTCTGCATAGGATAGATAGCCGACCATCATGACAAAGGTGGAGTGCTAATATCATGACATATGCTGGGGATGAGCAGTTGTTTATTGTGTTGCCTGGGCAATTCCTTCTACGACCTACATGTCATGTAATTTCCTCTAAGCCTCCATGCCTTGTAAGTGTTCCAAATCACCTCTTGAAAGGTGTATTATTAAAAATAATTAAAAAAATGAAGGCCTTCGGGCCATTCCAACCAATATTACAAAATAAATTTTAAATGATCAATACTAACTACACTAAATATAGGAAATAGGTAATAAAAAACTAATATAAATATACAGAGTAATAATAAATGATGTTTATGGAAGGTTTTATATATGAAAAATTATAAAAAAAATTATTGATTAAGATATTTATGTTTTTTATATGGTATATTTGAGTGCATTCGACTAATCAGGGAAACAAGGTTAAGGGGTTCTTTGTCTCAAATTAAATTTCATGAGACTTAGATCGTAATGTTCACCATTATAACATTAAAATATTTTGACTATTTAATAATGAAATTATTTTACTATATTCAGGGGATTTTAAAACCTATATCATGTACTTTATTTTACTATAATTCATTTCTGAAGATACCAAACATGAATGTGGTTTGGATCAATATATTACTCAAACCATAAGCGTTTCATTGCCAATAGTCTTTTAAAAAAATGAATGATTTTAAATGATAATCCATATATGAAATTTTTCTTCTGTATAAAACCTAAAATAATTTATTTTAAATATTATTTACTCATTATATGTTCTCGCTATATTATATTTTCATAATATTAATATTTTATTAATATTATTTTTTCTAAGTGAAACCAACTTTGTATCTTTGTTTCGATCGAGAACCTCCCTTTTCAAATATCTATATTCATTGGATTATTTTTCAACTATCCTTATATTTTCATCAATAATTTATTAAGGTAATATTTTACTGCTTGATCTTCCTCAAATTTTTTTAATGTTTCCATATGGGATGTTTTTATGAAAGTATTAAAATATTCCCTTTTTAATGTTTTTCATGTGAACACAAATTTTTGTGATATTTATCATTTCCTATGTTACTTAAATTAATTTAATTAATGGTTTTTAAAATGATAATATTTTCCCCTTTATTTATAAATTAGTTATATGTAAATTTTTATCATAAAATATAATTCATATTTCTAATTTCTAAAGTTATTTTTCTTAATGATAAAAAAATAGTTTTCATCTAAATACAAATAATTTGAAGTCCATTGGGATTGAAATAAGAAATTATACTCATGATTAAATCCACAATATATATTTCCATAACCTATATAATATCCTTATATTTAGTAGGAATGGAACATCAATACCTTTTAATTATATAATCATTTACCAAAAATGATCCTAACTTTCCCCCCATAACATTCCTTTTTGATAAACAAATTTTTGAATACTTTTATTGAGGGGTGTTCACCAAGATTCCATACATCTATTTATTTGGTGAAATTATTGACTTAAAAATATACCTTTTATCAATACAATATAAATGCCAAATTATTTATTATCTTCATTGGATAGTATTTAACTAGAATGGTACTTTATATCATTGGATACCGATTTTTTCAATGGGGTTGTAACATTATGATTATTGATGAAATTTTTAATGATTTACTTATGTGAATCCCAACAAAACCAAATTTATTTTCATTGATTCTTTAGGATGTGCTGAATGAATCCAATTATTTTTATTATAGGTTATTTCTTCTATAAAAGTGAACGATTTCCATTTGAAAGGATTTATGAAACCGATTTTATTCTCCTGAGTTATTTTTGATGCGATAAGTGTGGGATTTCAAGTAACACTCATAAGAATGAATGACTATAAGTGGGATCCTATAACAACCTCCAATTCATTTTTTACGAGTTTAAATTTCATGATATAGGTATTCATGAGTACCATTTTGTATCTTAAATCTATTTTAACTAATGGTGTGGACCATGTATGTTATGATCAGTATAATAATGTATGTTTTGTAATAAGAGGATATTTCAGAGTTTTATGCTTGTTATAATAACTATGTTATGGTCTTATGGATCATGTTTACTTACTCAATATTTTGATTAATATCTTATTTTTTGTTAGAATTTATGTATTTACTTATGACCAACTTTTTTGGGTAGTATCTTAGTATGTTTCATGATTTTACTTTCATTCTCATCTTCTTCACACATATGATATTGGATTAATAACACATATATTTAACATTACTATGACTCTCTGTTGACTCCATTATTTTTTTATATTTCCCCATGTTTTGAAGAAAACTAATAATTAATATGCCTTGAAAATGGTTTATTATAAGAATAATTTATGGGAGATGATGAAATATATGGATTAATAAATTTCTCTTATAGTGGAAGGGAAAATATACATTAGTTAATAGATTCTTGTGTTTTATTTGATAAAGTTTTGTTCAAATTATCCAATACATTGAACCAAAATGGTCTTGGTAATGTGATATAATGAAATATTTTATTTAATTTATGAAATTACCAGAAAATTAGGTCTATGAGGTTATATAACCAATAATTGAAAATATAATTAAAACAACCATAATTTAAATATATACCACAAAAATTACAAAAAATATATATAGTGAAACTATAATAAAAAACCATACGTTTATTGAGAAAAAAAATCTCACATTATCCCATCATCATTATGGAGAACCAAATCCATCGGTCTTGAAATTTTTTGAGAATAAAAAATCCATTCATCATCCAAATCACTAAAAAGACATATATCATTAGTATAGTATATATTACAACAATCATAATTAGAATCATCATATAAATACTCTCATTTACTTATTAAAAAACAATGAAAAAACAATGAACCATAATTCCCTACATGATGAGGATCAAAATGAATAACCTATAACAACTTCCTTTATTACCAATATACATATTTTGAAATATCACAAAAACAACTTCATGTCCCTGGGAATGCTACCCATATTGATTATATTCAGTCCAAATTTCATTAGAATTATTCTATAATTTCTCATCCATATAAATTTTTATAGTCACATAATCACACCATATAAATATTAAAAATATATAGTCACTTAATAATATATACTATTACAAAAAACACCAGAATACTCGTAGTGGATTATGGTGTAGTCAAATTTAAACCTTTTAGAGTAGCTATTTTTTCTCTTTTATTATCATATTGATGTATTATTATGAACCATGTTCAATCTTAAATAAAATAAATATCTCTCACAACATTAATGAATAATAATAGAAATATTAGAAAACAAATCAATCAGAAAGGATAATTTTTTTTCTTTGTTCACTACAAAGGGATGCATCTAATGAATACATACTAATGAAATTTTGATATAAAAATATCTACCATGCCTATATTGGTAAGACTATTATAATATATATTAAAAACCACTCTATGATAGGATCACAACCTTTACATTTATTATTGTTAAGTAATATCTCACCCTGGGGAGTCTCCATCTTCTATAACTATACACACTTCTTTGATGAAGATGAAATTAGTTTATATACATTAGGATATCTTCAAATAAATAGGGACATGTTGTTTTGTATATATTAAAAATGGAACTCTAATTGCATGATAACTTCTGTTTTGACAATCTACATTGATTTCACTTTTCCACACTCTTATTATTTTATGGTTGATGATATCAACTCTATAGTGCAGGAGTTGATTCTTTTATCTTCAAAAATTGAATAGCAATAAAATAAGTTTTCATTCTTAGGAATTTTACTCTTTCAATATGTAATCTTATATATATATAGATATAATAATTGGTACTTTATCTTTTTTCCTTCAATAATTATCTTCATTAAATGAACTAGATAATTAATAAAACCCAATATTCTACTTTTTTTACTAAAACATTTTTGAACCCTGAATGTATTCTTGATCAATCATACAAGTACATTCCCATAGGTATAGTTTTAAAAAATCTCTTTACTCATGTTTAATTATGACCCAATCTTTTCTCCCATATCATTATATGATTTATAAACATAAGTATCTAATAAGTATATCTAAAAGATCACGAGGTCTAGTGACTTTGGAAGACTTGTTTCATAATATATCAAAATAAAACTAAAATGTGGAATCATCAATTTCTTCTCCATAATTATATCCTAAATAATTTTAATCTCCTAAAACTACATTATATAAAATTTTGTATAAATAAAATAAATGGGTGGGATAAAGATCTCATTAAGGTAATAAACATGATAAGGAAACATGAAAAAGTGATTTGAACTTATAAAATTACATAAAAAATAAAAGGCTTGGGAGTAATCAAATATATGTATAAAGTAAAGAAAATGGTATCATATGTTCATGGTAACAATGTAAATAGTCTAGAAATACAAAAATAAAGAAATATCCATGAGTCAAAGCTAACATCTTAGACAATATCACCAAGAAGAAAAGTCCACTAATACATTATAATTACTCTTTAACCCCAACATGATGTCTTATGAGACTAAAACATTACCCAATGAAATAGAGTGTTATATTGGTGAACCAATCAGATCATTTTCTTAATTAAACTATGAAACATAAATTAATACAATAATAATGAATAGTATGGAATAATCCATGGAAATAAAATGGGTTACATAATCTTTCCTGATATCATAATCCAATAAAATATTATAATGAAGGAATTTGAAAAATAAACATAAGTCATGTATTAAACTATAAATGGAAGGTAAAATTGTATAGGTATTTTTTATATGAATTTATATATAATTTATAGTAATTAAATATCTTTTTAAGGAGATATATAGTGATAAAGAGTGATAATGGTCATAACCTAAAGAAAATGGAGGTTTAGAGAGATCCCTTACCTTGAGCCCGATTAGTCAAATATATTCTATATATTCCTGAATAATTAAATTATTTTAATTATGTACATTATTAATATTCTTTTTCATGTTTTTTATTCATTTAATTTTATTCATTTTCATGTTATATTAAATTACACTATCATTTAGGTTCAAGTTGGACTTTTTGACAATGCTCAACTGACATTTCTGAAGTCACAGTGGAATGTTTTCTAAATTTAAAGGTATAATTGTTTTAATCATCTCCATAATAATATTAATAAATTAATTATTTTTTTTAAACATAAATTATAATTTTTAATAAATTAACTTGAATTAAGGTTAGGAAAAGTGAATTGTGTTATAATTGTGGAGAGGGTAGGCCATACGTACGCATCAGTAATGTTTTTATTTTTCAAGGATCATGATAGAAATAAGGTATGCGTTATTGTATCATTAAATAGTGATAATTATATCCTAAATATAATATTAATTCTTTAAATATACATACATATAACTTTTATGTGACGTGGTACAAAAAAAATCACATCCATTCGCTTTGCGGTAGTCTACCGTATAAACAAACAATATTGTCAACTTATTAACAAATGATAACGTAAGAAGGTATATGATATATTCAATTTATAAAATGGTTTATATTTCAAAAATATAATATAGGAAAAACTAAATCCATCATAATTAATAGTCGTGTGAGGTGATGATGGAAAATGAGTGACATTGGTTCGCAAGGCGGTAGTCCACCGTATACAAAAACGATGGTTTTGATTACCATTTGTAGAATTGGAGATGGATTTAATTTATTAAATTAAAAAATTAAAGTTTTATTATTTTTTATATAATTATATTATCATATAATCATGATTGAGTAATATTTCAAGGATGAGTTAGAGGAAATAAAACAATGATGATCGGTTAAGAATGATACCTCTTATTCAGACCACAAGTATTATTATATTAGATTTATGATAAAAAATGTATTCCAAGACATGGGTAAGTAAGTTTAGAATGTATTTTGGTAGTTATTGGAAAAACCAAAAGGAATTATATGTTTTAATAAAAGAGTATAGGGGGTTCACTTTTATATGAGGGGAGATGAAAAACATGGAATTTTTTTAAATGAATTTGTTAAACCCAAATGTTTAAATATAAAAAGATATGAATGGATTATTGTTGAAACATAGATGATAAAGGGTCTAAATAGGTACATTAATAGTGTTTAGATGATTTTTAGGTCATTTTATCCCCTATCCATTTAGTTTAACACATTAGTAAACCTGTTTTAACCTTATCCATGATAATTAACATTTTTTGCTCTCTCAATTAATTTTTTAAAAAATTATGTTTAAATCATTATATAATATTAATTATTATGAATAAAAATATTTAATAAATATTATAAAATCGATTTCATCTAATTTTATCATTTTAATTAAAAGTTAAACCTACAGATGGGATGACAAAAAGGTTTTGTAAAGAAAACGTTTAAATATATATAAAAGGTTTTTAAATCAAAACTAAAATTTTAAATTATTCAATAAAAAATATTAATAAAAACATAATTTTTATAATTTTACATTTAAACCATTTTGAAACAAAATTTATTGTTGAAGATGATTTAATCTAATTTTTTTTGTTATTCAAAAGCAGTATTATTCACTATTCATTATGAAATAATAGTTATTAGAAACATACAAAAAATTCACCCTAATTTAAATTTTTCTTGTTGATTCAAGAAATGATGTTATTTGTTTATATAAATTTCAAAAAATTGATAAAAATTAATATTATTATCTATTTAAAAATGGAAATAAAAATCTTTGTTTTCAGAAAAAATATTTTTAATTCATATAATTACTTTACCAAAATAATTATGTACTTATTTATCAATATATTTTATTTTTTCCTTCATGAATTGTTTTAAAAATATTGAAATTAATATTCATACCACCAAATTTTTTGAAAATTTTATAATGATTATGTCAAAATAGTAATGTTAATATTATATTGAGGTTCGTGAAAACATGATGTTGCATGTCACATACACGAACGAAAAAATATTCCTTTTTTTGAAAAATAACACGGGGTGTTACATTTTAACACCCTTGAAATATGTACTCATAAAAATTTCATATTACATATCAATGTGATAATAGGTGAGGGTAATTCTATAATATTTATTCTTCCAGTTCCCAGGCATTCTTTTCATATTTATGGTTCCTCCATAGAACTTTTACACTATGAGTTTTTGTGGTGTATAGAACTTTATCCTATTAATACCCGATCTTTAAATATTTCTTCTCATATGAGGGATCATTTTCTAGTTATTTAACTTCTATATTTTGTGCATGTGATGGATCTAGTATGTACATCCTCAAGAGGGATACATGAATATACCATGTACGTGAGAAATGGTTGGTGGGAGTGCTGGTCAATAAGACACATGTCAAAAGAGATCAAGAATCTCAAACGATATGATGTATTTTGGGATTAGCATTACATCCTTCCAAAATACCGTGTCTCTATATCATGGAGATATTTCTATAAATAGATTATCCCCAACCTAAAACTCTCGGACAAGTACATGACAATTAGAAAAGATCAATTGTTTACTATGGGGTGTCCTGATGTGTTGTTGAATGGTCCCGAACTTTTGTACCATTTATCTAACAATTTTTTGGAACCAAAAACCACTGTTCACCAAATGCATCCATACATAATGATATTTTTCATCTCTTCTAATAAATGGATTCATAATGAGACAGTTGGGGGCCTGAGTGGAACCCAGAATTTTTTGAGATCTAAATTAGAGTAATATGTTGATCCTCTACTCATTTTATGTTTATATAATATGGTGTCAACATATTTTCTAGTATCAAAATTCTTTCCTTATATGGGATGTTGGTTTTGGAGAGATAATATGTAATAATGTTTAACTCATTATTTATACCATTTTAGTGGCTCTTCTAGAACATGAGTGTAAATCTTGGATACTACTCAGATAAATTAGTAGTGGTATTCCATGAAGTCTCCAACCTCATTGATTTATATCATTTAAATTTCATAAAGTGATAAGTCTGATAGAATTGTAATAATTTGATGGGAATTTTTATAGAATCCACCAAAACCCCTATAGAATTTCTTCCTCGTGATATCTTGGGAAGGCATGTGATAAACTCCATGGTGATGTTTTTCGATTTCCATGTTGGTTTGGGTTATGTATGTATCATTACTTTAGAATTTTTTCCTTTTATACTTAACTTGATGAAATATGAGTTGATTTTATATATAAATTGTGATCTCCTTCTTTATATTTTACCACCAATAATATTTTAAGAGATCTCGATACATATTTATGCTCTTTTGTGGATAGAGAAGGTTAAGATATGTGCATTATTCAATAGAATATTTTTTATCTAATGATTTTATGGTACACATTGTCTTGAATAAAATCTCACTAATACTTATTTATAAATTTTTAACATATATTATTTCCTTTTCCATTTGGATACCACATTATTTTGAATTCCCACATCATCTCTTTGATAATCCTTCAACTTATACAGAAGGGATGGTTGCGAATTTATTTGATAAAGTAATGATGATGTTTCTTCTTAATGATTCCAATTCATATCCTTTAAAAGTATAAGAATATTGAATCTATATAAATTATCATCACCGTTAAAGTTAACCGATCCTTTTGACGTAGATCATTTTTCAGTTGTTTTACTTTACCAGGATGGTAATAGATAGAATAGTCATAGTCCTTGAACATATCTAACCATATTTTATGGATCCTGTCAAGATCCCATTTTTCAAATATATATTTTAGGATCTTATGGTTTGTATGTATCTTACACTTATCCCTATATAGATAATCTCACCATATTTTCAATGAAAGTTTCACTATAGATAACTCTATATCATGTATGGGATAGTCTTAATCGTGAAATTTAATCTAACATGAGGAAAATTCTATGCATTTATCATTATTACTTAGTACAACAAATCACGAATTTATTTTATGCATCATTGTATGCCCGAAAATGATCCCTAATAAGAGAAAACATAAAGACTTCTGTGGTGATAACCCTATTTTTCAATGCCTAAAACCACTCTTCGAATGCATTAGTAAATAATTTTTTTTACATTTCATGTTACCTTCGATATTGGGTTCTAAAATAATTATTAGTTTCTGGAAAATAACAGGTAGTACTCTGAAATTTCAAGAAAACTATGAATATCAATTACAGATACTAGTCTAGACCTGTCCTCAATTTCCTTCTTATTAAACGTAACATAAGATACAGATTGACATGTGATAATATACACAAATAATGAAAATTACATTATCTATAACAAACATTTATTGTTCTCTTCATAAAGATTATCCATTCTCATATATTTTAGCATAGTTTTCAAATTTTACTCATGATTAATATTTTTTTGGAGTAGATTTGATTGTCATAGATAAATAGTATCCGTAATTTGTTGAGGTAATCTATAAAGAAACTATAAATTATGTACATAAAATTGATACAGTGTTAGGGAGTTTGAAATTCATTAATATAAACTCAAAGTGTTAATACCTTATCCAAAAGGAATGTTTGGTAATATCTTCTTTTATCTTGATCTTTTTAGTTTATAATACTCAATGAAGAGACTCATTAACCCATCCTTATTCTTGATGAAGATGATCAACAAACCATATGGTGATGAGCATGGGAATATAAAATACTTTTCTTTATTATATTATAATTTTTTCATAATCTCATAAAACCTAACAATTTCCAATACATAAGAAGTATTTGATATATGTAGATATCCTAGCATAAGTTCATTTGATAACTCAAACTCTTAGATAGGAAGAAGATCATACAAATCTTCAATGAATACATATGTATAATCCCTCAAAATGGGAATTCCTTCAAGAATTATTTATTTCAACCATCTAGGTTAGATGTACTTTCTCATAGAGAAATAATATCCTCAATTAAACAGATTATTCACGGATAGATTCATCCTCATCTTTGAAATTGTATAGAATTAGAGGATTAGTTGGAATCTAATTATTGATCCCCTATCCCGATGGTTGATATTGGATTTATATAATTATAGTCATTACATACCTAAAATAGTTTCAAATCCACTAAAGGGTTTAATATGATATTTGTTTGGAATATCCATTCAAAAAATAATAATTTGGAGGAGTTATATATGTGGAATACAACTATTTTTCAATTTTTTGTTTGCCCAGATAGCTCAACCACCATTTTTTAGGAGGTTCATTAATATTTATACTAAACATATAATATATGAAAGAATGTGTACAACTAAAATCATATTGTACATTCCCAATTAATAAATGAATAATAATAAAACCATTTACCACAATTTTTTTAGACCCACCTCATTTATAGTGATAAAATAATCTCTTTTTTACTATTTAGGGTTTAGTGGTTATTTTCATTGATTATATTGGAAAAAATTGACTTAGGGTATCATATTGCATAAATATTATATTCCTTACTGTGGAAATAATACACAATAGGATGAGTATTGATATGAACATTCTTTTCTTGTTCCACATTAGTGGGGTTCTTTATTTCCATATTACACTAGTCATCTTGATTCCCTTTTTTTCCACATTCAAAGAATCTTCCACTTCCAAATAGATAGTTTTTAGGATGATTCTTTTGACACTTTTTACATGTGGGTTGTTGGGTTTTCTTTTACCAAGTGGATTAATCCACTGATAATCTTAATGAAAATAATATTTTCAGTTTTCTATCACCAATACCATGAGACCACTAATAATCATTGATCCTTATCTCAAATTCAAGGTTATGATGAATAATCTCATCCTAACTATAAAATTATTGAATCACCAACTCTTTGTAGTCATGGATTTAATCCAATAAGAATCATTCTACCATAAATTTAGTGATGATGAAAAAGCCGATGGCATACTTTGTATGCCTTATGAAGTTTTCCTCATATTCTTCTATTTAATCATATTAATTTTCATTCAAAGTGATTAACTCCCTCTCCATTTGGTGATGGTTATTTTTTGGATAGAATTTAATGAAAAAAATTTCTTTTAATTCCACTTATTCCATGGAATCAATATCCTCTTTGGAATTGTTTTCGTGATTATTGTGCACCACTGATTAGATTCTCCCTCACTGTGATAACTGAACAACACAACATTATCTTTCTATAAAAATAATAGTATAGAGAATAGGATATCAATATGATTATCCATTTTATAAAAATCACAAGATCTATATATAGAGTAACTGAAAGAGGCCTTTGTCGCATGAAATTTTCAACTGTAACTTGATATTTCTTAGTATGATTACTGTGTTTTGAAGGACTCGGGTTTTTAATAATTACATGATCTAGAATAGTCAGTATGACTATATAGTTACCTATTCCATATATTATATAATTTAGAATATCATTGGGGAAATTATCATATTTCTTATCATGTTGGTTGTTGGTAAAATTTATTCTATTTCCCACTATTGAATAAAAGATGAAAAATAAGATGAGAATATAATAACTAATAAATATTTAAAATTTAGAAACAAAAATATGGTTGGAATAATATATAATTGATATGTACATCCAAACATAAGAGTCACTAGGTTTTACTATAGGGTATCTATAGTAATATCCCAATTAGGTTTTGTACCCTAATAAAATTTTCATGTCCTTTATAATTGTTCTCAAATAGTTTTTGAATTTACATAACATATCACATGGGAGTGTAAAACTTGGTTTGTAAGAAGTCTTATTGTCATGCCGAAGGAGAGGATTAATCCAAGCTCAATGTACTCTATTCAGGGTTATTATCCCTAAGTACAAATATTCCATAGCCACATCCCCTTTTAGTATAGAAACATTGATACATTTTTTTTTGAATCAACTTAATCTAAACATTACCAAAATTTCAAAGTATATTCCTATACTTAGTCTTATCCTCATACTTATCCTTATATTTATACCAAGGGTTATCAGTAAATTTTTTCTTATACTTGTCTCCAAATGTTAACTGAACCTTTCTCTAATACCAACTATAATGACCTAATCTATTTACACATAATATTAAAAAATTCTTAAAATAAGTTTCCAAGAAGTACATCCGATATATTTTGAGGTATAGTGTCTTCGATAGATGAGGTTCATAAAAAATGAAAACGGGAACAAAAACATGAATTCCCCATTTTATTCTCCAAAATACGATTCTAATTCCATTTGATCTCCAAATAATAAGCAGGATGGCCTATGACAATCACATTGGAAAGGTGTGAGAAAAAAATACCAGTAATTTAATAAAAATAATACAGAAATATAACATGTTTTTTAATGTTATAACATCATACCAAAAAATATAAGGCTCATGATTAATCACATGGAAGAATAACATAAGGAGAATAATATCATAAGATCATAGTAATATTAAAAAGTTTGGAGGAACAAAAAACAAGAAAAAACATGGTCCAAGGATATCTTTGTAGATTAATATCACTTGTAGTGAATGCTTCCATTGTGGATTAGGTTTTCTCCCTATCACAATTCATTACATTTTATGAGCCTAAAACAATGTTCAACTCATTATAGAGCTATTTGGGAGAACCTCTCACTACATATTCATGATTTATATTTTCCACATAAATTAAGTCTATCAAACATAATTATAGAATAATTATCCATAGTATTAATATGGGTTTTATAATCATTATTCATATCATAATCAAATGAAATTTTATAATAAAGAAAATTTTAAAGTGAACATAAAGAATTTATTAACCCATCAATATAATGTATAATAAGCTAGTTATATATGTAAGAGAGTTATATATATAATTTATAATCATTCCATAAGTTTATATATAATTATATAGTTATTTAGGGATAAAATGATCACAACATTAAGAAAATAGAGGTTTATAGAGATCCCTTTCCTCAATCCCATGTTTTCTTTTGCAATATTTATATTATTGAATGATAAAATTCTATTAATTAATAAATTTATTAAAAACCCAGGTTTAATTTATCATTTATTTAGTTCATTATAATGTAATATTCAAGTACCTAATCATTTATGTTCAATTCAGATGTTTTGATGAAGTTAGAATCATTTGCCAAAAATCTACTTTGAAAGTTGAATAAGGTCAAAGATATTACTATTTCCTTATAAAAATAATTATATTAATGATATAATGATCACTTTTATATTAATTATATTTTTTAATATAATCAAGAGATTTGGATATAAAAAATTAAATAGTTTACAATCATGGAGATGGAAGGACTACACACGTACGTGTATTGTTTCTATTTTTCAATGATCATGATGAAAAAAAGGTAAGTGTTATATTAAATTTATACAATTATAATTATATCTAGAATATAATATTATTTCATTAAATATAGTTACATATACCACCCATGTAGGGAAAAAAATAAAAAATCACATTGCTTCGTGAGATATTAGTGTGTCATACACACAAACGATGTTATCATTCCCTAATGATTGGTAATGTAATAATTTATGTGGTATATAAATTTTAAAAAGTTCTTAATATTTCCTGAATATATGATGTTACAATTAAATCCATAACCATGAATATATGTGGGATTCGTTTATGGAAGGTGAGTTATATCAGTTTTTAAGGTGGTAGTATGATATACACACGAATTATGGTTTTGTTTCCCATTTGAGGGAAGTGGAAATGAATTTAAGTTATTTCATTAACATAATGACATATAATTATATTTTGGACAATTATTTTATTATATTAATTTTTGGAGTAATATTTTAATGAGGTGAAAGAAGAAATAAAACAATAATGTTATGTTAAGAACAACACAAATTCTTCTAACCACATATGTAGGGTTATACCGAAATAATTATATTATTTTTTTATTAATAAAATAATTTATTATAATTTTTGTGGAGGTATGTATGGAATGAATTTGGGTAGGTATTTTCTAAACCATAATGCTTTATAATTGTAAAGTGGAGAAGAGGGAGGGGTTCTATTTATAAGTGGGGGAGAGGAAACACGTGTAATTTAGGTAATTAATATAATTTAACATTTTATATAAATAAGAAAAGGAAAAATAATGGATCATTTTTAAAACAAATATGCTATAAGGTCTAATGATTTCCAAAAAACTGGATCTGTAAATGTTTTTTGGATATTTTATGCCTTATCTTTTTAGTTTATTTCTATGCTAGACCCGTTTTGACCATAACAATGATAACTATCTTTTACTATTTTTATTATTTATTATGAAAAAATTAAGTTCAAATTACTAAATAATAATAATTATTATGATTAAAAATATGGAATCCATTTTTTACATATTCAATTCACCAAATTAGTAGAACTTAATTTAATATTAAACCCACAGATGCGATTCAAAAAATGTTTTTCCAAAAAATGTGTTCATTAGTATAAATTCTTTTTACAAAACATTTGATCAATAAGATGATTAAAATGATCCAAATAGGAATAATAATAAAACAATTGAACTTATTTTACTTTAAAACCATTTTAAACAAATTATAACTTTATAAATAATTTAAATTAAAACTAATTTTTCAATAAAACAATTTTTTTTTAAATTTTTTAAAAAATTCCACAATTTAGGAGAATCCAAAAAAACATTACTAAAACAATTTTAAAATTGTGATTAGAAAAAATAATTTAATTTTTAATAGAAATTTTATTATAGTGGAAGAAATTTAATTTATTATTTCTTCACAATAAAATAAAATTCATTTTTTGATAAAAATTATTTTCAAATCATTTAAAGACTTTACAACAAATTAAATAATGATTCGTCATTATATTTTCCTTATCCTCTAAACCAACTTTTTAAAATTTTATTATTAATATACGTAAAAAATTTAATGGATATATTATGACAATATTGTTTAAATAATAATTTTAATAGTATATTGTGGTTCATTAAAATTCGGTGTTGCGTGCCACGTACATAATCAGGTGGAACATTCCATTAAAAAACCATACCGTGTAACATGAATGGTTTTCCCAAGTACCATTCCTCATGTATGTTTTTTCAATATACCGTTGAACAACCTTCTCCACCCAGGTGTGTATTATAATGTTTTATTCTTGTCACTCCCTTTTCTTAGGTGATTTACATTAAGTACCGTCTATTTGGTATGATTCACCCATGTACCATCATTCTGGTATGAATCAACCATGTGCCTTCACTTAGGTATGGTTCAGCATGGTATATTTTCACTATTTAAATATCTCTTACCATTTCATTTTTAGTTCTCATACACATGTTTTTTATATGTGGGTTTCATTCAAAAACCCTATTTCACATCCATTATTTGCACAACTCCCATGCTCTGCCTTTCTTTATATACCCCCAATGCTCTACCATACTTTACAAAACTATGTTTTCATTAATCATTCACTAAAAAATCATCACAAAACTTCTTAAATAATCATTTTATTCACATAAATATTATTTAAATTATACATATTATACATATATTTTGATATCTAATCAATATTTAAATAAAAGGATTTTTGATTATTTATAGGAAAACACTTGAACAATACTCATCCCTTCACTTTTGATTTTCCAAATCATTTTCAACCAAAATCCAACTATGTGAGATGAATTGAATCATGAGACACCATAAAATATTAAATCAATTATGTGTCTCCATATTCCATTAGAGAACATCACTTTTATGTAGTTACCAACACAACTAGTTTAGAATAGTCACCAAGACTACAATACTATCAAATTGGCGCACAAACATTAACTATGAACTCTATGAATTTATTTTAAATGAATTTTTTTGAATCCTAAAAACTATTTATGAACATAATAATATATTTGTGAATAATAAAATTGTAAAACCTTAGAATATGTCATAAATTTTAACACTAGGAATTCATTCATGACATGGGCTATTTCTTTATGCCCTAGTTATTCTATTATACCAATTTCTTCGTATTATATGTCCATGAAATGTAGTTTTATCTGGATTTTTATTGATATAATGGGATTTTATTTTAAATAATTTTTTGGATTAAATATTGAATCTTGAATCTTTTTTCTCCATAAAATCTAGTATATCACATCAAAAATTATAACCCTTATTTGGGACATTAGGGGAAAAAATACAAGTTTATATCATCCAACACCAAAATATATTAAGCAGAACAATTATTAGATACTAAAATATAATCTTATTCCAAATATATCATTACTTGATATACTGAAACTTATAATCTAGGCTATCTTATTAGGGATTAAAGTTTTTATTTATTCATGAAGTTCACTCCATAACTAATAAATATATGAATTATATACACGGTCACCATCAAATACATCTAATTATCATGTCAAAAAGGGAAATATATGTGGACTATATGTACACTATTTATCACACCCAAACCTCATGTATCTCTATAGTTTTGTTTTTTCTCTTTTTATTCCCCTATACACTCAAGAGAAATTTCCAAGAGTTAGGAAAATTTTATCATATTTTTCTTATTACATAGTTAGCACATAGTTAATAATAGAGATATAGAAAGAATGATACAGTACTAGAGATTTAAATAGAGATAACAAAATATTATAATACTTGTTAGTTTAACTATATCTCCAACTCATATACCATGCTACAGGAAGTCTAGTGGGATCACAAAATATGCTCAAGATTTGGCCAACTATGAAACCAAACCATACGATGTGTCTAGATCATTATGAATAAATTATTACCTTTTCAAGTATAAATGTTTAACCAAAAATCATAATGTACTTACTTAATATAATTCAAGATACCCACATGTCCTCTACCTCTCGGTTTTACCTCATCCCTTGAGGAATTTTCAGTATTTTCAAAATGTAAAATTTTACATTTATATGGTAGAATGATAATTTTTTCTTTAGTTTTCCATCTTTTACATTACTTAACATGGTATTGATGACATAGGCTTCCGAATTTAAAAATTTTAAATAAGGGATTCCCCATATCTTGGTATCTACTTTTTATTTTATGGTTTTCTCCAAATTGTTAAGATGGATTAACATCCTTATTCATGAAGGTGAAACAATTTATGGTATACAGTACTTTAAATAACTCATTAAATTTAAAAAAATAAGATTTACTAATTATTAAAAAGGTATGTTGAAGGTGTCATAAATTTTTTAATAATTACAATAAGTAGTATGTGATAAAACAAGATGATTCATTTATGTTTCATCAAATGTACATGGGTTTTAACATTGTTTTCAATGTATAATGACTTTTTTGGAAAATATATGCATATCTAGAGTTTTTATACATGCCTTATTGGATCATTGAAAATGATAATAATAACATTAATAAAGTTTCAGAATAGAAAATGTGATTTGCGTATTGATTTTGTGATAAAGAATAATGAGTCCTTAATGGAACATTCTAAATGATTTATTTAAAACTAAAAATACATTTAAACAAGCCCCAATTGTTGTGTAAAATGAATAATTTCATTCTATAAATATACAAGTTTCTATTGAAGGGGATTGTGAAATATTTATATATACTACTAATGGATTTGGGTATTTTATTATCAGGTTTACAAATATTATAGTTTTTATTTTTTGTAAATTGTATATTCTATCCATATATATATATACATATATATGTTGGAAATTATTTCTTGGTTCAGCACTATTTTGTTTCAAGGGTAACTAAATGTTTCTAGGTGGGATTTCTAGGTTAAAATACTATAGTTATTTAGAATCAGGAACTGACTAATAGCCCTATGATTTATTTTAAACTTCTTATATTATCTTTATATCAGTTAGTAAAGTGAGGGAAATGATATGTATTAGGGATGGTTATTGATATCCTACTTGAGACTTTTTAGTGGTTAAATACCCTTATCCTAGATTATCTCAATAGTTTATAGGATTCTTCAAGAACTATTTTCCATGTGCTATATTTTCTATTTCATTTTAATAATATTTTAAAATATACTATAGCGGTATTTAGAACATTCCATAAAAATGATTCCAATCTATCACATGGTATATTTTTGTTAATGTTCCTATTATATATTTTATTTAAATTGTGTTTAACTCAACTTAGAGAGGGAAATGCATTTTAATTTTTTTTCCTCTTAGTTATTTTATAAATAAATAGGAAAAAATATTTACAACTATTTTAAAACAAGAATGAAATTTTTTTAATTTTAAATGGTATGTATGGAGTAGAGGGTAGCTTCCTATTTAGATATATAGATCATGGGTATCATTATAATAGGTTTCCTGGGTTCCACCAGGTTATAGTCTATGATCCTTGGGTTCTAGTTCAGGTATGCTATAGAGGTTGGTGAATGTATTTCACTCAGTGCATTGGATATAATGATTGAGTGTTTTATTCTTTTATTTTATTTGGATATCCTTGACGTATCAAACTTTTACTAATTTCCCCCATTAAATATATGCATTCTTTATTTTTTGTTATTTTGTTCTGTATAGTGTTTTAATTTTTGTATTTATTGATTATTATTATGCCTTGAATATTCATTACTACATTATTTGTAATTAAATGTATTTTTATTATACCTATTTATAGAGTGTTTCACTCCAAAATATGGAATTATCATGAAAAAATTCATTTTTCATTTCCTTGAAATATTATCTATTCTTTGAGAAATATTACTCTAATAGTTTTCATTTGACCCCTAGATATTTATTCCAAGTCAGGTGGATCAGGAATGCCTTTTAGGTATGTCATGTGTTTTCCTTGGGTTCCCAAATCATAGGTTTTTTATTAAGGTGATAAAATGGTATCAGATAACCAGTTCTTATATAGTGCTATGATCTTAATTCCCTCTTACTATTTGGTATTCATTAATTATTAAAGGTATATACTTTAGAATTTGAGTGGATTTACATGAATAGGTTCTTTATCACAACTTATTTGGGATGATTATTAGGTTAACTAGATAGTTTATGTTGATTCACTGGGTACATGAGATTGGTTATCCGTTAAATTCAAGGTCATTTGTTATTATTTTTTTATTCTTAATTTATAATTAATTCACTATTAGTTTTTTTTGAGAAAAATTTATTTTGGTGTAAAATTAAGAAGGATATAGAGGAAAAATAATTTATGTTAATGGTCTAAAAAACCATGAATATTCTATTAAACCATTTAGGTGAGTCTTCTAGTGAGTTTTTCATTATGGGAATATTGTCTTCCAAACTGTGTGGCTAAACCATTAAAAGTTGTATCTTTTTTGTGATTTTTTGGTTTTTGACAATTTATGGTTTATGTTGCTTTTATGTATTATTATTATTGGAATATTTCAATTATTATATATTTAATATATGATTTGAATAGATCTTTGTACATTTACAATTTCATATTAAAAAAACAATAGTTGTGTTGGAAATGATTTGGAATTTACAAAATAATTTAGAATATCTTTTTAATTTTTTTAATTTAAAGTGAAATTGGAGTTTATTAATGTTTATATTTGATAAATAATTTTTTTTAATTGGATAATATATTTTAAGATTATTTCATAAAAATTTATAAGAAATCATTTTCAATTATTTTGGTAAAATCACGAATTGGATAAATGAATTCTTTTAAACTGTTATGTAGGAGGAATTGAATTTAAATTATTGAATAACCTTAATATCATTAATTAATTAATATTATAAAAATAAACATTGGGTTAATTTTATTATAGTTCTAAGGTATGTTTTTATTCAATTATGTTTTTGATGGATAATTATTATTATGATTCTTCTTTTTTATGTCATGATTTACATTGTTGATATATTTAGTTTTAGAGTATTATTGGGATTTATAGTTGTTTTATATGTAGTTTTTAGGATGTATTACTAGTTATATATTAATTTTTTGAGGTTAAATTTATGGTTTTATTTGATTTTGTTTTGGGTTTTTTATTTCATAGTATTCTACATTAATCCTAATGGATTTTTATTAAGGGGATAAGGGTGGTTCATTATAAGAACACCCTATGTTTGATCAAGATTTGTTCTAGTTGATTTATCTATATGCCTCTCCGATATCATGTAGTTGTCTTTCTCTTCTATCCCAGCCACAAGATTTCATTTAAATTTTCTAAAATTTTAATCCTCAGCATTTCATTTGGAAACAGTATTCACAAGAGGTAGATGAATGGTTTTTTATTGTTTAAGAGATATTAATTCAAATTTAACCCTTTATTTCTCTTAAGCTCGTGTTTTCAAGATTCATTCTTATGGGATCTGGTTGGGAGGGGTTCAAATCCATCATCCAAATTTGGAATTTGAAAAATACCTCATGTGTTGGATTTAATTAATTGGTCATTGATATCTATTTCAATGAGGCATTGAAAATTCCAAGGAAGATGGAATTTTATTATCTACATCAAGGTGATAAAATGGTATTGAAATATGATGATCATTTCATGAGTTTGTTACATTCCATATAGATATGTTTGTGTATTAATTCCTAAATTCTATAAATTTAAAATGAGTTGTCTAAAAAATATTATATCTGTAGAGTATTCTCATGGCCTTGTGTCAAATAAAGAAGTTGTGAAACATGACCTGAGGATTAAAGCTGGATTGGAAAAAATTATAGAAGAACTGAAAGTTTCACATTCTAGTGGTTGTTCTGGAGGAAAATTCATTCAGGTTAAAATGAATCCATCCAAGTCTATTATGTTTGGTAGTAGTATTAAGAATCTATCTATTTTCATCACACATTATTTTCCTATAAGAATGTTCTATTGTTACCATAAATTTGTTATGGAAGGAAGTAAGAATCATTCGTTCTAGTAGACTGCATAAACTAATCATACATATGGCTATCTCGGTAATATAAAAATATTTTTTCAAGGAGTCTCTCATAATATATTTGTAGCCAAATCTATGCTTTTGAGGGTCCCTAGGTTAAATATATTAAACACGGTGTTTGTGAAGAATCTTATTGAAGTGATTGTTTCACTCTTCTATATTTAGTTGTTGTCTTACATCTTCATTTTCCAAATAACTAGATCCATGTGAAATAATATTATTTATTTATATTATGTGTTGTTTGAATGAGGATGTTTTTGGACTTATTAAAATATTTTATAAATTGAAATTTAATTTCTGTGAAATTCTGAACTCTAGATTTTATTAAAACTATATAATAGATCTTATATCATAGAAAGTTTCTATTAGTCCTCTGGTTTAACATATTTGTTCCAATTTATATGGTTACTATTCAATGAAAATTCATAATATACTTCAGATACCACTATATTATAACCTCTTGATGATATGTGGGTTCATACATCTATTATTTCTTATTAAAATTTGGTATCTGGACATTTACTTAGTGAAAGTTCCTTAACATTGTAATTTTTAGACATGTAGGGAATATCCCAGAATTAGAGAATGGTAAGTAAAAAATATGTTGTATCCATATTATAGTAATAAAAAATTCCCCATAAAAAATAACATCATTAACACATGGTTATTTAAACCATGTGGCCTACCCATGTGTTTTTCTCTAGTACTTCTAGTGGGACCACATGATTGGTCCATAATTTGGCCAACTATGCATCCAAACCATACAAGGTGAATATATAATTAAACATATGACATTAAATTTACATAATTTCATGAATTTTACAAAAAAAATTTACCCATCATACTCTATTTGTATTTTTATGACCCTTGGGTCCTTTCTTTCTTAATTTAACCACTTTATATGGTGTATTTGTTTTTTTATTTCTCAAATATTCAAACCCAAATCTTGAAAGAAAAATCCCCATTCTCTCATCATTTTTTGTTTCATTTATTTTTACATATTTTGGTTTCATTAAAATTTTATAAATGTCCTATGTTTCATTATTTACTGATTTTTAATTATATATTATATTTATTTTTGGTTTCTCTTAGAAATTTAGGGTTCTTACAGCTTTTTACATGTGTGTTAACAATAGTATTCCTATTTGGGATAATATTTTAGGTATATGATCCCTTATATGAATCTTTAATTTTATAAATAATATTTCTATGTATTTTATTGGAACATTTTATGAGTTTTAGTTTTTTATTTATAATTAGTAGGAATTGATAAATAAAGGTGATTATTTTGGGTCTCATCAATTTTTTAAGAGTTTTCACATTGTTTTCAATGGAAAATGTTTATTCTGGAAATCTATTCACATAAATTGTTTGTATAAATTCCTAAAGAACACATTAAAATTTAAATTCATATCATGAAGGGAGTTTTGGTTTTGAGGAAATTAATTTTGGATATATTTTGTGAAAATAATCCAATGAGTCATAAATGACACTTAAAAATACATTCTTTAAAATGAAAACCCCATGAAACTTGACCAATGTGTTCTAGAAAATGAATAATCCAATTTTATATATCTCATGGTGCCAAATAAAAGATATTTTAAAATATCATTATTTATTATTTGATGAATTAGTATTGTTTCTTATGAGAAAATTAATTGTGTGGGTTTGACCAGTTTAAAAAAAATCTATATATTATTTGTGTATATTTCTAAAAAATTATTATTAAAATAAACTCTTTTTTTATTATTGGGTAACCATGTGAGTCTATTTTCTGATTATTGGTAAAAATTATATAGTAGTTTAGAATTAGGCTCCGATTAGTGGTCCTGAGATAGATTTTTTATTGAATTTTCCCCTCAGATTACCTAGTGAGGGAAATACTAGGTGTTAATAATGGACATTGTTATCTAGTTTCATTGTTTTTTGTAATTTTACAACCTTTTAACCTGATTATTCTAGTAGACCATAGTTTCCCATGATAACTATTTGTGTGTGTAATATTTTCTATTTCAATGTAACATTATTTTGAAAAAGTCTATATTTGTCTACATCCCTTAAAAAAAATTTCATTTTATCCCATGATACTTTTATTTAAATTCTTTAATAATGGTTATTCATAAAAATTCATTTTATTAAAATTATAAATGGAAATGAATTTGGATGTTTTTTTCCAGTTACTTATTTTGGAATTAAATATAAAACCTTGTTTTTAAATCCATTTTAAACTACCATGGAGTTGATTTATATTTAATGGGTTTACTAGGATTGGATGGAAGATTTCTACTAGGCTATATAACTATGCCTATCATTATTTCAAGTTTCTCAAGTTCCCTTAAGTTGTGGTAGATGATCATTCTATTTCAACTAAAGTATGGGATGGGGGATGTTGAACATATTTCAATTGATTCATAGATATAATTGTTAAATTTTTTTGACCTTTTCCAGTATCCTTCCTGTTTAATCATTTTTTTATTTTTCACTATGCACTATGTATATTGGGTCTTCTCAGGTATTCTGTTCTGGATAGTGTTTTTAATTTTTTTAAAAATTCCATTTATTTCCTCTGTTATTTATTTTCATATAATTTATTTATTGAATTTTATTTTTATGTCATGGAATTTCAACACATAGAGTGGTCATTCCATAAATAATAGTGGAATTACTTGGTATATTATTGATTCTTTAGGTGAAATCATTCCTATAGTTTTTATTTGATGCCACAACTCTTGTCGCATACCATTGATGATTGGGAATTACTATTGAGGTTTTCTAATCATAACCTTTGGTGCCTAAATATTTGGAATCCTTGGTTGGTTTGTTAAAATATGGTATTAAATCCTAGGTTCACATGATGACCTAGGTTCATAAAGACCTACTTCTATTTGGGATTCTCGGTAGATTAGAGGTAGGATCATTGAAAGTATATTTGATTAACATGAGTAGTTTCAGGAAAACTATCTATTAATTAAAACATTTTAGGGACTATGGTAGTCTTGGATGATGTTACACAAACTCAAGATTATTTTTCCATTTTTTTCTTCAGTTTATTGGTTTTATATGATTATTCATTATTTATAATTTGGGATTGGTCTGTTGTTTTTGAGGAATTGAGATTCAATAATAAATTTTGTAAGGATTAATAGGGGGGAATGAAATTTTGTAACGAATGTAATACCATGTTGAGACTCTGATTCCAAATATAAGAGTGATATGGTAAACATAACATGTTTATCACATGATCTACCAAACCATGCCTTGTTGTTATATCATCATCACTTACGATATTTTTATTCATTATTTTATATGTTTATTTTTTTATTATTTCTATTAGATTGGGGTGATTTTGAATATTTAATATGATATCCAAGAACTATTACATTTCTAATTTGGACTTGAAAAAACCAAATAATCCAGGGTGTGTTTTTATATCAAACAATCTAGAAACATATTAAGTCTCCATATCTTATTTTTCAGGAAAAGTATTTTTTATAATCATAATCTTCATGACATAACATCAATGTCCAAAATAGAAAAAAAATATTGTTCTTCATATCTAATTGAATTTATAAAATAATTTATCTATTATTTTTCCCTTTCTTTCCCAAACACCCATAAAACTCTCTTTAAAAAAATAGAAATTTCAGTATTATATATGAAAAAAATCTTAAATGTATTTATCCTATAAAGTCCAAAATCCCATTACATTAATCTTATTAAAATTACTTCTAAAATTTTAAAGATCTTATTATATTACGTAGAATTTTTTTTAATCATTTTTATGCCTCACCATATCATTTCAACCAGAATATTCAAAACAAAATTCCAAATTAACTTAAAAATTTAATATTATATAATTCAAAAAATGGTTATGAAATATTTTTTTATCACTCTAAATTCAAATTACATCCATATAAACCATAAAATTTGGAAAAGGAAATGTTTGTAATATTGACGTGGCTATTAAATACAGCTCAACAAACTTTATATTTTCACTAGATTCTCTAAAAAATTGCATCCCCAACAATAAAGTCAAAAAAAATAAATTATATGAGCATCATATTGATGATATTTTTTAGGTATTTCCCATAAAGACATCATAAACTCACTCTATCCAGGGTGTAATTGTAAAATATTACACCACCTCAGACATTAATTCCAACACATTAGATGGATTTATATCCCTTAATTTTTTTATCCTTGATTAATATACATTTACTTCTTGTATGTAAATTACTTATCTAATATGAATAGTCGTTACATTATCTAGAATTACAATAATTTCAATTAAATAAGGGCTAAATGGAGTAAATTCATCCTGAAATATTACATTACATCCTCAATTAGAAGAACCACTATATAATTTTAACATTACAAACCTTAGAAAAATAAAAATAAAATTTAACCTTTTTAGAAATTAAAAATAATCAAAAAATTCATTTCCATTAGTATTTATCCACCCACCTTAATTCCGATAACCTAACATTAAAACCATTACCATAAAAAACCACATTAAAATACTTTGTCATCATTATTACTATATTTAAAATTATCATTCTAACCATTATATATAAAATATATTAATATTTAACTAATTTATATTTTCTTAAATGTTTCATATAACCACAATTACAAATTAATCCAACAATAAATCAATAACCAAGTTCAATATCATATAATGTATTCGAAATTTTCATTACTAAAGACATTTTGTGTTGTATTATTTTGAAATATTAAACAATATTTTGTATAATAGTATGCCAAGGTAGTATATAATCAGTGATGTGAGAATGCTAATTTAATATTTAGAGAGGAATAACAAAGGAATCTCTCTTGGTGAAATTCATAGAGTGAAATTAATAATACTATATATCATGGAAATTGGATTCAATATGATTCAATATTATTTAAATATGGTTTGAATTGAGATTAAAATGCTGAGATATATTTTGGACATTTTATTAATAAGCCACAATCTGATAACAAGCATCACACTGTGAATGAAGTTAATTTCTGAAAATAGAAAAATAATCGTCTTATTATAATAAATAAAGGACCCATTAGAGTTTTTTCTGGAAGATCATGTTTTGACTAGAGTTTTTACAAGAAATTTGAATGTTCTATTCAATAATAAGATGGATCATTCATGTTTTTTTTGAAATATAAATTAATTTTAATGTTTTTTAGTTTATTTAGTACCAGAGAAGACATAATTAGCCATTTAATGAAGGATATTGGGGAAAATTTCAATAGTTTTGGACTCTCATGTTTGATTCGGCATCATATATGTCATTCAATTAAGAATTAATGTGTAGATTTTGGTAGTATTGGAGAAGTGGTTCCCACTTTGTGAAATAAATGTCACGTACATCTTAATTTAATAATATTTTTAGAGGTACTATTTATTTAATTTCCATGCCATGGATTTAGTATGAGTTGTGAAGAGGATGATATCATGCTATTATAATCCACCATGAAAATTATAAAGGGCCTTCATTATAGAGGTATAACATAGAAAACACTAAAAGTTGTATGTGATGTGTGGTTTCATAAATTGTCATGAATTTTATAGAACTGAAAGTAAGATTATGAAGAAATTAAGACGTCATATCATGAAGTTGGATTTATTTTTGGGATTATAGTAATCTAGATAATTTTAATTTAAATGATGATGTAGAAAAAATATAATGTTTTTTGGTGAAAAAAGAAACTAATAACTTCATGTCAATAATTATATTGTTCAAATTCACTAGAAAACAATTCAATGGATATTTTTTATGTTTATGAAATTAAAATTTGGTTATTGTTCAAATTTAAAATTTTATTTTCAAAAATTAAATTAATATAGAATATCTTTACACGTAAAATAAGAATATTGAACACATATATATTATAAAGAGATTTCTGTTCTATGAGGAGAATAAAGAAGTCAACTACTTGTGTTTAATTTCTTATATGAATTTAAGATTTTTATTTGTTACAAAATATGATGATACTGATGATTATAATTTGAAAAGGAAATGTGGTGTGTGCATCATTATTTTTTTTTGTGAAAATTATATTTCATTCTAATATTTGATTATCATGCAGTTAATAGTTCTTGTACTCAAATTATTATCTGGTGTATTTTTTCTATGTGAAGTCTATTATAGCATAAAATTCTCTAATCATATCCTAATAATATGAATATATCTAAAAGTGGATTTTTTATGCATTAAAATGGTATACAAGTAAGCATCACATTCCAAAAAACTATGATATAGTCTACACATGATGACATTTTACTGACTGTCATGTCAATAAATTGAGAAGAGACTTACATGACTATAAATTTAATTATTTTATTATTATGTACAGAGAATGAAGAAAGCTATTGAGAATTGGGTATTATTTATTAATCAATAAATGATTTTATACATAGTGATCCTTGGTATTCAATGAGATTATCTTTATAGATTTATAGGAAGGGATCCTTCATGATGGGTAAAATAACATTGATTTTAAATCTATTAAAAAGTGAGTTATAGTGTATTGTAGTACACAAGAACAATAATACTTATATTATCCTTAGATATACCCTAATGGTGGTTAAAAAAGTAAAATCCATTCATTCATACATATTTTTCTTTTAGAATTTTCATATTATATTTTCTACTTGTTTATTTGTGAAAAATATTTTTTGAATTGTGTTTTTTTAAAAAATGGGAAAACATAAAAAGGGAAAATAGATTAGTAAAAAATGTTTAATTTCATAAACACCCTAATTATCTGGGAATTATCTTGGTGTCCCATATTAAAAGAAGTGGAATCAAATTCAAAATAATCTATTGTGGATCAAACAAATTTTTTTCAAAATAATATTTCTTATTTATGTCTAAAAATTCATTTTTTTGAATTTTAAAAATGAAGATATGTTATTAGTTTTATCATGGACCCTATTCATAATTATATAAATAGATAAAAGGTTATTGTTTATCTTAATGTATATTTTGTTGGGTTCTGTTAAATAATTTATTCAATTAATGAATAACTCAATGTTTGGAGGATTGTTAAATGTTTATTATTAGTATATTGAATATCATGAGGTTGAACTATCATTGATTGAATATGTTTTTTAAAATCATGGTGCAATTCATAAAGATTCAAAATATTATATTTATTTGAATGGAAATCCAGAAGAATATGAAAATATAATCTAATGTCTTAGTGAATCTATTATGGAATGAAATGATATAATTATGTCTATAGTGGAAGAAAATACAATTTCTAGTAATAAAACTATTATGTATCACATAGATAATGATTTATTTGAATATAAATGATTTGGGTATTTTATAAATAATAATGATTCATATAAGTATGATGATGGTATATATTTAAAATAGTTATCCAATATTTCAATGAAGTGTATTGGGAAATATCTTCAATAAAAATGATTTAATTTTTTGAGAAAGTTCTAACACAATATATTGATTCAATAGAATATATTTCTATGGATGTCATGAAGAAATAATTCAATGAATTGGTTTCCTTGATCACTCAAATGATAAAGATAATGTAGTTGGAGATAAAATCTCAGTCAATACACATGAAGAAAAATTTAAATTTATCGAAGAAGCATTAAAATTGAAAATAACATTTAGAAATTACTAGTTATATGTAAGGTGTAAAATAATTAAAGAACTTGATTGTTATTTTTTAACATTATAAGAATGAAAAATTATTCAAGTGAAGAATATCAAAAGGTAATATAAAGAAACATTTTATATTTTTTCAATGAGAATGATCAAATCAACATGATGTTATTTGGTATGAAAGTAATTCTTATAAATATTAAATATTTAGTTATAATAAATAAGAATATCCATTTTAGATTTGGTGTATCATCAAGAAAGACTAAATATTTTCTTAAAAATAAAAGAACATCTATGAATTAAAAATGTGACTTAGTTTTGATATTTACTTATCAAATGGACTCAATAAAAATATAATGAACCAAAAAATTCGATATATAGTGTTTATAATGATAAAATAGGGAAGTAATGTTAGAAAACTAAGGAAATATTTATATCAAATTAGAAGTTTCACTGAGGGAAGTTGGAAAATATATGTTTCTAATGTGGTATCAATATTCATATGGAAATAATTTTTTATTATTCCATTAGATAGATTTTATATTGGGAAATAAAGAGAATATAATAATATTTTTTGTTGTAATGAAGAGGTTACTTGTCATATTTTTTTTGATTATTATCCTTCAAATTATGGGTTTTGTGGTTTGAAATGAAAATAAAAATTAAAAAAAATTTCTCATAAATAATGTAATAAAAAAATCACATTTAGAGGATTTTTATAGTGTGGATGGAAAGTTCACATGATGGAGAATTGTAGTATAAAAGTTTTATTAACAAATTCATGGAAAATAATGAGATGTACGGTTCACTATAGAATAAAATTTTATGAATTTGGCTAAAAAGAAAATATAGTAAAACATTTTAATACTAGAAGAATATAAGGTTTTGTGAAGAAGAACATAAATCTGTAGACTAGTATAAATCATTCTATAATTGTGAGAAAATATATTACATTAATTAAAAATTCTTGTGCTTGAGGAAAAATAAGAAAAAAAATATAAAAGGTGTGTGTGTCTGAAATTAAAGGTTTTTAGATACATCAAAATTAATTTAATGAAAACAGAATTTTTAGAAATTATAAAGAAATATAAATATGTCCTTTTGAAAATATTATTTTATATAAGCATATTGATGTATATTTAGAATTTTAAATAGGAAAGATTTGGAGAAACATGTAGCAATAGAGGTTGATTTCTTATGTTAAATGGAAATGAAGCTTGATCAGGTCGAATCGTGGAAATGATTTCAATATAGGTAATGTATATAAGGTCAGAGAATATGATGACTAATAAAGCATATAATCAAGAGTAACAATTCATTAGTGGTTTCACTATATAAAAAAATATTTGAATAGAGATGGAAGAAAAGGAATAATTCTCGAGGACCAACCAGACTCCTCTACTTAAGGAAGTTGGAGTTACACGTATCCAATAAAATCTTTTTATAAAATATTTTCAAAGTAGAGGATGAATTAGAATGAGATATGATCCATGGGGAGTTTGTGGTGAAATAATACATTGTAATATATTTAAATTATATGTTCATGAATTGGATAAAGATATATGTAACTATGATATTTAGAATAAATGAGGTCCCTAAAGAGTATTAATCCTCTAATTTCACTTAAGAGATTGTGATAAGAAATCAATTTTTATTTTCTATATATATCCATGTTTTCTTGCAGAAATAAAGTAGTATAAATGATGGGGATCCAGATCTAATGTTTCAATGGTGTCAAGACATATTAGGCATTCAACAATTTGTATCCTAACATAAATATAGCACTATTGGGACACTAAAAATGTGAATAAAAATTAAAGGATAAACTTGTGATGATAATGGGTTCTTCTATTTATTGGTTTAAGTATAAACATATGGTATCAATTTATTTTTGTGAGGATACCATGAAGCTGTGGGAATTAAATAACGTTTCCAATTAGTGGTTCCAAAATCACTTTAGCGATGATCATTCCACGTTATATAAAATTTTCTAAGAAATAATATTAAATATAAATTAAGGATAAAGGTTCTAAAGAGGTGTCATAAATTGATCAAACATTTGTGGTGAAATGTTATTCAACATGTGGTATTTCCCAAAAACCTATTCTTTATTTCTTCTTAACAAATTTTTATATGTTAGTCTAACTTAGATCACATTATGTTTTTTCTAAAAGGCGTAAAAGCTAAATAAACATTTTTGAAAAGTATATTTGAATATATGTGAGTGACATGGCGAGATTTTATATTTTAAACCTCTTGTACTATTTCCAACCCTGAGTGTTGGTGCGGTAGGCTTTGATGATATATTGGGAACTCAGATGTAACATCATAGCATTGAATCAATGTAAGAGGTTTAATTAAATGAAATTTTCATGTTATGAATTTTATCAAACATGGGTGGTTATGTTGTCATATTTTCAAAAAAATTGTACCAGAATTGGTTTTAAGATTTTAGAACAAAAGAACAACAAAAAAGTGTATGAGCTACCACAATCCAGCCTCTAAACACCACCGGATCACCAGATGAGTTACCAATGGTATGGATATGTCTAACGGACCTACTGGCCCATTAGTGAGGTTTATTGGGAAACCAGTTAGCTCAGTGTAGTTTTTCATTAAATGAACCACATTAATTTTATTTTCACACATATTAAAGTTTTCTTTATTATCCAATTATGACTGAAATGAACCAATTATGAAAAAAAGAACCCCATGGCATGGAAATATATCCCATGAATTTTCCCTTGGTTCCTCAAGAATTTACTAGTATAGTGATGCCCAAGTGTTTATTTGTTACTATATATATGATATATACTTATTAATATTTGACGTATGAGTACGAATCTTTGATGCATCATTTTTTTCTATCATAGTTAGTTAAATTATTCAACCTTCCATCATATATCATTAAAGGATCCAGTGTGATGACATTTTTTACCTGATTAAATTATGATCTTCCATCAACAATAAAGATTTTATGAATATGTGTAAACAAATAAGAATTGAAGCCCCTTCTTAGAAGAATATTGATGATGTAACCTTAATTCAATGATGATTCCTTGGTATATTAATAGAATATTCAATGTTTTAATGTCAAAACTTCTTGAACATATATTGAATTCTCATGAATAGTGGTTACTTTAAGGTAAGTCAGTATAGAATGATCATATTGAGACTTTCTTATAATTTATCCTTATATTGAATATATTTGCCAATAATAGAATTTTTATTGAACATTGTTTATTTGGATATACCCATATTTCTATTATATAACCGATTATGAATTCATGGTCCATTCCTCAATTGACATTATATCTTGTAAATTTATAATATATCCTTCAACATACCTTAATATTAGTTCCATTGGAAAACTCTTTAAGGTATGTAATTCTAAAACTACTCTTATTAACATCGATTTTTAATGATTCTAGTTTCCGAACCACTTTCTTGAAAAACTCAAACTCAATTTAGGCACCCTTGATGTGTGATATCATTCTCCAAGGGAGTGTGATGCATTTTGGGAATTAATAATTTGATGATACATGGATTAATTCACCGAAAAAATTAAGGTAGGATGTTTTATACCATTTTAGGACTTTATATACTCATCTAACCTTGGATCATGATGTGGTACACTCTATTATTGATCCTTTTGAATATGATAGCTTTTGTGTGTGTGTGTCCATGATAAACATATATTATATTTTCTCTATGAGTATTGTTCAATTAGTTGGATATCATTATTCATATTTATCAAATGATGTTCTTTGGTCCCTACTATATACTCATGAGTTAGTGATATTATTGTCTTATTATGCTCTACCTATTATGTGTGTTACCATCCCATTGGAGTATTTTTTATGGTATTTGTGATAGGTGGTGTAACACCCCAAGCTTCCTCGGTATGTTTCCTTTCGAATAATGCAATGACGTGCATTGTACGCAACTTCGAGATTTTAACACACCACAACCAATCAAACTAGCCGTTATGAATAGTAATACCTACTTTTAGAAATTATATATATTTTATATTTCAAAATGGACTTCATTTTTGGATTCGGAATATCGAATTTAGCCTAAGGTGAAATTTTGGTACTTTTCGGATAACTTTCATATTTTGATGAATAGTGAAAATTACTAAATTTTAATTAAAAACAACTTTTTTAATCAAAATAATTAATAGTGATAAATTGTGAATTTGAGTGGTTTTAAAGTATATTTAGAATATATTTTTACCATTTAATATAATGTTGGTCATTGGACATAATTTTACAATTAAACCGAACATAAACAAGTGTCAATCTTTTGATAGTTATTATCTCTTAAAAACACGCTTTTTGTTTTGACAGCGGGAATTAATTTTAAATTAATTTCTGCCACTTCTGTGTTTTGAATTTAGAAAAATGGATTCCATATTTGGAATCAGGATGTCCAAATTGTGTAAATAGGTAACTTTTATTTTTAGACATTTTGAATAATTACTGCGGTAAATATTTTATTTACCATGGTTAAGGGTAAATCCGGTAAATAAGGGTTAAAAAAAATAATATTATAATAATACTAAATTACCCTAAAATGTGTCTTAACCCTATTGGTTGATACATGGTCGACCATGGGCATCTTTGGGTCAATTTTGGGACCCCATGGATCCACTTGTAAGTGATAATGACACTTTATATTAATTAAGTTAAAATTAATACAAAAATGACACAAGCATATATCTTTTAGAAAAACAATTGTTACATAGGGTTATATATGCTGGATTTTAGATTATAAATATTCATTAGAAATCTAAAAAGATTTCCTACATAATTATATTTTATTTATAATTTTTTGACATTAAATAATTTATTTTATTTATGACACAATGATGATGCAGTAATTACTAAAATAGTAAAAAATTAACATAATTGATATTATAAATACCCAAATAATTATAATATTAAACTTTTAATGAATTAAACAAATTTTCTAGGATAATATGATATATTAGGATTGATTTATTTGACTTTGTTTGAAGTAATCAATCTGTTATGAGTTTCACAAAAATCAACTAGTGAATAGTGTCAAAATTGACATAAAAGAGTTCTTAAAACAAATATTATATTATTAATTGATATTAAATTCCTAAAAATCTAAGGGTCGGCCCAGAGACTTATATTATGATAGTTTAATCATTAATGGACCACTTGGGGGTCTTTTGGATGTATATAGTAAGTTTATTAACCATATTATATAAAAATACAAAGAGACATTGTAAAAGTGAAACTAATTAACTTAGAGTTAATACTTAAAGATAAGGTTAATATAAGTACCCAAACCTGTCTAAATTCTATTGGATGAGTTGTTTTCGACCTATCCCCACCTCAACCTTTGAATAGTCAACTTTGGAGCCATTGGAAACCGAATATGAATTTATTATAAATTAATATTTCTAGCTTTTCCAAAGGTGCCCCTCACCCCTCTTATAAAAGGGAACTCCTCCTTCTCATTTCCTCACACCTCTCAAGCCACTTGGATCGTCCAAACTCTGCCCAACTAAGCTCCCCACATCCCTCTCCTCCTCCTTGAAGCTTCCCCTTAGGCAGAAAGCATTTCAAAAAGTCCTTTGGTTCCAACCAAAGTGAGTTACCTAAATTAAAGGTAACGATTTCTCTTAAATTATTTTCATTTATTTTGCTTCTTCAACCCCCAAACTCTTTTTATTTCCCTTCTTTTGTAACAACACCAGTATCCTCAATATACTAGGATGTTGTTATAAGAAGTATTCAAACTACACATACACACAACTCCATCTAATGGATGATGAACATAATGTTTCTGTGGATGGCAAACTAACGCCTCACGAAACGATGATTGTTCAAAAACATCTTACCGCCTCTCATGGTGGCCATTATGATGGCACTATAATTAAATATGATATTAATGATATATATTTTATATATTAGCTTCTGTAATTCCATTTTATTTCATACCATTATTCGTTTCATGTCGTATATACATACGATAATTTCATTTGAGGAAGTGCGGACTACCGCCCCCTTAAAATGATATGACTCGTTCATACCACACATGGAACGTATAAAGGATGGTGTTAATGAACTTAAGTAACATATATAAAATATTATATTATACTGGAATAGTAATATACCTATGTATCATTTGGATTCGATTCTTTTAAAATAAAAAAATTAAATGGAAGTAGCGTTCGTGCGTACGTACGGACTACCGTCTCCACGAACGCGATGAGATTCATTATCCATCGTATCCATTCAAGTATAATTATCATTTAATGATTTAAAAATGATGTTTAAGGACTTGATATCATTCTGGATATGAATAAGATACAACAAACATGACTTATGTAACAAAACATATAAAAGAAAATGAGTAAGTTAACACCCGAAACGGCGTTAATACTAAGATATTATTAACAAATCAATGTTAAAAGATCATATATGATATCATATTAAAGTAAATGATTCTTGTATTATTCAATAACAATTATTTCACCATTATACAGGAGGTAAACCTACCATCGACCAAGGAAAAAGTACAAAGTAAGGGATTCTCTTATCTCACTTTCAATTCCGTGAGATTTCCATTGTTCGCTACTAAATTATTGAAAGTGGTGTATTGTGTACTTCCATTTGATATATATTATCATGATTCACTTTATATTCATGTTATTCTGTAAATAATTTGGTGGTTATTAACTTTTGGCCATGCGACTCAGTTGATTAACGTGGTAAGGGATTCTCTTATCTCACTTTCAATTCCGTGAGATTTCCATTGTTCGCTACTAAATTATTGAAAGTGGTGTATTGTGTACTTCCATTTGATATATATTATCATGATTCACTTTATATTCATGTTATTCTGTAAATCATTTGGTGGTTATTAACTTTTGGCCATGCGACTCAGTTGATTAACGTGGTAAGGGGTTTCTTGTCTCACTTTTAATTCCGTGAGAATTCCATTGATCACCACTTAATTATTGCATGTGGTGTATGTATACTACCCATGATTGTATTCATTGTGTAATATACTTTATTTTATGGGTATTTACATCATCATGGTATGATCTTTCTTTCATGGGTGTTTGTTTCTTAAGTTACCTAATCAATAAGGGAATTTGAGATTTCAATTTCCACTCATTTGGCTTTACGCATATTTCATTGATTATATTACCCCAAGATTATGTGTGGAATCACTATTCATTTGATTATGTCATAATTTCCACTCCCCTTCCTGTGGATATAAGTTTGATACACATAATCACTCCATTGATAATTCTCAATTCATTGATATGAATTTGATAAGAGTAATTTTAACTCATTCTCCATTTGTTGAGTTAAACATCCAATTCGTTGGTATTGTTTTCACAAGAATATGTGTGAATATACTTTGATTGATTTACACTGAATATCCAATCATATTTAGTGTATTTATATTTGTCACACATAATTATGTCGTTGATTTATCCTTAACCAAAGGATACAACCTTTATGAGAGATTTCATCTCAACTTACATTCCATTGAGACTTCATTGTTGATATACACCAAATCACTTTTATGTGGTGTATATAATGTACTTTGACATAGTATATCATGAATTACCTTTATTCTAATGATATTACAAAGTTTTTATTACCTCAATTATTTTCATTCAAGTGTCTCTCTTTTGGTTAGAATCTCTAACTAAAATACCATTTTTAAATGTTTTTAAGACTTATTCATCTAAATCTTTCTCATTAATGTCCATGTTTTAAAAATGGTTTTAAGGATTTATTTATATGGACATTAAAGTTTAGAAATTAAAAATCCTTTTAAAAAGTTTCAAAGTGGTATGGGACACTTTGATTCAAAAATCTATTTTTAAATGGCTTTTTGACAAATAGTGTGACTTTTAAATGTTTTCAAGAAAAGGGGGATATTTCTCTCAAATAGTTTTGATGATTACTTTCATTTATGTCAACATCCTTCATTATTCATGATTGAGGTTAATGTGATACAATACAATCTTCCATATTGTATCAAATGAGTTATGTTTGACTGTGGATGTTCTATTTTTATACCATTCATGGTTTGTGGTTAAAGTATTGACATTTCGTATGCTAGTCTTAATACAAATGTTTATTTTATGCTTAAACCTATTCATATGAGGAATGCATTGGACTTAATAAGTGACGGGTGGAGCCCGCTATAGCTCCTCGATGCATCGGTAGGTCTCATGAGACAAACTAGTGTCTTGGCACAAGGCCTTGGCAAAATCTTATTTGTAGTCTTGGCACGAGGCCTTGGCTATGTTGTTATGATAGTCTGGCATTATGCATTCCATCATTATGAAAGTGGTTATTGATATTGCATGTGATCATTCGACTAGTAGAATATCCATGTGAGTAAGTAAATGGCATTATTTCATTTTACTTTTGCCATACTATGTTGAAGTTCAATTTTAAAAGGCTTTTGTTTTAGTTATAAATTGCCTTAAGTGTTTATGCTTATTTATGAAAGCTTCTGCTATAATGTTATCCTTACTGAGCATCCGAGCTCACCCCTTTCAATGTTTTATTTTTCCCAGGATTATGAAGAAGTAATTTATGAATGACCTGCAGGGATAGTATGAGGGGATATGAAGACAAGATGTTTTTTTTATGATGTAATGTAAAAATTTATGGATGTATCTAGTTATTCCAAGGCTACTAAACTAATCGGTCTTTCGAGACTTGATCTTTCTCATGATCATGCCAATGTTATGTAATAATGCACCGACTCTAGGTAATTAGGGTCGGGGCGTTACAGTTGGTATCAGAGGAAGTTTAGTACAAACCTTGGTAGCTAGATTTAGATAAACTCTGATTAGAGCACGTAGACCTAAGATGAACTTTGAGGATTAGTATAAAAGAACTTCCTAGAATTTTGGTATTGTAGAGATTTTGTAAGTTTTCCGAGCAATACATCCCTGTCTGGATACTAGCAGGTAGAGGCGGCTCTGGCACAGATGTACCTAGGGGTAAAACCCGAAAACACCGCTTTGAGCTAGACTCGAACGGGAACTGGTGCACGACAACGGGCCTTGCTGCACTCTTGGTTACGACACTCCCGGGGGATATGCTTAGGATAATTTACATTTTCTTTACAAACCAATTTAAGTAATATATATATAAGATGAGAGTAAATGACCTTGGTTAATCCTAATATGTTTCAAATTGAGAATATGGTGACATTTTAATCTCTAAATGATTTTACGACTACTATTACTCACACAATGCTTTATGGTTTTAGTCAATGGCTGGATTCCAAGGAAGTCATAGTGACTTTGAGAATGATGTACAAGATGGGAACGGTGGTGGCAATGAGAAACAAAATGGAATGTTGATAGGCATAAAAGATATCGTCTTTATGCCAAATCAGTTTTCCAAAAATATGATCAACAACATATATATTAACCAACTCCCAGACTCAACAAGGAAGAGAAAGGTGATAAATGATAAGAGCTCCAGCAATGGAGACCATGGAGAAAAGAACCCTCAATTTTCATCATGCAGGAAATGTGGAAAGAGACACCCAGGAAAGTGTCTCAATGGGACAACGAAATGTTTTACATGCGGGAAGGAAGGACATAAAGTAAAGAATTTCCGAAGAAAAATGAAGAGTACTATGGAAGAAGATAAAAATGGTCCCAAGAGTCCATTTACAGTCATTTGCCGTAAATGTAGGGGACCTGGCCATTACCCGAGTGAATGTCCTATTCTATAGGATATTTTCTTGGTCAAAGAAGAAGCTATGTGGGAATAAATGGTTGGAGAAATGTTTAAAAAGTATTAGCACTCCTTGTTGATGGGTTTACTATGGAATAATTTTCTCTTGTATTTGTAACCCCGCAGTTTGCCATCTGAGAATGATATTTGAGGAAGAATTGTCTCTTCTCTTGTGGATTTGGGTATAAATAACCATTTGGATTTATATGATCATTGGGGTTTGAGAGAATTATAAGTTATTCTAATTTGGGATGAAGATTCAAGGTATGATATAACATTTGTGGTTAAATTTATGATATAGTATTTTGAGGAATTTATCTCATTTTGGCAATATTATAAAATATAGTTTTTGAAAAAGGACAACACGTAGACCGTGTGACAACCCGTCGCGTCGGACAAAGCTATGGGAATCGAACCCACAACCAAAGTGCGATTGGGATTTATCGCCTACCACTGGACTACGTGAAGTCCCTGGTTAGTGTGACTTTTTTTTGTTAAATGATTTTATTGATCAATAATAAGTTGATTTGGGTTCTTATTTCATATCAAAAGAATACCCTTGGTATAGGAAAATGATTTGGTGATTAAGTGATAAATGTTATTTTGGAAGATGTTCGCTTTGTTGGAAACACTATATGTCCAAGGAAAATAGAATACTATGGGGTTTCATTTGTGGAGTAATGATAGATTTTTATCTACGTTTTTATTGTGGATTTATAGTGATTTGGGTTATTTATGGAAATGATTAACCTATAATAGAGAATATGTGATTAGGTTAATTACTTTTGAGTATGTGACTTTAAGAGTATCTGATGTCATTTGGAGATACAATTTAACATGGGAGACTACATAATCAAATTCTTCTATGTTTTGGGTTTCAATATTAGTTTGGATTATATTAAAGGATTTTAAGGACAATTGGTTATTGAATGGTATCTATTTAACTTTGGGGTATTGTTGGTTTAATTTTAGAAATTAAGATTAGTGCATATTTATCTCAATGAATATCCTTTTGGGGGATCATTAGATCATTAACTGACCATTTTGGTTTTGATTAATCTTCAAAGACAATGTAAATATATGGTTTATCCTTCATGGATCATGTGATTCTATAGAAGTTTATTCTATCTCTTCCAATGTGACCAAGTCTTCTTGAATACTCATCGTTTTAAAAAAAATGAGTTAGTGGTGGAAATTTATTAATGAAAGAAAATATACTTAAAATGTAAGTATATATCATAATGTTCTTAGTCAATATCATAAATGAATTACTCTTCCTTATGTAATGTAACTTTAAAAAAAAAATGTTGTCCGTTTACTTTCCTACTAGGAGACTAATGGTCGTTTGTCCCAACACAAGTTTGTGGTTTTCTCATTGTTAACTTTCTCCTGATCATGATTTCTATCCCTCTCCATCAGAACTTGACACTTAGTTTATCATCCATATCCATGTTTTCTTACATGGAATCCTAGTATGGGTTATCTTGGATGACCCTTATACCTCTCTTCCTTTCTTTTAAAGTGACAGTTTTATTGACTCTTTTTCCGATGTGGGACTTTCCATTATATTCCCAAGAAAAAATTTAAAAATTGCGAGGACGCAATTTATTGAAGGAGGGGAGAATGTAACACCCCAAGCTTCCTCGGTATGTTTCCTTTCGAATAATGCAATGACGTGCATTGTACGCAACTTCGAGATTTTAACACACCACAACCAATCAAACTAGCCGTTATGAATAGTAATACCTACTTTTAGAAATTATATATATTTTATATTTCAAAATGGACTTCATTTTTGGATTCGGAATATCGAATTTAGCCTAAGGTGAAATTTTGGTACTTTTCGGATAACTTTCATATTTTGATGAATAGTGAAAATTACTAAATTTTAATTAAAAACAACTTTTTTAATCAAAATAATTAATAGTGATAAATTGTGAATTTGAGTGGTTTTAAAGTATATTTAGAATATATTTTTACCATTTAATATAATGTTGGTCATTGGACATAATTTTACAATTAAACCGAACATAAACAAGTGTCAATCTTTTGATAGTTATTATCTCTTAAAAACACGCTTTTTGTTTTGACAGCGGGAATTAATTTTAAATTAATTTCTGCCACTTCTGTGTTTTGAATTTAGAAAAATGGATTCCATATTTGGAATCAGGATGTCCAAATTGTGTAAATAGGTAACTTTTATTTTTAGACATTTTGAATAATTACTGCGGTAAATATTTTATTTACCATGGTTAAGGGTAAATCCGGTAAATAAGGGTTAAAAAAAATAATATTATAATAATACTAAATTACCCTAAAATGTGTCTTAACCCTATTGGTTGATACATGGTCGACCATGGGCATCTTTGGGTCAATTTTGGGACCCCATGGATCCACTTGTAAGTGATAATGACACTTTATATTAATTAAGTTAAAATGAATACAAAAATGACACAAGCATATATCTTTTAGAAAAACAATTGTTACATAGGGTTATATATGCTGTATTTTAGATTATAAATATTCATTAGAAATCTAAAAAGATTTCCTACATAATTATATTTTATTTATAATTTTTTGACATTAAATAATTTATTTTATTTATGACACAATGATGATGCAGTAATTACTAAAATAGTAAACAATTAACATAATTGATATTATAAATACCCAAATAATTATAATATTAAACTTTTAATGAATTAAACAAATTTTCTAGGATAATATGATATATTAGGATTGATTTATTTGACTTTTTTTGAAGTAATCAATCTGTTATGAGTTTCACAAAAATCAACTAGTGAATAGTGTCAAAATTGACAAAAAAGAGTTCTTAAAACAAATATTATATTATTAATTGATATTAAATTCCTAAAAATCTAAGGTTCGGCCAAGAGACTTATATTATGATAGGTTAATCATTAATGGACCACTTGGGGGTCTTTTGGATGTATATAGTAAGTTTATTAACCATATTATATAAAAATACAAAGAGACATTGTAAAAGTGAAACTAATTAACTTAGAGTTAATACTTAAAGATAACGTTAATATAAGTACCCAAACCTGTCTAAATTCTATTGGATGAGTTGTTTTCGACCTATCCCCACCTCAACCTTTGAATAGTCAACTTTTGAGCCATTGGAAACCGAATATGAATTTATTATAAATTAATATTTCTAGCTTTTCCAAAGGTGCCCCTCACCCCTCTTATAAAAGGGAACTCCTCCTTCTCATTTCCTCACACCTCTCAAGCCACTTGGGTCGTCCAAACTCTGCCCAACTAAGCTCCCCACATCCCTCTCCTCCTCCTTGAAGCTTCCCCTTAGGCAGAAAGCATTTCAACAAGTCCTTTGGTTCCAACCAAAGTGAGTTACCTAAATTAAAGGTAACGATTTCTCTTAAATTATTTTCATTTATTTTGCTTCTTCAACCCCCAAACTCTTTTTATTTCCCTTCTTTTGTAACAACACCAGTATCCTCAATATACTAGGATGTTGTTATAAGAAGTATTCAAACTACACATACACACAACTCCATCTAATGGATGATGAACATAATGTTTCTGTGGATGGCAAACTAACGCCTCACGAAACGATGATTGTTCAAAAACATCTTACCGCCTCTCATGGTGGCCATTATGATGGAACTATAATTAAATATGATATTAATGATATATATTTTATATATAAGCTTCTGTAATTCCATTTTATTTCATACCATTATTCGTTTCATGTCGTATATACATACGATAATTTCATTTGAGGAAGTGCGGACTACCGCCCCCTTAAAATGATATGACTCGTTCATACCACACATGGAACGTATAAAGGATGGTGTTAATGAACTTAAGTAACATATATAAAATATTATATTATACTGGAATAGTAATATACCTATGTATCATTTGGATTCGATTCTTTTAAAATAAAAAAATTAAATGGAAGTAGCGTTCGTGCGTACGTACGGACTACCGTCTCCACGAACGCGATGAGATTCATTATCCATCGTATCCATTCAAGTATAATTATCATTTAATGATTTAAAAATGATGTTTAAGGACTTGATATCATTCTGGATATGAATAAGATACAACAAACATGACTTATGTAACAAAACATATAAAAGAAAATGAGTAAGTTAACACCCGAAACGGCGTTAATACTAAGATATTATTAACAAATCAATGTTAAAAGATCATATATGATATCATATTAAAGTAAATGATTCTTGTATTATTCAATAACAATTATTTCACCATTATACAGGAGGTAAACCTACCATCGACCAAGGAAAAAGTACAAAGTAAGGGATTCTCTTATCTCACTTTCAATTCCGTGAGATTTCCATTGTTCGCTACTAAATTATTGAAAGTGGTGTATTGTGTACTTCCATTTGATATATATTATCATGATTCACTTTATATTCATGTTATTCTGTAAATCATTTGGTGGTTATTAACTTTTGGCCATGCGACTCAGTTGATTAACGTGGTAAGGGATTCTCTTATCTCACTTTCAATTCCGTGAGATTTCCATTGTTCGCTACTAAATTATTGAAAGTGGTGTATTGTGTACTTACATTTGATATATATTATCATTATTCACTTTATATTCATGTTATTCTGTAAATCATTTGGTGTTTATTAACTTTTGGCCATGCGACTCAGTTGATTAACGTGGTAAGGGGTTTCTTGTCTCACTTTTAATTCCGTGAGAATTCCATTGATCACCACTTAATTATTGCATGTGGTGTATGTATACTACCCATGATTGTATTCATTGTGTAATATACTTTATTTTATGGGTATTTACATCATCATGGTATGATTTTTCTTTCATGGGTGTTTGTTTCTTAAGTTACCTAATCAATAAGGGAATTTGAGATTTCAATTTCCACTCATTTGGCTTTACGCATATTTCATTGATTATATTACCCCAAGATTATGTGTGGAATCACTATTCATTTGATTATGTCAAAATTTTCCACTCCCCTTCCTGTGGATATAAGTTTGATACACATAATCACTCCATTGATAATTCTCAATTCATTGATATGAATTTGATAAGAGTAATTTTAACTCATTCTCCATTTGTTGAGTTAAACATCCAATTCGTTGGTATTGTTTTCACAAGAATATGTGTGAATATACTTTGATTGATTTACACTGAATATCCAATCATATTTAGTGTATTTATATTTGTCACACATAATTATGTCGTTGATTTATCCTTAACCAAAGGATACAACCTTTATGAGAGATTTCATCTCAACTTACATTCCATTGAGACTTCATTGTTGATATACACCAAATCACTTTTATGTGGTGTATATAATGTACTTTGACATAGTATATCATGAATTACCTTTATTCTAATGATATTACAAAGTTTTTATTACCTCAATTATTTTCATTCAAGTGTCTCTCTTTTGGTTAGAATCTCTAACTAAAATACCATTTTTAAATGTTTTTAAGACTTATTCATCTAAATCTTTCTCATTAATGTCCATGTTTTAAAAATGGTTTTAAGGATTTATTTATATGGACATTAAAGTTTAGAAATTAAAAATCCTTTTAAAAAGTTTCAAAGTGGTATGGGACACTTTGATTCAAAAATCTATTTTTAAATGGCTTTTTGACAAATAATGTGACTTTTAAATGTTTTCAAGAAAAGGGGGATATTTCTCTCAAATAGTTTTGATGATTACTTTCATTTATGTCAACATCCTTCATTATTCATGATTGAGGTTAATGTGATACAATACAATCTTCCATATTGTATCAAATGAGTTATGTTTGACTGTGGATGTTCTATTTTTATACCATTCATGGTTTGTGGTTAAAGTATTGACATTTCGTATGCTAGTCTTAATACGAATGTTTATTTTATGCTTAAACCTATTCATATGAGGAATGCATTGGACTTAATAAGTGACGGGTGGAGCCCGCTATAGCTCCTCGATGCATCGGTAGGTCTCATGAGACAAACTAGTGTCTTGGCACAAGGCCTTGGCAAAATCTTATTTGTAGTCTTGGCACGAGGCCTTGGCTATGTTGTTATGATAGTCTGGCATTATGCATTCCATCATTATGAAAGTGGTTATTGATATTGCATGTGATCATTCGACTAGTAGAATATCCATGTGAGTAAGTAAATGGCATTATTTCATTTTACTTTTTCCATACTATGTTGAAGTTCAATTTTAAAAGGCTTTTGTTTTAGTTATAAATTGCCTTAAGTGTTTATGCTTATTTATGAAAGCTTCTGCTATAATGTTATCCTTACTGAGCATCCGAGCTCACCCCTTTCAATGTTTTATTTTTCCCAGGATTATGAAGAAGTAATTTATGAATGACCTGCAGGGATAGTATGAGGGGATATGAAGACAAGATGTTTTTTTTATGATGTAATGTAAAAATTTATGGATGTATCTAGTTATTCCAAGGCTACTAAACTAATCGGTCTTTCGAGACTTGATCTTTCTCATGATCATGCCAATGTTATGTAATAATGCACCGACTCTAGGTAATTAGGGTCGGGGCGTTACAGGTGGACTATCATGGGATGTTAATCCCATAGTGCGGAGTTCGTATGATGTTTGATAATGATGGAGACAGACCCATTCATGGGCTATGTTTATGATAGCCATTTTTTCTAAGAGAGACATGGATTAATAAGGATATTTAGGAAATAAATAGAATTTAACACCTTATGTATGATGAGTAATTTATCTACTCATTGCCTTGAAGATACCATCTGATATGTTGCTATCCTTTTGGCTTGTTCTTGATTATTTTTGACATCTAGATCATCCATCCAGTCTGGAGATGAAGAAGGTATAATCAAGGATCATGATGCCATGGTTAGCACATGGGTTATCATAATGTGATTTCTATTCATGCTTGTGCATTTTTTTATAATGAAATAAATCTATCATACATGTTTAGAGTTTTTAAAAATTAATTGGTGGTATCCTACTATGTTTTATTACTCATGTGCTACACAAACACCTCAATGAACATGTAATGATCATTTATAGGTATTAGATAAAGGGAAATGGTACCATGGTAGTTAGATTAGACATAAAGCATATAGACAATGTAAGGAATGAGATATACTATAGAGGATAGCATGATTTTTTTAATATTCTAATACAGTTATACTGTAGTTTGGGTTTCTTCCTCGGAAGGTTGTCTATTTTTTCATTGTATGACATGTGTGATATATAAAATAATAGACTTCACCCTTGTTTATAATTTGTTTTTTATAAAAAATTTTACTTTTATTTGAGTGATGGAATGAAAATGTTGTTTTTTTCTCTATGGATGATGTTCATTCCCTCAATTCTTGTTGGTGGCCTCTTGTGTATAGGGATGTGTGAATGAGGTCATGAGACTCTCCAACATGGGCCTTGTAGTTTTGGTTTGGGTGTTAAAAAAATAGTATCATATTACATTTTAAATTTTATATTAGAATAAAATAATATAGAATATCATATATATATGTTCTATGGGACTCAGCTAGGGGTGCTTCCATGTGTCTAGAGAGAACATGGGTAATAAACATTTGAGATACCACTTCTGGGATTCTCGTTATTTTTTTGTTGTATTTGAGTGCATTAATGCATCATGACTAGGATTGTTGGATCAGATTTAAAAAAAAATATTTTTTTTATACAACATATTTTTTTTCATTTATGTAATTCCTTTATATTTTCAATATATTTTAGATAGAACTGTATTCCTTGATTGTGTGATATATCTATCTTCCATACTGTTGTGATATATCTATTGGTATTAACTACTAGAAACAAAACATTCTATTTTGTATATATATATATATATATATATAAGTATATGTATATGACTAATGGGTAGGGACGAGAATGTTTGTTTATTCTAGGGAAGATATTCATTGGGTTATAAGTAGAATCATATGAGAAAATTTGGATAACACGATAGATTATTATTATTATATAAAATATAATTGTCCATTAAAAATAATAATAATAATAATAATAATAATATAATAATTATTATAAAAAATATATTTTATAAAACTATATCTAATGAACCAAATATCATTTCTCTATGTAATAGACACTACACTTACAAAAATACAATCCTATTAGAAACCTGATGATAAATTTCACCAAGAAATATGCTAAATTAAAAATGATGAAACCACTAATCCATAAAATATATAATAATTCACAGCCAATAATAAATAGAGACTTAAAATATTAATTTAATATAATTATTAACCATAATAAATTGACCATCATTGTAGTATTACTTACAAATAAATCTACTCATTTCTATGATAATGGGTAGACCAACCAACTTTGATGAAAATTTTCATATCATAATCACTCTATGTATTAATATCTAGAATCATGATCACATCATTAGTAAGTAAACATTGACCAAGAAATACCTTTTACCAAATTTGACTCTTTCTATGTTCAAACTATACAACCACCACATAGAAGTAGTTTCCCAATCCTTAGTATATAAGTAATTAAATATGATTTATATTATCAATACCACTTGTATCATCCTCCTAGAATAACATATCTATTTTAAGATAGTAAATCAAATCATAAAAATTATATTATAATATATGATCACCATTTCTAAAATAAAATATTTAACATCCTCTCTCTATGATAAAATAAGAAATTTCTATCTGGAACATAACATGCATAACCATATTCCGTAAATTATCACCCCAGGTTAGTAATTTTAAATATTATAATAAAAAATAACAATATCTAATTTTTACATTACATCTAAAATCATATAACCCCAATACTATATCAATTTATGTAAAATAATAAATTAAATCAATCAACCCATAATTATATAATCAATCCAATTTTTTTGGTTCCTGAGACTAATTAAATTCTTTTACATTACTTATATATTACTATTATAAAAATATCAATATGTTTTCAAGTAAAAACATAGAAAAATTTCGGTGCATGTGGGGATTATTTAAACCACTATCTAAAAATAAATCATATAGAACCACAACCCTTGATCATTCCCCAATATCAAATGTTAAAATGAAAAATATAGTGTCTATCCAATCCCATAATACACATTGTACCTATAGTATACTGACATCACATAAAAAACAAAACTACTTTCACATAATTATTATCAAATTGTTTGTTGTAAATATATTATTTTTTTGTTCATTCCAGTTTCATATGTATACCCTTTATTTAATTTTTTTTTAATTCCCCATAGACCAACTATCCTGCAATATTCCAATATATGTTTCAAATATTCATACAATAATTCATATTTCAAAGTATAAATAATGATATATAGTATATATTTATCATTTGGAATGATTTAACACTACTGTGTTTATTTTTAATACCGAAAACATATATATAAACCAAATTAAATAATTAATCATATTTTTTTAGAATATATCTATAATACATCCAAAAAATAATATTACTCTACATAATTTCTATATTAGGAGTCATATCATGTTTCTAAAAAATTATTAGAAAATAATTAAAAACATGATATTAAATTGATGAAATACTAAATTCATATTCATGATTCCAAGATATAAATATTTTATTTTATTAGTAATATTATCTTTTTCATTGGTAATCATGTATCGGTGAATGTTTATATATATTCTATAAGGATTTAATGTTGATGAAGTTCTGATATGTCACTAAGTTCTGGAGAGGATAACCGATAATAAGAAATCAAATTTTAATTTTTGTTAGCATAGAGAAGAATTTAATGTGATTTTGGATCTCAACTATGTCTTAACAATACATTCAGTAATCAAAAAAATGGGTAGATGGTGTGTATTTTCTATATATTAAGGGACATAATGTTTCATTATGTACTTGATCTTGGATGTTCATGGGAGAATAATTTTTCCTTGGATGAATTTTTAAAAAATAATATGAATCAGTTATCCACTAAAATTGAACCCTTTAAGGCATTTTATGGTTATAAATATAGATTTAATTTGTGTTGGATAGTGGTTGGGGAGTTAGAGATTATCATACTAGACTTAGTTTAGAGTATGAAAAACAAGGTGTAGGTGAGTTGAGAGTGAATAAAATCTACATTAGATCGTTAAAATTGTTCATCTCACTAGAATAAAAAAAATTTGGTTCTATATTAGTGAAATTATAATTATAATGGGTTTTAATCAATATTGTTTGTGAAGTCATCTTAGCATATAGAAAAATTATCAATTGTTTATTTGTCCTTTTTAAGGTGTTATAATTGATAGGCCAGATAACATAAAGGTTAGGGATTCCATCCAAAATGTATCCATTTCGTAATATATTATATAGGTTGAAACCATATAGACATATTCATTGTACCTCCCATTACATTAATTTATATTTCTGGGATATTATTGTGGAAAAACATTTATGAACAGAACTACGAAGATTTAATACACCAAGGGGGATATTTTCCATGATTTATTCATTCCTTCGGTTTATATTTTATGGGGGTATATGGGGTTGATTAATATTCTTGGGAGTATGTGTAATAGTTGAAATTTAAACTCCAAAATTAGTTTTTAACCTTTATCATTATATTAGTGTTGTTTATTGATTATATATTTGAATTAATTATTTTTATTATGGTCTACTAATTTTGTTACTTTCTTTTCAATAGTATGTATTTTTTTTATTAGTGGTATCTCATATGGAAATTATTTATTGGGAGAAATATTTAATTATTTAAATGTTCCTTTTTGATAATCTATGGTAAGAATCATTTGAGAGGTATCTGACATATAGTAGAAAAATTCTTGTTCCTTTACCGAATTATTTTTTCATTGTTAAAAATGGGAGGAGTGGGTTTTGAATCAAATTATAGAGGGAATATTTATTTAGTTAATAGATACACCATGGATTTTTATATATAATAAAAATATAAATTAATTTATTATTTCAATTTTATTATTTAGGTTTTATGTTTAAATTTGAGTTATTTTAATTTTATTTGGGAATGAATAATAGAAGAGTAATAATTTTTTCGGGGAATATGATTTTGGTGAATATAATTATCATTATAGAATTCCACCATAACCCTTGTGGAAGACATTGGAGTTTAGGTAAGAAATTAAGAAGCTCTATTGACTTCATTATGAGGTTATTGAAATACACCAATACTCTTAAATCCCTTTTAAATAGCATTTGGAATATATATAAGTATTTCTTTCTGGGTAACTTCACTTAAGAATTTTATTTTTTGTAAATTTGATTCCATGTTACTTGGGAATGTGTGTAATGACTTAAACAGTTACGAATAAAAATACCATTTTTATTTAATTAAATAGAAATCAAATGATTTTTTTTATTATATCCTGTTTTATTTAAATTATCATTAAGTATATTTATTGCTTATAATATAGTCATTAAAGAGTGATCACATGAATATTATAAATATACGGTTTTAAGAAATCCTTAGGGAAATGACAAAGGAAGTGATGTACTTCACCAGTTGGTTCATACCATATAAAGAAAATTCATAGGACATTATGATGGAGATATAATTTATGTGACTTTCCCTAGACTAATCCCATGTTAAGATACAACAACTAAATCATGAGAGAAACAATTTATGGGAGATGTTCGAGATCATCATGATCACGTCCCAATCCCTGTTCACCGAACGGCTCCATGAAAGCCCCTCCATCAAAAACATTACACTTAAGAATTATGTTGATGCATTAAATTGATATGTATCAAGACCTTATCAATATAAATATTTTTATTAATTTTTATAATAGTGAATATATTTTAATCCTGTTATTGTTACTTCGTAAATGATTTTTAAAGCACTAATTTTATTTATGGTTAATATTAAAATACAATTAATTATTTAATTAATTAATTAATTAAATAAATAATATTTTAATGAAATATTATTATTAAATAATATTTATAAAATATAAATGATCCTATATTTTTTATGATGTGGAATGTAATTTTTATAAGGGTTCAAAAATTGTTATTTTCCAAAAACTGTCATTTTCAATAAAATTCATTTGTTATTTTAAAAGTTAAAATTCGCATATTTATAAAATTATTTAGATAAAATTCATTATATTTTTTGAATAAGGATATCAAAATTATTTATCAGTGAATTGTTCACAGTTTTTTGAAATTCGTCAAATTTCTGGGTAAAAATTAAATAATATATAAATATATACTCGGTTTTATGACATCATAATGGCCCAGTAATGACATAATAAATAATATAAAAGTTAAAATAAAAAAAATATATAGTTTATCCCTTTAAAATAATTTAATTTAATTTTTTTTATTTATTTTATAAATCCTTAATGAATCCTCCAAGACATAAAATATATTTTACGATTTTAAAATAATTTCATTGATGGTGTGACTCAACTCCACATAAGCATGGTTATTATTTTACTATATTCATACCATTTAATTATAAAATAATTTAAATGTCTCCCCTTTTGTAGAAATCATTCTAAAAAAGATGGGATGTTTTTTGGTTTTAATATTTTATTATGTAGTGTCTAAAACAAAAATAATAAACAAATCCCCCACTTTTCCTGTATAATCCCACATAAGATATCATTTCTCTTCACTAAATATATTTTGACAAATACATTACTCATACTCCTACATCTTAGAGTCCTTATAAGGCTCCCCAATCAAACAAGAATCCCCTCACAAGCCTTTGGAGTCACACATTTATGTAGGTATCCTCACCTTCCTCTCATTCTTTCAGTTCAAGAATATTGCTTGAAATTAGTATTTATAATTTCAATTGTTTATATTATAAATCATTTAATAAGATTTTATTACTCTCAATATTATGTTAATTTAATGGGAAATTATTTATACACTCTCATTTGGATGTTTATCTAAGCTGTTACTATACTGAAATTCCATAAGGGATTCTCTCTCTCCTCTTCTTATCATGAATTTTATTTATGATATGCCTTTTAATGTCTATTTTCATAAATTGGGGAAGATTCCTTCAAATCCTACTTACTATATATTTTATTGTTAAATGATATTATCCCCTTTCACCCTCGTTTATCCCTCTTATGAAACCTGATTTACACCCATTACAATGCGAAAATTCCATAATGGATTTTCCACAATCCTCTTTTATCAAGCACTCCATTTTTCAATGTCTTTTAATTTCCATTTTTTCTATGTCAGGATATGTTCATAAATATTCCCCTCACATTTAATTTTTTTTAGATGATGAGTGTCCCTTTCAATGTAATTTAAATCTCCAATGAACCTTTACGTACACCTCTCACCTTGCCATAAATTTGTAAGGGTTCTTTCCTTTATCCACTTTCTGAAAGTTTATTTATCATGTTACACCTTCTATTTAAAACTAGTTATGTTGTTGAATGTATTTACATGAATTTCATACTTTCAGTTTCATTTATAAATTTGGAGATACCAATTTCACTTTTATCAATCCATTTTATGAATTTATATATGTTGCAATTATGCTGCCGAAATTGCACCTTGATTTTCTGTGCATAAATAATTGTGTAGTGAATACCATACCCATTTCTTTATCAATTATATTCACCTTTATGAACATATACTTATGGATTTGGAACTTAATATATGTATAATACATTCCTTTAAAGTGGAATAAATTATGATGTTTAATGAATCCTTGTTATATAACTTATAGGGCATATACATAAGTATGGGAGTGAAATGATTATGTAGGGTGCACCCTAATAGAGCTCCAATGAGTTGGGTAATGGTTATTATATTTATACATCATGTTGGGATAGGGGATAAATTTATTCCATTATGGGACTTTTCCCCCCATAAATTTTTGGTAGTTTAGCCCTGACCTATGTTTATGATGTAGTGTTTTTATGTTATTTCTACATTTTACAAGTTATGATTATCATGAAACATCATGAATTACTATTCAAGTTCCCTTTATACTCCATTGATATGCCTATTCTCTATTCTATATTTTCTTCCTCATTTTATACCTTTTTTATTCCCTTACCGGGATTTATATATCACCCCTTTCTTATGTATTTCATCAGGTTATCCCTTGTAGCGTTATGTATGGAGGAACATTCTGGTCATGTTAATGAATTTTTCAATAAATATGTTCATTTCAGGTTTTATGTTGTTATGAAATGATCCAAATTTCGTAAAGACACTACACATATCGATATTTCTGGTTGTTTTAAGTTCAAATTTGTGTAGTTAAATTAAGAATTTATGTTTAATTAAGATTTGGGATTTTAAAGTTGGTATCAGAGTATTTGTTTAGTTGTTTTGGGGATTTGGATTAGAAAACTCTAGAGAATGCCTAAGGATTAGAGAACTCTATAAAATTTCATAGGGATAAGACAAATTATAAAAGAAAATACCAACATTTTGGAATGTATAAGGTCATTAGTTTATCAAGAAAATGCATCCCTAATGTTATAAAATATGTGGATGTGTATAAATAATAGATGTACCTAGGGGTAAAAAGTATTACAAGATGTTTCGTGGCTGACTTAGGGTAATCTGGTACACCACAGTGGATCGTACTGCAAACGTAGTTTGACAATCTGGAGGGATATGATTTGGAAAATTTATAAGCTCAATACGAACTATTATTAGGGGAAATATTCCTATAAGAATATATGTTAGGAAATAGATAATGGATAACATTTATTAAAACCTAGAAACTCATAAGTTAAGGTAATACATGTAATTTATAAGTTATCCATATAATTTCAGTGTATTCCACTTTAGTTTTTTAAAATTAATAAACTCATACTTAATTATATTGTGTTTCTAGACAATGGATAAAAATAAGAGGAATATTGTTAACAATAGATGAAAAGGGTAGTGTGATGATTTCCCCAACGACATTCCAAATCCTATGGGATCAAGAATCAAATACTTTATCATGATACTATCTTAGTTAAAAGATGTTCTAAATTGAATCCTGGATCAAGAGGAGCACCTGAAACCCCCTAATAAAGAAAAATTTGGAATCCCGCTATTTTTGTGACAAAAACCTCATACTTTAATGATCACATAATATATTAATTGTGGGGAAATATATCAACTCCAATGAAAATATATTCTCCATCCTTTAATATTATTAATAATAGAGGGTTCTTCTGGATGTTTCTTATATGAAGGGTGAATTTGATTAGTGGTGTAAATTGATCATGAATTTTAAGCATGGGGAATATATCGTGGCAATGGAGTAGAAGTAATTCTAGAAAATGTTTTTTTAAACATTTTCCCCGAATACACCTTCATAAAATGGGATGATATTTCATGGAACTCATGTTAAATGATGATAAATCTATTGGGGAGTATGTGGAAAACATAAAAATACTTTCTTGAAACACCTTTAGTTTTTCTGTTACCCATGAATACAAGGTTTAAAAGTTCTTTTTTGGGATAAATTATAGTCTACAAAAAGATTTGGCGATATGAGACTTTGATAGTTATGAGGAAATGGTTTGATGTGACCTCATAGTTGAAATAAAGATTTGATAATCCCAAGGTTATTATGTGGAAAAGAAGCAGAATGTGGAGTTTAATTATAGTTCTATGATGAATAAATCCTAAAGTGATATGAAATTTTTACATCCCACTTTTCATTGGTGTGGAATAAATAACCATAGAAATTTCCTAAGGGGAACAATGAGATACTTTAGGTGTAGAAGAGAAAGGAAACAAGCCAAGGATTTCCTATAGGAGAAAACTACGGATGTGAAATATGAAATGAATGCTCTGTTCAACACTCAATTCACTGTTCATTGCTGCTAATTTAATGAACAAATTTACTTTTTGAACCAATATTCAATGAAAATGGTTTTTTGAGGCAACCAACAACCTCCAAGGACAAAAGGGGAGATTTGTTTCCCTCAATACAATCAAAGTGAATCCTGAAAATGAAGTGGTGACGTGTATGATAGTTATTTATTCAAGATTAGATAACATTACTTTTGGTTATGGTTCTTTTCATTCATTAATATCATTTATAATTAGTTGAAAAAAATCCGATCACAATCATGATAAATTTACGTAGAGATGTCAGTGAAAATGAAAATGGGGAAATTATTTAATCCCAAGTATATAACTCCTCCCCTATCCATGTTAGTGGGATAAAACTGCTAAATAACTTTTCATACTTCCATTGGTGGAATTTGATATAATTCTGGGCATGGATTGACTTTCCCTATATAGATCCATCATAAATTTCCATGATAGGGAAATCAATCTCTATAAGGAGAATTGATCTCCGATTCTTTACAAGTTCAAGGAGGTGAATGAATATTCTTTAGCACCATCATCTAAAGAATAGATATTATTTCCCTATGAGAAAGCATATCTAGAAAAGTGATTAAGTCTAAGGAATAAACCATCGTTGAAGACATTCCTATTGTTATGGAATACGCTGATATCTTTCCTTGGGAATTTCATTGTCTCCCCCATTGTGGAGAGGTTGAATTTTCATTTCAGATTATACATGGGGGATTATCAATATCCAAAAATCAATATAGGATGGTTGTTATGGAACCAAAGGAACCTAAGAAATAACTATTGTAGAATCTGGATAAAGGATTCTTACACACTAGTGCATCACCGTGGGGTGAACTAGTCCTTTTCATTAAGAATAAGTATGGATCAATGCGCCTTTTCATTGAATATCATTAGATCGAAAAGATCTTGATAATGAACAAGTATCATTTTACATGAATTTATTCTTAGTTTGATGACCTATGTGGAGAATAATACTTCTCCAAGGTGGATCTGTGGTTAGGATATTACCATGTTCCGGTGAAGAAGGAGGATACCCCAAGGATCCTTTTTGTAAAAGGTATGAGCACTATGAGTTCATAGTGATTCTATTCAGACTCAAAAAATGCTCATGGAGTTGATTAATAGAGTATTTTTAGATTTCCTTAAAATATTTGAGGTAGTCACTATCGATTATATTCTTATATATTCCAAAACCAAGGAGGATCATGAGGAGAATTTGATCAATGTGTTATAGACCTTACGAATAGATAAGCTCTATGTAAAGAAAATTAATAGCGAGTTCTGGTAGAAGGAATTATCATTATTGGGGAATATCATCATAATAAATGAGATATCTATTTATCCTTAAATATTAAAAGAAATTGAATGATGTGTGATGCATACATATGTGACAGATATCCATAGTCCGCATCAGTTAGCCAGATATTATCATTGATTTTTGTAAAATTTATCACAATTTTCAAAACACCTTATAAAGATATCTTAGAAGGGAGTCCTGTTTTATTAGTAAGATTAATTTTAATAAATATTCACGAAGTTGAAATGACACCTTAACCCTACCCCTATGCTCATAATAACCACAAGTGGATATCTTTTCATAATTTTTATTGATTCTTCGAAGATGGTTTTTGGATGTGTGTTAATGGTAAATGAAAAAATCATTTCCTAAGCCTTATGGAAGTTGATAACTTAGGATATAACTACCCAAACCTGATCTGGAGTTGGAAACTATGATCATTGATTTGAAATTTTTGTGGAATTATCCCTCTGGGGAGATGTTTGAAATATATACGGATCACAAACATCATAAATATATATTGACATTGAAATAGATGAACAAGATCCAATGAATATTGTTTGATCTCATCAAGGATTATGAATATTAAATTCACTATCATCCTAGGAAAGTAAAAAATGTGGAAGATGCTCTATGTAGAAAGGATACATCAATTCTATCATCAATGTGAATTGAGAAGGATATGATTTTGTTACATTTAATGAGGATAGACACAAGATTCATAAAGAAGAGAAAATCATCAATCCATTGACAATTGATTTCTCAACTGTCTCTTCCTGAAAGGTTAAAGGACACTATAAAAGATGATGTGGGAAGTTAGAAGAAAGTAAAAAACAATATGAATAGGGGGATTATAAGAGTTAAATTTAATGAAATAGTAATTGTGTGATTTGGGCCAAAACTATGTGTTCCATCAAATCCAAAGATAATGAAGGAAATATTGGACGATGCACATAGGTCTACTTTCTTCATTAACCCGAAAACAGAATGATATTTCGAGATCTTTAAGAGAACTATTTTTGGGATAACATGAATAAGTAGATTGTTGATTATACATAAATGTGTTGGGAATGTCTTCAAGTTAAATGTAACGAGCATAACTGTAAGGGGACGATGAACCCATTACCCATACAAACATGGAAATGAGAGAACATCACCATGAACTTTTTCACCATAATTCCAATGTAATCAAAGGGAATACATGATATTTGGGTTTTTTGGGATCATAATACAACGTCTGAACACTTCATTATGATTCTAGAGGATTTAACATTGAATAAAAATATATGGATATACATCAGAGAAATTGTAAGGCCACATGGATTACCACTATCGATTGTGTCTGATAAATATCCAAGATTCAGCTCTATGTTTTGGAAAAGTCTACATCATTCTCTAAACAAAGACCTGAACTTCATTACAACATATCAGCCTCATACAGTTTTCCAATTTATGTGTAATATCAAAAAAATGAGGCCATGTTGAGGTAATTTTCAAATTGATTTCAAAGGAGGATGGGACTAACATCTCCCTCTGGTCGAGTTCTCTTAGAAAAATCGTTTTCACATAATCATCCAAATGGATCCTTATGAATCCCTTTAAGGGAATAGTTTTATAAAATCCGAATGTTGGGATGAAGTTGAGAAAAACAAACTTCTAGTCCCTAAAATTGTTGAAGAAATGGTGGACAAGGTTAAAAAAATTCATCATCACATCAAATCTCCCCAGGGTATAAAAATAGATATACTAAAAATATTCAATGATAATTAGATTTTCAAGTCGAAGACATGGTATTCCTCTACATATCTCCATATAAAAGAGTTATTGGATTTGAAATGAAGGGAAATCATAGTCCAAGGTACATCGCCCCGTTTGAAATCCATGATCGCATCAAAGAAGTGGCCTATTGACTAGCACTCTCACAGAACCTTTCTTAACTACATGATGTATTCCACGTATCCCTCTTAAGAAAGTATATACCAGAACCATCACATGTACTAAATCAAGAGGTTGTACTATTGGAGAATGCACTTTCCGATGAGGAGAAACCGGTGAATATCTTAGATCATAGAGAAAATGTATTATGAAATTAGAAAATGGAACTCGTATAAGTGATGTGGTGAAGTTGAATGTTTGACGAAGAAATATGGAAACCAAAGGAGGTGATGAAGTAGAGTTACCATCATCTGTTTTGGTGTGGGAAATGTAAATTTCGAGGATGAAATTTCTAAATATCATATGATTAAAACGAATTGAACTCTTACTAATAAAATAACACCTTTTCATTTAGTTAAATATAAATATCAAGAACTTTTTTATTATGTCCAATCTGATTTAAATGAATGTTAAGAATATTTACCATTGATAATATAGCCATTGAACAATGACCACATTACTAGTATAAATATATGGTTCTAACAATTCATTCTTGGAACAAATAAAGGATTTGATGGATCAATCAGTAGAATCATACCCTATGAATCCCATTTACCAGAGATTCTGAGGGATATTAAATTTTTGGGATTTTCCCAAGACCAGTACAATGATGAGATCAAATAAATTAATGATGAGTGAAACTATTTAGCGATATGTTCAAGCACATCGAGATCACGACCCAAACCATGTTCACCAAATGACCCCATGAATGCCCAACCATCACACACCTTACTCTTAGAGATTAAGCTGGTTTATTAAAGCGATATGTGTACAGACCATATCAATTGATATATTTACATTATTTTGAATATAATAGTGAATATATTTTTATCCTAATACTGTTACATTGTATGTGATTAGTAAATGTTAAAATTGTATTTTTAGATAATATTAAAATTTAAACAATGAATTTTTGAATTTTTGAAATAAATAATATTTAAATAGAACATTATTATTAAATAATACTTATAAAATATAAATTATAATATAATACATATGATATCAAATGTAATATTTATAAGGGTTCAAAAAAACTGTTATTTGTCAAAACACATCATTTTTAATAAATGTAAGTTATTAATTCCAAAGTTAAAATTCATATACATAGAATAATATTTAGATATAATTAATATTAATTTTTGAATTAGGATGATGAAATTCTCTAAATGATTATTTTTCATATTTTTCTAAGATAGTTGAATTTTTGGGTAAAAATTAAATAACGTGCAAACATACAGTCTTTTTTATGACATTATAATATCCATGTAGTGATATAATAAACACAATAAAATGTAACCTCAACTAAATATATGTATTTAATTTAAAATAATATAATTTTATGTGTATTTTATTTATCTTATAAATTCATAAAGAATCCTCTATGACTTATAATATATTTTAAGAATTTAAAATCATTTCATTTAGAGTGTGACACACCTCTACATAAGAAAGGTCATTATTTTGTTATATTTTAACCCTAGACTTATAAAATAATGTAAAAGAATTCCCTTTGTTTGAATCCATTTGAAATAACTTTGGGATGGTTTGTGGTTTTGAATTTTTTTTATTTAGTGTCCAAAACCAAAATAATAAATAAATCCCCCTATTTTGTGACATAAACCAACCCATGCTCCCGTTTTTATTCATTGGAAATATTTAAATCATGTCCAAAATCTTATTCAAAATACCTATAGTGCTCTTAAGGCCCCCTATGTTCTCAAGAATCCCCTACAAATTCTTTTGAGTCACACATTCATGTAAGGTATCCTTACCTTCTTCTCTTTCTCTCAATTCAAGAATCACCGTTGAAATTAATCTATATAATTACAATGTTTTATACTATAAATATTTTAAAATGATTCTATTACTTCCCAATTGAAGTTAATTTAGTGATATATTATTTATCTCCTATAATTTTTACATTTATCTATGCTTTTACTAAGCCAAAATTCCATAAGGGATTCTCTCTCACCTCTTTTTATCAAGCATTTATTTTATGATATGCCTTTTTAATTTCCATTTCCATTAGTTGGGATACATTATTATAATTCCCAATAACAATAATTTTTATTCTTAAATTTTTGTAACATCTTTTACCTCAATTATCACTCATATAAACCCTTATGCACACCTATTACTATGTCCAAATTCCATAAAGGATTTGCCACCCTCCCCTTTTATCAAGCACTCATTTTATGATATTTATTTTAAATTATTTCTTTTCAATGTTTGGATATTTATTAAATATTCTTCATACTTACCATTTTTTGATTTATAAATGATTATATTACATTTCAATCACATTTTACCCTCCCAAGAACATTTATGTACACCTATGACCATGCCAACATTTTGTAAGGGTTCTTTCCTTTATCTTATTTATCCAAGTTTATTTATTTTGTTAAAACTTCTATATCACATTAATTATGTTATGGAATGTATTCTCTGGGTTCTAATACTATGCATTTAATTTATAAATTGTGAGATTCCCATTTCACTCTCATCAACCCTTTTAATTAATTTCTATATGACGCTGTTATGATATCGACATTGCATAATGATTTTCCATGTAAAATAATTGTCTAGTGAATACCATACCCATTTCAATATCAAGGTTATTCTCCTTTATACACATTGACTTATTGATTTGGGACATACTTGTATGTATTCAACATTCTTTTATTGTGGAATAAATTATTATGTTGAATGAATCAATGTTATATGATCTATGTGGCACTCACAGAAGGATGAGAATTAAATGATTATAAAGGATGCCCCATGATAGTGCAAAAATGAATTGGGTAATGTTTAGTATCATGATACATCGTGTCGGGAAATCGGTTTACCTTATTTCATTATTGGAAATTTTCACCATGAATTCTTGATGGTTTATCCTTCACTTATGTTTATTAGGCAATGTTTTAAGATGTTTACACATTTTAAATGTTATAATTACCATTATATATCATTCCTTTGCATTCATGTTACTCTTAATATCCATTGATATACCTATTATCTAACCTGTATTTTCTTCCTCACGTCAAGCCTTATTTTTTCCCTTACATTGCTTTATAAATCACCCCTTCCTTATTATGTCCTCAGGTTATCCCATGTAGTGTTAAGTACGAAGGAATGTTTTTGTCATGTTGTGGTTATTTTCAATAAAGACATTTATTTTATTGTTTTAATTTTTTATAAAATATACCTAATTAACCAAATACACTATACCTCTCATTATTTTTGGTTGTATTAAGTGTAATTTTATGTCATTAAAGAAAATATTAAGGTTTAATTATGTCAAGCGTTGTTATAATGTCAGAGTATTTTACCATTAATAAATGTATAAATTTGTAATTAATTACGTTTAAATACTATGCATATTTCTTATTTGATTGTGTGATTAATATTTTTAATGCTAAAATGTATTATGATCAATCAGTGGCATTGGATTCATAAAATTAAAAGTATATAAACCCATATCATTTTATATGGTGGAATCATGGTTTGGTTATTTCTATGTCTAAATATTATAATATTTTTATGTTTTAATATTATTATAAATTCAAAATGTTTGAGGAAGGATTATATATTATTTCTTTGTTTTTCATGTAGTGTTTAAGAGGTGTGTGACATCTCCCAGTTAAAAAATGTAATTACGTTATCATAAATTATTTTTAAACTGTTATTACAATTTAATGATTTTTGTGAGATAAAAGTGTTCATAATTGACATAACATTTATCATTATTGTTTTATTTGAATAATTATATATATAAATAAAATTAAATATCAATTCATGTATATATTTTTTAATTAAACTCATATATGTAACACCATGATATTTAATAACGAATTTTATTTTTAATAATTATATTCTGATTAGTTTATGTTATACACTAAAATAAAATATTGTGAATAATAATTTATGGTTTTTATAAGTTATCTAGGATGATGGGTGTTTTAGATATTATATTCTAAAACATTCTCTAATGGGGATTAAGTTAACTAATTATATGTTTCTTCCATGATGTGGATAATGTCGACTGTTTATAAGGTACTACAATAAAGTGGATAGAAATAATTTTTTATAAGTTACCCATAAGATGTTTATATGGTTATCATTATATAAGTTACTCTAATTAAAAAGTTGTAATTGACCAGGTACGTCATTCCATTATATGTGTGATTGAAATAATGACATCATTATTTTACCCCAACTAACTATCATGATTTTTTTCGTTATGATTTCATATGAAATTTTTTATGAGACAATGTCGGTGAAAAAGTTTATTTTAAGAGTGTGTAAGTGATTATTTTTTGTTCAAAATTTATTAAATCAAAATGGTAAATTACATAAGGGTTTTAATATTTTTGAAAGGACTAACAAGTTTCACATTTTTTATATCCCTTACAAAGGTCTATTCAATTCATCATACGTTTTAAAATTATTTTCATAGCGATTAAGCATATATAAGAACTATTAAATGTTAAAAATTATAATAATTTATACTTATATTGTATTATTAATGTGTTTTAATGTTAAAAAGGGATTGTAAATATAAGAACATATCTTTATGGAAAAAATGAACACTATGTGAGAGTCTTCACTATGTGAATGTATGTGTATCCTAATTATTTAAAATTATAAAGAATAAAATCATGGGATTGTAAAAATTATCAATATACTTTTAATTTAATTCATAATTATGTGTTCCTTATATATGGATTATAATAGTTCTAATTAGATCAAGGGTCTCAATAACTGCATATTTTTGGACTATAACAAGGAAAGGTAAATTTGATTATGTTTACGAGAGTGATTAATTAATCTATGTGATTCAATGATAAATTATATATATTACATGTAATTTATAATGGGTTTCAATAGAGGTAGAAGGTTTAATTATGTTGGATGGTTACAAAAGGGATATTCCATTCTATATCAAAAACCCGAAATTATTAGAGATGTTGTTGAAAATTGATTGAATATGTTCACTAAATTAGAATACAATATAAACATAGGTACTAATGAATTATCAAATTATCTATAAAGAAACATTTCAATGGTAGATAATTTCATTCATAAACATCTGATAATATTTTGTGTTACCTCATACCAAGTAGTTGTTGAAGAATGTGTAAATTCATTAGAAAGGATAATTGAAGTATTTAGTTTTTTAGAGCAATATAAGGTAAACCATTCAATTTACCATAATTGAAATTGAAGTTGATGAGGTCATTGATAATGAATACCAATAACAATAATGTGATTTTTTAGAACCCTTATATTAATGATAACCAAATAATGTTTCATATGTTATTAATGAGTTTTATGTGTTATGCTAACCGTGTATGATATAGGGAATATAAGAGATAAATTTAGATAAGTGTTGGTCTCAAAAAAAATCTAGAAGGAATCACCATTGGGGATGAATCACTGCCTGAAATGACTCACCATTGAATAATAGTCTATATCAAATGAAAATATAGCTAAGTGTGGGAAAGACCCAAAATCAGTAATAAGTCACCACTAGGATGATATTTTGGAAATATATATTAAAGACTCACTCCCTGAGGATAGATGCCTATTTAATAAAGATATTAAATATGTGTTGAAAACACCTAACATCAGGGATGAGTCACATCAAGGTTGAAAATTTGGAAATGTGTTGGAATGACCTACCACTATAGAGAAGTCACCATTTAAAATGAACTTCCGTCATTCTATACCTACCACCAATAAATTTAGAGAAGTGTTGAGATGACTCATCGTTGAGTCAAGTCATTGTTGAAATGAATAAACATTGTCCTAACTCACTAATAACTCATGTCGCCTCTATAGTTGTCCCACTATTTAAAAGTGTCATTATTACTATTTATATTTACGTTGAATTAAATATTTCTAACAAATATATTATTGAATTTAATACTGAGACTTATATTAACAATTTATCTTAATATATTAGAGATATAAATTAATGTTTGTGTCAGTAATAAAATATGTGGAGTAGAGGATCTCTATGATTCTCCTTGAATGATGTTAAATTATATGAAAATAGACTCCCTCTTGTGATACATTGAGAGACACATTGAGAAAAAGAATGATATATATGGATAGACATGAAGTGTAATAAAACCATAATACGAGAACCAAAATAGTGCCCCTTGATTCTAGAAAACATGGTGCATATTTAATACACATGACTATGAGAAACTAGATTATAATAAACATCCAAGATCCTTTCCAAAATTCATAGAATTAGAGATTATGATTCTCTGTTTCACTATAATTTTAAGAAACACAAATCGAGATCGTGTTCTTTCTATAACCAAGGAGATTAATGTATAAAATCACATATATTAGAGTAACACAATATATTATACATATTTATACAAGAACTTTATTATTACTAAATTTACCATTTTATAAGGGTATTATTTTATGTATAAATAAATCATACATTATCTTCTAAGCTATATGTGGATGATACTTGATATCTTCTGCACGTCCTTTTCTTTTCTTACCCATGTGTTGTGGAAGAGGTCCATATATAGATTGTGTTTGTTTTATTGCAACTATTTTTTTGGAAGAGGTCCTTATGTGGCCTAGATTACTATTTCTCTTTCTTATTTCCCCCATCCTAGTTATGGATCAGAATTATTTAATATAATTTTCATGGAATTAAATGATTTACAATAGGAGAGGACTACACATTGACTTGATATGTAACCTCTTGTATTTATTTTTTGTGTGTTTTTTGTTTTGTTTAATTTCTACTTATAAAAAATAATCTATTTTAAACTATAAAAAACCTACTAAATTGAAAATTAGTCTTAATTTTGGTTTTGTATAAGGTTTTTATTAACTATATTGATTTCAAAAGTCAAATATATATTCATATATTTTGTTAACTAATACCCAATCAATCTTTGAGAAATATTTCAAATGATAAAAATGAATAACGATATGATATTTTGATTAGCTATGATATTTTTAATAATTAGGGGGGGGGGGTTTGTTATCTAGACCACTGTTTAAGAAAAAAAATATTTTTTACTCAATTCACCCCTCTAATGAACTCATACAAACCAAAATTTTTATCAGAGGTTTTTTAAATATTTTGAACTGTGATTATAGTTGTGTTTGAAAGATCTTAAATTTTATTCATTTCTAAAATTATTTCATTAAATATATAATAGAAAAATTATTTATACTAGAAACAAACCACCTTTACTTAATGGTAATAACTCTGCTCAATTGAAAATAAAATTTAAAATTATTATTGAAAGCATGGGTTTGGAAATTTGGTAATCTATAGAGGATAAAATTGAGTTACCTATGTTTGTTTGGAATAATTGGTTCGATTCAAATATGCTTTCTTAGAAAAACAATTACAAAGATATGAATGTTCTTCAATATTACTTAAGAGATGAATAATTAAATATGATATCCTCTAGTAAAAAATCTTTTAAAATATGGGTTGCATTATCTATTTCTCATGAAATAAATTCTAATGTTAAATAAATGAGATTGAATACTTATAAAATTAAATATGACACATTTAAGATGAAACATGATGAGAAGAGTTTTGATATATATCTCATGTTCAATTTGATAGTGAAAAATGATATCCTTAGAGAAGCTTGTATCAAAGAAGGATTAAATTATGAGACTTCTAAGATGTCTTTTAAAGAGAGGGAGAGGTACATTAGTTTTAATAACTAAATATTGTGAAATGAGTAATCTAACTTCCAAGGACTTGATAGGGATGTCGATGGTTTATGAGGATTATTTTAATGTAAATCGGGTGGGGGATAACTAAACAAAGTCGAAATCTATTTAATTTAAGATAAAAACAACAAAACAAAAAAGAAAAGAAAAATGTCCAAGATCACTGTTCATGTGATAATGAATAAGTAGCCGATAGGGATAAGGAAATGTCCCATTTGGATAGGAGGTTTTAAAATTTTTTAGGAATATATTTTTATAGAAATCGAGTAATAAGAGATAGTATGATAGTAGATAGAATTAGAAGTAGGACTTTACAAGAGATTACAATACAAAGGATATTACTTGTTATAAATGTAAGAGAAAATTAAATCTAAATGATGGATGCATTATGTTGAAGCACAAGAAGAAGTATGAGGATACGTATAGGATATTTAAAAAATACATGAAAGTCACATGGAGTGACTTTATGGACATATCAAGTATCTCAGAATCACATCATGAAGAAAACCCTAACATAAATAATATGTGCTACATGAAAACATATACGAGGTACCTACTGTTTCTCTTATACTTAAATATTATAATTATGGAGATGCAAAATTATGATGATTTTTTAAACTTAAAATTTTTTAAATAATGAATTCATATTTACGTTAGCATTAACAAGATCCAATAAAAATAAAAAATACATTAGAAATAAATTTCTTTATAAACTAGTGTTAAAACTGATCTAGTAGTAGAAAAAAGTGAATAACTCTCAATTATTGAATGAAAATACAGAACTAAAATTTTAAAATGATTAAATAAATATTGAATTACAGAGATATAAAAATTAAAGATAATATATAACACAAATATTATTAAAAAATACATCTAAATATAATTCTGGTTTTGGCTACCAACCAGGATAAAGAAGAGTTATTAAGATCACCTTTGATCCTATGTCTAATTTTGGACATTATACTACTAATTTTTATTCAACTGGACCTAATAAAATTATTATTTAAAAAATTTTGAAATTTGCTTATAGTAATCCTATAAATAAAACATGGGTTCCTAAATCCTTATTGAGTAAAATATCAAGACCCAATAAAACATGGGTTCCAAAAATAATTCTTTTTATAAACATTGTTTTTTGAAAAACATATTAATGTGTACCTATAGAAATATATTGTACCTATACAAGGGATCTTCCAGACACATGATAATTTATAATTCTAGCTTCAAGTTCATGATAATGTATGATAGTATTAATTTCACCTTTACTGAAAATTCTATATGAAATATCAATTTCTTGTCAAAATTGGTAAAATCAATTATATTTTAATTTATAAATTAATTTTTGTTAATATTTTAAAATAAAATCTACTTATAATATCATAGTTATGTAATGATGGTTTTTATGTGATGTTTTAAAAAAATTATTGTAATGGTTTTTATTATAAGAAATATTTAGTATTTACTGCTTTTAGAAATGAAAATGTTTTTGAAATTAATAATAATACATTAATTTCACAATATGTTTTTTCATTGAGTGTAATTCATTGAGAATAATGGATTTTTAATAGTATACTAGGACACTATAACATTCCCACACATTGAAATTATACTAAGAAAGGGTTAGTTTGGGATCATCCAAACATGAATTATAAAATGGAAAATTCTATAACCAACGTAAAAAAGAAAACATCACAATACATATTTGAAATTAAATAAAAAAGTTTATACATCTCAATATATGGAGTTTGTTCACATGGAATTATTTATACCATCAAGATATTCTATTTTAAATAGGAATCACTAGGTCTATTTACTTATAGATGAATTTTCTAGGTATATCTGGGTATTTACTTTATCTCACAAAAGTGAAGATTGTTCTTATTTTACCAAGTATTATAAATCTATAAAAAGACTAAGTGGACATAGAATAAATACATTAAGAAGTGATCATGGCTGTGAGTTTGAAAATAATTACTTTGAATCTATTTCCTCATAAAAGTAATATTATCATAACATCTTTTCAACTATGACCCCTTAGTAGATTGGAGTTTTGGAAAGAATAAATAGAATACATCAAGAGATATCGTAGACAATGATTAATTAATATGATTTTCCTATTTAATTTTGGGAAGATACTGTGAATAAATCCTTCTACATAATTTATATAGTTTTAATTAGACAAATATTGAAGAAAAACTGTTAAGAAAATTGAAATAAAAGAAATAATAACATTATTTACATTAGAGTAATTAGTTTTTAAGTCCTCATTCATTACAATAAGGATATTCTTAACAATTTTCCCTCCAAAAGTGATGAATTAATTTTTCATGGCTATTCAACATGAAGTGAATCCTATAGAGTTATTTAAAAAAGAACCAAGATAGTAGAAGAGTATGTCCAAGAAAATTTGGATTAAAAAAAACACCAAGAACAAATAATTATTTATAAATCCTTGAGGTTGATTTTTCCATCTTGAAAAAATTTCAAAACCTTCTACTTTTGTGGTAAAAAAATAAAAAACATCTAATTATGAGGAACTTATAGAACCTAAACCTTTAGAAGACAATGAGGTGACCATCCCTATTTTTCTAGAGTTGGTAGTCCTCTTAAATTGAATCCTTTAAATTCTATTATTGAATTCTTAGATAGTGGTACATAAACTATATCTTCTCCAAGAAACTAGGTTGAACACCAAAAATTATTTTCACAACATGAACATATGAAAATGAATGATGTAATTAATGATAAATTCTACCCAATGATTATTCGATAAGAACTTAATCAATTTGAGAGAAGTAATGATTGGGAATTTGTTAATAGACCTGATGAAAAATTGACTCTAGGTACTAAATGGGAGTTTAGAATCCAGATTCATGAATCTGGATCAATAGTAATTAATAAGTATAGACTTTTTTCACTATGATATAATCACATATAGGGTATAGACTTTTAAAAGACCTTTTCATCTTTAGCTAGACTTTATGCCATTATAATACATCTTTCCTCTATATAAATTCTATATTTCATGAAATATATAATGGGCATTCAAAGTGTATTCTAGAATGGGTTTATATTTAAGGTTTTTTTTTGAAAAACCCCATTGATTTCATAATTTCCATTTTCTAAATCGTTTTTATGTTAAAAACGCGTTATTTGGTCTGAAGCAAGCACCTATAACATGGTATGATAGGCCTATTACCTAAATTATTTCTAAATAATTTTAAAAAGGTATACTTGATCCTACCCTATTTATATTAATAATCTCAAAAGATGTTTTTGTATTCAAATATATATATATGACATTATTTTTTGATCTTTTAAAAATTTATTATATACTGACTTTTCAAAAATGATGAGAAATGAATGTGAACTGGGTTTAATATGTGAACTGATATTATTTTTTGGTTTTAAAAATTTTCCAAATAATGAAAAAATTCTATTTAATCAATTTAAATATACTAATGACATATTAAATTTTTTTACTTCAAATACAACAATGAGTACTGACACTACTATAAGTACCACTAGTAAATTTTATCTTAATGAAGTAGGGAAATTAGTGGATAAAACCAGTTAAAGAGGCATGATTATAACTCTTCTATAGTTAACTACTAGCTGACCTAACATTATTTTTTGTGTGTGTATGTGTACTCATTTTCATGAAAATATGAAATATCCACACATAGTAGTTATAAAATGTATTTTTAAAAACCTCAAGTATACAATCAATTTAAAATTGTTCTATCCTAGAGATAATAATTTGAATTATGTAGTTATTCATAAGAAATTTTTGTGTTTTACCGACCATTTGTGTTTTAACCACTCTTGATGTTTTACCCACCCATTGGTGTTTTACCTAATGTGGGATCTTTACCATCTATTGGAGTCTTACCCGCTATTTGAGTTTAACCCAGCTTTGTGTTTACCCGCTGTTTTGTTTACCCACTATTAGTTTATAATGAATTATTTATATTTATTTTATACATTATTTAGTTAATATGATTTAAATTTTATTTCAATTTAAAATTATAAAATCTAGAAATTATATATATTATACATTTTCTTAATTTCAATGCTCACTCCCTTGTGCCTTTCTCTCGATCCTTGTTGTGACACACTTTCTTCCAACTGCCAACCTTCTCACAGGTTCTTCCAAAAAATCCAAGTAAATTACCGTGGTTAGAGTAAATAGAGTTGTATTTTCTTCTCCAGATGTTTCATTTCCTTCAAATAACCACATAGGGGAGTCATGTCAATCTGCAATTGAGAAATTAAACCAAAATCTTATGAATTGAGTTTTGGTGCCCAAAAAGTATTTCATGCCAAATAGTTGATATATATAAGTTCATAGAGTTCTACAAGAATGGGGATGAGAATAATGGATTTATTTTAATGCGAGGCCATTCTATCCTAGGTTGGTGAGCTAGTTCTATCAGTTTTTCATGTTCAGTTTTGATGAAGATAAGGATCAGATGAGAAGAATAATAAATGGATGATTTTTTTACTATTTATGGAAATGTGATATATTTTCTAGAGTAAAACAAAAAATATTCTCAAATAGCTATCAATGAACTATTCTGAGTGAAAATGATAACTTTTTATGGGTATTCTTCTATATGGTTTACTGGTGATGGATTAGTGAGAATACCAACTACCACTGAGATTGATGGTGAATGTATATTTATTTTCACATTTATTCAATATATGTTGTACCCAAGGAAATTTTATTTCTCAAAAATGAGGTATCAATATGTTTATCTCATTCTCCTTTTTAAGATAGAAAAAAAATATATATAGGTACCTATGGGTTCACATGATGGACATATGAAATCCATCTTCTAGGTCATACATCCTAATTTATCCAAAGTTTATTTATAACATGCTAAAGGTACAGGGATTGGTTAAAGAAGATGAAGAACCGATGGATAAAGGCTATGGATTTTTTAATATAAAGTTTGTTTTCAATTGAATGATGATTATTTTGAACCGCTGGAAGAAACAACGGGTTGATGATGGTGATAAGTTTTAAAAGGATTTCAATCTAGATAATCATCCTTTTAGACTAAATAATGTTATGGATCCTATATTAGAGACACATGACGTGTTTGTTTACTGTTATAAGGAATAAGTGGATTTTTCTTCCACTAGTGATGAGGGGCATGTGTTATTAGTGGATAAAGTATGTGATCTAGATTTTCCCCAATGTTCTCTAGCTATTACTTATGGTCCTCATTGACAAGATAGATCTCTCCTAGTTCGAGATATTATCCTTAAAGATGTATGCGATGAAAAAGAAATAGATGTTTTTGGTGAAGAAATTTTCAAAATCACATCCAAACATTCTGATGAAAATGTTGAGAATTTTGATATTGATGATGAATTAGTAGAAAAAGAATACAGAGAAGATGAAGAAGAGAATGAAGATGAAGATGAGTGTGATGGAGGTTCCGAAAAATGATTGTTCTGTGGATGCATTGTTTCTAAGTATGTTGATATTCCTCAAACACGTTTTTAATATCCAAATTATTTAGTTGTATCTATATTAGTAGAGAGACCCATCTTAGTTCATGGTATGGATAGAGGTGCTAGATATGAGAATGAATAATCTGTTGAGGGGGAGAAATCTCCAAGAATGGATAGTCATTATGATGTTAGTGATCATGTTGTGCCTACAGCTAATGTGAAGAATGTTTTTGAGATTATAGTATTTGAACAATCAATTGATGAGAAAATGAAGGTTGAGCCTACTATTTTGTATCCTATATATATTGGTAAGACATGCGATGTTCATATATCTAGTGGGGGGTTAGGAATTTTACCTTCCGTTTTTGAGTATACTGTAATGCCCCATAGCCAAAAACCAAGAGCCGATACATTATTTTATTACATTATAACAATTACAAGGAATAAAATCCCTAATGATGGATTAATTAACAGTTTTGGAAGACCATATTACATACAAGATACCCATATTACATGGGGAAACATAGAGATCACGACCTGATATATAATAAAATGAAATAAAATGGATCCTCGAAATATTATTCAATGTTTTCTTCTTCATAACCTTGGTAAATAAAAAAAATAAGGGTGAGCTCAAATGCTCAGTATGGGTTATATCAAGCAATAATAACCAAATTAGAGTCAATAAGTCATAGAAATTATAGAAGGGTAAATAATCTGAAAAATTCATGATATCAATATCTTTAGAATGAAAACTAATCCATAGATTTTTCATAGTGGAATCCACTAGATAATAATAATAGATTATGAAATGAAGGAATTGATTTATTTTTGTATGCTATGTATCAGAAACATGAACCATTATTCTATCAATATGTTTTAAGAATGTGGGTAGAAAGCCATTTGATTCTATATAAAAACAAATATGAAGGGCTTTTCACCAATAGTTTTGTATCATGAGATATGCAGATGCATTGATGGGATATAGTGGGCCCCATCCATCCCTAAAAATCGAAATCATTCTTCATATATAGATTTAATTCAAGAAAAATATTCCTTTTCCAAATCTTAATTCAGTAGATGATATAGATTTATCAATATTTACCTAGTTAGATCAATATTAAAAATTAACATCTTATGTTAATTGTTATACGACTATGAAAATAATCATATCCATGAAACAATAATATGTATATTTTATATAAATATAATTTAGAATGAAAAATGATCAAAAATGGGAAGTAGATACACCACATAAGAATGGTTAGGTGCACAATACCAAGTAAGTCTCATTAAAATGTAAATTGATATGAAGTCTATAACCAAATTTTAATCAATAAAATCATGTAACCAAAAATTATTAATCATAAATTAAATATTTTAATTCCAATTATATAAATATATTTTGGATATTATGCATTAAATAGAAGTATACAGACACCACATACAAGAAATAACTGGAAAATAATGGAAATCCTGTAGAAAAAAAGTGAGATAGGAAACCCTTAACCTTATGCTCGAAATGTAACACCCCAAGCTTCCACGGTACGTTTCTCTTTGAATAATGTGATAGCGTGTGTTGTACACAACATCGAGTTCTAACACACCACAACCGATCAAACTAGCCGTTATGAATAGTAATACCTACTTTTTGAAATTATAAAAATTATATCTCTCAAAATGGACTTCATTTTTGGATTACGAATATTGAAATTAGCCTAGGGTGAAATTTTGGTACTTTTCGGATAACTTTCATATTTTGATGAATAGTGAAAATTACTAAATTTTAAATAAAAAAAAATTTAAATTGAAATAATTAATATTGATAAATTATGAATTTGAGTGGTTTTAAATTATATTTAGAATATATTTTTACCATTTTATATAATTTTGGTCATTGTACATAATTTTACAATTAAACCGGACATAAACAAGTGTCAATCTTTTGATAGTTATTATCTCTTAAAAACACACTTTTTGTTTTAACAATGGAAATTAAATTTAAATTATTTTCTGCCACTTCATTGTTTTGAATTTGGAAAAATGGATACCATATTTGTAATCAGTATGTTCATATTGTGTGAATAGGTAACTTTCATTTTTAGACATTTTGAATAATTACTGCGGAAAATATTTTATTTACCATGTTTAAGGGTAAATCCGGTAAATAAGGGTTAAAAAATAATATTATAATAATACTAAATTACCCTAAAACGTGTCCTAACATTATTGGTGGATACCTGTACGACCATGGGCATCATTGGGTTGATTTTGGGACCCCATGGAGCCACTTGTAAGTGATAGGGACACTTTATTTTAATTAAGTTAAAATGTATTCCAAAATGACACAAGCATATATCTTTTAGAAAAACAATTTTTACATATGGTTATATATGTTGGATTTATGACTATAAATACTAATTAGAAATCTAAAAATAGTTCCTACATAATTAAATTTATTTATATTTTTTAGAAATTAAATAAGTTAATTTATGTATGACAGAATGATGATGCAGTAATTTCCATAATAATGAAAAATTAAACTAATTGATATTGTAAATACCCAAATAAATATAATTTGAGACTTTTTATTAAGTACACTAATTTAATAGGATAATATGACATGTTAGGATTTATTTAATTAACGTTTTTAGAAGTAATCATTCTGTTATCATTTTTACAAAAATCAATTATTTAATAGTGTCAAAATTGACATAAAAGAGTTTTTTTTAAAAAAATTATATTATTAATTGATATTAAATTCATAAAAATCTGAGGTTTGGCCAAGAGACTTATATAATGATAGGTGTATCATTAAGGGACCACTTGGTGGTCTATTTTATGTATATAGTATGTTCATTAACCATATAATATACAAATACAAAGAGACATTGTAAAAGTGAAACTAATTAACTAAGAGTTAATACTTAATGATAAGGTTAGTATAATGACACAAACCTATCTAAATAATATTGGTTGAATGTTTTTTGACCTATCCACACCATAACCTTTAAATAATCAACTTTTTAGCCATTAGAAACCGAATATGAATTTATTTTAAATTAATATTTCTAGCTTTTCTAAAGGTGCCTCTCACCCCTCTTATAAAAGGGAACTCCTCCTTCCCATTTCATCACACCATAAAAGCCTTTTGGTTTGGCCAAACTCTTCCCAAATACTCTATCAACTTCCCTAAATACAACATAGAGGCCTAGGTTAGATCATAAAGCCATCCTAAGGATCCCTTTTGATCATATCAAAAGGAAGAACCCGAAGAAGAGGTAACGTTTTCACCACCCCTTTTCAAGATCCTTTCTTCTTCCACTTCTTCTTTATTTTTTATTTCTATTCTAAAATAATTAATCCAGTATATACTATATAATTTAATAATATTATAAATATGGTACAACCATATTCAGTATTCTATCCACCCTTAGAATAACATGTCACCATACGTGCGTACGTACGGCTTACCGTCTCCACATCGTGATGTAATTGTTATTCAATAAATTATTATTTGGATGGGTATAATAATGATGTGTAATTCATGTTAATAATAAATATAACATGATAATTATTCTGTATATATGATATACCATCCAATTATATATTATTTTAATATCAAAAGAATGATATTGCCGCTCGTGCGTACGTATGGACTACCGTCTCCACGAACGTGATGAGATTCATTCTCAATCGTATCCATTCAAGTATAATTATCATTTTATGATTTAAAAATAATGTTTATGGACTTGATATCATTCTGTGTATGAATAATATACAACTTATCCATGAAAACCATGGATTACGTAACAAAACATATAAAAGAAAATGAGTAAGTTAACACCTGAAACGACGATAATTCAAGATATTATTAACAATGAAATTTTAAAAGATCATATACGATATATTATTAATGTATATGATTATTGAATAATTAAATTAAAATTATTTCACCATTATATAGGAGGTTAACCTACCGTCTACCAAGGAAAAAGTACAAAGTAAGGGGTTTCTTATCTCACTTTAAATTCGGTGAGATTTCCATTATTCACCACTTATTTATTGCATGTGGTGTGTATACTGCCCATGATTGTATTGATTGTGTAATATACTTTAATTTATGGATATTTACATCATCATTTTATTATCCTTCTTTCATGGGTGCATGTTTCATAAGATACCAAATTGATAAGGGAATTTGAAATTTCAATTTCCACTCATTTGGCTTTACAGATATTTCATTGATTATATTACCCCAAGATTATGTGTGGAATAAATATTCATTTGATTATGACATTATTTCCACTCCCCTTCATGTTGATATACTATTGATACACATAATCACTCCATTGATAATTTCTCAAGTCATCGATATGAATTTGATAAGAGCAATTTTAACTCATTCTCCATTTGTTGAGTTAAACATCCAATTCATTGGTGTTGTTTTTACAAGATTATGTGTGAATTTCCTTGGATTGTTTTACAATAAATATCCAATAATTTTTAGTGTATTTATATTTTTCACAAATAAATATGTCACTGATTTATCCTTAATCTAAGGATACGACCTTTATAAGAGATTTCATCTCAATTTACATTCCATTGAGACTTCATTGTTGTTATACACCAAATCACTTTTATGTGGTGTATATAATGTACTTTTACATAGTATATCATGAATTCATTTATTCTAATGATATTAAAATGTTTTGATTACCTCAATTATTTGTATTCAAGTGTCTCTCTTTTGGTTAGAAACTCTAACTTAAATACCATTTTTAAATGTTTTAATGACTTATTCTTCTAAATCTTTCTCATTAATGTCCATGTTTTAAAAATTGTTTTAAGGATTTATTTATATGGACATTAAATTTTTAAAATTATAACTCCTTTTAAATGTTTCAAAGTGTTATGGGACACCTTTATTCAAAAATATATTTTTAAATGAATTCTTGACGAATAGTGTGACTTTTAAATGATTTCAAGAAAAAGGGGAATATTTCTCTCAAATAGTATTGATGATTATTTTCATCTATGTCAATATCCTTCATTATTATTTATTGGGGTTAATGTGATACAATGAAATCTTCCATATTGTATCGAATGAGTTATGTTTGACTGTGGATGTGCTATTTTTATAGAATTCAGGGTTTGTGGTTAAAGTATTGACATTTCGTATGCTAGTATTAATACGAATGTTTATGTTATGTTTAAACCTGTTCATATGAGGAATGCATTGGACTTAATAAGTGACGGGTGGAGCCCTCTATTGCTCCTCGATGCAGCGGTAGGTCTCATTAGACAAACTAGTGTCTTGGCACAAGGCCTTGGCAAAATTTTATTTTTAGTCTTGGCACGAGGCCTGGGCTATGTGGTTATGATAGTTTGGCATTATGCATTCCATCATTATGAAAGTGGTTATTGATATTGCATGTGATCATTTGACTAGTAGAATATCCATGTGAGTAAGTAAATGTAATTATTTTATTTTATCTTTTCCATTTTATGTTGAAGTTCATGTTTAAAAGGCTTTTGTTTTAGTTATAAACTTCCTTAAATGTTTATTCTTATTTATGAAAGTTTCCGCTCTATTGTTATCCTTACTGGGAATTTGAGCTCACCCCATTTCTATGTTTTATTTTTCCCAGGATGTGAAGAAGTAAATTATGAATGACCTAAAGGGATATTATGAGGGGATAATAGTGTGGACCATGAAGACAATATGTTGTTGTAGTTGTTTTTCACTTTTTGATGTAATGTAAAACATTATGAATATATCTACTGTTTCCAAGGATACTAAACCCATAGGTCTTTTGAGATTTGATCTTTCTTGTGATCATGCCAATGTTATATAATAATTTACCGACTCTGGGTAACTATGGTCGGGGCGTTACAGTTGGTATTAGAGGAAGCTTAGTACAAACCTTGGGAGATAGATTTAGATAAACTGTGATTAGAGAACGTAGACATAAGATGATCTTTGAGGATTAGTATAGAAGAAGTTCCTAGAATTTTGGTATTGTAGAGATTTTGTGAGTTTTCTGAGCAATACATCCCTGTCTGGATAAGAGCAGGTAGAGGCGGCTCTGGTACAGATGTACTGAGGGGTAAAACCTGAAAACACCACTTTGAGATAGAGTCGAACATGAACTGGTGCACGACAACGGGCCTTGCTGCACTCTTGGTTACGACACTCCTGGGGGATATGCTTAAAATAATTTACATTTTCTTTACAAACCAATTTGAAGTATTATATATATAAGGTGAGAGTAAATGTCCTTGGTTAATCCTAATATGTTTCAAATTGAGAATATGGTGACATGTTAATCTCTAAATGATTTTACGACTACTGTTACTCACACAATAATTTCTGGTTTTAGTAAATGGTTGTATTCCAAGAAAGTCATAGTGACTTTGAGAATGAAGTACAAGGTCGGAACGGTGGTGGCAATGAGAAAAAAATGGAATGTTGATAGGCGTAAAAGATATCATCTTTATGCAAAATCTGTTTTACAAAAAAATGATCAACAAAATATATATTAACCAACTCCCAGACTCAACAAGTAAAAGAAAGGTGACGAATGATAAGAGCTCCAGCAATGGAGACCCTGGAGAAAAGAACCCTCAATTTCCATCATGCAAGAAATGTGGTAGGAGACACCCGAGAAAGTGTCTCAATGGGACCAAGAAATGCTTTACATGTGGGAAGGAAGGACATAAAGTGAAGAATTGCTGAATCAAAATGAAGAGTACTTTGGAAGAAGATAAAAGTGGTCCCAAGAGTCCATTTACAGTCATTTTCCATAAATGTAGGGGACCTGGCCATTACCTGAGTTAATACGCTATTCTATTGGGTATTTTATTGGTCAAAGAAGAAGCTATGTGGAAATAAATGGTTGGAGAAATGTTTAAAAAGTATTAGCGCTCCTTGTTGATGGGTTTACATTGGAATAATTTTCTCTTGTATTTGTAACCCCGCAGTTTTCCATGTGAGAATTATATTTGAGGAAGAATTATCTCTCCTCTTATGGATATATGTATAAATAACCATATGGTTTTATATGATCATTGGGGTTTGAGATAATTATAAGTTATTATAATTTGGGATGAAAATTCAAGGTATGATATAACATTTGTGGTTAAATTATGTTATGGTATTTTGATGAATTTATCTCATTTTGTTAATATTATAAAATATAGTTTTTGAAAAAGGACAACACGTAGACCGTGTGACAACCCATCGCGTTGGACAAAGCTATGGGAATCGAACCCACAACCAAAGTGCGATTGGATTTTATCGCCTACCACTAGACTACGTGAAGTCCCTAGTTAGTGTGACTATTATTTTTAGTTAAATGATTTTATTGATCAATAATAAGTTGATTTGGGTTCTTATGTCTTATCAAATGAATACCCTTAGTATAGGAAAATGATTTGGTGATTAAGTGATAAATGTTATTTTCGAAGATGTTCACTTTGTCGGGAACACTATATGTCCAAGGAAAATAGAATACTATGGGATTTCATTAGAGGAGTAATGGTAGATTCTAATCTATGTTTTTATTATGGATTTATATTTATTAGGGTTATTTATGGAAATGATTAACCTATAATAAAGAATATGTGATTAGGTTAATTACTTTTAAGTATGTGACATTAAGAGTAGATGATGTCATTTGGAGATACATTTTAACATGGAAGACTACATTATTATAAGTTTTGGGTTTCAATATTAGTTTGGATTATATTGAAGGATTTTAAGGACAATTTATTATTGAATGGTATTTATTTAACTTTGGGGTATTGTTGGTTTAATTTTAGAAATTAAGATTAGTATTTTTTTTCTCTAATGGAATATACATTTGGGGGATCATCATATCTTATACTAACCATTTTGGTTTTGATTAATCTCTAAAGACAAGATAAATATATAGTTTATCCTACGTGGATCATGTATTTCTATAGAAGTTTATTCTAGCACTTCCATTGTGACCAAGTCTTCATGAATACTCATTGTTCAAAAAAAAATGTGTTAGCGGTAAAAAGTTATTAAATAATGAAACTCTACATAAAAAGTAAGTATATCTCTTTATGTTCTTAGTCAATATCATAAATGAATTCATCGTCCTTATGTAATGTAACTTAAAAAAAATATTGTCCGTTTACTTTTCCTACTAGGAGACTAAGGACCGTTTGTCCCAACACAAATTTATGATTTTCATATTGTTAACATTATCCTGATCATGTTTTCTATCCCTCTCCATCAGAACTGAACACTTAGTTTATCGTCCATATCCATGTTTTCCTACATGGAATCCAAGTATGGGTTATCTTGGGTGACCTTTATACCTCTCTTCCTTTCTTTTAAAGTGATAGTTTTATTGACTCTTTTTCCGATGTCGGACTTTCCATTATATTCTCAAGCCTAATTTTAAAAAAATTATGAGGACACAATTTATTGAAGGAGGGGAGAATTTAACACCCCAAGACTCCATGGTACGCTTCTCTTTGAATAATGTGATAGCGTGTGTTGTACGCAACATCGAGTTCTAACACACCATAACCGATCAAACTAGCCATTATGAATAGTAATACATACTTTTTGAAATTTTAAAAATTCTATCTCTCAAAACAGAATTCATTTTTGGATTCGGAATATCAAAATTAGCCTAGGGTGAAATTTTGGTACTTTTCGGATAACTTTCATATTTTGATGAATAGTGAAAATTACTAAATTTTAATTAAATACAACTTTTTTAATCGAAATAATTAATATTGATAAATTATGAATTCGAGTGGTTTTAAAGTATATTTATAATATATTTTTACCATTTAATATAATGTTCGTCATTGTACATAATTTTACAATTAAACCGGACATAAACAAGTGTCAATCTTTTGATAGTTATTATCTCTTAAAAACACGCTTTTTGTTTTAACAACGGGAATCAATTTTAAATTAATATCTGCCACTTCTGTGTTTTGAATTTGGAAAAATGAATTCCATATTTGGAATCAGGATGTTCATATTGTGTGAATTGGTAACTTTTATTTTTAGACATTTTGAATAATTACTGCGGTAAATATTTTATTTACCATGGTTAAGGGTAAATCCGGTAAATAAGGGTTCAAATATAATATTATAACAATATTAATTACCATAAATCTTGTCCTAACCTTATTGGTGGATACATTTCCGACCATGGGTATCTTTGGGTCGATTTTGGGACCCCATGGAGCCACTTGTAAGTGATAGGGACACTTTATTTTAATTAAGTTAAAATGAATTCAAAAATGACACAAGCATATATCTTTTAGAAAAACAATTTTTACATAGGGTTATATATGTCGGATTTTTGACTATAAATATTAATTATAAAGCTAAAAATAATTCCTACATAATTATATTTTATTTATAATTTTTAGACAATAAATACGTAAATTTATTTATGACATAATGATGATGCAGTAATTACCATAATAGTGAAAAATTAAAATAATTGATATTACAAATACCCAAATAAATATAATTTGAGACTTTTTATGAATTACACTAATTTTATAGGATAATATGACATTTTAGGATTGATTTAATTAACTTTTTTAGAAGTAATCATTCTGTTATGATTTTTACAAAAATGAATTATTGAATAGTGTCAAAATTGCAATAAAATAGTTTTTAAAAAAAATATTATATTATTAATTGATATTAAATTCCTAAAAATCTAAGGATTGGTCAAGAGACATATATCATGATAGGTGTATCATTAATGGAAAACATGGGGGTCTCTTGGATGTATATAGTAAGTTTATTAACCATATAATAGAAAAATACAAAGAGACATTGTAAAAGTGAAACTAATTAACTAAGAGTTAATACTTAAAGATAAGGTCAGTATAATGACCCAAACCTGTCTAAATTCTATTGGTTGAATGGTTCTAGACCTATACACACCTAAACCTTTAAATAATCAACTTTTGAGCCATTAGAAACCGAATATGTATTTATTTTAAATTAATATTTCTAGCTTTTCCAAAGGTGCCCCTAACCCCTCTTATAAAAGGGCACTCCTCCTTCTCATTTCTTCACACCTTAAAAGCCTTTTGGTTCGTACAACCCCTTCCCAAATACTATATCAACTTTCCTCCATTCAACATAGAGGCCTTTTATTGATCATAAAGCCATCTTAAAGATCCCTTTTGATCAAATCAAAAGGAAGAACCCGAAGAAGAGGTAACGTTTTCACCACCCCTTTTCTTGTTCCTTTCTTCTTCCACTTCTTCATTATTTGTTATTTATATTCTAAAATAATTAATCCAGTATATCCTATATACTTTAATATTATTATAAATATGGTACAACCATATTCAATATTCTATCCACCCTTTGAATAACATGTCACCATACGTGCGTACGTACGGCTTACCGTCTCCACATCGTGGTGTAATTGTTATTCAATAAATTATTATTTGGATGGGTATAATAATGATGTGTAATTCATGTAAATAATAAATATATCACGATAATTATTCTGTATATATGATATACCATCCAATTATATATTATTTTAATATCAACAGAATGATATTGTCGCTCGTGCGTACGTACGGACTACCGTCTCCACGAACGCGATGAGATTCATTCTCTATCGTATCCATTCAAGTATAATTATCATTTTATTATTTAAAAATAATTTTTAAGGCCTTGATATCATTCTGGATATGAATAATATATATCTTATCCATGACAACCATGGCTTACGTAACAAAACATATAAAATAAAACGAATAAGTTAACACCTGAAACGACGATAATTCTAAGATAATATTACAAAGCAATGTTAAAATATCATATATGATATCATATTAATGTATATTATTATTGAATAAATCAACAACAATTATTTCACCATTATACAGGAGGTTAAACTACCGTTGACCAAGGAAAAAGTACAAAGTAAGGGGTTTATAATCTCACTTTAAATTCCATGAGATTTCCATTATTCACCACTTATTTATTGCATGTGGTGTGTATACTTCCCATGATTGTATTGATTGTGTAATATAATTTAATTTATGGATATTTACATAATCACTATATTATCCTTCTTTCATGGGTGCATGTTTCATAATTTACCAAATCGATAAGGGAATTTGAAATAATAATTTGCACTCATTTGGATTTACGAATATTTCATTGATTATATTACTCCAAGACTATGTGTGGAATCACTATTCATTTTATTATGTCATAATTTCCACTCCCCTTCCTTTGGATATACTATTGATACACATAATCACTCCATTGATAATTTCTCAAGTCATCGGTATGAATTTGATAAGAGTAATTTTAACTCATTCTCCATTTGTTGAGTTAAACATCCAATTCATTGGTGTTGTTCTTACAAGATTATGTGTGAATGTCCTTTGATTGTTTTACACTAAATATACAATAATATTTATTGTATTTATATTTTTCCCACATAACTATGTCGTTGATTTATCCTTAATCTAAGCATACAGCCTTTATGAGAGATTTCATCTCAATTTACATTCCATTGAGACTTCTTTGTTGTTATACACCAAATCACTTTTATGTGGTATATATAATGTACTTTTACATAGTATATCATGAATTACTTTATTCTCATGATATTACAATATTTTTATTACCTCAATTATTTGTATTCAAGTGTCTCTCTTTTGGTTGGAAACTCTAACTAAAATACCATTTTAAAAGGTTTTAAAGACTTATTCTTCTAAATCTTGCTCATTAATGTCCATGTTTTAAAAATTGTTTTGAGGATTTATATATAGGGACATTAAAGATTTAAAATTAAAACTCTTTTTAAATTTTTCAAATTTGTATGGGACACTTTGATTCAAAAATCTATTTTTAAATGGCTTCTTGATGAATAGTGTGACTTTTAAATGATTTCAAGAAAAAGGGGGATATTTCTCTCAAATTGTTTTGATGATTAGTTACATCTATGTCAATATCCTTCATTATTCTTGATTGAGGTTAATGTGGTACACTACAATATTCCATATTGTATCGAATGAGTTATGTTTGACTGTGGATGTGCTATTTTTATACCATTCATGGTTTGTGGTTAAAGTATTGACATTTGGTATGCTAGTTTTAATACGAATGTTTATGTTATGTTTAAACCTGTTCATATGAGGAATGCATTGGGCTTAATAAGTGATGGGCGGAGCCCGCTATAGCTCCACGATGCATCGGTAGGTCTCATGAGACAAACTAGTGTCTTGGCACAAGTCCTTGGCAAAATATTATTTGTAGTCTTGGCACGAGGCCTTGGCTATGTGGTTATGATAGTCTGGCATTATGCATTCAATCATTATGAAAGTGGTTATTGATATTACATGTGATCATTCGACTAGTAGAATATCCATGTGAGTAAGTAAATGGAATTATTTTATTTTATCTTTGCCATTTTATGCTGAAGTTCAAGTTTAAAAGGCTTTTCTTTTAGTTATAAACTGCCATAAATATTTATTCTTATTTATAAAATTTTCCGCTCTATTGTTATCCTTACTGGGCATTTGAGCTCACCCTTTTTCTATGTTTTATTTTTCCCAGGATGTGAAGAAGTAAATTATGAATGACCTAAAGGGATATTATGAGGGGATAATAGTCTGGACCATGGAGACAATATGTTGTTATAGTAGTTTTTCACTTTATGATGTAATGTAAAACATTGTGAATATATCTAGTGTTTCCAAGTATACTAAACCAATCAGTCTTTCGAGATTTGATCTTTCTTGTGATCATGCCAATGTTATGTAATAATTTACTGACTATGGGTAACTAGGGTCGGGGAGTAACACGAAAGCATTCTACAATTGATCTTAATGATGTAGATAATAAAATAAAATTATTTAAATAATTAATTTAGAACCATTAATACATGTATTTTATTTATTATAGTTTTTTATGTTCAGTTGGACCATTTTTATAAGTTAAAATATGTAATTTCATCATTCTAAGGTGCTTGCTTTCTTATTTTTCCTGATCAGATCTGGTATTTATATGTAATGATGTTAATTTAAATTTGGTATAATTATATTGAATTTTAAATATATGTTATTAATGAAAACATGGAAGTGTAAATAGAGATATATATGTCATTTGTTTATATTGTGTGAGGAATAATAATTTGATAAAATTTCAGGGATAATTGATTATATTATTTTGGTGTTTTTTTCGATCACAAGACACTAGTTTTCTAATTAATTAATAATGTGTATATATAATGATCCATAACATTAAAAAAGATGTAATATATATTTTATATTCGGTTTCAACTATAAAAAACTATTTCATGACTGTCTTTGAAGGAGAAATAGTATAATGGATATATTTCACCCCAGAAGGTTGTAAATCTGCACCTAAAAGATGATGATTACATTTTTAAAGTCAAAGAGAGAGAGAGGGAGAGAAAAGATTTTGATGAAGGATATTCAATTAACATGATATTATTCAATTATATAAATTATAATTGATTTATCATGTACATTTATACATATGATATTATAACTGGATAAGAAATGAAAAAGGAAATTAACAGGAAATTAAAAGACAAAGAAAAATGATTTACCACTTGAATTATCCTCTTTTAGTATCTCATCAAGTGGCCTTGGTTTGGTCGTTTTTGTAACCAAAAACTATTTAAAGTAGGGAAGAGACATGGAATGAGTATTTGGGATGAATTTGTCAAGATTTAAGGCTTAGGTGTATAAAGAGAAGAGATGTTGAGGGGTGGAATTAATAGTGGAAGAGAGGGTTGATTTTTGAATATATTATTCATTTGTTTTTTATTTTATCTCAATGATATGAATAGTTTGATAATTATCCACAAATATATTAAATTAAAGATGTTATGATATATATTATTTCTTTTACATCATCAATGACTCAAGGAATCTTGTAGTTAACCTGAAATGTATTCATACTTGAAATTACAATAATTTACTATTTACCCAAAAATAAACTTTCTTAGAGAAATACCAAAACATTACCCTAACCACTTTTCAGCATGAAAAATCCAAAAATTAACACCATTTTGGAAAATAATTTTTTAAATAGGAGAGTGTCAATTTTTAATTGAAATCATCATTTACATGAAAAATATAGATTTTAACTTTATAACTCATATTACAACACTATGAAAAAATAACTAAGGAGTCATAAAATTATCATAATATCATAAGACAACAAAATATTAATTGATGAGTATATTTTTTGTAAATAAATTTTCAATTAAATTACTATATTAATTATAACGTGTAACTAAATATTTATGACTTACAAGAATTCCAACACTTAAACAATAATTTTTAAAATATTTACTTACTTATACTATGATATAATTATATCTTAATTTTATTTAAAAAAGGATTAAATTTTATTTATAAGTTCATGATTGAGGTTACTAATCAGTTGTCCATATTATTATTCATAAGTGCAACATTACTATTCTAAAAGGGAAAGTTTCTATTCACCAATAAATCAATTTTGTCCCATCAGACTCAAAATATCTATCTAATCATAGTCGTGTATATCCTTTTTTCAAAATTCAATTAATTGATGTAGAAAAATTGCATTTTTTCTAATCCCAATGGTGTGGTGGGAAGGAGGGTAAAAAATGTTCAAAAGTCCAATAATCATTGTATATATTTTTTAATGCATAAAAATAATTCTAATGATATAGATTGGATTAATATATGTCTTATTAATGTGAAAAAAATATAAATAACATTAAATAGTAGATATTACTATTTTTATTATTATGTTTAATGACTAGTTTATAACTATCTCCTTTTAATAATTATATAAATAATGCATTCTTTCATAAATACTTTGGGCTGTGTGTATTACATTGTTTATTCAATTTTTTTGTAAATATTTAGTGTATTACATTCCCCCCTCATTCGATAAATTGCATCCTCATAATTTGAAACTTCACTTTGGAAATATAAATAGTTGATACTAGTAAAACAATTTACATTAAATGAAATTTTTTGTATATCTAATCACATATTCATAAAAATGGTTTCTTCGGGGACATATTTGCATTAAAACCCTTCACAATGGTTTGTAAATAGAAGTTACATTATCCACGGTATATATCCCAAGAGTGTCAAACCAGGTGTTTTGTAAGGTTTGTTGTCATGTACCATGTTACCCCGAGTCAGTCCCTGAACAACTTGTCTAAATTGTTACTTCTAGGTATATTTTTTCCAGAACCATGTCCACATATACAATCTTGACATGGATGTATTTCTATTAAGGCCAATGTAGACACTACTTTACCAAAATTCTTGGATGTTCTTCTAGTATAATCCTCAATTTATATCTTACGGTTATGTTCCCTTAACTATGTTATCTAAATTTAGTTTCCAAGGATGATGCTAAACCTCCTCTAATACCAACTCCAACACCCTAACCCATGAAACCTATAGCTGGTGCATTATTTCACTACATTGGAATAATTAAATGGAATAAAATACTGATGAAACAATCAATTTAGAAGTTTTGGAAGACCTTATTGAATATGTGATACCAATATTACATAGGTAAAGAAATAATGTACAACAGGATACATAACAAAATGAAATAAACTGGATCATTGAATACTTATTCAAATTTTTATTCTTCATCAAATTCGGAAAGGAAACATAATAACGGTGATATCTAATTCTCATTAAGGGTTATATCAATAAATAATAAGAAAATTAGAGTCAACAAGTCAATGAGATTATGGTAAGGTAACTATTCTGAAAAACACATGCCATCAATATAAAGATAATGAAAATGCCTCCGTTGATATTTTCACCATGAAAATACTCTGGATAATAATAATAGATTAATGAATGAAGGAAATTATATATTATGGGATGTCATATATCTTGGACATGAACTAGTATACCATCAATACAATTTAGTTCTACAGCTACAAACCCATCTTATTCTATTTGGAAACTAACATTTAGGGTTTCTCACCAACAATTTTTCCCACGGGACCTATCTATGAATCGAGGGGAAATAGTGGGCCCCTACCGTCAGTTAAAGTCCCAATAATTAATCATACAAATAATTTAGTAATTAAAAATATTCATTTTAAATATTCATATTGAGTAGAGGATATTGATATATCAAAATATTCCCAGTTAGAAAAACATTCAAAATAAATACCATATGTATAATGGTTTACAGCTAAGACAATTATCATATCCATGACACAAGAATATAGATATTTTTTATAAATATAATTTCAAAAGAAAAATTATCTCAAATGGGATTTATGTACACCAAACAATAATGATTATGATTATAATACCAAGTAGCTCTCAATGAAATGAAAATTGAGAAGAAGACCCTTACCGAATTGTAATCAATCGAATCCTATGACCAAAAATTAATAATCATCAAATGAATAACTAAATACCATGAATATAAAGATATTAATGATATTATATATAAAATGTTTGTATAAATAAACCAAATTCATGAAATAAGTGGTGAATAATGGAAATGTCCCTGAAATATAAGTGAGATGATAAACCCCTTACTTTATGTCCAAAAGTGTTCTGCACTTATTCTTAATGTCTTGGATAATCAAGTTAAAATTGTAAATTAAAAAATTCAGAACCTAAAATAAATTTATTTTCTTTATTATAATTTTATTATGTTCATTTATTACCATTTATGATGAGTTAAAAGGTAAAATTTTATCATTTATGTGTGCTCGTTTTCTTGGTTTTCATGACCAGTCAGCATATTTATATGTAATGAAGTTCAAGTAAAATTGGTATATATTTACTGAATTAGAATTATTTGTTTTTAATGAACATAAAAGGTTTAAATGGATATATATATAAATATATATATTACTATTTTATGAGGATGAATTATTATATTAAATACTGATAATTTCTATGATTTTTTGGCATTTTTTCTACCATCAAGCACAAGTTTTGTTTAATTAATTTATAGTGTTTATATATAATGGTTGTAGAATATTATATTAGATTTAATAAGTATTTTTTTTCCAACAAATTTGTTTTTTCATAAAAATACTTTAATCAGAAATTGAAGAATGAAAATATGTTTCCCATGAAGGTTTTAAATCAGCACCTCATAGGTTGTGATTTTGTTTTTAAAATAACAGGGAGATAAAAATGAGATTGATTAAGTATATTGCATTAACATGATATTATTATAGTAAATAAATGATTCTAGATTTATCATTTACATTTGGATAGAGGAGGTGAGAAGAGGATAAGAAATTGAAAAAGGAAATTAAAAGAAAATTAAATGAAAACGAAAAGGGGGTTAGCCTCTTGAATTCTTCTGTTTTAGAACCTCCTTAAGGGACGTTAGTTTGGTCTCTGGTTTTTACCAGTTACTCCTAGTTTTGGGGAAGAGACATTGAAATAGTATTTCAAATGAATTTGGACAATATTAAATTCTATGGTTTGTGAGGAGAAGTGGTGTTGAGGGGTGTCCTTTATAGTGTAGGTGAGGGATGATTTTTGAATATTTTTCTCATTTTTTTATTATTTTGGATCTAGACTATGAATAGTTTAAATATTATCACAAAATATATTAAAAAAATGAATTAATGTTCTATATAATGGTTCTTACATCATCTATGACTCAAGTAATTTTATATTTAACTTGTAATGTATATTTACCATAAATTATCATAAATTTACTATTCACCGAAAAGTCAACAATCATAGAAAAATCGCAAAAAATCACCCTAACCATAATTTTATGTTTATAATAAAAAAATAGACTCCATTTAATGAAAATCATGTTTTAAATATGAGAAATTTAATTCTTAATTAATGTAGTCATTTAGTTGAAAAATAGAAATTTTAAATTTAAAACACATTTTACAACATTGTGAAAAATTTACTAAGCTCACATAAAATTATCCTAAAATAGAAAGATAAAAAAACTTTAATTTTTGAATTCAATTTATTAAAATATTTTTTAATTTAAATTATTTTATTAAATATAAAATTGTAAATTAATATTTATAAATTACTAGAATACCAACTCTTAAAAAATAAATTTAAAAATATATATTTACTTCTAATATGATATAATTATATCAGAAAAGTAGTTTATAAAATTCCTAAATTTAATTTATATTTTCATGGGTGAGGTTTATATTCATTTGGCCATGTCACTATTCATAATGGTAATATTACTATATCAAAGGGTCAAGATACTATTTTCCAAAAACTTATGTTGATCTAATCAGACTCTAAATATATTATTGATCGCAATAGTGTATGCCCATTTTTCGAAATTAAATTCATAGAATAGGAAAAATTACATTTAACGCTAATCTTGAATGTGTGAAAAAAAGGCAGGTAAAAAAACGTTCAAAATTTCATCAAGCTCTTATATCTAATTTCAATATATAAAAATTATTTCAATGATCTACATTGGATTAATAGAAGTTTTATTTATGTGAACCCATTATAAATAAAATTTAATAATTGTTATTACTATTTTTATTATTATGGTTAACTTCTAGATTATATCTATCCCTTTTAAATACTTATAATAACAAATTGTGGTTTCATATAGACATTGTGTTATGTGCATTACATTCTATATTAAATTTGGTCTTAAATACTTGGTGTGTTACATCTATATTCATAGAGATTACAAATGTTAAGTCCAATGGTATGCCTTCTATCTGATTGATGAACCCATTTCTTATGGAATGGGATAAGTTTCTAGGGCACATCAGACTTGGTATGGACTTCTCAGATTCAGATGACAAGGGAACTACTATTCTAGAAGATATAGATCCTAAGGGATCGATGGTAAATCAGATAGATATTATAGGGAAACTTAATATAATTTTATACTAATATACCTGAACCTCTAATTTCCTCTACATACATTTCTAAACCTATTGCGTCTTCAGTTCCAGTTTATTCTATATCCATAGATTACATGAAATCCTTCAAAGAAAATTAGATATCTAATTCTGGTTTGATTTTGGGAAATCAAGAACCTCATGTCTGTAAACTGAGTGATAGATATGAAAGGTATCTATTTTATCTTGTGATGCATCACATCCATCCAAAGATGATGAATCACGTTCATGTCATGGATATAGAAAACAAGAGGCTATCTAATGAGTTGAAGACTTTGATATATACTGTGGATGAAATGATATCATTCTTTGTAGTTTCTATGGATGATTTACTAGATATGGTGGATAATATTTCTTTTATGGTATTTACTTCCAGTGGTCACCCTCCATCTCTTTATGTTGAGCTAATCTGGACAGTGGTTAGAGGAGAGCTTCATGCTATCTCTGGTGATGTACCAAACCTCCCTGAGGAATGTTTTAAGAGAATTAGACATAACAATGATCATGTGCATGTTATGGTGAGAGAGAATATAATGAATGTGAAAGATAATAGAGAGAAAATTACAAAGTCTATAAAGTATTACCAATATTTGATTTATATTAATCATGAGATTAATTCTCATTTCAAATTCCTTACTGAGAACATAAAGATGCCTTTAATGAATCATTATTTTGGAGAACAAGATAATTAGTTGAAGGTGATGACCCAAGGGTTCAATTTTTTTCTTGGTGAGAATAATGAATTTTTTAGATCCATATAAATGGGTGAAAATATTATCATGGATTTCCTAAATTTTTTGGAATAATTTGATTATATTTCTGGAACAGTAGTGGTGGCACAAGATTCCATTCCAGTTACTACTCATCTCCATCCTCTAGCTACTAATCCATAATTTTTCAAACCAGGTGTAACATGAGATCCAAATGCACCATTACCTGTTCAGTTCCATTATTTTGGACTGACGTGTAGAGAATCAATCTAGAATCATGGACCATTAATTATCAAAGAGGCTCCTTCTCTACTTGATGTCCCTATAGCTACCCCTACAACTACCTTAGTGTTAACTACTGAATATAGTAGTTATGATAAGGGGAAGGTAATGAAACACCTTAATCCTCCTTCACATCCCAAAAAGTTTTAAGATTATAATTTTGATTTCATTGATGGGAATTTTTATGTGTTTTTTTGTATTTATTTTCTATAATTTAATGGATTTTATTAATAGAAAGTATCTTATTATTTATAATTTTTTTCATTTTAAATTCTTATTTTATTGTCCATTTTTTGATAATCGAAAAAGGGAAAGAGTGAATATATGTAATTAATTTATTCATTTTACAGTGATGTTTCTTTGATACCATCCTTTATAGTTTTTTGAAATGCTTCTTCGATATCACTGATTCTACTAATTTAGCAGTAAATACTATCATTTGATAACATCATTAATGATATTTATTATTAACCCATAAAAGTTTATTTATTTCCATTAATATGATATTTTCCTTGATACTATATTTTAAATTACCCCTATTACCATTTACTATATAATTACATTTGATATGTTTTGTATAGAATGACATGATTTGTGATCATAAAAATTGGAGATATTGTTGGAACCTTTGTTTTAATGATCAAAAACAATGTTTCTTATGATATTAATGAGTTTATCTATTATAATTATAGTTTGTGATATGATAAGGTTAGTGAGACATTTTTATATGTTTTGGATGAACCCACCATTAGAGATGAGTCCTAATTTAGGATAAATAATTATTATAAATGATTCACCATTATGGAAGAGTCACCTTAAATGTGAAAATATTGTTATGTCTAGGAAGAACCCATCGTCAACAATAAGTCTTCTCCAGGATGAAATTTTGAAAAAGTATGGGAAATAATCACTACAAGAGGTTGACTCATAATTGAACAATGAATTTGAAAATGTGTTGAAAACACCATCAATTAGTGACTAGTTATAGGAAGAGTGAAAATTTTGAAACGTAATGTAAAGAAATACCACTATAGAGAAGTCACTGTAGAAGATGCCCTACCATCGGACTTCACCTACCACAAATAAAATTGGAAATGTGTGAATATTACACTATATTGAGAAATTTCACCATTAATATGAGTCACTGTTTACTAAACTCACAACCAGGTCAAGTCAATGTTAGATTTTTCTCATCGTTCAAAAGTGTCACCATCAATATTTATATTTATTTTTAATTAAATATTACTAATGAATTTAATGATTAATGTTATTTTATGTTTTCTAATAATATAAATTATGGGTTTATTAATGTTTTTTTCAGTCATAAAATATGAGGTGAATAGGATTCAGATGATTCTCCTCGCATGATTATAATATATTAGGATGTAGATCCTCTTATGCGATAGAGTGAGTGACACACAGATAAATAGACTGAGATATACATGTACATGTAATGTGATGTGAAACCATACTTTAAGAAAAAAAAGAGATTCACATGTTGATATTTTACATGATGTGTTTTTTCCATATAATACTGTGATAAAATAATAAAAAACAAACATACAATATCTATTTTGACATCCAAATCAAAGAGAGCTTATAATGGTCTATTTCCCTATGATTTTAAAAAACCAGACTCTATCTTCTATTCAAGCTGTATCTATGGAGACTAAATCTTAGTATTACATTAGAAATATTATCCCAATATTTTATACAAATTTATATTTTATGTTTCTTTTTTAATACATCTAATTTTGAGCATTGACACATTTTATCTATAAATTAATAACACTCTATATCCTGATTTATAACTGGAAGATACTATATATCTTGTCATATTCTTTTTAAATTTTTACCCACATGTTATCAAATAGGTCCTCCTGTGGCCTAGGTTTGATTTATTCCCACTGTTTAGGTGGAATTGGTCTATATGTAGCCTGTATAGCTAGTATTCTTTCATATTTACCCAATCCAGGTTATGGAAGAAAAATATTTAATATAATGTGATTGGTAGTAGTTGATTTGGAAATGTAGATGATTAGGTCTCATATTGATACTAGTACACATATATTTATTCCACTCCATGTTTTATTTTGTTTTTTGTTTATATACATTAAACTGAATCAGTTTTGAACTATAAAAGAACCACTACTTTGATTGTTATTATCAATTAGTTTATATATAGGGTTTTTATTAAGTAAATTGATTTCAAAAGTTTTAGTAATATTATTATATTATGTTAAATATTACATAATGAATATTTTATAAATATCATAAAAGATCATAACTTATATCAATATTATATATTTATTTATCGAGAATTTTTTAGTCATTTGGGTGATTTTCGGTAAATATGTTTTCATAGGACTTTTTCTTAGGTACTCAATTCACTTACATTCTGAGATACTCCCTCTGAAAAAAAAAGTTTGATAACATAATATACAATCTATTAATGAAGCTCTTGGTTATTAAATATTATTCTAATGTACTTTTCTTTAGTATTAAAAATCAATTTAGGGATTAAAAATTTGATGTTAACTCTATAAATATTTATGAAAGAAATTTTTCAATATATTGAAGGTATATGCAAAATTATGTTTCTATGTCTTAAAAGTAAAATTGAAATATTTTACATATATTTTAATCCAATATTATTAATGTTACTTATTAATAATTCATTTTATAATTTTGATGAAATTTTATGATGTGATGAGAGGGTTGAGAAAGTGATTTTTGACACGTTTGTGTCCAATAACAAGAAGGTCAAGAATATTGAATTTATTGAACTTATAACGAAATATTCAATAAGGAAATAAGATGGTAAATTTTTTATATTCACTATTTTTATTAATACTCATTATAGGGAGGGTCTGATGAATGATGCAATGTGTCACCGGTGTAGTATGACGAGACATTTTGATTTTGATAACTAAGAAATATTTTATGAAAATGGTTATCCCAAATGGTAAGAAGTAATTTTAGTATTTTCATTTTAATTATATGTTACATTTTTTCAGTATATTCTCAATGATTTATATAAAAGGTATAATTGATCGAGATCAAATGAATAAATTTTTAATAAAGCTGTAAACAATTAGAGATGATTATAAATAATCATAAAACGACATATATAAGGAATTATAAAAGAATAATATATAAAAACGTGAATTAAGGCTTATGAAGGCTGATTAACTATTGAAGTGTTTATATATAATTTTTCTATAGTTACAATCTATTTGTGTTTTACATAATGGTTGATTTTATTGAGTATGATCATAAGTTAAACGGTATACATTTCCTATTTGAGGACAATGTGGTTGTATTATAAGGTGATTAATGATGTTTTTTTGTAAATTTTCATTATGTTTTTAAAAGAATAAATTGTTAATATATAAATAAATTTATGGATTTTTTATTATTTGATATATGATTATGTATTTTTTGTGAAATTCTTTTTAAGAATATATATTGAGGAGATATAAATAACAATGGGGATTGAGAAGTGATTTTATAACTATGTGATTAATGTTATCATAGAAAAATTATAATGTATTTAGAATACTATATGATTAAGGTAAATGGAATATTATTGTGAAGTATTCATTTTTCCATGAATCTGGATGATATTATTTGGGTAATTATTTATGTTAAACTTTTCATATTATCATAACATGGGATAAATATTTTGGGTATAAATGAATTTATAAGGATGGGATTAATAAATATTAATCAGTATTTTGTAACTTATGATCCACAAAAAATTGATGTTAGTTCTTTAGGAACTAAAAATTAATCATTTTTATTTATCGTTTATAATTTGAAATGAATTTGGGATGGAAAACCAATCCCAAAATGACCAAAGGATGATAACAATCATATTGAATGGAAAATAATCAGGAATATGTTTTATCAATCATGATGATATAAGAGTTACTCAATTGATAAAAATAAATATATATATATAGAAATTCATGTCTAAATTACCACACTCATCTATCATGGAATGATTTTGTAAATTCATCAAATATTATGAGTCATATAGTGAAACATACATTTTTTTGAAGAATTTAGTTATGAATAGATATGATTCTAATTACTGTCTTATAAATTTATTTTTATGATAAAATTTACATCATATTTAACTATCATATAATAATATATTAATTTTATACATAAAAAACATATTTTTTTGGAAATAAGTTCTGTAGGGGGATATAACACCTCGTGATTTTAGAATATATCTTATTTTAGTTAATACTATATTTGAAAAAATATCTTAAACAAAAAACAAAAAATAAATTGAAAAGTATATTATTATATTTTTTGTTATACATAAATAAATTATGAATATGTAGTGTGTAAATGAGTAAATTAACAATCATGGGTAATTAGTATAAAACTAGTTTGAGAGCACAAAACATTAGAAGGGACATCTTTATATAAAATTTCATTATCTTTGTTTTTTTGTTCTTTATTTTAACGCTAAATTTATGAATTTTAGAGTTTTAATTTTATAAAACTAAATTTTTTACTGATTTTTTGGGTTTAAAATTAGTATTTAATGATTATTTTGGATTTCTAGGAAAATGATTATGTTTAGTTGGGTACTAAAAAGTAACGGTTTTACAACTAGAATCATTTTTTTAAATTTTTATTATATAATTATGAATTAAAAAAATATAAGGAAATTTGGATAGAGAAAATATATTTTTATGAATAAGTATAGAAATTTAAATATATTATTCAAAATTTATAAAATCAATGTTTGACATTTTTTATCCAAGAAAATTTTTATTCTAATGAATGAAATATTTTTGATTCTATTATTTAATTAATTATACTAAAGTTTTAATTTGATTTTGAAGTTTTAGTGAAGTAAAATAACTCAACTTTTTTAATCATAAACCAATAAATATAAAAATAATCTATTCTACATTAGATTTTTGTTTTAAATAAATTTAATGGTTAAAGTGATTTTTTTCTAATAATAGTTTACATTATATTTTTAGTACGTGAATTAAATATAGATTTTAACACTTATATAAATTGAATCTAATAAAATCTATTTCATATTTCGAATCAGTTAGTTCAAATTATGTTATGTGGTCCATTTAATTATTATTCATATAAATAATTTACCCTATTAAAATACTATTTATCACACTAATGGTTAAAATAAATATATAGGTTCTTGAAATAAGAGATAAAACATAAAATAGTTAATTTTTTTCTTAATTTGATTGGATGGGTTTAATTTTACATAACCCTATCATATCCTGTAAATTGAACTAAATTGAGTCAATTTCCATGAGAAATAATTTTGTTACATTTAAATGTTCATATAATTTACCTGACTGTCCCTTATTTTATTTATTACTCTAAACTTCCAATAATCACTTTTCTATAGAATTTTAACTCTATATCATGACCAATACCTTTCAAAAACAACCATCATGGTGTTTTTCGAAGGATATTATCCGAGGAAGGGGTGTATGTTCTAACTGAACTCTTTCATCTTTCTCTCCTTTACAACTTAATTTCTAATCTTACCATAATAAAATAATGAAATAATTATTATTAGTATATCCAAATGTTGTTACACTAATTTAGAAACTAATTTATACAACCATTCCATCCAATATGAAATGACAATTCCATTCATGATTATGTGAAGACTACCACCTATACACGGTGACATATCTCATTTTCCATTACTACCTAAAATTTATGGCTACCTAGCTGGATTTAAAGAATATATAATATATTTAAGATATAATTATGATTAAATTAGTATAAAATATTATCTAATTTACTTCCCTCCCAGTTGTTGAAAAAAGAAAATGTATCCCATTAATACATGTAGACCATCAACTCCATATATGATGTTTTTAAAATTTTAATACAACCATACATGAATTTTTAAAAAAATTAATAAATATTTTATTGATAACATGATTAATATTATTTAAATGTTATATTTTCATTATACAATTAAACTTTTTTACTATTAAACCCATCTAATGTGTTCCGGTTTTGGTTGGCTTTACTAACTATGTAAATATTATTATAAGGTTTGTCTCATGAATGATTGAAAAATAATATTTGTTTCTTTATAGTAATTAATAATAATGATTTTTTAATTTTTTAATTATTTTTTGAATTCTTATAAAAATATTTTTAGTCACTAATAAAATATATTGGTTTTATGGAATTGGAATGTCTAAAAAAATAAATCTTTTAATCATTCCATAAAAATCATGACCCTATGTTGAATAAAATGAACATGGAACACTAAAAGAATAAAAAAATAAATAATTTAGGAAATCATGTAATTTATATAGTTGATGAAACATTGACATAAATTTAAGGACTAAAACCAGTGAATCAAAACATGTATGGGAAATTTGAAAGTGAACAACTAATTATTTTGAATGCTAAATAATTATGTGTAAATAGGTAAAAATAACTTTGGAGTGAATGGTATATTGTAATATATATATTAAAATTTAGTATATATATATATATATATAATAATAATTATAAATTTATTATACATGAGTTGAGAATATTTCTAACTTAAAAGAAGTTATAGGCCAGGGATTTAATGCCAAAATTTCTTTTTTTTAACTTATGCTATTTTTCCAACTTGTTTCATTTATATGGTGTATAAAATTCAATATATAATCCTTATATAATTAATCTAGTGAAATTAATTTGATATAATAATCAATTTATATTTATCACCTTCAATTTTCATTACATTGGAAATTTATTAAATCCGTAATGATTTTTTCCTTAAAATCCTGAGTTAAATCTGTTAAACTATTTATCTTCCATATCTATGTTGTTTTAAATGTTTTTATTATCAGATATACATAATTAAGTTATAAATATCATTTTAATATGATTTTTCTGTAATTTTAAAATATTAGAAAAATATCCTTGATATTTTTTATGTACGGGTTAATTTCTTCTGAATTTACATATGCACAAAAAATTAATTTTTTAATATTTTCCTCACCATTTTATTTTCTTGTAGTGATAAAAGGTATTCATTATAACGATTAATCTATATTAGTTTTTCAATAAATATGATATTCATTTTTTCCTGTATTTTTTTAAAATAATTAGAAAATTATATTTCTTATCATTTTTATGGTATATTTGAATATTGTTTTTATAATAGTCTCAAAACCCAATTTGTATTTTTTTAATTATGGAAATGAAATATTTTATGAGTTTAACTAATTTCATGGTTCTTTGACATTGTTTATTATTATGGTGGGATTCTAATATAGTGATCTAATCCATTAGGTAATGTGTACACAAATAACGTATTTTAAGTTAGTTATATGAAGTTGAAAAAATTAACAGTTTATAAGTTTCACCAATGAAGTAGATAGAGTTCACTTTTTATATGTTACTCATAATTTATAATTTTTTATATTTCACTCCAACTAAGTGGGTGCAATTTTCTTTTTATAAGTTACTCATATTAATAAGTTTTAATTGACATGATTGGTAATTCCATTCTATGGGTTATTGAAAGAATTACTAAATTATGAAGTCCCTATAAACCATCAATATTATCCTTTTTTAATTTAAGATTACATATAAAAAAGTTTCTGAATATATTTGGGAAAAAATTGTATTTAAAGAGTAATACAATGATTATTTTGTGCTCAATTTTTCTCACATGAAAAAGGGAAAAAATCATAGGAATTTTCATTATTTTCAAAGTCTAATGAGTTTCCTTTGTTTTTATATCCATCTGTGAGATTTTTATTTATCATCCTTAATTTCCAATTTCATTTCATAGGGAATAAGGATATTTTTGAACTATTTCTAGTCCAAACATACATTAATGATGAATGGTCGTGAAAGGAGAATGTGCTCCAAGGATGAAAATACAAGTTTATATGTACAAACCTTTTTTTGTGGAAAAAATGTACAGTATATTATAGTTTTCCCAATACAAGTGATTTATTATTCTTAATTCCCTAAACTAGAAACATAAAAGATTGTAGGAATGTGATAAGGTTCAGAAGAATTTATATTCAACTCAATATTAAGGGTTGATTATATATGGTTTCTTATTGTATACATATAATATATTTTGAGGGCTATATAAAATGGTTATGAATTTTATATTATCATAACTTATGGAATTGAATAAATGGGTTTCTATAATTAAAATTCACATTTTAATGTTATATTGTTATTTTACAGTGTTTTTTATGAAATAAAAAATAATGTATTCTTTATGGAAACAAGGTTATTTATGGTGAATTTATTGAGTAAAAATCATGTGTTTATAAAAGTTTATTATAATATATATTTATACAAAAAAAATTTGCAATATAAGTGGTAATACATGTTAATTAATGATGACAATAAACCCCAGAAACTACTTTTATAAAAGGTTATTTTTATGAGAATTTTAAATATTATAATTTAGGTATAAAAGTATATAATGTGTGTATTGGATTTTTATACAAGCATGAAATCATATTTAATAATATTATTATATTAGTGGGTTAAAATGAATGATATTATGATATATTCCTTATAAATATGAAATATATACTTCTGTTTTTATGACATAATGAGCTTAGTATACATGAAACAAGCCTTGATTTTGGATATGACATGGTTTTAGAAGATATTATATATTAGTATAGATAAAACACATCTTATGACTATTATTATTTTATTTTCCATGTTATTGGTATAAAATTTACATGATTATCATTACTTTCAACTTTATTTTTTGGTTACTGTCTATAGTTTATGAAATCATTTGAAAAAAAGAATTTATATAATGGCCCAGAACTCTCTGGTCCATTATCTTACTGAAATATTGTTGTTGAAGTTTTCTGGGAGGTCAATAAGACTCATCCCCAACACTTTTCCAAATATCTAGTTCGGTGAACAATGTTTATTATTTTATGAACAATGTCATGGTGTCTAAAAGATACTATCTCACATTTACTATCTCACAATTAATGTCTCATAGTTAATATCTTAGAGTTACTATCACACTTTTAATTTCACACAATTATTGTCTCCCAGTTACTGTCTCACAGTTACTCTCTCACAGTTACTGTCTTAGAGTTACTATCTCAGATATACTGTATCACAGTTACTGTCTCAGAGTTATTGTCTTAGAGTTACTGTCTTAGAGTTACTGTCTCATAGTTACAATCTCAGGGTTACTCTCTCAGAGTTACAGTATCACAGTTACTGGATCATAGCTTCTATCTTAGAGTTACTATATCAGAGTTACTACCTCAAAGTTAATTTCTTAGAGTTACTATCCTAGAGTTACTATCTCATAGTAATTGTCTCATAGTTACTCTCTCACAGTTACTGTCTCAGAGTTATTGCCTCATAGCTAATGTTTCATACTTCCTTTTCCTAATTTCATGATTTTTCTAGTTTCACCGATTTAATGTTTTATTTGATGTTAAAAACATTAAAAGCCTTGTTTTAATGAATTTAAGGCATATTAGAATCCTGTAAACCCAATATTATTTTTTAAGGCTCGGAATGCATTTACTTGGTCAACCCGTGTGGATTAATGTGATCCACTTATAATGGAAAATCCAGGGTATCTGAAACTGTCGCTCTATTAAATCTTCTAAATGGATGAGATATATTCCTCCCCCGTTTTCCTCCTAATTTTCTTGTGTGAGATGCTCGATCCTTTCATTCCATCTTTTAATAGTTGTGCGATCTAACTTATCTCCTAGGATTGGTTCCCCTAGAGTTTCTTCTTGCTGCAAGTGGACCATCTGTTTTTGGTACAACCAAGAAGTATCGATCAATATTTGATATAAGGCATGATCTATCGCCATTATTTTGGGTTTATATCCTTCTTTTTATCCTTAACTTTTATGGATTGATATCTCCAAGTTCTTAATGGACTTTCATGGGTGTTGGCCGGTTTTTTGCTGTCTCTGCATCCTCAGGTGGATGTAGTCCTCCAAGAGAGGTGATCGTGATCCATTTTATTAGTGTGTTCAATGAGAATCAGAATGATTTTGAGGAATAGGACTCGTTGATTCTCTATTATTTTTCGTGTAAATGTAGAGTTAGCATGTTTAATCCCACTGGATCACAATGTGATTGACATAGAATATATTTCAACTGCATAAATAATTGATAACGATAATATGTTGATGCCTCTTATTTTTTAGATAGTGTGATATTAATGGTTTTTAGTTATATTTTCATTATTAATGGGAATTGGTAAGGAACATAATGATGTAATTAATTGATAATTGTTAGGATAAAGATAAAATGGAAGGCAAATGAATCTGATTGTTGATGTTGTAATTTGATGTATTTAAAATTGATATAGATAGAATGTTTAATTAATTTTTGATAGATTACTATTTAAGTTGACCGTAGTTGGAACATATGAATAATAAATAGGTTAATTCAAGATGGATTAAAGAATTGATTGTTTGATAAAATATAATTATATGTTGGGTTTTGAGTTACCCTCTTTCTTGTTTAAGGGACAAGAGCCCAGTTGATATGATGTCAGTTTTCCTACTGCTCATGATGTGAGCATGGATGGTTTTTTTGATATGTGGGGGTAGGGAGGCCCATTTTTTGTAGCAGCAGTTGATGCCTAGAGTGGCGAGATGCATCTGTTTATGCATGCGGGTTTTAGGGATGACACTAGAGATAATGAAACGTGTTGGATGTGAATGTTTGGATACATGAGGAAACTTGTTGGTCCCTCCTTCCAAAAAGGGGTGAATATTCATGGGGTATTCCACATGATTTCGGTTTTTATCATCTCAAGGAAGGATGGGTCTACACTCTTTCAATAGGTGGGAAATACTCAATTGGTAGTTCATATACTCACTATTTTATGTCCCCATGTGTTTATTAGCTTAAAAAGTTTTTCAAAAATGCCTAGGAATAAGGGAATGTAATATTGTTTTAAATAATTGTTTGAAGAAATGATTTTAACCCATGGGGTTGGATCTTTCTAGGATACAATGTAGCTATTTCAATTTAAAATAACATTGAAATTTGGGTGTGATGCTAATGAAATATAATTTGGAAATTATTATGGGTTAACTATTGTTTGAACAATTAATTAACGTAATGTGAAACTGATAAAAAAGTATTGAATTGATGTAATAAAGCTGTTTAAATGGTTGTTTTCTTATAGGATACCAATTCATAGAAGTGGAAGTTGGGATTCTGAGAGACATTAGCAACATTTGAGTCTAACACAATTTTATACCCATAGTGTGGTTGCGAGCTATAGTATATTTATTACATTATGTGTTTCTATACATTACTCCACCCCGTCAGTTAGAGAAACTGACACCTTGTGGATTTTGAGCCTGGGGGTGTTTTCCCCAACATTCCGGTCGGAGGATGTATAAATAATTAAAATCATTGTCCCCACACTCTTCTCTTGGTAGTTACATATGTGGGTAGGTACATCGGCAAGTTTTACCCATATATGTGTGTAGAGGTTTGTAATGGCTTGTAGATATTCACACACATATATTTGGGATGTAGTTTTCAATGGACTCCTATATGTGTAAAACGTATAGGCTGTGATGGATTGAGTATCCTTACTTAGTTTATGGGATATAATAGACTTAGGTTTAACACCAAACATATAATACCCATTATTCGAGCTGTATTGGCTCTCGGAAACTACCTAGCTAATTTGATTACATGGACATAGTGGTATTTTTTGCATGAGGTGCATGTTTTAGTGCATTGCCTAGGTGTCTATGGGAAATCCTTTTTCGAGAGAGATTCTTAGGATGTGCGACATTGGGGAAAAGCGGCAAATCAGGGGGGAAGTAGTTGCAGGGTGACCTCTATATTCTTTGTTATATTATATACTCTTGTATGCAATACTTGTTAAGAGTATCCATTGTGAGGATTCGAACTTAGTATACATGTTTAGGAGACACGTTTTCTTCACTTCTTGATCACTATTCTTTAGAATTATTTATTTAGTTTTTCACCAGATGATTTTGGTAGGATCCTTTTGAGTATATTATTATTCTACTCCTATGTAAATATAAACATTTTTAGGTCACTTGCAGGTATTTGGAGATCAGGCTAGTTACTGATAGCTTCGGGTTGTAGGAGTTGTTCGAGCTTCATGGTCACTATTTTTTTTAGGTTCTTTTGGTTCTTGCAGTTTTCACTTTCAGTTGTAGTATTTTTTCATGACATTACATATGTGCACTTGGGATTTATTTTATATTGCAGTTTGTGTGGGATTTGGTTGGTGTATGTCTTATATCTATCTTTCGCTTGTGTTCTCTTAGAGGTAAATGCCTTCCATTTGTGTGTTTACTATACCCTCAGTTGTAGTCTCTAACTCGGGGCCTATTGGAGGTGGGATTCGTGGGTCACTATATCCCTTCTCACATTGCTGGCCCAGGAGGGGTACACCTTTTGTGGAGGTGTCGTGATAGAGTTGTATCAAAGGTCTAGTTGAGGGATAAGATGGAGTTTGTTGTCATGCACATGTGAGGTTTCATGGGATGGTAGGAAAACAATGTTAGTAAAGTATAAGAAGTGATGTAAACACTAGATATCAGATGATACATAGGCATTTAGGGCCCCTATGATCTGATGTACGAACCATTATGTTTACAATTTCTACTAAACAAGGTGATAGTAGTTGTAGGGTGGAGACCTTGGAAAGGTTCATTCATCATTCTTCCTTGTGCCTGTGTTTTAATAGGTATACCTTGGAATAGGTTAACCTAAAATTAATAAAATATAAAAATAAATTAATTATGGTTGAGTCTTCCATATTCCAGGTTTATGAGTTCTAACTGTTTGTTATTTTGTAGGAATGTCTCTAGGTTGATGTCCTCATTAGGTTTGGGCAGAAGATATATGGGAGGCGGTGCCATTAGATTGTTGTAGGGTAGAGGTCGACGATGACGACAGTTAGAGGAGGAAAATCTGTGAGTTTCAGTGCCAGAGTCTGGAGAAGTACGAGGACTCCGTTTTAGATGCAGTCGCAGAATACTAGTTTTTGGAAGTCGAGATAGGATTCATTTAGATTCATGCTCGGAAGGAGAACTATGTGTTCTTGGTTGTGACAATTCTACATGGATGAGTGAGTAAATGGTAGTTATTGTACTTCATGGATTGAGAGGAGTCTACAAAATCAGGGGAAGAGTTTTGAGACATGTTTAGAGTCGAGTTTATTTCTTCAATCACAAAGTCATCCAGTCACCAAGATCTTTTTACCCTTCGAAAGGGGAGCTCCTATGCGCGAGAGTTTGGAATCCATTTCTTAAATCTTTTACAATATGATTCGGATCTGTTTCCAAATCTGGAGGCCATGGCCAGGCCTTTCAATGAGGCTTTGCATCCATAGATGCGGTGCCAGGTCACCCCATTTATGTTGAAGACATATCTTGAGGTACGAACAAGCGCAGAGGTTATCGAGAGGATATTGGCCAGAGCAGAATCGTCACGAGAGGGGAGTCATCATGATTCCTCACGAAACAGATCTGTGGTATGGGCTTCTCGATTTCCAGGGCAGAGGAGTTTCTAATCGGCTGGGTGTAGGTCCTGACCCTCAACATTTCTTTTCTCTAGTGGCAGCGGATATCAGGCCTATTCCAATGGATCATATGCTTGTTTTTCTTGCAGTGTCCTAGGACACTAGCTACGAGAGTGTCCGATCATTCAGAGTGGTCCTCAGGCACCAGGTGTCCCACTTCAGGTTCATCCATTTGGGTAGTTTCAACCGAGGCAGAAACATCAGGTTTCACAAACATTGACCCATATGAGGGTAGATGGGGTAGGGAGAGGACATCCCTGTGACACTCCTCATCCATAGAGAGCAGAGCACGACCGTGGTTGTGGTTTTTATCAGGGTCAGGGAGGTCCTGGATGAGGTCGTGGTAAGATTCATTCTTTAGAATTTCCAGTTCCAGGAAAGCCAGATGTCATTCGAGGTACCCTTTTATTATTTTCTACTTTGGTGTATGACCTGTTTGATTCAAGAGTGATACACTCCTTCATATCAGCTACCCCTAATCATGATTTGGGACTTTTGGTAGAGAGGCTTACAGTGCCCTTGGCATTACCTACTCCAGTTAGAGTTCGGGATGACTTGTTTGATGTATATATAGACTGTGAGCTAGTGTTGGGGAATCACCACTCATGGGGGTATTTCTTATGTTTACAGGTACAAAAATAGGATGTAATTCTCATCATGGATTGGTTGTATTTGATGCAGGATATCCTGGATTCCTTTTGAAGATAGGTTGTATTCTTCGATGCAGATGGAGAGCCAGTGGTGTTTGTTGGTGACCAAGACCCACATATGTGTCAGAGGTGTGTTCCATCCTTATCATCCAATATGGTTGAGCTGATGTTTAGTTCTTCAGAGGTTCAACAATTTGTGTTTCCTAGGGTAGTAGAAAATTACCTTGATGTCTTTCCAAAAGTGGTTGTTGCATTACCCCCCTTGATGAATGATCGAGTTTTGAATCGAGCTACATCTTGAAGAATCTCTTATATCTATGTCCCCATATAGTATGTAACCTTCTGAGTAACAAGACCTATGTATACAGTTTGATGGTCTTTTACAGTGCAGTTTTTTTCGTCTGGGTGCTTCACTCTGGGGTGCACCCGTTTTTTTCTTGAAAAAGGATGATGGCAGTTTGCGATTGTGTATCGATTAACGTCGCTTAAACAAAGAAATAGTGAAAAATCACTATCCTCTATAGAATATTGATGATTTATTTGACCAACTGATTGGTGAATGTTGGTTCATTAGAATCGACATGCGATCAGTATATCATCAGATGTGTGTGATGTTTGAGGTTATCCCAAAGACAACTTTTCGTTGTCATCATGGGCATTATGATTTCAGGGAAATGTCGTTCGGTGTGACCAATGCTCCAGCTGTGTTCATGGGATAGATAAACACTGTGTTCCATGATTTTCTGGATATGTTCATGGTGGTTTTTATTAAAGACATCCTTGTGTACTCCATGTCTTAGGAGGAGCATACAGACCATCTTCATGCCGTTTTGGGAATTTTTCGGCAACAACAGCTTTTTTGGAAGTTGTTGAAGTGTGCGTTTTGGGCTCGAGAAGCCCGTTTAATGGGGCATGTTGTGTCCTAGCAAGGATTAGTTGTGGATACATCGAAGATTGAAGTAGTTGTGTCTTAGGATTCCCCCAAGACAGTGGAATAGGTGTGGTGTTTTCTTAGTCTTATAGGCTACTACAGGAAGTTCATAGCTGATTTCTCTCGAGTTGTGACTCCTCTGAAAACATTGACTAAGAAGGATCCATGATTCATGTGGACTAATCAGTTTCAGACTTCTTTCGAGTATCTAAATAAGAAGTTAGTAAGTGTTCCAGTACTTTTTCTTCTAGTAGAGGGAGTTTAGTTCGATGTTTTCTAAAATGCATCACATCAGGGGTTAGGCTGTGTTTTGATGTAGCAGTGATTCGTCATTTCTTATAGGTCTCCCCAGTTGTGTCCCCATGAACATAAATATTCCACCAATAATCAAGATATGCCAGTAGTGGTGTTTTCTCTGATTTTGTGGAGACATTTTCTCATTGGTGAGCACTTTGTGTTTTTCTCCAGTCATAAGAGCCTGAGGTATGTTTTATCCCAATGTGACTTAATACCGAAACAATATTAGTGGATGGAGTTCTTATAGGAGTACGACTTCAAAATATCATAGAGTCCTAGAAAGGTGAATGTTTTAGCTGATGCACTAATCTAGAAGTCACATAGCAATGCAGTGCATGAATCTAGTGATTCCTAGAGAATTATGGAAGAACATTCAACATTACATCTCGATATAGGAGAAGTTGGGGGTAGAGGTTGTCTCTTAAAAATGACGGTGTAGTCATCTCTGGTGTATTAGATGGAAGAGTCCCAGTTAGGGGATCATGAGGTGGAGGTCTGGAGGGACTGAGTTTTTTGTCGCGTGGCCCCTAATGGTTGGTCCGAGGATGAACAACACCGAGTGATGTATCGTGGAAGTTTGTTTGTTCCTTTGGCCATACATGACACGGTTCTCAGAGAGTGACATATTTTTCCTTTTTTAGTGAATCCTATAATGAAAAAAGATGTATCGAGCCTTTAGGATTCAGTTTTTGAGGCCTGGGATGAAGGATGAGGTTGAGGAGTTTTTGCCTCAGTGTTTGGTCGGCCGGAAGGTGATGGCCAAGCACCGTGTTCCTGGTGGTCTGTACCAGCCGTTAGATGTTCCTCAGTGGAAGTGTGAGGACATCTCAATGGGCTTTTTTACTTGTTTAACTCAAACTCAAGGTGGACATGACACTATTTGGGTGTTACTAGATCATTTAACAAAATCATCCCACTACATAGTGATCAAGGAGTCAAGCTCAGTGAATTTTTTGGGAAGGCGGTATCTAGAGGAGGTGGGGAGACTTCATGGAGTCCCAAGAACGATCATTTCTGATTGAAATGCTCTTATTACCTCTAGGGTGTAGAGTGGTCTCCAACATTCTTTCGGTTCTTAGCTGTGCATTATCACTTATTTTCATCTGCAGATGGACAGTCATAAGATTTAACAATCTAGACTGTTGATGATATCTTGTCATCTTATCTCCTTGGTTTTGGAGGTTTGTGGATGAGGCACATACCCTTGGTGGTGTTATCTTACAACCATAGTTTTCACTCCCCCATCGGTATGGTTCCATTTAATGCCTTGTATTTCTGACCTTATTGTTCTCCATTGCGATGGACTCGGGTTAGAGAATATTCAATTCTAGCACTGGAACTAGTGAATAATATGACAGAGATGGTTTAAGTGATTCGTGATAGGAAGAAAGAAACACTAGATTGTCTGAAATCATATGTCGGTCAAAGAAGGATACCCTTAGAGTTTTATTTTTGGGATAACATGTTTTTGAAGGATACACCCCATCATGGGCTGCGAAGGTTTTGTCATGGAAGTAATATTTCTCTCTAGTTTGTTGGTCCATTCGAGGTATTGGATAGTGTTTGAGTTGTGGCATATTTGACAGCACTCCCCCGCATATGAGCTGAACACACGATTTTATACATGTGTCACAGCTCCTTCATTATATCCATGCTGACTCTCACATCCTCGATTGGTGAGAGATGTATATTGATGATGAAGCGACCTTTGAGGATCGACATGTGGAAATCCATGATAGCAAAGAGAAGGTGTCGTGTGGGTGTTCTATCCCCTTTGATTGTGTCTTGTAGCGATATCGTGGCATAGAGGAGATTGCCTGGGAACGTGAGTTGAAGATATGTGCTCAATAACTAGAGTTGTTTGATGTTTAATTCATTTCATGAAACTATGTTCCCTTTGTGGTTATAGAACTTTCGTGTTAATAAGATGGATTTATTTTGTAGCTTTTAATGGCATGCTCTATTTTGGGAGGTATCTCGATGAGTGGTTGTTCAAACCCCTTTTCTATTTCCTTTTGGGTTGGTTATGGATTCATGGGGATGAAATTTTTTTGAGAGGTTTCTGATGTAATGGCCCAGACCTTGTTGGTCCATTCCCTTTCTGAAATCTGGTGGTTGAGGTGTTCTTCGAGGTCAAAGAGACTCATCCCCAACACTTTTCCAAATTTAAAGTACTATGAATAGTGTTTCTAGTTTTATGAACACTTCCATGGTGTCTCATAGTTACCATATCAGAGTTACTATCTCCCAATTACAATCTCACAGTTACTATATCATAGTTACTCACTTAGAGTTACTGTCTCACGGTTACTGTCTCACAATTACAATCTCAGATTTACTGTCTCAGAGTTACTGTCTAATAGTTACTGTCTCACTACTACTATCTCAGAGTTACTGTCTCATAGTTACTATCAGAGAATTAATATCTCAGACTTACGGTTTTAGATTTACTGTGTCACAGTTACTGTTTTATATTTTCTTTTCCAAATTTATAGATTTTTTGAATTTCACCGATTTAATGTTTTCTTTGTCATTAAACTCATAAGAAGCCTAATTTTCTTGTATTTAAGGCCAATTAAATTCCTATAACTCCACTATTAATTTTCTAATGCCTGGGATGCATTTACTTGGTCAAACCGTGTGGTTTAATACAATCCAGTTTTAATGAAAAATATAGTGTATCTTAAATCACCATTATGTTAAATCTTTAAAAGAGACGAGATATCTTCCTCCGTATGACTTCCTCCTTGATCTTTGGTGTGATATTCTGGTACATTTTATTCCTTCCCATATGTGTTGTTCGATCAAGAATTCCTCCATGAAATGGTTCCCCTTGAGTTTTTTCGTGCTGCAAGTGCACACTCTAACTTTGGTGCAACCAAGCAGTATCGATCAATCATTGATATAAGTTATATTATATCATCATTATTTTGGGTTCATATAATTCTATTTATCCTTGAATTTTACTGAATTATATCTCTAGGTTTGTAATGGGCTTTTTTGGGTGTTATCCAGTGTGGTGGGGTCTCTACTTCCTTGGGTGGATACCATCATCCACAAGAGGTGTTCATGATCTATTTTGTTAGTCTGTTCTAACAGCATAAAAAACTGTTTGAGTTAGGTTATTCATTGCTTATCTATTATTTTAATTGCTAATGTATAGTTACCTTGTTTTAGCCCACAATATCACAATGGAATTTAAATATTAAATATTTGAACCGGATAAATAATTCCTATTGATCATATGTTATTGACTTTTATTTTTCTAGATATTGTGATATCTATGATTTATTTGTTTAGATTTTAGTTCTTGAAGGAAATTTTTAATGAACATGAATATGGAATCAATTGATAGTAGTTTGGATACAGTTAAAGAGTCAATCAAATGAATCTGGTTGTAGTTGTTGTAATTTTATGTTAATCAAATTGATGTAGTAAGCATGTTTAATAAATTTGTGATAGCTTTTAGATTAGGTTCCATGTAGTTGGAACCTACGAATAGTAAATCGACTAACTTAAGATGGATTAAAGAACTAATTTTTTGATAATATATAATCCCTTTGTGATTGATGAGTTACCCTCCTTCTAGATTAAGGGACAAGATCCCAGTTGGCATGATGTTTGTTTTCTTACTACTTGTGATGTGAGCCTGGATGGTTTCTATGATAAGTGGGGGAAAGGAGGCCCATTTGTTGTGGTAGCAGTTGACGCATAGAGTGGTGAGATGCATAGTTTTATGCATGTGGGTGTCCGGGAGTACACAAAGGATAATGAACTAGGTTGGATGTGAATGTTTGGATACCTGATGAATCATGTTTGTGTTTATCTGTTTTACTTTCTCCACTACTCAAGGCATATGGTCTTTCTTACCCTACTTCCAAAAAGGGGTAAAGATGCACGGGGTATGCCATGTTATTTACTTCTTTATCATCTAGTGGGAGGATGGGTCCACACACTTTCTATAGGTGGAAATGACTCGACGTGCAGTTCATCTACTCACCGTGTTGATCCCCCTTGTGTTTAGTAGCCTATAATGTTTTTCGAGAATGCTTGGAAATATGAGAATGTAATAATTTTTTTCATAAATTATTGAATAAATAATTTTTTCCCATGGGGTTGGAGATTGCGAGAACACAATGCTAAGTTTTCAATTTAATGGAACAGAGAACATAGGGTGTGATGCTGATGAAATATAATATGGAAATTATTAATGGTTAGTTATTGTTTAAAGAATTAATTATCAAAAGTGCAAATGATAAAAATGGAATGAATTAATGTAATAAATATATTTAAATGGTTGTGTGCTTATAGGATACCTAGTATTAGAAGTTCCAACCGTGAGTCTGAGAGACGTTAGCTGTAGTTGAGTTTAAGACTTGGTTAGGACCATAGTGTGGTTGTGAGATATAGTGTATTGTGTACCTTCTATGTTTTTATATGCTAATCCACCCCCACCAGTTAGGGAAACTAACACCCCATGGTATTTGAGCCCTTGGGGATATTTTCCACAACATTCCAGTGGGAGGATATATGGTTGACTATCCCTTTATCCCCACTATCTTCTCTTGGTAGTTACTTGTGATGGTAGGGAAAACAATTATTTTTACCCAAATATGAGTATAGAGGGCTGTAATGGCTTGTGGTTATTCACACACATATATTCTTGATATAGTTTCCTATGGATTACTATAGTTGTGACATGTATAGACTATGATGTATTGACGATCCTTACTCAGTGTATCGTTTATAATGGTTTGATGTTTAATACCCGATATATGATACACAGTATGAAAGTTGTGGTGGATCTCAGAAACTACCTAGTTACATTTCTTATGTGGGCATGGTTGTTTTTTTTGCATGAGGTACATATTTTAGTTATTATTCCATGTTTCTATGAGTAATCCTTTTTGGAGATAGATTCTTAAGATGGGGGACATTGGGGAAAAGTGACAAATCAGTGGAGAAGTAGTAGCAGGGTACCATTTATATTCTTTATTATATTATATAATCTTGTATGCGATACATGGTGAGAGTGGCCATGGTGAGGCTGAGAACTTAGTATACCTGTTTAGTTCATGAGTGTGATTCACTTGTGGTTCAGTATTCATTAGCATGCTTTCTTTACTTTTGCATAAGAGGCTTCGGGGAGGATCTTACTGAGTATAATTTTATACTCAACCTATGTATATATAATTTGTTTTTCAGGTCACTTGGAGTATTTTAGAGATCAGGCTGGTAAATAATAGAATGGGTTGAAGGATCTGTTCTTGATTCGTGGTCACTGATGTTTTTACTTTCCTTTTAGTACTTGTTGTTTTCCCTTTCAGTTGTAGTATTTTACATGAATTTACATATGTACACATATGATTTATTTTATATTACAGTTTGAGTTGTAGTTGGTTGGTGTTTGACTTATCTCTCTCTTTCACATGTGTTCTCTTAGAGGGTAATGCCTCCCATTTGTGTGTTTACTATACCCACGGTGCTAGTCGACAACCTGGGGCGATCTGAGGGTGGGACATGTGGGTCACTATCTCCCTTATCACATTTCCGGCCCAAGATGGGTACACCTTGGGGTGAGGGTGTTGTGATAATTTATAAGACATTCTTGGGTGGGTTTTTTGGCAAATTATTCTTTTAAACACTTTATGAATTTGAATTTATGAAAAAAAATTTAGTAGTTTTACACAATACATGTTTTAGAAAATCAATTTTTTATACTTTTTGGGGTTCTAATGGTTTCATATAAGATTTCATTCTCACACCTTGTATGTAAAAACTCTATGTAAATGAAAATTTAAGATTTTCTTTTAAAGGTAATTGAACAGAACTTTATTAGGATGAAGTTTATGGGAAGAGACACCATCAATATGGGTTCATTTTTTAATGAGTCATGTTTAGGGCTCCACTATATATCATCTTTATGGATATTTTCTTTATATTTTTCATGAATTTAATAATATATATATATATTGGAAAAAATTTTATATACATTATGTATTTTTTATATTTATAATTTTGTTTTAATATTTTTTAATTTCATATTTTAATGATTCTGCTTATGATTATTGATTCATTTACAATAATATTTCATTGTTATTGTCTATAAGATTATAATTCACTCATCACATGATCCTCACAGAACCTATATTTTATTTTATATCTTCTAATGATATGATAGCCATTATGAATATGTTATATTTCTTCTTAGTATCATAATCAATTTTGGTAGATAAATTACTCAATGATATATATATTTCTTTTTATAAATAACCAATATTTATGTAAATGGATTAAATTTAAAAAGTGGTGGAAATTTGAGTCAATACAATGTATATTTTCATGGATCACATAACTATACCATATTCACATGTTTCCTAGTAAATATTTGATTAAATATAATTTTTTTTATAAATGCGAATGTTTGGTATTAAAGAAAAAATATTCGATGGTGAGAAGAAAGTGGTATATCCAATAGTTTATCATATATAAAAATAAAATATTTTTTTGAACTGGAAGATAAATTCAATTTAAGAATTTGGTTTTTTCAATGATTGGATTATTAATAAATTACACAATTTCATTCATTATTAGGTTATTTTTAAGGAATCATGTGACTAAAATCATTGCTATGATTTTACATATATAATATAATTGGTGTTATTTCACTAAGTACCTCATAAATCTGTTGAGTAAATAAATTACTTGTATATGTTTTATGGAAGTATTGATTTTAATTTAATATTATTATACATATATATATAGATTCATAGAGTTAAGTAATTGTAGGGATGAGTGTCATTGGAAAGGTTAATAATAGTTTCTATCTAATAAACTATATATTGAGTGGGAGGCATATAATTTACCCATTATGGGAGATAGAAAAAAAAATTAGATTTAGATTATTGAGAGTATTATAAAGTGATAAAAAACATGAGGTAAGATTATTTCAAGAGGTACCAATGGTGACCACTGTGGTGTGGGATTTCATTGCATAATATCAACATATACTGAAACAGATATGACAATCATAGTGCATAATAGTGTTTGGAGGAGGTTAAAAAGATATTTGATGAAATTAATGGACCATAAGAGTAAAATTATTATTTTTTATTTTCATTCTTCAGTGTCTAGAGATAAATTGGGGGGATATTATAATTTTTGAAAAGATGATTGAGGGATTACCATGGGATTTTCTCATGTATCTTCATTGATTATTTCAAATTTAGTATTGATAAAGGTAATAAAATTGTGGATTTAAAGTATGATTAAATTTATATTCATGATTATTCATCTTTGTTTTTTGACAAACACAATTTTACTATAACATTATTTCTCTTTATTTTTGTCATTGAATGATTTTACAACATCATTCATGTTTGACACTATTTTTTAACTACATTAATTGATGTTGTAAAAACTGATCTTATAGATTAGTAATTAGTGGAGACAATAAGTGATTTAGTGGATGCTAGTTTATTGAGAGGAAGGGAGAATATGAAGATGAATAATTTTCATAAGGATATAGAGTAATCAGGGATGCAAAGGAATAAATTTTCTTATTCACCATTTAGTGTCATGGGGACATTGGAGTGTTGTATGCTTTGTCAAAAATGCTATACCTGAGTTGGATATCCAGGAATAAATTATTATTGAAAGAAAATAATATATAAGAAATATCTAAATATATAATAGGAAAAATGCTCGAGATGATTGATTTTTATATTCTTCTTCAATTTATTCATAATGTCCATAGATTCATGTACTATATTACAACACTAGTTTTATATTTTTTTGGTAAATTCGATCATGGTGGTGGATGGAATGCATAGGGACACTGACAAACAACTTATATAGTGTAGTAGAGACAAATACATTTTGGTTACAGTCATGGTAAATGATTTGGGATGTATTTTTCTACAGATTTAGTTCCATTAAATCTTGTAAATGGATCATTAATTTTTAAAGGTATGATTATTCTTACATCTATCATTTCCCAGGTCTTATTTTTTTTCTTGTACTACTAATTATTTTATATATACTTCTTAATTATTTTATTGTGTTTTGTATGTTCAGTCACTATGTCTTGTTTTGGTTGTAAATAATCCTTTTTGGAGAATAATGGATCCCATTATAAGTATCCCATATTATTCCATTATTATTTGAATATTCATATCTATTTATTATATCATTTTTCTAGATATCATGGGGTGTAATGTGATTATTGTGATCAAATGGTTTTAAAATGTTTAGGATTACACCTATTGTTACAAGTAATGTGTAATATTAATTAAATGATGTGATGAATAATTTTTTATAAGACAATGGGATTATCATAGTAATAGAGGCAAAATTTTAGCTATAGTTGTTGAGGATGATTAAATAAAATTTATGTTTTATAGATTAGTTTCAAGTGTTAATTGTTTTTATTTTCCTTATGTGGATGATAAATATTGATAAGGGAATACTATAGAATTTATAGGTTAATAATAGTGATGATAGATGGATTTTTTTGGTTTAATTTCTAATAAGTACAAATACTCTATCTATTCCCACATACTGGTTCACTTTAACTATGATTTAAGCATTGAAATCCCTATCAAAAGATTTTTATTCTAAAGGAGTCACTATACCGTTTGTTTTGATATAAGGTACCGTAGTTATTTTTTTTCTATAAGTTAGAAGGGTGTTTATGTTTTTTTGTTAAGAATCATTGGGCGAATCAGGTTACAATCAATGGAAAATATTATTACTTTGGATCAATGATTTTTCTACTGGTTTTGAGGAAGTTTACTGTTTTATAGATCAATATTTACTTTGGTTATCACTGGTTTCGAGTAAATCCAAAAATGTTTAGATGATATATTTTAAAAATTTATTGGAAATTTTGAGTTGATGGTGCCTTCATTCAGGGTAATAAACATACCATCTATTTTTAAGGCCTTTATGAATATGTTTTCATCCATATATTGACTAATTTTTTTATCTAATTCATCAATGATATGTTGACATGAAGATGATATTATGAGGATGTTGGGAATGATATTTATATTATATTTCACCTATTGGTAACCCCCCAATCATATTCAATGATGAAAACATACCATTTTGTATACAAGAATTAAAATAAATTAAACAATTAATTTCAAATCATTAATATATATGAATAATAAAAATGTAACTACCATAATGTCTTAGGAGATACCAAATAATGTTAATGAAATTCAAAATTTCATAAGGATTAATGGTTATTATCATCAATTTATTTGGATGTTCTCTCATCAATATAATGTTATTTTTTACTTTGAATAATAAATGTTTGAATTTCTAGTGGGATTATAAATGTGTAACTGTAATTCAAGAATTGATTAATATGTTGGTATCAAAAAATATTATCATATTATATAATCTATAAAATAATTATGCGGTATATTTTAATGCATAATATACAATTTTAGTATTTTTTTATTATAGGAGGAATGGGTGGAAACATATATATCATAAAATATTATTTTGTAAAAGAATTATTACCATATCCATGATATCATGCATACTTTGTTAGTTCATGTGTTTAAGAGTTGGATAAATTATATATATATTGAGATATTTATTTTATACAATGATTATAAAATCATTATGCATAGATATTTTCCTAAATAAATTGAATCTTTGAAATAGAGAATGGAATGGGTATCAATATTCATTTTATTTTGATATTGTATTTACTCTAAGGAAAGTGAATCAAATTGCAACACCCTAATAATTTAATATACACTTTTAATTTAAATAATTAATACATTGAATTGATTTTTTCACATGTAAAATAAAACTAAAATGGGCCACAAAATATTAGGGAAAAAAATATTATAAAATTTATGTGACGAATAAAAAATCCATTAAAATAATATTGTAATAAATATAAAATTTCTAAATATAGAGGATCAATGGTTAATGCGAATTTTTTAATGAAACATCGTTAATGTGTTATGTATTTTATCATAAAATTTAGATTTATCAATTTTAAAATATGATTATTTTAATATTAAATATTTAAATATATAAAATAATATAATAACATTCATTTAATTAGTAATTTATATGAAATAATAGAAGATTTAATTTGTAACGTCCTGACGTGAGTGCCACTAAATGGTGTCATGAGCTGGTTGGTCACATGACATCAAGTGTGCCTCCCTGTATGCTAGAGGGTGCCAACTAGCAACGACGGTCTAGTAAGATAGTCATTGGGAGACAATAACATATTTTATCAGAATAAAACACAAAAGAAAGAAAAAAATAATAAAAAAGTGCGGAAGAATATAAATAACAGGAAAAATATCTAGTCACATGATAGTAAAAACATGAAATACAATACTCAATTAAAAAGGGAAATCATTCTATAAAAATGCTAGTGTCATGTTTCTATAATGAAACTAATGGTAACGAAACTACGACTCTAAAGTGGGTCCCAAACGACATCTGATTCCATCACCCAAGCTTCATTCCCAAACTATAATCTATCCTAGGGACTTTCCCTTATCCTGTCCCACAACAACAATGTCTGCTCAGGTGCCAATCAAGCTGTCAGAAAAGGGTTTGAGTCGACCTAGTAGGACACCCCCAATGGTGTCTAAAACAAGTCCAGTCAAAATACGGTGTATGAAATTCTATGATGCAAAAAATACAGTTCCTAATTAAATAGTTACAACATTTCTATTTATTCTTTAATCATGAAAATGGAGCTGTTTTCAATTAATGTCTCCCATTTAAATTATAATTTACGTTTTCATTCATTTGGTGTTGAATGACATGTCAATAACCCCAAATATCATTATGCGTAGATCTCCAAGTTTAACACCCCTCATCACATTGATGTATATTTCCATTTCTATCACCCCACTACTCAAGTTCTTATTTAATTATTGGGGAGGAACACCATGTCGACATTCCAACTTCTAAATTGGTCTAGAATACCATCTCAAGCACCCACATTCTCATTCATTTAAATAATTAATTTAATATTGAATTATTAACCACATAATTACATTACTAAACCAACAATTAGTTATCCATATCAAATACCATTAGTTAACCCAAAAATTAACTAAGTACACAAACCATTAATTAATTCATCAATTAATTAATCAATCAACACAAATCTTAGTCCATAATTAATTCTTCACAATTAATTATCTTTCCCAAAAACTTTTAATAATTAATATCACAATTAATTATCTTTAATCAACATCAGGGCATATAATTAATTAACTATTAATTACCTCACATAGCCATACATAATATCATAATTAATTCCCCCAGATTAATTATGTCGAACACTACTAAATTAAATATAGATCTTTTAATATCGCATCCCATAAAAATATTCCTCAAATAAATTATCTATTTTGGAATCCCCTTAGTCCATGATTAAAATATAAATTAAACATCTATACAACCACAAGCCAATTTTACATTTTAAATTACTCCAATTTAGAAAATTAAATATCAAGGGATGCTATAAAATCAGTAATCTCACATAAAAAATTCAAATCCATGACAATGTGAGTTCGATTTATACCACCTACATGGATTTGTTGATAGATGTTAGCCCAATGGAAATCCCTAAAATTTTAATGGCCCAACGCCATCGATACAGCTCCAGATCTAAATACCATAACCTAAAATTATGATAAAAAAATCAAGATCATGTGAATCTAGATTTAGATCCAAAATCCTAGATATAGATCTCATATCAGTAGTTTAGATCCACAGAAATAGTGGAGATAATCCATGAAAAGATCAAGGGAATATAGAGGAATGTACAGGAATAACATCCGGATGAAATCCACCTACCATGAAGGGATAATTTCTTCAACCTGAGGTTTATATCTTGAATAACGGTGATCAAATCATATTGGAATCCCTCTGTAAGGCTCTTGGATCACCTAGAATTTGGAAAAACTGATCCCAAGTATAAATATAGGGATTTTGGGTGTTCGGATGATTTTGAAACAAATTGTAGGATAATTAAAACTTTCACGCATGGTTTCCTAGGTAGGGGCACACAGTTAGGGTAAACCGTGCAACAACCATGCAGACCTCTCTACTAGCTGTTCACGGTTCGCACGGTTACATGGGTTTAGTTGCACAATTTATCAAATAGTACGCAAACCATGCATAACCCTCAATCTGTTAATGTTTCTAAAAAATTCACCCAAACATACCCCAAGACACAATTCCAATAAAAAGGTATATAGAAACCTCATTAGTACATGAAAAACGTGCCCGAAATGACTCCAAAAACTATTTTTTTGATTATTAAAACTTGCATGTGTGATTTCTTAGATAGTGGCACACGGTTAGGGTAAACCATGTTTCAACCGTGAAGACTTCACTGTCAAGGTTGGAATGGTTTTTATAGTAACCTAGGGTTAGGGGTACAATTTTTCAATCCATTCAAATACCATGCATATCCATGTCTTTGTTAATTTTTCTTCAAAACTCATCGAAACACAGCTCAAGAGTCAACTCAAAATTAAAGGTACTTAAAACCCTAAAAAATAGAAAAAATGTAGCCAATGTAAATATTGTTGTCCCACTCTCAAATGAGAATATTATTTTTTTCAAATACAACTTATTAATGTTTCAAAAACAATACTTAAAATGAGTTATCCATC